>OX346724.1:0-5000000 GCA_947063395.1 Hemistola chrysoprasaria
CAATTTAAATTCCGACATAAAAATCCAATTTGTAAGAAACAACAAGAAAAATGACAAATTATACAACGCAGTACTTATGACTACACCCGCTGTATGGAGAGCCGCTACCCAACTTCAAAGAATCAACATCGACCACCAGAGAGTATTCGTCGACAACTTTTGCCCAGTATTGCAGTGCTTTAAGTGTCTACAATATGGACACCTGAAGAAGCATTGCACTGCCTCTACAACAGCTTGCTCTCATTGTGCATCTACTTCCCATACTTTTATAAACTGCCCGCATAAGAGAGACCCCAAAACTGCCATTTGCTTCAACTGCAAAAATAACAATGAGAAAAATAATAAACAAAATAATATTAATCATTCAGCTACATCCAACTTTTGCACTTTAAAATCTTTCATGTCTGAGCGTATCTGCTCCATGACGGACTATGGTTATTAGTATTTAAATATTGGTGACCATAGTTTGTCAAATGACAACCATAACGCTAATACATCAAATATTAAATTTTTGCAGTGTAACGTGGGCCGCTCTTATGCTTGGCACCATGAATTTATACAATATTTCATACAAAACGATTACCCTATAGCTTTAATCACTGAACCTTATGTTAATAAAGATTTAAATGTAACTAGAAATATCTTAGGTTATGAGGTCTTCCAAACTTCAACAAATGGTGAACGGGTTAAGGCCTGTATCTTAGTAAAAGCCGGTATCGGCGCTTCTCTTGGCTTGGCACAATACTCTTCTCCTAACTTGAGCGTAATTCAACTCTGCATTAATCAACATAAAACTATCATTGTCTCTGCATATATTGAGCCTGATATGGACACGGGTAACACATTATCAAAACTTGACTTTCTTATACATAATTACTCCAGCTCAAACATCATCATTGGCGGCGATTTTAATGGATGGCACCCACTATGGGGGTCATCATCTTCAAATCACAGAGGAAATAACATAGTCAACTTAATAACATCTAATGGATTAGTCATATGTAACTCCGGTTCTTCGCCAACCTTTGAAACAATCACCCATGGCGTCAGAAGAACTTCAATCATCGACTTGACCATGATCTCTGATTCACTAGTTCCTGCAATTGATGATTGGAAAGTTAACCTTGAGGCATGTCCATCTTCAGACCACAATGCTATCGAATTCACATTATTATATGATCAATCTTCAATCACTAAAGCCAAGAAACGATCTACCTTTATCTACTCCACCAAGAACGCCAACTGGGAATTATTCAACAATAAATTACAAACAAACATAGAGCGCACTCACCTACTACAGGCTGATATTGAATCACACAATCATGAAGAAATAGATAATTTTATTAACATACTAACAAAAACCATCCATAAAACATGCAAGCAGGTGCTGCCTAAAAAGCTAAACCAAGATAAATATAACCCTTGGTGGAGTGAACGCCTTGAGGAAATGAAACAAAAAGTCATCCATCTCCATCATCTTTTACAACGTATGGCACACAGAAACATCCCACTGGACAACATCTTAGAAGAAAGGACCGAAGCCAAAGATACTTATGCTGCAGAAATCAAAAAAGCTTCTACCACCGATTTTCGTCAGTTCTGCACTCGCCAACATAAAGAAGATGTATGGTCCCTAACAAATCGACTCCTCAGTCGCGCTCCTCCACCAAAACCAACCACCACCCTAATATTTGATGGAACATACAGTAAAGACAGCCAGGATACCGCAACACGACTTCTTGAAAAATTTTACAAAGATGATACACTAGATATAACTGAAGCCCACAAAACAACCAGACAAACCAGCCAGCTTATCCCTAACACTCCGGATGATGTACCTTTTGTTGAACAAGAAATACTATCCTGCATTCAAAGCATGAATCCAAACAAGGCACCTGGCCCAGATCACCTTACCTCAGATATAATATCAGCAGTTTGCTCTGCTTACCCGCAACTCATAACCCGACTCCTAAATCGCTGCCTAGCATTATCATATTTTCCAACCAACTGGAAAACTGCTCAGGTTATAACAGTTCCTAAACCCAATAAAGATACATACAATGATGCAGACGCATATCGACCCATTGGACTGATTAATGTTTTTGGTAAACTCTTCGAAAAATTGATGACTCGTAGAATCACTCATCACCTACATGTATCTGAACACCATAATCCGAAACAATTCGGATTTAAAGCACAAACTTCAACTGTGGATGCCCTGAATCATGCTATAACAGCCATTAAGACAGCTCGTAGTAATAAAAAGCTAGTAGTTGCAGTGTCCCTAGACATAAAAGGAGCATTTGATAATGCCTGGTGGCCAAAACTTCTTCAACGACTTCAAGCTGCAGACTGTCCCAGTAACCTATATCGTCTCATCTGTAATTATTTAGAAAACAGACATGTGACATTGAACTTTGCTGAAGCAAGCGCCCATAAAATAATGACTAGAGGATGCATCCAAGGCTCGGTTTGTGGACCAAGCTTCTGGAATATCATCCTCGATGAGCTTTTTGAGACAAGCCTACCACCTGGCTGCCAGCTACAGGCATACGCTGATGATGTACTTCTTATATGCACTGCTAACAGTATCCCTGATCTGGAAGAAATTACGAACAACGCCTTGGAAATAATAACCTCCTGGGGCGAAAACGCCAAACTGACCTTTGGGCCTTCTAAAACTCAGCTTATTGGGTTCACCCCCAATGCACGGAAAGCCAAAATAACACATCGAGGCCAGATCCTTACATTCACACCTGAAATTAAACTTCTCGGATTAATAGTTGACCAAAATCTTTCATTTGTCAAACACGCAGATTATGCCATCTGCAAAGCGCTAAAAATCTATCGAAAACTTTGCAAATTTGTACGCCCTACCTGGGGAATTCATAGTGAAAACATTTCTATTATATACCATCAGGTCATTCAACCAATAATAACTTACGCAGCTGGCATCTGGGGTGACGCTATTAATTTCAAAAAAGTTCGCAACAAACTATTATCTCTTCAGCGTGGCTTTGCCATTAAAATAATCAAAGGATTCCGCACCATCTCTACTAACGCAGCCATAGCATTAGCTCAACTTACACCATTGGATCTGAAGGTAAAAGATGTGTGCATCATTGAACGTACCAAAATCCAAGGACATTGCCCATACCTGCCCACAGACATCAACCTACAAAAACCAACACCTCCCAAGGACCTACCTCACCCAGCTGAACGAATTATTATAAATTTCAACATTGCCTATACAGAACAAGAGATTGGAAGTATATGCCCACCTGAACACATCCGTATCTATACAGATGGCAGTAAACTGGATGGTGGAGGGGTTGGTGCAGCGTACGTTATAGAGAAACCATCTTGTTCACCTATAATAAGAAAATTAAAACTACATGACAGCTGTACTGTCTTCCAAGCTGAACTGCTTGCAATTGAAAAGGCCGTCATATGGGCTTACGAAAATAGCGCACCTGCTGTAACCATCCTCTCTGACAGCCACTCAGCTCTGCAAGAACTTCAAAATAAAGAGACAACCAACTCATTTGCCATCAACATTCAAAACTTCTTACGCATTCACTCTGGTTCTGTGGAGTTTGTGTGGGTGAAGGCCCACGCTGGACTTGCTGGCAACGAAGCAGCGGATGAGGCCGCTAAAAGTGCTGCCTCCTCACACAGAACTCCAATATTTACAAAATTCCCCATAAGTTACGTTAAAAAGCAGATTAGAGAAATTAATAATAATATACACAACGATAGATATAAAACATCCACCAAAGGTACTTACACACGAAGCTGGCTTCCAGAACTGAAACATATTAAAAAATTATATGAAACCATCGGACACTCTTTCCACATCACACAACTACTGACGGGTCATGGGTATCACCGACATTATCTTCACCGGTTTAAGATATCTGCGACTGACAAGTGCAATTGTGACGTAAACATTGTCCAGACAATGGACCACTTATTACGTGAGTGTCCACGCTTTTGTGTTGATCGGCTGCGTCATGAACAGATATGTTCATTCACAGATATCGTAAACCCCTACAATATATTGGAACTTATAAAGGAAGAGACTGCAATTAAATCATTCGAGAGTCTGGTTAAGGGTATTGTGAACAATCTGAAGGAATATAATGCGTAATTACATGATACGAAATTATGATAAAGTTAAAGTTAATTAAGACTTTTTAAGATGATATGTCTAATAATGTGAATCACCTCTGAAAAATACCAAATATAGGAATAAAATAACATAAGCTTTATGTATAATATAAGTCATAAGACTTTTTACGATATTTGGTCTAATAATGTAAATAACCTTTGAACTATATTAAATCATGCACATATGCACACTCATGTTCACGCGCTCAGACTCACATAATACTTCAACTCTGTACCTCACCCTACTGATATCACCATCTAACCACTTCTTATAAGACCTAACTGTACTGCACCTAACCAACCCTAAAACTTCACTTCACCACACCTCACCGCACCCCACAGACACCTCACCGCTAACCTAACCTCACCGCACCTAACCGACACCTCACCGCTAACCTAACCGACACCTCACCGCCAATCTAACCTCCCCGCACCTCAGTAACACCTCACCGCTAACCTAACCTAACCTCACCGCTCCTCACCGACACCCCACCGCTAACCTAACCTCACCGCACCTAACCGACACCTCACCGCTAACCTAACCGACACCTCACCGCTAACCTAACCTCACTACACCTAACCGACACCTCACCGCTAACCTAACCTCACCGCACCTCACCAACAACTCACCGCACCTAACCGACACCTCACCGCTAACCTAACCGACACCTCACCGCTAACCTAACCTCACCGCACCTAACCGACACCTCACCGCTAACCTAACCGACACCTCACCACTAACCTAACCTCACCGCACCTAACCGACACCTCAGCGCTAACCTAACCGACACCTCACCGCTAAACTAACCTCCCCGCACCTAACCGCCACCTCAGCGCTAACCTAACCGACACCTCACCGCTAATCTAACCTTCCCGCACCTCACTAACACCTCACCGCTAACCTAACCTCACCGCACCTAACCGACACCTCACCGCTAACCTAACCGACACCTCACCGCTAACCTAACCTCACCACACCTAACCGACACCTCACCGCTAACCTAACCGACACCTCACCGCTAACCTAACCTCACCGCACCTAACCGTCACCTAACCGCTAACCTAACCGACACCTCACCGCTAACCTAACCTCACCACACCTAACCGACACCTCACCGCTAACCTAACCTCACCACACCTAACCGACACCTCACCGCTAACCTAACCTCACCACACCTAACAGACACCTCACCGCTAACCTAACCGACACCTCACCGCTAACCTAACCTCACCGCACCTAACTGACACCTCACCGCTAACCTAACCTCACCGCACCTAACCGACACCTCACCGCTAACCTAACCTCACCACACCTAACCGACACCTCACCGCTAACCTAACCGACACCTCACCGCTAACCTAACCTCACCGCAACTAACCGACACCTCACCGCTAACCTAACCGACACCTCACCGCTAACCTAACCGACACCTCACAGCTAACCTTACCTCACCGCACCTAACCGACACCTCACCGCTAACCTAACCGACACCTCACCGCTAACCTAACCTCACCGCACCTAACCGACACCTCACCGCTAACCTAACCGACACCTCACCGCTAACCTAACCTCACCGCACCTAACCGACACCTCACCGCTAACCTAATCCGACACCTCACCGCTAACCTAACCTCACCACACCTAACCGACACCTCACCGCTAACCTAACCTCACCACACCTAACCGACACCTCACCGCTAACCTAACCGACACCTCACCGCTAACCTAACCGACACCTCACCGCTAACCTAACCTCACCGCACCTAACCGACACCTCACCGCTAACCAAACTTCACCACACCTAACCGACACCTCACCGCTAACCTAACCGACACCTCACCGCTAACCTAACCTCACCGCAACTAACTGACACCTCACCGCTAACCTAACCTCACCACACCTAACCGACACCTCACCGCTAACCTAACCGACACCTCACCGCTAACTTAACCTCACCACACCTAACCGACACCTCACCACTAACCTAACCGACACCTCACCGCTAACCTAACCTCACCGCACCTAACCGACACCTCACCACTAACCTAACCGACACCTCACCGCTAACCTAACCTCACCACACCTAACCGACACCTCACCGCTAACCTAACCTCACCACACCTAACCGACACCTCACCGCTAACCTAACCGACACCTCACCGCTAACCTAACCTCACCGCACCTAACCGACACCTCACCGCTAACCTAACATACACCTCACCGCTAACCTAACCTCACCGCTAACCTAACCGACACCTCACCGCTAACCTAACCTCACCGCACCTAACCGACACCTCACCGCTAACCTAACCGACACCTCACCACTAACCTAACCTCACCGCACCTAACCGCTAACCTAACCGACACCTCACCGCTAACCTAACCGACACCTCACCGCTAACCTAACCTCACCGCACCTAACCTACACCTCACCGCTAACCAAACTTCACCACACCTAACCGACACCTCACCGCTAACCTAACCGACACCTCACCGCTAACCTAACCTCACCGCACCTAACTGACACCTCACCGCTAACCTAACCTCACCGCACCTAACCGACACCTCACCGCTAACCTAACCGACACCTCACCGCTAACCTAACCTCACCGCACCTAACCGATACCTCACTGCTAACCTAACCTCACCGCACCTCACTGACACCTCACCGCTAACCTAATCCGACACTTCACCGCTAACCTAACCTCACCACACCTAACCGACACCTCACCGCTAACCTAACCTCACCACACCTAACCGACACCTCACCGCTAACCTAACCGACACCTCACCGCTAACCTAACTGACACCTCACCGCTAACCTAACCTCACCGCACCTAACCGACACCTCACCGCTAACCAAACTTCACCACACCTAACCGACACCTCACCGCTAACCTAACCGACACCTCACCGCTAACCTAACCTCACCGCACCTAACTGACACCTCACCGCTAACCTAACCTCACCGCACCTAACCGACACCTCACCGCTAACCTAACCGACACCTCACCGCTTACTTAACCTCACCACACCTAACCGACACCTCACCACTAACCTAACCGACACCTCACCGCTAACCTAACCTCACCGCACCTAACCGACACCTCACCGCTAACCTAACCAACACCTCACCGCTAACCTAACCTCACCACACCTAACCGACACCTCACCGCTAACCTAACCTCACCACACCTAACCGACACCTCACCGCTAACCTAACCGACACCTCACCACTAACCTAACCTCACCGCACCTAACCGACACCTCACCGCTAACCTAACCTCACCGCACCTCACTGACACCTCACCACTAACCTGACCGACACCTCACCACTAACCTAACCTCACCGCACCTAACCGACACCTCACCGCTAACCTAACCTCACCACACCTAACCGACACCTCACCGCTAACCTAACCGACACCTCACCGCTAACCTAACCTCACCGCACCTAACCGACACCTCACTGCTAACCTAACCGACACCTTACCGCTAACCTAACCTCACCGCACCTAACCGACACCTCACCGCTAACCTAACCGACACCTCACCGCTAACCTAACCTCACCACACCTAACCGACACCTCACCGCTAACCTAACCTCACCACACCTAACCGACACCTCACCGCTAACCTAACCGACACATCACCGCTAACCTAACCGACACCTCACCGCTAATTTAACCTCACCACACCTAACCAACACCTCACCACTAACCTAACCGACACCTCACCGCTAACCTAACATCACCGCACCTCACCGACACCTCACCGCACCTAACCGACACCTCACCGTTAACCTAACCTCACCGCTCCTCACCGACACTGCACCTAACCGCACCACAACTCACATCGCCTTGCCTGGTTTGGCTTGGCGGTGCTGACTGGCCGTTTGCTACATTTGTTTACTGCTTTCGTAACAAATGGAATTTTGAAATCGTGGAAATTGTGAAATTTGTGGGGACCTGAGCGCGGGAGTGTATCTGAATGATTGTCACCTAGGACATATTTTAAATATTGTTCTGTGTATATAATTAAGTAATTGCTACATACTAGAAGTAAATGAAGCTGAACTGAGAGTAATGTAACCATAATGTAAGTAAATAATTGCTGAATATAAGCAATACTGTCTGTAAATAGTAATAAAATAGGATTAAATTATTATTTAATAATGTAGCTCTTAATAACTTGTAAATTAACTTAACTTGAAAATATGTTTTGCAAATCATATTATGTGCACTCACTCACACTTAACTAATGTTATAAGTGATATTATAATAAGATAATGTAGCTCTTAATAATTTGTAATTTACTTAACTCTAAAATATTCCTGTAAATCATATATGTTGTGCACATAACATATGATATAAACTCACTCACACTCAACTAATATTATAAAAGATAAGATATTGTAAAATTTGTTCTGTACACATAAATTAGTAATCGTTCCGATTTAATAATTATATTTTATAAATATGTAAATATTGACACAAATAATAAAAAAAAAAAAAATAAAAAAAAATAAAAAAAAAAAAAAAAAAAAAAATTAAAAAAAAAAAAAAAAAAAAAAAAAAAAAAAAAATTAATAAATAAAAAAAAATAAAATAAAAAAAATAAAAAATAAATAAATAAATAAATAAAAAAAAAAAAAAAAAAAAAAAAAAAAAAAAAAAAAAAAAAAAAAAATTATTATTTGTGTCTTATAATTTAGTTGGTAAATATAATGTAGCTGTAATATTACAATAGATAACATTTTGTAAACTTTGCTCCGAACATATATATATAAATAAGCAATTGCTCTATGTTTCAATTAATATTTAAATCAGGTATATTAATAACTATGTTAATAACATAACTATGCAATATTATTATAAAATAATGCAGCTGAAATATTATAATAGATAACATTTTGTAAAGTTCGCTCCGAACATATAAATAAGTCATTGCTCCATGTTTCAATTAATATTTAAATCAGATATATTAATAACTATGTTAATAACATAACTATGCAATATTATTATAAAATAATGTAGCTGTAATATTACAATACATAACATTTTGTAAACTTTGCTCCGAACATATATATAAATTATCAATAACTATGTTAATAACATAACTATGCAATATTATTATAAAATAATGTAGCTGTAATATCACAATAGATAACATTTTGTAAACTTTGCTCCGAACATATATATAAATAAGTAATTGCTCCATGTTTCAATTAATATTTAAATCAGGTATATTAATAACTATGTTATTAACATAACTATGCAATATCATTATAAAATAATGTAGCTGTAATATTACAATAGATAACATTTTGCAAAGTTTGCTCCGAACATATAAATAAGTCATTGCTCCATGTTTCAATTAATATTTAAATCAGATATATTAATAACCATGTTAATAACATAACTATGCAATATTATTATAAAATAAAGTAGCTGTAATATTACAATAGATAACATTTTGTAAAGTTTGCTCCGAACATATAAATAAGTAATTGCTCTATGTTTCAATTGTAAATATGTTAAAAATGATTTTTATTGTTATATATAAGCATGTATGTGTGTGTATATGTATGTATATGTATATATATGTGTATGTTCGTATGTATGTATGTATGTATGTATGTGTGTGTATGTATATATATGTATGAATATATGTATATATATATATATATATATATTTTGCCACTCACTTCTTCACAATATATATATATATATATATAACATATATCTTTTCTTATACCTAGTATCTTCTACATACAACCTTCTCTTACTTCTACTTAAAACCTATAATAATATTACCCACCCCTTCAATCCAACTTCTTCAACCACCACTCACTTCTTTATCCAATAACCATCTCCACACCCTTCTTCTGCTTGATCCCCATAATATCTTCCAAACCAACTCCAACTTTATCTTTCCCCCAACCTAGTATCTTCTACATACAACTTTCTCTTACTAATTACCTACCCCTTCATCCCAACTTCTTCTTCAACCAACCACTCACTTCTTTATCCAATAACCATCTCCACACCCTCCTTCTACTTAAAACCTATAATATTTATCTACCCCTTCAATCCAACTTCTCCAACCAACCACTCACTTCTTTATCTAATAACCATCTCCACACGCTTCTTCAACCACCACTCACTTCTTTTTCCAATAACCATCTCCACACCCTCCTTCTGCTTAATCCCTATAATATCTTCCAAACCAACTCCAACTTCATTTTTCCAAACCTATCTTCTCCCAAAATCCATTCCAACTTAATTCCGCGTGAGGGTAAGAAGTATCCCATTAGCATCGAGCCCTCACACATGCGTCAAATCTAAACAACTCAACTCTAAAAAAAAAAAAAACCTAACCTAACCTAACCTAACCTAACCTAACCTAACCTAACCTAACCTAACCTAACCTAACCTAACCTAACCTAACCTAACCTAACCTAACCTAACCTAACCTAACCTAACCTAACCTAACCTAACCTAACCTAACCTAACCTAACCTAACCTAACCTAACCTAACCTAACCTAACCTAACCTAACCTAACCTAACCTAACCTAACCTAACCTAACCTAACCTAACCTAACCTAACCTAACCTAACCTAACCTAACCTAACCTAACCTAACCTAACCTAACCTAACCTAACCTAACCTAACCTAACCTAACCTAACCTAACCTAACCTAACCTAACCTAACCTAACCTAACTCTAAACCTAACCTAACTCTAAACCTAACCTAACTCTAAACCTAACCTAACTCTAAACCTAACCTAACTCTAAACCTAACCTAACTCTAAACCTAACCTAACTCTAAACCTAACCTAACTCTAAACCTAACCTAACTCTAAACCTAACCTAACTCTAAACCTAACCTAACTCTAAACCTAACCTAACTCTAAACCTAACCTAACTCTAAACCTAACCTAACTCTAAACCTAACCTAACTCTAAACCTAACCTAACTCTAAACCTAACCTAACTCTAAACCTAACCTAACTCTAAACCTAACCTAACTCTAAACCTAACCTAACTCTAAACCTAACCTAACTCTAAACCTAACCTAACTCTAAACCTAACCTAACTCTAAACCTAACCTAACTCTAAACCTAACCTAACTCTAAACCTAACCTAACTCTAAACCTAACCTAACTCTAAACCTAACCTAACTCTAAACCTAACCTAACTCTAAACCTAACCTAACTCTAAACCTAACCTAACTCTAAACCTAACCTAACTCTAAACCTAACCTAACTCTAAACCTAACCTAACTCTAAACCTAACCTAACTCTAAACCTAACCTAACTCTAAACCTAACCTAACTCTAAACCTAACCTAACTCTAAACCTAACCTAACTCTAAACCTAACCTAACTCTAAACCTAACCTAACTCTAAACCTAACCTAACTCTAAACCTAACCTAACTCTAAACCTAACCTAACTCTAAACCTAACCTAACTCTAAACCTAACCTAACTCTAAACCTAACCTAACTCTAAACCTAACCTAACTCTAAACCTAACCTAACTCTAAACCTAACCTAACTCTAAACCTAACCTAACTCTAAACCTAACCTAACTCTAAACCTAACCTAACTCTAAACCTAACCTAACTCTAAACCTAACCTAACTCTAAACCTAACCTAACTCTAAACCTAACCTAACTCTAAACCTAACCTAACTCTAAACCTAACCTAACGATAAAACCGCCAATTGTTACAAAAGTTCCACAATTAAACGCCTTTTCAGCCTTGCCAGAAATGCAACATACGGTAGTACGTAAGGGAACGCTAGGTGTTTAAAACACAGAGCTCTTTGGACTCAACTCAAAGAGATTTGTTATGTTTCAGAGTGAAATTTTTCTATGGTATTGAAGCATGCGCAATGTGAGTGTGTCAAATTGTAAATGCCATGTTTCTAACTAGATGGCGTTCATCGATATTAAATCTCGGTTATGTTAAGTGCTCCGCCTTCCAACTAAATATTGTATGGACAAAATAAACGCTTTTCTTCAACGGTGTACAGTAGTTTTATTGAGATCAAACATGGTGCCGAAACCCGGGAAGGAGTGAGTGAGACAAAAAATTGAGTAAAAAGTAAAACCTATTACATACAAATTGACAACAGTGACAAATCAATCATCATGGAGAAGAAAATACAAAAAATGTATTTACAAAAACAAGAGGATTTGTTCGACTGTCTTACTAAATCTTATTCTAATTACACAAAATCAACGAAAGCGAGATTAACTACTTCATATGTGTTAATGAGACATGGAAGTGAACCAATTGCACAAAACACACAATTAGGATGGGTCTTGTCAGGAAGAGCGGAGACAGATACGACTACAGCTCAGGAAATAGCCAGTATGCACATACAAATAAAGGAAGACCAACTATTAGAACAGTTTTGGGAAATTGAGAGAGAACCTGATAGTTTAAGAATGAGAAGGACAAAAGCGGAGATACGAGCAGGAGAAATCTATGAGGAGACTACATTGAGAGTTAGTGAAGGAAGATACATGATGACATTACCTTTTAAGAGTACTAATCCAGAATACCATTACGGTAATTCTAAAAAAGTAGCAATGAGGAGATACAAATCATTAGAGAAGAGACTACATAGAGATACAAAACTATACGATGGCTACAAGGAGTTGAAAAAAGACTACGTGAAACAAAATCATATGAGAGAAGTAACAGAGATAGTAGAGATCGTTGACCCTTACGCTGTGTATCTGCCACACCACGCAGTTGTTTAAGAAGAGAGAGGAACAACGAAAGTTCGAGTAGTGTTCGACGCTTCCAGTAAGAGACTTAACAATGTCTCGCTGAATGATAATCTACTGATTGATCCAAAAATTCAGCAAGCTCTCATGAGAATATGTAAGTAATATTCTCATGAGATGGAGACGCCATGAAAAATATGTTGTGGCTGACTTACGCCAAATATATCGACAGGTCCGTGTAGATGAGCGTGATGCGGACTTTGTGAGGATTTTATGGCGGTCGAGTTCCGATAATCCTATCCGCCATTACAAAATGCTGAGACTTAGCTTTGATACTTCTTGTGCCCCATATCTCGCTGTGAAGTCTCTACAGCAAATGGCGACGGATGAACAAAGAGAACAACTACCTTTGGCGGCTCAAATTACTCAGTGTGATTTCTACATGGATGATCTTCTTACGGGCTGCGAGACGACTTTACAAGTGGTAAAGATCTACCATGACATAAAGAACCTAATGAGACTAGACGGTTTCGAGATACATAAATGGTGTAGTAATAGCCCTAAATATTTAACACTTTAGAAAAAGACGCCTAACCTAGGCGTCTTTTTCTCACAATCGCAATAAATAGAGTCTATGAGTTCGTTAGCACAAAAACAAAACTTTCTATAGCACAATATAACACAACTAACTGACCCGGCGAACTTCGTACCGCCATATTTTATTTCTCTAATCGCAACTGAGGAAATAAAACCCTTCCGGTAAAATAAAATTAGCTAAATTGAAAATAAAACTGGAGTACTCAATTGAAAAATTCATGTTGTTGTACAAAATGCGTGGGGTGCTTATTATAATTACTACAGGTATACTAAACTATCGTTAAAATATTTACAGCAATGATAATCAAGTTCCCCACGCTTTTTGTACAACAATATGAATTTTTCAATTGAGTACTCCAGTTTTATTTTTAAATTTTTAGTTCAATTAGTTTCAAAAACGTGTGTTTTTAGTTTTTTCAAACTATAATTTATTAAATGTAGATTTTATTTTTCTTATCTTTAACCATTCTTTATAAACAATGACTTCTTTACAAAATATATACAAAAATAAAATTGATAATATTCAAAAACTCAAATTTATAAATGAGGTAGATAACATTGATTTTGACCAATTGTTTCCATTTAATTTTTTTTTTTTTTTTTTTGTTATTAATGGTAATAATATTGTAACATAATACGCAGTATAATTATAAAAATCTCAGTCACAAACCATTCAAATAATGCGGTTATATCGTAAGCATAAATAAATATTACGTGAAATAAAGTAATAGAATTTATATTCTAAGAAACAGAACACAGCGCCATCTATTGGGTGTATTTGCAACCTAGATGTCAAACAATATTGAAGAATTTTATCGATGAATCAACGTACACCGCCATCTATGAGAACTTCATAAAACTAAACAGTAGATAAACACTTGCTTAAGAAACAATTAATTGATACATTTTATTCGTTTACATTCACGACATAAGCGAATAATTGAGATGATAACTATCCTATCCAG
Organism: Hemistola chrysoprasaria; assembly: GCA_947063395.1. Taxonomy (NCBI): domain Eukaryota; kingdom Metazoa; phylum Arthropoda; class Insecta; order Lepidoptera; family Geometridae; genus Hemistola; species Hemistola chrysoprasaria. The sequence goes on from OX346724.1 coordinate 14,474, forward strand.
TAAGTTAGACCAAAATACGGGTACATGTGAAATTTGATTGAAATCGGTTCAGTAGTTTTGGAGTTTATTCGGGACAAACATCGTGACACAAGATTTTTATATATATAAGATTAACAAATACGAGAAGCTTTACAAAACTTATTTCCACTAAAGATGTGCAAAGTGCAAATCAATGAAAAAGTGAAAATCGTAAACAAAAACCAGCCATTTCTATTATCCGGTTGCCAGATGGCTAAAAAGAAATTCTTCTAACGCTGATTCAAGTAATCATAGGAATCTGAGGTCTAGATTTAATTAATTTGAACAATATATGTAGATAATAAAATTATTAATAAATTTCATTACTTATTTCAAAAGTGTTTATTTCTATCTTCCAAATTAATTAAATAATTCCCATAACTTTGAATTCTACTAAAATGTTATATTTCCCTTAGTAGGGTCAGTAAATAGTGCTTTCTCTGTCGTTTGTAGAGCTCAGTTTCTTTCTAACATTTCCTTCGCCGTGTCGGCATTGGCCGGGAACTAAGCTGACACCCCCTGCGCCTGCGCCGGCCTAGGCGACGGTCGTCCATTGGCTGCGCTCGTGCGCATGCGCGAGAGTTCGTTTAGAATTACGTAACTAGTAACTACTGAGTAATGAAGTGTTACACCTTACACCGGGCACAAAGCCCTAGTCGTTCTTAGACAGCGCGTATTCGGATCTTATGCGGCCGTCAATTACCCTCCTATTCATGGTGTGGCTAAGAAGCTTTATTCCACGGTAGTCGTGTCACTCGTACTTACTACCTCTTCCTTTGTATACGAGAACCGTAGTGCTCGATCTGCACGCCTCTGGCATTTTTTAAGAGAGCAACATAGGTACAGTTAAAGAAACCGGTCAGCAGGACGAGCCCGCGTCGGCGTCGGCCTCAACATTTCCAAGCTTCCACTGGGATCAAATAAATAAATAACACGTATTTTTTAACCGTATATAACAAAAATAGCATATTTTTAACAGTCTCATACACATGATTACATCGAGAGAGATCAGATCGATCGGATCACAACTAGTAGTCCTCGTCCTCGGCGGGGGGCAGCGCGCGGCACGCCGCGTCGTTCATGCGGCCCAGCGCCAGCGTGCGGCCCGCGGCCTGCAGCCGGGCCGCAGAGCCGCGCCGAGCCGCATGCCGCCGGCCGCCCGCCACCGAGCGCAGCTCCAGCGAGCTCCTGCAACACATGCGGCCGGTGAGCGCCGCCCGCGCCCTCCCCCGCCCCTCCCCCGCACACACACACACTCACTCGGCGGCGTGCGGCGGCACCGCGGCGCGCACGCACAGCGCCACGCCGTCGTAGAAGTCGAGGTCGAAGGCGATGTGCAGCGCCGGCTCGGCGGCGGCGGCGGCCTCGGCGCGCAGCTCGGCCCAGCGCGTGCGCACGGAGGCCCGCGCGGAGGCGGCCCGCGCCGCGCGCAGGGCCAGCGCGCCGCGCGCCGTGCGGTGCCACAGCGACACGGCGGCGTGCGCGTCCAGCGCCAGCGCCGCGGCCTCGGCGACGCGCGCGCGCAGCACCACGCCCGCCTGCAGCGGCAGCGCCAGCCGCGCGTCCCGCAGCACGCGCAGCGCGCGCAGCACGGGCGCGGGCGCGGCGCCGGCGCCCGCCCACACGTGCGCCAGCAGCTCCCCCTGCCCCGAGAACAGCACCGCCCCGCGCAGGTGCGCGCCGCCCACGCTCACCCCGAGCCCGGCGCTGGCCTCCTCCGCCTCCCCCTCCCCCTCGCCCTCGCCCTCCACCCCCGCCAGCGCCTGCAGCCCGCGCGTCCACACCTCCACCTGCGGACGGAGCGCACGGTGTCGCATTATATATAGTAGGGCCGCGAGCCGCTATGCGAGTACTATAAGGAGACCCATCGTGTATACGAGGTAGTTTTAGGCGTAGGGTCGATAGTACCTACCTGGAGTCGTTCCGTTGATGGTACAAAACGGTATAAAATAATATTTATAAATATTGTCGAGTAAATTTCTCGAAGGATTCTTCCGATAGGATGTACAAATCTAAATAAATAATAAAATAAAATAAAACAGCGCTGTGCACGGTGAGCGGGGCGCAGCACGTGTCGAGCACGAGCCGATCACCACAACCATTGTCTAAATATAATATGTTCTAGCATATTGTAACATAGTGTTTGTTATTAAGGTCGGGTTATAAACGCATTTCTTTCTTTCTTTCTTTCTTCTTTCTATTGAGATGATGAAAGAAGTCATGTAAATGTTTATTTATCGATCGATCCTTATCGACGACACTATCGGAGGTATCGTCGTCGTTACTTTTCAGTTATGATTATAAGTTTAAAGTCGTAAAGGTGTAGGGAGTGTAGGGTCGCGGGCGCACCTCGAGCTCCTCCTCCTCCACCTCGTCCCTCTCCCCCTCCCCCTCCCCCTCCCCCGGACGCAGGTTCAGCAGCGCTACCGTGCCGCGGCGCAGCAGGCCGCCCGCCGCCACTTGCACCGAGTCGAGCGCGGCCGCCCCCGCCTCCGCCCCCGCCCCCGCCCCCGCGCGCAGCCAGCCCGCGCCCCGCCGCAGCACCGAGGAGGTGCCGGCGGCGGCGCGCGCCTCCCAGCCGCCCTCGCGCGCGCCCAGCGCCGCCCGCAGCGCGCGCACGCCCGCGCGGTCCGCCAGCGCCTCCAGCCGGCCCCACAGCACGCGCCGCAGCTCGTGCGCCGCGCGCGAGCGCTCCGCGTGCAGCGCCGCCGCCAGCCGCGCCACGTGCGCCGCGCCCCCCGCGGCCCCCGCGCGCCGCCGCACCGCCAGCTCCAGCGCCGCCGCGCGCACCTCCACGGCGCGCGACGCGTTCGTGGCCACGCGGCCCACGCGCTCCAGCCGCGCCGCGGACAGAGTCGGCGCACCGCGCAGCGCCGCCAGCGCCGCCAGCGCCTCGCCGCGCGCGCCGGCCTCCGCCAGCGCCGGCGCCGCCTCGCCCGGGTCCGCGCGCAGGTTGGCCAGCGCCAGCAGCCGCACGCGCCGGCACTCGGCGTCCCGGCAGCGCGCCAGGCCGCGGGCCAGCGCCGCGCGCACCGCCTCGCGCGCCTCGCCGCCCGCGCGCGCGCCCGCCGCGCCGGCCGCCAGCAGCGCGCTCTCGGCGAGGGCGGGCGCGCGCGCCTCCTCGCCCAGGCGCAGCGCGAGCAGCGCGGCGGCGGCGTGCGGGCGCAGCGCGAGCGCCAGCCCCGCCAGGTAGCGGTGCGCGAGCGGCTCGAGCGGGTCGCGCGCGCCCAGCTGCAGGAAGTCGGCGGCGGCGCGCGCGCTCGCCTCCGTGCCGGCCAGGCCCAGCGCGCGGCACAGCCCCGGCAGCAGGGCGCGACGCTCGGGGCGGCGCAGCGCGGCCGCGAGCGCGCTCTCGGAGGCGGCGCTCAGCGCGGGCAGCAGACGCAGCAGGGCGGCGGCCGCGGCGGCGCCCCCGCCCGCGCCGGCCTCCTCGCCCTCGAGCGCGGCGCGCTCGTCCTCGAGGGCCGCCTCGAGGTCCTCCTGCGAGGCGATACGCTCTACCTGTAGTCTCGTCTCTATGACGCGGTACACTCGGAACGGATCCGAGTTACCGTCGAGTCGTTGCGATATCGACGGAGAGACGGAATCATCGAACCTCCGGCGGCCGAAGGGGATACCCTTTTAGCATTACGTTACAACTTTTATAATTCAAAGTTTAATCGGTTTCGGGTTCGACTACTTTTTAACACTGCACATAATATGGAGTTTTGTACACGCGCAAGAGCGCACACTCTTGCGCTGAGGCGGGGTGAGGAAGGTCCGACCGGTGGGCGACTGACAGTGTCCATTCTAAACGTATTATTATTATCTGTTCTATTGATACCTAGATGCCCAGACATACATTTTGTTCTCTTGTAAATTGTATAGTTTTACAATATATTTTCCTACACTTAGAGGCGACATGAGATCCTGCGTGCTTCTATAAGTGTGGATCTCATGTCACGTGGTCGTCGTCGGCCTCACATGACATAATAAAGTATGGAAACGTGCGGTAATACGAGTACGGCCATATCTTTCGATTGCGTCGATTTAGAAGTTTGATTTTTTAACAACAGGAAGGACTAAGACCCGACTCGTCGATACGAGTTTCGACTCGATACGTCGATGCGTTCCCGAGAAGAAGGGCCCACGGAGACAGCGAGACGGACTCACCGCGGGCGCCGCGTCCTCCGCCAGGTCCAGCGCCAGCGCGTGCTCGCGCAGGGCGGGGGGCAGCGCCGCCAGCGCCGCGCGCAGCGAGGGCGCGGGGGCGGCGGCCGGCCCCCGCGCCGGCAGCGCGCCCAGCGCGTGCCACGAGCGCGCCTTGAGCGGCGCCGCGCCCGCCAGCGTCACCACCTCCTCGGCGTGCAGCGCCGCGAGCCGCGCGCCGCCCGCCGCCAGCGAGTAGCGCGCCACGCGCCGCGCCGCGCCGGCGCGCGCGTCCGCCGCGCACGCCGTCTTCACCTTGCGGAAGGTGTCGCGCGCCGGCGACTCGTAGAGCGCGCGACACGCGCCCGACACGTCGGTCTCGTTGCGCTCGCCGTCCGCGACGCTCCACTGGAAGAGCGCGAGCAGCGCGCGCTGGTAGTCGCGCTGGTCGCGCGGCGCCGCGGGGTCGAGCCACGCGCCCGCCAGCCGCCCGCGCGTCCACCGCGCGTAGAACTCCGCGCGCCCCGACCACGGCGCGCCGCGCTCCTCCCACTCGGCGTGCGCGCGCCCTCCGCGCGTCTGCAGCCTCGTGTCCTCCAGCTGCGACCGTTCATAGAACCGCTGAACTTTATTAGCTAAATTCTACCGCAAAAACGGGTCAAACGTAAGTAACGTGAGATCACCTTACTTACGAAAGCTTACAGACTTATAAGAAAACTGGATATATTATATTCATTGAAAAAACCATTTTTTTTATTTTATGTTGTAGACGTTATAGTGGGTAAAAAAGAATAGAATAAAAATATCTCTATAATTATTATCATCTATAGTACGAGTAGCTCTATATTATCCGAGCATACTAACAATATATTTCCATGTTGGTAGTCGTTCCCTAGTTAGAAATTTAAAAGAGAAAGCTCAACAAATAACACAATATCACAATCTGAAGCTAAATATCACAATCGTTTACAAAATATGACAATTCTAGAGATCAAATCACATACAAAATGCTACGAGAGGAACTTGCGCTCCAACTATAGCTTCAATCAAGATAGACAAAGAGACAAATGGGATAGCCGTGGTGGACCGAGGAGTTGGCTGCAGTGAAGCCGGAGGTTACCCGCAGAAAGCGTCGCATACGCTGGGCTCGTGGACCAGTGCCTCGTGGCCAATGAGAAGTACAAAGCGGAAACCCAGAAGGCGTACACCGCTACACCGCTACACCGCTACACCGCGCTCTTCCTTTCACCTAGAGTGTAGAGGGTGAAGTAGTAAACTTATAAAGTGCGGCAGTATATCCGGTCCGCTTCCATTTTACAGAAAAAGCTGAAACTGTTTCGGGTGTAAGCACACGTAGGGGGGGAAGATGACGAGGGAGAGGAGCCGACACGCTCGCTATAGATTCTGCACTAAAGCTGAAAAGGAGGGCGGCGGGCGGATGGGCTAGTTGCCTAAATTTTAAAAAGTAGTTTCCATGTAGCTAGGACGATTTAACCACAATAAATTAAATTGGTTAATTCGTTCAAGCCATGTAGGCATTATTTATGAGGAATGTATCATAATTAATGTACTTATATTTTTCTTCATAAAACTGCTATCTTCTACTATATTATACTTCTATACTATTATATAAACATTTCATTACAATAAAAAAAAAAAAATATAAAGAGAGAAAATGATTCACTGACTGACTGACTGACTGACTCATCAACCCAGAGCCAAAACTACTGGCCCGATGATGATGAAATTTGGACAATAGATTATTTTTACAGTCTAGACAAGTAATAAGAAAGGATTTATCAAAATTATACCCCTAAGTGTATTAAATAGGGGTTGAAAGTTTGTATGGAGTAGACTTAATTTTTCAACCGATTAATTTCAAATTTTGTAGAAACATTCTAAAATGAAAATAATTAAACACGTGGTTCAGCGTTTTCAAAAACTTCAGCTCTTTTGTGGTAAAATAAAGTTTTTAAGTTTGTTATGAATATTTTAGTTTCAACAATGCTGACTAGATGGCGCTACAGAAAAAATTAGAACGCGCTGACAATATTTTCTTGCAAGACCTAACCACCCCAAGGCAACATTTTTAGGTAATTTAGTTTCAACTGTAAAGGCTGTACAACGCGGCAATGCTGCTTGCCTGCTGTTGGGCACCATAGAGCCTCGCGGAGACGCGTACTACTCAATATATTTATTGTAATGCTCTAATATATTATGATTAATAATTGATAATAATTTATTAGGAATAAAAGGTATACAATAAATGTACATGTCAAATTAATCAAATAACCCGCCCCTGACTGTTCCCTGAGCAAAGGTGCCCATCACACTCGCAGCATTACCGCGCTGAATGGCAATGGCCAACCTTTGCACCAGGAACGAACCGGAGCGGGAGTCACCGGTCACTTGACTTATCCTACGCCCTAATTCTTTTATAAATATCTTTGCATCTGCACCCCAACAACCCAAAGTCTCCATGGCCCGGTGGCCAAAACAAACAACAAACAAAATGGTAAAGCGGCTCCAAAGCGGCGTACTTGATCCTCTTCCTATTACTGGCGTCTTCCGCGGCTGCTGACGGTGAGTGGACGGTGCGACTCAGGTGGCTGGCGGCAACAGTGCTGACGCAAGTAGCGTCCCAAATTAGGCACTTGCCGTTTTTCCAGGGCACAAGGGTCAGCCCGTCTGGCCTCTTACCATCAGATCTGCTCAGACCCGGAGGTTCAAGTACGCAGGGTATGTTTGCCGATACAAGGGCTCTACGGACTATGTCGTTCAGAGTGTGGTGTCGCGAGAACCTCCCTGTGCAACGACGACAACTTAATGCGTGATGGGCATCGGCCTCCACCATGGAACCGCAGGTGCATCTGTGAGGTTCACACACCTTGCAGCCCAGGCGTAGTGCCACCGCTACACGCAGAGAGTCGTCGTCAAGTAAGGTGCCCAGGTGAGGTGACGGCAGCGCATGTAACCACGCCCCGGATTCAGCTTGCGATACCGCCCGTAGTCTGGCCTTGTCGACTCCCGCGACACCGTCCAATAATTCCGCATGAACCCGCTTAGCACCAACGTCATCCCAAGCCCGCTGAACGTGCGCTTCTAGTGGGTTCGTTGCGCCAGAGTTGAGGGCCCACCAGTCTAACAACGCATCAGACAAATGGAATGCTCCCCATGTCACCATTCGAATGGAGTAAAACAGTGACAAGGTTCGCAACTCCATATGCCGATGCCAAAAATGCCGGCAGGCCCACATCACGAGCGCAACGAATACCGAGACCACCGCACCGGATCGGTAGAGCTGCCTGTTTCCACTGAGGCTCGCCTAGTGAAATGTTCAGGATTGACTCTACTCAAACTCAAACAGATTTATTCAAATAGGTTATAAATCTGACACTTTTGTACGTCAATGAAGATAAACAGTACTACATCTACCGTGCGTTCGGAAAGATACCTCTACAAGAAGAACGCACAAGAAACTTGTAGGGCTTAATTTTTTCAACAGATAGTTTCACAATATTTGGTTTGCTTACATTCGTTTTCTTTGAAGGTGCAGTACAAAGATAGGATAAGGACAAAGATGCCTGGAAACTACTGCATAGTAGTTTCCAGGCATCTTTGTCCTCTATGTACTGGTTGACTTTATAATAAGCCTTCTTTAGTAAAGTAGATTTTATATAGGTTTTGAATTTACCCTCTGAGAGCCCAGTTATCTCTTTTGGGATTTTATTATAGAAACGTACACTATTTCCTAAGAATGTCTTTTTATTTGTTTTAGATAATCTAAAGCTAGGTGCAGCTATTTTGTCTTTATTCCTAGTATTAAAATTATGAAGGTCACTATTTAATTTGAATTTATGTAAATTTTTACGCACATACATGATGTTCTCATAAATGTATAAGGATGGTAGGGTCAGAATGTTTATTTCTTTAAATAATTCCCTCAGGGATTCGCGTGGACGCATCTCATAGATGGCACGAATCGCACGTTTTTGTAGTATAAAGATAGTTTCTATATCTGCGGCTGACCCCCACAACAGAATCCCATAAGACATCAAACTATAGAAATATGCAAAGTAACTACACTAATCTCGCCGTGGCTACATCTGTTAGTTGCCTAATTTTATAAACCGCGTAAGCTGCAGAGCTTAGTTAAACATTCTTAGCTTAGTTAGACATTATATCCGTCTGTTTTGGTTTAGTCACAATAATCGAAGAAGTCTTTATTTTTATGCGGTATGAAAATTAATGGTGGTAGAAATAATGTTTTATAAATATAACCATTAGGGTTATATCCATAAATATACAATGTACGAGTATCACGAATTTACTCCTGTTAATACGTTCAATATACCTACTCTAGCTACCCGTGCGAAGCCGGGGCGGGCCACTAGTCTACACTATTATATAAAGAGAGAAAGTGATTCACTGACTGACTGACTCATCAACCCAGAGCCAAAACTACTGGACCGATGATGATGAAATTTTGACAATAGATTATTTTTACAGTCTAGACAAGTAATAAGAAAGGATTTTTCAAAATTTTACCCCTAAGTGTATTAAATAGGGGTTGAAAGTTTGTATGCAGTAGACTTCATTTTTCAGCCGATTAATTTCAAATTTTGTAGAAACATTCTAAAATGAAAATAATTAAACACGTGTTTCAGCGTTTTCAAAAATTTCAGCCCTTTTGTGAAAAAATACAGTTTTAAAGTTTCTTATGAATATTTTAGTTCCAACAATGCTCACTAGATGGCGCTACAGAAAAATTTCAATATTTTCTTGCAAGACATAACTACCCTAAAGCAACATTTTTAGGTAATTTAGTTCCAACATTACATAATAGATGGCGTTCTGTAAATAATTAAAACGCACTTATGACTTAAAAAAAACATAACAAAAACATACATTCACGCCCTTTTTCCCGAAGGGGTAGGCAGAGGTGTACCCAGGACTCAGTCCCACAGTAGATACACCCACATTTCGCCAGTATGTTATTGGTCCCATGTAATAGGGGACGAGCCTATTGCTATCTACCGGGCACAGTTCCAGACTCCAGGCAGTTATTGAGATAATTCCTAATGGAAAAATTCAATATTTATCACTTTGCCTGACCTGGGTTTCGAACCCGGGACCTCTTGATTGGCAATCGAGCTTGCGCCCTCTACGCCATAGAGGCAGTCGCTTATGATTTCGCTTCTCTTTATCATAGCTCTTTTAAACTGGGTTGCAACAATATCGAATTATGAATGCTCTTCTTACTGTTTTCACTGTTTCCGTAATCCGTATATGTCTCCAGATTATTCAATCTATTACCAATACCAATATCATAGTATAAAGTGAGAAACTTTGTTTTTTATTTGCAACGAATAGGTTCCGAAACTACTGGACCGATTTAAAAAATCTTTTACTTATGGAGAGCTTAATTCAGTGTGAGTGACATAGGCTATATTACGAGGTTTTGAAAAATATTAGGGATCCGCAAGAAATCTGCAATATTGTGAACTAAGGTGTCACATAATTACCAAATATGTTCATTAACTTGCGTGCGCTGTGAAATCTATTAATGGTAGAATAATATAATGTACTAGGGGTTTGTAGTAGGTACTTACTAATATTTACAAAATAGTGAACGGACATTATATCCATCTTTTTTGGTTTAGTCACAATAATCGAAACAGTCATTATATGCATGCGCTGTGAAAAGTATTGGTGGTAGAATAAAGTAATGTACTAGGGGTTTGTAGTATTTACCAATATCTACAAAATAGTGAACGGACATTATATTCATCTATTTTGGTTTAGTCACAATTATCGAAAAGTCATTATATGCATGCGGTGAAAACTATTCATGGTAGAATAAAGTCATGTTCTAGGCCTAGGGATTTGTAGTAATTATCACTATCTACAAAAAATAGTCCACGGACAATAAATCAGTCTGTTTTGGTTTAGTCACAATAATCGAAAAAGTCATTATTTTTATGCGGTATGAAAATTAATGGTGGTAGAAATAATGTACGAGGGGTTTGTAGTACTTATATATCATCAAAATAGGCCTCGGAAATTGTTTCCATCTGTTAAGGTTTGGTCACTGTAACAGAAATAGTCATTAATTTGCGTGCGCTGCGTAAACCATTAGGGTTATACCTATAAAAATACAATGTATCACGAATTTACTCCTGTTAAAACGTTCACTTCTACTTCTCCCGTGCGAAGCCGGGGCGGGCCACTAGTTTTCAATAAAATCGAAACTTTTATATAGGTACCATCTAACCAATGCCAATACCAAAATCGCTGTCACACTCTCTCAACATACCCTCGAATCGAGATTAAAGTGCCTAAGTACTACTGAATGACCTCCTAGGCCCCTGACCCTGACAGTAACACAAGCAGCTGCCATAATATTCCAGAAAGTCAGTAATGGATTAAGAAATAGCCATCGTCCACCGCTCGCTCTTGTACTGTGTACTGTGTACTGTGTGCTCACCATTACCGACATTATAATGAATGTGTTTACAATATAACTATTTGCCTCGATAATTTCAATGCATCGGTCTCCCAAATCAAACGTCATTTATTTCTTACTTTGATATTAATATTTCAAATTAGGTCCCATTAGATTCAAGTACGTCTAAGGTCGTACGAGCGAATCTCAGATCATACAAACTACAAACAATGTATGTTCTGAGGAGCGAATAATATTGTCTCGGTCGCACTTCGGTACGTCTTTCTATCTTTGTTGTTCAATATAATAATACATAATGTCACTGTGTAAACTTCACATTGAGCAAATTGCACGTGCCTGTTGTTGAGTAGCGCTGTGAGAACGTACCCTATCTCCTCTTTTCTTTATATCAACGTTTGTATATAATCAATGCGATATACCTATTGTTGTATGATGTTAAAGTACTACTAAGCGTACCTAATCTTGTACCAATGCATATTAATATTATGTTATACTTAGATATTGATTGAGACGACCAGTTTTGTAGATCATTTCATAAAAAAATCGTTTCGTTCGTGTTTAGTGTGCGTTCACCATAAGCTCATCATAAGTTCATTACTAACACATATGGACCACTGTTGTCTAACAATAAACTATTTGAATTTGAATAAGCATGACAACTTATTATTAGTTATTAATAGACAGTCTAACCGAGTTACATATATACCTACCTACTTTTGTATCAGTAAGTACGTTCCTTACAAAAACTCACTTATTTGATAATAGTTGACCTACAGTTTACAATAATATTGAACTTTGATAATTTTAAATTTTTACGGTAAAATTATCGAGAGGCCGAGAGTACCTCACGTAGGTATGTACATAGTCGATAGAGGCGCGCGGGATGCGGGTGGTATACTAACAGTGAATCGCAGCAGCAGGTCGGCGGGGTCCTCCCCGGGCCCGGGGGCGGCGTGCGCGCGCGCCACGTCCAGCGAGCCGAGCAGCCGGTAGGCCAGGCCCGGGGCCCGCGCCGCGGCGCCCGCCAGCACCAGCGTGCTCTCCACCGCGAACCTCTCGGGCGCCGGGAAGGGCTGCGCGCGCCACTCCGGGCCCGCGCCCGCGCCCGCCGCCGCGCACAACCACAGCCAACACAACACGACACGCGCGCGCCCCATGCCTCGCGCCGCTACACTGAGCCGGAGCCGAGTGATGCGTCACCGACTCACCGACCGGACGCGCCGCGCCGCGCCGTCGTCTCTTACTCGTCGATCGATACTCTGCGTGCGCGCCGTACGTTAAGTACCGTCGTCGTGCTATATCGCTCTCGTATGTGACCTAGCCCAGCAGCCTCGATGACGTTCCCCCCGACCGACTATATATCGCCGCCGATCACCTATCGAATTATAACCTAACAGTCGAGGAGCTGGGCGATCGGGCCTACCTAATCATCTAGGTCGCAGGATATACTCTGCTGGACGTGGCCCTCCCCCGTCGCCCGTCGGGAGAGCTCTCCGCGCTCGGCGACCGCTAGATGGCGTTTCGCTTACATGTGGAGAAACATGGAGTCGTATGAAAATTCTATACAAACAGTAATGTGATAACCCTGGTGGGGCAAAAGCCACCAGGTTTATCATGTCGCGGAATCCGCCCCACCGAGTTAAATTTTAATCAAAGTTTCAAGATCTGGCCATCAAATTATATCGAGTCGCCATCGAAAATCAGCAACATTCATTGCTATGCGGACAATAGCACGAGTGACACACTATATACCTACTGGTCGTGTCGGTGCCCCTCCCGCCGAGGTGCAGACCTGTAATTCTCACACATCACGCTTTTCGCGCTCTTTTTTACCGCGAACCTGCAAAATGTGGAACGACCTTCCTCCATGGGTATTTCCGCAGACATACAACTTCACCTCCTTCAATAAGGGTATTAATAAATTCTTTATGGGTCGGCAACGCACCGACAACACCTCTGGTGTTGCAGGTGTCAATAGGCGTCGGTAACTGCTTTACATCAGGCAGGCCGTCCGCTTGTTTGCCGCTCATCGCATAAAAAAAAAAGGAATTTTCGATTTTACATACATAAACATACATACACGCCTTTTTTCCCTAAGGGGTAGGCAGAAATGTACCCAGGACTCAGTCCCATAGTAGATACACCCACATTTCGCCAGTATGTTATTGGTCCCATGTAATAGGGGGCGAGCCTATTGCCATCTACCGGGCACAGTTCCAGACTCCAGGCAGTTATTGAGATAATTCCTAATGGAAAAATCCAATATTTATCACTTTGCCTGACCTGGGGATCGAACCCGGGACCTCTTGATTGGCAGTCGAGCATGCGCCCTCTACGCCACAGAGGCAGTTTCGATTTTACGATGTAGAATTTAGCTCTAGAATTGCTCGTAACTTGTCGCAAACCGAGTCGATATGATTACTCCAACAGAGTTTACTGTCTGCCCTATTATATGTATAAATTATGTGCATATTACTTGATAATACCATACCAAAGAATAATACACTATACTTTGCACAAGGAACTACTAGATGGCGTTGTATGTTTGGAGGCGGATTGTTAGTATTTGGTTCAGGTATCTAAGTATGGAACCCTTCACCCCCTTCACTATGCATAAATAATATACGTATACCTTAAGAATTTATTTCAATGTCCATTCGCTTCTCCATAATCACCAAATACCAGAAAAAAAATAGTCGCCGATTTTGTTCCCTTGGGTCGCAAGTCGCAACCATGTAACCTATACTTTTTAAAAGTACTCAGGGCGTAAGGGGTCATCCATAAAGTACGTCACACGAATTTCATGATTTTTTGAGCCCCCCTCGTCCTTGTCACAGGTGGTCACATTTCTGAGACCCCCCCTCCCTAGTGTGACGTCACATGTTTTGCAATTTCACATCGAAAAATTATTAAATTAAAACAGCAGTTCCGAAATTAGTTTTATTTCCATTTAAATTAAGTACTTTTTTATGAAATCAACATTATATCAAATATTTGAAACAATAACAAAGCAATAAACTAGCACCCACAACACAGGGTATCCTAGTGTGGGGGCTAGTGGACTCCTTTATAGCCTAAGGATTAATCTGTTAGTATAATATAGTTAAGTTATACAAGTTATACAAATTATATATGTAATATATAAGTCCTACAATATTATATTGTATAGCGGATTAGTACGTAAGCTATGTACCTATCATTTTTGGAAATAAACTTATTATCATTACTTATTATTATAACTATTGTAACACCACCAGCTTTTATATAGTAATTGAACGCGTAAATTTTAATAAAATGGGAACGCATCCATAAGCCTCCACCAATGACGACTCGCACAATAAGCTTCGCCGAGAAAACGTTCGGCCAATGAGAGGGTCTGAAGTCTGCCTATGGCCGCGCGCAAGAAAAGTTTTGTTTGATAATTAGTTTCTGTAATAAAAGTTTTTACAAGCTTACAGTGGCGCCCAACTTGCGGCAAGAACTCACAAATAAATCATAGCACCTAAACTTCGTTTAGTGATAATAGTCACCGCATATCGAACCGTACTTACATCAAAACTAACTTTCATACTCAACACCGGCGAAGAAAAGTTTTCGTGACGCCATTGTTTTACCGCGAAAACTCGCCGTGCATAAAGTTGTTGTGTGCATAAAAACATACGCGTGCGTGCAGACTGAACTGTTTGTCTGTCGAATTGCGGATCTGCATTTTGCAAACCCGACTACGTAATCATCACCCGCACCGTTGTCGAGCGAGAGTAGGGGGAGCGCCCCTATCGTCGTCATGCCGCCGAAACGGAGAACCGGAAGAGATGAAGAGTCAGAATCCGACACAGACACCGAGGGTTTTAATAGAACTGTCCTACCAACTACGTCAAACGTGACGATGTCAGAAGAAATGTTTCAGACCCTTGTCTCCACCATCACCCGGGGGCAAGCGGAGGCGAACCGCACACTCATCGAGAGCATCCTGACCGGTAGAGAACAGCCGCAGTACACATCATCACCGCGACCCGACGCGTCGAGTCACACATCCTCGGGTAACTTCGCGAAGTGCACAGCGCGCTTCGACGGCAGCTCGCGGAACTCAGACGAACTCGAGGCGTTCATAGATGCTATCGAGGTGTTCCGCGAGTGCACCAACATCAGCGACGCGCATGCACTCCGTGGTCTACCCATTCTCCTGGTCGGCGAAGCCGCCATCTGGTGGCAGGGTGTTAAGGCGACCATATCTTCTTGGAGCGACGCGCTGCAGAGGTTAAGGGGGATGTTCGGCGTACCGCGACCCGGATACAAGATTTTCCGTGACATTTCTGCGTCCGAGCAAAATAGTGAACGTGCCGATGTTTTTGTATCGCGAATTCGCGCGCTTTTTGCTAAGTTACCCTATGTCGTACCGGAAGCGATTAAGTTAGATATTGTGTACGGCTTACTTAATCGTAGAATAAGAAAACGTGTACCGCGCGATGCCATAGACGGATTGGAGCAGCTTATTACCAAAGTCAGGTCAGTAGAGGAGTCATTGGCGGAGGTGAGTACCTTAACTATTACTAATAATAGCCAGAGTTCTCTTCAATCCACTTCCCATAATAATACCACGATTTCTCCCGATTCAAATACTAAGGTTAATAATTCTGCGAATTTGAATACGACTTATGGTGTTATGTCCTCCGACTCGTGCGAGAACGTACGTCGCGATTTCCCGCGTAATTCAAATACGTCACAAGGGGATAGTGAGGGGAATAAACGTACGCGACCTAAATGTACGTATTGTAAGCGATTTGGTCATTCAGTAAATGAGTGTAATAAAAAGGGTAGAGGTGCCGATAATGGCACACATACACCGAAGCCTGATAAAAGTACCCAGTTGCGCTGCTATGGATGTGGTCAGCTCGGAGTCATACGGTCGAAGTGCGACAAATGTAAAGGTGCACAGGCTTCTAATAGTTTTAGTAAAACAGAGTTTCAAAGCGCACATTTGAACGACTACGATGACGCGCGCCCTCTAGTGATGGTAGATATAGGGCAGCACCGAGGGGTCGCGATTTTAGATACCGGTGCTACACACTGCATCGCTGGCCCGTTATTGTACCGGCTGCTTGTCAAGGCTGGCGTAGGATTTAAAACCACGTCACGCACAATAAGTCTCGCTGATGGTTCAGTGCAGGTGCGCACCGCACTCGAGTGCGAAGTAGTAGTCTCTTTGAAAGGTTGCAATGTGCCCACTACATTTATTGCACTCCCCGATGCCAACACCCGCACGCTTCTTGGTAGGGACTTCATTGTTAAGGCTAACATTGTAATGGACTTAGCACAGGGTAGATGGAGTTTTTGTAGTGACCAAGAACATTGGTTTCCCTTCACCATCAACTTCCATTTGAC
The DNA here is from genome assembly GCA_947063395.1 of Hemistola chrysoprasaria. Lineage (NCBI taxonomy): Eukaryota > Metazoa > Arthropoda > Insecta > Lepidoptera > Geometridae > Hemistola > Hemistola chrysoprasaria. The sequence continues at coordinate 30,468 of OX346724.1, forward strand.
CGAGCCCGCTCAACTAGAGCTGATGAAGATGGACTCATCAGGACTGGAATTAAGGAAAGATGAAGGCACCAAACTGACTGGAGACCAAAAGATGCAATTGAACGCTTTCCTGCTGAAGAGAGCTGACCGTTTTGAGAAGGAAGGACCTCCAACGGATTATGCCACGCATCGCATCAAGGTCGATACACAACAGGAACCAATCGCCTCACCGCCTTACAGAATGTCCCCTGGGAGAAAGGCGATACTAGAGAAGGAGTTGCAGAAGCTGTTAAACGCCGACGTGATCGAAGAATGTGATTCTCCTTGGGCCGCGAACGTGGTTCTCGTAAGTAAGAAGGACGGAGGAGTACGGCTTTGTGTCGATTACAGGAAGCTAAACGCCGTGACCGAGCCTGACCGCTATCCGCTCCCGAGGATTGAAGACGTTCTCCACGCAGCCAAGAATACCAGCATCATGACGACTTGCGACCTGCGATCAGGATATTTCCAGGTTAGTGTAGAACCTGACGATCGAGACAAGACCGCGTTTGTGAGTCCACTCGGATGTTTCCGATTCAAGAGGATGCCCATGGGCCTCAGAAATTCTGGAGCCACTTTCCAGCGACTCATGGACCGCTTCAAGTCCGGCAAAGAACTAGCCGATGTTTGCTTGCTGACATATCTTGATGACGTGATTATCTTATCAGAATCATTCCCGAGGCACTTAGAAGACCTAAACGCCGTGTTTGACCGTCTTTCCATGTACAACCTCAGGATCAACCGCGAGAAAAGCTGTTTTGCTCGCGAGTCGGTAAAATTTCTAGGCCACGTGATCGTACCGGGGGGCATTAAGGTAGACCCTGATAAAACCGCAGCAGTTGCCTACATGTCACCCCCGATGGATGTCAAACACGTAAAGACCTTCATACAGATGGCAAGTTGGTTCCGGCGCTTCATTCCCAATTTCGCCGACGTTGCCAGGCCTCTGACAGATTTGCTCAAAAAGGACAGCAAGTGGATGTGGACGTCGCGACAACAAAGTGCTTTCGACCACATCAAGGGATTGCTCGTGTCAGCCCCAATACTGCGTCAGGCCGATGAGTCCATCCCTTTTACGTTGAAGACAGACAGCAGTGCTTATTGTTTGGGTGCTGTGATAATGCAGGGGGAGGGCCCTGATGAACGCCCAGTCGAATACACGAGTCGCTTACTGAATAGTGCAGAGCGGAACTATAATACGACGGAGAGAGAAGCGTTAGCCGTAGTTTGGGCGGTAACCAAGTTTCGTGGGTACATCGAAGGATCAGAAGTTGTGGTGAAGAGCGACCACCAACCCCTACGATGGCTTATGAGTTTGAAATCACCCAGTGGACGTCTAGCGAGATGGGCCCTCACACTACAAGACTACAACCTCCGCATAGAGTACACACCCGGAAGGTCCAACACCATAGCTGACGCTCTCTCCCGCCCGCCTGGCGTCGAGGAAGCACAGTGCGAACTTGGCTATGCCGAAGTAGATCTCCCGTCGAGAAACCCAAAAGATGTCCGTGATAACCAGTTTAAGGATCCAGAACTGATGAAAATCATGGAAGATATGGAGTCAGCGGACGATCCATTCAGGGGGAGAAATTGGGCCGACAAGGGTTTCCTAATGTCTGACGGCATTCTTTATAGATATGGACCAGACGAGCTCGATGAAGAGTCCGCATGCCTCGTCGTGCCAGAGCACGAACGAGAGAAAATCCTCCAGGAGTACCATGACGCGCCGACGGCCGGTCATTTTGGAGTGGAGCGCACCCTCGACAGAGTGAAGGCGAAGTTCTATTGGCCAGGGATGCGACAATATATCACCGCGTACCTGAGGAGATGTGTCGACTGTCAGCGATACAAAGCCGACAACCGGAAACCAATTGGATTATTACAAACTCCTGCAGCCAACCGTCGATTTGAGGTCGTCGCCGTGGATCTCTTCGGACCGTTGCCTAAAACTAGCAACGGAAATAAATGGATTTTGATACTAGAGGATACATGTTCGCGATGGGTAGAGTTGTTCGCACTACAGAACGCCACTAGCCCAGACTGCGCCAAAATTTTGGTCGAGGAAGTATTCCTGCGATACGGCGTGCCCAGGCGCGTTTTAAGTGACAACGGTGTCCAATTTATCAGTGAGGTAATGCAACAAGTGTGCCATACGTTCGACATTACCCAGTCGCTGACACCGGTGTACCATCCGCAAGCGAACCCCGTGGAGAGAAAGAACAGGGATCTGAAACCTCAGCTTGCTATTCTAGTGGGGAAAGATCACAACACCTGGGATAGTCATTTACCTGCGATTCGCTTTGCGATGAATTCGGCTATGACGAGTAGCACGGGATTTACTCCGGCATACCTCACTTTCGGTCGTGAGATGCGTGCCCCAGCCGATGTGATCGCTGACATGCGCAGCATCATCGAGAGTGACAACGCAGTGACTAGTCTCACGCCGTACCTTCAGCGTCTTTCCACCGTCCTCTTCGAGGCACGAGATGTGTATGAGAAAATGCAGGCGAAGCAGAAGCGTTTTGCTGACGAGGGTCGGAACCCCGCTCCGGATTATTCACCCGGGGATCTCGTGCTTCTGAAGACCCAGGGAAGCAACGACACCACCCACGGCCAGACGCCTAAATTTATACCTCGCAGAGACGGCCCTTATCGTATTAAGGAGGCAGCGAGTACCACCACCTACGTTTTAGAACGGCCCAGGGATGGAGAGATATTAGGTAAGTATCATGTCTCACAGCTGACTCCATTCATTGGCAGCGTAGTTTCAGCACCGGTAAATGAGAAACGCAAACGTGGTAGGCCTAAAAGGTATCTTGACTGACCAAGACGCAGGGGCGCTAGGTCTCGGTCAGAGGGGGAGGATGTAACACCACCAGCTTTTATATAGTAATTGAACGCGTAAATTTTAATAAAATGGGAACGCATCCATAAGCCTCCACCAATGACGACTCGCACAATAAGCTTCGCCGAGAAAACGTTCGGCCAATGAGAGGGTCTGAAGTCTGCCTATGGCCGCGCGCAAGAAAAGTTTTGTTTGATAATTAGTTTCTGTAATAAAAGTTTTTACAAGCTTACACTATTGAATTTATAGAAAAAGAAGAAGAAAGAATCTCAGTCATCTTCAGTCCATGGACTTTGAACCCACTTCTTTAAATTAATTATAACTGGCATGGCAGTCACTTCGTTCTCATTTAGGTTTTTCACGTCAGGAACATTTGTGGTGTCAACATCTTTTTCATCCAACCATATGGCATCATCATTAATATCCAAACAAAGAATTTCTCTGGCACGTCTAGCTGCTATTCTTTGAGGACGTGAAATGTGATGTCACGAAACTTAGGACCCCTCCCACCCCTTGTCACACCATGTCACACTTTGTCGACCCCCTCCCCCCCCCTTTACGTGTGACGTACTATATGGATGACCCCTAAAGCCCAGGAAAGAAGTGAAAAGCTTGGGCGTTAGAAGGATAATAAATAGAGTGATTCCTCCTCGTTATCTAGTCTCCATGGTAACGGTCCCCGGCCCCCGGCGACCGACTCGCGGTACAGACATCAAACAGCATCCTGCCACGAGGTCGTCGCCCTCATCGGATACATTGCTTACTAGAACAATACGCTCATTATGAAACAACTAGACGGTTTCATGCCATGCCAAAATGTTTGAAACTATTATAGGGGTGCTCTACGTACCTTACCTACTGAATACTACCCAATAGGCACGCCGCCTGACCTATGTCGGTCGGGTCAGGCGGCGAGCCTATTGAGGCACAGTTGCAGACTCCAGGCTGTCATTGAGATATATATCCAAATGGGTAAATCCAATAACATTGTAATTATCTGTAATAGATAATGAGTACTTATAGGTGGCATGGTGATTGGTTATCTCGCTGTCATTACATAATAAGTAAACCCAGTGGCTGGTATCTGTACAGTTTATAATATAATCAGAGAACGGTGTCGGGTGTCGAGTGTCGAGTATCGACGAACAGGTCTATTTTTTTTTGTATAAACACTACATTTTTTGTAGTGAACGTTCAATCACGCGAGTAAAACTGTGATTTATGGAAGTTTACTATGAAAAAAAAAATGGTTTACAAGAAAAATTAAAATGACAGGGACATATTTATAGAATGAGTTATTTGTATTAGGAAGGAAACACAGGAATACAAACATCGATTTGGTAAATTTTTCATAGTATTATGTCAAACAATTCCCCCGCGCACGCTCAGCTAAACAGCGGCTTTTTCATCCACTCCGTGATAAAAAAAATATTTCAGTGGTAAAAAGTCTTCAATGAACCAAACAAATCAGTGATTACAAGTCGTTATGTGTTTACAAATATGATGAAACAACAATTGTACGTAGTACGTAATGTAGTGTAATTTAATTAAGAGGAGACTCGGCGGACTGGCAATTTGAAGGTTTATACACCACCTGAAGACCTTGTCGTAGTTACCGCCCACTGTACTCGTATTATGCTCGACGACAGAATCCTTGGAATTATGGACGCCATATCTAGGGATGCTGCCGCTGGGAGTGCATGGAAAAATTGGGCGGTATCGAAGTTTACATGGGTTAAAATGGGGTTCCCGGATGTGGCAAGACAACGTTCTTGGTAGACACCTTCGATGAGAACAATGATGTACTTGTGACAACGACCATAGAGGCAGCCAGGGACTTGCGAGGTCAAAGTTAGCACTCAAATTGGGCAAGAGGGAATTCATTGGAGTGCGGACTATGGCGTCAATCCTTGCAAACGGTTTCAAGGAGCCTCAGAGATGTGGACGCTTGATGATAGATGAGGCTCTCATGAACCACTTCGGAGATATTTTCTTGGCCGCCAGATTGTCCCAAACGGAAGAAGTTGTCCTCATCGGAGATGTAAACCAACTGCAGTATATTGAACGCGAGAATCTATTCGAGATGAAGTATCATCGCCCTCATCAGACGGTCAGTATCGGCAAGGAGCTGCACGCATCGGTGCCCTATGGACGTCGCAAACGCCTTAAGAGAAGTTAACTCCGGTATGTACTCATCGTCATCTAGAGTACGTTTCCTCGAGCTGCAGGGCTATTGGCGTTCTTCATAATCACCAGTCGCTATCAGGCTTTATGTTTTGTGGTTTGAGTTAGTTACAAAGACGTTTTACCTTTCTAACAAGACTTTACTGTCAAATTTGAGATACAATTAGACATCATGTCATATCATAATGTCTTTGGTTACCTAGTAACCGGACTTTGACATTTGTAGTTAATGTCAAATCAAGTTACGAGTAACCCCGGTCACTCACATGCGTAAAAATATTCGTACATTGTACGAATGTTTGCACGCATGTGAGGGCCGTCAGATATACTATTCGCAAACTCAGCGGATATGCGAATGGGTTCGCAAACTTTTATGGAAACCCGTTTGCATTTCATAGATAGATAAACACTTTATTGGTACACCACAAACAAGAAGATCTAAAAACTAATAACTAGTGTAACAATGGGCGGTCTTATCGCTAAGATATATAAAGTACTCTGTGAGCACAACTGGTTGCACGAATGTGTAGGAGACTACGCGAAGGTTCGAGGTTCGCGCCCTTTGATGTGCGTCAAAAAACCGACACAATTTGGAAAGCCACGAATGCAGCGAAAACTTTGCATAGTTATTTGCGAATGTCATCCCACACTTGTGGGTTCGCGTATTCGTACGCATGTGAGTGCCCGGCATAATAGTCACTAAAGTGATAGTCACTAAGAACGCCAATAGCCCCCCTGATCAGATATACGGATGCGCATATCCCTATGGAGCTCTCGAACACCATAATATACCTTGTGCACACTCAAGAATAAAAGGGAACCCTCGGCACCCAGGAGTTCGGTTCGGGTACAGGGTCTCGTATCCTAACAATCCGCGAAGCTCAGGGAACTTACCTACGAGCGGGTCTATATCAGACCAAGTCGTCCCCCCTGCGCCTTCACGAGAGCGTCCCGCACGCGGTAGTAGCAGTGTCGCGACACACCAATATCTGTGTCTAGATAGGGCGATTCGTGAGAGCGGCGAAGACAGCGACTTCAGAGCAGATACAGGAGCATAACATCGCCATGGCCATGTCTCACCGTGATATGGCTATTGTGAGGAGAGCGCTCTAGCGTAGCTCGAATAATCACAGCGGCCATCGGGGTAAAACTGCACTTCAGCCATTAGTTATGAAAAGGTTTGTTTCTCTTTTAGATGTTATGCACCGGGGAACATTTGGTACAGGATACGCTGTGCGTCAACTCGTGAACGGGTGCTACGGGCGGGGGTTGGTCTGTGCCAGCCCCAGTAGCACAGTGTGCAGGGAAAACGAAGTCCCAGGGGGTTAGACCGAGATAGCAGATACTAATTGTTCGGGTGCGAAAGAGAGAAAAAACGGGGAGAACTAGATATCCCCGTGCCATGCTAGGCTGTAACACCTGAGGGCTTAACCTTCTTGTAATTTTAATTTATGACATTAATCCTAATTAATTTTAAAGGTATTCGTCTCACATATTTAGCTGAACCATAGTAATAAACATTAAATTCCGAAAACGAATGTAATATTTTGAACATTTTCTAAATATGTAGGTAGGCACTCAATAAATGGAATCTCCAATATCTCTAAATATACGGGGTTATTGTTGAAATTATGTGCTCAGAAAAGTTTCTTTTATTGATCGTTCCCAGAATTGGGACCAGTATAGCTTTGAATTAAAATCAGTGATTCACTCTTTTCTTCGGTAAGCATCTCATTGTTTTTTTTTGTTACCGTCGTCTAACGGCGAGGTTCCCCTCGCCGATCTTGTCATAGGTATTTGTGTATAATGTGCTTATTAATTGTTGATAGGAACCTATCTACGTCAATCCAGGCGTGGACAACCTGGAGGGCGCAGTTCCCCACGGGAAACGTGGTAAGTTCCCTTTGGATATCTACACCCTCTCTCTCTCTCGTAATGTTGTAAGGTTCTTACCTACCTCATGCTCATGCCCCACCTAGGTTTTGCTAGAACACGGCTCGAATCTGTGATTGTTCACAGGATTCAGGGTACGGGCCGATCTTCTAGTCATCCTTCCGGGTACGGGCTGTGTACCTAGCGCATCTTCAGGGCTGATTACCCGTCGAGTACGCGGGTACGGGTTGTGTACCCACTCGAGTTCGAGGGTACAGGCCGATCTCCTGACGTATCTCGTGGGTACACGCCGATCACCCCGCGCATCGCGCGGGTACAGGCTGCTCTCCCAGGCGAGTCCGTGGGAACGGGCACGCGGAAGCGTCGATTCGAGTGTCGACGCCATTTTGTCGTGCACCACGGCTTGACCCCCCCCCCTGCATTATTAACCTTTAATTTTGAACTGCTTCACCTTATATATTTTTTTTATTTAACTTATTTAATTTTAATCTGGCCAAATATAATATAGGTAGGAAAACCTAGTATTTAAGTAGGTCCTAAGATTATCATATCCCTATACTACTTAGGTTGTATTTAGGACCCTTCTCTTATTAATAAAGTCGTAACCCTGTATTATAATAAATATCTGTGTATTTAGGGTGTTACTTTAAGGTTGTCTATATTAATTTTATTTCTATGATTACCTAATTTACATTGAATATTTTTGTGCCAATATATTGAACTTATGATCTTATTTTGTGTTCTGTTTTATTTACTTCCAACTTCTCATGCTTGTGATGAGAACATCGACTGGCGCTCTTTATAAATATTAGTCGGTATTCTCATCCTCTAGGCTGAACTTGCTTGGTTTGCTTTACTTGTTTCTTGACGAATGACGAGACGTGCAAACGATGTAAATAAATATGTGTGCTTCTTATTTATTGCTCTCCCCGGTACATCCTGGTAACTTGTTATGGTAATGGTGAAGAGGTGATGGTGCTTGGTCATCGGTAGCGGTATAAGTAGCCGCGTCCCGGTAATGTGGACCCAGTGCGTACATAGGTACATGTACGCTATGTACATGTACCTATGTACGCTGCATGTATTATAATTATATATTTATGTAATAATTATCGGTAAATAAAATAAAAATATTACGCTATGGACTCCCTCATGATAGTCTAAGTTAGTCCAATAAAAACACCAATCCAAACGCTCTTGTTTGGAGATGTTTGATGTACAAATAAAAAAAAAATATATGGAGTGAACTATTATAGTAAAAGGAGGTGAGCGACGCTTATTATAAGATTTAATAATATTTACTCGTTACACTAGTTTGATACTATCGATTGACGTTCAAAAATGTCTTTAAGACTTATTTAAATATTTTTTTTTTAGTTTGATGACCTTGAAAATATATCGAGGCGGGCGAGAGTCGCCGTACTAGTATCGTTATGTGGCCGTACTCGCCACCGACGATCGGTGCGCGATCATATTATTTGCGAGCAACGAGCAAACGCGGAAGAACACTTCAATAGGCGCATATAGTATTTAGAAATAAGTTTATTATTCCGCTTCCGATACAAACGAAACATCGAGCGAAAGGTGCCAGCGAACAGAAAAACTATCTCAAGTTTGATAAAAAACGAACGCGACATTTCTGTGAGAAACTCAAGGTCTCGATTCGACCTCGGGTTTTTCATGGAAGTGTCCGCTCGCCTCGATAGATCGACAAGGTCTCCGTGTACCCGTCGTCTCGAAACGTTCGTCACATTGTAACAACAGATGACGGTAGATATAAGCCGTGACGCGACCCGCACTCGCGCGTGTTCACCCGGGCTCCCGCGCTAGTAGTCCCCCTCCGGCGCGTCGGGGTCCCGCGGGCGCGGCGGGGGCGGCGGGGGCGGCGGGGGCGGCGGGGGCACGGCGCGGGCGCGCGCGCGCGGCACGGTGGCGCAGGCGGCGGCGGGGGCGGGGGCGGCGGCGGGGGGGGGCGCGGGTCAGGACGCGGCGCAGGACGCGGCGCGCTCCAGCACGCACACGGCGGCGTAGGAGCGGCCGAGCGCCATGCGCGCCGCCAGCAGCGTCCAGCAGTCGGTGGCGGGGTCGAAGCTCTCCACGGAGTCGAGGTTGGCGGCGCCGTCGTCGCCGCCCACCACGTAGAGGCGGCCGGCGTGCGCGGCCACGGCGGCGTTGCGGCGCGCCGAGTGCATGGCGGGCGCGGGCGCCCAGGCGCCGGCGGCGTAGCGCTCCACGGAGCGGCGCACGGCCGGGCCGTCGTGGCCGCCCACGGCGTACAGCGCGCCGGCCACCACGCCCACGCCGCAGCCCGAGCGCCGCGCCGCCATGTCCGCCACGCTCTCCCACGCGTCCAGCGCCGGCGAGTACCTGTGCGCGTATCTCTCCTGTCGTTTTCGATGTTGACTCTCGATCGTCCGAATGGAGATTGCCAAAGATCTGTACGAATTTGTAATATTTTTTCTCTATCGCCGTGTTTCACGCCGTTACCGTTTTCGCTCGCTTTTCTGTTTGGTTATAGGTATTCCGGTGAGAGATACGTCGACTTCCGTCTTTCTTCGATTAGATCTCTAGTGTTTATTTCGGTGCGATGGACGTCGGATCGAACTACGATAAAATAATGAGCTCCGGACGTAACGAATAAAAAGTAGAATTGGACCACCCGGATCCTCGAGACGCTTCGGTGTGCCGCGTTAATCCCGCTAATATAGCCTCTCTCTTCGCGATGTGATCGATGTGTTCGCGAAAATAAGCTTTCGGTCCCCGATAACACCGAGATCGCGTACGCTATGAACTTCGCATATTATAGTATCGTTATTTAATTTATAATCGGCATCCTTCACTTTAGTACCAACAATGTCTAAAATCATCGAATCTATTATAGCAGAGAACCTAATGACGCATATGAATTTGAACAAAATATTATCAAACTCCCAATTTGCATATCGTAAAGGTCGGTCTACAATCTCAGCCACGCAGAAAATTATAGAGAAAATAGCCGAATCTTTAGAAAACAAAAAGAAAGTAGCGGGTGTATTTATTGACCTTTCTAAAGCATTTGATTCTGTGAACCATGAGCTCTTATTACGAAAGCTCGAGATTTATGGAATCAAACACAATAATCTTCAACTAATAGAATCATTTCTCAAAAATAGGGAGCAAACAGTAGAGATAAAAATAAATAAAAAAATATATAGGTCTAAACCGCAAATTACTAAAATAGGGATACCGCAAGGTTCGTCTCTCGGAAATGTCCTGTTTCTAATTTTCATGAACGATATCGATAAAGTAAATATCAATGGAGAGCTTATACAATATGCAGACGACACAACAGTAGTTCTATCTGCTGATACAATCTGGGATCTTCAACTAGCTATTAAGGATACACTACATAAATTGAGTGTGTGGTTTACAATTAATGGCCTCAAATTGAATGCAGACAAAACTAATATAATGTTTTTCAATAATTTTTCACCTAACCAAGACTTAATGTCTGTTAACTTTTATGATGGGACTATATGTACCAGCTCAAACTGGGTCAAACTTCTAGGCTTCGAATTGGATCCATCTATGACTTGGAAACAGCATATTGACACCACTTGTAAGAAGATGGCGAAGGGCATATATGCATTAAAACAAATGAAAGGATTAACGTCAGTGGAAAATTTAAAACAAATATATTATGCATACATACACTCAAACATGTCATAATATGGAATAATTTTATGGGGGTGTTCGACAGATTACGAGCGGGTTCTAAAAATGCAAAAACGTGCAATTAGAGTTCTTGTTGGAGGAAAATATAGAGAAACGTGTAGAGAACATTTCAAAGAACAACTAGTATTAACATCTGTATCCACATATATTTTTGAAATTATCAAATTTGTAAGAACTAATTTAAATAAATATAAAATAAGACCAACTGAAAATAAAAGGAATACAAGAAAGAAAATATTTTTAGAGCCTCCAGCATATAAGTTACGCATATCTCAGAAGCTTCCCATAGCTATAGGACAGAAGTTATATAACCACTTACCAGAATCCATTAAAGCAATAACAAAGGACACACAATTTTTCAACTGTGTGAAACAACTACTTACCAATAATACGCTCTACACCATTAAAGAATACATGGAAAATGATTATAGTACTCAAAAATTTATGCTTGAGGTCTAGACATGCCTACTACTAAAATATGTATATTGTATCTTAAGTCTCTTTACAGCTTATTATATTTTATTGAATATTAATAATTAATTATTATGTACGTATTACGTTTTTCATATGAAAAATGAATGACGCGAATTATGTGTCTCACATAGCTATCTGAACTTATACTTAGTATAATAATATTATGGTTGTGTGTACGCATTATTTCAATAAACATATTCTATTCTATTCTATTCTATTCTTCGGAACCCTCCTACGGGTAAACTTGATATGGCGACATTTCGAGGGATCGAATACCATTTTGTTTTTTACACACCACTGACTCGCCGTGTCGAGGTCATTTTGTAAAGCTGAAGCCGAATGAATGAAATCCTGATTAGTATTAAATATATTGTAAATTCATAAAACATCTGCGAGCAACGGCCAGCCCGCGCCGCGGCGCCGGTACAATGAACGAGGACAAGCGGGTGGAAGGGCACATTAGGGATCCAGTGGGACCCGCTTCGTTCGCTGTAAATTTGCCAAATACTACTGTGAAACGACACATCGATCAAATTCTTGTATCGAAACCTGTCAATAATCGTCATTCATTATTTCGTACTTCTTATACTCGTGCTGTACCGAATAATAGTGTTAGCAAAAATGTTATTAATGATGGTCTGGATGTGCCGCCGCCCGCTGCAGGCGAGAGCGAGCGACGTTGCGACGTCACGTGACGCTGCGACGTCACGTGACGCTGCGACGTCACGTGACGAGGACGAACACTTCCAGTTAGTTATCTCATCTCCTGTGCCTCAACATCAGATGCGCCTGCGTCCGCGCCGCAACATGACATCCAACGAAGTCGAATAGCTTGCACTATATTACTATTATAATAGCAAAAACTTAAATGTTCGTATATATCATATTATAACCTCGTTTTATGCTGTCTGTGTCATGTGAGATCATTTTTGGTATTATACTTACACAGATTATATTATGCTAGAATAAATATCATTATTCCTAATTTAGTTACAGAGGTGTCGGGTATTCGTAGGTAATCACATATCTGTCACCACCGTCATGTTATGAATGAACCGGTGTACGAACCGCCCGATCGTGTCTCACGACGCAGATATCGGGCTCACCTCTCGACGGAGTGCAGGCACTGCCGCGCGGCGCCGTCGTACCCGCCCACGGCGTACAGCTTGCCCTCCAGCACGCCCACGCCCACGGACGAGCGCCGCGTGCTCATGGCGGCGATGGGGCGCCACGCCGCCGCGCCCGCCGCCGCGTCCAGCGCCTCCGCCGAGCTCAGCCCCGCCGCGCCGTCGAACCCGCCCACGGCGTACACCACGCCGTCCAGCGACGCCACGCCCAGCGTGCTGCGCCGCGCGCCCAGCGCCGGGCCCGGCGCCCACGCGTCCGCGCGCCCGCAGTACACGTCCACGCTGCGCACCCGCAGCGTGCCGTTGAACCCGCCCACCGCGTACGCGCGCCCGCCCACCACCGCCATGCCGGCGCGGCAGCGGCGCGAGGGCAGCGCGCACGCGGCGCGCCAGGCGCCCGCGCCCCCGCCCGCGCCCGCGTCCAGCCGCAGCGCCTCCGCCTCGCGCACGGCCTTGGGCGCCTGGCCGCCCGCCACCAGCAGCGCGGGCGGCGCGGCGGCGGCGGGCGGGGCGCGGGGCCGCGCGCGCGCCAGGCCGGCCGCCGCGGCCGCGCGCCGCGCCGCCGGCACCAGGTGGAAGGACAGCGCCTCGATGACCAGGTCCTTGACGCGCGCGTCGGCCGCCTCGCCCGCCAGCGGCGCGGCCGCGGCGCGCGCCACCAGCGCCTCGCGCGCCAGCAGCGGCAGGCGCACGTGCTCCAGCAGCGCGCCCAGGCGCGGCGCGCGCGCGCCGGGCTCGCGCGCCACCCACGCCGCCACGGCGTCCAGCACGGCCTCCTCGCCGGGCGCGGCCAGCGCGTCGCTCGCCAGCAGCGCGGCCAGCGCGTCCGGCTCCAGCGCCAGGAACTCCTCCGAGTGGCGCACGCGCTCGAACTGCGCCTCCGCGTAGGCGGCGGCGGCGCGCGCGAGCTCCGTGCACGCGTGCAGCTCGGCGAAGGCGCGGATGCCGAGCGCGTTGTCGGGCGCGAGCGCGGCGGCCAGGTGGCGGCAGCAGGCGTCGCGCACGCCGCCCAGCGCCAGCAGCGAGGCGGCCGAGAGCAGCGCCTGCACGGAGTCGTCGGAGACGCGCAGCGAGTCCGGCGCGTACACGTAGCGCACGATGGCGTCCAGCGCCGCCGGCTCCACGTCGCGGATGGTGACGTCGGGCCGCGTGCTCTCCTCGAACTGCGTGAACATGGCGCGGAAGTAGGGCGAGGCGGCGGCCAGCACGGCGCGGTGCGCGGCCAGCGGCGGGCCGGGCGCGGCGCCGGCGGGCTGCGCGCGCAGGCGCACGTCGCACAGCGCCGCGTCGGCGCGCAGCGCGGCCAGCGCCGCCAGCAGGCGCGCGGCGTGGCGCCGCCCGGCGTCCTCGGCCGCGGGCTCGGCGGCCGGCGCGGCGCCGCCCGGCCGCTGCGAGGACTCGTCCAGCGAGGACTGCGAGCAGCGGCGCACCATGCTGCGACACGGGGACGTGAGCCGGAGTGGAGGACGCGGAGGACGCGGAGGACGCCGAGGACGCCGAGGACGCCGTGTGCTACGTACCCGTATGGAGCGGCGTGGTCGCCGTCGCCGTCTCCCTCCACCGCGCCGTTCTCGGCGCCCGACCTGAGACGATGTTTTCATTTATTTAAAAACCGACAATTTCTCGCTTAAGAATATACGACTCGCAAAAATATACGACTCGCCGTCCATCTTATATATATAAAAATCTTGTGTCACGATGTTTGCCCCGAATAAACTCCAAAACTACTGAACCGATTTCAATCAAATTTCACATGTACCCATATTTTGGTCTAACTTACTGCATAGGATAGTTATCATCTCTATGTCGTGAATGTAAACGAATAAAATGTATCAATTAATTGTTTCTTAAGCAAGTGTTTATTTACTGTTTAGTTTTATGAAGTTCTCATAGATGGCGGTGTACGTTGATTCATCGATAAAATTCTTCAATATTGTTTGACATCTAGGTTGCAAATACACCCAATAGATGGCGCTGTGTTCTGTTTCTTAGAATATAAATTCTATTACTTTATTTCACGTTATATTTATTTATGCTCACGATATAACCGTATTATTTTAATGGTTTGTGACTGATATTTTTATAATTATACTGCGTATGTTACAATATTATTACCATTAATACCAAAAAAAAATTGTACTATTTTTGTTAGAGAATTATTAAAGTCTTGGCGCCAAATTTTAATCAAAGTTTCAAGATCTGGCCATCAAATTCTATCGAGTCGCCATCTCTGGTTTGAATGTCCAAAGCTTTGGTATCTCATTCGTTCTCGAGACCTCCTCTGAGCGTAAACAAAGCTCTCCCTCTCGAACCATCGAGACCCACTATTTCGAACAATCGATCAATCGATTCTTCTCGAAGCATGCGAACTAGAACGTTCGGGTAATTCAAGGTTCAGGTTTAAATACTGGCGCCGAGTGTCACCGCTTAGGGTATTGTGTTCTGTGGTCACCGCAGTTCAGTTCCTTTTTAAACGAGTGAATTAATACTAGGTATCTCCCGGAAAGTGATAATCTCAGTAAAATCTCCACGCATTTTGAACAAATATATGAATTTTTCAATTGAGTACTCCAGTTTTATTTTAAGTTTAGGTAATTCGATTTTACCGGAAGGGTTTTATTTCCTCAGTTGCGTCGATTCGAGTGTCGACGCCATTTTGTCGTGCACCACGGCTTGACCCCCCCCCCTGCATTATTAACCTTTAATTTTGAACTGCTTCACCTTATATATTTTTTTTATTTAACTTATTTAATTTTAATCTGGCCAAATATAATATAGGTAGGAAAACCTAGTATTTAAGTAGTAGGTCCTAGGATTATCATATCCCTATACTACTTAGGTTGTATTTAGGACCCTTCTCTTATTAATAAAGTCGTAACCCTGTATTATAATAAATATCTGTGTATTTAGGGTGTTACTTTAAGGTTGTCTATATTAATTTTATTTCTATGATTACCTAATTTACATTGAATATTTTTGTGCCAATATATTGAACTTATGATCTTATTTTGTGTTCTGTTTTATTTACTTCCAACATCTCATGCTTGAATTAACTGCTGGCTAATTCACGGAGCAAGGGCTTTCTCAAACAACCTCACAGTGGGCTCAGTGCCACATGACACCTTAGGCACACTCTAAGAACCCACGCCCATCTGATCGTACATTACAAAGTGGCAGCACTCGTAATGTCACTTTACTCCGTCTGATTAATAATCCGAGTATAGATAATGGTATATAACATGTTACACAGATTATGTTGGATTCACCCAGATTATCAAACCCAACCTATATATAATGTGTGTGCAAGGAATCGGGGTGTAAGTGTAGCAAAGTGGGTATTTTTCAAATAGCCAAATATAGCAACCCCCCCCCCCCCCTCGCGCATTTATTGTAATAACCATATTAATTTTTCCACGCGCTCGCAGCTCGCCTCGCCTTCACTTCATTATTATAATAATCATATTTTTCTAACTTAATTTTTCAAATTTAACTAACTTATTATGGTGAATACGGGTCTAGGCCAGAAAACTGAGTGCAGATTCTGCCTCAAAGAAGAGGAAACGGCAATGCACGTCGTCTGCGAATGCGAGCCACTCATGTTCAAACAAAGTATCCACTTGGGACAACACATAATGTGCCCCGAGGAGATACAAAACATCACTGCCTGGAAATTTCTAGATTCAGCGAGCCAGGGCAGTGAATTATAATCCATACAGACTGCCACAATAGATCAGCAATGGTCGAAGCAATGGTAAGAACCCTATGGATAGCTCACAATAATAATAATAATTTTTGCCCCACTTGCAGCTCAGAACTTTAAAAAAAATCAGCCCTATTGCTTGGGTTTTTTCTGGTCTAGAGTTAGAACGAAATGAATTCCTGGCCACGGCCTTGACGTAACTGATCACAAAATTCATTATGCACTACAAAAAAAAATGCGAAGTAGGTATTATATGATGAGCAAACGCGAGTTGATCGCTACGCTATGGAATGTTTGGAAGTTAAATGAAACAGAAAGCTTGATGAGTAATATATGAGTGAAAATACTAATAACAACATTTTGGAAACATGAAATGTGTTACCAGACACAGTTTATTGTTTGAAGAAGCTGGCTCATGCTATTTTCATTTTACTTACACATATAATTGAAACATTGCAAAATGTTCCTATTTTTTTGTGGTAAATAAAGAGTTTTGAGTTTTGAGTATTTATTATTATTTTCCCAATAATCCATCAAAATTATTTGATGGCACATCTATGACCTTATTAAACATTTCTTTTGAAAAATGTCATGTTGATACGTAAAGGTTCTACCATCTCTGGTCCAAATAAATGTTACTTCTGAAGAGGTGCTCTACACATACTGCCCATAAAATAGAAGGGTCGTCTGAACACGGAACTCATTAAGTAAAAGTCCACACCCTTAGATTTAAAGAAAAGCTCTCAGCGCTTACTCAACAACTGGCTTGTACAATTTGAAACAACAAAGATAGAAAGACGTCCCTAAGACCGAAGTGAGAACGAGATAACAATTAAAGTTACTGATGTGGACATAATTTGAGATTTTCAAGAAGTTTCCATTTTCAAGAAGCTAGTATGTACCTCATTTCCCCTTTTCTTTCTGCCTGCGCCCTCTTTGCAACACCCTAACCGGAATGAGAGTAGTCATGACAGATGAGAATAAAGACACGTACATGCCGTGCCAGACCCCACCTACACCCCTACATGTGTAACAACAATAAATGTTTTGAATTTCGTGGTGTCTGAAATGACTCTGTAACCGAGAGTGGTAAGCGGTAATATAATGTCGATTAATGATTAAAGTTAATAAAGTACCAAGGTATTTTAAAATAACATTAGGACGGTTTATAAATAAGAAAACAACTGACAGGGCGCGATCGTGTTCGTCTCCGGCGTTCGCCTCCATGGCTCGCGGACGCTGAAGCTGCGTCCCGTAATCCCGTCTACTTCCACCTCCACTCTCCACTCTCCACGCTACTGCACCGAACCTTTGGAACTACATCGCGCTCACCAATATTAACGTCTTATAACACCTACTACACATTGACGATGGCATTCAACAATACCACGCTATACGTAGCAAAACAACACTAGGTATTTCAAACTTTTAATAACTATTTTATTTTTATTATTGTAATTTTTATCTGAACTCTGTCCAATAAACAAATTATGTTAAGCTCAGTGAACAAATTATTTTAAACTTTCTTTCTTGAGTCGAGAAGGAAGTGCGCACAGATCACTAAAACCTGATGATCACAGATCACTATAATTAGCTGATGATTGCTTCGAGACTTAAACAGACTAAACCACATACTATACAAAGATTATACATATAAACTGCACAGAATAAATAGGACATTTAGGATATTTACAGATTTACAGCTGAACTAAAATCTATTATTTGGCCATATTTCCGTAAATTCAGTTCTAAGAGGGTAATTTATCAATTGAATATTATTATTTATTATTATTGTGTTATCCATGGTGACCATGAACTTATTGAATATTGAATTACCCAGTTTATAGTATTTGCTAACCATAGTCTGTAAGATACAACTTAATAATCTTTATATCAATGACGTTGAATCGCTTTCTGTCTTCTATAAAAGATTTTTTTTGTTTTGATTGTACGCTTGGCTAGTATTTAGTATGAATGCGTTTGGTCCAGTCATTTTAGTAAGTTCACCTCGGAATTTGAGATACCCAGCTGTTAAGTCTGTAAATACTTATATATTGACACCCTAAAAGTTGTCTCAAAACCTACATATGGTAGGGTGTACGCATTTATTAAATTTCAAGGTCAAAGGTCACAAAAATCGTTTTTTGGCGCTTTTTGTAAATATCTCATTTCCTATGGGTTTTTTGCTATTTGTATTTATTATCAATATTGTAGAGTACAAAATTTTCTAAAAATTTTGTTTAAAAAAATTTTTATACGGTGAACCGTTTAATTTGATTTTTGATTAAAATTATAAATTGTAGTTTTTGTACCTTTATTCCATTTTTTTACTTTTAATAAAAATAAATGTATTGAATGATATTTTTTTATAATATGATTAATTCATAAATTTTGTTCCTCAAATGCTGCAGCTAGTTCATCCAAATTTGTCAGTTTCTCAAAAACTTTTAAAAATGGTTTTTTTCACTTTTTATTCCATTTTTTACTTTTAATAAAAATAACTGTATTGAATGATATTTTTTAATAAAAAAATTAATTCATAATTTATTTGTTATTTTTTTCATCATGTAAGAAGTAATTAATATTAATTTGGTTAAAATTCAAATATAATTCCTATATTTTCATTAACAATTCTGCAATTACATGTGCAGGTAAGTGTTGTTAAATAAATTAATACTGAATAAAAAGTGGATAGGTTAGGAAAAAAATGATAAAATATAATATTATAGTTAATAAAAATTGACAAATAATTATAATCATTGATTTATCGATAGTTCATCAACTATATATGGCGCGTTTTCGACCGGAGGCACCGGTTGACCTGAAGTGATGCTGTGACCGCGCGTTCTCCGCCCTCTATCTCGAAAACGGTTCAACGTATAAAATTTTTTTTTTTTTAAATTTGTAGAGAATTTTGTATTCTACAATATTGATAATAAATGTAAATAGCAAAAAACCCATAGGAAATGAGATATTTACCATAAAAGCGAAAAATAACCATTTTTGTGACCTTTGACCTTGAAATTTAATAGTTGCGTACACCCTACCATATGTAGGTTTTGAGACAACTTTTAGGGTGTCAATATACAAGTATTTACAGACTTACAGCTGGGTATCTCGAATTTCGAGATTTTTACCTAATTTAAGCTTAAATGACTGGACCAGTTGGTCCGGTATGTTGGTCATGGGATTCGGAACATTTTACTCCATGTCTCGAAGGTGCCAATCCATTTGGAGCGAAGAAACTGTTTTTTTTTATGGTGAATTCAAATAAGCACATTGGATTCGAAATTAAACGTTAGCATACGTTTAATTTTGAATTTGCCATACTGAGCTTTTTGCACAACATTGTAGCAGACTATATTGTGGCGGTACCAGACTCGCGGCTTGGAACAGATTTTTGCACGACTGGTTCTCTTTGGTATCCTTACTCTGAGGATAATGGTAGGTATGTCTAAATACTACTAAATCACCCTACCAAATTTGCTTTCAAATCGACCACCCGTCGACCGCCATCCTGACGCACACGAACAATCAGCGCTAGCTTTGGGTATAGGTATAACTTTAAATCTGTGATAACATAATTTTAGTCCGAGGTAGGTATTTTCTCTCGATTATTTATTGTAAAAACTAGAATGTTTTCGTACTTATATAAATATGTCATTTTATTTAAATTAGATAGGTAGGTTTCAGCAGGTAAGTAAATATCGGTAAATGCATAGGTAGGTATAAGGTAGTTCAATAATAATAGCGAGCACCGGCGCGCGGCGCGGTGCGGTGCGGAGCGGGCGGGTGGCCCGCTCGGCGGCGGCGGCGGCGGCGGGACGCGGCGCCAGCTCACGGCTCAGTGCGCCGCGCGAGCCCGCCGCCGCCGCCGCCCGCGCCGCGCCACACATGGACCACTTCATCGACACCGTGCGCAGGTACCCCTGCCTGTGGAACACCACCGCCATCGAGTACCGCGACCAGGAGCTCAAGGACGCCGCCTGGGCCGAGGTCATGAAGGAGACCGACCTCTCCTCAGGTGAGCCGAGCCGGCCGCTCCGTCACTGTCGCTGACTGCCGACTATACTCGCTGGCCGCGCGCCCGTGTTGCACTCGACTCACGACTCACGACTCTCTCACACAGGCACACACGTCACACGAGGCCGCGCTAGTTGTACCCGCTAGTTGTACCCGCGGCTTCGCTCACATGAACCGTCAACGAGCATAATATAATTATGTACCTACTTGAGTATCTCCTTAGGTATTCTTCCGAGGAAACCTTTTTTACGGGGCATTTTCGACCCCCTGTTGTAACTCCGTTGTAGATAAAGCTAGAAGTCTGAATTTTCTGTGACATTACCAAGAAACATTACCTAGCATTGCTAGCATTTTTTATAAATTAGGTAACTACCTACGTCACATTAATATGTTATAGGTATAGTGCAATCTGAAATTCTGAGTGTTTCATAATATACTTACTTAGTCACTGATGATCAATAATAATATAATCCTAATCCTAATCCTAATCCTAATCCTAATATACGGCGATAATAAGCGAAAGTTTGTAAGTATGGATGTATGTATGGATGTTTGTTACTCTTTCACGCCAAAACTACTGAACCGATTGGGCTGAAATTTGGTACGTAAGTAGCTTAGACCCTGGAATAACACATAGGGTACTTTTTATCCCGATATTCCCACGGGAACGAAGACTACGCGGGTGAAACCACGGGTCACAGCTAGTAATATGTATAATTATTAATAACTAGCTGTGACCCGCGGTTTCACCCGCGTAGTCTTCGTTCCCGTGGGAATATCGGGATAAAAAGTACCCTATGTGTTATTCCAGGGTCTAAGCTACTTACGTATCAAATTTCAGCCCAATCGGTTCAGTAGTTTTGGCGTGAAAGAGTAACAAACATCCATACATACATCCATACTTACAAACTTTCGCCTTTATAATAGATAAAATATATATAATAGATATAATAGATAATAGTAAAAAGTACCCTATGTGTTAATGTATAATAGTATAGGATTAGGATTAGGATAGGATATAAATATTTCTAATCTCAATGGAGTTCTGAAAAGTAACGCTAACAACTATTTAAAACTAGTGGTTGTATGAGAACAACACAGTAACAGTAACAGTAAAGGGTAACCTCGAGACTCGCGAACCCTTATCTTACGTACAGCTACAGCCTAGCAATAATCGACACTCCCCGTTCCCCTCCCCCCGCTAAGCAAAGCCATTCTACTTAATACTTTATTATTAAGTATGTATTAAGTAGTAGCAGTACCTATAGATATGTAGCTATCTATAGGTACTGCTACTAATACCACTTAATACTTATACTTAATACCATTAATCTATGTTAAATTTAACACACCAAGATAGTTGTATCATGTATCGAAGATATTTTGAGTTTACTATACTTTTTATACCATCGACATAATATAGCCATCAAAAACAAAACTTGTTAAAAACAAAGTCTCGCAACGTAATGCAATTACAAGCATGTAATTCAAAGTCAAAACTAAATTAATTATCTATTTAACAGGAGAGAGGACCTCTTAGCTGTTTGACACAACCCTATGGAAAATTTACTAAATCGATGCTTTGTATTCCCCTGTTTCCTCCGAATACAGTAAACCTATTTGATATATTTGTATCCTCATATTTTAAAGTTGGAGGAAAGTATGTCCTTATCATTTTATTATTATGATTTATTAAATTTTTTTGTAGTGAACGTCCAATCACGCGAGTAAAACTGCGATTCTTGGAAGTTCACTAAGAAAAAACCAAGGGTTTATAAGAAAAAAATTCAGATGGCAGGGACATAGGTTACTTCACTATAAAAATAACAGGATATAAATTTTTAGAATGGGTCGTTATTACGTAATTAGCTAACCTAACAGCATCTTATAGTGACCATATATATATAATAATCATCATTTATGTTTTAAATATAATATATTGACCGCATGAAAACACAATGTATCTCACAAGTAATACATATTATTATCTAAATCAATTCAACGTCATTGCATATTGTACACTTTATTGTTTACTGCGATCGCCAAGTCAATCTATTATATTTAAAACATAATAAATATATAGGGATATGGATCTCACAGCTTTTTACGGTAGAAGAACTGAGTTGCGAGACTTGGTTTTTTACAAGTTTTGTTTTTGATGGCATCTCATTTCTTTTTGTAAATAGTCCTACTTTTTTCCTTTCCGGTACCTTTTATTTCCTGAATACCAACAACGGATTTTCGCCGGCCGCGGATGATGATTATTATTCTTTCTTTCATGCCAATTTTGGGCAATTTAGTCTACTTGATACTTTGGGGGATTTTGGTACAAAGCAATTAAGTAGGGCATATTCCGCTACAAAATGTATAGCATTCCACTATGCCCCACCAATGGGGCGGCTTGGTGGGGCAAAGTGGAACAATCCCATTCCTGCTTTTTCATTCCGTTGACCATTTTACAAGTTACCTTTGAACATTTTATTTAAATTATTTATATCTAGGTCTAGGCACCCATCTACACCTAATATTCCATTTCATACATATTAGTCTATATATTTATATGTGACTAGCGACCCGCCCCGGCTTCGCACGGGTAGCAGAAGTAGGTATAGTGAACGTTTAACAGGAGTAAATTCGTGATACATTGTATTTTAATAGATATAACCCTAATGGTTTACGCAGCGCACGCAAAATAATGACTATTTCTGTTTCAATGACCAAACCTTAACACATGTATAAATTTATCGTGGGCTATTTTGAAGATATTGATAAGTAGGTACTACAAACCCCTAGTAGTACATTCCTTTATTCTACCACCAATACTTTTCACATCGCATCCATATAATGAATTTCGATTATTGTGACTAAACCAAAATAGATGGATATACCTAATGTCCGTAGACTATTTTGTAGATATTGGTAAATACTACAAACCCCTAGTACATTACTTTAATCTACCACCAATAGGTTTCACACCGCATGAAAAATAATCACTGCTTCGATTATTGTGACTAAACCAGAAAAGATGGATTTATTTATTTTTATTTTATTTATTTATTTATTTATTTATTTCTCACACAAAGGTTTACAAATATTTGGTGCTTATACTATAATAGAACATATAAGGTACATCAACCTGTTTTGTGTGAGACTGATGCCTGAAATAGGTTTTCGAGAAAACCTGTAGTACAGGTCATCAGGCCCCCACTCCGCGGATTAATCATTATATAATGTTCAATATTTATCAAGCGTTAGTGTTAGGTAAACCATTTTAATTTTGATTCGAGAACATTATAATTAAATTACTATTACTATTGTCTTCCCGAGTTGTGTGTGTCTTTGTGTATTAGTGGTGTGTGTTTGTATTTGCGCGCTTGTGTTTTTGTGTCTCTGTGTGTATGTGTGCCTGGGCGTGATAGAATCCATGAGTAATCAGAACTTAGTTATGAATCGTACCTTATTGCAGAGGGTGCAGTAGGTCTTCCGTCTCTTTATAAGACTTTGTTTTGAGCCACTGCGTGACCGTTTTTTTGCATACCGCTTTAGTCATGGGAAATATATCGAGGACGTTGTTCAATTTATTGTAGATGAAAGGACCTAAGAAACAGCTAAAACAATGAGCCCGCCTGGAGTGCATCATAAATGAACGACAAACTGTTCCTTTTCTACGTTTATTTTTCACTAAATTAGGATTATATGGTACAATTTTGTGGGTTTGAAGAACAATTTGTAGGAGGAAAGATTGTCTTATGGTGAGAACATCACATTTCCTATATAAATCAGTAGTGGCAAAGCGGAAGGGAAGACCAGCACTGACTTTGAGTATGGCTCGCTGAGCACGCTCCAATTCGATCATATGTGTTTTAGCTACTCCACCCCAAGAGGTGATGCAGTAATCGACAATAGACTGGCAAAGGGCATAGTAAACCATTTTTATGATCCTTTTATTCGCCACATGTCTTAAATTTTTAAAGATATAAATGAGTTTTCTTAACCTAGAAACCATAACCTCGATGTGCGGTTTGTAGCTAAGTGTTTGGTCTACGAGGACACCAAGATATTTTATCTTATCAACCCTTTGTAGAGCTTCGCAGGTGCAGGATTTGGTCTCAGGGTCACAATGGTGAGCAGGTATTGTGAGGGATTGTGGTGGAAGTAGATTAGTTTTATGCGCAAAGGCAATGAATTTTGTTTTACTGACATTAAGAGTGAGCGTGTTGTCTTTGAGCCATTTACAGACTTCCTTGAAACCTGTCTGCGCATGATCAAAAACGTTTTCCCAGCTACTTCCATAGAAAAAAAGGGCGGTGTCATCAGCGAAGGTCAAAATTTTACCATTTGCCATCTGCATATCACAAAGGGAGTTGATGTAGACTAGGAACAGTGTTGGGCCAAGTATACTGCCTTGTGGGACACCGTACGTAACGGTTTGTTCGCTGCTCAACCAGCCATCAATCTTTACCTTCTGTTTCCGACCACTGAGGTAATCTTTAAATATCTTTAATGGGAGGCCTCTTACTCCAATGCCTTCTAATTTTGCAATAAGATGTGGAATCGAGACCGTGTCGAAGGCTTTAGCCAAGTCAAGAAAAATAGTAATACACTTATGTTTCATATCAAGGTTGGTGATTATCAAATTAGTTAGTTCGTGTACAGCGTCTGATGTGGACCTGCCGGAGCGAAAACCGTATTGTGAAGACGAAATAAGTTTATTAGATTCCAAGTACTTTGTTAGTCTTTTATTTAGGAGTTTTTCTAATATTTTAGATAGTGTAGGTAAAATGGATATAGGTCTAAAGTTATTGACACAGTCCCGATCCCCACCCTTGTGAATTGGTTTTATGACAGCAATTTTAAAGGCATTG
Source organism: Hemistola chrysoprasaria (assembly GCA_947063395.1). Classification (NCBI taxonomy): domain Eukaryota; kingdom Metazoa; phylum Arthropoda; class Insecta; order Lepidoptera; family Geometridae; genus Hemistola; species Hemistola chrysoprasaria. The sequence goes on from OX346724.1 coordinate 55,311, forward strand.
GGGAAAACACCTGTTTGAAGAGCTAGGTTGCAAATGTGAGTGATGGGACTAATAAGCAAGTGACTATATCTTTTGATGAACTTGCCAGATATTAAGTCCACTCCTGCTGTGTTATTATCTTTTAGGCTATTGATTAAGTGAAATACTTCGAGCTCGTCTGTGGGAAGTAAAACCAGAGAATTACGGGGAGAGTCATTGTGGTTTGTAGGAAAAGTGTTCGTCCTAGGGTTCGTAGAATTAGGACTGTGATTTTTCTCAGCAAGTTTCTTACCCACATTCGCAAAAAACAAGTTGACATCATCAATGCTTTTTTGGGAGTCCGTTAATGATAACAGTCTGGCTGAGTGGTCAACTGCTTTTTTCTGATTACTTATGGTTTTAATCACTTCCCAGAGTTTCTTAGAGTTATCTTTAGCTTCTTCTATCTCTTTTTTCTCGTAGTTCCTTTTAGCTTTTTTTAATAGTGTACAGCAAAAGTTCCTGTATCTTTTATATGTCAACTTAAGTACCGCATTACTAGGATCTCTCTTTAATTTTTTATGTATATTATCTCTATTTCTTAGGCATCTTAATATAGCTTTAGTTATCCAGGGTTTAAACCTTTTTTTACGGTAGGAGGTTTTAATTACTTTTGAGCTGTCTACTATTGAGGTATTTAACAGTTTAGTAAAAACTTCAGTCGCTAAATTTGCATCACTGTAGTTCGTGATCGACTGGAAATCAATGTTCTGCATAGTAATATCTAAACTGTCGTAATTTAGATTAGGGAAAGGTTTTGTAGTAAGTTCTCGTTTAATCTTAAAATCAACGCTTAAGGCAACACAGTCATGATCTGTGACAGAACAATCGATCACTAAACAAGAGGCATCTAATTTAGTTTTAATATTCATGTGATCTAGACAAGAAGAATCACGTGTACCCAGGTTATGCCCAGACAAAAGACAATGACTGGCTAGCATATTAAGATATTCATATGATCTGCTATCCCTAGTGTTTGAGGCTATATCGATATTAATATCACCACAGAGGAATATATTTTTATTTTTATCCAGCTTAGTGATGAGTAAATCTAGATCGCGGATGAAATTTGATGTGTTTTGTTGACTTGGTGGACGATAAATGGCTATAACACATGTATCTGAATTTATATTTACTACAAGACAATTAGCATCACTAACAATAGGTTCATCAAAGGTAACACTGAAGTTGTTTGTGTAATATATGACCACTCCTTCGTTTTGTGTTTTGTGACAAGTAGTATGAATGTGATTGTAGCCAGTTAAGTCCGGAATGAATTTAGTTTTAGGGATCCAACACTCAGTCAGAACAATTATATCCCAATCAATTTTTGATCTGAGTAATAAGGCACTAAAATCGACAAAGTTACAGTTAATGCTCCTTATGTTTTGGGAAATGATAGTCAAGTTAGAGTTATCATTACAAGTTAATAGATTTTTAACATTATCTATGTCACATAAAAACGTTTCTGCCACCGATATAGAATCAAGACCTAAATTAATAGTTTCAACACTGTCGATTCCCATTATAATATTATATTATAGAAGATGAGGAGAACACTACATCGTGTTCGCCTATAACATAATATGTAGGTACTATATCGAATTTTTAGGTCTGATCGTTGAGGGTAGTCAGCTAGGTTTAAGTTGATAATGTTTGTTTTTTCTAGATACTTGAAGAAGCTAAATCTGGGGATAGTTACAATTATGTTGATGTGTCGTGTATATAATGTGTCATCAAAGGGAAAGTGCTTGGCTGGGATGAAAAAGTGTGCAAGTGTGTGTGTGATGGGAGACATAGTATGATTACACGTAAATACAATTAAAATCAGGTGAAGGAAGTTACAAAGTACAGCTTTTTTAAAATTAATATGAGATTGTCTAACTAGTCATTGTTCCTTAATAACGTTGCCCAGGTCCTCTTCTTCAAGGATCCGCGCAGGCGCGGCCCCCTCTTCCTTCTTTACATAAAGCTTTCCATGAGCGGTCCATGTCCCAATGAGTTCCTTATTCTTCACATGCTCCCGGGCAAGATGGAATAATCTCTATATAATCTCTATATAATCTATGTATACTGTTATGTAGGTATTGATAATTACTACAATTCCGTAGTACATTACTTTAATCTACCACCGATAGTTTTCACACCGCATGAAAATAATCACTGCTTCAATTAGTGTGTTCGGAGTGACGTCACGGACGATCTTACAACTATACGCGCTCGCGGTGCATGACTAACTAATAAATACTAAACAGTCGAGTTTTTCGATAAAAGTTGTATCGGTGTGTGCATAACAGTGGGAGTGTTTGTGTGAGATAGTGTGTATGCCATTGGCTATAATCAGTCTATAAAGATACTATAATTTTAATACTCTATTGACTGCCTCGGTGGCGTAGTGGGCGCATGCTCGACTGCCAATCAAGAGGTCCCGGGTTCGATCCCCAGGTCAGGAATAGTGCTAAATATTGGATTTTTCCATTAGGAATAGCTGCCTGGAGTCTGGAACTGTGCCCGGTATATGGCAATAGGCTCGCCCCCTATTACATGGGACCAATAACATACTGGCGAAATGTGGGTGTATCTACTATGGGACTGAGTTCTGGGTGTACCCAGAACAGAGGCAGAGGTGTACCTCTGCCAACCCCTTCGGGAAAAAGGCGTGAATGTATGTTTATGTATGTTATATGTAATTTTAATAATATTTACTATAGTGGGTAATTCGAAAATTTACTGAAGGGTAACTACACACTTCACGAACTATTTAAAATATTGATCTTTGTTTCTGCGCCATCTATCGAAACATTTTAACATCGCGACATCTCAATCGATTCGATCTTGTCTTGCGTCTGCGCTTTGCAATTACAGAAGCAATGAGGTATACAGAAGCTATAAGGCCCTGCGCGCACTGCCGCAAGTTCACCGCAAGCATATTCTGTGAAGTATGGAGTGTCACAGAGGTGCGCGCACTGCGGCAAGAAAAACGCATGCGTCGCTGCAAATTTGCGGTGAATCTACCGCACGAACTTTTGTATCGCATAGAAATCAAGGAAGCACCGCGCACTGCGGTGGAAAAAACGCACTAGACGCTCAGTTGCTGTTGGGACGCGACACGAATATGACGTGCGCTCATCCGGCGACAGCGGCGATTACAAAGATTTGTAATACAAAAATAATAGAATTTACCTTAAATAATTAAATCAATGCGTTAAACAGACTGAGAGCCTCTCTTCTACAGAAGTTGCCTTTCTCCAATTCGTATCTTTTGGCAAATTTCAGCACCAACAATTTTTAACAAATGATTAAAAGATCTAACGATAATTCTGTAATATCGGAAAAACTTTTTTGTATACAAAAGTAGATCGTTATATGTATCTATTACAAAAACATACGTACTCGTATGTATGTATGCGTAGTGTAAAAACTATTATACATAAAAATATTATAGCAATTAAATTTTAAGACAATTTATCAGTATTACTACAAAAATATGTGTATTTCCAATATTATGACTAGAGGAGGTTATGACAAATGATGTATGCGGAAAATTTTTATGACAAAAGACATTATGCGAATCAATAGGACACCTTGGTTCACAATATTGCAGTTTTCTTACGGATCCCTAATATTTTTCAAAATCTCATAATATAGCCTATGTCATTTACACTGAAATCGGTCCAGTAGTTTCGGAGCCTATTCTTTACAAACAAAAAAACAAAGTTTCTCTCTTCATAATATTAGTATAGATGTATATCAGGCCTCTGGTCACCATAGTACATTGGGTCCACCTAACTTTTTTTTTTGTTGCCCGGTGAAAAATGTTTGACGCATACCACCCGCACCCGAGGGAGCGCAGGGTGGTTATGTGGGACTCCCCGCCGGCACAGCGCCGTATGTCAGTGCGTCGCTGTTCCTGCGGGTATACCCACTAAAAACCCCGGGGTGTTCCTTCACGACGCCATGTGTCGGGGCAGCGGGCACTCCGAAGCACTCATCCGCGGCTCCGACGGCGTTTGGTCCTCCATGGACCCTACCACGGTGGGGTGAAGGTACCTTCACCCCACCCATCCGTTGCCCGGGCCCCAGGATTAAGATTCTCCGGTCGCCACCGCACAGAAAGAGTTCTGCATGGGGACGAGCGAACAATCATCCTCCACATCTCTAAAGCCTTGGAAGGGCGTTCCGTGCCCTCTCGAACGCCTACCGAACGTGTGAGAGGACAAGGAAGGTTCATTCCCGCCCACCACCTCGCGCAAATAGCGCAGGAGGCTCTCTGATTGCCCCGGTGCTGGAGTAGATCTGCACAAGGGACAGCAGAGAGACCTCTTCACCTTAAGGGCGTGGAGGAGTGTTTCCCGCCCTCACGAACGCCGTAACAAACGTTCGGGAGGACGCGAAACACCCCCTGCCCACCTCCACGGCAGTACTCAAATGAGTCCCGCCTGCGCCATCCACTGTGCCCTATGCTAAAATTACACAGAGGAGATGAAAGAGGTTAGATTGGAAATAGTTTCTGATTTGTATCAGAACGCTTGTCGCCGCTTGTCTCCCACTCCTCAACTCCACTACAAGCAAGAGACCAATACGCGCACGCATTACGCACACAAATTAACCATACACACATCGATAGCGAGTTTGCTATTGATTATTACATTAGCGCAAACACTGCGTTTGACATGCACTCACACACGCACAAAAGCTCACCTATAGGTCAATTATCGATATCGATAAAATTACTGTAATATTATTACTTTAACTTTTCGCTATACTTATTTATTTGTTATTAACTAATACGACTTCATAGCCAATTAAACTAATTAATTAATTAACTACTATACAATGTCCTTACAATGTAATGTTGTTACTATATAATTTCTGTGTCTGGGTGTTATATGCTTATATAAGTAGATAAAGTATGTATATCAGTGATCTGGATACCATAGTACATGCTTCTAGCCTAGTTTGGAACCAGATGACCGTGCATCTTCTTCCGTTAATACAGTCTATCACCCGTCGTCTCTGCACTCCTTTTTCTCGCAGTTCCTCATTCACACTTATTTAATATTGAACAATATTTTCTTTTACTAGTGCAAAGTGCCTTTATTGATAAAATATTAAACAATACAGCTACTTACTTACTATCTACCCTAATTAAATACACTATACCATAGAACACTTCGAAAACTCACAGGTCGACATGTCAGCATATATAAAATCCAATACTACGTCAGATCACTAGTACGCTGCTATTAACAGCGTACCCAAGATGGTGGAAACATTGCCACGTTGAATAGCAACTTTTGGACAAGACATTTTATTATAAACGGAACAATCAAACAAAATTTTTGACGAATACCCACACTGAACAACTAAATTGATAATCACTATTAACATGGTGACAGACCACAGTAGATGCCACGTATTTATTTCGACAAAGAGGAGAACAACTTTTTTCTTTAGACGCTGTTTCACAGACATACAGACAGAAAGAGACACACCCCCACACACTTGATACTATCCTGACACACGACTTTCGCTTCTTCCACTTTCATGATATTCTTCACACTACATGCACGTAGGTTGTAGGTACTTTTGATTTATTGATCTTTCCTCAGGACAACATCAAACTACAAAGAGGTATTTTAATTACAAAATATTACTCATAATAATAATTTGCATACGACACTTATTATCGACAATGTTTACAACATGGTACAACACTATCGACAATGTTTACAACATGGTACAACACTATCGATGCGCGGGGATTTTTTGGAATTCAAGCTTCGCCTTGGCGCACGCGATGCTCGCAAAGAACGCAGCTCATTGCGCGATCGTCTACGAGAACAAGGTGGAACATACTATGTATTGTAAGCAATGTATAATTTGAAATATGTTTCGCAAGTGTGTCGTTTTTGTCTAACAATTACATAATACTTATGTAATAATTACAAATATCAATTGTATTTAAAGGTTTTAGGACTTACCGTTGAAAAGAAATCCTTTGTCGGGCTACACTACACACCTGCCTTCTTTTTCGACAATTTATAATAGCGTAGGATGGCATTAGGTATACACTATTTTCGCAGAGCTACGTACGTTGTCACCACGACATGAGCGCGACTGTTAGCCGGTAAAGCTAATTTCAGGTTAAAGAATCTTTATTTCCCATAAGAAATTACATATTTCACTTACATGAGAAATTATTTACTAATTTAAGCACTTATTGTTATGCGTAACGTACATTCAAGAGATTATTATGTAAATAAACCTAATATTAAAAACTATAAGTAATCTAAACAATGAGTTTATAAGGTACATTATAAATGTGGTTTATCGTTTTTATATTATCAACAAAACTAGATATTACTTAAGAATATTACCAGAAAAAATAAAAATAGCACTCGCATAACTAATGTATTTAATTTGAACTATGAATGATCGAGCGAGTGCGACGTGCCGTACAAGGTAGATACTATAGAAATAACGCAGATAAGTCCAGGAAAGAAAGAAAGAAAGAAAGAAAAACATTTATTGAGACATATCACACAAGGCGCTTCTGGATGTGGCTCTTAGCAATTTTATATAAAAATGTTTTATAATTTTACTTGACAAAAGTTTTTTGTTTTAATTTAGTAAGTAATTTGTCTATATTTTTTAATTATTGTCAGTAAAAATTTAAAATTTAACCACCAAATCCAGACTCCAGATATTAGAATAATGCTGTTATAGTAGTTTAAGACCGTGTTTACTATCTTCTTGCAAATTCTTCAAACATAAGCCAAGTTGTTATAAAATTGTTGGTAAATATCGTAAATAGTTAGTTCTTGTTATAAGTTTATGCCAAACTATTATTACCATATATTGTTAACTATTATAACAAACAATTATTTATAACAAACTACGTAGGTTTTCGTTTTATTATTCTTGGTATTCCTCGTATGTATTTTATGATCAGATCTTCTTCTTTATTTTCTATTCTGCGTTTCAATTCACCCTTTAAGTTATTAATAAACTGTTGCTGCTCAGGTGTCTGGTCCGGATATATTTTTATACTTTTATTTTCGCATTGACTTCTGTTTCGAAGGATTGATGCAGCTATTTCTCGTAAATTGAAGCAAACTTTAATTGGGCGAGCTTTTTGTGTGTTATATTTTCCTAGTCTCATCATATACTGAGGTTCAGGACATTTATTGTCTAAGGCTTTGAGTATGTTCATGACTTCCTTTTAGTCAGCTTTATAACGTTCATCTTTTTTGGATCCTACTGGCTCAAATATACCAGTTATAATGATATTTCTGCCCCTGATTTCTCGTTCATTTATTTCTGCTATAATATTTTCCTGCGCATATACGGAGTCGACCACATTGTTATGTCGCTTGTCATTTTGCAACTGTTCGATAGCAGATTGCATTTTTTCAACTTTTACTTCAGTTATACCGCTGCTATGTGGTAGTTCGAGAATTTCAGATTTGAGCTCATCTTGTTCAGCGGATAAGCTATTAGTCACTTGCTTCATGTCAGCAATCTCCGATTTGATTGTGATAACATCAGCAGGTATTTGTCGTGTGATTGCAGTTTGTGTAGCAGTGTGTGCGGACATCATCTTCATCATTTGTGACATTTGCTTATTTAGCTCACTAAGCTCCGTGTGCACATCATTGTCGTATAAAATCTTACGCTTTTTTCTTGTGGACGTATATCAGTATGAGAATCCGTTGTGTAATTTATAAGATTTGGCTGTGAGTCACTTCTCCCAACCAAGCCGCTAGGGCCACTTCCAGTAGGCGAGCGCATTAGATTCATGTTATAGCTACCGGTTCTCGGATCAGTCTTGATATCAGAAACGTCGTAGCGACGACCAGTAAGATAAATAATTTTGTTCCGTATGTTAATATTAGTGTAAGGTACAAATATCACTGAACTCAATTTTAAAAAATATTGTAATAAATGCAATGCGTCTGCTCCGTACGCCACGCTGCGCGTCACTCTAATTTCGGCGGACATACGAGCGTCTGCTCATAAGGGCAGCAACGCCGGCCCAGCCCACAAGGCACCTTCTAACCTCTTTAATCTCCTCTGTGTAAAATTACCATAGGGACACGCGGAGGCGCAACCTTCGCCGCGGCAAGCCGTCGGCTTTTCCCCCTGATTCGGTCGCAGAGAATAGGGAGAGCGGCGCATCGAAATACCGACGCTCTTTTTCCCCTACGACCCCACCTCCTTCGCCATCTAACGGTGGCGACCCGGTTTGGGCCGCGGAAGGCAGGAAGAGCGGCGTACCGCAATACCGGCACTTCTCTCCCGCCGCGGCCCCACCATCGATCGCGATGCGTCTCATACCGCATCGCGGCCCGTCTGTGTAAGCACACGTACAACGTGTAAAGCACAGGTGTAAGCGTGACCAGTGATCAGCATTTCGTTTATTTTGTTGTCCACAGTGAAAGAAGTCAAATTGAAATGGAAGAAGCTGAGAGACAGCTACCGCGACGCCTTGAAGCGGCAGAGCGAGACGCTCGCGAAGGAGCCCGGCGGAGGCGGGACCGGCAAGAAGGCGTACCCGTGGAAGTACATGAGGCAGATGCAGTTCCTGCAGCCGTACATGAGCAACCGCAAGAAGGCGGGAGAGTGCGGCGGCGCGGGCGAGCCGGCGCCGCCCCCCGCGCCCCGCGCCCGCGCCCGCTCCTGCTCCTCGTCCTGCTCGTCGGCGGACTCGGAGGAGGAGCGCAAGGAGCGCGCGCGGCTCTCCGCCGTCGACCGCGAGCTGTTCGAGGGCGGCGCGGGCGCGCGGCGCAAGCGGCCGCCGCCGCCGCCGCCGCCCGACCCGCTCGACATATTCTTCAACGGCATGTGCCAGTCGACCAAGCGGTTCCCGTTCCACGCGCAGATCGAGATCAAGAAGACGCTGTTCGGCGCGGTGATCGCGGCCGAGGAGGCGCTGCTGGCGCACCACCAGCACCAGAGCTACGCCGGCCTGTGGAGCCGCGCCGGCGCGGCGCCGCGCGCGCCCTCCGACTCCTCCTCGGGCACCGACGCGCCGCGCCGCCGCCTCTGACTCTTACTATACCTACTCAATGACTATATAATATACCTAACATACAACTCATTACTATGGTTAGGTATTATATTACACGGGTCACACTGAAAGTTTTTAGAATAGGTACGTAGTATTCTGTTCTGTTAAGTGGAATAGGCTAGTAAGAAAAGCAGCTCAGAGTAAGGATACCACTACTAGTAAGAAAGCGATTCAACGTCATTGAAAAGCAGCTGATGAATAAAATATTTAAATTTCGAATAGGGTTCTAGAAAAAGACAAAATAAAGAATCAAAGAATACCTGGGTATGTAGTATGTACCTAATAAGTCTAAGCATAAAATCTATGCTGTAATAAATCCGATAAAAATACCCAATTTTAAAATGAACAGTAAGATTATTATTAATTAAGATTATACGATCGGCCATTTTTACTGACGGCTCACAGAGGAGATGAAAGAGATCTGATCTGTGTGACGGCTAGTTAGTGTCACTTTCGTAGACAGGGATTCAAATCAAATCAAATTTATTCAGAAAGAAAAAATGTGTAACTTAAAACAATATGTGAAACGGTGATACCTGCATTAGTTTATCCAACTGTGTCGCAGGCATCAAAAGTTCTACGGCGTTCTACTACTAAAGATTAGTTCTACGGCGTTCTACGGTCACTTTGCTTGTGACGTCACTAGCCGTTACGTTTCATCTCATAATCAGATATAACTCTTTAATACTGTGCCGCTTAAATTAAAAACTTTAAAGTGAATTTTACGAAAGGTTAAACGATATTTGTAATTATAGTACCTATATATTTTTACATATAGAGACTACGTATTATTTTCATCTTATAATCCTCTGCCGTTAGAATGATAAGGTACCTACTTATCAATTCAAATCAAAGGATTGGAATCCAATGAATCTGGGCCCAGGAATTTTTTTATATTTTTACACTGTCTATCTCAATAGAATAAAAACGCAAAGAAAGTGTGAAGACCAAGGAGAATCTATAGCTTTACAGTAAATGCCCCATATGGCCCAACTCTTTCATTTTTACGTCAGTTGTTATTTTGATGTCATAAGAAAAATGGCTTCCGGATTTTATTAAAAAATGACTCGCTGTGTAGTGAAAGGGTGTCACAACGCGTCTTGTAAGAAAAATAAGGATAAAAAGATCACATTACACTTTAATATTAGGTGATACATTCGTCAAAACATAATAATAATTTGTAAACAAATCTGACGCCATTACATTGAAAATAATGCCAGCTATGGAAAAATATTTACCCCGAGTGCCCTTTTTAGGTATTTTTTGTGTTTATTAAGAGATGGTTTTTAGGTGCTTCCCGCTGGGCCCCGACTCCTTCGTCACCAATGGTTACCATCCGTCATATTTTCCATTTAAAATTAAATATCAAGTCAGGTTGGCCATGCAATGTAGTTCTGACGCACACACGCACAGTGAACTTGGCATGAACTTGGTGTGAACGGCTAAGGGTAGGAGAGGTGTCCCTGGAATTTAAACGGCGATCACTTGCGTTACCCTAAGGTGGCATCGCGCTCGCCCACTCGCCACTTATGCTTCACATCCTCCCTCGAGCACGAGGCTCTCGCGCACAGAACATTGTCTCGCGACTCCACTCTGGCCGGCCAATGAAGGCAAGACAGAGGTGGGGGACTGTTCCTCGTCAGTGTTCACTCTGGCCGGCTGGTGAAGGCAAGCCGGAGATGAAGAACATAACCCTCTACCGGGAGCACTCAGATACGTGGGGTCGCTACTCCCCAACAGCTCGCCATAAGCCTCCCTGCGTATATTATTATTATTAGTAAGATATGTATTTGATTAGTAGGTTGGAGATACTAAGCAATATTATTTATGCACATTAAAAACCTTATTATTGGGCCTATCGAATGAAATCAATATTACCTATAAAGGTAAGGTCGACGTGGTCAGAAAACGAACAACTCCTTTCAAATCGATCAGACTGCTGGAAATTTGCTCATAATATTGGTAGGTTTCCAACGGGTCACAGTAAACAAGTTACACTGTGAAACGATGGGATTTTTTCCCATCGAGTCACACATTGAGTCACAGTGTTACTCGATGGGACGTTTTGAAAAAATAATTGCAACTGGTAACTGTGATTCGTATAAAAACACACACAAGTCAGCGACATGCGCATGCATACAGAATCCACGCCACAAAAAGCCATCGGGTGTCAGAGGTCGGCGGATTAGGTACAGATCGTTCACCGTAAGATGTCCCCTGCATCATTTGCAACCTTCCTAGTCTTATAACTGTTTATTATTTAAAAATATGCAAGTAAAACATATTAATCTGTGGTGGGTACATACTAAGTTTAGATGATGGTGGGTAAAAGGTACATAGTATATTATTGGCAACATCGTAGGCAATGTGGACAATTCCCAAGGCAGGGCAGGCAGGCATCTTATGATGAACGGTCTATAAGCTTTATTATGTAGATACTTCGACAAAGAATACTCACCATCGACAAAGTAGCACGGTTATTCTTATGATAATAATTATGATTGTGTTTTATTTTTAAAACACTAATATTAGTGGAACGCTAACAATAATATCCTAAGTTCAATTTTTACCAATTTTATGTGATTAAAGTAAAAATTTGTCATTCAGATTTTATTAAAATCTAAGTTCGAGGTCTCAGTTCGCAGCGAAATACTAGTTTTAAGATGATTTTGAAATAAAACAATAAAAACATATTTATGATGATATTTTATGTTTCTGTGAAACTTGGTTAAAAATGATAAAATGTCATTTAATGTTAATAATTTTCAGGTGGCCAGTAAGTTCAACAGAACATCTGCTGAAGGAGGTGGCTCGATTATACTTTTAAGAAAATCAATTAAATATAAAGAGCGAAATGATATTGTCAGCTGTTCTGTGAAACGAACTTGCGAGGTGGCTTGTGTAGAAGTGAAAAGGCACATAATCTTATATGTATTTAGGCCGCCGAACTCGAATCACTTCTTTTATGTCCTCTATGGAAATAATTCTAAACAAAATTTGTAAAAATAATAAACCTTACTTGTATGCGGTGACTTTAACATTGATATTTTGTCAGATTCTCCAGATAAAACTAATTTGACTAGTTTATTTAAGTCCTTCGGTTTGAGTTACCTATTCTCTGAGCCCACAAGAGTTACAGTCTCCTCATCGACCTGTATTGATAATATCTTTACCAATTTCGAAAGTAGGAAGTTATCAATAACGAGTGTGAGTTAGGTCTGACCACAAGGGTACTCTCACTAGAATTTATAAGTGAAAAATCAAAAGAAAAACCAACAATTGAACATAGGCCCCTTACAACATAATATAAACTCGAAAAGCTTAGAAATAATAAAGAATCAAAACTCGTAAATGTCACTGTCTCTGAGGAAGACCCTAATTTCAATTATGAAAACATATTTTCTGTAATAAGTAAGGAGTTCAATGAGATATGTTCCAAAAAGAAATTACACACGAATGGGAAACTAGAATTTAGTGATTGGGCTGCCAAAGGGTATCAGGAAAAGTAGAGATAATAATATGTATGAGTTGTATAGGGATAAAGCTCATTCTAATTCAGAATCATTTCATGAGTATATGTTAAATGTTGTCTATCTGTAAAAATTCTAGATTCTATATTAAACACAATTGCTCAGTAGACTCAGTATTGTTAATCTTCATTGACGTGCAAAAGTGTCAGATTATGACCTATTTGAATAAATCTGTTTGAGTTTGAGTTTTTGAGTTTGCTCCTTACTTAGCAGACTTGTTTAACCTATGCATAAAGGCATGTTTCCAGAGCTAATGAAAATAAGTAAAATCACTCCTATCTTTAAATCGGGAAGTAAGACAGATCCCTCAAACTATATAGATACGACTCTAAACTGCAATAGAGTACCCATATCACCGAGCTCTCAGGGAAACTGAGCTCTGCAGCTTTAATTACGCGGTTTATAAAATTAGGCAACTAACAGATTTAGCCACGGCGAGATTAGTTTAACTTTGCATATTTCCATAGCTTGATGTCTTATGGGATTCTGTTGTGGGGGTCAGCCGCAGACATAGAAACTATCTTTATACTACAAAAACGTGCGATTCGTGCCATCTATGAGATGCGTCCACGCGAATCCATGAGGGAATTATTTAAAGAAATAAACATACTGACCCTACCATCCATATACATTTATGAGAACATCATGTAGTGCAGAGTTATCGTGCGCGTGAATACGCGCGTTGCGACACACTTTGTGTCGCAACTTTTGTGTTTTACAAAGGACTGCTTTTTTTTATTCACGCGCACGATAACTCTGCACTCAGCGCTCGGTCGAAATAGAAAATATTTTATTCCTATTTTTTGGTGGGTTCCCAACAGGTTGCCAACGGGTCACAGTAAACGAGTCACACAGGATATTTTTTCCATCGTTTCACACTGTTACCCGTTGCATTAGAAATTTGGAACTACAAAAAATGTAATAATGGCAACATCCCATTACTGTCAGGCAACTGTCAAGTTTGTGTCAAAACTATTAAAAATTGTTCTCGGTTTATAATGTTTTCGAATATAATTTCGAACAGGATACATACAATTTTTAGTGATTTAGTGGAAAATGAACAGAACAATCCGTGGCGAGTGGCGGTGTTCGACAAATAATTTATAAGGTGTATATGCAACGCTTGCAGGAGTTTCAACTCGGAAAATTACTTTCTCCTTTGGATGATGTTTACAAGAGAACAGCGGAAATGACAGGTATGTCTTAGCAACACCACTAATAAATCATTATTATTGCACTCAATTGCGAGATTAAAACCATTTAATACTCTTTAATTTTACCTAAAAATAGATAGCTGAGTTCCTTTGAGGTTATATAAATTTTTCAAAACAGTGTCCATTTATAGTAGGATTTGCAGTTTTTGATACTTTTAGCACGTATTTACTTATTACGTATAAAAGATACGTTTACTAGTACGTATGTGATTCGAGTGATTAAAATGTTTATTTTACTACACCCATTACGTATACACCCATGTAGCTCTATGAAATTTAAGAAAGAGGAAATATTATTATAAAATAAAAGAGTATATTTAATAAGTATTTATTTTAAAATAAAGGCAACTGCATTTTAAAAGTTGAAAATACTTTAAGACGAGTAAATTAAAAAAAAAAGGTTTTTTAAACATTATCCTATGTTATTGTGTATCCAATTTGTAAATACTATAATATGTATATTATTATAATGTTTTTTTACGTTTTAGGTGTATCAGAATCATTCTGATAGAAGAATCGCTATAGAGGGAGTAAAACATAACGGAAACTTCGGAACTCCTCCAAAACAGAAACGGCCGGCCAAAAAAAGAGTTACTAATACGATTTTGTAAAGTGCACCATTCGCCAAAAAATTTCATTATTCTATGCTGTGAATCTGTGAAGAAGGAGATCCCTACATTCTCTAAATTATGAAGTATAATATTACGAGACGATATTTATTGCGATGGAAGCAGAGAGCGTTGACAAATACTCACTACCGTGAAAAACTTATACTCATTTGATTATACTCATATAAGTATTTACTTATACTGATTTATAAGAAATTGGGATAAATTTTCTAATAATGTCTTGTTTTTGATACAATTTAGTCTTTTTTTAACGTTTTATTTCAGTATATTATAGTTAAATAGGTTGTAAATATTACATAATATAGAAGATATAAAGTCAAATAGCACAGTACCGGTGATACATAGCTTGCGCGCGAACCATACATAATGTACTTGTTTTTTCTATAATGTTTATAGTAATAATAAAAGTTCTTTCAAAATGCTTTCTTGAAATAAAAAATACATTTATGGAAAAATTTATTTGATTTTTTAATTATTACTAGTATAAATCTGGGAAAACTGGCTTTTATTAAATAAAGACTAAACAATACAGCTACTTTCTTAGAATCAACCTTAACTTTAAATACACTATGCTATAGAACACTTCGAAAATCCATTGGCCGACATGTGAGCCTATTGGAAATCCAAGTGCTCTAAAATCACTTAGATAATAAAACATAACATCACGTCTTTTTCTCATGTAATAGGGGGTGATACTATTGCCATCAACCAGGCACAAATCCAGACAGAAAATTCGTAATAGAATAATCCAATTATGTAAAATATTTAATCAACTTTATTTATATAAAAACTAAATCGAACCCAGCAGTAGCGCTCACTATTGAGGCAGTATCAAGTTTACCAATCCTTATCCTAATCCTTACTTTTGTGAAATAGGATTCCAAGATCGATTTGTTATTTATTGACTAGAATTTCTAGGTGAACGAGTTACATAGACCCTTTTTTCTCTATCTTCCATTATAGAGGTAATAATAAAGAAAATAAATATAAATCGCAAAGTATCAAAATTGTTTATAGGTAACTTTAAGTATTGCCATACATATGACAAGTGGCGCCCTCAATTAATTTCTAAACTTTTGTGTCGCACTGTACTATTTATAAATATTCTATGCTTACACGAATTTTGTATGATCTGTGACGTGCAGCAGCGCGCGGGTCGCGGCGCTTTGAATAGCTTGTTGGCTTGACAGTTGACAGCTTGTATATGTGTTCTGTGGTTGACAGTCAGTTCTTTTGTGCTCTGTGAGTCTGTGAGTCGAGTAGCTGTAGTAGTATGATATTAGTTGCTGTAGCTGTAGCGTCCAGCGGCCAGCGTCAGTGCGTCTGTGATCAGTGAGTCAGTGAGCAGCGAGCGTTAGTCGACCGTCAGCTAGATAGTACTGTATCTACCAATGTTGCCATATATACAGATTTCTCCGTATTTATACAGATTTTTGATGTGTGATACAGATTAGCACTGGATACAGATTTTTATACAAAGATTTCTAACTCGGTTGATTAAAATCACTACGGCCCGTGATCCTGCTAACTACAGCAATCAATTATATCCTACTCTGTCCAAATTTGTTTCTGCAATCTTAAGTCTACCTCATTCCAGTGCCGCCCTAGAGAGGATCATCTCTTCTATAAATTTAATAAAGACAAAACAACGCAATAGACTTAATACAAATACTATTCCTTGCTATAGCCTAGAGGTTGATAATAAATTACTGCTGAAATTTAACAAAAATATGTATGACTGAAAATAATAAAGTAATTATTAGTTCGTTTATTGCAAATGTTTGATTTTTAATATGTTGTTTGTTTAAATAAATGTTTTTAATTTTACAGTACATAAGTACTTAAATAAAAAGTCAATATTATTAATTAATGTATTGTTTAATTTATTATACGATAATCAAACCTTATCACGTTAGTACTTATTCCTTTTCTTCAAAAGAAGCAATGATGATGATGATAAATAATTCTATTTTGGTTTATTTGATTATACAGATTTTAAGTTAAAATAGCATACAGATTTAATACAGATTTTAGCAGTTTCTACTACAGATAAAAGGTTTAAGGCATCTGGCAACACTGGTATCTACGATCTACAGATTACAGCACCAAACCAGAGTAACCAGTGCAGCTTTGACTCGGTGACGTAAGGACTAAGGATCGTGTTTCGCGCCTATATGCGAACCTCCGTTTCTTATATTTTGTTTTCTGTTAAATTCTCCAGTGCATCTTCGTTTAATATAAGGTAAGACATTTTACTTTCTAATAACCTGCAAATACGATATTTATTATAGTTTAATCTCATGCCCGTAACGTCGTCACACGTAGGTCGCTTGGCATCGATGCATTCATTCGAATACCCAAGCTAATGTTTGTGATTCGTGAACTAAGCGGGCGCGGAGGGGCTAGGTGTTTGTCGTGAACTATATTATAGGTTAGATTAGTAGATAGGTAATAATAACAATACTGTTGGCAGCTGCCTATTATAATTTGACCTAGGTATAAAGTGATGTGCATAGGCGGCACGACGCGTGGTATTGTGGCATCACAATATAAATAATGTTGGACGCGGCGCACGGTGACCGCGCGGCGGCGGCGCGCCGGGGGCCGGGGGCCGGCATGACGCGACGCTACGCGCCATCTCGAGCCGGGCGTCACGCAGCCGTTATTGAACTCGATGGCTGGCGGTTTTATACTGTATATCTACCTACCGACTACCGTTTATTATATCAATAGCGTCACATGTTATTGCCAACGTATCAAATTTAAGTATTCTGTTATAATACTGTTGTTCTGGTACATCTTAGTGCACATAATAATCTCTAAAATATCTATGCTCTACACATAAAATAGGTAACATCTAAGTACATAAGTAACAGATAAGTTGAAATAAGTAAGTAGGTATACAATATATTACCTATACCACCTGCCGTAATAGGCCATAACGCAAAATAAAATGTCCAAGAAGGATCATTGATATCGTTGCTAAGGATCGTCATAGTCATGAAATAAATGCGCGGGAATCGAGCATAAGCACAAGCTTGAATACGTAGTTCGGAGGCGCGATCTCGAGCAGTGCTGCCAGATGAAAACACACATTCAGCGCCTCTGTTGCGGTTCAGAAAGCGATAATAAACGTTATTAAAACAAAGTTAGAATTCGCGCTATGCATACATATACATATTTAAACATTAAAAACAAATTTTCCTGACAATCTTCAAGCTAATTTGTCACATTGACTCGTCTGACATGCCATCAAAATTTGAGATTCGAGAATGTTAAAAAATAAAACTTCCAAGGAAAGAGTATAGGTATTTGTCGAAAATCCACGTAAAGAAGTGGTTTCATAAAGCGCTACATTATCGTAGGCGCTGAAGTTTTCATCTGCGCGCTAAGGACAAAAATACATCTGGCTCTAAATCTGGCGCCATAATCGCTATAATAATAAATAAATAAATAAATTCATTTATTTCAAGCAATAGTACGCATAACAAATTATACGCACCACAGGCCCATATTAATAAATACCTTACAGACTAACATACATCAAAAAGACACAAAGTAACATTATTATATTAAACACTAGGTAGGGATTATTTTCGGTCTCGCCTCCCTGAAGCGCCGGAACACAATTCCTTCAGGCCATAATAACAAATTATTTATTACTCTGTGATACGGTCCCGATTCGGGTGACTGTGCTGCTAGATAAGAAAAACTCATTCAGCGCCACCAGCGGTTCAAAAAGCGCTAACCTCCTAAATATTGACGTTAAAAAGCATTCAAACATTTTAATAATTTAAAAAAGGGTTTTAACCATCACCACAATATAAATAATAGTAGTACAGGTCGCGTCACGTCCATTACATAAATATTAACTAATTTTCAGTGCTAAATTCAGTGCGGCAGTGCGAGGTAAAAAGAGCTCGCTCATTCATTACGCTAATCGTGCTTCTTGCCATTTTTGCCTGTAGCAGCCTGTGGCAGTATAGCTCAAATCATATTATGAACCTATGAGAATTTCCATCACAGAGGACTATTTCCATTGTAAGGTTTTTGTGTCTGACTTGCTCGTAGTATTAATATTTATTCTGTGGTTATAGTTCGATATTGAGTAGCACGAATTTGGGGGAGTAGTTGCAAACTACAGCAAACCTGTTAGTAATCACAATTTTTTTCTGAAAAATTTAACTTGCCTATATATTTTAATTTATTTTAAATTATTAAAAAAACCTTTAAAATATATTGCTAATAAATTTGAAATGTTTTTAGATTTCTTCTTTTGTGATATATTATAAGATTTAGCTTTTTGCCAAATTATTTATATTTATTTATACATAATTTGGCAAAAATATATAATTAATTATATTAAATCAAGCTGAATAAAACTGTTTTATAAAAACCTAAGTATAAAATTTCTGAACATGACAGAGTCGCTTCTGGTGCTTCGCCGGCCGCCGCTGTGGCACGTTCACTTCGCTCGCTCGTTCGCCTCGCGCCTTGTTTGTAACAAGTTCGTCACAAGTCAAACCTAACAGACGACGGAATGTTCTAAACTCTATATTATTAAGAGCCAAAGCCACTTAGCATCTGAGCCACCTCTGTATAATAGACCAAATTTAATCCCAAGCAGTTCAGCAAGTAATTTTGGTGTAAAATGATAACAAACACTAAACTCATTACATCATAGAGTAAAAGCAATTCAATGTAGATGCATTACACACTATAAATAATATAATATGGGACAACTTCCACACACGGCCATCTGGTCCCAAACTAGCCTTTACTATGGTAACCAGATGACTGATATACATACTTATTTATATATGCTTATAACACCCAGACACAGACATGTTCATGCACACAAATGTTTGATCTCGCTGGGGATCGAACCCAGGGCCTATGGCACAGAAAGCAGAGTTACTATCATCTGAGCCAACGAGGCTGTCAAATTATTATATAACTCTCACATATATAGTACAAGGTGGTTCAATGGACTAAGTTTGATTACAAAGTTAATGATGCAGTTAGCCGTCTTACAATGTGTATGACTAACAACTAAAAATATTTAAGTATGTCTCTAATTTTATTTTCTTGCAATCGTAGTGAAAAGTAGTAGTTGTAACACACGGCGCTAAACCCCTTTATATCTCTGTGATTCTCAGACCCTTGTAACAATATAATATTATTGTCTAATGTGCCAGTTAGACAGTTTGCACTTTCCGTGCGGCGCAGCGTTGCGTCGATGGTGTTGCCTATTGCCTCACTGACAATTGTTACACTGCCCACTGCTTCACTGTTTCACTGCCCACTGTCTCACTGCCCACTGCCTCAATGCCCACTTGCCCATCTCCAAACACTGACGAATAACAACTATAATATTATATAATACCGAATGGATTTTCGTGTAAGTATTTCAGTAAATATCATCTCACATGATTCATGAGGTAATTTCCGACATCTTTAACACGAAACCTAAACGAAATTAATAATTAATTATTTAAGATAGGTAGGTAACGTAGGTAAGTAAAGTACAACTAAAGCCCTCCATCAAGCACTCCAACCATTGGTGAAAACGGTATTATGACAATGTTGGATATAAGTGCGGGTGGATACTGTGTACCTGTGACCTGCACCTCCTACCTACTTAAAATGTATAATTGTTGTTTCCAGGTGAGAAAAAGGAGCGAGCACCATGACGGATAAACCCAAACGACCGATGTCCGCCTACCTGATGTGGCTCAATAGCGCGAGGGACAAAATCAAAAAAGACTTCCCCGGACTGAAAGTCACCGAGGTGGCGAAGAAAGGCGGCGAGATGTGGCGGTCCATGGAGGACAAGAGCGAGTGGGAGGCCAAAGCGGCCCGAGCCAAGGAACAGTACGCCAAGGATCTGGAGAAGTTCAACGCTAACGGAGGCGGCGGCGGCGCGGTCAAGAAGGCGCCCAAGCGGACCAGGAAGGCCAAGGTCGCCGCGCCGCCCAGGAAGAAGGCCAAGGACGACGACGACGACGAGGACGACGAAGAGGACGAGCTCAGCGACTAGCTCCACACCGACACCGACGTCGTCCCGTGGCGCCTCGCCTCTTCCGTGCTCGATACACCAATACATGCATTGCAATTCATTATCGTACAGAACGACAGTTTCTTAGGTGGGTACCGTTCGGTGTCACGGGTGTCGCGCGCTCTGTGTTTAACCGATAGCGAGCCAGTAGGAGATGAAGAGTGTTACATTACACATAATATGTGAGCGCACGTGTATTTGTATGAACTGTCCCTGTATATCGCGAGCCGACTACATATTATATTAGATACAAGAGCGGCGCGGAGGCGGAGCTCCTGCCGACGAGGGCTGAGGGCTGAGGGGACTCCGCTCGCTCCTCTCGTACTCGTACCCTATTACATAATAATATTATATCAAAGGACATTGTGAGGTGTGAATACCGACTGTAATATTTTAATAATAATTAGTAATATCATGCAACATGTCAATAGTATAATTGATGCAGTCACTTGACCACAGTAAAGATATCCTTATAATTTCCCATAATACAATAAAACTACATTGGATAGCTAACTCTCTAGTCTAGGATCTGGTGCCTCGTACCTCGTACCTACGGCATAATATGGTATAATAAAGTATCAGATCTGAATGCAAATGTTCTTAATATTAAATGTCTAGGAAACGCACCGTACATAACTGTTACAATAATAAGTAAGTAATATGTGATTAATTATTACTAAAATATTATTAGATATAGGTACATACCTGTATCCGGTACCTCCACATATTATAGGTATCTAAATATTTTCTGTGCATTTTATTGATGTATGTTCAATGAACTAGATATTAAGTTTTAGTATAAAATGTATTATAAGTAAAGTTTGAATAAGATGCAGTGTTATTGTTTCATTTGCAATAAGTACCTCTATATACCTAGTTCGGAACAAACCGGCCCCTTTTTATTGAAAAATTGTAATCATCAATGTACAAAATGTATAGTTGTGAGATGTAGCAATATTATTTCCTGGTTTAAGTATGTTTATAATATGTCATTGTTTATTATAATTAAACGGGTAATTATACCTACAGCTACTTACCTGTACAATTGTATATTACCTGTAGTACCTGTACAATTGTAAATGTACTATATTTACAATTCTTTGAATCCTGTGTCATTCATTCACATTACAATTTGAAAATAAACAATCGTAATACAACGAATAGACATTCTTGTACTTAATTTAACTACAATTGTAAGTCGGGACTCCAAAATTAGACATATTAGTTATAGGTGATTTTAATTTAAATTCATGTAATCAGAATACGAGTATGCAATACAATATACCTATGATTAGTTATTAAATTAAAGCAACACAACAACGCCATTAATAAATATGGTACTATGCTGGACTTAGTGCTGAGCAATTTTTGTGATGAGCGGATCGAAGTTAGTGGCGATGTTAGAACCTGTCGTGCCTGCTGATGCCAACCATCCTCCGTTGGCTGTGTGCGTGAAAGGAGCTCGACCAGTGCGGCTTCGATTCGGTCCGTCTAGTACGTCTCTTGAACCGCAACTAAACCGTGATAATCAAAAAAATCAAAATCAAAATTTTATTTAGATATTTGTATAAACATGGTTACATTAAAATGATCATATCATATAAGGAATGGAACTTTCGAAAGCCGACTTTCATGCACTTTATGCCAATCTTTCCTGTATCGAAAGGGACGAAATATTTTTCATTCATTCAATTCGTTTATTTGCAGATAGTAGGTTACAATGATGTCGAACAATAAGATAGTATCACTACCATCTACCAGTTTAAGGTGTCCAAAATTATATTTAGTCAATAATAGGTATAAAATATCATGTCAATGAATGAAACAAAATTAATAATAATTAAATAACAACTGTCTTACTAACCAATTCACCAGTAATTCACAAAGCGGTTCCATAAAGACAAAAACGACACGAACCTTTCTTTAGGAATTCATCAACGGTGTAAAAAGCTTCCTGAATCAACCATTTCATCAATTCTTTACAAAACTTATTATAGGGCATATATATTTTATTCGTATGATGTGGATAGTGCCGTTTCTGCATTCTATGAAATACTCAGCGTGTGTTTTAATAGACATGTTCCTCTTAAACGATCTAACTATGTAGGTAACACAACCCATAACTACCCTAGTTGGTTCAATTCATGTATAATTAATTATATAAAACTTAAATATTATAATTTAAAGAAGTTTATAGAATTAGGATTAGAATATAATAAAGAAATGTTTAAATATTATATGATCTCGAGTCAAAAAATTAATAGATTTAGCCTATAGTGACACTAGAAAACGAACTGAATGCGACATCAAAAATAATCTGAAACAATTTTGGAAATTCACTATGGAATAACAATCATCAAAAAACTACATAAATGAATTTGATTATGGCAATAACGTGTCGTAAGAAGCAATTCAACGTCATTGTTACCAAATCGTTCAAGTACCAAAGGGATCCCTAGGTTATTATATTAGTGTGCTGATTGAGTGTTTTGTGCGTGTGCGTTGTTTGTGTATTCTATGTGGGGGTGGGGGTGTATGTGTATGTGTGTGGGCCTCGACTATTAATTACTTATATTTTAGATATAAAAAAAATGGGCAACTACTGTTTTAGAAAACTTAATTTCGACAGCCTCTTTGGCTCAGAGGGCAGTAACTATGCTTTCTGCGCCGCAGGCCCCGGGTTCGATCCCCGGCCAGGTCAAACATTTGTGCGCATGAATATATCTGTTTGATCTGTGTCTGGGTGTTATATGCGTATATATGTATGTATATCAGTCATCTGGTTACCGTAGTACAGGCTACAAGCCTAGTTTGGGACCAGATGACAGTGTTTGGAAGTTGTGCCATAAAAAAAAAAAATTAAACAGTTTTAAAATGGGCAAATAAGACAATATCTGAGAATATTTTATTGTGCCTAGTCATCTACAGCGCGCACAAAATAACTGTTCTTAACTTTTTTATTTTAACTGTATATTGTATGGGTATTTTTTGCCTGAAATAAGTAATTTTTATTTATTTATTTATCTAACATATTTTATACGATGCCGCGGGACTTGGAGGAACTAGGGGCATATTTAGTGAAAAACTAGGTATAGCCCCATTATTGCCCCCTTAAGAATAGGAATATTCAATTAAATCCTTTCTTAGCATACGTCCATATTCAGAAATGAAAACTATTTTCTAAATTTCAAGTTTCTAGGATCAGCGGTTTGGCCTCGACGTTGCGTCAGTGTGTTATTTAGAATTTTATAGTATAAAAATAGTGATTACTTGGTACGGTGGACGGTGGTACGGTCGCTTGCACATCAAAGCGATTCGATCGTGCAGTGTTACCAGATCACTATGTGAAGTTCCCCCAACTTCTTCCGAAATCGCCCCGATTATTAGCTATTTGAAAAAAATAAAACCCCGAAACAGTTATAAGTTAATTTACCTAATAATAAAGCAACAATATTTTTTTCAAATTTTATTTAAACCTCCCATAACTTTGTATTAGTACACAATCATATTCACATTCACTTTTATTTAACATAATTTACACGTTTCAGAATTAATCATTTCGGATGAAGGAACAAAATTGATACCGTTTGGTGGAATACCGTATTCTGAGAACCGCTTCGGCAGTTTTTATTGCCGTTCATTTGCGTAATTGTTATTTTATGAATATTATTTCCCCCCTGAAAATCCCCCCAATTCCACCCGAAGCCGAAAATACCTCCAATATGTAGGGAATCCCCCCCCATCTGGCAACACTGATCGTGTGACACTGACGTGTGGCGTGAACACAACACCGAACTGTACGGATCACAGATTAAATAGTACAGACTACTATTACCTTTGTGATATGGCCGTACCGCGGTAATAATGTAGATACCCAATATCTACCGCTGCCGTACCATGCCCGATCGGCCATTCGTAGTAAACTACGAATAGCCCTCTTTACTAAGAATAGCCCTCTATTATTTATTGTGGTAATTGTTAATTAGTCCTTCCGACTCCCGCCACGACTGATGTTCAAGATCAACTCGGAACTAGGCAACTAAAGACACAGACCAGATGATAATACTACGCTAAAGATTCTCATTATATTATAGGTACGGCTCATAACACCAATGAACGGTGTGATTAATATAATATGTATTATACATAATGTTTATTTAGCCGAAACAAGTATGTAAAGGTAAAACTACAACATAAAGAATCTCGCTACCTACGAAGCGAAGGGTCAAATCGATAACCGGCTCCCGTCGCCCTTCGCCCCTGCCGCCTGCCCGTCCGCGTGTCTCTGCGCGTGTGTCTCGGTGGGAGGCGTGCGCGAGTGCACGCGAGCGAGCGGGACGGAGGACGAGCGTCGGTGCGCGCGCGTGTGTGTCTGCCTGCGTGCGGCGGCGGCGGCAGTGTGGCGGCGATGGAGCGGCGAGGCAGCTGCGAGCCGGAGTGCGGCGCCGTGTCGGCGGAGGAGGGCGCGGGCGCCGGCCGGCTGGTGCAGTGCTCGCTGGCCGAGGACCGGCACATGATAGCGCTGGTGCGCGACCGCCCGCTGCTGTACACGCGCAGCTCGCTGCCCGTGGCGCGCCACCACTCCAGGGTCAAGCGGCTGTGGCAGGAGGTCGCCGACGTCATGGGCTGGACCGGTAAATACCACATTCAATAAGCAGAGCTACCGGGCATCGGGTTGCGTCCTCGCGTCTACAATTACTAGGTATGGACCCGAAATCACAAAAATCTAAGGAACAGCTGATAATTCCAAGGTGTACCTACATATTACTTATATATATTTACTACATGATACTAATTGAGCTGTCTTGCTCGCGGGCTACGATCACTCAATCTCACTCAGGTAAGAGTTACTATTCTTTGCTCAGACAGTTACAGAGTGACCGTTACTAAATATGCAATATGATCAGCCGCGTCCGTATGTCGCGAGTCGCGACTGATGGACGCGGCTGAACGGTGTAGTATTTACTTGTTCTATCGGCTGACCCCGGTCACTCACATGCGTAAAAATATTCGTACATTGTACGGCAGGGCAGTCAGATATACTATTCGCAAACTCAGCGGATATGCGAATGGGTTCGCAAACTCATTATGGAAACCCGTTTGCATTTCATAGATAGATAAACACTTTATTGGTACACCACAAACAAGAAGATCTAAAAACTAATAACTAGTGTAACAATGGGCGGTCTTATCGCTAAGATATATAAAGTACTCTGTGAGCACAACTGGTTGCACGAATGTGTAGGAGACTACGCGAAGGTTCGAGGTTCGCGCCCTTTGATGTGCGTCAAAAAACCGACATAACGACTTGGAAAACCACGAATGCAGCGAAAACTTTGCATAGTTATTTGCGAATGTCGTCCTACACTTGTGGGTTCGCGTATTCGTACGCATGTGAGTGACCGGCAAGGGCTGAGGCTAATTATCCAGCCAGCCCAATGACGTTGAATCGCTTCCTTCTACAGACACACAATTCTAGGCGCTGTCCAAAGCAAATTCGCCCTCTCGCTCACACTTGCTTACTGATTCTCTGTATTCTTTTTTCTAGATCCTAGTTGTCTTTATTTAACGTAATTACATGTAGTATTTTTTATTTTTTTATTTAGCGAGAGGGCGAATTTGCTTTAGACAGCGCCTTTAGATGCCTATGGGCGCTGTTGTTCACATAATTGTGTTAAAAAATATAACATTACATAACATACATTCACGCCTTTTTCCCGAAGGGGTAGGCAGAGGTGTACCCAGGACTCAGTCCCATAGTAGGTACACCCACATTTCGCCAGTATGTTATTGGTCCCATGTAATAGGGGGCGAGCCTATTGCCATCTACCGGGCACAGTTCCAGACTCCAGACAGTTATTGAGATAATTCCTAATGGAAAAATCCAATATTTAAACACTGCCTGACCAGGGGATCGAACCCGGGACCTCTTGATTGGCAGTCGAGCATACGCCCTCTACGACACCGAGGCAGTGTGTTAAAAAAAAAAAATAGAAACATGCAATGTGGGTACATAAATTCCTGAAATTATTGTAAATACATGCCCAAATTATGAAAAGCTATCGCTTTCACGCACGTATCTGTTGTTATTCAGTTAGCTTTTTACCTAACACTGACTACACGCGGTCGGCCCCGCACCGTTCTCACCCGATTCGAATAAAGTTTATAATAATTTTTTTTGTCGCTTTTACGTTGACTTACATGAAGTATTCATAAGATTTTTATTCTAATTTAAATGTCGGCTTACGGTTGACATGCTACGAATCACACAGCCTGGTAATATATTGTGTCGGTACCAGGCTTTCGGCTTGGAAGTGTTTTTTGCACGAATGAATCTCTTTGGTATCCTTACTTTTGACATATAGAATTGTAAGTGGAACACAAGCGGTACAGTGGAGAATGATGTCCGTACCTCGTATAGGTAGGTACTTCGCAGGTACGACATGCAGGTAGAGATAGCGTCTAGTGGTTGTGGACTCTGCGTCTTATTCGTGGAACATTGCCTGATATATTATGTTTGAGAATATCTGGACTTATAAGTTTTCCCGGTTATCACAGTACGAGTATACACTAGGACCGAGTGCACTCGGACGCTACTCGGACGCTACTCGGACGCTACTCGGACGCTACTCGGGTTGTGTAAACACGTCGTCCTAGTCCACTCGGACACAGCAGTTGACTAGGACGATGCTCTATTCTTACAAACTGACTTGGGCGAAGTTTATAAAACAAAATGGCGACAAGTGAAATATTAGGATCGCGTCAATATTATCTTAAGCTTTAAAGTATCGTTGGCGTTCTGGCTTCGGGTTTTTATTATTGTGAGTTAAAGTTAAATCTGATAAGGACGGCAGGAACACGCTGGAGGCGGGCCGCTTACAACCGGACTGGATGGAAATCTATGGGAGAGGCCTATGTTCAGCAGTGGACGTCCTGTGGCTGAGAACTGTGATGATGATGATGATGATGATGAAAGCGAAATCATTAAAAATTAAAAAGTGGAGTGAAACGAGAGTGCTTTTTGTTTGCGTGGCGCTACTTTACAATGTGCAACAGATAGGTAAATAGGTAGGTACTGCTCAATTTGTTCGCTGTTTAGTCGCAAAAGATTTTTAATTTTTTTCAATTTTTGACAGCATCGTTGGCTCAGATGGTAGTAAACTCTGTGTCAAACATTTGTGTGCATGAATATGTCTGTTTGATCTGTGTCTGTGTGTTATAAGCTTATATAAGTATGTGTCAGTCATCGGGTTACCATAGTACAGCTTCTAGCCTAGTTTTAACATAACTGTTACGATTTCTATACCTCGCATTAGTAAATCAGTCCTTATCTCGACTGCACTAGGATAGAAATGATACTTGGACGCTGTTAGTGTAAACGAAATTCCTTGTACTCGTACGAGTAAGCTCTCACGAGTCCACTCGGTCAAAGTGTACTCGTACTGTGAAAACTGGGCTTAATTGTTTTGAAAATAAATAAATACTATATACCTAAAGGTCCATACCAAAGCATTATAATCTGTTCTGTGACCAAAGTATTTAATTCTACTTTAGATTCATTAAGTTTATAAGTTGTAATAGAGATGATTGGCATAGGTATATATGAATCGTGGATATTAGCTTTTCTACCGTAGTGTCTAAAGTCAACCTCCATACATGTAGATGCTTTTCTCGCTCCAAGGCCTTAATCTCCATTAAATCAGTGTTTTGGCCTCTTTGTACTTTTTTAGTTTGTGGTTGTAGTTGTACTGTTACTCCAGAATCTTTTCTTATACACGCTGATACAGTAGGGTCTTCTCTCTTGGCAAAATCATAATTGTTGACACAGGTTGAGATTTTCCGCGGGAGTTTGCCGTGGATTTGAATTAAGTGAGATTAAGTGAGAAACTATTGATGTAGGTATTATTGCATAGCCGATCGCCCAAAAAATTTGGACGATACTCTTTCTTGGCCATGGCTTCACAGCCTAGGGACGCTACTGGGCGTTTCCTCAAAGGCCCTTCTCAGGGCCAAACCCAAGGCCCTTTTCAGGGCCAATCTAAAGCACAGGTGGACTCGGAGTCCAATGACTCTCAAAAAGAGATACTAGAAGCGTGTCAGAGCAACAACTCTGACATGAACATGAGTGATTTGAGCGGTACAGAAACCGCTACCGCAGAGGTCGGTCGCCGAAAGCGGCCATCATCTTCGTTCTTCGTGCCCGGGTACCTTGACTCGGACACGGAGACTGAGGCTACCGTAGCTGCCGCCAAGGTGAGCACGGCTAGAAGAGGTAGAGGCAAGTCTGCAAAGGCAGGCCCATCTAGGGAGGAGTTTGTTAAACCAGTGCCATTAAAGCCGGATGAGGAATTCGAAGAAATTCTGCGTGGTAGACGAAGTAAGAAGGGTACTAAGGCTGGCACCGCTGCATCAGCAACTGATGCGAGTGAGTCTGATGCTGTCATCGTAGATGCGGACGTCGGTTCAATGAATGCTCAGGAGCTAAGGGCTCAGGCAGGAGAAAAACTCGCCTGCATCCTAGAGGTTGCCAAAAAATCCAACAACCTCAAGCGAATTTGTCGGCCGTATTAGAAGGTCTGCGTCGGTCCTAACGGAGGTGGTCGATGCACTTGCAAGTAGGAGTGAGGCGGAGGAGACGCGACGTCTAAGAGCGGAGAATTCTCGGTTGCGGCTTGAAGTTGAATCATGTAAGGCGGAAGTGAAGGCGCTGCGTCGTGGTTACTGTGAAGCCAAGACAGAGGCTGCAGCTGCCATCGTCTCGGCGGCTAATGCCTCAGAGAGACAAGAGTCCTCTGTCACTATGATAGGGGACGATATTGTGGAAGAGCTGAGGCGCTCCCTGACAGTGACGTTTGGGGAGATGCTTAACGCTCGTCTCGCGGGAATCGAGGATCGTCTTATGCCTGCCCCGAAGACTCGTCCGCCTTTAAGATCGGATGCCATAAAAGCGGCAGAGGCCGGTTCTCCAACGCTCGAACCACGGAAAGCTCGCAAATCTTTCTCGAATGTGAGTAACCAGGCTTCTCCTGGTGTTTCCTCAGTCGATGTTGCGAGCAGTGAGACTCAAAGCATCTTACCCTCCATCACTGTCCCTCAGGGGGAAACCTGGGCGACGGTTGCGCGGAAGGGTAAAGGTAAGGGAAAAGGAAAGTCTTCCCTCCCCCTGAATGGCCCTGCAAAGGCCCCAGCGGCCCCAGCAGCACGGTCTGTTGTTAAAAATGGATCGGTGGCACCCGCGAGTAAGCTTGCCTCAAAGCCGATGGCCACTAGGCCTAAGATTGCGCTGAAGCCTCCAACAACCGCAGCTGTCGTACTGTCACTACAGTCCGAAGCCGCGGCAAAGGGGATCACTTACAGCGCAGTCCTCCAGATGGCGCAAGAGAAAATTGATCTCCAGGAGCTGGAGATTGAACAACTCCGTTTTCGTCAGACGGCCACGGGAGCTAGGATACTAGAAATTCCTGGCTCCCACAGCAGTGAAAAGGCGGACAAACTCGCAGCTAAACTCTCCGAAGTCGTGTCTGAAGTGGCTTGCGTTTCCAGACCTGTTAAAACCTCTGATATCAGGATTACAGGTCTGGACGATGCGGCCACTAAGGAGAAAGTAGCGTTGGAGGTCGCAAGGGCGAGTAGCTGCGAACTTCGGCACGTTAGAGTTGGAGAAATACGCTCAGGACCTAACGGGACTGGCTGCACCTTGGTGTCTTGTCCAGTTTCAGCAGCTAAAGTGCTGGAAAGTAAGGGTAAGCTGCTGATAGGATGGAGCTCAGCACGTGTAGTCTCTCTGGGAGGACGGCCTTTGCGGTGCTTCAAATGCATGGGTTTGGGGCATACACGCCCAACGTGCCCAGCGTCGTCTGACCGGGGTGATAGCCTGTGTTTCCGGTGCGGAGAGTCGGGGCACCGGTCGGATAGTTGCATCAAGGTCACACTGCACTGCGCGATATGTGCAGAATCGGGGAGGCCCTCAGGGCATATAATGGGTGGACGCAATTGCGTTCCCCCAAAAACAAAAGGGAAGGTCAACCGGACTCAGGCTACTCCTGCGGCCACTAACCAGGCCGTCCAAGAGACTACACGCCAACCGGCGTCCGAGGAGGTTGTTATGTCTGAATGATGGTATCAGTCCAACATTGCAGCCTCCTTCAGACGAATCTTAATCACTGCGCCAGGGCGCAGGACCTGCTAATGCAGTCCTTGACGCAGTGGCAGATAAACCTGGCTGTTGTCGCGGAGCCGTATTACGTTCCTCCTCATCCTCATCCACGTTGGGCTGGAGACCTTGACGGTACTGTAGCAATTATAGGAGGGACTAATGGCGACCAGCCCATCTCAGTAGTGGAGACGGGTTCGGGGTACGTGGTGGCTAAGTGGGGCGAGTATACAGTTATTGGTGTTTACTTCTCCCCGAATAGACCTGTAGCTGAACTGGAGGTCTTTGTGGACCTCATTGCTGCAGCGGTAAGGAGACAGGCTCCACGTCAGGTCTTAGTCTTGGGAGACCTGAACGCCAAGGCCCGGGATTGGGGCAACCCTTCCACTAACTCTCGGGGGGAGATTGTTAGGGAGTGGGCAGTGGCCACAGGACTCACTCTGCTCAACAGAGGGTCTGTCCATACGTGCGTGCGACACAACGGGGGATCCGTGGTGGACCTATCGTTCGCCACCCCAGGTGTCGCCGCACGTATCCGGGCATGGAGAGTGATATCGGAGTTGGAGACCCTCTCAGACCACAAGTATATTAGGTTCGAGATCTCCACCACCAACGATCAGACAGGGACTCTGCGCGTGGAGAGAACAAATTTTCCTCGCTGGACGGTCAGTCGCCTCAATGTCGAGTTAGCAAAAGAGGCGGCGATCATCCAATCATGGTGTGCTGCTCCCACACATCCGGAAGTAGACGTTGAGGCGAGTCGCTTTCGAAAAGCAGTGACGGCAGTTTGTGACGCGGCTATGCCGAGGGCTCGACACCACCCTAGTCACCGGCAGGTCTACTGGTGGTCCTCGGAAATATCTGACCTCCGGGCTAGGTGCTCAGAGGCACGGCGGTATTACTCCCACTGCAGGAGACGACGGAACGGCCGTCGGGAAGAGCAGCTCTCAGCTGAAGAGTTAGCAGTTGAGACCCAATTGTACAGCGTCTATTGCGATGCTAAACGGGAGCTGCAGCTGGCCATCAGCAACGCTAAATCTAGGGCGAACCGAGACATGTTAGAAGGACTTAACAGGGATCCATGGGGGCGTCCTTATAAGGCCGTTCGGAACAAGTTCCGAGGCCAGTTGTCCCCTGTTGCGAAGTCTCTAGAGCCGGAATTGCTGGATCGGGTTTTGGAAGGGCTTTTTCCCGAGAGTAACCCTCTCTACACACCTCCTTCAATGGCGCCATCCTTTGTGGAGGAGCTAAGCCCAGTCTCCATTCCACCTGTTTCAGAGGTGGAGATGGAAGTAGCGGTCAGCCGCCTGCGAACAAAGCGAACAGCTCCGGGTCCAGACGGGATTCCAGGGCGAGTCCTAGGGATCGCTCTAGGGAAACTGGGCGTTCGACTTCGGGAGCTGTTCGACGCGTGCCTCTCGGCGGGACAGTTTCCGAAACTATGGAAGGATGGTCGACTGTGCCTTATTCGGAAAGATGGACGTTCAGCGGACTCCCCTTCCGGATATAGGCCTATAGTACTGCTGGATGACGCGGGGAAGCTTCTTGAAAGAGTCATAGCATCCCGCGTCATCCAGCACCTGAACGGAATTGGGCCCGCCCTATCCGAGGCCCAGTATGGATTTAGAGCAGGGCGGTCTACAATAGACGCTCTGCTCTGGCTAAAAGGTTGGACGCAAGAAGCGGTCAGAGAGAGGCAAAAGGTGTTGGCTATCTCTCTTGACATAGCCAACGCCTTCAACAGCCTCCCACATGGGACCATACAAGAGGCGCTCCGGTACCATGGAGTGCCTTTGTACCTACGGAGATTGTTAACCGACTACCTTCAGGACCGTGAAGTATTGGTGGAAGGTTGCAATGGTATGCAGCACCGTCGTGTTTCGTGTGGGGTTCCACAGGGGTCGGTGCTGGGACCACTTCTGTGGAACGTAGGCTATGACTGGGTGCTCCGAGGGACGCTTCCCACAAATGTACGAGTTGTGTGCTACGCGGACGACACCCTAGTCGTAGCCAAGGGGAGGGACCTACGCCAGACGATGCGTCTGGCTGAGTTGGGCGCTGCCTTTGCTGTCGATCGCATCCGCGCCCTGGGCTTGGAGGTCGCTCTCTCCAAGACAGAGGCCCTGCTTTTTCATGGGCCTAGGGGGGGGCCTCCTCCGGGATCACAGGTAGTTTTGGATGGAGTTTCCATCCGGATCGGGGCCCAAATGAAATATTTGGGTCTCGTCCTTGACGGGAAGTGGGCATTTGGGACTCATTTTGCACTATTAGCAACAAAAGTGGTGAGAGCGGCGGGCGCTTTGGGCAGATTATTGCCTAACGTAGGTGGCCCAAAGGCTACGTGCCGCCGGCTATACTCCGGGGTAATCCGGAGTATGGTCCTATACGGGGCACCAGTTTGGGTGGACGCCCTCAATCGCGGCAACAAGACCCTGCTGCGGCGTCCTCAGCGGGTCATCGCGACGAGGGCAATCCGCGGTTACCGGACGGTTTCATGGGCGGCAGCGTGCGTATTGGCTGGGGATCCACCCTGGGAGCTCCAGGCGGAAATCCTCGCCGAAGTTTACAACTTTGTTGCAGCGAGGAGATCCCGAGGGGAGCCCCCAGATTGGGAGGAGGTGACGCGCTTGCGTAGACAGGCTCGGACCGCCCTCCTAAGGCGGTGGACGGAGGACCTGGCCTCACCGATCCCTGGACAATGGACGGTAGAAGCCATTCGTCCGGTCTTAAAAGGATGGCTGGGACGGCGGTTCGGCTCTCTGACGTTTCGTCTGGTGCAGGTACTCTCCGGACACGGATGTTTCGGAAGGTATCTGTACCGGATCGCAAGAAGGGAGCCAACTCCAGCCTGTCACGAATGTGGGGCGCTGGAAGACACGGCCCTCCACACCTTGGAGGTGTGTGCCGCATTTGGACTGCAGCGGCACAAACTAACAGCGCAGATAGGGAGCGATCTCTCCCTGTCGAGCGTGGTTAGCGCCATGCTCGATAGCAAGGAATCGTGGCAGGCTATGGTCTCTTTCTGCGAAAACGTCATGGTGCAGAAAGAGGCCGCGGAGCGGGTCAGGGAAGAAAATGTTCTGGCTGACCCGATCCGGCGCAGACGTACAGGGGCAAGGAGGAGAAGGTTTGCCCACCTTCTTCTGCCTTCGTAGTGGGATCTCCGGTAAAGTCGGGGGACTTGCCGGTTTACACGATGACCCCACAAGCCTAGGGGATTAACCTGATAACAAAGTTAATCCTCCCACAGGCGCTGAGGCCCAGTAATCATTCTGGGCCTACCGCTGGGGCGATATGGTGAATGCAACCGCGACCCCATATCGCCCCACCTCTCGGCGGAAGACTGTTCCCAGGGGGGTTTTAGTGGGTGCAAGTCCCACACTCCCCCTTCTGACACCCCCGTTTCAGAAGGGAAGTGCGAAGGCATTTCCCCCCTTTCAAAAAAAAAAAAAAAAAATAAGGTATATATGAATCGTGATATACCGATACGAGTATAACTTAAACGTGATAACGAACTTTTGGGGGAAGTACCACACCTTTGCTAGTTATTCATCCGCCAAGCAGTAATGTGCAAACTGCAAACACTGCTGTGTTCCGGTCGGAAGAGCAATATTACCAGCGAAATTACTGGGCATGACGAGTTTCAACAACTTATAACTCAGGGTGACTGGCGCAGTGCAGTGCCGCGCAGAATTTTGAATTTTAAAACATGGGGTGGCACTGTGTCCGATATCCAATCATGATGCTTACCATCAGGCACCTGATTTGCTCGTCTTGTCACCACTATCATAAAAAAAGTGGATCTTTAAACGCTTTCGTCTGCCTGGTTACGATCTTATATCAAGCTAATCTTTCCTCTTTCTTTGCAATGTAATCGATGTGCTCGCGAAAATATTTAGGTAAGTAGGTATAGGTCATAGGTAGGTATAACATTGGGTCATAAACTAGGACGATTTAACCACTGGACGCGAATTGTACATAATGAAGTATGAAAACACGTTCAACCGATTTTTGCGGGGGGAGGAGGATTTCACACATTGCTGACTTTTACGAAGATATACACACACTACCGTAATATTCGTATCCATAATTGCGCGCACACAAAGATTTACCTTTGTGTATTATATTGTTGCACTATTCTCGCATGTAGCATTGTCACTGTCTAAGAGCAAAACAACTGACAATTGCGATTAAAATGACAGAGAGAAAAATTGGGTACTTCCCACTTGATCCCCATCTCCTTGCCCACCACTAGTGACAACTGCAATTTTTATTTCAGAATATGTATTCCACTCGTGACATGTGGGAATTGCCTATCATACATATATTGATTCTTACATCCTCAATTCAACCCTCACCTTATATAAATGTTGAACTTCCAGCTACCGTTAGAATAATTATAAGTAATTTACGCTAGCCATAGAAAAGAATACTAGACGGGGCCTGATGGTGCATCCATTCATTCTGATTACGATATTATAATAATAGGTAGAATGTGTAATGTACATATTACGGTAGATGTGATTAATTGAAAATTATCAATAATTATCGATCAATAATTATTTTCAATAAAACACATTTACCGTAGCATATAATATATACGTATATATACATATATATACGTACTTGACAAAATATTATAATGATGCAATTAATGACGTTATAATAATATTATGAATTTATAACGTATAATATTATGTGATTTATGAAACATATTCTAAAAATATTTTTTTATTTTGTCCTACTTGCCACGATTAGTGACCTAGAAAAAAGTCCCAGTGTTGACCAAAAAGGTGTGGACAGCGAGAAGTACCCGTAAAATTATGTCACCTACACTAGTGCTTGACATAGTCGATAAATTGCTATCGAGGACGAATGAAAGAACAACGAGTTTATGATAGTCTGACAATAAATATTCAAATACGATTTTGAAAATACGGTTTTTTTTTATATGGGTTGGCCGAGCTGTTGATGAAACCAGATGATAGCTTGTCAGACGCGGATACTATTACTATTTAGTGCTACTATTAAGTTGCTGATAAGCTTATCCCCGCCATTCAGTAGGCTTGATTTTGCCTTTTAGTTAATATTAGGTCCTTACATAGGAAATTGGCATTTTGTACGGGAGGAATATATTATAGTAATTTTTTTTTTTGTAAATTATATTTAATTAATCAAAGTATGCACCGTTGTTATCTATGCATTTTGGCCATCTCATGGGTACTTCATGAATCCCTTTAGTAAAAAAAACCATGGGGGCGAGTATCAATAAACTCTTTGAAGGCGGTTTGGACTGCCACATCGGAGTTGAATTGTTTTCCTTGTAAGAAGTTGTACAAATACCGGAAAAAATGGTAATCTGTTGTAGCGAGGTCCGGAGAGTACGGTGGATGTCGCAGACATTCCAATTGTAACTCATCTAACTTAGTGGTTGTTTGTTGTGCAGTGTGTGGTCTTGCGTTGTCGTGAAGCAGCAGTGGCCTAGAGCGTTTGACTAATCTCGGTTGTTTAGCAGCTAGTTCTTCCTTCATGGTTTGCAGTTGCTGATAATAGATATCTGCCGTAATCGTTTGGCCAGATTTTAGAAAGCTGTAGTGAACGACCAAACACGCACAAGTATCTTAGTCAATTTTCGTTTAGGGGAAGATTCGGCTGGGACTCCAGGGTTCAGCCATTGCGACAAGCGCTTCTGATTATCGTACAGTATCCACTTTTCATCACAAGTAATGATTCGATTTAAAATCCCTTCATTATTGTGTCGGTTGAGCTCAATTTATGCTCAATTTATGAGGTACACATGATTAAATTTTTTTTACTTTCCCGATTTGCTTCAAGTGTATTAATACAGTTTTATCGATATATGTCATTTATTTTTATCGATATTATTATACCTACCTAAAACATTGTCAAGCCCTAGTAAATTTGACTTTGACGTAAATAATCCAGGTAATTTAGATAGGTGTTTATTGTTCGTGGTGTATAATACTTCATGACCGTTTATTAAATATAGTCGGATTAAGTTGGATATATTTTTTCAATTAATATTAATTTTTGGTATAAATAGCTGTATTAATAAAGAAAAATTAAACTTACAAGTGAATAGAAACATTAGTTGCTCGACCACTATAACTTTTACACCATTTAACTGCACGTTTCGTCATTTTTTTAAATATGTTTTTCTCCCGATGGTGTACGAACGACTGTGACAGTAAAACTACAACGATGTCCGATGTTTCATGGTATTAACCTGCGGGGTATTAGGCGAGAACGGAATGAAGGCGCGTCCAGTGGTTAATTCGTTCAAGGTCATAAAGTATGAAATCGTACAAAAAATATTATCCATAAGATCCAACAGGAATACAACTTCAAAACAAGGATTGGAAGATAGACTTTACTATTTACCTATTTATTAACTTAATAAAGGAATATGCCTCCTATAATGAAGAAACCTGTGTCAGCTAAGGATCCATTCGGTCATCGTGGACGTAACAATCAATTACTATACAATAAGTGAAGCGTGTTCCGGCTCGGTTATATTATACGTGCTGTGCGAGGGGAAGTGTGTCGAGAGCGGCGTGCGGCGGGCGCGGGCGGCGGCTGCCTCGGGCCGCGCCGGGTGGCTCGCCCCTCGCCAGTGTGACGGCGGGCGCGGCTCGCGGCTCACGGCGGCCATGAGCGAGGCCCGCGAGCGCTGCGTGCAGCTGATCCGGCTGTACCGCGCGCACCGGCTGCTGTGGGACGCGCAGCACCCGCGCCACTACCGCCGCGCCGTGCGCGAGCGCGCCTGGCGCCGCATCGCCGCGCGCATGAACCTGCCCGTCGCGGAACTGAAGGCCAAGCTCGTCTCCTTGATGGGCTCCTACCGGCGGGAGAAGTCGCGCGAGAGACGCTCGCGAGCGCAGGCCGCCGCCCGAGGAGGTGAGTCACGCGCCGCCACTCACCGCGACACACCGACCGCGACACACAGACCGCGACCGCGACACACCGACCGCGACACACCGACCGCGACACACCGACCGCGACACACAGACCGCGACCGCGACACACCGACCGCGACACACCGACCGCGACACACCGACCGCGACACACAGACCGCGACCGCGACACACCGACCGCGACACACCGACCGCGACACACCGACCGCGACACACAGACCGCGACACACCGACCGCGACACACCGACCGCGACACACCGACCGCGACACACAGACCGCGACCGCGACACACCGACCGCGACACACCGACCGCGACACACCGACCGCGACACACAGACCGCGACACACCGACCGCGACACACCGACCGCGACACACCGACCGCGACACACAGACCGCGACACACCGACCGCGACACACAGACCGCGACACACCGACCGCGACACACAGACCGCGACACACCGACCGCGACACACAGACCGCGACACACCGACCGCGACACACAGACCGCGACACACCGACCGCGACACACAGACGGCGACACACAGACCGCGACACACCGACCGCGACACACAGACCGCGACACACCGACCGCGACACACCGACCGCGACACACAGACCGCGACACACCGACCGCGACACACAGACGGCGACACACAGACCGCGACACACCGACCGCGACACACCGACCGCGACACACAGACCGCGACACACCGACCGCGACACACAGACGGCGACACACAGACCGCGACACACCGACCGCGACACACAGACCGCGACACACCGACCGCGACACACAGACCGCGACACACAGACCGCGACACACCGACCGCGACACACAGACCGCGACACACCGACCGCGACACACAGACGGCGACACACAGACCGCGACACACCGACCGCGACACACAGACCGCGACACACCGACCGCGACACACCGACCGCGACACACAGACGGCGACACACAGACGGCGACACACCGACCGCGACACACCGACACGACGACACACTATATACCTTATATTAATTTAATATTACTTACAGCGACTAATAATTACATCGACACACTAAAGTACATTCCTAATTCCTACAAATCCATCATCCATTTACACTTAAGTTGGTAGGTACCACAGATAGTAGGTACACAGTAGGTACAGGTACCTTACGCGTAGGTCAGTAGTAAGTACCTACTTACTTACATTAATTCGTTCAAGAATTAAAACAATTAAAATGCGAGGGAAGTCAAAAAGTAGATAGACACTTGCGATCATCAAAATTCTGGTTATTCGGTTTCCTCCAAGGGCCCATTGTTCTCTAAATATACCATTTGATATATTGATTCCCAGTTTCTCCGCGACATATTCCCGGTTCCTGCGCGACATACCTATTCCCGGTTCATTTGCGACATATTTTAATATTTCATTGTTTCTTGTTCCTTCAAAGGTTGTAGAAAGTACAGTCAGCTCAAAAATCTCGAGGCAATGTAAACTTATATAATTTGTGCAGAAATATAAAATTGAATTTACTTCAACTTCATCGTTAGGCACTTATAATATTATGTAGGTAGGTACCTTATATGTAATCAGTGATGTCTGTTCGTTGTAGGTCCTGGGAAAACGTACAAATCCAAGTGGTACGGATACGAACATTTCAACTTTCTGTCTGACAAGACGTCCCCCCTTCCTGCCGGCGAGGGGGGCGAGGGGGGCGAGGACGATCCCTCGATGGAGAGCGACGAGAGTGGGGAGGAGGAGGAGGGCCTCCCGCCGCCCCCCGCCCCCGAGCCTGGCCACGAGGACCTCGGGGACCGATCTCTTCTCGTGAAGGTGACACATCTCAGAAACCTTATGTTATTGTAACATCTTGTAGTGGTAGGCCTCTTGTGCAGGGGGCGCTGGGGAAGTACCACAACTCAGATCATACGAATACCACACCTGTGGTAAACGCAACGCCACACACCTTTGCCAGTTATTCATCCGCCAAGCAGTAATGTGCAGCGAGCTTACTGGGCATGACGAGATTCAACAATTCCTATCATATAAACTCATATCTGGCTGGAGCCGGGACCGGGGCCGGGGCTGGGGCGGAAGCCGGGGCCGGGGCCGGGGACCGACCCGGGAATGGGATGATAAGCTAATTTCAAGCGGATCTCCCGAAGTCCATCCGAAATTCAAAATTGATCAACAATCATCCGCAGGTGGAGCTCGCAGAGGAGGACGTCGAGGAGGAGATAGAGCCGGAGCAGGTGTGGGGGGGCGCGGGGGGTGCGGGGGGCGCGGGGGGTGCGGGGGGCGCGGGGGCGCGGGGGGGGTGCGCGTGCGCCGCGCGGCACGACTCCATCCACACGTTCGCCATGTACATAGCGAGCGAGCTGCGCAAGTACGAGCCGCACACGCTCGCGCACCTCAAGCGAGCCATCGCCGACCTCATCTACCAGGCCGACGTGCGCCCCCCCCGGCCCCCTCCCGAGGACTGAGGGGTCGCAAGCGCAACGATAACGTTCGACGTCGGCCGTCGGGAACATGTACACTATTCAGTTATAATAAAGCATATCAATTGCATAATAAATTTTGTTTCTTTTCTTTCCTGAACACACATTATATAATGAGTGAATAGAAGGTCGGCCCGCGGTGGCCGGAGCACCGAGTGCGACGCGGTCGCGGCACGTACGTCGTAACGTTCTCCTTCACGCACGCACGCACGGCATACCGTGCCGCGCCGGTCCTATCTGCCCCTCACCCGGTATACTGTGCACAGTGGCGGAGGTGCGGCGCAAGTGGTCCCACGTGCGCAACTCGTACTCGCGGCACCTGAGGAACGAGCTTCACGGCGCGTGCACGGGCCGCGGCCGCGCCGTCTCCCGCTGGCACCTGGCGGACGAGCTGGAGTTCCTGCGGCACCACATGGCCACCGACACGTGAGTGTCGCCGCGCACCCCGTGTGTACACACAGTGTGCCCACACTCTACACCCGCCCGGTGTGTCAGCAGGCGCGCGGCGGACCCCGAGCCGGCGTGGTCCCCGGCGGCGGCGCGCGGGACCTCGCGCGCGGAAGACCGCTCCTACGACCGCGACGACGACGACCCCTACTTCCACTTCTTCAGGGGCCTCCACGAAGACTACCGCGACCTCCCGCCGCACAAACAACGGTCAGTACACTCTCGGTGCTAGTGCTGGCGGGTACCACTACACCTAGTGGTGCCTACTGGTGGTAGTGAAGTGTCAGCTGTAGAAATTAGATAATCTAAACCTCGTAACATTTTACAGAACGGATAAAGATCTTTCGCTGTTTTCTAGGGTTCCCTTATAGAAAAAAGGAACCCTTATAATATCACTTCTTTGTCTGTTTGTCTGTCTATCTTTCCGACTGTCAAGACCCTTTTCGGCGGCTATTCGACTATCCGACGCACTCACGAGCATCTCTACTGACCAAGGATTTATGGACCGAGATTGTTCGGGCTGATAGTTTATTGTATTATCAACAAAAAGGAACATCAGGTACCTTGCCAGGTCGTTCGGTGTTGGCGATGTTCCGTCTATCTCATTTTTGGTCTGTATGTTTCAAGGCTTGAGTCTCTCCAGGCTGTTCTCAATATGTCCCTTTCCTGTGCCCTCCATTCTCGAATTTCCTTTCCCCAGCCTGTATACCTCCAAAGTAAAATTGACGTTGTTCGGAGGCCGGTTGGTGTTAAGGTCGTTTAGGTGGGCTTTTAGGTGCCTGATTTGTAGTGGGGTATAACAGCTCGTTTCTTCACTTCGGGTAACGAGAAGGATTTGGTCCATCTCGGGCAGACTAGTAGGTTTTGCCCTTGCGAGTGGTTGAGGCGTTGGAGAACGCGAGGAATGAGGGCTGAAGGTGGGAAGATCCAAGCTAGTTTGTATTTCCATGGTATTGCTGAAGGCTGAAGGCATTCGTGTATTCCCTGAGTTTGTCCCTTACGTCTTCGCTGAAGTATTTCTTTCAACGGCAGATCTGTTTGAAGCCAAAAGATCTATTTTTGGCATTTCCACCTTTCGGAAAATCCCTTGCGTTATGGTCGTGCTTAAATGCCATTCCTGTTGGTGTTTGTGCCTTGATAATCTGTCGGCGAGGTCATTGTATTTGTACCGTCCCGGTAGGTATTTTGTAACTATTTTGATGTCTTTGTTTTGTGCGAAGTTTAGAATTGCCGTCGCTGTCTTTAGCAGTCGAAGAGATTTTGTTCCTCCTTGCCTCCTTCTTATGTAGGAAGCTGCAGTGCGGTTGTCTGTTTGAAACATAACTGTTTCCCTTCTAGATACCTATGTGTTTTTTTTACTTCTTCTTTCTTAGTACTTAATGTCCATAATTCTTATTGATTGCAAATTGCAGTGCCAGTGATTTGAGGAAAAACGGGAATATTATGAAATATAATGTTTTACCTTTAGTTTGTGGGTTTACTTAATAATTATAATGCACAGAATAAATGTATACCCATATAAAATGACCTGCCTACACAGAATAAATGATAGTACTAGCGGTACTGCCTAAAATGTAAAAACCATTGTTATGTTGTATCCTGCCAATAAATATATAACTTGTGTGAGGGCGGCGGTCGTCGTCGGCAGGTTGTTCCGGCGCAAGTGTCTCATGCTGCTGCACGAGCTGGTGGAGGGCGGCGAGGGGGAGGCAGGCGGAGGGGGAGGGGGCGGCGGCGGGGGTGAGGCGGGGGGAGCGGGCAACGCGGGGGAGCCACGAGCCGCCGTCAACTGCTTCGCTCAGGTGAAGCTGGAGAAGATCGAGTGTGAGGACAGCTAGTACCCGCGCACCACGACGCCGCGCCGCCCGCGAATACAATCAACCATTGTGCACTGTAATATAGTATACTTTTTGAATAATACTTCTCATAATATAGTACTTATTATTAATTATAGGAGAAAATATTAAGCAGGTGTTTTATTCTTGAAATCCTTAAAAACAACGGCTAGAGTAGCGCTACGAGCCCCGCGCATTCGGGGGCCCCGCGCACCAATTTTTTTTAGTGTCTTTTTATAGCGGAACATAATATCTACTAAGTAATTATATAGGTACCTAAGGGAAAAAAGGGACGTATTGTCAAGATTCAAAAAATTTTGCTGCGCTCATATTTAGGACCCTTATGTATTTACCTATTTCATCGCGCTGCGCGCTTGCAGCAAGTTGCTCACGCATTTATTGTCAAAATTCTAAATTGTTTCACCGTTCTCACTTTACTTACTTTCTCACAGCAAGCTTCTCGACGGCTCGTGAATTCATCTCAGTTCAGTTTCCGTAAGGAACTATAAGTTAATATGTGGTTCAGTGTCTCAAAATGTGGAGAAAAAAGGGGCGCAAACTGTGAAAACCTAAAGGGATCCAAGGGCACCTTGATAGAATTTGTTACGCGCCCCGTACTGACTTGATCCGCTACTGTCCACCGAAGATCGATCGCTCAGATATAGTTTGTTACTAACCATGTAAAGTATACAGAACGTAGGTAGGTAGGTCAGATATAACAAATAACAATATGATATTATGTCGCTTGACATCCTAGATGTTTATTGTGCTCATTGCAAGTGCAAGTACCATTCTGCACTAAGTACCTCCTCACGATGGAGTCTGATCTGGAATTGTAAAAAAGATTCTTAGCCGTTCCGTAGAAACGATTTTTTGACTCTTAGCTAAATGTATGAAATGGCTCTTTCGAACCATTGAAGTAGTACCTAAGAATGGTAGGTACCTACTGCATGTTTCGGAGATGGCTTCATTGTAATAGGTAGTTATGAGAATGTCTTACCAGTAGCCAGTAACCCCCTGTTATACTGTTATGCTTTAAACACACATGTTGAGAACTACATACTACGAGTACCTAGTACCTACGTACCTAGTATTTAAACATAATAATAATATAATACTCGACTCATCCCGGCACTACTCCATCTATGTTTCACGGTTGTCTTTAATATAATGTGAACAACCGACCAGTAGCTACTCCGTTGAACGAGCTTGAAGTATAAACCTCACGACGACCCGTTACATCGCCGTATCGATAGATGGCGTGGATACATTCGTTCTTATAAATAAGTTTTTCGAGACCACTTCACTGTTGTTAGGGGGAGCTTGCTGTCTCTCAGTGACGGGCACGATACATTCATTCTATACACCTAGTGGTCGGCTCCCAGCTGGGAGGGGAGGGGCTGTGCTCGCAGCTCGCTGGAGGGACAGGGAGCCCCGTCGAGCTGTCAGCGGCACGCTCCCTTGCTTCTTCACTGCATCCGTAATGTCATCTCTTATATAATATAGGTAACTCATTCTATATACATAGTTCATTAACGGTGGAGAGGGAGTCTGGCCGTGTGTCAGTGGTAGCCGGCAGCGGCGAGATATCGTGTACCTGCCGAGCGAGCGGCAGTGTGAGAGGAAGGGCACCGGCACCCGGCACCTAGAGACAGGAACAGCGGTGCGATGAGTTATTGCCTCCATTTCCGATGGCCGGTCTATTTCCCGCGCGGATCCATCATACATAGCTACCCCCCCATTGTACTCTTCACGGATGTACGCACCTATAGCTATAGGTCCGGAGGAGATTATAATT
This sequence comes from Hemistola chrysoprasaria, assembly GCA_947063395.1. Classification (NCBI taxonomy): domain Eukaryota; kingdom Metazoa; phylum Arthropoda; class Insecta; order Lepidoptera; family Geometridae; genus Hemistola; species Hemistola chrysoprasaria. Next base: position 99,490 of record OX346724.1, read on the forward strand.
TAGAGATAGCTCCGACATGTTGCCTGTATACATACATACAGACATATTATATGATAACAGTAGATACTTATGTAAAATAAGAAAGAACCCTGACGACTTACTTATATTAATTGACAGCTTCGTTGGCTCAGACGGTAGTAACTCTGCTTTCTGTGCCGCGCAGGCTCCTGGGTCGATCCCCGGCCAGGTCAAACATTTGTGTGCATGAACATGTCTGTTTGATCTGTGTTTGGGTGTTATAAGCTTATATAAGTTTGTATATCAGTCATCTGGTTACCATAGTACAGGCTTCTAGCCTAGTTTGGGACCAGATGACCTTGTGTGGAAGTTGACCCATATTATATTATATAATTTTATTGTAAACTATTTTTAGAAAAGTAGGCAGTGGTTTAGTTTCGAGTGTCGCATCTCCGCACCTCCCTGCTCTCTCGTCGTAGCCTTGCCGGGAGCCGGGAGCCGGGAGCCGGGAGCCGGGAGCCGGGGAGACGGGAGCCGGGGATCGCAAGCTAAACTTTCATATATTTGTATTAATTAGGCCCTTCATCATCGCAATTGATATTGAACACACCTAACTGCGCACATTCTACTACATAACCACAGAATAGACATGACTAGGTACAACTTACCTACATAGGCTAGGTACCTACTTAGGAGTAAATTCCTAAGTAGGCTAATTTAAATATAATCGTGTCTCTACGAGTACCTAAGATCGAAGTGTGACCGAGAGAACAATAATAGTCGCTCGACCGGCCGCAATTTATTGACGTACGTGGACCTAATGGAACCTAATTTGAACTTTCCATATTCGAGAAGCCAGTACCTTATCTTCCCTTTTGTTTAAATCAATAGCTAACAGGGAAAAATGTAATCCAAGACGATAGGCGAGTTACGTATCAAGAGATTCAGCACATACTCCTTGGTGCAGGTTGGATCCTGCCTTCATGGAATTCTACACGTGTCTGCGGCTGACCGGAAAAAGTGTTTCGAAAACGGGTTCAGACTCATGAAACTTTGTAAAGAGCCTGGTGGAGAGTACTGGTGGAGTGGTGGAGTAAAGAATTAATAAATAAATATGAACCTGTAGAACTTTTTTTTATTTTCGCAAATCTCCGACGGTTGAACCGGTCGCGGCGGCGACGGATCGTTCGGTCTTTGTGCCCTAGTCTAGGATTAGCCCTTGGAGCCGAGGATATCGGTGAAAGGTGGACCAGTGGGAGTGTCGCACACGTACACTTTGTGTATCTATATCTTAAGTTGTTGTGGGAGCAAAAAAATTATGAGAAGATAAGGTATATTGGGGTAAGATAACGTGGAGGAAGACCATAATAATATTAAATTAATTTAAAACAAATTAGGCAATAATTTTTAAAGCTGGCAATATTCTACGACGAAATTCCTTGCCCCCACTGGCAGCACTGGCCACTTGCTCTGGAAATCTGGACATGAGCTATGCAATTTTTAATTTCAAACTATGTAATTTAGATAGATAAAAATAATAATAATTTTCTAAGATTATACATGAATAAAGAGAATAATAATTTGAATTTATACTCTAACAGAACGGGCCACCCCAATTACACTGCTCGAGTCAATTCAATATGTGTTATGTGGACAACCCATATTGTTAAGAGTTTCAGTTCGCTAAGATTCCTACAAGGCCTCCACCAAGATGACGACTGCCCCTACATATCTTATAGGAAACAGCCGGGACCTAACAGTTTAACGTGCCATCGAAACACGGTAGCGCCTGGGCGAAAAGTCCACATGGTGAGATTCGATCCAGAGACTTTGGATTTAAAGCCGGGCATATTCCCGCTGGACCACGGACGCTACTAGATAGATAGATAGACTTTATTGGTACACCACAAACAAGAAGTTCTTAAAACTAGCACTTAATTTATCTTAATTTTTGAATTTTTGTCGAGAGTTTTTTTGTAAGAATTCAAATTATGGACCTTATTGTTTAAGTATGAAGAAGTGAATTAAGATTAATGTCTGAACTTATCCCTCAGAAGTAGGTTCAGAATCGATATTCTGGACTAATATTAGTACAAAATACAAAAACAAAAAATTTTATTTGCCAAAAATTCGTTTGTTACAAAAAAAACACTGGTGGTTCCCGCACTAGGGCTGGCCTGTATAAGAAAAAATAAAACATATAGTGCTTACACTTAAAACAAAAAGATATTCTTTATAAAGTATCTTTATATTATAATTAGGATTACAGAAAAAACTGGTCACTCTTTTAGGATGACGAAAATCCATCCGATGATTCTATATTACCCCAACATACCCTTACTTACCAGCGAAATTACTGGGCATGATGAGATTCAACAACTCATATCTCAGGGTGACAGTGCAGTGCAGTGCCGCGCAGAATTTTGAATTTTAAAACACTGGGTGGCACTGTGTCTGATATGGGCAATCATGATGCTTAGGTCTTGTTCACACTGCGACTTTAAGCTGCCGCGACAGGCGTTTTTGCGTTTGCAGCGCCGCAGCTGCGCGTTTTGGCGACTCCCTGCGTTCGGAAGCCTGCAGCGGCGATCGGCGTTTTTGCGTCTGCTGCGCCGCAGCTGTGCGTTTTGGCGACTTCCTTGCGTTTGGAAGCCTGCAGCGGCGATCGGCGTTTTTGCAGCTAAGCAGCTAGCTGCCGCAGCTAAAAGTCGCGGTGCAGTGTGCGGGGTGCAGAGTTTGTCGCGGCATCTAGCAGCTAAGCAGCTAGCTGCCGCAGCTGAAAGTCGCAGTGTGAACAAGACCTTACCATCAGGCACCTGATTAGCTCGTCTTGTCACTCATTATCATATAAAAAAAAAAATAAAAAAAAACCTAACCTTATGCCTACCTACGAGCACCTCCCTGCCTACAAGATAATATATTAATTGTTCTTCACTAGATAATAATGTCTGTATCTGTACCTACTTATATGTGTTAAGTACCTATATCAAAAACGGATGTTTCACAAAAGAAGTCGTAAGTACCTTACTACCTACCTACCTACTATAAGGAATAGACTTATTAATTTAGTTCTTCTTAATTTAGTTATGTTTACACAATGTTTTAACCACCAATATTCTATATGTACCTACTTCAAATATCATTGTATTTATATATATTTGAAGAATGTCGACACCTGTTAAAAAAATATATTTCTTCGTAGTAAAAACCTATCTATTTTAATGTTTTTTTCCAAGAATGAAGGCAAAAAGTTTTTCCTTGTCTATGTGAATTATATTGAACACCAGTAGGCAGATGTAAGTACGTACGTAAGGTATCTACTGTTGGCCAGTTTACAGAAGTTGGAGCCAAAAACATCTGCACACCACTTTGTAGACAAAAAGTTGTGCAAAAAGCATTTGCGTCAGCCATCAGAAGTGTGGCAGAGTCGGGAGTGGGGAGTCGGGAGGGCGTACCTACCTGTACTGGCATGCAGGAGCCGGCACTATCGTTATATTAATAAATAAATAATAAACTCAAACTCAAACAGACTTATTCAAATAGGTCATAATCTGACACTTTGCACGTCAATGAAGATTAACAGTAGGTACTGAGTCTACCGTGCGTTCGGAAAGATACCTCTACAAGAAGAACGCACAAGAAACTTGTAGGGCTTAATTTTTTCAACAGATAGTTTCACAATATTTGAATTGGTTACATTCGTTTTCTTTGAAGGTGCCGCGAGGCGGCTATGCAGAAGTTTCCAGGCATCTTTGTCCTCTATGTACTGGTTGACTTTATAATAAGCCTTCTTTAGTAAAGTAGATTTTATACAGGTTTTGAATTTACCCTCTGAGAGCCCAGTTATCTCTTTTGGGATTATATTATAGAAACGTACACTATTTCCTAAGAATGTCTTTTTATTCGTTTTAGATAATCTTAAGCTAGGTGCAGCTATTTTGTCTTTATTCCTAGTATTAAAATTATGAAGGTCACTATTTTATTTTAATTTATGTAAATTTTTACGCACATACATGAAGTTCCCATAAATGTATAAGGATGGTAGGTTCAGAAAGTCAGAATGTTTATTTCTTTAAAGAATTCTCTCTGGGATTCGCGTGGACGCATCTCATAGATGGCACGAATCGCACGTTTCTATATCTGCGGCTGACCCCCACAACTGAATCCCATAAGACATCAAGCTATGGAAATAATATAAAAAATAGTTATTATCAGGGCCGTCTTAAGTCTATTCTGCGCCGGGGTGCGGGACTCAGCCTGCGCCCTCGTTTTGTTTACACTGCAGCGTGGCACGCGACCGACTACACACTGCAGTATGAAAGGGGTCCTAGTCAACCAAGAAAACACAATACACGTATTTTTTTTTTCCCATTTTAAATGAATGAACTTACACTTTATTGACTAAGAGATCATTTTGCTTCAAGTGCGGGCGACCGGGCGGCAATGTCAAAGGGCGCAATTACTCGCCTATGACAGACGCACAGGTGCCGCACCGCGCGCCCATTTCAAATGAACTTAGGTACACTCTATTGACTTAGAGATCATTTTGCTTCAAGTGCGGGCGACCGGGCGGCAACGTGTCAAACGTACATACATACACTCTCTCTTTGGATTAGAGATTTTGCTGCGCGCGTGTTGTATTAAATAAAATTGTTATTTGTGTAGTGTAGTAATGCGGTATGACAAGCGCCGAAAGCGTAATAATAGTAAAAAAATATTATTGTTGATGACTTTTTTTTTGCTTGCGCATACATATTTGTCGTAAGTAACAAGTATATAAAACTGTGCAATAGCGTTAAGTTCAATGAAATATCCAAAAATCCAGCGCTCGACAGGCGCCCCAGGGCGCTCCGCGCCCGGGTGCACCGCACCCCTTGCACCCCCTGGTAAAGACGGCCCTGGTTATTATTCAGGCAACATTAACCCATGTATAAACACACATAATCAAAAAGTATTAAATTATGTTAAAAATGAAATCAAATCATAATATTGATATAAGTAAAAGTAAATCATAAAACAATTCATATAATAATTCAAATAAAGCTGTCAGCTCTCGTCGCGATCACGGTTCTATGTCACCTCGCCTTTTCTCTATTCTGAGTATTATCGCACCAAAAAAATTCATGACTAAAGTGTAGAGTTTGTGAAGTGAGGGCAGAGGGCGTGTAGAGTTAGAAGCTTGGCTCTACATGAGATAACTGATAACTTTTTGACAGTACGAGCAGTACTTATTACTTCCATGCTTGGCACTACTGTCTATATACTATCTGTGGGGGGCCCCACAGATAATATTGTACTATCTGGAAACTAGTTGAAACTAAAACGTTTTAACATTTAGGTTACCTAGCGATACACAGAGCCGAGCAGAGGTTGAGAGAAGCACACACCAGCCAGTAGCCAGTAATGAACTAGGTAGGTATGATTGTGTTGTAGTTGAAGTCGGTCCAAGCTGTCCATCTAGACTCAGTGGCGCGCCCTAGTGTTGACGCAAGAGGGCACCGCTCCAACCTCCCCCCGCGCCCCGCACAGCTAGCAACTATGTTACAGACACCACCCCAGTCATTACGACAAGGGAACCGATTGAAGCACGCTCCGCACTCGATGGAACCATGTCACACTCACTGTGGCCCGTACATTACTCCACGTGCATTATGTCATTACTCTATTTATTGACTTCATTAGTTTTGACGTATGACGATGTAGTTATAACTACCCATACGTAGGTACCTATACCTATACCTATACCTAGGAGCTCGGGTTATGTGGTTTTAATGAATAATACTGAGATTTTTTTTTTTTTTTTTTTATACTGAAAATTACGAAAGAGTGTACCTAGGTACCTATACAGTTATCTAATAGGGCTTCCTGACAGAATCATTGAGTCGTCAGTAGTGATTATCATACCTGAGTACCCAAGTAGTGAGTGCCCTATTGGGTAAATATGTAAGTACCTACCTGTTTAAGTTATTTGCAAATATTTGTCTGGAATAGTGGTGTAGGCACCGAGGCACATAATACTTCAATGCTGGAATAAGTGGATGGAATTCTTCATCACATTGTAGGCACGGAAACTTTGTTATATTATATTCATTTCCAAAGGAAGGTACAGGTACCTAGAGCACGGTCGTTTTATCTTCTTTGCCAGTTTTTATGCGCTAAATTTCGCAGAGCCTATGCTTCAGACTCGCCGTGGAGAATAAACGACCGGACTGTACAGTACAGTGTGCAAGGAAACGTATGTGTAGCTCCTACCTTACCTTCATGTGCACGTTTATTATTGAAGGGGAAGCTTTCAGTCCGGTTACAAGATATTAAACACGTTCTAATAGTGTTTCTAATGCCTTGATTCAATGAACCTAGAACTGTCCCCGGAGTGCGAAGTAGATACGTTTTCACTTCATTAGACTATCTTCACACTGGCACAATTAGGTTTTATATATACCTAGCAATCAGGTATATTACGTAGGTAAGTATAGTACTTTGTAACTCTGAGAAATCCTCTTCCCCCCACTCTTCCCTCTTCCCTCCCGCTCATAGAAATCTCAATAATAATGATATTGTTTTGATTTACAACGCACTTTATCAACAGAAGTATGAGCGGCGGTCGAGATGCCCCCCAATTCAATTGAACTAGCATCAGGGAATACCTTCATACAGGTGATACCTATTCTCTGAGTCTAGTTGAAGTCGTAGAACATCGGTAGTACCTATATAAATTAAGTATAATATTATGTTCGATAAATCAGCGCAGCGCGGGACCAGCGATAATGGCTCCGAGACAAAACTATGTTCTGACTCTCTCCCTCTACCGATGGCAGGTGTAGCGATGAGGCAGCATAAGAAGCGCGGGTTTAGAGGTATATTATATATATTTACGTCATTCCCTGTACGTGTACGGCGTTATCATTAGAAGATAACGATCACGCGATGCCGAGCCAAAGTAGATTTAAACAGAATCAGCAGAAGCGAGCGACGACACGAGACGTGCTGCTGTCATACAAGTTATGAATCCGAGGAAGGTGTGCCAACATCCAACAGATTTGGCAGATCGTTGTACCGTGTACCAGTTATAATAACACGATTGCGAGCTGTGACCTGAACCTATCGTATGTAGAGGCTTAAAATCCGTGGGATATTCGTCAGTCGGTAGTGCACCGCTTTGATATCAATAAAGATCAAATGGCATACTATATAAAATTGTAATCGCTTCATGGCATCCCATCGTGCGTGAATATAATCGGCAGATAGCAGTCCAGGCAGGTGACCAGTGAGCCGGTCGCCGTGTCGCTGCCGATGGTGCACCATTCGCCACTAGTCCATTAAGGTGGTAGCGTGCGATGAGTTCTCGTTTAACGATTATAATATTCTAAACCGCATCAGGTATAGGGTTAAGAGGTGGTGGTCATAATCGATAAGCAGTTTCTAATTCAATATATTCTAGTCACAGTTCGTTTGGATCTTTCTATTTGAACGTAAACATCCGTCCGCCGCGCCGGCCTATCGGTGCATCTCTACGAAACACAAAGCATTTGTGTGTGAACGTTTGACTTTTTCTCAGTAATAAGAGAAAGGGGCTCCTATTTACGACTTCAAAGCGATTCCCCGAACTGGTGGGCCTTGACTCTAGACTGTCGACTCGCCGACGAGTCTGGCGGCTGGCAGGCTACCGCCACCGTCGATGATGACGACTGACGTGAGATAATGAACTCTGCATTATTATATAACAAGAGACTGAATTTAGCTAAATCTATAAGTGTAGTATAGGTACCTACTTCATTATGAAATCGTCGCGGTACTAGGTACCTACATTATAACATTTTATTCGCTCTCAATATTAACTATAGCTATACCTAGTCAATGGATATGGTGGATGGATTAGTCCTAGGGTGATAAGTCTGTACAAAGGGAAACATTTCATTGACACGTCACCTGCACTCTACACCCATCGACACTCAATACACTATAAGTACTTATTATATGATATCGTATAGGCATTGACGGGTTGTTTCGTATTCATCCCATGACGTGTCATCCCATTAGGTATAATGGCGTTTATATTAAGTAAGTATAATATACCTACTAAGATTACGCGCTTAGTACATTAATATATGTAGTTGGGTATGGGTATTTACTATTTATAGGTTAAATAGTACTGGTAGTAGATATATATTATATCATCTGGCAATAAGAGGATGAAGATGATGTCCGTCCTGGGAGGACGCACTCACTCATCCGACGCCGGGAGGAAGGAGATCCTCCCGGCGACATAGTGCCAGCCGGCGTCTACTGTACACCACACACTCTCACTGCATGCTACACGATGCTCACTAGATGTAGGTACCAGCATCTACACTACACCATATTAGGATAAAGGTAGATCTTTCTTGCTATAAAGCGAAATCAGCAGATCCAGTTACTCTGAGAGGGTTATTTGAATACAGTTCAAGTTAATCTCAATTTGTTATTATCTGGACCATTCTTGTCTAAAATAAATATATTCAGTTGTTTATATTGAATAACTAACGCTTGGAAAGTAGAGCACCTGCGCGTTAAATATATACCTTAATATCTACCTTATTTACATCGCCTCTCACTTAAAAGTTTCCTGTTCATTCTTTATTATTTCCATACAGTTCAGTGTGCCTCTCCGAATGCACGCTACGAGATTACGAGAGTACATTAGCTGTGATCCGCGAGTGCAAATGAATTCAATGGCTTACTGAACTTCGAAGTTCTTATGTACATCTATGATTATAATATGTTATTAAAATAATCCAACGTGTCCAGTTCTCAGGTAGAGGCTTCAAGCTGGTTACTTGTTATTAATAAATGATTATCAGTACCTATATCTGCACCATTCGTTACTTTGCCTATGAAGATAAAGCCACAGTTCCAATGTATCCCTTACAGTGATACATTCAGAGTAGATATTAGTTGTGTTCTAGAGTGATGATGCAACCGCCAGTAATAGTGTAGAAGTGGTTGCCAACACACGTGTCCCGGCCACCGGCTCCCGGCTCCCGGTGCCTAGGTACCTGTATCTATAATATAATAATAGCTTATATAGAATAATCTTGCCATGTCGTGGGATTACCGGCTTTAGAACAGTAGCAGTACTGTTCTAAAACCGGTATCATGGGTAGAGGGTCGGGGCCCTCCCTCTGCCCTTGGTTGTCGTAGGAGCCGGCTAAGGGTTAGAGATCCAGAGGACCGCAGCGTCTTCTGCGTGAAACCATCGAACTCGCCAACCCGCCTGCCAAGCGTGGTGAGTAATGACAAAACCCCTCGTTATGGGGAAGCTTATGACCAGCAGAGGACTTCCAATGGCTGAAATGATCGAATAACCTTTATAATGTGAAGAGATCGGCTCTTATAGGGACGTGTATCCTATAACATTGAGATTTATGAATATTATGAAGGAGCACTATGGTTTAGGTGGAAATAAGAACTAATACTTTAGTAGGTAGGTTAGACTTTGATATATTATTCGTAGAATAAGTAGATTGTAGTAGGTACTGACACATAGAGCTGCGCGCCATAACATAACGATCGATTAAATCACAGATCTTATAAGATCTAATAGATCTTATTAGACATATCTAATGAGAAGACGTGTTGTTGTGTATCTGTGGATGAAATGGGCTCTCCTCACTGCTGACTGTGTACATGCATACCGAATAAGACGTAAGTACGGATAGTATCTGAGTGATAACTGTCAGTGATGAGTGAGTCCAACCATCATCATCATCACCTCGTCACCATCAGTCCGCACTCTCTGGAAGTAGGTGCTCGTGTGATGTCTGGCGCGCACCCAGCAGTGTCGTGACGTCACTACACTTTTTAATACACATACGTACGCTACAAATTCACGGTCCAGGTCAATGTATTTATATTATACTAGCGACCCGCCCCGGCTTCGCACGGGTAGCAGAAGTAGGTATAGTGGACGTTTATCAGGAGTAAATTCGTGATACATAACATATAACATAACATACATTCACGCCTTTTTCCCGAAGGGGTAGGCAGAGGTGTACCCAGGACTCAGTCCCATAGTAGATACACCCACATTTCGCCAGTATGTTATTGGTCCCATGTAATAGGGGGCGAGCCTATTGCCATATACCGGGCACAGTTCCAGACTCCAGGCAGCTATTGAGATAATTCCTAATGGAAAAATCCAATATTTAGCACTATGCCTGACCTGGGGATCGAACGCGGGACCTCTTGATTGGCAGTCGAGCATCCGCCCACTACGCCACCGAGGCAGTCTCGTTCGTTCGTGATACATTGTATTTTAATAAATATAACCCTAATGGTTTACGCAGCGCACGCAAATTAATGACTATTTCTGTTACAATGACCAAACCTTAACACATGTTATAATTTATCGTGGGCTATTTTGAAGATATTGATGAGTACTACAAACCCCTAGTACATTACTTTATTCTACCACCAATACTTTTCACACCACATGAAAAATAATCACTGCTTCGATTATTGTGACTAAACCAGAAAAGATGGATATAATCTATGTATACTGTTTTGTAGGTATTGATAATTAATACAATCCCCTAGTACATTACTTTAATCTACCACCGATAGTTTTCACACCGCATGAAAAATAATTACTGCTTCGATTATTGTGACTAAACCAAAAAAGATGGATATAATCTATGTATACTGTTTTGTAGGTATTAATAAGTACTACAAACCCCTAGTACATTATTTTACTCTACCACCAATAGTTTTCACACCGCATGAAAAATAATCACTTTTTCGATTATTGTGACTAAACCAAAAAAGATGGATATAATCTATGTATACTGTTTTGTAGGTATTGATAATTAATACAATCCCCTAGTACATTACTTTAATCTACCACCGATAGTTTTCACACCGCATGAAAAATAATCACTGCTTCGATTATTGTGACTAAACCAAAAAAGATGGAAATAATCTATGTATACTGTTTTGTAGGGGTTCCCTACTTGACATCTAATGACGTTTGATCAAACATTAATTGCTCGAAATCGAATACGCTAATATTCATGAGACCTATGAATCGTGAGCTCTATAGTTTGCCATGTCGATGGATCAAAATCTCTAAAAACCATTTGCTCTAACGATTAATAGCAATAAGCATCCACGTCGCATGGAACAAAATCCCTAAAGAACATGTGCTCTAACGCTCTAATTAATAGCGATAAGCATCGGATTGACGATCTCAGGGAAGAATTTTTTTTGCAATTTTAATGGAGCACGCATAATTGGTTGTTTTTGGCGTTTAAAAAACACATTAACATTTATTAAACCTTTACGGGGATTTGGTCACACAACTGACCAAATATGATTTACGATATACTCTCCTCTCCCTGCAAGGTTGTCTGAAAGAGATCGCTCTTAGCGCTAAGACCGCCAATTGTTACACTTTTTGTCATACTGCTTTTGTTTAATTTTAACATTTATTGTTTGTGGTGTACCAATAAGTGTTTATCTACGAGTATCTACCTATAGAAAAATAAAGTTTTGCTACAATAATGTACATTTTCACCAGTATTCAAGAACAATACTTATGTAAGGTACTGTGCTGAGTTAGAATTTTTTCACCGAGTACGTCACGGCGTGCAATTGTTTCTAATTGGATTTACCAGCCCTCTGCGTTCGGGAGATCTTAATATTGTTCTTGAATATGGGTGTTAGTCTTTTATCTATACCTAATATCTTAGTTTTTTGGTGTTGGAAATTCTACATATTTTTTGTTTATAACAAATTCCTACAAATTAAACAATTATTAAATTCATCCACCTAAAGCTATCTAGCTGATTTATAGTTATAGTAATTTTTTGGATTTATAGTAATTAGTTTTTAAAAACCAGTGCCTAGGTATTTAAATTTACATTAATAAATAATTATTATAGAACAATGTTATGCTGGTGATTTATTTCTAACTTAGGCTGCCTTATTATACCAACTATCCAAATACAGAGTTTTTGGTAAGTAAAGGTTTAATAAGTGTTAATGTGTTTTTTAAACGCCAAAAACAACCAATTATCTATGCGTGCTCCATTAAAATTGCAAAAAAAAATTCTTCCCTGAGATCGTCAATCCGATGCTTATCGCTATTAATTAGAGCGTTAGAGCACATGTTCTTTAGGGATTTTGTTCCATGCGACGTGGATGCTTATTGCTATTAATCGTTAGAGCAAATGGTTTTTAGAGATTTTGATCCATCGACGTGGCAAACTATAGAGCTCACGATTCATAGGTCTCATGAATATTAGCGTATTCGTTTTCGAGCAATTAATGTTTGATCAAACGTCATTAGATGTCAAGTAGGGAACCCGTTTTGTAGGTATTGATAAGTACTACAAACCCCTAGTACATTATTTTACTCTACCACCAATAGTTTTCACACCGCATGAAAAATAATCACTGCTTCAATTATTGTGACTAAACCAAAATAGATGGATATAATCTATGTTTACTGTTTTATAGGTATTGATAAGTACTACAAACCCCTAGTACATTACTTTACTCTACCACCAATAGTTTTCATACCGCATGAAAAATAATCACTTTTTCGATTATTGTGACTAAACCAAAAAAGATGGATATAATCTATGTATACTGTTTTGTAGGTATTGATAAGTACTACAAACCCCTATTACATTATATTATTCTACCATCAATGCATTTCACAGCGCACGCCAATTTATGAATATGGTAATTATATTATGTAACACCTTGGTTCACAATATTGCAGTTTTCTTACGGATCCCCATTTTTTTTCAAAATCTCATATAGCCTATGGCACTCACACTGAATTAAGCTATCCATAAGTGAAAGAATTTTTAAAATCGGTCCAGTAGTTTCGGAGCCTATTCGTTACAAACAAAAAAACAAAAAAACAAAAAAACAAAAAAACAAAGTTTCTCTCTTTATAATATTAGTATAGAAGTATAGATATAGATTATATATTTATAATATACTCATTATATAGGTATCTAGAACGGGATTTATTTTCATGGCTTCCTGTCCATTTCAATGTATTGAAGAATTCTCTTATCATTAACCAATTTAGGTAGGTATAATTATAGAGTTCTCAAAAGGAAGAAGGTTATGAGAAGTATAGTGGGTACATCATTCCGGTCATTGTCATCCGCAGCATTATCGAGTCGCCCCCACAAAATAATAAAAAAAAATAATGTGGCGAATCGACCGCGCGTTCGAGTTTATTGCGGTCGACAAGCCCCCCCCCAACTCTTTCCAAGTGATCCACTGTGAAAGCAAAGTTTCGCATTTATGACACTCAGCCACTCATGATCATCAAAATAGAACTAGTACTTCCCATAAACTCAGAGAGCTGAAATTTGGTACAGAGTTAGGGTTCAATGGCCACGTAAAGGGAAAACTATAAAAACTAGGATAATCGAAGATCAAAATTTGGTCAAGTTGTAAGCAATGTGAAGGTTCTCCAGGTTTCTGCACAAAATGTTTCTGCTTCGTATATTCCTAAGGTTTTGAAATTGCATTTTTATATTTTATGTTTTTGATGTAAAGAGATCACTCATTGTTGCTAGAGACATTTTTTTTTAGATTCGGATTATGTTTCAGTTGTTTGTAGTTTTGTTTGAGTCTCACTGTCATTCAGACTGACACATTTTAAATTAAACTTATAAATTATGATGTTTTTGATACTTTTGACTGTATTGCTTTGATTTGATTTTTGATACTTTTGATAGTATCGCTACTTTTCCCTTCCTAAATAAATAGTTCTCCAAATGCATATATTTTATTTACTATTTTTTTAAAGATAGCAAGACACGTCTCACATGATGATGGTACGTCTGAACTGTATGTTATGTTTATATGTGTGTATGTCCTGTGGGGGTGGGTGTGTGTGTCATATGTTACAAGATTTTACTCAAGAACCGAAGTAAAAATTCAAATATTTTATTCATTCTAGATAACCATGATCCATTTGTTTATTAATAATGTATAACATACATTATTATTAATAAGTTAGTTTATTAATAATAATAATAAAATTATAATTATTATAAAAAATATTATTATTATTATTAAAGGCTTAAAGGTAGGTGGTAATAGGCAATATGTAAAAAAACTACACGTTCAGGCCCTGATCGTGCAGGATAACCTCCCTGAGCAGCACCTGAATGTAGTGCCTCAACATAGGGCAGTCCCATTTGTCTGTGATGACCTTCAGGATGCTGTTGCCGCTACCGCGCACTCTACTTAAGAGCGACGCTATTTTTTTGCGCATGATAGCAGCAAATCCATCTGTGCGCGCCGCCATAAACATGGATGATGCGCTGCAGAAGCGTGGCAACCGCATCAGCGCCCTGAAGGCATTATTATATTGCACACGTAGGCAGTCTAGGGCTCTTTGCTTATATGTTGTTCATAGGCTGCTGGTATAGAAGGATTGACAAAATGCTTTAAAGAGTGTTATTTTTACGTGATCAGAACATGCAGCAAACCTTCTGGACAACATATTCGTCCTTAACGTTAACGCCCTACGTTCTCTTTCAATATCTGGTTCATCTTTAAGATCATCACATACCGAGTGCCTCAGATATTTAAATTGACTTACAATGAAAAGTAAGGTAAACAAAAAGTGAGACTAACGGACAAAAGCATATTTGGCTAACCTCGAAACTGAGACGCTTCGTAAGCACGAGTTGACGAATTACTTAATCTTTCCAGGGTCAGGGGCCAGGATGGATGAATTAAAAATATTATGAAAAGTGACAATGTTCAAAAATAATTCCATCCACCGCCGACCCACGAACTCCTCGCTGATTGAACTCGAATTGCGGACAATATAGGTACCTAGTAAAAGTAAATAGTACTAATCTGTCCTTCATTCTCGGGTAGATATTGCCGCGGTGAATGCCACAGATCAGGATGAATCTCCTCTGTGGTAAATGCCTATTCTGTGATTGTGTTCATTACTTGTAGGTATCAGATAAGTACCTCTAAAGACCGGTGGGTATACTGTGTACCTATATGATATTACAATAAAGACATTCTATACCTGTCTTCCCTCCCCCAGGGCCCGGGGGGTGGGGGGGTGGCTTCTGGTGTGGAAGGGTGGCTGCACCCCCCTCATCCTCGCTGTTACCTAGGCAATCTAGATTCTAACTGTATAACTGACGAGTACACGTATAATATGTAGTAGGTAGTAGGTAGTAGGTACCTAGTAGAGTAGGCCTCCTCTCCCTTCTTTCACTCTGCGGGACATATTTTAATTTTTTTTGTCAAATCATAATCTCCTGGCGCCTGAATTTTGGGCCGGAAGGCAGTGTTCCGGCGCTTTAGGAAGGCGAGACCGAAACTTATCATCCCTAAAGCATAGATATAGTTAATACAATTTTATTATGTATATAAGTCTGTAAGGTATTTATTTATATGGGCCTCTGGTGCGTATAATTTATTATACGCACTATTGCCTGATATAAATTATTTTATTTATAATCGATAACTAAAAAAAATTTCGAGGTAAAGACCGTTCATGGTCTTCTTGGAATTTGACACAATCCTATGAAAAATTTACCAAATTGATGTTTTGTATTCCCCTGTTTCCTCCAAATATAAGTAACCTATTCTATAAATTTATATTTTAATAGTGAAATAAGCTATGTCCCTGTCATTTTAATTTTTCTTATAAACCTTTGATTTTTTCATAGTGAACTTTCAAAAGTCCCAGTTTTACTCGCGTGATTGGACGTTCTCTACAAAAAAATGTAGAGTTTATAAACAAAAATGAAATTATAGGGACATACTTTACTTCAACTTTAAAATATCAGGATATAAATATATCAAATAGGTTTACTGTATTCGAAGGAAACAGGGGAATACAAAACATCGATTTAGTAAATTTTCCATAGGATTGTGTCAAACTGCTAAGAGGTCCTCTTTCCTGTAAAGGAACATCGTATGGATTTTGGATAATAAGCCGTCCTTCAAACTCGGAACTTGCAAAATAAATAATGACAAAGTTCGCCAAAACATTTGTTTAATTCTGTGCTATAGTATGGGGAAGCCCATACATATAACAGAATAAATAATAGTACTAATGGGAATAGATGGGAAATCTCCTCATTCTGATCCATTTTAAACGTGAAATATTGAAGGTAGTGCGAATGCACACGAGCATAGGCCGGAGCCGGGAGAGGGGCGGGGTGGCGTGAGGCGTGGGGTAGCCCGGAGCGGGGGGAGGTGCTCGTATCGATCGACTCCGACCTTGGCAGTGAGTGAGGGTGCCTATTTATATCTCTACCCCTCTGCTCCACAGCCGTCACCGCGTGCCGAGTGCCGACCGAGCAGGGGTGTGCAGTGTGCAGTGTGCAGTGCGTGTGTCAGCGCAATGGATGCGATTATTAGATACTTTTGTAGTACTCGTACCTTTCACCTATAAACTATGTGATCAGGTCTTACAAGAAGGAGTAGTTAAACTGGAGAGGGAGAGCGTGCTCTAGCCGTCTAACTACAACGTCTAACTACTTCAGAATAATATCAATAATCGCATAAACAAATGTTCGTCTTCTCGTAGGAAATTAATAGCTGGTCGATAAGTTGGCATGGGAAATTGATTTTTTTCTCAGATTTACTCGTATTGAAATTGATTTCTTTATACAATACTGTTCAATACAAAGGCCAATAGTCAATAATGTTTGTGTTCATTCTGCTCATTGCATGCGTCACAATGAAAATGTTTCACATACATGGTGACTGACCAGGGTCTGGTGATGCAGCAGGAAGAAGAGAACTTTTCATTCGATGACGTAGGTCTGTTGATGGAGCTGAAAGATAACCATTGGAACTGCCTTACGACAGTGCTAAGACAGTCGAGTTTGGGCTTGTTTGCTTTGTTGTTTTGCAGATCTTTTATTCTAAATGATGAAGGTTTGATGATGAAGTCGGAAGATTGTCATTGGAACTAGGTACCCTAACTTATGAAAAATGCTGAGATTGTAGAGCTTAGGCTCGTTTACTTTGTTGTTTCGGGGAACTTTTAGGGGAAAATAGGAAGGATCACAAAAATTTTTTTTTTTTTTAAACATGCTTGTATTTATTTTATAGCGTACATAGGTATATGTAACTACTATTATTACATACCTTCGCACTACCTCACTGCGTCCACATTACCCTGTACTACTTATACCGCTACCGATTAGGTACTAACCACCACCACTTCACCACTACCATACAAGTTATCAGGAAACAATAAATAAGAAGCACACATATTTATTTACATCAGCTTACAACATCAGCTGCTATATCTTACAAATTCAACAAGTGCGTTCAAATGTAATACCGTAATGCGCCCCTTTCAAGGCGGCTTGCTACAATTGTTTCTTGATGAAAGACGAGACGTGCAAACGTGTGCTTCTTATTTATTGTTTCCTGGCAACTTGTATGGTAGTGGTGAAGTGGTGGTGGTCGGTAATCGGTAGCGGTATAAGATGCTAAGTCCCGGTAGTAATCAAAGGTTGTCGCATACAAAAGGTGAATTAATTAATAGGTGAAGTTAATAAATAATATGTTGGTACTTGGTACATCATCGACCTAACAGGTCGTACACCTACTTCTTATCCCTTCCCACTTACTTTTATTTTAAGATAGTGAGTGATGGTAAGCATCATGATTGCCCATATCAGACACAGTGCCACCCAGTGTCTCAAAATTCAAAATTCTGCGCGGCACTGCACCGCGCCTGTCACCCTGAGATATTAGTTGTTGAAACTCGTCATGGCCAGTGATTTAGCTGGTAACATTGCCCTTCTGACCGGAACACAGTAATGTTTGCACATTACTGCTTCGCGGATGAATAACTGGCAAAGGTGTGGTATTTCCCCAGGCGATCCCAGTTTTAATCTTTGTACCCACGGATACCGAGATCAGCGGGTAAAGTAGCCATATTTTTTATCGACTCGAGTCAATTCATATGGGATATGTGGACAACCCATATTGTTAGAGTTTCAGGTCGCCAAGATTCCTACGCAGCCTCCGACATGACCTAACGACTGCCCCCTACACATCTTATAGGAAACAGCCGGGACCTACAGTTTAACCTGACATACGAAACACGGTAGCGTCCAGGTAAAAAGTCCACATGGTCCGCAGGATCCAGGGCCTCCGGAGATATAAAGCCGGCATATTTCTTCCTTTCGTAATACGAGTGCTGTAAATAGTTGTTAGGCGCGGTGCGATCGATGGCACCGAGGGCGCGTGCGGGGGGCACCTGTAGCCGGCCGCCCCGCCCGCCGTATGGGGGCAGCACAGTACGTCCCCTCCCCCCCGGGCTCACTGCCGATTTATTTTTGATTTTTACTACATGATGTGAAGACGTCATGGATATATAGCGATAATATCTTTTTCTCGGGAACGCGTTAATGAATCAAGAGCATATAACTAGTTGGTAGGGGTAGGGCATCGTTATCTAACAAGGCCAGACTCGCTTGGCTTGCTGAATGTCCGAGTGAGGATTTACCTCAAAATCCTTGTGTGCAGAAGCAATGGGACGAGCCCATAAATAATAAAATATTTTCAAATCTAATAAGTAATTGTAACGATGTAGACAGGGCTCGTCTCCTTGCTTCTAACACACATGAGTCTGGCTATTGGCTTAACGCTTTGCCTTCGGCCAATTTAGGAACGATTTTAGATAATTTAAGATTTTCTATTGCCATAGGTTTGCGCCTGGATTGCTCCTTGAATGAGCCCCACCACTGCCCTTGTGGAGTTGAAGTGGACAAGATAGGTCACCATGGGCTTTCTTGTCGTCGTAGTGCGGGCCGCTTGTCGCGACACGCTGGCCTGAATGATATCATCCGTCGAGCGCTCTCAACCGTCAACGTGCCGGCCCTACTGGAGCCGAACGGTATCGCACGTGATGATGGTAGGCGTCCTGATGGAATGTCATTAATTCCGTGGAGTCGTGGGAGGTCGCTGGTGTGGGATGCTACTTGCGTCGACACCTTAGCGTCCTCTCACTTGCAGAGATCCTCCAGGGCCGCTAGCGCAGCAGCAGATGACGCGGAATCCATCAAGCGTAAGAAATATGCGTCTCTCAGCGAGGGATGCATATTTGTTCCGTTTGCGGTAGAGACAATGGGGGGCCATGGGGTTCAGAAACCAAAACCTTTTTCAGGGAGTTATCGAGGCGCCTAGTTGAAACCTCAGGTGACCAAAAGGCTGGTTACTACCTTGGCCAACGTATAAGTTTGGCCATACAGAGAGGTAATGTAGCTAGTTTTTTGGGCACCTTACCTGCAGGAGGCGACCTAAATGATATTTTTTATTTATAATTTATGTTAAGTTATTAGTTAAATTGTTTTATTAAATTATGTTTTTTATTAATTAATGTAAAGAAGGTACTTTGTTCATAATAAACTTTTTGCAAACATGTTAGAAAATTTTTTCATGCCTTTCGATTGCGTTGATTTAGAAGTTTGATTTTTTAGCAGCAGCAAGGGATCGTAGACCTGAGTTGTTGATATTAGGTTCAACTCGATACCTCAACGCGTTCCCGAGAAAAGGGTCTCGGCAGATGGACAGGCACACAGGCGGACAGACAGACCGACGGACAACAAAGTGATCGTATAAGCCTTCCTGTTTTTTAGGTATGGCACCCTAATAAGACCAAAAAATTCTACCTACCTTTTCCCGGAAATCATATACCAGGTTTGACTACTCCAAAGCCGACTGGCTAGGGTACCGTCAATTTCTGGATGATAATATTGTCCTCACCACAAATACACATCTCAATCCGGACGATATTGATCGTTCAGTTCTACACCTTACTGATACTATAATTGCAGCTCGCGACAGTAACATTCCTAATTGTGTAATCCATCCCCACACCAATAAGCTCCCTAAGTTCATTAACAAATTAATTAGCAAGAAAAATTATCTACGTCGTTGTGCTCTCAAGGCGGACCCTGTAATACGAAAGCAGTTAAACTTTCAGATTAATCGCCTTAAGGCTATTATTTCTGTAAAAATCAAACTTCACAATGATAGAATCTGGAATAATAAGCTCGCAAAAGTCGACAACCCTAACTCCGACCTCTGGCGAGTAGTTAAATCTTTGAGTAAACGGGCTTCTATTATACCTCCATTGAAACGCCCGGACGGTCAGATTGCCGTAACATCTGCTGACCAATGTGAAAACCTAGCGGATGCTTTTTTAGACAATATGCAGCTAACTTCAAACTGGATGACTGAACCTCAAGTCCTAGAAGCAGTAACATCATCAATTCATAAATTACAGAACATGGTTTGCGCAGACCTTCCTACACTCGTAAGTCCTTTTGAAATTAAAAAGATTATCCTAAAACTAAAAAACCGTAAAGCCCCTGGTATTGACACTATAAGCCATTTACTAATAAAATATCTATCTACAAAAAGCATTGTACTTCTTGCAAAAATATTTAACGATTGCTTTAGATTCACTTATTTTCCAGCTGCCTGGAAAATTGCTAAAGTCATTACAATTAAGAAACCCGGTAAAGATGGATCAATTCCATCGAGTTATCGGCCAATAAGCTTGTTGCCTTGCCTAGGTAAAATTTTTGAGCTAGTGATTAACGCTATAGATAAACTTATTTGTGAACAATTCGGCTTTAGAAAATCGCATTCTACCTCACATCAAATGGCTAGAATAGTTGAGCATGTGGCTCACCATTTGAACCTTGGGAAATCTACAGGAATGATCCTGTTAGATGTGGAAAAAGCTTTTGATTGCGTATGGCACGAAGGCTTGCTTCACAAGCTTTTGCTAAATAACATTCCCCTTAGTCTTGTTAAATTAATTCAATCATACTTACATAATCGTTCATTTTCTGTCCATATTGGAGATGTCTCTTCTACACCCAGATCTATCCCTGCTGGCGTCCCTCAGGGTTCCATACTTGGTCCCCATCTGTTTTTAATTTTCCTAAATGATATCCCTAAACAACCCCATACACTAATTGCGGGCTTCGCTGATGATACGGCAAGTTTTACATCATCTAATGATATAGATATTGTTATATCACGACTTCAGTGGTCACTCGAACTCCTGATCGATTATTTCCATAAATGGAAACTTAAATTAAACACCCACAAAACAGAGGCCATTATGTTCACCCGCAAACGCGCTCTTCCCACTAGACTGTTAAAAGTTGATGGTCACCTCATTCCTTGGAGCCCTACTGTGAAGTATTTAGGCTTGACATTTGACAGCAAAATCAATTGGTCCAATAATATAAATGCATTTCAAGAAAAAGGTATAAAGCTATGAATGCCCTAGCCCCGATCCTCAATCGGCGGTCTGAGCTAAGTTCTAAAACAAAACTAAAAATTTATCAAACCTTAGTCCGTCCCTGTATAACTTACGGTGCCCCGGTATGGAGTAGTACATGTGATACAAATTACAAAAAACTACAAGTTATCCAAAATAAAGCCATTAAAATTGCATTGAATACCCCCTACCGTATACCAACTTGATTAAACTCCAAGATAATATTAAATTCCCCCTAATTAAAAATTTTGTTCTTAAATTATCACATAAATTTTATAATACGAAAATCCGTGGACACAAAAATCATCTTATTTCAAAAATTGGTTCCACTAACTTATATAAAACCCGATACTCGGCAACTTATTGTCGGTATAGACTACCTCATCACTATTTTCTCAATAGTAGATGACGTCAGTCTGCTATCGCATGACTGGCCGCCGGTTAGCCCGGGCCGCGTTTACTGCACTTTTATCAATACTACCCACATTCACCTTACTTTATAAACAATAAAGAAAAATATTATAAAGTTTGTTCAGCAAATTGTATATCACAGCGTAATTGTATTTTTACACTATTTTATCAACTTATTTAAACCTGCCTATCCTATTTATCATTACTTACCTATTATTGTTTTCGTACGCGTATTACAAGGATAATATTATAAGGTAATATTTAGATGTCCACTTTTGAGATTTAGGTTTGATTAAAGACAGTGAACCTAGTTAATTATTTAGTGGTAGGTATATTATTACTATTATACTACTTGGCATAATATAACATGAAACGATTAGTTTATAAGGATATGTACCTACCCTGCATGAATCTTAAGTTATGTTAGATTATAGTCTGTCGTTTTTATTTTGGTTATTTTATAGTAGTTAAAAATGTATAAGTGCTTATCTTTGCATAAATAGGTATATTAAAAACAAATTATATAATATATACCTTACTCTAAAAATCCAAAAAAATTACATATTTAAAAAGTTTTATAAAGGCGTGTAAGCCTGTAAAAAATATTAAGTTTATATATGTTTGTTACATAAAAAATAGATTTAAGTATTTTTATGTTAACATGTTATACACTTAAATGAAAATAAAGATATTTTAAAATCAAAAATCACTACCTACTTACTAGCTACCCCAACTGACTAAATACACCAATAGAACGCTTCGAAAGCCCACACGCCGACAGTTCAACCTTTAGAAAATCCATGTGCTCTAAACCACTGTCATTGCCGTGTTGAATAGCAATCAATCATTTATGATTTACGTTGGGTCAGATAGATTTTTAAATGAACACGTGCAGAATACAAAAGTGTGTAGGTGTTATGGTACCCTGTTAATTTCACAACTCATTGCACAATGATAATTTTACTAATTAGGTAGGTAGTCGTAAAATACTTCGGTTGAAACCAACTACCTACCCATCGACTATCGACGTAAGACGATGCTGTAAACTCGTGAGAAAAATATTATGATACTTCGAATATATAACGTGTCATTCGTGATATGTGAGTATCGGAGAATACTGATCATGATAGTGTGTGCAGGGTGAGGGAGTGTGGTGTGTGCGTGTCGTGTGCAGGTGCGACGCTCGTGTGTGTGTCGCAGGCGCGGGCCCGGCGCGCGCGCTGGATAGCGCTGGGAGAGAGGAACTTCAGCGGAGCGGACCCCGTGCTGCAGGCGGAGCTGACGCGGCGGCTCGCCCTGCCCCCCCCGCGCGCCCCGCCCCCGCTCGCCGACACCGCCTCGCTGCGGGCCCTGCGCCGCGCTCTCGGCACGCTCAACGACACCCGGCGACAATCATCCGCCTACCAGGGTACGCCGCCTCCACCTTACTATACACGTCACGACTCACGACGCAACTCGTCCGTCGTCGGCCCGCCCGAGACCGCCGCCGGCCGGCGCTGAGGGCCCGCTTTGCTTGCAGACGATCCGGACGAAGACCAGTTCGTGATTATGATGCGCCGGCTCCAGTTGCAGCACATATACGCCACGCAGTACCGGCTCAAGGAGGCGCAATCGGTCACCGGCGAGTACGCAAACAAGCCGCAGTTCCGCATCGCCTACATATTCCTCAAGCTCGACGAATGGGTGGCGGACCTCCAGATCATCTACTCGTACCCCAGGACCGCTTGGCACCTGGAATATACCGGTCACTTCAGCGTGCACCGACACATCGTGTATTATACGCACGCCCTGCGCAAGTTCCTCGACGTCGTGTACACCATCGACCACCTGCTGGACCTGCACGCCGATATGGTGAGCGAGATGAAGACCGCGATGTCGGGCAGCGGGAGCGTCGAGCAGCCACCGCCAGGGTGAAACCCGCGTCCTCGACTCCACGCGGTCCCTCGCTTCACAATCAAAAATAAAAAAATGTGCGTCTCGGTTCTGTTTCTCTTTATTATTTTATAGTCGTATCGCATGCGCGAGGTCACGTTTCACGATGTCCACTCTCCAGGCGAGAGAGTCGCGCGCTCCGTCCGAGCCTCTATTGAAAGTTCCTAGCACATAGACGGCAGTGTAGTGTGTGGTGGAGCGCGGCCAGTAGTCAGTAGTCGAGCTTGTTGAGAGGCTTGGTGTCGGCGGGGTCGGCGTCCAGCTCCTCCTCGGCGCGCAGCAGGGCGTCCAGCGTCTGCCGCTTGACTCTGTTCTGGAGATGTCTCGGCAGCCGTTTGGTGCAGTGGCACACGCTCGCAAAGAACAAATCCAAGCCGTCGTGGTCGGGGGGATCGGCGCTCGCCTCCCACGCCTGCTCCGGCTCCTTCGAGTGGCTCCGCTCCATGTCCGACGGGATCTCCGGCTCGTCGTGTTTCATGTCCTCCTGGATGGCTCTCCTCCTGGAACATGACATTATATTAATAATGTGATGTGCGCGCAGCACGACTCATCAGTCGTGTAGGTCATGGCAGAGTGCTCACTCGCGCTTGGTGATGTAGGGCAGCAGGAACTCCATCCTGGTGTGGAACCGCCACCGCTTGCACGGCGCCCCCTGCTTGGTGCGCGCGCCTTGCTTGCTGCGCTTCAGAGCCTGCCGCATGCTGTCGCGCAAGATCTTCCACTCACGCTTCAGAGATTCACCTGCAACATATGTGTGCCCTCCATATTTTAATAATTTTATTACGAATACTACACGGTGCTATTGCTGCTGTGAACATAGTTGGCATTTTATTTAGGGACTAAATGATGTTTGGATAAAAGTATAATCACATAAAAAAATTTCGCCATCTTCTTTCCCTTTGTTACACTTGATGAAGTCGGTACTTGACGTATTCTACCGCCAATTCACTCATGATGACTCATGAAAATAAAATCTAGTCATCTCTAAAATTTATATGATTTTTTTTTAATCACTCACATCTTTGTCCCTCATATTCTCAGTCACACAGTTTATCCTGGTCCTTTAGAGCGCCCCTTCCTTCCTGCTCACATAATCACTTACATTCATCCTTCATCCTCTTGTAGCTCCGTCCACCCCGCCTCCCGCCTCCCGCCTCCCGCCTCCCGCCTCATAACATGTCCATACCAGGCTAGTCTTCCACTCCTTTATTTCTCTAAACATACAAGTGCTAATTAAGAAATTTAAAACATCTCCTCCTCTTCTTCCCGCCCCATCGTCAGCTCCTGGTTACCATCTAAGTATCTGTAACAATTTATTGAGACCTGTGTTGACTCTGTGTTGGTCGTGTTGAGTGACGTACAGCACCGAGTACCACTTCACCTCGTCAATCTATATAGTAAGTGTTGTACTGACTGGTAGCGCCGAGTCGTTCGGAGATGTCGAGCCAGCAGCGGTCGCGCACGTCGATGTCTCTGTGTTGGTCGTGTTGAGTGTCGTACAGCACCGGGTAACGCTTCACCTCGTCTATAAGCCGCTCGCGGTACCGCGTCGATACTACAAATCACACATTCAATTATGTTACTAAAGAAAGGTAAAAAAAAACCTGACTATATTTAGTGCGTAGACTACCTCGTCCCCGTATGCCATACTGAAAGCTTGTTTTTTGCTTTTCAGTAAATATTATTCGAACGCAGTCGGGTTCTATAATTTTTTAATAATTTATTTTAATTGATAAGTGTAATAATAAGATTTTCAAATGGTTATGGTTAAGTTACAACCTCCCATAACTAGTGCGTTTTCCAGTATCGATTAAGGAGTTATGAAGACCTTTATTGAAGTTTTTGATCTCTTTTTCTTTAGCTTTCCCTGTGAGAGCGTGCGAGAGTAATTTCAAATACACAAATACAAATAAAAACACAAATACAAATATACAAATACAAATAAATGATAGTTCATGAATAAATAAATGAAGTTTAACCTCACTTTAATCACTTCAAATTAAGTATAAATTAAACGGCGATGATAAGATGCCTACTATACTTACCTAATTGGGAACAGAGATAGATACAGATTATTTATTGGAAACACAAGTTACATGTACATTTTTACAATGTTATTATTAAAAATAATAAAAATTAAATATTAATGGCGTTATATATAGTTGGGTATTTAAATATTTATACATTTACTAGCTGACCCGGCGAACTTCGTACCGCCATATTTTATTTCTCTAATCGCAACTGAGGAAATAAAACCCTTCCGGTAAAATCGAATTACCTAAATTTAAAATAAAACTCGAGTACTCTCATATTCTTGTTCAAAATGCGTGGAGATTTTACTGAAACTATCACTTTCCGGGAGATACCTAGTATTAATTCACTCGTTTAAAAAGGAACTGAACTGCGGTCACACTCGGCGCCAGTATTTATACCTGAACCTTGAATTTCCCGAACGTTCTAGTTCGCATGCTTCGAGAAGAATCGATTGATCGATTGTTCGAAATAGTGGGTCTCGATGGTTCGAGAGGGAGCTTTGTTTACGCTCAGAGGAGGTCTCGAGAACGAATGAGATACCAAAGCTTTGGACATTCAAACCAGAGATGGCGACTCGATAGAATTTGATGGCCAGATCTTGAAACTTTGATTAAAATTTGGCGCCAAGACTAAATAATAATAATTCTCTAACAAAAATAGTACAATTTTTTTTTGTTATTAATGGTAATAATATTGTAACATACGCAGTATAATTATAAAAATATCAGTCACAAACCATTAAAATAATACGGTTATATCGTGAGCATAAATAAATATTACGTGAAATAAAGTAATAGAATTTATATTCTAATAAACCGAGCACAGCGCCATCTATTGGGTGTATTTGCAACCTAGATGTCAAACAATATTGAAGAATTTTATCGATGAATCAACGTACACCGCCATCTATGAGAACTTCATAAAACTAAACAGTAAATAAACACTTGCTTAAGAAACAATTAATTGTAGTGTCCGACCGAAACACGATTTTCAGCCGAAACCGAAACCGAAAACGAACCTTCGGTATCTATTTCAGTTTCGGCCGAAACCGAAACCGAAACCGAAACTTTTTCAGACATGTGAAAAATCTACTGTTTACTGAAATTTGGCTTATTTTATACACTTGTGCAGACATTTAAATACAAAACAATAATGTATGTAAAATTATGTGAGAGATAATTACTTATATTCTTTGATTACTTCCTTACTTATTACTGCAATAAAATAAACAAAATACACAAAAACACGTTAACACTTCGTAGAACAAAAATTTGTCAATAATCAACACTTCGATTTAAAAAAAAAACCTTACATACATTAACATTACCCACAATTAAATATTTGATGATTGATTGATTGTTCATTGATTGTGTTATTTTCCCAATTTTTTTTAGAAAACTTTAGGTTTTTGTAGTTGTAGGCCTCTTTAGAGGGCCGCCTGGGGAAGTACCACACCTTTGCCAGTTATTCATCCGCCAAGAAGTAATGTGCAAACATTACTGTGTTCCGGTCTGAAGGGCAAAGTTACCAGCGTAATTACTGGGCATGACAAGTTTCAACTACTAATAACTCAGGGTGACAGGCGCAGTGCAGTGCCGCGCAGAATTTTGAATTATAAAACACTGGGTGGTACTGAGTCTGATATGGGCAATCATGATGCTTAACATCAGGCACCTGATTTGCTCGTCTTGTCACTAAAAAAATATATTCATTTTAACTTAGATTTTTACTTAGATATGTATGTCACGTTCCAATCGATCCGCACATAATGCACATCCGCACAAAATATAACAAGTATCTGAGGGTCACACACAGTTACATCATATAGAACTAATACATAGAGAATTAAAATATCATCCAACAACGACTAAATTACCTAAACAAATATATATTGTAAGTAATAAATGTATGTGTGAATAAACATACTTTTACATACTTCTCATAATTTAAAAATACGTGTTAATAACTCAACGGAAAGGACTTCAATGACATCAATAAAATATGTTAGACAAAAACAAAAACAAACACGTACTAATCATTGCCCAAAAAATAATACAATATAAACTAAAC
Source organism: Hemistola chrysoprasaria (assembly GCA_947063395.1). NCBI lineage: Eukaryota > Metazoa > Arthropoda > Insecta > Lepidoptera > Geometridae > Hemistola > Hemistola chrysoprasaria. The sequence goes on from OX346724.1 coordinate 127,205, forward strand.
TTACGACGAAAACACGACGGACCGGCCGGCGATCTAATACATGACGATGGTGGGTGACAAGCGAGATACGAACTCTCCCGAAGTCAACCGAGCGACGCGCGATAGTTCACGAACGTAGAGTTTCGGTTTGGCCGAAGGTTCGGCCATTTTTTGGCCGAAACCGAAACTCGTACCGAAACTAGATTTTCGAGCCGAAACTGGCCGAAACCGAACCTTCGGTCGGTCACTAATTAATTGATACATTTTATTCGATTACATTCACGACATAAGCGAATAATTGAGATGATAACTATCCTATCCAGTAAGTTAGATCAAAATACGGATACATGTGAAATTTGATTGAAATCGGTTCAGTAGTTTTGGAGTTTATTCGGGACAAACATCGTGACACAAGATTTTTATATTATATAAGATATGACACTGGCATAGAATAAAATTATTTTATTGAATAAAAGGAGTAGTATAAATGCCACTTCCTTGATTCTTGATCTAGATTGATTTACAGTCATGTACGTATCCTTTTGTTATCGTGTCCGGCAGCAGTTTATAATTTCAGCTCTGTGTTCCCGTCCTCGGTATACACTAACCAGACGTAGGTATGCCAATTATCTATTTATTTTCTTAATTACGTTTTTTACAAAAAAAAACCTTACACTTGATCGTCAAAATCTTTTTCCGACGAGAAAAAATTCACAGAAATGAATATTGGGCGCAGGTACATTGATTGGCACATGCCACGATATAGTCGTTGGCACTGCCAATGATTAGATTTGATCGATAATATATTATGTTGAATCAATTTCTGCTTTATAACTTTTTTCAAATCATCAGCAGCAATGGCGTGCAAATTTATGAAAAAAATTAATCCCACCAATTTAACTGTCAATGTCACGTACAATTTGGTTTTGCCAGATGCTAAATTTAAAATACTATTGAGGAAAAATATTAGAAATGGCTACAGTCGTGTTGTGTTATAATATTACGATTAAAAGTGGAAAGTGCCAATGATTGGGGGGGGTGCTGACTGCTGACAATACTACCGATTGACATATGTCATAACATGAGCAAAAGCAAAGCATAATAGGGTTATTATGCTTTGCTTTTGGTCATGTTTTATAAATTAAACAATCGAGACGAATTAAAGGAAAGCATCGAATACCAAACACCAAAAAACCACCAAAAAATACAAAATACCAAATAGCGACGTAGAATATAAAATAAAAGTCTTGACTCGTCATATCTATATTTTATCGAATATGTAAATAAAATAAAAGTTTAATCTTTTAAGGTTTAATAGACACACATGAAACACATGAGCGTGCGCGGAACAGTCGAACGTCACTACTACTACAAGGAAACGCGGCCGAGCTGCTGCTGCGTTTCCTTGTGACACCCGAACCGTCGCGATACCTAGTTCCTAATTCCGTCGCGCCACAGTACACGCGCGGCCCGCGCACGACCATATTGATATTATCTTCGATCCTCACCTCTAGTCTCTATGGCCGCCATCTTGTTAGTCCACAACACGAGGCGAGGCGAGGTGAGGCGATGCGGCGCGGCCTTCCCAAGCGACGCGCGAGATATACTAAAGCGAGAGCGAGCGATGCGGCGATGCGGGATGCGACGCGGCGCTTTGGCTCAGCGACGCGTCGCACCGCACCGCGCCGCCGCGGTGCGATGTTGCCGTTTAGTTTCGCTACCTACACAAACACAACGCTCATCGCACTATCGCACTCGGTGTGCGCCTCCCTAACCGAACGGGCGATGGACGATTATGACTTATTAAAAACCTAGGACGCTTATAATTTATACGTCATACAGATTTGTAAATCGCTTACGATATCCAGAGGTCTCGAAGTTCTAGTCAATTTGTAGTTGTAATTACTTGGGAACCTAGTACCTACTTTTTTAATCCGTCCCATCCAGTCACACTGTGCAACAAGTGTTACTCGATGGGTTTTTTGTCCCAACGTGTCACAGTGTGACTCGTTTAGTGTAACTCGTTGGGAACCCACCCTACTTAGGCGATAGATTCAATTTGCTAGGGGCAGAAGGTATGAGTACCTGCACCTACACGTTACCTGCGAGATGAGTAAATATTATATGGGACGAGACGTCATAGGACGAATACGGAACAGTCCAAGTAATAATATGATTACCTATTGTTTATTACCTACCTATGTGCCTACGGAACGGTTTTAGTTATCAAACACTCCAGGATGTAAATATACTACATATAATATTCTATATCTACCTACACATTACACGATAACATGTGGGTTCGTTTCACTGCACAGTGTTCCTGAGCGTCACGTACCGGTGCCGGGCGCCGGGACGTACCTACTGCATACTTTCCGGGGAGCCACAATTTCGATTTAAGTATTTTAATTAATTTAGCCATTTCTACTTGTACGGTCCGCTAAAATATTGCATTTAAATGTATGATATTACATAAGTAGTACTTACATTATTATATTTTACCATGATTATTATCAAATGTTTACATTATAATATTATGAAATATCGAGAAAATATGATACAAATTATTTGATATAATAATATAATAATCTTACAATAAATAGGCAATTTATAAAAAAACTATTTTGATTTTTTTTGTGTCTATTAATTGTATTTACTATTTGTAATTATAAATAAACACAGATTTCCTTAATATAATAGTTATAATTTTTTTTGAAAATAAATTAACTTATAAACTTATAAAGTTTTTTGAAAATAAATTAACTTATAAACTTATAAAGTTTTTTGAAAATAAATTAACTTATAAACTTATAAAGTTTTTTGAAAATAAATTAATTACGGTAGGTTCAACTTCATCATATTAATGTATTGTGTAGATTGTGGATGCACTAGGCACTAGGCACTGGGCACTGGGCACTGGGCACTAGGCACTGGGCACAAGGCACTGGGCACTAGGCACTAGGCACTGGGCACTAGGCACTAGGCACTGGGCACTGGGCACTAGGCACTGGGCACTAGGCACTGGGCACTGGGCACTAGGCACTGGGCACTAGGCACTGGGCACAAGGCACTGGGCACTAGGCACTAGGCACTGGGCACTAGGCACGCTCCTCCACAATAACACTATGATCTTATAGAATTTCTATTATTGTGATATTATCTCAGAGTAAGGATACCAAAGAGAACCAGTCGCGCAAAAATCTGTTCCAAGCCGCGAGTCTGGTACCGCCGCAATATAGTCTGGTACTATGTGGTTAGTTGCATGGCAACCGTAGGCCGTGCGCGTGATGTCAGTGTTAGGTAAAAAGCTAACTGAATAACAACAGATACGTGCGTGAAAACGATAGCTCTTCATAATTTAGGCATGTATTTACAATAATTTTAGGTATTTATGTATCCACATTGCGTGTTTCTATTTTATTTTAATTTTTTTAACACTATAAAATGGACAACAGCGCTTTGTTCGAATGAAAAACTATGAAGTCGATTATATTTTAAATATTTTTGCATAATATTATCCGAACATAAATATATTTTTTTACATAAATTAAGGTTTGGCATTAATTACCTAGTGAAATAAAAACATTTTTAACATTGAATTAAATATTTGTTTATTTTATCTCAATTACGTACTGTGCATTATAATATTACACATTTTGTTTCTAATTGGTTTACATTGCATAGTCCTCGTTCATTTTACATTTATGATAACATTTTTATATTTTTTGTGACTTTCGACTATTTATTAAGAGTATAAAAGAATTCATATTACGTAACAATTTAGAATAATATCCTCAAAGGGCCTTTCTGCGTGCTAGAATCAGGCCCACGAACCTGTATTCACTAATAAACCGAGATTCTATCATGTAACTTAATTGTCTTTACAAACATAAATACATTTTAATTTTAAACTCTGAAATTTTATTTCTTGTAATATATATTTATAAAAGTTAAAAAGTATAAGTGTGATTAATTTATTTAAAAAAATTAAATATTTAAATCACTAAATATTTTAGTGCATATAAGTCTACTCCAATGCTCCTATGTTCGCCCGCGTCGCTTAATGTCAAATTTAACATTGAACTTCATAGGGTGAAAATCGTTCAATCCAAATTAGGTTTTAAACCAATCATGTAAATAGAGTTTAAATTCAAATAATAGGAATTCAGTAGATGTCAAAGCGCGTAATTGTCAGTGATGGACACGTTTTTGTGAAGCTTGTTCAGGGATTGTTCGTCTGTAGAAGAAAGCGATTCAACGTCATTGGATATTATATAATAAAAGAAGATTGACATTAATTGGTTATGTTCCTTAGCAGATGCTTCAGTACTAATATTATTGACAACTCTCGTTCTGAATGCTCTAAGGACAAAATACTGAAAAGCAAGTTAAGTATCTATTATATCTATACTTCTATACTAATATCATAAGTAAAGAGAGAATTGATAAGACCTACAAACCCTTACAACATTGTTTTATTCCGCTGGGCAGCGTCCGGAAACCTACGCAATTTCTTCTCAATAATACGAAGGTATTTTGGATGCGTTGGTAGGTATTTAACTTGCCTAAATTGGGAGTACCTAATTCAATTCAATTCAAAACTAAACAATAAATAATTGAACATAATTTGATTACAGGCAGTAGGCAGTTACAGGAGCTTATTGAAGGGCATGAGATCATCACCAGGTGGTGCTGTCCCTGTCTAACGAAACATTTTCCATGTGTAAGAGTGGGACAGGGATGTTGTGAACATGGACACTGTTGCTATATTTTATGCTCTATCACTGTCACTCTTCCAAGGTAAAGTATCAGTCCGTCTCGCTCGCGAGCGTCGGTAGACAGGCTGTCGCCTCGCGCTCAGCCTTCCGTGACATAAAGGTTAGTTCGCATTATTTTCGATATTTTTCTTGGAAGTCTTGTTTTTATGCAGATTTTTGTTAGATTTTACACAAGGTGTAAGTTTTTTTGTTGGACTTATTAAGTAGGTAGGTAAGTATACTTATTATACATAATTATTAAAATAATTGTTATATCTGTTGTTAAGTTTATAATACCTAGCTTACTAAGCGTACTAAGGTATGTATATCTATAGATACTTACCTAAGTAGTTAAGTATCAAGTCAATTTGACCCCACGCGAGTAATTGAGGGTTAAAAGCATATAACTTGATTCTATTAACACAAAATCCTACCAAAGGCATCCTGGCTGCCTGGTAAAGATTATAGATAGCGATAAGTTCGCCAATTTACAACCCCAGTTATTTAGGTTCATGTTCGATTTCCAGTGAGTTTTCTTCCAATATTATGAGGAGGTAATTACAATAGGAATAAAACCACAGAGGAGATGACCTCTTTCATCCTGATCTGTGAATAAAACCGTAGCAATTCGAACGGCCGCCGACGATGCAATTATCTTAATGTCATAATATATATAATGTTAGTCATTTGCAAGTTGACCAGTAGGTACTCGTACACCTATGTAGTAGTTGAGTCAGATACTTCCAGATGCAGACAATGGATACCGTATAAAAGTCGACACGTCGTATAAAGGTGACCTGACCGTTTGTTTATAAAAGCTATACACAGTACACACCACATGCAATGCATTACCTACATATTATAACTATACTAAGTAAAGAAAGCTTACAGACAAGTTTTGGATTGATAGATATACCTAATTATTTAATGTACCTGAGTCTTGAGTTGTCGTTGCGATGGAATAATAACAAATCCTTATAACCTCAGAGTTACAAATGTTAATTTTGTAGTTGTTATCTGTTATCAATACGACCTCAGACTTCACTCATCACTCGAGGCCATCGAGTTACCGGCGCGCACATTATTCTTTATTAAATTGTTCACAAAACTTGTCGATTCAATTCTTAAAAATACGTCAAATCGGTCTTCATCGATTGATGACCTTAAATTATAAAATAGCTGCATGAAGATGATTTTAGAGAGCTCCTAGAGAGGCATTGCATATTTACAATTCTTATCCACATTTGCTCCATTGTCTCTACAACAATTTTCTAGTTTTTAGAAATGCCACGAAACTACAGATTGTGCATAACAAACATGAACAATGGAGAGCAAAAACAATATAGCCGACATAATAACGTATCACAAGAACTATGTAGCTATGTACCTAGTTCTTCATTGATAATTATGGAAACCTATCGCAAATAAGCGACGGTTTTTATGTGGGAAGCCAGCCGATGTAAATAACAACATGGGCATACAAGAAAGAAGGTTACGCGGTTGTAATGAGGTTCATTATCCGTTGATATGGCAGTAATCAATGGCTGCCATTGTATCCAGGAGCATCGAAGAAATGTTGCTAGTTGCTAAGCGAAACTTGGCTTGGTTATATAGGCTCTCCATCTACCTACATGGGTTCTTTATAATGGCATGATACAAAATGGTTCCAAGATCTAGTTGATATGATGTGGTTGTATTTTAGTTGTGACCATACGAAACTTAAACGAACCAAAGATGAACGAACACAACGTCGACGAACTTAGAATTAACTTAGTTCAAATTATGATATGGACTTTAAACTCTGAAATAAAAACTGTTTCATTTCATTTTAGCATGGATGTCATATCTGGTCATGGATACAGGGATACAAGATACCGGGTCCTTTAATACTCAATAGGTATTTTATTTGCATTTCTTAGGTCTAAAACAAGTTATTTAGAAACTTTTTTTTTTTATGTTAGTGTGTGCCCATATCAGACACAGTGCCACCCAGTGTTTTAAAATTTAAAATTCTGCGCGGCACTGCACTGCGCCTGTCACCCTGCGATATGAGTTGTTGAATCCCATCATGCCCAGTAATTTCGCTGGTAACATTGCCCTTCAAACCGGAACACAGTAACGTTTGCACATTACTGCTTGGCGGATGAATAACTGGCAAAGGTGTGGTACTTCCCCAGGCGGCTCCCTGCAAAAGAGGCCTACCACTACAAAAAACTAGCTTATAACTAATGATCAACTCAGAACCCTGTCGGTTACTCGCTATAAAAAAGGTAACAAGTAACAACAGCAAAGGGCTTTATAGAGATGAGGATAAAAGAAGTAAGTACATATAAAATGTTCACGTGTGGCAAAATTTTGTATACCTACCTACTTATATTATTTTATCATTTAAGTATTCCTGTACCGTACAATATTATTTTAATATCTATAGGAACATACCTAGTTGTTTATCAACCCTCACCTTGAGATCTCATTTCCCATGCAGCGTGTCGTAGTCGGAGTGGCGTGACTCGTGACCACCGACCACCGACCGCCGCGCTGCCGATGCTGTAACATTACATATCGGTTGGTTCCTCATCAGGTAATCACATACCGTAACCGCCACAATACTTACCTAATACATAACATAACATAACATCACGCCGCAGGGGTAGGCAGAGGACCCAGTCCCATAGTGGATGAGCACGCTCACACTTCGCCAGTTTTTGGTTTATAAGATCGGATGTAATAGAAGGCGAGCATATTGCCATCTACCGGAGACAGTTCCAGACTCCAGGCAGTTTATTAACTCACACTCTAATACACTTCTACAGAATTGCACTGATCTGAACCGAAATAGTTTTCTCCGAAGATAAACTGATGAGATTTCCGAAATCAGTTGGGGTCAAATATAGCTCTGTATCTAATGCTATTGGCATTGGATACTGAGCTGAGCTATATTATTGATTTGAAACTATCATGGCATTAGGAACACATTTTACGGGATATATCTAATGATTAGACGTTTTTTCTTGATAGTTCCCTGATATGTCATTATAAAAAAAATAAAAAAGCATGTCTGTCAGTTCTTCCGTGATCATGGGGCATGCAAATTCGTCGAAATATCGAGAAACTCGCAAAACGTCGAATCATGGTAATATGGTAAATATCCTGTAAAACCAACATACATTCACGACTTTGTCCCGAATGGGTAGGCAGAGGTGTACCCAGGACTCAGTCCCATAGTAGATACACCCACATTTCGCCAGTATGTTATTGGTCCCATGTAATAGGGGGCGAGCCTATTGCCATCTACCGGGCACAGTTCCAGAATCCAGGCAGTTATTGAGATAATTCCTAATGGAAAAATCCCATATTTAACACTGCCTGACCTGGGGATCGAACCCGGGACCTCTTGATTGGCAGTCGAGCATGCGCCCTCTACGCCACCGAGACACCAAGTGATAGATAATATTATAAAATATATCCCACCAAAAACATTCTGTAAAAAACTAGCCAAGTCTCGATGGAGCTCCTTGTTTATCTCTAAAAAGTAATGAAATCTAGACTAGACAAAGTCGTGCCAAGTCTAAGGTTCCTTACTGCGATTTCTTTATTATTATAGTTAATGTTGTGTGACTTGGCCGTTGAACATTCTATATACGTTAGTGGGTACAAGTCAATTTTGTTTACACGTAATGTTATATCTGTTGTTATATCTGTTGTTATATCTGTTGTAACTACCTATGTTTGTTAAGCGAGATAATAGCCCATACTGGTATTGGTAATTGGACGCTAGTGTCTCATTTTAGGGTGTTGTTAATTGTGCAACACATGCATTCAGCATTGATTGACAATGCTGACTTCTGCTCTCTTCTTTTTGGAGCGTCAAATCGACCACCGATCTAACATAAAATAGACGTACAGACGGACTTGATTAGAAGTATCCCTTCAACGGCCAAGTCACATAACATTAACTATAATAATAAAGAAATCGCAGTAAGGAACCTCAGACTTGGCACGACTTTGTCTAGATTTCATTACTTTTTAGAGATAAACAAGGAGCTCCATCGAGACTTGGCTAGTTTTTTACAGAATGTTTTTGGTGGGATTTCACTTCTTTTTGTAGAAACGTAGGCATATTGACTTATTTTATTAATCGACATTTTTTACGATATTATCTTGCGAAATCAAACACAAATAAACTCAACGACCTTTAGTATATGGACAACAAACCAGAAATACCGATAATATTTAGACTAAAACAATAATAAAACCTATATTTATGTTTAAGACTTCTTTTGTCATAATAAAAAAAGAAACTCAAAGAAAATATTATACTCAGCCTACTCAATCTATACAAACTATAAACAAAACGTTAACTCTTAATTATTAGACAAGTGTCAATATAATTAACTATCAATGAACTTTGTACCAAAGGTATTACCTACCTAGTACTGAAATACAGCTAAATCTATATCTATACTAATATTATAAGGAGAGAAACTTTGTTTTTTTGTTTTTTTGTTTGTAACGAATAGGCTCCGAAACTACTGGACCGATTTTAAAAATTCTTTCACTTATGGATAGCTTAATTCAGTGTGAGTGCCATAGGCTATATGAGATTTTGAAAAAAAATGGGGATCCGTAAGAAAACTGCAATATTGTGAACCAAGGTGTTACATAATATAATTACCATATTCATAAATTTGCGTGCGCTGTGAAATGCATTGATGGTAGAATAATATAATGTACTAGGGGTTTGTAGTACTTATCAATACCTACAAAACAGTATACATAGATTATATCCATCTTTTTTGGTTTAGTCACAATAATCGAAAAAGTGATTATTTTCATGCGGTGTGAAAACTATTGGTGGTAGAGTAAAGTAATGTACTAGGAGTTTGTAGTACTTATCAATACCTACAAAACAGTATACATAGATTATATCCATCTTTTTTGGTTTAGTCACAATAATCGAAAAAGTGATTATTTTTCATGCGGTGTGAAAACTATTGGTGGTAGAGTAAAGTAATGTACTAGGGGTTTGTAGTACTTATCAATACCTACAAAATAGTATACATAGATTATATCCATCTTTTTTGGTTTAGTCACAATAATCGAAAAAGTGATTATTTTTCATGCGGTGTGAAAACTATTGGTGGTAGAGTAAAGTAATGTACTAGGGGTTTGTAGTACTTATCAATACCTACAAAATAGTATACATAGATTATATCCATCTTTTTTGGTTTAGTCACAATAATCGAAAAAGTGATTATTTTTCATGCGGTGTGAAAACTATTGGTGGTAGAGTAAAGTAATGTACTAGGGGTTTGTAGTACTTATCAATACCTACAAAACAGTATACATAGATTATATCCATCTTTTTTGGTTTAGTCACAATAATCGAAAAAGTGATTATTTTTCATGCGGTGTGAAAACTATTGGTGGTAGAGTAAAGTAATGTACTAGGGGTTTGTAGTACTTATCAATACCTACAAAACAGTATACATAGATTCTATCCATCTTTTTTGGTTTAGTCACAATAATCGAAAAAGTGATTATTTTTCATGCGGTGTGAAAACTATTGGTGGTAGAGTAAAGTAATGTACTAGGGGTTTGTAGTACTTATCAATACCTACAAAACAGTATACATAGATTATATCCATCTATTTTGGTTTAGTCACAATAATTGAAGCAGTGATTATTTTTCATGCGGTGTGAAAACTATTGGTGGTAGAGTAAAATAATGTACTAGGGGTTTGTAGTACTTATTAATACCTACAAAACAGTATACATAGATTATATCCATCTTTTTTGGTTTAGTCACAATAATCGAAGCAGTGATTATTTTTCATGCGGTGTGAAAACTATCGGTGGTAGATTAAAGTAATGTACTAGGGGATTGTATTCATTATCAATACCTACAAAACAGTATACATAGATTATATCCATCTTTTTTGGTTTAGTCACAATAATCGAAAAAGTGATTATTTTTCATGCGGTGTGAAAACTATTGGTGGTAGAGTAAAGTAATGTACTAGGATTTGTAGTACTTATCAATACCTACAAAACAGTATACATAGATTATATCCATCTATTTTGGTTTAGTCACAATAATTGAAGCAGTGATTATTTTTCATGCGGTGTGAAAACTATTGGTGGTAGAGTAAAATAATGTACTAGGGGTTTGTAGTACTTATTAATACCTACAAAACAGTATACATAGATTATATCCATATTTTTTGGTTTAGTCACAATAATCGAAGCAGTGATTATTTTTCATGTGGTGTGAAAACTATCGGTGGTAGATTAAAGTAATGTACTAGGGGATTGTATTAATTATCAATACCTACAAAACAGTATACATAGATTATATCCATCTTTTCTGGTTTAGTCACAATAATCGAAGCAGTGATTATTTTTCATGTGGTGTGAAAAGTATTGGTGGTAGAATAAAGTAATGTACTAGGGGTTTGTAGTACTCATCAATATCTTCAAAATAGCCCACGATAAATTATAACATGTGTTAAGGTTTGGTCATTGTAACAGAAATAGTCATTAATTTGCGTGCGCTGCGTAAACCATTAGGGTTATATTTATTAAAATACAATGTATCACGAATTTACTCCTGTTAAACGTCCACTATACCTACTTCTGCTACCCGTGCGAAGCCGGGGCGGGTCGCTAGTTAATGATATTTTTAAGCGAAACGAAGTAATATCTACCTAAATAAACTAAACCTAGAATACTAGAAAAGTACTTACTTATAAACACGAACGCGATTCGAAGTACTACCTAACTGTAAATAAAACCTAGAAAACTAAGAGTACCAAAAAACTAACAATTATATAAAGTATTCAATTAAAAGTACTTTTAAATCTAATAGTAGTAATCAGTAATCCGTCACTAATCATAAAATCCCTAACCTATTCAAATCTTCGCAAACCTCTCGAATTAATAAGCGAAATCAACGAAATGCAAATAATCGGAAAAACAAACGTAAGCGCGTTTTTAAATAAGTCAGCGCCATCTAGCGACGGGTGCGGGTATCACCGCCACTCTTAGTCCAATGAATTATATTTTGACCAAATTTTGATCTTCGATTATCCTAGTTTTTATAGTTTTCCCTTTATGTGGCCATTAAACCCTAACTCTGTACCAAATTTCAGCTCTCTGAGTTTATGGGAAGTACTAGTTCTTTTTGATGATCATGAGTGGCTGAGTGTCATAAATGCGAAACTTTGCTTTCGCTTAACTTCGGAACTAAATGACCTACAGACTTGAAATTTTATTTTAAGTATGTGATTCTATAGCTTACTGGATGACGAAAATTTCAGCGTTCTGGTCTTATCCAGAGGTTCTCAAAAAGGGGCCTGAAAATGCGGCGAAATGGTTCCAGTAAAGGATGGTACGGCAGTGTTTGCTTCGCGCTCGACTTGTCGGGGGCACTGCCGTGCCCCCCGATATATTTGACCCGTTTCATCTTATCCTAGTAGGTAACTACAGTACGTGATTATTATTAGTTTGTTGTGTTTTGCTGTTTAAAATATCTAAGTACCTGCAAGAGGTGGTTTCAATTTTCAATGACGGCATCGTTTTTATTGTGTCGTACATAGAAGGTGTCGTAGGGTAATCTGAAAACCCGAACCATTGCGAAAACCCTACGAAAATTGAAACAAGCGGCAATTAAAAACTAAGGATCGTCTCAATTTTCCCGTTCTTAGGATTTTCGTTAAAAATCCAACGGAACCTCGGATACTTAGAAACTTAAATAATGATTGCGCGCAAAGTTTATCTGCAAAACAATCACTAAGTGATGATTAGTAGCGATTTTCCTATGGTCCATTGGAATTATGGAAAGATCCTACTAAGATCGAGAAAATCTTTCTTAGTTTTCAACTATTCTGTTTTAGGGTTCCGTACGTGAAAAGGAGAAATGGAACTCTTATAGGATCACTTTGTTGTCCGTCTGTCTGTCGATACTCTTATAGGATCACTTTGTTGTCCGTCTGTCTGTCGATACTCTTATAGGATCACTTTGTTGTCCGTCTGTCTGTCGATACACTTACAATTAATTTAGAACTAGACTATTTGGGAGTATATGGTCTGTTTGTCATGGTAGACATTTTGATGCTGTCACGCATTGAAATAAAGAAATGGGGAGATAGGGTACGTTCTCCCAGCGCTTACTCGACAACTGGCGCGTGCAATTTGCTCAGTGTGAAGTTTGCACAGTGACATATATAATAAACAACAAAGATAGAAAGACGTACACTAGTCAATGTAGCCCTGAGCCCTCGGTTGGTGGTACAACTTGAGTTCCAGCTACAGAATTGCGAATCTATGTCCATAGTTACCTAGTGTTGTTGCCATGGCTATAGCTCTACACTTACATTTTTTGCACACTCGGTGATTTGCAAAAACCTTGACTAGATATATTTTTTATATGCAGCATTATGTCATGGAGTAGCCGCCTACACCTACACTCTGCGTTCGTCGAGTATTACTTGCAAGTATTATTGACATTCGATATCAATCCCTATGTTCTAGATCATAAGATATACCATGTAGAGAGAGAGTCGAAATCGTTTTTTTGTGTATATTGTATACCTATGGAAATTTACCGCGCGTGTTTGTGTGAGTGTGTGTGAGAGCAGGATGGAGAATGGAGTAATGATGGAACATTTTCGTTAATAACAATCTACCTTTTCATTAATTAGTGACGTAATGCGTAGGTACCTATTTGTACATAGAGGACATGTTGTAACAATCTATATATAATCTCTTTACATAGGTCCAAAAAGGACTATTAATAATGATATTATGTACTTATAACTACTTATATATATTTAAAGATACTATTATGCTACGAGTTTTCGACAAATATTCCTCTTCCGTGACCTCTACTTATAATACCATCACGTCTTTTGCAAAGGGGTAGGCAGAGGTGTACGCAGGACTCACTCCCATAGTACTTACCACATTACACCAGTATGTTATTGGTCTTATGTAATAGAGGCGAGCCTATTCATATCGTCTACCGGGCACAGTTTCAGACTTACTTATGTAAGTACTTACGGAATAAATATGAGAATCGTAGGATTTAAAATCTGAATGCGCGTTACTCGTTACGTAAAAAAATCTCATATAGGATCACCTTCCTAATTAATCAATAAGTTTTTATAACAAAGTACAAGCATTAAGGATTAAAGACACAAACAGGCATGTAACTTATCGCAGTAATCTTCTCTCGTTTAACCATGCCATGGTGATCGTCCATTATCCATGGTGTTTAGTGTTAGGGCATCGTTACGCCGTGATTTAATCGAGTTAGCGTTTATATTATAGTCGTAGCATGTCGAAAGATAAGCCGATGGAACGATTTGCACAAAAAAGGTTTTAACTCAACTGTACCATAGACTGTTGCAAAAAATGCCTCGCTCTGATCACGTTGGCGTACACATGACGGCTGGAGGCTGGCGAGTCACTTTACTGATGTCCAGGATATTGTTATTATTCTAACCACATGAGTTTGCGGCTGAGTGACGTGTGGGGTAATTATTAGCAGATAATATAATATTAATAGGTATGTTGTTTGACTCTAAGTTGTTAAACTCTCTTATATGGTACCTAGGTGCGTGTCAATAGGTATTGACACACGTTCGAGATGAAAGTAGAGGTTATGTCAATATGTGTGCCTGGAGTCATCAAACCGGCTCTGAGTTGTGGTCAGAGTCAGAGGTCTGCCAGAGACATTGCCTCTAACTCCTACAAAGTAAACAATTCACTGTCGAGTCAAATTATGTTGCGTGTATAACACGACATAATATTATGTTCAAGTAGAGGCGACGCGACTGCGACCGCTGGACGGACGGATGGACGGTCTTTAACGCCTTCTAAAAATAGATTAGATCGTCTTGCTAACTATGTAAGGATAGTGGGAAAGCTGGTGTACACGATAATATACATACAATGACCATTGAACTTAAAATCGATCTTAGGCTGATCTGTGAGGTTTGTCTTGTTGAGTAGACAAGTTTATAAAGTAAGGTCAAAACTCTGGAGGCTCGAAATGATCAAATTATATCAACCTACAGAATCAAATCCCTAAACTGCTCTACTTCTCTCTACTCGTACATCGCAATATCGTGTACGAGAATAGTAATATTGAACTACTGTGTGTATTTCAAATAAAGAAACATATAACATAACATAACATACATTCACGCCTTTTTCCCGAATGGGTAAGGTAGAGGACTCAGTCCCATAGTAGATATACCCACATTTCGCCGGTATGTTATTGGTCCCATGTAATAGGGGGCGAGCCTATTGCCATCTACCGGGCACAGTTCCAGACTCCAGGCAGTTATTGAGATAATTTCTAATGGAAAAATCCAATATTAACAATATGCCTGACCTGGGGATCGAACCCAGGACCTCTTGATTGGCAGTCGAGCATGCGCCCACTATGCCACCGAGGCATAGTGGGCGCATAAAGAAACGAGTGATGAATTCTATAATATAACAATCCAAGTTGTCACCAGTAGAGACGTGTTACCAGTGGGAATGACCCATAGCATCGGTGTGCTTGCGCCTGCCGCGTCACATCACCAACCAAAACATCCTTCTTCATGATATAACGATTTAGCTTCTATGTAATGCTGAAGCATATTCAAACTTAAATATTTTGTTATAGGTGTTAATTTTGTGTGGTACACGTGTGGTGGTTAGGATGAGGATATAAGAAGTAGTGATGTAGCAACTGGACGGTTATGGTAAACAACACGTCACACACATAGGTACCTAGTACCTACCTCTACACATGTGTTCGAGTGCAATGAAAGTCGACTACAGGAACCGGTTGCGAGTTGATTCAGCTATAGAGGTAAGGAAAAGATTTCTTCCTGCTCGGTTTTATAACCTTGAAATGGCAACATTAGGAGGGAAGGAATCAAAATAATATAAATGAGAACAGAGGAACTCTTTAAAGTTTTCAAAGATCTCTTGTGGAAATCCGAGGAATCGTCATTTTTGTACATGCTAGTTATTGTAGATGCTGAAAAGATTTTAGGCATAGTGTAAAAATCCTCATCGAATATTCCCTAGACAAGATCACGATTACCTACTTCAGTTAAAAGTAAAGGAAAACTTGTTTAATATTGATAAGTATTCTTTTTCTTTTATTAATCGCTTATCTAATGATAAGTAGCGCGGATTAGATGTTCTCTGGGACATTTTAACAAATAAGTCTGCAGAGACATTTACAAAAATATACATAAATCCATTAATGTTCTGATTGCATATGATCCTCATTATTTATATGAAGGTACAACAGTTTTTGCTGATATTCCATCTTTTTGTAGTATGTTGTGTGCAGTTGTGGATAATTAGTTAATGTCGTCGAGTGTCATTGTCATTACAACACAAATTAATAACCGACGCCAAAAATATACTTCCAGTGGAGCTCTCCGTGCTTATATGAATCTTATTACATATCTATATTAATATTATCTTTTGAATTATGAGTATTTTGAGGTGGAGTTATATTAGTAACAGCTCAATAATATTATTAATATTTTATATTTAATAGACTATGCGGTCTAATCGCTTGATATACAATCTGAAATCAGAAGAAGAAAGATACATTCTAAATCAAACACAAAAATCTATATTATAGTTTTATGTCTCAAAAAGACATTTTTGTACCCATCTCAACAAAGCTAATGAATTCGATGCATCTACCGTGCGTTCAGAAATATACCTCTACAAGAAGAACGCACAAGAAACTTGTAAGGTTTAAATTTTTTCAACTGCGAGTTTCACAATATTTATTTGGTTTGGGTTACATTTTGTATTTGCTTGTAAGGTGGCGGGTGGCGGGTGCTGGCCGTGGTAGCCACGTCATCAACATCGAGGACCCTCATCTGATCCTGCACGAAATATTTCTTTTTAATTTAATTCAAAAACAAAACATTAAAAATAGGAAATTGCTCTCATCCTGGAAGGTCAGGTTTCCTGCCAATTTCAATCGAAACGTTTAAAGCCTTAATCAGGCTAAAAACTTCTGAACATGGGCTCGTGAGGACGCTATTATGAAACCATGTAATTAAATGATTCGTGAGCAAGTGGTTTATTTGTGAACCGCTGCTTGTACCTACTTCCATCTCTCGTTAACTATAATTGTAGCAGTTACCAGCATCCTGTGATTAAACAACTGATATTTAATGCTAGAAGTCACATTCATTACATGTATGATTCTTAATATTTAAACAATTGTTCAATGTACATATAGAATGTAAGTTCGGTTGGACTTGTCTAGCGCTCAACAAAGAACTCTTCTACTTCTTAGAGTTTATACATGCGCGACAGAAGCCAAGTTTCTTTCAGCCACTATGCTCGGCTTGCGTCTTCGGGAGTGAGGTTATTAGCACTGTTTGTTGTCACTTACAGAAAAATCTATCGAAAATAGTCAAGAGAGTAATAGACTCTTTATAGTTGCTATAGTTGATACTTTAAACCCAACTAATCTTCCAACGTCTATGAAGTTATATTACCACGGAGTTCGTGCTCTGCCATGACCTGGGTTGACCTCTCTGATACCATATTGTTATTGACCTCGATCCACATTCAGTTTATCTCTGTTTTTCTCGTCACCTCGACAGCGTCAGGTAGATCTAACTATCCTTACCTTAACTACAAAACAAATGTAAACCTATAATATTGTTAATATAATTAGTTGCAAGTTTTTATCATAAGTATGTCTATGTGATATTCTTTATCTCTCCTATTTATATTTTGTCCTAAATCTTAACTGGCCATGGTAATATATTATATCAAAAAATTTAATGTCCGCGAAAATTGTATAGCGTTTCACAAGCGTTTTAATTAGGAGTAAGAATCGATAATAGTTAACTGGAAACTATTATAATTATTATGTAACACAGTTATGTTTCATAGGTTAAATTATTATTGTAGGTAAGTAAAGTACGTGTTGAAGCGTCAACAAGTCTAGTTGCCTGTAAATACAA
Source organism: Hemistola chrysoprasaria (assembly GCA_947063395.1). Lineage (NCBI taxonomy): Eukaryota > Metazoa > Arthropoda > Insecta > Lepidoptera > Geometridae > Hemistola > Hemistola chrysoprasaria. The sequence goes on from OX346724.1 coordinate 144,951, forward strand.
TGAAAATTGATCACTACAGCCAATCAAGGCTAGTAGTCTTTAATTACATTTATTGTCTTTGTATTGTATCTCCTTCGAACGAATATCCGTTCACGTACCACTCTGTCGCAGTAAAATCATTCACGATCATCAACTAATGCTGCAATTAGTGGAAGGTTTCGTATTGCGATAGAGTACTAAATTGGTGGCATGTTTTGCTGGATGCTGACCATCATTAGGTGGTACTGTTGCTTGCGGATTATGGTCCTTGTTCCGTTGCTTTAGAGGTTAGTGATGGGTGTGTGAGAGTGGTCTAGGCTAGGCCAGCGGCTAGATCGGACCAGCTGCTACAGTGATGGCTATAAACAAGTACCTTCCTGTTATAAATAGGTTCATATAAATTGATGTAACTGTATCTGATATCTGGAACACTGTATATTATGCGAATATATTTATATATGTATAATGTGTAGGTACCTATAATATAATTAAATGTCAGCGTTTCTAATTGTCACTATAACTAAAATATGTCTCATGATATTAAAAAAACATCTTAATGTAATTTTCCCACTTCATAAACACAATCTAAGTAATTTATCATCTATTTATTAGAATGAGCTTCAATAATTAACTAAATCAGTACAGCATCTGTATTCCTAACATAGAGTGTCTTTGTTCTGTCACATACATACATACAAGAGTAATGTTAGTGACAACCTTGGATGATGGTCATGACTCACGTCAGAACAGACGGACCGACGCCTGCCCTCGCCGTGGTTACATACATACTCAAACATCAGAGTAGGTATCTGTATGGCTGCGGTTTGTTGAACATGATACTAAGGAAGGTATTACATTGTAATATAATGCTGGCGACACACGAGCGGGATGACGCTAGAAATGAGAAAAAAGGAAGTTTTGAATGATAGTTTTAAATCTCTTGAATAATAATGAAAATTTTGTAAATTTCAAAGAACTCTGGACAAATTATAGACCGCACAGATAGGGACAATGTCTAACGACAACTCTAGGTAAAAGTACATAATAAATAATAGTTGGAAGCTACCGACATAGTAACAACTCGCCACGTGTGGATATACCCTCGTTACTCATAACATAGTGGTGAACAGGTAAGTAAATAGATAATGCAGTTTAAGGTACCATAAGAAAAGTACGAGTAGGTACACTAGTTCAAGTGTTAGGTGCCCACGATGTAGCCAAAGGTTCCTTTTTAAATAAAGTCTGTGATAGAGTGTATGTACTAGTAGTAAACCAAATATTACTCACCAAGTCAAGCGTGAACTCAGTAGGTGAAGAAGAATTACCATAATATAAGAATGGTGGTGCTGGATAGGAACAAATCAAACTAATATTGCAGACAAATGGAAAACTTCAAATCAACATAGTTGTTAATAATGATTTCAGTAAACATCGTCTTGAAGAATAGTCTAATTGAAAACACAATGATAATAATGCGGTGTTAATTAAATGTAAAATAGAGACAAACTAGGCAGTAGTCAGTGGGCAGTAGGCAGCAGGCGCTCCGCAGACACAGACACTTACATCTCCATGTTGCGGATACTCGCAACTATAGCTCTTTATACAAAGATGTAGTGGTGGCGACAGCCTTTTTCGTTATTATACATTTATATTTTTTATTTTTGATAATATTTCTTGCTCTTAGGTGTGTGCCAAAATAGACTGATAAACACTTTTTTCCGTGCCTTAAAAAAAAACACTGATTTTGCTATATTCTTCGTTTTTACCTATTTTGCGTCGTTATAATAATTATGAAAGTTTGTGAGGAAATATGGATGGATGGTTGTTTGTTGCTCTTTCACGCAAAATTACTGAACCGATTGGGCTAAAATTCGGTTAGTACCTATGTAGATAGTTTAGACCCTGGAATAATAAAGAGGTGACTTTGTTTCCCGATATTCCCGCGGGAACGAAGTCTGCGCGAGTGAAACCGCGGGGCACAGCTATATATATTGAAGAAACTGCGCAGACAGCAAATTTTCGATAACAGTTTACAGTTACTGAACTAGACGACTGAATCAGTTTCAAATTGATGCAACTAGCAACTGTCAAATTTGTATTATTTTTATGTCAAACTCGTAGCATCAGTTTTGCACAAGATTAAATAAGTTTATTCATTAGAATCATGGCAACCGTAAACTGGGTTTTATGTTGCTGCAACTGGCAAATTTTAACGAAAACTTTAAAATAGTTGAAGGTTTATCAAATAAGTTGACGGTTTCTTCAACAAAATAGTAGTGGTCGTCTGTGGAGCGTCTTAACTACACATTACTTAATGACATCATAGGACACCTGGCCTCTACAGATTAGGATCAGGCTTTGTTGCTCGCTGTTTGATAACAATGATTTGTACGTTTTGGTCAGGTGGCAATTGGAATTGCTTATTATGATAAGTTGGTACATAACCTAGACTTACGCGTATAAAATATTTATAAATACTTTTAGCTTTTGGAATTTAAGATTAAAATAACTTTGCGATCACGTATTAGATTACAAACATAATTTATTTATGAATAAAGCTCTAGAGAAAAGACTAGAATGCAGAAAGAAGTTTTCACCTTTGTTTTCTGAAATTAATTAAGTATATTTCAAGGTTTGGTTACGGATCCTTAAGGTTAAGGTCCATGAGAGACATCATTTTTTTTAAATTCTTATTTGTATGTTCCGTATTCATCCCGTCACGTCTTATCCCATTAGGTATAATATTCTAAAATCATCCCAAACAGTATATTCCTAGCTCATCCCATTCCAATATTTTGTATTTCACTTCAAATATATATGTATCTACATTATTTTGCATATAGCGAGGTCCAACATGATTGATTTCCTTCGCTGCTCCTAATAAAGGGCCGCCCTATCGGCTACTTTTAGCTATAGTGACCTCATCCTCATTGTATGCTAATAATTAATATTTGTTATAATGTATGCGTACCTATATAAGTTCTAATATTACCTATGATACAATATTCTTGGGTACATAACAGAACATACATTCACGCCTTTTTCCCGAAGGGGTAGGCAGATAGGTGTACCCAGGACTCAGTCCCACAGTAGATACACCCACATTTCGCCAGTATTTTATTGGTCCCATGTAATAGGGGGCGAGCCTATTGCCATCTACCGAACACAGTTCCAGATTCCAGGCAGTTATTGAGATAATTCCTAATGGAAAAATCCAATATTTAACACTTTGCTTGACCTGGGGATCGAACCCGGGACCTCTTGATTGGCAGTCGAGCATGCGCCCTCTACGCCACCGAGGGAGTCTTGCGAGGCAGTTCTTGGGTACGTACTATATGTTATTATTCTCGTATAAGGTATACCTATTTCTCCAACCGAACATAATGCGATGCAGCGGATATGTTTCTTGTCATAATTCCAATTTAATTTATACTTAATACCTACCTAAAATATGTTTGAAATTGTAAGAGTAAAATATAATAAGTAATAATATTGGATCGTTCCACCCTGCCCCACCAAGCCGCCCCACGGGTGGGGCATAGTGGAATGCTACAAATTATTTCGCGGAATATGCCTAAAGAGGTAGGTATAAGTTTTTATAGCAAGACCACGTACTGGCTAGGAACGTGTAAGGACATGATGTCATTCAACAAAAACCGCGACAAAAACGTTCGCAAAAACTTTCGTGAGAGTTATTTCAATTTTTTACATTGAGATTTGAAGTGACGTAATACCTACCTATTATAATAATTAGAATTATATTATATTTTGTGTTGATGCTAATTCTTTAGTGGTAACTATGACGCGTTTCATTACACAATGCCGGACAATGCGCAGCTGTGACACAAGTTAGTATAGGCACAGGTATAGGTACAATAGAGATTGAAGTACGATGCAACATCGTGTGACGACACGACATCGCATCGTGTCAAAATGTAGAGATGCGAACATTGGATTCATGATGGAGAAAAGAAAGAGAGCGTAGAAAGTAATACAAAACAATCAAAACTCAAACTCAAAAAGATTTATTCAAATAGGTCATAATCTGACACTTTAGTACGTCAATGAAGATAAACAGCACTAAGTCTACCGTGCGTTCGGAAAGATACCTCTACAAGAAGAACGCACAAGTAACTTGTAGGGCTTAATTTTTTCAACAGATAGTTGGTTTGGTTACATTGTTTGGTTGAAAGGTTGCCGCGGGTGGTGGCTATGCAGAAGCTGCTATATAACTTAGTATCCACACAGCCGCAGACGTCCTCTCGGCCTCTCGACTCCGGACCGAGCTCCGGGAACGGTTCTGGGATTAAGGATTAGAGGCGTGAGATTTATAGCTCTTGATCGGATTACATGAATGTGCTGTATACTGTAACATGGACCACTTTTACATAATAGGTATAGGTATATCTACGAATAGGTCTAATATGCATCAAGTTAAGTGACAAAAATTCATAAGAGTAGTATAATACAGAACACTTAATAACTTTGTATTCTTAATCACGTAGTAAGTTTATAGCAGTCTACCATAGGCCACATACTAGGCGACAGTTCAAAGACTAGAATAGATCTATGATCTAGACATAATAGACTACCTGTCAAGTCGTCAACAGTCAACGGCTACCGAATCCTTAGTCATTACTCACCACTGATTCAGGTATCCATTCTAATGATGTATCGCTACACTATACACGATACTCGACTCGCAGAACTTGGCACTTTGTCATTGTTTATTACATAATATTTGGGAGACTGTTAGACAAGAGAATATAATATTAGTATAATTACTGCGACAAAGTACTTCAATGGTCAGCGATAAATGACTTGTTAGGATTATTATGGTCGATTGAATATTATTTATTGTATAAATTAGCAAATAGTAGATACATTTTTGGAAATGAATTACCGTAAACAATTTAATCCGTTTATGAGATCTTGTAATAAAATTTGTAAAAAACTTGTTACTTTACAGTATCGGCGTGGAGTACTTTTCAGTCTTCAGATTTGTCGGCATTGTTTTGATAAAAAAAATTGTATAAAATCCTACACAAACACTAAGTTGAAACCCTACCTGGTGGGGCAAAATCCACCAGGCTTTTCAAGTCGTGGAATCCGCCCCACCGAGTCAATTTAGTGGGGCATATTCCGCGACATAATTTGTAGCATTCCACTATGCCCCACAAGTGGGGCGGGTTGGTGGGGCATAGTGGAACAATCCTATTAGAATCCGATCCACCGCGTCGAGTTGGTTGGAGACATATTCTACTTACTGCAAATTACAAGCATTTTATTTCGCTCCACAAGTGGTGCTTGGTGGGGCAGAATATAGCAATTCTTATATATAATTGTCAGTTCTAGAAGGCTACTTACATCTGCAATCAACAAAACATATAAGTAGTTATGAATAAGTAAAGCTAATTAATTCGTATTCCACGAAGTTTAATAACAATAATGAGCGTTACAATGATACAATAGCAGCAACCATCCGCCATCCGCCATCCGCCATCCGCCCACCATTCACCATCAATCAACATTCACCATAGAACATGGCGGTCGGCTGTCAACTGATATTATTACCATTTCCATAGATCATTACACTCGCTACACAATTAGGAGCTCCGCTGACAGAGCCACTTTAAAAGTTGGCAGCTGCAGCAACAAAATGGCCCAGTTTACGGTTGCCGCGATTCTAAACACTTTTTGAATATTGAGCAACACTGGTTCTGCGGGTGACGGACAGTGAGTGATATCGCTCGATATCTTGTGGTTACTAACTCGGGAAACCAGCCACTTAACATAACTCGTACAAATTTGACAGTTTGTGGCGTAAATTTTTCAGTAACTGAAAACTGTTGCCGATCATCAATATTTTTTATTAGGATAGTGAGTGACGAGCAAATCAAGTGCCTGGATGAGTAAGGAGTGCCTGGAGATGGTAAGCATCACGATTGCCCCTAACAGACACAGTGCCACCCAGTGTTTTAAAATTCAAAAGTCTGCGCGTCACTGCACTGAGCCTGTTACCCTGAGATATTAGTTGTTGAAACTCGTCATGCCCAGTAATTTCGCAAATGTCTGCGCAATTTCTTTGTTTACAGCTTGTTGCAAGTTTTCTGTTGCCGCCACACGGAGATTAAAGTGGCTCTGTCTGCGGAGCGTCAGTGACTAATATCATAGTTGATGGAGAACACTCCCTTCATCGCATTATACAGTGCCACCAACTTAGCTGTTGACGTGCACAAAATTGGGACTACAGTCTGTCAGTCACCATTTTGAGAATCAAAATTAACAAATTGTCCACTAGCGACAGTGTTTAACTGAACAGATAAGATGGTGGGACACTCGTTTTGGTAATACCTATATAACATACTTACCTACCTCCTAAGCTAAACTAGTAAAATTATAGATGAAAATGACAATGCTCAGAATTTAAAATAGGCTATTAATATTATCTTAATCTTAATTCCAATATATTTTGTCCATACAAGAAATGAGAACGATACGATGCCGCTACTTGACGACTGGCGACGTCGTGATTGCGACGCGATGTCGTGTCGTGTCGTATTCTTTTAATAATTTTCATAGTACATTAACAGTGTGTTCATTTGGATGTGCTGAAGTGTATTGAATAAAATCTGTCAGTCACAATGGAGTCACAACCTTGGAACGAGTCAAGTTCGGCTCATCACCATCGCCAGCATACGGCGACCCGTGCAGGACGACACCCGCTCACATCATGTGACGATAACATCTGTTGCCGAGGTCAGGTTGGAGCGGTCGTCAGGTATTATGCCTAAAGCCAATTAGTGGACGGCGGGAGTCATTTGCTTACATCATTACATTATGATGGAAATGCTCGGTAACTTTCCATCGCTGTTTTTTGCTGAAAACATTTCTGAGAAATGTAGAGGCCTTTTTAACTAGGTGTCTTATTTATAAAGATGTTTTCTCAGTAAACTTTCCTATGTACCTACGCATAGATAGAGGACGTCGTGTTTATAATCTTAATGAGAAGTCAGATTACCTTTCAATGCGAACTACCTCCACCTGCCTCCAGGTACGATACTAGTACGGCCGTGACTTGTGTCGTACTTGCGAGGTTTCTATTGAGTGGTATTAGCTAAACCGTTGAGTATTACACTCCCACGCTCATTACATTAAGTAATAGATACCTAACTTAGTTATTATAAATATATTATATATATAGTTATTAAATATAAAATAAATAAATAAATAAATAAATTATTAAAAGTTCGTACCCTTCGTGGGTACTTAGGTTCGGGCGTTCAGGTTAGGTAGGTTTACAAGTACAGTTTTTTTTTAGTGGCTCTTACGTCAACTGAGGCCGCCTCGAACTCATCCCGCGGGATCGGCCGACCGACGATGATACTAAATACTTACCTAGATTTAATTATTGATTTACCCATAACACGGGTGAAGCAGCGCGTGCTCGTTGTCTGGGGAGTGGGGAGTGACGAGGTGTATTTAGTCGAACGTTTGCGATTATTTCCCTGATAAATGATAAAAATATACACGTTTAGCTCTTGAGACGCCACTACAGACAACAGGGACACCTTCTTGGGTATATATATGGGTTCCGTATCATTTTACACAAAACTAATTTATTAAAATTGAATTATTATGTACATACATACATACATACACGATGTCTTACATCATGTACAACATATTATTATGTACATACATACATACATACATACACGACATGTACAACGGCAAAGACACATTATAAGGCTACATTGAGTAAACATGTCCTTCCCTTTGATATAAATATGTCCATAATAATGTACTTATTATATATTATGTTATAGAACTGACAGTACCGTTGTGTCTACATCCGGCAGGTAGTGCGATGGATTTTTCATTTCAATTTTCTACGTTATATCCATTGTGACGATCATTTAATATAAACGAGCCTAGACATGTAGTACTTACCTACTAATGTTAGTTATGTAAGTGTAGGTGAATTTATTATACACAGTATAGTTAATGTTTATTAAATATTGTTTTTTAAACAATTTATATCTAATTGAACCCCAATAAATTGGAGAACAAGATTTCGAATGGAAATTGATGAAGGCACCAGAACATAAAAATAAAACCTGACTTCGAAATAAAGATGAGTTCACACCACATGATGCTTTTATCTTTTAGTCACCTATATTAATTCTTAGTTACCAGGTTATGGAATCGGCTTTAACTTTATTTAAATTATGTATATTATTTCTTCTATCTATATGTATACAGTATACACCTACTTATGCTTTGATAAGGGTTATTCAGTTTAAGGGTATATGACTTTACTGACGTCCTTTAAAGTACGTCATGATTTTGAACTAACTAGCTAGAATAGCTGATTAGCTAAACTTCGTATTATAACTTGTCACTGGCAATACACAAATTAAGTGTGGGTCCATCAAAATAGATAAAAACAACCTACAGTGGTCTCGCCCTTAGAAGAAGATAAATGATAAAGCCATGGTCATTAATTCCGCGGGTTAACAATAAAAACAAAAATAAACAACCGTTCAAAAAATTAAACGAGTATTGGAACCGGTCCTCAGGTTGCTACCGACTACCGACTACGGAGTGCCATATAATGTATTATATACCTCTATATCATGGTGTATATATCTATAGTACATATGTAATAGGTAGGAGCTCCTGCCGCAGGGATCGAGTGGAGTGTGGGCGACCTCCTTCAACATAACTACATACTTGTTTTTAGAAATTATTATTAATCACACAAAAAGTACAACAACTATTGTAAAACAGAAAAGTAATGAAAGAAAGTTTTCAGCTTACGCCCATATACATTACTGTAGCGAAACTGCCAACCTACTACATAGTTTGACTAAGGTGTAGAGCATCGACCTAGGGCGTGTAGAGTTAGGGCTCGTAGAGTTAGGGCTCGTAGAGTTTTAGAAGCTTGGCTCTACATGGGATCTGATAACTTATGTCGACAAGAGGGTCTGTATCCACGGATAACTTGGTTAGGTCGTATCAGCCACGGATGATGGCGAATTGAATCCAATGATAACGTTATCTGTTTCTACTCTAAAAATAATTTACCTGCTGCTATGCTAGGAAATTTTTTTCGATTTTTTTTTGGGCTATATGAATCTTGATTTTTGAGAAATTTACTAGTATCACAGGTTATCTGGACAACAGGACTACAGAAGTTTTACTAGTTAATGACACAACTAAGGGCTTAATATTGTGTAAGAAGTATGAACATATTCAGAATGGCACGACTGTTACTGTGACCGAGTTTTGAAAATAAAATTGGTCATTTTTTGCGGCCACGGGTATCGTGACAAGCGAGTATATATTATTATATATATATTATATATATTAGAATATATATTATTGTTATTAATTATTTTATTTAGTGGAAGCGGTTAAGGTTATCAGTGGATACAACTCACTGTTAACCGTAATCCGTGGCGAATACGACCTGATCACGTTATCCGTGGATTCAAACCACAAAAATAAATAAGTGCAACGAGAAAATTTTAGTTTTTTTTAGTAGGTTTTTGACTCTCGTCCTTATCGACGAGTTGACGAATTGTTCTGTTTTAATGTAAGTACAGAGATAGTATTTGACAGTGTTTAGTTTATTATTAGTATCAGTTTCCTGTAGTGCATGGTGTGTCCGGAAGCCATCGACGGCAGAGCTTACATGTTCGATATTTAATGTTGTTTTAATAACTAACACATTAACATATCGCATTAACGTTTGTTTGTTTGTTTGTGTTGGAGGGCACGCGGCGCGCGGCGCGGTTCTATCACATGGACATGTTCCGAAGATAGGTGATATAGTGATTGGACAGTTTACCGCCAGAATACGTGGGATCAGATTTGCCCTGGCACCCCAGAAGGGGAGTGTCCTAGGGCCCTATCGATGGTTTGATCTGTTTGATTATTTAGAGAGAAACTAACCGATCTGAAGGATCTAAGATCTTCGAGCTCGCCGGCGAGGTCAGTGTTGTGATTGTGTGAGTTGGTGGATCTGGTATCCGACATCAGTACCGAAAACGGAGCGACTGTTGCGTATATTGGCGAACCTAGCGTCGCGATGTGACGGCGGCGATAGAGTCGTCCGGGTCGTCCAGGACGTTGCGAGGGCGGCCTAGGAGTTCTACTCGCGTGATTGGACGTTCACTACAAAAAAATGTAGTTTATAAACAAAAATAAAATGATAGGGACATGCTTTACTTCAACTTTAAAATATCAGGATATAAATATATCAAATTGGTTTACTGTATTCTGAGGAAACAGACAACACAAAGATACAAAACATACAAACACAAACAAACAAAACACAAATACAAAAATACAAAACGTCGATTTAGTAAATTTTCCATAGGATTGTGTCAAACTGCTAAGAGATCCTGTATCCTGTTAAGATCGATATTGTAAAGTAGACTTACTTATAACTTACAGATACATATTCTACAAAATAAAAGAACAAAGAACATGAGCTCAGAGATACGAATAGGTACCAAAATATACCATCAACAAAAACAAACTAAGCCCGTGTCCACATACGATAGCTTACGAAAAAACCTTCACAAAAACTATCCAGCGTTTTAAAGGTATAATACCGAGATCGACCAGTTTGAACCGGCCCTAACCGGTGTATGCTGTCTCTTTCTAACGTCACGTGTGCGAGGGAGACGGCGACAGTGATCCATCGAGTCCTGCAGGATGCCCGCTTTGTTCTTGAGATGACGTCACAGTTGCGTAGGCCGTACGTAAGTAGAGATTTATTTAGACAGGGTCTTATTGATTTGGGATTCGCTTTAATGAAGAACTTTGTCTTATAAGATTTTATTCTTTATTGTATCGTATATTTTGGTAATAAAAGGTTAGAAATGACCAAGTTTATGTCTTTTATCCTCAAAGTTAAAATAACACAGAAATAAAGAACAAAATAGTGTCTGAAAGGCCAACTAACTACGCCCTTTGACTCGCCTCACAAGTCTCAAACCTGTTCCGATCTCAACAAGGTACCTTTACCTTCTAATAATAGGTGAGGTAAGGGTCCAACAAGCTTACCTTTGTGTGTAGTTCTAACATCTCTTCAATAATATGAACTTCATTAGTCTCTTCATTAGTTATGAAATACATTGTTAATTATATTTTAATACACATAATTAAACACACATAATATTTATACTAAAATAGATGGAACAACAGAAAGAATAACAGCCAAATAGGTGGATTCACTATATCACCGGCCAAATTTGGTTTACGTTACTCTCCTCTCCCTGCACACTGCACGGTTGTCTGGAAGAGATACCTAGCTCATAGGTTAAGACCGCTAATGCACTATGTTATGATTTATTTTAATTTCTCAGGTTTTTTTTATTTGTGGTCTGCGGTGTAACAATAAAGAGTTATATATCTAAAATTATTTTGGGAGAAATATTAGATAAGCTCGAACGGATTCCAAAAATAAGCATTAAATGGAGTCTCCTCGGGCGCATTAGCAAGTAAACTAGTTAAAGTTAGCTCAAGTTAGTGTAACTTAGATAGGAGGAGGGTAAACGGTGACTCTTCAGGAAATATAAACCCAGTGCGCGCCGGCTATTATATCGTACAGTACTTTATATCTTCATAGACTGACCTCATAAATATACATGCAACATCAGGGGCATCGCCAGTATGTTGCCGACCCGACCAACATTCTATTCACTCTCCTTGTGAAGAGCCCCATGTTGTAGCTCAACGGGAAGATCGCAGCAGGAGATCATTCCACAGTTAGCACGTATGCGGCTGAAAAGAACGGGAAAAACGCACAGTGTGCGACGTCCACAGGACGAGCTCTCAGGCGATGGCGGCTAGTACGGTGACAGAACCGTGATACCGGTATCAGGATCAAAAGTTTATCAGAACACTCCCCTGCAGGTGAACAGCGAACATAATTGCTGAAGACAATATAAACATTATTGATACCTATATTAAGTACAGTACTATATTGATCACATGAGTTTTTTTATATCTGTATATGTCCAAGTGAATCAACACATATATTTTAATACTCGCGTTGTTCTTATAATTTTAGTCTCTAGTTCACGTACTGTTCATAAAAGTATAGTGTTATGTGGTGGCAGCTAACGGTTATGATAAGCATTAGTGGTAATTAGAGGCTTTGCCCAGGATATTACACCCCACTCCACTCCACTCCACTCCACTCGCCGCGCTCGAACATGGTACCTTAGCATAATAATAGGTATATAAGTACTTCTATATAACACATACCGAAGTACTTGTGGCTTTATATTCCTAATGATTACTATCATTCCATCTGTCTTTAAGCACGAGTAAATTATATTATAGAACCAAGTCGTAATTATTACACCATTTGTCGTATGATACCTACCAAGAATGGCTAGATATTGGTTGGTTGATTTTGTCTCCGTTCCGAAGGAAATGTTAACTTTCAGAAACTTTATTTCGGTAACGTGTAGCATACCCCGGAATACCTAGCTTAGTAAAATATTTGAAAGAATTATGAAAAAAAACTATAACCATAGATAGGTATTGATTGAGTTGCATAAGAAACAACTTCTTTATTTTTATACTAGATGGCACTACTCGTATTAATCACAGCATTTATTATTAATTTATTACAATAAGGTGGGCATGTCGGCCGGTCATCTTGATACATATTATTATATTATATGACAAGATTTGTAATTATTTGGGTTATAAATTGGATTTTTTTTTGTTTATATTTCTAACATGTATCATTTTTTAAAAACGAATACCAATCAATTTTAGTGGTGTTTGAATTCGTGATGACGCGATTTAGGTAGTTTAATATAATAATAATATGGGCTAGGTGCCTGTATTGGTAGCCAGATGACTGATATATATACTCATATAAGCCTATGACATCCAGACACAGATCAAACAGACATGTTCATGCACACAAATGTTTGACCTGGCCGGGGATCGAACCCGGGGCCTGCGGCACAGAAAGCAGAATTACTACCATTTGAGCCAACGAGGCTGTCAAAGTTTCATTAAGTTTGAAAGGGTTCAAAATAATTATTATAAAACAACAGTGACAGTGTTAACGTTATATGGCTTCTAGGTGTGGCCAGTGTGGGTACTTTCGGCATTCGCTGGTTTCTCTAATCGGACGATGGATTCCCAACGAGTCACACCGTGATACTGTGACACGTTACGGACCCAACATTAAAACTAGCAAAATTTAGATTAACCGTGATCTTTAGAAATTTATCTTGAATTTAAAAGTAGGTAATACTTGTAATAAATATTATTAATAAAGCCTTCAAATGTAATAAACTTTATACTACTATTCTAATGACTTTTCAGTGTAGAGTCTAATTATGTAACTGGATTATGAATAAACATCAGCGTTTAAATCCGAACCGGTTTGATAAACTCTACATCGTTTTTGGAGCGGATATTACATTTTGGTTAGGTATACGAGTACATATACGAATAGCATCCATTCGTGAGCCTTGTTTATATTTCTCGTGTGTTTATATCGTAACTGTTACTATGTTTATGAAACCTTCGTGAAACTGGTTTATAGAATATACTATGAGTGCGACTGCCGGCGAACGGTGGCTGTCTTGTAGCACTTATAAAATATATTTGGATATTACATTATTATGATTGCAACTTTTTTTTATTCTTCTTAAAAAAAAAACTTGTCGAAAATTTATGCCTAATATTTTATTACAAGTTTTAACGTAGCTTTCATAAAAATTTATCCAAGAAAAATTAAAAAATAATTATAAATATTCTGATAATAAACAAATTCCCACAGGAACAAAATCGCGGGAATCACGCTAGTTATTATAATATTATGATTTTATCATAGCACTGCGAAATATATTTATATTCTCAGTCTGTACAAGTATAACGCTAAACTTAAAATAAACATCAAAGTGAACCAATATACTCATAAATATAATAATAATAATAACATGGCACAACTTCCACACACAAATATAGCATGTTCCTATAGGTATGTTATATATACACAATACAATACGAGTCGACAACGTGTTGCCTCCAGAAAAAGAAGCGTAAGTCGGTAGCAAAACAACTTGTAGGGTTGTCAGTGCTTTATAACCCACGAAAAAATGAGAAATACGTATCATTTAATACGTACTGCTCGTTGTAAAAACTTCAAGGTCTTGATAGTAGATACCAACCTACGTTTTAAACAAGCTACATAGGTCTTTAATTAATCATTCGATGCGGTGATTTTTCATATTAATTAATCATATAAAGTACATACTCCATAGATTATTTATACAACAAAAACTATGTTGTATTTCCATAACGAAATTCATAGTTTATGACACAAAAAATCGAATCACAAGAACATTATTATATCAGCACAGAAGCCACAAGTATCAGAAATCAATTATCATCGAGCTGGCGTAAAGAACTTTTGTCTGTGAACGAAGTCGATTTAATTAATATCGTTGCCGATGAAAAACGATAAAGTGCAATTTTTATAATATCTAATTAAAAGTTAGTTTTTTTTTATGTTGATGACCCTGAAACGAGGCAAGCCTCCGGACACGACCAGTTTTTCAAGTTTCTCGCTGCTAACCGGTGGCTTCGTACGATATATCGACTCACTCCGTACAGAGCAGTCTGAGCCTTATCACGTACACAATAATTCATATATTTATGTGATCTAGTTCCAGAATTACTGCCTTGTTCCACGATAGACCCTGTAACCAAATCTAACCCTTTCTCTCGTGTAATAGTGAACATATTCTATCTCTGTCAGATCAGCTGTCGGAGCCACTTTTCACAATCGAGTCTTCAAAAAGACATAATATAATAGGTACCTACGTGTATATTTTATGATACAGGTTTGTACATTGATTTCCGTTTATTTCTTTGGAGATGTACATTATACTTATATAATTTATTATAGGTATGTTGTTGAATTCTCCGTTATGTTTCTCTACAGCCAACCTATAAATAGTCATCGATTTGAACGTCAATATTATGTTATTATGTATACTTGTATATAATAAGCGTTATTTATTAATCATATTATGTTACAAATTAACATTAGCCCACATAATATATTTGAAAGCTCACCTTTTGAACATTAATGTAACAGAAAAATATATTATACCAAGTATATTTAAAAATATATTAGAAGGTCTTTGATGAAAAACAAGATGAGTTTGTCATCAAGCCATAAAGGTACTACGAGTAAGTAGATAATCAGCAGGTAAATACTTATTATTTACCTACATAAAAAAGAAAAATAAAATGTTGTTATGACCGTCATATCGGATCATAAAACATAAGCTATTTTAATTATACAACTCTTTATTATCTATGATTGCAAAAATTAAAGCAGAATCCAATTACGTGTATAACATGCAAATATCTGTACTGATGTTATATACCTAAGTATTTATACGTGTATAGCTTCAGCCATATTCATATCTACCTAATGTATGTATCTCTACACTAGTCCAGTGATAAAAAAAAACCTGCACAAAAACTGTATAATCATTAATGAAAAGTGGATATAATTATAACACTGTCATTTCTATAAGGCTCCAAGCAAAAAACATGGAAATTATTCTTAATTTTACATCCGTCGAAACCAGTTTTAATCTCAATTAAAATAAATAACATCTCTTCTATGTTGCATTTAAGTATATTATAATCTTACATCTTCTGAAAGGATACAAATAATTCTGGTCTTTATTGATATGTGTAATAAGATATATTTCAGTTCGTTGTAATGTTCCTAATGTTAGAGGTCGGGCTATAAATAATAATGATCTAGTATATAACAACGGTGAACTTAGTTATCCTCGTTATATATATTTCATAATAATGATGATCTCCAAGTGATTGCTACGCGCGAGGTCAAACTTAACAATAAAAGCCGAGTTTGGTAAAAAAAGATAAGTAAGTACTCGTATAGGTACCTGCCTACTGCCTACTTGGTTAAGTAACTATTATTATTATTATGGTAATTGATGAGGTTATTAAGTTTTTACCAGATTTCTAACATCGTTATAAATTAATAACTCCATTCCTATTGAACAGCTTATATAATTTTATTTTTCTGTTCGCAGAGTGATTGCAATTGAAATAATTGACAGCCTCGTTGACTCAGACGGTAGTAACTCTGCTTTCTGTGCCGCAGGCTCCGGGTTCGATCCCCGGCCAGGTCAAACATTTGTGTGCATGAACATGTCTTTTTGATCTCTGTCTGGGTGTTATAAGCTTATATAAGATGTATATCAGTCACCTGGTCACCAGGTGCAGGTTTTTAGCCTGGTTTGGGGGACCAGATGACCGTGTGTGAAAGTTGTCACATATTAAAGAAAAATTTTAGCTCGACTTATTTATTTATTTAATATAATTATATATTGTTATCTATACTATCTATACTAATATTATAAAGTGAGAAACTTTGTTTTTTTGTTTTTTTGTTTGTAACGAATAGGCTCCGAAACTACTGGACCGATTTTAAAAATTCTTTCACTTATGGATAGCTTAATTCAGTGTGAGTGCCATAGGCTATATGACATTTTGAAAAAAAAAAATAGGGATCCGTAAGAAAACTGCAATATTGTGAACCAAGGTGTTACATAATATAATTACCATATTCATAAATTTGCGTGCGCTGTGAAATGCATTGATGGTAGAATAATATAATGTACTATGGGTTTGTAGTACTTATCAATATCTACAAAATAGTCCACGGAAATCTTATCCATCTATTTTGGTTTAGTCACAATAATCGAAACAGACATTATATGCAAGCGCTGTGAAAAGTAATGGTGGTAGAATAAAGTAATGTACTAGGGGTTTGTAGTACTTATTAATACCTACAAAACAGTATACATAGATTATATCCATCTTTTTTGGTTTAGTCACAATAATCGAAGAAGTGATTATTTTTCATGCGGTGTGAAAACTATTGGTGGTAGAGTAAAGTAATGTACTAGGGGTTTGTAGTACTTATTAATACCTACAAAACAGTATACATAGATTATATCCATCTTTTTTGGTTTAGGGGCGTTTCTCTGTAAGCTCGTACAGGTCCCATACAAATGCTGTCCTGGCAATTTTTTTTAACATTTGGCAAAAAATCAAGTTCTATTTCAAAGAATATTAATTATTTTTTTAGTTAGATAAGAAGCCGCACTGAATTTATACGTATATTCCGAGTTATTAGCGATTTTCCAAAAAATCATGACAGGGGACTGTTTGAGGTATCAGGGGACTGTTTTAATCGTGACAGGGGACTATTGCACTTAGAAAAAATCATTTTACATTCATTAATCATTTATTATTTTTATGGCATATTTGCGCATGAATAATCAACAACATTTTCTTTAGAAAATATAAACAAAAAACATAACTTTCTTTAAACATATCGAAAATTAAGCTAATGCTAAAACATTTTGTACTCACTGAGATCAATATAGAGTATATATTGAAATACATACTATTATTAATATTGTTAGCTATCACTAGTTAGAAGAGGGGATAGGACGGCCGAACGATATAAAAGCGGGCGATTTCTAGCGCTCGAGCGGCACTTTGCCTTCAGCCGTTGTCGAGGAAACATCATTCTGACATTTTTTTCACGTCATAGTTTTGTGTCGAATCTCTGCCCAAATTTGTCTAGAAATTGTATTTTCGATTATTTTGTTTTTTATCAAAATTGTGAATCGGTTGGAATTTATGAATTCTTAGTTTTTTTTAGTTTAATTAGTTTGAAGTTTACAAGATCAGAAGTGGGATAGAACTAACGTCTTCCACGTGGTTCTATCACCTTCGGTCACATTTTGCATTTTTGGTCAGAAATTTGTGGGTAGGTAGTAGAAATTTGTGCAAACAGGGCAGTCAACGGGCAAGCTGGATCCCGGCGTGCGTGGACCATTCCAAGTGGTGAAGATCATACCGCAAGGGCGGTATGAGCTGAGGCTTCTGGCCGGCTCGCAAACTGCGGCCTAGTACATGGTTCCATGACACGGGGAGTGGACGCTTGAAGAGTGCGCGGCATACTTTGAAGAAGAGATATCATGGTTAGGCGGCTGAGAGTTCCTTGGTCCGCATCCAAGCGGGCTAATGAATTCTGCAGTACGCACCCACTGTTAGGCGACTGAGTGGTCCCTGGTCGGCGTCTGAGCCGACAGGTGAATTCCAGTACGCACCCATTGTTGAGCAACTGAGTGGTCCCTGGTCCGCTGTCCGAGCCGACAGGTGAATTCCAGTACGCATCCATTGTTAGGCGACTGAGTGGTCCCTGGTCCGCTGTCCGAGCCGACAGGTGAATTCCAGTACGCACCCATTGTTGGCGACTGAGTGGTCACTGGTCCGCTGTCTGAGCCGACAGGTGAATTCCAGTACGCATCCATTGTTTGGCGACTGAGTGGTCCCTGGTCCGCTGTCTGAGCCGACAGGTGAATTCCAGTACGCACCCATTGTTGAGCAACTGAGTGGTCCCTGGTCCGCATCTGAGCCGACAGGTGAATTCCAGTATGCACCCATTGTTAGGCGACTGAGTGGTCCCTGGTCCGCTGTCTGAGCCGACAGGTGAATTCCAGTACGCACCCATTGTTAGGCGACTGAGTGGTCCCTGGTCCGCGTCTGAGCTGACAGGTGAATTCCAGTACGCACGTATCTCCGTTAGGCGGCTGAGTGGTCCCTGGTCCGCGTCTGAGCCGACAGGCGAATTCCAGCACGCACGTAGGTAACTTTCATTTGGCGGCTGATTGGTCTCCGGGCCGCGTCCGAGCGGTCAGGTGAATTCCAGCACGCATATTTTTTTTGAATACTGCTGAGTGCTTCTTACAAGCCTTTTATATTTTGTGGGTGTGTTTTTTTTTAACACACCATTGTTCAACTGAACGCACATCCTTATGTGGTCAATGTATTTTGACGGTTACACACACTGATGTGCGTCGCATACGCGCCCTTATGTGATCTTTTTGAGTGTTTCACATTCTGACGCGTGTGCTTGGAGTTTTTTGCGGGTTTGATTTTTTTTTGTGGTTGTAGAAGGATAGATAAGTCTCCTCAAATCTCGGGCATGGTCGTGTCACACTACTGCTTGTGTGACTGGCGCAGCTCGCATCCTGCTGCGGCGCTCTCGGCTCTGCTGCGTGGAGGCGCCCCCGGTGCTGCCGCGTGCAGGCGCTCCCCAGCGCTGCTGTGTGCACGCGCTCTTTGCGCTGCTGTGTGCACGCGCTCTTCGTTCTGCTGTTGGCTGGCGCTTCAGTGCCGCCGGCATTCTTCGAGCAGCGGCTTCGCACTGCGGTCGGCTGGCGCTTCAGTGCTGCCGGCATTCTCCGAGCAGCGACTTCGCGCTGCGATTGGCTGGCGCTTTAGTGCCGCCGGCATTCTCCGAGCAGCGGCTTCGCGCTGCGGTCGGCTGGCGCTTCAGTGCCGCCGGCATTCTCCGAGCAGCGACTTCGCGCTGCGATTGGCTGGCGCTTTAGTGCCGCCGGCATTCTCCGAGCAGCGGCTTCGCGCTGCGGTCGGCTGGCGCTTCAGTGCCGCCGGCATTCTCCGAGCAGCGACTTCGCGCTGCGATTGGCTGGCGCTTTAGTGCCGCCGGCATTCTCCGAGCAGCGGCTTCGCGCTGCGGTCGGCTGGCGCTTCAGGTGCCGCCGGCATTCTCCGAGCAGCGACTTCGCGCTGCGGTCGGCTGGCGCTTCAGGTGCCGCCGGCATTCTCCGAGCAGCGGCTTCGCGCTGCGGACGGCTGGCGCTTCAGGTGCCGCCAGCATTCTCCAAGCAGCGGCTTCGCGCTGCGGTTGGCTGGCGCTTCGGCGCCGCTGGCATTCTCCGAGTCCATTCCTGTCCTGGTTCCGGACGTTGAAGAACCTGACGAGGACGTCAGGGTGTCAGGAGAGGCCGTGTTAGCTATCACTAGTTAGAAGAGGGGATAGGACGGCCGAACGATATAAAAGCGGGCGATTTCTAGCGCTCGAGCGGCACTTTGCCTTCAGCCGTTGTCGAGGAAACATCATTCTGACATTTTTTTCACGTCATAGTTTTGTGTCGAATCTCTGCCCAAATTTGTCTAGAAATTGTATTTTCGATTATTTTGTTTTTTATTAAAATTGTGAATCGGTTGGAATTTATGAATTCTTAGTTTTTTTTAGTTTAATTAGTTTGAAGTTTACAAGAATATATATTTATTAGAAAACAGTCTTATCTCTTAAATATGTGATTCTACTGAGATGTGCAATCAAATCCTAAGGATTTTTCGTAATCATATAAAGCACATAATAAAATTTAATCAAGAATCAGAACTTAACATTTAAAAAATTAGCGCTCGAAAACGTCTATTTGAATGGAAAACTCGTAAAATATTCTTTTGCCCTTTACAATCAAGTCAGGATTATCCAACTTTTGGATAACTTGATCAAATGATACGTCTGAAATGTCCTTATCATCTATTCTAAAGGTTTGCACTTTTTGGTCACAAATCTTGAGAAAAGTAACACGTAAGTTGTTTTCATCGTCATCAATCTCATTAGTTACGGCAGCATAACGATATTCTACATTTTTAACAGGAAATTTCACAAGAACGTAATCTCCAGTATTGTAATATGAATTCCGAGTGGCAGTCGTCCCTGCTATATCATCATCCAATCTTTGTGGGGACTTATTTGGTTTAGGTGTCAATTCAAGTTCAACAGATTCAAGATCTTCGGACTTAATTCGGGAATTCAAGAGGTTCGGACTCTGTAAACACTTCTTCTACTGTCCATCTAGGTTTTAGAGCGAAGTTGATGCTGGCAATCTTTTAGTCCTCACAAGATCCGCTTTCTTTCTTCTTTTGGTATTTTAACTTCTCCTTTTCTCTAATTTCCTCTCTCATTTAAGGGTCATTTTTTCTTCTTTGGTATCATAGTCGCTTTACTTCTCTCTTTTTCTGTAGCAATTCTTCTCGGGATAACTTTTTCTTTTTAGGAGCCAAATCATGTGTGTTCGATCACACTGTGTAAAATAATTTAAGTTTATAAAGGAAATAATGTGAAGCAATGATACTTTGATGATTCTTACATTAATAAAACAGACTAGCGGATAAATTTTCACAAACAATACATAACAGTAATAAAGAATACGCAAAATACACAGTCCCCTGTTGTGTAGAACAGTCCCCTGCTGCTTTTTCAGGCAGAGGACTGTTGCCAGGGGACTGTGTATTTCGGTTAAATTTCACAATGTTTACTAAATTGATGTAAAATAGTTTTATAAGAACCTACCGATCAATTTAGACATAAATAATAAACCAATAAATTATATATAGAAATAATTAAAGTTATTAACATAAATATAATTACTTACCAGAGGGCTGTGTATAGTAGCGGTCCAAACGCGTGTTCACCATACAAATGACGCCCTGACACTAAACAAAATAGCGTCTCGCCGACGCATTCGGCATGGTAGCCAACTTCACAATAATTGAGATTTGTTTTACTCAAAAGAACGTATGTAAACATTACAGTTTTTTTTTATTATGGCTTAAAACTTTTGCCAGGGGACTGTATAGAAATTCTGGGGACAAAGATTATAGGACTTTACTTAATAAATAAAATAGGTAATGAGACCTTGTGTTACGAAAATAATATAATTTAATTATTTTACTTTGTGATATTAACTGCCAAATGTATTTAGTTTCAATAACTTCTTCGCAAATCTCATTTCTAGGTGGGAATACAGTGATGGGGACAGCCAGGGGACTGTGTTTTTAGAGCTTTTCTCACGTCTAGAAAAAAACTTAAAATAGTTATGGTTCTAAAAACAATGGGCCCGCTTAGTTTCGGGGTTAAAGTTTCATTAGAAGCGATTTTTTTTTAAATAATTAAATTACTTTTAAAAAAAAAGGTCGGGACAGCCGATTACCAGCTTACAGAGAATCGCCCTTAGTCACAATAATCGAAAAAGTGATTATTTTTCATGCGGTGTGAAAACTATTCGTGGTAGAGTAAAGTAATGTACTAGGGGTTTGTAGTACTTATCAATACCTACAAAACAGTATACATAGATTATATCCATCTTTTTTGGTTTAGTCACAATAATCGAAGCAGTGATTATTTTTCATGCGGTGTGAAAACTATCGGTGGTCGATTAAAGTAATGTACTAGGGGATTGTATTAATTATCAAAACCTACAAAACAGTATACATAGATTATATCCATCTTTTCTGGTTTAGTCACAATAATCGAAGCAGTGATTATTTTTCATGCGGTGTGAAAAGTATTGGTGGTAGAATAAAGTAATGTACTAGGGGTTTGTAGTACTCATCAATATCTTCAAAATAGCCCACGATAAATTATAACATGTGTTAAGGTTTGGTCATTGTAACAGAAATAGTCATTAATTTGCGTGCGCTGCGTAAACCATTAGGGTTATATCTATTAAAATACAATGTATCACGAATTTACTGTTAAACGTCCACTATACCTACTTCTGCTACCCGTGCGAAGCCGGGGCGGGTCGCTAGTAATAAATAAACATAGTAACAAATCCGTGGGTGTTCAAGCCGAAAATATAAAAACTAAATTATTAATGAAGCAATATACATATTAACG
Source organism: Hemistola chrysoprasaria (assembly GCA_947063395.1). Taxonomy (NCBI): domain Eukaryota; kingdom Metazoa; phylum Arthropoda; class Insecta; order Lepidoptera; family Geometridae; genus Hemistola; species Hemistola chrysoprasaria. The sequence goes on from OX346724.1 coordinate 167,548, forward strand.
ACGACGGTATTTAAATATACAAGTTTTAAGGAAACCGATAACATCACTTAACATTACACCTACGTTTCCCAACAATCACCATAGATGCCAGCCTCAGCAAATGCATCTTCAGATAATCAATAGAATGGGCCATATTTACCATAATATCGCCATATAGACGGACATAATATAATATATCTTTAGATTCCGTTTAATAAGATGTGGCCCGTGTGCCTCCTGCCTACGCGCCGGCCGCCGGCCGTCTCCGTCCATCGAACGGTTCAAATGGTTCGTAAACTTGGACCAGATGATCAGACAGCTTATGGCCACTACGTGATGCATGTAAACTAATGTAAATCTACGCCATAACACACTTGGCTATCTTTCTACAAGGCGGGTTTGAACTGAATAGTGACTGGAACTAGATGCTTTTACTTGAACGACTTCACTGTTATTATAACTTGACAGAAATCAGTACAGTACAAAATAATTAGGGAGTCTCTTTATTGTTCAAGAATAATTATTAAATCTTTTACCAATCCAAACTCAGATAAAGTTTAGACAGTTACTTAAGACTTATATTGCTTAAGTAAATACACGGCTCTCACGAGTGTTTCTACTTCATAAAGGACGGTAGACTCAGTACTGTTTATCTTTATTGACGTGCAAAAGTGTCAGATTATGACCTATTTGAATAAATCTGTTTGAGTTTGAGTTTGAGTTAAAAATCTTAACATAATTGCAATAATTGTCTGCAATAACAGATGTTTACTTATCTATATTTAATTAGACATTATTAAGTAGCTTAGGGCTTTTTTCGTATAATGTAGAGTGCACTATAATATAAACTTCACTAAACCATTTCAAAGGCAGCACCACACTGGTCTACCTGGACTAGTGGGCCAGTTTCGGTGCGGTGCAGTGGGCGGAGAACCCCGTTCTATGATAAACCCGGTTTTTTTCTAAATAAACCCTGTTTTTTATGAGGCCCATCATGATCTCGCCCTTTATCATTTAAACGGAGTAAATTAGAAAAGGTTTTAAATTGAAAATGGTTGGATATAAATGCCGGTGGAATTAGATTTGTAATCCCTTTGTGGTTTAAAATGCTTTGTTTAACGTAATGACATTTAAAAGGTTACTTAGAAAATAATAGACCATTCTCCGATGGCTCTGGTGTTAGATTTGATTAGTAGATGGGAAATTTAACTCGTAGAAGTGAAATAAATGTACCATTTTAGGAAAATATTATATTTATTACATCACCCTACTTATTCATAATTAAGGCTCTCATTTATCAAATACTTATACACGAAAACATGCACGTCATTAATAATTTTAAGAACTTACCTAAAAAAACCTATTTTACATTATTCACTAAGCTGCCCAGTGTGGACTACCACAGGTACTACTTAATGGACTACCACAGGTACTACTTAATGGACTACCACAGGTACTACTTAATGGACTACCACAGGTACTACTTAATGGACTACCACAGGTACTACTTAATGGACTACCACAGGTACTACTTAATGGACTACCACAGGTACTACTTAATGGACTACCACAGGTACTACTTAATGGACTACCACAGGTACTACTTAATGGACTACCACAGGTACTACTTAATGGACTACCACAGGTACTACTTAATGGACTACCACAGGTACTACTTAATGGACTACCACAGGTACTACTTAATGGACTACCACAGGTACTACTTAATGGACTACCACAGGTACTACTTAATGCTTATTTACCTTAGATATTAAGGACTAGAGATTCCACTGCTCGATTATCCTTCAGATCGGTTAATTTCTCTCCAAATAATCAAACAGATCAAACCATTGATAGGGCCCTAGGACACTCCCCTTCTGGGGTGCCAGGGCAAGTCTGACCCCACGTATTCTGGCGACGGCCCAAGCCGGGGTTCGTACCGTCTAGGTGTCCTTGTGCTGGTCGCCCTTAAACTTAAACTTTGTGTCGAGCGCCTCCTGCGCTCACCACTGCCCGGTATAGCTGTAGAGGCCATCTGAGGCCAACAGCATAGGTCAGTTAAAAAAAAAGCACTGCTGGATTTCTAATACCGAATTATAATAACTTTTTTTATGTACCCATTTGTATCACATATGGAACTTTATATAATTTAGGACTATTATAATACAAGTTTAAAATACTAATATAAATTGCCTTCATTTATTCATTAATAATTTAAGAATTTTTATTTATATTAATTAATGATTTGATTACTTAGAATTTGTTTCTATCCAATATCATCTTTCTATTTAACCATCGGTAACTCTTTATAATAATTATTTATCCTTTATTTAATTACTATACGAATCATCACCTCTCTCTTGTTTTATCTCAATGTTGGTCTCGGTGATATTGTGCGTGGTGGCAGTTTCCATATCCATAATGATTTGCAGCACTCTGGTCCTGAACATCATCTTCTGTAAGGTGTTGAACTTCTTCAACGTCGGCTGCAGCGACTGGAAGAACGACAGGTCTTCGCTCTCCAGCTGATCTTGTTGGTTGCTCTTTATACATTCCAATAAAACACTTTCAAATTGTGTTTTTCTTTTTTTCACTGGCGGTGAAGGTTCAGGCACCGCGGGCACTATCTCCATGGCGACATACTCCTCGGGAGACTCCTCGTATGTCACGCTCACGGGGACTTCTTCCATTTTACAGGGAACTCCATCCAGAAAAGTCATGATGCCGCTATAAACGTAAGTTTTCTCTTTTTTGACGCTTCCGTCGTCATCTAACGTTTGACTTTCTGATAATTTTGTTTTTTTATACATATCTCGGGCCGTTCGCCATCGTTGCTGGATTTTTTTAACTGAAACAAAATAAATACTTAAGGTAAAGTGTCACCCAAACGAAATGAAAATACACAGATATGAAGAAATAGGGAATAATATTCCCCTCTATTGTTCGTGGTCGGCCCTGGGTCTGGCCTTTATTTGCGCGAAAACATGTGTTAAATAAAACCTTACAGTTTCTTCGTATATTTTTGTTAATTGAAAAAAAAAGTAGTTTTTAGGTTATGTTATATTTTTTTTAAGTAGCAAACATACGATAAGTTTTTTTTTAAACATGAAATTATAAAAATATATTCCCTATTTCTTCATATGTGTGTATATTCTTTTTGTATGGGTAACGTTTAACCTTAACGTAAAACTTTTTGATACCCTATAATATACATTTTATTATATTCTTATTCTAGGAGTTTACAGAAACATTCATAATCTATACTTCTATACTAATATTATAAAGAGAGAAACTTTGTTTTTTTGTTTGTAACGAATAGGCTCCGAAAAACTACTGGACCGATTTTAAAAATTCTTTCACTTATGGATAGCTTAATTCAGTGTGAGTGCCATAGGCTATATGAGATTTTGAAAAAAAATAGGGATCCCTAAGAAAACTGCAATATTGTGAACCAAGGTGTCACATAATATAATTACCATATTCATAAATTTGCGTGCGCTGTGAAATGCATTGATGGTAGAATAATATAATGTACTAGGGGTTTGTAGTACTTATCAATATCTACAAAATAGTTCACGGAAATTTTATCCATCTATTTTGGTTTAGTCACAATAATCGAAACAGACATTATATGCATGCGCTGTGAAAAGTATTTGTGGTAGAATAAAGTAATGTACTAGGGGTTTGTAGTACTTATTAATACCTACAAAACGGTATACATAGATTATATCCATCTTTTTTGGTTTAGTCACAATAATCGAAAAAGTGATTATTTTTCATGCGGTGTGAAAACTATTGGTGGTAAAGTAATGTACTAGGGGTTTGTAGTACTTATCAATACCTACAAAACAGTATACATAGATTATATCCATCTATTTTGGTTGAGTCACAATAATTGAAGCAGTGAATATTATTCATGCGGTGTGAAAACTATTGGTGGTAGAGTAAAGTAATGTACTAGGGGTTTGTAGTACTTATCAATACCTACAAAACAGTATACATAGATTATATCCATCTTTTTTGGTTTAGTCACAATAATCGAAAAAGTGATTATTTTTCATGCGGTGTGAAAACTATTGGTGGTAGAGTAAAGTAATGTACTAGGGGTTTGTAGTACTTATCAATACCTACAAAACAGTATACATAGATTATATCCATCTTTTTTTGTTTAGTCACAATAATCGAAAAAGTGATTATTTTTCATGCGGTGTGAAAACTATTGGTGGTAGAGTAAAGTAATGTACTAGGGGTTTGTAGTACTTATCAATACCTACAAAACAATATACATAGATTATATCCATCTTTTTTGGTTTAGTCACAATAATCGAAAAAGTGATTATTTTTCATGCGGTGTGAAAACTATTGGTGGTAGAGTAAAGTAATGTACTAGGGGTTTGTAGTACTTATCAATACCTACAAAACAGTATACATAGATTATATCCATCTATTTTGGTTGAGTCACAATAATTGAAGCAGTGAATATTATTCATGCGGTGTGAAAACTATTGGTGGTAGAGTAAAGTAATGTACTAGGGGTTTGTAGTACTTATCAATACCTACAAAACAGTATACATAGATTATATCCATCTTTTTTGGTTTAGTCACAATAATCGAAAAAGTGATTATTTTTCATGCGGTGTGAAAACTATTGGTGGTAGAGTAAAGTAATGTACTAGGGGTTTGTAGTACTTATCAATACCTACAAAACAGTATACATAGATTATATCCATCTTTTTTTGTTTAGTCACAATAATCGAAAAAGTGATTATTTTTCATGCGGTGTGAAAACTATTGGTGGTAGAGTAAAGTAATGTACTAGGGGTTTGTAGTACTTATCAATACCTACAAAACAATATACATAGATTATATCCATCTTTTTTGGTTTAGTCACAATAATCGAAAAAGTGATTATTTTTCATGCGGTGTGAAAACTATTGGTGGTAGAGTAAAGTAATGTACTAGGGGTTTGTAGTACTTATCAATACCTACAAAACAGTATACATAGATTATATCCATCTTTTTTGGTTTAGTCACAAAAATCGAAAAGTGATTATTTTTCATGCGGTGTGAAAACTATTGGTGGTAGAGTAAAGTAATGTACTAGGGGTTTGTAGTACTTATCAATACCTACAAAACAGTATACAAAGATTATATCCATCTTTTTTGGTTTAGTCACAATGATCGTAAAAGTGATTATTTTTCATGCGGTGTGAAAACTATTGGTGGTAGAGTAAAGTAATGTACTAGGGGTTTGTAGTACTTATCAATACCTACAAAACAGTATACAAAGATTATATCCATCTTTTTTAGTTTAGTCACAATAATCGAAAAAGTGATTATTTTTCATGCGGTGTGAAAACTATTGGTGGTAGAGTAAAGTAATGTACTAGGGGTTTGTAGTACTTATCAATACCTACAAAACAGTATACATAGATTATATCCATCTTTTTTGGTTTAGTCACAATAATCGAAAAAGTGATTATTTTTCATGCGGTGTGAAAACTATTGGTGGTAGAGTAAATTAATGTACTAGGGGTTTGTAGTACTTATCAATACCTACAAAACAGTATACATAGATTATATCCATCTTTTTTGGTTTAGTCACAAAAATCGAAAAGTGATTATTTTTCATGCGGTGTGAAAACTATTGGTGGTAGAGTAAAGTAATGTACTAGGGGTTTGTAGTACTTATCAATACCTACAAAACAGTATACAAAGATTATATCCATCTTTTTTGGTTTAGTCACAATAATCGTAAAAGTGATTATTTTTCATGCGGTGTGAAAACTATTGGTGGTAGAGTAAAGTAATGTACTAGGGGTTTGTAGTACTTATCAATACCTACAAAACAGTATACAAAGATTATATCCATCTTTTTTAGTTTAGTCACAATAATCGAAAAAGTGATTATTTTTCATGCGGTGTGAAAACTATTGGTGGTAGAGTAAAGTAATGTACTAGGGGTTTGTAGTACTTATCAATACCTACAAAACAGTATACATAGATTATATCCATCTTTTTTGGTTTAGTCACAATAATCGAAGCAGTGATTATTTTTCATGCAGTGTGAAAACTATCGGTGGTAGATTAAAGTAATGTACTAGGGGATTGTATTAATTATCAATACCTACAAAACAGTATACATAGATTATATCCATCTTTTTTGGTTTAGTCACAATAATCGAAGCAGTGATTATTTTTCATGCGGTGTGAAAAGTATTGGTGGTAGAATAAAGTAATGTACTAGGGGTTTGTAGTACTCATCAATATCTTCAAAATAGCCCACGATAAATTATAACATGTGTTATGGTTTGGTCATTGTAACAGAAATAGTCATTAATTTGCGTGCGCTGCGTAAACCATCAGGGTTATATCTATTAAAATACAATGTATCACGAATTTACTCCTGATAAACGTCCACTATACCTACTTCTGCTACCCGTGCGAAGCCGGGGCGGGTCGCTAGTATAATATATATTCATATCATATTACAATAAGACACAGTACTGTAACTGAACGTTAGTATACTATTTATTTATTCTGTGGTACAAACAAGGGTGAAATACCAAAATTAAGTAAATTATATGTATTATGATGAATAAATTTTACATATTTTAGGGTTCCGTACCTAAAAAAGAAAAAAGGAACCCTTATTAAGATCAATTTGTTGTCCGTCTGTCTGTCTGTCCGTCTGTCAAGACTTTTTTTAACGGGAAGGCGTGGAGGTATCATGTTTATTGATAACAACTACACAGATCTGCGGACCCTTGCGGCTGTAGAAAAATCATACTTCGAAGTTAATGCAATCAAAAGTTATGGCCATTTTACTGTATATTTCCATACTTTGCGCAAGGAACTAATAGATGGCGCTGTACGTTCTTGATATATAGGTATGGAAGCCTACGCTGTGCATATATACGCATGCCTTAACAATTTTATTTAGTAAATATGTACACATTTTTAATATACTAGTTCTAAAACCCGCCACAATAAGAAAACGACACAATGGCGTTAGTGTTAGCAAGGGGAACCGCGTGTTCTGTGGGCGCTAGCGCCAGCAGACACCAATGTAAAGATGATTTAATATCAATAAATATATTATTAATTTAATGACTTAGTACTTAAATAAAATGTTAAATAATTTTAGTTGCTTCCTTTGAATTTCGCCTTTGTGTCACCTTATCGTCATCACTTTATCGTCATCTAGAGCAATTCGACGGTCAGTTTTAGTAGAGAAATTCACCTTCACCTACCACAGAACAGATAATAATACTACGTGCGTCTATGAGTGCGTACATATACTATTACTTATTCTGTGTCCAAGGTTACCCAGACCACAGAATGTATAATAGTACCACCGCCTATAAAGTAGGTAAGTACTTATAGTAATAGAGAAACTCACCAAGTTCCTTCTGTTCGGCATCACATAAGTTATCGTAGTATGGACACAGTCGTGTAGTGATGTCCAACCAAGCGTCGGCGCGCGCCTCCTTGCTCTTGTAGAGCTCGTTGTTCCTGTCCCACAACCAGGGACGTGCTTGAACCTCGTATATTATTTTATCTGTGCCTACTTTCAGTTTCATGATGTAAGTGAGCAACACGCGTGCGTGCGGCGTCGTTCACAGAGACCGTGGTACTGGAGAGTGGCAGGCACAGGCACGCACGCGGACTGTAGACGCGGTGCGGGTGGCGGGAGGCGGGCGGCGGGAGGCGGGTGCGGGCCCAAGGCTCCTACACTCTACACTCTACACTCGACACGGCCCCTCCGAGTGCCGCCGACCGCCTGCGCCGCGCCGGCCTCGCCCGCACGGAGCACGCGACACGCAATACACGGGGAGATAATTATAAAGCGTGCGCTACACTCGCATGCCGCATGCCTGACGATTTTTTCGCGTTGCGACAAAATGTTTATGGGGCTTTACTCTTATAATGAATTATCTTTTGTAACCAACATTTTATGCAAATAAAAGAATTTTGATTTTGATTTTTGATTTTGATGTGAACGGCTCACGATAGTAAGAAGGAATATTAACGAATGTTGGCCGACGGTTTTGTTTGCAGGTGTAATGAGTTAGACTTTCGACAGGAATCATAGATTTTAAAGTACCTACGTACATCTATAAGAGAAATAGGATTTTTGTGATTTTGATAAATTTTTTTTAATAATCGTGAATTGTGAGGAACTGGCAACAGTGATATAGAATAGACACAGAATAAAGATCTAAATACAGTAGGTATGGGTAGGTACAAAAGTATTTTGTTCATTATGAAAGAACGCCTTGACTGTACTCTAGGTAGGACTGTAAGTAGGTATTAATTTATTGAATGTAGGTAGGTATCTATAGTGTAAATAGATGAAAGATAGAGCAAGGAGGTATCTACTGTAAAGTATATAGCACCCAGTACACGTGTACATATAAGTAAGTATAAGTACACAGGTACCTACTATAGGTATCTACCTAGGTAGGTAGGCACACAGTTTAGTTTGTAGACTTCACATAATAATGAAGATCATGCAGTAGGTACGTGACGGAACCTCCTTCGATCGTGTATATATAGGTAGGTAGAGCTCTACTAATATAGGTAGGTACCTATTAGCTTACACCTACGCCCCTACGCCACTTGAATATTAACTAAACTAAGCTGGTAGGTAGGTAGGTATCTCATGAACTATTTAAATATACTTAAGTCATTATAATATAGGTAGGTATATAATTACTTAGGTATATCCACATGGAAAAAAAAAGGTGGGTCCGACAGCAAATATTATTTTTGGATAATTTTACTTATAATAAAAATTGTAATAGTATCGAATTTAGCTCGTTTGATAAGTCGTGGTCGCGATTTTAAAAAATATATAAGTACTTAGTTAGGTAGATATCATACTTAAGTAGTTATATTGGTTAAGTATAGGTACCTATAATATTATCCAACCGATTGGTTAGGTAAGTATAATAACATAAAACTGTACATTATATTACAACGAGTAGATAGATAGGTAAGTACCTACCTACATATTTATTATTACCTTTTACCTATATCAATATACATACCTATAAGTAGAAGTCAGTCTAACAGAAATTCAGTATTTTTATACATACTCGGGTAAGTATAATGTAAACATATGAATTAGGACACAGCTGCCCGATAACAGCTCATGTAATCAAACACTGGGCACATAGTGTACCAATGATATAATATATAACACGCACGTACCTACCTATATGCCACACAATTGGTATAGGCAGATACCTTATTTATATACACACAGATTTACAAATGCTATATCAATATTTAATCTTAATTTAATGGAAAATAGCACTTATTATGTGCCGATATGTCCAATTTTCACAAATATAGGTTACTAGGAATCTATATTTATATGTTTTGTAGGTTTTATTTAAACCGGTTTGTTAAACGACGCCATTTATGGTTGAATTAACATATTATATTCAGGAAAACATTGTTTTTCATTTGGCTGTTTAAATATAAACGTTGAAAAACAAAGCGATGATGCAACTACCTACCTGATTGCTTGAATATTATCTTTGTTAAAGAAAAGTGGGAAATCCAGTAAATAGTCAAAAATGTTAGGTATACTTAAAATTTTAAGTACGTAAGTAGATACTTTTCCTAAAAATAACTAAATATTGCCACTAAATGTCTTTAATAAAAAAATACTTACTTACTAAATAATTAGTTAGGTAAGTAAGTAAGCACTTGGTACTTACATACCTAAAATATTCAGATTGATTCACCTATTAGATAGGTACCTACCGACTAGCTATTATGAAAATGTAGTAAGAGAACACATTCTACGTAAGTATCTATACAGTCATTATCTTCTGATCATCTGGTTTTAAATAAATGTATTTCCTGAAAATATTATACCTATTCCATTTGAATTTGCTAATTGGAGTTAAATTCTTGCTAATTTATAAGACAGGTTACCTTCACTAGGTGTTCCAAGGTTCACAACCAAAAAACCAATTTAAATAAATAACAATAAATGAATGAATGAATGAAAACTCTTTATTGCTACCACAATATAACATAAAATAACAAAGAAGAAACCTTAAAACTAGAAAGAAGTAACAACTGGCGGCCTTATCGCTCAGAGCGATCTCTTCCAGGCAACTATGAAAAAAATCATGAAAAAAATTAATAAAATTATAATGTAACAAGTGTCTAGACTATTAATGTTTATGAGATAGAGCCCTGTGACTCGGTCTGTGACAGACGGATGGACGGAAGGTTTTCGGAGGCTTAGTAATAGGGTTGGTTCCCTTGGCACCCTTTGTGTATACAGAACCATAGAAATGAATGACTCACTGACTCGTGTCACCAGACCACTCGTAAAATGATTTAATTTATATATCTCCATAATATCCAGATACAACCGGTTATAGTTCAGTAAATCGTGACCTCTTTTCATTTATATAGGCCATAATGCTGCACTATGCATGTGACTCATATGTGTTATTACTTAAGGTAGTAGTAGTGCTGGGTGATGAAACTATTATTTAAGAATGTACTTTTATCCACAGTTTTGCAAGTTCTCTAAAGTTTATTTAATTCCGGGATCCATTTGATTAGCACAATTTAATTTTGGCATAACGATAATACTACTAATATTATATTGTATGTGAAAGTGTGAGGATGGATGGATGTTTGTTACTCTTTCACGCCTAAACTACTGAACCGATTGAGCTGATATTTGGTATGTACATAGCTTAGACGATGTAATAACACACGGGGTACATTTCATCTCGATATTCCCGTGGCAATGAAGACTACGCAGGTGAAACCGCGGGACACAACTAGTATGGAATAATTTTGGCATAATGATAGTTACGTATAAGTTATTATATGTTTTGGCATAATGTTATTTGGTATAAATTATATTATATTTATTCATTTTCAATGTGTAATAATATGAGAAATATTAGTAGGTAACACAATTTATTTTGTACATAATATCATTGAGAATGAATATAAATAAATAATAAATTAATATATATGTAAATTTATTTAATATTTGAAATATAATAATTATAAGACTACGGTGTTCGATAAAATATGTTATTTTTATTTTACATTGACATTTTAGACAATTTAAGTAAGCATTTTCAAATTGTGAAAGCCTGATGTGCTATGTGGTATTATGCTAATGTATTAGGGATCTTTAATTCCAATTCATCTCGATACAACCATTTTTAATTCCTTTCCAGTATACTTTTCAGCGAATTCTACGAGTATTAGTTTAGAATTAACGTATATAATATTATGTATAACCCATCTTACCATAGTAGAGTTTTGTGGAAGACATAGCGGTGACGGCAAGGAACCTAACGATGAAAATAGGTACTTCAGTATTCATTTATAAATTGACGGAACAGACAGATAGGCAATATACATAATAACACATAATAACAGACAAATGAAGACTATTTATGTAAACATAATATTGGCAGAGTGCCTTTATTGAAAAAAGACTAAACAATAGAGCTACCTACTTACTATCTACCCTAACTAAATATATTATGCCAAAGAACACTTCGAAAATCCACAGGCCGACATGCCAGCCTATAGAAAATCCAAGTGCTCTAAACCACTGTCAGATGGCAGCGTACCCAAGATACTGGCGGCATTGCCACGTTGAATAGCAATGCTTATACGTTGAGCCAGATAAACGCCAGCATTTTGATCACGCGTCGCCTCGACCAAGCGCTCAGATAGATTTTTGAAAATGCGATGAGCTCCCGGCCCCCACGGTCCCAGAGTCTCGACCCCAAACGGTTCAAATATGTAACCGCTACCGAGGTTTGCATACTTGCCCCGCTTGCGTAACAAATAAAGACAAATAGGCAATATAAATAATATGTATAGGTATCTCAAGTACACCATATATTATGTTATTTGTATGAGTATATTATACTCGTCTCAAGGACGTTTACATGGAGCGATTTACATAAGCGATTGTGAGTCAATATAAGCATGTCTGTTTATCATTATATACTACTTACTGGCTTACATGTGGTTTGAAACATTTTAATAAGTTTACCTAGATTAAGTTAACGCAATGTATATAACTAAACCAGGTATTATATCATTATATACTAGATAGGAATAGTCTAGTGTTCAGTATTTACATGTGTCAGTTCCTACTTCCTACATGATTTCAAAGTCTAGACGGTTTCAAGTGTAGATAACTAGATCTACTTATTTATATGTATTTTAATACATTAAAGAATAGTATATAAGAGGTACTTTGAGAGATGGCACTGCGCATACATTTTGAGAAGTATAAATCTATACTTAATATTATAAAGAGAGAATCTTTGTTTTTTTGTTTGTAACGAATAGGCTCCGAAACTACTGGACCGATTTTAAAAATTATTTCACTTAATTTCAATTAAGCTATCTATAAGATAGCTTAATTCAGTGTGAGTGACATAGGCTATATGAGATTTTGAAAAAGATTAGGGATCCGTAAGAAAACTGCAATATTGTGAACCCCGGTGTCACATATATTCATTAATTTGCGTGCGCTGTGAAATCTATTGATGGTAGAATAAAATAATGTACTAGGGGTTTGTAGTACTTACTAATATCTACAAAATAGTCCACGGATATTTCATCCATATATTTTGGTTTAGTCACAATAATCGAAACAGACATAATATGAATGCGCTGTAATAAGTATTGGAGGTAGAATAAAGTAATGTACTAGGGGTTTGTAGTACTTATCAATACCTACAAAACAGTATACATAGATTATATCCATCTTTTTTGGTTTAGTCACAATAATCGAAGCAGTGATTATTTTTAAATGCGGTGTGAAAACTATTGGTGGTAGAGTAAAGTAATGTACAAGGAGTTTGTAGTACTTATCAATACCTACAAAACAGTATACATAGATTATATCCATCTTTTTTGGTTTTGTCACAATAATGGAAGCAGTGATTATTTTTCATGCGGTGTGAAAACTATTGGTGGTAGAGTAAAGTAATGTATTAGGGGATTTTAGTAATTATCTATATTTACAAAACAGTATACATAGATTATATCCATCTTTTTTGGTTTAGTCACAATAATCGAAGCAGTGATTATTTTTCATGCGGGGTGAAAACTATTGGTGGTAGAGTAAAGTAATAGCCCAAGAGCCCGTGACGGCCAGACCTTCGTTATTTTATAAAAGCTGAAAGTTTCTCTGTGTGTGTCCCTAGTACAGGTAAGAATGATCCCCACTCACGAAGCTGAGGCAGCGGTGGCTTTGGCAGGTAACAGGTAACAAAGGTGTATAAAATTCCATCTCAAATTTATCATAAAATAAAACTTAATTTTTTTATATTTGATTCATAATAGTATCAAAACTCACGTTGCTCATTGCCAGATAGTTAGTATGGTTGCAACCCTCTGTCGGACACCCTTAAACTATTATAATTTATAATTATACTTACGTTATATTATAAAGTCTAAATTTTATATATAATGTTTTGGGGGCCTATTAATCTATGTTTACATAATAGCCGGACAGTTTCGACGGTTCTATCATCTTGCCAGACGCATTCAAAGTGAGCAGTATTTGGGAGAGCAAGGAGCGTATACAGTAACTAGTGCGAGTGAGACAGAGCGCTTGGTCTATTGCGGCCCTTCACTTCACTGCGCATCAGCTGTTGTTTATTGTAACTATCTGGTGAACGGTTATGCTCAGAATAAACGTATTATTTTTCTGTGCAGTTTATAAAGTAAATGTGATCAGCAGGCCTACCATCAACTTATAGGCTAGCAATTCAATTCCGACTCTATTCAATTTAGGTACCTAAAAATTTCATACCATCAACTCATTATGCGACGATCGCATTTGAATCGTATTACGTCAGAAAGAATGAACAAAACGTTGTCTCTGATCCAACTTTCCGCCGCCGAGCGAGAAAAAGACAACGCTATATAAAAATCTCGTGGTCTCATTCAATGGCCGCTTCGTTTTGAAACGGCATCTTACATAAAAATCGGAAATTACCGGATTTTTTTAGACCCCAATTTTATATTAAGTTTTGCGAATAAAATACATTAAATTATTTTATATTTTACAAAATTTTATTTATTTAATATTTTGGGTATAGTGTCTTACCATTAATGCTTGAATTTCCAAGATTATTATACGAAATCGTAATTAAAATTTTTGAACGAACTAGCCGATGTCATCCTTATTATTCTTTACGAGCGCGGTAGTTTTAAAAGTGGAATTATTAGTTTGTGTTTGGCGTTTGGAACAAAACAAAGTTAGTAAATTTATAATGAGGTAAGCTGTTAGGTTATGTTTTCTATATAATTAAGTGTTTTGGATATTATTTAACGATTCGTAATTTCAAACCTCAATAATAATTCCATGTCCAATCAACAGTGTGGAATTCGTGTACCTTTACCTTTCTTAAGTGTTTTTTTTTTATACAGTTAACAATCTCGTCAAGTGGTGGCACGAAGGGTTACGTACCACCAGTTAGAAATATTGTGGGAAGCTCTAAACTCTCATCGAGAACATCTTCAAAACAAAATCATCTTCGTTGATGCACTCCAACAGCTCAAATAATAGTAGTTCGTCATACATACTATTCAATATTCAAACAACTCTTGCGCCCGACGTTAAACTTAGTTGATTAGTATCTTAGATATTATTATGTCACAGAGTCACAGCTCTACTTATCGACTTTAGCCTCAATAATGAAAATAGCACACTTACACTTACAGAGATTTAAAAAGTACACGGAAATATGTAAAAACGATTCAGTTTGGCGAAACAAAACTAACTTTTATTGAATCGCTAGATTTGACAGTTATGCTATTCAGGTTCAGTCGTAAGGAAGCATCATAGTACGAAAAGAACGAACGAAACTAAGCTTGCCATTCAGTTTAGGTTTTGTTTTGGCGGGAATTTTAAACTGATCGGCTTAACAAGGTCATGGTACGAAAATAGCGACGCAGTTCAGTTTAGGTCCTAAACTGAATTGCTTATCTAGTTGATGGTAAGCCTGCAGTTGTAATAAAGTGCTATCATGAGTGACGAAAAAATAGTTTGCTTTGTTTGTAAGAAAAGTGATGAACATATAATAATATTTTCTGAGGAAACTTTAAAAAAATGTCAGACTATTTGATAATTATGTTAAATTATTGTACGTTAATTTTGGACTATTTGTAATAACTTGGTTTTTTTACTATTGCAGAAAAGAATGAAGAAGGCGATATTTGAGTTTCGATAAGATTGAAATTGTATTAGAACAATTTTACTGAGTATTGTTTTAAATATTTGTTATTCAAACTGTAAAAATTTATTTAATGAAACTTCTTGATTTAGAAAAAAATAAACTGCACAATTTGAACTTAATAACAGTGGATGCGCAGTGAAGGGCCGCAATAGACCAAGCGCTCTGTCTCACTCGCACTAGTTACTGTATACGCTCCTTGCTCTCCCAAATACTGCTCACTTTGAATGCGTCTGGCAAGATGATAGAACCGTCGAAACTGTCCGGCTATTATGTAAACATAGATTAATAGGCCCCCAAAACATTGTATATAAAATTTAGACTTTATAATATAACGTAAGTATAATTATAAATTATAATAGTTTAAGGGTGTCCGACAGAGGGTTGCAACCATACTAACTGTCTGGCAATGAGCAACGTGAGTTTTGATACTATTATGAATCAAATATAAAAAAATTAAGTTTTATTTTATGATAAATTTGAGATGGAATTTTATACACCTTTGTTACCTGTTACCTGCCAAAGCCACCGCTGCCTCAGCTTCGTGAGTGGGGATCATTCTTACCTGTACTAGGGACACACACAGAGAAACTTTCAGCTTTTATAAAATAACGAAGGTCTGGCCGTCACGGGCTCTTGCTCTATAATGTACTAGGGGTTTGTAGCACTTATCAATACCTACAAAACAGTATACATAGATTATATCCATCTATTTTGGTTTAGTCACAATAATCGAAAGTCATTATATTATGCATGCGATGTGAAAAGTATTGGTGGTAGAATAAAGGAATGTACTAGGGGTACTATGGGTTTGTATGGGTTTGTATGGGTTTGTACTATGTACTAATAAATAATTAAATTTAGAAAACGACCTCCTCTTTTTCTGCTTCAACGGCTCAATGAATGTGTTGTTTGAATGTGATGTTGAGGTCAACATTACATTCAAACAACACATTCATTGAAACGCTTTCAATGTGCCTGAACATGATTTATTCGACCACTGGCCCATCTGAAACTGAAGCCACAGAACAGATAATAATACTACGTACTGAAGCTGCAGCATCAAGATCAGGTCACTGGAACACTGGATCGGAACACTGAAAGTTCCTGTATCCCTTCTACCGCTAGAAAAAAAAATTTAAACATCATCTGAACCAATTTTCGTGAGACAGATAGGAACTCTCTCGATCAGACCTATAAAGAGCATTTTATTCGGACAACAGATAAACATTTATGTTTCTTATGCCTTATACTATACTGCACTGTTATATATATATATATATATATATATATATATGTAAATTATACAATTAAAATCATTCGCGTATTTGATGCTTCTTTACTTTTTGTAAGAACCAAATCATTCCGTTTGCCAGTTGGCAAAGGCCTCCTCCAACCTACTCCATTCTAATCTCTCTCTGGCTACTCTACTCCATGTTGTGCCTGAAACCTGCCTGATATCATCGTCCCATATTTTTTTTGTCTGCCTCTTTTCCTTTTACCTTCCCTTGAGTACCAATGTGTAATTACTTTGCTCCATTTGTCCTTTCCTCTGCCCATGTGTCCCGACCACTTCCATTTTAGCCGCTTTTATTTTTAGGGTTACGTCCTGTATCTTGTGTCTTCTTCGTAGTCCTGAGTCTTCTTCCTGATGTTGATGTTTCTTATTCTATCCCCCCTCTTTACTCCTTTCATGCTTCTCTCCATTGCTCGTTGGCAAATAGCAATTCTATTAGGTTGTGTTTTTTGTTATGGCCCATGTTTGGCTTCCATTCATTAAGATTAAGATTTACGATCAGACCTGCTTTTAACACAAAACCGCGCGTCCAAATCTGTCCACTCGTTGCTCGTGTAGGATACTAAGATGCCTCAGACAGATACACAGACACGTCAAGCTTATAACACCTTCACATCGTCCTCTTTCGATCGGAGGTTTATAAAATGACATTACACTAAACTTTTAACCCGGCAGCCGTCCATACCAATCACATCATAGTCATCTGCCATCTGACTACAGATACATCTGACTACTAAATCCACATATTCCTACGTCCTACGGCTTAAACTAACGCAAACACATCACATATAAACAATTACTGTGCTAATTAAAATGACTGATAAACATAGTACGTATATGTTGTAGCATAGCGCAGGCTAGGCGTGGGTATGTCTAGCGTCCGAGCCGAGTTGGTACCGACAGACAGATAATCTACAATTATCATAACAATAATAGGACTAGCAGCCCTGGAATTGCAAGGGAATGTATTACTTTCCCTATTATTTTTCTCTTTCAGATTTTATCTGCTATGAGAACGAGTCTCATAACCAGGAAAGAAATTTTATCCCCGTATCAGGGTGCCCCTGTTGGCTGCAAACATATTTCGTAAATGTTGAGGACGTTTCGAGAAAAGCTTGGACTCGGTTCTAAGAAAGAATAGAGATTAAATCTAGAAACGAACTTTTAGTAAGTGCAAAACGACCGAAAAACACTATAAGACTGATGGATCAATGAACCTGTCAGTAAATCATTTAAGAGAGAAGATTCAGATCGGTGGGTGGTGAGTGGTGTTCCTTATTATTTCTTCTTATTTTAACTTTACGCGGAATCAACAGCAGTTTGTTGCAATTTACAACTTTGTAGTGAAGCAATCACCAATAGATTTCGTGAACGTTCCTGCTATTCCCGTTTTATTATAGGCGTTAATGTTTACTGACTCCGACTAAATATAGGAGTCACGCAGAGACTGCGTGGCGCGTGCGTGCCATCTATACACAGTTTACGACATATACAGCAACGCTACTGGCCTTATCTCATGATTACTGTGATAGTCTAGCATCTAGATTACATGCTGATTGCAAGCGCTGATACATTCTTGCAGGAAAATTGGCAGGTGCAAGTAAACAAACATCTGATATGTATAAACATTATATAAAGGACAATTTGAAAATATCAGCGCATTTCTTTCCAGATCATTAAAATTAAAAATTAAGTACTTTAGAGTAGAAAAAGTTTTTGTACCTAGTTATCTGATTACTATAGTTTACCTACTGACACATGGTTGCACTGCGATCAACTTGCAAATTGATCAGCACCAAAGGTTAGCAAACAATTGTATGTGTTCAATGATAAATTGATATAAAATATAAACCTATGTCATACTCCGCTCTATATCTGCTACAACCTCGTCGCAATGCAGAATCGGCACGTCGCATTTAGTTTCATGAACATAGCAATATATTTATCGAGACAAGGTACGAGGGTACAGGTATACAGGTTTCAGAGTTTTTGCTTTCTGCACGATAATCGAAACGTGTAGAGTTTTTGCTATAACTTATCTAACATGTAAGTAAATGTAGAAGGTATCGCAAAAACCAGACAAAAAATGCTGAAACCTTGTAGGCTGTAAGTGATATTGAAAAAGGCACCCAAGGTTAGTCGTACCTCAGGGCCACGAGTGATGGAAGGCGAAGGGAATATTACTATATTACCGGGACTTTATCACTCAAACACTCTAGTTTGTGGAATCGTTTTAGAACAATACAGAGGTCATTATATACTACTCTTCTTAACTTGTAGATAAAGGGCTTGTAGATAAAGATCGTGATCTGCAATTTACAATTAACCCAAGCAGAAAAAGGAAGGGGTGCTATAATAATTGACGTGTGTTTGTATGTGGCAACGTAGCTCCTACACAGTTGGTTTTTAAAAAATAAGTTTCCCAACCTAGTCAGCTCGTTGTTTAATAAATAGAATATTATTTACTACTACTTCATTAAATAACTACTTTATAAAATGGTAGAGTGGATGTCGCCGGCACCGGCAGCGACCGTGACGATGAGGTGACACCGACATCACTCATCACCGGGGTGCTGCGTGATAAAGTCTCTTATTCTCTGATGTTACTTTGTTAGAACTTTACTTACTGATTGTTTACTCGTCTATTAGCAGATATATCATATATTATAGGTATTTTTCATTAGCAGGTACATGAGTTCATTATAATGAAAGTAAAATAGTACATTATGAAACAAGTGTGCTAAGTTGAACATTACGCACGAGGTGGTAATGTTCGCGCGAGCCAAAGGCGAAATTATTCTAAATACGTTTTAAAATGTAATGAACACAAAATAATATTTTCAATACAAAAATTAAGATTAATTTGTTGTTAAAAATATATAATTAGATGAAATTATGATACAAATTATTGTTAATGAGAATATATTAAAAAAAAATATTTATAGTTTTTTGGCATGTAAACTCTTTGTTGCGATTACAAAAATGTAAAGTAAAAAGCACTAGAGCTGTAATGTAAAGTACATTGAACCTAAATACGTTGAGATAACGGTCACGTTACAAGTAAGGGTGTTGAAGATAGGGTGTTGCGTATATTAGTGTTAAACTAACCTCCACTTTTATCATTATTATTATCACAATAAATATATCTGACGGATGAGCCAATTTCTGGCTTATTCACATGTACGAGTACACCTAAAGTACATTGTTTTAAAGGTAAAAGTATACCTAATAATGCAATAGGTAAATACCTACCTATTGCTTTAGGAAATAAACTTTTTATTTATTAATTGCACTGTAAACGCGAACAATAATTATAAGAGTAGAGGGAAGCTTCGGAGACCGGAGATGACACTATTTATATTGTACCACAGATTGTACGCAATATTATGTTTCTTCTGGCACATCACGGTTTACTCACACCAATGAAATTTCACTACAGCTACCTATAGGACGTTTAAAAAGGTTCTGCAGCAAAATATTCGCAAAACACCAGAATCACACATAAGTACACACTGACACATCTCGAGCGCAATGTGTGAATGTATTGTTTACGCCAGCTTCTAGTAACCGGTTTATATGTATCAGTATGGTACCTATATTTACTTATAATATTAAATCACCGCGTTGTTTCTACCTAATCAGCAGTAGATAGGTCTAATCAAGTGTCACGCTACTAGTATCAGAACTGATAGCTCGTCAAGCCATCTATCAAACACAGTCAGTCAGTCAGTCGCGTAATGATGACGTCACTGAGCTAATGATCATGTTCAAAACATATATGACTCATTATGTTAATGAACTTTTAATTTGTATCTATCCTACTTATATTATAAATGTGAAAGTTTGTGAGGATGGATGGATTGATGTTTGTTACTCTTTCACGCCAAAACTACTGAACAGATTAGACTGAAATTTGGTGTGTAGGTAGTTTAGACTATGCAGTACTTTTTTCATGATATTCACACGGGAATGATGACAACGCGGGTGAAACCGCGGGGCACAGTACACTCACGGTAGTACTTTATAGACTAAACAAAATATAATAACTTAATTAAGTACCTGCTTGTTTGAAGTATTTCTTCGTCTTGTAGATTCATTGCACAGTGGTGTCAGAGTAGTCATGTCGACCGAATGCCTCTGACAGCTGACATGACACCGAAATGGCCATCCGCCATCCATCCAAGTGAGTTGTGCAGTAGGTCATATTACTTGATGTCCTACTGCTCAACTAGTTGAGTAATGGGGTAGTAACGAATTGGTTATTCCGAACTTTCAATAAAACGAAAAAAAATCCTCATAAATATTCCAAAAAAATACGGAAATCAAGTGAACCCCGGGGAGGTTTCCCCATTATGTCCGGAGTTCATTTACAACTGAGAAGCAAATCTAAGGAATTCAATTTCCTTTTGGCAAAAGATTTTAGATTATTTTACATCGAGTGTCGAGCGTGAACCTCTCACCCAGGGACCAGGGACCAGGGACCAGGGACCAGGGACCGGCTGAATCTATTCAACAACTTTAATTATAATACCCGAACTCGATCGCCGATCATCAGCACAAATTCTAAGCGAAAAAAAAAACAATTTTCTTCCTTGTGAGAGCCGAAATCGGAAATTTCTATTTTGCCTTTAAATTGAGGGCGAGATTTTATTAAAATCAAGGGGAAGAATATTTAGATTTTTGACACTGGCGTTATTTTTTTTTTAAATTGCATCCCTTAAGGCGTGGAATGGCAAAGGCTGTGAAATGGAAATAATTTGCATTTTAATATTGTAATTAAGCTGGAAATAGACGGCGATTGAAGTTTATGGGTTGAAGACGTCGAAGAGATCTCCTTCAAACAATGAAGGGTATTTGGTTAGTTATGGAAAATATATAAAAGGCCTTTTTTATGGTATTTTACATTAATAAGATTTTATATAAAGAGAAGTTTTACCGTAATATCTACTAATTCTTTTTAACCCCCAAACAACAATGGAATGGATGTTATAAGTTTGACATGTCTGTGTCTGTCTTTGCCATCGTAACTCCTCAACAATTGTAAATGTAAAATATTTTTTTATAAAAAAACCTTATTGTATTATTTTCTTTATCATAATATTTTTTAGCATAAGCACCATAAGGCTAACTTTTTTGGGAATTTTTTTTGGCATTTAAATAGCTAGTATGCTATATACCTTTTATTTTCAAGGTAATGGAAGACTAACAGTCATCCATTTTGATATAATTTATGCCTAAAAATGAGTATGCCTAATGACTTAGTATGCGAAACAACATTATGCTTATAAATATTATGCTAATCAACAATGTGCGTTATAGTAATTGTTATGGTTAAACAAAATATTATTGACTAGTGGCCCGCCCCGGCTTCGCACGGGAGAAGTAGAAGTGAACGTTTTAACAGGAGTAAATTCGTGATACATTGTTTTTATAGGTATAACCCTAATGGTTTACGCAGCGCACGCAAATTAATGACTATTTCTGTTACAGTGACCAAAGCTTAACAGATGGAAACAATTTCCGAGACCTATTTTGATGATATATAAGTACTACAAACCCCTAGTACATTATTTCTACCACCATTAATTTTCATACCGCATAAAAATAATGACTTCTTCGATTATTGTGACTAAATCAAAACAGACTGATATAATGTCCGTGGACTATTTTTTGTAGATAGTGATAATTACTACAAACCCCTAGGCCTAGAACATTACTTTATTCTACCATAAATAGTTTTTACCGCATGCATATAATGACTGTTCGATAATTGTGACTAAACCAAAATAGGTGAATATAATGTCTACTATATTCACCTATAAGTCTACTCCATACAAACTTTCAACCCCCATTTAATACACTTAGGGGTAAAATTTTGAAAAATCCTTTCTTATTACTTGTCTAGACTATAAAAATAATATATTGTCAAAATTTCATCATCATCGGTCCAGTAGCTTTAGCTCTGGGTTGATGAGTCAGTCAGTCAGTGAATCACTTTCTCTCTTTATATAATAGTATAGATAACATACCTTATACGAAAAAAAAAATGCCAAATAACTTTATGGGAAATACAATTATTCTGAATGATCATTTTGCCAGTAGAAGCTATATGTAAAAACTATTATGCGTAACTATCATTATCCCAAAAACCATTATGCCTTAATCGTTATGCCAAATTAAATTATGCCAAAAAATCATGTTGATCAAAGGGATCCCGTTACAGATAGATGGACCATGGTCCGACGATGGAGTAGGAAGACGAGGGTTTTTTTAATTTCTTAATTTACACTCGTTACTGATCCTGTTCTCAGTTCAACAAGAAATACAGTTTCATGTGAACACTCAGCGCTAGTGTAGTAATGTTGTCATAATATGACTTCTTAATAGTTTTGGATTAGAATATTCCGATGTGGTGTGATTATAGAGTAGTGGCGCGGGGCGCAACTAGTGAACTATAATTTTATCTTTAGATAGTAGGACACCGGCACACATAGGTATTATGTAGGTACATGGTCGCAGTATGTAAAACAAAAGTAATAAGAATCCTTTGATTCCGCCTGACCGTAGCAATAAAACATAGAACGAGCGTCGTGAGATCAACCAGAGCGGTACAGATACTACCAGATGGTGGTAATTACTCACTTTACGATACTGACGATCTTCTGTCAGAGTACTGTTCAATACACAAGTATTTTAACATATCTTTAAAAAAAATTCAAATATCAAATTCAAATTCAAACATTTCTTAATTCAAATTGGTCCTTAGTCTAAGACACTTCTGCAACTCATTCAACGAGTTGGTTGTGTTTGGGCTTGTTGAAATGAAGATTATGGAAAAGTAAGGCTTATTCTACAACAATCGCCTGCGCATCGGCGGCGGGGGATTATTGAACTAAATATCTACAAAACCCCTATAGGTAATAATAAATAAGAACAACAAAAATAAAAATCTTTTTTTGAATTATAATTATCTAATAATGTGTATTTACTCTATTTACCTATTTCATTGAAAGTATTTTCGTGTTGCCTGTACACATAGTGTCGAATTTTATGAAACGCTCGTAAAACAAACGTAATCATACATTTACGGTCCAAAAACTGCGCTGTAAAATGTAATCCGCACGTTATAATATTATGTAGTCTTTATCCCTTCGACATAAGGACTATATATTATAAGGTCAGCGTTTAGATAAAAAGAATTTGTCACTTGCGTCTTCGTAAAGTTTTTTTATTAGAAATTAGAATAAGTGCCGTGGAGTTACCGGCTTTAGAATAGTGCTCCACACCCTCTCTACCCGTGGGCAGCAGCGTCCTCTACAAAAAACCATCAACCTGCGCTCGACAACCCGCCCGCCAAGCGCGTCGAGTATTGGCAAAACCCCCCTTTATGGGGGAGGCCTATGTTCAGTAGTGGATTATCAACGGCTGAGATGATGATGATAATGATGATTGGAATAAGAAAGGACCATTATATATTTTATGATCAGTTTTATGACTGTAGTTATAATAATAAATATACTATTTAGGTATCGTTCATAACAATATCGGCAGATAGTAGGTAAGGTGTCTATAAGTATCAAAAGATTCGTTCGTATTACCTACTTCTATTTGACTTATTCCGTTTCCTCCAAAAAACAATTCTTATCACTTCCAAATTGTCGTAGTATGTAGTTATTTATTTCCGCCTGTCCTCCAAAATCTAAATCAGGTACCAACAGAATAATTATCCTTAAGTAATGGCATTTTTCATATTATATTAATTATTAACTTTTTTTTATTATAGGCTTGTATGACCATAATAAAAATTATCTCGTATAGTTTCAACAGGTAACATTCTAAATTCCAAACTACTTACATCGAATTCACTTGCGCTAATAATTGACAACTTTTGTTACTCGTTTTTGCAAAAAGGTTAAAAAAAATAATATGTGATATTTTCCCCACACGGTCATCTGGTCCCAAACTAGACTAGAAGCCTGAACTAAGCCAGGGGACGTCCAACTAGATGACTATCTGCTGACTTGGCATTCTGCTTTCATGTCATTTCTAGCTAAATGACCTTTGACTATTTAGGTAAACTGCTTTTATGTCAATCCAACTAAAGTGTCTTTCAGTTAAAGGTCATTCCGATAGGTACAGGTACCCAATATAAGTACGTAGTGCTATATAATATATTTGGTTGTGGATTATCCAATTAGGCGCGCAACAAGTATAAGCAGGCCACAGGGGTGTCACTTCGTTAGGTTTTTACGATCAGAGCCACCCCTAATAATGTTACTTGATGCTTATTACTGTCGCTCTACACTCTACACTCTGCTCAATTATATATGCATTCTTGTGATGACGTTCACATCGCACACTATACTACTTATATAGTGTATATAATGTAATGGGGATATGAATATAATGTACATACATGTACATACATAGCAGGTACCTAAATAATGTAACTATAAATCTAGGTACCTATTTCATAGTTAAGGATAATAATGGTAAGTTTTTTCCGATAGGTATCATAGTATCATAAAACCTTGATTGAATGAACCGGGAACCGGGGAAAATGGGATCGGAATTCGGAATTCTGAGATTCCCGACCCCAATTTAAAAAAACTCGATTTTATTTTGGTAAGTCTCAAAATTCTCCATAAATGAATAATTTCAGATTTTCCTCCACGAATAATATTCTTGCTGTATAAGTACCGTAAGAAAAACAACCGTACAACTGAAATACCAGGCATCTATTGCAATATGCAACCGATAGCCAATAAGAAGTTTAGTGTGTCATTACTGATAAGGGAGAGGGAGGGGGAAGAACGTCAACAATAAATAAATATACCTTCACTTGGCAACAACAGAGCTTCCAGACCTTAACCACAGAATAAATAATAGTACTAGCACTTTTTACAACGGAGGACGGAGTGGGAACTAGGAAATTCTCGATTGCCACCAGTGGGCTGTGGACAGGAGAGGGTGGTGGCGAATGTATTAATAAAAACATTTTATTCGCATATAAAAAAATAATTTTAAAGGAAAATAATGTAAGATAAGTGTGTCAGTGTTCAGGTGACATCGATCTCTAGCTCTCCAAACCGACTGCTGACGAGATATGGGACCAACAGGAGGGGTCACCGACCTTGGGGCGGTGCAGCTCTACATCTCTAGCTCTCCAACCGACTGCTGACGAGATATGGGACCAACAGGAGGGGTCACCGACCTTGGGGCGGTGCAGCTCTACATCTCTAGCTCTCCAACCGACTGCTGACGAGATATGGGACCAACAGGAGGGGTCACCGACCTTGGGGCGGTGCAGCTCTACATCAACTGAAATTAATTATAAAATTATAAGGAAAAACAATAACTTTTTTAATTACCTATGTGTACTAATCACCTTCGTTATAAACACACTTAGATAACATTAGGTAGGTAGGTACTAGATTGAAACTAAAATAAGCCTTTAGTACGTTACGAGTAGTACTTACTTTTATTGATTCTTTGACTCTCATCATCATCATTTCAGCCATAGGACGTCCACTGCTGAACATAGGCCTCCCCCTTAGATTTCCATCCAGTCCGGTTGTAAGCGGCCTGCATCCAGCGTGCTCCTGCCGTACTTATCAGATCGTCTGTCCACCTTGTGGGAGGACGTCCTACGCTGCGCTTACCAATCCGTGGTCTCCATTCAAGAACTTTACGGCCCCATCGGCCATCAGTTCTACGTGCTATGTGCCCTGCCCATTGCCACTTCAACTTGCTAATCCGCTGGGCTATGTCGGTAACTTTCGTTCGTCTACGGATCTCCTCATTTCTGACTCGATCTCGCAGAGAAATCCCGAGCATAGCCCTCTCCATAGCTCGTTGCGCTATTTTGAGCTTACTTATAAGGCCCACAGTCAGGGACCACGTTTCAGATCCGTAAGTCATCAATGGTAACACACACTGGTCGAAGACCTTCGACTTGAGGCACTGAGGTATTTTGGACGAGAAGACATAGCGCAGATTTCCAAAAGCTGCCCAGCCTAGTTGGATTCGACGATTGACCTCTTTCTCGAAGCTGGATCTACCGAGTTGGACTACTTGTCCTAGGTAGACGTACGAGTCAACAGCTTCAAGAATCGCGTTTCCAACCGGTACTGGGGTCGGCGCAACATGGGCATTAGACATCACCTTTGTCTTGTCCATGTTCATTTTAAGGCCGACCCGTTGAGAAACTCGATTGAGGTCTTCGAGCATTATGCTGAGATCTTCCATCGATTCTGCCATGACTACAATGTCGTCGGCAAACCGAAGGTGAGTGATGTATTCGCCATTAATATTGATGCCGTGTTTTTGCCATTCCAGAAGCTTGAAGGCGTCCTCCATTGCGGCAGTAAACAGTTTCGGAGATATAACGTCTCCCTGTCTTACGCCTCTATCCAACGGGATCGCCTTCGAACTCTGGTCCTGTACTCGAACCGACATAGTGGCGTTACTATACAAGCACTTCAACACTTCGATATACCGATAGTCAATATGGCATCGCTGGAGAGACTCGAGCACCGCCCATGTCTCGATCGAATCAAAGGCCTTTTCGTAGTCCACAAACGCTAAACATAATGGCAAATTATACTCCTCGGTCTTCTGTATAATTTGGCGAAGCGTGTGGATGTGGTCTATGGTGCTGTAGCCCTTTCGGAAACCTGCTTGCTCAGACGGCTGGAAGTCATCGAACCTGCGACTGAGACGATTCGTAATGACCCTCGAAAACAACTTATAAACATGGCTCAGAAGCGAGATGGGTCTGTAATTCTTCAACAAGGTGTTATCACCTTTTTTGAAGAATAGCACCACCACGCTTCTGTTCCATGCTTCTGGCGTTACACCTTCGAATATGACAGAGTTAAAGAGCCTCTGGAGGACTTTAAGTACCGGTGTTCCACCCGCTCTCAGAAGCTCTGATGTAATTCCGTCATCACCCGGCGCCTTGTTGTTTTTGAGTTGTTTCAGGGCCATTCTAATCTCGTACAGGCTGATGTCCGGGATATCTTCGGTATAGTGTCGGGTCAGCTTGGCTCTTGGGTCTTTGGCCGCGCTGCTAACAGGCTTTGCGACCGAGGCGTATAGCTGTCCATAGAACCTCTCGATCTCCTCTAACACCTCCGCTTTTGTCGACGCCATACTGCCATCTTCTCTCTTCAGCTTTGTCAACCGGCTTTGCCCAATAGACATATCTCTTGCAAACACTTTGGAGCCTTTCTTCCGCTCTATCGTCTCTTTAATATTATTAGTATTAAAGATACGGATGTCATGCCGCAAGGATTTAGAAATTCGTCTATTGAGCTGCCTATAGGACTTAGCATCACTGGAAGACTGCAGTCGTAACGAGCGTCGCTCAGCCATGAGGTTTAGGGTGTGGTCGGATAATTTCTGAGGTCTATTTGTACGGCGGGGCTTATAGAACTTAGAGCCCACCGTTTGGACAGTTTCTACGAGCCTGTTATTAATCTCGTCCACCGATGCATCGATATTCTCCAGGCAAGCGAAGCTATTAGATAGTTCGAGTTGAAAGCTTTCGGGGTTTTGTATATGGGCGCGAGTAGGTCGGAGCGTGGACTTCATCAGGCGTGACCTTTCAAGTTTGACGTCAATATTCAATGTGCCTCTTACAAGTCTGTGATCACTCCCGGTTTTCACCATGTGGATCACGGAAACATCATTGAATATATGTCTCTTGTTGGTCAAGATGAAGTCTATCTCGTTTCTCGTGGAACCATCGGGGCTCAACCAGGTCCATTTCCTATGAGGCGGCTTCTGAAAGAAAGAGTTCATCAAAAAGAGTCCCTCCTTCTCCAGGAAATCGGCCAGCCTCTGTCCCCTAGGGTTCCGTTGCCCATATCCATATTGCCCCACTCTCAGCTCGCCATCGCTTTTCTTGCCTAGCTTTGCATTAAAGTCCCCCATAACAACAGTGAAGTGGGTCTCGGACATATGTATGGCCCTACTGACATCCTCATACATAGTCTCCACTTCATCATCTGGGTGTGACGAGGTAGGTGCATACACCTGAATGACCTTCAGCGAGTATCGTTTGGATACTCTGAGTATTAGGTATATGACCCTGCTCGAGACACTTTCAATGGTAATAATGTTGTTAGTGAGGGACTTGTGGACGAGAAAGCCGACACCACCTTGGGACTGTTGGTCGCCCTCCCGGTAGTAGAGTAGGTTACCTGATCTTAGGGTTATCGTGTCCTCGCCCTCTCTACGGACTTCAGACAACCCCACGATATCCCAACGTAGCCTACCTAATTCCTCTTCCAGCTCAATGATCTTCTCGTCGGTCCTCAAAGTGCGTATGTTGTGTGTTACCAGGGCCAGTCGTCGTCGTTGGGGTGGGTAGCCGGAAAACTTCCGGGGATTCTTAGCACCCCCTGCTCCGCCGTTACCGTGACCGCTACCGGAGTCAGGAATAACGGAGCTGCCGGGTACTGGGGGCCTGGTCTGTTTGGTTCTTATCATGTGGGGGGGTTTTGCCAATACTCGCCACGCTTGGCAGGCGGGTTGGCGAGAGCAATTTGGTGGTTCTTACACAGAGGACATCGCTACTCGTCCTCTGGATTTTTATATACCTATTAGCCGGTTCTTACGGCAACCCAGGTTGAGCGGGTGAGGTACTATTCTGATGCCGGTACCCCACGGCCCACAGGACTCTCTTGACTCTTTGACTCTACAGGTAGAATAATCACTAACACTATATTACAAAATCCTAAATGACTTACTGACTGACATGCGTCGCCGAACCCAAACCACTGATCCTATAAACTTGAAACTTGGAAAGTAGGTTGTTTTCTTTGTCTAGACGTGTGCTATGGATTTTTGACTAAGGGGTCCAAAAAGTCGTCAAAGTTTTGGTATAAAACTCCCATATTTCATAATTACGAGCGGGCAAAGCCGCTGTTCATTCAAACTCAAACTCAAACTCAAAACAGCTTTATTCAAATAGGTCATAATCTGACACTTTTGTACGTCAATGAAGATAAACAGTACTGAGTCTACCGTGCGTTCGGAAAGATACCTCTACAAGAAGAACGCACAAGAAACTTGTAGGGCTTAATTTTTTCAACAGATAGTTTCACAATATTTGGTTTGCTTACATTCGTTTTCTTTGAAGGTGCCGCGAGGCGGCTATGCAGAAGTTTCCAAGCATCTTTGTCCTCTATGTACTGGTTGACTTTATAATAAGCCTTCTTTAGTAAAGTAGATTTTATATAGGTTTTGAATTTACCCTCTGAGAGCCCAGTTATCTCTTTGGGGATTTTATTATAGAAACGTACACTATTTCCTAAGAATGTCTTTTTATTTGTTTTAGATAATCTAAAGCTAGGTTTTTTCCTAGTTTTTGTCTTTATTCCTAGTATTAAAATTATGAAGGTCACTATTTAATGGTCAGGTGTACCTGAAACCAGTAGAGGCTGTCAGGGCGTGGGTGTTGTACTTTCTGCGAGAATGAATGAGTGTGTGACTGACTTTGAATGTGTGAGCCCAAGACTCTTTTGGGTGAGGTTGAAAGTTGGCCTTACCCGCATCTTTTTATTGGGGGTTTACGCCCCGACAGATGCAGGGCCAAACTGTCCCTCGAGAGCCCAACAGATGAGGCAGGAGTTTTGGGATAGCGTGAAAGAGATTTTGAATAAATGTAAACAAAATGAGAGAATAATAATGTTAGGGGATTTTAATGGTTGGGTAGGAGTGAAACGGGATGGATATGAGAATGTGTTAGGAAAGTTTGGGGATGACCGAGTGAACATGAACGGTGAGAAATTGCTTGAAGTATGCATGGAGTGGAACCTTTTGGTTACAAACACAATGTTTGAACACAAAAAGGTCCACATGTTTACGAGAGAAGAAGGAAGCCAGAGAAGTATGATTGATTTTGTTATTGTGGATGAGAGATTGAGAAAGAATGTCCTAGACACTCGGGCCTATCGCGGTGCTGGAATTTATACAGACCACTTCCTGGTTATGAGCCGAATAAGAGGTCTGTTTAAAAAGTGGCGGCACCGAGATCGTGGGCCTCTTAGTGTGCTAGAGCGTATAAAAGTTGAGAATTTGCAAGAAGAAAATGTGAATGAGGAGTTTGCACGTAAACTGAAAGAAAAGTTTAGCATGTTAGATGAAGCATGTGAGATTGAGGAGATATGGAAGCCGTTCAAGGAAGGGATTGTGGAAGTTGCGATTGAAGTGTGTGGTATAAGTAAGAGAAAGAAAGGGTGTAAAATACGAAAGGTTTGTGTGGAAGTTCAAAAAGCAGCGTCTGAGAAGAAGAAAGCTTGGAAAGATTGGTTGGCTACAAAAGCTAATCAAAGAATGCAGAAGGCAACGAATGATGATGTAAACATGGCAAAAAACGAGTATAAAAGATTGAAGGATGTGGCAAACGAGGTTGCGAGAAGAACGAAAGAGCAAAAAAGAGATGAATTTGACAGGAGGTTATCTGATGACTTTCAGAACAACATTAAGTTCTTCTGGAAGTCCGTAAGATCAGCTAGAGGAAAAATTACGGCCTCACAGCTGAACAAAATCAGAAACCAGGATGGTAGTATTCTGAATGGAGAGGAAAGCGTGTTAAAGAGATGGAAGCAATATTTTGAGAGTTTATTTGAAAAGGAGAATTCGCAAGTGCAAACCCCATCCGGGGAAATAAATGAAAGTGATGATGAAAGTGATATTAGCATGACAGAGATTGTGGAAGCGCTGAAAAGTATGAAAACGGGTAAGGCTGCAGGGTATGATAGAGTTTCTGCCGAGATGCTTAAAGCTGGACAGGGTGTGGTAGCTAGTCAGCTGTACCGCCTTTTCAACCTTTGCTGGAGGAGCGGCAGAGTACCAGGAGACTGGTGCAAGGCCGTTATCGTACCGTTATATAAAGGAAAAGGGTCACAGCATGACTGTAAAAACTACCGAGGCATTAGCTTATTAAGCATTGTTGGCAAAATGTATGCAAAGATTTTGATAAAAAGAGTGATGAATGAAACTGAAGATAAGATTTGGGATGTGCAAGCGGGATTTAGGAAAGGAATGGGATGCATGGATCAGATCTTTTCCTTACGAAGCATAGCCGAAAAATTCTTGGCTCATAGCCAAAAGGTCTATTGCGCATTCGTGGATTTGGAAAAGGCCTACGACAGAGTGGCGAGGAATGAACTGTGGTCAACATTGTCTATGTATGGAGTGAGCAGCAACTCGATACGAGCACTGAAATCACTCTACGAGGGTTCCAGTGCTTGTGTCAGGGTAGACGGAGCTTACACAGACTGGTTTAACATCGAAAAAGGTGTTAGACAAGGATGTGTAGCTTCACCGTGGCTGTTCAACGTATTCATAGACAATTGTCTGAAAGATTTGAAAGAAAGTACGTACGGGTTAAGAATGAATGGATTGACCGTCAAATGCCTCCTATACGCTGATGATCAGGTCATATTGGCATCGTCGGAGAAGGAGTTGCAAGCGATGGTTGATATAACGAATGCTGCTTTAACAAGCAAAGGAATGAAAGTGAATGTAAGCAAGACGAAAGTTATGGTTTTTGAAAGAGAAGAGAGTATGACAGTTTGCAATATTCTGATTGGTGGAGAAAAAGTGGAACAAGTGAAAGAGTTTGTATATTTGGGTTCTAAGTTTACAAGGGATGGAAAGTATGACTGTGATATTGAACGAAGAGTTTTGGCAGGAAATCAAGTGAATGGGGTGTTGCATACCTTTATGAACAGTCAGAAAGTGTCTAAAAAGGCACGGCTGGCTGTCCATAGAGGGGTACTGATCCCTACACTTACGTATGGTAGTGAATGTTGGGTCTGGCAGAAGAAGCATGAAAGTAAGATTAATGCTGTGGAGATGAGAAGCCTGCGAAGCATGATTGGAGTGACCTTGATGGACAAAATGAGGAATAGTGCGATAAGGGAACGCTGTGGCGTGGTAGAAGATGTAGTGACTAAGATAGAGAAAGGAATGCTGAGGTGGTTCGGACATGTGGAGAGGATGGATGAAAGGAGATTAACAAAAGAGATTTATAAGGCTAGTGTGAATGGTCAAGTCGGTAGCGGTCGACCTAGGCGTACTTTTCATGACCAAGTTGACGTTGTTCTTAGGAAAGGCCAAGTCAAAAGTACCTACAACCGACGAGCATGTATGAAAAATGTCATGAAAGTGAACGAAGCGAAAGTTGTATGTCAGGATCGTAGCAAGTGGAGGGAAATAGTCTCTGCCTACCCCACCGGGAACAAGGCGTGACTGTATGTATGTATGTATGTACTATTTAATTTGAATTTATGTAAATTTTTACGCACATACATGATGTTCTCATAAATGTATAAGGATGGTAGGGTCAGAATGTTTATTTCTTTAAATAATTCCTTCAGGGATTCGCGTGGACGCATCTCATAGATGGCACGAATCGCACGTTTTTGTAGTATAAAGATAGTTTCTATATCTGCGGCTGACCCCCACAACAGAATCCCATAAGACATCAAGCTATGGAAATATGCAAAGTACTCTAATCTCGCCGTGGCTACATCTGTTAGTTCACTAGTATTCACTAGTATAAAATATAATACCTATCACGCTTTTTCCCCGAAGTGGCAAGCATACTCTCGGGACCAATAACATTCTGCTAAAATGTGAGTGTACCCACTATGGGACTGTGTCCTCTGTCTACCCCTTCGGGAAAACGGCATGATTGTATATTATGTTATCTTGCTGTTACGTTTCCTTTATCTAAAAAGCAATGAAGTCGTAAATCTCCAAACCAAATATAATATTAGTCGAGTAAGTAACTACACCTGCTATGTGTGTGGTGTGATGTTATGGTTAGGTGTAATATGTACCTATACTTAGTAGGTAGGAGTTGTTCTGTCGAGATTATCTCTTATATTATACCTTATCACACTATGTTAACCTTACATTGAAAAATACGTTACTAAATTTCGTTTAGTTTATTTTGTTAGTAACAAAACAACCTGTAGGTATTATATAGATATCTATTAGAGGAATATGTAATAATACCCGCTGTTTATGAAAAAATCTCCCCATTTATAATAATCATCTATCTATAATTTCCCCTAAATTCAAGCATAACGAGTCCCATTGGAAACTAAATAAATTGAAATAAACTGTAACAACCCGACAATTTTCCATCATTACTGCGACCACAAAGGCGCTTTTCTTTTGAACTCGCCATGCACTCAATTGAGCATTCTGAAGTAATTACTCGTGAAAATGTTAAACGAAATTCGACTTTACGGGTGAAGACAACGTACTTCACGCACTAACGAATTAATGATGAAGCTATGTTACACTTGATTCTTCTAAGTAAATACCTTTTTAATACAATCTTATATTCTCATTTGCAAAACCTTTATTTAGAAAAATAGGTAAGTAGTATAATATTTTATAATGTACTAGAATTATAATGACTAATAAATACATACCTAAATTCGCATAGGCACCTAGCACCTACCTGAGTTTGGATATATTTACGAGTATATATTAGAGGTTTCCTTCCTTATTCCGTAGTTATGTATCATTACAAAGAATGATGCACAAGTAAATATAATGAACCAAGTGGATCGAACCAAATTAAATTCATTGTTATTCACGCTTCGCTCCAAGTTTCGGAAAATATTTATGAAGTTTAACATTTTATTCGCGAACATTTTATTTATAGTCAGTAATTTTACAGCTGAAGATATTTAAGGTATTTGGCCTTTAGCTGAAAATAACATCTATAAAAACAACCGGTTGAGTTATTTTCACTAATTATTACTGTCCTGGCAGTCTTCTTCCTTTAGATACTTTAAATATTTGACAAAAACAAGAATGGGACGAATCGTCGAACCAAAACACATTAATTTTAGGTTTCGTCGATTCGTCCCAATGGGACTGTAGTGGGACGAACGACGAAGGAGCCATAATAAAGCATCATAGGAAGGCCAATCAAAACATACATTTAGAAATATCATTTATAAAGAATACATGAAGCTAAACAACGGAAAAACTTATAAAGTTTCATCTAGAATCTTAATGTTATTTAAAGTACGTATTTGAAAAAAAGATACCATGACTTTTAGAATTATCTCTAAGACCGATTATATGAAAACCAAATGGGTATGTCGAGGGTGCCAATGTACTGTAATCACCGGTCTACAAATCACTAAAACATCATATCACACAAGATACCTAGGTAGGTAGTCAATATACGAGTACATGATATTTGAATATATTACTAGCTGCGCCCCTCGGGTTCATCCGCGAACACATCGTTCCCGTGGGAATATCTGGATATAACGTAAAACCCTATGTCATTCCAGGGTCTAAGCTACATACATACCAAATTTCACCCCAATCGGTTCAGTGGTTATGGCGTAAAAGAGTAACAAACATCCATCCATCTATTAGTAGGATATAGCATCATAGGCTCGCCCCCGTTATTACATGAGACCGATAACATACTGGCGAAATGTGGGTGTACTTACTATGGGACTGAGTCCTGGCTTCCACCTTTGCCGAACCCTTCGGGAAAAAGGCGTGACAGTATTATAACAACTTTAGTAACACATTATAAAGCTAAGTATAATCCTCTGCATATCAGTTCGTTGACCACTGATAACGTTGCACATACGATACGAGTAGATAACTGATAACAACGATAACAAGAGAGTTCATTGCAACACTACCGTGGATTATGTTTAATGACGAAAATCTAGTTAATCTTGTTAGATTATTGAGATATTTCGAATGTGATAAAGAAGGTAGGTTTAAAGTAATAAACAATTTAGAAAAACAAACTATTGAACAATTTAAATAATAATAAGTAATATGGGACAAATTCCACACACTGTCTTTTCGTCTGGGTTCTGGGTGTCGTGTGGGTGTATCTACTATGGGACTGAGTCCTGGGTACACCTCTGCCTACCCCTTCGGGAAAAAGGCGTGAATGTATGTTATTTTATGTCTTTTGGTCCCAAAATAGGTAAAGAGGCTACTATACTATAGTGTAGGTACAATGGTAACTGCAGAACACTTATATACAATATAATATACATAGGTACTTATATTATAATTATTATAATACATACCGACTGCCTCGGTGGCGTAGAGGGCGCATGCTCGACTGCCAATCAAGAGGTCCGGTTCGATTCCCAGGTCAGGCAGTGTTAAATATTGGATTTTTCCATTAGGAATTACCTATCTCAATAACTGCCTGGAGTCTGGAACTGTACCCGGTAGATGGCAATAGGCTCGCCACCTATTACATGGCACCAATAACATACTGGCGAAATGTTGTGAGAGAAACCCAGGACTAACTCTAAAACCCTGGAATACAGTTAAATCATATGACACTTCTAATGAGCTAATAAATAATCATACCATCAAGCTAATATTATAACTCGTAATCACAAAATCTTACTCGATAGTTTGACTGATCGATGTTGACAGGTGGTCTCTACAAAGGAATCTTAAGTTTATCTAAGGAAGGGCTAACTCATGATGAGATTACCATCAGAGTATTATGACATGGCATCATATAATTATTGTAGCGTCCGTGGTCCAGCAGGAATCCTGGCTTCAAATCCGGAGTCTCTGGATCGAATCTCACCATGTGGACTTTTCGCCTGGGCGCTACCGTGTTTCGGATGGCACGTTAAACTGTAGGTCCCTATAGTTTCCTATAAGATATGTAGGGAGCAGTCGTTAGGTCATGTCGGAGGCCTTGTTAGGAAGGTGGTAGCACAGTAAGCCGTCATCAGCCTCCAGTTTATTATCTGTCATCTCTGAAATTACTCTTTTTCACGTGGATCCTCATTCACCAGTTCATTTCACCTAGACCTACTTATATAATGTTTCATTAAATCATTTTCATTAAATAAACGTGTTTTACTCGTACCATTAAAGTAGTCTAAAAATGAAAAGTTCTAACGTTTAAAAGACCAAACCTAATAAATAATATAATTATATCTTCTTGAAATATTATTTCGAGCTCTTACTCCCTTTTGAAGAGAATTAAAACCAAAAACTTCTCAGAAAACTTGTGAACCGTTGTAATACGAAACATGTTCGTAAAGTTTTCATCACATATGGCACACATCACCTCTTATGCTCGCTTGTGCCTCTAATGTTTATTTGTTTATTTTCATTGGCCACACGTACACTACGAACGATATCATCTTCTATGGCTTCAGCACTAAGGTCCATAATTCCGCAATGGTATGCGGACAGTTCTAATTTCATATTAATTAATGCATTCGTTTCAATAAGAGCATCCACTTGTCTTTCCACGTCTTAAAATAGGAATTTTTCTTCATTTAACTCTCAACTTTTAGTGTCTGTGTTAAGATTAATTTTAGCTTGACGAGGAGTTGAATTCGATGTATCATTGATATTAGATTCTGTATTATTAATATTAAGGTCGATAATCGTTATTTCTGCTTTAGATAGATCAATATATTAATTTGTGTTTAGTTTCTATAGGTATTAACTTAAGGTTGTTATTTGCTTGCTGGATATATAAGAGGTAACACGTGTAAGCGGTACTTGATATAATGTTGACAATACTGTGTTTCACGTCTCTAATATTATTGATGAATAAAGATCTATTATGGGCCGAAAATTACCTTACTTACTTACCATAATATTTTGCTATTTTTCCTCAATTTGTTTATGAAAGTATCACTTCCTAGAAGGAATGGTTGTAAACAAGTTATTTTCGTGTTTCAATATCCTATTATTAAGTATTAATAAACCTTTCTGATAATGACAGGTCTATAACATAATGTTTTAACAATAAACAGGTTCATGTTTTATATTGTGATGCGAATCAAAAGTAAAGAAACTTGTTACGTTATCCATTCATCAACTTCAATACGAGTATAGGTAGGTATCCTGTCTTTTATAGTACTTTTATCGACTACCATTCATACATATTAGTATTGTAGCGAACGTTTTAACATTTGTATATCTACATTTCTATATTTGGCAGTGAGTAACAACTGACATTTTGATACATTTGCGTCCATGACGTTTAAATTTAATTAACTTAAAAAATACACCCCCACCGTTTTGCTCTGCCTTTCACACGATAAAACCTTTTCAAAAATATTTATTGTACTTTATTATTTATGTGTGTGTGTTTATGTGTATATTACATATGTGGATAATAATGTAGGCTGCACATTTATGTACACTTACGCTATCCTATATGTTATATTCTGCTCTAATGTGTGGTTGTTAATTGTCCCAAATAAACTAAATAAATAAATAAATTATTACCATATAAAAATACAATATTGTATAGATCATAGAGGTATCTACTACTACTAGGCTATTATTATACCATAAGTTAAATCAAAAACATACAACATATAATCACGTCGTTTTCCCGAAGGAGTAGGCAGAGGTGTACCCAGGTCTCCCTGCGGTGGGTCCGCCTAGGGCTGTGTCCCGCAGTATAAAAGGTGTACCCAGGTCTCCCTGCGGTGGGTCCGCCTAGGGCTGCGTCCCGCAGTATAAAAGGTGTACCCAGGTCTTGGGCGCATAATCATTTCGTCGGTATTAATTAAAATGAAGCCACAAAAATGGATTGCTTTTAAAATGTGACTTTTGACACTAATAGGTCTATAATATTATAGATTGCTGCAATCTCTAATGTTAGATTTATTAACATACATTCCTGGATGGTGGACAGACGATCTGATAAAGACGGCAGGAACACGATGGAGGCGGGCCGCTTGCAACCGGACTGAATGGAAATCTATGGGGGAGGCCTATGTTCAGCAGTGGACGTCCTATGGCTGAGATGATGATGATGATGATGACATTCCTGGATTGCGCTGTTTATTAATAAGATTTCGTGAGTAGGTTATTATATAATTGATTAAAGAAAGTAAAGTCGTTATGAAGGTACAAGGCCCCCCTCCCGTCTCCTTAATGCCTCATATCTCAAGGAAAGTGCCAACCCCCCGGCCAATTAGGCGTGTTAATAAAAACTTTGTCATCGCTAATGATGATGAATTGCATTATCTTAACTTTGCAGAGTTTTCCTCGTTTGATTCTTGGGAAATTGAGAGGTTTGATAATATGATTTGGTTCATTACCTTCTCAAGACAAAGGGGAACGGTCAGAGAACTTGATTAACAAGTTAACTTCTAATGAAATGATGGATAAAGAAATAGACAAATTTAATTCTGAATCACCGAGTTATAGTTTAGGAGTTAGGCTTAAAGGGGCCTTATTGTACCTATACATTATTTTTAAATAAAACTAGGTATCTATAAGATTTAAAAATTCTTTTAACTGTGTTTGTCTGAAACCTATAAAGATAACATTAACAGAAGACATTACTTACACCTTTTACATCCACAGAATAATCTACTAAGTATAAAAATATGCTAAAATATGAATCTCCAAACGTGTATTATTGAGAAAACTTGCATTCGTTATCATAATCATAATAATATATTATACTTACTCACTTTTATGGTTAACCGGATAAAACAAGTTTGTATTATATTATGACGTGTTAAAATAAACCATAATTCTGGGTAGTAGAGTTGATATTTAAAATTGTATAAAATCAAGATTATGCCTTGATGGATGGACTTGTTTATAATGATAAAAAATATTTAATATTTAATGATAAATGTAGATAAGAGTGTTATTATATGCACTATGATGACTAGAGGTCGGTGTTGCTAACCTGGCGAGGGGTGTAGAGGTAGCATAGAGGTATAGAGATTTATTAACAAAAGAGATACAGACCGAGAGCTAATTATGATCTCATAGAGGATTGAATGTACTTTTGACATCATTTTTTTACTTAACGCTATGTTATTATGCTATTATCGGTTGAAACTATGAGTGTCACGTTATAGACTACCAATATCTTTTGTGATATCATAATAGAGAATAATATCTATATTATCAAAATTTTATGATTTTCAATAGTCAGCATGCACACTCCCTGCGGACCCTTTTACACTCCTCCACCACGCTGCAAACACTCTCGAAACACTCCAAAGGGGTGGGAAGTCTTCCACGAAATTGCTACCAATCGTGACTCAGCTAGCCGAAATATTGAGGCCCTTTCAACACATTAGATCTTTCGAACTACAGAGCTCCTTGCTATCTGGTCATAACGACTAGAAACACAAGGTCTCTCCTAGCCCTATGAGTTTGTAGTCGATGTTTTGAAGAGAAGGGCCATAGTAAACCGGTGTGGATTTGTATGATTGATTCGGTTTGTGATAAGTGAAGGCAGAAAGTCTTCGCGTTTAGTAATTTGATACTGAATTAGGTTGACGTTTGGAAGCGTGACGTCATCAATTTTGTTCTTCAAACGAAACATTGGTACCAATAAAAATAAATGTGAAAGTTAAGGCGCGGTGCACACTGCACACCTAATTCGCCCTCTCGCTCACACCATTCTCACATTTTTGAAAATATTATTTTTAATTTTATTTTATTTTAATATTATATAATTGTGACATTTTATGGGTCTAAGTTGCCTGAAATAAACGCATTTTATTTTTTTTATTTATAAACTCGGTAAAAATTCAAATTAATCCAAACAAGTGAAGACATGTCTGTGTCTTTTTTTCTGAGATTTTTTTCTCTGTGCAGGTTTTAATACATGAAAACTTGTTTGGATAAAATTGAATTTTTAATTAAATGAAAGTTTGTATTGTTATTTTTTAGTTCCTAGTAGACTTCATTTTACGTAATTTTACATGAAATATTATTTAGATCTCCAAAAATCTGGGCACGTGTGAGCGAGAGTGCGAATTAGGTGTGCACCGCGCCTTAATAATTTGTAGTAAAGTATGTTTGATACAGTTTGCAACGAAACATTTTGTGCCTGCCAGTACTTTTGATAAAAATTGCTTTGGATAAAATTGATCACACCTAAAACAAATCGGGGGAGAACGGTCCGGGTGAAAACGGGACCGGGTGAAAACGGGACCGGGTGAAAACGGGACCGGGTGAAAACGGGACCGGGTGAAAACGGTGCGGAGCCAAATTAAAGGCTACTGAACCGATCGGGAGTTCTAAGCTTAGTATTAAAAATAAATACGTTATGACTCAATGTCGAGTCAGATGGACAAACGTTACATAATAATGATCACAAATCACATGTCTCTAGATATAATTTCACTTTAGATAATACTAGCCATTGGACTATAATGACTAATGACAATATTATACAATATATCCGGCTCATTATAGTCATGTGCGTTTATTTGAAATTGTGTTTTTACTTTTTCTAGACCCCAGCATTTCTAATTCTCTACTAATATTATATATGCGAAAGTTTGTGAGGATGGATGGATGGATGTTTGTTACTCTTTTACGCAAAAACTACTGAATGGATTAGGTCGAAATTTGGTATGAAGGTAGCATAGACAATAACACATGGGGTACTTTTATCCCAATACGAATAGGAAACGATGACTACGCGGGTGAAACCGCGGGGCACAGCTAATAACTAA
This sequence comes from Hemistola chrysoprasaria, assembly GCA_947063395.1. NCBI lineage: Eukaryota > Metazoa > Arthropoda > Insecta > Lepidoptera > Geometridae > Hemistola > Hemistola chrysoprasaria. The sequence continues at coordinate 208,605 of OX346724.1, forward strand.
TAATCCTGTGTAATAATGTCATTAGTTCTAAATAGTGTCCATTATAATTTCTACTTATCTCATATCGAGCCATTTCAAGAAGAACATCGTATCCAACAATTTGTTGTTTTTACAATGTTTCTTTACTACAATCTCTATAACTTTTTGAGATTTATGGCGCCTTCTTACAATATGCTCATAATATTATCACATACATAGACCAGAACAATTAATTATTGAAACATTATAATATGTTCTGACTTCTGACTGTATTAATTTGCGCTAATAGTCGAGTTTACTACTACTACCACCAAATTATATATACTGAGTGGACGACCAACTCAAACATTACATGTTTTTAGGGTTCTGTACCTCAAAAGGAAAAAAAGAACCCTTATAAGATCACTTTGTTGTCGGTCTGTCTGTCTGTCCGTCTGTAGAGACACTTTTATACTGTAGATAATAGATGGCGCTGTATATTCTTGGTATCTAGGTAATTAACCCTAAACTATGCATATATACATAATACGTATGCCTTAACAATTTTATCGATAACATATCACGTGAAAATAAAAGCTAAACACAGACGATTATATATTATATAAAAACCTGTTTTTAAGTCGATACTCAACAAACACTAAAATACATTTAGGTAAATACAGTATACGTTTATTTTTAGTCACTGAAATACAAGCAAGGATTGGATTTATTATGCCGTATGCTAGCCGAATGCCACAAAAACGCTTTATTAGAGTCACGTAGCACAGAAGCCGTTTTGTGCACACATGATCTGCAGTGATATTGTTTGTCTCTTACTGTCGTGTGTGATGTAAGAAAGAGATGGCTAATGCCTTTGTGTAGAAATGACCGTGGCTGGGCTTAAAAACAGGTAAATTGAGGCACTCAAGCTGTTAATTTTTTGTGTGTGTTTAGTGGGACTTGGTTTAAAAACATTTACGCACCTTTATTTTATACGCACATTTATTTTATATCAGGACACTTAGACAGTTATTTTAAGATATGTAGATAGGTAATTAAAATTAGTTTTTAACCCGAATTAATCGTCCATACAGTATACCAATAGTGTTGACATCCGCAGTCAATGTTATTATCAAGTTCAGTTCGGGAACGCTGCTCTGCCTGTTCGACGATGATTGCCCCACTCACCAGTCAATTTTGTTTTATAGCCCATTAAAACTAGACACCATTTACACCGAAGTGTAACCAGTGTGTGAATTCTTGGATACTTTTAATAATTTCATGTTATATTTGACGCAAAGAAAGCTACCTAGCATAGCTGACTCGGGTACACTACTTTCAGATTCTGGGTTATAATGACACGCCACATGTCTAAAAATCCTAGTTGTTGTTAAAAAAGCGGAAGGTCTTCCACACTCGAGGTGTAGAAAAGAAAAAAAGGAGAGTCCACATGACTCTCCTTTCATATTATATCATTTAATCTTTTACTTGTGCTTACGTTCGCTCTCGAGAACATAATATAACGGAATTCTTCTTGTAGTATCTTTATACGTTATTGGTAACGGGCAGCGGCTGATGGCATGTCCAAGGTGACTGATCTCGAATGTCTCGAGAATCATAAGTTTAATTTTTTTTGATGTAGTTAATCAAAAAGGATCTATCTTCCAACTCAAAGAAAATATCGATAATTTACATTATTATGTTATAGGTAATTTTGTTTGACACAGCTAGTTTCGGTCATATTGTGGATTGTATCCTCTCCTCTCTACGTCAAAATGTATCTGTGTAACATTGATCCATATTATAACAATGTCCCAGCGCAGCGAGCGGTTGTACGGAACCTCACACACCATTACACAGACGTTTAATACATTCGCTGATCTCCTGCAGTTGCTTTATGTTCTGTGCTTAATGTCTCCACCCTGACCACGTCGTTACACAATCTTCAACACGATGTCTTAGAGGATTTTGGTAAACGCTGGAATTTTTCTTTCCTTTCTGCTGGTGGCATAGCTAATAACTATATATATATATATAGTATATATATCATAACTACAGTAAAGAAGGCGATTAAGATTGGAATTTATAACTATACCTAACTTCAACTTCTAAGGCAAATTATAATCTTCAAAAGCTGTGAGAGGCTTTAATGGGAATGAATGAGAAAACAGTAAGTCCCACCTCTTTTCTATATTAAAGTTAGGTATATTAAGAAAAGCCTAGATAACATATAAATAGTAAATTATGTGAAGAGGAACAGGTAATCGTCAGTTACTATGAAAGTTTCCAAGTAAACTTACAAATTGCTTCCAAAATGCCATCGTTATTTATTTATTATTCACCACATTCCGTCCTAACAGCTGCTCGTAATTTTACACCACTTATCTTGCCTTCTGGGGACACGGCGCCATAGCTTCGCAAAAAACTTCAACGAAAGGTAACTGCAAGTCTTTCTAGAAACAAAGTATAATAACATAGCAGCCTCAACCGAGTCATATCCTGCAGGGACTTCGTCAAACTTGGCAACTTCATGAATTTCACACCCTTCTCTTTCTATTAATGTAGCGGCATCTCACTCACACTCAATCTCCATTACAGCAATCAAGCGACATTGGGCGTAATATTGCGTGCAAGGATCTCCGAAAATTACTACCTGCCGTATACTAGCAGCTTCCCAAAATTGAACCTTACTACTCGTTGTTAAGCGTGGTGGCGGTTCCCAAGGAGTGTCTGTCGTGATAAAGAAGCGTTCCCTAAGAGGGTAAACGCAAGTAGCCAACTTGTGAGAGCTGTCAGCTGGGACACGAAACGCCATGGAATATGCATGGATAAGAATAGACTTCAGTCTAATTCCTCTATGGTAATGAGTTTCAGAGAGAGCCGAATTTCTGATCCCTTTAATGGAGGGGCAAAAATCCACACAATGTACACGATTTCTGGTTTCTCAGATTAAGGGATAACAGCTTCAAGAATAACTTACTAGAAATTTTGTGAAACTTTTGGGCAAAATGCTTCCGTCGCTTGCGTTCGCAGTTCGCTGAAATGTTAAATGTTCGTCTAAAAAATTACGTATTTTTGAGGAAACATTCTTTGTAGGGAATATTATTTACATTACAGGAAACTCCTTTTTGCAAATTCATAAGTAATTATGCTTAAAACAGAGAGAAACCGTCTTCAGTGTTCGGGTTCAATTTTCAAGAATTAGTTCGCATCGCTGCAACATACTAAAATCCTTTAGTTAGTTATTACCAAGTAATTTGTGTTTATCTTCCCTGTTCCAGTACTCGATGTACAAAAATACCAAAACACCGTGATTTTGCCGAAGCACGTTTACTTTCATGCACATAATTTATTCGTATCATGTCAGGAGTCAGTATCGTATCGTAATTGAGTAGCACACCACACACCACACCAGCACATACACCATGCACCCCATATTTGCTCTGTAACATAAACATGTCGTAAACGTAGACACCATAGGATAGGAACATTACGGTGGATAATATATTCGAGGATAAATGTAGATAGATAGTGGTGCCAGGCGGACAACACAATTTTTTTTTTAATAATTACTTTATGTAGCCAATAATAACAATAATATATAAAAATATAAAGTCTAGAACTGCTCTTATGAGTTGCTGTAAAACGAAAACAAAGGGAACGACACTGTAAAAACGGCCTAGCACACAAATATTAATATTTGTGAATATGTGATTCACAAATATTGATAATGATAGTAGATATAGGTAGACTGTATTTCTGTAACCCGTTGACCTTGAATTACTCTCTGAAATAAAATTGCAGTGGAAAGACTTCTAAAGCTAAATAAGATTAAGTGATCTTGATTTGTATAAAAACAGGACCAAGTCTTGTCGTTATCCCTGTCTCATCCCTACTCTAACCCTAAACTACCTATTATAGAACGCCCCATGAGAGATGTTCAAATGTCAATTACCGTCTTAAAAGCTACTGCTGCTCGTAATCCTTCATATTTGATATTAAACTAAAACTAGTATTCAGGAAGCGTACGAATATCACCCAGATATAATATGTAACGATTCACAGTAACGTTTTCTGATAATTAAGAAATAATAATAGTCTTTCTCTTTTTCTAAGTTTAATGTTTTCCATGGAATATCGTTAATGATAAGAGAATATCATAGGTTATCACGTCGTTGCCGTGCAATCATCCAACATGACTCGACATTTTTGCGTGTGACAGCAGTTGACAGTTATTGACATTGCGATTTTATCCGCCATTTTGAATTGTGACTTTTACACTTGGGGCAAAAAATAGCTTACGTTTGAGTTTCCCCACCGACCGTGGGGTAAAAATATAAGGGAACCGAGCTCTTTATCGCGTCTCTTAAGGCTAAAGCTGTCGTAAAATATACATACGGTTGTATTCAACGTTTTATATGTCGTAGTCGGGTAAGGAGCTTACTTTTATGCCTTTCTTTGTTATTGTTTTATCTATTGCGTATTCTAAGGACGTATGCCAGTGGAAAGTTCGACGTACAGCCTGTCTGTATGCGGTCTTTATGAATATGTGCTGGGGCGCTAGTGTTTACGTGGTGAGTATGAAGGTCAGCGATATTGTATGAAGGAACCTGTGGTTACATTTCTGTCCACAAGCATTATGATCGTAGGTTGTGATTTTATGTCACTGTATAGTATATGAACTTCCTCGTGCATTGTTTATGTATACAATTCTAGTTTAAGTCGAGCGTGTATGAATAATTGGGTTGTAAAGTTGATGTGCATTGTGCTTTAGATGTGATTGGATGCTTTTAAAACTGGTGCTAGTTTTACCAGATATCTATACTAATATTATAAAGAGAGAAACTTTGTTTTTTTGATTTTTTGTTTTTTTGTTTGTAACGAATAGGCTCCGAAACTACTGGACCGATTTTAAAAATTCTTTCACTTATAGATAGCTTAATTCAGTGTGAGTGCCATAGGCTATATGAGATTTTGAAAAAAAATAGGGATCCTTAAGAAAACTGCAATATTGTGAACCAAGGTGTCACATAATATAATTACTATATTCATAAATTTGCGTGCGCTGTGAAATCCATTGATGGTAGAATAATATAATGTACTAGGGGTTTGTAGTACTTATCAATATCTACAAAATAGTCCACGGAAATTTTATCCATCTATTTTGGTTTAGTCACAATAATCGAAACAGACATAATATGCATGCGCTGTGAAAAGTATTGGTGGTAGAATAAAGTAATGTACTAGGGGTTTGTATGTACTTATCAATACCTACAAAACAGTAAACATAGATTATATCCATCTTTTTTGGTTTAGTCACAATAATCGAAACAGTGATTATTTTTCATGCGGTGTGAAAACTATTGGTGGTAGAGTAAAGTAATGTACTAGGGGTTTGTAGTACTTATCAATACCTACAAATCAGTATACATAGATTATATCCATCCTTTTTGGTTTAGTCACAATAATCGAAGCAGTGATTATTTTTCATGCGTGGTGAAAACTATTGGTGGTAGAGTAAAGTAATGTACTAGGGGTTTGTAGCACTTATCAATACCTACAAATCAGTATACATAGATTATATCCATCCTTTTTGGTTTAGTCACAATAATCGAAGCAGTGATTATTTTTCATGCGGTGTGAAAACTATTGGTGGTAAAGTAAAGTAATGTACTAGGGGTTTGTAGTACTTATCAATACCTACAAATCAGTATACATAGATTATATCCATCCTTTTTGGTTTAGTCACAATAATCGAAGCAGTGATTATTTTTCATGCGTGGTGAAAACTATTGGTGGTAGAGTAAAGTAATGTACTAGGGGTTTGTAGTACTTATCAATACCTACAAAACAGTGTACATAGATTATATCCATCTTTTTGGGTTTAGTCACAATAATCGAAGCAGTGATTATTTTTCATGCGGTGTGAAAACTATCGGTGGTAGATTAAAGTAATGTACTAGGGGATTGTAGTAATTATCAATACCTACGAAACAGTATACATTGATTATATCCATCTTTTTTGGTTTGGTCACAATAATCGAAAGTTTACCATTAGGGTTATATCTATTAAAATACAATGTATTTACTCCTGTTAAACGTCCACTATACCTACTTCTGCTACCCGTGCGAAGCCGGGGCTGGTCGCTAGTACCTAAATAAAAATGAACAAGTTGCGAGATACCTATATGGTACAAATAAGCATAATGTGATATTATGGCAAACAAAAATATGAGAATAATGAATGTACTTATTAGCTTATAATACTGTCTATAAACACAAAATGAATAACATAGTATAAAATAAAAATAACATTTGTATCATAACAGTACGTAAGTATTAATTTAGCGCCATTTTGAAATTATTTCCCTTACATTTTACAAATATTATCGAAATCGAGCAAAGAAAAGTACACAAATAGTAGGAAATTCCGGTTAATCTATCCTAACAGCAACGAAGTTTCGATCAATAATTAATTTATCGAAAACCTTCCTCTCTCCGAAGTTCTATTCCTTCGTAAACAGCTGATTCCTTTGTGTTCTCGACAACACCCTCATCGCTTCGTGCTCATACCAAAACACACCTTATTCCTTGACGCGAAAGTCGGTTTTACCGTATTTGTTTATTCTCAGGGTGGGGCAGTCAGCTGATGTTATTTTTAAGTAATTTCCACAGATGCAAGCTGACAGTAAAAAATGTGGGGAATTCGGTCAAATGGCATCCGGCGGTTATGACAACCCTGGGGTACTGTAGGTAACGTTCATAATTTGACTTTGCTAAAATAAAACTATTCTTTTCCTTTGTTCGTAGTAATTTAGGTACCTCCCTAAGAATAAGTAATGGTTGGTAGGCAACACTTTAATAGAATATTTTGTGTGCCTCTTTTGTTGATTTCGGGTTCTATCTATATATTAATAATCGACGCCCACATCAAAGAAAGCATTATCAGTTAAACCACTTTACTTACCTTAACTGTTATCTGTTTGGTTTCTGAAAAGTCACAACACTAATATTACTACTGCATTCTTCTATGCGGGAGTCGATACAATATATCGACTCCCGTAAACTTTTTTTTTTTAAATTTTGTTTTGTGATATTATTGTAGTTTTCGCAGTTTTCCTTCTGCTTACACACATTTCATATACTCCAAGTATATTGATTAAGTTATTATAATTAAGACATTTATAAAAATAAAACATAACATTAAAATGTCACGATAAAATTAATCAATCACTTCTATACTTGGTTACTTGATTTAGATCGACGTGGGTAGATTTTCGCCTAAAATAGCATCTGAGGATATTTCAATATGGAATCTATGGGAGGCACCCTTCAACCCTTCAGCCCTTATGAATATTGATGTAGAGATGGACTAGCTCTACTCTCTGTTACATTATGTACCTACAGCTTAGGTAAATTAGGGATTCCTCCGTTTGGGATAAATTTTTGTTCATAAATTTTTTTTGGCATATCGTTTTCACATAACATTTTTTAGTATAATAATACGTAGCATATAAAAAAGTTTGGCATAAATAGTAATTGGTATAACATGTTTAGGCATAATTCATTGTCCCATAAATTTTTAAGGCATACTAATAATTCATATAATAAGTATTGGCATAAAAATATATAGCGAAATCCGAATCAGTTAGTTAGGTTAGGTGACTAAAATTAGGATTTACCAGTTAATGCCAGCCAATATTTAAGGGTTTTTATGACAAAGAAAATTATGTGTAAATATTATTATGTGTTTTTATTCATGCGCTTTATAAAATTATGCTTCATTATTATTACGCTAATAATTATTATAACAATAAACATTATGGCAAAATATTTCTGCTCAATTATACATATAATGCGTAGTTTAGTTTATCATTATGCTGAATGTTGTTATGCCAAACTATATTATGACAATACACATATTATGCGTTTCATTAATAAACCATTTGTATACTTAATAAATATCTAAACATAAGAGTATACTCAGGTACTTATGGACATTATGTTATTATAACTATATTCTTCTTCTTCTTCTCTTTCCATAATATCTGTCTATCTGGGTATATGTCTCTCATGTAGAAATGTAAGTATTGCGATGTACAGACAGGGATATTCCTCTCAGAGAGACAGGGAGCTCTCGGTGTTGATGGAACCCAAACTTGGCGACATGGCTTATTGCGTGGTGTCAACTGCCAACATTGTGGCTGATGGCCTCTCGATGCCGACTTTAAATTCACCACAATAAACCAACGCTGACCTTAGTATTAAAAAAAGAACTGTGTGTTCATTAAAATCGGAAATCAGAAAGTGTTATAAGCATAAAACATGGATATTATCAAGGTCCTAAGTACTGTTAAATTACTTAATTGTTCCTCACATTTTTCGCTCATAGAGCGTGCTCAAATTTATCTAAATGTATAATGCAATAATAATAAGCACACAACTACAAAGAATATTTTATTATTTAACTTGAACGGAACAGTAAGTACATAGTTACATACCTAGTACCTGTTAGCACAGAATAAATACTAACGCGTCAGTGTAATCTGTGACTCTAGTCCCTAAACGTTCGACACTCGGTTGTGAACGGAAACGTAATAAAGATTTAATTTCAATCACTGGAATACATAAGTTTAAACCTTAGTGGGTGGCATTTCTCACAGAAATAGAATCTATTGGTGATACTTGCGAGCTTTATATTGTTAAACTATCAGTAGGCAAAAGTTAAGCCCTACAAGTGTTTTCTTGTGCATTCTTCTTGTAGAGGTATCTCTCCGAACGCATAGTAGATTCTTTACTTACCAATGGGTAAGTAAACTATGACTACTACTCTACTATGACTAGGTACTGTATAATGAGCTTCATTGATTGATGACTGTATGTCTTAGGGCTCAATCGAATATGAATTATAAATGACTTTTGAATATTTTTATTCATAGGCTATCACTAGATCTATGTTAGGTATTTTACTTATACCCTATACAATCTTCTAAAATTCCTAGTAAAAAAAGCCAATATGAGAAAGTTCCAAACATTTATTTAACTTTCTAAAAGGTATCTCTATAAATGTATCTGAAACAAAAGAAATAAAGTAAGAATATTTATTCTGAGAGCAACCTTCAAAGTTTCGCAAAACTTGTGGATCTCAGAAGTTGTGTAACACTTGCGTATAGGTTCTCACAACGAATGTTTTATATATATACTTCTACAGATACCCGCAATCAACATGTACACCGTTTTGTTAAGTGATCCAAACTGATATTTGGCTGGTCTTCTTATAAATCACCTACTTTTCACATCTCTTCTTTTTCCTCGTAAGGTTAGGCAGAGGGTACCTATGTACCCAGTACCCAGTCCCTCAGTAGTTTAAGTACAACCACAGAATATATAATAGCACTAAAGTATACAACCACATTTGTCTAGTTATGTTTTTAAATAATTAGTAATTACCATGGAATGTAATGGAGGTGTGCCGTGGAGTGTGGAGTGCCGGCTGTAGAGTAGTACCTTGGTTGCAGTAAGAGTCAGCTAAGGGTAGTGAGATCCGGAACACGGGCAGCAGCGTCCTCTGACTAAAACCATCAAACTGCGCTGGCCAACCCGTCTGCCATAAGTGGCGAGTATTGGCAAAATCCCCAATTATAGGGGAGGCCTACGATTGGTCTAGCAGTGGGCTTCCTACGGCTGAGATGATGTATGGGGAGCGAGCCTATTGCCATCAACCGGGCACAATAACTCCTCCAATAACAAAGGTTAAAGTCGTGGAACCTAGTATACATACAGTTATATATATAGCTCGTCATGTAGGTAGGTATGGGCCAAAATACGCATCATTGGTATCTCTCTCTCGTCTCGTCAATCACGTCAACATTCGAAGCAGGAGCTCACGTTATCGTTGCTCCTGGATGAACATCCAGGAGCAACTCTTGCTTATTTGAGAACTCAAATAAGCAAGAGTCCGCCTGGTAAGTGAGAGAACTGTGTTGTTCGACCATAACTATTGTGATTACAGTCAATGTGTGCTCAGGACTCGTGCTGGTCACTACAATATTACTAAAGGTTCAGAAAATATGTTAAAAGAAAATAACCAACAAATACGCCCAATGAGTCGGAACCCGTCCCTTGGATGCGTTATTCATAGGGCGGTCTCCACTCCCTCTCTCGAGAACCCTATACATAGGACTCGGTTCACTGATTCAAGCACTCACCGAGTCATACTCATGCTTTATATTAATTGTATATTGCATTATGCTTCTAATATCTACTTATACATTACGGCAAACTGGACTTAAACTGTGCTTAAGAGCGTACATGGCCTTTTAGGAATTTGACACAATCCTATGAAAAATTTACCAAATCGATGTTTTGTATTCCCCTGTTTGCTCCGAATATATAAAACCCATTCTATAAATTTATATCCTGATATTTTTATAGTTAAGTAACCTATGTCCCTGTCATTTTAGTTTTTCTTATAAACCCTTGGTTTTTCCATGGTGAACTTCCAAAAATCACAGTTTTACTCGCGTGATTGGACGTTCACTACAAAAAAGATTATAAACAAAAATAAAATGATAGGAACATACTTTACTTCAACTTTAAAATATCAGGATATAAATATATCAAATAGGTTTAGTGTATTCGGAGAAAACAGGGGAATAAAAAACATAGATTTACTAAATTTTTTATAGGATTGTGTCAAACTGCTAAGAGGTCCTGTATCTGCTTTGTCGTTTCGCCTATATAGGCGTCGACGATATACTTTTCTATGTAGGTAAGTACATACTTACCTACTTTTCTATGTAGGTAAGTATATCGTTGGCGGCAAGCGAAAACCTCGTAAGTCTCTAAAATCCTAAAATACCCAAGTGTTATATCCTCTCAGTGAATTCGACGTGCATTCAAGTTATGCGATAGATATAACTTTTTTCAACTAAATATCAAAAAAATATGATTTATGAGATTTTCACGCTTTACCAACGATGTATGCGGCAAGCGGTATAAATAACGGTATGCTCTTGGGCACTTTAATATTTGTATAGGTACATTTATTTATATTATTATATATTATAGTATTATTATATAAAAAAATAATTTACGACGAGTATGTACAAAATATTTCTTTTTCTTTATATTCCGCTATAAACGTTTGGGGATCACTTAGCGAAACGATGCGATGTCCGCAACAGTCTTACGATAAAACCTTCTAGTTTACTTCCTAAGCCACTACACTACCCTACTTAGTGGCCTTATACTGTGGACCTACATAGCTTGTTTCATTTGCTGCTGACTGTTTGCCCTCTATACATTTTTTAACCATTATTTGAGCTACAGTTCCTTGTGGCACTTTATAGGCGCTTACCGTGGTTGTAACCACAATCGACAGGATCTTATTATTTTATACTTCTTTTCGCTCTAGTTATGTACACTGGAGTGTGTATCGAAATTGCTTTTAGTTACATTCAACTACAAACTGTTAGACAAATGGGTCCACACCCTCATCCACTATAAGGCCCTTGTTATCTATGACTTACGGTCATTAACTCTTTTTATTTTACGACATTCGAAGGATCGGGAATTTTATTATTCCTTCTTTGTGAGGATTTTAAGGCTTCGTTTTATGGACCACTCTCATTTTACCATACAAATAAAGGGAAATGTTTTTTTACCGCGAGATTTACCACAAGGTTGAAGAAATAGCTATAGGTCCTAGGTCCTAGGCAATCTTAGGTACCTACCTAATTGAAATAGAAGTTCAATTCAAGAGCAGAAAAGGACCAGGGTATGCCTTTTTAACCGACCTCAGGAGGTGTAGTTCTCTATTAGACTGTATATTTTTTTATGTTTGCTACGTTTACTCCACCTATTGTGAATTGATTTTTTTATTATAATTTAAATTTTTAAATTTATTAGATTGATACTTCACAGGTGGTTCTGTGAAGTGATGGTTCACATGGTGGAAATTGATTTAGCTTTTATTCAATATTTTTTTAGTTCCGGTTTGTACACATCCTACTAATATTATATTTGTGAGGCTGGATGGATGGATGTTTGTTACTCTTTCACGCCAAAACTACTAAACCGATTAAGCTGAAATTTGAAATGTAGATAGTTTAGACTGCCTCGGTGGCGTAGAAGGCGCATGCTCGATTGCCAATCAAGAGGTCCCGGGTTCGATCCTCAGGTCAGGCAGTGTTATATATTGGATTTTTCCATTAGGAATTATCTCAATAACTGCCTGGAGTCTGGAACTGTTCCCGGTAGATGGCAATAGGCTCGCCCCCTATTACATGGGACCAATAACATACTGGCGAAATGTGGGTGTATCTACTATGGGACTGAGTCCTGGGTACACCTCTGCCTACCCCTTCGGGAAAAAGGCGTGAATGTATGTTTTTTTGTATAGTTTAGACCCTGAAATAACATATAGGCTACTTTGATCCCGATATTTCCACGGCACTATGAGTACGCGGGTGAAACTGCGGGGTACAGCTAGTATAACTATAATATTATTTTACATCTCTCATATTCGGTAAGTAGGTCCTTATTACCCCCAAATGGGGCTTGTAAGTGACCAATTAGCGCTCTAGGGTAATAATGTAGCTAGAAAAGCCCTAGGGCGGTAAATAATTAAAAAAAAACTTCACTCTTTCAAAAAGTTTGCGTACATCTAACCATCATACTGGCAATAGACATCATGCATTCAGGCCAATGACAAAAGAGGTCGCTTCGCTATTCCTTGTCTTCGTATGAGTATAATAGTCATCAATTTTAAATATCGAACTACGAAGCTCAATTTCGTTCTTTTTTTTTTTTTTCTTCTTTTATGGACCCACACGAATGTATAGCCAGTGTCAAGTTACATAAATTTTCAAGTTAATATGGTCAATTAGTCAATTCAGTCAGGGCAAGCCCAGTCAAGTCACAGCTCCAGTAAAGTGGTGGTTTTTACAAGAAGCTGCCGGAATTTTGGCGGGAACACGAAAAATCACATTTCAACTCCCGCATCACCTGCCAATAGACTTGTGTATCTTCGAAAACACTCAACACGTAATATTCCACCATTATTACACGTTAAACACTCGAAAATGCACCGATAATTGATAAAGATACGGGAGCCAAACTGTATTTTTCGGTCTCCCGCCAAAACTCCATTTCGTTCTTGAAAAAAATAATTTAAAAAAGAGATGAAAAAAGGCGGGAATAGAAAACTTTTACTTTAAAATGTTTTATTCTTGTAATGCCGGTGTTTTTCTACTTACCTCACAATCGAGATGTAAAGCAGAGTAGTTAGCTCGGGTGTAAGCATCAATTGCACCCTCGAAGTATAGTATAAATATCTCGGGCTGCAATTGATGCCTTACAGCCCTTGGCTACTAATCTACTATTATAGTTCAGAAAATATTGATTAGAGCCGTAGCTTTTTAGTTTATTTTAATATTTGGATGTACGTATCTAGACAATAGTTATATAATTATATGTGTAGCTATTAGGTACCACAAATGGGCAAGCATTGTTCACGTAACCTTATACGGTTGCATTATTGTTGTAATGATGGTGTGGACCCAACAAACTCCCCTCATAATATTCCGTAGTCCCATACAACCCCATGCGAACGATCCATCGTCAAGTTTTTGTTAAGAACCTGTCCCACCGGGGTGCATCCCTACAACTATTATTAAAATAAAACTATACAGTTAAGGGCGTGACATGAGAAAAAATGTTATAAGTGTGCTCGACACTTAATGCTTTCACTTTAGGTGCCGACTATAAAATATTCAGAACATATTATAGTACAATATAACAAGTGTATAAAATATAAAATATCACAACTGGATTGGCCACAAAACTTGACCTTATATTATTAACAGTTCATAGACATAATATTAGGTACCTACTATTATTATTATACTGTTTAAAGCGCCTTTCAATAATAATAATGATCATTGCGTATTGTGTACGATATATACCTATCACTAACTCGGCACTAATATAGTGAGTCATTCTGATCTAACAATCTAAAAGACACATTACAGTGTGTCAGCCAAGTTCGCAAAACAAAATGGTTTGATCTTATCGACAATTTAAAACTATCTAGCTCTTTAACTAACTGACTGCCTCGGTGGCGTAGCGGGCGCATGCTCGACTGCCAATCAAGAGGTCCCGGGCTCGATCCCCAGGTCAGGCATAGTGTCAAATATTGGATTTTTTCCATTAGGAATTATCTCAATAACTGCCTGGAGTCTGGAACTGTGCCCGGTAGACGGCAATAGGCTCGCCCACTATTACATGGGACCAATAACATACTGGCGAAATATTGGTGTATCTACTATGGGACTGAGTCCTGGGTACCTCTGCCTATCCCTTCGGGAAAAAGGCGTGAATGTATGTTATGTTATGTTATCTAGCTCTTAATCTCTTAACTTTTACATCTCCAACAATGCAACATAAGGCGCTAATAGTAGATTAGTAGCCAAGGGCTGTAAGGCATCAATTGCAGCCCGAGATATTTAGGCGCACGAGCGCAGCGAGGGCGCCTATACTTCGAGGGTGCAATTGATGCTTACACCCGAGCTAACTACTCTGCTTTACATCTCGATTGTGAGGTAAGTAGAAAAACACCGGCATTACAAGAATAAAACATTTTAAAGTAAAAGTTTTCTATTCCCGCCTTTTTTCATCTCTTTTTTAAATTATTTTTTTCAAGAACGAAATTGAGCTTCGTAGTTCGATATTTAAAATTGATGACTATTATACTCATACGAAGACAAGGAATAGCGAAGTGACCTCTTTTGTCATTGGCCTGAATGCATGATGTCTATTGCCAGTATGATGGTTAGATGTACGCAAACTTTTTGAAAGAGTGAAGTTTTTTTTTAATTACTTACCGCCCTAGGGCTTTTCTAGCTACATTATTACCCTAGAGCGCTAATTGGTCACTTACAAGCCCCATTTGGGGGTAATAAGGACCTACTTACCGAATATGAGAGATGTAAAAGCATATTAACGTTGGATGTATCGTTATAGAATAATATAACGATACACATTACACTACACCACACTCGGGACTCGGGACTACACCTCACCCAACCCAATAAATGGATTTCAGAAAAGTCCCAGTTATTCTGCCATAAAACACTTCCAAATCTATATCTATATCTATACTATCTATACTAATATTATAAAGAGAGAAACTTTGTTTTTTTGTTTTTTTGATTTTTTGTTTTTTTGTTTTTTTGTTTTTTTGTTTGTAACGAATAGGCTCCGAAACTACTGGACCGATTTTAAAAATTCTTTCACTTATGGATAGCTTAATTCAGTGTGAGTGACATAGGCTATATGAGATTTTGAAAAAAAATAGGGATCCGTAAGAAAACTGCAATATTGTGAACCAAGGTGTCACATAACATAATTACCATATTCATAAATAAAAGCGCACGCAAGTGCGCTGTGAAATCCATTGATAGTAGAATAATATAATGTACTAGGGGTTTGTAGTACTTATCAATATCTACAAAATAGTCCACGGAAATTAAATCCATCTATTTTGGTTTAGTCACAATAATCGAAACAGATATTATATGCATGCGCTGTGAAAAGTATTGGTGGTAGAATAAAGTAATGTACTATGGGTTTGTAGTAATTATCAATGCCTACAAAACGGTAAACATAGATTATATCCATCTTTTTTGGTTTAGTCACAATAATCGAAGCAATGATTATTTTTCATGCGGTGTGAAAACTATTGGTGGTAGAGTAAAGTAATGTACTAGGGGTTTGTAGTAATTATTAATACCTACAAAACAGTATACATAGATTATATCCATCTTTTTTGGTTTAGTCACAATAATCGAAGCAGTGATTATTTTTCATGCGGTGTGAAAACTATTGGTGGTAGAGTAAAGTAATGTACTAGGGGTTTGTAGTGCTTATCAATACCTACAAAACAGTATACATAGATTATATCCATCTTTTTTGGTTTAGTCACAATAATCGAAGCAATGATTATTTTTCATGCGGTGTGAAAACTATTGGTGGTAGAGTAAAGTAATGTACTAGGGGTTTGTAGTACTTATCAATACCTACAAAACAGTATACATAGATTATATCCATCTTTTTTGGTTTAGTCACAATAATCGAAGCAATGATTATTTTTCATGCGGTGTGAAAACTATTGGTGGTAGAGTAAAGTAATGTACTAGGGGTTTGTAGTAATTATTAATACCTACAAAACAGTATACATAGATTATATCCATCTTTTTTGGTTTAGTCACAATAATCGAAGCAGTGATTATTTTTCATGCGGTGTGAAAACTATTGGTGGTAGAGTAAAGTAATGTACTAGGGGTTTGTAGTGCTTATCAATACCTACAAAACAGTATACATAGATTATATCCATCTTTTTTGGTTTAGTCACAATAATCGAAGCAATGATTATTTTTCATGCGGTGTGAAAACTATTGGTGGTAGAGTAAAGTAATGTACTAGGGGTTTGTAGTTATTATCAATACCTACAAAACAGTATACATAGATTATATCCATCTTTTTTGGTTTAGTCACAATAATCGAAGCAGTGATTATTTTTCATGCGGTGTGAAAACTATTGGTGGTAGAGTAAAGTAATGTACTAGGGGTTTGTAGTAATTATCAATACCTACAAAACAGTATACATAGATTATATCCATCTTTTTTGGTTTAGTCACAATAATCGAAGCAGTGATTATTTTTCATGCGGTGTGAAAACTATTGGTGGTAGAGTAAAGTAATGTACTAGGAGATTGTAGTACTTATCAATACCTACAAAACAGTGTATATAGATTATATCCATCTTTTCTGGTTTAGTCACAATAATCGAAGCAGTGATTATTTTTCATGCGGTGTGAAAACTATTGGTGGTAGAATAAAGTAATGTACTAGGGGTTTGTAGTACTTATCAATATCTTCAAAATAGCCCACGATAAAGTTATACATGTGTTAAGGTTTGGTCATTGTAACAGAAATAGTCCTTCATTTGCTTGCGCTGCGTAAACCATTAGGGTTATATCTATCAAAATACAATGTATCACGAATTTACTCCTGTTAAACGTTCACTATACCTACTTCTGCTACCGTGCGAAGCCGGGGCGGGCCGCTAGTGTTATATAAATTATAATGAGCGCGCTATTTATAAATATAAATGACACTAACGAACTCAATTGTTTCCTAGTAAATGACTTTTCAACGATTAGAGGCCGTTAAAGGAGAATCATCTATTATAATGACTACCTATAGAACCAGGGATAATGAATATGACATACTTAAATGAATATGACCTATTATTGCAGTTTTATTTTTAAATAAATTAGGTATATTATGAGAAAACCGAAATACGATTTTATAAAGGCCAAGAAAAGAAATGTTTATTTTTACAGCATTACATAGTAGGTACAGCATTTATTTCAGAGTTCGTCGACATCTTTTTCATCAAGAAACATAACAAGTTTGACCCAAAAAATTATGAGTTGCATGATGAGATTCAACAACTCATATCTCAGGGTGACAGGCGCAGTGCAGTGCCGCGCAGAATTTGCATTTTAAAATATTGGGTGGCACTGTGTCTGATATGGGCGATCATGATGCTTACCATCAGGTACCTGATTTGCTCGTCTTGTCATTCACTATCATAAAAAAAAAAAACCCACTTTCACGATGATTAGGGTTTAATAATTACCTGGTGTTTAGTTTTTTAACATAGGAATAAATTTAATTAATAAATAACCTATTAATAAATATGTTAAAATGTTAATATATCCCTATAATTGCGGGAACACATTTACTTAATTCCCTAGTCATAAGAATATTGTATCTTTGTGTATCCCCCGTTGGGAGTCCTTAACAATAAATAAATAAATAAAAAAGTTTTGCTACTAACCCTCGATGGCGTAAGATCAAAGATACTTCAATCAAACGAACGGATTTTACATCAGGTACCTAGCCTGGGTTAGACAAAGACCTAACCTGATTTACACTTATCTATACCTATCTATACCTATTTTATAGATGTTACACTTATCTTTACCTATTTTATAAACAAGAGTGCTAAAGCTTCAAGCTTCAAGTCTATAACATACTAATATTTACGAGGGATGTAAGTAGTAACTTTACAAACTACTAATATCAAATTTGAAGTCCTAACAAATAAAATTGAAAAGAGAAACTCAACCAAAATAAACTTGCATCATAAAACCAGCTCGAGAAGGTTGTTCTTTGTTCTAAAACCATTTTTCTTTTTAAACTACTTACAGACAAGCTAAGGTGTACCAATATATTATATGAACAGCTCGTACAAAATAAAAAGTCATAAACAAAAGAACACATCACAGTGAATCGGATTATGTCACATAAGCCAATGGGGAATGTCTATTTATTTTTGTTTTTTGTAATTTCAAAACCATTTGGAGGAATAAGGTTGCTGATCACTACCCATTACTTAAAAACAGAAAATAATCACGGATTATTATTATTTTCGGATTTAATTGAATAACCTTCATTTGACCTTAGATGACGTCACACGTAGATTAATGGAAAAACGTGTGAGCCTAAAAAAAAAAAAAAAAAAAGTGAAATGTCCTTTTATGTCATTAAGTTGTCAAATGTCGATGTATGTAAACATAACCTATATCTAGCCGACTGCAAAATCTTAGAAAGTTACTGTGATTTTATTGTTTACTGGCAGCTTCTTGTAAAGACCACCACTTTACTAGAGCTGTGACTTGACTGGGCTTGCCCTGACTCTGAATTGACCATATTAACTTGAAAATTTATATAACTTGACACTGGCAATACATTCGTGTGGGTCCATAAAAGAAGAAAAAAAAAAGCAATGAACAGTTTTTTTAGAAAAGTGGGGTTATAGGTGTGTGATAATATAATGACATTGACAATCTGAATTTCATTGCCTTTTTTTTTTTCTGTTGAGGCCGCAGTCACCGTCTATAAAGCTTATGATGACGTCATCATCACCAAAAATTCTCAAATTTTTAAAAATGTTTTTAAAAATAACTACGACGAAAATAGCAAAAATATTCAAATTAGTTTCTTATATTGCTCTATATTTTCATTATCTAAAATAAAAATGGAGGTCAAGATAATTTGGACATTCCCCATTATTAAAATAGTAGATCTATGTATTGCTGTAGGCGATAAGTACAGAACTTTTTCGCTTGAGCTTCGATCAATAACTTTCCTTGCCAATGTAAAATGAATCCTAACTTTAAAGCTATAGAATAGAAGTTGTCTCGTCTCCCGATGGATGCTTTCATTCGCCTGTTGCCAAGCCGGTCCGGACGAGAGCGGGGATCGCCAACCTTTTTCTAGGACATCCTTGCTCAGTACTTTCACCTCTCCTAGCAACTGAGATGTAGATAATTTTATTTCACGAACAGATGGGTTTTAAGGTACGAAGGTATTACGAAAGGAAATAGGTCGCATCTATTCCAGTTGAGAGTTTTTGGGACGAAAAAAGGAGATCTCGAAATTTGTGTGTGAAGTGGTTTTGGTTTTACCATGCGTTTATTAAAGAACTATTTAAAGGTAAACCTACTTTTATCAAATTGCAGAATTATATGATAAACAATTACAAAAAAAGTGAACAAGTAGAAATAAATAAATAATAGCATCGTAAAGAATAGAAATCTCATACATAAAGGAGATTATGTAACGGACACATAATAATTAATAATAATATTTATATCTAATCTAGACAGAATCTTAGCTAATGTTGAATTCATAATCGCTTCTAAAACCATTATTTTGATTGTTTATTGTGAAACAAATGAAGTGTTCATGTTAAATGTTTAATTAACAGTTGTAATAATAATTCTGCTCGATCATCGTTAATGTCGCTTAACAGTTACTGTAGTAAAAAATACAGCAAAAAGGTTGACGACGTACTCCCGGCCATAATGCAAGCGCAACGGGGATATCACTACCTCAACAAGATCATGCAGTAAGTGACGTTGGCTAACAATTTTTAAATTGAACCTTAGCTCGATAGATATAGAGGTTTTGGCCGTGTTCATTTCTTTGTGAAGGTCGATGTCGGTTGTGCCCTTTTCGAGTTGTATGAGGAGTTAACCGCGCGTGCGTCGGTGTGCGTCGGTGTAAGCGTCCGTGTGAAGCGCGGCGAGGGTGTGTGCGTGTTCGGTCACGTAGGCTTGTTTAACCGAGAGTTAGTTGCTATGGAGTTTTTGGAACGATCTCTTTGTTTGGAGTATTGAAGCGACTGATTTTAGCCGTTTTCGGACACATTTAGGCAAATTATTAAAGATTTATGAAACGCTTCATTTAGAATAACGCGGTGATAGCGTGTATGGGGCATTAACGAAATTGCGTACTTAACTAGCAAAAAAGGCAACTAATTAAATAGATAGGAACTTACCTGTTTACTTAAATGTAGCTTGCATAAATTAGAATATTGCATAAATAGGTAAGTTCAAGTAAGTTGTTACCTACCTTATTTAAAGTAGTAATTAAAAAGATCTGAAACAGAAAGCTTTTCAAAGAAAAGTTAGTATGTACCTACCTAGGTACTTAATCTAAGTACCCACCTACGCAGGTAGTTAAGGTACTTATCTACCTTAATTACTTGCCTAGGTCCTGTGTAGGTACTTATGTAGTGATCCTGTTTGTCAGTAAACGCCGCGCCCCATCAACAGTCTTGTGTAATATTATGAGCAGTTTGTTGCACATAGCAACAGTTTAGTTCAGTCAGCTGGGCCGAAGTAAGCCGAACATCGGCGGACACGCACGAACTCTAGCCCCGATTGATTCGGCTGATGCGGCGAGAAAGTTCACTACATACCTACCTACCTATTATAAGTAAGTATAATATCTACGCAGTCTAGGTTTACGGACGGTTTTAGAACTGGTTTTGGGGTAACTTTACTTATTACAAGATGGTTAGTCCAGTATTAAAATGCACTGCGCTGAATTAAGTACCTATATTATATTATATATTTAGTATAATAATATAGGTACGTAACAAGGAAAAGCTAGGTAGTTACGACATTGAACTTGAGAGCATTTTTAGATTGGAAGATCAGAAATAGGTAATTTAGCCAAGAATTAACAAATAATTTATGGAATTTACAAATACAACACCGCGTTTTTCCCGAAGTGGTAGGCCGATAGTAGTACCGAGGACTTAGTCCCATAGTAGGTACACTCTGTCGCCAGTATATTGGTCCCTCAGATCATACAAACAAGGTCATTGGAGGCGAGCCTATTGCCATCTACCGGGCACAGTTCCATACTCCAGGCTGTATGATAATTCCTAATGGAAATATGTTAGGTATAATAAGTGATATAGGTACCTACCTATAATTATTATTAGTCACTTATTTTATTAGCAATGTTATCGAAGTAATTGATTAACTTGTGTTTGTTTTTTATAATCATTTTATTTTTATCCAGGGTTCATTCTTAAAGAAGTGTCTTTGTTACGAACTTGGTTTTCTCTACACATTTTTAATGTTTTTGATGAGATGGGTATAACACCTTTTCCTAAAGAGGTTGTAGTTACTCGTTCTCATAGGTGACATACCCACACCTTTTTTTTAATTTTTTTATGATAGTGAGTGACAAGACGAGCAAATCAGGTGCCTGATGGTAAGCATCATGATCGCCCATATCAGACACAGTGCCACCCAGTGTTTTGAAATTTAAAATTCTGCGCGGCACTGCACTGCGCCTGTCACTCTGAGATATTAGTTGTTGAAACTCGTCATGCCCAGTAATCTCCAGTTATGTTCATAAGTCTCATGAGACTTGTACTAAGGGGCGAACCTATTGCCATCAACTGAGCACAGATCCACTAATGGATTTTTTTTGCCTGACCTGGGAAACGAACCCAAGACCCCAGGACTCCCACTGCTCCATTATGGCAATTTTCACATCTTTCTTAAATAACCTTAGTTGACCATTAGTTACCAACTTAAGTTATTTTAAGCTTACTTATGACAAAGGGCCGTAGGGAAACTTGCCTCAAATGCCAATAAAGCCATAAGTTGTAATTCCACGGGTGTGTAATCAATAACTACAGGCACCTCACATTAAGCACTGTACAACTGACAACAAACACCGATATCAATCAGCTGTTTTCTACCTGCTCCAGACAAACATACTCCTTCCTAATATTCACTAGATTGTATACCTTATGACTCAGCAATAGAGTTGGGTAGTAGGAAGGTCGTATGTTTGTCGAGAACAGGTAGGGTCGTCCCGAGGGAAGGAGAGCGTGACCGCAATTCCTTACTTTTTTTAAACTTTATTTCGCCCACACTGTGAAAAGGAAATCTACTGATACACGTATTTTATGTATCTATGTATAGGTAAGCAGTTAAAAATAATCTAGATACATAGAGGTATAAATGTACTTACATATTTCCAATGGCTCCAAGTTAAATCCTTAATGAAAAGGCAGGGGAAGATTAACAAAAATTACAAAATAAATAAATTATAGCGTCCGTGGTCCAGCGAGAATATAATATGTCCGGCTTTAAATCCGGAGGCCCTGGATCGAATCTCACCATATGGACTTTTCGCCTGGACGCTACCGTGTTTCGGATGGCACGTTAAACTGGAGGTCCCGGCTGTTTCCTATAACATATGTAGGGGGCAGTCGTTAGGTCATGTCGGAGGCCTTATTAGGAATCTTAGCGATCTGAAACTCTGACAATATGGGTTGTCCACATAACCCATATGAATTGACTCGAGCAGTGTAATTGGGTAACCCGTTCTGTTAGAGTATAAATACAAATTAATTAATGTAAGTATACCAATATGGGTAGAATATATATTATATTTCGTGGTTTCATTCTTAATGGTAACATTGAACGTAATGGAAAAGGTAAGAAGGGGTAAAGCTGGGCACTTTCCATTCTGACAACGTCTGTTAATATATTTTTGTTCCTCTTACTTATATACTTTTATTAATATTTTAGATGAATATTGAAGGTGTATTTGCTATAGGCAGATACTAAGTAGGTAGCTGTAATATTATTAATTATTGTTAAGGAAGTAAAGGTTTTAAAAAAATCTTGCTTAATTCATTACCTTTCATTATCTTGCGTCGTAAAACTACTTACGTAAGTAAGTCGTTAGACTTACTTCTTGTCAAAGAAACTTCTAGTAGTTATCCTGAGGCTTGAGAAAATATTATAAAACTTATGATTGGCTGTAAGTACTAAAAATATGAACTAGCTAGACAGGTATAATGTTATAAACACCGACGTCAATGATAAGTGGTATAATCAGTAATTATGTGATAAATGGGTAGGTAAACGTATACCCAGTATATTCTGCATGGTGACCGAAGTGTTACGCTCTGATGATCTCCTCGGTCACCCTCCCATAGTTTCACGTGTGCCTTGTGACTGTACTGTGACTATGCAAGCTGGTTGGGGTTTGTACATATTATAAGCGTTTATAAGTATGAATATCAGTCGTCTGGTTACCGTAGTACTAGTATTAAAATAATCTCGGCAGAGCCTACTGCTACGTGAGTAGTAGGCTCTACCTTGAGCCCTTGCTCTATATGATATCTAATACATTTATTATTTCCAACTACGTTGATGCCACAGAGTAAACAATAATTGTATTAATTTAAGTAATAATTTATTACAATTTATAGCCACAAAGACCTTTAAGCACCATTAAATTGGTAAAAAAAATGTTTAAGGACATCGGTGTGTTACTAAGTAATCTTTTGATGTTTATTGTTTTAAATTATAAAATTGTTCCTTAACAAGTTAATTACAAATTTAACAAACCCATTAAAATAATCAAACATCACGTCGTACACCTATTCCAAACATTTATGTAAGATAAGAGGCATCTCGAGCCTCCAACGAAGGCACAGAGTACATATTATATGGGTTACATACATAACATAAGGTTAGTACATTATATTCTATAACAAAGGCCAGCCAAGATATATCTATTAACACTGGCTACCATCGCCCACGCACACCGCTCAACACATACAAATCTCTTAGATACAAAGTATGTTGTATTCTATATAGTATGACTATGATAATACTAGCTTTTGCTTTTAGAAGTGTTAAATGCTTTTAAAAGCGAAAAAATATAACAAAGTTTGATACTGTAACCGTGTGTGTGACTTCTAAAACTTTTTGGCAGTTATAAATAATTTACACAGATCAATTTGCTATAATTTTAACTTATATTTTTTTTTCTTTAGTTGCATTATAAGAACAGTTTTTTAGATAAAGATAACGAAACTGTCTTTTTCAACATATATTTAATGAACCTGGCCGAGCAATAAGCAATCTTCAAGAAATAAAAAGCGGATATCGCAGCCTCTGTTATCTGGGCCCCAATAAAAGTTTACGAGGCTTCAGCCTACGTCGCGTCGTGTCGTGACGGGCACTCGTCCGTCCCGCCCGTCCCCACCATCCCCCGCGTCGCTGTAAAGATTGTAAATGTAAATAAATCTGTAATTGTGTCGACAAAAAGGGTTGGATGTTTGAGGAGAGATATTTACGAGATAGGAGCTGGTTACCATTTTGTTAAGTTTACAAAAATCATTATCCTGTACTTAGAAAACGGGGTTTACATATGAAACACTTATCACAATAAATTTGTTTAGATCTTAAAATAGAAAAAGCTGAGATAAATCTTGTGAATTGTTTTAGTTGTACATAATGTAGGTAAATTACGTTTACTATACTACGCTTCTAATAACTTTATTAATATTGTATTTTGCTAATTTCTATACATTGATAATACATAATTTATGATGATTCACCAAAATCTCTATACATTACAAAAACTGCACTAAGTCTTTTCAAGGAAAAACAAATGTCAAACGTCCAAAATCAGGTTTTTAAATAAAAATCAATGACGAAAATAATTTAATGTAAACAAATTTAAGGAGAATCAAGCGTGAAATGCTATAAAAATATTGATAAAATAAAACTAGAATGACCACTTATTACAAGAATAAATATGGACAATTTACTGTCATTATGTTATTTAAATTATAGAAATATACAATGTTTTCTGAGACGGCAGATAATGATGACATTTATATCAAAGTTACAACATCGTACCTATCATTTAGTAAATTGCCGTGAGTTTTACGACAATTTTGATATTAATAGTTCATAATTCATGTCGGATTCAGAAAATAGAACATATGCATAATATCAATTAATTCGTGACGTAATCTTGTTGTTTTGGGTTGTATATAATGGGTCTAACGGTAGATTTCTAAACTCACGTCATGTAGGTACCTACCTATACAGTCAATGAGGTGGTCCGATCAGCTGATTTCCATCCATAGCTTTACGATCAATAGAACCGAACGTCGACTGTGATGCCACGTGAGATAACAGATAAAATATAAAAACTAATAAATCATCATTAGAATTTTGAACACGAAAAAATATTGCTCCTTTACTTTTACTCTATTACTTTTTAAATATAAAATCGTTCAATATAAAATTTGAAATACTTTTTTTTTCTCTATGAAATTAATGTAGTTTTGTAAATGTAAACGCTAGTTAATATAATATATATTTGCTGCCTCCCTAACTATAATCACCCCAAGTGATTATTTCACACATACATCAAATACATCTGCATTTCAAAACAACCCTTATTACGACGAATTAAGGTCTACCACAAGTTAAATATATTGCATCAGTGCAAGGGTGTTCAAGGTTGTGATTACGTCATAATTTATCCCCTTTCGACAGAGCGAGAGGGATGTGTTGGTGTCTCTTTCTAAACTTGGAAAAGTACTGGGATCCCTTATTCCTTTGTTCTCGAGTTAACTATTTTTGGTTACAAACTGGTTAGGTTAGTATTAGCCTACGCGTACATAATAAATAGGTAAATTTATATTCAAAATATACGTAGCAAATCTAATGTGATCTTAAATTATTATAACCTAAAAATGTCTTATAATATGAGTACTTACCTAGGTTTTATTTTATTCCACATATTATTTCACGATGATTATGATTACCCCAACTTACTCCAATTTATCCGCGGTAAGTAACCTTGTCGTTTAAATCTAAAAATATCAATTGCCAAGATGTTATGTACAAGCTATGTCTTGAACAGGTACTGTGGTAAAGTTGTTTGTTCTTTAACCCTTAACCACCTAACGCTGGTCACAGTGACTAGCGGTTTTGTTTTTTGAATTATTCTGTTATCACGCGAGCTGTGCGTCTGTAAGTTCTATTCTCATCTTCATTCTTGATCTACTTCCGCTCCTCAGTATGCGCTCTCCTCTCGATTGCTTCACACGTTACAGGTAGTTATATTTGCGGTCATGGTGACAGATGTTAGGTGGTTACGTAATTTTAATGAAATCTATAAAAATAAAATATTAATATTTCTATAGCTTTATAATGGCTCGGACTGCCTCGGTGGCGTAGAGGGCGCATGCTCAACTGCCAATCAAAAGGTCCCGGGTTCGATCCCCAGGTCAGGCAAAGTGTTAAATATTGGATTTTTCCATTAGGAATTATCTCAATAACTGCCTGGAGTCTAGAACTGTGTCCGGTAGATGGCAATAGGCTCGCCCCCTATTCCATGGGACCAATGCTGGCGAAATGTGGGTGTATCGACTATGGGACTGAGTCCTGGGTACACCTCTGCCTACCCCTTCGGGAAAAAGGCGTGAATGTATATTATGTTATGTTATGTTATAATGGCTCATGAACGACTAAACGAAATATTTATAACGACTGTTAGAACAGATCATAGATCAGATGTCCGATTCAGAGACGGAAAATGAAAGAAATGTTTCATTTCAACTGACAACGTCGACAAATTTGAAATTAGGAATCTTGCTCAACCTGTGACACCAAAAATAACGCAAAACATATTACATGTGTATTATTCAAAGAAAAAAACCTATTTTCCTTGAGTGTTCACAAAAATTGTGCTGAGACTGTCGTTGTTGTTGTATAAAAAATATGATTCGATTGTGCCATTAATAGTTTTTATAAAATGTAGGTTATAAACCTAATGAAATATTCTTATTTTTATAAGAATATTTTATTAGGTTTAAATACATAATTCCTTAGTCATATCTCAGATTTTTTTATAATGCCTAGATTTTGTCCTTAAATGTTCAAAGTTTGATTAATTATAAGGTACTTTAGTACTTACATATGAAATTGGCGTTTTGTACGGGAGGAATACAAAGTCAATTTTCTTTTGTAAAATATATTTAATTATTCTAAGTATGCACCGTTGTTATCTATGCACGTTTGCCATCTCATAGGTAGTTCATAGATCCCTTGATTAAAAAAAACATGAGGGCGAGAATCAATAAACTCTTTGAAGGCGGTTTAGACTGCCGCATGCCGCGGAGTTGAATTTTTTCCTTGTAAGAAGTTGTCCAAATGCCGGAAAAAATGGTAATCTGTTGGAGCAAGGTCCAGGGAGTACGGTGGATGTCGCAGAAATTCCAATTGTAGCTCACTCATCTAACTTAGTGGTTGTTTGTTGTGCAGTGTGTGGTCTTGCGTTGTCGTGAAACAGCAGTGGCCTAGAGCGTTTGACCAATCTCGGTTGTTTAGCAGCTAGTTCTTCCTTCATGGTTTGCAGTTGCTGACAATAGATATCTCCCGTAATCGTTTGGCCAGATTTTAGAAAGCTGTAGTGAACGTCACCGGCGCTAGTCCACCAAACACTCACAAGTAACTTTTTCTGAGTCAATTTTCGTTTAGGGCAGGATTTGGCTGGGTCTCCAGGGTTCAGCCATTGCGACGAGCGCTTCCGACTATCGTACAGTATCCACTATTCATCACAAGTAATGATTTGATTTAAAATCCCTTCATTATTGTGTCGGTTGAGCAAAGAAACACAGCAGTCGACGCGTGTATGCAAGTTCGATTCACTCAATTCATGAGTTACCCATCGTTCAAGTTTTTTTTTACTTTCCCGATTTGCTTCAAGTGGATTAATACAGTTTTATCACTAACCCCGAAGCCTGCAGCTATCTCTGAAGTGCTTTCTGATGGATCCGCTTCCACAGTAGCTTTAATTAATTCTTTAATTCTTCAATTTCCACTATGGTCTCCGGCCGTCCACGGGGTTGGTTCTGAAGATCGAAATTTCCAGAACGAAAACGTTGAAACCAAAAACCGTACCGTGCTTTCTTTTGCAACACCAGCGCCGTAAGACATGTTTCTGCAGCACTGGTGCTACGGTAAAACTCGTACTCGTAAATATACCGATATTTCATGTTGTCCATTGTGCGGTAATAAGCGACGCCAAAGAAAAAAATAATGAGGAAAAAACAAATGAATGACTGTTTTCAAAACTCAAATTTACCAGCTAAATAAATTTATAAATTTGAATTTGAAATTCCTAACCAAAGAGGAGATATTTTAGATAAAAGTGGTCATAGTACGACAAAACGCTAATTTCATATGTAAGGACCTATGCAAAGTGTAATATTTAAAGTTTAATAACGTCATCATAATAAAAAAATAATAAAGACTACGATCTATCTGTCATTAATGTCATTATTGTTATATTTTCAAGTAAAAAAATTATAAAAATCACCATTACCGCCGTTAGGTGGTAGTGTAACTCAAAAACACGTTAGTTGGGTAAGGGTTAAGTAAAGTGGCACCCTAATTCACAATCCAGCACCTCCTTTGGTCTCCATCCGTTTGAGTTTCCATCAGAGAACCCTCCCCCACGCCGGATCCAGTAGACAGACTTCCGGCACAACAACGAATTTCTTATTTTTAAAGGAAATTGATGTTAGATGGGGTGTTTTACCCTAAGAAATGGGTATTTTTGCCATAAAACCCATACGACGCGATTTAGGACCAAGTTTAGCCTATTTTGACCCCGCATTTGTATAAGTACGCCGTAGCACCGTAGCTGGTTTCATTTGCGACCAATATATGGAAAAAACTGTGTTCCGGTCTGAAGGGCAATGTTACCAGCGAAATTACTGGGCATGACGAGATTCAACAACTCATATCTCAGGGTGACAGGCGCAGTGCAATGCCGCGCAGAATTTTGAAGTTTTGAAAATTTTGAAACACTGGGTGGCACTGTATCTGATATGGGCAATCATGATGCTTACCATCAGGCATCTGATTAGCTCGTCTTGTCACTCACTATTATAAAAAAATAATTAAATCCACTCATATTAAAATGGTTCATTCCGTTTCCTCCAAAAAAATTATTCCTGTCTTACCTACGCTCCAGAATACTAAAATTAAGTTCAAAGAGATATTATCGGAACGTTAATATAAAAGAACGTAATCCCATTTTGTGACGTTGTGTGTGTTTTGTGTAATTTCCCCTGAAATAGATGAAATTATGATTGGATTCGACACCGTTCCTATTACGTGAGTACAAAATATTGTTAGATGATGTAAAACATCAAAGTCTTATCGAAAAGATTACAGCACTGAAATTGAAATAATCCTAGCAAATCTTGGATTTAATAATTCAAATAAGTTATATGCCTACGTAAGGCACCTAATAGGTACTTATTTTGCAGGAAATGGTGAACTTTATCAGGATTTATAGTGATATTATAATATTATGTATCATAAATCATAATATTATATATCGTTAGATAGGTACATAACATACCTTAATTACCTAATAATATGAAACAGTCAACACATAAAAAATATAAATATAAACAGTTCAGTCACTGTTGCTTTTCACTCAGTCTTACTAAGACCATCACTGGAATACAACATAACAGCACACCTTTTTCCCTATGACTAGATATTTCACATTATAATATCCGCCACAATATTGGTATATAAACGAATATTTTATGAGATCCACCAAATTGCATTCAGGTTGGCAATGCATGTAGTGAGTGGTCTAGGGCTTTTTGTTCGTGAGGAACTGGGATGGTGCTCCTTTTGTAAATACCATGTAAATGACCTTTTGTAAATGACAGACGGACAGACAGACAGACCAGACAGACCAGACAGACCAGACCAGAAGTGAATAAGGGTTCCTTGTTTTCATTTTGAGGTACGGAACCCAGAAAGTACTTTTTATGTTATATATTTAGGTACTGAATTTCAGCCCAATCGGTTCAGTAGTGTTGGCGTGAAAGAGTTACAAACATCCATCCATCCTGACAAACTTGCATTTATATTTAGTAGAAAGTATTAGGATATAAGTAACTTAATTATATGTATATATTTAATATAGAAAGGTAGAAGAGATATCTAAACGATAAGTATACCTAGGTACATACCTAATAGGTGTGTAGGAACTTATTAGTAGTTATGATAAATCTAACTTACTTAAAAGTCAGTATATATAAAGATACCGGGTGAGGCCCGTTTCGTACTACTCCTGATTCATACTACTCCAAAAATTCCTACCTCCCAAAAGATTCCGCTTTGCTCGGTTTCCTAAAATTTTATTATAACAATGGAAGATAGGGAAATGTGTTATATAGGTTAAAGAAATGAATTTTAATTAGGTATATATATTATTTTTATATCTTAAGTTATCTAATAATGTTTTTACTTATATAAAACAAGTCGCATGGCAATAATTATTGCCGAGATAATATTAATGAATTGAATCTAGATACAATAGGTATTAATTCACGTATAAAATACTATACGTGGTTACCTACTCGTATAGTATTGATAAAAACGACCACAATAAAGCCCGTCACACACGTAGCTATAATATATATTAATATACCGTCCTATAATATATATTATAGCAAACTACCACACACGGAGACGATGCTATAATATATATTTTAGCCTTCATTTCATTGATACAGTAGTTTATATTAATATGCAATAATATATATTACGGTATATGTTGGTGACGTCATAGAAATATATATTATAGCTGCGTATGCGGTCAGTCAAATATTTGTATAGAAAATATATCGTAATATGCCTTGCTATGATTTATATTAATATATATTATAGCTACGTGTGTGACGGGCTTTAATGATTGTAAACGGATCTTTCTACTCGTATGCCTCGCCTCGGCACTCGGCACTCGGCTAGTACCGCTACCACAGAATAAATAATAGTAGTAACGTACCGCTACGCGCCGCGCCGCTCAATACGATGCACGCACACACTGACACGGCGGCCATGACGGGCGGGTCGGCTATGCTAGGGATGCGGGATGTTTGCCGACTGCCGGATATATCTACTATCTACGCGTCGTTATAAGTTATTGTAATCTCGATTCGTTATACTAAACTCTAAGTGTTTACATTCAAACAGACATACAAATGGCCTGCATTTAAACAGCACTCCGACTGCAAATTTGCAGTTTAAATGCAGTTAGTACGACTGCCAAAACCAACCGTGCAGCCCGATTGTAGTCGGTGTGCAGGCCGCCTGTGTATGCCCTTAACTCGGGGATCGAACCCGGGACCTGCGACTTAGAAGGTAGAGGCACTACCGGCTTAGCCAAACGGCCAGTCTATATAGGTACTCGGTACTAGGTACCTACTTAAAAGAAAAGCTAACGTCTTTTCTTTTAACTAGACTTAAAGACGATATCTCTAATTTTGAAATAGTGAAATTAGCAATATGCATTAAATATTAAGTAGGATATTGATTCTTATTACAAGATACATCTTTTAAAAAATGGTAAAACATGTAATATATAAATTTTTACTGTCACTGTCGAATAGTACTACATATTATTATAGTACTGATTCAAATGAGTTAGCTTCGAGATAATATGGCATTTGTTCCTTTATATATTTATCGCCACAGTTCATAAGTACCGCCACAGTTTGTTGGTACCTATCTAGTTTTATTTTTTCTACGCATCGTCGGATGGCGGTTACAGTTTTCGATACTTAAATAAAATCCAATAAATATTATATAAGTAGGTACCTATTTAGATTTCGGAACTTGAAACTCGGAATCCAGAAGACGGACAGGTACCTCATCTCTATTGGGATGCTATGTACACACGCTCACCGCACGCACACATACAACTCCCTCTCAGCCAGTCGGCGCAGCCATGACAATAGTGCTGGCCAATCGAGCCATGCCATTCGCCAGTCGCACTGAGCACCTCGTTTGTACCGTACTTATTGCATTTACGGACAATAACTTTAAATTAATATTAAGTAGGTACGTAAAGAAATAATGAGTGTGTTAAAAGATGGAAGTCTTAGTGATCCCTTGCGGACCCCGCCGCGTATTTATTGTTGTACGAATGGTTGTCTTAATTCATCTATAAAGAAGCCTAACATGTCATTTTTCAAATTGCCCAGAGATGAACACAGGTGAGAGAACTTGAGTAAATCATGTTTATTATAATAATAATAATAATATGGGACAACTTCCACACACGGTTATCTGGTCCCAAACTAGGCTAGAAGCCTGTGTTTTGGTAACCAGATGACTGATATACATACTTATAAATATAACATAACATACATTCCGCCTTTTTCCCGAAGGGGTAGGCAGAGGTGTACCCAGGACTCAGTCCCATAGTAGATACACCCACATTTCGCCAGTATGTTATTGGTCCCATGTAATAGGGGGCGAGCCTATTGCCATCTACCGGGCACAGTTCCAGACTCCAGGCAGTTATTGAGATAATTCCTAATGGAAAAATCCAATATTTAACACTGCCTGACCTGGGGATCGAACGCTGGACCTCTTGATTGGCAGTCGAGCATGCGCCCTCTACGCCACGGAGACAGTCTCATACTTATTTATACATACTTATTTATGGTTATATTACTCAGACACAGATCAAACAGACATGTTCATGCACACAAATGTTTGACTTGGCCGGGGATCGAACCCGGGGCCTGTGGCACAGAAAGCAGAGTTACTACCGTCTGAGCCAACGAGGCTGTCTGTCATTTAGTTTCTGTTTGTATGCTTACACTATGCTTATAATATAGGCGTCATGTTTTTTTATATTTTATGTCATTAAATTATTATTTATTATATTATTAACTATTGCATATAATATATCGAATGGTTGTCTGGAAGAGATCGCTCTGAGAGATAAGACCGCCAATTATGGTTACTCACGTTTTAGTTTTTTAAGTTTCAATTTGTTATCAGTGTTATCTAATCTAATCTAATAATAACTTTGATTATTATTTTAGTAAAAGTGAAAGAAGCGTTTGTATACTTATGTCAGGATCGTATCAAGTAAAGATAAATAGTCTCTGCTTACCACAATCCGAAAAAAGCGTGACTGAATGTAAGTTAGTACCTATTATTTATATATGTTTCATTTGTTATAGACGTCAAGAATGGCTGCGGTTGATATCCAGAGAGGATCTATGGAACAAGAACGCAAAAAGCTACGTCGTTTGTGAAGAACACTTTTATGCTCACGAAATATTAAGAGCAGAACATCGCAAGAACTTAAAGAAGAATGCAGTACCCTCCCTCAACCTACCTGGCATGCCGAGCACTGAATGTGTAGCGTTTGAAGTGTTGCTGCGGTCCGATGTTGGCGTACAAGCTAATCTGGACGGTGACAATAATCTCAAAAGGAAACTGAAACTAAAAGATAAACCAAACAAAAAGAAAAAGTTAGGAGAAATTGACGAACCAACAGATAAAATAGAATTGGAAACATTTCACAAACTGTGCGACAGATTCCTGTCTCACGATTTCGCCGAACTAGTGAAAACACAAACTTTTTCGGGACAAGGTATGAAAAAACTCACCTCATCTATAACGACAGAGATAAACGAAAAAGTAATGTCGATACTTGAAATCAAAGTGCGGAACATGGCCAAGAAGGCAAGGAATTGCTCGCTCATCATCGACATGATGGATCTGAAACCGAACTTGGTATACAACACGAAGGAAGATAGACTCATCGGATTCCATGAAGTAGACGGCGTGCTGACTCCGGAACCGGCCACCGCCGCCCTCGTTCTCATGCTGCGAGGAATAGTATTCAAATGGCAACAGCCTATAGGATTTGCCCTACTTTCCGATTACAGAAACTACGACGAAATATCGAAATGGATAGACAAGCTGGTGGCGAGGCTTTTTGACATGGGGTTCAACATCAGGACGTTCGTGTCGGACATGAGCACCGATCTCTACAATCTTGCCAAAGAAAGAACCGTCTTTCCAAAGAAACCATTCTTTTTCATCAAAAAGAAAAAAATATTTTACGTATTCGATGCTCCAGATCTCATCATAATGGTTCGAGACAGTTTGCTGACGAACGAATTCAACTTCCAGGGTCGAGTGGCTAACATTGACCCGATAAGGCAGCTTTACGATCACGCCAAGGAGAAAGATTACAAGTTGGTGTCGGCGCTCACCGAGAGTCACTTCAAACCGGATAACGTGCAGAAGAGAGATGTTCTGCTCGCGGTCCAACTGCTCAGCCATTCGGTCGCCGCCGCGATATCAACCTATATAGACTTTTACGTGATGGACGAGTCGGCGAGGGATACAGTCAAGGTTATCAAGCTGATAAACGACATCTTCGATATATTGAATTCGGTTAGCATAGAGCACGACATCGCTAACAAAAAAGTGTTCAGCGCCGAGTTAGATCAATTAGAAATATTAACTGAAGCAATGACTTTCTTCAAGAGTCTCAAACTAGTCAACCGGCAGACTGGCCTCGTCGTCACAGCCGACGCAAAATTCATCGAAGGATTTCAGACAACGATTTGCTCGGTGATGTTGATGTTGGACGACCTGAAGAAACAAGATATCACGTGTCTGCGAACGAGGTGGCTGAACAAGGAGCCCACCGAGAAACTATTCAGCCAGATAAGACGGATGAACGAGATCAGCGGCGATCCTTCGAGTCGTCAGTTCGTTACGGCTTTTCGGGAGCTTCTCGTGACGGATCTTATGAAACCACCGCGAGGGAAAGACTGTTCCATGGAGGTGGCGAAGCTCCTCGCGGACTACGCGTCGGATGAACCGGCTGAAGATGCTCCGCCGACCGACTCCAAAAGCAGCATCATTGATGAACTCGAAAAGAACGTTGAAGTCCAGTGTTCTGATTACAATCAGTTGGAGATACGGAACGAGGTAGTGCTCTTGAGTAGCTACCTCCTGAAGCGATGCGCCGAGAAGCACGTCGGGTGTAAGATTTTGAACTCTTACATTACGCCAGCGCCGGAACAGAGGGAGAACGGCGACGTCAGATACCAAAAATACTTATATTATAGCCGGATCACTAAGATCAGTCTGCTTGTCGTGCCGTACGACGACTTCATCACGTACGTGGAGATGATGGAACAAGAGTTCCGAACCGCTTTTAAAAGGAAGCACGTGGACAGAGACATAGCTGCGTCTATATACAAGGAGATCAACGAGCTGAACTTCACGCCTCCTTGTCCTTGTTTTCCCACCGTGTATCTCAAGAAACTCTTCATCAGGATGAGGATATTCCATACTATCCAATACAATAACAAAAACTTACGCGCATGTGGAAGCAAACGGAAATATTTTAGTTTCCCTAGTCTGTAAGAATTCATTTACTTCCAATATTTAACGATTATATAATATTTGTATTTAAGTAAATGCTTTTTCCATAAGTAAGAATTTTAATTAACTCCCCAGTGAAAAGTTTACAATATTTATGTTCACCGAAATGCTAATACACATTCACATGAATCGTAAAACCAAATCAAATTACGCAATCCGACGTCCAAACACAAACCCATTAGCTTGACAACGAGAAATAACACCAGGGTGGTACATTTATTTGCATAAATGTTGTTTTATAATCACACTATGTAGAGTATATATATAGGTATTACTTCAGGGGCTCCGTAATCAGGGAGAGCGTCCCCAGGGCTGGAATATAAGCCGCTTTACGGAATGACATCCCGTGATCTTCTAATAGCTCTGAGAGAGTAATTAAAAAGTCGGCATTTAGGAAATTAAAGCTAGATTAATACCTCTAAGGGTAGACAGATTATAAGATTTTTAAACAAGTGATAATATTTAGTTAATGATGTCGAAATAGATACACTTAATGTACATTAGAAAAATTATGCTATTAGTAATCCCGCGACTTTGTTTTCGTGGATATTTCAGGAATTCCTTTCTTATTCCATAAATCTTATTGAAAATATGTATTATATACAATATTGCAGCTCTCTAAGTCCAAGGGAGGAGCTGGGCGTTAATGAGTGTGTGTCAGTCAGAATACTTTGATTTTATACATAAATAAAATAGAGATCATAACATGTTGGTACATAAGACAGAGAAGTAAGTTGGCATATCTTAGCCACATCATGATTAGCTTGAAATATGACCTGTTACAGCTTATAATACAGAGAACGATACAAGGAAAGAGGAGTCCAGGAAGATCATCTTGGCTTAAATATCTGCGCCAATGGTATGGAAAGAGCACGTGTTCTCTGTTTTGAGCTGCTGTGTCGAGGGTCCAATTCGCCATGATGATCGCCAGCCTCCGTTAGAAGATGGCACCTAAGGAAGAAGAGACAAGACAAAATTAGCTTATTACATAATTTATTAATACTATTGTAGTTGGAGTCTGTGTCATATATCTTGTCATCTTGTAATTTGTTAAATCCGATTCATACATCACTAGTTTTTTTCAGGATCCATTACCGTGAAATGATCCTGCCAACAGCGAGATTGTAATTAGGTGCCTATAATCTAGAATCGAACTTAGCTTTTCTGTTGCGTACTGTCTCTATGGATCCCTGTCACTGTCACATTATTATCATACATATCATTAAAAATATTACATCTATAATATGTATGGAAATGTACAAAAGAAATGTTATTAACCTTGCTATAATATTATGTTAGGCATATCGAAAATATATCGATTAGATAAACATTAACTTTATCAATGATAAGTGGTAGCCGACTGCTATACACCTATTATACTAGTTACGTAATTAAGGCTAGTCTAAATATAGGACAAGCTAATTTAATGTAGGTTATTATTGAAAACGCACTTACATCTCTTGTCGTAAATTCGGTGGCATCATTTCGGTGGTGTTTCTTCCCAAAGCCATGATAAATCTGTCACCGAAATGTTGTTCACAAAAAGTTTAATTAAAAATGAGTTAATGAACTTTATTATCAAGTGAAAGTGCATAATAGTCATAATAGTAAATCAATTTACGATAATTATTTAAAGAAATATATACCATCAAACAAAAAAAAGAGCTTGACATAAACTTATGGATAAACTTATGGTCAATTATTCTTGGAGGGAGCACTGAAATCAATCAATTTAGTGGGGCATATTCCGCTAAATAATTTATAGCATTCCAATATTGTGAAGCGACTTCGAAGGGCAAAGTGGAACAATCCATAAATATAACGAAAACCGTTTCAAAAAATATGCAAAAATATACTTGAGGTTTCGAACATAGACCTCTAGAACGTAAATTGAACGTTACAACCCTTGGTTATCGTGTTCGACGTAATCAGTGAATTTAGTCATTCGACTTTAGCAGTACATAAACTGAAAAGTCTAAAGAATACATACCTATACGATATTATGTAAGTAATAAGTGCACAACAAGCGTCACCAACTTTCATGAGCAACGCGACAGCGATAGCATTAATTATTAAATTAGTTTTTAAATACCTCGTCGGCCGTGTACGCTGGCCTTTTTTATCCACAAATTACGTACCTACATTAGTCTGAAGGTAAAAATCTTTCTAAAGCTCTATATATAACAAAACCTTCTCATTCGCCATAAATACGTCGAATTGTAGGGAATATCAAGTTTCGTATCGGTCCCTACGACCTTAGTTGGACAGAGTAATAAAATACATGGAATTACGTACACTTCTTTCTTTGAATTTCCATAAATTCAAAGAAGTGTAA
Source organism: Hemistola chrysoprasaria (assembly GCA_947063395.1). Taxonomy (NCBI): domain Eukaryota; kingdom Metazoa; phylum Arthropoda; class Insecta; order Lepidoptera; family Geometridae; genus Hemistola; species Hemistola chrysoprasaria. The sequence goes on from OX346724.1 coordinate 246,405, forward strand.
GATTGAGTTTTTTGTGCTGTTTACTTATTGATTATGTTGTAGTATTATTGACCAAGCGAACGCGAAGCGTCTTTCAACTTCGTTCATCTTGGGTAAAAATGCGTTCGAAGGTGTGTACGGCTGTTCTTCTCTATATTATGTCGCATTTCTCAACCAATTTACGTGAAATTTTGTGAACAAATTCAATAGATATTTAATTATAGTATCATCATCATCATCATCTCAGCCACAAGACGTCCACTGCTGAACATAGGCCTCCCCCATAGATTTCCATTCAGTCCGGTCGCAAGCGGCCCGCCTCCATCGTGTTCCTGCCGCCTTTATCAGATCGTCTGTCCACCTTGTGGGTGGACGTCCTACGCTGCGCTTGCCGGTTCGTGGTCTCCATTCGAGAACTTTGCAGCCCCATCGGCCATCAGTTCTACGTGCTATGTGCCCTGCCCATTGCCACTTCATCTTACTAAAACGCTGGGCTATGTCGGTAACTTTCGTTCGTCTACGGATCTCCTCATTTCTGATTCGATCTCGCAGAGAGATTCCGAGCATAGCCCTCTCCATAGCTCGTTGCGCTATTTTGAGCCTGCTGATAAGGCCCACAGTCAGAGACCACGTTTCAGATCCGTAAGTCATCACTGGTAACACACACTGGTCAAAGACCTTCGACTTGAGGCACTGAGGTATTTTGGACGAGAAGACATTGCGTAGGTTTCCGAACGCTGCCCAGCCTAGTTGGATTCGACGATTGACCTCTTTCTCGAAGTTGGACTTACCGAGTTGGACTGCTTGTCCTAGGTAAACGTATGAGTCAACAACTTCTAGAATCGAGTTCCCAACCGATACTGGGGTCGGCACAACATGGGCATTACACATCACCTTCGTCTTCTCCATGTTCATTTTAAGACCGACCCGTTGAGAAACTCGATTGAGGTCTTCGAGCATCGTGCCGAGATCTTCCATCGAATCTGCCATGACTACGATGTCGTCGGCAAACCGAAGGTGAGTGATGTATTCGCCATTAATATTGATGCCGTGTCTTTGCCAATCCAGAAGCTTGAAGGCGTCCTCCATTGCGGCAGTAAACAGTTTCGGAGATATGACGTCTCCCTGTCTTACGCCTCTTTCCAACGGGATCGCCTTCGAACTCTGGTCCTGTACTCGAATCGACATAGTGGCGTTACTATACAAGCACTTCATCACTTCGATATACCGATAGTCAATATGGCATCGTTGGAGAGACTCGAGCACCGCCCATGTCTCGATCGAATCAAAGGCCTTCTCATAGTCCACGAACGCTAAACATAGTGGCAAGTTATACTCTTCGGTCTTCTGTATAACTTGACGCAGCGTGTGGATGTGGTCTATGGTACTGTAGCCTTTTCGGAAACCGGCTTGCTCGGACGGCTGGAAGTCATCGAACCTGCGACTGAGACGATTCGTAATGACCCTTGAAAACAACTTATAAACATGGCTCAGAAGCGAGATGGGTCTGTAATTCTTCAACATGGTGTTATCACCTTTTTTGAAGAATAGGACCACCACGCTTCTGTTCCATGCTTCTGGCGTCACACCTTTGAATATGACAGAGTTAAAGAGCCTCTGGAGGACTTTAAGTACCGGTGTTCCACCCGCTCTCAGAAGCTCTGTTGTAATGCCGTCGTCACCCGGCGCCTTGTTGTTTTTAAGTTGTTTCAGGGCCATCCTAATCTCGTACAGGCTGATGTCCGGGATATCTTCGGTATAGTGTCGGGTCAGCTTGGCTCTTGGATCTTTGGCCGTGCTGCTAACAGGCTTTGCGACCGAAGCGTATAGCTGCCCATAGAACCTCTCGATCTCCTCTAAGACCTCTGATTTTGTCGACGCTATGCTGCCATCTTCTCTCTTCAGCTTTGTCAGCTGGCTTTGCCCAATAGACATATCTCTTGCGAACACTTTGGAGCCCTTTTTCCGCTCTATTGTCTCTTTGATATTATTAGTATTAAAGAGACGGATGTCGTGCCGCAAGGATTTGGAAATTCGTCTATTGAGCTGCCTATATGACTTAGCATCATCGGGAGATTGCAGCCGTAGCGAGCGTCGTTCAGCCATGAGGTTTAGGGTGTGATCAGATAATTTTTGAGGTCTATTTGTACGGCGGGGTTTATAGAACTTAGAGCCCACCGTTTGGACAGTTTCTACAAGCCTGTTATTAATTTCGTCCACAGACGCATCAATATCCTCCAGGCAATCGAAGCGATTAGAGAGTTCGAGTTGAAAGCTTTCGGGGTTTTGTATATGGGCGCGAGTAGGTCGGAGCGTGGACTTCATCAGGCGTGACCTCTCATGTTTGACGTCAATATTCAATGTGCCTCTTACCAGTCTGTGATCACTACCGGTTTTCACCCTGTGAATCACAGAGACATCATTGAATATTTGCCTCTTGTTGGTCATGATGAAATCTATCTCGTTTCTCGTGGAACCATCGGGACTCAACCAGGTCCATTTCCTGTGAGGCGGCTTCTGAAAGAAAGAATTCATCATAAAGAGTCCCTCTTTCTCCAGGAAATCGGCCAGCCTCTGTCCCCTTGGGTTCCGTTGCCCATATCCAAATTGCCCCACTCTCAGCTCGTCATCGCTTTTCTTGCCTAGTTTTGCATTAAAGTCCCCCATAACAACAGTGAAGTGGGTCTCGGACGTATGTATGGCCCTACTGACGTCCTCATACATAGTCTCCACCTCATCAACTGGGTGTGACGAGGTCGGTGCATATACCTGAATGACCTTCAGCGAATATCTTTTAGATATTCTGAGTATTAGGTATACGACCCTGCTCGACACACTTTCGATGGTAATAATGTTGTTAGTGAGGGACTTGTGGACGAGAAAGCCGACACCACCTTGGGACTGTTGGTCGCCCTCCCGGTAGTAGAGTAGGTTACCTGATCTTAGGGTTATCGTGTCCTCGCCCTCTCTACGGACTTCAGACAACCCCACAATATCCCAACGTAACCTATCTAATTCCTTTTCCAGCTCAATGATCTTCTCGTCGGTCCTCAAAGTGCGTATGTTGTGTGTTACCAGGGCCAGTCGTCGTCGTTGGGGTGGGTAGCCGGAAAACTTCCGGGGATTCTTAGCACCCCCTGCTCCGCCGTTACCGTGACCGCTACCGGAGTCAGGAATAACGGAGCTGCCGGGTACTGGGGGCCTGGTCTGTATGGTGCTGTTCATTGGGGGGGTTTTGCCAATACTCGCCACGCTTGGCAGGCGGGTTGGCGAGAGCAGTTTGGTGGTCTTTACGCAGAGGACGCCGCTACTCGTCCTCTGGATATTTACCTATCAGCCGGTTCCTACGGCAACCCAGGTAGAGAGGGTGAGGTACTATTCTAATGCCGGTACCCCACGGCAATAGTATACAATAATAATAAATATAATAATAAGTATACATGATATATATATATATATATATATATATATATATATATATATATATAGATATATATATATATATATATATATATATATATATATATATATATACTAAGTGCCCAGGGAGGTGTTTATATATATATATATATATATATATATATATATATATATATATATAATTATATTATTTACGGTATTGTATGGGCTCACCATACAGAACACTTGAGTTCCCACGCTAAACTTAACACTTAACATAACTTTACAGATTTCTTTAGCCATAAGTTAGTTAGGTATAACAAATAGTACCAATAAAGGCGTCGTTCAGAGCACACTGCTCTTTCATTTTTAAACTAAGCGTCCCGGTTCCGCGCACCCGTACTCAACAACTAACAAACAATTAATTCTAACTATAACTTACTTTAAAATCAATGTATGCAGTCTCCAAACAGTCGAGACTCTACAGGTATAAAACTATCTCATTAGGAAGGCATATATTTCCCACCCGTCGGTGCACTTATGGCTCTGAGCTTGTTTTACCGAAACAGCGGTGATAGGGTAAATTCGCCCTCTCGCTCACACGTACCCACATTTTCATCATCATCATCTCAGCCATAGGACGTCCACTGCTGAACATAGGCCTCACCCATAGATATCCATTCAGTACGGTTGTAAGCGGCCCGCCTCCATCCCCATTTTGATAGATCTAAAATATTAATACTACATGTAATTATGTAAAATTAAAACAACTAGGTTCTAGAAAATACAATACAAAGATTCAGTAAAAAATTCAATTTAATTCAAACAAGTTTTCAGTGCCTTTTTATTATTCTAAGATTTTTTATCTTTTTGCAGGTTTTTATACATAAAAACTCGTTTGGATTAAATTATATTTTTTACTGAATCTTTGTATTGTTATTTTCTAGAACCTAGTTGTCTTTATTTCACGTAATTACCTACATGTAGTATATTTTATCTCTTGAAAAATGTGGGTACGTTGTGACCGAGAGGGCGATTTTGCTTTGGACAGCGCCTTAAGGTATGGACAATGTGCAGAACAACCAGATACCTCACGACCAGGATTTAATTTTATTTTTTCGAATCAAAACCATTCACACTTGAATATTTACCTACGTTTTTGCCACCACTCTGTGGTGAACAAGGGTATTTTCCCCCTCGTCGTAAAATAGGGTCCCGTCGACCTCTGAGGTCAGCGCGGGTTTTTGTCACGCGGTCAGTTTTGTGCAAGGGTGATAAATAAACATGGTCAATGGGGCCCAGGCATTACAACTTTATATCAATGTATGTCGTATGGATCTGTGTGATCATATTAGATTTTTAAAGTTAAAAATTTACCTAAATAGGAATTTGCTTGAAAGCTATGATGATATTATTATGATTTGTACCAACTAACTTTAACCAAAAACCAACGCTACACCTTGGGTCAAATCTCTAGTTACACCAATAATCAACAAATGTTCGAAAATTATTTGTACGATAACAATGGACTTTGTATCGAGAGGAACGATAGAAAATTGAACTTCTAACTGATAGAAATGATGCAAAAATAATTTTAGTTTGATCGGACATTTGTTGACTGTAAGTTAAGTATTGTTTATTGTTAATGTTAGTTGGAGCAACTGAGCCGAAGTATTCGAATACATTTTTTATAACATTCAATTCAACATGGACAAACATTTTCCGAAAAAGTTCTCAAATATAAGCAAAAGTCGTAATACATAACATACATTCACGCCTTTTTCCCGAAGGGGTAGGCAGAGGTGTACCCAGGACTCAGTCCTATAGTAGATAACACCCACATTTCGCCAGTATGTTATTGGTCCCATGTAATAGGGGGCGAGCCTATTGCCATCTACCGGGCACAGTTCCAGACTCCAGGCAGTTATTGAGATAATTCCTAATGGAAAAAACTCCAATATTTAACACTTGCCTGACCTGGGGATCGAACCCGGGACCTCTTGATTGGCAGTCGAGCATGCGCCCTCTACGCCACCGAGACACCGAGGCTTAAGTCGTAATAGTTAGTTATAACTTAGAAAAAGTGAAGGGAAGTGGATACAAAAACCCGCTTCTCATGCGAAAGGATCAGCTGTTCGGAGTTCGGAAGGAAGCCAGAACTAACGGGAAGCTTACAGTTTTTGTACACTACTTCTTAGAAAACAGTTGCTTGTCCATGCATTCTTTATACATTTCCTGAGAAATAGCACGTGGTACCTAATACTTATAAGTTTTATGTTCCTACCATAAAGTCTCATTTATTATCATGTAATAAGTAACTACCGAGTAATCATGTAAAATATAAATTATGTAGGTAATCGAATAGGACTTAGACTTTGAGTGGAGTTGTAGTTCAAACCTACTACTATATTTAAATAGCGTACCCATACAAAATGAATTAGCTGATCGGTAAATATGTATGAGACGTTGAAGTTTTTTTTGCAACGCAATTCTTTCTTTGTGTAGAGCTTTCAAAATTGATTCTATAAATTGTCTTTTTGTTTCCTAATTTACATTTATTTCTCAAAGACAAACGTAGGTAATAAGTAACTTAATGTCTTCCCAAAAGTAACTTAATGTCTACCTTTATTTATTTGCTTCGATTAATTAATTAAATAAATAATCGAACACATTTAATAATTTATAATTTAATAATTAGATATTTAGTAAATACTGACAATAGCGCTGTGAATTTCCTTTGAAGGCATTTATATCAATCTCTGTACATTTAATACACAGGAAAACAAACTTTATTTCGCAGTTTTTGTGGTTGGAAACAGGTTGACATGTGAGAGGAAGTACAATCGAGCGCGCAAAGCGATGTAATTTAATATAATGGCCTTTTGTTGATCGGTTCCACACAAGTGGGCAGTGGCCCTACGAATGATACAATTAGTTTAGGGATTGTTTACTATATATACTAGGTGACAATGGTGATATACTAGGGTGACAATGGTGATATACTAGGGTGACAATGCAACTATCTTTGTATCGGACACAGGGCAGTGCAAAGTGAAGATCCATGATGAAACTGTTAAAATTTGTAAACTGTAGTCTATATCGGTATAACTTGAAGTTGACTAACGACTTACCTTTTCTTTCCTTAAGGGATCCAGGGATCAAAATAACCTAGTATTTTGATCCCTGGTTCAAAATAACCTACCTAGCAAAATTCAAAATAATCAAGCAATGGTTAAAATATGACCAAATTCGTTATGTTGATAAAATTTGGGGGTGACAAGAATTGATTTTTAGAGGAAACGGAATAAGCCGTTATACCTACTTAGTTAGTATCAAAGAAACTTATAGAGTTTAACCAATGGTTAGTTTGACTATAACTAGCGATGAAAAACTTTTTAGGGACGTTGGTAAGTATATTAATAAAATGTAGGTACACTGATGACGTACCTACTAACTACTTACTTCCTTATTCCTCGAAAACGTAAAATAGGTAGATTGTTAAATTATATTTTGTTCCCAAACAAGCTTGTTTTGGCTTCTCATACCCCGTGTAAATAATTCCTTAATGAACTTGTGCCCTCGGTGGGTACTCCCGTAACTCTGTAATCCCCATAATTCCCCGTAAAAAGGTTAGAGTAAACAAGCTCCTGTCAATAAACATGTAAACAAGCCTTCATAAACAGACTAAAAATACAAAATGGCCGTTGAGAGTAAAATGGCGTCCGCTGTGATAGCCTGTCGGCCAGTAAATAGCAAATTTTGGCCAAAACCGTTGAGTAAACACCTATATAGACGTGACATCAAGTTTGTTTTGTTCTAAATCGATTCTATCAACTTTCTTGGGAAATATAACATGCACTTGTCTCATAATAATACGTCATAGGAAAGTAGGCCTGAAGGCAGAATGAGACCTTTATGTAAACTTATACTAATATTACGTTAAGTTTAAAGGGAGCGTAGTACTTCAATCCTGGAGTAAATAATTATTTTTGGGGGAAACGAATATTACGGCGGACATTTTTTGGTAAATTTTCAAGAATATAATAATGTGTTGCAATGACATAATAGAGCCACCAAGGTATCCCCGAACGACTTACTAGTTATAGATCATAAATAACAGACATTTCACTCTCTGATAAAAGACACTATATTTCAGATATATTAGGATAATTCCGGCCCTTTCTTGTTTTTGTCGCAAAAGCATTAAGTGAAAAGGCGACGCTTTGTCGCAAGTCGGCAGTTTACCTCATGAGTGCGGAGGCGAATATAGAAGACAAGCGTAAAATGTAACTTTATATTAGATAAGGTAAGGTTATTAGGCACCTACTCGTACCTGTAATAAGCTGTTTTTTGTGTAATAAGCACCTAGTGTGCTTATTACACACAAAAAAAATAATACACGATCCTCTTTCGATTTGAAAACCAATCCAAACAAACATTTTATTATAATATTTGACAACATTTATGCTAGATTTGATATTGTGAGAATACCGTAACAGAAATGGTTGATACTAACGTTGGAAAAACCTATAATAGGTGAAACAGGGGAAATTTCGAAAATTACCACTCAAGGATCAATAATCAATACAAATTCTAATATTATTAATTTTTATTTCTTTGGTTTTTATTTTTATAAAAGTGACTATTTTATTTTGGAAATTTTTAATGTAAGTATTTAAATTCTAATTTCATAATTTGTATGTTCTTATGATAATTATCCCTCAAATATATCCCTCAAATACTGGAACACCTAACATTAGAACACCGTTCTGTGTATAATGATTATGACGATCTCCATCAATATTGTGACTGTAACATAATAAGTAAGCATAGGTCGTTAGTTTTTTCTCCGTTGTTTCACCATTGTATTAGATCTTGTCCTGGTGCCGTCGCCACTGGACAGTGTATTGTTTTCGTAGACAGATCACTGACGCCATCTCCTGTCCCTTAACTACATGAGGTAATACGAAAATGTACCTAATTTTGTATTTAAGAGTAAAGGACACGTTTTAGGACTCAAACTGATAATATATTTACCAAAGCGATGATTCGACTATGAGTAGGTATACACAAAAGTGCATATTGGGATCTTTTAGTACCTAGGTATATTTCGAGCAGATCATAGCGGGACTAGTGCATAGCGGGCCTAGCCTGATATTTTTTAAGATGATGAGATGAGATGATGAACTAGTGTCAAATTTCTAAAAGGTGAACAAACGAAAAATGCACCTCAGCCTCAAACTATATGTAACAATTAATAAAAATATATATGATGTGTTTAAAAAAGGTAAAGTAATACTTAAGGGGTGTAAGAAAGAAACAAGAAATTTATTCGACTTTCTATACTTTTTTCTTTACCGATCAGTTTATGCATTTTGTAAGGAAACTCAAATTTCTTTCAGATTCAGCAACGCCTAGCTCCTCCCTTGGACCTAGAAAGACACACTCAAACAGCTACACCCAGCTCCTCCCTTGGACCTAGAAAGACACACTCACTCAGCTACGCCCAGCTCCTCTCTTGGACCCAGAAAGACACACTCACTCAACAACGCCCAGCTCCTCTCTTGGACCAATGACTAACAAAGTTAGTCTATGCTTGGAGCCAGGAAGCTGTAATTTTGCACATAGATTTCCATTATGATGTAGACAAGGAATAAAGGAAAGGAATTCCTGAAATTCCCACAGGAAGGAGTCGCGGAAATTACATTACTAAGGCATTATTTTAATATACAAAATTGCCTTTAAACCGTCTTTTACCTTCATTGAAATGATAAAAGTAAGTAAGTGTAATAAGTTCCTTACAAAAGCCATTGTGCTCCAAATGGCAGAGAATAATAATTGTAAGCTCTGGGCTATTATGTGAGAATATTAATGATTTCGCTGCGAGGAAACTTATGCATGTTGTGTATATAGATAGTACTTACTAGTGGATCTGTAGGTATAGGTACTACTTATGGAAAGTTAAAGTTGTTTATTTCGATCGGTAAATATTGAGTATTATTACTCCTTGTATATATATAAGTATAATAAATATAAAAAAAGAAAGTCCTGACTGATTGACTTTACGCATCAACGCCCAGTTCTCATCCTTATGGACCTAGAAGCTGTACATTGTTTTTCATAAAAATATAGATAAGTACCTTATTCATTAGACATGAATTCTCGAATTTCCAACGGTAACAAAGTCTGGGAGTTGCGCTAGTAACTCAATAAAACTGACAGCTTAAAAAGCTATTAAAATGTAGAGAAAAAGAAGTTAAAAGTAATTTCATTTACTTAGTAGGTACATAATCACTTTATCAAAACCTATCTTTTACGAACTGGCCAAGACAAAGTTGTAGCAAATCGACAAGTAGTTTGTTGATTTCTATTCTCTCCTTCCAAGTTACGTATGTTAGCAATTTCCTACACAAATTATTGTGTATGTCCAAAGTTACCTCCATTACTTCGAAGGAAACCACGTCCAGGAATTTCCTTGTTTTTCTAACACAATAATAATAATATAATAAATTTAACGTATTTACCTAATAATAAGTTGGTAAAGTAGTGGCAAACGCAGAAATGGACGAAGGATAATAGCTTCGCGAACATTAGCTGGATGCTTGCAATGATATAAATATAAAACAATAGGTTTTGACTGGAAGTGCATTGTTGAAGTCAGTATCATGAGTCCTGGCTCTCAATTCGTAAAATTACAATCCTAGTTTTTTAATTACATAATTAGTTGCTAAAATCAATTAATTGTGTCCGATTTATTGGAACATTGATTCCATCACCATCTCCTTAGATATGGTCGGCACAACACGTCGTCTTCTATCATCCGTCATCTCTTCACTCAACCCTCTCTCATGCATTCATTCACACAGTTCATCCATGTCTCTTTTTTTGACGCCCCCTTCCCACAATACCTCATATATTCATCCTCATTGGTTGATTTCATAAGTAGGTAATTTTTACAGTATATTTTTGATATATGGACATGTAAGAGCATTCAAAATAAACTGTGACTCCATACTCCATACTGTGACTGATAACAACGTTGCGGCAGGCCCGGAATGCGATGGAGAGACGAGCTAGACTCCTACCTGAATGAAGGTTTGTCCCCAAATATCTGCCCAGAGGAAGGTATGGAAATAGAGATGGGGGCTTTTGCCCTGCAGCAGGACAGTACAGGCTGAATAATAATAATAATAATTGCACAGTTGCGGAACCGGTCCATTTATTGTATGTCAGTGGAAGTTGTGCGAAGTAAACGGTATTATTTCGAGTAGTTTGTTAAGTAATATCTGTTTGAGACAGTGAAGTGGGCCGCCCTACCATCGGCTGAATGGGGCACGCACAATAGGTGGACTCCAACAATAATAATATAATATGTACTTACTAAATTAAGTTCAGTATTTTTCTATCAGATTATTTCCTTGATTTTTGTAGTCTTTCAAAAACGTTGTGAGTATAACAAGTATACTTTACCTTTATTCAGTATTCACAAAATGGTTTTTCTTTACAAGTTATAAATTCAATTCATTCAATTTATAATAGTTTCATGCAAGATTGTGCAGCCCGTACCACACATTTTAACAATGAAAATCTTTTTTCGTTCGCTTTGGATAGCGGGCATTTTAGCTGAAAGTGCGACAGGCCTAGTGCGCGCAAAGTTATAGGGTTACGGTGACCGATGAGGGCTTAAAAGATGTAAATTTCGACCGGCTACGATGTGATATAAAATATTTAAAAAAAAATTGTAAAGTTTATGAGAAAATTGAAAAAAACATCATTTCTATGGTGAAATTTTAGGGTCGCTCTTCACTGATTTTCGTATATTTTGAAACCTAGATCGAATTTCAAAAAAATAAAGAAGCTTCTAGATATTGAACAGGGTAACAATTTTGATTCCCGGTATTATTCGCGTACGGGCGTTAGTTTATCCTGTAGGTGGTCCCTTAGCGGAGGGAGAGCGAGCGCGGTCGGCACAGTGCGAGTGGGAGGAGGCACAGAGTCGCGTGTTATCTCTCGTAGCTTCGACGCGACGGGCAGAAAGATGCAGGGCCCGAAAAAATTTTCACAAAATATTTCACAACGGAGCCCCCACTTTGAATACTTCCACGATGTGATAACATTTTTTAAAAGTTGCCAATTGATTGGTGCAAGATCGACACCACCTCTCTGTATGGGTGGATCCAAACAATGATATAGGGTTTGTTCAAATAAATAAAATAAAAATTAGCCCTTTATATTTGTTTTATTTCGTATTTCCTATGTTCATTTTTAATGCCCTTTAGGTTCGCGGGTCACGAGATCTGTGATTTTTTTTATTAGTTACTCTCAAGTTGGCTGCTCTTATTGAATAATAGATATTTATATTGAAGTGTTGTTTAATAGAAGATAATTTCCGAAGCATTCAATAGTACCGATGCGATGTTTTACCGAAACTTCTTCCAACAATGAATAACGGTACTAGATAATGAGCAGTGCTTCTACTGGTACACTCTACGACACAAATCACTTCATTATTATTTATGTTTCTTATTATATACCAAAGAGTTTCTGACGCTGACGTAGAATAAACATACAATAAATATTATAAAACTGCCTCGATAGCGCAGTGGTGTGCAAGCGATACTGCGGATCATGTGGTTGTGTTATTGGATTGTTCCATTAAAAATTTGAGTCTGGAACTGTGCCCGGTAGATGGCAATAGGCTTGCCCCTATTACATGTGACCGAAAAAATACCATTACTGGCGCAGTACAGGTCTATACTACCTAGAGTATCTACTATGGAATATTAGGTATATTTTTGAGAGACCCCATCCTTGGTTGTTATAATATCTATTTTTATTGAAAGCAGCAGAAATCTGTAAACAAAATGCACATTTCATGATTTCAATATCACATCTATACTATTATATAAGGAGAGAAAGTGATTCACTGACTGACTGACTTTCATGCGCTGGGAAATCTATTTGTGGTAGAATATAGTAATGTACTAGGGGTTTGTAGTATTTACCAATATCTACAAAATAGTGAACGGACATTATATTCATCTATTTTGGTTTAGTCACAATTATCGAACAGTCGGTGAAAACTATTCATGGTAGAATAAAGTAATGTTCTAGGGCTAGGGTTTGTAGTAATTATCACTATCTACAAAAAATAGTCCACGGACATTATATCAGTCTGTTTTGGTTTAGTCACAATAATCGAAGAAGTCATTATTTTTATGCGGTATGAAAATAAATGGTGGTAGAAATAATGTACTAGGGGTTTGTAGTACTTATATATCATCAAAATAGGCCTCGGAAATTGTTTCCATCTGTTAAGGTTTGGTCACTGTAACAGAAATAGTCATTAATTTGCGTGCGCTGCGTAAACCATTAGGGTTATACCTATAAAATGCAATGTATCACGAATTTACTCCTGTTAAAACGTTCACTTCTACTTCTCCCGTGCGAAGCCGGGGCGGGCCACTAGTATACCTATAAATATTTATATTTTGTAAATAATCAAGTTAAAATATTTAAGCGTTTGAAATTACACGAATTACGATCGGACCTACTGTTAGAAATATATATACTTAATGTAATTATTATTAATTTAAACTCCTAGAACAAGAATATTTAGTTTTAAGTTCCGATTAATTAATTGTTCCATTAAGTATAAACCACTGCATTCGATTGTACTACAAGAGTAACAAACACAAAAGAACCAAGTGAAAACAATACCGCAATAGATATATACGCACTTCTTACCAAAGCAAAATAACTCTAATAGTTATTACTGTAAAGATCACCTAATTTAAGCATCTATATTATATATGTATTCAAATAAAGTAAGATAATAATTTAATTATTTTATTTAAAATAAAAACTAGACATATAGGTAGGTTGTAGGTACATACGAGTAGGTAGAGTAATTATTGAGATATTTTTATAATATTCGAGCATAGCATAGCGGGACAAGTGTAGGTATGTATATCTTGCGTTGGAGACGAGTTACTGAAATTCAAAATATATAATACATACTAAGTAAGTAGGTAAGTAGGTGTTAGGTACCTACAGGTACGAGTACTAGGTACCTATCTATCAGTAATGAGCAAAGACTTTATGCCTATGAGTACTTACCTACTTAGTACTAACTTACGAGGGTCACACTGATCACTGAAAGTTTTTAAATATAGGCCAGTAAGAATAGCAACTGATGAAAATGTAACTACTTATTTAAATTTCGAACTAGGAACTCTTTGGCAATGAATTCAAAATATTATGATGTCATTTGATTTAAAAATTCGAAAGATAAAAGGTGGCTGTCTTACCCAAAGGTAATAAAACGCCTTTGAGTGTTTCCTCAGTATAGGTGCGTACTGCGTACGTTCGGTGGACGCGACGCGCCTATCGGGGAGGCGGCACCTATCGGGCAGGCGAGTGACAGTAGGTTGCCGGCGCTCGGCTCGCTCGCTGGTCGGCTCGCGTCGTGTCGCCCGCCATCTTTTCTCTTATTTTTTTATCGAACAATATGGCTCCTAAACGAACTAGATCTAATACGTATAAAAGATATTGTTGTGCTTTCGGGTGTCTAAATAAAAGGAAGAATTCGGACCAGGGATTAACATTTTTTACAATTCCACAAGAAATCGAAAGGTAAGCCATTTTTTTTGTAGGTACTAACCTAACCTAATGGCGGAGATTGACTAGAAGCATTTGTTTGCAATGTAACCACTATCTATCTCTGTATGGCTCGCTGAGAGAGAGTACCTTCACCACAGATTAGGCTTTTACTGTAATTTTATTAGGAAGGTACATAGTTTGAATGTGAAAATATCTACGTGTTAGTATTCTTCGTTAAAGTAAGAAGTTTATTTTATAGTACCTAAATGAAAACAGAGTTATCCCTTGGTTTATTATTTTTATGATCCTTCTATGATAATAAAAAAAAATGGCGGACAGTCCAAGATGGCGAGCTTAGTTATTTATTGTGACCTCCCATGATATGAGTATCAAATGATAGGGTTTTCTGGGACGAATAGCATTTTATTCTTTTCAATATAAAATGGATGCAAAAAATAGAATATTTCCCTATTGTTATATTAGGTGATGAAGTAGACTTAAAGATAATGTAATATATAATACAATATATAATCCATAATATACTATAATCCATATTATAATTACTTTGATCGGTTTATAAACTAACGTTATGTTTTTCAGACGACGAGAATGGTTAAAAGCAATCGACAGAGAAGATTTACTTGATGAAAATATAAACAAGGCCAAGAATAACTTCATTTGTTGTGCACATTTCGATGATTCTTCAATGATAACAACTATTTCTAAGCGGCTTAAAAGTGGCGCAGTACCCACGAAAGTATTACCTCGAAGGACTGAAAGAGATCCTCTACAGATAGAACCAGACCCTCCTGGAGAGATCGCCAAGGTATCTACTTATAGTCACGCTCAGATACAAACAGATGACCCACACAAGCACACATTAGCAGAAGATACAGATGCAGAACGTGACATTGCCAAACCTACTGAAGATAAATCATTAAACAAGTTGAAAAAAAAATCAACAGTTCAAACTGAACCTACAACAAGTACGGCACAAACTGAAACTTTAACTTGTACTTCAACTCAAACAGATTTTAATGAAACGTCAAATATAATGACGCAAACAACGTTAGAATTTTCTGATGAATCTTCAAAAAGGAAAATAGAGAAGGATATTGAGATTGTTAAATGTAAAAGGAAAAAATTATAAAAATTTAGATAGAAGATAATATTATGTGAGGTAATATGGTCGTATTTTTTGATTTCGTTGACTTAGAAGTTTAATTTCTTTACAGCAGCATGGGGCCATAGAGATTAGTTGTTAATTTTAATTTTAACTTGATACCTCAACTCCTTCCTGAGAAAAAGGGCAGTCAGACAACAAAGTGATCCTAAAAGTTACTTCTTTTCCTTTTGAGATACGGAACCCAAAAAAGACAAAATGATCGGATTCCATGACATAAACAGTACCTACTTTAACTCCAGAAATAGTAAGCAATACCTATGTTATAATTCTACAAGGGATATAGTATCTATTGAAACTGGAAGCAGCCTATACCAAAACGTACCAAATGAAGTACCCAACATTATTTTGAACTCATGGATAAAAGTAATAAGTATACTAGGTACATACTAAAGCATTCATATGTGAATATAGAAACAGAATCTATAATATTGATGAGATTATGGGTTACATTTATTGGACAAATAATATGCAAGTGATTATTTTTAATGTAATTTTGAAATAAAAAATACTCTCAATTAATTTCTTCGCTTACCTAGACTACCTACAATCCGTGTTTTATTTGGAATGCACTACTAGTACGAGTTACAGAAAATCAAAATAAATAATAAGTACTAGGTACCTATCTATGAGTAATGAGTATGAGTAATAAGTTACTTGCCTGCTCGAAGGTCACCCTGACCACTGACAGTTTTTAAAAAGGCCAGTAAGAATGTATTTAAATTTTGAATTAGAAAATCATTGGGAATCTGTAGGTAATGTGCAGCATTACATTACATTACATTACATTACATTACATTACATTCATATTTTATATCATTTGTTTTTTACAAATCGGCAGCAATTTAAAAAGTGTCTGTCAACTGTCAAAAATGGACCATGTTCTCTAGTCAAATGCATTTTGACGTGGCTGCTTTTCTTACTGGCCTATAGGCCAGTCAAGTTACGAAACTTAGTATGGAGGGGTCGGACATAATAAATTAATGATATGATTAATATTGATTGGTAGCATTTGATGACTTAAAATCAGGATAATATTATATAATTAACCAAAAACTATTAACGGAAATAGAAAAAAAAATATAACTCTTAAAAGAGTTATAACTTGTCATCTAAAAATACTAACAAGCTGTTAAATTTGGCTGATAGTTATTATTTGACGAAGGAAGATTGCATAAAAAATTAAAAATTTTATTAATGGGTTTCACATGAAAAAAATATTAAGTAATTTCGGAAACAAAATCCTGGTTTAAATTATTATTTCCGGGTAAGACCGTAAATTGACCTACTATTCTAAAAACTTTCAGTGTGCCCCTTGAACGTTCGGTGGACGCGACGCGCCTATCGGGGAGGCGGCACCTATCGGGCAGGCGAGTGACAGTAGGTTGCCGGCGCTCGGCTCGCTCGCTGGTCGGCTCTCGTCGTGTCGCCCGCCATTTTTTAACGAACAATGGCTCCTAAACGAAAACGATCTAATACATTTAAAAGATACTGTTGTGCTTTCGGTTGTCTAAATAAAAGGAAAAACGCGGAGCAGGGATTAACATTTTTTGCAATTCCACAAGAAATCGAAAGGTGAGCCATTTTGTTGTATCTAACCTAACCTAATGCCGGAGACTTGACTTGTAGCATTTGTTTGTAATGTACCACTATCTATCTCTTTCTCTCACACCGAGTCATACAGAGATAGATAGTGGTTACATTACACACAAATGCTACAAGTCATTAATATCTGCTTTAAAGTACCTGTACTGTAACTTTATTAGGTACAGTGTGAATGAGAAAACACCTACGTGATAGCGTTTTTCTTTAAAATAACAAGTTTATTTTGTAGTATTAAAATTTAAACAGAGGTTTTATATACCTAGGTTTGTTCTTTTTGTGATGCTTACGTAAATATACCATCATGCTAAATCCAATATGGCGGACAGCCCAAGATGGCGAGCTAGTTAGTTATTTATTGTGATCGCTCGTGATATGAGCATCAAATAATTAAAATATTTTCCTATTGTTGTACTTATTAAGTTATGATGTACCTATATTTAAAGAAAATGTGCAATAATGTATAACATACTTATTATAACTAGGTACTTTGATCGGTTTATGAACTAGCATTATGTTTTGCAGAAGACGAGAATGGTTGAAAGCAATCGACAGAGAAGATTTACTCGATAAAAATATAAACAAGGCCAAGAATTACTTCATTTGTTGTGCACATTTTGATGATTCTTCAATGATAATTATTACTAAGCGGCTTAAAAGTGATGCAGTACCCACGAAAGTATTACCTCGAAGGACTGAAAGAGATCCTCTACAGATAGAACCAGACCCTCCTGGAGAGATCGCCAAGGTATCTACTTATAGTCACGCTCAGATACAAACAGATGACCCACACAAGCACACATTGCCAGGAGATACAGGTATAGAATGTGACATTGCCAAACCTACTGAAGATAAATCATTAAAAAAGTTTAAAAACGAATCAACAGTTCAATCTGAACCTACAACAACAAGTACGGCACAAACTCAAACGTTAATTTCTACTTCAACTCAAACAGAGTTGTATGAAACATCTAATAAAATGACGCAAACAACGTTAGAATTGTCTGATGAATCTTCAAAAAGGAAAACGGATAAGGATATTGAGATTGTTAAATGTAAAAGGAAGAAACTATAAAAATTAAGGTGCAGAAAAATGCACCCTTAATCTCCGATTAATTAATCTCCAATCCTAAAGATGAAGTGGTCCAAAGATATATTATATGAGTAAAAACAAAATTAGATCTAATGCAAAAACTGAGTACAAAATATTTGCTATGAATGTACACAATGCTATATATTATTGTGTACAATAATATAACTTTGATACTCCATGCAATATTATAACGATATACAAACTGTTTGTCAATTGCGCGTTCCCGAGAAAAAGGGCCATGACAGACGGACAGACAGACGGACAAACAGACGGACAGACAGACAGACGGACAGACAGACAGACAGGCAAACGGACAACGAAGTGATCCTATTAGGGTTCCTTTTTTTATTTTGGGGTACGGTACCCTAAATAGACGAAATGATCGGATTCCATGATATAAACAGTATCTAGTGTCTTCTTTATCTCCAGAAATAGTAAGCAATGCCTATGTTATCAATTCTACACGAAATACCTACCTATATTTATAATTCAAACTGGAAGCAGCCTATAAGTAGGTACCTACCAAAACGTATCAAAGAAGTACCAAACAAAATGATGAATTAGATTCATCGATAAATTAAGTAATATACCTACATACTACATACTGAAATATTTAGATGTGGATATATTATATAGAAGGGGAACCTATAATACCGATTAGATGAAGGGTTTTTAAATTTGGACAAATATGCAAGAGTGATTATTTTAAAGATAATTTTGTAATAGAATAGAATAGAATAGAAATGTTTTATTTTCAGATATTACATCCATAGTCCACAGTTAATAATGTCAATAAAACATATTCCCAGTTCATTTCTTCACACTTACCTACTTACGTATCTGTGTTTTATTTTATTTGAAATATCTTCTAGTTACCTAGTAACTGACCCTTCTGTACTGTAGGTACAATAAACTATGACCGTATCGAGAAATATGACACAATACTATAAAAAAAATACCAAATCGATGTTTTGTATTCCCCCGTTTCCTCCGAATATAATGAACCCATTCAAGGGGACATAAACTAGGTATGTCCCTGTCATTCCTTTAGAATAATTATTGAATGTCTCTTATTAACTCGGTTTTTTCATGGTGAAGTTTTCAAAGCCTCAGTTTTACTCGCGTGATCACACGTTCACTACCATGAAATGAAGAGCTTATTAACAAAATTAAATAATAGGTTACTCTTCATCTTCAAATTATCAGGATTTTATATATTAAATAGGTTTACTATATTTGTAATATAGTAAACCTATTTACTATATTAAAATAAAAATACTATATATGTATATATTTGTAAATTTTCCATAGTACAAACTGCTAATGGTCCCCTTTCTGTTAACATAAATTGCTGCCAGCTGCTCCGCTACAAATTGTATGGCGCTTGTGTCGAAGCGTGCAAAATAGTAGCGGTGGCCGGTCGCGTCGTTCTCTTTGTTATCTTTTTCTTGGTATTTTATTGAAATTAATATTTATATGATAAATAGTCATCGACAACTAATGAGCGACCGGTTACCACTACTTATTAGAAAGACGGTTATTACCTTGCAATCTTACTAGCAATATATTGGGTGTACCTTATAATCACGGATTTTTCAAAACTGTTGGTTGACCCAGTTAGCCAGCGACAACCCACGGGAACAGGGAACCAAGTATCTATAATCTACAAGTAATAAGTAAATATTGCCTAAAGGCTAAAGACTAAAAGTACACATACCCACAGAACAGATGCATGTACCTACTTGTCTGGAATAGATTAAAAGATTGTAGTATTATATGCGGTCTGAGTGTAAATATGTAAGTAGATTTGTCGAATTATACTTCTAGCGGAAACTTATGAAGATATTGATATGGAAAATTGCCCATAAAATACCAGTAATACTATCGATTTATTATATTACTCGAAGCACCATCACAACAAGGGTAGTACCTGCAGGTACGACCACAATCGCTTCATCCACCATAAAAGTAACCCCATAAAAAAGACATAAAACTCATAAGCAACGCGACTTATTCTACATTATCAGTAAATCAGTCTATTTACTGGGCAAATGTAATTCTATGTGATTTCACAAACAGTCTTACTGCCTACCCCCTGAACTCCATAAACTACTATCACCTATAAAAGTAGAGAAAAACATTCTGATTACTTCCTGAACGATGTGCAAGTACTTACACACTACAAACACACTACAAACACGGATCAAAAACGAAGTGAGGTTACCGATGAGCTTTCGGAAATCTTTTACAAAGACAAAAACCAACAATTAAACCAAAAGGCACGAAAATAATAATTTATTTGCATCATGAGTTAGATATATAAAGATGCCTGGAAACTTCTGCATAGCCGCCTCGCGGCACTTTTAA
Organism: Hemistola chrysoprasaria; assembly: GCA_947063395.1. Classification (NCBI taxonomy): domain Eukaryota; kingdom Metazoa; phylum Arthropoda; class Insecta; order Lepidoptera; family Geometridae; genus Hemistola; species Hemistola chrysoprasaria. The sequence continues at coordinate 266,630 of OX346724.1, forward strand.
AGAAAACGAATGTAACCAAACCAAATATTGTGAAACTATCTGTTGAAAAAATTAAGCCCTACAAGTTTCTTGTGCGTTCTTCTTGTAGAGGTATCTTTCCGAACGCACGGTAGACTCAGTACTGCTTATCTTCATTGACGTGTAAAAGTGTCAGATTATGACCTATTTGAATAAATCTGTTTTGAGTTTTGATATCTTTGCCCAAGAAAAGTACCTACTTATAATAACTTTGCCTAAATACCAGACTTTTCTTGGGCAAGATTGGATTCTGTTGTCACCTTATTATGGTGACAAGTGAAACAAATTCTAACAAAATCCCAGCCGTCACCTCTGCTGAGAAAGGAGGTGGAGACTGGAGACCAGAGGGAAGTACCTCTATTATTTTTCAGGTAAAAAATCTCAGCCCTCGCCCGATTGCAAAATTATCTTAGCTTGGCTTGGAAACTGCAAAGAGGTTAAAAAAGAGTGCTTTTATACGCTATTTGTAGTCAGGATGAATTACTATGGCTGACGGCTGACATAAAACGGACCGGTTTTACTGTAAATAACTATTACCATAAAGAAACAGGGCCTCAGTAATAAAATAGAATAAGCATAATAACAAGCGAAATAACCATTTCCTATAAATGGCTAAATGAAACCGGCTCGAAGTAAACCGGGACATAAAATGAGGAATCCCGTATATCGATCAAACTCCGGGACAATCGAGTTACAATCCCGGGAACGTGAAACTACTCCCACTTTGATGAACGGAACGACGGTTATGTGTCTGATGTAGGGTTGCCATCAATATCAAGTATACATGTTTTTGTAGCTAGTTGCTACCACGGTTCATCATTATCATCATCATCTCAGCCATAGGACGTCCACTGCTGAACATAGGCCTTCCCCATAGATTTCCATCCAGTCCGGTTGTAAACGGCCCGCCTACAGCGTGTTCCTGCCGTTTTTATCAGATCATCTGTTCACCTTGTAGGTAGACATTCTACGTTGCGCTTGCCGGTCCGTGGTCTCCATTTCAGACAACTTTACAGCCCCATCGGCCATCAGTTCTACATGCTATGTGCCCTGCCCATTGCCACTTCAACTTGCTAATCCGCTGGGCTGTGGAAGTAACTTTCGTTCGTCTACGGATCTCCTCATTTCTGATTCGATCTCGCAGAAAAATCCCGAGCATAGCCCTCTCCATAGTTCGTTGCGCTATTTTGAGCCTGCTGATAAGGCCCACAGTCAGACACCACGTTTCAGATGTAATCATCACTGATAACACACACTGGTCGCAGTCCTTCGACTTGAGGCTCTGAGGTATTTTGGACAATGGTTCATGTTTTTATAATTAAGCACTTATTTCAACATACAGAGAGGTAATGTAGCTAGTTTTTTGGGCACCTTACCTGCATGGGGCGACCTTAATCCGTAATGATATTTTATATTAATATAATTATTTACGTTACTATATAAGTTTTGTTTAAACAGTTTAAAGTTTATGTTCATAAATAGATACATATACCCTAGAGATTAATAAAAGACATAAGTATTTAAGAACTGTTCAACTGTTTTTTTTTGACGTGACAACGTCTTATAATTCGATAGAGCCGGCTGCACGCACGAAAAAACATGACTCATGCGGTGTTACCTCGCTCTGAGGCGTTCCATGTAAGGCTTGAAGTGCAAGCGAGAGCGCGGAACGAGCGACAAAGAAGCACAATCGGCCTTTGCGTTCGGCAGCGTTCGACATCCGTCTCTCTCCTACTTGAGAAAGCGCGTTGTCACGTTCAACTATCGTCAGTAAACCGACTTAACAGACAACCAATTTTTTTTTAATGTTATTGAGTGACAAGACGACCTAATCAGGTGCCTGATGGTAAGCATCATGATTGCCCATAACAGACACAGTGCCACTCAGTGTTTTAAAATTCAAAATTCTGCGCGGCACTGCACTGCGCCTTTCACCCTGAGATACGAGTTGTTGAATCTCATCATGCCCAGTAATTTCGCTGGTAACATTGCCCTTCATACCGGAACACAGTAATGTTTGCACATTACTGCTTGGCGGATGAATAACTGGCAAAGGTGTGGTACTTCCCCAGGCGGCCCCCTGCTAAAGAGGCCTACCACTACACATAAAATCAATGATCAATGATTGAGATCAATGATCAAAGCTTACATACCTGTTTAAAGAAATAGATCATTCTAGTTATTATTAAAAAGAAAACAAATAAATTAAATGCTATGCACAACTATTTCTATTACTTAGAAGCCCAACATTCTTTTAAAGTTACTTAAGTCAAATTGTATCGCATGGCAACCCTATTTAGCAATAAAACAGATCATGTCCCGGGAGCCGGGTCGCGTCGTAAACCTGACGCGTACCGTGCCGGGACGAGCCGGCTCTGATTGCCGTAAACAATTCTAATGGGACTATATCAAATCGGTTACATTCTATTAATTAATTGTTTAGGTACTACAATGGCTACCAATTAGAAATTCATTTGGTATTAGATTAATTGGCTTATAAATGTAAAGCGTTCAATTTTGGTTATTATTTTAACCGGCTTCAAATAAGGAGGAAGTTCTTAATTCGACTGTACCCATATAATATATTGTTTTTGATGCTCGTTTCTGAAGCGTGGTTGCTATGCAGAAGTTTTTTTTTTATGATAGTGAGTGACAAGACGAGCAAATCAGGTGCCTGATGGTAAGCATCATGATTGCCCATATCAGACACAGTGCCACCCAATGTTTTAAAATTCGAAATTCTGCGCGGCACTGCACTGCGCCTGTCACCCTGAGATATGAGTTGTTGAATCTCATCATGCCCAGTAATTACGCTGGTAACATTGTTTTCAGTCCGGAACACAGTAATCTTTGTACATTACTGCTTGGCGGATGAATAACTGGCAAAGGTGTGGTACTTCCCCAGGCGGCATCCTGTAAAAGAGGCCTACCATTACAAAAATAGTTTCCAGGACATTTGTCCAATACATACCTAAAGATGTTGTGGGTATTGGATATTGGATGACTTTATTCTACTTACCTATGAGAAGGCTTGTGAGGATGAAAGGATGGATTTTTTTACTCTTTCACGCCAAAACTTCTGAACCGATTGAAATTCGGTATGTAGATAGTTTAGACCCTGGAATGCCGCACATAGGGTATTTTTATACAGCCATTCACACGGGAACGAAGACTACGCGAGTGAAACCGCGGGGCGCAACGGTACAACGGCACAACTAGTATCTATACTAATAGGCCTTCATCGACCTTCGTATGTTCGGCCATACTACAAAATAAATAATAGTAAAACTAAATGTAAGCCTAAACACCATTCTTAACATATATTAATAATGCAAGTAAACCTAAGGTCCTAGATGGGTGCTGGAGTATGAAGGTGTCACGGTGCAATGACCTGCGAGAGCTGCAAGTGGCACCCCATTGAGTATGCACGAAGCATTGCGTGTGCCAATCACCGCGCCATTGTGCAGCGCCTGAAGCCGACGGCTGAGGTAACTGCTGGCTGCGGCTGCCATTGTTGCTCACCTAATACTACCACCATCTCGCCGATGAAATAACGGACAACGAAAGACAAATTACTTTACGAATAAGGAAAGACAAATTTCACCCACGGGCGGGATTTGAACCGCGCACCCTCCGCACCAATTCGACGTGGGCGCTCTTCTACTTGAGCTACCGTGGAGGTACTATTCATCGGCGAAATTTTTCTATCCCTTCTACCTAACGCCTATAGGGGCGTGTGTTTATCTATAGGTGATGCATTTCGCAATCTACCCACCGACAAGTCTAATGTTACAATTAGAATTCATATCGAAATTGATAAACACTGCCTTTTATATTAAGCGGTCTACTCGCATGAAATACTATACGATATTTCATGCGAGTAGACCGCTTAGTCTAAAAAAATTAAAATATTAAGCAGAAAGACAAATTGACTCAAAATTACCTACATTTCTCTGAATTTAAACACTGATAAAATAATAAGATTGGATTGGATATTAAATGATATAATAATTATGTTGTATATTGTTTTATTTGACACACCTGCCAAGCGTGAGGCTGTTACGGCTGTTACGGCTGAGATGATGATGATAATCAATGACAACCTGGACTGGAACTGTGCCAGGTACACGGCAATAGGCGTGCCCATTGATATAAAGAAAATAATGATAATATGGGACAACTTTCACACACGGTCATCTGGTCCCAAACTAGGCTAGAATCCTGTACTATGGTAACCAGATGACTGATATACATACTTATTTAAGCTTATAACACCCAGACACAGATCAAATAGACACACAAAATGTTTTATCCTGGCCGGGGATCGAACCCGGGGCCTACGGCACAGAAAGCCGAGTTACTACCATCTGAGCCAACGAGGCTGTCAAAAGGGGAGAGAACGTTCTTCCAGCGTTTACTCAGTAACTGGCACGTGCAATTTGCTCAGTGTGAAGTTTGCACAGTGACATAATGAACAACAAAGATAGAAAGATGTATCTTAGACCGAAGTGCGACCGAGAGAACAATATTATTCGCTCGTACGACCTTACTTTACTGACGTACGTGGACCTAATTGGACCTAATTTGAGCTTGCCATTTTCGAGAAGCCAGTACTTTATCTCACCTTTTCTTTGTATCAATGGGCGCGCCCCCTATTACGTGGGAGCAAAAACATAACTAAACGACTGCCTCGGTGGCGTAGTGGGCGCATGCTCGACTGCCAATCAAGAGGTCCCGGGTTCGATCCCCAGGTCAGGCATAGTGTTAAATATTGGATTTTTCCATTAGGAATTATCTCAATAGCTGCCTGGAGTCTGGAACTGTGCCCGGTATATGGCAATAGGCTCGCCCCCTATTACATGGGACCAATAACATACTGGCGAAATGTGGGTGTATCTATGTACTATGGGACTGAGTCCTGGGTACACCTCTGCCTACCCCTTCGGGAAAAAGGCGTGAATGTATGTTATGTTAAAAACATAACAAGGCGCAGTGTGGGTACACTTTCTATGAGACTGGGTGTTGGGTACAACTGCCTAGCCCGGGCAAAAGGAGTAGTGCTACGTTATGTTTCGACAGACGGTTGGGTTAGTAATAAATAATGTTTCAAAGAATTCAGAGAAGCAGTTTAAAATAATTATCCACGAAAAAAAGGAAAGTTGGTAACTCTAGGGGCCAATAGATTATGTTAATAGAGCTCGTCGCTTTCCATTCTATTGTCTGTTTGTCAGTCTGTCTGTTTGCTTGAGCTGAAAATATCAAACAATTGAACTTATTATATTCTTGCATAAATAATTTATTAGGGACCCCTTTTTATGTAGGTAATCTTGCGAAGTTGTGTATGGAATGTCCCTTCGGTAACCATTACTTACGTCAACGCACACTACTATATAATTCGTGTAGATACCAAATTATGATTTTCTCTTTGTTTCCTTTTATGTACATAAATATGTTCTGACTAATACACTCACTCATCAACGCCCAGCCCGAACCCCTGGATCTATGGTCAGCTGTAGGACGTCCCCTGCTAAACATAGGCCTCCCCCATAGATTTCCAATCTCCATCTAGTCCAGTTGTAAGCGGCTTGCTCCGGTGTGTTCCAGTTGTCTTTATTAAATGGTCTTTTACCGGTCCGTGGTCTCAATTCGAGAACCTTACAACCCCATCGGCCATCAGTTCTACGTGCTATGTGCCCTGCCTATAGCTACTCTTACTAATCCGCTGGGCTAACTTTCGTTCGTCTACGGATCTCCTCATTTCTGGATTCTAATGTAAACTCTAGACTTTTCAAAGCCAAAATAAATGCATTCCCCGTGGTATCGCCTGAGTAATTTCAAGTTACGCAACATGCAACTTGTTACTTATCATCTATTCATTTGCAAAACAAATATTTAAGCATACATCAAACAGCACATGAAGTAGTTAATATCTAAACAAAACAATGCAACAATGTAACCGACTAGGTGTAACACCAGTATAGGACCGTTCTGTGTTGTGTGCCGCTTCAAACCGGCTGCGACCGGTTACAGCCGGATCGATGCCACGATAAGCCGTGCATTGAACGCATCTAATTTATTATTGTCATAAAATATATTTTAACCTAGTAAAACACGTAGAAGTGCATATATTTTTCAAAAAAAAAAAAAAATCTCATGTTTTTTTTCTACTGACGCATTGGTATTCTTTCCTGTATTATGCTGTAACTGCAACATTGCAGCATAACGCATATGGGATTGTTCACAGATTAAGTAGAACAATGGTACGGCTGTACCAGGTTCGATTGTCTATTCGTAGTTTTATTGCATGATTACGTTGATTTTGATAGATGGCGAAGTTATCTCGACTTGTATCCAAAATCCAAACATTACCCATGTTCATTTTTAAGAAATGTCTAAACTTGGATAGGAACTGGTATAAACTTTAGGGTAATTAAGACCTTTTTTTTTTTAAATTCCTACTAATATAGACGAAACTTTCCTAATGAAATGAGTTGGAAATGGTACCTGGGCATTTTTTTCAGTTTTCCATACAAGATTACAATTTGCTAGGGCTGTCACATTTCATGTGACTTAACGATGAATTTGAGTATTTATATTTTTATGTTGGTAATAATATTTTTTTTTTTAAGGATTTTTTTGATTTTGGCAATGTGTTATTTGGTTCATTAAGCAGGAACATTCATTGAATACTATACTCATTATATCATAAAGTATGATTTGAAGTAACAATAATAACCGTACAATAACCTTAACAAATGTAGGTGGTCTCAGCCTTCTGAAGATTATAATAGGTATTAGCTCCTTTCTACTGGTTGAAGGGAATAAGAGAGCAACTTCTCGTCTGATTTATTCGCAATTAGGTATCCTGGTGAATCAACATGAGACCGGATCAGGTCAAATAAAATTTCTCTCAAACGCGACGTTGTATTCGATTCGGTGCTTGTCACACAGACTGAGAGACAATTTCAACCCGATCAGTGTTATCATAGTTCTCGGAGGTTCTTTCGTCTGAGGCGAACATCCGGCCAGCCAGACTGCTTTCGGACATCCGAAGGCTCAAGGTCACTTCAGCGGACGTTTTCTTAGTGTAAATTCATTATCCAGATTAACAAGTATCAGCCGCGTCCTTCAAAGCTTCAGCTTCAAAGATTTCCTTTTATATTTCCGTTGATACTTGTTATGACCATTTGTGTTGTGTTATTACCGTGTGACGTCAGTTTAACGTTTACAGATGACATCTATAGCGCGTTTATCCTTATACCTCACACAACGTAATATTTTTGGATATTTCCGGAAACAAAGCCCCTTGCGTTATATTGTAGCTGAAAACCAGATAATTGTTGCGTCAGATGAGTTTCAAAGAGATGTTCTCAGAGTTGAAAAATGCGAATTGTTCCACTTCAATACATAAAAATGTTCATAGTCTTTTTTAAGACAACTGACAATAATAACATGAAAGTATTCGAGTTAGTATAATATGTCCCGGGTAGGTAGGTAACCAATTGTTCGGTGCTATTAAGTTTTCAGTCACTAATAATTTGACAGTTCCCAGTAAAATAATGTATACCACTACGTACGAAATAAATATAGTGAAGTTTTAGGGCTTGTAGAGTTACTCGTAGGACGTGTAGAGTTAGAAGCTTGGCTCTACATGAGGTCTATAAATGTTTTTAGTAGGATTGTCTTTGTATATTACCTACACGGTACTAATTTATGTGGAAAACTAGTTGAGCCCCTCGGTTTCACCCGCGTATTGTTTGTTCCCGTGGGAACATCGAGATAAAATGTACCCTATGTATTGTTCCAGGATCTAAGCTATCTACATACCAAGTTACAGCTCAATCGACTTAGTCATTTTAGCGTTGAAGGGGACAAATATACACACAAAAAAAAGCGTGAGATGGCGCTGGGTTCGAGTTAGGACACGCTAGCGTTTTGTTTACCTGCTACACACTACACACTACACACTACACACGTAACATATTTACATTTTACTGAGATTTGAGACGATTTGATTTCTTAAATAATAAAAACAGTACCTAGTAATATTTTTATGTAATCCCGCTTGAAACATTTTTTTTTTCGTTTGCTCGACTAAACACCATGGGTGTTAGTCGAGCGAGAGTTAGTCGAGTATTTTTCAATTATTTTTTTTATGATAATGAATATCAAGACGAGCAAATCAGGTGCCTGATGGTAAGCATCGTGATTTACCATATCAGACACACTGCCATCCAGTGTTTTAATATTCAAAATTCTGCGCGGCACTGCACTGCGCCTGTCACCTTGAGATATGAGTTGTTGAATCTCGTCATGCCCAGTAATTTCGCTTGTAACATTGCCCTTCAGACCGAAACACAGTTATGTTTGCACGTTACTGCTTGTCGGATGAATAACTGGCAAAGGTGTGGTACTTCCCCAGGCGGCCCCCTGCTAAAGAGACCTACCACTGCAAAAATTACAAATTTTTTTAGAAATTTTAAATTTATTCTTACCTATGTTATGTTCATTAATTTTCTGGTAATAAAAAAATTTTAATTTTAATATGTAGCGTCCGTGGTCCAGCTGGAATATGCCCGGCCTTAAAACCGGAATCCCTGGATCGAATCTCATCATGTCGACTTTTCACCTGCGCGCTACCGTGTTTCGGATGTCACGTTAAACTGTAGGTCCCTATAGTTTCCTATTAGATATGTAGGGGGCAGTCGTTAGCTCATGTCGGAGGCCTTGTACAAATCTTGGCGAGTAAACTCTGACAATATGGGTTGTCCACATAAACCATATGAACTGACTCGAGCAGTGTAATTGGGTAACCTGTTCTGTTAGAGTATAAATTAAAAAAAAATAGTGGGTATGTTAGCAAGTAGGCAATAATCTTAATTTAACACGCCATATTATGACTCCATAACACACCTAATTATCAGCGTGTTATCACAACAGATCACGTTTCTATGAAAACACCATTGTTTTCGACAATATACCATCAATCAGCCCTATATTTTATATCTATGCGATTATGAACCTTATTTCTCAAGTTATTAGAATCCTGTTTGCAACATAATATGATGGTGATAAACATAAAATTGCGTCAGGAAGTTTTTCCGGTTATTCTAGGTACTTAACAGGAAAGGCAGTTTGACATAATCCGATGGAAAATTTACCAAATCGATGTTTTGTATTCCCCTGTTTCCTTCGAATATAGAAAACCTTTTTGATATATTTATATCCAGATATTTTGAAGATGAAGTGAACTATGCCTCTATCATTTTATTTTTGTTTATAACCTCTTAATTTTTTAGAAGTGAACGTCCAATCAAGCGAGTAAAACTGGGATTTTAAGAAGTTTATTAGAGAAACTAAAATGACAGGGACATGGTTTACATTACTATAAAAATATCAGGAAATCAATATATAGAATGGATCAATATAATATTTGGAGCAAACAGGGGAATACAAACAGGGGAATACAAACAGGGGAATACAAACAGGGGAATACAAACACGGGAATACAAAACCTCGATTTGATAAATTTTTCATAGGATTGTGTCAAATTCGTAAAAGGCCGAATACGCTGTTAAATGTATTATTACGGTTGTAATTTTTGATATAGGTAGTAAGTAGATACTTGTTATTCATTTAGGTAGGTACCTTTTCCATATAAGGTCATTTTATAACATAACATAACATAACATACGTTCACGCCTTTTTCCCGAAGGGGTAGGTAGAGGTGTACCCAGGACTCAGTCCCATAGTAGATACCACCTACATTTCGCCAGTATGTTATTGGTCCCATGTAATAGGGGGCGAGCCTATTGCCATCTACCGGGCACAGTTCCAGACTCCAGGCAGTTATTGAGATAATTCCTTATGGAAAAATCCAATATTTAACACTTTGCCTGACCTGGGGATCGAATCTCTACTCCACCGAGGCAGTTATCATCATGAGCAGGTCATTTTATGGTTTCTTGTTTGTGACGTTTCATTAGAGTAGGATACATAAACCTATTTTCTGAGTACTGAAGAACCTCCTTAGCTAGATTTAGTTCGAACATGAAAATTAGTCCTATCTTTGAACTCTTCAAGTTATAATAACTTATAGAAAGTTATAGTTTTTTTTTTGTTTTTTTTTTTTTTTACCTTTTTTTAAATTTAATTTTTAACCTACATAGTAGGACTGAGTCCTGAGGTCCACCTACCCTTTCGGGAAAAAAGGCGTGATGGTATGTTATGTTACATTTTACAACGTGTATGAATATCTTATTAGGGATAGATAAACACTTTATTTTACAAATTACAATTAATATTTTACAATTTTACAAATAAGAAACCTAAATTATAAATAAAAAATATCATTTAGGTCGCCTCCTACAGGTAAGGTGCCCAAAAAACTAGCTACATTACCTCTCTGTATGGCCAAACTTATACGTTGGCCAAGGTAGTAACCAGCCTTTTGGTCACCTGAGGTTTCAACTAGGCGCCTCGATAACTCCTTGAAAAAGGTTTTAGTTTCTGAACCCCATGGCCCCATTGTCTCCACTGCAAACGGAACAAATATGCATCCCTCGCTGAGAGACGCATATTTCCTACGCTTGAGGGATTCCGCGTCATCTGCTGCTGCGCCAGCGGCCCTGGAGGATCTCTGCAAGTGAGAGGACGCTAAGGTGTCGACGCAAGTAGCATCCCACACCAGCGACCTCCCACGACTCCACGGAATTAATGACATTCCATCAGGACGCCTACCATCATCAAGTTATAGTTATAGCTTATAGGAATGGAAGTAATAATAACTTATAGATATCTCTTGAGGGACCATAGTGTTAGCGGTAAGACTAAAGACACTAACACCATCCATATAGAATTCTGTGCTAATACGCCTGGCCTGGGGCCAAGCATTACTGTGTGACGTCACAACATTCAGTGAGTGTGTGTAAGTAGTACATGAGTTCTCAGCCGCAGGGAGCGGTGAGCGGATATTTGTTCAAATGTTTGGTAAACTGTAACAGTAAATAATTCGAGGAAACACGACGTAAACACCACCACATGCGACCGCCATTTTGAATTTTCTAAAACTTACTTCTAATTTGTTCTACAATATTGTTCAAAAACATAATATATAATTGTACTAGGTACCTACTTGAAATATTATGCGCATAACTTATGTAGGTATCTAGCGCTAGTAACACATGCATGCATGAGTAAAGTACCCACCATTACAAAGATTTAACACGTGGATAAAGCAAGGTCACACTTAGTGACCATTGTATTTATTCAATTAATCAACCGATCGTAGCCACAGACTAGAACCACGATGTGATGGTCTTGTTTAACTCAAACTCGGCATTCATTTATATTCATAGGCCTCATAAGACAAAGAGACTAAAAAAATGTCAATGAAGCTAATAAGCTAACAACTGACTAATTACTATTCGTGCGTGAAAATAAGACATATCTACAAGAAGAACGCACTAGAAACTTGTGTGGCATATTTTTTTACCACTGTCTGTTACATTTATTTGTTTGGTTATTGGTTATATATTCGTTTCGTCTACAAGATGGTTATATAGACGCCTCAGATCATACAAACAAGGATTGTCGCAGAGTCAAAGGGTTTACTTCACCGCTGCTGATGGTCGACTTCTTATTTTCCTTAAAATATTTTTAAATCCTTCAAAAATGAAACACATTGAAATTCAACGTCACAGTGATAAGTAAACGGTGGCGTTATACCTACTTTCATGACCACTAGGTAGGTAGCTATTGCATGAATCATTCAAGGAAAGGTTACAATTAAATGAATAGGTATCTATACCAACAGGTAAACAACAATTATATTATAATATGGTAATATGGTATCGTACGATTGTTGCGACACAAGCCACACCTCCCTGTGACGATGCGTTCATATAATTTTTTTTATGACAATGAGTAACAAGATGAGCAAATCTGGGGCTTGATGGTAAGCATCATGATTGCCCATATCAGACACAGTGCCACCCAGTGCTTTAAAATTCTAAATTCTGCGCGGCACTGCACTGCGCATGTCACCCCGTTTTAAAACTTAAATTTCTGCTTACCGAGCAGTTGTGAGCGCAGGAGAAGCTCGATGGTCGATGAATAGCTGAAGCATGATCACGGTGTCCCCCTTACGACTGGTAAGTATATGAAGAATTAGTAAGAATTATCCAATTAGGTATTTTTGTATAGCCATTCCAATTTGAACGATATCAGCCTTTCGACCAACACCAATAAAGACGTACCTAACTATTGAATAACAATATCTTTACGTGGAAGATACCAATCCTCGGTTTGAAAGTTTAGGCACACTCCCTTGTTATCCCTAGTTGAATTTTAAACCAATGGTTGGAAAACCCAGTTATAAGGGTGCATGCTGTGAAGCTGATGGCATATTTTGGAAATTCACAGGGCTAACAATTTTGGGGCGAGCAGACAGTAGATATTTTATATGGATTGCCATTTTGTTGAAGGTAGGCACTATATAGCTTGCAAATTAGTATTATTGTACTCCTTAAAAAATATGTGATTCGAATTAGGGCATAATATTATGTATGCCTTTTTATATATTATGTACTCACAGCTGCCAACAAAAAAAGAGCGTGGCCATAAACACTACGAAAATACATACCACGATCGTAGGTAACTTTGGCTTGAACTTTTGTGATAGTTTGATGACAACATTATAATAATCATTATGATTTTTAACAGTTTTAAGTTAGTTATGTACAGCAGGTACGGTCGTTATAATCTGGCGCGTCTGAACATAGATAGGCTCTGTACAGCAGGTACGGTCGTTATAATCTGGCGAGTCTGAACATAGATAGGCTCTGTACAGCAGGTACGGTCGTTATAATCTGGCGAGTCTGAACATAGATAGGCTCTGTACAGCAGGTACGGTCGTTATAATCTGGCGCGTCTGAACATAGATAGGCTCTGTACAGCAGGTACGGTCGTTATAATCTGGCGAGTCTGAACATAGATAGGCTCTGTACAGCAGGTACGGTCGTTATAATCTGGCGAGTCTGAACATAGATAGGCTCTGTACAGCAGGTACGGTCGTTATAATCTGGCGAGTCTGAACATAGAAAGGCTCTGTACAGCAGGTACGGTCGTTATAATCTGGCGAGTCTGAACATAGATAGGCTCTGTACAGCAGGTACGGTCGTTATAATCTGGCGAGTCTGAACATAGATAGGCTCTGTACAGCAGGTACGGTCGTTATAATCTGGCGCGTCTGAACATAGATAGGCTCTGTACAGCAGGTACGGTCGTTATAATCTGGCGAGTCTGAACATAGATAGGCTCTGCGAACTCTAGCGCATGTAAACTCGTGGAGAAAACTGTTATTCCAAGATAAACTAATACACGAACAAATCTATTCTAATATTATAAAGAGAGAAACTTTGTTTTTTTGTTTTTTTGTTTGTAACGAATAGGCTCCGAAACTACTGGACCGATTTTAAAAATTCTTTCACTTATGGATAGCTTAATTCAGTGTAAGTGACATAGGCTATATGAGATTTTGAAAAGAAATAGGGATCCGTAAGAAAACTGCAATATTGTGAACCAAGGTGTATAATATAATTACCATATTCATAAATTTGCGTGCGCTATGAAATCCATTAATGGTAGAATAATATAATGTACTAGGAGTTTGTAGTACTTATCGATATCTACAAAATAGTCCACGGAAATTTTATCCATCTATTTTGGTTTAGTCACAATAATTGAAACAGACATTATATGCATGCGCTGTGAAAAGTATTGGTGGTAGAATAAAGTAATGTACTAGGGGTTTGTAGTACTAATCAATACCTACAAAACAGTATACATAGATTATATCCATCTTTTTTGGTTTAGTCACAATAATCGAAGCAGTGATTATTTTTCATGCGGTGTGAAAACTATCGGTGGTAGATTAAAGTAATGTACTAGGGGTTTGTAGTAATTATCAATACCTACAAAACCGTATATATAGATTATATCCATCTATTTTGGTTTAGTCACAATAATCTAAACAGTGATTATTTTTCATGCGGTGTGAAAACTATTGGTGGTAGAGTAAAGTAATGTACTAGGAGTTGGTAGTACTTATCAATACCTACAAAACAGTATACATAGATTATATCCATCTTTTTTGGTTTAGTCACAATAATCGAAGCAGTGATTATTTTTCATGCGGTGTGAAAACTATCGGTGGTAGATTAAAGTAATGTACTAGGGGTTTGTAGTAATTATCAATACCTACAAAACCGTATATATAGATTATATCCATCTATTTTGGTTTAGTCACAATAATCTAAACAGTGATTATTTTTCATGCGGTGTGAAAACTATTGGTGGTAGAGTAAAGTAATGTACTAGGGGCTTGTAGTACTTATCAATATCTTCAAAATAGCCCACGATAAATTTATACATGTGTTAAGGTTTGGTCATTGAAACAGAAATAGTCATTAATTTGCGTGCGCTGCGTAAACCATTAGGGTTATATCTATTAAAATACAATGTATCACGAATTTACTCCTGTTAAACGTTCACTATACCTACTACTGCTACCCGTGCGAAGCCGGGGCGGGTCGCTAGTGTACTATATTGTAAATGTAATGTTGCGTTTAGTTCACTCGAGTTTTCTTCACGAGTATACATGCGTTAAAGTTAGCAGAGCCTATGTTCAGACTAGTCAAGATAAAACGACCGTACTGTCGTTATGCTGATACAAAATTTAAGTAAGTGTGTAGTAGTTAGTACATTCAATGTTTTTTTATTAAATAAATAAATAAAAATGAATGGTAGTCGTACAGCGGTATATCACAAAGGGTTGCCAGCTATCAACAGAATACCTACAGAGCCTATTCAACCGTGCCCCGATAATGAAACCTGCAGTCACGGTCGCCGCACCGCCGCCTCACGACCCTGCCTGCTCACCACATACGGCATGTGCACCACACTCTTAATAAACATGTCGCTACATAATTAATATTAAAGCTATCTTTGCTCCCTGCTGCGGAATCTAATTCCCATTGAGCTTCAACTTGGGGTTCTTCACAAGGAGAGCTAATAGTGTTGAAGAGGCGGCAACATTCTGGCTATACCTTTGGTATTGCAGGTGTCCATAGGCGGCGGTAACTGCTCATCATCAGGCACACCGTTTGCTTGTGCGGCCACCTATGGCATAAAAAAAAACTAGGTACAGATTTTAAAAACATAAAAGAGGAAGGAAAGGATATTTATTTATTAACATGGGTCATTCAGCTAACCAGCTAATAACCGCGATGTTGTTCTCGTGTGAATTTCGGTAAGTAATTTCTTTCATCATCATCATCCAGCCGTTGGAAATCCACTACAGACATTTACAGTTGAACAGTTTGACGGTTGTACGCAGAGGACGCTGCTGCCCGTCCTCTGGATCTCATAACCCTTAGCCGGCTTTTACGATTATTTTCTAAAAATTTCTTTAATAGATACATATTTAGGACAAAAGTAGGTACCACCTACCCATAATTCAAGAGTTTTGAATGTGGAAGAAACGGTAGCTACATGTCAGGCTCGTAGCAAGTGAAGAGAAACATAGTCTGATAGTGGATGGTGCACCTAAACCGGTCTGTTTGGTACAAAATGGCGTGGCATTTTCCACCAGTATATTATTTACTCTAAATGAATCGTAATGCCTGTAATTATATAATTACACACGCAGATTTTCCGTTACCCGCACATTTCTGAGTATTTGATGAATGGATGCGATAGTTTGAGCAAAAACATTGTTTCTATGAGGTAGTTTGTTTGATGTAGGTTGTGCGGCACTTGCTTCCATGCAAATGTAGAAAAACTGAGAGAAATGGAGCGAGAATATGCTGCTTCTTATATTAAACGGAATATGGACTCGTAACAGGAAAAAGAACGTGAAATATAATATAATAATTATAACCTGCATTGATGCAGATGGAGTTAAAAAGGCTCGTTCCTTTCGATACGAAGTCCATTGTTTTCGTAAAATAATTTTCTAGCATTTGTTCCCACGAGATCCAAAATTTATTTTTAGGAGTGGGTGTAATATTGAGATGCTACATATTTTCTTTGACGTCTGACCTCATTCTGTTTTTTTCATTCCATTTCTATTCCTTGCTCATACTGCAGAATTTGTTTGATTTTTATTCCTTAATCATCCTGTAAGCATATTCCTTTATTCATCCCAATCTAATAAATTAATTTATAAAGTTTGTATGTACGTTGTGCATCATCATTTCATGATGCAGGCATTGTTTTCTTTTATTCTGTCTGTAAATAATTCCGAGAATAAAATGGATTGAAATATTATCATTTTCACTTAAGGCTTATTAGCTGTGCTTAAGGTGATAATATTATGAAAGTCATACGAAACAAAAGTCACACTTGGAATTGCAATGTTAATTACCTATTTGATCACTAACAATACCTACCTAACAATATAATAATTTATTTATCACTAACTGTGTGCAAACTACCGAAAACGGCAGATTTCGTGAAAAATATTGATGTTAGGTGTTAGCACATCCGTGTTACTTTTGTAACGTTAATGCACGTACATGCTCCATGTATTTAACCCCGGACCGACAAAGAAAGGGGTGTTACAAGTTTGACGTGACTTGTTTTATGTGTACCTACATTATAATCATTAGTACGTAGTATTAGTAGTAGTTATAATACGGTTAATATAATTTTTATTTACGTTGCAATAATATCAATAATTTATTATATCTTTCCGTTAAGGTTACGGATCTTATTTGAAAATCACAAAATTAATAAACCCAGTCATGACCTACACTTGTAGAATCCAGAAAAATCCAATAACTTACAATGAAAACCAGTTATTTAGATTATTTACTTGCTATCTGAAATGCCGTGACAGGTGACAATGTTAAAATTAGGTGAAAATCTATTAGAATCGGAAACTATTAAGGTTTTTGGTAAATAAAATGATTGACGTAAAATATGGTATAATACACAATACGTGATAATTCATTTAGCGTTAGTTCAGAAGGTACTAAACATTTATTTGGAAGATAATATTTTGTTGCGAACCGGAGAAGCAAGGTCACCGAGATACACAAACTCGGTAATTTTTAATTACGTTGGGTTGAGTCAAGTTGAGCGAGGAATGCTCATAGACGGAATGCAAGCATCATAAATTTGCTGCAAGATGAGCAAGGAATAGGAATGGGTTGAGTGAAGAGAACTAAATGGAATAAGACGTTATAGGATAACACGAAATATCCCGGATAGTAGATATGGAAACCTTTCTTAAAATAAATGTTACAACTAAGTTGGACACGCGGGATCGACCGCATTAAAAGGATATATTAGGTACCTACCTAGTACCTACTCCTTAGATATAATAGGTAATAATATATTCTAAGACCAACTCATACTAAAAAATAAGGGCTAGACTTATCTTTTCACTTTGCTGGCTGACTGCACACTTCAATTCGATTTTGGATCTCGTGGGCAAAAAAAAATATAATTATTTACTTTAAAAAAATTTGGATCTCGTGGGAACGTGGGAAATGATTGAAAATTATTTTTACAAAAACATTGGACTTTGGATCGAAGGGAACGAGCCATAATAATTAACATTATGAGGTTTAGAGTTTATTTACCTTATACTCTATACACTAATAATTAAAAATCATTGAATAAGTACCTATCTATTTCTAAATATATTGGAACGTCGCACAAACGAGTCAATCCTCAGAGAACTCCAGATAAAAGCACAGCTCTCAACAATCAGTAGGCAAAGGGTCCTAAAATTCTTTAGGTACACAGTCAGGAGAGACCCAGATAGCTTGGAAAGGCTAATCATCACTGGCTGTGTCGAGGGTAAGAGAGGCAGAGGACGCTCTCCTACAAGATGGACACACGACGCAGGAGGCTACGGGGGCCACCCTGCAAGCATTCTGCGCGTACAGGTGGCGCAGGACAGGAATGTCTGGAGAAAGATGGTGGCAAGGGTCTTGACGCATCATAATCACGTCCCTCAGTCATGAGTCATGAGGTCACTACTAACACAAGAAGAAGACCTACCTATTTACAAATGATACGATCACAAATAAAGAGATTTAGTTACAAGATTGAAGGATTATGAAAAAAGTCTATCCACTTTACCTGCAAACTGCAACATAGCACACGACATGTAGCCGATAATCACTATTTATTATAAAATCCTAAATGACTCACTGACTGAAATGCAACGCAGAGCCCAAACCACTGAGCCCAAAGACTTGAAACTTGGAATGTAAGTTGTTTTCGTTGTCAGGACGTGTGCTAAGAAAGGATTTTTGAAAAATCACATTCTAAGGGGTCCAAGTGTCGTCAAAATTTTGGTAGAAAACTCCTATATTTCATAATTTCGAGCGGGCACAGCCGCTGTTTTTACCACGAGGTTTTTACACTAGTGTTAGATTATAACATAGTCACATGTTATACCTAGGCATAGGTTTGAGGTTAAGCTACCGGCTACACCTAGTGCAGTAATCTCATTAAATGTCGTGTCGTCGGGTAAGCTGTCTCGGATATAGATCGGACGATGCTTCGATGGCTTCCGAGCAATTATATGCATTGGAAACGTATTTAGCGTAGTACATCTAATAATTATATACTACTTACTATATAGGTTTATTCACTGAAAGTTTGTATGGATGGATGTTTGTTACTCTTTAAAACCAAAGCCAAAACTACTGAACCGATTGGGCTGAAGTTCGGTATGTATAGATAATTTAGACCCTTGCATAACACATGGCGTTTTTATCTCGATATGCAAACGGTACATCAAAATAAGAAAAAAATATATCAATTCAGAATCACTAAATTTAAATTCAAATCCTTGAAGGATTAGAAGGACAAGGCAAAATAAATACTTCTTAGATTTGAAAAACTGTAGTTAGCATTATACATACGCTTCAATTGTAACTGCCTCTAGACTTGTAGTCTTTTAATATATTATTGATATGGTGCCTAAGGTACACTAACACCTAATCTTGCTCACGGGGTTTTTGGTTTGCAAATTATTAAACATCAGAATTTTCATCCATACCTACATTAAAAAAATGCAATATCTGTCTGTAATGTTCACAAATTCTGATAGTTTTAATGAAACTACCACAATAATATCATCAGTTATAAGCTTCGTTTGGGGATATATAAGAAGAACGCACAACAAACTAGTTCGAAATACTAGTAAATAATGTCCTTGTAGGCATCAGAACCTAGATTTATCGCGGCAACGGCTTTGAGTTATCAACATTGACAGTTAAGCACTGACTATTAAGCACGTTTTTTAGGCTGGTTGCCTGGAAGAGATCACTTAAAGCACTAAGGGTGTCCATAGTCGACCAAAAAGAATTACCATAATTATTTAAGTAATATCTTATTATTTTTATTTTGATCTCCGTAAAGAGCAAGATGCTAGAGCTGGATGCAAGCCACTTACAACCGGACTAGATGGAAATCTATGGATGGGCCTATGTTCAGCAGTGGACGTCCTACGGCTGAAATGATGACGATGATAAAAGAGTGAATAATATTATCTTAGAATATACCTATTTTATCTAAGACTATTTATTTCGAAAATTCAATTTGTAAAAACAAAAGCTCCCCTGATTATCTATAGAGGCAGATGTCAAGTGGATAAACAAAGTCAGATAAGTATCCAAGAAGGGAACCAAATAGCACAGATATCACAGTAATTTGTGCAAATAGTTCTGTAGATTTGGGTAAATGGTTGCGAGTGAGAGATGAGAGAAGGGTTGTCTAAGGACCTTGAACAGTATTGATTGGAACCAGGGGATGGAGCGGAGGGTCACTCGGACCCTTCCGTTATTGGACGAGGATTCTATGCTCAGCTGTGCGACTGACAACTTCGTAACAACTCTATCTATATATGTTCATTGAGTGTCCATTGATCATTTCAATGGAAACTTTATTATTTGTAATAAGTAATAACCTAATGTTAATCGTCTTTCACATTAATCCACACTTACTTAATAAGCCCTACAAGTTTCTTGTGCGTTCTTCTTGTAGAGGTATCTTTCCGAACGCACGGTAGACTCAGTACTGTATCTTCATTGACGTACAAAAGTGTCAGATTATGACCTATTTGAATAAATCTGTTTGAGTTTTGAGTTTTGAGTTTGACTTAATGGAAACTTAATAGCCAGTATCATAGACGGGATCTCTTTTTATTTTGACCATTTCTAAAAATTTTGAAATCACTGGGACGAAGTTAATAATATAATGAATATAAACAAAAGATCCGCAACCATAACCTTGCACAAAATCATTGACTTTTCTTATTAGGTATATCAAAAAAAAAACTTCTATAAAACCATTGTCATTAGCCACAGTTACCTACTTATATATAAAGCGGTAGGTAAAGTATTTAACAAAGAAATCCTTCATCCCCACCGTATCCCGCTCCCTTATTATACAGGGTGGTCATAAACCGCGTCCTACCTATTTTGCAGTCGTAAAAATGTCTCGTAAATTTTGCGTCACAAATGCGAGCTGATGCGAGTCATTGTTGGTGGCAGATAGGGTCCTCTCTCCCCTGGCCTCTTGGATCCCCTGGCCTGTCCCTCCTCTGCCTACTGTGGACCCTCGATAATCGCTAGCGATGTAACGATGATGCGTACTTGACGGGTTAGTGCTTCGATGTTTTGGAAAGGGTGAACTGAATCATAATTCCGACTATAATAATACACTTCGTACTATGTAATTCAAAGTTTTTTCTTTTTTTTATGATAGTATGTAACAAGACGAACAAATCAGGTGCCTGATGGTAAGCATGATTGCCCATATCAGACACAGTGCCACCCAGTGTTTGAAAAACAAAATTCAGCGCGTCACTGCACTGCGCCTGTCACCCTGAGATTAACCCTGAGCCTTAGTTGTTGAATCTCCTCATGCCCAGTAATTTCGCTGGTAACATTGCCCTTCAGACCGGAACACGGTAATGTTTGCATATTACTGCTTGGCGGATGAATAACTGGCGAAGGTGTGGTACTTCCCCAGGCGGCCCTCTGCAGAAGAGGCCTACCACTACAAAAAAAGTTTTCTTTTCTCTTGCCTATTAATAAAAATATATTCCATAGATTTACTAATTTGCGAATAAAATGCGCAGTGATAATTAAAAACACATTTTAAAAGTAGGTACAGAATATTGATAATTTTTGTTCTGTCATTTTCTTATGCATTGCTAAATCATTGTGATTAAAACTTTTCCTGTTTACAACATTCAATAATTTTTATTATAAATACTTATACACGATTTCCTTTTATCATAACTTTAATACTTTAAAGTACTTAAAGTTTCCTTTTTACAATAATTTATTTATTTAATTGTTTATCTTCCAATGTTCTTCAATATTATTATGATCTCAAAAGTTAACTGGGTACGCATACGCATTGCTTCCCCACGCCGCCATATTGTTCTCAAGTTATGACAGTTTTGGACAATGACTCGGAAATCCGCAGCAATATCGCAGCACAGTGTCGTAAAGTCGAATCGTCATAATTTACTCCGCGCGTTATCGCGAAAAAACCGAGGGGTCTGATTTGTGAACACTCTGAGCTGCTTGATATTGAAATCGGTTTATATTTTATGACTTTTAACTTTTTATATCACAATCATAATGGTAAATAATAATAGTAAAAATGTGACAGTTTTTAACGATACGGTAACGATATGAAATAAATTAAGTTTATGGCATTAATTCTAAATAAAAATAGTTACAGGTTTTGCCTATAAATTCAATGAATTCAATTCATGAAAATAATTATTTCAGGTTCCTCTGATTTACAAATTAAAATGTCTAATTGCCCAAACCTATGTATGATTACTGACACAATAAACCTTTAAAGGTAAGTCCCCGCTACCCTATAGAAATTATAAATAAGTACCCAAAACCGTGATGAACCTACCCCAATTAATCTCCTCCCCGTGTAAGTGGGGAGAAAGCTCATACTCACCATCCATCTCAATAAACGAGATAACGACTAACTATAAAATTAACAAACGCGCGGAAACAAAATAGAATTCCATTATTTTAATCACAAGTTTACGTGCCCTCCGAAAACCGCTTACTGTACCGTTCAGTTACTTCACTTACCTAAAGGAAAAAGACGTAAAAGTAGCACTGTGTATAATGACTTACGTCGTTTTGGTTTCAGCCGATTTTTTGTGAATGGCGGGAGCGACCACTTAACTTGATCTCGGGCCTCGTTGAGAGTTCTTGTTGGGCCAACATGTACGGCGGCTCTCGACGTACCGGTCGATAATTCCATAGTCTAGTATAGAAAGACCTGTACTCGCATATCTTCGCTAGGTTGGCGTGGTTCTGAGTGTCTGGATGAGTGTTTAGGGCAAAGTTTCTTTGTCCCAAGTCCCAAAAGCATCGAAGATTTTACTTACTGGGTTTTTGTGTAAGTATATCAGAGTCAGTAATATGGATACGTGAGGCGAATGCTAAACTTATTCCCTTGGTTTTTCTGCGTCTTTTGATTTTTACCGAATATAGAAATGCTAATTAAATAATATAACCCTCAGGTTGCCAGCTGCTACTGAAACCATAACATACATATAGTCACGCCTCGTTCCCGTTGGAGTAGGCGGAGACTATTTCCCTCCACTGGCTACGATCCTGACTCCTGACATAGGTACGGTTTTCGCTTCTCCCACTGTCATGTAATTTTTTTTTATAATAGTGAGTGACAAGACGAGCTAATCAGGTGCCTGATGGTAAGCATCCCTAGTAAGCATCATGATTGCCCATATCAGACACAGTGCCACCCAGTGTTTTAAAATTCAAAATTCTGCGCGGCACTGCACTGCGCCTGTCACCCTGAGATATTAATTGTTGTTGTTGAATCTCATCATGCCCAATAATTTCGCTGGTAACATTGCCCTTCATACCGGAACACAGTAATGTTTGCACAGTACTGCTTGGCGGATGAATAACTGGCAAAGGTGTGGTACTTCCCCAGGCGGCCCCCTGCAAAAGAGGCCTACCACTACAAAAAACTACATACCTACATGCTCGTTGGTTGTAGATACTTTTAACCTGGCTTTTCCCAACATTCAGTACCATACGCAAGTGTGGGGATAAGCACCCCTCTATGCACAGCCAGTCGTGCCTTTTTAAGTTTCTAGACACTTTCTGACTGTTCATAAAGGTATAAGGTATGCAACGCTCCATTCACTTGATTTTCTGCCAAAAAGCTCTTCGTTCAATGTCACAGTCATACTTTCCATCCCTTGTAAACTTAGATATACAAACCCTTTTATTTGTTCCACTCTTTCTCTGTCCTACTTTAAAAATGCGAAAGTTTGTAAGGATGGATGGGTGTTTGGTAACTCTTTCACGCCAAAACTGCTAAACTGATTAAGCTGAATTTCGGAATGTAGATAGTTTAGACCCTGGGTACATATTAGTACCCATTAGGGTACTCTACTTCCCGATGTTCCCACGGGAACGAAGACTCCGCGGGTGGACCCGCGGGCCGCTGCTAGTTAGGTATATATACGTAATAATCATTGTTTCATTCTTAAATCATTGTATTATATTCCAGGGTCTTAACAATTTAATAACTACATGTCGAATTTCAGCCCAATCCAGTAGTTTTGGCGTGAAAGAGTAACAAACATCCATAACTGAAAAACAGCGCGCTTCATGCAAGCATGGAACTATTCATCCATCCATTCTCAAACTAGGTAATATTGGTAGGACTATCAATGAGCTAGACTTGTTGTTACTCTCCTTGCTGACTGTACAACACGATTCGATTTGGATCTCATGGGAAACAAAAGCATAATATTTAAAAATAAATTTTAGATCTGGTGCGAACAAATGTTCTCAAATTATTTTTACAAATACAATGTACTTAGGTAAATCTACTTTGAATCGAACGGAATGAGTCGTAGGTAGGTATTACTAAGTACTTATTAGTTAGTTTTATCCGCGTAGTAGTACCTATTGGGAATTCATTCTTATATACTTATTTATTCCTTGTCTACATCATAATGGAATCTTTTGTGCAAAATGTTAGGTTTCGAGGTCCAAGGGTCCAAGGGTTGGGAGTCGATGAGTGAGTGTCAGTCAGTTAGGACTTCGATTTTTATAAATATAGGTACTTCGAGAAAAAGATTATTCTCTCGTGTTTTGAGTCCTACTTACTCTGGCATTAAACCATTCAAAATGTTAATAATAAATTCACTAACTCGTCGTTACACAGTTATCGCATCTCGTCAGCGAACATGCACCGCGCGAGCTGGCAACGACGCGCGTACACGCTCGCACCGCGCACCGCACGAGCTGGCAACGATACGAATCACGAACGAGCGAGCGACCGAGCGCGAACCACGCCGGACGCCGACAGAGACCGAGCATTCAACACATTGTTGTCTCATGTTCTGTTCGCCAGTTGAAAACACCGCTCGGACCGGGAGGTCGCGCAGTGCATTCGTTCGCCACACATTTCCAGAACATTCGCCAGTGAAAGTCCTTGAGGCAGTGACTAGTGCTTTACTTCAACTATTGTAACGTTTGTTGTCTTAACACTCACAGGTAATTTGCAAAACTTATTAAGTATATCAACATACTAACTTTTTATTTCAGTACAGTCGGTTGGATATCGCGCATTGAAAAGTGAATTTATTACATACGGTATAGAGTTGAATTCTCTATGTCATTCACCTCACGACTCACGACACGTAACCTAATACAAAGACTATTCGGCCGAGCCCAGGGTTGCTATCCGACGTTTTCTGCAAAGATTATTGATTGTTAACTTTGTTGAATAAAATTGTAAATAGTTATAATATTTTACTAGTAACTGTGCCTCGCGGTTTCACTTTCTAAATAGTACCTTATTACTTATGTGATAGGCTTTATTATTATAAACTATCGACATTAGTATATAATTACGATACGAGAAGAATTATATAAATACGGGGGGGGGGGGAATCTCTTAACCTAATTGATGGTCGCGCCCACAGATCAAGAATGATCTGAGGTCGCGCCTAAACCTATCGTGTAGAGGTAAGTCGCCAATAAAAGTATGCTAGTGTACCAAGTATAGACACATGATATAAAGTGGGTTTACATGGTTCGGTAGTTGATCAACATTTTTTATTGTTAAACAACAATAAAAATTTAAATGAATTCGAATCGTATACGATTTAACAGTTGATCAACTAAAATCAAACCGTGTGAACCCGTTATTATAAAATAAAACTAGAATAGTAACATCCATGATGACGCGCCCCTGTGGCCTCCGCCTCTCTATTTCCAGTATTGTGTCGTCCGCGGTTCGATGTAGACGTGTTATTATTTAATTCTCACTCCCTGACCCTTCACGAAAGTTGCTCTACTTATTAATTTCATAAAATGTCCAGAAAAACGCAGCGAGTTGTACTTAACGCTCAGGTATGTATAATGGAAGAATAACTGATGTAAATGAATTTTTTACACATTTTAAATACGACATTTAATTATACTTCTCATTTTTAGGCAAGAGAAATTGTTTCTAAAGTGTACGATTTCATGAAAAAGGAAGCAAACAGTAATTACGCCGAAAAACTTACTGACGCACGATGGAGAGCTTCACAAGCTGTCGGAGTATCTGAGAGTACGATTACTAGAATACTTCGAGAAAGAAGGGAATATGTAAAGAGCACAACATCTGTAATAGAATCAATTGAGACAAAAGAAGTTGATGACATTGAAGACAATGAAGCAACTGATGTACAAGCGCAGGAGATCACTGTGAAGGCTGAGTCTGATACATCAAACTCCGACATAATGATCACAAGTGCCGGAATTTTCACTTCACCAATGGAAAAAAGAATAGTAAAACCACGAACAATAAATCTTGATGAATATACAATCGGTGTTATCAGAAATACCATCGAGGACTACCATAAAGAGCACCATCGTTATCCTACATTACTACACATAAAGAATACATTGAAAGAGCGCATACAGTTCTGTGGATCTATATCAACTCTAAGAAGATTATTACGAAAACTTGGATGTAAATGGAGAATTAATAACAAGATAGCGCGACAGAATACTAAACAGGCGCTAACAGAAAAAGATGAACATTACTAATTTTGAAACGAATGACTATAATAGAGGTAATAAAAAAATTCGTCTAGTTTAATAATGAAGAAAGGCAAGGAGTACCTAAGAAAAAGACACGTATAATTTGGATCTAAGATTTTATTAACAATCAATATTATTGTCTGTTATTATATATAGGTTTTGTAATTATTGTTCTATTATTATCTCCTATTAAAAAGGCTATAATTTGGAATTATATTAGTTGTACAGTTATCAATGATCACCTACGTAGGTATAGATGTTCCTTACATTACCATAATAAAAAAATGCCCACAAAAACTCATTTGAATTGCAAATTTTAATAGAGCATCATATCAGTTGAACGAAATGTCCAGAGTGGGGCGCGTCATCGACCAGTACAAATAGTGGTAGGCCTCTTTTACAGGGGGCCGCCTGGGGAAGACCACACCCTTGCCAGTTATTCATCCGCCAAGCAGTAATGTGCAAACATTACTGTGTTCCGATCTGAAGGGCAATGTAAAAAAATTAGAATGTGGAAAATTATTGGGCATGACGAGTTTCAACAACTAATATCTCAGGGTGACAGGCTCAGTGCAGTGCCGCGCAGAATTATGAATTTTTAAAACACTGGGTGGCGCTGTGTCTGATATGGCCAATCATGAATCATGATGCTTACCATCAGGCACCTGATTCGCTCGTCTTGTACACTCACTATCATAACAAAATAAGTCGTCTTCCACCTCTTCGTTTCTGACACACGCATCAACGCCCAGCACCAGCCCTTGGACCAAGCTTCAGCCATCTAGATTCAAGTGTAGGGACGGGCGTTAGTGAGTCAGTCTGAAGTCAGGACTTTGCCTATTAAATTTATAGAGAACCTAATACCTAGATACCTAATGAATTATCCAGTAATGTAACACTTTCAAAAACACCCAAAACACGCCAAGGCACATTTCGCCAGTATGTAATAGGCGGCGAGCTTATTACCATAAAAACAAAATATATAAGAGGTTTTGTTTGTTAAGGTAATCAGCAATCATTGACGTCACCCAAACCATGATGGATGTCGAATGGACGAACGACTCCGTCCTCCGCCTGATAGAAGAGTACAAGAAACGTCCAGAACTGTGGGACAAAGACCACGATATGTACCGTGTTCAAACAGCCAAGTACGAGGCCTGGGCGAGCATGGCCAAGATCTTCGACTGCGACATAGCTGACCTGAGGAAGAAGTTCAACTCTATCCTGGCTTCGCATAGGAGGGAGAAGTCGAAGATTAGGGGCGGCAGCAGGTCCTCCTGGTTTTTGTACCCTTATTTGAGCTTCGTGCCGAATCATTTGGATCAGCCACCGGTACGTTTTAACTTGCATTTTAAGTAATATAGTCCAAGTTACTAAGAGTCGAGAGTCCAAGATAGCAAGACAAAATTAAATAAATAAGAGAAAATATTTTCAACAGTTTTTGAGTTATTATTAATGCACAATTAAAATTATACTTGGATTATCTATAGGCTGACATGTCGGCCTGTGGATTTTCGATTTGTTCTATGGATAAGTATACATATGTAGTCAGGGTATATAGAACGTAGGTGGCTCTATTGTATAGTATGTTTATCAGGACATCTCCAGGAATATACTATGTCGGTAAACTAACTTTCAAAATGATTTCCTCTAATCGACGAATTTTAAGCTAATTTTCTAAGGCTGTCAATTTAATAATATAGGTGGTACACACTGCACACTAACATCTGCTATACTTAATATTAATTTTACATAATATTAATTCAATGGTCCTCAAAATTTATTGATTCTTGATTATGTTGGCCATTCCGGCTGGTCTCCACCTCTGTTGGCCATTCCGGCTGGTCTCCAGTCTCCACCTCTGTTGGCCATTCCGGCTGGTCTCCACCTCTGTTGGCCATTCCGGCTGGTCTCCACCTCTGTTGGCCATTCCAGCTGTTCTCCACCTCTGTTTAACTTTGTCTAATCCTCGATTCCGTAACATTAGCTAAGATCAAAGTTCAATGGTCTCTCAATGACAATAGCCTTGCAACACACACACCCTCATACCTCACACTTTCGCACTTGATTACCTTTGTAATACTCGTTGGCGTAGTATGTATGTATGTGTGATAGTATTTTCTTTGGTAAGATTATAAAATTCCACCATTTAGTTTGTTAATTTCTAATGAAATAAACGATTTAATATTGTAATAAATTATTATAATTACGTACATTATATACGACCCATAAATTGTATAATATGTAAACAGACATCGTTCCATCGCTTAGTTATCGCAACTCGATAACGTGAACCTCAGATCATTCAGAACAGAACTCGCATTGTATCATTTCCGTAAATAACAAAATATTATATTTTGTGATAACAGTATTTTTACATTATAACGAATATAGTTATTATTTTATTTATATCAATTAACCCATACCCATATTAACCGATAAAACTTTAAGGCTGCGTTTTTTGATCACTGGTTAAGTCGAACAATTTCTTGACTTTTTGACAAATAGTTAAAATTCGACAAAATTCGTTTTTTCATCTCTGGTTAACTATTTTTTTCTACACGATTTAACCATTGGTTAGAAATTTAACTATAGTTAGTTTGACAAATGGTTAACTTAGCCGTAACTAACGATCAAAAAACCAACCCTAAGAGACTACTTCCAACCACAGTCCACAGTAGTACTGGTATTACTAAGATCTAGCTGTGCCCCGCGGTTTCACCCGCGTACCTAGTCTTCGTTCCCGTGGGAATATCGGGACAAAAAGTAACCTATGTGGTATTACAAGGTCTAAACTATCTACATACCCAATTTTAGACCAATCGGTTCAGTAGTTTTGGCGTGAAAGAGTAACAATCATCCATCCATCCATCCTCACAGACTTTCGCATGTATAATATATTTGTATGATATAATATAAGGTACTGTATTTATTTTATATTATTTAAATTGTATATAATCATTTGTGAGTGAAGCCGGAGAGGTGTGACTAGTTTGGCGTGACACATAATACCTTCGATAAGGAATGACCTTGTTCATATTAAGTACCTACATAATATTATGTTTTAATACAAACACCGTTTTGTTCTGTTAATAGACCAACATTTTATTATTATTTTTAATAGGATATTTATAAATCTATTCATTATTTTCAGTTATTAATATAGTACAGAAATGAGATATTTTCCCTAATAACAATGGTTTAAGTATATTATACTTATTAGGGGTTCTTTCACCATCCTCGAGTAAACTACTCGCCGATTAGTGCTACTCGGCAAGTAAAAGTCCCAAGTAACTTATGACAGTTTTACAAAAAAAGGCCAGTTTATGAGTCGATTAGCATTATCTCCGACATTATGAAATTAGCACTCCGCCTTACTCGCCACTTTAATAGACTAGTAGCTTCCTCAGCCCTTTCCTTGAAGTTAGAAAGAGACCCTTATTACTAAGGGTCTCTTTCTAACTTCAAGGAAAAAAAAAGAAAAGAAAAAAAAAGAAGTTCTGTAAAGAAGTTTTTATCAAAAGGAATAATAATAAAACTGTAACGCCCTGCCTCCAACTTTACAATAACAACAACTTAATTGTTTGTTACAAAATGACTCATATTGTGGTTGGTCGGTTTGTTAAATGCTTGGTTATATAATTAATTCCTGTTACAGTTCAATATGTCATATTCTTCAATAAAAATGCAAGTTATTTTTTATAGGGCCATACTTTGACGACTCGAGTGGACATGTCTCAAGAGTCGCAGATGGAGACCGAGCTGACTTCGGACGAGCATGAGACGGATGAGTATCCCCACGATATCACGATCAAGCAAGAACCTGCTGCCGAAGCGTTCCTCCACAGAGAAGCGCCTAAACTGAAAAACTCCAAACGACTCACAAGAACCGTCAAACGGAAGTTCAGACAGATACCCAAGATACCCACTACATACCCAACACCATCCAACAATCAAATAGACAGCAAGCTCCTGGAAATGATGAAACTTCTAAAGAAATCATCAGAATTGTCAAAGAAAAAGGACGAATGCGATACTTTCGGTGAATATATCGCGATATCACTGAGGAAGCATGATGAAAGGACGCAGTCGATGATCAAACAAGCCATCAATAACATACTGTTTGAACAGGAGATGAAGAAGTATAGCGTGGGGCAGCAGTACACGGTGGTGATCGGTGGAGGTGACGAGAATCCTTTGATGTTAGGAGACGGGGAAGACGCTTCCTGAGAAAACGGTAAAGATCTCGTTGCAAATCCGTTGCAATAAGTTACCGTGAGCTGGAGAATGTCTCTCCCATGGTGATTTTGTACATTTTGTATATAAAATATAAACTTAACAATATTATCTAAAGTATAAATATTGTTTACTTTTATTGAATGTCCATCAAATGACGAAATCTATTTTAAGAAAAGAGGAAGGGATGTACAGACTTGAATCTACCTAGTGTGACCATTCTTAGATACCAGAGGCCCCATGACTTCTAATTTCAGATGGTAAATGCTAATATTCAGCTACCCGAGTTAAAAGTTATTTAAATTGCCTGAACAACGCCTTTTCCAGTACAATTTGGACTCAAAAGTGAAAATTGTAGTGTTCATTTTGCATTCGCCACCGACTGGTTAAACCTATTTAAAATTATAATGTTGTTTTGTATTCGCACTCTGATTTATCGTTACAGACTCATTTATATCCAAATTAATGCGCGCCATTATGACGATAACTATATTTTATATATTTTATAGGTATATTTTCTTACTAGAAAATATACCTGTTTTTATATAGGTATATTTATAGGTAAAATAATAAGGTCAAAAGTCAACAGGGCAACTTGAATGACGTAATATTGGCGATTTATTACAAATATGAAAATATAATGCGTTTTAAATTCGTTCGTTATCGTAACAAGTTGATAACATAATCAAGTTAAAACAAAGGAAGTAGATGCCTTTACTAGAAGTGCAAAAGGCCATCACATTATTCACTATCATTATTTTTATCTGCTATAATATTAATATAAGGCATATATCTTTATATCTTAGAATGATATTATCGCGGCATTGGTTGCTCATATAATGAATGAATGAATGAAAACTCTTTATTGCTACCACAATATAACAGAAAATAAACAAAGAAGAAAAAATTAAAACTAGAAAGAAGTAACAACTGGCGGCCTTATCGCTCAGAGCGATCTCTTCCAGGCAACCATGCAGGGAATGGAAATACATTATACTGAATGAAATATGAGACGTGTACGTGATGCACCACTTGATATCATATCAACGTTCTTCACTTTGTATGTTTAAAAGATTTTACTAAGTACTCCTTTATCGTTTACTATAGGTAGTCACTTGCGTTTGTTACCTTGATGTACATGGGAAAATCATAATAAATGCAGCAAATTTTTTGAATCGTTCTAAATGTTAGATCTAGTTCTTAAAGGGTTTTATAAGATGGGAAAGATTAAAGGTTGCCACAACTTTGCTTAATTCTCTGCTGCGATTTGCTCTGAAAGGACAAAATGACCAGAGAAATATTAATAACATAACATAACTCATAATGTCTGGATCGTCGTGTTGATGCAATTTTCTTCTAGCCACCAAATCAAATCATTGCTGGTTCAACCTCCAGTGCACGCGTTAGTCTCAAGTGTTCTACAGCAATCTAAGCTGCATATATACTATCTACTACTATCTATATTCACAGTGAGAAGTAAGTAGTACATAGCTAGATCATGCCATCTGACGTCACACGGCGGACGTGCAACTTTTTACTCAAGTATCTATTTAACTATATCTGGATTTGCATTTAATTGACGATGTTTTTGTCGTGTTTTTAAATTATTTATTGTTTGTTATTATCGATTTTAAAACAATAGATACATAAATGTCGGTCAGCTTTAATAATTTTCCTTATAAATTACTTATACAAATAGACAATTCAAAGCTTGATGCATCAGTGCCATTGATTTTTTTTTACTAAAATTACAATCGCCATCTTTTATTGAGTTACAATCTAATTTATAAAACCTAGTATATGTCAAAATACAACCTGTAAGGAGTCGAAGAGGGTTGAGAGAGATTGAGAGATCTAGTACACAAACTAGGCAACTTTATTTTCCCAAAACAACTTAAAAGGAAGAATATTAAGAATATATTATACCATGGAGCGGTATATTATTATCATATCATGTTCAAGTTCTGATATAGATTGCATCAGCCGTCTGACTGCCGGCTCGAGACCGTTGCGTCAGTAATGGTCATTAGTTATTATTGTTTATAGGAAAATTTCTGATAAAAAAATCACAGTACACCTAAGTACTGCAGGAAAAACTTTTTTACGAATCATAATAATATTAAGACAAAAGTCAACAGATATGGCCAGGGCTGACACAGTAAAGCAAAGAACAGCATTTGGCATAACGACATTATAATCTATGAACCAGCAAGAGCAGTGGGACTGAATAGGTTGTGGATGATAATCATTTTTTAGTGACCCATTGTCTTTAAGTCTTTTAAGTTTTACGAGTCTATAACTGCTGTTATATATTATAGCAGTTGTAATAACATAAAAACTTTCAATATAGTTGAAACCGGTTAAGGTCACATAACAAATAAATTCAATATAGTTACATTTCATAATAAGTTTTCGTTTCGTCACTTTAACCATAACATACATAATGTTATATATTATAACCCACTCGTCAACAGCAAACATAAATAATATTAATGTAAACAATAACAGCACAATGTTATTAAACTCCAACATATATCTGATATTGAGCAAAATTTCCTTCAGACATATTGTCGCCCAACTAAATATAACTCTTCAGTAAGTACCTCTTAGTTGCACCTACTGATACACGTCACTTTCGACCTTATTCCTTTACTATAAAGTTGATATTGGAATGTAGAGATTAATATATTATGATTCTGCCTCACCCTATCTGTCGATATAATATTATGTTTATATGTTTTGCTGTCGCTATCAGGAGCATGTAATATCTGTTATCAGATAGCTTGAGTCTGCTTCGTGTATACTTGTTACCTACCACTCATATAATTTATTATGTTTTCACCAAAACGCTCACGTGATAAGAACTGGTTTCGTGTGTCATGCCGGTGGAAATATCCGTTGGTACACGACATAATTTTACAATAATTATCATACGAGTTACTGATTCAACAGGAAATACCATTGGGTATATTATTCAAAAGGTCCATTTAACATTTCATTGGACACAGTTCCGGACTCCCGGCTGTCATTATAACCCTTTTTGATTGACCTGTGGATCGAACCCGGGAACCACTACGCTACAGTTAGTTTAATTAGCTTTCAAAATGACCTAATTCGCATACAATATTATGTATACCGCGTACATATACGTGAAACACTCATAGAAAGTACTTTTTTATGTATGGTATAGACTATAGACAAGTTGTTTTCATTTCCAAGAGCATTTATTTAAAAGTTATCTCTACGTAATTTAAAAATGCTTCTAGATCAATCCACGTCATTTGTTTTTCTTTCACGTGAAGCTATATCATTATATCTACCTATAGAGCAGTTATATTGTAGAGATAACGTTATAATGATATCAAATAATAAACATTATATATATTATTATGAAATTGTGAATTATTTGTGAAGTTTTTGAAAACAAATAAATGGATAAAATTTAAAACAACGTCTTAGATACCGCAGTTAGGTTGATCTAAGATCTCCACCGGCCCGCTTGATGAGACTTGCACGGGACCGTAGAGTGGCGTCACCCAGAGCAAGGAATAATAACTATCACCCCGAAGAAGCCTATTCCAGCAGTAGTGGATACAGGCAGAGTAAATCGATATAAAAGAGCATTTACAACCAGGCTCAGTTGAGCTAGGAGATGAGCTTGACAAAGGAAAAATAATAAATTAATGAGTCCCCGGGACGAGATTGCAAAGAAAGGATTTAGTTGACGAAAGTGGTAATTGGAAAGAATCACACAGGCACTGCACACATGGAGCTTTGTAAACGTGCAAGAGTGCGTGAGGTGATTTCCCAGCGAAGAAGGGCTCATGGAGAGCTCAATCTCGCTGGCGGGGCGAGGATGGCCCGATTGGTGGGCGGGTGAGTGTCCATTCTATACGTAGTATTATTATCTGTTCTGTGCCTATTGTTAAAATTATATTTTTAGGTACTTAGGTAGGTATAGGCTAAATACGGCATTACCATATTAGTAATTGGTAAGTATTATTGTAAATAAGTAGGTACATAAGGTCATATTTTAGGTAGGTTAGGTACTTATATTATTTGCAATAATACAAAGAGAGATTTTAGTGAAATTACGAAAAGATCCCCGAAGAGTGAAAGTAATAAGGATCGTCAGCAAATATTTGATGGTGCGAGGGCAATAATAATATGAGGGATGCCTTAGGGCAGGGGAGTCTTATGAATACAGACATACCTACGAAATATGATATGTTATACATAGATATCTAGCGATCCGAGCCGGCTTCTGATGAGTTGGAAAGAAACTCTACTTATAAACAATAATAATTATAAAATTAAATAAATGATTTAAATCATTTTGCCTACAAAACTTTTTACAATTATTAAGTGGACGCCCTGACTCCTGGAAAAGCGGAAGCTGTGGACCAGAATGCAGTTCTTCCCAGATTTCTTGGAATACATTATTGTTTTGTAGCTACATAGTAATATATAGTAAAAAATACATATTTCATGATAGTATAAGCATTCTAATGACTAACTTAAGGTTATATCTAAGCCGTTCCTAACATAGTTTGCGTTTTTAGTATACTGTAAATATTCTGTGTGTCTTATTAATGAATAAATAAATACATAAAATAACATGCATGAACAATGTTATATTCTACGAGAAAATAAGTACCCTTTATTGAGACGTACAGATTTAACTTTATATAATTAACGTTTGACTGCCTCCGTGGCGTAGAGGGCGCATGCTCGACTGCCAATCAAGAGGTCCCGGGTTCGATCCCCAGGTCAGGCATAGTGCTAAATATTGGATTTTTCCATTAGGAATTATCTCAATAACTGCCTGGAGTCTGGAACTGTGCCCGGTATATGGCAATAGGCTCGCCCCCTATTACATGGGACCAATAACATACTGGCGAAATGTGGGTGTATCTACTATGGGACTGAGTCCTGGGTACACCTCTGCCTACCCCTTCGGGAAAAAGGCGTGAATGTATGTTATGTTATGTTTTTAATTAACGTTAACCATATGGAGCGAAGCGTCTCAGTTTCGAGAATGGCCTAAAATGCTTTTGTCCGGATGTCC
The DNA here is from genome assembly GCA_947063395.1 of Hemistola chrysoprasaria. Classification (NCBI taxonomy): domain Eukaryota; kingdom Metazoa; phylum Arthropoda; class Insecta; order Lepidoptera; family Geometridae; genus Hemistola; species Hemistola chrysoprasaria. Next base: position 302,099 of record OX346724.1, read on the forward strand.
TACTGTCAGTTCTCGTCTATAGTCGCACACGAAAATTTTGTTTTATTTAAAAATTTTGTCAAACGCGATTTTTGATTGGTGGGAAAACTAAGGGAGAAAAGATGGAAAGTTTGCTGTAAATTTGAGAGGAACTAAGGACTTCATTCAGCACAAGATTTTATGTAAAAATTCCAAAATAGGGGAGTGGAGGGGAGTAAAGTGGTATGCAATTCGTGTTGCTTAGGTTCTCGTCGCGAGACCTTAGTGTCTTTCTCGCAGTGTAGCGTCGTGACGACAAGTAATTTTAAGCCTTAGCATTCTTATCATAAAGGTAAATTTTATTTGTGCGGTATCAAAATTTTACGAGCTCGTCAGTGTCACGGAGCATTACTGCCCTATGTTCCTTACGTAACAATTGAAAACTAAACTTTAGGCGACTGCAATAATCAATTGCTGCAAAGCTGCAACAAACTGTGTAATAAATGATGTTTAGTTTGTATTTATTTTTATAATGTAAATTTAATTAAAATTGTTATTACCGTACCTAGAAAAATAACGGAACCCATAAAGGATCACTTTGTTGTCCGTCTGTCACGACAATTTTAACGCGACCGCGTGAACGCGACATGTAATACCCAGCTTCAATAGATAGATTCACTGAATTATTCGAAGGCAAGCCATTTCTCACAGTTGAAGGTGAAATGGAAACTCCAAACTGACAGCTAAGGAATAATATAGTCAAGACTATACCTTAGTAGGTATTGCTATTGCCTAAATATAGTATCCTCATTTCTATCAAAATTATACTTATTGAATATAATATCAATGACGCTTTGGTTGACCTCAGTGGGCACAAAAATATTATCGTTGCTTATAGTATAATCTTCTAGGTAGCTGTTCACCGTGGTTCACTGCACTTACTAAATATTTATCATGGTCTTAATATTGACATAGGATACGTATAACAAACAACCGGCTTAGGCACAAATTAGGGATATAAATGAATGTAGAGTTTATAAACTCAGAGTTAGATCGTTAAAATGTGAGTTTTGCTTCTAAATTTTGATAGCGCAAGATATGTATTTTTTTATATATATTATAAATATAAGACAAATTCACACGGAAGGTATTCTGGTCCAAACAAAACTAGAAGCCTGTGCTAAGTATTTAAACCCTATGTCAGTTGTGATCCATAATTTTATCATTAATTTCATGGGTCATCCAATGAAAGGACTTTGGCGTGAGACGTAATATACATACACTGTCATACACACAAACTTACGCATTTGTAATTTTATTAATAAAGTGGAATGTAATAGATGTTAGATACACGTTTTAGTTGTTGTTGTAACATCTTCTAGTCAACACTTCAGCCGCGAATAGATTAGGCAGCGATCCAAAAATAAATGTTAAGTCTGCACTGCGTAAGTAGGCACAGTAAATATCAGAAGGCATTATTTAAGATACGAGTAGATAATAATTGTGTTTGAATTTACCTATGTAGTTACCTATATTATATGGTCAGAAACCAAAAGCCGTATTATGGCGGCTTTTGGTTTGGACCTACGAATAATAATAAGTCTATTATTTCATTTCATTTCATTTATTTATTCACCAAATAACAAATGTCGTTATTCTAGGTAAGTCAAATTACAATAATTCGTAGGTTTGGACTCGTAAAAATAATATTCGAACAACTAGGCTACTCTTGCTGATTTTATATAGGTAATTAAATAAATAAAAGTACTTTTAGGAAATATTCTGAGTAGGATAGGTATCTCCTAATTTTGATGTCTTGTCGAAAAGCCGGATGTGAAATTGCACTGAATTATTTATTTTGCCAACTGCTCATTCTTCTGAAATCTAGACACGCGGTAGTTTGTAAGCCAAGTTTGGAACGGCGATAGTGTTCATAAGTTCCAGACTACAGAATTTAATACCTTTAATACCCCATAGCCTAACCCAATAGTCACCTGCTGGCCAGATCAAAAGTTCATGTTATAGTGATATAGCTCGAGAACACGTATATCTAAGTACGTCAAATTGACGTCAAAATAAACAATTTATCATAACAAGATTATCGACACGCACTCGAGAGCATACGTGCATTCGCACATGTCACTTGCGATATATATTACTATCTCCATTTATTTTGGGATCTGACGATTTGACACAAAGGAAAAATTACTTAACATCTCAAAAGCAAACAGGTGTAAGTAAGTAAGTACACTTAGGCATCTTCTAAACGAGTAACCTGGGAAGGAGCAGCAAGGACATTCATAAGAAAAAAAACCAATAGATATTTGTAGGAAACTTTCCCTGTTAAGAAACATCCATTTGCTATTTTTTCCTCACTGTAAGATTGTGTCAAATTCCTAAAGAATACCTATCAGTTACTTAGTTTGCAAGAAAAAAATAAGTGTTAAAAATAAGTTTGTTTTTGACCTAGCACATACTTATTTCAATATGTACATTAAATTAAACAATGTTGCAAAAATACTAGGTACTAGATAGGTATTTGCCTAGGTAGGTTATTATGTCAAATATGAAAGTACCTTTTCTATAGAAACTGATAATTTAATGTCTCTATGTTAAATTAATGTAAAAGTATTAAATAAATTAGGTATGTATGTGCTAGGTTAGACATGAGGTAATTGTTTTCTTGTAAACGAATTCATAATAAATTATGTTGAGTGGGTGATGCAACCATCTGTTGCCAAGCGATTGTTCTTAGAAGAAGTTTTATTATGATTACGCTACTAAGATCTACGGAGTCAAACCGTAGAAGTGATATCCCACTTTCTAATCACCTTTCGAATGCTTTATATGGCGTAGAACAAATTGTTGATAAATTTAAAACACATAGGTAAAACTAAATAACTAGGTAAGTATGTAATAGTGGTAATACTTATGCTGTACTATATATCCTTATTAATACTTATTGATTTTTAATTTATTTAATCTGTTAACAATTTAGTCATCCAGGCATTTTGTAGTTGATGAAATATATACATAATATAGATAGCTCTATCTTGTTATGTCTTAGTGCCTACGTGACTATGCTCAGATACAAAAAAATCTCTTCGAAATTAAACGTCAAAATTGGAAATAATGATGTAAAAAGCGAATCGGTGTCCCAAGCCAGGTACCTAGTCATTATCCTATGGACCCTTCTAGCTATCTCTTTTACTCTCGTAGCTATTTATATTCACCTCTCGCTCGTGCGTCTTCGTCAGGAGTCACGTACGCAGACTTGGCACAAGGTTTTTCCTTGTATATTTTGAAAAGACTTTCTTATTTTTTTAAGATAGTATAAAGTCATCATGTTCTAAGTCACGTCTGCAAGATACAAGATATATGCGTCGTCTGTTGAAGATTTCTAGTCAAGCTAAAGTAGTAGCTCTATTACTAGCTGAACAAAAATCCAGTTTTAGGCCACATTTCCGTAAAGTAAGAGAGAGGGTAATAACAAAGAGGGTATTTGATTAATCATTGGAATCATAAATTACCCCTGATATGATACAATTTATGTAGGTATACCTAATTTATGGAAATATGACCGAAAATTATATATTTGTTCAGCTGTGTCGTATCAAGCTATATTTACAAGGTATAGTCAAGCAAGAACTGAAAAAAAAAATTTTTTTCGCTGGTGTAAACTTTAAGAACTGTGTTCCTATCTAACGCACCATTAAAACTTAATATGCATTATCTTCCTTTTGTAACTTCCGATAAAACAATTAAAAGTAATTAAAGGCCTTTAGTATTCTGTAAAATAGGTACGTTGGATTGGACGTCCTTATCAGGGCCGGATTTAGAGGTCCAGAGGCCTCGGGGCAACAAAGGAGCGGAGGCCCCCTCGCCCCAAATTATTTTCTAAATAAAATGAAGAATTTTTTTCTGTCGAGTTTTTCGATAAACAATTTATTGTGAAACCAAGTAGATTCTCTAAGTATTTAACAAACACATATAAATATAATCGGAAACAAGAATATCTGAAATTAAATGCCTGATATTTAAGATTAATATAATCAAATAATCTTGTATGTACAAAGTACTGTAGCAAAAAAAAAAATATCAAAGGAAAAGATGTTTACTAGTGTTTACTAGTTGGAATTTAAAAGATTTTTTTTTCCGACGTCTCTATTGTGGGGGCCCCCTGCTTGTGGAGGCCCCGGGGCTCTCGCCCCGGTTGCCCACCCCTAAATCTGGCCCTGTTCCTTATAATTTAGACTATAGGAATAAAATATACAATGTGTTAAAATGGTGTATGAGGTAAATGGTGTATACTTAAGAGAAATTCAAATCATTACTACCTTCACCTTTTTGTATGTTTATAATAGTTCCAACAGTTGCAGCAACCGTGGCACCAGTCTCATAGTTAATTAGTTAATTAAGCACTATATTGCCGGACCTCTTGGCTTCACGTTTATTAATTATAGGGCTCAAATACTGTGCTCTGATTAAGCTAAAATAATTTGTGGTATCGTGTCTAACGAACAGTGTTGTTTTGGCGTAATTAATGCAGAATATCTATTAAGGAAGGAATACCTATTACCTATCTGAAAAAAACACTAGATAAATATAAAATTGTGGATAATTAAGTAATATTTTTGGAATGTTCCGATCTTTAAGTTCACCCACCCTACTCCACCAAGCCACCCTACTTGTGTGAAATACTAGTGAAATACTTTGCCCCAAACAAAAGGTAAAAATGATCCATACCTCAAAAGGAAAACAGGAACTCTTACAAGGATCACTTTGTTGCTTGTCTGTCTGTCTGTCTGTGTGTCTGTCTTTTTACACTTTTTACTTTAGGCACTTTTTAACACTTTTGAACGCGGTCCCTTGTGGCTGTCAAAAAATCATACTTCTAAGTTAACGCAATCAAAAGTTATGGCAATTTTACTGCTTATTTCCATACATTGCGCAAGGAACTATTAGATGGCGCTGTGTGTTTGGGATTGGAACCTGTTTTTTTTAAATGACATAATATGCTGTTGGCCTCAGATGGCCTCTACAGCTTTACCGGGCAGTGGTGAGCGCAGGAGGCGCTGGACCCAAAGTTTAGTTCAGGGATCTAAGTATCGAACCCTACACTATGCATACATAAGTACGTATTCCTTAACAATTTGTTCTACTTTGGGATACTGGGGATACACACTTTCTAAAACCTTGAGTAAAACTCATGTTAAACGTATATTATTAAAAACAATTACTCATGAGCTAAACTTAAAATTAAAGTCCTTTAATTTTGGCTTAATCTTCTCGTGGTTCAACCTTAACATTGCACTCATTTATTTGTATAACATCATCGTGATCTCGTTCATATTTAATCTGAACGTTACTGTAGTCGTGGTCTGAAGCTCTTGGGTTTTGAGTTGAATTAGTTTTATTGGTCACCTTATCCAAACTGCCATTGGCTTTGTTTCCAACTCCTTTGCTTGCACAGTCTGTCTTATTAGTGAATCTATTTGACGTATTAAGACAATTTTCTAGTCCTGCAGACGTTATGATGTTCACAATCTGCGGCTGAACCTCCCAAGCTCTCTGAGGTGGCAAGTTCCTTAACAATCCCGCGACATATTTCCCGAAACAATCAAAACTATCGTCTTTTTTCGACACAAGAGCGTTCACATTTGCTGATAATTCTTTCAGTGAGTCTGCTATAATTTGATCGGTTTTAGAGCTTTCTGTTTCGTTTTCAGTTCTAGGTCTTTTATTAGTAGGTGAAGAACTTCTAGAAGTGTCTTCTGGTGTGGTCTCTTCAACCTTCGTGATGTAAACCTGGGTCGGTTCCTCGTTGAGGTTGGATTCTAAGTAAAGCATCTCACCAGGGTTCGGCTGCATCATCCAGTTCTCGTTGCCATTCACTAAGAAAACCTGAAATGATGATTAACTTTGCGGTAAGAGGTAACAAAAATACCTTGGATAGGTATGTTTGGATAGGTCTTCGCTCGCGCTCTGACCATACCACCTAAAAACAACAGTTTCGAAAATGCGGCAATTTTCAAATTGTAGTGTGCATAAAAAACAGACTGCCTCGGTGGCGTAGAGGGCGCATGCTCGACTGCCAATTAAGAGGTCCCGGGTTCGATCCCCAGGTCAGGCAGTGTTAAATATTGGATTATTCCATTAGGAATTATCTCAATAACTGCCTGGAGTCTGGAACTGTGCCCGGTAGATGGCAATAGGCTCGCCCCCTATTACATGGGACCAATAACATACTGCGGCGAAATTTTATTTTATTTTATTTTATTTTATTAATTTTAAGAAAACTTACAGCTAGTATACAAATAGGAAGAGACACAGGTACAGGATGCCAATTACAAGTTTTCACTTATAGTATAAGAATATGAAAGAAAAGAAATTTACGAGACAAGACAGATAAGTTAAGTTAGACTGCACACTGAAACAGACAGATATTACCTAAAAATATGAGAATGTGTTTAAACTAATTGAGGAAATTAATAAATAAATAAATAAATTTACTAAAGCAAAGGTTAGATTTAAATGTGGGTGTATCTACTATGGGACTGAGTCCTGGGTACATCTCTGCCTACCCCTTCGGGAAAAAGGCGTGAATGTATGTTATGTTATAAAAAACAGTTCGCAAGGAGTGCTAGTGTGCGTGAAAAAATTGTATTGGACAGACTTAGTCCATTGAAAAGTTACATTTGGGGTTGCGTTTTTTAGAGGACAATAATATCCCTAAGCCATAATTAAATTAAGTGTTTTATATTTTTTATGTATGTTAGTCTGTAAGGTATTTATTAATATGGGCCTCTGGTGCGTATAATTTATTATACGCACTATTGCCAGAAATAAATGAATTATTATTATTATTATTATAATTTTTTTTTTTTGATCTGTAGGGGGGGTCAGTGTAAAGCTAAAACCAAGTTTGTGGGGTCGCCACCCTTGTCCCATGGCCGCCATCTTGAAAATAGGGGTTGAAATGGTTTTTACGGTATATCTCTTAAACTATTTAATTCTCTACAACTTTGGTCCAGTAACTTTTTGTCGTAGAACTATAAATAAAAAAGTTATAAGCGAAAATATTCAGAAATTCGAGAAAAAAATTTATATTTTTCGATGTAATTTTTTTCTTATCATTTTACGAAAAAATGATATATGACCATTTTTGTAGATCGTTTTTTGAGGAACAACTTTTATTCGCATCATTTTTTCATTCACCAAAAAAAAAGTTACATCGAAAAATAAAAAATTTGTTCTCGAATTTCTGAAGATTTTCGCTTATAACTTTTTTATTTATAGTTCTACGACAAAAAGTTACGGATCAAAGTTGTAGAGAATTTAATTTGCAACAAAAAATGTTAACAATTTTTTTTTATCAAATAAATAGTTCAAGAGATATACCGTAAAAACCCCTATTTTCAAGATGGCGGCCGTGGGACAAGGGTTGCGACCCCACAAACTTGTTTTTAGCTTTACACCGACCCCCCCTACACATAAAAAAAATAAAATTGCGTCCTCTAAAAAACGCAAGGTAAGGCCTAAAAAATGTAACATTTCAATGGACTAACTAGGATACGTATTTATTGTGCATTTGACAAGTATAACAGCGGTATCTTGTCAGGGCGCGCGGGCTGAGACCTGGTTCAATATCTATGGACAATACCCTTCCTACAGATAATTATTATGTAACACTTGCGAATGTTATTAAAAAATATTAGTGAGATGAAGATGTACCCATAGTTGCATCCGCGTAGGCATGTTCCCGAGGAAATATCGAGATAAAAAAATTCCTGTTTTTTCCTATAGACCCATCTGTCTATCTTCTATCTTTATTAATCTGTCCAGCTAAACGCTGAATGCGTAAAACCGTCAGATAACTTTTGCACTTTTATAATACATAATACTATATTATATACTTAATATGAATTTAAGCTGATAATTTTTCGTGCTCGGATTACATAATTTGACAGATTATTATTTAATTGATTTCTAATCAGTCTGATTAAGTATGTACTAGATAAATTAGGTTTCTATCAATCGGACAGTTGGTATTTTTTTCTATAAAAGTTTTATTATGTATAGTTATCTAATAAACCTCTATAGTTTTATATACGTTTTACCTAAGTATATAGTTATATATCGATCTGACTGTCACCTATTCTATTGGTGGCAGGAAATTAAAGAGAAAAAATAATACAACAAAGCAGTTTGTTTACATTTGTATCGATACAAACGCGCGTAAGCATCGCGTCTGAATCGATACAAATGCGTTTGGAGATCTTCAGGCTGTGTCTGACTCGCGGGCGTATCGCGTCTCCAATCGCGCGTCAATAACGCGCGTAAAAAACGAGGTACCGAGGTACAAACCCTGAACATAATAAGTTTAATTTATTAAGAAAAAATACCCCTTCCTAACTTTTCTTCCTTCTCCATCATCAGACCCTAGTCACCATCTATTTATCAGATCACTGGAACTTGCTCATATTCCTTCTGCTGCTAGAAAAGCGCTGATTATCTTCAAACGGCTGGACCGATTTTCATGAGACTCGAAGAATTCCTACTCTTGTTCACGTCAACTTTCAAACAAAAAAACCGCATCAAAATCGGTCCATTCGTTTAGGAGCTACGATCCCACAGACAGACTCACAGCTACATCAAACTTATCTGTGAGTCTGTGAGTCTGTCTGTGTGTCTGTGTACAACACTCCCTTCCTTGAGTCCTTCGGTCCCGGGTTAAAAATGGCCTTACCGTTCCAAGTTGAGACCGTCCCGCTGAACCTCTACGCGGCGCTTGTAGATGCGGCCGAATGAAAGAGTTCATCTTAGTGAACCAGAACACAGTCGGTACGTATGGCAACAGGCCTTCCCTCTCACTCTTCTCTATCTTCTTCAACTCCTGGCTGTAAGCGTTCCTTAAGTTCTTGAACTTGGCCATCACATGGTGTGCTTTAAAGCCGTCAATGTTCAATCTATCAGCGATCCGCTTCGCAGCAAGCGATCTTTGCAACTTGTTTCTGTAGTTGGGGTGTTTGGTGTTCCAGAGGCATTCTTCCTGCTCGTACAAATCTATCAGCTCCATGGTTTTGTCGTCGCTGATGCGAAGGGTGGAGAAGTACTTTTTTAATTTATCGCTCTGCATCATAAACAGCGAGTGATCTCAAACTTCAGATACGAAATTCCACGATATTTCGTGAAGTAAGGTGCAATACCGATAACGGGTGGCGTAGAGGCGTGGCCACGCGCGACTAAGCGAGCGTAGTCGAGCGGTTCCTCGGTGAGCCGGGGCGGGTACGCGTGGGGCGGCCATCTTGAATCCGTTACATCACCCGGCTTGCCGGTGGCCATGAACACGACGCGTGCACGCGCCGTAATGTTTACACTGAAAAGTTATTTTGCTAAAATTGGCATATAATATTATAGCTAGCTAGCTGGCTAGCTATGCCCCGGGGTTTCACCCGTGTTGTCATCGTTCCAGTAGGAATAACGGGAAACCGCACGTGTTATTCCAGGGTCTAAACTACCTACATACCAAATTTCAGCCTAATCAGTTCAGTAGTTTTAGCGTGAAAGAGTAACAAATATCCATCCATCTATCCATCCTCATAAACTTTTGCATTTATGATATATAGTATTATATAGTAGCGGATATAATTTATATAATTTGCGTAGTTAAATTCAAAGATCGAAATAGCCTGGGAGAGCCCTTTCCAGGGAGATCATTTGAAATCGTAGGTATGCGAAAATTTGTTTGAAGTAGATAATAACAATAATATTATTAGGGCTTGATCCCTCTGACATTCATGCCAGTGAATATGCATGCGATATAAATGAGTAGGTAGTAGGTAGGTATGCAACGAAATAGGTAGGTAGGTAGTCTAGATCAAAGAGGTTTAATCACAGAATAAATACTAACAGTTTGATTAACTAAGGGCCTCTTTCACCAACCTCGAGTAAAGTGCCGAGTAAGCTACTCGTCTATTAAAGTGGCGAGTATAAGGTGCAGTGCTAAATTCATAATGTCCGAGTAATTCAAATCGACACATAAACTGACCTTTTTTTGTGAAACTGTCAAAAGTTACTTGGGACTTTTACTTGCCGAGTAGCACTAATCGGCGAGTCGAGGATGATGTAAGAGGCTCTTAGACAAATAGTGATGTTCGTTGCGGCATCACAATCCTATTAAAAAATCGAGAAATCGAGAGGTACCCATACCTACAGTGAAATAGTTTGTGAGACCAGGTATAAACTTTTTACGAAGACGATGGACTCTCAAGGTACAAATATCACACACCTAGATTAATAGCAGTTAAACTAAGTGGGTTACAGACATACAGACATACAGACGCTATATATTCTAGTTTAATCGACGTGGCATAGTTTCAGTAATGGACATGGCAACAACACACGTATATTATTGTCAATAATAAATACCGATAAGTGGTTAAAGGTTAAATGCTTGATAAAGGTGAAATGTGGCTTCATGAATTACAAAAAAAAATTTTTAACTACAGAATAAATAATAAATAATACCTAGTACTCATTTTAAGTCTATGTTAAAATAAATCCTGTTGCTGGCGATACTTACCTTGTATCAAAATTATTATAAAATCCAGTCTAAACGCTGCATCGGCAAACAGAACCGTGTTTAGAGGCAACGGACCCTATGTTACAAAACAGCTGATAATAATACTACGTATAAGGTACCTATTTATGTTTGGTTTGTTATGGGGGTCAGCTGCAGATATAGAGACTATCTTTATACTGCGCAAACGTGCTATTCGTGCCATCTATGCGTCCACGCGAATCTTTAAGCGAATTCATTAAATATAATATATAAACATAATATTGACCTTGCCATCCTTATACATCTACTACGAGAACATGATGAAATTCGCTGTATCTAGCTTCAGATTATGTAAAACAAATAAAAAGTGTATTTAGGGAACTGTATACGTTTCTATTATAAAATCCCAAAAGAGATAGATACTTGGACTCTCAGAGAGTAAATTCAAAACCTATATAAAATCGACTTTATTAGGAAAGGCTTATTTTAAAGTCAACCAATACATAGAGGACAAAGATGCCTGGAAACTTCTGCATCCTCCAACCGACACCTTACAAGCAAACGAATGTAACAAAACCAATTATTGTAAAACTCGCAGTTCAAAAAATTTAAACCCGACAAATTTCTTGTGCGTACTTCCTATAGAGATATATTTCCGAATGCACGGTAGATTCAAATACGTATTGATATTATTAATTAATTTATTGACGTTTAAAAAAATATTATTTAAAAATATTTTATTTAAAAAAAATATTATGATATAAAATTTTTTTTTTGTAGCGTCCGTGGTCCAGCGGGAATATGCCCGGCTTTAAATCCGGAGTCCCTGGATCGAATCTCACCATGTGGACTTTTCACCTGGGCGCTACCGTGTTTCGAATGGCACGTTAAACTGTAGGTCTCGGCTGTTTCCTATAAAATATGTAGGGAGCAGTCGTTAGGTCATGTCGGAGGCCTTGTAGGAATCATGGCGACCTGAAACTGACAATATTGGTTGTCCACATAACACATATGAATTGACTCGAGCAGTGTAATTGGGGTAACCCGTTCTGTTAGAGTATAAATTCAAATTATAAATATTATTTATTATTTGTAAGACTTATTTAAATAATTTTCTTTGAGTTTGAGTTATGTCTAAGTAAGTAATAAGTCAGTTCTAGTAGGTATTAAGTTTAATTATTCACAATAACAATGTTTATTAAAAATCTGCCTAAGTTCAAAAATTGAGAAATACAAATAATTTAAGACAGTTATTTATTGCATTAAATTCTCAGGTATGTGAGTTCCAAACGGTTCAGGGCAGCATTATAATAAAATATTATATTAGGTAGGTATAGGTATACAACATATATAACGTCCCTAAAGCCCTACGGGTATAAAGCCAGCATGCAATAATAAAAGTGTCAACTTGCCAATTCCGAACTTTTCAAAATGTAAAACCGAAATTTTTACGACTTAGAATTTATATGGCAGATTATTTTATGGATCGTAAAACTGAGGCATTAACAATTAAATATATTCCCTGGAGAAACTCACTTTTTATCACATAAATATTATTTTTATTTTACTGAGCTTTTAAAATACTAAACTTAATAACTAAACTAAGGGACTAGAAAACCACGATTTTGTATGAACGCATCTATGGACAAAAGCTTAACAGAGCTGAATATTCTTTTATTTTAAATGACCTATGCTGTTGGCCTCAGATGGCCTCTACAGCTTTACCGGACAGTGTTGAGCGCAGGAGGCGTTCGACACAAAGTTTAGATTTAAGGGTTAAGGGCGACTAGCACAAGGGACGGTACGAACTTCGGCTTGGGCCGTCGCCAGAATACGTGGGGTCAGACTTGCCCTGGCACCCCAGAAGGGGAGAGTCCTAGGGCCCTATCAATGGTTTGATCTGTTTGATTATTTGGAGAGAAACTAACCGATCTGATCTGATCAATGGTTTACAGAGCTGAATAAGTGTGATTAGTCCCTTAAGTAGGGCCAATTAAATGAAACTACATAAATTTAATATCTGTCAGTCTCAGTTTGGAATTGCTTTTCTTTATTACATAAATTAGTGGTTCTCGGCTACATAAAAGGGCCACCCCTTTCTCATCTAGTGCGAGCCGTGGCAGGGGGAAATATTCGGGGAGTGGGCACCAGCGCTCTCCAGAACAAGTATTCCAACTACTGTGATCACCAAGCCGCACAACAAGCGTGCTGATTACGGCAAAATCCTTCTTATGAATAGGTTAAATGGCTATGGGGGATGCCTGTGTTCAGCAGTGGCCGTCTTCCAGCTGATTATGATTAGATAATCATAATCACTACCTATAGACCTATGCCCAGCAGTGCCTGTACCTCCAAGGTTACTTTGTTACATTTTAATGAAGTATCAAGTCAAATGGGTTCTGTTAAATTGTTATTATTCCTATTTTTAGTAGGATATCCAAATATCTCAATAAAACAAAGCCAGAGTCAATTCAACCTAAATCTTTTGTCTATTTCGGTAAGTAGTTCACTGATTGTCCTTCGTATTTGTTCACTAAATCGGATCAAACAGGTTCGAAACCGGTTTATATCTAGTTACTCGTTAGCAACCATTGCAAGACTATCTTATCCATTATTTGATATTGATATTAAACATCGGCCGTTCATATAATAATCAATATAATAATTGATATTTTATTGGAAAATGGACCTTAATAACCTATATGGTCCATAACAGACAGCCGCGTTGGCCCAGATCGTAGTAACTCTGCTTTCTGTGCCGCAGGCTTCGGGTTCATCCCCGACCAGGTCAACCATTTGTGTGGTTGAATGTTGTTGATGAACATGTCTGTTTGATCTGTGTTTCTAATTGCACATGCCAGTTGTTGAGTAAGCGTGCTGAGAGAACGATACATTTCATAATTCCATGGTTTTACGACGAACGTGATTTATTGACACTGTGTGAGTTCCGCCAATGAAAAGTTATTTCTTCTCTCTCTAAAGCTTGAAAAGATGTCAAACGGTACTTGTTAGATGAGAGCCCAGCAAGGACTATCATATCATCACCTGCCCGTATCAGCATCAGCTCACTGCCGGATAGGCCTCGTTACTCGTTCCTCTTGCGTCATTCATCTCAGTTTTGAGTGGACCGCATCCATGTACCTTTTTCCTGCGATGGTTACCGTGTCGTGCACCCATCGGGCTCGTAGCTGGTAGTCTGCGATGCCGCGCATCCTTCCTTCTCGCGCCGTACATGTGGATAGAGACCGATTTCACCTGCTATCACAACGGCTAGCAACATAAAGAATAAGGATTCAATAGAGTTGGAATTTCTCAACAATATTATTATGCAATTAATTAAGAGCGTACGCAGGAATTTGATACAATCCGCGGACCAGATGACCGTGTGTGGAAGTTGTCCCATATTATATTTATTATTATTCCCCTGTTTCCTCCGAATATAATTAATCCATTCTACAAATTTATGTCCTGATATTTTTATAGTGAAGTAACCTATGTCCCTGTCATTTTAATATTTCTTTTAACCCCTTGGTTTTTTCATTGTGAACTTCCAAAAATCCCAGTTTTTCTCGCGTGATTGGACGTTCACTACAAAAAAATGTAGCGTTTATAAACAAAAATAAAAGGGATAGGGACATACTTTACTTCATCTTTAAAATATCAGGATATAAATATATCAAATAGGTTTACTGTATTCGGAGGAAACAGGGGAATACAAAACATCGATTTATTAAATTTTCCATAGGGTTGTGTCAAACTGCTAAGAGGTCCTCTCTCCTGTTAAGCACACTTACATAATTGAAAAAAGAAAGGACTAGGTATTATAGCTAATTAATTGCACAAAAAAGGAAGGTATGAAATTTGTGTCTAAACTTAAATCTTAGAACAATAGGTATTCACCGGTAAACGGATTCATAAACATAGGTAATCCCTATTTAATGGCCATGTTAAATTACCTGCCACTACCGAGAAGTTGCAACATGCAATTTATTTAATAACACCTTGAAATAAATAACTAGTGACAGCACAAAACCGTGTTATTTTCGACCTTACTGCTATTGTAATAAGGCATCGTGACTACGACGGTCGCAGACTGTCTGGCACCTATGCGTCAAGCTAGGGATGGGAAAATTCATCCGGAGTTTATTAGGATTATATTATATTTTTAATATAGTTTTCAACAAATTTAATTAACAAGAATAAAATTTTATTATTCAACATTACATTTATTTATTATCTTAAATGTGATTAATAATTATACGTAAATTGAAGGGCTAATGCGAGTTGTATAAAATTTAGGTATTAAATGGTATTTAGACACTTCGTAAAAATCCTTAATTGACGATATAATCTGTAATCATTTAAATTGCCGCCTCGGTGGCGTAGTAGTTCACAAGCGCTACTGCCCATCATGAGTAGAGGTCCCGGGTTCGAAAAGTAGGCGAAGTGTGGGTTTACCTACTACGGGACTAAGTCCTGGTTACACCTCTGCCTATCCCTTCGCGAAAAAGGCGTGATGTTATGTTATGTTAATTAAATTGCTAAGATTCGCCTCAAACTCAAAACTCAAACTCAAAAAGATATATTCAAATAGGTCATAATCTGACACTTTTGTATGTCAATGAAGATAAACAGTACTGAGTCTACCGTGCATTCAGAAAGATACCTCTACAAGAAGAACGCACAAGAAACTTGATAGGTTTTAATTTTTTCAACAGATAGTTTCACAATATTTGGTTTGGTTACATTCGTTTTCTTTGAAGGTGCCGCGAGGCGGCTACGCAGAAGTTTCCAGGCATCGTTGTCCTCTATGTACTGGTTGACTTTATAATAAGCCTTCTTTAGTAAAGTAGATTTTATATAGGTTTTGAATTTACCCTCTGAGAGCCCAGTTATCTCTTTTGGAATTTTATTAAAGAAACGTACACCATTTCCTAAGAATGTGTTATTATTTGTTTTAGAAAATCTAAAGCTAGGTTCTAGTTATTCCTAGTATTAAAATTGTGGAGGTCACTATTTAATTTTAATTTTTGTAAATTTTTACTCACATACATGATGTTCTCATAAATGTATAAGGATGGTAGGGTCAGTATGGTTATTTCTTTAAATAATTCCCTCAGGGATTCGCGTGGACGCATCTCATAGATGGCACGAATCGCACGTTTTTGTAGTATAAAGATAGTTTCTATATCAGCGGCTGACCCCCACAACAGAATCCCATGAGACATCAAACTATGTAATATGCAAAGTACACTAATCTGGCCGTGGCTACATCTGTTAGTTGCCTACTTTTATAAACCGCGTAAGCTGCAGAGCTTAGTTTCCCTGAGAGCTCGGTGATATAGCCTGAAAATATAGATCATCATCATTATCATCATCTCAGTTGATGGAATTCCACTGCTGGGCCATAGGCCTGCCCCATACGTGGGAGTTCGGCTAATATTCGCCATGTTTGGCAGGAGGGTTTGCGAGCGCAGTTCGATGGTTTCACGCAGAGGACGCCTCTGCCCGTCAGTAGAGAGGGTCGAGCACTATTCTAAAGCCGGTAACTCCGAAAAATAAAAATAGTCCTCAATAAAATGGATCAATCATAACGGGACCATGAGAGCACATCCCTAATGATGGACGTGTGTGTGTGTGTGACGTCACAATCACGCCATCCGCTGTGATGCAACTGACAAATGAGTCCAACAACGTGACTGAATCGGCACAATATTATTATCAAAATAAAACAACACTGCTCATCGACGCACGAATGTGCTGACATATCTTTATTCTAGGTATGATGTAGGTATAATGAGTCAGTTTATGATTACACACATATACTTCAGTCACGCCTTGTTCCCGTTAGGGTAGGCAGATACTATTTTCCTCCACTTGCTACGATCCTGACATACGGCTCTCTTCGACCACTTTCATGACATTCTACATACATGCTCGTCGGTTTTGGGTAATTTTGACCTGGCCTTTCCTAAGAACAACATCAATTGGTTCATGAAAATTACGCCCGCGGTCGACCTCTGCCGACTACCGACTTGACCATTCATACTTTTGAGATATCCCTTTGTGTGTAGAAATTGTCCCTAAACTATAAAAAACAAAAAAAATTGGGAGTTACGCCTTTGCGAAGTTATTTCGGCTTGTAAACATTATCAGTTGTAGCCTATGTACTATGTATCTATACGTGCTAGGCACTAGTTAGTACTATTATTTATTCTGTGGCATTAGGTATACGTGTCTCCAGTGGGTTATCAGTTGTTATCAGACTCACAACATCGTACGATGATAACGTGGAATTAGGGACACAGTTCCGACTAAACTAAAATAGATATTATTTGTGACGGTCAATATTACTTGGTTATGTTGACTCACGCTTGATCCATGACCTAAGTATATGCTTATTATTTATTCGTACCATCACGCCTTTTTCTGCCATTATACCAATTCCCATAGATCTGTTCTGTGCCCATAGGCACAGTCACGCTAGGCCTATTATTTATGTCATGGCTGAGATAATGATGATGATGATGATGTACTTGTCCTGACTCAAGGTCTAAGACTTGAACTTGATGAGCGCTGAAAAGCTTGAATGTAGGTGTTTTGTCATACCCCATCAACCCCGGACAACAGACTCAATTCCCAAACAAAAGTCACGATATAACTACCTACTACACGGACACTGCACAAATGGAGTTTTGTACACGCACAAAGTGTGGATTAGGTGATTTCCGAGCTCACGGGGGCTCGCCGAGAGCTCAATCTCGCTCGCGGGATGAGGAAGGCCCGATTGGTGGGCGGATGACAATGTCCATTCTATACGTAGTATTATTATCTGTTCTGTGGGTAAGTGTCCATTCTTTGTGTAGGAGTTAATTAAACCTAAAGGAAGAAAGTTTCTGAAATTCCCGCGGGGATGAAGTTGCGGACTCCAAATAGGAATTCAACAGAAAACATACGAGCCCGTAGAAGATAGAGAGAAGAAGTCTGTCAGATCTGTCAAGACTCAATATAGTCGCCTTATCTTATTTTTACAGTTGACAGCGTCGCTAGTGGACACCAGTCAGCCATCAATGGCGGCTGACAGAACGTTATTTCAATTTTTCCCACCTTAACAGCAAAGTTGGTGGCACTGTACATGTTATTATGTTTTAAAACTTTATTGTCTAGCCGCTCTGTTTATTGCTAATTTGAGACTTGTCGGCGATACATGCATCCTTTCCTTATAGATACAATTAGATTTGCATACGTGACAAATATAGAGGAATGAATACTAAGTCTAACGTGGTTCGGACATGTGGAGATGGATTAAGAAGATTTATAAGCCGAAGAGTGTGAATGCGATAAGGGCGCCGTAGGTACGGTAATGATCCTGGCTTTTCTTGAACAAATTGAAGTTGTCTTAAGGAAAGGCCAGGTCAAAAGTATCCACAACTGGAGAGCATGATGAAGAATGCTATAAAATTGGAAGTAGCGAATGTTGAAACTCGTCGAAACATTACTGCTAGGCGGATGGAATGACTGGCAAATGTCAGGATCGTACCAAGTGGAGAGAATAATCATTGCATGCCCGGTGCATCTTACACACAAATATGTGATAAGATTAGGAGTAGTGCTCATACTATAGATAGTAATACAGTTATTGTCATCTTAATAGGACAAAGTATAGGTATAGACAAAAGGGAGGTTATTAATAACATAACCTCTCTCCTTGAAATAAATTGTTTTAAGATTATGCTGTGTGCCTTACCATATTGTTCATTGTTAACTTCAACTCAAAATAAACACACACATATGATAAACAATTTATTTCATAATCTGACATCTCGTCATAGTGACAAATTAATGTTTTTTGACATGAATAAGTTTATTAAAAACTTTCAACTGACCCCGGACAATATTATGTACTGTTCGAAGAAATGCATTTCGATGCTTGCTACATTGGTAGCTTATAATATTAATTCAGTTATAGGTAATATAACGGTGTTAAATAATGACTCCACAGTGATTAGTATATGTACTAAAAATAACACTGTGGAAAATAATTTAAACTAATTTCTAAGACAACAGAGAGTGGTACTTGTACATTATCTTTATTCTATCAAAATATAAACCGCTTCTCTGGCAAAATTAACGACATTGAATTACTTGTAGATAAATATAATTATGATATTTTATGTTTCTGTGAAACTTGGTTAAAAAATGATAAAATGTCATTTAATGTTAATAATTTTCAGGTGGCCAGTAAGTTCAACAGAACATCTGCTGAAGGAGGTGGCTCGATTATACTTTTAAGAAAATCAATTAAATATAAAGAGCGAAATGATATTGTCAGCTGTTCTGTGGAACGAACTTGCGAGGTGGCTTGTGTAGAAGTAAAAAGGCACATAATCTTATGTGTATATAGGCCGCCGAACTCGAATCTCACTTCTTTTATGTCCTCTATGGAAATAATTCTAAACAAAATTTGTAAAAGTAATAAACATGTACTTGTATGCGGTGACTTTAACATTGATATTTTGTCAGATTCTCCAGATAAAACTAATTTGACTAGTTTATTTAAGTCCTTCGGTTTGAGTTACCTATTCTCTGAGCCCACAAGAGTTACAGTTACCTCATCGACCTGTATTGATAATATCTTTACCAATTTCGAAAGTAGGAAGTTATCAATAACGGGTGGAGTTAGGTCTGACCACAAGGGTCTCTCACTAGAATTTATAAGTGAAAAATCAAAAGAAAAACCAACAATTGAACATAGGCCCCTAACAACATATAAACTCGAAAAGCTTAGGAATAATATAGAATCAAAACTGGAAAATGTCGCTGTCTCTGAGGAAGACCCTAATTTCAATTATGAAAACATATTTTCCGTAATAAGTAAGGAGTTCAATGATATATGTCCCAAAAAGAAATTACACTCGAATGGGAAACTAGAATTTAGTGATTGGGCTACCAAGGGTATCAGGAAAAGTAGAGATAATATGTATGAGTTATATAGGGATAAAGCCCATTCCAATTCAGAATCATTTCATGAGTATGTTAAATGTTATTCAAAAATTTTTAAAGCTGTGTGCATCCAAGCAAAAGCCATAAATATTAGAGACAAAATTCGCAAATCAAGTAATAAAATTAAGACGGTTTGGAAAACAATAAACGTAGAAACAGGTAAAGATAAATGTAGAGATTCTGAATATAAATTATTAATTAATAATGAACACATTACAAATGTTGAGGAAGTCGCTAATATTTTTGTAGATTTCTTCTCTAACATAGCCCTGAACGCGACCAAGTCACTTGATTCATCCCCAGACTTGGCGGAGGCTTTTCTTAAAGAAAACTTCCAACGCACCATACCTGAATTTTCGTTTGAACACATCTCATTAATTGATATCAAAAAGACGTACAAGAGTTTAAATGTTAAAGCTACTGAAGATCTATGGGGTCTATCTGTAAAAATGCTAGATTCTATAATAAACACAATTGCTCCTTACTTAGCAGACTTATTTAACCTATGCATAGATAAAGGCACGTTTCCAGAACTAATGAAAATAAGTAAAATCACTCCTATCTTTAAATCGGGAAGTAAGACAGATCCCTCAAACTATAGGCCAATCTCTGTTTTGCCAGTATTAAGTAAAATCTTTGAGAAATTGATGCTAAACCAACTGCTGTCACATTTCAATAGAAATAGAATATTGCATTCAAACCAGTATGGTTTCACCAAATGCAGATCAACAACCGATGCAGGCTGTCATCTCATGACTCTTGTCTTGGAGGCTTGGGAGAGTTCACAGGATGCCATTGGAGTGTTTTGTGACCTTTCCAAAGCATTCGACTGTGTAGAACACTGCACGTTACTGCGCAAGTTAGAAGTATATGGAATTCATGGGAATGCCCTGAACCTGGTGGAATCATACTTGTCTAGTAGGCAGCAGAAGGTTAGCGTCAATGGTATCACATCTGCTAGTTCTCCTGTCAAGATGGGAGTCCCACAGGGATCAATTTTGGGTCCTTTCCTGTTTTTGGCATATATTAACGATTTGCCTTACATGGTCCACGGTCTAGCAGATATAGTTCTATTTGCCGATGATACGTCATTGATTTTTAAAGTTGATAGGAAGGATACTTCACTAGTACATGTTAATAATACTTTAGCAAGTATATCCAGATGGTTCACAGCAAACAATCTGTTATTGAATGCGAAAAAGACTAAATGTTTGAAATTTTCGTTGCCTAACGTCAGAAGTATAGAACCAATCATAGTTCTTGACGGTGAAAGACTCAATATTGACAATGCAACTTTGTTCCTTGGCATAAATATAGACTCTAAACTGCAATGGAGCACTCATATCACCGAGCTCTCAGGGAAACTAAGCTCTGCAGCTTACGCGGTTTATAAAATTAGGCAACTAACAGATGTAGCCACGGCGAGATTAGTGTACTTTGCATATTTCCATAGCTTGATGTCTTATGGGATTCTGTTGTGGGGGTCAGCTGCAGATATAGAAACTATCTTTATACTACAAAAACGTGCGATTCGTGCCATCTATGAGATGCGTCCACGCGAATCCCTGAGGGAATTATTTAAAGAAATAAACATACTGACCCTACCATCCTTATACATTTATGAGAACATCATGTATGTGCGTAAAAATTTACATAAATTAAAATTAAATAGTGACCTTCATAATTTTAATACTAGGAATAAAGACAAAATAGCTGTACCTAGCTTTAGATTATCTAAAACAAATAAAAAGACATTCTTAGGAAATAGTGTACGTTTCTATAATAAAATCCCAAAAGAGATAACTGGGCTCTCAGAGGGTAAATTCAAAACCTATATAAAATCTACTTTACTTAAGAAGGCTTATTATAAAGTCAACCAGTACATAGAGGACAAAGATGCCTGGAAACTTCTGCATAGCCGCCTCGCGGCACCTTCAAAGAAAACGAATGTAACCAAACCAAATATTGTGAAACTATCTGTTGAAAAAATTAAGCCCTACAAGTTTCTTGTGCGTTCTTCTTGTAGAGGTATCTTTCCGAACGCACGGTAGATTCAGTACTGTATCTTCATTGACGTACAAAAGTGTCAGATTATGACCTATTTGAATAAATCTGTTTGAGTTTTGAGTTTGAGTTAGAAGTAGTCTCTGCCTACCCCAACACGGCGTGACTGTATGTATGTATAGGTACGTGACAATGATCATGAAATCTGTAAACTTCACATTGAATGAATTTTCTATTTAATCAAGTATGCCATGAGTAACGAATGAAACGCGTTATCAAAACCTTATCAGTGACATGAAATTACAATGCATTTGTATGGAAATTGTGAAATTTACGTGTACCTATCACAAGATTACAAGTTGATTCATTATTTCAATATTTTGCTGAAACGAGCGGTGAGACTAATTTAAAAATAATATGTGATTTATTAACTCAAAATTCAAAATGCAGAATAAGCCAAACTATAACTTACTTTTTCTGCATTTTGAGGTTCTTCCACCACTGCTGGACATAGGTCTCCCTCATAGATTTCCATCATAGACCGATTGTAAGCAGATAGCATCCATCGTGGTCCTGCGGTTTTTATTAGATCGTCTGTCCACCGTGGTGAGCCCTTGCCGGTCCGTGGTCTCCATTCGAGAACTTTACAGCCCCATCGGCCATCAGTTTTACGTGCTATGTGCCGCCCATTGCTACTTAAACTTGCTAATCCGCTGGGCTATGTCGATAACTTTAGTTCGTCTACGGATCTGTTCATTATTACCTACTACCAATTTATAAATAAAATAAACTTTTCCGATAGAAACAGGAAAGTGTCGAAATGTTTCAGTAATGATATCACAATAGTTACCTACTTAATTCATTAGTCACTAGTAATGCCGGATATTGCATCGATAAAACGATTTTATTTTAACTTTCATTCATTGTTAGGAACTTCAAGGACATTTTAGTCAATTTAAATTTTGTCAGACACAAATTCGCAACTGTCACACACCATTCTTCAGCAAACAGGAATGAATGAATGATAACACTTTATTGGTACCACAATTATACAAAAAAGGCAAAAAGTTATAAACCAGAAAGATTAACTACTGGCGGCCTTATCGCTCAGAGCGATCTCTTCCAGACAACCGTGCAGACAAAGATATACAGAACATGACGGGACGGTAACAGGATAAGGTTTATTATTTTTTAAACATTTCCACAATAGGAAAAATCCAGTTATAATTAATACCTATATACTCGTATTCAGGTCTACTTACCTAGAACTAGCCCAGAGCCTGTAACGCAGCAACAGTAATTATTATTGTGCAACACAAACGTGCGTTAACGCATGTACCTACTACTGCTACTCCTGATATGAATGAGTAATGACTGTCACGCCACCTTCTCTGATGATTCAATCATTTCTAATCCGCGGTTTCTCAGCTACCTTGGACCTGGAAACCTGAAATTTTGCAAATAGATTTTCTTTTTGATTTAGACAAGGCGAAAGAAAGGAATTCTGGAAATTACTTCGTCACGTATATGTCACTTTCTTGAACGCTAAAGCAAGTTACTGAGGTATAATATTTTTTCCCGTGAAGAACAATTTTCCACTCTGATGAAGCATGAGCTCACCTCACACATCAATACCTATCGCAGCCTCCCTACCTACTGTACCGAGGGAGCTCGACACTTGGTACCTACTACATGCGGGTCGTTACCAAATTTCATCAATATCAGGCCAGCCCCGGGAGTGTATGGGAGGTATTGCATCATCATGGAGCGATGCGATGAGTAGGCGGTACCGAGGGTCGAAGGGACGTACAGACGGCCGTGTTTAGGGCGGTTTTTAAACATTGGTTTTACTTATATCAAGCTTTTCTTTAATTATTTAGACTGTTATTACTTACATGACAATATTACGTTCACTATAAGATATTATAATATAAGCATATTTAGTAACATAATATGCAGTAATAAAACAAATTAAATTATTTTAAAACGAATCTTTAATATCTAGTAATATTACATGTAATAATTCTTCTTGTAGTTGTGTTGGCGAGTATAAGGAAATAGTGGCTTCGCACTTAGGTCACTGACATCACCAACACGACTACCTTTGACCTTTGACAACCTTTCGTCAATCGTCGAACCTCAAACGAGCTGTCAGCTAAAGTAACTACCTACTGGCTAAACTGATTTATTTAACAAACCTAAGAGGGCATAAGTATAATACCTAAATGTATGTATATATTTGTCCGACGATAACTTGACAACCTTCGGTTCGGTTGTCATTAATATTTTTAGGTAAAAGTAAGGACCTTAGATTATTAATAGGTCTCCACATCAGTCTCGGCGTAAGGAGTTAGAAGTAATACACTTTTTTAGGTATTTTTTAATTTGTTTGAAGAGTTGGTTAGTTCTCTGATTATTTATTTAACTGTTTAGTTATTTATTTAGCTGGTTATATATATATGTACTGAATCTGATTTGTATAGGGGCAGTAATCCCGCTCGTCTGTGCCGCCCAGCACTCGACAATCACACAAATTATTCAAGAATTTATGTGCGTAGCGCAGGTGGCGCTGCCATCCGAGGTTTTATAGCGACAAACGGTATTTCATCGCACCCTGTATACGTGCCGAATACAGGGGCTTACGTTTCAGCACTCGCTGTATACGAGCGGTTACTGTAACGTAATAAACGCGAAACATGTGTGGATTTTATTTCTTGCCAAAATTCTGGAGATGGGTTTTATATTCAACATTTTTGTAGGTGGGCTTCTTATGCTCTTACGCAATTTAATTAAGAATTTATAGCACTTTTTGCGTTACTAGCAATACCTTGAATTTCCAACGACTGAAAAGTGTCATAAGTGATCAATTCTCATCATCATCATCTCAGCCGTAGGACGTCCCCTGCTGGACATAACCTTCAGTCAAAAATTTAATCTAATCCGCTTATTTTGTAAGCGGATTGCATCCAGCGTGTTCCTGTTGCCTCTGTTAGATAATGAATGATATTAATTAGATGATTTATAAACGCTAACTGCTAGCCCTATGAAAAATCTGGTCAAGTGCGATCCCCGGCCAGGTCAAACATTTGTGTGCATGAACATGTCTGTTTGATCTGTGTCTTGTTGTTATAAGCTTATATAAGTGTGTTTATCGGTCATCTGGTTATCATAATACAGGTTCTGCCTAGTTTGGGTCCAGATGACCGTGTGTGGAACTTGTCCCATATTATTATTATAAGTTTTGTCGTAGGGGTATCTAACATTAACACACATTCAAACTTATTAATGTACCTACAGTTAGATAATGTACTAAAGAAATAGAAAGAATAATAAGTTATCATGTGTTTTTTTTGCAAGTATAAAATAACATAATTCCTAATCAATTAAAGTATAATAAAATAATAAGGAGTTCTATGGAACAATAAATGAGTCATATATAGGAAATGGCACATGGGAAACAGTACCACGAGGAAAACCTCAAATACGAGTATGATGCAACATCACTCCCCTGCGTCACTTGTTACACCAGACTATTGTCACCTTGACTCTTGCACATTAGATAAGGTAACGTAAGTGTCAATACTTATAAAAATTAAGAGAAATTGTAGTTCCGGGTGGTAATTAACTAGCATGATTTATCATATTTCAACTATGCCTTTATTATTTTTGTTAATGTTAAATAACAATATAATGACATTAATGTTTATTTATAAAAGAAAGATGACTTTGGTCTGCAACGATGTACCTGACCTTATAGAATGGATAATGGTAAAAAAGTGTTACTTTTTTACCATTATATTATATTAAACCCGTGTATTTAATTTTTTTTATAGTCATAATTACTTGGGCAAAACATAAAAATTAAAAACCACATCTTTGACTACACTTTATATATTATATTATGTGAAGAACATGGTAGAGTTAGAGAGACAATAATGTAATTTATTTGCAGTTAATGCACGTAGGTACATTTGTCTAAATTTTGGCAGATAATTTGTGCTTAGACGTATTGTTAGCGTTTTAGTATTGCTTGAACTATGCCTTATAAGTAAAAACTATCACCATTTAGTACCAGAGTGAAAACTGCTCGGTAAATTAAGAAAACACTCTAGTGCACGTATCGTAGATATCTAATCTAAATCTAGCTTAAATAAGTAGCTTTCCATTCTAGACCGCATGCGGCCGGAGCAGGCAAATTATGGACAAAAAACGAGTTTTACAGGACGTTCACTTTCACCTAGGTCTTGCTTAGACTTAGGATATGACTACTAACTTTGAACCTACCTACCTAGGTATGTACGTTAATATTAAATGAGTATCTTACAAAATTTTGTTACCTACCTCTGACCAAATGTTTTAATAACTAATTAAAAAATATTTTAAGAACTATTTTAACAACTGAATCTGACTGTATAGTCGGATTTTAGTACTACTAATAAATATGGTTTACAATATGGTGATATATATATATATAAGGAAATATTCCTGGCACCAGTTTTAGCCCGAAGGCATTGTGTTCCGGCGCCTAGTATATAATAAAATTATAATGGAATTTTATGTAGAACGTAGTGGGCGCATGCCCGACTGCCAGGAGGTCCGGGATTCGATCCCCAGGTTAGGCAGTGTTAAATATTACATTTTTCCACTAGGAATTATCTCAATAATTTCCTGGAGTCTGGAATTGTGCGCGGTAGTTGGCAATAGGCTGGCCCCCTATTACATGGGACCAATAATAACATACTGGCGAAATGTGGGTGTACCTTCCATGGGACTGAGTCCTGGGTACTTCTTTGCCTACACCTTCGGGAACTTTCGGTCTGTAAGGTATTCATAGATATGGGCCTCTGGTACTTTTAATTTATTATACTATTGCCTGAATGAGTTTATTTATTATTTATAATGAAGGTTCTTATAGGGAAGAGTACTTTTATTGTATAAAGGAGCATATTATGTATAAAAGCCGTCGTCGTATATTTTTAACGCTAATTTATTTCTTTAAAGCATTCATAGTGAATTTTGCCCTCGCGGCAATAGCTTTAAATAATTGAACTATTTTGAAAATGTACTTAAATACCATGATCACTCATTGGCATAAACACCTACTTGTTATAATATCATAATCTATGGCAGTAGAGTTATAATTTTCTCGACAAATGCAGTGTATGTATACAATCAGTGGTAAAACACACCGTTCCCAGAACATAATGTTTTGTAAACTGTCGCCGGCGCATTATGCTTCTGTCGATCATCTTGTTGCTATGAGAGGTTTCAGTAAGGTAGACTATCTGACTGACTGACCGAACAGAGTACAGCCTTAACCGCTGAATGTAGAGACATGAAAGTTGGGAGGTATGTTCCTCTTACAACGTAGGGTAGGGTAATAAGGAATTTAAAAATTTACTTTTTAAGGGGTCCATATAGGGGTTGAATTACTTAAAAAAAAATAACATCACAGAATACCCATATTTTCGAAGTAGCACACATTAAAACACCTGCAAAAGATCTTTAGTACGTTTTAAAATTAAAATTGCCAATGGGCACGAAATTGTCGAGGTTAGAAAAAGTTATTTTCTGTGTCTTTTAAGTATACGAGTAATATAATTTACAGAAATTTCCGACTAGTTAGTAATAAATATTGGCTTGAGAAAATGTTACACGATTAAAATATCTATAAGAATATGAATAAAATGCTATTATGAATAAGGTGGGATAATATACAATTTTTAATTCCGGAAAACTTGGTTATAATAATATAATACAACATAATGTTAAAAACATTAATTTATGTTATTTTATTATTTTTAATTATGGATCAGGTGTCTGAAATAAATATATATTATTATTATTATTATAACATCCAATCACGCCTTTTTACCGAAGCGGTCGGCAGAGGTTTACCGAGGACTCAGTCCCACCTGACCTGGGGATCGAACCCGGGACCTTGTGATTGGCAGTCGAGCTTGCAACCGCCATAACCGAGGCAATCTATAACAATATAAATGTTACCTATTTGGTATTAGGTACGTCAACTAAAATTTTGTAAGCAAAAACTCATCTCACCAGCATTAGCTAGTGCTAGGTGTATCACTAAAAATCAGTTAGCAACCATTTTTAGGTACCTCTTCTATGAATCATGCTCAAACTTTATCAGAGTCATAAAATGTTGAAATATTTAAACCGCTGAAAATGTGTACATAAAACCGCCACTTCGCTAAAGTAGCTTGTGTAACTTGTGACTCATACTAGAAAGAGTTTTTAACCGTCTTTTAACAGTTGAATATGATAATTAAATTGATACCTATCTATTTTATTGGTCGTTCGAAAATCATTAAAATTAGTTTTGCTTTTAGTGTGATCTTTCATTTTATTTTATTCGTGTTTAAAGTGTTGGATGAATCATCGTTTTAATTGGTTTTATTGATATTATTATGTAACAGTAGTTTTGTATTTTATTTTGTTTTAATCTGCTATTACAAATCTTGTTTGTCATTAACCATAAACAGATAATATAATACGATCAATAACTGCCTTTTTAATGTTCAATAATTCCAATAAATATTTAAATTTTAATCTAAAAATTTATTCAAATTAGGTACCTAATTGACTCCACGTAGGTAGACTTACCACCAAACACTGCCACCAATCTTAAAATCCTAAATAAATCTAAAAATATAAGGATTTTAAAATACGGCATATTACTAAGCTATTATCTCATTATTCTCCTTCTTCTTCTTCTCGCCCTTTAACTTACATAAGGTAGTGTCGGCACAGCACGTCCTCTGCCGCGACTCCAGTCTATTTATCATCCGTCATCTCTGCAGCTGCTCTGCACTCTCTCTCCTCTTTCACTCATATTTTCTACATTCGACACTGTTCATCCATGTCTTTTTTTTATAGATTAGATTAGATAGATTATTTATTATAGAGCGTAATATTTTAATTTTATTCCCCCATCCGTGAACCCAATGGACTGATGAGGGACGACGGCAAGAGACCCGACGGTATGACCCTTGTTCCCTGGAAGCTGGGAAAACCCCTGGTGTGAGACGCCATATGTGTGGATACTCTGGGTCCTTCCCATCTTCCAGGAACAACTTCACAGGCTGGTGCAGCCGCTTTTAAGGCTGAAAACCTCAAGCGGCACATGTATGTAAACTTAGACAAGGTTTACATGTTTGCGCCGTTTGGGGTAGAGACTATGGGTCCGTGGGGGCCTTCCGCTCTGGAACTGTACAAGGAGCTAGCTAAACGCTTGGTGGAGGCATCGGGTGACCTGAATGATGGCCTGTATTTTGCCCAGAGACCAGATTCTGGCCACCTACCCTTCCTCCGAGGGTTTAATAGATTTAAGTTAGTGAGTAGGTTTTGTATCTAAAATGTAAATAGCGTAGTAGTGACTTTTGTAAATAGCGTTTTGTGTGTTTGTTTATAATATTTCTTTGAATAAAGATTAAATATTTAAATAATAAAATTAAAATGCACCAAATGAAAACCAGCCCAATTCATTGGGTACAGAGAACAAAGAGACGAACCGATAAGACTCGACAAAAGACTGATGACGAAATATGATTACAGGAATATCAGATATTTCTAGAATATTGCATAATTCGTCACGAAATTGTCAAAACTCAGCTGATAATATAATAGGTATGTATCATATCATATAATATTATCCTCCGCATATTTAGGAAACATACAGAATAAATAAACCGTATATTTAAGATATATACGGTAGGTATGGTCTAACTAACAGCAACAAAATAATATTAGGTATGTAGTATGTAGGTAGTGAAAAAGTTCCAAT
Organism: Hemistola chrysoprasaria; assembly: GCA_947063395.1. Classification (NCBI taxonomy): domain Eukaryota; kingdom Metazoa; phylum Arthropoda; class Insecta; order Lepidoptera; family Geometridae; genus Hemistola; species Hemistola chrysoprasaria. Next base: position 331,432 of record OX346724.1, read on the forward strand.
TTTTCACTAATCTCATATTTTAACCGAAAAATATAGTAAAAGTATTAGCTATAGATGAAGTTTTTAGTACGATGTTACAAAAAATTGAAACACTAAAATATTTTGAATTCACCCAGGTGAACAAACGGGAACAAACCTTTGTTTTTAAGTGGTTTAGTTCAGTCACAATATTTTCCGTATTAGATAAAGTTCCTTCCGCTATTAAATATAAAGATATATATATATTATAAAGTCCTAAATGACTCACTGACTGACATGCAAAGCAGAGCCCAATCCACTGATCCTAGAGACTTGAAACTTGGAATGTAGGTTTTTTTCGTCGTCTGGACGTGTGCTAAGAAAGGATTTTTAAAAACTCACATTGGGGTCCAAAAAAGGCGTCAAAGTTTGGTATAAAACTCTCACATTTCATAATTGCGAGCGGGCAAGGCCGCCGCTCATACACTAGTAACTAGTATTTAATATAAAATGATTCATTTATTTTAAGATTATTACTTATCTAGTAAACCAGGTCACACGTAGACGTCGGTTATCGGTGGTCGGTGACGTCACGTGTTACTAGCCTGCTCTTGATGACCACTCATTTATATTTTATTCTTCGCCTTTGATATTTAAATCCAAATATTATATACATAGCTGTGCCCTACGGTTTCACCCGCGTAATATTCGTTCCCGTGGGAATCTCAGGATAAAAGTACCCTATCTGTTATTCCAGGGTCTAAACTATCTTAAATGCTTACCGAATTCCAACCAAATCGGTTCAGTAGTTTTGGAGTGAGAGTATAATAAACATTCATCCATCCATCCATCCATCCTCACAAACTTTCGCATTTATAATATTCGTTGGATAATAGTGATTATATCTTAGTAATAACATCCTAATTTCTTCTGAACTATATTTGATTAATTCAAATCTTACCTACTCTTAGTACCCAATGAATTTAAATTGTCTATTCTATGGCATATTGGTACTATTTTTTTATCCGCTTTGGTATGCTATAGCCGAAAAGGAAGGGTTATGTTTTGAAGAATATTATGTACCTATGGTTAATCTACTAATATTATAATTTGAAAGTATCTGAGAATGGATGGATGGATGTTTGTTACTCTTTTACAAAAAAACTACTAAACGCATTGGACTGAAATTTGGCGTGTAGGTAGCTTAGACCCTGGAATAACACGTGGGGTACTTCTTCCCGTTATTCCCACGGGAACGAAGACACCGCGGGGCACCTTACTTTTTTAAGCAATTTTTATTTTTATTATTATTATCTTATAACTGTTTAGACGTGAGCTGTCTATAAGCACTAAGGTATTTAATATCTAAGTGTATTAGACCTAGACAAGCTTTGCAAAACAATTAAAATAATATAACTATTAATATGAAGCGATAATTTCGCAATCGCCAGCAAAAACCGTTTGAAACTTCATATCGGCGGTAATTAACGACAAAGATAGGCTAAAATGCACCATTATTGAATAATTATTGAAATAAACGACTTCACTCATTACGGACGATAATTGCTTGCATACGTGACTCGAGGCTTGTGTGACTTGGAGCATAGTGACTGATAACTAAACTGTGTCCTAGATTCTAGAATAATGGACTAAATCGTTTATTGTTATGTATATTCTCTCTATTATATTACTAGATACCTATGACCTGCATATAACAACTGCATATATCGTTCCCGTGGGATTGTGATGATAATAGGCTCCAAAACTGTCCGTCTTCAAGGTCCAAACCTATCTTTATTTTCTGTACGTTATTTATATCCCAAATTCTTAAAAATTCATAAATCCGCAACAGAAACGGTTCTTTGAGTTTTTGTTGTTAAGTACTTGCCGCGATTTCTTACTTACTTCTTGTCTCTTGTCTAAAGACAACACTTATGAAACTTTCAGCTCTATAGGTCCAAGGGACGAGGCTGAGCGTTTATTTCTTTGTTTTTATATACAGAGATTATGCTTCTGCATATAAAACAAAATAAAATAAAATCATGAAAAATAAAGATTTGTGACAAATTTACAGTAACTTTTATAACTGTCGAATTTATACATATTCTAGTTTGGGACCAGATGACCGTGTGTGGAAGTTGACCCATATTATTATTATTATATTTTTTATGCATGTCTGAATTTACTTTGTGACAAATCGATAATAACCTAATTTTCACTCTATTACATAGAACCTAAATCGTAACTAACGAAGAATGGGTGAACCTACAATGGGACTGAATCCTGGGTACACATATGCCACCCCTTGGAGAAAAAGGCGTGAAGATATGCCATATTATTTTTTTTAATAAATTATTGTGCACCGATTTACCTACGTGGCAAGAGCTGAGTTATCTTAAACTTAAATTGACTAATACTCAAGTAAGTACTTATTGTTAGTTAAAAATATAATCAACAATATACAGTTAGCAACAGTTTAATAAAGTTTCATCAGACTGACTAAATATAACTGCCGACTGGTAACGCATAGCAACAGTTATTGGTTACCAACTGCCATAAACTTAGTCATAACTAATTACGAAAGTTTTCCTGAAAGTTGTGCAATTTTTGTGTTGGAAAGAGCTAAATTTATCAGGTGATTAAATATACTTAGTTATAAGTTATATACCTAAGTTTATTTAGTACTAGCGACACGCTCCGGCTTCGCACGGGTAGGAGAGTAGGAGCTCCCAGTAGGTAGGAGAGTAGGAGAGTAGGAGCTCCCAGTAGGTAGGAGAGTAGGAGAGTAGGAGCTCCCAGTAGGTAGGAGAGTAGGAGAGTAGGAGCTCCCAGTAGGTAGGAGAGTAGGAGAGTAGGAGCTCCCAGTAGGTAGGAGAGTAGGAGAGTAGGAGCTCCCAGTAGGTAGGAGAGTAGGAGAGTAGGAGCTCCCAGTAGGTAGGAGAGTAGGAGAGTAGGAGCTCCCAGTAGGTAGGAGAGTAGGAGAGTAGGAGCTCCCAGTAGGTAGGAGAGTAGGAGCTCCCAGTAGGTAGGAGAGTAGGAGAGTAGGAGCTCCCAGTAGGTAGGAGAGTAGGAGAGTAGGAGCTCCCAGTAGGTAGGAGAGTAGGAGCTCCCAGTAGGTAGGAGAGTAGGAGAGTAGGAGCTCCCAGTAGGTAGGAGAGTAGGAGAGTAGGAGCTCCCAGTAGGTAGGAGAGTAGGAGCTCCCAGTAGGTAGGAGAGTAGGAGAGTAGGAGCTCCCAGTAGGTAGGAGAGTAGGAGAGTAGGAGCTCCCAGTAGGTAGGAGAGTAGGAGCTCCCAGTAGGTAGGAGAGTAGGAGAGTAGGAGCTCCCAGTAGGTAGGAGAGTAGGAGAGTAGGAGCTCCCAGTAGGTAGGAGAGTAGGAGAGTAGGAGCTCCCAGTAGGTAGGAGAGTAGGAGCTCCCAGTAGGTAGGAGAGTAGGAGAGTAGGAGCTCCCAGTAGGTAGGAGAGTAGGAGAGTAGGAGCTCCCAGTAGGTAGGAGAGTAGGAGCTCCCAGTAGGTAGGAGAGTAGGAGAGTAGGAGCTCCCAGTAGGTAGGAGAGTAGGAGCTCCCAGTAGGTAGGAGAGTAGGAGAGTAGGAGCTCCCAGTAGGTAGGAGAGTAGGAGAGTAGGAGCTCCCAGTAGGTAGGAGAGTAGGAGCTCCCAGTAGGTAGGAGAGTAGGAGAGTAGGAGCTCCCAGTAGGTAGGAGAGTAGGAGCTCCCAGTAGGTAGGAGAGTAGGAGAGTAGGAGCTCCCAGTAGGTAGGAGAGTAGGAGAGTAGGAGCTCCCAGTAGGTAGGAGAGTAGGAGAGTAGGAGCTCCCAGTAGGTAGGAGAGTAGGAGCTCCCAGTAGGTAGGAGAGTAGGAGAGTAGGAGCTCCCAGTAGGTAGGAGAGTAGGAGCTCCCAGTAGGTAGGAGAGTAGGAGCTCCCAGTAGGTAGGAGAGTAGGAGAGTAGGAGCTCCCAGTAGGTAGGAGAGTAGGAGAGTAGGAGCTCCCAGTAGGTAGGAGAGTAGGAGAGTAGGAGCTCCCAGTAGGTAGGAGAGTAGGAGCTCCCAGTAGGTAGGAGAGTAGGAGAGTAGGAGCTCCCAGTAGGTAGGAGAGTAGGAGAGTAGGAGCTCCCAGTAGGTAGGAGAGTAGGAGAGTAGGAGCTCCCAGTAGGTAGGAGAGTAGGAGAGTAGGAGCTCCCAGTAGGTAGGAGAGTAGGAGAGTAGGAGCTCCCAGTAGGTAGGAGAGTAGGAGAGTAGGAGCTCCCAGTAGGTAGGAGAGTAGGAGCTCCCAGTAGGTAGGAGAGTAGGAGAGTAGGAGCTCCCAGTAGGTAGGAGAGTAGGAGAGTAGGAGCTCCCAGTAGGTAGGAGAGTAGGAGAGTAGGAGCTCCCAGTAGGTAGGAGAGTAGGAGAGTAGGAGCTCCCAGTAGGTAGGAGAGTAGGAGAGTAGGAGCTCCCAGTAGGTAGGAGAGTAGGAGAGTAGGAGCTCCCAGTAGGTAGGAGAGTAGGAGAGTAGGAGCTCCCAGTAGGTAGGAGAGTAGGAGAGTAGGAGCTCCCAGTAGGTAGGAGAGTAGGAGAGTAGGAGCTCCCAGTAGGTAGGAGAGTAGGAGAGTAGGAGCTCCCAGTAGGTAGGAGAGTAGGAGCTCCCAGTAGGTAGGAGAGTAGGAGCTCCCAGTAGGTAGGAGAGTAGGAGAGTAGGAGCTCCCAGTAGGTAGGAGAGTAGGAGAGTAGGAGCTCCCAGTAGGTAGGAGAGTAGGAGAGTAGGAGCTCCCAGTAGGTAGGAGAGTAGGAGAGTAGGAGCTCCCAGTAGGCGTCACAAAACCTTAATGAACCTTCACGATTAAACCTTCCTCTGGAAACACAATTATCTTAATCCATTGGTGAAAACTGAATCAAAATCTATCAAGTTTTAACGTAAGGGTGATAGATTGTTAAGTTAAAGTTAATAAAACCTAAGATTAAGGTTTATTAAACAACTACATGTAGTACCAAATTTCAGCCCAATCGGTTCAGTAGATTAGGCGTGAAAAAGTGACAAACATCCATCCATCCTCACAAACTTTTACATATATAATGTTAAGTAGGTATAATAAAAGTACATTCACGTAAAAAGACTCGTGACGTGTGAGATGCTGAGCCGATTGCGATGAGACTGACGCAAGCACGAGCGCTGTTACTACAGAAAGAAATGTTGTTACCATGCGGCGGCGTCACGTCGGTCACGTCCGCACCTAGCATCGAACCCGCACCACGTCACACCACTGCTTCCTGGTAATACGGTTGCAATTTCAATTGAAAACAGATAATGGTTTTTGGTTGACCCTCAGTTAAGTACTTAACTACTTTTGAAATGGAACAGTTACAGTCGAGTGCATGTATAAATAATATAGAGCTATATATATAGCTAAACCGAGTTCAGTTATTTTCATTCGTAGGTAGCCTATCTTAGATAGCCTTAGTGACACTGACCGGTTACTTGGAATTCAAAACACTGTGACTAAAATAATTCACATTCCGAATAAATATTTCACTGCAACCAACCTCCTCAAACGATGCCTCCTATTTCAAACTCAACTCTACCTAGTACCGAGCCAAAAGTACCTACCAGTTTCAACTTTCACACAGAATGCAATTTGCTAAAAAATATCATTAAACGCAAAACAACTATTGTGAACAAAAACACAATAAACCGACCTCTCCCCTAGGGTTCATTTACAGCTTGCATCAAATAAAGTCGCCATGGCAATAAAAAATTTAAAAATGTAATAAAATACACAATAACTGGCAATAGACAGCTGCCGCCCTGCCTGCCGACTAGGTCGGCCTTGAAATCGACTTCGCAACTGCAACGGCCATTATAATGTAGCGACACAAACTTTATCTTGACCTCGACCTCTGAGAACCTACAATCTAGAAAAACACATCATTCCTGTTTGTATTTTGCAACACTTACCATATAGATGCATTGATGTTGATATTCTTTGCGTGAATGATTAGAATAGATTCTTAACAGGAACGAGGATCTCTTAGCAGTTTGACACAATCCTATGGACAATTTACTAAATCGATGTTTTGTATTCCCGTTTCCTCCGAATACAGTAAACCTATTTTATATATAATATTTATATCCTGATATTTTAAAGTTGAAGTAAAGTATGTCCCTATCATTTTATTATTGTTTATAAACTCTACATTTTTTTGTAGTGAACGTCCAATCACGCGAGTAAGAGTGTGATTTTTGGAAGTTCACTTTGAATAAAACCAAGGGTTTATAAGAAAAATTAAAATGACAGGGACATAGGTTACTTAACTATTAAATATTATATGGATATAAATTTATAGAATGGGTTTATGATATTCGGAAGAAACAGGGGAATACAAAACATCGATTTGGTAAATTTTTCATGGGATTGTGTCAAATTCCTAGAAGGCCGCGTACGCTCTTAACTAACGAAAACAGGAGTGTGGATGATATTGAGAAACAAAAATGCTGCAAAAACAGTTGCTAATAGAAATAAATACTTACTATTGAATATTGAGAATAAAGCTTTCAAAAGTCTGGTCATCCAACTTAAATATTGTTTTGTTCATAATCAAATCATCTGCCTTAATATTTTATAGCTGTAAATAAATAGGTATAATTAACTATACTTAAAGGAATACCTAAATAAATTAAGAAACAAATAAACATTACATATTCAAATGAATTAATTTTATGAGTCGACACAAATTGTGTTATATTTTACGATCGCTATAAAACTCACGGAAATTAAATATTTCGTTATATTAAAATTTCTAATTATGTTAAAAAATCTGGCGTTATTTATTTATTCAAATTACGAGCAATCTCGGCTCAAACTGTGCGCCTAAAATAAGAGTAAATTGACATCTGTCCCCGGTCTCCCCTCGAGATATATGAAGGGGAGGGTGGGGTAATGTACGCACGTTCGGAATATTGATTGAATGACAAATGATTGCCAATGAAATTGAAGCGGTTTGAGTTGTGTTCGGTTACATGATTTTTTTATACTCTATCAATATTAGGGGTGAAATCAGAACTTTTATGTATTTATGTGTTGTTTCTATTGAAATTATGAATACATTCTTTGACTTAGGAATATATTATTCAATACTTATTTTATGTGCCTTTCGAAGTATGTTAGTGAAATGGTCACCCATCCAAGTCTAGGGACCGATCGAACTTTGCTTCATATTATGCTATGGGCTCTAGGTACTCTCAGGCTATAACTAAAACTATTAGACTTACTTACAAATATAGAGATATATTATAAAAAGAGCTAGATATATTATTATGTTAAATCGCTGGGTTTGTTCAGGAGCACTAAGATTGCGTTTAATTTTATAATGACGATTAAAAGTCATTGAGTCGTTATCTTTTTTTATAAAAGTTATAAAAATAATAGCTCTATCAAGTGACCTAGATAGTGAGGTACAGCTTTTAATCCTAAACCTACATGACGTCATACAAATTACAAAAAATCTATTGCAAAATTATAAGCCGAAAATAATAAAAAATAAGTAACTACCGACGTAACAAATTCGGTTCGTCACAAAACGGTCGGTATTCGGTAGTCACGCGCGATTTAACAAAAAACTAACTAGCGGCCAGTAGTTGCTATGCGCACCTTCCCTACTATACTCTCTATTTGATTGGTGCCTTTCGAGATCATTGTGACTAGCGCACTCGTGGTAGGGACTTTCACAATGGAATTTTTGGTTGTCAACTCGATCCGGCGATTTCTTTGTGAGATTTCGTAATATGACAATAGGTTTGTGAAATAAGTGATTAAGGTCAATGAAGATTACGAATAAATGAAATGAATGCCACAAATTAATGTGCCATTCGAAAAGTATGATTTGTGCTGCTCAGATTTATGCTTTTGGTTAAAGTATCATTTATTTGACAACTACCTCGGTGGCGTTGTGATTCGCAAGCTCATGAAGTCCCGGGTTCGATTCCTCAGATCGAGGTTTTACAGTGTAAAAAAAATATAACATAAATTATGACTTTTTTATAAAATCAAAAATAAGGTGACGTAATATTTTGCTCCCGGCTGGCAACATAGATGATAATCGTGTCAGAAAAAACCTAAAAAGCCTGACACTATCGTTGTCGACTCAACATGAAATAATAAAACCATTATTAATATCTGAAATATAATTTCAGATACCTATTCAGTAGTTATGTAGATAGAAGTAGGTAGAGAAAACAGATTTAACCGAAATGTCATTAGCTGCCGAGTAATTATTAATAGCCCACCGCCCTTCCCGTACCGTCCACCCTTTACTCTAACCCACCATGACACACATGCCTGAAAAGCTGAACATTAAACTCTAACTTTATTGTTTTCATTTGGCTCAAAGAATACACCTTTGCAAGTCAATCAATCTACCGAGCGTTTGGAAAGTACGCAAAAGAAACTTGTAGGTCTTGATTTGGGTATGTCTCTCCTTATTAATATTATATTGTATTAGCCCTCACTGTCACACTGTTGGGCAAAGAAAAAGAGCTCCCACCCTTATTCACCCAGAACTCAGAACGTTGTTGAAACTAGATTTTGCTAATGGCGGTTGTAGGTTATATAATTCGTCCCGCCATCTCCTTTTCGGCCTGCTACGTTTAGTACCATTATTTATTCCGTACTGCCATGTCGCCGGCTTTCCTATTCCTCACTAAAAAATCAACATTTCTAGGAACTAGGAAACCCTATTTAAAATAGACAAAACTTAACCAAAGGCGAATTTAATTTCTATAATAACTCTATTGACTAATCTTATCCAATTCCAGAGTATAATATAGAGATTTCGAACGCGATAAAAAGAACTCTGGTAAATTGCGAGAAAATTCCTTTTACCTTTTAAGAGCTACTTAGATTCTATTATTGTTAGTATCCCGGTGGGTACAAACCCTAATGACACCTATAACAACATAAATCATATGAAATAGCCCCAAATATTAGTAATTTCGGATCCGCGCGGTTTCGAGCGCCGCTTCGGTGATATAACCTTTGAAAATAATCGTTTTTGGTAACGAAACGTGTAGAAAGGTGTAGTTATATTCAAGGGGATGAATCTACCCTTCAAACCATGGGACTTGAGTTTAAAAAATACTTTTAAATAATTTAAATATTAACTAAACTAAAATTCTACTGCTACTACTAACTACTTTGTAATTCTTGTGTAGTCTAAGAGATCGAATTGTTTTTGCTTTTTCTTGATTAATAATACAAAAGTACATATGAAAGAAATGTGCTAAGTTAGTCATTAGTCACGAGGCGGTACTTATTAAAAAATGTAAAGTAAAAAACACAAGTGCGGTAATGTAAAGTAGCACGAGTGCGTAAGCTGAAATATATGAATGTACCTCAATAAGTTTTTTTATCTATATTTAATTATGGTTTTTTCGCTAAATCGAATATGTCACCCTGTACCTAAATTAACAAACAATAGACAAGAACAGACAAAGAGGTTACAATCCGTTGTTAAACGAGTCACTTTACGAGCAAGTATTGAAAATGTTGTTTTATCTTATTGTTCATTTTATAAACTAGGTATAAAATAATGCACCAACTTATCGACCTATCTATCGTATATTATATAATAGCATCTATTGTATATTTCACATCTATACAAAATATTTGAATAAATTATTATCAAAACACAATACCAATATTAACACTATTGTGTTACATTACTGTGCATTATGAAAACAATATTACACGAGTAATGGAACGATACCTAAACGATAGTCAAGGATACCTGTATTGACTTCCTGTTAAAAGAGTATATTATTTGACCTTCAGTAAAATGCAAGTTGAATAATTTCTTTAGTTAATTTGCTCGTAGCTTGAACGGAAAGGAAAAGCGAACAAATAAATGGCAAAACGTGAGACTGTTTATGGATTTCGTATGTACCTCTATTTACAATTTACATATATTTTTGTAAAATCACTCATTTTTTGCCCAAATTTGGCCTTTTCGGCCCAATGGGCTCAATTTGTGAGACGAAACAACGATGGAGTCTAATGCTATTTTTTTAACCTACCTAACTCACACCCAACTAAGGTTTCATATAGCTTGTACTAGAATTACCCAGTATAAATAATTATTATATCCAGTCTAGCTTCTAAAATATACTCGCATCTCTCGTTTTGAGACAGCTTCGCGAACGCTACAGCGGATCATGATGATCGGGGTTCGATTACAAGGTCAGGCAGTGTTATTGGATTTTTCCATTAAGAATTTTCTCAATGGCAGGAGTCTGGAACTGTGCCTGGTAGATGGTTATAGGCTCGTCCGCTATTAGGTACCTACACCTCTGCCTATTCCTTCGGGGGAAAAGTGTGCTGTTATTTCACAGATCTCCTCTGTGTGTTATTTAATGTTGTAAAGTCTAAAGCTTACATGAAACGCTTACTTATCGGCGGGTTTAAGTAGTACATTTAATAATATTCGTAAATAGGTAAGAATAAAGTGATTGAAAGGTAGCTAAGTACCGTTTTCACCCCTGTCCTTGCCACCCCAGTGTTGCTAGGGCGGTATCGAGCGGGCGCGCAGCTGCTCGGGGCTCGGGGTTGCCAGTTGCCAGTTGCCACCTACTGCGATACCTTTGTCCTCGTACCTATTATAAAACACCTATCTACTAGTTAAGTACTAGGTTTCAAACTATAGGATAGACACCCCACTTTGTAATAAACTTACACCCGTATTCAAGAACAATACTTATGTAAGATACTGTGCTAAGTAAGGGATTTCTCACCGCGTTAGTCACGGCAGGAATTGTTTCCAATTGTACGGCCCTATGCGTTAGGTCGTCATAGTATTGTTCTTTATTGCGGGTGTTAGCAAGTTATTGTTAGGTCAGTCAAAGGATTAGGTTTACTTAGTAGTTAATATCGTCGATCAGAAATATAAAATATACGTGTTTCGAAAAGTTGAAGTCGTACTTAAAGGAGAGCATCTACCCAATAAACTAAAAAACTTGTAAAGTTAATTCGCAAAAAAAATTCGACTTCCCATACAAAATGGTTTAGCTGATCGGCAAATTTGTGAGGAAATCTACAACGAAACCAAACAACTGAAAACTAAGAAAGATTTTCATATCTAGCTGTTTCCATGATGTTTGCTAAAGTCCAATGGACTCTAGGATAGTTGTTAGAAACTTGAATGATTGGCTAATATTAAAACCATCTGAGTCGGACTTCTAAAGCAATTTTCGCCAATCAGCACAGGCATAGCTTTCAATATAATTATCCATCTGAAAACTGAACGAACGACTTTGAAGAAAATAGGTATTTCACATTCCAACCAAATATTATCTAATAATATCTTGAAAATATTGAACGTCCGTCTGGGCAAACTGTCGCATTACATAACTTATTCTTATTTAATAATAATTGAAGACCCCGTACTGACATACATAGTTTATGCAATAAATCCATTTCATTTCATTTTAGATTTCGAGTAGGTAAAGATAAATTTCGACTGCCCATATTATAGCCAGCTGATGAACAGCCGATCGGTTAGTTTGATGGGAGGTAGACTGTTTATTAACTCTCTCAAGTATTGCTGCTCCTTTATGTAATACAAAAGATTATTTTCTCAAAAATACGTGGATAAAAACATCTTGATACTTGATTTATTTATTTGTATAATTAGTACAGAATACGTCCACCAGATGTGGACATTGGTGTTTTTAATTTACTACACCCCGGACACTCGACTCAATCCCATACAAAAGCCGCGCTATAACTACCTACTTACAGACTACAGACACTGCACACATGGAGTTTTGTACACGTTCAAGAGAGAAGAAGAGAGTGCACGTGAAGCGGGGCTCGTGGAGAGCTCAATCTCGCTGGCGGGGTGAGGAAGGCCCTATTGTTGGGCAGATGACAGTCTCCATTCTTTACGTAGTCGGTTCTGTGCCTTTACTACAAATTATTAAATAATTATTAAGTCCCACAACTTCGTTCCCGTGGGAATTACAGTATTTTTTTTCTTATTCCATGTCTACATCTTAATAAAAATCTAAGTGAAAAATTTTAGATCTCTAGATCCTTGAGTAGGGGCTGAACGTTGATGAGTGAGTGTGTCAGTCAGTCAGAACTCTGATTTTGATATTATGTAGAGACTGTAAAAATACCTCATCTCTAACTAAGTATACATATTAAATTTAACGTATATAAACGAGGTCCAAGTGGTCTTAAAAGGTTTACTATCATCCAGAATTATCGGTTAATTTAGTATTATCTAAATATCACCGCCACCGTCACTAATGACCTCTGCGATAAGTAATGTGCATGATAACCTATATTTGACTATCTACTCTACTTGGTGCTTATGACTTCTTATATTTATGTCGATGGCTCGTGCAAAATGGTAGACATAATATATATTGTTTCAATTATTTTAACCTCATCCCACATCTTAATTCTACATGAATTAAACAAATTGATTGAAAGTGACTCTCTGGGACTGTAACTTTAAGGGACGAACCCAAGAAACGATTTTTTATTTATTTATGGACTATATTAAGTGTATAATATTATTATAAAAGTTCTAACTGACACACTCTCTTGTCAACGCCTAGCCCAAAAGGTTAAGATTGCAATTTTTCACTTATTTTTACTATAATGTAGACAATATACATAAATACACAAATACCCTACACAAATACTATACATAAATATTTCTTACTAATATTATCATAGAGAAAAGGCAAATATAGATACCAAGCATATACTAGTATATTATTATAATAAGGTCTGTGCCCAAGTTAATCAACACGAGACTCGAGCAGAATGCTCATAATTAATATTATGGTAACCGAGCTGGTATCAGTTTCATAATAACTGGCAAGTCTTGATATTTTGTCATGATATTCATAATATCAACTAAGTACATGGAAAAAATTGAGGTGTCGACTCAAATAACTATAATGTCGCCATTAAGTTTTGAATAATATTCTCTAATTTTAGAGAATATCTGACAAGCCTTGTAGTTGATATGAGTATATAATAAACTATCACTACTTATTTAAAAGTCATAATATAAAGATATAAGGGCATAAGGATCGAAGGATTACATACTCTATACAATAAAACAACAAACTACGAATGAAGGTTATTTTTATTTTTCAAAAACATACAGGTAATTTTTAATCTTGAACCAGTTCGACCGATTTTTATTACATCTCATTTCAATAGCTTACAATTCACAAACAAAATGGTATTCATAAGCCTACGTAAACCCTGTAATAAAATTCTTACATAATACGCTTTAATCTCGTATTATCTGAATCCTCGAATACACATAGTAACTAGTACAATGGCTATGTAATTTGTAGAATGGGTTTTAGATAGAATCGAGTACAATAAAGACATATTAGATAATATCGTATTAATTCGTATTTGTATTGATTTTTCATTGTAATTCATATTTAACACACGTTGTTACATAATTTATAATTATTGATATTACTTACAATATCTTAAAGTTTAAAGGATTTTATCAAATAAGTACATATAACAAACATTGATATCTTAAGTGCTGACATTATTATCATGTTTTTCGGCCCAAAACTAGTGACTATGTTTAAGATTTCAAGTTAAAATAACATAACATACATTCACGCCTTTTTCCCAAAGGGGTCGGCAGAGGTGTACCCAGGACTCAGTCCCATAGTAGATACACCCACATTTCGCCAGTATGTTATTGGTCCCATGTAATAGGGGGCGAGCCTATTGCCATATACCGGGCACAGTTCCAGACTCCAGTCAGCTATTGAGATAATTCCTAATGGAAAAATCCAATATTTAACACTATGCCTGACCTGGGGATCGAACCCGGGACCTCTTGATTGGCAGTCGAGCATGCGCCCACTACGCCACCGAGGCAGTCAAGTTAAAATGAATATATAAATTGACAAATGCAGCATTTGACATGAGTTTTTCACTGGAAAAATGCAAAACAAAACAATAACAACTCAATAAGATCCCCATAACAAAGTAGGAAGTGTCAAGTTAAGGATCATATGAAATATATGAACGGTGTTATGAATACCGATGTGACATAAAACAAAAATCACTAATAACAATGGCACACGTGTCGACGACGACATAAACAAAGCTTTAAAATGCTAATTAGCCTCTTCCTAAACTTGGCACAACGATATACGTGCCCTGCATCCTAATGAAGCCAATGTTGGACATACAAATGAACCTATAGATAAACGTTTGCCAAATACATTGGCCGCGCCTGTTGACTAGCTAATGTAAAATAGGCTGACTAGGCGATAGAAAATATAAATGTTATACACGATAAATTCCTAAAATTGAAAAATTTGTACGTGTTTTTTGGGTTTAGTTTTACTTTGTAGGATATTACAGTCTTACTTATAAACGAAGGCAAATAATTTGAATAATTAGGTGATTTAGTAAAAATAGCCAAGGATAAAACATACATTTACATAAAATTTGATAGACTTCTATTTTTATCGCAGTCACAACTCTTTCAAATAGAAAAATATTGAATAGACAAAATTACTCAACCGTGGAATAAAGCTGGCTAATTTAAATAAATAGCTAGTAAGAATTCAGTATCTTTCCATTTTCAAATATACAAAAACAGAATACAGAGTTCAAAAATGTATGTAGAGAATATGAGGATGTTTTATTAGGTACCTTTAGAAGATCGGTTTCACTTTTTATTTGTAGAATTTTGGTAGGTACATACCTAAAGTGAACTTTGTTTAATAATAATAAAATTATGTTCTGATTAAAATTTACGAAAAGAGAACCAACTTAAAATAATATGATACAATAATTTTATAAGAATTCAAAGAGATACAAAAATAAGAAACACAAAAAAGATCGGGAATTGCGTCAGAAGTTGTCACACAGGGGCAGGTCATTCGAGAAACCATACAAGTCGGAACAAGTCAGAGCACGAAAGTTCCACACTCGACCTCTTTGTTGCAATTGCTAGGTGGATCCTGGCATTGTGTAAGGATATTGAAAGAAGGGATCACAAGACCCTTTGTTGAAGGATCTCGGGACAGGTTGATACTTGCTAGCGGGATTTCGTTAAATCCGTACATTGTAATAAAAGGCCTTTCAAATTTTCCTAACTCAATTTTCTGGTATATTCCGTTACGCTGCCTGACGAAAGAATATTTTTTCATGAATAAATAAACTGATATTATAACGGTGAGCAGTTGTAAGTATTTTTACTAAATGCATTGAATAATGATTAAACCGTCAGTAATAATTGTTCGTTTCACAATAATTACCATATATATGTTTATGTTATTTAAAGGATATAATAAAAGAAGACGAATGTTCAAATAATTATATCATATAAAATAAACAATAATTGTAATACGACGTTATCGAGAGCATGTACGTATTATTATACAACATTATCTTCACACATTTACACTCGATTTAATTAAGTGCGGAAACGCTAACATAAGATAATGGTGATTTTATCAATATATTTTCTTTAATGTTTTATAAGCCTTCCTTATCCACAATGCTAAACTTGACGACAAGATAGAGCTAAGTGATTTCCGCAATTCTGCAGATAATGTTAAAACTGCCTCTATTAGTTTAAAAATCAATTTTGCAATTTCTCGGTTTTGAACTCCGACCTCAGCTTAACGAATTGCTTTTTATGAGGAGGTATATTGTCTGTCACGACACCGGTACGGCTCGGAGCCGGCACGGATCACGGAGCGGAGGCACGGCTTCGTCGTGTCGAGCGATTCGCTACGCTGTACGTGAGTCACGGCGGTCCAAGGCCGATCCGCCGGCCGGCACGCCGTGCCAACCGGCTTCCCTCATTTCTCTTTTTGTCCAATTGTTTTTGTGGCTTTACAGCCATTAGTGCTTAGAAATTGGTTACTGTTTGGCAGATTGGCTCGGTTGCTACCCGGCGAGCCAAATCGCACGGTACGGTTGCCGGCTGGCTTACTTCACTTTCTAGACTCGCGAGTGTTGCATTCGCTTCGAGAATACAGTAATAGAACGCTTGCATGAATTACGAACTCAACTTGGAAATGTTAGAAGCGATAAAATTTGAAATGCTGATAAGCTTTTGTAATTCAGTCATAAAATAATGTTTATGTTTGCTTTGTGTCGAGGTATGATAATGAAGAAAACTTCAGATTGAAACATCAACATTAACGAGACTATAAACTCTGTTAGCAACTAGCATCTAGAATATGAATTAGGTTTGATCGGTTGTTATAAAACTAGTCAGAAAGACAAAGGACCCAACTAAAGCAAAACAATTACTTTGATGGACAAAAGGGTATAAAGAGGGATCCTGGGCGATTACCTTTTTGTTCAGATATAACAAAGAAAGTTTGGAAGGGGAACTTCTAGTTGGCTGATGTAATATCGACCCCAAATTGTAGGGCCGTAATTGAAATGCTTTTTGAGCTTGTTGCCGTGTGTTCACTTGCTTCATGCTTGAAGGAATATTGTTATTGCTTCTAAATTATAGATAAGGTTTTTGCATAAAGGCTGTTAATCCATTTCCTTTATTTATCCTCTTAATCCTTCTTAGAGAAGTCTCAGATTATTAAAAATATAGCTATCGCAATTTTAGCTCTTTTAACTTATACGAAAATATACGAAATTTCTCTATATTTTATTTTTACAGGATTTATGATTAATTTATCATTAACATAACTAACTTTATCTTAGGAGTTTGATTATTATAGATACTATCACTGTTACATTGGCAATCGTCTGATGCAATATCAGTTTACTAATTACTACAAGAACTCTCTGCCAGAACTGCAACTGATATGAAGTTGTTTATTCTGTTATTTATTCTGTATTAATATTTCTGTTTCTTTAATATTGTTTTGACTTTGACGATAAATTCTATAGTCACGGATGACAGATGGATAAAAAGCTTATCTGAACCATTGCCAACTATGTTTTTTGCGATTTTCGTAGAGTCGACAGTTAAAGTCAGCTTATTTTAATAAATTCTAAAATCATCAGCGTTTTTGCTGCAAGTGTCCATCAGCCTTCAGGTCTCGTCTTCCAGATGAATTTATTGGTTTGTTTGTTAGTCGAGAGCTCGGTTGCTTAAGCCAAGATATTTTTGGATGGATTCATTGACGCAATATCATTCTAATCGTTACGAGTGTAATTATAATTATTATAATATTTGTAAGTAGTTCTTTGAACTTAAAATATGAAAAAAAATTAAACCATTGGATTGTCTAGAATATTTAAAGTTTTGCAGATTTAGTCAATAGCAAAAAGTGCATTTATCTAATTTACTTGTATAAAACAAAGAATATAACAAAGAAAAAACAAAGAATATAAAACAAAAATCCACTGTGCACGAAAATAATATAAAAATTTTACAAAGACTTATTGGGTACAGTCAATCTGAATATCGATTTTATAATATTTGTTTTTCTTAAAGCTCTCTTTGCGCTTTAATAGGTACTTACCTAAACTTGTATTAAGAACTCTTTAAACTAAGAACAGTTGCGAGAATTATTAAATATTTTACAAAAAAATCACATAAGTATGTAAAATTTTATACAAAGACAAAGATGAGAAATCTTATCTATTAAATAAACACACAAGAGGCTTTGCAAGCCGACTAGACGTACCGACGCCCGATAGCGGCGTAATCTATATCTACATAAAATACAAAATTTCTAGAAACTTCTGATGATAACAAAGGAAATGCAATCGTGGCTGGGATTTAACAAACTAACAACGAAACAACACAAGGAAGATCTAAATTGTCAAAAAAGGAACACTCGAGTTGGAAAATCGATCGTCGAACCGGACGAACACGAACAAAGAAAGCCGGCCGGCGTTCGTTGGACGCCGGCGCGGAGCGGCGTGGAGACGACCACTACGAACCGAGACCCGGCGAAACTGGCGCGCGGGGCCCCCGCAGCGGCCCTCCGACCCTCCTCCCGCTTCCCCGCCACGGCTCTCTATAAAACCGGTCGGCGCTTCCCGGTACCGTCAGTCCGTGACAGAGAGCGATAGGGTCGGGTGGGTCCACAAGCCGAGGGCGAGACACGAAGCCCTGTGGTTACGAGATCAGATCTGATGCGGTCGTGAGCTTCGGACGTTTTCTATTTCCCATCGATCTCTTCACGATAACTAGTCGCCGGTCGGAAGCCGGCCAGTTGCGAGTGCGTTAGCAGTACAAAAGAGACTTGTGATATTTTCAACTAGTTAAGTTCCGCGAGGGAACGCTTTAATTTTCGGTATTAAAAGTGTACAATATAAGTAAAAATTTGGAAAACATGGAAATCCTGTCGGTCACCAATCAGTTTAATGTGGGATTCAACAGTGAAAAAGGTGAGTTCACTTTCTATTCTGTAGAGCGAGTACCTAGGTATCGAGGGAGGGAAGCGGCTTTCTAACCGCAGGCTTGCAGTAGTTGCTATGCGGCGCGCGCCGGTCAGCTGTGCCACTGTGGTGCGCTGCGCAGCCCGCCTCAGCTGACGTGTCAGCTGTTACACTCCGGTGCTCCCTTGCCCTTGGAACCACTAAACTCAACAATGTTCTATTTCTTCACCTTAACTTAGCATCTGTTCTACAACTCTACATGCATCGATGCCCTTATCGGCTAGCTTATCAGAAAACGAATTTGCATTATCTGATTGAGAAGTTATGAAATCATCGGCTCCAATTTGAGTTTATCTATAATTTCCGATATCATCACCTTCCTTAGCAACAAGGTTATTTGTATAAATTATTATCTCAGTGTCAAAATTTATCGGTCCAATATTTCCAGTTGGATTTTTTCAAAATCGATTCTAGTTTAAAAATTATAAAAAAAAATTAAGTATCATAACTGATGGATCGCACTTTTGTAATTTATTTTCAACTTTGCTTATTTATTTGTATGGTTGAAAAAGAAATTAACAGTGTATTTTGTATTGTCGTAGCATGGAGTGGTCCAACATGGCGGGAGGGCCCGGTGCCGATGCCGACGGAAGCGGCGCTGGCACAGCGGCTGGAGCGCGAGCTGCGCGCCGCCAAGAGCGGCAGCGAGCTCGCCGCCGCCGAGGTGTTGGTGCCTGCGGAGCTGCTCGCCCGCGCCGCCGAGAGGACGCTCGCGCTGGCCGAGGGCGAGCCTTGCGGCGTGCGGGGCGCCGCGCTCATCGTCGACGTCGCCGGCAGGAGGCTCGCCGCATTCAAGATAGACCCCAACACGCTCACCACGCATGAGATACATCTGCATCTTGAACACGACGCCACCAACTGGACCAGCATGTTGCCGCAATTCTTAAAGTGAGTATTGAGTATTGATCGCATCACGAACGATACATTATGATGTTTTAAGTAATATTGCGTATCTGTCGATCGTTTTATATCATGTGGCTAATGTGAACTTTCTTTTCAGAAATTTAACGCGAAGCGGCACCATCATAATCAGCCCCCAGTTCACGATAGAGAAACAGAAGTTGTTCAGAAGCCAGGCGGAGTGAGAGAGCTAGCGAGCCGAGCCTGTGATACCGCGTGATGCGAGCGAGTCGACTGACTGCCCTCCTCGATATCTACGTATCGTTAATTTTAACAAATATCAATATTATTATTATTATAATATATTATTATATATTTTTAATAAGAGAATAAAAAGCACAGCGTGATATGAAATACATAGTTGTAGAGTAAGTTGTAGAAGCGCGAGCGCGGGCGTGGCTCGGCTCGCCTCGGCTCGCTAGTGATGCGACAGATGCTTTGTCGAAAAAGTATCGATGGTCGGTCGATAGTGCGATATTATGTGACGGTCGAGTCGAGGCGAGCTGAGCGGTGCGGCGCGTGGCAGCGCGAGCGGCGGCGCGCGGCGGAGCGACGATCTCGTTCTCCCTTCGATGATTCCTCTCCCACCGCAGCGCCCCCGCCGAGCGTCGCCTGTACTTATTGTTCGTGTACGAATGTGTCCGGCCACCGACCACGACCATGCCGTGGCCGTGGTCGAGCCAGTGTTGTGGACGCGTGAGTGGCGCGGCGGCGTTAGGTGCGCATCCGATGATCTCAGTCGCCGCCGCGCGTGTGATAATGATACCCTGATCGATTTAGTCTTAGGTATTATTTTTTGTTTCGAGTTCGATTCTATTGAAGTTGCGTAGAGTTTGTATTTTCATGTATGTAATTGTATTTATTAGAGGCGACCGACGCGGTCGATGCGTGTACGTTTGTCGTATTTGTACCGGTTCGTACGTACATTTGTTTGTGATACTACTTTTGTAATGTATAAAATTTAAATGAAAAAAATATACTTTATGAATGAGAATAAAACGAATGCAAATTTATAAAGAAAGAAGGGATGTGTATCATAGAGGGCGCCCGGAGCGCACGGAGGCAATAATAAGGAGCGGTGCGCCGGTGCGACGCTGCGCCGGTGCACTCCGATATACTGCAAAGATCTCAGGTTATATTATTATAGTTATAAAAAGTATTAAGTTATTTAAGTTAACATGTAAAGATTGTAACGTTTTTGTAAGATTGTTTTGTGTCCAGTGGACAGTATCTGTAGAGACAGAGGTGACGATACGGCGCTCCCGAGATATGGAGCCGAATGCATTTTCTTCATCCAGTGTATATTACTATACATTATAATGTAAATCAATAGACTAACATTTTTTAAACGAAATCTAAATGTTTGTAGGGTCCAGTGTTTTAAACGCACAATATCATAGTACTAGAGCTCACTTTCATCAATAAACATTTGAAAAATGCTACGAAACATTTTTACTTCTTGGAATGTCAACATATTATACAAAACTAACAATAATTATGATTAATGTATCAATTGTTTATAATTGATATTTATTTAATAGTCCGTAAAAGAAAATGTAGAAATTATTGAAGAGAAAAATACATAGTTTCAAATAATGCAAGAAATTGTTTAAATCCTCTTATTCCCTTATCCTTCTTAAAATCCTGAAAACTACAGATATAGTAGAGCTTACAGAAGGTAGTTATTTTATGAAACCGAGTAAATAGTAGTAAAAGTACATGGTATCTAAAGGCGATCTTATATTCATAAATACAGATGACACCACACGAACCACAAAAACAAAGAATACAAAGTAGGTATGATTTCCATACATTAACATAATGTTAACCTAGCTAAAGACTAAAATTAAATAAGCTGAGGACTGAGGCGAAGCTGGTATCAACAGAATTATTGTGAGGCGAGGGCAGGGGAGGTGGGAGAGAGGGGTTAGACCGGTTGATACCGGTTCCACTTCGCAACCGGTCCCGCCTAGAGATTGGTGCAACCCCATCCTCAGGTTTTTTGTTCAATTAGTATACGTACACGAACCTGTCGGTACGGTTTTCTACATATTTTAAATGGAGTTTATACCGACGTTACCTCATTATAAATCGTTTTATATGGACAGTGGTCTGATAACGACGCGCCACGGTTAGAAACTTGGGACGAAGCCAACATCTCGCTCCATAAAGTTAAAAGTATCCTTTCGGAAACGAAAACAGGTCCGAGCTTTTATAACACGCGCGGAATAAAACCAAAACCATTTTATTTTATTATTACGAAAGTTTGATATGTCCATTAATAAAAAAAACCGGAGTGGCTTCATAAAATATACGAAAATGGTAATATCTAACCAAGCGGTGCCGTTTATACTGACTCTAAGTAAAATCACGCATGCCAAAATAGGCGCTATTTTATTGATCTGTCTTTGTATAGAGTCAATAATGGCTTAAACACGTAGATGTTTACGAAGGTCTATCTATTTTGGTTTCTATTATAACAAATTAAATTACATTGATATTTATCGTCGCACTTCCCACTAATATTATAAAACGCGACAGTTTGGATGTGTTATAAAGTTAACTCTTCATGCCAAAACAACTAAACTTAGGCTAAAACGGCACATTTTTTTAGTTATCCTACTTTTTATAAGTTATAATGTGATTGCATTTACCGTTACCTCTTCTAACTTAATCACTGAACCGATTCTGTTGAAAAGTATGCACATTAGTTGGTATATCCTGGACTATAGAGTAATTTTCAACGGGTGAAATCCGTGGGGCACAGCTAATATAATATGTTTAAAAAGTGGTCTAACTCGTAATATTGAAATGAAGCCAGTCGTAAAAGAGTATATTTTCTTCTGAGAATATTGAGCAGTTTATATTTAAGTGAAGCCTGGTATTTATAGAGTCACCAACTTAGCTGTTGAGGTGGACAACATTGCAACTACGGTCTGTCATTCGCCATTTTGTAAACGTCATTACCAAATTATTCACTAGCGATGCTGCTAAAAAATAATAATAATTTTAAAGTTATGTATATGCAATGATTAATGATTATGTATATAATATATTAATGATGTTAATTGAATCAAACAAGGGTTAGTTTGCTTTCTAACCGCAACAACGACACGATTGTGCGAGCGATCGTGACTACAATGTCGATGAGAATTCGACACAAACACTCGCGCTCACTTGAATAATAATTCGGTAATGTAGCGACACAATCGACAGTCGTACGACGTGCGGCACATCACTAGGCTTTTAAGTTTGTTAGATTAAAAAGTTTTTAATATGATCACGTCAATAGATAAATGGAAGACGATTATAATTGAATAATTTTGTAATAAAAAGTTGATTAATGTAATAGTAATTGATTAAACCTAAATCTAATCTAGGTACTCTTAAACTCTACAATCAAGTAAGAACCCACTTAAGTATAGGTACTTAGTAATAAGGTACCTTTGAATGCTAGGTACTTGATTATCTTGCCAGTAAGTGCACTCAATAGTCAATAACCATAAAGGTAGGTAATTTAGGACTGTAATAAGAAAATTACGAGCACTTTCAATATCAATTTCATACGCATTGATTTCCTTGTTGCTAAGCGAAGAAAACCTTCTAGAACGACACTAGTGCCGCCATCTGTTATCGTTATATGGAACTAATGTTACTTCACAAAGCCACAAAGGTGGGTAGGTATTATTTTGAAGGTGTGTTATACTTTGTATTACCTACATTTTATAATTTAACTGTCGCTATGTAAAAATAATTTACATAAACTGAAAAACAAGTTCCTTCTTTTAAAAATACGTTTTCAATCCATTTTAGATTCTATAAAGGCAAGAATTAAGTTGATTTTTGTATGTAATGTTAGCAATATGGTTTTGTATTTACTCAGCTTGAACAATATTGATTCAATTGTATTTAAGGCCGTTCTATTTTGGTCGATTATCATACTTTCTTAAAAGGTAATATTATTTTGGACATCTTCAAATACGCTTTTTTAAACTTCATCATATTTTTAATCCTAGATTCGACGAAACTTTACCTTCATAGTCCAAAGTAATAAACCCTGGGTAGGTAGGCCAACTCTGGTTAGGTATCCTGAAAAGGTACCAAACATTACTGAATTTGTATCTAGAGTCCAGGCTATCATATCGAAAATTCGTTATGGAAAAATTCAATACCACTTTGCCTGACCTGCGAATCGAACCCGTGACCTCATGGCTCATGGTAGAGAAAAAGCGTGCTGTTATTTAATTTTATGCATTTTACCTGGGAAAAGGTTGGGAATCCTTTGTACTCTAGTGAGTCTTATTTAAATGATAAAAAAAATATAGTTTTAGGTATTATGTCCAAGTCAAAGTCAAAAGGATTCAAATAAGTCACAATCTGACACTTTTGTAGGTCAATGAAGATAAACAGTATTGAGTCTACCGTGCGTTCGGAAATATACCTTTATAAGAAGAACGCACAAGAAACTTGTCGGGCTTAATTTTTCCAACTGGTTTCGTTACATTTGGAAGGTGCCGCGTGGTGGCTATGCAGAAATTTCCAAGCATCTTTGTCCTCTATGTACTGATTGATTTACTTTATAATAAGCTTTCTTTGGTAAAGTAGATTTTATATAGGTTTTGAATTTACCCTCTGAGAGCTCAGTTATCTCTTTTGGGATTATTTTATAGAAACGTACACTATTTCCTAAGAATGATGTATTTATTTAAGTATCTCTGCTTAAATAAATAATTTAACATAATGTTATGAAATTATATATGTAAATCAATCATAATTTCATATTTTAGTGTGTGTTAAGAGAAATTCTTTTTCACACGCAAATATAATAAAATATTATCGTTTGCATTTTATGATACCAGTCTTGTATGTATCTATACTAATATTATAAAGAGAGAAACTTTGTTTTTTTGTTTTTTTGATTTTTTGTTTTTTTGTTTTTTTGTTTGTAACGAATAGGCTCCGAAACTACTGGACCGATTTTAAAAATTCTTTCACTTATGGATAGCTTAATTCAGTGTGAGTGACATAGGCTATATGAGATTTTGAAAAAAAAATAGGGATCCGTAAGAAAACTGCAATATTGTGAACCAAGGTGTCACATAATATAATTACCATATTCATAAATTTGCGTGCGCTGTGAAATCCATTGATGGTACAATAATATAATGTACTAGGGGTTTGTAGTACTTAACAATATCTACAAAATAGTCCACGGAAATTTTATCCATCTATTTTGGTTTAGTCACAATAATCGAAACAGACATTATATGCATGCGCTGTGAAAAGTATTGGTGGTAGAATAAAATAATGTACTAGGGGTTTGTAGTAATTATCAATGCCTACAAAACGGTATACATAGATTATATCCATCTTTTTTGGTTTAGTCAAAATAATCGAAGCAGTGATTATTTTTCATGCGGTGTGAAAACTATTGGTGGTAGAGTAAAGTAATGTACTAGGAGTTTGTAGTACTTATCAATACCTACAAAACAGTATACATAGATTATATCCATCTTTTTTGGTTTAGTCACAATAATCGAAGCAGTGATTATTTTTCATGCGGTGTGAAAACTTTTGGTGGTAGAGTAAAGTAATGTACTAGGGGTTTGTAGTACTTATCAATACCTACAAAACAGTATACATAGATTATATCCATCTTTTTTGGTTTAGTCACAATAATCGAAGCAATGATTATTTTTCATGCGGTGTGAAAACTATTGGGGGTAGAGTAAAGTAATGTACTAGGGGTTTGTAGTACTTATCAATACCTACAAAACAGTATACATAGATTATATCCATCTTTTCTGGTTTAGTCACAATAATCGAAGCAGTGATTATTTTTCATGCGGTGTGAAAACTATTGGTGGTAGATTAAAGTAATGTACTAGGGGTTTGTAGTACTTATCAATATCTTTAAAATAGCCCACGATAAATTTATACATGTGTTAAGGTTTGGTCAGTGTAACAGAAATAGTCCTTAATTTGCGTGCGCTGCGTAAACCATTGGGGTTATATCTATTAAAATACAATGTATCACGAATTTACTCCTGTTAAACGTTCACTATACCTACTTCTGCTACCGTGCGAAGCCGGGGCGGGCCTCTAGTCACTAATATTATGGTGATTAATAAGGCAATTAATTTATCTAAATTCATTATGGATCATAAACTTATACTTGTATTAATGATTATAACAAAATAAAATAAAAACGACTCGACTGCCTCGGTGGCGTAGTGGGCGCAAGCTCGACTGCTAATCATGAGGTCCCGGGTTCGAGCCCCGGGTCAGGCAGTGAACGTTAAATATTGAATTTTTCTATTAGGTATTACCTCAGTAACTGCCTGGTGTCTGGAACTGTGCCCGGTTGATAGTAATAGGCTCGCACCCTTACAATAACATACTGGCGAAATGTGGGTGTATCCACTATGGGACTTAGTCTTGGGTACACCTCTGCTTACCCCTTCGTGAAAAAAGCGTGATTGTATATTATGTTTTGTTGTAAAAAAAAGCCAAACTAATTATACCAAAATGCTTCAACTTAAAAATAATAAAACTTGATAATTAATAAGAATTGCTGAATTTTGTCATAACTATTAGTAAATAGTAAATAGTCAATGTGTTAAAAAAGGTGAAGTAATATTTAAGGGGGTGCATCTACCCCTTTAACTAATAATTTCGACTTCCCATAAAAAGACGTGTTTTTTGCGAATTTAGCCATTCTTTCTTTAGGAGGTTGTTACGGTTAAAGTGGTAAATGTACCCCCATAAGTAATATACTACATCCCTTATTGACACGTTGTATTGTGTGAGTATGTATAAGAATCATAAAATATTATAGTACAGTACTAAAGTATAGTATTATGACAGCCTGGTTGGCACAGATGGTAGTAGCTCTGCTTTCTATACTGCAGGCTCCGGGTTCGATCCCCGGCCAGGTCAAAAATTTGTGTGCGTGAACATGTCTGTTTGATCTGTATCTGTGTGTTATAAGCTTATATAAGTATGTATATCAGTCATCTAGTTACCATAGCTTCTAGCCTAGTTTGGGACCAGATGACCGTGTGTGGAAATTGTCCCATATTATTATTATTAAAAAACAGTATATATCGCGAGCATCACGTATTTAGTAAGTAGATATAATATTATGCCACCCACAGTAGGAACGTTGTCCTGTTATCAATGCGTTATCAGTGGCAACATGATTACACACACTCGTTTTGGATGTCTAACCACGAGTGAGATTTATACATTAATTCAATATATTTTTGTCATTTTCTCTAAGTATCTTTATCTCCTTAAAAAGTAAACTTTTTCTCTATATTTAAGAAGTCTTGTATCCATTTAAGATGTTTACTTCCGCATAGAGACCACGCGGCACCGACACAAACAAACGAATGTAACCAATAACCAAAATATTGTAAAACAATCTGTTGAAAAAATTAAGCCCTACAAGTTTCTTGTGCGTTCTTCTTGTAAAGGTATCTTTCCGAACGCACGGTATACTCACAGAGGAGATGACCTCTTTCATCCTGATCTGTGGGTAGACTAGACTCATTACTGTTTATTATTATTTTTATGATAGTGACTGACAAGACGAGCAAATCAGGTGCCTGATGGTAAGCATCATGATTGCCCATATCGGACACAGTGCCACCCAGTGTTTTAACATTTCAAAATTCTGCGCGTCACTGCACCCTGTGATATTAGATGTTTAATCTCGTCATGCCCAGTAATTTCACTGGTAATATTGGTCTTCAGACCGGAACACAGTAATGTTTGCATATTACTGCTTGGCGGATGAATAACTGGCAAAGGTGTGGTACTTTCCCAGGCGGCCCCCTGCAAAAGAGGCCTACCACTACAATACCTCACTATTTTATCCATTCCTGTCACTCTACAGATCCATCACAACAAAATCATGGTGGTACAAAAAGATTTAGTAAAATATATGATGCGATGGACCTATCTCTCCAAATGAAACACTTGCACAAGAAAAGAAATAGTTGCAATCATTGACGTAAAATCAAGACGTGTGACACGCTTTGACTGGTCGGTCCAAATAAATGTGGTCGCCCAGGCAACATTTACGTTAATCTACTTCAGTTGCACCTGAAAATTATTTTATGTGATCACGCTGGATGCAGGCCACTTACAACCGGATTAGATGGAAATCTATATCTATAAATCTATCATAGGCCTCCCCCATGAGAGGCCTATGTTCAGCAGTGGACGTCCTATGGCTGAGATGATGATGATGATGATGTCGTAGTTTGTCTAAAATCATCATGGCTGGTTGTGTATTTCAAAAGTATTTTAATCACTGGTAGAATATGAGCCTCAGGACTCAGGACATTACTTCTTCGCTTAAGTTTAATGAAATTATTTAATTTTAAATTGAGAAATAGAAAACTCCTTCCTACTTATATAATAAATGTGAAAGTTTGTTAGAATGCCTGGATGGATGTTTGTTACTCTGTCACGCTAAAACTACTGAACCGATTGGGCTGAAATTCGCTGTGTTATTATAGTAAAGACCCTAGATTAACACATGGGGTACTTTTTTAACCGATATTCCCACAAGAACGAATACTACGCGAGTAAAACCGCGGGGCACAGCTAATTTCATATAAAATGACATAAAATATTATCTGCTAAAAATTAAAGTCCAAGTTTCTCAATTTTAATGTTAAAGGGGCACCTGTCCACCTCCCTAGGAAATTGTCATCGGTTGCAATAGAACATAATATAATGAGTAGTGCATATAGATGTGTGTTAATATTGTGTGTTGATTAATGATATAATATTAGGTAGGTACGTATATAGAGAATTAACAATTAACCTAGTCACATTGGAATAAATTTAGCATAATATTTACATTTTTTAAAGTTAATGCAATTAATCGAATTAATCAACCATTAAGGAAGCTAATGGCGAGCATAATTAATATATCTATTTATGTACCCTATTTTTCGATAATTGGGACGGAAATTTATAATTAACATAATAGGTAACCTATGCAATGTCTTCTCGTCCAAAATACCTCAGTGCCTCAAGTCGAAGGTCTTCGACCAGTGTGTTACCAGTGATGACTTACGGATCTGAAACGTGGTCCCTGACTGTGGGCCTTATCAGTAAGCTCAAAATAGCGCAACCAGCTATGGAGAGAGCTATGCTCGGGATTTCTCTACGAGATCGAATCAGAAATGAGGAGATCCGTAGACGAACGAAAGTTACCGACATAGCCCAGCGGATTAGCAAGTTGAAGTGGCAATGGGCAGGGCACATAGCACGTAGAACTGATGGCCGATAGGGCTGCAAAGTTCTCGAATGGAGACCACGGACTGGCAAGCGCAGCGTAGTACGTCCACCCACAAGGTGGACAGACGATTTGATTAGGACGGCGGGAACACGCTGGTTGCAGGCTGCTTACAACCGGACTGGATGGAAATGGACGTCCTATGGCTGAGATGATGATGACGAAGATCATAATACGAAAGGACTCAAGTTACGTAGGCCTATTAGCACCAACTAAATTAACAAGAACCAATGTTTAACCGATCGTTATATCTCTGGTTGGACAAATTTTAATATTACGCGCTGCATCATTTTAATAACTGATAATAATATGCTAAAAACTTTAGATTAGATTAGATTAGATTACTCTTTATTCTGAACATTTATCGTAAAATATAATAACTAAAGCTATACCTAAAAAGTGTATAAGTAAAACGTATTGGTCAACAAAGGGCGGCCTTATCGCTTAACATTAATATTTTTCATAAACGTGCAACGTGCAATCCAACTACTCTTGTCCTACTCCTACTTAATATTATAAATGCAAAATTTTGTGAGTTAGGACGCCAAAACTTCTGAAACAATTGAGCTGAAATTCGGTATGTATAACTTCGACCCTAGAGAGAGATATCATAACGGCCGGTTAAGAATTGGTTATTGATGAAGATGTTTGTGCAACTCGGCTTTAGTAAGTCAAACTCAAAATGATTATATAAGTAAGGCTCAAGAAGACATTTTTAACCGTCAATAATGCTAATAAAGAAAATTCGGAAATAAACCTTTACAAGAAGAACGCACAATAAACTTGGCTTCAATTTATTTATAACTGTGTGTTTTACATTTGGATTGGTTACATTTGTTTGCTTGTAAGGTGCCGGTTGCCGGTGGCTATAATATGCAGAAGTTTCCAGGCATCTTAGTCTTCTATGTATTGGTTAACTTTATAATAAGCCGTCCTAAAATTGACTATAAACAGGTTTTGAATTTACTCGTACTCTCTGTGAGCCTCGTTATCTCTTTTGAGATTTTATTATAGAAACGTACACAGTTTCATAGAAAATACTTATATATGTTTTAGATAATCTTAAGTACAACTAATATATATTTATTCCTGGTACCTATTCGTACTTGATTGTCACTATTACCACAGCTATTACTTTTAAATTAGTTTTATTAGTACTATTCCTAGTTACTTGGTAGATCACTATTTAATTTGTATTTTATGTACAGTTTCTCATATCCAAGTTTAATTGATCTCCGCCAAATGTTTGACAAACTGACAAAACATCTGTTTATTAATATTATTATTAATTAATTATTATCTATTGTAAAGTAGGTACCTTTAGATCAGCTGACTCGAACACCTTTGAAACCAGATGCTACTTACAATTTGAACTGTCAAGTAACCGTAAGGGCAGTTAGGGATCATATTAATGATAGTGGTTTCTATAGAATATTGTGTTTGGGTGAATGGCACGAATTTCAAATTCGTTTGCACGCATTGTGTTTTTGCACTAGCACAAAATCTATTTATAAACTCTTAAATAGGTAAAATAAGCCAAATATATGACCTTAGCTTCCAGCTTGAGTCGTTAGTTGTAGCTTCCAGCGCTTTTGATTTTTGATTAATAATAATATGGGACAACTTCCAGACACGGTCACCTGGTTCCAAACTAGGCTAGAAGCCTGTACTATGGTAACCAGAGACTGATATACATACTTATAACACCCAGACACAGATCAAACAGACATGTTCATGCACACAAATCTTGATCTGGCCGGGGATCGAACCCGGGGCCAGCGGCACAGAAAGCCGAGTTACTTCCGTCTGAGCCAACGAGGCTGTCAAATGTGGGATTATCAAAACTATTTTTTGTACATAATAATACTTATATGTTTATTCAATTCTTATATCATTGTATCAAAAATTATGTATTTCATAAAAAAAACTTACACAATTACATTAAGAATACTGTAAATAAAGATATTTTCAAAATTTCAGACTAAGTATTGTTATATTGTTTTATATATACATAATTATTGTTATTAAAACCTAATATATTATTTACTACTAAAGAAATTTTCAAGACTACGTTCCTGTGGGAATTTCAGGAATTACTTTCTTATTCATATCAACGAACGAATTCAAACTTTCATAAAGTAACAATTACTAAGGATCTTTTCTTGTCCCTTGTCTACATCATATTATTAAGAATTACTAAATATCAAAAATCATAAGATTTTTTTTAACCAAATATATGATTTACGGCAAATAAAGGCCATATTCAGGCCAACAATTATTGAGTGAAGAATGGTTCCCTATTACTTCAAATTACTGTATTTATTTTCATTTTGTATGGAAGTCGAACCACCTTAAAATAATAATATTTTTTTATTTAAATCTATTTAATATGCAAACATTTCCTAAAATCTATTAAAACATAAGTAATAATCTGTTCCATTAAGATTGTAGCTGGCAACTCTCGAAGGTAAACTTCAACGTTTGTTATAAAGCTTCCCCGTAATGTTGCCATCATTTATTTTAATTATGGAAGTTGCCGAGATTATATTTCCTAATAATTGGGGCACAAGGAAGATTTATTTTAATGTAAGCTTTTAAAAGGAAGATTGTGTTGTATGGCAGGGAAGATGAACAAAATGGCGACGTTAAGAGGCATCCTCGCCATCATCTCTCTCGCATTTAGACCTTTCATAGATCGGTATTCTCACCGTAAATTTCGGTGGTAAAAGTTGGAAATTCACTGCTGAGCTAGGCCTCCCCCATAAGAGAGGGCTTTGCTAATACTCGCCACGCTTGTTGAACGGGTTGGCGACTTGGAGAGCGCAGTTCGATGGTCATACGTAGAGGACGCTGCTGCATCCTATGGATCTGTTAACCCGTAGCTGGCTCTTATGGCACCCAAGGATAGAGAGGGTGAGGTAAAAGCCAAAACAAAGGCAAAAGCGGCTAAAGCGGATCAGCAAGTTGAAGTAGCAATGGGCAGGGGCAGGCTTAAAGTTATTGAATGGAGTCCACGGACCGGCAAGCGCAGCGTTTAGGTCGTTACACCCACAAGGTGGACAGACGATCTTATAAAGACAGCAGGATCACGCTGGATGCAGGCCACTTACAACTGGATTAGATAGATATCTGTATGGGGGAGACTTATGTTCAGCTTTGGACGACCTACGGATGAAATGGTGATGATGAGAGGTATAAACAGGGTCATCGAGTTGGTTTGGACTTCTAGTAGGTGTCATGATCTCGCTGCGGTTTAGTGCTTCGGCGTACCCGCAGCCCCGACACATGGCGTCCCGCAGGATGTCCCCCAGGGTTTTAGTCAGTCGGGAAGATCCCCTTCAGAGACTTCCCATCCTGACATAACCCGGGTATCTGTATGCAGATTTCCCTGGGTCACAAAAAAAGGTGTCATGCTCTGAAGTGATGTTAAGTTGCTTCCAGGGCCACCGTCAGAGGGAGTGAGTCTAGTTATTGTAACGATCTGAAGCAAGCAGAGTAACAGCTAGCCAGTTATACAACTACAATCTACAATACACCTTTTAACCTACTAAACGGCTGTTAATTCAATTTAGCTGTCAAACACAATTCTTAGCATGGAAGTTATCATGCAGTACATAAGCTTGCACGTTTACAAATATCGTTATTAAGATATTACTCGTATTTATATTTTATTATTAACTAGCTGTGGCACGCGGTTTCACCCGCGTAGACATCGTTCCCGTAGGAATATCGGTAACAAAGTAGTACCCTATGTGTTATTCCTGGGCCTATGCTACCTATATACAAAATTTCAGCCCAATCGGTAGAGTAGTTTTGGTGTGATATAGTAACAAACATTCATCCATCCATCCGTCCAACTTCATAAACTTTCACATTTATAATATTAGTAGGATATTACACAAAATGCTCTTACCTTGAGCATTACGTCGAGCGTATCAAGCATTCGCATGAACGTTACATGAAAATGCTTTTGAAAACTGAGCTTTTGTCAGTGTTGTAACATTCTTACGAATGGAAAAAAATATTACCAACTTGATATTTGAGCATTATACTAGAGCATTAAGTTTAAGTATAGTCCTTTGTATGAAAATAATTATTAACATAATATTTCCTTAGCTACACTGTAATAAAAACATAACATAACATACATTCACGCCTTTTTCCCGAAGGGGTAGGCAGAGTTGAGGTGTACCCAGGACTCAGTCCCATAGTAGATACACCCACATTTCGCCAGTATGTTATTGGTCCCATGTAATAGGGGGCGAGCTTATTGCCATCTACCGGGCACACACTGTAATATTCATTAAAATATTAGTAGATTATAACAAATATGGTGGACTGCCTCGGTGGCGTAGTGGGCGCATGCTCGACTGCCAATCAAGAGGTCCCGGGTTCGATCCCCAGGTCAGGCAACGTGTTAAATATTGGACTTTTCCATTAGGAATTATCTCAATAACTGCCTGGAGTCTGGAACTGTGCCCGGTAGATGGCAATAGGCTCGCCCCCTATTACATGGGACCAATAACATACTGGCGAAATGTGGGTGTAGGTACACCCATAGTAGTAACTATGGGACTAAGTCCTGGATACACCTCTGCCTACCCCTTCGGGATAAAAGGCGTGAATGTATGTTTTTTGTTATAACAAATATGACTTAGAATGATAATAAAAAAATCTATAGGCCGTAGGCGCTGACCTAGAAGAGCTCTGTCACTGACTAACACGTACACATTGACAGCAGTTCACACTTACATACATACGTACACACTTTACTATAAATAGCTAACAACAAGGGCCACTTATGGACCTTACCACGTACACAACTCTCCCTATAAACACTTAACAATTCTATTCCTTCAACATAAGGTTGAAAATACATTTAGCCGCTGACCTATTTATTTGGTACGCGTGTACTAGACAACTTTATTCATTAACTCGCGGAATTTGTTGTTGAACTTTATTGCAAGAAAATAAGATTAAAAATGGTTTGTGTTTGTAGTATGTGTATGTTTGTGATTATGAACAATTTTATTACGGACTGGTTAATTTATTTGTTTGCAGCTCGCCCTACCACTTGCCTCCGCGACAGTACCTACCTACTATAGGAGTACATACATAGCTAGTTGTATACATGATTAGATTTATGCGATACTAGCTGTGCCCCGCGGTTTCACCCGCGTTGTCTTCGTTCCCGGAATCTCGGGAATAAGTACCCCATGTGTTATTCCAGGATCTAAGCTACTAACCAAATTTCTCATCGGTTCAGTAGTTTTGGCGTGAAAGAGTAACAAACATCCAAGCATCCGTCCATCCATCCATCCTCACAAACTTTCGCATTTATAATATTGGTAGGATTATGTTCATTAGTTAAAGTATGAAGCTATATATTAGTATGTATAAGCGGATTGCATTGTTCCACTATGCCCCAACAAGCCGCCCCACTGGTGGGGCATAGTGGAATGCTACAAATTATGTCGCGGAATATGCCCCACTATAGGTAAGTGCGTATGGATATATTATGTTACCGGAAATGTATGAAACCTAGGAGTTCTATACAATTCCTAAGAAATGTATACAATACCGAAGCTATTTAGGAAATGTATAAAATATTGTTTCAAAGATTTTTTAATACACAGATATCCTGGGAAATGTATTCATTTCCTAGGAATTGTATAAAATTCCAATATCGTATTAGGAAATGTAAAAAAATTAATGCTTACTGAATATTAAAAGAATATTTTTTTAATTTCTATTAGGGCTCTCGTTGAGACCCGCAGGTAACAAACATGCCGTGAAATATAATATCTTCTATAGGGCTGTTTATTAATTAAACTTCAATCATCTATTTATTAATTTCTAAAGCCCATCTAGCACAAAAACTATCATATATTATAATTTATTTATTTCCACAGAAACGGCACTATAGTCTTAAAAACTACGGACTAGACCTTACCTCTAACCTAACATAATTTCCGTTTAGTACTTAGGAAATGTATGGATTTTTTAGGAAATACGTCCAATATAATTTATTTCACACATTTCAGGACTCAGGACATTACTTTTAATGAAATTATTTAAATTGACAAATAGAAAAAATTACAATAACGACGACCCGCCAGTTAATCACCTATGCTCGATAATATTTTCCACCATATTATATTTTAACCGGATTATTATTTTCTTTATATTGTGTTTTATAAAATATAATATTATACTAGAAATAAATTAAATATCACTATTAAATAAACATACACTGATTTAAATAAATAATCCCACATAATAAAAGTCCTGGGCAAAAACTAAATTTTCAACGCAGAAATTATAAACGTAAGGCAGATTTTTTATGTTCTTTGGTAAGATAGGTAAGGATTATCATATTTTGTGCAAAAAGATTTATTTTATATTATACTTAATCGTAGGTAGGTAATATTAATATGCAGCTAATTTAAAACTTTTTCTTATTACGAAATAAAAAATTGTATAACCCAAAGCAAAAATTTCAAAATAGGTATAGCTCGACACAAAAGAGTAGAAACGGAACTAATTTAAAGTGTATGTTTTGATTAAATTGTTTTTACTCTAGTAAGAGGCAGTGGCGCCCCCATTATTTTCTACTCTTTTGTGTCGAACTATAGAAAAAGGCTTAGCAACAGATATAATATGATTAGTGAAGCAGAGGTCTGATAACTCTGGTTGGTTTATGTAACAATAATTTGAGCGC
This sequence comes from Hemistola chrysoprasaria, assembly GCA_947063395.1. Taxonomy (NCBI): domain Eukaryota; kingdom Metazoa; phylum Arthropoda; class Insecta; order Lepidoptera; family Geometridae; genus Hemistola; species Hemistola chrysoprasaria. Next base: position 366,728 of record OX346724.1, read on the forward strand.
TTCCAATTGCCTTTTTTAATGTGACCATCATTTTTCAACGAGGAGAAAGGTCTGCTTTACGTAATTCGGTTAAAGAATATTATTATAAATATAATAACATGCTATAATACAAGTTACCAAAGTTAGTGTGGTTTGTTTTCCTATTAAACTACAAATTATTTTATTTAAAAAAGTTGGTAGGGTCAAAAAGGCACGACTGGCTGTCCATAGAGGAGAGTGCTGATACCCATACTAATGTTAGATAACTAGTATATATGTTAAGTCTGGAAAGCAAGTCAGAGGAAGCATGAAAGTAAGATTAATGCTGTGGAGATGAGAAGCCTGAGAAGCATGACTGGAGTGACTTTGATGGACAAAGGAAGGAATAGTGTGATAAGGGAACGTTGTGGCGTGGTAGAAGATGTAGTGAAAAATATAGAGAATGGATTGGTTTGATGGTTCCGATCCATCTCCTCTATATAGAGGAGATGGATGAATGTAAATCAACAAAGGAGATTTTTATGGCGAGTGTGAATGAATAGTCATGTTGGTAGCGATCGACCTAGGCGTAACTTTTTTTTATGATAGTGAGTGACAAGACGAGAAAATCAGGTGCCTGATGGTAAGCATCATGATTGCCCATATCAGACACAGTGCCACCCAGTGTTTTAAAATTGAAATTTGCCTGCGCCTGTCACCCTGAGTTATTAGTTGTTGAAACTCGTCATGCCCAGTAATTTCGCTGGTAACATTGCCCTCCAGACTGGCAAACACAGTAATGTTTCCACATTACTGCTTGGCGGATAAATAACTGGCAAAGGTGTGATACTTGGGGAAGTATTGGGGCCGCCTGGGGAGGCGGCCCCCTGCATAAGAGGCCTACCACTACAAAACCTACCTAAAGTTAATGGTGTCTTAAGAAAAGACCAAATACCTATAACCGACGAGCATGTATTAGGAATGTAATTGAACAAAACTACTTTATAGTACACCTAAATGGTACCTAAGTTGGTCACCCTTCCCAGCGGGTATCTCAATTGCGGCAGATTGGCTAATTGCGATGAATATTTCTAGAGCGCCAAGTGATTGCTGACATGCGGCTGACAGGCTGGGGCTGCCGGCGGCGGCTGGGACTCGCGCGCTTGTTAGCTAGCCCACTAGCTAGCTATTATATAGGTAGGACAAGTGGATCGTCACGTCCTCATTACACTGTGATGAGAGGTCAACGCTGACATAAAACAAGCAGTACATAATAATAAAGGAAAACGGTGCGCTTAATAAAATAATGAAGAACGCTGGAAGAGAATAGGCCACTCATTGTCGACCACTAAGAATTACATACCTAATACCTACTTCATTAATTACTTTAAATCTAATAAAAAAATATTCTGTTGTCACCAGTGAAAAGGAAGCGAAGGAGTTTATAATAATAATAATATGGGACAACTTCCACACACTATCATCTGGTCCTAAACTAGGCTAGAAGCCTGTACTATGGTAACCCGATGACTGATATACATACTTATATAAGCTTATAACACCCAGACACAGATCAAACAGACATGTTCATGCACACATATGTTTGACCTGGCCGGGGATCGAACCCGGGGCCTGCTGCACAAAAAAAAGAGTTACTACCATCTGAGCCAACGAGGCTGTCATTTGTTTGAGACCCAGCGGAAAGCAGAATAAGTCAGCTGCGGATAATTGTACTTATACGTGTCTACAGCAAAACGAACCAAGAAATACCTAGTTCCTTAAAACGTATAAAAACTAAAACAATCACGAAATTGTTCATCAAACAATTAAGAAATCAAACAGCTCAGAATATTATCATTTAAATAATAAAAACCAGATATTGCGGTTAAATGACCAGTCGTAAAGTCAAAAGCGATATTAATAAAGATCCATCACAAAAACACTCATCAAGAGAGCGAAGAGAATCAACAATCCAGCCATTGTTGAGAACTATAAACATAATGGTTGAATATTTGCATAATTCCGCAAAAACAACAATGGTTCGTCTCGGAGATTGCTCTGGATAATTTTAATTTCCTTTTGTTGCCTGTTGCTGTTGCTAACTTGGAGTGGAATAATGGAGGCGTGGCAGACGAGCAGACTAGTTGCTGCCACTCGACACTGCCACTTTAGTCACATTATGTCGCTCGTAAACACGGGCTATAATAACCGGTCTTTTGATAGGCGCACACGGATACACTCTACCTCCTAGGTCTTACATGTAGAGGCCCCTTTGAGCTTTTATCAAAACATGAAACAGAATATAATATAATAAACATAAATAATATTCCTATTCGGGTCTAAGAGACTGCGTTTTTTTTCAATAACGTAACTTATTTTTATACAAATCTTATGTTTTATATTTTATAAACTAAGCGGGTGGGTTCTAAAGCGGTCTGTTCGCTTGAAATACAATTTGAAATGGGTAGAAACTTTTCACCCACGAGCGCACCCTCCGCACCATTCTGCGTGGTCGGCGCTCTGAGCGTGGGTGAATTTTTTTCCCATTTCAAATTGTAATCTATAGTTTCTGAATAGTATAGGTAGAGAAATCTGCCGTGTTATTTTTACAGATAACATTATTATTATGCTTTAAATTCATCTAAGTATTAATGCATCTAAGTCGGTGATGATAATTCTAGAAAAAATTATAATAATGAAATCACACCAAACAGTAGTTTAACCTAAATGATCTAAGTAATTAACTGAAAGAGTTACCAAATAAAGATAAAAAATCGCGAAACTGCAAAGTGAAAATGTGAATAGACAATGATTGAAATAATTAGAGTTGATTGTTTAAAGACGTGATAAGGAGATAAATTGCAGTAAACTAAGTAGGTATCTGCTGAAGAACACAATTTACAATAAGACCTAAGTACCTAATTGGGTAATTACTTTAAGTCTCATAAAGAAGTATTTTTAAAAAGCTTAGAGTAGATAGATACTCATAAAATCTGCCGAAACTTTGAACGAAACTATCTCGTAAGAAGAACGTACTAATAAAAAAAATTGTAAGGAAAAAAATTGTATACTACAAGCTCATATTCCTTTAGCCGTTAGAAAAGAACTGATAATCTTCAAACGGTTAAACCGAATAATAGACTTAGCTAAGAACACTCTAGATCACGTCAGCTTTCAAACAAAACCGCATCAAAATCTGTCCATCAGTTAAAGAGCTAAAATGCCACAGACACGTCACACTTATAACATGACTGTATTTTTCAGTCAGGGATTCAAAAAGAATAATAAAAGTAATAATTATCTACGGAGCTGAGCTCTATGTCATCCTCGCACAAGTATATTATGATGTATGACGACGATCATACAATTGACGGCCATACACCTTATACAGGACACAAATAGAACTTGGCAGGAGTACAACACGCGCGTGTGTGTGAACATGTGGACTTCGTTAAACCATATCAGAAACTGGTGAAGTTTCATTTTAGGCTAAAACTGGAGGATATTTTATTCAAATAATATGTTATATGATATATATGAAGGGCGATGATACCAGTGAAATTAGTGGACATATAATATTTTAGGGTGACAGGCGCAGTGCAGTGCCGCGCAGAATTTAAAATTTTAAAACACTGGGTGGCACTGTGTCTGATATGGGCAATCATGATGTTTACCATCAGGAATCAGGCACCTGATTTGCTCGTCTTGTTCACTATCATAAAAAAATGTAGTCTTAATAATACATTATAATATTATGATTTATATGATTATGAAGAAAAGCCACTCGTCATTTAGTTTTATAGGTAGTGAACGTCTAATTACTTATGCGAGTATAATTGGGATTTTTAGAGTTACCAAAAAAATTAAGAGTTTATTAAAGAAAATAAATGATAGAAATATGATCTTATAAATTCATAATGTATTCTATTTCTATTTACCTATTGCCGCTAAATAAACAACCTGTTTGAAATTGTCATATAAGACATTTACTGCAATTAGAATAAATTCTTATACTAATTAGAATAATAGTAATACGAATGAATTTGATTTGTGGTAGGTGAGAAGAGGTGACACCTAAAACTACTACTAGGGTTCCTACTAGGACCCTTAGGAACCCTTTATATGCGAGTCCCATTCGCATTTCATCAATTATTTTTTTATTCTTTAATCAATCAATCAATCAATTATTTTTCGTTTTTTTTTGTTATATTGTTTATTCTTTAATCATTCCATGAGTATATAATAATATATTCCTTACTCATCCCAATGTAATAAATGAAAAAAACGAGTTTGTATCAACAGTCAGCAAAATCATCGTCATAATAAGTTGTGTATCTTTTTCAATAAGAGCACTTACACAACTTCATAAAAAGTACGTGTGTAAGATGACTCGTGATTATAATATTAACCACAATTTTTGTAACACAATTCTAATACACATTATAATGATTTATGATAAAGTCGTGTTCAGTTCTCTCGCTGATTGTACTAAAGGTTCAATCACACTAACCTTGACACCAATCCGACCGACGTTTGGTAAGCGTTCGACGCACACACTTGCACATTGCATGTTTATGTAATATATTATATCTACATACGTTATTGCTATATTGTTACACGTTTTGGCATGGTTTCCTACACGTTATAATAATGACTTTTGATTATTTCCTATATTTAACTGAATTTAAAAAAGGAGGTTCTCAATTGACTGTATGTTGTTTTTGTATGTTTGTTACGCGATTACTTCGAATTATGAATGTATTTTAATGATATTTTTTTGTTTGGTGTGTCATATATTTCAGAGGTGGTTTATATAGAGGGTATATAAATTTTATGGTTATTGATTTTTTATTTCAAGATTGTACATATTTTAACCATTATTATATAATATTATGTACCTCTGTAATAAGTAGGTATAGTCTAAATGTCAGTTTTGTTTTTTTTTTTGTAAAAAAACAACTAAATAAATTATTTTGACTGCGTCCCGGCATCGATTCCCAGGTCGAGCAAAATGTGTTACTGTATTTGCCAAGGTGTATTATCCAATAATTTATTTTCTTCAGTCATATTTTTTTCTTGTTTGTAACCAATACTAGTTAAATATGGTTGGCTATTATTTCTACGCATGCATCTATAATCTATGTCCAATCAATTTGGTGCACAAGAGCTATTAAAGTTAGGATAACACAGTGTAGCTTAGCTCCGTAGCAAGTTACAAGGGTTACCTTGATAACTTAGTGAATTAACTAAAATCATATCTGCGATGGAACATTATGCAATCTCTTGCGGTCCCACATTTGATGCACCATTGAACCATTGGAGACAATTTAGATTAAGTAAAAGAGAGAACCAATAAATAAGGTAATAAAGAATTGCAAGGGGAGTTTCCGACCTGGCAACACCTCATTATGGAAAGACCTATGTCCAACAGTGGAGATCCAATGGCTGAAATGATGATGGTAATGATGGCTGAATTTTTTTTTTTTTTTTTATGTTAGTGAGTGACAAGACGAGCAAATGAGGTGCCTGATGGTAAGCATCATGATTGCCCATATCAGACATAGTGCCACCCAGTGTTTTAAAATTCAAAATTCTGCGCGGCACTGCACTGCGCCTGTCACCCTGAGATATGAGTTGTTGAATCTCATCATGCCCAGTAATTTCGCTGGTAAATGACTAATTATGTGGTAATAAGCACAATATTTATTGCGAAAGCACAGATTCATTGTCTTTAAAAGAAACACACTGACGAACCTTTTTAATACCAACAAATACTGAAGGGTTTTGCTCCGTTTAAAATTCTATGCAATTTTTTGATGAATTTGACAAAATGTAAATCACCCTTTCTGAACACAAATAGAATAAGGTTTAGCTCAAACAGGGGAATAAAATAAATAAAGGAAATAGTTGTTACATAATAGGTAGAGGTGGAGTGAAAACAAACATAATTTAAGAATAACCAGATAGCAGTAATTACGGGCGCGGTTTTATCGCAGTCATAATTCTGCAATCGTATAAACTTCATACTCAAAGCATACCTACCTAGTTACTGATTCTAGAAAGATCTGTGTAGAGGGAGTTATACACTAACAAGCATTACAACACACAAGGCGTGCCATATTTTGCCATAATATACGCCGCAAGTAATTTCGAATGAGGCCGGTTTCCGGATATTGAAGAAAATATAACTTTTATTACGTTTCACGTTGCTGCTCTCATATTAAAATTCTTCGGTGTTCTTTTTCTTAGATATATGATGCAGACTCGCAAATTCAGTCTTGGTCTTCAACACGACCGTTGCTATTGGACTGCAGTTAAGAGATGGATAAAGAAATGAATGGGTTTTTGTTACTTCGCCACAAAGTTATTTCGCCATGCAAAAAATTATTTGTTATCTTGCCACAGTTCTATTTTTGTATTATTTACATCGCTCCAGGTTTTTTCTAACTATTGTTTTATCACAGTGACCTTTTCTAACTATTGTTTTATCACAGTGACCTTTTCTAACTATTGTTTTATCACAGTGACCTTTTCTAACTATTGTTTTATCACAGTGACCTTTTCTAACTATTGTTTTATCACAGTGACCTTTTCTAACTATTGTTTTATCACAGTGATCTTTTCTAACTATTGTTTTATCACAGTGACCTTTTCTAACTATTGTTTTATCACAGTGATCTTTTCTAACTATTGTTTTATCACAGTGACCTTTTCTAACTATTGTTTTATCACAGTGACCTTTTCTAACGCGTAGGTATAAGGGGTGTGATGCTCCGGCGCAGCAAGCATAATATAACTTATTCACGGTATTATTATTGAACTGCCTCGGTGGCGTAGTGGGCGCATGCTCGACTGCCAATCAAGAGGTCCCGGGTTCGATCCCCAGGTCAGGCATAGTGTTAAATATTGGATTTTTCCATTAGGAATTATCTCAATAACTGCCTGGAGTCTGGAACTGTGCCCGGTAGATAGCAATAGGCTCGCCCCTATTACATGGGACCAATAACATACTGGCGAAATGTGGGTGTATCTACTATCTACTATGGGACTGAGTCCTGGGTACACCTCTGCCTACCCCTTCGGGAAAAAGGCGTGAATGTATGTATGTATGTATTATTATTGAAATTGAATAGTTTCAAATTGTACAATTTTGGCGGTCCAGCAACAAATGCCCTGCGGTCCTATCGAGAATATCTTTTTTAGTTTTCAATTACGCGGCTTTTTGCAATCGTCCAAGATATTTCGCCATGATTCTGTTTCTTCGAATGTCCTGCGACATAATGTTTGCAGGTACTTAGTACTTACTTATTGAATTATCGTGTAGTGTGCAGCCATCTTTATCCCAGTACAACGTCGTCAACATCGTCGCTTTCTATCTGTGATTCGTGATAACAGTAGAAAGGACTTTTTGTCATAAACCTCTTCAACCTTTGTACTCGTATGTTGAGTGATCATTTTCTTAAAATGATGTCATTAAGTTTTTGTAAAAATATAATGGGAATTTTAACGGGAAATGACAACATCTTCAATCAACTTCGCAACAGTTTTGTAAACTACAGTATAGATGTAAAGCTGTCATGTAAATTGTAAAGAATTGGTAAAATAAATAAATAGGTAGTTAATAGGTACATGGTTGGTTGGAACCATTCGTGTGCGAGTCCCGTACGCATTGGACCAGTTTAATTCCGACCGGCAATATTCGTGGTCATAATTCATCCAATATACACAAAAACATAAAATTAAACTTTCTCCTAAATAACTCCGTGAATTGGTGAAAACCGTCTAAAAATCCGTTTACAGTATCAACATAAAGTCGAATTGAGAAACTCCCCCTTTTTTAAGTCGGTTAAAATGCTGAACAAGTGAATGCTCATCAAGGAAGTGTAGCAGAAGTCTCGTGCTATCTTGTTGTGAAGTTAAGTCGAGTAAATACAACGTTATCGTCTATCACCGCCCGCGCCCGACCAGTTCGGTGGTAAGTGTGAACGCACCTTTAACTGTTTGGTTCAGTACAAATTAAAAAATAACTAGATAACACTAACATATACTTAACACCTCACCTTAATAACTCATATACTTAAGAAAATAGCTAGTTAATCTTGTTATTAATAACTAGCTGTGCCCCGCGGTTTCACCCGCGTCGTCTTCGTTCCCGTGGGAATATAATAATATATACTCTACGTGTTCCGGGGTCTAAACTATTTTCATATCGAATTTCAGCTCAATCAGTTCAGTCAAAAACTTTAACATATATAGTAAATATATATATTAATAGGATAGAATGTGCAATCCTACGCGTGAAAGCCTCGTAAATCGTTTTTTTTTAATTAGAATTGATTTTTATATTCTTGAACATACGAAAAACAAATATCAAATATCATAACATTAGAGGTGAAGCCTCGTACAGGCTGTCATTGAGAAAATTCTTAATTAAAAGCTCAATTCAATACATTGAATAATAACTAAAACTATTACAATAGTTTATATTAGACATTTATAAAAATAACTAGAAAATGTAGCCAATATTTTTGCAACACCTAAAACTCTTCATTGGTAATTGTTTAGTATTTTTAAATATAATTAGCATTTTTTTTATAGTACCGTTTTTATAACCGACCCTGCTGAACCCCAAACAAACAGACATAAGCTCAGTCCATCCGTAGATAATGGTTATCTCAAGGATGAATTAAAAAAATACAATTACGTAAGCGTTCCATATGTAAACATGTTTTTCAATCAAAATTACAACCTGAAATAAACTTAATATCATAAACATTTAAGGTATAAAATACCTTGGAAATTGTTTAATACGATAACGAGGCATATTATACCTATTTTCGTAGTGTTCCTAAGTGGTCTAAGTTTCAACTTACTATAGCATAAGTATCATAAGCACTATATTTGTAATTTGTATTTTATGTATTTTAAACGTTTTCAATATGGAATCGATGCAATCACCTAAGTGACTAAGTGCGTTATATACTTAAATATATTTTAAAGTTGACTTAATAATTAAATATAGGTACACTATAACGAGATTAAAAGTCAAGTGGATTTTTTTTCTAGACTGCCTCGGTGGCGTAGTGGGCGCACGCTCGACTGCCAATCAAGAGGGCCCGGGTTCGATCCCCAGGTCAGGCAGTGTTTTTCATTAGGAATTATCTCATTAACTGCCTGGAGTCTGGAACTGTGCCCGGTAGATGGCAATAGGCTCGCCCCCTATTACATGGGACCAATAACATACTGGCGAAATGTGGGTGTATCTACTATGGGACTGAGTCCTGGGTACACCTCTGCCTACCCCTTCGGGAAAAAAAGGCGTAAATGTATGTTATGTATGGATTTTTTTACCATCGTAGCTCTGCACGTGTCGGAGTCTATTCTTGACGTTACTATTTCATTCTAGTTCTCGTTCTCGCTTTTATGTCTCTCGTGCTTTCATGCCTTTCCTGAACCGATTGGGCTGAAATAAGAATAGTATGTACTTAGAGAGTTTAGACCCTCGAATAATACAAAGGGTACTTTTCATATCGTTTCCACGGAAACGATGTCTAGGCGGGTTAAGTCGCGGGGCACAGCTAGTACGAGTGTCAAAGACGATCTAATAAGGCCAGCAGGAACACGCTAGATGCAAGCCGCTTACACCCGGACTAAATGGAAATCTATGGGGGAGGCTTATGATATCATTTTCTAACTATTTCTGTCCCGACACCGACCAAACGTGATTTACTTGTACTTAATCTCCTCTCCCTGCACGGTTGGCTGGGAGAGGTCGCTCTTAGCGATATGACCGCTAATATTTACATTATTTATTAGAATTGTATTTTGAATTGGACTGCCTCGGTGGCGTCAAGGGCGCATGCTCGACTGCCAATCAAGAGGTCCCGGGTTCGATCCCCAGGTCAGGCATAGTGTTAAATATTGGATATTTCCATTAGGAATTATCTCAATAACTAACTGCCTGGAGTCTGGAACTGTGCCCGGTAGATGGCAATAGGCTCGCCCCCTATTACATGGGACCAATAACATACTGGCGAAATGTGGGTGTATCTACTATGGGACTGAGTCCCGGGTACACCTCTGCTTACCACTTCGGGATAAAGGCGTGAATGTATGTTTATGTATTTTAAATTTAAGGTTTGTTTGTTTATTATATAGAGTTTATGTATCTATCGATGTTGATAATGAGGATGTGTTTTATTTCAATATTCCTCCTCAAAATAACTGAGTCGGTATTAACCTCCGGCTTCCGGAAGAGTTACTAATGTGATAATATAATATATAATATGTTCCTCTCCCTACATGGTGGTTTATTTTTATGATACAAGACGAGCAAATCAGGTGCCTGATGGTAAGCATCATAATTGCCCATATCAGACGCAGTGCCACCCAGTGTTTTAAAGTTCAAAATTCTGCGCGGCACTGCACTGCGCCTGTCACCCTGAGATGTTAGTTGTTGAATCTCGTCATGCCCAGTAATTTCGCTGGTAACATTGCCCTTCAGACCGAAACAGTAATGTTTGCACATTACTGCCTCTGGTCATTACTGTGGTCTGGAATAGATATCTATTAACGATAAGACTTCTTTCTTTATAAATAACTAGCGGCCCGCCCCGGCTTCGCACGGGTAGCAGAAGTAGGTATAGTGAACGTTTAACAGGAGTAAATTCGTGATACATTGTATTTTAATAGATATAACCCTAATGGTTTACGCACCGCACGTAAATTAATGACTATTTCTGTTACAATGACCAAACCTTAACACATGTATTATTTATCGTGGGCTATTTTGAAGATATCGATAAGTACTACAAACCCCTAGTACATTCCTTTATTCTACCACCAATACTTTTCACATCGCATGTGAACATTCATTCACATGCATATAATGACTTTCGATAATTGTGACTAAACCAAAACAGATGGATATAATCTATGTATATTGTTTTGTAGGTATTGATCAGTAACAATCCCCTAGTACATTACTTTACTCAACCACCAATAGTTTTCACACCGCATGAAAAATAATCACTGCTTTGATTATTGTGACTAAACCAAAAAAGGTGGATATAATCTATGTATACTGTTTTGTAGGTATTGATAAGTACTACAAACCCTAGTACATTACTTTACTCTACCACCACTAGTTTTCACACCTCATGAAAAATAATCACTTTTTCGATTATTGTGACTAAACCAAAAAAGATGTATATAATCTATGTATACTGTTTTGTAGGTATTGATAAGTACTACAAACCCCTAGTACATTACTTTACTCTACCACCACTAGTTTTCACACCTCATGAAAAATAATCACTTTTTCGATTATTGTGACTAAACCAAAAAAGATGTATATAATCTATGTATACTGTTTTGTAGGTATTAATAAGTACTACAAACCCCTAGTACATTACTTTACTCTACCACCACTAGTTTTCACACCTCATGAAAAATAATCACTTTTTCGATTATTGTGACTAAACCAAAAAAGATGTATATAATCTATGTATACTGTTTTGTAGGTATTGATAAGTACTACAAACCCCTAGTACATTACTTTACTCAACCACCAATAGTTTTCACACCGGATGAAAAATAATCACTGCTTTGATTATTGTGACTAAACCAAAAAAGATGGATATAATCTATGTATACTGTTTTGTAGGTATTAATAAGAACTACAAACCCCTAGTACATTACTTTACTCTACCTCCAATACTTATTACAGCGCATTCATATTATGTCTGTTTTGATTTTTGTAACTAAACCAAAATAGATGGATGAAATATCTGTGGACTATTTTGTAGATATTAGTAAGTACTACAAACCCCTAGTACATTATTTTATTCTACCATCAATAGATTTCACAGCGCACGCAAATTAATGAATATATGTGACACCTTGGTTCACAATATTGCAATTTTCTTACGGATCCCTAATATTTTTCAAAATCTCATATAGCCTATGTCACTTACACTGAAATAAGCTATCCATAAGTGAAAGAATTTTTAAAATCGGTCCAGTAGTTTCGGAGCCTATTCGTTACAAACAAAAAAACAAAGATTCTCTCTTTATAATATTAGTATAGATTTGTTATTTATATTATAATAAAAATTGGCTCACATGTAAGTACACCTATGTAAAATTGTATACCTATTACATATTATATTTGTATATAATATTATAGTGTTATGTATGTATTTATATTATAATCTTAATGTATTATGTATAAGCTTATATATATTATAGTATTACTACTAGGTATATATAATTAAGTATTTGGTATGTATTTTATTTATTTAAGTATAATGTGTTTGAAACCACCGTCCTTCAGTCTAATATATTTCCTTTCCCTACATGGTTGCCTGGAAGAGCTCGCTCTAAGCGATAAGGCCGCCAGTTGTTACTTTTTTCTAGTTTTAAGTTTTTCTTTTTTGTTATTTTCTGTTATATTGTGGTACCAATAAAGAGGTAGAGTTTATTAAATTAAATTAAATTAATTAAATATTCGTTTATTTCAGGCTCACATGATACATAACACATCACAAAATTACAGATTTTTAATGATTAAATAAATAATTAAGACTATATAACATAAAATTGATTAAAATGTCATAAAAATAAAAATAAATGCCTACAAAAAAAAAAAAAAAAAAAAAAGAAATTACATTACAATTAAAACAAGATAAAATGTGATAAAATGTGTGTGTAATGTGTTATTTATCTATTTATTTATCAATATCACATTGTCGACATTGAGTCTAACTATAAATGTAGGTATCTATTTCAATAATGTTAAGGAAATTGGACCTTGTCGCTATTACAAATTTCTCTACCTCACTCATTTTTCCACTGAATTTAGCAAACTTTATAACGACAAAGTGCAATCTCATATTTAAGTTTCAGGTAAAATAGGTTTGGAAGTGTACATATTCCAATGACTCAGTGGTTTAGCATACAATACGGGTCGAGGTTCGATTCCGGTTTATTCTTGACCTGGAATGAACATGAATTTGCTGTAATATATTATTTTTTCATATATTAGTAGACTTTATGTATATTTATTACGAATATGTAAAATACTTTGACGTCACAAGAAATTTGGTGAAAAACAAAATGAGTCACTTTTTGATTTGAATAAATTCAAATTATACTCGTGATTATACTCGTAGGTAAAACCAGATTATATTAAATATAATATTAAAATTAAAGTTATGTGATATATCGAATTTTTTTATAAGAAAAAAGGTACCTATCAATATTTCGCAAATGCGGGATTTTTTTGTTTTTATTAAGTATTTTTATGAGTATTAAATACTGCACAATTATCGAAGGAGTGCGGCGCGAGTTAAATTTTCTGGTTTCAAACTTTATCCATAACTAGCTGTAGGCCGCGGTTTCACCCGCGTAGTCTTCGTTCCCGTGGGAATATCGGGCTTTCAGCCCGATCGGTTTAGTAGTTTTGTCGTGAAATATCCCTCTAGACATTCATCATGCAAACTTTTATCTATAAGTTCGAAAAGGTGTAGCAATATCCTTCCGCACGCGCGGTAGACTCAGTACTTTTTATTTTCATTGACGTGCAAAAGTGTAAGATTATGACCTATTTGAATAAATCTTTTTGAGTTTGAGTTTGAATATTTAAGGGTGCGCAATTCGCAAAAAAACTACTTTCCATATTATTATTTATTTGTCAATCAGCTGATCCTGTATGTATGGGAAGTTTATAATATTTTTTGCGGATTTTATGCCCCATTATTACATGGGACTTATATACATAACTGGCGATGTGTGGGTGAGTGTACGTACTATGGGACTGAATCCTGGGTACGGGTTGTTCCGTATTCATCCTATGACGTCTCATCCCATTTAGTTTTTATTCCTAAGTAACTCATCTTCGCCCTTCATTCGCCCTCATCTATCTACCTCTTCGTCAAAAGACGTGATTGTATATTATTTTTTGATAAAAAATTTGGAGATAGGGTAGTATAGGGTACCTACGTGCAATTTGCTCAGTGTGAAGTTTGCACAGTGACATATAATGAACAACAGAGATAGAAACACGTACCTAAGACATAAGTGCGACCGAGACAACAATATTGGTCGCTAGCACGACCTTACTTAACTGACGTACGTTGACCTAATGGGACCTAATTTCTCCCTTTTTTTTTAAATCAATGATACTAGCCTCGTTGGTTCAGATGGTAGTTGCTCTGCTTTCTGTGTCGCAGGGTCCAGGTTCAATCCCCGGCCAGGTCAAACATTTGTGTGCATGAGCATTTCTATTTGATTTGTGTCTGGATGTTATAAGCTTATATAAGTATGTATATTAGTCATCTGGTTACCATAGTACAGGCTTCTAGCCTAGTTTGGGACCAGATGACCGTGTGTGGAAGTTGTTCCATATTATTATTATTATTATATTATGTATTAAAAAAATATAGTACAGTTTGGCTAGACAAACGATATTGTTTTTAAAAGACTCTTTGTCCTTAGAGATAAGTAAATCTATAAATACTTGTCCCAAATATAATTTAGTCACCTCACAATAAACATTATCTGTCATGACATACCCTACCTAAGTCACGTCTGGCGATAAGCCGGTTGCTGTACTAACTGGGCAAATAGAAACTGTCTGTTTGTCTGTCATACGTAATTGCTTATGTAATAATGTAGGTACATACATATTACAATGATTTTATGAAACCTATTTAACATTTTGAAATTTATAATATTTGTAATAATGACTTTTTAAATGTAAAAGAAAAACAAAAAATGTTGTAAGTAAAAAGTTTTAAGCTAAAATCGAATATAAAGGTAGAAATCAAATTCTCTAGATTTGTGTGAACTATCCTTTATACAAATATTTATTTTTTATATTTAATTTGTTTAAACTTATACATACTTAGTTTATACCTTATTATATAATAATATATATAATTAATTAATAATACTTATAGATCAATACTTAAAATATTTAAATAAGAATAAAAGTGAGTTGGACTTTTGAACCAAAATCTTAACAAATATTAACTTTATTACCTACTACAGAACTATAATATAGTATATTTCTATACCCTACCTACAATAATATATTATAAATGTTGTCGTTATAAACGTAAATATATCTGTCTGTCTGTGTTTGACATTCTGAATCAACACTATTTTGTATGAGTTATTGTATATATAAAAGGGCATGTCAATTAATTCATTTATATTATAATTATTTTTAAATAAAACGCAGATTTTAACCTTATGTTATAAAAAATAAAGATTCCTTTAAAAATATCTTGTAATATTGTCAAGCGGAATTTGACTTTAACTTTGTACAAATAAGGTAATAAAGAAGGCGGAACATTATCTAAAATCCAAAACAGCCACTTCAGATATGAATATGACCTCTCGCTATCACAACTAAATATAATATTATTTAAATACATCACACATATTGTTAAAGTAATAAGTCTAACTAAAATGCTACAGAAAAATGCACCTTATTTCAAAGTGTATAAAAGATACATTGTCAATTTGGTGGAAACATAGAACGATTTGCAAAAAGGAAGATATCAAAGTGGGTTGCTCAAACTAGATATTACCAGTTTTTGGGGAGTTATTACGTAAATGTGAATAGCAACAGGGCTGATGACAATATAATTTACAGCGAAATTACTGGGCATGATGAGATTCAACAACTCATATCTCAGGGTGACAGGCGCAGTGCAGTGCCGCGTAGAATTTTGAAACACTGGGTGGCACTGTGTCTGATATGGGCAATCATGATGCTTACCATCTGGCACCTGATTAGCTCGTCTTGTCACTCACTTTCATAAAAAAAAAAAAAAAAAAAAAAAATATATTTTTTTATTGCCTATGTTTTTTTAATATCAGAATAATTACCGTATTCAGTAATAGGTAGATATTATATACAAAATTAAAAAAGGGTTTTTTATCTGAAATCGGCGAATAAAGGATATTGGAGAAGTGGTCATATGTCAACATTAAATAAATCAGATATTCGACTAGGGACATTTACACGTAATATAGATTTATCATACCTACCTTTTTTTATAACACTAGTGGCCCCGCCCAGCCTCGCACGGAAAGCAGAAAGTAGATGGGTATAGAAAACGTTTTAACAGGAGTAAATTCGTGATACATTGTATTTTTATAAAAATAACCTTAATGGTTTACGCAGCGCACTCAAATTAATGTCTATTTCTGTTACAGTCAAAACCAGGGATACACTGTCCGCGGACTATTTTGTACATATTGTAAATACTAGAACCCCCTAGTACATTACTTAATTCTACCGCCAATAGTTTTCACACCGCATGTAAAATAATGAATGAATGACTGCTTCGATTATTGTAACTAAACCAAAATAGATGGATATAATGGCCACTGACTATTTTGTAGATATTGATTAGTGCTACAAACTCCTAGTACATTGATTTATTCTACCACCAAAAGTTTTCACACTGCATGATAAATAATGATTAAGCTTTCCATAAGTGAAAGAATTTTTTTAAATTGGTCCAGTAGTTTCAGAGCCTATATTTGTAACGAACAAACAAACAATAAAACCGTAAACACAAAAGACTCTCATTATAATATTTTATTTTATTTTATTTATTTTCAAAATCCACAGCCCTTAAGGTAAATAGGCATAATAAGGTTAATTGTTGGCCGATTCAATTTTCTACATTTAATTGGTACAACCACAAAGATGACTCAATGTTTGAGACAAAGGACACGAAGGGTTACCATACTGTAACTTATAGTTAGGACAAAATTTATTAAGATTTTTCTTTTCCCAAATTTGTTCCTGCTCTAAGACAAACAACATTATTTTCCCGCTATAAATAATATGTATATGAGTGTCGAACGTCAGCTTATTTTACTATGTCTTATATAATGCTACGTTGGTGTTAGTAGGCATATGGTGATGTCATGCGATACCCTTTGTTCCCCTTCTTGACAAAGAGCAACAAGTTGAAAATCGAAACTAATAATAGATTTGTTTTTGGACAGTGATAAGTTTTATTCCAGATTCTAAAACAGGATCCTCATTTGAAACGACTCTTCTCTTCTTTCCAAATAATTATCATCATCATCAACATCTCAGCCACAGGACGTTCACTGCTAAACATAGGCCATAGATATCCCCCATAGATTTCCATCTAGTCCGGCTGTAAGCGGCCTGCATCCGGCGTGTTCTTGCGACCTTATCATGCAAATAATATAATAAAATAATTTATTCTAGCAGGTATTACTCACCCACAGCCCACAACCACCCACAGGGTGGACGATCTGATAAAGACAGCAGGATCACGCTGGATGCAGGTCGCTTACAACCGGACTAGATGGAAATCTATATGGGGGAGGCCTATGTTCAGCAGTGGACGTCCTATGATGATGATGATAAAGTATTTGAATGCAACTTCAAAATGTCAAGTCTCTACGTGAAGCGGTTAAGACGTTGTCTGACAGTCAGGACAAGTATTTTATCTACAAATTGTCTACGACATGGCCACCGCCTCATGTAATGTCAGACGAAGCCGTGTGAACATAATGAATACAGTTTACAGCAGGCTCGTATTATCGCGAGTGTGTTTATGCAACCGGTTATTTTTAGAAACCCTTCACGAACTTGATTTTGTTTTTTTTATTTTTGCAGTTTGCATGTGATGAAAGGAAATAATATGGCTTTTTTGTCTTTGTTTCAAATATGGTTTTCACAAAAGTTTGTTAAACCATAGAATAAATAGGCTCCCCAGCTGCTACGATCCTTTTTTTATTTTTAACGTGTGGAAATGCATTTACGCATACATGCCCGCCAGGGGGAGGTGGGCGAGTTATGTCGGGCTCGACGAGAAGCGCCCATACCGACTAAAACCACACGATGAGCAGTCCCTCGCCATGTGAGGCGGGATAGGGTCGCGCTAGCATTCACTATCCCGCCTCGGCGGTTGGCCCCTAGGCCCCGGCCCTTGAAAAGGATGACTACGCTCACTTGGCCATCCCTCAATCTTGTGGAGCTATAAGCTCCGGTGTAGAGCCCCCCGACTCTACACCGAAGCCCCACTACGGAGGATGAAGGAGGCGGGCAAAACGCCTCCTTCCTGCCCCCGCTCGCCTGCGACGAAGCGGGTCAGATTCCGCGTCGTTCTCTCTGACCCGCTCCGCCGCCTCCTTCTGCGATATTACATCCTCGCACAAGGAGACCGCCGCCCGCCACAACCGCTCGCTGCCGAGCATGGCATCTATCATGCTCTGCAGCGAGAAACTGCCACCCATCGCCACCGCCAGCGCCCGTCGTTGCGGTTCCCAGGCGACACACTCTTCCAGAGTGTGGAGCTCCCCTCGTGATCTCCTCGCCGCCACGAAGTGGTAGACTTCGGCGAGGATCCCGGCCTGAAGCTCCCAGGGGGGATCACTAGAGTTGCTACGATCCTACGAGTAATACGATTTTTGCTTCTTCCACTTTGATCATATTATATCGTTAAACTATTTAAATACATTTCAGGGATGCACCTTTTTTTTATGATAGAGAGTGACAGGACGAGCAAATCAGGTGCCTGATGGTAAGCATCATGATTGCCCATATCAGACACAGTGCCACCCAGTGTTTTAAAATTCAAAATTCTGCGCGGCACTGCACTGCGCCTGTCACCCTGAGATATGAGTTGTTGAATCTCATCATGCCCAGTAATTTCGCTGGTAACATTGCCCTTCATACCGGAACACAGTAATGTTTGCATATTACTGCTTGGCGGATGAATAACTGGCAAAAGTGTGGTACTTCCCCAGGCGGCCCCCTGTAAAACCTGAAACGCACCTGAAATGTATGTAATGAATTTTTAATTTATGTACTGTTTAATTCTTTCATTAACGCATGTTTAATTACGTAATTTAGTTAAGTTAATTATGAATTTCTGGAAAGATAGAAGTAATAATAAAATACAGTAGAATATAACAATTGATTTAATATAATTATTAATCATTGTTTTATTTAATCATCGTTGTAAATAAACGTGTTCTTAACAAATAAAATTGAATTTCATTCATTAATCCTTCCAAAATATACTGTCATTTTCCTCCAAAGATAAAAACCTATAAATATATTATATCAAAAAGGTCACGTCCTCGTTGAGATAGCAACAATCTCCATCGATGTCCATTGCTGTGACAACACGTAATGTGTGCCACGATACGGTAAATAGGCCAACATGATTAACGTAAGAAATAGATTCCAATTGTCTCGGCCTTAATATCTAATCCTGTCTTGATTTGTTACCGACTAGCAACATATAAATATATACAGGTGAGTCGTAATTAGCAGCGTCATAAAGGGTCTTTGTGTTATTAGTACAATTTTTTTTTTAAATCTATTTAATAATGAAAAAAGAGGGTTTGCTCAACATACTTAGATCATGCCACTCCCATTCCAGATTGCTCTGGAGACAACTAACTGATATAGTGAAAAATTATTTACAAAATTAGCTAAGGGTCAATAATTTTTTTTAAAGGTGTAACCAGCCCTTAGGTGTACCTACTATGGGGCACTTCACCAGTTTTTTTTTTTTACTACCTCGGTGGCGTATTGATTCGCAATCTCTATTGCCGATCACGAGGTCCCGGGTTGATCCCCAGATTAAGCAAAAGGTTATTGGATTTTTCCATTATGAATTTTCTCAATACTGGAGTCTGGAACTGTGCCCGGTAGATGGAACTACCTTTTACATGGAACTGATAACATACTGGCGAAATGTGGATTGTTCCACCATGCCCCACCAAGCTGTCCCGTGGGGCAAAGTGGAATGAGTTTTCCTAATATGGAAATGGGTCTTAGGTACTCCTCTGCCTACCCCTGAGGGAGAAGACGTGTTATGTATACTGTAAATTCACTTTTAAAGTAAGTAAGCACGCTGTCACGTCGACCACGTCGATCCCTGCGACTTCTAACATCAAAACGACGAGTCTCACGGCAAAAAGTACACTTCAATAGTAAAGCAAAAAACAGTAAGTACTTACTACCTAATTCAATTTTAATAACAATCATTCTCTAAATAGCAGACTATTAAATGAAATGTCTAACATCCGTTCGCAGTTGTTCCATTACTTATTTCTCCACGGTTCGTTAACTAAAATAACGTTTTTTTCAGAGATCTTAATTGACTCGAACAATGTTCGTTGAAAAACAAAAGTTGCTATGGTAACAATGAGTACTTATATGCCTAGAGCGACCGTCTTCATAATTCTGTACGAAAATAAAAGGCCAGTCTCTCTGGGCGTGTGTGCGTGTGCGTGATGAGTTCTTACATTTGTCACAAATTTACCGTTGTTTGCAATGAGGTAATGTAAAATAGATGTAAAATACGTATTTTTGAAATTTATTTAATGAAATAATTTTATATAATGTTGCAGTTATGATAAATTATAATGTTGCAGTTATGACTAGTCAGGTTGTTTTTAATCTCATTTTGTATAATATCTGTTCAACTGTGATAATTGTGAATCTCGGCATTTTACGAGTAGGCTCATGTCAAAGTCAAATTAAAAAAAAAAATTCAAATAGGTCGCAATCTGACACTTTTTCACGTCAATGAGAATAAACACCTAATGAGTCTACCGCGCGCTCGGAAAGATACTTACCTCTACAAGAAGAGCGCTTAAGAAACTTGTAGGGCTTAATTTTTTCAACTAATAGTTTTACAATACTTGGTTTGGTCACGTTCGTTTGTTTGGAAGGTGCCGCGTGGTGTCTATAGTCTATGCAGAAGTTTCCAGGCATCTTTGTCCTCTGTGTTTCTAGTGACGGCGTGAGCCAGACTCAGTGAACAGAAAATCAATCGCGTCCCACTGTTGGACACAATTCTTTCTACGGGTGTGCTGCTTCTGATTACATCTATAAATTAACTTGATCGAAGCTAGTAACTAGGCAGTTATCCAATTCACGTATGTACATTAAAACACCGAGGCCACGCGATTAACTATTTAGATAAGTGTTGGTAAATTAGAATAATTCGGACGCATTGCCGTGGCATTATATATCATAGAAGAGACATTGTACTCGTTTTAGTTCACGAGGCCAATCTTGATGTCAACGCTGCCATTGTCAGATAACAATTTAGTTTAATGAATTTAGTAATTTTGTCGAGATTTATTTCAGCTAACTCTACATATGATACCGCAGGGTAGCTTAACAGGATCCAAGACCTCTTAGCAGTTTGACACAATCCTATGGAAAATTTACTAAATCGATGTTTTCTATTCCCCTGTTTCCTCCGAATACAGTAAAACTATTTGATATTGATTATTATATGATTTGATAACTATTTATATCCTGATATTTTATTTTTTAATCCAAACAAGTTTTCAGTGCATTTTTATTTTTCTGAGACTTTTTTTCTTTGTGCAGGTTACTCGTTTGGATTAAATTAGATTTTTTACTGAATCTTTGTATTGGTATTTTCTAGAACCTAGTTGTCTTTATTTTACGTAATTACATGTAGTATTTTTTATATCTAACTTATATATTCCCCATGAGACGGAAGTAGCATTCATCTAGAAATCACACCTATAGACTAATCTAATAGTTTCCATCCATTCACAATAGTCCTTGCACCTAGCAGGGGCTGTCTTTGAGCTCATCATCTGCAGATGGTTTCAGAGATGGACCCCGAAAGGTGCTATCCATTAGATTAAAATCTCAAAGAGACTTCTGCACATTGGACCGAAAATGGTCTCCGTGTATTCCTATCAAAAGATGGTAGAGCTCCGTAGAACCTGTCTTTTCGAGCTGCAAAAATAGGTTACCTTTTCAAAGTGCTGTTATTGTTATAAGTAATATTTTTTTTACCAAATTTTTTATACATACATATTTTGTTAAAATCATATTCAAAAGACAATCGTGTCGTATTCTATAGTCTATAGGTATACGTTATAGTTGTAAACACAAGAAATGAACACTATAAAAACATCTGAAGGCTCCAAACTGAACATTAGTAGTTTTTCCTTATAATACCGTGAATATTAATAAGTAACTGCATTGAACAGATAGGACAAAATAGGAATAGTGATTGCGTGTGGAGGTCAAGATTGTTTGCATCGCAGCGCCATCCTTGTTACCTAATTTATTTATCATTTTCCTAATGCCCCACAATGAAAACGTGCCCATATTTTGTGTCTACATTTGTAAGTTAGTTTTATAGAGAAAAAAACTGCCGCCTTGAGGTGCCGGGTTCTATCCCCAGGTTAGGCAAGGAGTTATTGGATTATCTCTATAATAGCCAGGCGTCTAGAGCTCTGTTCGGTAGATACTGCCGAAATGTTATACCTTCTATGGGGCCGAGTCCTGGGTGTATTTCTCTCGGCCTACATATTTAGGAACAAAACTTGGGTGAATATAATGTTAAAAAAAGAAAAACCGACTTCTACATTAATAAGAACATTAATGTAGAATAAGTACATTAATAAAAAATTGAATTTTGATAAAATGTAAGTGCAGTAGATACTTCGAGCAGAGTTGAGTTATTCTACCAAACAACTATGAGTAACTAAATATATATTGTAGGTAGATATAAATAGTAGTAGTATAGTAGATATACATTTATAGAATGGGTTCATTATATTCGGAGCAAACAGGGGAATACAAAACATCGATTTGGTAATTTTTTCATAGGATTGTGACAAACTCCTAGAAAGCCGCGTACGCTCTTATTTTTGTAACATTCGATTTAATATATTATGGTCATCTTATTAGAAAAATAAGTACTTAATAAATTGGATTATGTACCTACTTAATTATTATTCTAAAAAAATATTCACTGGCAAAAAACGTTACAATAACCGCTAGATGTATTTTGTAAAGCATATTCTCAATATATAGGTAATGGTTAAAGAGTCAGACAATCAAACAAATATCAAATCAAACAGCTCAATCCCATATAAAAATAAAATAGCTTCCTTCATGCATATCATATAAACGAGCATAATATATAATGTAACACCAATATATTATGTCGATTCGGGAAGCCAAGGCCAATCGGCGAACAAACATGAAAATAAAGAGTGCTTTGTACATCGTTTACATACAAAACAAGTATATTCTGAATTCTGACTCATATGTATATCATGTAATGTTACACAAAGACTTTATATACATATCTATATAATAGATATATTATGTTTTTATGTCATCAACATTTGTGATATTTCCTTGCTTTCAGGTCTTTGTTATGTTATTCATGAGTCATACTTAGTTAAATTTTGTTAACTTCTGTTATTTTTTATACTTCAATAATTAAGTTATTAAAAACGCACGCCAATAAAGCTTCCAGTAGGCATGATTTTTCAGACTTAATTTTTCATGGTCATAATTCAGGCAATATATCTATATACATAACACCTTAATGAACTGTACACATAAACTTTCCTCTTGAATCACTAAGTCCTATGGTGAAAGCCGTCTTAAAATGCCTTCAGCACCTAGTCGAGTTTAATCCCTAACAGATAAGACAGAACCGGCAGGGGGGCTTTACATTGTAATAAGCGATTGTTCTAAATGGTACTTCGGACTCGTTGGATTCCGGCCACATCTTCAAGAAAATTACATCTAAAAATATTTGCACTAAATATTTTCACTCACCAAGCGCAAACATTTGCACCGAATACCTACCGCATGCCACACCGATTACCATTCTGTTCATATTTGTAGATGTCCGCGTTACCGCGTCTCGTGCGGTTTCATTAATTCTATTCTACTTCTACCACCTGAGCAAATGGGTAACTTGAAATAGATAGAAACAGAAGACAGGCTTATAGGCTTATAGGCGGCCATTACACGACAGCTTAGTCGTCAATCAAGAGCCATCGATCATGATCGATGCTGAGTGACGGACAACTAATTTCTTTATGAATGACGTCAATGAGCACATTAGACGATAGATAAACGATTAATCAACGCTGTACCAGATAACGGCGACCTCCTGTACCTTATTACTATAATGTAAAGTGTGACTAAGCTTTAGTATACCTAGTCAGTCTAGTGGATTTAAACAGGTGTTGTGAGCATACCGGGGACGGCTGTGTCTACAGGCGGAGCTCTATGCTTGTCGCTAGTTGCTTCCGTGTTAAGGACTTCAACAGCTTGCCAAAAACATAACATAACATACATTCTCGCCTTTTTCCCGAAGGGGTAGGCAGAGGTGTACCCAGGACTCAGTCGCATAGTAGATACACCCACATTTCGCCAGTATGTTATTGGTCCCATGTAATAGGTGGCGAGCCTATTGCCATCTACCGGGCACAGTTCTAGACTCCAGGCAGTTATTGAGATAATTCCTAATGGAAAAAATCCAATATTTAACACTATGCCTGACCTGGGGATCGAACCCGGAACCTCTTGATTGGCAGTGGAGCATGCGCCCACTACGCCACCGAGGCAGTCAAAAAACTATATTATTATAGCGAATGCTTTTATGTCGTACTCAGTTAAGGAGTTTTACGTTCGCAGCCATAAGCCCGCTAGTTTGAGTGGCTGGTTGTTGTTACTTCGTCACAATTTACATTCCAGCACTTCATCCAAAAAAAATGTGTTGTCACGTTTCACTGCCAAAAATTTGGATAAACTACTGAACTTATGAAGTTGTAGATAAATTATAAGAAATATTTCTCATAATTTTCCGCTGCTCATTAATTATCAATTTCATTTTTGCATTCCACACAATTTCTGTTACTTTTTCTACAGTTTCTGGATTACTTATAAAATATTACTCTAGCATTGATTTAGTCCTAACATAACATAACATACATTCACGCCTTTTTTTCCCGAAGGGGTAGGCAGAGGTGTACCCAGGACTCAGTCCCATAGTAGATACACCCACATTTTGCCAGTATGTTAACCAGTCCTAACGTTGTGCTTAATTACTTACTTAGATAAATTATGGCATTTTAGGCACAAAATAAGCACGTGTTTTGCTTTCATTCCTGTTTTTCATCCGTCAAATTTGCAATCGCTACACGCCATATCCTTTTTCACGTTCATCCAAATATCTTTTTATCCTTCTACATTTCCACTCTCCATCTTCTTGTCCACATGAATTCCCCCAAAGTTCCTCTATTTCACGCTAAAAATAAGAACATGGTACGCACCTAGTTGCTACTCGTAGCTGCATTAATTCTGCACACATAACAGAGTAAACATAAGATAATTCCAGACCTAACTGGTTAACATTAACAACACTGATAACGACTGTGTCCTGCGCAAACATTAATATAATAGGTATTTAAACAGGCGTATTTATGATAGTATAATATTGTTGTGTTCTGTAGTTGAAACTAGAATAGAAGATGGACTCAAGAAAAACTTATTGCCGTTCTTTATTGGTTACAAGTAATAAGAAGTAATCCATTGAGATAAATATAGTAAACTAGTCTAAGCATAGCGGCTTTGCCCGCTCGCAATTTTGAAATATGGGAGTTTTATACCAAAGCTTTGACGCCCTTTTTGGTCTCCTTAAAATGTGAATTTTCAAAAATCTTTTCTTATCACACGTCCAGACAACGAAAAGAATCTACACTCCAAGTTTTAAGGGTCTAGGATAGGTGGTTTGGGCTCTGCGTTGTCATCAATCAGTCACGTCAAAGCCTTTTATTAATATTATAGAAGATAATTTGTTAAGGCATACCTTGATAAGTGTATCTAGATACCGCAAACATGTTAGCAATCGATTCTTTTTTGTAAAATTGTACGAAATTGGGATTTTTTCCTTTACTTGTGATATTATCTTGCTTCTTGCCAAATTTCAAGGCGTTGGGCCAACGGGAAGTGCCCTAGAGGTTTCTAGCCCGTTGAGCAAAACATACATATACATTCACGCCTTTTTCCCGAACGGGTAGGCAGAGGTGTACCCAGGACTCAGTTCCATAGTAGATACACCCACTTTTCGCCAGTATGTTATTGGTACCATGTAATAGGATGCGAGCCTATTGCCATCTACCGGGCACAGTTCAAATATGGAAAAATCCAATATTTAACACTGCCTGACCTGGGGATCGAACCCGGGACCTCTTGATTGGCAGTCGAGCATGCCCTCTACGCCACCGAGGCAGTCAAGTAAAGTATGGAAATATTCGGTAAAATAGCCGTATCTTTTAATTGCGTTGACATAGAAGTTAGATTTTTTACAGCAGCAAGGGACCGTAGACATAAATTGTCGATATGAGTTTCAACTTGATACCTCAACGCGTTCCTGAGAAACAAGGTTTTGACAGACGGACAGACAGACAGCTCTAAGGTTTTGACAGACGGACAGACAGACAGCTCTAAGGTTTTGACAGACGGACAGACAGACAGCTCTAAGGTTTTGACAGACGGACAGACAGACAGCTCTAAGGTTTTGACAGACGGACAGACAGACAGCTCTAAGGTTTTGACAGACGGACAGACAGACAGCTCTAAGGTTTTGACAGACGGACAGACAGACAGCTCTAAGGTTTTGACAGACGGACAGACAGACAGCTCTAAGGTTTTGACAGACGGACAGACAGACAGCTCTAAGGTTTTGACAGACGGACAGACAGACAGCTCTAAGGTTTTGACAGACGGACAGACAGACAGCTCTAAGGTTTTGACAGACGGACAGACAGACAGCTCTAAGGTTTTGACAGACGGACAGACAGACAGCTCTAAGGTTTTGACAGACGGACAGACAGACAGCTCTAAGGTTTTGACAGACGGATAGACAGACAGCTCTAAGGTTTTGACAGACGGACAGACAGACAGCTCTAAGGTTTTGACAGACGGACAGACAGACAGCTCTAAGGTTTTGACAGACGGACAGACAGACAGCTCTAAGGTTTTGACAGACGGACAGACAGACAGCTCTAAGGTTTTGACAGACGGACAGACAGACAGCTCTAAGGTTTTGACAGACGGACAGACAGACAGCTCTAAGGTTTTGACAGACGGACAGACAGACAGCTCTAAGGTTTTGACAGACGGACAGACAGACAGCTCTAATGTTTTGACAGACGGACAGACAGACAGCTCTAAGGTTTTGACAGACGGACAGACAGACAGCTCTAAGGTTTTGACAGACGGACAGACAGACAGCTCTAAGGTTTTGACAGACGGACAGACAGACAGCTCTAAGGTTTTTTTCCTTTCGAGGTACGGAACCCTAAAAAAGAGAAATCTCTACTAAAATTAATAATTTTCTTGCATTCAAATATTAAATATATTACGTACCTATTAAGTACAAATTAAAATAAGTTATTTCTCTTATCTCCTGCCCCGACTATCAAACGATTGCGCATTCGCAGAACGTAAATCATTTGCAATCGGACGCATGCGCGAGCCTCATAATATAATATCATCTCTGTTATATACAGTTTATAACTGTGTACATAACAGGTCGTAAACCCATCCACTCGCTATGTGTTATGTGATAAATTATGTTTATACCTACTAATTTACACTGCCACTAGCATTTACCGCCTAAGTATACTTTATATGCATAATTATTATTATGTGTTAGTTGTCTGAGTTTGTTTATATTACTTCATCATACAAATTCAATATTATTATTCCTATTTTGTGTCATAACTTTGGTCAGTATTAAATCATCATCATTCAATTCAATTCAAACATTTATTTGCGAACATGGGTACAAAACATATGTCTTAACTTAAAAATACATGTGCTCCACATTCCACCTAAATACGCATCCAAACATATATGTACCTACTGACAAATTGTTATGATCATATTCTATTCTGATCATTTCATGTGTTTTATTTTTTTTATGTATGTTAGTCGGTAAGGTATTTATTAATATGGGCGGGCCTCTAGCGCGTATAATTTGTTATATATACTATTGCCTGAATAAATGAACGTTTTAGTTCTTTTATATTTTTTTCATTTAGAAAATCATTAATTGTCTAGTATGTCTTAGAAATTAAAAGTTTACATAATTCATTTTTAAACATATTATAATAATAGTCGATGGTTATAATAGAAAGTGGCAAGTTATTATAAATTTTTACACTCATGCGGAAATTGCTTTTGCTATGGACTTTTGTTCTACATTCAGGTATCTGTAATATATCTTTGTGTGTCATTCATTATCATCTTCCTGTCCTTGTCCTTGTCGCTGGAAGAAAATACCCTATCTCCAATTTTCTTTATACCAATGTTGACAGTTTTTTTTGAGAATGAAATGCCTTCGCACTTTCCTTCTGAAACGGGGGATATCAGAAGGGGGAGTGTGGGACTTGAACCCACTAAAACCCCCCTGAGAACAGTCTTCCGCCGAGAAGTGGGGCGAGATGGGGTCACGGTTGCATTCACCATCTCGTCCCAGCGGTAGGCCCAGTATGATGACTGGGCCTCAGCGCCTGTGGGGAGGATGACCCTGCTCACCTGGTCATCCCCTAGGCTTGTAGGGTCATGTGGCCCGGCAAGTTCCCCGACTTCACCGGAGACCCCACTACGAAGGCAGAAGAAGGTGGGCAAACCTCCTCCTCCTTGCCCCTGTACGTCTTCGTTAGATCGGGTCAGCCAGAACGTTTTCTTCCCTGACCAGCTCCGCGGCCTCTTTCTGCGCCATGACGCTTTCACAGAAAGAGACTACGGCCTGCCACGATTCCTCGCTATCGAGCATGGCGCTAACCACGCTTGACAGGGAGAGATCGCTCCCTATCTGCGCTGTCAGTCTGTGCCGCTGCAGTTCAAATGCGGCACACACCTCCAAAGTATGGAAGTATCAGTAAGTCCTGAAACTTAATTAAATAAGTACTTCCATTTGGGGTGAGCTACGGGAAATGAAAATAAAGCTCGTTTACTTATCATAAGAAATAAATAAACCGATCAAATTCAAACAATCAAATACCAATATAAGCAAGTACATATCTATTAATAATATAATGAATTCATTAACAAGTATATTTTGCCTAGGTTTACTATGTAGCTACTAGCCCTACGGTCCCTATATCTACATAACTCGACGACCTCTATCTAGGTGACGGCCGCTTGCCTGGCTAGATAAACTGAACTCACTTATTGTACGCAATCATAATAATATATAATAACCTATACCAACAGCGACTGTCATACTGAACTTCTAAGATTATAATATCTATGTACTGTATTCAGAGAGTTTAAAAGTGCGACTTGCGTGAGTTAGTACGCGTTGACGAATTATTTAATTGAGAATGTTTAAGTTTGATTGTTTTTTGGGTGTATAAAAGGTCAATTCGGCATAAAATGCATTCTGTCCATTCCGTTCGAACTCGCAAACAATACAACATAAACAAATCCAAAAATTTTAATGACATATACGATTTTTTTTTATTTGTGGATCTTTGTAGCCAACCATGTTTGTATTTTGGGACTTTTATATGTCAACATCGAATTTATTGTATATATAATTGTTATGTTTTCGTGAACAACAAATAATTGGTATCATTTGAAATGTTAATCGTTAGAATCGTTTCGAATTCGTGCAATTACCCAAAAACTTGACGTGCTTTGGAGCAATATCCAAACTGTATAAATAATACATCCATAATTAAATAAACAACGTAGTAAAATGTTTGTTATAAGGTTTTTTTATGTTACAAAAGTTGTGGTATTACAAAAAAAACTATCAGTCTTATAATAAATATTTTTTTCTATTCGGTTCTAAGAAAACACTTTTGCAAGATAATGTACCTAGTTTAGTGAATGTACTAGCGTTTGGAATGATAGAAGTATGTTTTCGAACGCACGGTGGATTAATTACAACAAGAAGAACGCGCAAGAAACGTGTAAGGCTTAATTTTGCAACTGATAGTTTACAATAAGTATTTGGTGTGATAACAGTTGTTTGTGTCGGTGCCGCGTGGTGGCTATGCAGAAGTTTCCAACCGTCTTTGTCGTCTATGTAATGGTCAACTTTATAATAAGCCTTTTTTAATAACGTATATTTGATAAAGGACGATACATGGATCTCATCGTCAGATAAGCTGGAGAACGGGGACAGTCGAAAAGTTTGAAATTTTTTAATATCTTAATTTTGTTATCTACCAATGGATATGATTACATAATTAGATGAAGTTATGATGAAAATTATTGTTAATGATTTTATATATTTATAATTCAATTAAAATAATATTTATTGTTTTTTGGCATATAAACTCTTTGTGGCGATTAAAAAATAACATAAAGTAAAGAGAGATTGAGATAACGGTCACGTTACAAGTTAGGGTGTTGAAAAGTCTATTTAAACATTTACTGCACAAATATATCATTCATGGCTATTACACACCTTCATATTCAATAAAAAAACCGTGAACTATTAAAAAATACATTTCCATTCAAACAAAAATTGCAGTTAGGTACCCTCTGTCTATCGCAGAACGATTAAAAGAGGTCGCTTTTGTCTATTTGCTACAGAATTTATCAGCCACACATTATGAAACATAATATTTTAGTTCCATTTTTCACCACGTTTATTATGACCGTAGACAGAGAGTATGTCTATTTCAAATAGCTTATAATTTAATTTTCTTCAGTGAATGAATAGAACGCTCTTGGCAGAGGATAGAAAACTTTATTGCAAAGGTATAAAGCTTATATTAGCTTGTTTACAATAATCTAGGTATCCTTGGCCAGGGTGTTGACCTGCTATTGCTATTAGTGCAGGGCATTATGCTTCATGTATTGAAAACTTGATAACAATGTTATGATTTATGCCATATAAGTACCTACTTTATTATGTGGATGTTTAGGTATATTTGTGATTATATAAATCGCTGGCGAGTCATATTTTCGACTTAGGTTTAGTTTTTTGTGCTTATGCTTCCATCTTCGAAAATTTAATTTCGTATTTGTGTGTCGACTTTCAACACAATTGTTATTTTATTTCGTCCCAAATTAGAAGCCACATTACTTTAATTTTTTTTTACTGCTTACAATATAATATTATATAATCCCACCAAAAACATTTCCCTGTAAAATTTTGTCAAGACGAGACGAGACCATATACGCACTGTCAAAAAGTAATCAGATCCCATGTAGAGCCAAGAGTGTCTACGGGCGAAGTATGTGAAACTTACAGCAATATGTACAACTCAACTAGCTAACATACTTCAGGCAAATAAATATATTTCATTTCATGATTCTTACTCTACACGCCATAATACAACAAGCAATGAGGTATCTTTCCGAACGCACGGTAAACTCAGTACTGTTTATCTTCATTGAGGTGCAAAAGTGTCAGATTATGACCTATTTGAATAAATCTTTTTGAGTTTGAGTTTGAGCCATATCTTCACAAAATCAAGTAATGAACAGTGAATACATTTTTCATGTTACGCCCATATGACTGTAGCGAAATGGCCACATAAATGTATACCTACAACCTACCTATTACTTATGGTAAGATACATTTTTCCAATTATCTGCTTTGAGAAGTAGATTTTTTTATTTACGAATATCACACCTCTCTCTTTTGAAATTACTTAGTTCATAGTGACTACAAATTGAAAAAAAAAAATACTACTCTTACAGGTCGCGTCGCGGTTTAATAGCGCTGACCTTGAATGCGCAGAAATCGATTTATAGATCTGTTAGGACTTTTTGACCAATACACCTGCGCAAAGCCACCCTCCACATTTGCCATTTTTGATATCGATGATTGATGAAACTATCGAATGTTTAATTAATAAATCCCAACCAAAAAAGCATGAGTATGTCATTGAACTACTTATATAATCACCTAATATTCACCTCACAGGAACAACCTCAGAGTGTATGATCTGAGGAAACAACTAACTACAGTAATATATTATATACACTGTTTGTTCACTTTCTAATGCCATGTCAAGAGTATAAATATTAAAGGTCAGTGGGTTTGGCTTCAGCTTGTTGTAGTAAAAATAACGGAGAATATGTTATAAAGGCACTTTTAAAATTATTTTTTACACATTAAAATGTATACCTTAAAAACTAATTTAATGAACTATTAAAATACAGATTTCCACTTTAAATACGCTTAGCTTTAACAATTAATTGAATTATGGTAATTATGTCAGGAATACGTAGGTATATATACGTAGGTAGCTATTTGTAGGGTTGTATGTTTAATAATTAAATAATAATGTTTAAGTAGTATATCTTATGAATAATTTTGTATTATTATTGGTTCTTAAAATTTACAATTACGATTTTTTGATATTTTAATGAATTTGAATTAATTGTTATTATTGTCATTAATTTATTTTATACATATGTTTTCATTCATACATTCACGCCTTTTAATTTTTAATTTGTCTTGTTTGTTTTTCCCGAAGGGGTAGGCAGAGGTGTACCTAGGACTCAGTTCCACAGTATATACTAGTACATAGTACATAGTATATACACCCACATTTCGCCAGTATGTTATTGGTCCCATGTAATAGGGGGCGAGCCTATTGCCATCTACCGGGCACAGTTCCAGACTCCAGGCAGTTACTGAGATAATTCCTAATGGAAATATCCAATATTTAACACTGCCTGACCTGGGGATCGAACCTGGGACCTCTTGATTGGCAGTCGAGCATGCGCCCTCTACGCCACCGAGGCAGTACATATGTATTAACCTGCCGAAAATTTTAATAATGTTATTATTATAAATAAATATACCTAATTACCTACCTATAGAAATTGACGAGTAACTGAAAATTATCAATAAATGATTGTATTGTATTTTAATTATATATAATAGCTCATACAAAATTATTAATTTATCGCAAATGCGCAAACCGTGCGAAGCCAAGGCACGCCTACGCGTTCTTTTATAGTCTATCAAATGTAAGAAGTACCGTTTGACGTTTCAAACTATCAATAACTTTGCATAGGCGCTACTCACACAGTTTCAATAACGCTCGCCGAAAAACCATGGAATTATGAATGGTATTACAAAATGTACAATTCTTAATGACTAAATTTAAATTCAAACCTCTTAAACAAGCCGAGCGTAGCGTAGGACGTCCACTCACAAGGTGGACAGACGATCTGATAAGGACAGCAGGAAATCGCTGGATGCAGGCCGCTTCCAACCGGACTGGATGCAAATCTGGTCTGAGATGATGATGATGATGATGATGAAACATGTCAAAATAAGAACTGTCAAAGGATACTTCATAGATTTGACGTACGATAGTTAACGTAAACGTTAATAAAACGTTAACGTAAATATTTAATGTAAAACCTAGAAAATGACTTTTTTATTATATCAAATATACCTATAGTAACTAAGTTAAGCTACCTAACCTAGCTATATTTATTGCTTTTTCAACAAAGGTAAAAAATACTGTAAAAAGTTCAGAATCAAAATTTTGATTTGAACATTTCTAATTGAGTATTTGAATTTTATTTTCTTTTGGCATAAATGGAAAGATCATATTACATAAGATTCGTACCAAAACTATTTTTAGTTTTTTTTTTATTTGATTAATTACAAAGTTAACAAATTAAAAAATCATTTTTGATCCAGTACCGAAAACACGCCGATAGTACCCGAACGAGCTCGTGACCTGTAGTGACGTCAAAATGTTATAAAGTACCATACATAACTATAACTTAATGACGTCACAATCATGGCGACCACTCGTAGCGCGTTCGTGAACAAGTGACACCTATTGGAATTGTATCAATTTTGAATTGGTTGTAATTAATAAAAAAAAATATTTTTAAAGTGTGTTTTGAATCGGATAATACATAATTTTCATTAAACTTACAAAATAACTTGATAAATACGACATTTTTTTTTTTTCAAATAATCAATTGTATTCATAATTGCATTTTTTTTTTTTACATTTTTCCTATCAAGAATTACCCATTTATTAATTCATAATTAAATCCGATATAATCAAGCTAATAATAGAGTCCATTCAGTGATCAGTGCGTACTGCGTACGTGCGCACACGCATGCTGTAACTGCAGTTCATTGCACTGAACCATTGCAACGCAACGCAATTTCTATTGCCAATCTATTTATTATTCAAACTGTTTTGTTAAGAAGTGGAGGAGGGACTCTGGCCGGAGTTTAGTGTTACCTCTTACATTTGACTTTAACACTTTTTAATCATCTTTTAAACTGATTTTTACGGTTCCGTACCTCAAAAGGAAAAACTTTTATAGGATCACTTTGTTGAGTTAGCGAGAGAGAACGATGCAGCGTACGTGGCGAGATCACACTTTACTTACTAAAACTTAATAAAACGATAAAATAAAGGTACTTAATAAAACGATACGTGACTTAAATTTGAGAATAGAAAGGGAAGAAAGACAGCTATAGCGATAGGTAATAGTTAAATATACGAGATTTAAAGATGTCTAGTGAGGTGGAGCGCCTAATTTCGATAGGTAAGGCATTCCATAGACGAATGGCCTTCACTGTAAACGACTTGTCGTAAAACGCGCTGCTGTGTTCTGGAAACCTTAACAGCAGATTCTCTGACGACCTTAACGGGCGAGAATGGGAAGCATGGAGAAATAGGAAGCGTTCCTGAAGGTAATGCGGGGAAGATGAGTATTATTTGATAATGTACTAATTATGACATTATTAAAGGTTACATATTTTTTTCAAGAGTATACTTTAAAACAGCTTCAATAATTTAATGGTGTCCACATTGTAAATATTAAAATTAAATTGTGTCAATTGGGACACTGTGTCCGGATCGTCAGCAAGTCATTATAAATATTATTTAATGCGATGTGTGTTATATTTAAAAGGCAAATTACTGTTAACCTATTTAACATTTTCTATTACCGAGCCAGCAGTACAAAAAATGAAGCCCTACAAGTTTCTTGAGCGTTCCTCTTATAGAGGTAGGTATCTGTCCGAACACGCAGTACATTCATTAGCAAGCTTTATTGACTTGCAAAAGAGTCTTAATTGGACCAGATTGAAAAAAAAAAATGTTTTTGAATCGAAACATGCTATAAAGGTAGTTTGTCACTCATTTTCAAAATATACTGCGCCTTACAAGGCACATGGTGTTAAAAACATATCAGTCATTAAAATAATCATAAAACCATTATAATAATAGGTAACAATGTAAACACAAATGAATAATAGTATTGTTTACATCAACCTGACCTACTTCCACACAGGAAGCTTGTGCGAATAATCACTAATTAATTTATTTCATTATGCCTACAAGTTTCGCCATTCGCCATGATATCCTTGACGCGTGTAAAACCTTAACGGAAACAACATGACCCCTTGTCGCAGTAAATTAACAGTAAACTTCAGTATGATTGCGAGGAAATTGTTATTTTTCTTATCGACACATGGTACCATGATGAACTTGTTTTTCGTTTGTGTAACTAATGGAGCATGTGTTTTAGAACGTTTAATTATAGTGTTTTTTTAATTATACTTAATTAGGTCAAAGAGTACCTCTACCTATCAGATCTCTTATTTTTCTTGTGTTTTTATGGTAATTAACGAGCTTTCAATGGGGCTGGCAAGTTAAAGCTGATCTCAGATGGCGCCACCAATATATGAACCCTCCTCATGGAGGGAGATATTCATGTTTGCACAACGATTTAATTTCATTTTTTTTTTAAGTTTTCCTATTGTTAGCGGATCACAATTTATTGTATACCTATAGATATCATACCTACCCACATTAATACTATCTTCATTATTTTTTATGAAAGCTGTCATCGCGCGAACGGATGGTCATTCGTGATAGAAACGTCGGACCTGACGAATACTTTGCTTCGGAAATAATTGGTTTTTAAATATAAAATATACTTATTGAAATACAGCCACGGAGTAGGTATCATTTCCTGAGGTCAGTATAATACTATCAAGAATTCCATATAACCTAAAATGTTAGAAATTTTAGATTAATTATGTGCTAGATGATGTGATAGGTTACGTAAAAATAACAGAAAATAGTTTTTAACGCCAGATTCGAACTGAAATGCACATTTTAATATATAACTTGAGGATTTACCAATGTTTTCATAATAACTTTCCTAGAAATGTTTATGACACACTTGCTCTGCATTTAGGCTCAAACTTAACTCTCCTTATCGCTTTGAGCCACAATTTTCTAAGTTACACAAAACTTACAAAAAAATCTAGTTATTTATTAAAAAAAACTGTAAATTCACCACTAAACTACTAACTAATAACTAATTTTTAACCACTAACCACTAATTTCATACAAAACTGTTAGTGGTGAGTTCGCTGCTAGCGCCACTGACAGTTGTCGCCCCCACTGATTCACTTACAATACAATACATACAATAACACAATAGGTAGATATTATATAGGTACTTTTATGTAATAAGCTCTGTATGATAATGTATTCAACACCAATTATGTGCCAAATTACGCAGTCTTCACTTTTCCATGTTTCTAACAATCCTAATAGAATTAATTGCATAACTCCGCAAAGCTGTTACCAATCCAATCTGCTATCTCTTTTACTCATTTCAATATAACGTCCGTCAGTCTCTTTTATTAGGTCTTTATTATTTTCAGAC
Organism: Hemistola chrysoprasaria; assembly: GCA_947063395.1. Taxonomy (NCBI): domain Eukaryota; kingdom Metazoa; phylum Arthropoda; class Insecta; order Lepidoptera; family Geometridae; genus Hemistola; species Hemistola chrysoprasaria. The sequence continues at coordinate 403,218 of OX346724.1, forward strand.
GAGTAGTAAGTACCTGCTGAAATGTCATAAAATATGAAAAGGTTGTATTCTAGGGTTGTACTTAAAATTTAATAAGTTCGTCATTACCTTATTGAAGATTTAACTGTAATAATGTGGATTATTTGTTATGTATAAGTATGAACCCATTTTTTTTTAATTTTATGTAAAAATTGTTCCTTCAAATATCAACGATTGTTAATAAATAAATAAGAAAATCATGAATGATTTTTTACAAGAATTGCACAAATAATGTAATATCAAATTTTCAAGAAAATGTAATTTATAATATTTAAAAAACCCTGTTATTTACAAACATTAATTTGAAAACATAGCTTTCACTTTGCAAAGGTAACGTTTTTCAAATTTACTATTTAAAAATATAAAAAAAAATATAAAAAGAGGAATAATGTGACTCATTCCTAACGCAAAAATTTAAATTTACGAGCGCAATGTTTGAATATAAAGATTTAACAGTTAATTTCGTTTAATTACGCCCCCTGGGGAGAGATATATTGAGATTACGACTTTAACCACGTAGGTAGCGTAAACGTATCTCTATGGATACATTCTTTTTATTATTGTTGTTGTACATTTTTTTATGATAGTGAAGTGACAAGTCGAGCAAATCAGGTAAAATTAGAATGTATTCCAATCTAAAATGTGTATTAAGTAATATTATTTGTACTAATAGTGTTCATATTATTATGACTGCCTCGGTGGCGTAGTGGGCGCATGCTCGACTGCCAATCAAGAGGTCCCGGGTTCGATCCCCAGGTCAGGCATAGTGTTAAATATTGGATTTTTCCATTAGGAATTATCTCAATAACTGCCTGGAGTCTGGAACTGTGCCCGGTAGATGGCAATAGGCTCGCCACCTATTACATGGGACCAATAACATACTGGCGAAATGTGGGTGTATCTACTGTGGGACTGAGTCCTGTACACCTCTGCCTACCCCTTCGGGAAAAAAGGCGTGAATGTATGTTATGTTATTATAGCGTGTCTCAAAAAAGTGTGGTAATACCACAGAACAGATAATACTTCCTAGCAATACTTAGGTGCCCGTCATCCTAAACAACTTGCTTTCGTAGTGGTAGGCCTCCGTTGGGGGGGGCCGCCTGGGGAAGTACCACACCTTTGCCAGTTATTCATCCGCCAAGCAGTAATGTGCAAACATAACTGAGTTCCGGTCTGGAGGGCAATGTTACCAGCAAAATTACTGGTCATGACGAGATTCAACAACTAATATCTCAGGGTGACAGGCGCAGTGCAGTGCCACGCTGAATTTAGAATTTTAAAACACTGGGTGGCACTGTGTCTGATATGTGCAATCATGATGCTTACCATCAGGCACCTGATTTGCTCGTCTTGTCACTCACTATCATAAAAAAAGTGGACTTTCCATACAAATTGGCCGATCAGCTGTATTATTTTGTACGAGAAGTCTTTTTTTAATTTTATTTTGCTGTGTTTCTCTTGAAAGGTGTTCAGTTGACGGGTAGATGCATCCCCTTAAGTATTACTAAACCTTTTTACCACATTGTTATCATAATGAATGAATGATAATTCTTTATTGGTACCACAATAATACATAAAATAACAAAAAGAAAACTAGAAAGAGTAAAACTGGCGGCTTTATCGCTCAGAGCGATCTCTTTCAGACAAATGACATACGCCCTCTAACTACTACACAGAATCAACATGACAACCTGGTTGGCACAGATCGTACTTAGGGCCGGTTTTTTGATCGCGGGTTAAGTCAACTAATTGTTAAATTTCTTGACAATTTGTTAAATTTCGAAAAAATTCATTTTTTGATCCCTAGTTAGCTTGACAAATAGTCAAATATGTAACCATTAGTCAGAATATTTAACCACTGCTCCGTCGACTGGTTGGCGCCAAAAACAGATGGTTATTAATCTTATCGTATCTACCTACTGCTGCTTCTGATTTTATTCGAGTGTTTTGGAAAGTATTTAATACTAAAGATATGGATTTACATAATTTATCAACATACTGGAAATCGAAATAGCTCCTCAGACGAAGGAATTATGTTCAGATGTTATACCTTATCAAGAAGACCGGCCACGTAATTTACAGCTCTGCTAAAGTATTCGGACGATGAAAATTTTCGTAAGCGGTATCGTCTATTCTATATTGTGCGTCTATCAAAAGAAATCGTGTTGTGAAACCTACTAATATTATAAATGCGAAAGTTGGTGAATATGGACACCTAAAACTACTGAAGCGATTGGGCTGAAATTCAGTAGGTATGTAGATAGTTTAGACCCTAGAAAAACACATATGTTACTTATTATCCCAATATTCCGACGGGAACGAAGACTATGCGGGTGAAACCGCGGGGTACAGCATGATATAGGTAACAAACCAGAACTATGACTCCACATAAGTAATCGTCAAGAACTAATTGATACCTACGTATTATATATATATATACTGTTGGTTTCAAAAGTACCTACCTAACTAATAATAACACGTTTACCTATATTTCAAGCTATATATCGTACTATATAACATTAGCTGTGCCCCGCCGCGGTTTCACCCGCGTAGTCTTAGTTCCCTTGGGAATATCGGACTAAAAAGTATACTTGTGTTATTACAGGGTTTAAACTATCTTAATAGGTACAGAATTTCAGCCTAATCGGTTCAGTAATTTGGCGTGAAATAGTATCAAACATCCATCCAACATCTATCCTCACAAACTTTCGTATTTAATAGTGTAGTAGGGATTTATAGTAGGAAGTAGGATGGGATAATAATAATGTAGTGATTAAAATATGACAAATTTATTTTAGTTTTATTGGCTGTTTATTTCTAATATATAATGCTTTTTCTATAACAAATTTATGATACACCTTCCTGACTTTCTTAAATTTCAATTCACGGTTCTTCGATTCTATATCAAGCTCCTTTAATTCCATTTCAAGCATGTGGAGGCCTTTTTGAGTACATCATTAATTCTTCTTCTTTTCGAGTCAATATGGCTAGTTTTCTCCTTATAAAATTTTGGTCCAGTATTTTGCCAGGTCTACGGTGTTTTGGTTTGCTTCAAGAAGGTCCGTCATTGTAGCTAACATCATTTATTAAGAACTTTCTTATATGCTAAAATTATTAGAAGTATTACGTTCCCTGAAACACAATAAGTAGGTGTATATACATGAAATGAATTTATATAATAGATTTATTAGCAGGCACACATGACCCATAAACAGTTTAATATGACACACTCACACAATGTATGTCACTTTGTGAAGTATTATCTAAATTAAAATTACATATACATAACATACATACATTCACGCCTTTTTCCCGAAGGGGTAAGCAGAGGTGTACCCAGGACTCAGTCCCATAGTAGATACACCCACATTTCGCCAGTATGTTATTGATCCCATGTAATAGGGGGCAAGCCTATTGCCATCTACTGGGCACAGTTCCAGACTCCAGTCAATTATTGAGATAATTCCTAATGGAAAAATCCAATATTTAACACTGCCTGACCTGGGGATCGAACCCGGGACCTCTTGATTGGCAGTCGAGCATGCGCCCTCTACGCCACTGAGGCAGTCAACTAAAATTAAATTATATAAAAAACTACTTTGTGCAGGTGTTTATTATACCCAGTCATAAATTAAATTGTTCGTGTTGGTCTTTATCCTATTCCTCTCCATGTGAACCGATATCCAGTGTTTAAACATGGGACTCTGGAGATATCAGCAACTGCCTTAACAATTGCGTTACCTGAGGCATTGACACAATTCCAGAACAACGCTAGTCGAGATCTTAATATTGCGAAGAAGTCAGGTATTCACATTTGAGAGAAATATTGTTGATGCACTGCAAAATCTGGGATAACACATAAGAGCCCGGTATGCGTCATTATACTGGACTCTTATGGTGTAAAAGGACTTTCTGGTATAATTAACCCATAGTTGGCAGGTGTACATGCTGAGACAGAACGTCCTTGACGTCCCCACTGATAGAGATCGTCGTTCTCTCTCCATGCCGAGGTCGTTCTTCAGGTTATCAGTCAGAATTCAGAACAACAGAATGTTGAATAAGAGATTAATTATTATATTCATTGTATCATGTTCAGAATTAAAATATAAGGTACTTACTTATGTTTGTTTGATTCCATATTCACAATAATCAAAAAACCGGCCCTAAGCAAAGTCACTTACAGGTCAAACATTTGTGTGCATGAACATGTCTGTTTGATCTGTCCCTGTGTGTTATAAGCTTATATAAGTATGTATATCAGTCATCTGGTTACCATGGTAACAGACTTCTAGCCTAGTTTGGAACCAGATGACCGTGTGTGGAAGTTGTTCCATATTATTATTAAATATTATTAATAATTGTATAAAACTGCATAGAATAGTAACTTAAATCCTACGTGACTTATTGTATAGGTAATAGGTGTAATGAAAAATCATTAAAGAATTACGCCATTAATATGAAATAAGTCCATATACCTCAAGGATGCCAACGCATTGGTTTTTATTTGTTTTGGAGATAACCAAACGAATTGCAGTGTCATAATATTTACCCGACATACTTTAATGTTGAGTAGGTAGGTAGGTACTTATATGTGTTTTGTGTTGTATATATATATATTTATTATAAGAAGCTGAGTGTGAAAATTAAAAACATACAATTTAATGTCATACTTAGATAGTTAGTATAAGATTTACGTCAGAGTGACCTATCTATATTCTTTGTCTATGTTATACTACTTATATAAAGATAGAACCTTTGCTTTTTTTGGCTTCAAAACTCCAAAATATAAATAAAATAAAAGTCCAAAATAAAATAGGCTCCGAAACTACTGGACCGATATAAAATAATCTTTCAAGTATGGAAAGCTTAATTCAGTGTGAGTGATACAGGCATATGGTCATTGTGCCGATGTACGGACACTAAGTCGACTTGTCTTTAAAGTTATGTTATTTAAATAAAGAAAAACAATGTTATCAAAACAATTATTTAATAGATTCGCCAAACTAAAAGATTCGGGATTTATCGAAAAATGCATTTTTTCAGTTCACGGACATATTTCGTCTATATACGTCTACATTTTACTTCAATACACGGACACCCTCACTTCAATACACGGACACCCTCGGTCCTAGGAAAAAATGACTTTATACCGATGAAAATAAGATTGAAAATGAGTTTTATGAATTAATTTTTAGCAATATTTATCAATATTTTAATTAAATCTGTGTTTATTTATTAAAGACGCTTATATATCTAATATTTTTCCTGTCCGTATACTAACACATATACATATACATACACGTGTAAAAGGTTCGAAAGAGACAAAAATATGTATTAGCCTCAGATCAAAGAAACAAGGATGAGCTTTTCTAAAATAATTATATTGACAATTGAACCTCTTCTTGCTTCCTTTACTCACCTTTACCAAGTATTTCCTACTATTTTGAATTTTGATGTATGCGCTCCACCTTATTAATATTCTTTAAGTAAAATATTATGTTAAAACGAATTATATAAAGTTTATGAAATTGGGCACTGTGACACTCCACCCCACGTTTTAAAGAAGCTACAACGAAGCCATCCCCACAAAAGCCGCGCTATAACTATACCTACTACACAGACACTGCACACATGGACTAAGAGTGTGCGTGAGGTGATTTCCCATAGAAGCGGGGCTCGTGGAGAGCTCAATCTCGCTGGCGGGGTGAGGAAGGCCCGATCGCTGGGCGGATGACAGTGTTCATTCTATACGTAGTATTATTATCTGTTCTGTGGCACGACCGCGCCGGACGCCGGAGCGCCGCCCGCTGCCGCTGCGTCTAGACGGGATCAATCAGTGGGCTGGCGCGCGCCGGTAGAGCCGCACGTTAGCACGTGGAGTCGCGTCGTTCTATTGTCTTTTACCTACAAAATGAGAGCATATTGCATCGCATTCGGCTGTTTAAATAGTTACAGGGATCGAAACCTCACGTTTTTCTCACTTCCAAAGGACATCGAAAGGTAAACAAATTCATTACTACTCGTTATTATTCATGGTGTGAGCAGATTTATTGATACCCGTCAAACCGGACAGAAAGAATTGAGTATTTGATTTTTTTTTTGCATAAATGGAAAGATATAAGACTAGCGGCCCGCCCCGGCTTCGCACAGGTAGCAGAAGTAGGTATAGTGAACGTTTTTACAGGAGTGAATTCGTGATACATTGTATTTTCTGGTTCATTGGTTTTTTGTATTTTTATAGGTATAACCCTAATGGCTTACGCAGCGCACGCAAATTAATGACTATTTCTGTTACAGTGACCAAACCTTAACACATGTATAAATGAACTATTTTGTAGATATTAGTAAGTACTACAAACCCTTAGTACATTATTTTATTCTACCATCAATAGATTTCACAGCGCACGCAAATTAATGAACATATGTGGTAATTATGTGATGTCTCCATAAGTGATAGAATATTTAAAGTCGGTCTAGTAGTTTCGGAGCCTATTCGTTACAAACAAAAAAACAAAAAAAAAATAAAAAAAAGCAAAAACAAAGTATGTCTCTTTAAAATATTAATATAGATTCATAAGAAAAATATTTTTAGTTTTTTTTTATTCGCTACAATTAAAATATATATCAAATTAAAAAATCATTTTTAATCCAGTACCAGTACCGATAGTACCGATAGTGCTCGAACTCAAACGAGCCATGACCTGTAGTGACGTCACCAATGTAATAAAGTAACATACATAACTATAAAATTACTACGTCACAAAAATGGCGATCAATCGTGGCGCGTTCGTAATCAAGTGGCTCATAAATAAATAAATAAATAAAAATGTTTTATTCTCAGACATTACATCCATAGTCCACATAATTATACTTACTAAATAAAATTATATAAATAAAATTATATAAATAAAATTAAAATTAAAATAACATTACATGAAATGACGCCAAATTAAATCAAATCAATTTACAAAATATTAAAATAAATCAAATTAAATTACATTACAATTCTCATATTAAATCAATAACTAAAATCATAATGAAAATTAAATAAAAATTATTCACATAAATAAAAATTACAACATTCTAAAACAATAAATGAAATTATAAAATAAAACGAATAAAATAAAATAAAAATGGAAAGAGTGTCGGGAGTTGGTCGCATTAGAGAGGACCTCTCAGCAAGTTAGGCGCTTGATGTGCAATTGCCTCGAATGCTCCCATATTGGCGACTCTAGTTTGGCCGCAATCACCTTAACCAAACTATTCGAGCTACCACGCACGCGTTTCATCAGGGATGCCACTTTTTTACGGATGATCGCCTCAAAAGAGTCCGTATGACCGTCAGCAAACATCCCTGATGCGCTACAAAACCGTGGCAGCCCAAACATCGTCCTGAAGCCATTGTTGTACTGGACGCGAAGAGTGCTAACTGCCTTCTGCGAATATGTGACCCACAGACCGCATGTGTAAAACGACTGGCAGTACGCCTTGAACAGGGTTATTTTTACTGCGTCGGAGCTGCGTGCAAATCTGCGAGCCACCATATTACATCTAACAGCCAACGCCCTCCGCTCCCTGTCAACATCGGCATCATCCTTCAGGTCTTCCGAGACCCAGTGCCCCAAATACTTAAAGCTGTCTGTCCTCGCCAAAGGTACTCCATTTAACAGTGCTGGTGGAATTTCATAATGGAATTTAATCAATTTTGAATCAATAATTAGTTAAAAATATATTGTTAGAGAGATTTTTGAATAAGATGATACATAAATTTTCATTAAACTTTCAAAATAAATTAAAAATACGAATTAAAAATTCTCTAAAATTTTAACTCTCCGTACTTTACCGATCAGCTGATCCATTCTGTATGGGAAGTCGAAATGTTTTTTTTGCGTACCTTCGTATTCTTTAGTTTGCACGTTGTTGTATTATAAATGCGAAAGTAACTCTGTCCACCTATATGTTAAGTTTTCATGCATAAAATACTGAACCGATTTTGATGAAAGTTTTTTTTTACTTTATCCAACACAAGTGCAGGGAATGCACGCATTAATTTTGCGAATGTGACGTGATGTGAATCAGACATTTGCTAATAATGTTGTAATGTGCACCTAAACCGAAATTTCTATGAGGGAGGCCTATGTTCAGCAGTGGACGTCCTATGATTTCCACGAGTACTTACTGACTGTTAATGGTACTCGTATCAAACATTTAGATTTATGTGTTTGCAGACGAAGAATTAGGTTATAGGTGTTCTTAATTTGCCCAGAAGATTATTTAAATGTTAGAATAATAAAAACGAGGACTAAATGAAACACAACATTTAATACTTGCCACAATATAGTTGACGCTTTTTTTTAAAACATTTTATCGCAAATTTTATTTTCGTACTAATAATATTAGTATTGATATTTTTTTGTCGCGTTTTGACTGATTCTGTGGCGTAGTAGATCCCCAGGTCAGGCAAAGTGTTAAATATTGGAGTTTTCTTTTAGGAATTATCTCAATAACTGCCTCGAGTCTGGAATTGTGCCCGGTAGATGGCAATAATAGGCTCACCCCCTATTACATGGGATCAATAACATACTGGCATAATGTGGGTGTGCCTCCTATGGGATTTAGTCCTGGGTGCACCTATGCCTACCCCTTCGGGAAATAGGCGTGATTGTTATGTTATGTTTTATTTTCGTATTTCCAGGCGCCGGAAATGGTTGGAATTAATCGATAGAGAAGACTTATTACAGAGAGAAGATTTAAAAAAGAGCAGCCATTTAATTTGTTCAGCACATTTTGAAGATTCTTCTTTTAAAATAATTAAACATTTAAAAAATAATGCTCTTCCTTCAAAGCTTTTACCCAACCAACCTAAAGAAAGCATCCCATCTTGTTCACAGTCCACAGTTGCACGAAAGAAAAACAAAGGCAAAGGGATTATACTATCGAATAATACAGATAATGTCTCAGTTGGAACTCAAACAGAATCATTACGATCAACGAAAGATCAAACACAGACTTCAAAGTTACTTACTGAAGAAAAGCCAAGAAAACGCAAACTTACAAATGAAGTACGAAAATGTAAGTCGAAACGCCAAAAGTTGGAGCAAGAAATTATAAAAATTAGGAAAGAGTTGAAAACAACAAATGAGCCTATAACATGCAATAGTTCTGATGACGAAATCGGTCGGAGATTACAAAAATTAATTGAATGGCAGAATAGAATTAAAAACAAGTACAAAGGAAATCGATACGACGCAGAGTACAAAGTTTTTGCTTTAAATTTACATTACTCAAGTCCACAAGCATACAGATGCTTACAAAAAGTATTGAAACTACCATGTAGAAGGACTTTGAATAGAATAAAAATTAATATTCCTCCAAAATTTGATAATCGACTACTAGATAGTTTGGCCTTGAAAATAATGTCACTTCCAGATGTAGCAAAGAATTGCACCATTTGCGTCGATGAGATGATCCTGAAAAGAAACTTGTACTACAATATAAAAACCGATGAAATTATTGGTTTTCACAATGTCAACGGAAATATATCGCCAGAAATTGCCAGTAATGCATTCGTGATAATGCTTCAAGGTATTTACTTCAAATGGAAACAACCACTTGCATATGCATTGCTCGCAACTGCGAAGCATTATGGAGAAATTGACATGTGGTTGAATGAGGTTATAACAAAACTTTCCACAATAGGAATAAAAGTGAGAGCAATAATTTCTAACCAAGGATCTAATTTCGACACATTTGCTAAAGAAATAAAGAAAGTTACTGTAGAAAAGCCTTACTTCATATATGATGATAACATTATATATTACATATTTGACGTGCCACATTTAATCAATTGTATTCGAGATAATTTACTGACAAACGATTTCATTTATGATGGCAAAAAAATCTCGTGGGATTATATTGAACAACTTTATAGTGACCAAAAGGAAAGAAATTTACGACTTATACCGAAAGTCACGGACGCTCACATGCAACCCTATAACTTTCAGAGAATAAGCGTGAAGTTAGCAGTTCAAACATTGAGTCGTTCTGTATCAGCTGCACTTCACTCATATATAGACCTTGGCAAAATCTCGGAGGAGGCCAGAGCAACTGCGGAATTCCTTGAGTTCATAAATGACTTGTTTGACATTCTAAATTCAAATAAAATCAAATGTTGCAGTAATATTCAAACAGCTTATATACTGAATAAAGACCAAGAAAACGTTCTCACTAAAGCCATGGAAATATTTCCATCTGTTAAAGCTATAAATCGGAAAACCGGAAAAATGAATATCGGGCACATAAAATCTTTTGTAAACTTTCAGATATCAATAACGTCAATCATAATGCTTTTTGAAGATCTGAAATTAGATGGCTTTAAATGTTTATTGACAAGAAGATTAAACCAGGACAATTTGGAAAATTTTTTTGGTGCAATTAGACAACAGCGTGGATCAAGCAATGAGCCTACACCAATTCAATTTCAACGAGCTTTTTCAAAGCTGTTGTTATGTAACTGCAAAATGGATCTTGGTGATATTCTGCTCAAAGCCGAAGATATCACGAAAGTTCAACTCTTTGGCACCAACTCATCACCTCAAACAGACTCTATATGTTTGGGAGGTGAAACAGACTATCGCATAGACTTACCAGACGAAAACGCATTAATTTATGTTTCTGGTTATCTTTTTTTCAAATGCGTAAATGAACACAAGTGTCCTGACATAATCAAACTTTTAGAAACAGTTCCAGAGTTAGGTGAAACAAATTTGTTTACTAGATATAAGGCTTTTAACAAAAAATCCGAGTTCTATGGAAGCCTGAAAATGCCACCAAACGAATTTATACAGTATGTCCAAAATTTAGAAACAGCATTCACACAAAATTTTGAAAAATTGATTCGAAATAATCCAGGTGGCGAACTTCTAAAATTGTTTAAAACTATACCTCAGCAAACGCCATGTACTTGTTTCCCTGTAGATTATCTGTTAAAATTGTTCGCTAGATTTTGTATATTTTCTACAATAAAATTCAATAACCGTCAGTTCAAAGACGGCACAAAAGGGATAAAAAAATGTGTTACAGTCCGCCATTTATAATTTTTTACACATACATGCATTCAGTGATACAGTAGGCCGAGACTATTTCTCTCTAATTGCTTACGATCCTGACATAATATTATGACTTTCGCTTCTTCCACTTTCATCACAATCTTCGTACACGCTCATCAGTGGTGAGTACTTTTGATCTGGCCTCTCCTTAAAACAATATCAATTTGGTCACGAAAAGTATGCCTATCTAGTAGCCTATTGAATTGTGTGATAAGCAAAAGAGGTAGTTATGCTATATTTTCAATCTTTAATACTCATTTCTATACATTTACGTCATGGCTTGTTACCTTTTTTTAATGTTTTGATTAACTTTTGTTTGATTTTCCAACCAATCTCCGCAGGCTTTCTTCTTTTCAGATACTGTTTTTCGTCCACATAATTGCAACTTCCACAATACTTTTCTTGAATGCCTTCTATTGCTCTTGAATATCACATGCTTCTTAGAATTGGCCAAACTTAACAGTGTGTTTACGTAAAAACTGCTCAAATTATTCTTTTATGCGCTTTAGTTCACTAACAGACTCTGACGACCTCGATTCTGCCAGAGTTTAAAGATACTACTTATTCTACTCATTACCAGAAAGTGGTCTGTGTAAATACACAATAACACATACAACACATACACATTATAACACATTCTTTCTAATCTTTCATTCATATTAACAAAATCAATCATACTTCTCTGACTTTATGCATCCTTAATTGTTTTCAGTGCTTCACAACATGATTCACGCTATCCCAAAGCTCTTGTCTTACCTGTTTGGATTTCGAGGAACAATTTGTTTTTGCATATTTCGAGGCGTAAACCAACATGTACAACAACATAAATACAACATGTTAAAAAAATTACAACCAGTTACTTAATCTAAACCTCATCCAAAGGAGTCTTGGCCTAACATTTTCAGTCAGTCACACGCTCATTAATTCTGACAAAAGTAGAACACGGCGTGACAGCCTCTAGCCTCCACTGGTTTCTGGAATTCCCGACCAATGAGCTGTACATGAACCATGTGTGATGGTGTTGCATCCTTTTCTTCGCAGCTTCATTTAATTCAAATAAACAGAGAAACAAGAGAGTTGAGTCGAGAGAAGAGTTCGTTAATCATCTCGCATACTTCCTCAATTTTGTGTCATTCATTCCTCCCCTTACGTTGAACGTAGCAAAGTAGTTATCCGTAGCCCACTTTTTGTCCCCACAGGAAACGAGACGAGACGAAGTGCTGTATGTCACCGTTATTTTGGCTTGAATTTTACTTTCATTCAGCCCGTGCGGAGGTTGCCAGAGCCTTGTACATACTTATTAAATTAGGCTGGTTAAGTTATATAATATTACACCTTTTAATTATGTTCTAATAATGATGTATATTTCATAAGAATTATGTAGGTTGGCCAAATAAAATAAAATCAGTATTAATATGTATTTTATTATTTTAATGTCGGTTACCATATTATGTACCTGTTTAGGTATGTTTATAACTATTATAAGCACCCGAATTCTATCGATATCGACATGACTATGCCTGTCACTGTCTTTATGAGTCGAGCTGAGTCAGACTGATAATTGATTTGAGAACGTGAAAATTTATTTTACTAATGTAAAATTTTGCGTAAATTACCTGTGACATTTTGCTAATGTGCGCCTAATCCTTAGCTACAAGTGCGGTATGCGATAAGTATCTAGACGTTCTAATGGAGTAGGTGCACTTTGTCACACTCTAATTTCAGTGGCAAGCGCGCGGATATGCGATTTTAATTACCTATGCCGTTGGCCTCAGATGGCCTCTACAGCTTTACCGGGCAGTGGTGAGCGCAGGAGTCACTCGACCCAAATTTTAAGGGCGACTAGCACAAGGGAACCTAGACGGTACGAACCTCAGTTTGGGCCCGAGCCAGAAAACGTGGGATCAGACTTGCTCTTGGACCCCAGAAGGGGAATGTCCTAGAGCCCTATCGATGGTTTGATCTGTTCATTATTTGGAGAGAAACTAACCGATCTGAAGGATCTGAGAGATCTTCGACCTCGCCGGCGGTCGAGGTCGGTGTTATGATTGTGTGAGTTGGTGGATCTGGTATCCGACATCAGTACGGAAAACGGAGCGACTGTTGCGTATATTGGTAGGAGTGGGCGAGCCTAGCGCCGCCGATGTGACGGCAGCGATAGAATCGTCCGGGTCATCCAGGACGTTGCGAGGGCGGCCTAGGAGGGGAGGGTTTATTATACCGCGGAAGATTTTGAAAGCAGTTACCAGCTGACCCCTTGCTCTCCTGTGGGCTTTAGAAAGTTGTAACTGAGGCATCCCAAGAGAAATGTCGTAGGGTATACATGATTGGGTAATATCCAAAGTTTCGTTTGTAAAGATAACTCAAGAATCTTTTCTGCACCTTATCCAACATTAGTTCATAGGTGGATTAGTAGGGATTCCAAACACAAGAACTAGCTTCCAATTTGCTACGAACAAGCGCATCAAACAGGAGCTTTATTATGTGTTTATTTCGAAATTCACTTAAGCTTCTTAGTATAAATCCCAAGCACTGAAAAGACTCCCTTGCAATACACTTCATATGATCATGAAAAGTGAGTTGTCGGTCAAATGTGACACCCAAATCTATTATTATAAAGGTTCTGGGCGAGATGGTGTCGCTGACTACATAATCGAACTGGAAATCAGTAAGTAGATAGGAATAATAACACATAGGGTAGGTAGGGTAGGGTACCTACATTTTTCCCGACATAATCACGTGAATCACGGGTTACAAAAACGTGCGATTCGAGCCATCTATGAGATGCGTCCACGCGAATCACTTAGAGAATTATTTAAAGAAATAAACATACTGACCCTACCATCCTTATACATCTATGAGAACATCATGTATGTGCGTAAAAAATTACATAAATTCAAATTAAATAGTGACCTCCATAATTTTAATACTAGGAATAAAGACAAAATAGCTATACCTAGCTTTAGATTATCTAAAACAAATAAAAAATCATTCTTAGGAAATAGTGTACGTTTCTATAATAAAATCCCAAAAGAGATAACGGGGCTCTCAGAGGTTAAATTCAAAACCTATACGAGTATAAAGTCTACTTTACTAAAGAATGCTTATTATAATGTAAATCAGTACATAGAGTACAAAGATGCTTGGGAACTTCCGCATAGCCACCACGCGGTACCTTCTAAACAAACGAGTGTAACCAAACCAAATATTGTAAAACAATCAGTTGAAAAATTAAGCCCTACAAGTTTCTTGTGCGTTCTTCTTGTAAAGGTATCTTTCCGAACGCACGGTAGACTCGTTACTGTTTATTTTCATTGACGTACAAAAGTGTCAGATTGTGACCTATTTGAATAAATCTTTTTGACTTTGAATGATGTCTACGCGGGTGAAACTGTGGGGCACAACTAGTGTTTCATAGATATTCAAGGCTAATGATAAACTAAGAGTAAGATAAGGAGGTGAATCTACCCAAAAAATTAGCAAAAAATATATCGACTTTCCAAACTTTGCCGAGCAGCTGATTCTCAATTCTTTTGAAAGTGGTTTAGTTGTACGGGAGAGATACCCTTCCTTAGATAATACTACACATTTTTAACACGTTGTATATCATTCTCGTCATGAATAAAGATAAGTAATTATAATATAAAGCATTGTGATAGTAATTACAATGCAGGTAATGTAGGTCAATATGTACCTATATATCGTTCGAGTAATGCGTAACGTGACACTGTTGTTATTGTCGTCAGTCTGTCTGCAGTATCATTCTGGTGTGATATCGTATTTTACTGAGTATGTAAAGGCAGGCAGGTACTTCATATTTCACACGTTACAAAATCCCAACAATTTTGAGCTTTTCTTTCAGACCTTTCGTAAACTTGTTGTTTAAGTAATAAATAGGTTAGGTATAATATTTTTGACTGTCTCGGTGGCGTACTGGATGCAAGCTCGACTGCCATCCTGAGGTCCCTGAGTCGATCTCCAGGTCAGGCAAAACCATAATTGATTTTTCATTAGGAATTTTCTCAATGACAGCCTGGACTTTGCCCGGCAGCAGAAAGTAACAGGAGAAATGGGATTAAAAAAATCACGAACCGAAATTACAAAAAAGTAATCACCAATAAACAATAACATGTTCATGCGTCGGTTTGTACCTATATAAACCTAGGTACATACGAACAATCTGAGAACTTCAAAGCATCGGGATGTGAACGTTGCGAGTTCGTTTAAACACTCCGCACAACAGCTGCCTTCATTATTCCGCTCTTGTAGGATTTCCGAGCAATTAGGTCGACTACTGACACTCTATCTTAAGAATAATTGTGGATAAGTATTTTATTACAAATATGGACTCAAACTTGTTCAGTAACAACAAAAATAACAGGACAAGTTTTACAATTATCTCTTAATTCTAAGGTGAAAATTACTTAGACAACTGATGTGAGTTCTGGGCAGGCTCTACCTAAATAATTTCCAGACGATGCAGCGTACGCGCAGAGGTCACTTGACTCTTCAGACACGAACGCTGCCGTGGCATGTGTCAAGCAGCTTTATAACTGCTTGAATTATCTTTCAAAGACGTATATTAAGGTCAATGATGACCTCAGGCTGGGTTCTACCACCTCTAGCAAAGAAAGAATTCCTATTTCAAATAAATTGAGTATATATCCGTTTCCAAGTATTTCAACTACTGCGATCACCACGCCGCCTGCCCGCCTGCCAAGCGCGATAACTAAGGCAAAATCTCCCCATATGAATAGTTACTGGCGTTCTATGGCGAGGCCTATGTTTAACAGTGGACGTCTTCCGGCTTATGATGTGCATGATGATTATGAAATTAAGTATAAATTATCATCATTATTATCTCAGCTTGGAAGTCCACTGCTATACATAATTTATTGGTTACATAATTTACGGGTATTGGTAAACCCCCCCTGGTTTACCAATACCCGCCACGCTTGGCGGGCGGGTTGGCAAGCGCACTTAGATAGTTTTACGTAGGATTTGATAACCCTTAGCCGACTGTTACGGTAACCATGAGTAGAGAGGGTGGGATACAATTCTAAAGCTGGTAATCCAACGACAAATATATTAATAAGTATTTCCTAAGGAAGTGTGCATCATGGACACCCTACTGCCCCAATAACCAAGCAATTGTACGGATATTTTTTGGTTTCCAATTTATAAACAGTATTTCGCCAGGAAAATGAAAGGAAAGTGGAACGTAGGGACCGAATAATGGAGCTTTTGTGAGGGACGAAACGAGAAACACCTATAAAACAGTCAAGATGTTCGAAATTGGTGTTCAGAAAGATATTATAAACATCACTTTTTCTCGAAGGGGCAGGCAGAGGTGTAC
The DNA here is from genome assembly GCA_947063395.1 of Hemistola chrysoprasaria. Taxonomy (NCBI): domain Eukaryota; kingdom Metazoa; phylum Arthropoda; class Insecta; order Lepidoptera; family Geometridae; genus Hemistola; species Hemistola chrysoprasaria. The sequence continues at coordinate 419,700 of OX346724.1, forward strand.
CCAGGACTCAGTCCCATTGTAGGTACACCCACACTTTGCCATTTAAGTATGTTTTATGTTTTTTTTTTTCAGTCCCGTGTAATAGTTTGAGACCCTACTGCCATCTACCGGCCATAGTTCCAGACTCCTGTCATTGAGAAAATTCCTAATGGTAATATGGAATAACACTTTTAGCCTGACCTGGGGATCAAACCCGCTGCCTCATGATCGGCACTACGCCTCCGCGGCAGTCAAAAATGATATTATTATATATAGGAAAATCATTTATTTTCATAACAATATTATTATGTTATAAATTATTATAATATACAAATCTGACCTTAGACCTCAGGTCGCAAAGGTCAGAGAGCTTAAGTATTATCCACTTAATATATTATGTACTTACATGCTTTTAAGCCGAGTTTAATTTAATTTAATGTTATTATCGTATACCTTATGCAAATTATGTTCTGTTTATGTGACATTTATAGCTGCACAGTCGAGGGAGAGGAGACTCTTTGTGAAATGACTTCGATACTCGAGCTCGAGGTTAAATGGTCGTAAATTGAAAATTAACGATTTGTTTTTAATAAAACTTTACGTCACGGTTATTTTTAAAGACATATTTTTATATGATGTGTAAAAAAGGTACATAAATACTTAGAGAAAGAACATTACAAAATTTGCTATAAAAGTCGACTTCTCATGCAAAATTCATCGGTTATGTGTATACATAGACAAAGTTAAATTTTCCGATAAATAATGTATACTTTCGGAAATGTGAAAGTGAAATTCTGAGCCGTGTAGGCTACCCCTCCTGGTTGTTCTCCGGGATAGTGGCTCTAAGAAACGAACCCATGTCAGAGTTGGCTCTTATGTGAAAGTTGTTCAATATGATGAATAATGAGTAGGTACAATGAACTTTATTGGGATTTTAACTGATTACGAGTAACCCTGTATGTGTGCCCAAATTTCATCAAATATTTATGTTCAGTAGTTTTGATATATATACAAGTAATAAACGCCCATACATTAAAACTAATAATATGAACCCAAACTGAGAAGGGTTTTCGTAAAAGTTACACTTGTAATCCCTAAAGGCAGAAGGACAGATCACCAATCTGATGTCAATTAACAAGTTTTAATTAAACAATTCTCTCGCCACCAACCACTACGCACTACGCACCAAGACCCGACATATTGACTGAATTGCATGAGTTGATTCCACCATCGCCCTTCTTTTACCGAACTTCGAGACAAACGGCAAAACGTCACCACTATTTGGTGGATTTGTCAATAACAGCTTGCACAAAGCGATTTGCATCATCATTCATCATGAGAATGACGAAGCAATGGAACTCGCTGCCGTCGTCCGTTTTTCCCGAAAACTATAACGTGGGTATATGTTCAAATCAAGAGTGAATAGGCATTTACTGAACAAGCGTGCTCCAACTTAGGCCGCATCATCACTTACCAGCAGGTGAGATTGCGGTCAAACGACTGTTTAGTTACATATAAAAAGAAACTATAATTTTTCACGGGAAATAATGCTGCCTTTTGGCTAATTCAAATTCAAATTCAAATTAATTTTATTCAGACATTTTATCCATTCGTTAGTATACAGTGAACTTATGACTATGTTAGTATTATAATATTCAATTTAAATTTAAGGTTTAATAATAACATCTCACCTATAAAGACACAATGTTGGCCATTGGCCTATGGACCTCTGTCCAGTGTTTTATCAAATGGGAGTCTGATGACTCGGCAATGGTCCTTAGTATGCTGTTGTTACTGGCCCGCATGCGGCACATCAGGGAAGCGCTTCGTTTTCTTATAATTGAGTAGAAATCATCAACTTGTGCTTTTGCAAACATCCCTGACGCACTACAATAGCGTGCCAACCCCATCAGCACCCTAAAGCCATTATTATATTGAACCCGCAGGGCATTGTGTGTACTTTACCCATAGGCTGCATGTGTAGAAAGTCTGACAGTAAGCTCTGAATAAAGTAATTTTCACTGTATGTGTACAACGTGCAAACCTACGGGCAAGCATATTACACCTTACCGCCAACGCCCTGCGTTCCCTGTCAATATCCAAGTCATCAGACATATCCTCTATGACCCAGTGACCCAGGTACTTAAATTGTTTGACCCAGTTTAGAGGTGTTCCGCCAAGTAAGACAGGCAATTCAGGATATGTCTTACACCCGGCCTTGAACAATAAAATCTCACTTTTTGTGGCATTGTACCTGAGCCCATGAGCCATAGCATATGTTTCACAAATACTAATGAGTCTTTTGAGAGCATTGACTGATGGACTCAGCAGAACCATATCGTCAGCATAACTGATATTATTTATGCAATGGCCATTAATGGAACATTCAACATTTGTTTCGCTGAGTTCATCGATCAAGCTATTTACATATAGGTTGAACAGCTTGGGAGATGTAATACCCCCCTGCCTGACCCCACAGCTCAACCTATAGTTGTCAGAAAACGAGCCTGCCCACCTCACTATATTCTGATGATGTTCATACCAATATTTAAATATGTATATTAGGTCAAGTGGCAACCCTGATTCCCTCGATAGCTTTTCCCACAGGATGTCATAACAGACTAGATCGAATGCTTTCGACAAGTCCAAAAATACCAAATACCAAATACTAAATTATTAAAAACGTCGGTCATGCTTACGGTTCATCCATAACATAAAAATAACATACAATCACGCCTTTTTCCCGAAGGGGCAGGCAGAGGTGTATCCAGGACTTATTCCCATAGTAGGTACACCCACATTTCGCCAGTATGTTATTGATCCCATGTAATAGGGGGCGAGAAATAATAATTAAAATAAAAAGTTTATGTAAAAGAAACTGACTTTTTGCGATTTCACGCTTAAATCACAGTACCTACCAGTTATGATGAATTTTGGCATAAAGATTGAATTTTGGCATAAAGATTGGATTTTGGAGAACGACCTTATTACATGAGATGATTTTGGCAAATTTGGTAACCCTCCTCATCTCACGTGAGATTCTACAAAATGCATACCTATTAATGATGTCAAAAAGATCTGTGCTTGATCCCTTTAATAATAAAAACGCGAAAAATACTATTTAATATTAAAATGTTGAACCCAGTTCTCGTTATAAATAAAGCTGCAGTTAGTTAGGAATATACGCTAGGCGGAAAAGGAGCCGCGATGTTCTACTATAACACCTAAAGGTCTGATTGGTCATAGACTGTTAGTGACTGACATGTTATTACCACTACCACTTGGCACTTGGCATAAATGATCTGAGAGTATTTTGAAAGGGAGTTGGCGACTGTATGTTTCCTATTGCCGAGGCCTACATGAACTATCTGTTCATGTATCTTTACTACTTGTTACACATATTCGACGTCAGAGCAGCGTCAGAGAGAGTTTCAGCAACTGCAATAATCTCGTAATGCGCTCAAAAGGAACCTTATTATGTTTGTGTGAAGCTCTCACTTGTTATTATATCGCTTAAAGCGACAAGGCCGCCCATTGGCGATCAATAAGATTAACTATGATTAAATAAGATGATGTATATTCTGTGTACTTATCTTAGTCGTAATAATGATAATTAATAATTTGAATTTATACTCTAACAAAACGGGTTACCCCAATTACACTACTCGAGTCAATTCATATTATGGGTTATGTGAACAACCCATATTGTCATAGTTTCAGGTCGCCAGAAAGAGTACTTACCTCTTCAATTCTATATTGACATTCATTCGTGATTGTATACATGTGTGTAGTCTGTTTACCTCACCCTAACCAAAAAAGGCAGAAAAATTTAAGACCGTAAGAACAGAACAGATAATAATACGTTTTTTTTTATGATAGTAAGTGACAAATCGAGCAAATCAGGTGCCTAATGGTGAGCATCATGATTGCCCATATCAGACACAGTGTCACCCAGTGTTTTAAAATTCAAAATTCTGCGCGGCACTGAACTGCGCCTCTCACCCTGAGATATTAGTTGTTGAAACTCATCATGCCCAGTAATTTCGCTGGTAACAATGCCCTTCAGTCCGGAACACAGTAATGTTTGCACATTACTGCTTGTCGGATGAACAACTGGCAAAGGTGTGGTACTTCCCCAGGCGGCCCCCTGCAGAAGAGACCTACCACTACTATAAACGTGCAGTAAGTACGGCGTTTTGCACTTCCAATGGTCTCTCTATGCTAAGTAAATGATAGGTAGGTACTAACTTTTTAGTTTCACTGGGGCAACTACAAAATGGCGGTGTAATCGGTTAACTACCTGCCAAACGGCAAGTATTGCCAGTTAACAGAGGTTAATTGGACAGAAATAGGGCTGAAATAGTTGCCATAAAGGGTTGGAATGGGACTTTTCGAAGGAATCTGATCCGGATCATTGACTACCCTCCGAACGGCCCTTTTGGGAGGGTTGGCAAGTTTTGGCCATTTTTTCTTTACCGGGCATAAATTATTAAGAGGCTGCGAAGCTTTTTGTGTTTAAAACTTTTCATGAAGGAAAGGATCCATGCGCCTTTCAAAGTATCTTGACAGCCATTAAAGTAGATCTCGGTTGGACGTGGCTTAACCGTAACGATCTCTCAAGGTTTGGAAAATTGGATAAACGCTGGGCAATCGATCATCATTATCAGCCTTCTTAAGCCCACAGCTGGGCACAGGCCTTCCTTTGTTTCTGATAATTTTCCCCTATCTCTTGTCATTCGCATCCGCAGCTGCTTCCTGCCACAAGAAATGTTAAATTGTATGGATACTATTTAACACCAGGCATAAAACAAAGAATTGAAATGGAAATGTAGATCAAACCGCCAAAGGTACAATATGAGTACGATAAAGGTACGAGAAAAGAAGCGAACGACTAGAGAATGCAATACCTGTATCCAACAAATACCGGGGTTTGCGGGGTCAGGTAGAAATGTTTCGATCCCAAAAATATTACATTCTTTATTTATTCGGATCACAAATTGAATGTAGCTTTAAAACTTACATCACGTCTTTTTTACGAAAGGGTATACAGAGGTGTACCGAGGACTCTGCAGTCCCTTAGTAGGTACACCCACAGAGACCACTACGCCACCGAGGCTTTAAGGCCGTTCGATTTGATTTCTAAACAAAATGAAATTACAGTGTAATTACATGTTAGAGTATAAAGTCAAAGTCAAAAAGATTGATTCAAATAGGTCACAAACTTTTGTACGTCAATAAAGATAAACAATAATGAGTGTTCCGTGCGTTCGGAAAGATACCTTTACAAGAAGAACGCACAAGAAACTTGTAGGGCTTAATTTTTTCAACTGATTGTTTTACAATATTTGGTTTCGTTACATTCGTTTGTTTGGAAGGTGCCGCGTGGTGGCTATACATAAATTCAAATTATTATTATTATTAATTAGAAGAATTTTCGAAATAATATAAATAATATTAGAACAATTTTCCACTCAATTCTTCTGGTCTTTATTTGCGACAAAATATATGTGGTTAAAGAAAACCGTAAAGTTTCTTTCATATTTATAAAAAAAAAAACATTTATATAAACTAAAATATTTTTTAAATTCATAAATAAGTATGAAAAAACCATAAGGTTTTTAAAGAAAAATGTTTTGCCGCAAATAAATGCCAGATCCAGACCCGCAAACAATTGAGTGAAAAAGTTATTCCCTATTTCTTCGTATTTGTGTACCTAATTTAATTTTGTATGGAAGTCGAACGCCCTTAACTTAAAACTAACCATGAATGCGAGAACAAAACTACTCGTATCAGCGAGAATTAAAATTAATCGTATCTGTTGAGATTTCATTCCAGTACGTAGTTTGTCTCTGTGTTCAACTTTTAACAAAAACAATACACACTTTAAACTCCAAATTGCTCACAAACAGAAAGTGATAGTGTTATTACAATAATCGGTAGATGGAAACAGAACCTTTGCCTTAATGTAGGGCACGCCGCCATTTGCTAAGGTCGGACTGAACTTTCCGTTTCGACATACACAGAACATAGTGTTATTGCAATAGAATGGTAACTTCATTTAATATTGGTTCACTGTCTTTATATTGATTAAAGTAATTTAATTGCTATAACGCAAAGCTTTTATTTGTACAAATAGATGACAAGAGATCATGTACACCCTACATACGTACCTAACACCTAGTGTCTAAGCTAGTGTCGTATTCAAACATAATACTATGATGACCCGAACGCATAGGGCCGGTTAATCTAATTTAATCTAATCTAATTTCGCATGCCGTGACGAACGCGGTGAGAAATTCTTTACTTAGTACCTTACATAAGTATTTTTCTTGAAAACGAGTTTATTTTTGTTTATATTTCATACAATTTGATTTTGATTATTTACTTAAATTTTTTTTATTTCAGTAGGTACATACTTATAACATTAAATTGATTACTTAATAATAATACATAATATTGACTGCCTCGGTGGCGTTGAGGGCGCATGCTCGACTGCCAATCAAGAGGTCTCGGGTTCGATCCTCAGGTCAGGCAAAGAGTTAAATATTGGATTTTTCCATTAGGAATTATCCCAATAACTGCCTGGAGTCTGGAACTGTGCCCGGTAGATGGCAATAGGCTCGCCCCCTATTACATGGGACCAATAACATACTGGCGAAATGTGGGTGAATCTACTATGGGACTGAGTCCTGGGTAGACCTCTGTCTACCCCTTCGGCAAAAGGCGTGAATGTATGTTATGTTTTTATAATAATAATAATATGTTATATTAATTAACATAACATAACATTATCCCTTTTCCCCAAAGGGGTAGGCAGATAATGTGTGCCCAGGAGCCAGTCCCATAGTCGTCGCTAGATTTCTTATTATATATGGGTATACCTTACCCATATATAATAAAAAATGTAGCGAAGTATGCTTCGCTAGATTTTTAAGTCCAAGTAACAAGGGGCGAGCCTATTGCTCTGACGGGGACAATTTCAGACTACATTGCCGACTGCCATTAAGAAAATTCCTAATAGAAAAATCGAATTACATTGGATTTTCTTTCCCAATCCTGGGCACCGAATCCCCCAGATTGGCTAGAGAGCTATTGAACTAGTAAACCACTGCACCACTGAGAGAGTCTCAAACATAAGACAAGGTCAAAATTCGTTTTTTTTCCCGTCAGCAAGTCCTACTGTCTCCACTATGTACAACACTCAGCGAGCCATATTACCCGCGAGCTATAAATCTGCCACATGGCCATGTTTCCACTACATTGGCCAACTAAAGCACTATACTCACATAGATATTAGCCACCTATTCTGAGGAAACTTTTCGGTTCCATGATGGGTACGCTTCCTCTTCCCTATGTTAAAGGGAATATTATGATCACTAGCTATTAACGAAAAATTTAAATAAGTAGAATAAAAGTTGTGTTCTTGATTGTAGGTGTGTGTATCTGTGTGTATGTTTGTTAAATATAAAAAAATCTTAGTAAAATATATTTAGTAGGCTCTCAAACTAAGATTACCTGAGTATATTTCTAAAGCTGTAAATATAAGTAGAATGGTTTAAAACAGTTGGATTTTTAACACAAAAAACATCAGTTAAATATTATGAGCCAAAAGTTCCATTACATTAATGTAAACTACTTTAAAACGTCTCTAGAATAGACTAAAAAGCTATTTAAAAATACTCCACACGATTGGAATACCACAAAAGGATCTAAATAAAACAACCCTACATTGCACGAGAATGGGCACGCTACAGACAACACTATGAAAAGTTATACTTGTTAACTAGATACGGAAGTTGGGCCAAATGTTCATGATTGCGTGCCGCCCCGACGTTAAACTTATTGTATTCTTATGCTATAGTATAGTACAAGCCTTAAAAACATACAGTTTTGGCAACACTTTTTAATTAATTGAAATAGCAAATTGGATAGAGGTTACATATTTATGCCGTTTGGGATAGAAATCTTGGGTCTATGGGGGCCAGCTGCTCTGGATCTGCACAAAGAGCTAAATAAGCGCTATAGGTGCAGAAGGCGTCCAGTGACTGGAATGCTGAATGGCTTGCACTTTGCCCAAAGAATTAGCATCTGCATCCAAAGAGGCAATGCCGCCAGCAACTGCCAGATCTAAATTTATAATATACTAGCTGTGACCCGCGGTTTCACCCGCGTAGTCTTCGTTCCCGTGGGAATATCGGGATAAAAAGTACCCTATGTGTTATTCCAGGGTCTAAGCTACTTACGTACCAAATTTCAGCCCAATCGGTTCAGTAGTTTTGGCGTGAAAGAGTAACAAACATCCATACATACATCCATACTTACAAACTTTCGCCTTTATAATAGTAAGTATATATATATATTAGGATTAGGATAGTATTTAGTTAGGTTAGTACCTAACTACGAGTATATGTAGGTTTTATTCTAGTTTAGTTTTAATTTTGTAAAATATTAATACAATAGAATAATACTTTATAGAATGCCAAAAAAGAAACAATTTTACAAAAGACACAATACAAAAGACACGGTAAACAACCGGCGGTCTTATCGCGTGAAGCAATAAATGTGTGATTTTATTTATATTTTTTGGTTTTATAAATGATTTATTAATGAAATGTTAGTATGTTTATAACTTCTGCATGGAACCGATTCAGCTGAAATTTGGTACCTATGCAGAACTTAGATCCTGAAATAGGACATAAGGTTTTCACGCGGGAAAAATGGCGGGTATGTCAATAAGTAAATTTGAGAAAGGAAATTTAAAATAACTGAAAATTTAAAACTATTGTGTTAAATCAACAATATATTTACTCAGCTTTAAAAACTGAGTTCTTTCTTTCTTTCTTTCTATAACTTATCGAATATTTAATACACATTTATAAAAATCTGTCTCTAAAGCACTACAGCGACAATACATGATATTTTCTTTATAAGTAATAGCGAGTGACAAGACAAGCGAATCAAGTGCTTGATGGTAAGCATCATGATTGCCCATATCAGACACAGTTCCACCCAGTGCTTTAAAATTCTAAATTCTGCGCGGCACTGCACAGCGCCTGTCACCCCGAAATATGAGTTGTTGAATCTCGTCATGCCCAGTAATTTCAGTTCCAGACCGGAACATAGTAATGTTTGCACATTACTGCTTGGCGGATGAATAAATAACTGGTGTGGTACTAAATATATACTAGATTACTAATTTTTTAACTTTCATCATCATCATCATCATCTCAGCCGTTAGTAATCCACTATTGAACATAAGCCTCCCCCATAAATTTGCTTTAAGATTGCCCCCCCCCACCGGTGGCGAGGTCGGAGGTTTTTTCGTTATCTCTGTGTTTTTCGCTTATAAATATTAGAAATGTCGAGTAAATCCGTAGAATCTGTGATTAGTGAGTTTACTAAAACTATTAGCTCAATGGAAAATAGAATTACGTCATTGGAAAAAACGATAATGGATCAAAATCAGCTGATTATAAAATTGATTCGTCACAATGAAGATTCCAGTGGACCGGTGATACCCATAAAAATTACTGATGATGTGGGTAATTCTGTTACAAAAGTTGCCCAGCGGCCAATACGCGATGCCCGCGCTCGTGCGACTACGGCAATCTCCGTAGGCAATCGTAAGAAGGGAAACCGCAAAGCTTCGCCGGCTCTGCCGACTGCTGTGACTATCCGTACGGAGATGCCCGAGCCCGAGCCGACTACGTCGTTGAGTCATAGTGCGCCTCCGACTCCGAGTGCCGCGCCGACTATACAACTAGATTTTGTAAACAAACCAGCGCCCTCGGAGAATGAGATCCAAGCTCAATATAACACCAATGACAATGCCGGTGAATGGATTGAAGTTAAGCAACGTCGTCGATCGCTCCATGCTCCTAATAATGTAACCCGCGGTACAGCTGCCCCGGGATCTACCGTGTGTGCATTATCAGCTGCGGAGCGTAAATCGTATCTACATCTATACTATGTGCAGATTGGAACAACAGTAGAACAGGTTACGGCACATCTAGGTAACATTTGTCCTAATGATACCTGTTCAGTTGAAACTTTAAAACCGCGGGGCGATTACGCGTCCTTTAAGTTAACTGTCCCAACAAAAAATGTGGATATGTATCTGAAACCTGAACACTGGGCCCAAGACGTTTGCATTAAGCCCTGGCGAAATGGATTTCGCAAGCCGCAGCAGCAAGCGACCACATAGTACCCAGTATAAATACCATACTTTATTCTATCAGAATGTCAGGGGACTTCGCTCCAAATTAGACACTTGCAAGAATTCCATATTACTCGATAAATCTGATCTATATGCGTTCACTGAAACTTTCTTGACGAGTAGTGTGCATGATGCGGAAGTGTTCCCCCCGGGGTACACAGTACTACGCAGGGACCGCGCCGGCGACGCAGGATGGGGCGGAGTGCTACTGGCAGTTCGTGATCAGTATGCAGTTAAACAGGTGCTGGACATTGACGGGTACTCGGATGATACTGAATTAGTTATAGGCATAATCTCACTTAAATATAATAAAATTATATGTTGTGTCGTATATATTCCACCTAACTCAAGTGATGAAAAATATATCAATATGTTTAATCTTCTGGAAAATGTAACTTCTAAATACAATAAATTAAAATGCATCATAATAGGAGATTTCAATCTGAATTCGTGCAGTCAAAACGTTATTATGCATTATAATTGTTTGTTGTCATATTGTAGTATAAAACAATATAATAATATCAGTAACCAATATGGAAATATGCTCGATCTAGTGTTGAGCGATTTGGGCGATGAGGCGATTGAGGTGAATGATACAGATCCTGTGGTACCCTTGGACACACACCACCCCGCGCTCTCGGTGAGCGTGCGGTGCGTGCGACCGTCGCGTCCGTCGCGAACTTACGCTCCGCCGCCGCCGCTCCGGCCGGTACATAGCGATCAACAATTACCAGAATTTAATTTTTATAAGGCAGATTTTTTGACTCTATATAATGAAATAATCAATATTAATTGGGATGAACTTTTTTTAATTTCTGACGTAGACAAGGCTGTTGAATTATTTTATAATAAGTTATTTGATTGTTTTAAACACGCTATACCTGTCAAAAATAGATTTTCCAGTAATATGAAATATAATTATCCGATTTGGTTTACCACAGAAATAATTCATGTTTTGAAAAATAAGTATTTTCATTTAAAAAAATATAAACAACATAAGTTAGAGTTTAATAGAGAACTGTTTAAATATTATAGACAGCAAGCTAAAGACCTCATTGATTCGGCATACAGTAATTATATTAAACGAACAGAGATGAATATAAAGAATGATCCGAAATCTTTTTGGAAGTTTGTTAAGGAGCAGCAGGGTTCAAGGACTACCTGCACTGAATTTCAGTATGACGGTAAAACTGTATCAGGTTTAGAGGCGGCGAACGCTTTTGCAACTTATTTTAAATCCGTTTTTTTGCCTAATAACCCCGTTTTATCTACGTTAGACGCTGAACGTGATTCCGCTAGCTCTATGTGCTCCCCAAGAGTAGCGGTGGACTTCATTGACTCGACTGATCTAGAAATAGCAATTCGCAAGCTGAAAACTCAATCAGCCATTGGTCCGGATGGAGTCCCTTCATTTGTTATTAAAGACTGTAAATCAGTTTTTATAAAGCCACTACTTTATTTATATAACTTGGCATTATCTACGGCTAAGTATCCAAGGATTTGGAAAATCTCTCGCGTGTCACCTATTCCTAAGGGAGGCTCTCGGTCAAACATCGAAAACTATAGGCCTATAGCTGTTTTGTCGGCCTTTGGCAAGGTATTCGAGTCGATACTTAATCGATACATCACCAGACAGGTTCGAACCCAATTGGCGGATTGTCAGCACGGCTTTCGATCAGGTAAGTCGACTGTTACAAACCACGTTAACTTTGTGGAATACGCGGTCGCTGAGATGGAGCGAAGTAAGCAAGTAGACGCAGCCTACTTCGACTTCAAAAAAGCGTTCGACCGAGTCCACAATGACGTATTATTGATGAAGTTTGCTGCATTTGGTTTTACGCCTAAACTCCTCAAACTATTTTCTAGTTATTTTACTGATCGATTTCAGTATGTCCAACTACATGGCTTCCAATCTGACAATTATTTGACCTGTTCTGGTGTAAGCCAGGGAAGTACGCTAGGACCAACACAGTTCCTCATCATGATAAATGACCTGCCCGGGGTCGTCAAGACGGCGGAATGCTATATGTTTGCCGATGACTTAAAACTGTGCCTGGGGATAGGTGACTCGACAGACTGCGAGGCGCTGCAGGCCGACATAGACAGTGTGGTACTATGGGGCGAACACAACCACCTGGAGTTTAACACTTCAAAGTGTAAAATTATTTCATTTACCAGATCGCGCGCACCCATCCAACACAACTACCATATGTCAAACGTCGGGCTGCAGCGTGTTACGGAAATTGTAGACCTTGGTGTTACCTTGGATACTAAACTGACTTTTAATACTCACATATTGAATATATGCAAAAAATCGTTTCAATCTCTGGGCTTCGTCTTGCGCCAGTCTTCTAGGTTACAAGATAGAAATGCTATATGCACACTCTATTTTGCTTTTGTACGGAGTAGATTGGAGTATAATTCGGTGATTTGGGACCCGCATGAGCATAAGTACAAAATTATGTTGGAAAGAGTGCAGCGTAAATTTGCTCGCTTCTTATACAGAAAACTTTACGGATATTACCCTTATTTATATCCATCTCTGTTCGTTGCCGGAATGGTAGGTATTAATACTCTGGAGTTGAGGCGAAAGTGTGCGCTCTTATCTCATTATTACCTGCTACTCAATGGCAAAATAGATAACCCGAGTGCTTTGGCTCGGTGCGCATTGTTTACGCCGGTCCGGCAGCAGCGGCTGTGTGCGTTCCGTATGTTCATGACACCGTCCACACTAACACAAACCGCACAATATGCTCCCACTGCACAGGCCTTGCGTCTACTCAACGCTCTGATCGCACAACAATCTGAAGTGGACATATTTCACATCAAATTTAAAAGCTTTCTGAATGTGTGTATTCTATTTTTAAGTTAATGTTATAAAATGTTTCGTAAGTTTATTTTACCATGATAATTATTATAAATATGTAGTAGGTATATAATAAGTAGTTAAGTAGATAATGTTGTTTTTGGCTTGCTTCGCGTGTTGGACTTTCTGTAAGCGTGGCAAGCATCTGATTATAAATAAATAAATAAATAAAATAAATAAATAAATAAAGGGGGGGGTTTTGCCTAGATTATTGGCAAAACCCCCAACACCAAACGGTAAACCCACGCTCGGCAGGCGGGTTGTCGAGCGCAGTTCGACTTAGTAGGTCTGTATATGTTTATCAGCATTTTGTAAAATAAACTTTATTATTATACATAATTGTTATTTACAGTGTAAAGTAACAATAATTGTTCCGGTAGGAAGTACATACATATAATGTATTATTTATGATATTCCCTTGCACGGGTTGGCAACAGTAATAACATTAAAAGGTCGACTTTAAATAACAAAACCTGTTTACTGAATGTAGGTGAACTCTACTCTTCATGAATCACTCCTCATCACTTATTTAGTATTATAATATTATGTAAAATTGCATTTACTCATTTAAAATATATTGCAATGAGTTGAAATATACAACGGTTAAGCGTTATAATCTAATTTTAATTATTTATGTGCATTTTATAAGTATTTGTTTATCATATATAAAAGAAAAATATATTTTAATATCTACTAATTTACTACAATTTCTTATCCCTTGCTTATTATTTTTAAATATTTAAATTGAATCAATTTTAACGTACACCTATATGATGTACATTTTTTTTTGTACTTTTTTTAAGAAAGGTTGTTGATATTGTTACCAATACATAGAGGACAAAAAGGCCTTGAAATTTCTACATAGCCACCACCTTACAAGCAAACAAATGTAACCAATCCAAATATTGTAAAACTCGCAGTAGAACAAAAGTTAAACTCTACAAGTTTCTTGTGTGTTCATCTTGTAGAGGTATTTCCGAACGCACGGCAGTTTCATCAGTAATTAACTCTATTGACGTTTTATATGTCTTTTTGAGACTTACATAAATAAAGTTTTTTCGAGTTTGAATACGTAATTTATATGTTTTTGTTCAATATTTTATCTGTTCAAATGTTATTGGTCCGCATTATATTCCCTCACGTTTGTATAAAGTATGTTGCCAGGACTAACAAAAATAGCACACCACGACTCCCACTGGCAACACCGCATTTATTTAATTCCCGTACTGATGTATTCGTAAGTACACACTAAGATAATAATGGATGTGGCCAAAATTGTAACTAAGATTAGGTAAGCTTTAATAAATAGCTTTAAAGTACCCTAGCGCCCCCACTCACATGCAGGAAAACCGTAGAAGACAATTTAGACCTTCCCACTTGGTTTATATCGTTTTACATAATTATAGGTAGTCGGTGGAATGATAATTATAGAATTATAGAATCGCATTTTGGTGTGTGTAATTAATAACTTTTGTGTAGTAAGTATCACTTATTTGAGGTTGATAATTATCGTGATCTGTGTTGAACTTCTAAAGGTTGAAAACCCCAAGTTTGATCAGTGGGCTCTACTCTATAATATATTGTTTTATAATTACTCACTGAATAGGGAATATATTCCCTATTCAGTGTAATTACTAGTACTACGAGGGTACTTAGTAGACACCTAAGTAGGTACTTATTTTCATTGTTTAAAAATGTTCATGAACTTTAAAAAAATATATTCAATGTAGCATAACATAACATCACGCCTTTTCTCGAAGGAGTAGGCAGAAGTGTACCCAAGACTCAGTCCCATAGTAAGTGTACCCACTACCCACGCTTCGCCAGTTAAAGTTTTTAGGTCCTATGTAATGGGGGTGAGCAAATTGACATCTACTGAGCACAGTTCCAGACCTCAGGCTGTCATTGAGAAAATTCCTAATGAAAAAATCCAATTACACTTTTTGCCTGACCTGGGCATCGAACCCGGGACCTCATGATCGACAGTAACGCTTGCGAACAGTGGTTAGCGTACCGTACCACTACCCAGGCATACTAACTTACATAAGTACATGAAAATACAAATATTGCAAATTAATACTTACAACTTACAAGCAACGATAATAATGCACTACGTACTAGATTTCACGTTCCCAACACCCGACTAAAGTGTACTTCAATCCGTGCACCTCACTTTAGTGTAGCTTCGACGTCCATGCAGTGTGAACGCGTACGGAGCTGTGCTAATATTGCGGGAAAATGCATGGAGTATTTATTTTTCGTTTGATTCGATTACAAACTATTGTTAACGTATTTAACTTTAAGCGCAACTTTCAGAACGTACATGGCCTTTTAGGAATTTGACACAATCCTATGCAAAAATTACCAAATCGATGATGTGTATCCCCCTGTTTATTCCTAATATAATTAACCCATTCTATAAAGGTATATCCTGATATTTTATAGTGAAGTAACCTATGTACCTGTCATTTTAATATTTCTTATAAACTCTTGGTATTTTCATAGTGAACTTCCAAAAATCACAGTTTTACTCGCGAGATTGGACGTTCACTACAAAAAAAAAATTGAGTTTATAAACAAAAATAAAATGATAGGGACATACTTTCATCATCATCATATCAGGCATAGGACGTCCACTGCTGAACATAGGCCTCCCCCTTAAATTTCCATCCAGTCCGGTTGTAAGCGGCCTGCATCTAGCGTGCTCCTGCCGTACTTATCAGATCGTCTGTCCACCTTGTGGGAGGACGTCCTACGCCACGCTTACCAGTCCGTGCTCTCCATTCGAGAACTTTACGGCCACATCGGCCATCAGTTCTACGTGGTATGAGCACTGCCCATTGCCACTTCAACTTGCTTATCCGCAGGGCTATGTCGTAAACATTCGTTCGTCTACGGATCTCCTCATTTCTGATTCGATCTCGCAGAGAAATCCCGAGCGTAGCCCTCTCCATTGCTCGTTGCACTATTTTGAGCTTACTAAAAAGCCCACAGTCAGGGACCACGTTCCAGATCCGTAAGTCATCACTGGTAACACACACTGGTCGAAGACCTTCGACTTGAGGCACTTAGATATTTTGGACGAGAATACATTGCGTAGGTTTCCGAACGCTGCCCAGCCTAGTTGGATTCGACGATTGACCTCTTTCTCGAAGTTGGACCTACCGAGTTGGAGGTAGACGTACGTCAACAGCTTCTAGACACTTTGGGGACTTTTTGGGACATACTTTACTTCAACTTTAAAATATCTGGATATAAATATATCAAATAGGTTTACTGTATTCGGAGGAAACAGGGGAATACAAAACATCGATTTAATAAATTTTCCATAGGATTGTGTCAAACTGCTAAAACGTCCCTGTTAATTTGAACAAATATTTTTAAGAATGTTCTTGTCTATCGTAGAATATACGTCAATACTTACAAGCTTGTTATAAAAATGTTATAAATCGCTATGAGTATGATGTAAACATGGCGGTGCCCACCGTGGTTGCGTGATACTAAGGTAATTACAAATCCCTATTTGTTCAGTATAATTAGTCCACTGGGACGGCGGCGCGGCCTTCCGGCTTTATCTAGGTATCTATAGGTAGGTGTTGAACTGGAGGGTCAGGGTTTTCGGTTTCTATACCTAATACTTGTTTGAATTGAATTTTCAAATGAATTGAATTTCGTAAGATATACAACGTGTTACAAAAAGATGTAGACAACTTTCAAAAGAAAGACTCAAATTAATTAACAAAATGTTTTGACTTCCCATAGATAATGGAGAGCAGCTGTTTGGAAATCGATTTTTTTTGCGAATATTTGCACAGTAAGTATACCTTTTGTAATACGTGGTAGATATAAAGATATTTATTTATTAAGAAACCATTAAACATTTTTCGTAAGGTATATAAAAATTAATTACCTACCTAAATTGGGGATTTTTTACTTTTTCGGTAAAACAATCCCCACTTTTTGAAATTTTTCGTGTAGTGGGGATTTATTTACGAAAAAGAAAAAGTCTCCACTGAGGGGATTTTCGGTGGAGATTTTTAGACTACGTCAATCCTATTAAAATTATATAAATGCGAAAGTTTGTGAGGATGGATGGATGTTTGTTACTCTTTCACGCCAAAACTACTGAACCGATTACGCTGAAATTTGGTATGTAGGTAGCTTAGACCCTGGAATATCACATGGGGTACATTTGTTCCTGATAGTCACACGGGCACGATGTAAACGCGGGTGAAACCGCGGAGCACAGCTAGTATAATATAATATACGTCACATACAATTTTATTTTTTTTCAATTAATAGTTATAATATGGTTATGTTCATAATAAGTATATCACGCGTCTGACCTACACTTCACACTCGAACAATGGGCTCACTATATCTCTACACCAGCATCTATACATATACCTATATATAGGTAGCAAGTCGACATAGCAACAGCACAGCGAGCGCCCAAACCGAACCTAAAACAATGGTCGAACTTGTGCTCGTAAATCGTGATGTTTTTGTTTCAAACACAATGCCTCTAGCTCTGCTGTGGATACAGTACTGAAGGTCTTGATAAATCACGCCTTAAGGCCTCTTGTACACGCACGGTTTACCGCCGTGAAAATCTACGGTTAATTCGCCGCGTGTAGGTGGCGACACGGCGCGGCGCCGCGGCCGTGTGCGCCGTGCGCGTCTACAAGCTTTCATAGTAATCCATACAACACTGACGACCGTGCCTACACGCGGCGAATTAACCGTAGATTTTCACGGCGGTAAACCGTGCGTGTACAAGAGGCCTAACAGTTTATAATTTAACCATTGCAAGTTGCCGAAAGAAATTGCTTAAAAACTTTGGACCATTCTATGATAAAACATTCTCGCTCCGCTCCGTTCCGGTCCCGGACTCTATGTGACGAACCCAAGCTGCGGACAACTCTATGCGACGAACCCAAACTGCGGACAACTTTAGATGCGTAATTTTTAGGGTTCAGAACCTTTAGAGGATCACTTTGTTATCTGTCTGTCTGTCTGTCTGTCTGTCTGTCTTCAAGACACTTTTTATAGGGAACGCGTGGAGGTATGAAGTTGAAATTGATATCACATCAGGTCTGCCGTCCCTTGTAAAAGAAGTATCAAGTATGGCCATTTTACTTCATATTTCCATACTTTGCGCAAGGAACTAATAGATGGCGCTGTATGTTCTTAGTAGGCGGATTATTTTTGGGATTGGAAGCGTTTTGTCCCGGTATCTAGGTGTGGAACTCTACATACATAGGAACATACGTATGCATTAGTACGTAGATCGTTTGTCTGCGCAATGAATAATAAAGATATCGTGCGTACTGTGCAGTCAAAACAGCCTCGCTGGCACAGACGGTAGTAACTCTGCTTTCAGTGCCGCAGGCCCCGGGTTCGATCCCCGGCCAGATCAAGCATTTGTGTGCATGAACATGTTTGTTTGATCTGTGTCTGGGTGTTATAAGCTTATATAAGTATGTATATCAGTCATCTGGTTGCCATAGTACAGGCTTCTAGCCTAATTTGGGACACCAGATGACCGTGTGTGGAAGTTAAAAAATAATAATAATAATAACGGCTAACTTCACTGTCCTTCCCACTAATATTATAAACTAGCTGTGCCCCGCGGTTTCCCCCGCGTTGCCATTGTTCCCGGGGGAATATCGGGAAACAAAGTACCCTATGTGTTATTCCAGAGCTTATGCTACTTACATACCAAATTTCGGCCCAATCGGTTCAGTAGTTTTTGCGTGAAAGAGTAACAAACATCCATCCATTCATCCTCACAAACTTGCGCATTTATAATATTAGTAGGATATTAAAGTTTGTGAGGATGGATTAATGAATGGATGTTTGTTACTCTTTCACGCCAAAACTACTGAACTGATTGGGCTGAAATTCGGTATATTATATAGAAATGTATAAATAAATATTTAAGGATGGTAGATAGGGTCTTTAAAGAATTACCTAAGGGATTCGCGTGGACGCATCTCATAAATGGCACGAATCGCACGTTGTTGTAGTATAAAGATAGTTTCTATATCTGCGGCTGACCCCCACAACAAAATCCCATAAGACATCAAGCTATGGAAATATGCAAAGTACACTAATCTCGCCGTGGCTATATCTGTTAATTGCCTAATTTTGTAAACCGCGTAAGCTGCAGAGCTTAGGTTCCCTGAGAGCTCAGTGATATGAGTGCTCCATTGCAGTTTAAAGTTATTTATGCCAAGGAATAAAGTTACATTGTCGATACTATGCGTATGAAACCGCGGCGCAAAGTTACTAGGTCATAAAGTATTGCGCGTACTGTACCTGCCTGAATTGTTATATGCATTAGTTATATGTGTAGATAACAGTCGGGTTCAAAGGGCCAGGTGGCAACCTTGACAGGTTTATGGTCACGGCGTGCGACCATTGTGGCTGCAGCCCTTTATTTACCAGAGTGTGAATAAGATAACATCGCCGCGTATAATCGCCGGTAGATTGGGACCATTTGTCAGCTTTATTGCTAATTCTCTGGCGGAAGTTTCAACAAATTGTACACGCAATGATATTGAGATAACCTTTTAATTGGATTTTTTTGTGATTTTGTTAATATATATAAATAATCTGGTCAAATGTTGGACTGCCTCGGTGGCGGAGAGGGCGCATGCTCGACTGCCAATCAAGAGGTCCTGGGTTCGATCCCCAGGCCAGGCAAGTGTTTTAAAATTGGAGTTTTCCATTAGGAATTATCTCAATAACTGCCTGGAGTCTGGAACTATGCCCGGTAGATGGCAATAGGCTCGCCCCCTATTACATGGGACCAATAACATACTGGCGAAATGTGGGTGTATCTAGTATCTACTATCTACTGTGGGACTGAGTCCTGGGTACACCTCTGCCTACCGCTTCGGGAAAAAGGCGTGAATGTATGTTATGTCAAATGCGAATGGGACTCGCATATGAAGGGTTCCTACCCCCCCTATACTTATTACCTACAAATTTATAGGTGTCATCTTTCCTCACCAACAAAATAAAATTCTTAATAATTATTCATTCTTATTAGTATAAGAATTTCTACTTATTGCAGTGTAAGTTTTATATTATGATGATTTGTGAAATACATTTAAGTATTGTGAAAATTACAGGTGTTGCTATTACGGTTTATGAGATAGAGCGCTGTTACTTGTTACAGACGGACGGACGGACGGTGGAGGCTTAGTAATAGGGTTCCTTCGGCACGCTTTGGGTACACAACCCCATAAATTATACATTCAAAAAGCGATTCAACGTCATTGACATTCAAAGATTTTTTTTTCATAAAAAGAAGGTAATGCTTAAGTTTCAAGTATGTATATTCAAAGAAAATGTTTGACAAAATGTTTTTCAAGTTTTCCCGTTCTTGAAAGGTTTTTCGTCTTTGTGAAACGTGATCGAGTAGAGTACGGTTGTAAGGGGGTTCATATAGATACGTATAGTGCGTATAGGAAATTGCTTTGTTACATTATACGGGGTGTTTTACCTTTACAAACAATCTTTGTAATGTGACTTTGTTGAAAAGCTACGTAAGTCAAAAATATTATCATTTTTGACAAATCGATTGCGCTGTTGTAAATAGTTATACTTATGATTTTGCCTTTTTCCCAAGAAAGATAGCTAAAACAACAAATAATAAATATAAAATAAAGTTCATAATTAAAGGTGCTCTCCGTACAACTAACTTGTTTTATACATTGTCATAATATAAGACTGTTATTGCCTATGGGTCCAGTAATCTGCCACGAATGATTTTGTTTTTCATTCATTTTACTGAAATAAAAATAATTCGTATACTAATTAGAATACATTCCCTCGACGAATATGACTGCCTCGGTGGCGTAGAGGGCGCATGCTCGACTGCCAATTAAGAAAGAGGTCCCGGGATCGATCCCCCGCTCAGGCAGTGTTAAATATTGGATTTTTCCATTAGGAATTATCTCAATAACTGCCTGGAGTCTGGAACTGTGCCCGGTAGATGGCAATAGGCTCGTCCCCTATTACATATGACCAATAACATACTGGCGAAATGTGGGTGTATCTACTAAGGGACTGAGTCCTGGGTACACCTCTGCCTACCCCTTCGGGAAAAATGCGTGCCTATTGCCATCTACCGGGCACAGTTTCAGACTCCAGGCAGTTATTGAGATAATTCCTAATGGAAAAATCCAATATTTAACACTGCCTGACCCGGGGATCGAACCCGGGACCTCTTGATTGGCAGTCGAGCATGCGCCCAATACGCCACCGAGGCAGTCATCTCATATAATATGTCCAATTTCAAAAAGAGAAAATAAATGCCACCACAAAGGGCAGTACCTATCTAGATCTACCTGATTCTACGTCATTTGTTATTCCGATAGCTATCGGAGAGTGTGCGGTTGCATTGTTATACGATTTTTAATACGTTTTCGTATAATTAAAAACAGCAGTGTATTATTTTTTTATTTAGCATTCCACGTCATTGAATATATATTCATATAGATTGTGCTGTAATTTGGAATGTAGATTGCTTAGACTCAGACTCTGGAATAACAAAGAGGATACTTTTGCATATAGATAAAGCCGAAATGCAGGTTACTTAGTCATACCTAAGTCATTTACAATAATTTTTTACAATAATAATTATTACAATAATAATAATTTTTATAATAATTTTTTACAATAATAATAATAAGGAAGGAGAAACTATATATAATATAATAAAGTATATAAATAATAAATATGTCTATATTACGTTTACCTAATTTGTAAATAGCTCTAAGTTAGTGTAGTATAATAGTATGTATATTAGTTAGTGTATAATGGTGCTGCATAAGCCATAGCAGCAGTTTATATAATAATAAAATAATTAGAATATAATTAATAAAAAAATAAAAAAACCTAAGTCATGCCTAATTCTTTCATACCAAAACTAAGGTTAGGTTGTAAAAAATGTAATAAACTGTCAATAAAATGTTCTAGTGCGGTCATCTTACTATCAGCTTTTTGACTTTCAAAAACGTTCAAGCACGACTGCCGATCATGAGGTGCTGGGTTCGATCCCCAGGTCAGGCAAAGTGTTATTGGATTTTTCCATTACGAATTATCTCAATGGGAGCCTGGAGTCTGGAACTGTGCCCGGTAGATGGCAATAGACTCGCTACCTATTTAATGGGACAACTAAATAACACATACGGACGAAATGTGGATGTACCTATTACGGGACTGAGTCCTGGGTACTCCTCTGCCTACTTAAAGGTGTGATAAATATTATGTTTAAACTTATACTTGAGACTTCATTGAATAAACATTTTTGAGTTTGAGTTTCGTTCCGTCACATTATTCGTATCAGACAATGGAAACGTCCCCCTCGGAGATACAGTCCGCTGGTTGCTTTCCACCTTTACCTTCCTTTGTGCATAACAACTGGAACGGTAAATTCAATTTAACGTACATTTCACTAATTATTATCATTGTTTCTCTTATATTGACAATTTGTTCTGATGCAACATTTTGTAAAGATCTATATTCCTTCGATCAAAATGGACACACACTTTTTACATATTTGACTATTTCAGCGAAGCTCGATTAGGGCATTTGCTATTTTTCCCTATGGTTAAAATATGGCGCAGGACATTTTTACACATTTGCCAGTGTTAAGTTAAACCATTGTCTTTAACAGACTTTAACTTTAACAGATACAAACTACGAACACAAGAACAACGTAAAGTATTAGAGATGAGATAATAGACATACGAGGTAGTTTTACTGTCGAGCTTTAGCGAGGCAGTAAATAGAAACCGAATTATAAATGAGTCTTAGCGCCGTGTGTTACACTTTACATTTCGCTACCTTTGTGAGAAAATTAAATTATTAATTTCAACAAAACATTTTGGCTAATATCCTCTACGTGCGACACCAAAAAAATATATTCTAATTGGTTACAGACAAACATTTAAAAAGAAATTTATAATAATAATAATAATTTGAATTTATACTCTAACAGAACCGGGTGGTATTACGAACATGCAATCGCGTATTATCAGCAGTAAACTTTGCTGGCAAACGTAATTTTTTTATATGCCGTTTGACAGCAGACATTAAGCAATTAAACGCTTTCCACACTTCTACTGCTGTTCGTAATAAGGGGGCCGGGGTGGTATTACGAACATGCAATCGCGTAACAACAGCAGTAAATTTTGCTGTCAAACGTCATTTTTTGTATGCCGTTTGACAGCAGACATTTAGCAATTTAAACGCTTTCCACACTTCTGTTGCGTCCGTAATAAGGGGGCGGTTTACCCCAATTACACTGCTCGAGTCAATTTATATGGTCATGTGGACAACCCATATTGTCAGAGTTTCAGGTCGCCGAGATTCCTACAAGGCCTCCGACATGACCTAACTCAGGTTATAAAAAACCATGTAGGTATTAAAATTCGGATTACCGCGTGCCGTAATGTGCCACACATGTTGTGAAAAAAAGGTTACACATAGGTATGCATAATCCTAGCGCGGGCCTTCCCTTTATAGCCGTTTAGAGAAACATTAAATATATATACAGACATAAACATAAATTAAAACCGACCCTTTAAACGAAACGTACATAAACCGCGGAAACTAAAACAATGGCATATTAAATTTAACCTGAAACCAGCCTTATGTCGTTAGATTTAAGGTTCATCTTGATATTTTATTTGTATTCTAAACGATGCCGTGACACGGAAGGTTCATGAAAAAGTAATTTTCGTCTATGATTAATTAACTATGATTTTAACGATATTAAAAATATGACAGTTGTGTTTAACTTTATGATATTAACGATTTGCTAGGCTACAAACTAGGCTAGAAGCCTATAATATGGTAACTAGATGACTGATATACATGGCAGTGCATTTAAAACTGCCCTATATTGATAGAGAAGCATTATTATGGAAACAGTGAGACCACATATATTTAACCTTACAGCACGACCTCGTTGAGTTCACCCGATGAAATAATTTCCATTGCAAAGTTGCTGAACAATTCATAATTCCATTTGATTACTGATAGTTAACTAATTAGATAAATTAACATTGTTAATAAAAGGTGATTTACCTCTGACAATAGATTGTTAATGCGCTTTTTCTCAGAGTAATTTGAATTTGATTACAAGTACAATGACTCAGTGGGTTAGAAGGTTGATGACTTCGATATAGGTTTGATTCCGTTCCTGTACATATGAACATTACTTGACCCTGGCAAATGCAAGAACCTTACAGTGTCAATAATAAAATAATCATAAAGGCTGCGTTTTTTGATCACTGGTTAAGTCGACCAATGGTAAATTTTTTTGACAAATAGTTAAAATTCGACAAAATTCGTTTTTTCATCCCTGGTTAACTATTTTTTTCCACACGATTTAACCATTGGTTAAAAATTTAACTACAGTTAAATTTCTAACCAATCAGCTCAAAAAACCGGCCCGTATAACGATGAGAAGAACCAAAGAACAAAAGTTCAATAAGTTAGATAAGTTTAGCATCAGAACACAATACTTAATACATGACAATCCAATATTAATATTAGGGTAGTGAACTAATATTGACAACCCCTCCTATGATGAACATTTACTATTATTAATATTATTCTTCTATTATTAATTTCAGTATTACACTCGTTTTACTGCTAATTATTGCATTTTTTATATTTCCTATAAATTCGGGTCCAAAACGCACGATGGAGGCGAGAGTAGCGAGAATGACATCACATCCAACAGTACTGGCAAGCACCGCGGTTTCACCTGCGTAGTCTTCGTTCCCGTGGGAATATCGGTCAATAAGAACCCTAATTGTTATTCCACTCAGGATTAGACCCTGGGCCTTGGAAGCTACGTTCATACCAAATTTCAACCCAATCGGTTCAATCATCAATCATAGAACGCCATAAACTATTCATACAGGGGAATTTTGCCGTAATCACCACGCTTGTTGTGCGGCTTGGTGATCGCAGTTATACTTAGTTGGAATACTTGGTGCTGGAGAGCGCTCCTACCCACTCTCTGAATATATTCCCTCTGCCGAGTCTCACGGCTACTAACAGAGGAGAAATGGGTGGCCCTATTATATAACGGAAATCGGAACGGAACACAGAAATCGGAATCACACGGTGCTAGCGCTGGTTTTTTTTGTTTTGTTTTTTTTCTATGATAGTGAGTGACAAGACGAGCAAATCAGGTGCCTGATGGTAAACATCATGATTGCCCATATCAGACACAGTGCCACCCAGTGTTTGAAAATTCAAAATTTTGCGCTGAGTTGTTGAATCTCATGATGCCTAGTAATTTCGCTGGTAACATTGCCCTTCAGACCGGAACACAGTAATGTTTGCACATTACTGCTTGGCGGATGAAAAACTGGCAAAGGTGTGGTACTTCCCCAGTCGGTCCCCTGCAAAAGAAGCCTACCACTACAATTGTATTTATGTTTGTTCCATTTTCACGCTAAAACTACTAAGTATACCGATTGAGCTGAAATTGGTATATAGATACCACGTAGGGTATATCTTTTTTACCAATATTCATACGAGAGAGACTACTCAGGTGAAACCGCGGGGGACATCTAGTTTATAATATTAGTAGGTTAGTAGTAAGGAGGATTAGTAGGAAGGATTTGAAGTAGGTATATTTGAAAATACATATAAAAAATTAACTATAAAAATCTGATTCACGACTAATTACTGGTTACCTTGTGCTGAGCTTCGTAAACACGTACCTATTTAATTCCCCATAGCTTTGAATCCGAGATTAGCACGTACAAACAAACCTTCATTAGTGGATCCATATGTCCGTATGTAGGTCACAATAATAACCTCATAGCTTTACGTAGGAAGGTGTAAACTATCTATTCCTGGACTATAAACAAAATTTGCTTTGTAATACTCGTTCCGATTAGTTGATTTGTTAAATTAGTAGGTACCTAGTGGTGGGTACATGGGGACAGACATCACTTTAATCTGGGTTTTAAGAGGTATAGCTCGACAGAAAAGAGTAGAAAATAATGGGGGCGCCACTCTATTTATCAATTAGAAAAACTTTTAAGTCAACACGTACACTTTAAATTAGTTCCGTTTCTACTCTTTTCTGTCGAGCTATAACGCGTAAATTCATTGATTCATTCTTTATTGTCATAAAAAAACTTATAAATATACAACTCTTCGATAATACTAAGTTATATCTAACTTAATTTAAGTGGTTTTACAGGCAAGGAGCACCTTTTAAAACTATTAATACCAAAAGGATAGTCTCATTAAATCTTAAATTTTTTGCGGGTAGAAATTATTAGTGATTTTACGTATAAGCAAATGCGTAATACGGTGCGGGTAACAAAAAAAATACACATTAATAATTTATACCCAAAAACACAAGAGAAATAACACTAGCTAACAGAAGCGGATGCCAAAAGTAACTTAGCTGTAATTTGCTCAACATTTACTCGTCTACCCTCATATTTGTTCAGAAGTGCGCGCTTGGCACCAGAACCAGGATAAATGTGCCAATTGCCTGACGGCTGTACGTCCTGCACGCTGTAAGCCGTTACTTGCAGGGAAGCTCTACCCGACCGGAAGAGGCTGGGACGCCATCTTGTATCTTTCATGCTAGGTTTAACCCAGATTAGTTTATATCGAGAGTCGAGAGCTATAATTACAGATACATACGTGGCTGAATTCAGGGTTGGAAGCGATTTGTTTAGGTACATAGGTGTGGAACACTACACTATGCATACGCATGCCTTTACAATTTATTTATTTCAGAAAATCTACAGAACTTATAACTCAATTTTTACATTCATACATTCACGCCTTTTTCCCGAAGGGGTAGGCAGAGGTGTACCCAGGACTCAGTCCCATAGTAGATACACCCACATTTCGCAAGTATGTTATTGGTCCCATGTAATAGGGGGCGAGCCTATTGCCATCTACCGGGCACAGTTCCAGACTCCAGGCAGTTATTGAGATAATTCCTAATGGAAAAATCTAATATTTAACTCTTTGCCTGACCTGGGGATCGAACCCGGGACCTCTTGTTTGGCAGTCGAGCATGCGCCTTCTACGCCACCGAGGCAGTCTCAATTTTTATAATCTTTTAATTTAATCTGACGGATTTACATTCAATAATTACATTTTTAGAGAGCAGAGCAGTGTTTATCACTAATATATAGGTATTATAACGGCTAATTCGTAAAAACAAAATGCAGAACGTACAGTTTTGACGGGAACATGTTTTTAGCACGTCAGTGTTAGTTAGTGTCTTGAATACTGAAGACCTTAAAATTTTAGACCTAAAATATTAATAAACATAATATTGTTTTAAGTAAATTTTGGTATAAGTACCTGTAATGTATGCGATGATAGAATCACTATTAATGTAGGTACCTACTTACTAAATTATTTTTTAATATCATTATCATTAATTAATAATGAATTAAATATGAGTACCAGTAGTAGGTGTGTGTGACAGGTTGGACCGGAATTTCGAGATAAATCTACAATACAAATAGAATAAATAACTACATTCAGAAAGCAATTTCGCGTGACATGTTTAAAGAAATGATAACGAATGAAAATTAATTATAGAGGAATAAAACCTTTTTCAAGGTTTCCGTATTTCCGCTTCCTACCAACATTAAGGAAAATACATAAAATATTATACTGTTGCCAACAAGACGAAGTTTTAATAATAAACTAAAGAGACAAGTACAGTGATTTATAAAAAGGAAATATACCTTTGTTTTTGATCTCCCGCTGGGAACTTCACCTATAAAATATTACGAAAATAACATTATAAATTATAGAGAAATAAAACAAACTTTGCTAGTAAATTACGTTACGTCAGTGCATATTTTTGGAAATAATAAAAAACGGAGCTTAGATTTCTGTGAGTTGCTCATAATGTATTAAAAAACTACAAACAAAAAAGGAATGAAATTTTTGACTGGTGATTGGTTTCTAAGGCCATGCCTGAAACTACCATTATCTCATGAGCTTAGAACAAAGAATACGGGAAGTGATAAACGCTACTTCTAGCAAAGAATAATAACTATTCTTCTAGTAGGTACTGCGCGTTGGTGAAAATAATATGTATAGGTATTAGGTATATCATAAGTTTAGTTGTTTTTAACCGCATTTTGTGAATTTTGTACAGTGATCATGAACTTAACACGGTAATATTAGCTGATTTTTAGCCAGTGATAGTCTGAGAGGAAAACCAATAGAGTGTCTAACTGTTAGACACGATTTTTTTTAAGTGTTTGCTGCTTCGGGTCTATATTTGCTGTGCATTTTTTTTATGATAGTGTGACAAGACAAGCAAATCAGGTGCCTGATCGTAAGCATCACGATTGCCCATATCAACCACAGTGCCACCCAGTGTTTAATATTCAAAATTCTGCGCGGCTCTGCACTGCGCCTGTCTTCTCTCTCTCTCTGTCGTCTAATCTCATCATGCCCAGTAATTTCGCTCGTAACATTGCCTTTCATACCGGAACACAGTAATGTTAGCACATTACTGCTTAGCGGATGAATACCTGGCAAAGGTGTGGTACTTCCCCAGGCGGCCCTCAGCAAAAGAGGCCTACCACTACAACATACACTAGTACATTAATAGTACTACTTTTTTTTTTTTTTTTTTTTTTTTTTTTATGATAGTGAGTGACAAGACGAGCTCATCAGATGCCTGATGGTAAGCATCATGATTGCCCATATCAGACACAGTGCCACCCAGTATTTTAAAATTCAAAATTCTTCGCGGCACTGCACTGCGCCTAACACCCTGAGATATGAGTTGTTGAATCTCATCATGCCCAGTAATTTCGCTGGTAACATTGCCCTTCATACCGGAACACAGTAATGTTTGGACATTACTGCTTGGCGGATGAATAACTGGCAAAGGTGTGGTACTTCCCCAGGCATTATACGGGGTTGAGGTAAATAGAACAGGTACAGCACACATTTACATATTATTCACGCAAACTAATGCAGAACACCTCCAGTTAACACCTCCCGTTCTCGCAATGCTCTCTATAGTCTCTATTGTCTCTAAAGTCTCATCAGCCCCGGATCTATTGGGCAAACCAGGGCACCCGCCTCGTGCGGCAGTTCCAAGTGGCGCTAAAATCATAATAAAATATAATTAAAAATAAAAACAAGCTCAACAAAGCGACTCACCGTCGACTTGTAAGAAAAAGGCGCCACACAGATTTTAAGTCATTTACATATCGAAGAGAAGGGCATCACTATCAAGTTTCTGCACCAATTCGATAAAATCGTATATCCGGGCTTTCTCTATTAACAAGTTTATCCCCATATACCTGGTGTATCCCAGGGACATCTGGCATCACGTGCCCAGTTCCTTGCCCCAACATTGTTAATGCAAATACCAACCGCAATGCGTATCCCATCTTATCACATTAATATTATATACTTAAATGCAATTTGTGTTTGTATGTTTGTTACCACTCCAAACCAAAACTATTAAACCAATCCAGTTGAAAGGAGTTGTTGGTGTTTGGGTCAATTCGACCTTACATTATAATTTTGATTTTATTTGATAGGCCCATTGATATAAAGAAAAGCGGGGATGAGGAATCGGCTTCTCGAAAATGGCAAGCTCCAATTAGGTCCCATTAGCTGCACATATTGTTGTCCCGGTCGCACTTCGGTCTTAGGTACGTCTTTCTATCTTTGTTGTTCATTATATGTCACTGTGCAAACTTCACACTGAGCAAATTGCACGTGCCATTTGTTGAGTAAGCGATGGGAGAACTTACCCTAACTCCCCTTTTCTTTATGTCAATGTTCGTAGGGTACCTTCTCTCTCTCTCTCTATCCATCGGGTGACGGGTATAACCGCAGGAAACAGGTAGTTATAATCCATGGTGTTTTATATTCCATTCCATCGTTGTTACATTATTCATTCTCTAGGAGATTACATTCATAGTTAATGGTAATGTTTTGATCGAGAACACTCTGTGGGACAACGTGACTATCTCATTTATATTCTATGGCAAATGTATGTACTCTATACTACCCGAGCTGGTACTTCCTTGAGGCCGAGGCAGCCTCATGACGAGCCGTTCGGTGCCGGTAAGAGATTGATTTAAAGAAAAGGGGACATTATAGCTGGGTACGTTCTCTCAGAGCTTACTCAACAATTGGCGCGTGCAATTTGAAACAACAAAGTTAGAAAGACGTACCTAAGACCGCGTGGACTTAATGGGACCCAATTTGAGCTTTCCATTTTCGAGAAGCCAGGAGGTGCCTCATGTCCCCTTTTCTATATATCAATTGGTAAGGGTCATTGAATCTCATCTAACCTTACTCTATCCCGCCGAATACTAGGTTTTTTGACGTGACAACGTCTTATAATTCGATAGAGCCGGCTGCACGCACGAAAAAACATGACTCATGCGGCGTTACCTCGCTCTGAGGCGCTCGCTGTAAGGCTTGAAGTGCAAGCGACAGCGCGGAACGAGCGACAAAGAAGCACAATCGGCCTTTGCGTTCGGCAGCGTTCGACATCCGTCTCTCTCCTACTTGAGTGAGCGATGCGTCTGCGTGGACAGCTGCTATTATAGTACATTTACATGTTTTGATCGAGTATCAAGTGCAGTGAAAAGTGAAACAAATGAAATTAAAATTTTCTTTTGAAAAATGCTACCATTCCATCAGTATTTTCTTAAGACGTTGTCACGTTCAACTATCGTCAGTAAACCGACTTTACAGACCACTTTTTTTTTTCAAGAAACACTGTAATTGCAAGAAACTTGGGATAAATTAAGTACCTACTCTCTAAGCAATCTTAAATAATAAGACTGGTAGGTTAATGGTAGGGCTCAGTTTTGTCTTCACATGAGTGGAAAACCGAGCGGATTTCTCACATAAACGCTGCCTGGCTACTTTCAGACCACGGCTCGCTGGGGATGAGGCAGTTATAAAGCTGCCTAATGTAGCCTTAAAACGTGGCTTATGGTGTACCGTACTATGGATATATGGTTACCATAAAATTAATTATAATATAATTACAAAGTAGATCTTACATAGATAACAATATCATTGAAATAAATCTTGCTGCTTATATTAGTCTTTCTGTTTTAACAACGTTTTCTAATCCCATGCTCGGAGTAACTACATTGTGTTCAACATTAATTATAACGATTCTATGATATAAATCAGACTTGTTTACCAAGATCCATGATGTTAAAACCCGTCTTGCGTAGAGTTATAAAATGAATGGATCGGACAAGTAGAAGCGTATTATTGAAGAACGAAGAATGAGCTACGGCTCTCATTATACTAACAATTTCTGAAATTCTCCCTTATTAAATCGCCGATCATTTCTCAAAAACTTTTATTGTGTATTTGTACCTAATATTCAATCATATTTTCACATGTTTAACTATTTCAACAAAATAATTCATAGGCCATTTCATTTTCCCAAAGTGAATACGTATAACCTACAAAAGTCAAGACCTTTTTTTATGATAGTGAGTGACAAGACGAGCAAATCAGGTGCCTGATAGTAAGCATCATGCTTGCCCATATCAGACACAGTGCCACCCAGTGTTTTAAAATTCAAAATTCTGCGTGACACTGCACTGCG
The DNA here is from genome assembly GCA_947063395.1 of Hemistola chrysoprasaria. Lineage (NCBI taxonomy): Eukaryota > Metazoa > Arthropoda > Insecta > Lepidoptera > Geometridae > Hemistola > Hemistola chrysoprasaria. The sequence continues at coordinate 451,407 of OX346724.1, forward strand.
CCTGTCACCCTGAGATATGAGTTGTCGAATCTCATCATGCCCAGTAATTTCGCTGGTAACATTGCCCTTTACACCGGTACACAGTAATGTTTGCACATTACTGCTTGGGGGATGAATAACTGGCAAATTATTTTCAAATATTATTTTTGTACGATCAGGGCCTCTCCATTCATTTCATATATCTCTGCGTACACGTGTATTTTTTCACCATCGGTCCTCGAAGGTCAGCCATAACCTGCATTTATATTACAATTTTAAATCAGATGACATCTCTTGAAACAGGTTTTTCCTATTGTTCCATAGAAACTGTTGTATTAGAGTTACACAACTTTTGAGCTTGTTTCGTTTGAAAGCTGGTTTCTTATATCTAAGCTTTTATATAGTAATGGATGACGTCTTGAAGTGAATTTGTATGGTTTATTTTATATTTATTTAATTATAATTATAATATTCCAAAGATGATCTTTTAGTTCATACCTGTTAAGTGTAAAATCATATTTATGTTTTTGACTGTCTCGGTGATGTGTACTATTATTTATTCTGTGGTGGCGCGTAGTAGTTCACAAGCTTCTGCCGATAATGAGGTTCTAGATTCGATCCCCAGGTATGCAAAAAGTGGTGGATTTTATTTGGATTGAATTAGGTATTCTATTACAAATTTATTCAATGACAGACTAGACTACACATGGCGATATTAGGTACATGGGACTCATAACTGGCGAAGTAAAGGCAAACACAACTATGGAACTTAGTCTGAGTACACTTGTGCCTACTCCTTCGGGAGAAGAAGTGATGTTATGTTTTGTAAGCTTTATAGACGGTTAATTAAGCCATACATACCTATGCCATACCTAGGATTCGGTACGTAAATCGGTATTTAATGAATTATATATTACATACTTACACACTTACCACAGATAACTAATAGTTCCTCACGATTATATCAATCCATTTGTTCGTATCCATTACTTATTATGTAGTTATGTCCAATTCCCGAAGGCAATTAAACCCGAAAATACGAAACGGGACCTGAAATAATGTAGAAACAATGAAATGTATTCTTGTACTTTACGAGTTTGAAAATAGCTCTAACATCAAAGAGTAGGGACTTATAATAATATAAATATACCTACTTGTACACTTTCGCGTGTATTTATATTTAGATACTACATCTATTATTATAACTACTAAGTACACGAGAATCGGATATAAATTTAATTTAATCTTTCGTTCGCCAAACCAACGATATTAATGTACTACGTACTAGATTTCGCGTTCCGAACACTCATTTTGCTCGACTAAAGTGCACTTCAATCCGTGCACCTTTAGTGTAGCTTCGACATCCATGTAGTGCATTGATTTTCAAAGTGGGGGGCGCGCCCCACTATGGGGGCGCGAAGACATGAACAGGGGGGCGCGGACGCGGGCGGCGGTCTCACTCCAGACGCCCGCGCATTCCCACGCCGTACGCGCCTTGCGAGAACACGTGTGCACTTGATGCAAATTCTAGTGATCTACGTTGTGCACTTTCTTCTATTGAACCCAGAATCGGAAATCTTGTTAAAAACATGCAAGCTCATCCGTCACATTGATTCTTCTTATAATAAGTATGTAAAAGCAATATTTTTATAATAAATATTTTATTATATTATAATATTTTATTTAATTTTATTTTATAATATTTTATTGTTTTTTTGGACTTTATCACCCTTATTATTTTATTTTACAACTGCCCCGCGGGTTTAGCCGCGTAGTTCCCGTTCCCGTAGGAATTACGGGATAAAAATCCTATGTGTTAATCCAGGTCATAAGCTACCTGTGTACCAAATTTCAGCTAAATCCGTTCAGCCGTTTTTGCGTGAAGAGGTAACAAACAAACACACAAACTTTCGCATTTATAATATTAGTAGGATTGCTTGGCGAGCCCACTTGCTACTACTAGCTGGGCTCTGGGCCGAGGGGAGGCGTAGGCACGTTCATTTTAAGCAGTAGGGAGGCGTGATACTTATAAGTTTGGGAACCCCTGAATGTAGTGTGAACGCGTACGGAGCTGTGCTAATATTACGGGAAAACAAATCGAGCATATATTTTTCGTTTGATTTGATTACAAACTATTGTGAACATATTTGACCTTAATAATTAAACGCAACTACTATAATGAACTTAGTTACAAAATTTAAGCAAATATTTTTAAGAACGTTCTTGTCTATCGTAGAATATACGTCAATGGCCAAAACGAATTTCGTGGATTCCCTTTGCGCCAAAAACTTGAACGTTAAAAAAACTTAGGTACATGGGTACTTACTACTTACATAAAATACGCTTTGTTCCCGTTGGGGAAGGCAGAGCATTCAGCATAGGTATACTTACTTACTTTAAACATCGTGATACAAACAGGTTTAGTAATTCTTAGAGTGGTGTCTCTCCCCGTCGAACTGAAAAGAATTGCAGAGTCCACAAAAATAAATGGACTTCCCATCATACAAAGCCGATCATTATATTGATGTTTCATAGCTACCTACAGACTACTGGGAACAGGTGATAGGTACTTATATATATAATTTATAAAATAAACAATACATACTGGCCTTCGATTCTATAACTTTACATGTTCGACGGTATTTAAATGAACAACATTATGTCTTCTTCCTTATATCGACAATACAATTATATCTACAGACACTTTTCATTTATTGAGACACCTAAATTTAAGTTAAAGAAAAACTCGATGGAATAATCTGTTCAATTAATTCTGCACATTAATATTTGATAAATAGGAAACTGGAAGTTTCTAGAGAGTAGTTTCCACTAGAAGGTTAAAAAACAACAGTTCAATTAAAAAAACACATGTTTACCGCATATTAATGAACCATTAGGGAGTCGTAAATCTCAGCCAGGTTTCGGGAAGTTTCGTTAAATTTAACCGACGCGCGTGGATTGAAGGAAAACAGATGATTGGACTGCAGCCAAATACTTCTCTTGACTTGATTTCAGCTCGTTCTACCTTTAGGGCGAAAAACAAACAGTGCTATAGGCATAACCTATTCTGTAAGTGCGCATCTCATGATTGAACGCGTTAGTGCAAACATGAAGCAACATAATCTCAATGCTTTAAAAAAACACCTTTTACGGACATACGAGTATGTATCTTTATACATAACATAACATAACATACATTCACGCCTTTTTCCCGAAGGGGTAGGCAGAGGTGTACCCAGGACACAGTCCCATAGTAGATACACCCACATTTCGCCAGTATGTTATTGGTCCCATGTAATAGGGGGCGAGCCTATTGCCATCTACCGGGCACAGTTCCAGACTCCAGGCAATTATTGAGATAATTCCTAATGGAAAAATCCAATATTTAACACTTTGCCTGACCTGGGGATCGAACCCGGGACCTCTTGATTGGCACTCGAGCATGCGCACTCTACGCCACCGAGGCATCTTTATACGATTATGTATTCATGTGGTTTGACTCATGTTTGCAAGACAAGGTATAATAATAATTTAAATCCAATTATTATTGGATCACTCCAGCGAGAGCAAGAGTGGTATTAAGACAGCCAGCGAAGTCTGGTTCTGTGCCCGGTAGATGGCAATAGGCTCGCCCCTATCACATGGGACTAATAACATACTAGCGAAATGTGGGTGTACCTACTATGGGACTGAGTCCTGGGTACACCTCTAACCTTATGGGGCAAATAATGTACTCCTAGCAAAATTTTGTTTACGATCTTGCTACTTACCCAATAAATACAAAAACTAAAAAAAACATCAACTGACTAAGTAGAATGTATTTTGACTCTATAAGGGTTAGTCTCCGGTCAACCGTGATATTTTTCGAGTTGAGCATAGCGAGACTAACCGGACAAACATTACGATTTGTCTATTTTTGCTGTCTATATTATCGGTCGGTAAATAACTACATTTATTTATAATTTATATACAAATGATATATTTTTTCCGCCCACGTATAGCATATACAATAACGTTTCTATATAGCAAAGTAATAATCTTACTAATTAATCACTAGTATATAAAATCCTAAATGACTCACTGACTGACATGCAACGCAGAGCCCAAACCGCTAATCCTAGACACTTGAAACTTGGAATGTAAGTCCTTTTCGTTGTCTGGACGTGTGCTCAGAAAGGATTTTTGAAAATTCATATTCTAAGTGGTCCAAAAAGGGCATCAAAGTTTTGGTATTAAACTCCCATATTTCATAGCGGACAAAGCCGCTGTGCTTACACTAGTATTATATATTATGCGAAAATTTGTAAAGATGGATGGATGTGTGTTTTATCTCGATATTCCCACGGGAACGAAGACTACGCGGGTGAAACCGCGGGGCATATAGTTATTAATAATTAAACTTATTATCAAAAACATCGTTGTTGACGCCAGATTGACGTCGGCAGGGCGATGCCACGAGTGGGCTTGCTGGCTATAATTACTATATAATTGGCAGACAGACAGACTGTCTAGCATATAAGGTACGTGTAACATGAAAGGTGTAATAAAGGAATACATAAGCACGTGCATCTATCATTACTGGGCATGACGAGGTTCAACAACTTATATCTCAGGGTGACAGGCGCAGTGCAGTGCCGCGCAGAATTTGGAATTTTGACGTGACAACGTCTTTTATTTCGATAGAGCCGGCTGCACGCACGAAAAAACATGACTCATGCGGCGTTACCTCGCTCTGAGGCGCTCGCTGTAAGGCTTGAAGTGCAAGCGAGAGCGCGGAACGAGCGACATCCGTCTCTCTCCTACTTGAGTGGGCGATGCGTCTGCGTGGACAGCTGCTATAATATAGTACATTTACATGTTTTGATCGCTGCGACCTGGAACTTCCCTCCATCCTTCAATTTATGAAGGATTGCTCCCGCCGCTACTTTGACGCGGCTCCCCACCACCCCAACCCCCTCGTAGTCCAATCCTCGAACTACTCGATAGTTCAAGCTGGAACTCTTCCCCTCCGTAGACGCCCTCGCAACGTCCTGGACGACCCGGACGACTCTATCGCCGCCGTCACATCGGCGGCGCTAGGTTCGCCCAATCCTACCAATATACGCAACAGACGCTCCGTTTTCGGTACTGGTGTCGGATACCAGATCCACCAACTCACACAATCACAACACCGACCTCGCCGGCGAGGTCGAAGATCTCTCAGATCCTTCAGATCGGTTAGTTTCTCTCCAAATAATCAAACAGATCAAACCATTGATAGGGCCCTAGGACACTCCCCTTCTGGGGTGCCAGGGCAAGTCTGACCCCACGTATTCTGGCGACGGCCCAAGCCGAGGTTCGTACCGTCTAGGTGCCCTTGTGCTAGTCGCCCTTAAACTTTGGGTCGAGCGCCTCCTGCGCTCACCACTGCCCGGTAAAGCTGTAGAGGCCATCTGAGGCCAACAGCATAGGTCATTTAAAAAAAAAAAAAAAAAAAGTATCAAGTGCAGTGAAAAGTCAAACAAATGAAATTAAAATTTTCTTTTGAAAAATGCTACCATTCCATCAGTATTTTCTTAAGACGTTGTCACGTTCAACTATCGTCAGTAAACCGACTTTACAGACAACCAATTTTTTTAGCAATCATGATGCTTACCATTAGGCACCTGATTTGCTCGTCTTGTCACTGTCTTGTCACAGGCTTTACTTACATTATTCGTGTTTTAGATGGCACGTTAAACTGGTTGTTTCCTATAAGACATGTCGGAGGCCTTGCAGGAAGGAATCTTGCCGACATGAAACTCTGGCTGTATATGAGCTGACTCAAGCAGTGTACTTAATGGGGAAACTCATAAGGAAACCCGTTCTGTTACAGTAGAATCCGAAGTTATTATTGTTACTAGCTGTGGCCTGCGGTTTCACCCGCGTAGTCGTCGTTCCCGTGGGAATATCGGATAAAATGCCCCTATGTTCTCCAGGTTCTAAACTGAGTAATAAAACATCCATCCATCCAATCTCTTTTGTAGGTTTCCGTACCTCAAAAGGAAAAAAAGAAACCATATAGGATCACTGTTGTCTGTCTGTCTGTCTGTCTGTATGTCTGTCTGTCAAGACACTTTTTATCGGGAATGCGTGGAGGTATCAAGTTGATGTTGATATCAACTACTCAGAAGCAGATCTGAGTCCCTTGCGGCTATTAATAATATCATACTTCTAAGTTATCACAATCAAAAAATTATGGCAATTTTATTGCATATCCATACTTTGCGCAAAGAACTAAAAGATGGCGCTGTATGTTCTTGGTATCTAGGTATGGAACCCTACACTATGCATACATACGTATGCCTTAACAATTTTTTTAATGACCTACTTATGCTGTTGGCCTCAGATGGCCACTACAGCGTTACCGAGCATTAGTGAGTGCAGGAGGCGCTCGACCCAAAGTTTATGTTTAAGGGCGACTAGCACAATAATAGGCCTCTTTTGCAGGGGGCCGCCTGGGGAAGTACCACACCTTTGCCAGTTATTCATCCGCCAAGCAGTAATGTGCAAACATTACTGTGTTCCGGTCTGAAGGGCATTGTTACCAGCGAAATTACTGGGCATGATGAGATTCAACAACTCATATCTCAGGGTGACAGGCGCAGTACAGTGCCGCGCAGAATTTTGAATTTCAAAACACTGGGTGGCACTGTGTCTGTTATGGACAATCATGATGCTTACCATCAGGCACCTGATTTGCTCGTCTTGTCACTCAATATCATAAAAAAAAAAAAAAAACAAGGGCACCTAGACGGCACGAATCTCGGCTTGGGCCGCTAGAATACGTGGGGTCAGACTTGCCCTGGCACCCAAGAAGAGGAGTGTCCTAGGGCCCTATCAATGGTTTGATCTGTTTGATTATTTGGAGAGAAACTACCGGATCTCAAGGATCTGAGAGATCTTCGACCTCGCCGGCGAGATCGGTGTTGTGATTGTGTGAGTTGGTGGATCTGGTATCCGGCACCAGTACCGAAAACGGAGCGGTTGTTGCGTATTATATTGGTAGGATAGGGCGAGCCTAGCGCCGCCGATGTGACGGCGGCGATAGAGTCGTCCAACACGTTGCGAGGGCGGCCTATGGAGGGGAGCCATCTATTCTCACAATCACAAACTTTCGTATTTAAGTAGGTACCTACTCACATAGTAATGGTAGTAGTTAAGATAATCACAAAAAGTACAATATATCTCTAAAAGCGATAAGGCCTCCCATTGTCGACCAATAAGTATACCTATAGTCCTGAGACACTGGTCACTATACCTTCTATTGTACCTATGCAATTCTATTCTACATAATTCCAGGCAACTTGAGTTTATAACTCGTTAAACAAACGCATCAGGTGTGGGCCGCAGGTGGAGCCGCGGAGAGGACTAGTCCTGTGCAAATAACCCATTTCTCTCGAGTTCTTACCTACTTGACTTAAATTGGTACCTAGATAAATATAAGAGGAAGGTATGAAGCAGCAGTCTGGCTAGAAAATAATATTTAATTTTGTATTTATTCTGATATTTTATTCAGATTCAGATCCACTGACTAATGGATCGATCATTATTTTGCAGTCTGGCAACAAGAGAAGTGTGGTGTCCTCTCTCCCCGCCGCCCCCCCCCCGCCTGCCGCCGGCCGCCTCACCGCTCGCCACCAGTCAGCTGCTTTCAAGCTTATTAAGTGACCGCACGCATCGATCACCCAATTTTTTTTTTCTAAAATGTCTCTATCGAAGGTCGCCATGATGTGCCTCGATACCAGTCCATACATCGTCACAGACTTCCTCTTCAGCAGGCACAAGCCTATCGCCGGAACGAGCGAACCTATCCCGAAGAACCGGAAATTCACTGCGTTTTACGAGAATCTAAGAAATGATCCGGAAGTATTTGAGGAGAATTTGAGTATGAGCTTGAAGACCTTCGACTACATTTTAGAACATGTTCGTAAGGATCTGGTGACTATTGTGAACGTTTACTCCATGACTCCTGAGGAGAGGCTGTTCTTGACCCTCAAGTGAGTATATCGGTCTACTACTTATATAATTATTATTTATTTATTTCAGGCACTAATTACGTTACAAGTAACGTATAATTATCAGAAGCCCAATATCTCAGAAGGTGTAAGCTCACTGCTGGACATAGGTAATAGGTAGACCTCCCCTATAGATTTCCATCTAGTCCGGTTGTAAGCGACTTGCATCCAGCGTGTCCCTGGGGTCTTTACTAGATCATCTGTCCACCTTGTGGGTAGACTCGGTGCATGTCCTACGCTTCGCTTGCCGGTCCGTGGTCTCAATTCGAGAACCTTACAGTCCAATCAGCTCTTCGTGCTAGGAATATAGGCCCATAATATCAATAAATAATAAATACCTTACAGACTACCATACTCTTCTAGAAGTTAGGTTTTTCTTACTTACGAAGATTAAAGTAAGATCTGACATAAGGTCTTTCTTTTTTGGTAGTTTGATTTCAAGACACATTCGTTATGATTGTAGACAGTATGTAATAAAAGGCCCTTGTCTCGAGTGACGACAGATAACCAGAGATTGGTATTTGTTACCGTAAAGACTTGAGGCTGTATTCCTTGCATTATGCAGATTGGAACTCCAGATATTTTCACGGAACCAATCACATACAATGCTTTCTAAGGTGCATGAAACTTTACTACTTATGTTTAATAAAAAATAATATGGCAGGTAATCGTTTATAGTTTAGCGACTTACAGGATAATTTAAGGTTTAGGGGACGCTGAGCATATAAAAATGCAATCTGTTATATTGACAGTCTTTATTTTTTTAAGCATACTTTTCGTCAAGATTCATATTTATTTTTTAAATGACTTATTGATAAGATATATACATAATTCTGAATGTAATAAAAAGTTATAAATAAAACAATGTTGGTATCTTACATCAGTCGTACATATTAATGGCTTCTTCCTTAATCTCTATAGTATCTGTTATTGTCGCCTCTTGGAAATGTATATCTTGTATATTAGTGTAAGTATGTTGATCTTCATACGCATTCATGGAGACCTCGTCGAGCACCGCCTGGCTTATCTTCGTCCTCAAACGCATCTTCTGCAGCGGACCCAACTTGTCCATCTCTGGCAACAAACTCATCAGAAAATGATAGTTATCAGAATTCATGTACCGATTCGACTTCGCCATCTCCTCTTCCAGTATCTTCATCTTCCTTTTTTCTATTTTAAGAAACTCTTCTCTCACTACTTTAGGATCTTTCCGCCTCATCGTTTCTGTCCGTGCGTCCGGTATTTCCGTCGTCTCGTCGTCGGATTTGTAGAATGACGTAGAGGCCGGCGACTGAGCGGGTCCAGCATCAAAACATTTCTCAGTATCGGGTAAAATCGAACCTCCCGCTTCCGCTGCGGACTCTTTCTTCTCGTAGTACGATAATATCTCTTCTTTTAAGAAATGCAACGCTTCGAAATATCGCCACTGAGATTTAAAGTTTTCAGCCGTGACTCCGGGACGCGACTGCGGAAGTCTCTTCAACTCTTTTCGATATGTGTCCTTTAGATTTTTCCATCTTTTCTTTAAGTCGTCAACTTGAAACAGAAAAGAAACGATTATCGGAAATAATTAAGCTATTTCTCTGTAACAGGTATCTCGCACATGGTACAACATTCAGGTCGCTATCGGCTGAATTTCAAACGGTAAATACGACCGTTCATAAAGTGGTTTTCACCACGCTTGAAGCTATCTGGGAGAGACTGTCGGGCATACACCTCCGTATCCCTGACTCATCCGAGATGTACGCCCTCGCCACGCAGTTCTACGAGAAGTGGAACTTCCCAAACTGCATCGGGGCCCTCGGCGGCAAGTATGTCCGCGTTCGAAGTCAGGCCTTGGACCCTACCAAGTCAAGAATTACGCGACAAGCTCACAGAACGATGGTCGTGAACGCGGTCGTCGACGCTAACTTTCGCTTCATAGCGGTAGACGTGATCTGCCGGAATAAACTGGAGTTGGACGACCCCTTCAAACACGTCTTCAGAAACGCAGGGATGCACTGTCTCCCGGGCACCGACGTGATGCTGCCTCTCAACATAATAGGCAACGAGGCGTACCCTCTCAAGAGTTACTTGATGAAGCCGTATCCGAAAAGAACGGCCATGAAAGACGAGGGCAAGGCTTTATTCAATATGAAAATTAGACGGGCGAGGGTGCCCGTTGACTGCGCATTCGAGATCCTTTCAGAAAAATGGCAGATATATACAAGATTATGCAGATCACCGTTAATGCAGAACGTGACTAACGCTACATTGGTCATTAAAACAACTTGCTTGCTTCACAACATCATTAAGGATATCGATGGCCATAAAGACGAGCATTTCACCAAGTTCGGCGAGAAAGACAACGGCATCATATATTTGAACTTGGTTTCACACAAGTCTAGGAAGAACAACCGAGCGACTTCTATAGCTATATCTACTAGAGATCAAATTGAGAAATTCTTTCGATCACAAAACCAGAAACCAGAATCGGGAGAAGCGTCTACCTCTAATCTACACTGTTCTGAGGGTTTAGAAGTTAATCAGGAAGAATTAAGCAGACAACTATAATAATAAAAGATAACTTATAGGTACACAAGACCCAAGACTAATGAATTAATAAGTTATATCTCTTTTGAAAACAAAGTCGATTACGGGTCAAATTATTTGTCGGTACTTATATATGATGTAGATAGTCTAGATAGTGACTGGCTGAGCAAATAATGATTATTAATCTCTGTCAGTCTATAGATCAAATAATTGTATGTCAGTCTTATGTTAGATGCTGATCAAATGTGTTGTCGGTGAAGTATCGATTTTATAATAATAAACTATTGATTCAACAAAATTGTACAATAATTGCTGTACAATGATTGTCGTTTTCATTGTATAAAAATAACCGATCTAATTGCACGTGACACTATCCAGAGCGAAGAAAGACCCAATCAACGAAATCTTCAATGCTATACGAATCATGAGAACAATAAAATAATTCGATTATTTTTAGAATAAATCGCTCATCGCTACGGCGAAGGGGTTTGCACAACTGTACAGACAACATTAGGTATGAAGGTTAGTACTATTATTTATTCTGTGATATGGTTTTAGATATAATGATCTCAACAAAACAAACAAGGCCACGCTGGCATGGGGTCCCCTTCCAGGATACCCTTCTATGTGAAACATCTCAATAAAGACGCGATGTTATCTGTGTGTGTGAATATTTACATACATGGTACATTTATTTATTCTGGCTTCGTATTGAAAAAAGGCACACCTAGTACAAAAGCAAAGTATAAGAAAAACGCGTAAAATGTTTTTTTTAACTTATTTTGAAAGTAGGTATTCAAAAATACTGTAAAATTTTTGAAATTTTTATGACAGAAATAAGTTATGGTTAGGTCTTATACAATATAAGACCCACAAAGCATATAATAATCTTATTATTATAGTAAGTACCTATTAATTATCAATAATTAGATTTTCACTTCATGTTCATTCTTTAATGAAAATTAGCAGTTTACTTACATATCCTAATATGCAGGCACAATCGACAATTTACCCTAATAGCGTGTTATATGTGACTTTTATTTTAAATCTTTCGCCGCTCGTTATCCTTTTTCGTACGGAAATGTTAAAAAGGTAAGGCGCAATAAATATACATTTACGACTTTTCAATGTAATCTTTGTCTTGTCACAGAACAAAATTTGTTCTGTGACATAAATAATAGTACTCCGGTCTTGTCTTGAATTCGTTTATCTACTAACACTAACACACATCTTTATGAGTGTGACCTACAGGCCTACAGGCAAAATCCTTCCCTATTCTTTACTCAACATACGCAAAACCACAGTTCTAATGACAGTTACTTAACAAGTACGAAGATGCCACAACATAAGCAAGAGTTTGTATGTAGCGGCACAGATGAAGTAGCAGTTAGTAACGAGGTTAGATCACATAATGAAGGTCGCGCAGTACCGCTCGGTTCGTAGCGAGGACAAAGGCTATCGATTTTTCAAATACGATTTGTCTAAGTACATGAACATCTGGTTTGACATAATATTATAGGTATTTGACAAAAATAGCAACACGTGGAGCGGAGTGGCATAATATTATGATGCATTTATCTGTTACCCGCGCCCCGCGACTTTGTCCGCGTGGACTTTAGGGTTTTCAATTTTAATACGGAATCCTAATCGTTTTTACTAAAAAATATATTTTGAATTATGTACTTCTTAAAACATCAGCTATCTGCTAGTGAAAGTCCCATCAAAGTAGGTCCAGCTGTTTCGGAGATTAACTAACCTAGGTTGTGACCCGTTTACGAAAAACTAGCTTCGGGATTTCGGGAAATATTGTTCATTATTCAATAAATTAAAATTATCGTAGTCTTTTATTTTCTTAGATTAAGAATGTCAAAGTAGACCGTTTAATACAAAAATTACGTTTAAAATGTCTCTATCATTTTATTTTTTGTTTATAAACCCTAAATTTTTTTTTTAGTGAACGTCCAATCACGCAAGTAAAACTGGGATTTTTGCAAGTTCACTATGAAAAAAAACCAAGGCTTTAATAAGAAAAATTAAAATGACAGGGACATAGGTTACTTCACTATAAAAATATCAGGATATACATTTTTAGAATGAGTTTATTATATTCGGAGAAAACAGGGGAATACAAAACATCGATTTGGTAAATTTTTCATAGGATTGTGTCAAATTCTTAGAAGGCCGCGTACGCTCTTAAGTAAGTAGGTAAGGGTAAGTTTTACCTGTAAGTCCCGGGTAGTTTCTCTTAAGGTCATCCCATTTCTTCCAGACCTTATGTTTGTTCTTATGGTGGGGGTTCTTAGAGTTCCATATCTCCGGCCGCGCCATCACATCTCGTATGAACATGTCGCTATCCATCTTCCATAGACAATATGCTTCTTTCTCTCATCAGTTGCTCTTTACTAGCGGAGTGCATACACTAGCGACCTCTGCCTCTGCCCTGTGGATAGTACACAGTTTAAGTAAGTATATGTAAGTACCTTATTTAAAACCCTATAGAGGTTCTAGCTTGAACCGTGGTTAATTCGTTCAAGGGTTCTAGGTATAATAAGAAAGTTTGTGAGGAGGGACGAATGGATGTTTGTTACTCTTTCGCGCCATAACTACTGAACCCATTGGGCTGAAATTAATTATGTACCTACATAGTTTAGACTCTAGACCCTGGAATACTTTTTATCCGTATATTCCCACGGGAACGCAGACTACGCGGGTGAAACCGCAACACGCAAATTTCACTTTTTTACGTTGACATAAAGGTCTCTCTCGATTCCGGAAGCGACGCCGGGGGCGGGCCACCACACTTCTACAGACCATACTACTACATAACCTATACCTACCTATAACCACAATAATATAATTAATCACTAAGTAGAGCTACTAGCTCCTAGAAGGACCTACCGAAAAGGCAGAGACGTCTGACAACTGACAACCCTAGCGATGTAAGGTAAGAGTACCTACCTGTCACGCCACTATTCAAACCCTGCCGAATCTTACTTAATATTATAAATTGAATATGAATGTGTGTGACTGCCTCGGTGGCGAAGAGGGCGCATGCTCGACTGCCAATCAAGAGGTCCAGGGTTCGATCCCCAGGTCAGGCAGTGTTAAATATTGGATTTTTCCAATAGGAATTATCTCAATAACTGCCTGGAGTCTGGAAATGTGCCCGGTAGATGACAATAGGCTCGCCCCCTATTACATGGGACCAATAACATACTGGCGAAATGTGGGTGTATCTACTATGGGACTGAGTCCTGGGTACACCTCTGCCTACCCCTTTGGGAAAAAGGCGTGAATGTATGTTGTTGCGGATGTAAATAAAAGACCAGGAGCTAACTTGTGAAAAATTCCGTGTTCCGTATTCAAGATGCATTACAATTAGGATGACAGTGACAGATCACCAAATTACGTCTTTGTTCAAAACCAACTTTTTCTTAAAAACAATTATGACGCCGCGCGTCATATATTTGCGATACAAATTTTATGTTATAAAGCTAAACATTTCTGAGTCTAAATTTAATTTGACAAATTATATATATGCTAATCCTAAAATTAATTTAAATAGGTTTAATTTGATGCCAAAAAACAAACATTCGTAATATTATTAAAAGGTTTGACAAAAGATTGACATTGGCTTGATGCCTGACGCATGATTGACAATTTTGAACGAATTCTTAACTTAAACATATCTAAAAGTTTATAAACGAAAGCGTCGTCTACAATCCGCCCCCTAGTGCTGAACTACACAAATAAAAAATGGCATGATAGGTTTACATGGTGTCAGAAAATTTACCACAACAACATTATTGCAACAATTCTATCAACAAAAAAGGAACAATTACATCAACCAAATTGAAACTTCTCAAAACGAATTTAGTTTTCTTAACAAATAATTACACAGCACAAATTAGCAATGAGTTCAGCACTAACATTCCGCAGGGGTTAGTAAAGCGACGCGAGTTACAGGCCTGCGCACGACGCCACTACGTGTACGCACGTCTACAATTCTGATGCGACCATCATCACCAGCGTGTGTCGCACTCACCACTCCGTGGCGCCAAGTGCCCCGATCCATATTAGCTTCGATTAACAAAACAAAATCACCATCTCGCAAAGCTCTCTGCTCTTTATTCCACTTATATCTAGGAAGCAAAGTAGGAAGATACTCTTTTATCCATCTAGCCCAAAACATATCGGTAAGCCGTTGCGCTATGCGCCACTGTTTACGAAGATAAAAGTCGCTATTATCAAATTTACCTAAGGTGGGACCGTTTGAAGAAGTGCCAATCAAAAAATGATTGGGGGTAAGAGCTTCTGGGTAGTTTGGATTTGAGGAGACGTATGTTATGGGACGACTATTTACAAGTGCTTCTACCTCTGTGAACAATGTCGCTAAAGTTTCGGGTTGAGGAGCGCGCTCTTTGAGTGCGACTTTCAAGGCTGTTTTAACGGTACGTATCATACGCTCCCAGGCGCCACCCATTTCCGGCGCACCCGGAGGTATGAAACGCCATTCGATACCTCTCACAGCACAGTCATCATGAAGTTTACTATTGTTCAAATCCGCAACACTACGTTTTAGCTCATTGTCCGCACCACGCAAATTAGTACCATTATCCGAGTAGATGACATTAGGCGTACCTCGACGAGCTATCATTCGCCTCAAAGCCATAAGGGCTGAATCGGTACTCAAACTCTCAGTTAATTCTAAGTGAATTGCACGAACGGTGAGACATGTGAAAATTACACCATATCTCTTAAATCTTCTTCGACCCATGGTGACTTCCATGGGGCCGAAGAAGTCTACACCCGTGTACGAAAATGGCCGCCTATTGTGCTGCAATCTTGCAGCGGGAAGATCCGCCATCCGTTGCGGTAGCGGTTTCGCACGACGATACCTACAAAATAAACAACGCGATGCTACGCCACGTACTGTAGGTCGGAGTTTCAAAATCCAATAACGTTGTCGTAATTCATTCACGACCAATTCGTTGGCACCATGAAGCGCCTTTCTGTGGTAGTTTTCTACCAGCAACCGTGTTATCTTATGACGACCGTCAAGGATTGCAGGTCGTGTCATTATCGGGTCAACAAAGTGAACTTTGTCGATTCTACCTCCTACTCTCAGAATACCGTCTTGGTCTAGGTATGGCGTCAACGTTAACAAGCGACTAGTCGACGATATGGGCTTGTTTTGCCTAAGCTGATCGATTTCCTGTCCGAACGAATACTGCTGACACTTTTTAATCAATAAATTCTCAGCTTCACTCATAAGGGCAGCATTAAGTTGAGTGTCAATACGCCGGCAACGTCTTACAAACAATAAAACGCGAGCAGAAACACGAACGATACGAGTCCAAGAGGAAAAGTCTTCCTCATTGGGCAAAGCGTGCTCAATGACTTGTGACGTCATAGAGTTGACATTTCTTACTTCACAGATCGCATCCTGTGAGATCTTGGAGGACTTAAGGTCCTTAGGCCAAGATTCCTCTGGCTGACACAAAAACTCAGGTCCTTGAAACCATACGCTGTCATAAGTTAATGGTGACGTATCATCTTTAGTAGCTACATCTGCTATGTTCAACTTAGTCGGTACATACCGCCATTCCTTAACCTTTGTTAGTTCATCAATTTCACCTAAACGATGAGCAACAAACGTTTTATAGTTTCTAGGGTCACTTCGTATCCACTGCAGGACTGTATGTGAATCAGTCCAAAAGTAACGCTGATCAGGTTTTAAATCTTTGTGTTCACGTTGAACTGTGTCCGCAAGACGTGAAGCTATAAGAGCACCTTGTAATTCCAACCTTGGAATAGAAACGGGACGAAGAGGGGTCACCCTACTCTTCGCGGTAACAAAACACACAAATACGGTGCCATCAATTCGCCTTAAACGCCAATAAATAACCGCAGCATACGCCTTAATAGAAGCGTCACAAAAAATATGCAATTGTTCATTTTGTTAAATTATTCCTAAAATACCACCGTGGAATTCTTAAACTTTCTACCTGTTTCAATTCCTCCAGCCACCTTACCCACCTAGAATGCTCGGCGGGAGGAATTGCACTTCGCCAGTCAGTACCAGCCCTATGTACTTGCTGTAAAATGATTTTACTTTTAATGATAAATGGAGATAAAAAACCATGAATATCATACACTGACATTATGATGCTCAACATTTTAGACTTTGTAGGAGGTGTATTTCCGCTCAAAATATCAGTAGGTATACGAGACAAGTCAATTTTAAAACCAAAAGTGTCATCAGTTGGATGCCAAATCAAACCTAAAGTAGGCTCCGCTGTGTTACTAATTCCATTTTTAAATTGTATAGCTGTCTGTGCTAGGGAATGAGTGGGAATTGAATCTATAACTTGTTTACTATTACTAGACCAATCTCTTATTTCAAAACCACCTCTACTGTGTATATCTGTAATATCACGGACTAACTCAATAGCTTTCTTTTCATCATTTGTTGAATATAAGCAATTATCCATATAATGATTGTTAACTATTACATCACAGGCTTCAGGGTTGATATCTTCATATTTTAGAGCATTTTTATTCTTAATATACTGAGCTATGAAGGGAGAACATGTCGCACCAAATATTAAACTTTGCATTGCACAAACCTTGAGTGGGCTTTCGGTGGACTCTTGCCACAAGAACCTAAGTACCTGTTGTTCTTCAGCACGTATCCTTATTCTCAAGAACATATCTCTGATATCTCCCATAATCACAATTGGATTTTCTCGGAATCTTATCATTATACCAAATAAAGAGTTGTACAAGTCAGGTCCAGTTAATAAATAATCATTCAAACAAACACCATTTACCTTAGAAGCAGCATCAAACACTAATCTTAGCTTCTCAGGTTTACTAATGTTCTGAACACCAAAATGTGGCAAGTACCAAGCGTGGTCAGTTGAAAGTTCACTGTCCTCAAGTTCACGGGCATAACCATTTTCAAATAATCTAGACATTTGTTGTTTATATCTATCTGCATAATTGCTATCTTTATTAAATTTGCTTAATAATGACTGATGTCGCATATGAGCATTAAAGTAGGAGTCAGGCATTTCAAAAATATCTTTCCTAAATGGTAAACCTACTTCCCATTGGGAACCTATCTGACGTGACGTTTTATCTAGAATATCAACTGCCCTGACATGGTCTTTATTCTCACGACACAAAGTAGAAACTCCTACAGAATCTAGAGAAAAGGAATTTCTAATCATCTCATTTAGTTCACTTATTTCATGCACATTATTGACAGAAGAGCGAGCGAGATGGAGAATATTAAGTTCACTTACCGAGGAGTGAGTGTGGCCCTGGTGGCGGCCGTGGATGGTCCATCCCAGTCTACAGCGTGTGCCGTACAAAGTGTTCCTGTCACCATGTACAATCTCAAGCGGTGCTAGAAGGAAATGATTATCTTCACCTAGCAATATACGTGGCACAACATTATTATCAGTACATACCAAAGGCATAATGTGTGCTAAGTGTGCACATTCAATTTTCTTTACAACAGACAAGTCTTGTTTACTTAGTTTTAACGTGTTACACTTAAGTAATTTTACATCATAAAACTTATGACTACTGTCCTGTCCAGATAATTCAACACTAACTCTGGCAGCAGCCGATTGATACACTTCCAAACCAAAAGCATCAGTGAATTTAACTGCACATGAGTTCTCAGAAACTAGTCCTAAACTATCTGCCAAGTCAGAGTCTATCATAGAGGCGGCAGCACCTTCATCGAGGAGTGCAAATGTATCAACTACACCAAGGGGACCTCGTAAACGTACAGGAATAACTTTCAAGAGGACTAACTCGCAGGGGGGCATGTCAGGGGGGACATCTTCACCGGCCACATGGGAAACGGGCACCTTTGGAGCTGAAGGCACGGAGTCAGTCGGGTCCACAACAGGTTCTATAGGTGTCACGGCGTTCACAGCTGGTCGCGACAAAGTTGTGGGTCTTGTCCAATGTAGCAGGCGGTGGTGTGACATACCGCAGTTATCCACATCACATACAGGTCTCGGGCATTCCTTGCTGTCATGTTGTGTAGTATCCAAGCAACAGTAACACAATCTTTGTGATTTGGTAAATCTCCATCTATCCTTTTTTAAGGCTTTCTTGAATATTCTACATTCTGTTAGAGGATGAGTCCCTTTCTTACAGAATAAACAATGTTTATTATCTTCAATTGTAGAAGTGGTGTATACTGATTTGTTTATTTTCTCAGTCTTCTTAACAATAGTCACTTCTTTGGGCTGTATTGCCCCAACAGCGGCCAACATATTAGCTTCTTGCTTCAAAAATGTTGCCATTAATTCCAACTTTGATTTGCCCTCATTTATGTATTTAAAACAATAGTCTGTCCACCTACCTAGTAGGGTACTCGGCAGTTTAGATACAATAGCTGCAACAAGTTCTGGACTCTTGAGGTAGTCATCTTGTAGTATACGGATGGTCGCTACGCAGTTGTTGACTTTCACGGAGAAGGATGTTATTTCTTGTTGATAATTGTTAGGTAAAGCAGGAAGTTTCTTCAATTGTAGAGTAAGATTCTGTACGATAAGGTCACCACGGCCAAATTTCAGTTCCAGGGCTTCCATCACTGCGGCTGTTGGAGAATTCCCAATAAGTAGCGCCGTCACTGCCTCTTTGGCTTCGCCTTTTAGTGCCTTACGTATCCTCCACAGGTTTTCAGACTCGCTAAACTGGCATAATTTGCTTGATTCTTCATAGGCATGCTTGAAGTGTAGCCACTCAATACAGTCACCTGTGAATGGCGGTAACTCCCGAGGGGTAGCAAGCCGGGTCAAGAGACGTTCTTGATTATGACTGGTTGTTTGTGTTATCAACTGTTGCAGAGTCTGTGTTAACTGTTTTATCCCTGTTTGTTCTTGGGATTCTGCTTGGAGAATTGGACCTTTGTTATCAGTGTGATTTTTGTTCTCCGGCATATTCTCAAGCCATTTTTCCACCGCAGCCCCACGTAAGGATTGAGAGTTGTGAGAGCCACGCGAGCCTTCGTCGTCCGCCTCTTCTTCGGCCTCAACTTCCGCTAGTTGCGTGTCTAATCTCTTTGCTATCAAATCCATTTGAATCCTCGCCGTGGCTTCCGCCGCTTCCAATTCAAGGCGCTTGCGGCGTGCTACCGATGACGCATTAGATTTTCGAGAGCGTATTGTAGCCGCTTTTGCCGTATTTATTGTTGTATTGTGCGGTGAAGTTTTACACCACGGTGTGTCGGCCATGAAGACATTTGGTTCACTTTGTGAAGGCCGGATCGTCGGCGTTGATTTACCTTCTTCGCGTTGCTGTAGCGCTTTCCTTGCTTTTCTTGTTAGCACCCCTGGTGGTGTCCTTTCCATTGTTCGTAATTTGGCTCGAAGACCAGAAGTTATTGTTGCGGATGTAAATAAAAGACCAGGAGCTAACTTGTGAAAAATTCCGTGTTCCGTATTCAAGATGCATTACAATTAGGATGACAGTGACAGATCACCAAATTACGTCTTTGTTCAAAACCAACTTTTTCTTAAAAACAATTATGACGCCGCGCGTCATATATTTGCGATACAAATTTTATGTTATAAAGCTAAACATTTCTGAGTCTAAATTTAATTTGACAAATTATATATATGCTAATCCTAAAATTAATTTAAATAGGTTTAATTTGATGCCAAAAAACAAACATTCGTAATATTATTAAAAGGTTTGACAAAAGATTGACATTGGCTTGATGCCTGACGCATGATTGACAATTTTGAACGAATTCTTAACTTAAACATATCTAAAAGTTTATAAACGAAAGCGTCGTCTACAATGTTATGTTATGTTATGAATGTGTGAAAGTTTGTGAGGATGCAGGGCCGTCTTTACCAGGGGGTGCAAGGGGTGCGGTGCACCCGGGCGCGGAGCGCCCGGGGGCGCCTGTTAAGCGCTGAATTTTTGGATATTTCATTGAACTTAACGCTATTGCACAGTTTTATATACTTGTTACTTACGACAAATATGTATGCGCAAGCAAAAAAAAAAAGTCATCAAAAATAATATTTTTTTTACTTTTATTACGCTTTCGGCGCTTGTCATACCGCATTACTACACTACACAAATAACAATTTTATTTAATACAACACGCGCGCAGCAAAATCTCTAATCCAAAGAGAGTGTATGTATGTACGTTTGACACGTTGCCGCCCGGTCGCCCGCACTTGAAGCAAAATGATCTCTAAGTCAATAGAGTGTAAGTTCATTTGAAATGGGCGCGCGGGGCAGCACCTGTGCGTCTGTCATAGGCGAGTAATTGCGCCCTTTGACATTGCCGCCCGGTCGCCCGCACTTGAAGCAAAATGATCTCTAAGTCAATAAAGTGTAAGTTCATTCATTTGAAATGGGCGCGCGGCGCGGCACCTGTACGTCTGTTGCGTCCTTTGACCGCCGCATAGCCGTCCGGGCGCTCGCACTTAAAGAGAAATGATCTCTAAATCACTACAATTAGGTGTAAGTTCCCAATGCATCAACAAGTACTCCCACTGATATTTTAAGCTATATATATTCTAATAATTTAATTTCCTCATTTCCTAATATCTCAACAGCTCTGCGTATATATTTAACACTGCCTGTTACAGTAGCAGAAGGTGAAAGACCTTTTCAAAATTAATAATAAAAAATTTATCTTCCTTCAACCATGACCCAAGACAAACAAACTTAGCCATTATAAGTATAGAATCGTAAATTGATATAAAAAATCAATGATTTAATTAAAATCTTTGCCAACTTAAAAACAAGAAAAATTGAGTTTGTTTGATGTATGTGTATGTACATGTAATAAATAGATATTTAGTAATCGAAGATTTAAGTTTAATTTTATTTTTTAGAGTAATAAATAAATAAATTATCAAAATTACGTGTATTGTGTTTTCTTGGTTGACTAGGACCCCTTTCATACTGCAGTGTGTCGTCCGTCGCGTGCACGCTGCAGTGTAAACAAAACGAGGGCGCAGGCTGAGTCCCGCACCCCGGCGCAGAATAGACTTAAGACGGCCCTGTGAGGATGGATGGATGTTTGTTACTCTTTCAAGCCAAAACTACTGAACCGATTGGGCTTGGTATGTAGGTAGCTTAGACCCTGGTATAACACATGTGGTACGCGGGTGAAACCGCGGGGCACAGCTAGTTATGTATAAAAACGCAGCTTCTACCTTAAAATACAGACCTATTTCTACACATAAACTAGCGCAACATGGCAGACGGTATTTAAAACAAAAATCTAGTGGAGCCAGGTTATTACAAAAACTTTGCAATTGCGATGCGACAATCTACAAGCCCAATGGAGCCGCAGGGTCACATAATACGACAGTCTATTGCTATCGCTAACTTTGAACCGACCAGATAACTGATCAGTCTACACGTACCTTTTCCTTTGTTGGCAAAAGTCTAAGTTTAGTCGCGCGGTGCGGCGGAGCGATGCAGCGTCGTGCGGCGCGAGGAGAGAGCGGCGCGGCGCGGCGGCGACTGAGGCGCGGCGGCGGCGAGAGCAGCCCCCTCGACCCGCGCGCTCCACTGCCTGGTTTGATTCCGCCGCTTGGCTGTCGCGTGACCGCGTCAATCGATAACCCGACCACCCACACGCATAAGCTTACGCGACGTCCTACGTAGGCGATTCAAAGCGAACGCGATTGCGAAGCGATTCGATGCGGTGCGAATCGTCCTACATGCGCGCGAATCGTCCCGCACCGCCGCAGCCATTCAGTCGGCACTCGGCACTGTAAATTTGTAAACAAATAAATTATGGCACCGCAACCAGTCCGCGCGAAAATATCAAACCGACTGATCGCGTTCGCTTCCTTTCACGCCGCGCCGCACTCTACGTGCGTTTGGTCACGTAGGCCACTTACATAGGTATTGACTGTTGTTTTCGCACCGCGCCGCGCCGCTTCGCGTTCGCGTCAAGGTCGCTCACGCAAGACGTCGCGTTACGCGTTACACCCGCATTCAAGAACAATACTATGATGGCCCGAACGCATAGGGCCGGTAAAATCCAATTGGAAACAATTGCCTGTCGTAACGAACGCGGGAAGAAATTCCTTACTTAGCACAGTACCTTACATGGGTATTGTTCTTGAATACGGGTGTTATAGATAATTACTAGCAATGATTATTTTTTCAAACTCAAACTCAAACAGATTTATTCAAATAGGTCATAATCAGACACTTTTGCACGTCAATGAAGATTAACAGTACTGAGTCTACCGTGCGTTCGGAAAGATACCTCTACAAGAAGAACGCACAAGAAACTTGTCTTTTCAACAGATAGTTTCACAATATTTGGTTTGGATACATTCGTTTTCTTTGAAGGTGCCGCGAGGCGGCTATGCAGAAGTTTCCAGGCATCTTTGTCCTCTATGTACTGGTTGACTTTATAATAAGCCTTCCTTAGTAAAGTTTAAGCATTGATTACTAGTATCGAGCAGAGCTATCATGAACTGCTACATTTCTGCTCAGGGAAGAGAAATGTGGTCTTACTTTGGTAATAGGATAGGATTGTAGTGGTAGGCCTCTTTTGCAGGGGGCCGCCTGGGGAAGTACCACACCTTTGCCAGTTATTCATCCGCCAAGCAGTAATGTGCAAACATTACTGGGTTCCGGTCTGAAGGGCAATGTTAGGTAGGCAGCGAAATTACTGGGCATGACAAGATTCAACAATTAATATCTCAGGGTGACAGGCGCAGTGCAGTGCCGCGCAGAATTTTGAATATTAAAACACTGGGTGGCACTGTGTCTGATATGGGCAATCATGATGCTTACCATCAGGCACCTGATTTGCATGTCTTGACACTCACTATCATAAAAAAAATAGGATACTTAAGTAGGTAAGTATTAATTATAATAATAATGAATAATTATAGAAATATTAGAGTTGGGGGGCATCTCCACCGCAATTAACTCGACCGAGCGGTCGATTCACCACCTAATTATCTACCTAAACGGGCGCGCAAAAAAGAACTATGTAAGTTTATACCTATATATACCTTTTACCTAGGTACTTATTACTATACTTAATTATTACATTGCCTCCTCTAGTAGGTAGGAACCTGCTTATTATATTTCTCATATTTCCTCAGTAAGTAGGTACCTACCTATACATAATTAATTAAAAAAAAATGTTTTTCCTATCCCGATTCCCGATCAGCCTACCTGCTCTACTGCTTCTTTTCACTTTAAGTAGGTACTTAGATAGGTAAGTAGGTAGTAAATACTTAGTAATAGATAGTAGTAGGTACGTTAGTACTATTATATATTCTGTGGTAGTAGCACAGATTAAATAGGTAATAGTAGTGAGTGCAAGCCTGCTCTGAATGACCAAGGTCAAGACTACAAAATAAATAAAACAAATAAAACCTCACTTACTTCACAAACTAAACGCTAGAAATGATGCAATGTTGACCATCCTAAACTAAATACCTAACTACCTACCTGAGGAACACCTGACACCTGACCAATAACCGCCCAATAATAAATAGCTTCTCAATACCTAATTAACATTTAAACAATAGCCTTAAGCCTTTTTACATTACACGCAATTAAAGTCTCTAATCCCTTTTTTGATTTTTTTTTGTGCTATGACTGTACTTTTAGAAATTTTATTATTTTTATTTTATTTATCTTTTGACATTTTAATTTTTTTTTTACTAGGTACTTAAGAAATTGACTATGTAATGTAATTTTATAATATTTTTTTATGCAATGTTCCTAATATTATCAATGTGTTATTAAATTTAGTGTAAGTGGTATTTTTTAGTGCCGTACTAATTATCAATAAATAAATAAATAAATAAGTGGTAATAAATAACAATAAGGATGAAAAATCCCCAGGCCGTTATTTAACAAAACATAGTTAGATTGAAAGCATTTATTGATATAATTTGCGATTTGAATAGGTACCTTATGCCAGTTCATGGGTCATGGGGAGACATGGCCGTGGCACACCTGCGTTTAGGGTGACGGTGACATCATCCAAATAGGGTTACCAAATACCTACTATTTGCTTTACCATGCACCAAAATGCGATAGGTAAGTACCGACTCTGTTTAAGGCCTCTTGTACACGCACGGTTTACCGCCGTGAAAATCTACGGTTAATTCGCCGCGTGTAGGCACGGTCGTCAGTGTTGTATGGATTACTATGAAAGCTTGTAGACGCGCACGGTGGCGCCACGGCGCGGCGCCGCGGCCGTGTGCGCCGTGACTGCCCCTCGGCGCGCCGCGTCTCTACGCACGGCGTGATTTTCATCAGTGTTGTATGGCAGTCTATGGGAGTGTGTCGACTGGTGTCGACGGCGCCGGACGTTTGCACGGATTCGTGACGGTTTAGGCCTCTTGTACACGCACGGTTGTTCAACCGTACGGCGTGTTAGCCGTACGGTTGAAAAAACGTGCGAGCTTGTACATGGCACGGCAAAATCACCGGGCGAGACATTGGCCAGGTACGGGCTAGTAGCGTTTTTTTTTGACGTGACAACGTCTTATAATTCGATAGAGCCGGCTGCACGCACGAAAAAACATGACTCATGCGGCGTTACCTCGCTCTGAGGCGCTCCATGTAAGGCTTGAAGTGCAAGCGAGAGCGCGGAACGAGCGACATCCGTCTCTCTCCTACTTGAGTGAGCGACGCGTCTGCGTGGACAGCTGCTATACTATAGTACATTTACATGTTTTGATTGAGTATCAAGTGCAGTGAAAAGTGAAACAAATGAAATTAAAATTTTCTTTTGAAAAATGCTACCATTCCATCAGTATTTTCTTAAGACGTTGTCACGTTCAACTATCGTCAGTAAACCGACTTTACAGACAACCAATTTTTTTCATCACCACTTAAATTTTCAAATGTGGGCTGTAAATGAAAAAAAATATCTTTCCAGGAATCATATTTAAGCCGTTTATTTTTATAGTCATCGACGGTCTTATCTCATATTATAGGCCTTTCTTGAATTAATGTAATTAATAGTTCTTGATTTATGCTCATTTTATGACAAAATCGGGAATCAGCGTATGTAAACCGTCACGAATCCGTGCAAACGTCCGGCGCCGTCGACACACTCCCATAGACTGCCATACAACACTGATGAAAATCACGCCGTGCGTAGACGCGGCGCGCCGAGGGGCAGTCACGGCGCACACGGCCGTGGCGCCGCGCCGTGGCTCCACCGTGCGCGTCTACAAGCTTTCATATTAATCCATACAACACTGACGACCGTGCCTACACGCGGTGAATTAACCGTAGATTTTCACGGCGGTAAACCGTGCGTGTACAAGAGGCCTTACATACGCTGATTCCCGATTTTGTTATAAAATGAGCATAAATCAAGAACTATTAATTACATTAATTCAAGAAAGGCCTATAATATGGGATAAGACCGTCGATGATTATAAAAATAAACGGCTTAAATATGATTCCTGGAAAGATATTTTTATTCATTTACAGCCCACATTTGAAGATTTAAGTGGTGATGAAAAAAAAAACGCTACTAGCCCGTACCTGGCCAATGTCTCGCCCGGTGATTTTGCCGTGCCATGTACAAGCTCGCACGTTTTTTCAACCGTACGGCTAACACGCCGTACGGTTGAACAACCGTGCGTGTACAAGAGGCCTAATGGTGTAATTTATGGACCATTAGGGTTGTCTTAAATGATTTTTTAGTTGGAATCAGATTTTTATCTGCATTATTAATTATTACATAAACCCACACATCGCTTGTTGTTTTTGATGCCATGAAATAGAGAGCGAGCCTAGTGCCATCTGCCGGGCATAGTTTCAAACTGCGGGCTGTCAGTGAAAAATCCAATAACACTGCCTGGATCGAAGCCTGGACCTTGTAGATCGGCAGTAAAGCTTGCGAACACAACCCCACTGAGACAGCATTATCGCATTAATATTAGATGATATTAATTCATGCCAAAACTATTGAACCTTTTGGGCTAACAGGTACCTATTTAGCAATAGATAAAACCGCGAGGCACAGCTACAATATGACCAAAATATTCCATGCAGACAAGAGAAAGTGCCTCGACGAATTGTAAAGCATTACCATCACGATTCTGAAATAAGTGTACATAATTTTTTAAATGAAAACAACAGCCTTATCGCCTTGACGACACATTTTACGGCGATGTTTACAATAGCACTCTCACGCCATTCTCAACTTTATCTTAATCTACTTTATGACTATATTAGCAATCGTTTGTTATTGCTAATTATTGTAGAAACGTGAACCCATGACCATGCACAAGGAAAAATCAAGAATAACTTATATAACGATAATAAATGTATCAAATATTGTTGTTTGAGCAAAATGCTTAATATACTTGTAGAAATCAACAACTTATAATCTAAGTTACATAACGATTTTAATAAATATAATGTAAAATGACAGTCTTTCTTGAAAGAATTCGTACAACTACCTACTATCCATCTACTTAACTAAACTAAGTTAACTAAATTCCAGCCTATAGCAAATCCAAATGCTTTAAACCGCTATCAGATTGTAGCATACCCAAGATGCTGGCGGCATTGCCACGTTGAATTGCAATATTTATACTATAGGACAGATAAACGACAGCATTTTGATCATTTGTCGCCTCGACTAGCTTCGAAGCGCTCATATGGATTTTTGATAAATAAAATACTGTCGTGAGATCGAAATGTGACATCACATTCATTTATTCAAATTTAAATCCTTTTTAATACTCGTAAGGACATAAGATAAAGGTTAAGTTTGTGTAACATAATATTCTATTAACTATATATTATTATTTATATAAGCTCTACTTTGAAAACATAATAATATTTTGTGATAAGAGTATGTTTGGGGTTTAAGTACTTTAACCTCACCTCATAGTAGATGAGGATCTTTATCAGCAATAATAATTATCATAATATCAGTTATTATGTATAAACATTTCTGAGTTGACTCATAAACGCATAACTGTCTTTTAAACATCCAAAAGTATTTTTACAATTGAACAATATTTGTTTACTGCAATATTTTCAATTTAATTATAAATTGACAACAGAAAAACATTTATTACGTTTGTTACGGCACGTGCGGAAGGCACGATTGTTATATTTCAGGGTATAGTAAATCCTCATCCGTAGATATAGTTTCTTGCAATATGCCAGCGGAAAGCACGGGCACGGCATTGAAAATGTTACATGTTTTACTTTCTCTAACAGGCCCTTTAAAAGATGAGTATTAGAAAAGTTTTCATTGAAAAACTGAGCAAACTGTTCGCCCATCGATTCAACAAACTTCACAAAGTCTTCTGGCGGTATTATCGATAGTTGGTCTCCGCCATCCTTGCAAAAGTCTTCGTAACGATTACACTCTGTATCTTGAGAAAAGTTTATGTAGAACTTCATAAGATCGCAGTCTTTATGTTGAGCCAAACATTTTTTTAACAGATAACTGCTTACGTAGAATGCGTTCTTTTCGGGAAGTTCAATTGCATCGTAATCTTTGGTGGTAACACTCGTGTGTGAGGAGGGCGCGCTCGGCATATCGATGTCTTCATTATGTTCACTGCCTGATGCGTCCGCTTCTATCGATGTCGGTCCTTGCTCTATTTCCATTTGCTTATTAGACAGGTTATCGTATAATTGTTGGCCTTCCAGTAACGAGTTCGCTATATCCTCGTTACAATTCCCTTCCTTCGTCGGTTTTATGATATTCACGAAAAAATATTTCTGAAACGCTGATACCAGTTGCCAACTCGTCGTGTTTCCATTTCTCGTTCTAACCTGATGGAAGAAGTTCTCCAAGCAGTCCTGGTTCAATTTCTTCGTCATTATGTGTGTATATCCTTCCACTTTTAGCTCTTCGAACAAAAGCGGTATGGCTTTCAAAGTTATTTGGAAACCTTCGATGAAATTAATACCTGAGGTTACGTCTTTGCCATTTTTGCGGTTGATTACTTTTAATGATGCCAAAAACTCTAACGTTTCCGCAATATAGGTCTTTTGGTAGTCTTCAGCGCTGAATGCATGTTGGTATTGGTTACTGCCGTAGCGTGACGAAGAGTTTAAGAAATCGAATAGGTTATTCATCGTTCTTATTAGGTGTATTGTCCCGTCGAGTTCTGGTGCAGTGTATGTTCCGGTATGTTTGTACGTGGCCAAGCCCTCGGCCACAGTAGCGCTCAAGACTTGTACAGCATACTTCACCTCATTCTTCTCGGAGATGGTAGGTTTCACATGACTCTCAGTTAATTTTGTAGCGTACCTTAATTGTTTCGTTTTTTCGCTCTCGTAGAATTCCAATATATGATCCCATTTGGCTACAAAATGATTAAAGTAGAAGTCGTAGTTCATTAAATCGTCACGAACCGACCTGATCAAGCTCGGGGGATCAAATACGTAGTAAATCTTTCTGTTGTTCACATAGAAGTAAGGCCTTTCGGCGGAAACCAATCTCTTTTTGGCGATGTTTAAGATGTCCGACCCCAAATCCGATACAAAAACGCGTACATATAGCCCGATTTCTTGAAGCTTCTGTATCAATTTGTCTATCCATGAGTCGATGTCTTCTTGTTTGCTCTCCGCTACTAGTGCGTACCCCACGGGTTGTTGGTAATTAACGAACATTCCGTGGATCATCGCCACTAGCGCATATCTCGCCGGCTCTGCAGACTGGACCCCGTCAACTTCATGGAAACCGTACACTCTGTCATCTTTTATGTTGTAAAATAACTTGGATTTAAGGCTCATCGCATTTAACACTAAGGAGCAGTTCTTTTCTAGTTCGCTCATATCTTTAACTTTAGCCTGGAAAACCTTCATTAAATAGTTATCGACTTTATTATTCATCGGAGCGTACATTGACTTGAGTGCCGGCCTGCTCGGTAGACATAACATATCCTTCAACAAGCCGTATGCTTGCGGACTCACGTGGAATAAATTCAAGCAGAATATTTTGTAAGGTATAGTATATTTGTTACCGGAGCTGTGAAGCTTAAGTTTGGTTTGTTCTTTTACGATTCCAGCCAACTTTTTGTTAAGAAATTTATCACATAGATTGTGAAATACACCTTTGGATTCATAGTTCGATTTTGTAGTTTTCAGTTTTTTCTTGCAAACGCTAATTTCATGCTTGAGCTTCTTCATACGAGCGGTATTATTTAGAAGGTATAAAGGCGTTTGTGACGCCATCTCGCATGTCATCAACACATGTTTACTTTCCATATTAGTCTGACAGGTTTTATCTTCATATTTCCTGTCAGGTAACATTCGCCGTGGAAACGCATTTCGTTTTAGAACTTTACGATTAGGCGATGTTAAAATAGACTCTGGATCGAAATGATCTTCGCATACCGAGAGACCTGCTGCTTGTCGGTCTATTAAATCATCACGTAGAATAAGTTTCAACCATTCTATTCGCCTGTAACAAAAAAAAACATTGGCTTTTACAGCGCTTAAATACAGAGTGAATGGTAATTCCCTACTAAATCCTAATTTTTGTAGTGGTAGGCCTCTATTGCAGGCGGCCCGCCTGGGGAAGTACCACACCTTTGCCAGTTATTCATCCGCCAAGCAGTTATGTGCAAACATTACTGTGATCCAGTCTGAAGGGCAATGTTACCAGCGAAATTACTGGGCATGATGAGATTCAACAACTCATATCTCAGGGTGACAGGCGCAGTGCAGTGCCGCGCAGAATTTTGAATTTTAAAACACTGCGTAGCACTGAGTGATATGGGCAATGATGATGCTTACCATCAGGCACCTGATTTGCTCTCACTACCACAAAAAAAAAAAAAAACCTCAAAATAATAAGTAATAGGGTCAAACACGAACAAACGAACAAATTCTTGGTCATATTGCCTAGTTTGGTAAGATACATATAAATGTTATCTTATCAGGTAATTTATTATTCAATTGAATGAATAAAATATTACCTTTCATTCATTAAATTGAATATATATCCGAAAATTAAGTTCTAATGGGGTAACCATTGGAACTTAATTTACGGATAATATGGCTGAAATATTAATTTTTGTTCAGCTGTCATTGATAAGCTATATTTGATAAGGTATAGTTGGTACCTACGCGAGTATGGTGCCTACTGCCTACTGCCTACTGCCTACTGCCTACTGCCTACCTAACCTAGTTATTTACAAAAGCAGATAAAGCGGTGTGTTTAATCATTCTATTAACAAAGAAAGTGTACCTACGTAGGTGTATGTAGAAAAAGACAGAAATCGAATGAGTCCCCCCATTCAATATGTAAGTAGGTACCTAATAAACTACTTTAAAATTCAGTTGCAAGATTTGTACCGAACATACATACATAGCAAGTTAAATAATAAAATATTATTATTTATGATTCATTCAAAAAATATTTAATATTTTTTGGCATATCAACTCTTTGTGGCGATTTAAAAAAATCGAATGAGTGTGTGAGTGAGTATGTAAGTAGGTACCTACTAAACTTACCTTTCTTCAGTAGGAGGCAACTTGAAAAATGATTTGTCGTTCCCTCTAGTCGTATTGAGGCATCCAAATACGCAACAGTTGCGATATTTTCGTTTCTCACTCATTATTATAACAATAATATTGTTATTATGAATAACATAAATAACGCAGCGCGTGTAACAAAATGGAGTGCGCACTCGCGACTAGTCATCGACCGGTTTACTCCGGCATTCGTGGAAAGGGGCGAGCGTGTATGTGTGCGTGAGCGTTTTACTCATTGTATGCCCCTTTACATTTGTGTTTTGTTACCAAGAGAATACAAATGGACTCGTTCGAGGTGCCTACTGCCTACGTAATATTACCAAATTAACACAAAATACAAAACTCAACAACATTTTTGAGGTAATATTTTGTGAACAATACCAACTGTACACTTAGGCTAGAATTTTTCATTACTGGTAAAGTCGACCAATGATTAATTTTTTTGACCAATAGTTAAAATTAGGCAAAATTCGTTTTTTTATCTCTAGCTAGCTATTTTTTACCCACAATTTAACCATTGGTTAGGGATTTAAATATAGTTAGTTTAACAAATGCTTAACTGTAACCAATGAACAAAAAACCGGCCCTTACACTATTTACAGAATAAATAATATCACTAACGTACTAAAACATGGCTTGTTAAGGTTGACAGCTGTCACAGAGACCCTTCTAGGGTAGGAACAATGTTAAAAATCGACTTCAATTACTTAATCGATCTAAATTATCGTCTACAGTAAGTAAGTCAATCGGAGGTGTGATTATTGACATGGTAAGAAACAAAGCCATATTATTATAAAATTATACCTAATCCTGAAATCTTAGAAAGCATGATATATTAAAAATATACAATTAAAGTAAACGTTAAAAATATAATAAAAAAAAAACAATTAAATTGTAGGTTCGTTTTTTTATTATCTATCTGAGCATTTTTAGGCTTTCAATACAAAAAGACTAATTTTAATAGTTTCATATCATATATTTATGGCGTTCTATGGGGGATGCCTAATGTTCAGCAGTGGACGTCTTCCGGCTGATGATGATGTTGATAACTTGGTGGGGCAGGGTGGAACAATCCATATTATATATCATTTTATATTAAAATTATAAATCTAAAAATTAATCAAAAAACTAGAAAAACCAGTTATTATTTGAGCGTGGTTATGCAGAAAGCGACTATTGACGAAAAACGTGTTTTGAGATATGACCGTTTATAGTTTAAACCGCTGCTTTATTTTTCCGGTTTATTAAATAGTTTGCGCTACGCCATGTCACAGAATATTTTAAGAGGTACACAATGCATGATTAAATAGGTCGATAATAAATTGTTTTATGCGTTTTATCACGAGATAAACCTGTAATCATTTTCTGCTTTATAAAATAATCTATTATTATCTATTAATAATGTTTTTGCAGAATGCATCTAAAGAGATGGCCTCTTTCTGCTTTTTAAGGATTGGGCAAACAATTAAAATCAAATAAAGCCAAATAAATAAACAACACCCAGTCATTTTCTGCAAAATGCTGTTAAAGCTATAAGAATGTAACAAAAATGCTTTTACCATTAATTAGTTAAAAATTCAATTTAATTTCTTCTATCATCGTCATTGGTTCTCCTTTTGTATGGAAAATGATGTCTATGAGCTTTAGCAATTTTGCAGAACAAGACCATCGCGATGGTCGGCTTCTGCAAATTCAAACATTATTTAAGAAATAAATTTTGCAGACGTCAGCCAACTTCGATAGTCAGATTCTGCTATTACGACGAATATCTCGTTTTCAGATATTTTGCTAGAGCATAGTCTTAAATGGTCACGTTTGGCACAAAAAAATTGATGATAATGGTAGATGGTCTAATTCGACAATTTAAAATCTCGGACTTAGGATTAATTTGAAGAAACGTGTCTGGAACATGTAAAGTGAATTATATAACGTGGGCTATATAGGTAATAGGTATAACTTATTTTCGCAAAAAATTAGATTGGTCGCTTTCTGCATTACTACGTTCTAAGTAGATATATTTTTTAAAATATTATGTAAATAAGGATAACAAAGTTAAGATGCCGCAGAGAACATCACTTTTTCGACTGTCGACCAATAATAAAATACCTATACGAATTTCATTCTGTTCATACATATCGCTGTAAAACACGCTTTACAATATGGGCATTATAATCATGTTTAATGTTTAAAATGAAGACAGCTGTCAGGCGCATCAAGCTATGTTTTATGACCTTCACTCTTGTGAAACACTTGTGACATGCAACGATAAAACGCTATCTCGCTCGCTCACTGTCATAAGTCATAGTACTTTCGAAAAAAGCGCGAGCGAGACAGCGAATCTGGAAAGCGAGGTAGCAGGTAGGAACATGGCGTCTAATATTTTTTACTTAGTGAAGAATACCTATTATTCTTACCTTTCGTCGTTCAAAGGCAAACTAAAAAACGTTTTATTGTTTCCTCTGGTTGTATTGAAGCATCCGAACACGCAACAATTACGATATTTTCGTTTATCAGCCATGTTTATACGGAATACGGACTGCACGTAACACCCTCGCGCGAGCACTCGCGTCCAACTGTCGAGTGGTTTCCACTGATTTTCACAGTGAAGTTGGCGCTTCTGTGTATGTGTGCGTATTTTACTCGATGTATGCAGCTTTATTTTGTGACTCGGTTGTGTTTGAGAGTTTGAGATATCAATAATAGTGTTGTCTAAACACTCGATAATTAGGTAGGTACCTATTAGGGTTTTTATCGATTTTATTATCTGTTTTCAAGTTACGTTCGTTTTTTTAAAATTTTATTATAGTCACGCTGTAGGTAGGTACCTACGTACTTAGTTTTTGTAGTATATATCTAATAAATTTAACGGGACGCTTCGTGTAGTAAAGTAGCAAAATTATAATACTTACCTTAGTTCTTACTAAGTAATACCCAGACCTACATTACTTCTTATCTACCTACTCGTCCTCGTATGTTTTGAGTTTTAATAATTAAATTTGAGCCAAATACCTAGTAGGTAAACAATGTGTTAGTTGATTAAAGTACCTACTTATAATGATTATCTACTTACTTAACTTATCACTTATTTATCTAAATTATAAGGTGCGTACCTTTATCTTTATCTTAATTTTAGATCAAGCACAAATTCAGTATGGTATGACTATAGTTACTGGGTACATTATTTTAGTAGGTATCATGGGTACAAAAACTTTAAAGATTTAGATATCCATACTTGTACAATTTAATTTATCGCTCTACAAATTAACAGTCACCATATATAAATGCAAATGAAATAGAAATCTGGCTTTTTCAATCCATGCACCTAGAGCATTTCTAGACCGATATAGAAAATCTAACCCGTCCTAGATGGCGAATGCATCCGTCATTTAAAATATAAGTCCATGTGCCGACACAGCGACTTGTTTTTGCCTCGCTTACTGACAACCTAGAAAATGGTTGCTGTTCTATGAAAATATACCACGGAACTAAAGAACCAATCATAATATGAAATTATCACTTTAATTTGTGTATACTTGTATATTCAAAACATATCTATAGATGCTAATTCCATACTAAAGCAGCAATGTAAAACGACCATAATAAAGTATCGTTGCATAAGTAATCGTGGTAGGAGCTGGGGATGTTGATGTGCCTTCACTTTTGTTGCTATCCAAGCTGCTTGCATGTGTGAGTGAGTGCAGTGCCCGCCAGCCTAGTGTAGCTATAGTTTATGAGTGTGAGTCAATATCCAATATCGATATTATTGGACAACCAGTGCAAATAATACAAGGGAAGTAATAAATTAATGTATGCACAACAAATCGATGTGTTTCTAGGTTAGTTTTTTATCGACTACTTTATCAAATGTTGGTGATTTTAATAACCTACATTTTTATATGAAAGACATAATTTATTGTAGTTCGGTAAATTAATAACAATAATAATTTGAATTTATATTGTAAGAGAATGGGCAACCCCAATTACACTGCTTGAGTCAATTCATATGGGTGATACCCATATTGTCACAGTTTCAGGTCGCCAAGATTCCTCATAATAAATGTCATGTAATAAGAGGCGAGCCTATTACCGTGTACTGGTCATTGAGATAATTCCTAATAAAAAAAATCCAATTACACTTTTTTCCTGACCTGGGGATCGAACACTGGATTCATTTTGTTAAAATTACATAAAACGTTAAAAACGTTAAACATAACATAACATACATTCACGCCTTTTTCCCGAAGGGGTAGGCAGTGGTGTACCCAGGACTCAGTCCCATAGTAGATACACCCACATTTCGCCAATATGTTATTGGTCCCATGTAATAGGGGGCGAGCCTATTGCCATATACCGGGCACAGTTCCAGACTCCAGGCAGCTATTGAGATAATTCCTAATGGAAAAATCCAATATTTAGCACTATGCCTGACCTGGGGATCGAACCCGGGACCTCTTGATTGGCAGTCGAGCATCCGCCCACTACGCCACCGAGGCAGAGTAAAAACGTTAAAATATACATAAAATAAATTATCTTTGTATAATAATGTCCCTTCTCACCTAATATTTAGATGAATACTTACACCCGTATTCAATAACAATACTTATGTAAGGTACTGTACTAAGTAAGGACCTTTTTACCGCTTTCGTCACTGTAGGCAATTGTTTCCAATTGGATTTTTCTGGCCCTATGCCTTCGGGCCATCATAGCATAGTTCTTGAATACGGGCGTTAGTTAGTACCTATACCAAATACCCACTCGATGAGTAGGTAGGTAAACTTAATAATTGAACTACAATAATAAACCTAATTATATTGGTAACGGCAAGTTAAATAACATGTTTTAATATCAGTAGTCATTAGATTACAAACCAATAATAAAGAAACAATTACAGATTGTTTGCGTGAATTACAACCCACCGATGAGATCAGTAATAACTAAAACTACCGCTTCAAATTAAATAAATTGACCAATTAATAGATTTCATAATGACTCGTGCTATTCCAGCAACACGCAATATAACAAATCATTAAAAACGATCGACCGATACCGGCTGTCTTATTATTCGATTCGACAAAAACTTTCGCAATCTTTCCCAACTCTATTATTATCTTTCGAGCACGCACACTAACACAGTTGCGTTCGATTCTACTACCAACTACAAACATACATTTCTCTGTTTTTCCAGCAATTTTCAACTTTATTCTGTATAATATACCGTTTTTAGGTTACGTAGCAAGTGAGTTTGGTAGTTTGTCGTACAAAACGTTGATTGCTTTGCATGTGTGGCAAAATAGTGTTGCAGCAGTACCAACTACCTAGGTAGGTACCTAAGAGTCAACGACCTCCATCTAGAATGAACCTACCCCAATCTGAAAAATATAGTAGTTCACTTCTACAGTTTACTTTTGTTTTGTAATCGTCCGCCATTTTGATTTTATGACATAACGTAGTAATTAATGTTCAGCGGATGTGTTTTCGTAATTTTGTCTGAATCAGTTATGTGACATAACATAACCGATGTTACATTAAAGTAGGGATACCTTCCATATCTAGTATTTTTAAATATCTAGTTTAGGTATTATTTCTAAGAGTTTCTATTTAAATACAAGAGAGTGTGTCCTATAATAGTCCTGAAAAAAATAGCCTTGAGCGTGTGCGTCTACACGCATGGTCCTTATTTGACATTTAAGAACTTATTTTCAAATTCAATATGGCGAATCCGCAGATGAATTTAGGGCAAATCTTATATTTAGCTAAGAGGGTATTATTAGCTATTTTTTTGAATTTTTTTTAAACTATAATACTTAATGTGAAATAAATATAGCTGCCTACATCATCATGAATTATTTTTATTCAACGAGACATTTTACAACATTTATGTATAAATCTTTAATGTCCCCGAACTACTAAGTTGAAAACTATATTTTTAATGGTCAAAACAGCTATGCCTACTTGCTATCTAGGTACCTTACTAAATACACTATACCATAGAACACTTCAAAAATCCACAGGCCGACATGCCACCCTATAGAAAATCCAAGTGCTCTAAACAACTGTCAGATGGCAGCGTAAGTAAGGTACCCAAGATGCTGGCGGCATTGCCACGTTAATACTGTTTATTTTTACAATGTTTCATTCCAAATCTAGGATGAATAATGTCATCATGAACAAGTGTTGCAGTAAAGTACTATGTCATCATTCATCATTATCGGACCAGCTGGAGTGAAATCGTTAGCAACATTGTAACGACGATAAATTCATCCAAGACGGATGACCTACGACACAATCATCATACTTACGCGACGGCCCTACAAGGGATGTCGGTACTTTCGCGAGATAGGTAATAATATAAACAAATAATGAATGGCAAAAGCTGTGTGTTGAGGTTTCACTCGCTGAAATATTTTAAAAACAGGTTATACACGATAGGTTATGTGTCAGTCGGTGCCATCAATCATAACTGATACTGAGAGACGGAAGACTAAAGATCAAAACACACATGGGCGGGAGCGTGACGTCCCGCGCACGCTACAGTGTCGTCTTCCATATTATTGTATGTTAATACACAATCAAGTGGATAAGTCCATCCGTACTGTCTCAGCTGAATTATTATGTCCCACAAAACTATACCCGCGTGGGACAGCGTCGCCGGCACCAGCTGCTCGCATCCTCTGGCGAGTTACGCACACGATATGCAAACAATGCCTCGACGGCGAGAGTTGATAAAGTTATAAACACTTTTCTAGATGTGGTCCAAGATGCCGACATACATGTTGACCCCATCAAATGTATTTAATATTTAGTGCATAATATTTAATTTGAATACCTAGTATAAGTACAAGCATTATGAGTGTTTTGGTTCATAATTAAGGTACCTTAATATTAATATAATAAATACAAATACAAGGAATACAACGTCATCCGGCCGGTCATGTGTGTATTGGGCTTAAATTCTTTAATGAATGACGTCAATAATCACATTAGACGATAGTTTAACCATCAATCCACCAACTCTACTCTTATCTCAATGCATTTTTATAAACTAAGACTAGGTATTTAGAATTAGAAATGTTACATATCTACTCTTTTGTTGTTAGCTATAGGGGAGCTATAGGACAACATTTTGCAACACAGTTATTTACTAACTAAAGCAAAAGGTAGAGAATCTAGATAACTGTATTAATTTCATTGTCAATGAAGACTTTTGTGTTTTTATTTGTTATCATAGCCGTGAGTGTGGCAAAACTGACAGCAAACCTCTCGTGACTAAATGCTGAAACTTAGTGAAAAGGTGAAAAAAAAATATTCACTATTCTGCCTCGGTGGCGTAGAGGGCGCATGCTCGACTGCCAATCAAGAGGTCCCGGGTTCGATCCCCAGGTCAGGCAAAGTGATAAATATTTATTTATTATTTTTTATTATTTATTTTATTTATTTATTTATTTACTCAAAACTTACAACTATCCTTACAGGCTATGTGCCTAATGCGACAGTGCAGTATACAGTTTACTATAAAACTATTGCGACATATTACATACCTACATTAAAATCTATTATCTATATACAATCTACCTCCCTATTATATACATATTATGCTATTGTCCTCCCATAGCACAAAACTTGCAGAGTAAGTATTGTGAATTCACTCACAGAACAGGTAAATAGGTCTAGTTCGGCAGCTATGATAGATATTAAGAGTGCGCAGTGCACGCGTCAGAGGTGCCTCACTAAGAAGTTTGAGGCACAACCAGCATATTGGATCTTTCCATTAGGAATTATCTCAATAACTGCCTGGAGTCTGGAACTGTGCCCGTTAGATGGCAATAGGCTCGCCCCCTATTACATGGCACCAATAACATACTGGCGAAATGTGGGTGTATCTACTGTGGGACTGAGTCCTGGGTACACCTCTGCCTACCCCTTCGGGAAAAAAGGCGTGAATGTATGTTATGTTACTATTCATTAGTTTTATGTTATAGAAAATAGTTCTTGTAGTAACGAAACGGCCAGTTTGTGAAGTTATGGCGTGTAGAGTTAGAAACTTAGCTCTACATGAGATCTGGTAACTTTTTGACAAGGCTTTATGGTCTCGTCTTGGCAACATGTTACATGAAAATGGTTTTGGAAGGATTTCATATATTTTTGTAAGTTGCTTATGACAATATTTGGCAATACCTCTAGTAGCATCATAATTTGCGAAGGCTTTGTGTACTAATACTAACATAGCTACATAGAATATACATAGTAGCTTACATACCAAATTTCAGCTTTCTAGGACTTCAGGAAGTAACCTAAAACTTTTGATAATCATCAGTGAGTCAGTGACGTAATCGAGGTTTTTTTATATCAATCAATAAATCTAAAGTATTTTGAGCTATGCATTTGTAACTTTACATGTTTAATAAGTCTACCATTGAAATCGTATTCCGAGAATTTTGTTTATCACTATCACTATACATTATAAAATCCTAAATGACTCACTGACTGATGCAACGCAAGGCAGAGCCCAAACTAATCTTAGAGTTTTGAAACTTGGAATGGAGGTAGTTTTCGTTGTCTGGACGTGTGCTAAGAAAGGATTTTTGAAAATTCACATTCTAAGGGGTCCAAAAAGAACGTCAAAGTTTTGGTATAAATCTTCCATATTTCATAACTGCGAGCAGGCAAAGCCATTGTTCATACACTAGTCTGGTATATAATTTGCAAGAGTTCAAAATACGACGAAGCGCTTCGAGAAAAGTTAGGTAGTACCCTTGTGCTGGCTTGGCTCTTCGCAGAGGCACTACCAATAACGGTGCTTCGCAAGAAATTTAAAAAAAATCTCAAATCTACAATTTATCTGATTGTACATAACATTATGTAACCACAGCTTTCACAATAATACATAGCTATAGATACGAGATCCATTGAATGTAGTTAATTTATATTAGTATAATTTACGAGGCGTCGATTACACCACCACCGCCTGCCTAGCCTTCCCGCTTCCAAATAATAAATTATGATTATGACATGAACGCAATAATAAAAGTGATTTACTAACCTTTCTTGTTATTATCATATCAAGGATTTTATAAAAGGTCATTATTTGATACAGGTGTAGTGAGAATAACAGGTATGAGTGGCGGAGGAAGGTAAAGTTAGATAAAGGTTAGATAACCATCTCTATCTATTAAATCTTATGATTGAGCCATTTATAGCAAACAAATACCTACAGAAAACTGTCTGTAATAAAATATACGTACTTTTAACCTACTCATAAAAATATGGTGTACTTTGGTACTTAAAATAATTTCTTAGAATTTCGCGATTTAAGTACCTACTTACTTTGTTCTTCACTTATACTCATTGAATCAAAAAACTTGAACGGATTTTATCTCGTATAGGTATTCAGTGTTACGAAAAGGCGTAGTAGTACTTAACAGTGTGAATCTACCCGTCAACCTAAACAACTTGCAAAACGTCGAAATATACTACTTCACATACAAAGCCGATCAACTGATCCATTTTGTATTGGAAGTAGAACATTTTTCTTGGGAATTTCGCAATTTCTTCCTTAGAAAGCTGTTCAGTTTGACATGTAGTTATATACACCCCCTTATGTATTACTACAGCTTTATGTAGTATTTTGTTTACATAAATTTATTCCTGACGCTCAAAACACGTTGCAGTGTTCGTACATACCTGGTGTGGGTAGAGATGTTGTATATTTGGTGTAAAGTTCACAAAGTGTTCCCAAACCGGTATAGTAGTTGCTAGGTGCGGCCACGAGTTCCGCCGAGGTTCACGGTACCACTAACTAGCTCTAGGCTGCACTGAGTACTATCGTCTACACAAGTCGACACTAATGATAATG
This sequence comes from Hemistola chrysoprasaria, assembly GCA_947063395.1. Lineage (NCBI taxonomy): Eukaryota > Metazoa > Arthropoda > Insecta > Lepidoptera > Geometridae > Hemistola > Hemistola chrysoprasaria. Next base: position 492,324 of record OX346724.1, read on the forward strand.
TTATTTTTTTAACTCTTGCGATGTAAACACATTTCACGGGAAACGCGGCACTTAAATGCGCTAAAACATTAATTTATTCTTATGTAGAGGACTATTCATCTTCACGAGTCTTCCTGACCACGGCTAACGCAACTTAATAAGCTCAAACGTAATAGTTACTATTTTTTGCCCAAACGTAGAGGTAAATAATTATTCATTAACGTTTTTAGCGCGTTTAATTTCCATGTTGGCCGTTAAAAATAAAATGTTTTTGGACAGTACAAAATGCAGTACCAATCAATCCTTGAATATTTTTCGCAAGACTTGGAATTAACAACCTACCTCCGGATCTGCAGTGTCTGTAGGTCAGCGGAAAGCTAAGTTTGCTTCGAGTGCAAAATGAAAGAAAGAAAAATACGTTTATAACCCAACCTTATATAATAACCAACGTAATTAATAACTAACACGTAATTACATCTAGTAATAATATTGAAACAGTGGTTGTGGTAATCGGCTTGTGCTCAGCTCAGCATGTGCCGCGCTAGTCTAACCTTGCGAAGCGCAGTTTTTCAGCAAGTACCGTCTGCCTGACATCTAGGAAATATATGTCAATTCCTTTAAATTTCTGATAGATTGACAATGCTAAAAATAGAGACCTTTTCCAAAAAAAATATTATGTCCACTAGTTTCTCTTCATATTTTTCTCTGTGGATGACGAGAGTAAACATTATTATTATGTACATAATAGGAAATTAACCTAGTACACTATGAAGATAAGTTTAAAAGGAACTAACACATTGACATAAGTCAAAAGTTAATTGCTACCACACTCCATTCAATATTTATAAGAGAAATCAAATCAAATAATTATTCCGTCGATAGTACACAAAAGATTGGATATTAGAAAGCCAGCGCCGGCGCCGGTATAATTATGCTGTCGGAACAACGATACGAAAGCTGCGCCGGCGCCAAAACTTGACGTTTACGAGTACCTATATGTACCTTCGAGAAGGTTTCAAACCTTGAGAAACCGTTGCGAAGTTTTCTGGTAGCGATGGTCCTTAAACATGTGCTATACTGGGCTACACTTCGACTGCTCTACTGGGCTCGGGCTGGAACAAATGTTGGGACGATCTTCTTCTTCCTAGACGTCTATCGCGGCTGGAGCTAGGATTCCACAACGAATTTTCACAACATCACAAGCACAGGGTATAATATCAATAAGGATACCTAGGTACTAGGAAACTTGTTTTAAAGTTTGTGAGCAACAGGCTATAACTCAGTACTTATATGTACCTAGATTAGGTTTTTTTGTGTAGGATCATCGACCGGTGCCAGTCTTTGCAGTTAATTTAGGCCCAATTTCACCGATACGATCCGAAAACGCGTTCAGCTGATCTTAGTTCACGGTGAACGAGTTCAAATATTGAATTTAATCTCGGCTTAAGAAAAACTCATTTCACCAGTACCTTTTTGATCCCGTTCACGTAAACCAAGTTCACGTGATCCAGATCACAAATTCTAAAGACAAATGTCATTGTCACTGTCAAAATGTCGTCAAAGTTGTCAAAATGTGTCAAGTTTTGTTTGTTCTGTGGTTATTTTCGAAATTCGTTGTCCGTTGTGACCTTTGAATATTTAGCACATTATTGAAAGTTGTGACTATGTATTTTATTTTAGTTTTAATTTAGCTATAGTTACTCAGTACGGTAACTGCTAATACCGAAACATAGCTTAATCTGACCCCAGATGGACGATTATAGACAGCTAGTGTTTAAAATTACTTTCCTTGTACAAATTGTTTCTCATATTTCCTTTCATCTTTATTTCTTTTTATTTTACCGTAGCGCGTTCATTTTCTATTGTTATAGTTTATTACTAAACTAATTGTAAAAACATCCCCATTCTCTTTATGTTGCTATATTCCATTACTGTACACATTTAAAATCATTATTGTCTTAAAACCCGTTATATTTTCTATTGTTCCGCCCCGGCGACCCGTATGAACCATTTTGTATCCCTTATAATGTCGTAAAAATATTGTATTTGATTTCTTTGAAGTTAGTTTACGTTTAGCTCTCGAGCAACCAACAATAAAAAGACTTGCAAAGTGTAAAAGTTTTTTCGCATAAGAGTTATTAGTTCTGTGAATGCTGTTTCGTCAATCATTTATCAAAAAGTGCCTTTAACCATTTCTTCGCAAATCAAGAACTCTGACTCAACATAAAGGTGGAAAGAAAATAAGGTCCCACATTCACTAGGTAGGTAGTAATTCCGAGAAAATATATATGAAAGAATAAACAAGAAGTATTTAAAAAATCTGATTTCATGAGCATGAGAAATAAACTCACTAGAGTGACAAAAATATTCTTCATGAAGATGAAGAATAATAAATAATATTAATAATTTTGGATTAAAATGCTCATTTTATTTTTGTTGAATATTATGTAAATTAGGTATACCTTCACCAAATAAAATGTGATAAGTACACGTTATTTTTGTAAACAGTGCAGTAAAATATAAATGTAGTACCTACCTATAGACGTCAAATCACATCTGAACCAAGATCACAGAGCTTAACCGGCCAAAATCGGCCGTTCAATATTTAATCTCGTTCAAGCCCTAACTACGTTCAGTTTGAGCCCATGAAATCCGAACTGAAGTTATGATCTCAGTTACGGGCTTAAGCCGAGTTCAAGTCGGCCTGATCGCGTTCAGTTCTGCCGGTGAAATTGGGCCTTAAAAGGGGGCAATACGTATGAATACCATATTAAGTAAACGATGTGATATATCTTTGAAATAAAACTTAAAATAAACCATTGAAATACAATAAAGCACCTCTAGTCGGCATGATTATCTCCGACTTTTTCGATATTCATTCAACTAAAAATATATTATACAGAACTATCATTTTTTGTGACTCTAAGGAAGAGAATAATAAAGGCATGTTGGAGCAATATCAGCAAACAGCAAGTATTAAAATATATTGGTACATAGTTGGACAGGGGCAGGTCGGCAACAGGCAGAGTAGGAGGTTGACACACGTCCGTCTGTCAGGCTGGCTTGACGTGGACACCGTGGACTGACAGAAAATAGACATTCACCAGGCCCCAGCAGGGCTCTGTTTTACTTGTTCTAGTTTGGAAAATATTTCATTTATTAAATATTTACATATCCGGTAGATTTGATTTAAAGATTCGATTTAAATCGATTTAAAGAAATGGGGAGACGTTTACCCAGCGCATGTTCAACAACTGGCACGTGCAATTTGAAACAACAAAGATAGAAAGACTTAATTAAGACCGAAGTGTGACCGAGACAACAATTAACTTTTCTGACGTACGTGGACCTATTGGGACCTAATTTAAGCTTTCCATTTTCGAGAAGTCAGTACCTTAACTCCCCTTTTCTTTAAATCAATGGATTTGAACTCTTTATTGTATAAACCAGTATAAAATAATAATTATTATTGAAATCTTGACATATTGTTATTGCTAATTTAAAGAAATTATGATACTGATATTTACCGTGTATAACTGCTATAGTTTCTTGAAATCTAAATTTTTATTTGAAAAATAAAAGTAAGTTAAAAGCAAAAAAAAAACAATATTTGGTTTGGTTACATTCGTTTTCTTCGAAGGTGCCGCGAGGCGGCTATGCAGAAGTTTCCAGGCATCTTTGTCCTCTATGTACTGGTTGACTTTATAATAGACCTTCTTCAGTAAAATAGATTTTACATAGGTTTTGAAATTACCCTCTGAGAGCCCAGTTTTTTTAAAATATTTAATTAGTTTTCTCTATATTTTGTGTCGTCACACTAAGGGTGAGTTGCACCAGCTTACTTTAACAATAACCAATCCGTCAAATCTTTGGTTAGACCAATTACGCGTTGCACCATTTTAACAACCGTTAAAATGACGTCATAAATAACGTTAACATTAACCGCTCAAATTCGGCCGGTTAAAGTTAAGGTTAGTGTCAACTGTCTTTCTATTATTGATATCAGTGATTCATATAACTTCCAAAAATTTACCAGTCGTACTTGCGTTTATATGTTATTTTTATTATAAAATATTATCTCGTAATATTTTATTAATATGATGGTTTCGTTAGTTCGCACCATACTGTGGGAAATTAGCTCTTCTAGTGATGAAAGTGATTCCGATTTGAGAATTAGGAAAAGAAAAGTTTATCGTCCTCGCTATGATTAATCGATTAAAAAATAAAAAACAAATAAATTAAACATGTTTCGCATCAAATCGCATCCGCCAGCCGCAGATTTTGACATAACGGCAATGCCACTGACAGCAAAATCTGTCAATTGGCAGTGACATTTGAGTTTTTCTCTGGTATGGCCATATTTAAAAATGTTTCTTGATATAGGTTTGGGGTAAATAAGAACCTATTTCACTTGCAACCCTGGTAACTTTAACTATCCCAAAAAATACGACGGTGCAACACATTCCGCTGTCAATGCTAAAGTCAGCGTTACTGTTAACGTTAAATTTAACTTTAACCTTAACTTTAATCGACAGTACGGTGCAACTCACCCTAAATCGTCTCTTAATCTCTTAATAGTAAATAGTAAGTCTCTTGCAGTTTTACTCGGTACTCGGTCGGTCGGTTGTGAATTTACTATTTTTATTGTGTATCGGCGTTGTATAGATTTTTAATTTAATGGCAAAAAGAGGCGTTATTCTTTACTAGATAGCATATCCTGCTTAGTAACTTTCTGCCGTGTTGATTCTGATATTGTTTTACATTGAAACAGCATCACTAGAAGAAAAAATACACGGATAGAATCTCCCGTACTACGCACTATAACGAGTACTATGGGTCATAATATCAGTAAGTAGCTAATTATAGTTAATCAGTAAGTAACTAATTATGTGCTTTACTAGCCGTTTACTTGAAACAAAGAGGTTTTAAAAAAAAATCTTCATAATATTGAAAATATTCAGTAGGTACCTATATAAATTGATCAAATGGTTATATTCGGAGGAAAAAGGCGAGCAGCTACGAAACGTCGATTAGTTTTTTTATAGGAATAAGTTGTCCTTTAGCATTAAATTAATGGCTATATCCGTGTCGGGACAAAGAATTGTGTGTTAATATAATAAACTACGTACATTGAAACCGTGCTACATCGAAACTACCATAATACAAGTGACAAGCTACCATTAACTACCATTATACCATATCCTACCATCCATCCATCCACTACTCTGTTTCTATTTGACACGCTATCTACGAATAGATCTGTCATGTTGTACGCATGTTCGGGTTTCTGATTATTTTCATAATTGGCTAGCTGTTTTTAATCATAGTAATTGCTTAGAGATCTTATCTTATTCGCATACAAAATCCATTCCAACACCAACACACTAATATGTAAAGTTTGTGAAAATGTATTTGCCAATTCATGAAAAAATAATCTACTGAACCGATTTGACTGAATGATACATAACTAGGTAAGTACTTTACTGCAGGTCAAACTGTGGGGTGCAAAATAATTATTGCAACTAACATAATGCAAACATAACAACATACATATTATAAGTAAGTAACTACCATACTTACTGTCTGCTAATGTAGAGATGTCCTAATGTAGCGGTAAGTATTTAGTACGTCAGTACTAGGTAGGTACGTTGAGTAGGTACCTAGGTAGGTAAAATTTGGTATACGTATTATAACAGTAGGTATACGCTTGCATTTATTTTATAGAAACTAGCTGTGCCTTTACTATTCTGTAGCTGTGGGTACCCATAAGCTTCAAACATACCGACAAACTTTTTCATTTATAATTATGTAGGATGCTGGCGGCATTACCACATTGGATAACAATGCTTGGAATGCTTATAATATGTTACGCCAGATAACATACATACATATATTCACGCCTTTTTCCCGAAGGGGTAGGCAGAGGTGTACCCAGGACTCAGTCCCATAGTAGATACACCCACATTTCGCCAGATAAGGCCTGGTATATAGTGAAAATGTCAATTTCTCCAGCAATAGTGCAACAAAGCCATAAACGTTCGCGTGGCAACAGCTCCCGCGAGCTGCGAGCAGTGCCCGCGAGCGCCCGAACTGGGTCGGTGCGATGACCCGCGCACACTTTACACAACCGATTGGTACCTATACATATACACTCACACAGCTGGGCTGTTGCCACAGATAACGCATTACTACTCAAACTTACATGTAGGTACGACCACAGAATAAATAATAGTACTAAAGTACTACTTCAAACTTTAGGGATTTTATAATTTAGTCATGTTATAAACTAAGGTACCCTGTACCCACTTAATTGTAGAATATTAGGTTACGCGCATTTAGTAACTTTTAATAAAAATTTCATGTTTCGTGATTTTGTTGCTAGACTAATTGTACGTATTATTGTAACTTTTGTATTTTAAAAAAACTTAACAACCTATATATAAAGCCCGTCACACACGTAGCTATAATATATATTAATATAAATCATAGCAAGGCATATTACGATATATTTTCTATACAAATATTCGACTGACCGCATACGCAGCTATAATATATATTTCTATGACGTCACCAACATATACCGTAATATATTATATTATTGCATATTAATATAAACTACGGTGTCAAGGAAATGAAGGCTAAAATATATATTACAGCATCTTCTCCGTGTGTGGTAGCTTGCTATAATATATATTATAGGACGGTATATTAATATATATTATAGCTACGTGTGTGACGGGCTTAAGAGAGCGTTGTGGCGTACCAGAAGATCTAGTGAAAAGGATAGAAAAATGTGAAAGGGATGCTCAGATGATTTGGTCATTTAAGGAAAGGATAAATAAAATAACTTTAGATCTCGTCAGCTTTGCAACAAAAAAACTGCATCAAAATCAGTCCATTCGTTTAGGAGCTACGACGCCACAGACAGATTCAGATAAACAGACACGTTAAGTTAACTTATAACACCACCTACTTCGGACTTCGGCCTACGGTCGGTCATCGGTCTTAGATTAACTATAACTTATTATACTATAAAATATTCTATCTACTGAATATTTTACTCTATGGTCGGACCTACGCGAATACAAAAAAACATTTTGTAATTTATTACGCCACGGTGACCATTTATTCTTCTTTTAAATGGGACAGATGTAGGTAAAGTTATTTTAAAATAGGTAATTTATTGCGCAGGTCATGTCGGTTGAGAGTTTTCGTATAAAATTCATTAAAATAAATAAATATGCCTTAAAAATGAAATTTATTGGCAGTTTTTGTAGAATTAGTTTAAATTAAAGGTTAGGCACTTTTATTTAAGCACAGAATTATGGCTAATGCATTTGCCGGTTAAACATGACTTTTTTGAAAGTATGTAATATAATTTTGATGGAATTTAATTATATAAGTACCTATATAAGTAGATCGTGGTAATAAGTTGTAGTGGATCAACTTGCAAAATAATATACAAGATCTAGCTGATTTTCTGTATAGAAATCACTGATCTGTATATTTTATGATACTCGTTCATCAATTAACACTCATCGGCTTCAACGTATATAACATACGATTCAAGCAGCAGATATTGTGAAAGAATAAGAACGGGAGGGGTTATATTAGTTTAGGCACGCTTCGGTGACTGATTTGGGCCGTCGAAAATTTCTTTTACAAAGTTCAGTTTTTCAGTTTTTGTAGTGTAGTGGTAGGCCTCTTTTGCAGGGGACGCCTGGGGAAGTACCACACCTTTGCCAGTTATTGATCCGCCAAGCAGTAATGTGCAAACATTACTGTGTTCCGGTATGAAGGGTAATGTTACCAGCGAAATTACTGGGCATGATGAGATTCAACAACTCATATCTCAGGGTGACAGGCGCAGTGCAGTGCCGCGCAGAATTTTGAATTTTAATACACTGGGTGGCACTGTGTCTGATATGGGCAATGATGATGCTTACCATCGGGCACCTGATTTGCTCGTCTTATCACTCAATATCATAAAAAAAAGGCTAGTAGATGCACCCCTTAAGTACTACTATTATACCTTTTTGTAACACTGTATAACGGTGGCATTGGTTGCATTGTTAATGCCACAGTTACATTAAGAGACCCGTCCACAGATAAAGCAAAGTTAATGTTTTATAGAGAATTGTATGAAATTATGAGCTATAGATTAAGTTAGATGTATTATTAACTGGAACGGTGCTTAGCAGTTTGACACAACCCTATGGAAAATTTACCAAATCGATGTTTTGTATTCCCCTGTTTCCTCCGAATATAGTTAATCAAATTGATATATTTCTATCCTGATATTTTGAAGATAAAGTATATCTATATATGTGTCGCTATCATTTTATTTTTGTATATAAATGTTTTGTAGAGAACGTTTCATCACTCAATCAAACTAATGACTGCCTCGGTGGCGTAGAGGGCGCATGCTCGACTGCCAATCAAGAGGTCCCGGGTTCGATCCCCAAGTCAGGCAGTGGATATTGGATTTTTCTATTAGGAATTATCTTAATAACTGCCTGGAGTCTGGAACTGTGTCCGGTAGATGGCAATAGGCTCGCCCCCTATTACATGGGACCAATAACATACTGGCGAAATGTGGGTGTATCTAGAGTGGGACTGAGTCCTGGATACACCTCTGCCTACCCCTTCGGGAAAAAGATGTGAATGTATGTTTAATCACTCGAGTAAAACTGAGATTTTTAGAAGTTCTCTATGACAAAAGAAAGACTTTAAATGAGAAACTAATATGACAGGGACATAGTATACTTCACTATTAAAATATCAAGATACAAACCTATAGAATAGGTTAATTATATTCGGAGGAAACAGGGAAATACCTATAAAGCATCGATTTATTATTTTTTTCATGGGATTATGTCAAATTTCTCGTCGCTCAATAAATACTCTCATAAAATCTCTTAAAATTGTTAGAATCTGCTCGGCTGTCATGGCCACAATAAGTTTGCTCAAAGCCTTGTCAAAAAGTTCATATAAACAAACACACGTTTTATATCATACTAGGTATATCCTTCCTTCTAAGTATCCTTTTTCCTACTAATATTATTAATGCGAAAAATTTTGAGGAAGAATGGATGGAAGGATGTTTGTTACTCTTTCACGCCATAACTACTGAACCGATTGGGCTGAAATTCGGTATGTAAATAGTTGAGGCCCTGGAATAATACATAGGACACTTTATATCCCGATATTCGCACTGAAACAAGACACCCATGCGGGTGAAACCGTAGGGCGCAGCTAGAACTTAATATAAGTATTAAGCATAAGTAATTAGCCGCCTGCGAGGTGTCGACATGGTGTTAGGGGGTCCCTTTAACATAAAAGTATCATTACCATTGTTACGAGTTACGACTTTTACCCATTAGGGGCCTAGGGATAGGGTGGCCACACGTGCATTGTCATTAGGACTTTATATGATGTTGTTTATAGGTGTTGATTGTAAAAATGATTTACGAAATCATTCACAGAAATGGTCACTGTTTACTACTTCTGATTAAAACTTTTCCCCGTGTTTTATGATCGGGAATATGTTTTTTTTATCACTGTGGAGTGCTTTTAATATTATTTCTTTTAACTCACACAATCATTAATATTTTTATTAAAGAAACTGAATAGATTCACCACTTCTTTATGAAAAACGACTTAAGTCGTTATAAACGCCCAAGAATATGTGTTATTAGGTTCCAATCTGATAGTATTTTTAATAGCTGTGGTTGCGAAAGAGTTTGAAACTATCAAGCTTCTTTGAGAAATGTCCACCCCGAGGCGTTTAGTTCGACATTGCTGATGAAATATTTGGATAAAACGATACACTCAACAGCAAATCAAGTATTAATATTTATCAGGTATTTTATTATAGCACAACGCTAGGACTAACTAGACAGCCTGGTTGGCACAGATGGTAGTAACTCTGCTTTCTGTGCCGCAGGCCCCGGGTCAGGTCAAATATTTGGATTGTTCCACTATGCCCCTCCAACCCGCCCCACTGGTGGGGCATAGTGGAATGCTACAAATTATGTCGCGGAATATGCCCCACTAAATCGACTCGGTGGGGCGGATTCCACGACATGAAAAACCTGGTGGCTTTTGCCCCACCAGGGTTATTACATTACTGTTTGTATAGAATTTTCATACGACTCCATGTTTCTCCACATAACTCCACGTAAGCGAAACGCCATCTAGCGGCAACATGTGAACTTTTATTGATTGAATTTGGCGTTACTTTTCGGAACTCCATTGCAAACTCCTAGAACAAGAATATTTAGTTTTTAGATATTTGTGTGCATGAACATGTCTGTTTGATCTGTCCCTGTGTGTTATAAGCTTATATAAGTATGTATATCAGTCATCTGGTTACCATAGTACAGGCTTCTAGCCTAGTTTGGGACCAGATGACCGTGTGTGGAAGTTGTCCCATAATAAAAAATAAAAAAAAACTTAATGCTAGAGTAGCATTCTCTACCAGTTATCTTAAAAACAGCGAATGTAACAAATAATGGGTGGAGTGCATATATGAAAGTTACAATAAGCTAACAATAAGTAAAAGTTCTATGCCTAACTTAATAAAGAATAAATAGGTATTATCTATTATTATAGAGATTCGGAAGATTATTGAGTTTTAAAATAACGCACAAATCTTGAACACCTAGCCTTGTGTATAAGTTCCTATTATATAGGTACTTATCTTTTCTTTATGATAATGAGTGACAAGACGAGCTAATCAGGTGTCTGATGGTAAGCATCATGATTGCCGATATCAGACACAGTGCCACCCAGTGTTTTAAAATTCAAAATTCTGCGCGGCACTGCACTCCGCCTGTCACCCTGAGATATGAGTTGTTGAATCTCATCATGCCCAGTAATTTCGCTGGTAACATTGCCCTTCATACCGGAACACTACTGTGTTCCAGTAATGTTTGCACATTACTGCTTGGCGGATGAATAACTGGCAAAGGTGTGGTACTTCCCCAGGCGGCCCCCTGCAAGAGGCCTACCACTACAATGTATGTATGTATGTGATGACCCAAAAATTATATTTAATCTACCCCTTATCTAACCCATATTGTGCTATAAATCAAATTGTATTCCAATACCCTTGCATAAAAAGCCATCAGGGCCGATTCCACAAATATTATAATCACCGTTTAATCTCCAGTTACCAGTATACTATACTTACACGAATCTTAGGCTGACACTACACGATAGGTTTAGCTGTCAGTTTTCACAGTCACGGCTATGTTTGATGGTTAATCTATAGTCTAATGTGAAGAATGACGTCATTCAAGCAATAAATTAGAGTCCATTGTCACTAAGTATTCACTCATGTACCTATGTCATGTACGTATTTTATAGAATGATTATTATTTACTTATTTAAATAGTTTTGTCTTATTTTAAATTATATTATACTACTATATTATAAATCTCAAATTTCAGTATACAATGTAAAAAACTTAAGTTTTAACGAAAACGTTTAAACGAGGCGGATATGTAGAAGTTTCTTGGTTCTGAAGTAATCCCTAGTTGTACTAGCCTAAGATTAATTGTAACATTATTTCTTATACCCATGTAGACCCCCCCGTAGACCCAAGCGGTCTATTTGGTGTAGAATAAAGTGTTTATCTATCTATCTCACGACTGATGGCACTAATGGATGCTTAAACTGTCGTTTAATGAATGCCTTGTAGATGCATAGGCTCATCACAGTCTCGTAAACAACAGAAGGCAACAATCGAACATTTTGCTCACGTAGCTCCAACCATAAACTGTTACTTCGTACTTTACCATACAATAGTTCAAACAGGCTTTATATACAAGGCGATAGCGACCAACATCGTTTGTGGTTAAAGCCGTTTAAGTTTAGAAATGTAATCGTTTGTAAACCGGCTCGATCCGGTTACAGTAACTCTACTGCATTATAAATTAAGTAAGTATTTATTATGCCTAGACTGGTCGTCTGTATAACCTTCTATTGGACGATAGTAAAACCAGATTGATCTCAGTCGCAATTAAATATTTTTGGTAAAACTAGGAAGACGCGTTTGGACAACTTGTCCTACTAAACAAATACTTCGTTTTCTAAAAATATTAAATTTTGACTAGACTCAATCTGGGTCTATTAACCTAAATATTGATCTAATTACCTACTTAAAATAATTCTCTTTTACTCTCTTTCATACATTATTCAAACCCATGTCGAATAATTATTTGTGTAATACACAATTTATATCAGAACTACTAATTGTACGAACATTTACCAGACTACCAGCTGTCAAATACATAAAGGGGGTGATCCATTGGCGAGTAAAACCGTTGGAACGTCAACGAGCCGGCGAGCCAAAGATATAAACCGTTAATGGAGCACCTCTGCCTCTTCTGACTACCTCGGTGGCGTAGAGGGCGCATGCTCGACTGCCAATCAAGAGGTCCCGGGTTCGATCCCCAGGTCAGGCAAAGTGTTAAATATTGGATTTTTCCATTAGAAATTATCTCAATAACTGTCTCCCCTATTACATGGGACCAATAACATACTGGCGAAATGTGGGTGTATCTACTATGGGACTGAGTCCTGGGTACACTCCTGCCTACCCCTTAGGGAAAAAAGTCGTGAATGTATGTTATAATGGAGCACCAACAAGACCGCGGTTTTAAAGGTGCTCCATAAAGTTTATACCATTGGCTCGTCGGCTCGTTGACGAACCAGGTCTAACTCGCCAATGGATCACCCCCTTAATTAAAACAAATAAACTTAAATCAAACCTACACAAACTGAATATAATATTAATTAAAGACGTTTTCAATAAAATACTCGTTTATATGTTAATTAATATAACCTCTGTATATACTTACATGGGCAGCTTCATTACAGACTCACGAGTAAGTGTTAAGCTGACTACGTCAACCGCAACCCGGGAAGCACCGCCTCGACTGGATTGGACGGCGAAGTCCACGTTTTGGCGGCTGTTTATTCACGCATGGAAGCTGCGATGTCACCAGTGAACTTCGCGCGGCCAACGAGCTGTGTGTTTAACGAACCGGACTTCGTATTTCAAAAGAAGAACAGCTGGATATGAAGGGTGAGTGGAAGAGCAGCGCATCATCTATGCGTGGACGATGAGGTCGATACACATATCTTAACAAAACATAACATCACGCCTATTCCAGGGGTAGGCAGTGTGTCCAGTGTCCAAGTCCTAGTTCCATAGTAGGTACATCGACACTTCGTCAGCTATGTTTAGTCCCATATAATAGGAGACGATCCTATTTGCATCTACCGGATACAGTTCCTGACTTCCAGGTTGTTATTGAGAAAATCCCTAATAAAAAAATCTTATATAGGTAACACTGCCTTACCTGGGGATCGAACCCAGGACCTCGTGATCGGCAGTAGCGCTTGCGAACTACTACGCCACCGAGGCAGTCGAGGCAATACAAATATGATGGAGAATACTAACAGTGTGTGCCGAGGCGGTACGTGTCGGGTCCGGGGTTGACATAGTGAGCTGTAACCTTTATTGGTGTATTACCTGTATAATGGTGCTCTCTGGCTACCATCATATCCGATATGGCAGAGGTCTAGGATTAGGGTCGGTTCAGATCTGACGGAAGATGCGTCAAGCGTATCACAGTTGCACATAAAGCAACCAATAATTGTGTAAAATAAATGAGTTCCGAAACTCATTATTTTTACACTCGGGAAAGTAGTATACCTACGTAATACGTAGTAAGTAGTTCTGATACTTTATTTATTTAACCCTACTATGGCAAACTAAACAGAGCTGTTTTTATAAAATTATGATACTTATAACATATGTTTTATTTTTAATGGTTACATATATTTATTGGTAAGTAATCGGTATACTTCCCTATAACGCATCATCGGTCGTGTGCAAGATGTTTTACTTATATAGGTTTTTATTATTGATATTTGTCTGTTCTGGCGTATAATACGTGTGACCCAATTTCCGTCAGATATGCACCTACCCTAACTGAATAACGCAGTAGCACCTTTGATATTATATTCTATACATTGATTTAAAGAAAAGGGGAGATGAGGCACTTGCTTCTCGAAAATGGATTGCTCAAATTACGTCCCATTAGGTGCACGTACGTTGTCTCGTTCGCACTTCGGTCTTAGGGACGTCTTTCTATCTCTGTTGTTTCAAATTTCACAGCCAGTTGTTGAGTAAGCGCTAAGAGAACGTACCCTATCTCCCCTATTCTTTAAATCAATGATGCTATACCTACTTGCCGCGGGACGATATACAAATCCAGAGGACGAGTAGCGATGTCCTCTGAGTAAAAACTACGAAACTGATCTCGCCAACCCGCCTGCCAAGCGTGGCGAGTATTGGCACAACCCCCCCTCATGATAAGCACCACACAGACCAGGCCCCCAGTACCCGGCAGCTCCGTTATTCCTGACTCCGGTAGCGGTCACGGTAACGGCGGAGCAGGGGGTGCTTAGAATCCTCGGAAGTTTTCCGGCTACAGACAACCGGACTGGATGGAAATTTAAGGGGGAGGCCTACGTTCAGCAGTGGACGTCCTATGGCTGATATGATGATACCTACTTTGGCTATAAGTACTACCTACAGCCTCCTTATTTTATCATAACATTTATTTGTTATCAAATCAACAATAGATCAATGCCCAGTGACCCCGTTATAGCTAATGAGCCGTTAAATCTATTGTGAAACAGGGCCCCAGAAAATGTTTCCGATTTCAAAGTAAAAAAAACAAAGCATCATTTATAAGAAAATAAGAACCTATTTATAATCCCTTCACAATTTATTCCTGATTGCGTATTCTCGAAATAACTCATTCTTTTTTATGGAATCTTTTTATTCGAGCATTTCTGTCGGAATTAATCGTTGAGAAATGCTGAGAAACTCGTCATTCGTAAAAATAAATGTGTTATTTTCTTTTGTTATGATAACAGGCGAAAGGGGGGCGGGGTTATTTTAGTGCTTTTGCGACGATATTATCCGACAGGCCTTCAGCTTGGTAGCATGGAGATAACCCTACCTCATCGCCTCCTTCAGAGGTGATGAGGGGGCGAGGTCTTAGGGGAGAATACTGGTCATGCAGATCCCTAAGGCAAGTCTGGAGTCATCCTTCACGTGGTTGCCAGCCCCGTTTTTGGTCTAGTTCCCTCAGAAATAGATATAACAGAAACTACCAGGCGATATAAATGCTGGGATGGAGAGGTCATGTCCTAGCGTGTTCACCATCAAACAATACTGGATGGTGGATAGTAATGACCTCCTGCGTGTTTGTGCCGTGCGCGGAGACCCGTACGGGGGGATGCAGGAATCCTGGTGGTTGAGTGGCGTAGCGGGCTGCGTGCCCGTTGCACACAACACGCCTCTTTGGTCTGAATTTCTCCTTAAACGGGAGGCTGTGGAGTAGCCAACCACGGTCAATCGGCTGTAGCATCCCATAAGCGGGCTGCTGGCGAGGTTCGGGGTGCGGGGGAGGGGTAGCCGGCGTGACGCGCGCCCTGAGGCGAGCACGCGACATCCTCGTGTCGTGAGCAACTTCAGGATCGTTCGTTACGTGCAGGCTCATCCACTACTCAGTACGCTGGACCTATACCGGAGGAGTAGCTCTGGCGCACGCTCGTTGAACGAGCGGCGTCCCCGTTTTTGAGGGCTCCATGGCGGGTGGAGAGCTCCGAAGGTGAATAATTATACACAACAACCTATGGATCAAGAGGGCAAAAACAAAACGGCAGCGTCGAAAGATGCGCCACAATCATCCCGGCCAAGGGTTGCGTCCTTGGATGCGTCTAGGCGTAACATGCCTATGACAGCGTCCTCCGATGCCCCTAGGCCTAAAGATGCTGCAATAACGGCAGCATCTAAAACACAGAAACATGGTAAGGATGCGCCTAAAAAGGCTGCGTCCGCGACGGAACTAACCAAACAAGATAACAACGATGCGCTATCCAGGGGTAAACCCAAAGCGGCGCCGAAGCCGGCCCTTAAGCTGAGCACGCTAAAGGCGGCTGCGTCCAATGTTGCGACTGAAATGGTTGCGACTGCGGATGCGCCACCCGCAGCAGGCACGGCCGGGTCGATGGAGGCAGCGGCGATGGAGGATCCCCAGGCAGCTGCGTCAAACATCAGGTCCAGTGAGAGATCGATGGATATGTCCTCCTTGAAAGAGGCTATGCCCAACGAGAAAACCTGGACAGTAGCAGGACAGAAACTAACAATCTCTAAAAAGCGGCGCATGAAGGCCAAAGCTAAGATAGCGGCGATGCGTGCAGGAGTGGTTGATGCCGCAAGGCAACTTGCGGCACCTGCCCCTCAACCGGTTGCAGCCCAGAGGGCAGCGGCTGGGGAGGGCAGCTCAATCACGACCAGCGATGCATCTGCTGCGCTTAAGCCTAAGCCTATCAAGCGTAGCTTCAAACCTAGAGGCAGTAACAAAGGAAAATCACTGAAACAAGACACTAACACCGAGATACCTCAGGCTAAGCCGCAGAAGCGTACGCGGCCAGATGACACCGTAACCCCGACTGGGGAGAGTAAGAAGGTGAAGACACTCAAACCCGGTCTGGCGAAGGGTGTCTCGGCAAGCTACGCGGAGGCGGCTGCGACCTACTTAGCCAATGAGCTATGTGTCGCAGTTATGACCGAACCTTTTTCGGACATGACGCAGGTCCAGGCTGAGGAAATCAGACAAATAATCGAGGGGAAGATTTTGGATGAGCTTATGGCTGACCCGGAAGCCTCCCTAGAAACAGTACCTAACGACATCAGGTTCCGTGGCAAGGCCCATTTTGCGGATGGCGTCCTTAAGACGTGGTGCGACGACGCCTACACGCTGGCCTGGCTAAACCGAACCGTAGATGGAATCGCATCACCAATAACTGGCACCAAACTTACAGTAAAACCACAGTCGGCTATACCGCAGAAGGTTCCCTGTATGCTCTTTGTGCCTGGACACACAGGTAACACTGAAGCTTTAAGGAGACTTCTGCAGAGGCAGAACCGACGTCTCAACATAAAATCATGGATTCTGACACACGAACAGAGCAGGCAGGACCCTGACGGAACCAGCCTGTTCTTCAGAGTACCAGAACCGGATGTGACAATTTTAAAAGAACAGGACAGGCGCATATTTTACCTGATGGGCAATATCTACGTCCGCTTTATGGATAAAGATGCCCACCGGGATCAAAAGGCGCCTTCTGTGGCCACTACCTCTGCGCAAACTCAGGAGATGGCACCTGTGCCCCCACAGCCCGCCTCCCCTTCGGCAGCGGTACTGCTTCAAGAGGGGGCGAAGCTGGTGCGCGCACAGACTCCTGAGGCAATGGAAGTGACCAGCAACCAACAGGCACAACCAGACTCGCCGAGGCTCACCACCTCGGACGAAGACTGCTTTCTGTACACGGGGGGGAGTGAGCTCAGCGAAGGCTGCCTTGACTCCTCCCCTATACGGAAAGATTAACATCATTCAGACCAACCTCCAGCATAGCCAGACTGCGTCGGCTTCTTTGCGCAGAGTGCTGGAAAACAACTCTAAGACCATATGCCTGATCCAAGAGCCGTGGATCAGGAATAGCAGAATATGCGGTCTTGGTAACATCGGCGGGAAACTGTTGCTGGATACCACCGTAAGTAATCCAAGAACATGCATTTTCATACCTAAACATGTACCAACCACACTAATCAACGAATTTTGTACAAGAAACCTTACAGCAACAAGAATAACAACCTCAGACCAACTGCTCCCGGACATCGTCCTTGCATCCGCGTACTTGCCCGGAGACGAGGACGTGCCGACGCCGGAACTCAGCCTGCTAGCCGAGTACTGCGAGAGGGAGCATCTGCAGCTGGTGATCTCGGCCGACTCCAACTCGCATCACACACTCTGGGGTAACGCCAAAACAAATAACCGAGGTGAGGACATGCTAAACTTTATACTTAGTAATAATCTCACTTTACACAACAAAGGCTCAGAGCCAACGTTTGTCAACGCGCGTTGTCAAACTATTATAGATTTAACAATAACAACGTTAGGCATATCTGACTTCATTTATGACTGGCATGTGTCTGAAGAGATATCGTGTTCAGATCATCGATGGATCAGATTCACTATCAACATGAACTTACCAAAACCAGCACCGAGAAGGCTACCTCAAAAAACTGACAAATGTAAGTTTGCTAAATTAGTCAGGGATAAAGTAGGTAACCGACTCACTAGCATAAATAACATCAATGTAACTGACATAGATACTTATGTTGATGAAATAACTTCAATTCTTATAACCAGCTTTGAACAGTCTTGCCCCCTGACTATACCAAGGCAAGGAGGTAAGTTACACTGGTGGTGCTCCAAACTAGAGAAACACCGGCGGAAAATAAGAATACTGTTCAATAAAGCAAAAAACACACGAGAACAGGTCGACTGGGACAGGTATACTGTCGCCAGGAGACAATATAAAAAACTGATTCGTCTTAGAAGGCGAGAGTGTTGGAGAAACTTTTGCTCCAGCATTGAAAGTAACAATCAGGCAATCAGAGTGAAGACTTGCCTATCCAAAGGCAACGAACACTCGATCGGATGCCTTAAAAAACCTGATAATACCTATACCAAAACCGACGCTGAAACTAGTGAACTATTACTGACAACTCACTTCCCTGGCTGCCAGATTGCTACTTCGCAAGTTTGGGAGCCATATGGAGAAAGGGCCACCACTGCCCTGGACTGGAGTGTAGCTGAAAGTATAGTCACTGCAGAAAAAGTAACTTGGGCCATAAACACCTTTCTACCTTTCAAATCGGCTGGCCTGGATGGCATATTTCCGGGACTGCTAAGATGGAGCGGTGATGCTATAATAAAACAACTTGTCTCGGTGTTCCGAGCCTGTATAGCACACCGCTACATTCCTCTGAAATGGAGAGAAGTAAAAATCATATTTATACCCAAACCAGGCAGGGGTGACTACACCCAGGCAAAATCCTTCAGACCCATAAGTCTTACCTCGTTTTTGTTGAAAACGATGGAGAGACTGGGGGACAGAGAGATTAGAAGCCATCTGCCACTATTCAAACCGCTGCATCCTAATCAACATGCTTATAGCGCAGGCAAATCAACTGAGTCGTCACTCCACAATGTAGTGTCACGCATAGGAAATGCTTTAAAGTCCAAACAGCCAACCTTGGGCGCATTCATAGACATTGAAGGTGCTTTCGACAAAACAAAATTCTCCAGCATAAGTGGGGCACTTAACGCATGTAGAGTGGCCACAACACTTATAGACTGGATAAATAACATGTTAAAACAACGAGCTATACAGTTTACAGTTAACACCACCACGCGAGGAATCGTGAGTAGAGGATGCCCACAGGGCGGAGTTTTATCTCCTCTTCTGTGGAACATAGTGGTAAATGAGCTCATAACAGAGCTCAACGCTAGCAATCTCTACACGGTGGGGTATGCTGATGACATAGCTATACTAATATCCGGTAACTTTGAAGGCACTCTTTGTGATTTAATGAGGAGAGCCTTCAGGATAATTGAAAGCTGGTGCATTAAACATGAGCTCTCAGTAAATCCGGCAAAAACTGAACTAATTATGTTCACAAACAGAAGAGTACCCGGACCCTACAGGCTCCCAAAACTCTTCAACACAACACTAACACTTAAGAACGAAGTCAAGTACTTAGGAGTAATTCTAGACAGTAAACTGCTCTGGAACAAGCATCTTGACTACAAACTGGATAAAACAACAATTGCCTTTTATCAATGCAAAAAGATGATTGGTAAGAAATGGGGACTGTCGCCAAAATTAACACTTTGGCTATACACTGCTGTAATAAGACCAATGTTGACCTATGGAGCCCTGGTTTGGTGGCCCAGAACGGAACTCCGGACTACAGTCACTAGACTAGGTCGCTTCCAAAGATTAGCTTGCTCTTCGGTCAGTGGGTGTATGAGAACAACCCCTACGGCGGCAATGGAAATAGCCCTACAAATCACTCCCTTAGATCTACACATACAGCAAGAAGCTGCTATGGCCGCCATCAGGCTTATGCACTTAGATCTTTGGGGTAAAAACCACAATAGCCCACACACCACTATACTGGGCAAGGCTATCGAGTATCAGCCGCTAATAGCCGCCCCAAGTGACAGAACCTATAAACAATATATATTCAACAAGAAATATGAAATACAACTGAGGGAAGAGGAGCGAGACCACTCGTCATGTCGCGAAGTACGCTTATACACTGACGGGTCCAAAATGACGAATGGCTCAGGAGCAGGCGTATACTCCTCCGATCTCAACATAAACATACACATTCCATTGGGTGCATATAACTCCATCTTCCAATGTGAATGTGTGGCATTAACCGAGGCTGCAAGAGCCGTACACAGACGGAAGTTGAACAATTTTATCGTTAAATTTCTGTCTGACAGTGCGTCCGTGCTGATGTCTCTATCAAATAGACAAACCACTAACAAACTAATCATCGAATGCCATCAGGCCCTGGAAGAAATATCTTCGACAAATCGAATTATTCTCCAGTGGATAAAAGGACACAGCGGATCACTCGGTAACGATGCTGCAGACGAACTGGCCAGGAGAGGAGCTGGGATGACAGTGACCGGCCCGTACCCACTCCTTCTCATACCCTTCTCACAGTTCCGTACATGGATCCGCCAGAGATCCGTTGAGCTCCATAATCAAAGATGGGAACAAACAACAGACTGCAGACAATCAAAATCAGCTTTACCCGCTCTAAACACGCGGCTTACAAAGCGTCTGTTAAGTCTAAACAGAAAGAACCTGAAAATAATGATAGGGACTATAACAGGTCACTGCCCCTTGAACAAACATCTATTTACCATAAACGCCACGGACAGTCCTCTATGCAGAGGCTGTTTCAAGGCGGAAGAAACGGTTGCCCACGTAGTCCTGGAATGCGAGGCAGTAACCCTTCAACGTGAACAAATCCTCGGAACAATGAGGTCACTCCGCGAAGCCTGCGAAGTTCCCAGGAAGCTTCTGAGCTTCTGGGCGGAGTTAGGCTGGCTAGATTAGCCAGGACTTCACGCACAACGGACCAGATTGGAGTCTAAGTGCGGAAAAAGGAGTCCACTTTACATTTACATTTACATTTACAACAGGCGAAAGGGGCTTTCACACTTACACGGCGACGGGCCGGAGAAGTGTGATCTTGTATAACATAATCACATAATATGTTTTTAGTTAGGAATAAAATTTCGTTTATTCCATAAACTTCACGTTGTTTTTTATGTGCCATATGTAGATATTATATTGTAGGAGGCGAGCCTAATTCCAGCTACTGGGCACAGTCCTAGACTCCAGGCTGTCATTAAGAAAATTTCTAGTGGAAAATTCCAATAACACTTTTTGCCAGACCTGGGGATCGAACCCGGGACCTCATGATCGGAAGTAGCGCTTGCCACCAAGGCAAGCTTGCTAACAGTAACATAGATTAAAACAAAAAATATTGGCGGCTCTAACTGGCAAATATTGTAAATTGTAACTTTTGGTTCTTTGTGAAGAGCCTGCCGACCCGAGTCAGTAAAACGAAAGGAAAATAAAACAAACTTGTATTTTTACTTATATATCTATATTTTACATCCATCTATACTTTATTAAAAAGATATTTCTCACATCGGGAAACAGGAAAGGGTTTATATTAAAACAACAATAAAATCAAGAAAAAACAATCATCGTTTTTTAATAATTATACTTATAATTATTAGGTAATCAGAAACGAATTGTTAACATAAGGGCCTCTTTCACCATCCTCGAGTAAAGTGCTGATTAACTAGTCGCCGATTAGTTATCAAAACTGCTACTCAGCAAGTAGAAGTCCCAAGTAAGTTTTGTTCGGTTTCACAAAAAAGGCCAGTTTATGTGCCGATTAGCATAACTCGGACTTTATGAAATTAGTACTGCGCCTTACTCGACACTTTAATAAACGAGTAGCTTACTCGGCTCTTTACTCGAGGATGGTGAAAGAGCCCCTATGTATTGTAATTATGATATTCTTAGAATAATCAGTTCAATTTAAAAATATAAAAGAAATGCACATCAGAGCCGCAACGAAAACGGAAGTAACTTCTTCATTAAGGCGGCCTGAAAATAATTGAGTTTTGTTAGACAATATTTATTTCCTATGTGAAACTTAAAATTCTTATCTAAATTTGCTTATTTAAGGCTTGTATTCATTAGAGGTCAAGCGACATAACGTGTCGCGAGACATTTGTGACCAAACGAATATGAGACCTTAAAATATTTTTAAAGTATGTAATACCTACATCTACAGTGAAAAAGAAACAAATTTAAATAAATATAAGGCCAAACGTAGGAACGTAGGGTAGATGAACCCCTTAAGTACTGCTTACACCTTTTTGTAAGACGTATACGTTTTTACATAAGCAGGTTGAAATTAAAGTAAGCACATAATAGTATATGGACCATGCAGGGTGCAGCTGTGTGTAGTAGTGTGTACTCTGTCTGACATGGGCAATCATGATGCTTACCATGCATGATGCACTTGATTTGCTCGTCTTGTCACTCATTATCATTAAAAAACCCTCAATTCACCAGATATTTTCAAATCCCATGTAAAGGGGCTTATTTTGCTATCCACACTTATTAATCCCTAATGGAAAAATTATATAACACTTTTTACGTGACGAGATCGAACCTGGGACCTCATGATCGACAGTAGCATTTGCGACCACTTGCCGTAGTATAAAAGCTAATCATCATTTTTTATTTTCTATTAGCAGCTCAGCAGCTGTCAAAATCGTTTTCATTAACAAAAATTTTTTGAAATTTTCGCAGTCGTTCAATAAACAACTTTCTCCAAACTCCACTAACATAAATGTAAAAGCATCTAATTATGGTTAACTCTTGGGTTTAATATAATGAATGATTAACTAAGATTCGGCCTCTAATGGAATATTATAGCGAGGACGTGCGAAAACCATTAAACATTCATTAAACTCTGGTTAAAATTAACCGGTGGTCACTGAGTGGTTAAAAGGGCACATGGTATAATTAAACCATGTTTTAAAAATAATGTTGGACATTATTACACTGATGTCCTAGACCCGGAATGTATCACTGTCCTCTACGGTCGCCCAAAGTTAGATATAAGTTGCTAAGTCTCAGGCACTTTTCTAGTCCACCTGTGACCACGAACACTGCAGTGTTTAAAACGTCAGGAATAATTGATATGTAAAGATTATAACCTAAGCGATAAACGCCATAGGGTGCCGGCTTATAGTTAAAAGATTCAGAGGACGGGCTACAGCATCCTCTGCGTATAATCAGTCAAATCGTGCTCGTAAACGTGGAGCGTGCCAAGCCTGCCAAGCGTGGAGAGTATTGGCAAATATGGCCAGCAGTGAACTTTCTACGGTTGAGATGATACGCGATAAAATCTAAAATCCGTTTAGTAAGAAAACCTAAGAAATCACTTTTTTACAAGCTTTTATTTTTTTATTATTGTATTCTGCAAACGATTAGTTGGTTTTAAAAAATGTTCTAATTTACTTTTGAAGAGTCTGAATCATTAGAGAAGTATGTTTTGGTGAGAGTTTATGACGCACTTGCTCTCACGCTGCGGCACGATGTGCAAATATGTCAGGCCAATGTAACAATAATGCTTTTCTAAATTAAATCTTTACATTTCATTAATTATGTTTGTCCTCCGGTTTCACCACTCTTGACTAAATGGGAGGATATGGGGGCAGAAGACGTAATATTCGCCTCAAACTCTCTGAATATAGTACAATTCCTAAATCGTACCTAAAATTGTAAAAAAATGTGGGGATGGATGAATGTTTGCTACTATTTCACACCAAGACTACTGGACCGATTGGGCTGAAATTCGGCATGCAGAATGAAGACTACGCGGGTGAAACCGCGGAGCGCAGCTAGTTAATTATAAATGCTACTAAAGTCTGTGTATGTCAGTTTTTTCTAATAATAATACTTTATATGAGATATAGTAACAAACATCCAAACACAACAATAACACAGAATAAATAATAGATCTATCTCAATACTAAGTACTTACATTATCAAATCGCATTGAAAAACAAACATTAAGAGTCGATGACACGAGATGACGTCAGATATGCGTGGGCGCGCTACCTACGTCGCCCGTAGTTTTGGCACACTTATTATAATTCAAATGGGAAAGGTTGTATATAATTGTGGATGTTTGTTACCCCTTCACACCGAAACTATTAAAATGTCTGGGATAACATTTTATATGTAGCTTTAATCCGTGAATAACGCATAGGGTACCTACCTGGCACCTACCTACTTCGTACAAACAATAGGACATAATATAAGATCATACCCAAGTATTCTACTATTCATTCTACCTAAGCAGTGAAAAAAATCAGATTTATGTAGGTTTAAACTTTAAACTATAGTTTAATACTACTACACTGCACTATACTACTATATACATATATACTATACATATACTATATATAGTAAAGTTTAATTAATAGCGGCTACCGGTATATTATGTTTCTTTTTCACTGATATGTGATAGTGAGGTATAATAGGTATAGTACAATATTATATTTATAGAGAAATATTCCTTTTAATTTGTACTTACTCTTCCTTAATAACAGTTAATAATTCTTGACTCTCGTCGTAAAGCAGTAATGGAAATCCAATTCCTACAGTGTTCCTAGAATATTAAAAAAAAACATTTACTAAATCTGCATCATTGGGCCTAAAATAATTCTTAGTTTACAAATGGCGTCATAATGTGATACTCGTATTTAGTTTTACAAATGGCGCCCTAGAATTATAAAGTATGAAGTTTGAAATTATAATGACGCTATATTCAAAAATAGCGCCAAAAGTGATCATTAGTTTTAAAATTTTATACAACTCACTCGTTTATACGTTGGCCGTCATTACTGGGTCCAGCTCTGAAATAGAAAAAAAAGACACTTTTAATGCTTAATTGAAATAATATATTATTACATAAATTATTAAAGTAGCAGTTAGTAATAGTAAGATATATAATGTTCTAGCAACATATTGATAAAATAATAATAATTAAAACAAAATTGCAAAATCATTCTTGGCAATCTAGCAATCTTGCAAAAGCAATTAGAAATCTACAGCACTAAGCGTAAACTAAGCGAGAAACTAAGCGTAAAAACTAAGCCAACGCAAAAGCAATCATTTAGTTAATAAAAATATTATTATAATACTAATTTAATACCCACACTGCAGAACATACACACAAGCGCGCACAGAAATACAATATATACATAACTTGAGATAAATAAAATACAAATTTTATAGAAAAATATTGAAATGATAAAATCGCTACGAATAATTGCAATAAATGCGAAAGTTTGTGATAGGCAGAGATGTCTCTTCACTTGCGACGACCCTGACACACGACTGTCACTTCCACTTTCATCCAATGTTCCAAACATGCTCGCCGGTTGTGAGTACTTTTGACTTGGCCTTTATTGAACTATCATAACACACCGGGTACTATTGACACGCAGTTTGTTTATTACGTACCCAGTAGTACAAAATTCTATAGGAGGTGCATCCACCGGATCTCTGTAACAACAAAAAGACACAAAAAATAAACACAACATTTCTCCAAGCTTTTTGTCATGCGGAGGAATGAATAGTACGGCCGTAACTCCGTAACTTTTAACTCGGATTTTTATTATGGCTTCAATGATACCATGATACAGTTTATTATTCTGTGATCTCTATGTCCCACCTTTCGGCATACAGAAAATCAATCAAATATTATTATTATCATAATTAAAAACAAATTAAAATCATTAAAGTGAAATTATAAAATTAGAAATAAATTTCTTCGGCGGGGGCAGGCGCAGACGGTTGGCGGCGATGGGTCGCGGTGACCGCCGCCTATAGCTCCCTGCTGCACGCGGGGTATTGCCAGTATGATACCGACCCGACCAACACTTCATTCACTCTCACTTTGAAGAGCCCCATGTTGTAGCTCACCGAGAACACCGCAGCAGGGACGATCATTCCACAGTTTGCACAATTTTAAAAACCCCCTACTCCACTTCTTCCTGTTCCATCATCAATTCCAAATCAGGTCCCCATCTATCAGTCACATATTCTTATACATAGAGACGATTCCAATGAACACAAACACGATATTAACATTTGACTACTGGCCCATCTGAACGGTTACCAATGGAGATTGGCGTTCTCGGTGACTATCACTTTAGTGACAATTATCTTGATTTGACATTAACTACAAATGTCAAAGTCCGGTTACTAACCAGACATTATGATAAACTTACTGAGTAGACTGTGCACTGTGTCGGTCCCGTGGGAGAACCACTCGCAGTGTCTATCCTTTTCCTTTTCTCTCCTCCAAATTTGACAGTGTACAGTCTTATTAGGAAGGTAAAACGTCTTTGTAACTAATTCAAACCACAGAACACAAAGACTTAAGCCTGATAACGACTGGTGATTATGAAAAATGTCCACTTACCAAGTCGATGCCATATTGTTGAAGTGACAGGATACCAAACGAAAAGATCAGACCAGTGGACATTGCTCATATCTCTTCAGCCGCTAGATCTAAATAGCATCTAAATCGGTCCATTCGTTTAGGAGCTACAATGCCACAGACAGACACACAAACACACAGACACGTTAAACTTACAACACCCCCTCGGTCCTTCGTTCAGGGCTACAAAAATGAAAGAAAAAATACCTCAAAAGTTAACTTACGCATTCGGAACAAGGGCACTTGTTTCATGAGCAGTTGTTCTGAAACAATTTATTATCTCTATTCAAGGAGCCATTTTTTATTAAAAAAAAACTCAAAATATAGACTTTTTAAATAAATGATAGTCGACCAGCAATGAATCTATCTACTTTAAAACAATAACATTATTATATTTTATTTAATGTTAAACGTCACCCATACAAAATTAACAAAATATGTTTTCCCGCAAACAAAGGCCAGATCCAGAGCCAACCACTAACAATTGAGTGGGACATTATTCCCTATTTCTGCATATTTGTGTATTTTCATTTTGTATGGAAGACGTTTAACCTTAACAAAGAGGTTAAATATTAGATAACTTCTATTTATAGTTACAAACTAGCCAAAAAACAAACTATGCTATGCTTTGCTTTTGACTATGCTTTTCATGAAAAATCTTTCAACCAAAAAATCTTTAAAATTTACATTACATTTATTCATTGTTTAAACTTGTAAATGTTATAGTCTGCTTAATATTACGTCAATCACCTCGTGACTCTGTTACTGTGAAGTTTGTTCAGGACTATAGATCCTTTGGAATAACTATATAATCATCATCAGCCGGAGGCCGGAAGACGTCATTTGCTGAACATAGGCCTCCCTCCCCCGTAGAGCGCCATAAACTATTCATATGGTCATATTTTGGTGTAATCACCACGTTTGTTGTGCGGTTTGATGATCGCAGCAGTTGGAATACTTGGAAACCTACCTATATAATACGAGTACATAACGCCATTGTAGCGTCTGTGGTTCAGCGGGAATATACCCGGCTTTAAATCCGGAGTCCGTGGATCGAATCTCACCATGTGGACTTTTCGCCCGGGCGCTACCGTGTTTCGGATGGCATGTTAAACTGTAGGTCCCGGCTGTTTCATACAAGATATTTAGGAGGCAGTTGTTAGGTCATGTTGGAGGCCTTGTAGGAATCTTGGCGACCTGAAGCTCTGACAATATGGGTTGTCCACATAACCCATATGAATTGACTCGAGCAGTGTAATTGGGGTAGCCCGTTCTGTTAGAGTATAAATTAAAAAAAATGTCTATGACTAAACAAAATATTTAACTAATTTGGCTTCAATATTGTTGAACTTACTCTTCTGCAGCACGTCTTTTCTCTTCTGCATGAGTCTCAGTCAATTGTTTTTTTCTTCTGAAAAAAAATTTCTTATGTTAATTGCATGTTTTGTTGACGTGGTTATACCACGATTGAATTATTGTTAAAGTTCAAACGTCACTCATACAAAATGAAAATACACTGATATGAAGAAATAGGGAATAATTTTCCACTCCATTGTTTGTGGTAGGCTCTGGATCTGGCCTTTATTTGCGCAAAAACATATTTTGTTAAAGAAAACCGTATGCTTTTGACGTGACAACGTCTTATAATTCGATAGAGCCGGCTGCACGCACGAAAAAACATGACTCATGCGGCGTTACCTCGCTCTGAGGCGTTCCATGTAAGGCTTGAAGTGCAAGCGAGAGCGCGGAACGAGCGACAAAGAAGCACAATCGGCCTTTGCGTTCGGCAGCGTTCGACATCCGTCTCTCTCCTACTTGAGTGAGCGCGTTGTCACGTTAAATAAATAACCCAAAAACTGCTTTTTTACAATTTTCATATTAACAAAATATGTTTTCGCACAAACAAAGGCCAGATCCAGAGCCAACCACTAACAATTGAGGGGAAATTTATTTCCTATTTCATCATATCAGTGTATTTTCATTTTGTATGGGTGACGTTTAACCTTAAGATGTTATGAAAAAAAAACCAATCAAATTCACTTACTCTTCTGATAATGCGCGGCGTCTTCTTCGTCTGAAAACAAATAATATAGCATTTTACTTAAGTTGCAGAGGGACAGGTTTTAAGGGTTATATACCTCAAAACCAAAACAAAAACCTTTTAATAGGTTTTTTTTTTTTTTTTTTTTTTTTTTTTTTTATGATAGTGAGTGACAAGACGAGCAAATCAGGTGCCTGATAGTAAGCATCATGATTGCCCATAACAGAAACAGTGCTACCCAGTGTTTTGAAATTCATAATTCTGCGCGGCACTGCACTGCGCCTGTCACCCTGAGATATGAGTTGTTGAATCTCATCATGCCCAGTAATTTCGCTGGTAACAATGCCCTTCAGACCGGAACACATTAATGTTTGCACATTACTGCTTGGCGGATGAATGACTGGCATAGGTGTGGTACTTCCCCAGGCGGCCCCCTGCAAAAGAGGCCTACCACTACAATATACTATATATATAGGTATAACTTTGTTGGCTGTCTGTGTGTGCGTCCGTCTCTGTATATCTAAACCATTTTCCGAGAGGAACGGGTGGAAGTAAAGGTCAAGTTGAATTTATTAAATGCTCGCTATAGGTCTACGGTGCCTTGCTGCTGTAAAATGATCACAATTCTAAGTCAACGAAATCTAACAAAACGGCCGTTTTACCGTTTTTATGTTCAAAACCTATATAATATAATAGGGTAGTTCCAGTTGTCCTAGAATTATGAAATTTGGCAAGAAGCAAGGTTATATATAGCACGAGTAAAAGAAAAAACTCAGAAAACTGTTTTGTAGTTGGTAAACTGACAACGACACATTGATACAGATATGGCCTATGTTCAGCAATGGACATTCTATGACTAAGTTTTTTTTTTTTATGATAGTGAGTGACAAGACGAGCAAATCAGGTGCCTGATGGTAAACATCATGATTGCCAATATCAGACACAGTGCCACCCAGTGTTTTAAAATTCAAAATTCTGCGCGGCACTGCACTGCGCCTGTCACCCTGAGATATGAGTTGTTGAATCTCATCATGCCCAGTAATTTCGCTGGTAACATTGCCCTTCATACCGGAACACAGTAATGTTTAAAGATGATGATGAAACTGACAACGAACTATTTTAATGTATTGGGACAACACATTTCCAACGGCATAGTAAAGTTTGTCCTTCAACCCTACAGTAGAAGACATCTTACTGATATTAATCTTAGATCTCAGTACAATGTAAAAAAGTTTATGTAACAGGAACAAAACGCTAGCGCGTATTGACTCGACTCAGCGCCATCTAGATGGCGCAAAAAAACAGCAGACAGTTTTTTATGAATATGTTTATTCCGTTTTTACGCTAAAACTACATAACCGATTGGGCTGAAATTTGGTATGTAGATAGCTTAGACCCTCGAATAACACATAGGGTACTTTTTATCCCGATCTTCCCACGGGAACGTAGACTACGCGGGTGAAACCGCGAGACAAAGCCAGTACATTAATAAAATAGTTATGCCATTTGAAATTATTTTTGGTGTTTAGACAAACTGAAAAGTAATTTATAAAACTCACTCTTCTGGGTCAGTGCGGGGAACCGGAATTTTTGGCCTATAAATAAAATAATACAACATCAAAAAAAGTCATATAATAATTATTGAAATATATTGAAATATATTAAAATATAACCATTATGATTTATTTAAAACACTTACTGTGGTGCGGGTGGCGCGACTTTTTTCTTCTTTGGTCTAAAAAATAATAATATATTAAACTTTATTTATTATTCCTCGCCTCGATACATCGTAGTGGGTGCAAGTTTGCCGATCATGTGGTCCCGGATTCGATCCCCAGGTCAGACAAAGTGTTAAATATTGTATTTTTCCATTAGGAATTATCTCATTACTTAATAACAGCCTGGAGTCTGCAACTACACCCGGGAGATGGCAATAACATGACACTAATAACATACTGACGAAATGTGGGTGTGCCTACTATGGGACTGAGTCCTGGGTACACATCTGCCTACTCCTTTGAGAAGAGGGCGTGATTTTATGTTAAGTTATATTATGTAATATAAGAATAACAAGTTCTTACTGAAACTATATTATGAAAATATATACGACCTATACTAATAAACTTATAGCAAAGTCTCAGAAACTGCTCGACATAACGCTGATGTTATAATACTAAGTTTTTTTAAAATGACTAGGATTCCGTATTAAAAATTGCAACCTTTGGAATTGTTGACAAAATCCAATTCAAATATGGAAATGAGGAATATATTAAATTCCACGCAGACAAAGTCGCGTGTAATAAATAGCTAGTTATTAAATATATACTTACTTCGACGAGGTAGCTGCTGCGGTATCCTTTTTCATTCGCCTGGAAACAGTTACTCATTTAATTAACAGGATACAGGAACCTCTTAGCACTTTGACACATTCCTATGGAAAAATTACTAAATCGATGTTTTGTATTCCCCTGTTTCCTCCGAATACAGTAAACCTATTTGATTTATTTTTATCCTGATATTTTAAAGTTGAAGTAAAGTATGTCCCCCATCATTTTATTTTTGTTTATTAACTCTACATTTGTTTGTTATGATCACGCGTATAAAATTGGGATTTTTGGAAGTTCATTATGAAAAAACCAAAGGTCTATAAGAAAAATTAAAATGACAAGGACATAGGTTACTTCACTATAAAAATATCAGGATATAAATTTATAGAATGGGTTTATTATATGCGGAGCAAACACGGGAATACAAAACATCGATTTGGTAAATTTTTCATAGGATTGTGTCAAATTCCTAGAAAGCCATGTACGCTCTTTTAATAGGTAAAGGACAACACGTGACCGTGTATGGATGTTGTTATTTACCTATTGAATAGAAAATAGAAAACTACACGAACTGAAATGTATTTTTCTAAAAAAATTACTATGTTTTTTCGCGCGTAACATTATAAAATGACCAGCAAAAATTCACGTCGAAAAGTCGTAAGAGGCGTAAAGTATGTACCTAAACTAATACAAACTTTTAAAGTTTTTGTGCTAATGTCTGCTAGATGCTATATTTAATATAACTCGACTGATACATACAATTAAAAAGTGGCACAGACATTTCTGACATATTTACGACTAAACAACATAACATACATTCACGCCTTTTTCCCGAAGGGGTAGGCAGAGGTGTACCCAGGACTCAGTCCCATAGTAGATACACCCACATTTCGCCAGTATGTTATTGGTCCCATGTAATAGGGGGCGAGCCTATTGCCATATACCGGGCACAGTTCCAGACTCCAGGCAGCTATTGAGATAATTCATAATGGAAAAATCCAATATTTAACACTATGCCTGACCTGGGGATCGAACCCGGGACCTCTTGATTGGCAGTCGAGCATGCGCCCACTACGCCACCGAGGCAGTCGAGGAGGCGAGGAGGCGAGGGAGAGGTTTACGACTAAAGACACATAGTATTTGAGAACAGGATAAAACTTGTTTTCTTTAAAAACAATATTTATTGAATGTAATTTTCTAGAGAATATTAGAAGGTCGTTGACTTGAAGATGCTTATACACAGAATAATATAAAATTGTATTGCGAAAAGAATTATTTTTAAAATGTAATTTAGATTTTTCTTGCGCCGACGGACAAGTGACATGAATTAATCTTCTTTATATTTTATATTTATAAATATAAAGACTTGACTGACTGACTGACACACTCAACAATGCTTAGTCCCAACCTTTGGACCTAGGGAGCTTAAATTTTGCACATAGCTTTCCATTGTGATGTAGACAAGGAGTAAAAGGATTTCCCGAAATTCCCACGGGACAAAGTCAGTAGAAAATTACGCCAGTAGTTGATAATATCTATTAGAAAGATTATGTTCCAAGAAAAAACGATATACCTATGTTATATTTAATGTCGAAGGAGAATGTCCAAAACAGGCCGCAAATTAATTGATGAAAATCATAAAAAAAACTTATCACATTTTCCCGTCGTTTAACCATAAATATTGAATAAGAGGGATCGTAAAAACAGTAATATACTTTCAAAATGGACGCGATAAATAACTTTTTAGGCGTAAACAGGAAGCCAAAAATTGAGTTTGATTATAAAAAGTTCACATCCGGTAATTTATGACAGTTTTTAAATTAATCTTGAGAGTTGATGGTTTACTGTAATATATTGATACTGAATTGAGAATGGACTAGTTTTTATCCGCGTTTTATTCGATACATAAGTGTAATGTAAAGGTAAAATGTCGCCGTGTGGTTCCTGGTTATATAATAGGACCACCCCTTTCCCATCTGGTGGGAGCCGTGAGACCCGTCATAAGGACATATTTGGAGTATTCCAACTACTACGATCACCGAGCCGCCGTACATAATGAAAATGTATTCGCATAAACAAAACACTTATTAGGAATAGAATATTTAAAATTATTCCATATTATATCCATTGGTATACAGTGAACTTATTAACTTTACGTTAATGTAATTGAGTATTTGAAAAAAGAAATATCGTATCTTTTAACTGATTTTGTAATAAATATAATAAAAATTATGTATCATCTGATTAAAAATGACCTAAAAAAATATTATTAATTAAATTATAAGCGATTCAAAATTGATAAAATTCTATTATTCTATTATCACTTGATTACGAACGCGCCACGTTGATCGCCATTTTTGTGACGTAGTAATGTGTTATAATTATGTATGGTACTTTATCACATTATGACGTCACTACAGGTCGCAAGCTCGTTCAGGTACTATCGGCGTGTTTTCGGTACTGGCCTTATTAGTATTCTGTGGTACTGGATTAAAAACGATTTTTTAATTTGATATCACTTTGTAATAATAGCGAAAAAAAATACTAAAAATAGTTTTCTTACGAATCTTATATATGATCTTTCCTCTCTCAGCCTGTTTTATTATGTACTTTAAGTAAGTATATTTTATGATATCTAAGTAATTTGTACAATAATATAAATATAATCAGAAGTATACGACAAAAGAGCGCCCACTGGCGCCTTCATACCATTTTACTATCGTCACTATCGTTGGAGTAAAATCTTCATATACCATGTCCCTATAATAAATTATACAAAAACTATGGTATTTGTTGGCAAGAGTGTTGTTTGCTTATGTTTTCCGCAGTAACAACGTAATCAACATTTCTCAACACGAAAATATAATTCTCTTCCGAAGGAAAAACCTTGATTCATAATGAGATTCTTTATTAAAATAGACAGTTCTTTTTATAGAAAAATTAGGACGCTCAAACGTAATAATATGAAGGTTTCTGTTACCTATATTATAAAATCTATCATCACCTATCATAATCATATCACATCATATCACACTAATATTATTAAGGTTTGTATGGATCACTTTGCATGTAAATATCAGGCTAATGTTCCACTCTTGAGAATTAAAACGCCCGCCTCGTTCCCATCGATTCAAAGTTCATTCAAGACATTTGTCTTAAGACATAGTCAATAGTCACTTGCAAGAGAAAAATAAGCTTAGAATAAGTAATTAAATAACAAGATCCGCCCGTTCTTAATCTTAGAATAGTATTAACAAATGATAGATAGAATGTTATTTGCAAATGATAAATAAAACAGTAAGTACAGAGACAGTTTTCGTAAAAATAAACCTGATCAAAGCTTTGAGAGCCAACGAATCAGCTGATTTTGTTGGATTTCTTATATTTTTTTATCTTATACTATTACACGTAATAACTAAATTAAGTAGATATAAATTACGCTCACTTTATTATGCACTGACTGTTTTATTCAATTTTATTGCTTTATTTTGCTTCCTGATTCCTTGTGATTTTTGTGTGAGCATGAGACTTTTCAACCATTTCTTTGGCATTTATTGTAATAAATTATTGTTACTTTTTCTGTCTGAATGTGTCGAGGAGCATTTAGATTGCAGTTTTCCGAGAATAATGAAACTAAAGCTATTTCGATGCGATTATTTTGTTGATTATAATGTTGAGTCTTCGCGATGTTTTTCCACATCTGATCTTAATTTATGATAAAAACAATGTCATAATTATATTACGCAAGATTTTTTTTTATCTAATTTGCGCATAATGCAATAATTTATAATAATAAATAGGTATTAAAGTTTCAAAAACATATGTGAAAGTGTTATAAAATATTATTATTCACATAAAACA
Organism: Hemistola chrysoprasaria; assembly: GCA_947063395.1. Classification (NCBI taxonomy): domain Eukaryota; kingdom Metazoa; phylum Arthropoda; class Insecta; order Lepidoptera; family Geometridae; genus Hemistola; species Hemistola chrysoprasaria. The sequence continues at coordinate 527,101 of OX346724.1, forward strand.
TAGTTTAATAGGTACCTATGAAATAAATAAGTTAAAGCTGTTTCATAGAAAAAATATTATTATTATTATTATTATTGTATATTGTATGCTATCCATAGGGACCTTAAGTCGCTTCGACCATTGCTGATCTATTGTGGTAGCCCGTATGGATTATAATTCACTACCCAAGCCCGCTGAATCCAGAGACTTCACAATTTTGTGCCCGCCAGTACTTTTAATAAAAAATTGCTGCGGATAAAATTGTTGATGAAACAGACTACGGACCAGGTGAAAACGGGGCGAACCCCTCCCGCACCCTACCTCTATTATACTTCGTAAAACGCTACTAGCGCCATCTGACCAACATTAATTACAAGTAAAAATCACAGACACAGACTAGTTACTTGTAGTGCCTAATTTTTCAACGTTCAACGTTATTCTGGTAGAAGTATCTTTCTTTCCTAACGCGCGGTAGATTCATATTACTCTATAGCTTCATTGACTTGTAAAAGTGGCTACTTGTAACAGTTTGAATAGAGAGTTTGCATTGAAGTGTAATTTAAGATGTTTTTAAGACCAAGTCTTAGTGTTATGTAGAAAGTGACGTGATCAGATCAAAATAGTCCCTAATGTCGAAGTCACCAGGAAGCGTCCTTGCCGCAATATTTACGAGACAACGGCGCGGCGCTATACTCTTTACATGAGGAAGCGTCGCACGAGCATCTTACACAACTATTTATACATTTGAAATTAGAACGTTGTTTTCTTTATTTGACGTCATATTTGAAACATTGTAACGTATACCGGCCACGTAATAAGAAATTTCGATCTTTTTGCATGTGCCTGCGAGTACCATTTACTCAGGGTTACTAGTGTGCTCTGTGACAATAAGATGCCAGAAAGACTTAATTAAGGGTGTAATTTCCAGAGCATCATTTGACCTGTTCTCTTATACGGTATTAAAACGTGGCTTGCCATGCAGCGACATGTCCAAGAACTTTACGTTACGAATACGAAAATGCTGCGATGGATGTGTGACGTTAGTAGACGAGATCGTATCCGTAACGAATACATCCACGAAACGTCGACCAACCGAATATGTAGGGAACAAGTCACAGGTGCCTAAAACTTACATTCACCGGAGCAAGACCTCGCGGTAGACCATGGCGACGCTGACTTAACGTCATCAGGGACGATATGAGAGCCAATGACCATAACAAAGAGGATACCCAAGACAGAGCGAAGTGTAGGAGGAAAAGTCGGAGAAGGACCATGGCTGAGATAGTTGCTACGAAGAAGAGGGCAAGTTCATTTATTAAGATTTATTGGTAACGCAAAGTAACTTATACTCAGACAGCATAAGGAACTTCATTCTTTAGCTTTAACTAAATTCAAAGATGTTTTAATTGAGTGTCAATAGGGTGGGTGGCCTTGTTATGCCAGTGTCATTAAACCAAAATGATTTTATGTTTTTATACTGATAATTATATTATGACCAACTTGAACCCATGTTGGACAGTGTTTTAGATAAGTCATTGGCCTTTAAAAATAAACATGTGGAATGTACACGTAGGTAAAGTATTATTCTATTCTACAATTTCAGAATGAACATATTATCATAATGTTATGTTTTGGTTAATGAGTTTCATCATCATATATCGTAAGGGCCATCATAAACATTTCAAAAACTCGTGTAGTAGGATTTACTTGTGAGCAATAAAGTAATTTTACTAATAAAATATATATTACCTACCTTTGTTTGAAGTTTAATTAAAAATATACAACAGTGGCGATAAATCTCATCATAACAAAAATCATCACATTATAATATATCAAAGAGTAAATATGATTTAACGGAACATTTCAAATAATTCTCGGTTTCAAATGATCCCAATTAATAACAAAAAATGTATTAAATAAAGAAATATATAATGTTTTCGCGGCGCGTGTCCAAGTGGGCCGACGAAAATGATCACTATGTGATAATTCAGATTATTTCTGATCGCGTGGGCGCTATCGTGATCGGGATGACCTATATTATAAACTACGTGTGCTCTGGTTTACATCGCTACATACCAGATTATAAAGAGGTAAATTATATAGTGGTATGTATAAATATGTTACACGAGGTTGAAAAATAATGGTGTCAGTGAAATTTAAACATAGGTGTATTCCCGAAAACTTATTTCTTACGTAACCTAACCGTTGGACCTTATAGATAGCTAAATATTGCTCGTATTTATTCATTTATATGTATAATAATAAGCTTGAATCAATTTCGATAAAGTTTACATGGAACTTCCACTGAAATGTTATGATCAGCCAAACAAAAATGAATCTTAAAAATGAATTCATAATTGGCGTAACATACAAAAAACATACTGTCAAATTGAGAACCTGCTCTATTGGTTTTATTTTAACTTCACCTGTTTGTTGTTTATACAGTTTTGTTTGCGTCAAACTTAGCAATTTAAATTTTACCCCGCAGTTAACAGATTGATCTGATATTTGCAATTTGCACACCTAAAGTTCTGATTAAAAAAATTAAGCCCTACAAGTTTCTTGTGCGTTCTTCTTGTAGAGGTATCTTTCCGAACGCACGGTAGACTCAGTACTGTTTATCTTTATTGACGTGCAAAGTGTCAGATTATGACCTATTTGAATAAATCTGTTTGAGTTTGAGTTTGAGTTTGATCACAATAAAACGAAACCGTTGAAATTATTACTGGTTTTTTTTAATTCGATTAGGTAAAAAATAAAAACAACTTACTTGGCATCCCATATTCCTTCAGCGATGACATCAACAAACCCCGCATCTACCGTCTTCTTTCTTTCCTTAGCTGCAAGAGCAGCCAGTTTTCTTCTAATCCCAGCTGCCTTATTAACCTCTATCGCTCTAGCTTGCACTTTGACAAAGTAATCTTTTGTGAACGCCGGTACTTCCATACAGTTCATGACCGTGTTGAACTTCTCATGTGTTATCTTGGTTGCCATTAGACCACGTACGGCCATAATATTCGTATCACCTATTTCGTTTTCTCCGTCAGAGTTAACAAGGAACATGGCATCACACAATTCGCACTTGAATTTGAACTCTGATACTAAGCCCTGTCGTTTTTCTCCGAGTAGAGTGAGGTAGAGAATGCCGCAGTTGGCTTGGGTGTTATGATTGGATATGTCTTTTAGTCGCTCGAAAACGTGCATTAAGTCGACGATTCTTCGGCCCCTGACTGGTAAATACGGTTGGACTTTATCGGTTGGCACGTTTCTGTGGAAACAATTATATTTTATAATAACTTATAATAACTGCTGTGCGTTGTCCCTAAATTCTCAGATCGGGAAAATCATTGTCATATAACTAAACGATACTATGGTCTCTGGTACTTTTACATATCGTTCACTTGTCGTCTACAGCGTCGAGCTCTACCTCCTGTTCAAATTATTTAGCCCTCGACCGAAAAAATACGAATGAACCGATTTTGAACTGGTTTTATTTTTGGTTGAGAAGTGACGTGATCGTGTATGGTTTTCAATTGATATTTTTTTGTGCCAGGGGCTTTTTTTTGATAGTGAGTTATTGTGACTAAACCAAAAAAGATGGATAATATGTATACTGTTTTGTAGGTATTGATAATTACTACAAACCCCTAGTACATTACTTTACTCTACCATAAATGGATTTCACAGCGTACGCAAATTAATGAATATGGTAATTATATTATGTGACACCTTGGTTCACAATATTGCAGTTTTCTTACGGATCCCAATTTTTTTCAAAATCTCATATAGCCTATGTCACTCACACTGAATTAAGCTATCCATAAGTGAAAGAATTTTTAAAATCGGTCCAGTAGTTGCGGAGCCTATTCGTTACAAACAAAAAACAAAAAAACAAAGTTTCTCTCTTTATTATATTAGTATAGATAGTATAGATTGATTTCTATGCATTTGTTACAAGCACCACATGTTAAACAGTAAAAGATTTACTCATGAGTAGAACTTACTCTTTGTTGATGTTATCAGCATCAAGCACGGACGGACTCGGTAAGCTATCGCCAGCAGGATATGAATCCCTACAAATAGTATTTACTTTATAATTGCAGCTAGTACAATATTGTATTAACCACGCTGCGTATTTTCGACAAAACTATTAATTAAAGCAACAGACATACAAGGTTCCCTATTCATTCGCATACTATTATTAGCCATAATTTTACAACTCATAAAATTTTAAGCCATAATATATGTAATAGCTAATGATCACCAGTCATAACGTCAATACTCCTATTATAACTTGTTATAATTTTAATTGTCCTAACATTTGAAACCTATAATATTATATGTCCTAACCATTGATAACCATATTATTTTATGCCATAATCCTAACATGTCCTAACTATTGATATCACTAAAATTATGTGTCATAATCATATATTGCTCGAATGTTAACTTTGTCATAGAATTTTGAATGTTCTTAACTTATAACGTAGTAAACATCTTTTCTATGCAGCAAACTGTTGATATATTACATTGCTATAAAAAAATATTAAAGTATGGCGCTATTACTGATTATGAATAAAAATGAAGGTAGTTTCAATATTATAAAAATAATACAAAGTCAAATTTTAGTGTTAATTTTTGGAACAAAGTGCTTAAACGACTTTTGAATTATAATTTATAATTACAATGGAAAACGAGTACAAAATATTTACAACAAAAAGCGGAGCCAACAAATTAAATATCAGTGGATTTACATATGAAAAAAATCGAGTAAATAAAAAATGTTATTATTGGGTATGTGAGTTACGGCGAGATCCTACGCATAAATGCAATACAAGAGTGTCACTATGTTACGGTATATAATCATATATCACTACATTATACCTCACTTGCAAAAATACGTACAATACCGATTATATACAATAACAATTATGAACAATGAAAATTAGGACATACACCATTATTAACTATAAAATTATGACAACCATTATGACAACTAACAATAGGAATAAAAAATATTATACACAAAAATATTATAGCAATTAAATTTTAGGACAATTTATCAGTATTACTACAAAAAAATATGTATTTCCAATATTATGACTAGAGGAGGTTATGACAAATGATGTATGCGGAAAAATTTTATGACAAAAGACATTATGCGAATCAATAGGACACCGACATACAAATCTATAATAATAATAATTTGAATTTATACTCAGACAGAGACAGCCAGACAAACAGAACGGGTTACGCCAATTACACAGCTCGAGTCAATTCATATGGGTTATGTGGACAACCCATATTGTCACAGTTTCAGGACACCAAGATTCCTACGCAGCTTCCGACATGAGTTAACGACTGTCCCCTACATATCTTATAGAAAACTATAGGGACCTACAGTTTAACGTGACATCCGAAACACGGTATATACTATCTATATATATCTTTAACATCTAGTTCTACTAAGGCCCACTAACTATAGTAACTACTAACATTATAGTTATATGCATATGTTTGTTGCTTGTTCACGCCAAAACTACTGAATGGATTGGGATGAAATTTGATAATTATGTAGATTAACTTAGAACATGGAATACCAACAACACTTAAGAGTACTTTCTGGGTCAGAACTGCGAAACAGAGCACATCTATTGATAATATAATGACTTACTCATGTTGATTAGCCGATGGAGACATCGTCGTCCTTCCTAACAGAACGTCGGTGCTTGACCTGACGCCACGCAAAGCAGGGTAAATCGCATCTCTAGATCATTGGTAGGTATGTGATACTTACTGTGCATTTGCAGGTAGCGACGAGGTGCTGGTTTGAGATATATAATAATCTATGTTGAAGGGTGCCACGATTTCGAGCTGATGATATCTACAGCAATAAATATCATTAAAAGTACAAGCATAGAATACTAATGATAAAAGTACTTTTATATTCAATAACTAGATGTATATAATTATAAAGTTATTGGATTTGTCCGATAAGAATTTCTTATTAGCAGCCCGGAGTCTGAATTTGTGCCTGTTTGGTAACAATAGGCTCGCTTCCTATTATATGGGACTTAAGAGGATACAGAACAGCAGTTTGACACAAACCTATGGAAAATTTACTAAATTGATTCCAATGTGGCCAATCACGAGGAGTATATTTGAGTACTGGTCCACCTGGACCTGATGCTGCATCATCAGGTCAAGCTATTTATAATATAGTAATTTGTAACTCACTGCCCTCCTTGAGGTACTGCCGAGGTGGTGGGTTGGTTGACGGTAATATCTGGGTTGGTTGCTGTGCCTGCATTCTCCAATCCGAGTTTTATATTTCTGCAACAACAAATATCATTTAAGGTTTCTTATTTTAATATGATTTAAATATATTTTTCTTCATCGCCGTGGAGTTACCGGCTTTAAAATAGTGCTCCACCCTCCCGTACCCGTACCCATACCCGTGGTTGCCGTAAGAGCCGGCTAAGGGTTAACAGATCCAGAGGACGGGCAGCAGCGTCTTCTGCAAAAAACCATCGAACTGCGCTCGACAACCCGCACAACAAGCGTGTCGAGTATTGGCAAAACCCCCCCTTTATGGGGGAGGCCTATGTTCTACTGTAGTGGATTACCAACGGCTGAGATGGTGATGATGAACTTAAAAAACTTCCTCGTTCTCTTTTTCCTGCTATATCCTCGCCTTCTGTATCTGTTACATATTAAGACGATTCCAATGTGGCCAATCACGAGAAGTATAATATTTGACTACTGGTCCATCTGGACCTGATGCTGCATCATCAGGTCAAGCTATTTATATAGTTATTTGTAACTCACTGCCCCTCTTGAGGTACCGCCGAGGTGCTGGGTTGGTTGACGGTAATATCTGGGTTGGTTGCTGTGCCTGCATTCTCCAATCCAAGCTTTCTATTTCTGCAACAACAAATATCATTTCAAGTTTCTTATTTCAATATTATGTTATAATTATATATTAAAATTATGTTTATATTGTCATATATATTTACATAGCACATGGACTATAAACTATGGACTATAAACTATGGACTGAGTTCCATAGTAGGCACACCCATATTTCGCCAGTATGTTATTTGTTAACATACTTAGGCGCTCGCCCCCTATTTCATGGGACCAATAAAATACTGGCGAAATGTGGGTGTATCTATTATGGGACTGAGTCCTGGGTACACCTCTGCCTACCCCTTCGGGAAAAAGGTGTGATTGTATTTTATGTTAATTCAGCAAACTAAAGAGGTTTTTGGTCAAATATAAAATGTATTTCAACAGGAAAAAAGTGTTATGTTTGTTATTCTTAATCGATAGACATTGTATATGTCCAACAAATACTTATGTGTCGCTAACAATAAATACTGATTATAAATAGAAGGTAATAAAAGACAAAACAGATTTTCAAAACATTTATTACATTGGCGCATTAGTAGATGTACTTTAAGGGCGCGGGTGCGGGTGCGTAGCGCGGGGAGGTCAGGCGACCGCCCGACGGAGAGCAAGTAGTGACGTGACCACCACATGGCGCAGATTTTGGCGCGTCAACGATCACACCACATAAAGCGGGGTCTACAGCTATATGTTAGTAACAAACAGTTATCTAACCGTGTTATACCAGCGACTTGACACCGAGAAATGTTTTTGTTATCAATTATCATTTTCTAAAATAAGCTCCGTACCCCAAGTGTTTTCTTGTTTAAAATCCATTGATTCCGTCTCACGAAATGCTACATAGTCTCTGAATAATAGAAAATTGCAATATAATGTATGCTACAAAAGGAGATTATGATTTACAAATATCCAGCAGAGATGTTGACTTAAAAAAAAGCAATATGGGTAAAATGATTAGCGTTATAATGTTATGTTATCCCATTCATCCCACTACGCCACCAAGGCAGTCAACAAGTTACTAATAATAGGTATTGTAATAAAAAGGTCTGGAGGTAAATCAATAAATAACTCAACTCAGGCGGTACTTACTTTACAACTTCCATCATATGTTTTTGTTGGAGGGAATAATATCTCGACGTTCCTTTCCATTTTTTCGCTTTATTTCCCATATTTTAATTTATAATAAATTCCGTGAGGCGCTCAAAAGTGGCACACGTCCGTCTGGCAGCACAGGCTAGCGATCACTGTCGCACTGCACGTAAAGGAAGGAGAAGCGAGATAACGCCGCGTCGGCGCGAAGGCTCTCTCGCGATAAATAATTAAATAAATTAATATAGGTCATAAATCGAAAAAAAAATCAGGATTTCACTAGCATCTAATGAAATACGTCCCACAAATTAATTTTATCAATATATATTGACAAATACTGGAAGAAAACCCTGATTTAATTAATTTTTAGAGGTATGTTCACAATTTTTTTCTATAATGAAAATTTTATTAAATCATGTTTTGGGAGCAGAGAATATTTTATATATATGATCAACTTTAACATATATTTTTTTTACTGCCATAAACGTAATAGTGCCGTACAAACTATTTTTTTAAAGAAAGCTTATTTGGCTTATGAGAGCCCCTTAAGTCGCTTCACTCGCGCCACCGGGCTAAAGAATCGTTGCTCTGCATAGCTGTTGAGGACGCCTTATATCACATATCTAGAATCACTATAATATTATATCATTACTTGGCATTAGGTCGCGTCGCTAACAGTTTATATTATATAAAATTGCTATACGTTGATGCTAAATTACATAAGTGTACCAAATGATATAAAGGTCGAGAGAGTACGAATTCAGGCAACCAATCTCGTGACCTCGTCTGCTTTTATATTGAAATTAATGCACATTGCCTTGACGGTGGGATTTATTGATAGATAGATAACACTATATTGTACACAGTACACATCCATATCATACAGGCCAAATCATAACTATAATTACCTATAAATGTACAAGTGGCGGTCTTATCGCTAATAAGATTTCTTCCAGACGCTTGATGGAGGCTTTATACAACAGAGGACGGAGGTGGTGTTTTAATTCATACCTGTTTTTATGTTCTAATACAATTACACTTTTAAAAACTAGTTTAAAAGTTAAAAAAAAACTAAATTGGCCTTTTTTCTAAATGGAGCTAAACTAGAGAAATATAAGAGTCTGCAGTCTCGATCTCGCGGCAAGCTCCTGATATAGAACATCGAATATTTCCGAAACATAAACATAAATTTATAAATTTATTTTATTTCTCAAGTGATTAATTACAATAATGGTGAAACGATTCGAGCGATTTCGACTTCAATAACATGAGCAGGTAGTAGGTATTGAATTGACAGCCTCGTTGGCTCAGACGGTAGTAACTCTGCTTCCTGTGCCGCAGGCCCCGGATTTGATCTCCGGCCAAGTCAAACAGTTGTGTGCATGAACATGTCTGTGTCTGGGTGTTATAAGCTTATATAAGTATGTATATCAGTCATCTGGTTACCATAGTACAGGCTTCTAGCCTAGTTTGGGACCTGATGACCGTGTGTGGAAGTTGTACCATATTATAAAAAAAAAAAGCTACATATAATATTACATATATTAAAAAATTATATATTAAAAGTTATAAGTCAAAACCCGTATTTATTATATGTACTTGTATCTCTTTGCACTTCCTAGGATCATTGATTTAAAGAAAAGGGGAGATGAGGTACTGACTTCTCGAAAATGAAAAGCTCAAATTAGGTCCCATTAGGACCACGTACGTCAGTAAAGTTAATTGTCTCGGTCGCACTTCGGTCTTAGGTATGTCTTTCTATCTTTGTGGTTTCAAATTGCACATGCCAGTTGTTGAGTAAGCGCTGGGAGAACGTACCCTATCTCCCGCTTTCTTTAAATCAATGACCTTTTTCCAACTCTGTGTGGGGTTGGTATAACATGTTTTCTCTACTTCTAACAGAACACACTGGACGCAACACAAGAACATATTAAAAATAATATGTTTTCGCTAACAACATACGCGAGTACACAGAACACAGAACACGTGTATCTCTGCACTGACACCTTTTAATATAATCATACTACTGCCTCTGCTACTACACACCATATTGTACCGTCCATGGCCCAGTGGTAGAATTATAAAATCAGCAGGGGTAATAAAACAAATTCTTAGTTGAATCTTACTTTGTTTCTTTATATTACGTTCTCCTTTTCACAGTCTACTCGCTTCAACGGTACGCTATCGACTGCCAGTCCGCCCGACATGTCAGTACTACATTACCTATCTTTCAAAAGTGAACATAGAATATAAAATAAATATAATCTGTACGCCATTATGACAAGAGAAATACATTATTATTTTTAACATATTGTAAACCTAATTTTGAAAATACATTTGAAATAATTTAGTATTACACATTTCCGCTACCTAGTCTATAGTCAAATCCTAACTTTCATAAATGCTAATAACTAATCATTCGTAAGTTATACTTGTACGGTAATATATAAGAAATTGGTACTGACATGTAGGTAGGTATATATAAGAAATTGGTACTGACATGTAGGTATAATATTAAAACTAACATAATACAATTAATAAATTCTAACATTCGGCCTTTCCTGACACTAAGTTTGTCCTCAAACTTATTCAGAATATTACACATGAAAGTTTAAAACAACAGCATACAACAACTACTTACACAGACTTAATCTTGCTAGTAACCCCACAAAAACTGTTGAAAATACCCGTGGATCTATCAACACGGTCGCCAAATATTTTCAACCTGTAGGCTAATAAAATACCGATTGATCTATCAAAATCGTATATTTTATCGTCCTTTTTATACATATCGTTTAACTCTAACATAAATTACTACCTTAATTGAAAATACCCGTGGATCTATCAACACGGTCGCCAAATATTTTCAACTTTTCAGGCTATAATATACCGATTGATCTATCAAAATCGGATACATTATCGCCCCTCTGATACATTCTTTAATCTAACATATATATTCGTTCCAAGGTTGGAAATACCCATGGATCTATCAACATGGTCACTCAATATTTCCAATCCCCGACCGTTAAAATATAGATTGATCTATCAAAATCATATATTTCAAGGTCGCTGTCTATTGATTGAAAATACCCATGGATCTGTCAACATGGTCACCCAATATTTTCAATCTAACTGACAGTTGAACACTCTATAAAAATCCTGCCTATTTAACTATCCCTAGCTTTCATAGTATCGTATTCAGCAAATTAATCTATATTTAATTCCCTTTTTATCTTCCCAAATTAGTTCTCAAACACATAGAATCTAAAAATATTAGCGTAGGACTGACTTATATCTCTATATCTTATTATTATATATCTTATTACTAATGTTTATCACGAAATCAAGAATCAGAAATTCACAAAAATAAAGATTTATAACTTTATACCTAATTATGTTTTTCATTTAACCCATCTACATTAATTCAAGCTCACTATTACTGCTACTACTATATTCGTTATCATTTTCATCATCATTGGAGATGGCTATCCAAGGTTTAATGCGGTCGGCTGCCCACGTGTTGCAGTATCTCTTTTGTGTTATTTTGGTTCCTGGTATATCTGATACTTCATACCTATCATTTTCTAGAATTTTACTTATTCGAAAAGGTCCCGTAAATTTTGGAAGTAGTTTCTTGCTTTTACCGTCATTATTCGGAGAAGGTTTTAGAATTTTCACTAAGTCTCCTACCTCATAAAGTCTTGCCTTAATTTTCTTTCTATCGTATCTATCTTTCTGAGCGTGTTGATCCTTCTCTATGTGCTTACTTATTTCGTCTCTTATTTCGCGTACATCTCCTAGATGTCGGGTTTCATTTAAAATCGAACTAAAAATATTATCACCCTTACTAACCATTGGAATGGCAAATAGTGCTTCAGACGGTGTCTTACCTATGCCTTTGTTGAGAGTGTTATTTAAGCCCCATTGTAATTTTCCCAGCGACCTATCCCAATACCTTTCGCCGAGTTTGTCCGAATAAGCCGTAAGAGCATCTAATATTGTTCTGTTGTACCTCTCCACTTGTCCGTTGGCTCGAGGTGAAGCCACAGCGTTAAGAATGTGGTTTATTTTAGAATCATTGCAAAAATGTTTAAATTCATGTGACGTAAAAGATGAACCTTGGTCAGATATTAGTCGATCGGGGTATCCGAACGTACAAAAAGTATGTTCTAGTGCTCGTATAGTTGGTGCGGACTTGAGATTCCGTAGTGGCGTCAGAATGCAAAATTTGGTGAACCCATCAACCAGAACAAGTAGATAAAGGTTGCCGTTCGTACTTTTGACAAAGGGCCCTAAGTGGTCTATATGAACTGTATCAAAGGGCTTATTAACTTTGTGAATCGGATGCAAGAGCCCTTCTTTGGGTCCAGAAGGTTCCTTACTATACGCGCATTCCAAACATGAACGTACATATTTCTTGATAAAACGTTTCATCTTAGGAAACCAAAAGTCTTTACTAATTTTGTCGATGGTTTTGTCAACACTAAAATGGCCAATATCATCATGATTGAGTTTACATAACTGAAATCGCGCCATTTTCGGAACAACCCATTTAAGTTCTTCACCAACTCTACGAAATAATTTATTATTTTTTAGTACATAGTTTTTCTTAATATCTGAATACTCGGTATCCTCCAAAACTTTCCTAATTCGCTGAGACTCTGTATCTTGTAGTTGTAGAGTAAGTAACCAATCTTCTGGAGATATTCTATAAACAGTCGGGACTGGGTCATCGTTTACATCCGATTCACAAGGCAAAGCATTCCTACTCAAGGCATCTACATGTGACATTGTATGACCGGGTTTATATTGTATATCAAAATCGAATTCTTGCATCACTATCCACCAACGAGCTATGCGGGGTATCAAATCCCGTTTACTAAATGTAGCTCGTAAAGCAGAACAATCCGTAATTAAAGTGAAACGAACACCTAATAAATAAACTCGAAACCTCTGAAGCGAAGCCACAAAAGCCAATGTTTCGAGCTCATACGAATGGTAATTTTGCTCGTCTAGAGAAGTCTTTCTACTGAAATATGCTACAGGTTTCAGTTGATCTGCATCATATTTCTTCTGTAGTAAGATTCCGCCTAATCCATGTTTACTAGCATCCGTGTGTAAGAAAGTCTCACATTTAGGGTCATATATACCTAGCACAGGTCTCTGTATCAATGATTCCTTTAGTTTTTCAAATGCCTTCTGTTGTTCATTATTCCAGCACCATGTCATGCCTTTCCTAGTTAGGTCAGTAAGCGGCCTTGCTATGGTTGCAAAATTCTGTATGAATTTTCTAAAATAGCTAGCCAATCCAATGAACTGCCTAACTTCATGTACATTGCATGGTGTTGGAAACTGTTCTACTGCACTAATTTTATGTTTTCCAGGTCTAATTCCGCGTTCGCTTATTTCGTAACCGAGATATTCCAATTCTTCTTGGAAAAAGTTACATTTTTGTAGATTCAGAGTTAAATTTGCCTTTTGAAGTAATTGAAATGTATTCTCAAGTCTAACAAATTCCTCATCAAAATCTTTTCCGGGTATGAGTATGTCGTCCATATATGCGAGAGCGGAATTAAACCTAGCGTTGCCGAGGACTTGGTTAATTGTCCGTTGAAATACTGCCGGAGAATTAACCAATCCAAACGGCATTTTCTTAAACTGATAAAGACCATCCGGGGTAATAAAAGCAGTGAGGTGTCTACAATGGTCACTTATTGGGATTTGGTAATAACCACTAGCTAAGTCAAGAGACGAATAATATTTATTACCATTAAGCATATCAAGTTGATCATCGATTCTAGGCATAGGGAAATGATCTTTCTTAGTTTTTCGATTCAATGCTCTAAAATCGACACATAAACGGTACCCTCCTGTCTTCTTCTTTACCAGAATAATAGGGCTCGCGTAAGAAGAATTTGATTCTTCTGCAACATCGTTGTCAATAAGATCTTTGACCATCTCGCGCACCTTTTCTCTTTCAACATTACTTAAACGGTAAGGTCTGTAGACTACAGGAGTGGTATCGTTCAGTTCGATGTTCATTTCAGTTGTTTTTGTGCACCCCAATTCCGACAGAGATTGTGCAAAGCAGTTTCTATAGGTATTTATTAACTCTAATACGGCTTGACGCTGCTGTGATGTTAAGTTAGGATTTATTTTAACTTCACTCATAGTAAATGGGACTAAAGGGTCGCTGCTAATGTGATTACAAGTTAATTCAATGTCTCTAGGAATTTCTGCTGTTAATATTCGTTTACTACGTGAAAATATGGAGTTGCCAGTAAAGAAAATGGGCTCATCTGAAAAATTCCAAACCGCAACTTGGCATTCTCCATCATTAACATTATAGACGCCACCCATTACACAATAGTTAACATTTTCTAACTTCCTGACACTATCTTCTATATAAACGTCACAACTCGATTTCTCATCACTCACGCAATCAATATAATCGAATTTGTTTATAACTGTATCTATTTTTATTCGCAGGATAATCTTGTCAGTTTTATCGGCATCAATGTTTATATTTGACAAACCGTCCTTGTCTGCTCTTTTTAAAATGTCAAGTTTGTCATGGGTTTTTATGACAATCACATCAGCCCTTTCAGTAAAGTCTTGACCGACTAGCAAGGGTTCATTAAGTAAAGAAGATTCTATAATGTAAGCATCAATGTCTGCCGTAACCTCTCCGATACACAAATTAAACTTTGTCCTGCCTAAAGGGATCGTTGAGCCACTGCCAAATGCCACATGCGTTTAGTAGTAGCATTTTATCGTAGTAGTATTCATCCACTGAGTCGCCTACCTTCATTCGTCTATCTAACATATCTGACAATAAAGCTCCATAATTACTCTCCGAAGGAAATGCTTTTATCAGTTTATCCTGCCATTCGGTCCATGTTAAGAGAATGGTTTGGAGACCTTCATACCATTTCTTAGCATGACCGCCTAACTTGGGCAAAGCATAATGAGCTGTCTGTTCGTCGGTCCATTTGTATATTTTCGCGCATTCATTAACCTTGGCTATCCATCCCTCAATGCGTTGATTTTTCTGCGATGGGTCAAATGTGGGTATAATATTTTTATCATAAGACATTTGCGAATGTGTACGCGTAACACTTTGAATAATTTGCGAGATATCATTAATACTAAGTAATAAGCTAGGGTTACTTGCAGAAGTGTCCAATCGATCTGCTGTAGTTGACTGTACCAGCTGAGAAGGCTCTGCCACCGTAGCTGGCTCGCATGGTGGACGCGCACCCTGCTGGTCCACACCAATCACGCTCGGAGTACCGGGCACATCCCGGAGCCGCGACTGTGTCGTTTCCTGTAATTGTTACATAAGTGCGATACATATGTGAGCACACAAACAATGAACCTAAACTAATAATTAAATAAAAATAAAAAAAAGGATCTAATGAAAACGGGAGACGTTCAAAATTGAACCACCGGTGCCAATAAAAAGTAAAGAAACGAAATTAGAAGGTCATATATGCCATGAAGTCATATTATGTACAGTAAATTCAGCGGAAATAAAAATTTATTCTAATATTGAGGGTAGTAGTATATAATTAATACAATATTTAACGAATTACAGATCTGATATTCGACTACAGATTTGAACTATTATGCCCAAAACAAAAAGGAAATAGGTTGGTTATTTTTAACATATTGTAAACCTAATTTTGAAAATACATTTGAAATAATTTAGTATTACACATTTCCGCTACCTAGTCTATAGTCAAATCCTAACTTTCATAAATGCTAATAACTAATCATTCGTAAGTTATACTTGTACGGTAATATATAAGAAATTGGTACTGACATGTAGGTAGGTATATATAAGAAATTGGTACTGACATGTAGGTATAATATTAAAACTAACATAATACAATTAATAAATTCTAACATTCGGCCTTTCCTGACACTAAGTTTGTCCTCAAACTTATTCAGAATATTACACATGAAAGTTTAAAACAACAGCATACAACAACTACTTACACAGACTTAATCTTGCTAGTAACCCCACAAAAACTGTTGAAAATACCCGTGGATCTATCAACACGGTCGCCAAATATTTTCAACCTGTAGGCTAATAAAATACCGATTGATCTATCAAAATCGTATATTTTATCGTCCTTTTTATACATATCGTTTAACTCTAACATAAATTACTACCTTAATTGAAAATACCCGTGGATCTATCAACACGGTCGCCAAATATTTTCAACTTTTCAGGCTATAATATACCGATTGATCTATCAAAATCGGATACATTATCGCCCCTCTGATACATTCTTTAATCTAACATATATATTCGTTCCAAGGTTGGAAATACCCATGGATCTATCAACATGGTCACTCAATATTTCCAATCCCCGACCGTTAAAATATAGATTGATCTATCAAAATCATATATTTCAAGGTCGCTGTCTATTGATTGAAAATACCCATGGATCTGTCAACATGGTCACCCAATATTTTCAATCTAACTGACAGTTGAACACTCTATAAAAATCCTGCCTATTTAACTATCCCTAGCTTTCATAGTATCGTATTCAGCAAATTAATCTATATTTAATTCCCTTTTTATCTTCCCAAATTAGTTCTCAAACACATAGAATCTAAAAATATTAGCGTAGGACTGACTTATATCTCTATATCTTATTATTATATATCTTATTACTAATGTTTATCACGAAATCAAGAATCAGAAATTCACAAAAATAAAGATTTATAACTTTATACCTAATTATGTTTTTCATTTAACCCATCTACATTAATTCAAGCTCACTATTACTGCTACTACTATATTCGTTATCATTTTCATCATCATTGGAGATGGCTATCCAAGGTTTAATGCGGTCGGCTGCCCACGTGTTGCAGTATCTCTTTTGTGTTATTTTGGTTCCTGGTATATCTGATACTTCATACCTATCATTTTCTAGAATTTTACTTATTCGAAAAGGTCCCGTAAATTTTGGAAGTAGTTTCTTGCTTTTACCGTCATTATTCGGAGAAGGTTTTAGAATTTTCACTAAGTCTCCTACCTCATAAAGTCTTGCCTTAATTTTCTTTCTATCGTATCTATCTTTCTGAGCGTGTTGATCCTTCTCTATGTGCTTACTTATTTCGTCTCTTATTTCGCGTACATCTCCTAGATGTCGGGTTTCATTTAAAATCGAACTAAAAATATTATCACCCTTACTAACCATTGGAATGGCAAATAGTGCTTCAGACGGTGTCTTACCTATGCCTTTGTTGAGAGTGTTATTTAAGCCCCATTGTAATTTTCCCAGCGACCTATCCCAATACCTTTCGCCGAGTTTGTCCGAATAAGCCGTAAGAGCATCTAATATTGTTCTGTTGTACCTCTCCACTTGTCCGTTGGCTCGAGGTGAAGCCACAGCGTTAAGAATGTGGTTTATTTTAGAATCATTGCAAAAATGTTTAAATTCATGTGACGTAAAAGATGAACCTTGGTCAGATATTAGTCGATCGGGGTATCCGAACGTACAAAAAGTATGTTCTAGTGCTCGTATAGTTGGTGCGGACTTGAGATTCCGTAGTGGCGTCAGAATGCAAAATTTGGTGAACCCATCAACCAGAACAAGTAGATAAAGGTTGCCGTTCGTACTTTTGACAAAGGGCCCTAAGTGGTCTATATGAACTGTATCAAAGGGCTTATTAACTTTGTGAATCGGATGCAAGAGCCCTTCTTTGGGTCCAGAAGGTTCCTTACTATACGCGCATTCCAAACATGAACGTACATATTTCTTGATAAAACGTTTCATCTTAGGAAACCAAAAGTCTTTACTAATTTTGTCGATGGTTTTGTCAACACTAAAATGGCCAATATCATCATGATTGAGTTTACATAACTGAAATCGCGCCATTTTCGGAACAACCCATTTAAGTTCTTCACCAACTCTACGAAATAATTTATTATTTTTTAGTACATAGTTTTTCTTAATATCTGAATACTCGGTATCCTCCAAAACTTTCCTAATTCGCTGAGACTCTGTATCTTGTAGTTGTAGAGTAAGTAACCAATCTTCTGGAGATATTCTATAAACAGTCGGGACTGGGTCATCGTTTACATCCGATTCACAAGGCAAAGCATTCCTACTCAAGGCATCTACATGTGACATTGTATGACCGGGTTTATATTGTATATCAAAATCGAATTCTTGCATCACTATCCACCAACGAGCTATGCGGGGTATCAAATCCCGTTTACTAAATGTAGCTCGTAAAGCAGAACAATCCGTAATTAAAGTGAAACGAACACCTAATAAATAAACTCGAAACCTCTGAAGCGAAGCCACAAAAGCCAATGTTTCGAGCTCATACGAATGGTAATTTTGCTCGTCTAGAGAAGTCTTTCTACTGAAATATGCTACAGGTTTCAGTTGATCTGCATCATATTTCTTCTGTAGTAAGATTCCGCCTAATCCATGTTTACTAGCATCCGTGTGTAAGAAAGTCTCACATTTAGGGTCATATATACCTAGCACAGGTCTCTGTATCAATGATTCCTTTAGTTTTTCAAATGCCTTCTGTTGTTCATTATTCCAGCACCATGTCATGCCTTTCCTAGTTAGGTCAGTAAGCGGCCTTGCTATGGTTGCAAAATTCTGTATGAATTTTCTAAAATAGCTAGCCAATCCAATGAACTGCCTAACTTCATGTACATTGCATGGTGTTGGAAACTGTTCTACTGCACTAATTTTATGTTTTCCAGGTCTAATTCCGCGTTCGCTTATTTCGTAACCGAGATATTCCAATTCTTCTTGGAAAAAGTTACATTTTTGTAGATTCAGAGTTAAATTTGCCTTTTGAAGTAATTGAAATGTATTCTCAAGTCTAACAAATTCCTCATCAAAATCTTTTCCGGGTATGAGTATGTCGTCCATATATGCGAGAGCGGAATTAAACCTAGCGTTGCCGAGGACTTGGTTAATTGTCCGTTGAAATACTGCCGGAGAATTAACCAATCCAAACGGCATTTTCTTAAACTGATAAAGACCATCCGGGGTAATAAAAGCAGTGAGGTGTCTACAATGGTCACTTATTGGGATTTGGTAATAACCACTAGCTAAGTCAAGAGACGAATAATATTTATTACCATTAAGCATATCAAGTTGATCATCGATTCTAGGCATAGGGAAATGATCTTTCTTAGTTTTTCGATTCAATGCTCTAAAATCGACACATAAACGGTACCCTCCTGTCTTCTTCTTTACCAGAATAATAGGGCTCGCGTAAGAAGAATTTGATTCTTCTGCAACATCGTTGTCAATAAGATCTTTGACCATCTCGCGCACCTTTTCTCTTTCAACATTACTTAAACGGTAAGGTCTGTAGACTACAGGAGTGGTATCGTTCAGTTCGATGTTCATTTCAGTTGTTTTTGTGCACCCCAATTCCGACAGAGATTGTGCAAAGCAGTTTCTATAGGTATTTATTAACTCTAATACGGCTTGACGCTGCTGTGATGTTAAGTTAGGATTTATTTTAACTTCACTCATAGTAAATGGGACTAAAGGGTCGCTGCTAATGTGATTACAAGTTAATTCAATGTCTCTAGGAATTTCTGCTGTTAATATTCGTTTACTACGTGAAAATATGGAGTTGCCAGTAAAGAAAATGGGCTCATCTGAAAAATTCCAAACCGCAACTTGGCATTCTCCATCATTAACATTATAGACGCCACCCATTACACAATAGTTAACATTTTCTAACTTCCTGACACTATCTTCTATATAAACGTCACAACTCGATTTCTCATCACTCACGCAATCAATATAATCGAATTTGTTTATAACTGTATCTATTTTTATTCGCAGGATAATCTTGTCAGTTTTATCGGCATCAATGTTTATATTTGACAAACCGTCCTTGTCTGCTCTTTTTAAAATGTCAAGTTTGTCATGGGTTTTTATGACAATCACATCAGCCCTTTCAGTAAAGTCTTGACCGACTAGCAAGGGTTCATTAAGTAAAGAAGATTCTATAATGTAAGCATCAATGTCTGCCGTAACCTCTCCGATACACAAATTAAACTTTGTCCTGCCTAAAGGGATCGTTGAGCCATTTCCGAAACCGCGAATATTTGGGGCATCATTATCTATTTTAGGTAAAGAATATTGGTCAACGATATCTTGTCGGATAAGTGTACAATCGCTTCCAAAGTCCACATAGCATTGGATACTAATGTTGTTGTTAATAATGGCTGTCTTATTATATTTAGAGTCAGACCTAGACTTTTGTGTTAATAAAGTTTTCTTATCAGATTTGGAACTACTGGTAGATTGAATATTGTTATCTTTAGGCCTATAACAGTCGTTTGCCGTATGTCCAAAGCGCTGACAGTTATCACACCGGACCATTGGCTTTGTACACTTATTCGACGTGTGACCTGGTTCCTTGCAGTTGTAACAGGAAACATCAGTCACCTTGCTGCGACAATGAGCAGCTCGATGTCCGATTTTATTACACTTAAAACATTTAATGTCATTGGATGTGGAATTGGAAGCCACTGTAGTGGCTGGTCGCTTTACGAAACGAGAACTAATATTACTTTCTCTGCACAAATCTTTGAGGAATTTCAATAAATCCTCCGGATCTGGGCACCTAGCGGAAGAAGCACTAGCCCTAATCGTCCTATCCTCTATCCCGTGCACCAAACAATCTACTGCTCTTTTCCCTGCAATGCCACATGCGTTTAGTAGTAGCATTTTATCGTAGTAGTATTCATCCACTGAGTCGCCTACCTTCATTCGTCTATCTAACATATCTGACAATAAAGCTCCATAATTACTCTCCGAAGGAAATGCTTTTATCAGTTTATCCTGCCATTCGGTCCATGTTAAGAGAATGGTTTGGAGACCTTCATACCATTTCTTAGCATGACCGCCTAACTTGGGCAAAGCATAATGAGCTGTCTGTTCGTCGGTCCATTTGTATATTTTCGCGCATTCATTAACCTTGGCTATCCATCCCTCAATGCGTTGATTTTTCTGCGATGGGTCAAATGTGGGTATAATATTTTTATCATAAGACATTTGCGAATGTGTACGCGTAACACTTTGAATAATTTGCGAGATATCATTAATACTAAGTAATAAGCTAGGGTTACTTGCAGAAGTGTCCAATCGATCTGCTGTAGTTGACTGTACCAGCTGAGAAGGCTCTGCCACCGTAGCTGGCTCGCATGGTGGACGCGCACCCTGCTGGTCCACACCAATCACGCTCGGAGTACCGGGCACATCCCGGAGCCGCGACTGTGTCGTTTCCTGTAATTGTTACATAAGTGCGATACATATGTGAGCACACAAACAATGAACCTAAACTAATAATTAAATAAAAATAAAAAAAAGGATCTAATGAAAACGGGAGACGTTCAAAATTGAACCACCGGTGCCAATAAAAAGTAAAGAAACGAAATTAGAAGGTCATATATGCCATGAAGTCATATTATGTACAGTAAATTCAGCGGAAATAAAAATTTATTCTAATATTGAGGGTAGTAGTATATAATTAATACAATATTTAACGAATTACAGATCTGATATTCGACTACAGATTTGAACTATTATGCCCAAAACAAAAAGGAAATAGGTTGGTTATAATTAATAGCTCAATATGATTGTAAAACTTCTAAGGGAAAAAAAGGAGAAAGAAAAAAAAAGTTAATCAAGAATCTACATGCCTGTGATTTTTGTTGTTCCGTTGTAATGATTTCTCTGTCCACATTAACCTGTCGTCTCGCAGTGTACAGCTCAGCCCCCTCTTCAAAAACACCGCTTCGCGTATCAGAAGTTCGACGATGTTTGGTCTTGCGACGGTGTTTCTTCTTAGCCCGCGATTCTCGACTTTGTCTCGTTCGTGACGTAGAAAATTCTGAACTGGAACTGCGTCTGCGACGACGTTTGCGTCGGCCTGAGCGCCTTCCATGGCTTCGGGAGCGTCGTTCGTAATGTCCATCGTCATTATCGCTGCCCATATTGGTTCGTTATCCCACTTGCTGATATAAAATCAGCAGGGGTAATAAAACAAATTCTTAGTTGAATCTTACTTTGTTTCTTTATATTACGTTCTCCTTTTCACAGTCTACTCGCTTCAACGGTACGCTATCGACTGCCAGTCCGCCCGACATGTCAGTACTACATTACCTATCTTTCAAAAGTGAACATAGAATATAAAATAAATATAATCTGTACGCCATTATGACAAGAGAAATACATTATTATTTTTAACATATTGTAAACCTAATTTTGAAAATACATTTGAAATAATTTAGTATTACACATTTCCGCTACCTAGTCTATAGTCAAATCCTAACTTTCATAAATGCTAATAACTAATCATTCGTAAGTTATACTTGTACGGTAATATATAAGAAATTGGTACTGACATGTAGGTAGGTATATATAAGAAATTGGTACTGACATGTAGGTATAATATTAAAACTAACATAATACAATTAATAAATTCTAACAGAATGTCTAATCCCAAGTTCAAATCCCTAGTTTCAAATCCCGAGCGAATCAGTGAAAACCTCAGTATTTGTAGATTATTCGCCAGAGCACTACCGTGTTTAGGATGGTCCGCTTTGCAATACAAAGTAACAAAGTATATTAAAACTTAAAAGGAAACGGACTCTGAATCCAAGGAAGCTGGGCTCAGAAAACCTTGCACTGTCTATCCTATATTATTGCCGGGTATAGCCCCAGATCACTATAATAGTAGGTACTAGGTATAGCTTGACAAATCAGCACGTAAACTTTAAAAATAGTTCACTTTCTACTCTTTTCTGTCGAGCTATAGAGTATGTTATTCGCAATAATATTCCTAAACAAAGCCTTTTATTATCGCCGATTAATTTATAATTTGATATAAATAAAGTGAGGTTAAGTACTTATTTTTTTTCAATGGCGACGCGCGCACCAACCAATTTTAATAAACATTTGTTACAATAATTAATGGCGATACTAAAAATATAATTGTTGCACATTTGAAAATCTAAATCTAAGCCTATCAAATAAAATCAAAATTATAAAGTAAGTAGGTAACATTATGTAGGTAAGGTCAACGTGAACCCTAAAACCCACAACTCCTTTGTTACAAAATGACGTCAGACTCCTCGGACACAGTGAAATAATAAATATGTGAGTGCGTAAAATTTATATGAAGAAAAGGACAGCGCTATACGTTATACGATTCAACCTGGAGACAAGTTATTATTATTGCATAAGTAAAATACAAAGATGGGAGTTTTGGCGGGAAGCCGAAGAGTATTACAGTTTGGCTCTCGTATCTTTCTTTATATCAACTATCAGTGCATTTTCGATTATTTAACGTAACGTAATAATGGTGGAATATTACGTGTTGAGTGTTTTCGAAGATACACAAGTTCCTTGGCAAGTGATGCGAGAGTTGAAATGTGATTTTTCGGGTTCCTACCACAAGGTGTGACTTGACTAGGCTTGCTCTGACTCTGAATTGACTAATTGACCATATGAACTTGAAAATTTATATAACTTGACACTGGCAAATACACTAACGTGTGTGTCCATGAATGTCCCGTGTAAGCAGGCTATAAATACAAAACCTGACACTGGCAATACATTCGTGTGGGTCCATAAAAGAAAAGAAAATAAAATATAAAGATAAGACCAGACTAACATAACCTACCTATTCTTGTCGAAGTTGTTTTTTCTCATTTTCCTGAGTTTTAGATCACTAAACTTCTTTTTTTTATTGGCTTTGTTTGCCATGTTGATAAAATAATAGATATATTTCGTAGGTACTTTCTTAATATGAAATTATGATAGTTATGTGATGCAGCGCAATGAAGCACAGGACTAGTCTCGGCAAGGCAAAAACCTTGACTCGTGTGAAGTGTGAACGATTCGAGGCGTAGCGACCAGCGGGCAGCGGGAGGTGCGGTGCTAACCATTGTCACAGAATAAATAATACTTAGTACTAACGTGCCTGTATGGACTTACGGCTCGCGTGCAGAGGATAGATATCATTGCCGTGGTGCGGAATTAATGTTTCTTGTTATTTATTATTTTAGTTTTTAATAATTATATAACTATAATAACCTTTTAGAAAAAAAGTAATTACTGTTAACCCTCAAACATTTCAAATAAGTATAAGCTAAGCACAGTATTATGTCTAATATCAAATTAAACTTAGTATGTACTTAGTATTAGTAGGTAACCAATTAATTATAGTTTTAATGCTTCAAGTCAAACTAAAGTAATGTAGAAATATATTTCTTTTTTTTTCTATCAAGTCAATTAACTGTCGTGTCGAGTCAATCGTGTTTTGGACTTTTTTTTTGACGATTGCATTTTATTTATATAGCCTACTATCTGTGCCCCGCGGTTCCACCCGCGTGATCTTCGTTCACGTGGGAATATCGAGATAAAAAGAACCCTGTCTTATTCCTTAAAAAGAACCCTATGTAGGTATTATACCTACAAACCAAATTTCAGGCCAATCGGATCGGTAGTTTTGGCGTGAAGGAGTAACAAACATCCAACCATCCATCCGTCCTCACAAACTTTCACATTTATAATATTATTATATGTATATCTTTACTATAACTAATATCATAAAGAGAGAATCTTTGTTTGTTCGTTTTTTTGTTTGTTTGTAACGCTACGAAACTACAGGACCGATTTAATAAATTCTTTTACTTATGAAAATAAATGAAATATGAAGCTTAATTCAGTGTGAGTAACATAGGCTATATAATAAGGTTTTGATGAAAAATAGGGATCCGTAAGAAAACTGCAATATTGTAAACCAAGGTGTCATCTCATCATTGACAAAAATAAAAATTTATTTGCGTGTACTGTGAAAACATTGATGGTAGAATAAAACAATGTACTAGGGGTTTATAGTACTTATCAATATCTACAAAATTTTCAGCGGACATTATATCTATCCATCTATGTTGGTTTAGTCACAATAATCGAAGTAGTCATTATATTTCATGCGCTGTTAAAACTATTAGTTGTAGATTAAAGTTATGTACTAAAGATTTGTAGTACTTATCAATATCTACAAAATATTCAGTGGACATTATATCCATCTATTTTGGTTCAGTCATAATCTTAGAAGTAGTCATCATTTTTCATACACTGAAAACTAAAAAGTACAAAGATTAAAAATATATTGGTAGGTATAATACTCATAACTCGCAGTCGGCGTACAATCTCCAACTCCAATCGACAGAGCAGTTTGAGTTTGTTTGTCTTGTTGCCATCCTACGGCACTTGGCAGCCTCAATACTGGAAGGGCGTTCTTTTTTAAAATCTTTCGTTTTGCTGATTCTCGTATGTCCTCCACTTTAAAATGTAGTTCACAAACCAGGTGGTACGCAGTGAAGTTGTTTGCTAAATCATTTCGACGGATCAGTTTCAGCCATTGGAGGCGTCTGTAAAAAAAATATATTTCCCTTTATTCTGGGGAAAAAAGTTAACTGCTGCAGCCTTCGGCGAAATCATCAGGATTAGTGCCAAGTACTAATCCTGATGTACCTTTAATATTTACTTATCTATACTAAAATAACATAATAATTAGGTACTTAAGTACTTACCAACTTTATCGGTCGACTACCCACATTTTATTGATAAATTTGTTAATTGTTATAGTTTCTCATGTTAACGACTTCTGTCTTTTTGAGAAATAAATACCTTTCTAATCCACCGAACAGTATGTCTAGCACGAAATTTTTGACAGACAGACAGACACAGACAGTCAGTCACACAACCATAGGGTGAGTCCAGACTAAAAACCATGTTGTAAAACTTATTACTATACTTAAAACGGTCAAATCCACGTCCGCGACACATATTATCGTCCACACTATCGAAACATGTTATAATATAATCTAACTACGTTTAAAACGTAATAACATGTTTTGTTACATAGTGTGGACGCACCCTTAGTTGCAACATGTAGGTACATATATATACGCTCAAATTCGATACGGTTGAGATTGTCGAAAAATCTCGTGGTAGGGGATACCAAGCCTAGTACTTACTACAGATAAATAATACTACATCTAATAGAGTGTACATTGTTTCCCCCTCACCAATCGGGGCTTCCTCACCTCACCCCGCCACCGATTGTGAGTTGTTGAGGACCCGAATTGGTCGCGCACGACGCGACGAATCAGCGAGAGCGAGACGGTTATATTTTCGTCACGTAGCACATTAACGAGTGTAGTAGGTAGGTCACTCGTGTGTCACCTTTTCCTCCATAATATCTTATATTTATTTATTAATCTAGATACTGATTTTACTCGACCGAAAAAACGAAATACCTACGTATTTAAAAAAAGAAACCAATAAGGTACTAGTAGATAGGTAAGTAAGTATATAAAATGTATTCTTACCTTTCGGAGTTATCGGGTATTCTAAAAAACGTCATCCGTGGGTGCGTTAATGTAGAATTCAAGCAACCAAAAACAGCACAATATCGCCTACAGCTGTCTTTTGCCATGTTTAATAAGTATTTGTATTTATTTTAATTCTCGTATATTGCACAAATCGAACACCGTTCTTCCGCCACTGCGGCGCAACTGTGTGTCTTCTGAGTGTATACCGAACTTGAGGCACGAAGTCACAGAATAAACAATAGTACTATGGCGTAGGTTAAGTTAAGACTCGCGTTCCAGCCGTTTTTTTGTTACTCTGATTTCCCATTATTAGTCTTAAGAGTAAATAATATTTGTTTAAATATATTATTATGTACAATGTACACTTTTCGCGTCGTAATGCTTCGAAACTATTATTATTTAAATAAAATATACTAAAAATAGCATTTTAAAGTAATATAGTATCTATATAATACTTAGTTCTATAAGTGTGCAAATTTGTAAGGTCTGATATGAAATACTTTTTTTTAATATTTTTTTTATGATAGTGAGTGACAAGACGAGCTCATCAGATGCCTGATGGTAAGCATCATGATTGCCCATATCAGACACAATGCCACCCAGTATTTTAAAATTCAAAATTCTGCGCGGCACTGCACTGCGCCTATCATCCTGAGATATGAGTTGTTGAATCTCATCATGCCCAGTAATTTCGCTGGTAACATTGCCCTTCATATACCGGAACACAGTAATGTTTGCACATTACTGCTTGGCGGATGAATAACTGGCAAAGGTGTTGTACTTCCCCAGGCGGCCTCCTGCAAAAGAGGCCTACCACTACAAAAAAAAATCTTATATTTCTTATTATTATGAAATACTTTTGTTATCTTACTCGTTAGAAGTACCCTCCGTTGTTTCTCCTGCCTGTAGGTTTTCTTGTTTTAATCTTTTTCTTTCTCTATAAAGAACAAAATTACATTTTTTTTTTTTTATTATAGTTAGTGACAAGACGAGCTAATCAGGTGCCTGATGGTAAGCATCATGATAGGTATAGTGGGATGGCATATGGTGGGAGTGGGACATAGCGGGAAGAGTAGAAAGTGTAATATAGAGATCATATAGTAAAGATGCTGAATAAATAATAGTAGGTATTTAGTAAGGAGCCGGATTCCAGATAGCATTGCTATCATCATGGCTAACGCAAAAAATTTGTGATACCTAGATACTAGATACCTACCTGCTATTTATTATAGTCGATTTCTTGAAATAACATCATCCGCCAAGCAGTAATGTGCAAACATTACTGTGTTCCGGTATGAAAGGCAAAGTCACCAGCGAAATTACTGCGCATGATGTGATTCAACAACTCATATCTCAGGGTGACAAGCGCAGTGCAGTGCCGCGCAGAATTTTGAATTTTAAAACACTGGGTGGCACTGTGTCTGATATGGGCAATCATGATGCTTACCATCAGGCACCTGATTAGCTCGTCTTGTTACTCATTATCATAAAAAAAAACAGTGGAATACAAAACATCGATTTAGTAAATTTTCCATAGGATTGTGTCAAACTGCTAAGAGCTTGCTAAGAAGTCCTCTTTCCTGTTGGTTCAAACGTACACCCATACACCATCCTATCCTAATATATATATATATATATATATACTATTATAAAGGCGAAAGTTTGTAAGTATGGATGTATGTATGGATGTTTGTTACTCTTTCACGCCAAAACTACTGAACCGATTGGGCTGAAATTTGGTACGTAAGTAGCTTAGACCCTGGAATAACACATAGGGTACTTTTTATCCCGATATTCCCACGGGAACGAAGACTACGCGGGTGAAACCGCGGGTCACAGCTAGTACAAAATGAAAATACATAGATATGAAGAAATAGGGAATAATTTTCCACTCCATTGTTTGTGGTAGAATATGGCGTTCCATGGGGGAGGCCTATGTTCAGCAGTGGACGTCTTCCGGCTGATGATAATGGCTAGGTAATGCCTGAACAGCGCATATCCGATATCAAAAACATAAAAAAAACATACACGCCTTTTTCCCGAAGGGGTAGGCAGAGGTGTACCCAGGACTCAGTCCCATAATAGATACACCCACATTTCGCCAGTATGTTATTGGTCCCATGTAATAGGGGGCGAGCCTATTGCCATCTACCGGGCACAGTTCCAGACTCCAGGCAGTTATTGAGATAATTCCTCATAGAAAATCCAATATTTAACACTGCCTGACCTGGGGATCGAACGCGGGACCTCTTGATTGGCAGTCGAGCATGCGCCCTCTACGCCACCGAGGCAGTCTATCCGATATCAAAGTAATAATAATAAATAAATATTAATTTACTCGTGTATTACATTTTTAATTAAAACTGTTTTGAGCGATCGTTATTAATTAAGCAGAGGTAGGTATAAATAATTAATTTGACTATTTCTCGCCCTAAAACGTAATGAGGCTATCTATTTATTATACAATGTGGCAATTAATACTAAATAATATGTAGTGTAAAATCTGTTGATGTTTTAATAACGTGTGGAACATTATAATAATAATAATAAATAAATAAATATGGGACAACTTCCACACACGGTCATCTGGTCCCAAACTAGGCTAAAAGCCTGTACTATGGTAACCAGATGACTGATATACATACTTATGTAAGCTTATAACACCAAGACACAGATCAAACAGACATGTTCATGCACACAAATGTTTGACCTGGCCGGAGATCGAACCCGGGACCTGCGGCACAGAAAGCAGAGTATAGACAATAATAAAACGTTATAATTACCCTACCTATCATAAAATAATTAAATTTTATTAATAATATTATCCTATCGCTATGAATCATATTCTATCTATGATTAATATTATTTAAGCATGAACAGACGATCGAACTTTGTACGGCCAACCAAACCATTGTGCTCCCTTATCTACGACCCGAACCGTTCGGTACGGTGTGCACTGTTCACGCCACACGATCGAGCCTCTGATGTGCAAGCAACCTTACCACCGTACCAAGTAATAACAATAAAATTGTTTGCCGCACAGTGCGTCAGACGATCGAATATGGTTGGTATGATGGCAAACCAATTTCGAGTCACAGTCACAGATTAGGTAGCACAATGAAACGGTCGTACAAAGTTCGATCGTCTGTTCGTACTTTTATTAAATATTGCTTAGTACCTTATTGCTGACTGACGACATAAGCCGTGTGTAGTTAACGAAAGAATGAAGGAAATGGACTAGGTACTTCACAATGTGAAGTTCACATCTGTTTCGTCCTTCATTCAATACTTCAATAAAGATTGAACTAGTTCAGTAGTAGTTCTGATATATTATTTTCTGTTTACATAATATAAGAAAAAAATAAGTAAAAGAAAATCTCGCTTTATTTTTAATCTGCAGGTCAAACTATCCAGCAAAATCATAATTTAAATTTAAAACGTCAAACAAAAGCTCTCTTTTGTGTCGCTGAATTAATTCAACTACTTACTGAACTAAATATAATATACTTCACAGAGATGAAAAGACATGGTATAGGTACTAAGTATATATAACATATTTTCTTCTTAGTGACACAATAATATTATGTGTCACTAAGAAGAAAATATTTTAGCTATATACACTATACATAATACATATTATGTATAGTGTATATAGCTAAAAGAGGTGGTCGTTAAATCAATTAACTGTTTTTATAAACAGCTTTATGTTCGTCAATGAATTAACTGTTTATCTTCAACCTAGGACGATTTTCGTTCAAGTCTTCAACGAAAAAACCTGTTGAAAATATAAACCTAATAAATTCCGTCAACGTTAACGCAACTTGCAATGCATCCAAACCCGTTACCCGTTGACGAAAAACAGCTACAATAATTTAATTTAATAACCGTCAATTGTCAATGACACACCTCTAATGGCTGACATTAAAATGTCAGTTTTATAAAAATTAATTTTTAGAATTACCGAAGCTTTTTAACAAATTACGTTTACCACTCGTTTGACTTGCCTATGTACCGTCGAAACTAATGCAAGCGCGATTCAGAATATCGGTGTTTTTTAACAGCGCCATCTAGTTTATGAATAAGTAATCTTTGTAAACATAATAATAATGTGCAGAGCTTATTCTCCTATTATTAAATTTATAAAATAAATCTGGATTTGGGCTTTATTTGCGCTAAAACATACACATTTTATATAGCAAAAAAACCATACAATACCGTATGTTTTTTTTGCTATTTAAAAAAACATTTTTAATATTGTAAAAAAGTAGTTTTTAGGTTACTTTATAACATAAAAACTACTAAACTTTTTTACAATTTTCATAATCGAATCGATCGATCAATACGAAGGAACTGAGGTTTTCTCTAACAAAATATGTTTTCGCGCAAATAAAGGCCAACTACAGAGCCTACTACAAACAACTGAGTGGAAAATTATTTTATAGGTTAGGTATGATTATAGGTAGGTTTCAATGAAATTATTTTGAAAAAATATCAACTCGTAAAGTGACGCCGCGCCGGTGTCCGGTGTCCGGTACGATTTCCGACGACTTCGTAGAAATTAGGAGCAAACGCACCAGATACAAAACGAAACCTTTTGATAGCACGGAGCGGCAACGTCGCGGTTCCCTAGTGTTTTTGAGGCGCGAATGCGATGTTGCCGCTCCGCGCGCTATCTCGCAGCGGCGATATAGCGCGGCTCTACTCCCGCAAAGTACCTACCTAATAAGTAATGTGTATTTTTGCTTGCTCGCACCGTTGCGTCATGCCGCACAAAGTGTTGAGTCGCACAGTCTTCAGTCTGACAACATCGCACATACAATATCAAAACTTGTCTCGCAAACCAATGCTTTAAGAAAAAGACGTCTTCCACATTCGTCAGTAAAGTAAGGCCGTACGAGCACGAGCCACTAATGTTGTCTCGGTCGTACTTCGGTCTTAGGTACGTCTTTCTATCTTTGTTGTTCATTATATTGCACTGTGCAAACTGCACACTGAGCAAATAGCACGTACCAGTTGTCGAGTACGCGCTGGGAGAACGTACCCT
Organism: Hemistola chrysoprasaria; assembly: GCA_947063395.1. Taxonomy (NCBI): domain Eukaryota; kingdom Metazoa; phylum Arthropoda; class Insecta; order Lepidoptera; family Geometridae; genus Hemistola; species Hemistola chrysoprasaria. The sequence continues at coordinate 558,543 of OX346724.1, forward strand.
ATCTCCCTATTTCTTAAAATCAATGCTCGCAACTCGCAAATAAATCGACTGTGTTCTACTGTCTAGTATACGAACCACTACAAAAGGAAAATTTGTCGAATTTATTAGGCTGTGTAAATAATACAGGCTATAAAATAATTTCATGGGGCAATCAATGACGTTGAATCGCTTGTATTTACTCTGAGGGGGCAATGGAAGCCTAAATTGGTCATAATGAGTTAAGAATAACAGCAGGAAACGTAGAGATCGAGCAATATTTGTTTGGCTTAATCTTAACCCTAGATCACGCCAACTACAACCACCACCAACACAACATACACCAACCACACGCCAAAATTACGACGAGCACCTCCTTATCAGACCTCCCAACCGTTGTCTGTCCCGAATCTAGTCCCCGCTTAGTAAGGAGGTACTTTATAATACATATATAAGTATTAAGTATGTCAATGTCTTCATTATGTCATCATAAATAATGTTTTCAAAAGTAGAGGAAAGATGAGCTTTTGTACTTTAAGTGGTTGACGAACTCAAAACCGTGGCTGCAAGAAACATTTCCGAAACCGTAATCTTACCTCGAAATGGGAAGATGACCACGGCAGAGATTTGGAAAATTAACCCATTCGCAATGTCAAGAACCTAAGAACAGTACCTAGATTTTTTATTTTAACAAAATTATGAACAGTAGTTCATGTTAGGCCGGTCGGTGAGTTTAGGGTTGTCACTTTTATTTTTAGTTAAAAATTATTACCTATAATATGTCAGTTCAATTTGGGTTGAAGTGTTGTATAACGCTTCATCAGTTTGAGTCTCTTTATGTTCTTTCAAAGGCACATTTAAGCATGGCAAACAATTCTTCCTTAATAGTTTTCGATGAGAGTTAACGGATATGTCTTCTGGTTTGAAATGTATTTGACATACTCGTACATCAGCCGGTCTTGGCTTGTTGGACAAATCTTCGCGATCGATTGCTCGGAGCCATTGTAATCGCCTGAAACCATTAAACAAATCGGTCAAATGAAATAAATCACTTGTGGAATACGCATTTTAGAAAATCTATTTTATAAAAGAGCTGGTCTTAGTTTGTTTATTCCACTATGACACAAAAACGACTGGACTGATTTTGATGGAACTTTTTTGTTCGTTAGGTCAAACTTAAAAACTGTTACTTGAACGCGATACACTCATGACTCACGCCACGGTCCACACTGCCGAATACCGAGAGACCCTCAGATTATGCTGTGTGCGTGGCAGTGCGTGCATACATGGCGCGCACACATCCAGACCGGCAGCAGCCTCTTACTATGAAGACGAACTACAGTTACTGTTCTTAATATACAGTGGTAACATTGAGTAAATATACCTACATAGGTATAACATATTATGTTTTTGTACAATACAGTATCAAATTTATTATTATTTTAATCTATCAGCACGCATCATTTAAATACAAATGTTCAGATAGGTACTTACTTTTCTTCTTCAAAAGGTATTCTGAAGAATGATAATTCCGGGTTTGAGGAGTCGGTATTGAGGCACCCGAATACACTACAATATTTTTTGCCTCTCTTCGAAGTCATGATAAACCATTTTTTTTAATAAAACTGCGGTAAATAACTAAATAAATAGGCCGGTGAGAGCAGGCGAATGTAAGCGCGCGTATAGCGTAGATACTTGAACGCATGCAATCAGACTCACGGCGCGGCCCACACTGCCAACACCCGAGTCCCCCTCACAGCCGTGGGCCACGACCCCACAGATTATGCTATCTGCGACGGCTGTAAAATGGCGATTTTTAGACATTTTTTGTTCCTATGGGTGATGACTGACGTTAAACGATTATTACTGAAATTGTTTTTTTCATTATTTGATTAAGAGAAACCTAAGGCTAAGCAAGGGCGTCGCCAAGGGGGGGAAGGGGGGGGGGTTAATTTATTTAAAAAATTTAAATATTTAAATCACTAAATATTTTAGTGCATATAAGTCTACTCCAATGCTCCTATGTTCGCCCGCGTCGCTTAGTATAAAATTTAACATTGAACTTCATAGGGTGAAAAATCGTTCAATCCAAATTAGGCTTTAAAACAATCAAGTAAATAGAGTTTAAATTCAAATAATAGAAATTCAGTAGATGTCAAAGCGCGTAATTGTCAGTGATGGACCCCTTTTTGTGAAGCTTGTTCAGGAATTGTGTGTCTGTAGAAGGAAGCGATTCAACGTCATTGATTGTAGGTTATAAATATGCTCTGATTGCAAATGATATCGTTATTACGTTTGTATGGGCAATTCGTCGGGCGCTGGCTTGAACGAATTAACCACTGGACGCGCCGTCTTTCCGTTCTCGCCTAGGACGATTTAACCACTGGACGCGAAACGTACATTGGTGGATATTGTTTTCGGAAATCCTAAACCGCACCTAATTTCACTTCATTAATATCCAATCGCTTCTACTTTTATTCCATTTCCTATCACCTATCCCTTTTCCCCTTGCGCACGCTACTTTAGATCGGCTCGCCCACACTGGCGAACATAGCCGAATCCCGCACGACGGGGCCCGATGCAGCAAATGCATCTGGTTCTGCACCTATTAGGAGGCAAAGAAGCCTCCAGATGCTCCGACGACTTCACCTGAAGAACACGCGCCTGGATGCGCCCGCGCTCGGTCTTCTTTTCGCTTGGTGGCCATCGCTCGACGCCATTTTTTACTACTCCGCGTGTGAAACCGTGTGAACTATTATTGTTTTATATCGACGAATACCTACGTCCCTGCTATAGTGTTACACCCCCGCACCGCTATTTATCCTGGATTTGTTGCTGGACTCTTGGGGCCGAGGACGACGCCATAGGTACGTGCGCTCCTTCCTTGTTCATATTATTGGTTTCCCCAGTTTTCCTAGCAGCGATCCTTTCCGCCGAAAATACAGTCCACTCATATCGAAAACCCTGGTTGCTTTAAACACATACAAGCGGCCCCCCACTTGTGGTAGGTAAGGTCTGAACCAACCATTAATTACCACCATAGTTTGTGGTCCTTCGAGCCGGATCCCATAGTGTGTGACCCATCTCATCAGATCTCATAATTAGTATTCTTTCTCCGGATCTCATAATATCTGATTCATCTCACCGGGTCATACCTTAGATCTGATCCCTATATATTATTCTGTGGCTTATTTATATAATTTATGTACCTATTTATGTATTTATTGGTCAAACCCTGCTGATATACTTTTTATAATAAGTTGTTTCGTTAATTTCTCGCACCCGCAATCATTTCGCACGGGCAGCTTATTTATTATTTCGCTCCGCTCATATCAGTATAGGAACATTGTACCTGCAATCGTATCTAGGTATCATAATCACTAAACGCTATTTTATAAGTAATAATTACTTATTTAGTAATTTGTGTAAACTCAAAGGTATTCGTTTTTTATTCCTACCCGCAATTCGCACTTATTTGTTAACATTGAACGTTCTCCAATCACTGACGCTCGGACGCCGCGCCAGCTCGAACTCGTCGCGCTGCGTAGTGCCGACGTTCTCGCTATAATCTTGCCCTAGCTATAAGTACTATTAATTATACACCACACCGCACGGCTTGTAGTGCAACATCACTCAAGCCACAAACATAACAGCAGAGGCACCACTGTGCATTGTGCTTACTGCAATTTACCGCATTATTCATTATGTACTTATAGATATTATACAGGCAAATATTACATTCATGCATCTACATTATATAATAGCTGATAACATATTTAATAGGTACTGTTATTTGTAGACAGGTTTTATTGCCTTATAGTACCATCGCACTCCGCAACTTAGGTATTTGTTTTGCCGGTTTATTATTTACTTGGTTTCTGTGTTCGTGTCTTGGATTATCTTTTTAACTCTTGTTTATTTTCCGATTTTATTCATTGACATAATTATTTGCCATGGGTAAGGGGAAGAATATAGCAGAAGAGGCAGGTGCCAGTCCAGGTTCAGACACGGATGTAGGTCACGATGAGGATAGCATTCAGCAGGCAATGCTCGAATCAAAACGCGAAGTTCTATTTGCTCGTATGCAAGGAATTTATGACATGGCTAAGAAGGTCGCCGCTGACCCTTCTATTTTTATGGCTTTGGCTCAGAATGCGTTTAATATTGATCGACTTCATAAAGATTTTGAGAAAACTTTAGATTCGTATAATGCTATCTCGCTAAAGGTTAATCCTCAACACGTCGTTAGGTATCAGGAGTGGACGAACTTTGATATAATGTATTGTTTTGTCAAACATATAATATCTACTCATTCACCTAAACCTATTTGTGACACACTGACCGCGCCCGCACAGACTGGCATTATTAAATCAAAACCTAAGCTTCCTGCTATTGAATTAATGTCATTTGATGGTGATGTTCGCAAATGGCCACTATTTTACCAACAGTTTAAATGCACTGTGCATGAAAACCCATTATTATCAGATAGTGATAGGGTGTACTACTTAGTAGGTAAACTGTCTGGGTCCGCTGCGTCCGTATGCGCCCGTGTGCCTGCCACCGCTGAGAATTATTCTATTATATGGGCGGCACTCGTGGAGAAATTCGACGACCCTAGACTGCTTGCTAGCTTAATCAATTGTTATCTTTTAAAACACTAACTTCAAATACCGCTACGGGTTTAGAATCTTTTCTTAACACGTTTGACACGTCTGTGGCAGCCTTTAGGCAATTGAGTCTGGGTGACACGACCGACTTCATTCTCCTGCATCTCGCACTGCAGAGACTGCAATCGGAGACTGTTAAACTATTTGAATTAAATCATCGCAAAGATAAAATACCTACCTATTTAAACTTAATTGAATTTGTAAAGGAACATAGTAAAGTCTTATCGCGATCAGCTGTTCCTATTGATAAGCCTATTCCTCAACACAAGCCTCGCACTACGCAGGTACCTACGCCCAGTACTAAGAAACCGCAGACTAAATCTTTTGTTAATACTGATTTGGCGTGTGGTACAAGTGATGAGCGCAAGTGTTCACTATGTCAACGCATACATACTCACATGTATAGCTGTTCAGTATTCCGATCTAATATGAATCCTTATGAAAGATACAAATTCATAAAAGCTAATTCATTTTGTAACAATTGTTTAAGCTCAAAACATGGGATAAGAGATTGCACTTCTAAGCATACTTGCTCACACTGTTCGGCCAAGCATCACTCGCTATTGCATTTTACCTCACCCGCTTATAATAATAAAAATATGGAGAATAATAAACGTTCAAGTAATAATACTTCCGCTACCGCTAATACTTCCGGTTTCACCTCTTCAGGGCATTCTCAATCCGAGTTACATACTCGCGCTCCCGCTAATATGACGCCTTCGCATAAGGCTAGTTTTTCTGCACCCGCTACCGCTTGTGCTGCCGACCACACTTCTTCGGAACACAATAATACTAAATCCGAGTCTCATACTCGCAACCCCGCAAATACGCTTTCTGCTAAAAATATTCATATTCCGCCATCCGCTAATGATCGAAACACGTCACTATGCACTGTTTCATATGATCAAGATTCTCACACAATAACAACTGCGTTATTGGCCACCGCTAAAATTAAGGTTATTGATAACCAGAATCGCACTCACTATTTGAGATGTCTGATCGATCCAGGCTCTCAGAGTGAATATATTTCTGCCGCATGTAGTAAGCGCCTATCGCTTCCTGTATCCACGCAAAGCCGCTTCTCTAAGGTTCAAGGTATAGGTGGAGTCTCTCAGAAGATCATAGGTGTGACGTCACTCAAGTTCACGTCCCGCTTTGACGACAATGATGAGTATCATATCCAGCCTATGGTTGTCGATTCGATTACGTCACAGCTACCCGACTCACGCGTCGACGTCAGCGCTCTCGGCCACTTGCGTAATATTCCTTTGGCCGATGATGATTTTTCCGAGCCAGGGCCCATTGACCTTTTGTTAGGAGTGCATGTTTATTGTCAAATCCTCTTATTTAATAAAATTACCGCTGACAATAATAATTCACCTACGGCTTTAGAGACGACTTTAGGTTACATAGTTATGGGTAACGCACCTGTCATATCCCAGCGCTCTGCGTTTCATACATTTTGCGCTTTTACCGCTGACCCGCTTCACCAACTAGTGGAAAGGTTTTGGTCCACTGAGGAACCACCTTCCAAGTTATATTTAAGTCCTGATGAGCAGTGTTGTGAAGATATTTATACTTCGACCACTACGCGTAATGAAGATGGCAGTTATGTAGTGCAGCTACCTTTTAAAGATAACCCGCAAGTTCTCGGTAACTCCTACATAACCGCGAAGAAGAGGTTTTTAGGCCTCGAGAAGAAGTTTTTAAAATCACCGGACTTACATAAAAAATATAACGATATTATTCTTGACTATCTCGACAAGGGTATTTTGACGCGCGTTCCTCCTGATGAATGTACCTCCCCAGGTTATTACCTGCCGCACCATCCTGTAGTTCGGGACGATAAGTCCACGACTAAGGTTCGCATCGTCTTAGATGGTAGTGCCGCGACCGATTCCGGCCTATCTCTAAACGATATTTTATATAAAGGCTGCAACTTGCAGGCCGATATTTTCAACATCTTGTTGAATGTTCGCATATTCCGCATCGCATTTTTCTCAGACGTAAGACAGATGTACTTGTGTATTTACACACATCCCGCTCATCGTTGTTATCAGCGTATATTATACCGTTTCTCTCCGAACGAGCCGCTAGAAACACTGCAGTTTGAACGTGTTACCTTTGGTCTTCGGTCTTCTCCAATGTTGGCAATGCGCACTCTGCGCCAACTGGCTCAAGATGAACGGCAGAGGTGGCCTCTTGCTGCTGACGTCATCGAACGCGACGTTTACATGGACGATTTGGCTTCTTGTTGTCCTTCTGTGGAAAGGGCAACCAAGACAGCACAGGAGTTGATCCAGATATTTAAGGCCGGTGGGTTTGACTTAGTCAAATGGACCAGCAACTCGCCTGAGTTGTTGACCCACATTCCCGCGTCACATCGGCAATCTGAATCGATCTCCTTCGATGATGATGACACGTTCAAGATTTTAGGCCTGCGGTGGCTTCCCGCTTCGGATAATTTTACGTTCTTGACTTCTGTCCCTCCATCTGTTTTTACAAAACGGACGATTCTGTCTATGACCGCACGGCTTTACGACGTCTTAGGACTCGTAGGACCCGTTATTCTTTACGCAAAGTTGATAATCAGGGAACTTTGGCTCTTGAACCTCGATTGGGATGACGAGCTTCCCTGTGATATCGCTGCCTCGTGGCGCAGATATTTGTCTGAACTGCCACTTATATCGCAACTCAAATTCCCTCGCCATGTGGGAATTGAGGAATTTAATTCACGCATTTCGCTAATCGCATTTTCGGATGCAAGTGAAAAGGCTTATGACTGTGTGATCTACCTCCACGTAACCAATGGTGACCAGCCGCCTATCATTTCACTGTTGTGTTCCAAATCACGCGTCGCATCAGCCAAGCACACTATTACGTTGGCTCAACTCGAGTTAAATGATCGTAGCATGATAGTACTTCTCGCTAAGTTACTATTCGCACGTTATCACCGTGATGACGTTTTTATGAAACCGCTAGCCTTTATTCCTTCTGCTGACGTCATTGGAGTACGGGCAAATCTCTTATCGCGTCATTCCCTAATGGACTCCATTGTCCAAATGTTTTGGAAACGGTTTAAGAATGAATACCTCCATAATTTGCAAATGCGCGAAAAGTGGAATACCACTAGTAATCCACTTACTTTAGGGACTTTAGTTCTTCTCAATAAAGAAAATGCTCCTCCTTTATCCTGGAAGATCGGCAGGATATCTGAAGTTTTTCCAGGCAAGGACGGTTTAGTTCGCTGCGTGAGAGTGGTTACGGGTGATAATACATCGTACGTCCGCCCGACAACAAAGTTGTCGCCGCTTCCAATTCAGTAGGGTGACCATATTAAATTTCCGCTATTTTAGGATAAGTATATTTATTATTTATTCACTCCGCTATTTATAACATATTCGCATATTATTTTGGCCGCTATGTAATTTTATTATATCCCGCATTTGTTGTTTTCCCGCTATATATTATTATTATTTCGTCCCGCTATTTTCATATATTCCTTTCGCTTTGAAGGAACCCTTCAAGGGGGGGGAGATGGTGGATATTGTTTTCGGAAATCCTAAACCGCACCTAATTTCACTTCATTAATATCCAATCGCTTCTACTTTTATTCCATTTCCTATCACCTATCCCTTTTCCCCTTGCGCACGCTACTTTAGATCGGCTCGCCCACACTGGCGAACATAGCCGAATCCCGCACGACGGGGCCCGATGCAGCAAATGCATCTGGTTCTGCACCTATTAGGAGGCAAAGAAGCCTCCAGATGCTCCGACGACTTCACCTGAAGAACACGCGCCTGGATGCGCCCGCGCTCGGTCTTCTTTTCGCTTGGTGGCCATCGCTCGACGCCATTTTTTACTACTCCGCGTGTGAAACCGTGTGAACTATTATTGTTTTATATCGACGAATACCTACGTCCCTGCTATAGTGTTACACCCCCGCACCGCTATTTATCCTGGATTTGTTGCTGGACTCTTGGGGCCGAGGACGACGCCATAGGTACGTGCGCTCCTTCCTTGTTCATATTATTGGTTTCCCCAGTTTTCCTAGCAGCGATCCTTTCCGCCGAAAATACAGTCCACTCATATCGAAAACCCTGGTTGCTTTAAACACATACAAGCGGCCCCCCACTTGTGGTAGGTAAGGTCTGAACCAACCATTAATTACCACCATACATAATGAAGTATGAAATCACGTTCAACCGATTTCTGCGGGGGGAGGAGGATTTCACACATTGCTAACTTTTACGAAGATATACACACACTACCGTAATATTCGTATCCATGACTGCGCGCACACAAAGATTTACCTTTGTGTATTAGATTGTTGCACTATTCTCGCATGTAGCACTGTCACTGTCTAAGAGCAAAACAACTGACAATTGCTATAAAATGACAGAGTGAAAAATTGGGTACTTCTCATCTGATCCCCATCTCCTTGAACCCCCAGATTCTTACATCCTCAATTCAACCCTCACCTTATATTATAAATGTTGAAATTCCAGCTACCGTTACAATAATTGTAAGCAATTTACGCTAGCCATAGAAAATAATACTAAGCCGGCCTGCTGGTGCATTCACTCATTTAGCGAGAGTCGTGATAAAAGTGAGAAATTAATCTCATTATTAATAATTGTGAATCACAAGACCACGTGCAGTCGGGGTTCTCTGTGTCGGTTTTGTCACTCTATTCGACTTTCTTTTCCTTTAATTTATTTCTTTTAATAATTATTGATTATTCAATAAACATTAATAATAACCGTTAAAAGTGACACATTTTATTGTATACATACATTTATGTTACATGATATGTATAATTTATCAAATCTTTTTTTTTTTTTTTTTTTTTATGATAGTGAGTGAGAAGACGAGCAAATCAGGTGCCTGATGGTAAGCATCATGATTGCCCATATCAGACACAGTGCTACCCAGTGTTTTAAAATTCAAAATTCTGCGCGGCACTGCACTGCGCCTGTCACCCTGAGATATGAGTTGTTGAATCTCATCATGCCCAGTAATTTCGCTGGTAACATTGCCCTTCATACCGGAACACAGTAATGTTTGCACATTACTGCTTGGCGGATGAATAACTGGCAAAGGTGTGGTACTTCCCCAGGCGGCCCCCTGCAAAAGAGGCCTACCACTACAGAAAATCGTGAGATAATTATTAATAATTTTCAATAAAACACATTTACCGTAACATGTATATACTTGACAAAATATTATAATGATGCATTTAATGACGTTATAATAATATTATGATTTTAGACCTATAATATTATGTGATTTGAGAAAAGTATTCTAAAAATATTTTTTTATTTTGTCCTACTTGCCTCCATTGGTAACCTAGAAAAAAGTCCTAGTGATGACCAAAAAGGTGTGGACAGCAAGAAGTACCCGTAAAATTATGTCATCTACACTAGTGCTTGACATAGTCGATAAATTGCTATCGAGGACGAATGAAAGAACAACGAGTTTATGATAGTCTGACAAATATTCAAATACGATTTTGAAAATACGGTTTTTTTTATATGGAATGGCCGAGCTGTTGATGAAACCAGATGATAGCTTGTCAGACGCGGATACAATTACTATTTAGTGCTACTATTAAGTTGCTGATAAGCTTATCCCTGCCATTCAGAAGGCTTGATTTTGCCTCTTAGTTAATATTTTTATGAAGCAGCAGATTACATTTTTTTATACATAACACAAGCGCTACTTAGCATTAAACATTATGTACGTTTTACCTATAAGATAAACCAAGTTTACAAAGTAAACATAGGTTTTATAAACAAACTTTGTCTCGCCGCGCCGCGCGCGCCGTTCCTTGGCCCTACTCGTACTCGTAAGTAGGCATGAGGGTGTAATTAAAATTTCAAAAAATATCAGTTCTACCTAGTAAACTACTAAATATTTCAAAGCAGTGTGATATATTTTTGATCCGCAAAATAAACTCTAGCCATCGATAATAATTATGTCCTGTTGAATAAATTTAACTTTTTAATTTTCCCTCTATTTCTTTTTTCAAGGACGAAATTTGAAAATTGTGCACCCTATATCACTCGCACTATTAAGATAAATGGAATGAATATGATACAAAATATGCATACTTACAGATCGACCAATAATAGTTTAAAGAAATGAGATTTGAAACTCATTATTTTTACACTCGGAAAAGTAGTTTATGTAGTTTTGATACTTGCTTTCAAGCAAAAGCAAAAAGGGTTGTTTTTATAAAATTGGTAACATATTAATATTTCTTTTTTTTTATTATCTAAAGTAGTTATAAAACTATTGGTTTACCTATAAAGTTATTGATGCAAAGTGATACTGAATTCGTAAATGTCATTTATTTTTATCGATATTATTATGCCTACCTAAAAATATAGTCAAGCCCTAGTAAATTTGACTTTGACGTAAATAATCCAGGTAATTTAGATAGGTGTTTTTTGTTCGTGGTATATAATACTTCATGACCGTTTGTTAAATATAGTCGGATTATGTTGGATATATTTTTTCAATTAATATAAATTTTTGGTATAAATAGCTGTATTAACACATAAAAATTAAATTTACTAATGAAAAGAAAAATTAGTTGCTCGGCCACTATAACTTTTACACCATTTAACTGCACATTTAGTCATTTTTTTAATATGTTTTGTTCCCGATGGTGTACGAACGACTGTGACAGTAAAACTACAACGATGTCCGATGTTTCATGGTATGAACCTGCGGGGTATTAGGCGAGAACGGAATGAAGGCGCGTCCAGTGGTTAATTCGTTCAAGGTTCTCGCCTAATACCTACTCCGCTGATTTATTTCATACCTTGAAACATCAGACAACGTTATGGTTTTACCTCAGATGATCTGAGCCTACACCTCTGCCTACCCCTGCGGGAAAAAGGCGTGGTATTATATTAATTTGTTTTGACAAGAACACATCCGGTGAGGAGATAGTCCGCTACATAAAAGAAAAGGGCCAACGACGAGTCCCGCACCAGGAATTCTCCAAGATTTCACTGTCGAGGCTGGAGTCTACGCGGACGCAGAATTTCAAGTCCTACGTGCTCCGGTTTCCGGTGAAATTTAAGGAGACTCTCCTGGCGCCAGAATTTTGGCCGGAAGGCATAGTGTTCCGGCGCTTTAGGCGAGACCGAAACCTATCATCCCTAAAGCATAGATATAGTTAATATAATATTATTATGTATGTTAGTCTGTAAGGTATTTATTAATATGGGCCTCTGGTGCGTATAATTTATTATACGCACTATTGCCTGAACGAAATGAAATATATAAATAAAAAAATTAATATACTCTCTATACGATATCGTCGTGTCGTAGCAAAGCGAAGTTTATCTAATCTATACAATGCCAGATCGCGAAATTATACGCAGAGAATGAAATTATACAAATGACTGCATAGAATTTTACGAGATGGCTTCATATGGGAAATCCGGATAATTCCAGATAATATTATGAATTCCCGTCGGTTTATGAAGCAGTTACGACCCTCGATGTATTGTTATTGCATGAGAAGAGGAACGCTAAGTTATTTGTGCCATCAGACCGTAATAATAATTGGAGCCTACAGCCTTGGATTAGGCCTCCAGCTTATCATCCTTCCGGGTACCTCCATCATCCTTCATCTCTGCACTCACTCCCTCCTCACCTAGCCACTTACATTCATTCTCAGTGTCCAAACAAGATTTTCATCACTCCGCACATGTCCATGCGAGGATCTTTCCACACGTTGGATTTGTATTTGACATGTTATTGTACGAGTACCTACATAATATGATCACATGTTTTGCACAAATGAGCCGGAAAACAGATTTGTTTTGGCAAACATGTTATCGTCCGTGCAGTATGATTTATTATCTAAATTTAGTAAGTATGCCATTATAAAACGCTTCATGAAAAATCGCTACATGAAAAAAAACGAATAATTAAATTTGCGATCATGAAAGAACGCGATGTGAAAATTCGCTACTATGAAAAAATGCTTTTGTGAAACTTGACGCACAAATCGAATTTACATCAAAATAAAGTCATTGAAATCTATTGAGTTTTGTCAGTTTTTATTTAAATTTGACTGCTTCGGTGACGCAGTGGGCGTTAGCTCTACTGCCTATCATGAGGTCCCGGGTTCTTTTCCTAGCTCATAACATAACATACGATCACGCCTTTTTGCCATAGTAGGTACACCCACATTTCGCCAGTATGTTATTGGTCCCATGTAATAGGGGGCGAGCTTATTGCCATCTACCGGGCACAGTTCCAGACTCCAGGCAGTTTTTGAGATAATTCCTAATGGAAGAATCTAATATTTAACACTGTGCCTGTCCTGGGGATCGAACCCGGGACCTCCTGATCGGCAGTCGAGCATGCATATTGGATTTTTGCATTAGGAATTATCTCTAAGCCTATCTCTAAGCCTAGGAAACTCCTTCTACTATCTAGTTTGTAGTACTTATCAATATCTAGAAAATAGTCTGCGTTTATAATATTCATCTATTTTGGTTAGTTTAGTTTCATTAAACGAATAAGTCATTATTTTTATGCGCTGTGAAAACTATTGGTGGTAGAAATAATGTACTAGGGGATTGTAGTATTTATATTATATCTACAAATTAGTCCGCGGAAAATTTATACATGTGTTAAGGTTTGGTCAATGTAACAGAAATAGTCATTAATTTGCGTGCGCTGCATAAACCATTAGCGGTGCGCGGGGCGGGTCACTAGTATGTTATATTTTCCTGTCCGTATATTAAAGTCTCAAAAGAACACGTGTAAAAGGTTCAAGAGATATAAAAAAGGGCTACAAAAAATGTTTGGGAATATTATACGAATAAAATTAGCGAATAAAATTCTCTACACTAAAATATTGAATAGACAGTGCAAGTTTTTCTGGGCCCAGCTTCCATGGATTCAAGCCTGTTCTATTTGTGTCCGTTACACATTTGAAAATTTAGTTTTTATATATTAAGTAGGTACCTAATTATTACGTTGTTTTATTACCATTAGGCCCACATAGGAAAAAAACATGAAAAAAAGTGTCGTAATGTAGTCGAAAACAATCACGATTACCATAAACCGAAAGCTTTTAATCCTATACCGGTTTTACGATGTTGTTCTTAACAAAAACATTTTATTACTTAGGTACAGGTTGGTTAACAAAATCTGGCGCGTCCACAGTGTTCACTTCACATTAATGAAATATCAATTTATTGTTACAAAGTCAAAGTGAATTGTTTTTTAATCAATTTGGTCCTAAGAAGATTCTAAGAAGTCCAACTGCAATCAATAAACCTATTATGTTTTGAATCAACAGTGCGTTATGAATGAAACAAAATTACCATCTCCTTCAAAGACCGCGTGAGACAGCGTGTCTATTCTAAAGGTGAAGCTGGGTTTGATTTACCCATTAAACCGTACAACTTCAATTGCGAAATTCGCAAAAAGACATTTAGTTTTAGAATTCTGCAATATTTATTCATAACATGTATTTCATGTTATAATAATAATAATAATAATAATAATATGGGACAACTTCCACACACGGTCATCAGTTCCCAAACTAGGCTAGAAGCCTGTACTGTGGTAACCAGTAACCAGATGACTGATATACATACTTATATACCTAAGCTTATAATTGAGTATTTGAATTTTATTTTGTTTTGGCATAAATGGAAAGATCATATATAAGATTCGTGTCAAAACTATTTTTAGTTTTCTTTTATTCGCTATAATTACAAAGTTATATCAAATTAAAAATCATTTTTAATCCAGTACCGAAAACACGCCGATATTACGTGAACGAGCTCGTGACCTGTAGTGACGTCAAAATTTTATAGAGTAACATACATAATAACTTTATCATAATGACGTCACAATCATGGCGACCACTCGTAGCGCGTTCGTGAACAAGTGACTCCTATTGGAATTGTATCAATTTTGAATTGGTTGTAATTTATAAAAAAAAATTTTAAAGGGAGTTTTGAATCGGTTAATACATAATTTTCATTAAACTTACAAAATAACTTGATAAATACGACATTTTTTTTTTTTCAAATACTCAATACCCAGACACAGAAAGAGAAACAGACATGTTCATGCACACAAATGTTTGACCTGGCCGGAGATCGAACCGGGGGCCTGCGGCACAGAAAGTAGAGTTACTACCGTCTGAGCCAACGAGGCTGTCGTATAAATATATATTGCTTACATAATAATACCAAAAATGGCTTAAATACGTAATAGTTCTAAATTGATAGTTATAAAATTTATACAATCGGTAAATAAATCTTTTTGTTGGAACTCGTGCGCGAAGGAATGAAAGAGCTCCAACGCTCGCTACATACTGACATTCCGAGCATGATGAGTCCGAGTTTTAGGACGATAGAACAGCTGGTGCTGACGGCGCCTGCTACGACTGTAATACTTCGGTACATATTATTAGCCCAAGTGCACTCCAAGCAGTTGGATTGTTTACCCTGTTTCTGAGTATCTATTGGCAAATAGTGTATAGTCTAAGCTCTAGTGTGTCTATTCCTATCATACCAAGCCAATAGCGAGAGAAACAGCGCCAATAGCCACGAGCGAGGTTCCGCTTGTAGACATAACGAGCAAATCGTTGCAAACTCTTAATTAAAAGTGTGTATTTTGCACGTAGATGCGCTTAATACGACGTTATGAGAGTATAACTTCGTACTTCTTCGTACTACTTAGTGATGCAGTTTCACTGTGCTGAATGTAATGAACGCGCCAGCTGTCTTTAATCGACCTGCACTATAGTTTACACGAAACAATTTGAGAGCTCGTTAAAATACAGTTAAAACTGAATGGTTGCGGTAAACAATGATCTAAAAACAACTATCCCTACAATATCAAATACGATTAATCGTGGCTCTCCGGGACTGTGGCTCTCCGGGACTATGGCTCTCAGAGACGAATTAAAATGTTTTGAAGAATAGCATGCGGTTTGAAACGGGTTAGATACTGTTGCATAATTTCTGGGTACCGAGATTAAGTAGGTATACATACCAGTATACATAAAAAAATGAATTAATTCTTAAAAAAATTAACTTTATTCCATTGATATAAAAGAAAAGGGGAGTTCGGGTACGTTCTCGCAGCGCTTACTCAACAATTGGCACGTGCAATTAGCTCAATGTGAAGTTTGCACAGTGACATAATATAATGAACGTCTGAAGTCTGTTATTTGTTATAATTTAAAGATTATTCTGTAATACTTACCTATCATAATGTAGTAGTTAATACCTAAACTGAAATAAAAGTATCTTGTGATTTTGAAAACGTTTTTTTTTGCATTTAGTCATTTCCTCGCTGAGGTGGGATGAAAAGTTACGTGTTGCACTCGAGTGTAGATTTTCTCCTCCTCGTGCTCTTTTGATTCCCTCGTTAACTCAGGATTCAATTTTTTTAATCACTCGATCAAAATTAAGCACGCAAAGCACTCTTATATAACAAATAACTATTGTGACGCCATAGGCTATAACTCAACAAATATAGTTTCACTTCGTCGAGATGGATGGAAACGAATAGCATTTTTATTTTCCAGAAAAAAAAATACACTTTTCTGGTAAATGATAACACTTCTAGGATTTTTCTAGGATAACATCATCTAGGATTATTACATCGTACTATCCTACTTCCTACTAATATTATAATTCTCAGTCAAAAAAGTTACATTTATAAACAAAACGCTTGCGAGTTCTAACTCGACTCCAGCACCATCTAGTGGAACAATAGAAACGACGTTAGTGCTGTTTTTTTGTGTGTATGTTTGTTCGTGCGCTGAAATTTGGTATGGCTTAGACCCTGGAATAACTCATGGGGTACTACTTTTTACTTACTTACTTACTTTTTTGGGGTATAATAAATGCGAAAGTTTGTGAGGATGGATGGATGTTTGTTACTTTTCATGCCAAAACTACTGAACCTCTAAAAATATAAGGTCCAAAAATGTAATATTTATCCCACCAAAAACATTCTGTAAAAAAGTAGCCAAGTCTCGATGGAGCTGCTTGTTTATCTCTAAAAAGTAATGAAATCTAGACAAAGTCGTGCCAAGTCTAAGGTTCCTTACTGCGATTTCTTTATTATTATAGTATGTTGTGTGAGCTGAGTTGAGTGGCTGAGTGTCATAAATGCGAAACTTTGCTTTCGCTTAACTTCGTAACTAAATGACCTACAGACTTGAAATTTTATTTTAAGTATGTGATTCTATAGCTTACTGGATGACGAAAATTTCTGCGTTCTGGTCTTATCCATAGGTTCTCAAATAGGGGCCTGAAAATGCGGCGAAATGGTTCCAGTAAAGGATGGTACGGCAGCAGTGTTTGCTTCGCGCTCGACTTGGCGGGGGCACTGCCGTGCCCCCCGATGAATTCAGGCTAGAACTTCAATCAAGTTAAAACTGTATAATATATTAAATAAGTATACCATCGTAGTCAAACTATAATCTGGCAGTTAATTGAGTCCCTAAAGGGCGACCCGAATGGATTCCACATGAGCCCTCAACTTCTCGAGAATTAATTAAAACTTGGTAAATTACTAAAAACCTTGAATATCTCTCTACTCTCAACTTATGGACCTATACTTCGGTCTCTCCTTTGACCTTTGTTATTATTGGAATTAAAAATAGGTATATAGTTCCATAGACTAACTATTACAAATACGTGCAAGAGTGTGGTCAGGTAGGTGATATCCCATAGAACCTCGGAACCTCGGGGCTCGTGGAGAGCTCGATCTCGCTGGCGGGTTGAGGAAGGCCTGATTGGTGGGCGGATGAGTGTCCATTCTATACGTAGTATTATTATCTGTTATCTGTATAAAAACTCCTTAATGTGATGAGACTGCAGGTTACTTACAGTCTTCCTTATTGTTTCATGTTTTAACAAAAATTATTGCCACCTACGTTCCCTTAACCAAAAACCCTTAAAATATGATATATAAATATTTGCAATATGTAAAAATCATAGATAAACAAAGTTCCTAATGAATAGCAGCAAAGAGGTTAACCTATTTAGGAACTGTTAAATAAATAGATAAAGAATACATAACATAATATTACATCTAAGCCACATATTGGTAATTTTGTAAAACGATCAGTTACCTCTTAAAAACAAAAATAAGGAAGTATTATAATATAAAATCATGAATTTAGTAAAATACTACAACATCTGGTTTTTGTGTTTTTATTTGGAAGCTGGTCATTAAGATTGTCTTTTAAGTGACTTTTAAGTGAGTTTTTTGGGACAAATAGTTTATCGGCAGGTGGCACTTCATAGAAGTTGTTCTCGAGCGTAACAACCGAAGAAGGTGAATGGAAGAAAGAGGTACATAGTGAAGAATGGAAAATAATACAGAAGAGAAGATTAAAAAATCGTTTTATATCGGTGACAGGAAAAGCGGAGATAAATCCCAATGAGAAATTTAAGGCGGCTGACATAAACATACCTCTGTTTATTAATAATGTAGACAAGAGCTCGTCAGAAAAAGATATATGTGATTATATATTAAAGAAAAGCCAGTTAAATGTAAAGCTACAGCAAATTAGCGCTAGAGCACCGAAACAATATAATGCTTACAAAGTATTTGTGCCTAGAAGCAAACTGTCTATATTCTTAAAAGACAATTTTTGGCCTGAAGGCATATCCTATCGGAGATACATAGAGTTTAATAAAACATACATAAATGACTAGTACGCTCAATACAGTTTTAACAACCAAGTTGGTAACATTTAACTGTAGATCAGCCACTAGGTCTATTGAATGTATAAGACGTTTGTGCAAAACAGCAGATGTGCTGGCTCTCCAAGAAACGTGGCTTCTACCTCACGATTTGAGTATGCTGGATACAATTGATGACAGTTTTGCTTCTACTAGCAAGTCGGCGGTGGACACTTCTGCTGCAATACTGCGTGGACGGCCGTTTGGGGGAGTGGCCCTGATGTGGAGGAAAAACCTGTTCACTAGTGTATCTGTTATACCGTGCTCAAGTGTGCGTTTAGTGGCAATAAGAGCTAGCTCTCCGGGGCGTTCATTACTATTTATATCAGTTTATATGCCCACTGACTCTATAGATAATTTAACGGAATTTACAGATGTATTAGGTGAAATCAACGCTGTTGTGGAAAGTAGTGGAGAGGACACGGTGTTTATTTTAGGAGATTTTAATTCCCACCCCGGTGAGCTATTTTGTAAAGAATTGCAAGCCTTTTGTAATGAGCAATCATGGACCTCGCCTGATATGGCAATCTTACCGTTAAGTACTTATACATACATAAGTGAAGCTCACGGTTGCAGGAGATGGTTAGACCACTGTGTGGTTACTGATGCTGCTCTAAGTACAGTTGTGGGAGCCAAAGTATTGTATGATACATACTGGTCGGATCATTTTCCTTTATTGGTAGAATGTAATCTAAATATAATTAAACCTAAAGTTTTAAATGGTAACTATATGCATAGTAGGGTGATATGGGGTGACAGAGATGTTTCTCAAATCAATAATTATCAGGATGAGTGTCATGCATTTTTGAGAGATATTAATTTTCCTCCTCAGTTTATAAAATGTGCTGATAGAATGTGCTCTGACTTAAATCATAGAGTAATATTAGACGAAATGTATGATGAAATTGTAAATGTCCTGTCTAAAGCTGCTAAGTTGTCTTGTAATAGTGTAAAATTTGGTGGAACGAAAAGAGTAACTGGATGGAATAGATATGTGGCAGACTCTCATAGGGACGCGCGGTTAGCTTTTCAAATGTGGGTTTTATATGGCAGGCCCCGTAATGGTTTTGTTTTTAATGATATGTGCCAAAAAAGGAAAAAATTCAAGTCAAACTTAAAATGGTGTCAGGCAAATGAGCAAAGAATTAAAATGGATTTGCTAGCTTCAAACATTTCAGATAAAAATTTTTGAAATTTTTGGAAAAATACAAATAAATTAAATCCTAAATCTAGTAGACCATTGAGTATTGGAGGTGTGACAGAGTCTTCAGACATAGCTGGTCTATTTAAAAACCATTTTAAAGTGGTGTCGCCCTTAAGTGCCTCATCTGTAGAGGTGACCGGTGCTGGGAACCGCGCCTCGGAGCTTCCTATTCGTTTCTCAGCCAAGGATGTGGCCAAGATAATAAAACAAATGAAAAAAGGTAAGTCTCCGGGTCACGACAACCTCAGCATAGAGCATCTGCGGTATGCAGGTACGCATTTGCCTAGGGTATTAGCTTTATTTTTTAACTGCTGTACTACTCATTCATACCTCCCCGACAGTTTAATGAAGACTGTTGTGGTGCCTATTATTAAAAACAAAACAAGTGATGCATCTGAGCCCGGCAACTATAGGCCTATTTCGCTAGCCACAATAATAGCGAAGGTACTGGATAGTCTGCTTGATCAGCACTTGAGAACTCACATACACCTTCATGATGCACAGTTCGGTTTCAAACCCGGACTTTCCACTGAAAACGCGATTCTGTGCCTCAAGCAGACTGTCCGGTATTATACCAGCAGAAATACGCCTATATATGCGTGTTTCTTGGACTTGTCTAAGGCCTTTGACCTTGTTGCCTACGACGTCCTATGGCAGAAGCTCCGAAATGATACGGACCTGCCAGGTGAAATAATAAACTTATTTCAGTACTGGTACAGCAATCAGACCAACCAGGTTCGTTGGGCGGGAGAGATGTCGGAGGCATACAGGTCAGAGTGCGGGGTCAGACAGGGCGGCATATCATCTACTGGGCTTTTCAATCTGTACATGAATAACCTAATAGTGGAGCTCAACAACACCAATGTCGGATGTCGGATTGACGGCCTTAGCGTGAATAATTTCAGCTATGCCGATGACATGGTCTTGTTGAGCCCCACTGTCGGCGCTCTCAGGCAAATGGTGAAGGTTTGTGAAGCCTATGCGGCGACCCATGGACTCAGATACAACGATAAAAAGTGCGAGTTGATGCTTTTCAAGTCAGGGAGTAAAACATATTTTAATATACCACCTGTAACCATTAATGGCAACACCCTGAGCGTCACCTCAAATTTTAAATATCTGGGTCACTGGGTCGCCGACAGCCTGAGGGATGACCTAGACCTGGAAAGGGAACGTAGGGCGCTGTGTGTCCGCGCGAATATGCTGGCCCGGAGGTTCGCTATGTGTACAAAACAAGTGAAGGTAATGCTCTTTAGAGCATATTGCCAGTCTTTTTACACATGCAGCCTCTGGACCAGTTACACGCAGCGGGCATACGGCGCCTTACGAATCCAGTATAATAATGCCTTCAGGGTGCTGTTGGGTCTTCCTCGATTTTGTAGTGCCTCTGGTATGTTCGCCGAGTGCGCAGTTGACGGCTTTCATGCCATCTTGCGCAAGCGGTGTGCATCTCTGAGGGGCAGAGTTCTTGGAAGTTCGAACAGCATCGTGAAGGTATTGTCAGACAGGTGGGATTGTCCTTTTTTGGGTCACTGGATGGGGCTACATGAGGGTTTTGCCACAAATGTTTTCATGTAATTTTAATGTATAATTTATTTATTTATAATTTTAATTTTAATAATTTTTTTTCCTAATTTTTAATAATTGTAATTTTAATTTTATTTCATTTTTCTGTATTTTAATTTATTATGGATTTTAATTGTATTATGGTGAACAACCGAAATAAATGGATTATTATTATTATTATTATAGACAGAAAAAAATTGACACAAAATGGGTGAGATTTTAAATGGCGAAAGCCAGATGACTAAAAGAGGAACAATAGAATCCGAACAGCACAATGAAAGTGTTTTTGCTCGAAGTTAATTTCAGGAAGTAACAACATAATAGCTATAACAATACATAATAATAAAAAAAAATGAGGAGACATGATTTCTACAGGTATACGTGTACATTGTACATACGGTGGAGAGTGGTAAGGAGCCCTTCACATGCGAGTCCCACCACGCATTTGACAAGTTTATTGATACTACGTATACAGTCATTAGAATCAGAATAACATTTCTCTTTTACGGCAGTTGTCACTTGTAACTATAATGTCTTAAGGCAAATAGCTCTTGGATTTTATTAAAAAATGACTTGTTGTGCAATGAAAAGGTGTCACAACGCGTTTTGTAACAAAAATAAGAATAAGATCACATTTCACTCGTAAGTATTGTTCGGCAACTTATAATATAATTATTTTAGGTGATGCATTCGTCAAAACATATTAATAGTTTATATAACAAACCAGACGCCATTAAATTGAAAATATTGCCAAGTATGGAAAAACTATTTACCCCGAATGCCCCTTTTAGGTATTTTTTGTGTTTAGTTGTACTCAGCGGGTTTTTAATTGCTTTCCGCTGGGCCCCACCTTCTTCGTCATAACTGGTGACAACTGGGATTTCCTTCCAGATTAAGAAAATATTAACCGTCATAGTTTCCATTTGAAATTAAATACTATCAAGTCAGGTTGGCTATGGCGTGTAGTTCTGGTTCTGAAGTGTGTGCGTGAACCTGGGGCATGCTTTGTTTTCGTAAGAACTATGATGATTATGCACAGTCTACTAAGTCTACTAAGATTATGAGCATGATATTCCACAGCTTGATATCTGGTATATCATGGTATTCTAATATTAAAGTTCAACACAGAATCCTCTATAAATTACACATCTAAATGAATTCGGTGGCGTAGAGGGCGCATGCTCGACTGCCTATCAAGAGGTCCCGGGATCAATCCCCAGATCAGTCATAGTGTTAATATTGGATTTTTCCATTAGGAATTATCTCAATAACTGCCTGGAGTCTGGAACTGTGCCCGGTAGATGGCAATAGGCTCGCCCCCTATTATATGGGACCAATAACATACTGGCGAAATGTGGGTGTATCTACTATGGGAGTGAGTCCTGGGTACACCTCTCCCTACCCCTTCGGGAAAAAGGCGTGTATGTAGTTTTTTTTTTTAAATTAATTCATTGAATAAAATAAAACTAATTAATTTTGAGGCAAATCTCTTCGCGTCAAATTGAGTCATTTGTAGTTATTTAATTATAGTTATTTGTTGACCGACGTTTTATTGCATTATTTTTTACATTTCCTTCGGATACTTTTACTCTTTACAGTAAAACAATGGTAATAACCGTTCTATTAACATTTATTTTGTTTGGAAGAGATCGTCCTGAGCGATAAGACCGCCGATTGTTACACATTTGTCTAGTTTTAATTTTGTTTTGTTTTTTCCTGTAGGAATACCAATTCCTATCAATAAAGTTCTATCGTTCAATTCAGCAACATTTCAAACGACAACAAAACCTCAAAAAATAAAAGTCAATTTTGGATAATTAATCGAAGTGAGGATCCATTTAAAGCAAAGAGTCTCGCTTCAAGGCCATGCAAATCGACCCAGTCCCGATGACACAGAGTAAATAAGACGCGACGGGTTGCATAATGAACACGTGTAACCTTGAGTTGTAATCGCCTCATATTGTAAACTAGGTATACCTACCCACACACTACTATATTATGACTACCTATGTATAGGTCCACGAGGAATACATAATATCAGTATATTATGTACTTGTATAGTGTAAACATCATTAAACTGAGGCGGAATTGTACTAAATTTATTACGTTGACATGTTACATGGATATTACTTTTAATTTATGTTTTTGTCTAATTATAATTATCATACACTACATTCACTTAATCAACCAAAATAAATTCGAAGTGTGTAAAAAAGCAAGACTGGCTGTCCATAGAGGGGTACGGTATCCCTACACTTATGTATGGTAGTGAATGTTGGGTCTGGCAGAAGAAGCATGAAAGTAAGATTAATGCTGTGAAGATGAGAAGCCTGAAAAGCCTTAAGTGACCTTGATGGACAAAGTGAGGAATAGTGCGATAAGGCGTGGTAGAAGATGTAGTGACACAGATAGAGAAAGGAATGCTGAGGTGGTTCGGACATGTGGAGAGGATGGATGAAAGGAGATTAACAAAAGAGATTTATAAGGCTAGTGTGTATGGTTAAGTCGGTAGGGGTCGACCTACGCGTACTTTTCATGAACAAGTCGACGTCGTTCTTAGGAAAGGCCAAGTCAAAAGTACCTACAACCGACGAGCATGTATGAAAAATTCCATGAAAGTGAATGAAGCGAAAGTTGTATGTCAGGATCGTAGCAAGTGGAGGGAAATAGTCTCTGCCTACCCCGCCGGGAACAAGGCGTGACTGTATGTATGTATAAATTCCAAAGTGTGTTTGTATGTTACCTCTTTTCGCTTAACCTAAACCGCTGAACCGATTTACATGGCATAGAGACAGTTTGAGTCCCAGGAAAGTACCTTCTTCTTAACCTCACTTTATTCAAATAAATTATAAATTAACCGGCGATAATAACAGGGCTAATAAGTAATAATTAGTACTATGTTTTGGAACATTACTGCAAATAACATTCTCTATTAGGACAAACAGTGTAAGGTTTTCTGAGCCCAGCTTACTTGCGTTCAGAGTCCGTTTCCTTTACTGAATTTCATATCATGTGATAATATTCATAATTCTATGGTTTTATGGCGAAGGTTATTAAAATTATGAGAGTAGTAAAGGAATTCAATGGCATTGTATGTGAGTTACAGGTTAGCGCTATTAAAACGTGACGCAACTTGTACGCATATGCAAAGTAAAAGCTTATTTGATTGAATGCACCATAATAATATTCATGCAAATCGCAAACTACTGTGCTTGTAACTTAAAACCACAGACAGACAATGTAAAAGTTATAACGTGATAAGTACGCATATTACAGACTATAACTTTAATATTATATGATCTAGAATCTAGAAAGTTGGTTATAGGTATAGATATATATGTAGACTAGATAAACTATGATACCTACATAAATAACAATAAGGCACTCATATTACTTGTAATTATCTATAATCTATATATATATTTTTTTTTGTGTGTGACAAGACGAGCAAATCAGGTGCCTGATGGTAAGCATCATGATTGCCCATATCAGACACAGTGCAACAAAGTGTTTTATAATTCAAAATTCTGCGCGGCACTGCACTGCGCCTGTCACCCTGAGATATGAGTTGTTGAATCTCATCATGCCCAGTAATTTCGCTGGTAACATTGCCCTTCAGACCGGACCACAGTAATGTTTGCACATTACTGCTTGGCGGATGAATAACTGGCAAAGGTGTGGTACTTCCCCAGGCGGCCCCCTGCAAAAGAGGCCTACCACTACAGATGTCTAATAACGTAATTACTATACTTACTGGGTCACATTAAATTACAAATGCGATAGTAAGTGTAGGTACCTATCTACTTATATCATTGATACGTAATAAGATACAGCGCGTGCTCTACCCAGATCACTTAAATATCGTACTGCCTAAAAACAAAAGCTTCCAAAATGCGGCAACTTTCAAATTAAAGAAAACTTGCAAACATTGCTGTTAGTGTGAAGTGAGCGCGTAAAATTAATTTTTATTTAAATGACCTATATGCTGTTGGCCTCAGATGGCCTCTACAGCTTTACCGGGCAGTGGTGAGCGCAGGAGACGCTCAACCCAAAGTTTAAGGGCGACTAGCACAAGGGCACCTAGACGGTACGGACCTCGGCTTGGGCCGTCGCCAGAATACGTGGGTCCCCAGAAGGGGAGTGTCCTAGGGCCCTATCAATGGTTTCATGTGGTTGATTATTTGGACAGAAACTAACCGATCTGAAGGATTTGAGAGATCTTCGACTCGCCGGTGAGGTCGGTGTTGTGATTGTGTGAGTTGGTGGATCTGGTATCCGGCACCAGTTCCGAAAACGGAGCGACTATTGCGTAAATTGGTAGGATTGGGCGAGCCCAGCGCCGCCGATGTAACGGCGGCGATAGAGTTGTCCGGGTCGTCCAGGACGTTGCGAGGGCGTCCTATAGGAGGGGAGGGTGAAATTTGTGTTGCACAGGCTTGGGTACGCCGATTTCAGCGTTGTATTATGAAGTTGCCGCATTTGGCAAGTACGACAGCGACATCTAGTGGGAGGCCGAAGCGTATTATTACTCACACAACACTCGATAATCAAACAATCATTGCATTTAAATATTTATTTTCCAACGTTCCTTCACGGTTTAAAGTTTAAAGTACCTACGTGAGGCGACGGGAAAGAGAAAAGTCCTTGAAAATCTAGCCACTGTCTATATCATGCTATGTGCTTATATCATCATATAACATAGTACATAGTTACACCATTTATAAAACAAGAACGGTTAGACCGATTTAAATGATCTATGATTTGTTTGGATTCGTCTCCGCCCCGAATAGCAGAATAACTATAAAAAATCGGAAAGATTCCCGTCATGATAACGTCAAAACTGACAGAAACCCTTCAATAAAGAAACATATAAATTAAGTACCTAATCAGCATTCCTTTAACTCTGTCTTCAGCGATAGAAACCTGGCGTTCCTATATCAGCTTCCATCTCTTCTACTGTTACAGCCGTCGCCTCCCATTCATCAAAACTCACAATTAAGTAAAATGACAGGTAAAACTACTTACCCTGTATTATTCACCTTTAACGCTGAGGTTCCAGGTTGGTCAAAACTTGCTTCCAACTTGCGCTTCTCTGATCTGAAATCAATTATTAAACAGGTTAATGATAGAATACGAGTACATACTAAATTAAGTGGAAATTAAGAAATTTAAAAAATCTCCATCAGTAACACATAATTTACTCGTATATTCATTGAGACTAGACATGGGACGGATACCCGGCGGATCCGGCACTATTTCAGATCCGGCCGGGTACCGGGTAATAATGCCGAGTGCCCGGCGGTGCCGGGTATTTAGGTGACAAAAAAAGGTCAAACATTTATTATTGAGGACAACATTTATTGAATCCAAAAAAGTTCACATAGCAAAATTAATGACCAAATTTTATTATGGTGATATTGTTTTGGCTGTTTCTCCATACAAACGTAGTCCCCTGTTTCCTCCCTGGATAATGACACTAGAGCAGATATTTATGGACCATAAAACATATAACGGCCATGGCCATGCCCCTATGTTTTGATTTTTTTTCATATTCTAATTGTAACAGGAAGTAGGAGACTTCAAAAACTTAAAAAATCGCATAATTTTTTTTACATTTTCAGAAAATTATTTAAAGAAATACCTTTATTAACAATAAAAGGAGGACATAGGGGCATACCTGAAGGTTTTATTTAATTAAAAATTAACAAAAAAAATTGGGCTTATTTTGAGTGAGAAAATAGGGTATACTACAAAATGCTGTTTTGGTCTATAATTATGTACCTACCTAAAACGGTCTGAGCTGCAGTTGTCCCTTTCTAGCTTTATGAGAAGAGGTTTAAGGGGAGAAAATCGTAGCAAATACGTATACTGCCAGCAAAGTGATGTCTCATAGTCGATAATTGTAATATCGATACAGTAGTGTTGCAACTGTTAGTCGGTGTTTACTATTTTCGGCTAATTAATTTCACTTTTTTTTTTGTTAAAGATTAATATCCGTCTAACTCTATTTTGATTGCGAAATATTTTTTCCGCTGTGATTCAAATTTAGTGCCCGGAGCAATATATTTTTTGTAAAAGCATTTGGTTTGGTAACTTAGTACTAAAAAATTAAAAATATAGGTAATTAAATTAAAAAACATTTTTAATAAGAACCATTTATTTGAATGCTCTAAAATGAAGAAAATAAACATAAAATAATTCAACCAATCAATTTTATAACAAATTTATAACATTACACAATTTTTGCTTGCTTATCGCAAGTTTGCTTGCATTGAATAGAATAAATAGGTGCACTTAACTAAATATCGCGACAAGTTTGTAGATCAAAATTGTGAAATAATGTTATTAAGTAATCAGTTGAATTTTTAGTTTTTTTTTTTTACTAATTTATTATTCATTACAGGCGCTACACTATGTGCGAAGAATTTGCCGCCGTATACATTTATTTTTTTAAAGAAACCAACAGCATCAAGGTTTTTGTTTTATTTGAGAATTTGACACTACGGCGAATTCTCCGTACATGGTTGTTTATTTGAAGGAATCTGATGGAAATCTTCAGAGGGATGAGAAAATACACAGATATTATACAGTTAAAATTTATTGACTTTCTCTTCTTTCCCTTACTGGATTTCTGGGTATACGACTTTCGATTATCTTTGGAAGCATGGAATCATAGAAAAAAAATCTAATAACGGTTCCATATTTTGGTACCAGAAACCAACATCCCTTTTTATTTTTTGGTACAGCATACCTTCAGGGCTCCACAAAACAAAATAGCAAATAATTTCTGCGGGTTATATGCAGCTGGCCATGCACTTGATAATAATAATTATGTGTTTTATTTTTAGTTTTAACTGGTTATTTTCAAGTGTACAGAAGTCTTTTTTTTTTTTGTTGTAGGCCTTGCCTATGCCTTGCGTGCGCGCTCTCGCTCCCTCCCTTATTGATATAAGCAAGGGTGAGACTCACGTTTTAATTCATATTTTAAAAACTACTGAACCGATTTTGATGAAACTTGCACTGTATCCTAAGTTGGCCTACATTTAAGGCAATCAAAAAAATGGTCAAAATCGGACCACTAGTTTCGGAGATATATATAGGACAAACACACACATACAAACATACGTTTCTGAAACTTTGTATATTTATTTGGAAGCCTTTAAGGATTGTACCATCTAAATATCTCGCAGTTGCAATAATATCACAAACATACATATCGAATTGATTACCTCATTTTTTGAAGTCGGTTAAAAATAGTGATAATGTACCTGGAGATCAAACTTCGTTCATGGAACTGGCGTTTTATTTTGACATGAAGTTTCTTTCGTTTAGCATTCAGATACAATCGAGATTTTTTTCCCTTTCTTTTACCCATTGCAGGTTCGAATAACTTCTGTTTGTTAACCTGAAAATAAATATGTATATAATGAATAAATAAGCATTTGACCACAACAGGGTGCCATAGTGACACATCTCAACCATGTAATTACTTAATTTCTGAGTAATTGAATCAGTTACTTTTACTTTATACTTAGGTATTTTTAACTTAAATTATTTATTCACCAAAATAGAGCTAGGCAGTCCAATCAATTTAGGCAGGTATCCAAATCACAAAAAGTATCCAAAGTCCAGTAAACACAATCAGAGTCAGAATAATGAGTAGGTAGTATCAGAAATCCAATAAACGTAAGCCGAATCACAGGAGAAGGAAGCAGAAAAAGTCAAATTCAGAAAGATCACTTAATTAAAACGCGTAATAAAAACAAACGAACGATGCGAATACTAGAAAATGCCGTCAACGAGTGAATAGTGAATAGAATAATGACGGTCGCGAGCCGCGAGCCGCGGCAGTGGGGGGCACGGGCGCAGTACTTGCGCACCGCACGCACACAACTTCACGACGCCCACATAGATATAGCAGCGCGGGACGCGGGGGCGGGGCGGCGACATGCAGTGAGACAGGAACACTTTATTCAAATACCTAATACCCCGTTCCCCGGAGTTCGGAACCCTTAAAACACGAGATTCCTTTTAGTATTTTTAAGTGTGTAAAGTTGTAGTGTTTTACGGAACTCTTTATTGGTACTACAATAAGACAGAAAATAAAAAACAAGAAAGAAACCTTAAAACTAGAAAGAGCAACAACTAGCGGCCTTATCGCTCAGAGCGATTTCTTCCAAAAAACCATGATTAATCCAAATTAAATTAACATAATATGCCTATAATAAGAACCTTTATCTGTAGTCTATACTAATATTATAAAGAGAGAAACTTTGTTTTTTTGTTTTTTTGTTTGTAACGAATAGGCTCCGAAACTACTGGACCGATTTTAAAAATTCTTTCACTTATGAATAGCTTAATTCAGTGTGAGTGCTATAGGCTATATGAGATTTTGAAAAAAAATAGGGATCCGTAAGAAAACTGCAATATTGTGAACCAAGGTGTTACATAATATAATTACCATATTCATAAATTTGCGTGCGCTGTGAAATGCATTGATGGTAGAATAATATAATGTACTAGGGGTTTGTAGTACTAATCAATATCTACAAAATATTCCACGGAAATTTTATCCATCTATTTTGGTTTAGTCACAATAATCGAAATAGACATTATATGCATGCGCTGTGAAAAGTATTGGTGGTAGAATAAAGTAATGTACTAGGGGTTTGTAGTACTTTTTAATACCTACAAAACAGTATACATAGATTATATCCATCTTTTTTGGTTTAGTCACAATAATCGAAAAAGTGATTATTTTTCATGCGGTGTGAAAACTATTGGTGGTAGAGTAAAGTAATGTACTAGGGGTTTGTAGTTCTTATCAATACCTACAAAACAGTATACATAGATTATATCCATCTTTTTTGGTTTAGTCAAAATAATCGAAGCAGTGATTATTTTTCAAGCGGTGTGAAAACTATTGGTGGTAGAGTAAAGTAATGTACTAGGGGTTTGTAGTAATTATCAATACCTACAAAACAGTATACATAGATTATATCCATCTTTTTTGGTTTAGTCACAATAATCGAAAAAGTGATTATTTTTCATGCGGTGTGAAAATTATTGGTGGTAGAGTAAAGTAATGTACTAGGGGTTTGTAGTACTTATCAATACCTACAAAACAGTATACATAGATTATATCCATCTTTTTTGGTTTAGTCACAATAATCGAAAAAGTGACTATATTTCTTGCGGTGTGAAAACTATTGGTGGTAGAGTAAAGTAATGTACTAGGGGTTTGTAGTACTTATCAATACCTACAAAACAGTATACATAGATTATATCCATCTTTTTTGGTTTAGTCACAATAATCGAAAAAGTGATTATTTTTCATGCGGTGTGAAAACTATTGGTGGTAGAGTAAAGTAATGTAGTAGGGGTTTGTAGTACTTATCAATACCTACAAAACAGTATACATAGATTATATCCATCTTTTTTGGTTTAGTCACAATAATCGAAAAAGTGATTATTTTTCATGCGGTGTGAAAACTATTGGTGGTAGAGTAAAGTAATGTAGTAGGGGTTTGTAGTACTTATCAATACCTACAAAACAGTATACATAGATTATATCCATCTTTTTTGTTTTAGTTACAATAATCGAAAAAGTGATTATTTTTCATGCGGTGTGAAAACTATTGGTGGTAGAGTAAAATAATGTACTAGGGGTTTGTAGTACTTATCAATACCTACAAAACAGTATACATAGATTATATCCATCTTTTTTGGTTTAGTCACAATAATCGAAAAAGTGATTATATTTCATGAGGTGTGAAAACTATTGGTGGTAGAGTAAAGTAATGTACTAGGGGTTTGTAGTACTTATCAGTACCTACAAAACAGTATACATAGATTAGAGAATAGAATAGAATAGAATATGTTTATTGAAATAATGCGTACACACAACCATAATATTATTATACTAAGTATAAGTTCAGATAGCTATGTGAGACACATAATTCGCGTCATTCATTTTTCATATGAAAAACGTAATACGTACATAATAATTAATTATTAATATTCAATAAAATATAATAAGCTGTAAAGAGGCTTAAGATACAATATACATATTTTAGTAGTAGGCATGTCTAGACCTCAAGCATAAATTTTTGAGTACTATAATCATTTTCCATGTATTCTTTAATGGTGTAGAGCGTATTATTGGTAAGTAGTTGTTTCACACAGTTGAAAAATTGTGTGTCCTTTGTTATTGCTTTAATGGATTCTGGTAAGTGGTTATATAACTTCTGTCCTATAGCTATGGGAAGCTTCTGAGATATGTGTAACTTATATGCTGGAGGCTCTAAAAATATTTTCTTTCTTGTATTCCTTTTATTTTCAGTTGGTCTTATTTTATATTTATTTAAATTAGTTCTTACAAATTTGATAATTTCAAAAATATATGTGGATACAGATGTTAATACTAGTTGTTCTTTGAAATGTTCTCTACACGTTTCTCTATATTTTCCTCCAACAAGAACTCTAATTGCACGTTTTTGCATTTTTAGAACCCGCTCGTAATCTGTCGAACACCCCCTCCATCTTTTTTGGTTTAGTCACAATAATCGAAAAAGTGATTATTTTTCATGCGGTGTGAAAACTATTGGTGGTAGAGTAAAGTAATGTACTAGGGGTTTGTAGTACTTATCAATACCTACAAAACAGTATACATAGATTATATCCATCTATTTTGGTTTAGTCACAATAATTGAAGCAGTGATTATTTTTCATGCGGTGTGAAAACTATTGGTGGTAGAGTAAAATAATGTACTAGGGGTTTGTAGTACTTATTAATACCTACAAAACAGTACACATAGATTATATCCATCTATTTTGGTTTAGTCACAATAATCGAAACAGTGAATATTATTCATGCGGTGTGAAAACTATTGGTGGTAGAGTAAAGTCATGTACTAGGGGTTTGTAGTACTTATCAATACCTACAAAACAGTATACATAGATTATATCCATCTTTTTTGGTTTAGTCACAATAATCGAAGCAGTGATTATTTTTCATGTGGTGTGAAAACTATCGGCGGTAGATTAAAGTAATGTACTAGGGGATTGTATTAATTATCAATACCTACAAAACAGTATACATAGATTATATCCATCTTTTCTGGTTTAGTCACAATAATCGAAGCAGTGATTATTTTTCATGCGGTGTGAAAAGTATTGGTGGTAGAATAAAGTAATGTACTAGGGGTTTGTAGTACTCATCAATATCTTCAAAATAGCCTACGATAAATTATAACATGTGTTAAGGTTTGGTCATTGTAACAGAAATAGTCATTAATTTGCGTGCGCTGCGTAAACCATTAGGGTTATATCTATTAAAATACAATGTATCACGAATTTACTCCTGTTAAACGTCCACTATACCTACTTCTGCTACCCGTGCGAAGCCGGGGCGGGTCGCTAGTAATATTATAAAGAGAGAAACTTTGTTTTTTGTTCGTAACGAATAGGCTCCGAAACTACTAGACCGATTTAAAAAATTCTTTCATTTATGGATAGCTTAATTCAGTGTGAGTGACATAGGCTATATTAGATTTTGAAAAAAAATAGGGATCCGTAAGAAAACTGCAATATTGTGAACCAAGGTGTCACATAATATAATTAGGTACCATATTCATTAATTTGCGTACGCTGTGAAATCCATTGATGGTAGAATAATATAATGTACGAGGGGTATATAGTACTTATCAATATCTACAAAATAGTCCACGGAAATTTTATACATCTATTTTGGTTTACTCACAATAATCGAAACAGACATTATATGCATGGGCTGTGAAAAGTATTGGTGGTAGAATAAAGTAATGTACAAGGGGTTTTGTGCAATTGGTGCTTCCTAAGTATGCCTCTCTTTACTCGAACTATTCGGTCTTGGCAGAACGCTGTCACGCTCCTATACAAATTTTCCTGACTCCAGCAATGACGTTAAATCGCTTTCTTACTACAGTTATATTTTCAATATTGTGCTAAGTAATTTATTTTAATATACTTTTATCAATAAATAATCTGACTCAAAATAAGGAGATTAGCAATAAAACAAAACTGCAAATAACAAAACTGTGTTTCAAATATAGTGATCTGTGGACTGTTTTTATCGAAACGCACAGACTATAGCAACGCCTGAAAATAGATTACGAAGTCTGAACGGTGCAAGGAATGTCTGAACTGAACACATGCTTACAAAACCTACTTAAGACTGCTGTGCCGCTAAATAGTTCTGTCATGATTCGCTAGATGGCGCTAAAACCAACTTTTAATGCACGACAAAATTTCAAAACGTAACGTTAGTAGTTAAACTATATATTAATAATACGCCACTTTTAAATAAGGTGTACTTAAAATAAAATACGAATCAAGAAATTAAATCTTTTCCATTATGAGAAATCAACGAAATGATGTGAGATCATCCACATCAATAATAATAAGTACTTACTCTGACTCGTTACCATCATGCAAACAATCCTCCTTCTTCACCGTGGGGCTAAAAACATAATTTTTGCTTGTTTTCGAATACTTGAAACCTATTTTCTGCATGATTTTATGTAAACTTGTCCGTTTGAACGTTCCCAAAGTACTTTCTGCCTCTATCGCTCGTGAAATCTTGTTTAAGGTCGGAGTCTCATTGGAAATGATAAAGTTGTTTACTATTTTGCGGATGGAACATAAAGTGACGTCATCAAGCTTATCAGTAATCGACGGTCTTGTCTTTGTCTGTTTAGGTGGTCTTACAAATCCATGTACAGCTTCCTCTCTCATTACTTTGAAAACTGAAACCCAGTGGACGCCCAGAGAAGATGCAACAGTTTTACTAATCTCGTTGTGGGAAGCCGAAGGAGAGGCCTTTTTTAAAGCGCGAAACATATTGCACATCCTCGTCTTTTCAGTTGCTGTGAAGGGACGTGGACTTCTTTTTTTTATTCCATCCAAATTCTCCGCCATTTTTACAAATCACAACACTATAAATACTACTATAACACTTTTATCAGTCTTTATTAAAGCGCCAATTTCTCTAGTAGTAAATCGATCAAATTCCAATTACTAGTCTCTCAGTCATAGACACGGCAAAAAACAATTGGTTCATGAAGAATTCAGGGCACGGTAAGAAGCGTCGCAGAAAACCAAACGTCTGAACACTGCGAGTGGCACAGACAAAACTGCAAACTATTTAAATATTCAATCCAGTAGTCATTGACTATTCGCTGTTCGCCGAGCAAGCTAGTAATGCGCTATCTCTATCACAATTACTTACAAAAGAAAAGAACAGCGTTACGAGTTGTTGTTAAGTGGGCGTGACCAAACGGTCAAAATAAAGATAAGCAGAGTTGACATAACCTTGGACAACAGAACAGATTATAATATAATACATATTACGCTGTGAAAGGACTCCCTCGACTGCCTCGGTGGCGTGGTGGGCGCAAGCTCAACTGCCGATCAGGAGGTCCCCAGGTCAGCCAAAGTGTATATTGGATTTTTCCATTAAGAATCATCTCAATAACTGCCTGGAGTCTGGAACTGTGTTCGGTAGATGGCAATACGCTCGCCCCCTATTACATAATATATTGGCGAAATGTGGGTTTGCCTACTATGGGATTTCTTTGAGAGTCTTGGGTATATCTCTGCCTACCCCTTCGGGAAAAAAGGCGTGAGGCATAAAGGGGGCCAACACTTGAACCTTTATTCAAGTGTTGGCCCCCTTTATGCTGAAGTACATGAACGATTCCTGCATAATATAATATCTTTATTTCCTCAAAATATAAACAATAAATAAGAAAGTAGTCTATTACTTCATTACAATCTGTCTGGCTATTTATTTTATAAAAAATAGGGTATAGAGCTTCCGAGCTTCCGAGCTTTTGCATAAAAACCCTTACACCCGTATTCAGAGTCAAAATCGCAAAAATTCCTCGACTTGACTCCACCTCACCTCAGCGATTTGATATTCATAGTTGTAATTTTACTCCTCACCTTAAGGAGTTTCCTCACTGAAGGTAAGGTGGAGTGGAGGAAACAACTGTCAAATATAAGGTACGTCGGCATCTACCTTGAACAGACCTCACAGTGATATGTGGATGAAAACAAAAGTATTTCGTGAGATTTTAGAATGTTGTTTCAAGAGTTTATTGAATATTTGAGCGTAGCTTTGTTAACGAAATGTGGAAAATATATTATCTCACCAATATTATTATTAAATTTTTCGGTGTGCGTAGGTGTTTATTTGTGTATGTTTTATATTTCTTTACGCCAAAACTACTGAAACGATAGGGCTGAAATTTGGTATGTAGATAGTTTAGACCCTTGGAATGTGTATGGGTATACTTTTTATTCCCATGGGAACGGTTACTGCGCGAGTATAATCTAGTACTCTATCTATTATACTAGTACCTTATATTTTTTAAATTAATTTAATTAATATCAGAAATCACAATATGTTTTTGAATTTAAATAAAAGAAATTATAATGGCTTTTTGTTATACTCATATATTAAGATTATTTAAATTTAAATAAACATTATTTAAAACAACATAATCACATCCTACTAGTCCTACTTGCCGTGGAGTTACCGGCTTTAGAATAGTGCTCCACCCTCTCTACCCGTGGTTGCCGTAAGAGCCGGCTAAGGATTATAACAGATCCAGAGGACGGACAGCAGCGTCCTCTGCAAAAAACCATCGAACTGCGCTCGACAACCCGCCTGCCAAGCGTGTCGAGTATTGGCAAAACCTCCCTTTATGGAGGAGGCCTATGTTCCTAAGTAGTTGATCATCAATGGCTGAGATGATGATGATGACTAGTCCTACTTCCTACTAATATTATGAATAGAAAAATTTGTGAGGAAGGATGGATGTATGTTTGTTACTCTTTTACACCAAAACTACTGAACCATTGGGCTGAAATTCGGTATGTAGATGGTTTAGACCCTGGAATAACACATAGGGTACTTTTATCTCAATATTCCCACGGAAAAGATGACTAAGCGAGTAAACCCGTGGTTCACAGCTAGTTCAAAATAATACAAACACATTTGATATTTTTATCTATTTATTTATAATCCTTTTTGGTTCTATTGCATCGAATGAGCTCCTCGGTCGCATCCCTCTCAGCTTTAGCTTTAAAGTAAAGGGAGTTTAGCAGGACTTCTTCATGTATTTTGAAACAGTAATATTTCCTCTTGAATCACATTTGTCTTTACATTTCTAGATCCTGTAATGTAACAAATAATAACAAATTAAACAAATAATATATCTCTACATGATCAATTTATACTGATTATCAAAGTTTTTTTTTTATATAGGTAAACATAATATGCCGTGGAGTTACCGGCTTTAGAATAGTATCTCACCCTCTCTACCCGTGGTTGCCGTAAGAGCCGGCTAAGGGTTATGAGATCCAGAGGATGGGCAGCAGTGTCCTCTGCGTAAAACCATCAAACTGCGCTCGCCAACCCGCCTGCTAAGCGTGGCGAGTATTGGCAACAACCCTCCTTGTGGGGGAGGCTTATGTTCAGCAGTGGATTTCCAACGGCTGGATGATGATGATGAAACATAATAAGCAAAATATTATATCAAGAATCTTCACCACAATCACTCTCAAGTAAGCTTTTATCATCATCATCTCAGCCGTAGGACGTCCACTGCTGGACATAAGTCTCCCATAGAATTTCATCTAGTCCGGTTGTAAGCGCTTGCAAGTTTGTTGCGAGTATGATGTCTAAGGAGCTTAAATATTTTTATAGACCAACAAAAGTTTTAAGTTTTCTACTAGGTAGTTAATTGTTTATTATGACATAATTTATTTACCTGCATAAAAAGGTATGTGTAATACCACTAACAATCACTAAACAATTCCATATCAGTTTGCTCGGTGAAAGCATCTTCCAAAATATTGGCTAGGCTTGGAATACTAGCTGATCTTCATTTTCTCTTTTCTCATGAGTCAATTCACTTTTTCATCGAGTTTTTAGGTAATCACAATTTTTAAACTGCTCTGAAAAATAATAATAAGTTAAGTTATTACCAAAACAAAAAGTGTAAGGTGGTACTTCTATAATAATTTGCAACCTTTATACAACAAACCTTAACTAAACAAACTATAAAAATAGTTAATTATAATATTATGTATATAGTTATCTGATTGATCAAAGAAAATATTTTATTATTATGATTGCACATATTCAAGTACTTACTTTTGAGTTTGTGGCGATAGTATTGTACTATTCCTTTGTGAAGTGAGCTCAAGTTTTTAGCTGCCGTTCTCCCCATTGTTGTTGCCATCGAGTTTATTTATTCATGTTTGTTATTACCTAGTTATCAAATCAAATCTTTTCACTTTCAGTAAAAATCACCCTTCCAGTTAACCAATCCAATGAATAAACACAACACGCCACGGATAGTAATATTTTAATAGTAAAGCAAAACTTTTCTAGTCTCGAACTACTTATCTACATCTCAAGTATCACCACATTTCTTGCCTAGCCCACGATTTATGAGATTCATAATTGAATTTTATTTTTATGAACCAAACTTTGTAAAAACTTTTGTAAAAATGTGACACTTGACACAACTTGAAGGTAAAAACCACAGATAATACGCTCATTTTTCTAAACCGATGACGTAATTTATGACGTATTTCGCTCTCACTCATTGGAGGACCCTCCAATCGTACTCATTCAAGGAACCTCATAATTTGGTCAGTCAAGTGATTATGAATACCGATTTCGAGGTTGGTTGGAGGAGCGACTTGAGGCTTCCTTGAATGAGTCGAGGAGCTTTTGACGTTATGTTTAAGAATACGGGTGTTAGACTTAACTTTTAGAGGTGATTTGAATTTATTTTTCTAAAGAAACTAAGTAGATTAATTTTATAATTCCATTCGTTTGCTCCAGCACTACAAAGAATTTTCCTACTTACAGTATATTCTTAAATTGAACATTTATTATGTTTTTTGAATTTAATATACATCTTTTGCTTAATTTTTGCATACAGCGCCCTCTTAAGCAGAATAGTTTTTATTCAAGAATTTTAGTATAAAATTACTCTAACCAAAGGGAATTGCGTAAAATAGATAAGTACTTATATACAGATATAGGCACAGAATATGAATGAATGAATGAATGAATGATAACACTTTATTGGTACCACAATAATACAGAAAATGACAAAAAGAAAACTTAAAACCAGAGAGAGTAACTGGCGGCCTTATCGCTCAGAGCGATCTCTTCTAGACAACCATGCATGTTATAGTACTAACGTAATACTGCGGTAAATAACCGGTATTAGTTGTATAATCAGGTCCAGAAGGGTAGATTCAGAAAATGCACTCTAATATTATTAGGGACGCTCAGGTTACCGTGCTAAGGGTTTCCCCAAAGGACGGACCCTTCGATAAGGTCTTGCAAGGGTTGCGTAATGTTATGCAAAGATCCGAGGAATCTCTCATTAAAAAGGTATGTAGCACTAGATATACTCATGTTGTGTATTCACTACCACTTTTTGTACCACTTTTGTGCTTTTTGTAGTGGTAGGCCTCTTGCAGGGGGCTGCCTGGGGAAGTACCACACCTTTGCCAGTTATTCATCCGTCAAGCAGTAATGTGCAAACATTACTTTGTTCCGGTCTGAAGGGCAATGTTACCAGCGAAATTACTGGGCATGACGAGATTCAACAACTCATATCACAGGGTGACAGGCGCAGTGCAGTGCCACGCAGAATTTTTAATTATAAAACACTGGGCGGCACTGCGTCTGATATGGGCAATCATGATGCTTACCATCATAGGCACCTGATTTGCTCGTCTTGTCACATTATCATAAAAAAAAAATAATATCCCAATATAACACGTTTTTATTTACACTTCACGTTAAAATATAATAAACAATTGAAATATTCCTAAATATGACTAAAACTACTATTCAATAACAATATGAACGTCCCTCACTAAGTACAATCTAATTTATACCTATTCACTCACACCAAATCAAATCAAAACCAATTACGCGTCGGAATTTTACTAAAGCCGGGCTACTCCTAAACAGGCCGTCGTCACTCCATACAAAATAAATTATGTACGTACCTACTTTGTGCCAACAATATAAAAAAATATATAACCCTACAAAAACCAAAAGCTATAATTCTCACTGAATCGCGTAACTATAATAAGATTTTAATTTTAATCGTATTATACGTCAAATGAAATTATAATTATAATGTTGGTATTTTGCAATTTACGTCAGTCAGTTCGTTTCGTAAGCGTACTTGGTGTTATTTGATTTTTTTGATAGTTTTTAGTGTTTAAAATAGTTTTAATCCAGACAGATATGGGAGGAAAGGTTAAGGGTACTAAAAAAGTGTGAAAGTTGTAGCGTGTACAAAAATGTACGTCTGGCATATTCTTAGCCAGATTCCCATGACTGGAGCCTAACAGGTAAATAAATTAGGCAGTTAACATAATAATCTTAATAAATGCACGCAAATTATGATGTTTTATTAATGCATTTGCTTATAACAGATGAAATAACTAAGAAAATGCATAAAATATTAGAAAAAATAACACTAATTATAGTGCGGTGCTCATAGATTATTTTTATCGATATTTTCGACGATTGTTTTCTACGCCCGGTATTTCCTCTTGTTTCTAAAATTGCTCATACTCAATTCCAAACGATTCTAAACACTGCACACCGCATGGCAAGAATGTTGATTATTATTATTTATTATATTATTGTTATGTATTATATTATTGTTTCATATTGATATTGTTTTGTTCACTCTAGATGTCGCTTATGGGTTTAAGCGACAGGAAATGAAGATTTGGAAGAAATTAATGCCAACGCGAATAAAATTTCGCAAGCTCAAAGTATATCACAATGATTAAAAGGTAAGACCTTTCTTTGACGTTACTGTTATTTGCAGTACTCTATTTTTACTAAGATTTTTTTTTTGTTACAGCCCACAAAGGATTTGACTCAATAATACATCTCACAAACTTTAAAATGGTGCAAAGTTTTGACAACGAGTCTCTTAAAATAGATTTATTTGAACCTTGCTGCATAAATTACTTAATTCTTTCTTGCACTCTTTTTATTTAAAAAAGTAAGCGATAACTATTCACAGCATGTCATCAGGGGAGATACCTATTCTAGATCATTATAAGATAAATATATCATTTATTATAAATGTTGACTATTATTCTGAGTAAATGTGGTTTTATTGGCGTGCTGTGTTGGTATTTATTGCTTGCTTTTATTTTTATTATTGGAAGTATTAAATATTTGAGTTATTTTTTTTATTATTGATGACGTCACGAATATTTTTATCGATATCGATATCATGCAAGTTGGTAAGGTACTCCACTATTGTTTTGACATTTCTTTCTTATTTTGGTAATACTTTTCTTTGGGTCAGGTTGGTAGAAACTACGTTCATAATTTCGAAAACAGCCAGTTAGAGAGTGCCGACTCTTATATTTTACGTGCTCAGTGCTCCTAAATGTAAGTAACACAACGTTGTTAAGCCGGGTCTACAGCTAAATATTAGTAACAAAACGTTGTTAGCTAACCGTGATATATAAGAGCCCGTCCACATCGACTTGACACCGAAAAATGTTTAGGTTAGCAATTATCATTTTCTAAAATAAACTCCGTACAAGGGCGCAAGTGTTTTCTTGTATAAAATCCATTAATTTCGACTCACGAAATGCTTCACAGTCTCTGAATAAAAGAAAATAGCAAAATATGCTTCAAAAGGAGATTATGATTTTCAAATATCCAGCAGAGATGTTGACGGCACGAGCGCTAACACAAAATGAATTTCGAACCCCCGCCCTTGGTTTAATACTGTTAGCTTTCTTCTTGTATGATAAATAAATAAATAAACAGACTAGGTATTACATGGATCTCACAACTTTTTCGGTAGAAGAACTGAGTTACGAGACTTGAATTTTATACAAGTTTTGTTTTTGAAGGCATCTTTTTTTTTCATAAACCCTTGGTTTTTTCATAATGAACTTCCAAAAGTCGCAGTTTTACTCACGTGATTGGACGTTCGCTACAAAAAATGTAGAGTTTATAAACAAAAATAAAACGATAGGAACATGATTTACTTCAACTTTAAAATATCAGTTTCTAAATATATCAAATAGGTTTACTGTTTTCGGAGGAAACAGGGGAATACAAAACATCGATTTAGTAAATGTTCCATAGGATTGTGAAACTGCTAAGAGGTCCTGTATTGGTTGACCTATATTTACTTAGTGTTTATTTTGTTTCTATAATATTATGCCACCTATGTATGTAGTGGTGAAACTTAGGAAAAAAAAGTGAAAACCAATTGCGTAAGAGAACCAAAAATTCCCATTTATTTTAATGTTTTTCCCCATAAATAGTCCCTATTTAGGGCAAACAGAAAGTACCTACCTAATAGAAAACATTTTAAAACTTGTACCCAATAGCAATAGCCCCATTATTGGGGATAGTGGGTTAATTTATTATTAGAAAACTTATATTTTAACACCTGCATAAAACTAAAAAAAACTTGAGAGGTGTCAAGGGACACCCGGATGGAACGAAGTTCCTTTCGATTAATTAGTGAAGGAACTGTAAATAAATTTAATTTTTTTTAAGTTATAATAATATTTTTTTTATTATTAACAAATATAATGTTATATAAACTTAATCAGTAGGCTCAATTTTCGTTATAATTGGCTTGTGGTAACTGAAGTAGGAAACATATGTTTGGGATTCTATTTTATTTAAATGTCTTGAAAAAACTGCATCAATGGTAGTATTATATTTTGTTGTTGATTCTGCTGGATTATTGTTAATTTTTAAATCAAATTCTTCCTCTAGAAACTGTAGCAATGGTTTTGATTTTTCATTACTGAAGTTGATGTTAAAATCACAGGCTAAAATGAGTGGAACTTTATGTAAATTTTTGTTGTATCTGCTAAGCGTTCGAGATACATCTTTAGAATACTCTAGCAGTGCTCGATGAATGAACTCCTAAATATATCTATTAATTTGTTATTTGGTGAGACATATATGACTGCCATAAGGTAACACCGTTTTCCATTACACACTCTGCTGCACATAAATCTGCAACACTTGTACGTCTTACGTGCAAGTCCTGAATATTGTTTGTTCATTATGACCGACATATTTGGTGTTACAATATTGGTCGTATCATTTATGTTGTGATATATCGCAACTCCACCTGAACGAACAAAATCACGTTTAAAGTTGGTTATACAATTAAAATTCGGTATATCACATTCTTCTCGATTGTCCAACCATGTCTCTGATAATAACAAAATGTTCGTTTTCTTCTTCGTTCTGTAACAGAGTCTATTAAATCAACGGAATGTTTACGAAGGCTTTGGACGTTGAACGTACACAATGAAATGCCTTTATCTCTAGTAATGAAATCAATGACAGATTTTGCCTTCGTTTCAAGCTTATGACAATCTCTGAAACTCTTGTACTAGAGATATTGTTGATGAAGCTTGTACTCGATTATGATGAAATCGAAATTTAGTTTCATCATCATCAAATGTAACGATAAATAAACCTTCGATGCTTGTTACACGAGAGAGAGCAACATAAACAAGTTGTTGTGGATGTATTTTGTCATACTCGTAAACAATTTGTTTGGATGTTTACATATTTTTGCACTGCAATTATCTCGTGATCTAAAATTAACCAATCAAAAAATATTGATTAAAATGAAAACATCATATTTT
This sequence comes from Hemistola chrysoprasaria, assembly GCA_947063395.1. NCBI lineage: Eukaryota > Metazoa > Arthropoda > Insecta > Lepidoptera > Geometridae > Hemistola > Hemistola chrysoprasaria. The sequence continues at coordinate 601,463 of OX346724.1, forward strand.
ACTCCAAAAAATATACCTTAAAAGATAAAAAAAAATCATACTTACACATCTGAATGATGATTTAAAGTGTTTAAAGCCTGAAATTTCTTTTTCCTATCGTAACATTCTTTATTTCTTTGTTTATCAGTTTTAGGTATTTTTTTACTTTTTTGTTTCTTTAATTTCTGCGCTTCATAATATTTTTTTCTTCTTTCTGCATCAGTTTTAGGTTTTTTGGCTGGTAATTGATCAGTCTCACTACATTCATCTGATCTCTCTGCAGTTATGTTTTGTACCATTGTATTTTGTAATTTTTTTCTCTCACGATATTCTCTACATCTTTGTGCATTTGTCTTTTTCTTTTTCCTTGATGTTATAGTTTGTACCTCAGTAGTCGATGCTTTAGTTGATTCGCTATTAAAATAAAAAAGCAAAAAAATTGTACATATACATACACACACCGAAACATTTATATATATATACATATATATATGTACTCTGTCTGTCTATTCTTTCATACACGTCATAGATGCGCGGGACTTTGTAAACACAACAGAGTGTATATATATATATATATATATATACTCTCTCGACTTCGTAAACACAACAGCGTATAGGTTAGAACACGCACGGCTTGCTAAATACATTATACGTTCTGATATTGTAATATTAAAATATGATTTGTTTTGAATTTATTAAAATTATGACGCGTAGGGTAGGGTCGCCCAAGATTGCGCGGGAGTTAAGATTGCGCAAGCTCAATATTTCAGCACACATATGACATTTGCGGCTAACTTCAGTTGTGTTTTAGCGCGCTAGTAGGAGACAGTTTACTGCGAGAAATAAATTAAAATCACCTTAAAAACGAAAGTGCTAGGTATGTTTGATGATAAAAATCACTTGTGATGTTATTTTTTAACTTTTTGAAACTATGCTTAACCAAAATAATGATTTTCTTTTAAATATCTGATCATTGTTTTTTGCCGGCTTCACTATCCAGCAATGTCGTCCGGTCGGCATTAGAGTCGATGTTATTCGATAGATGGCTTTAGAAACCAGTTAGTCGATTGAGAGAGAATTCGTAAGACTGCGCAGAACTATAATGACCTCAAAAATGTTCCAAGAAAAAAAATTCTGAAGAAAAGCGGTAAAACCCCAAAAAATCCAGCAAAGAAACCATCAAAGCATACTAAAAATAAGAAGATTTGGTCTTGTGTTGGTTGTAATGAAATATACAATGAACTTATTGCTGAGAATTGGATAGGTTGTTCTGAATGTGGCGAATGGTGGCATGAAGGTTGTAAAGTATATATTGGTATTGGATCTTTCAAATGTGATGTTTGCTTGTCAAATTATTTAACATTGTAGCTTAAAATACCTTTGATGTATATGCGCAGTCTTCACAGTCTTAGTGCGCAATTTTACCCCTACGGGGTTGTATGACTGCGCATTTCTCATTTCTACTCTTTTCTCTTATAACTCCAAAACATATAACCAAAATTTGGATTAAGTATAACATTAAGTAACCTTGATAATGTGTTCATTTCACTCATTACGATATATTTTGTTTTTCTTTATTTATAGCCAATCAAATATTAAGTGCGCAATCTTGGGTGACCCTACCCTACACTTGCTAAACACACAAAATGTGGAGATTATAATGCGTATGACTTGGTTAGCACAATAATAAAGAGAGGTTATAGTACGTACTTGCTAAAAATACAAAAGCATTTATTATTATCTGTATATAATCTCTACTTACCTAACTCCATCAGCAATATCCGTAACTTGTGCAGAAACACTGTCAGGATTCATTATTATTATTATTTTTTATTATTTATTATTTACAAAAAACCTGTATACACTCAACAAAAATAATCGTCGCGACACCACACTGTTCTATGCGAAATAGAAATGAAAATTCCAATATCTGGCTTGCTTTCTATAAGAGAGAGAGAGAGACAGACAGAGAAACATGCGACGCCGCACAGCTTACAATAGCTTACTATAGCAAAAAGTGTCGTAACAACTTTTCGTAAGAATTTTTTCCGTCTAGCCTCCTTTCACAACGCGCGATAAGGAACTTCGTCCCAAAAAAATACTATAAGATACACATTAGTAAAAATTTAATCCAAACAAACAATAAGTACCTAAGTTTCAAATCGCAAACTCTACAGCTATAACATTCAACAATGCACCTAATTGTCGATATTAGAAGAATTATTTCCGCTTGACAGGTTCGCCTGATATCGAGTCCACTTTCTCCGACGTTATCTCGTATTGGGTGTCCAATCTGAAATATGGAAATAATATTAATATATTTTACATCTCTCATATTCGGTAAGTAGGTCCTTATTACCCCCAAATGGGGCTTGTAAGTGACCAATTAGCGCTCTAGGGTAATAATGTAGCTAGAAAAGCCCTAGGGCGGTAAGTAATTAAAAAAAAACTTCACTCTTTCAAAAAGTTTGCGTACATCTAACCATCATACTGGCAATAGACATCATGCATTCAGGCCAATGACAAAAGAGGTCGCTTCGCTATTCCTTGTCTTCGTATGAGTATAATAGTCATCAATTTTAAATATCGAACTACGAAGCTCAATTTCGTTTTGAAAAAAATAATTTAAAAAAGAGATGAAAAAAGGCGGGAATAGAAAACTTTTACTTTAAAATGTTTTATTCTTGTAATGCCGGTGTTTTTCTACTTACCTCACAATCGAGATGTAAAGCAGAGTAGTTAGCTCGGGTGTAAGCATCAATTGCACCCTCGAAGTATAGGCGCCCTCGCTGCGCTCGTGCGCCTAAATATCTCGGGCTGCAATTGATGCCTTACAGCCCTTGGCTACTAATCTACTATTACATCTCTCATATTCGGTAAGTAGGTCCTTATTACCCCCAAATGGGGCTTGTAAGTGACTAATTAGCGCTCTAGGGTAATAATGTAGCTAGAAAAGCCCTAGGGCGGTAAGTAATTAAAAAAAAACTTCACTCTTTCAAAAAGTTTGCGTACATCTAACCATCATACTGGCAATAGACATCATGCATTCAGGCCAATGACAAAAGAGGTCGCTTCGCTATTCCTTGTCTTCGTATGAGTATAATAGTCATCAATTTTAAATATCGAACTACGAAGCTCAATTTCGTTCTTGAAAAAAATAATTTAAAAAAGAGATGAAAAAAGGCGGGAATAGAAAACTTTTACTTTAAAATGTTTTATTCTTGTAATGCCGGTGTTTTTCTACTTACCTCACAATCGAGATGTAAAGCAGAGTAGTTAGCTCGGGTGTAAGCATCAATTGCACCCTCGAAGTATAGGCGCCCTCGCTGCGCTCGTGCGCCTAAATATCTCGGGCTGCAATTGATGCCTTACAGCCCTTGGCTACTAATCTACTATTAATTGGTCCTTTATTTAGATACTTATTTAATTTAGGGTGTATTAAACAATTAAAATTTGATGAAATCAAACAGCTATAAAATTGTATATCACAACACTTTAAAATAATAACATATCAATAATTTGATATTATCACTACAAAAATAATGGTTTGCACTATAACAGAGTCGAAAATCAAATCACAAAATTTTATAACATGGCAGAAACGGATCTGGAGTTTCGCCGGCCGCTGCCGCAAATGATTAAACAAATACCCTCTTAGAGCTTACATACATACATACAGTCACGCCTTGTTCCCAGTGGGATAGGCAGAGACTATTTCCCTCCACTTGCTACGATCCTGACATACAATAATATTTACAATAATATGGCCATATGATTTTTGTTCACTTGTCAGGTATCAAGAGATATTTTACAAGGTATAGGTACATGCGTCAAATAGTACAGGTAGTAACTGGTAGCAAATGTAAAGTGTCACCTAAAAGTCAAAGAACTTTGCTCACAGAGGTCCCAAACAAAATATATTAATTTAGTCAGTCATTGACTCGTTCGAGAGTGAACCTCGAGTATCATCTTACTTGCTAAATGTAGATATTATCATAGTTTTATTGATGCTAACCGAAATAGATTGGGTGAAGTGACCAACAAAAACAGTGGACATAAAAACTGTAGAACGTTTCACATGGTTGTGTGACCAAATTGGAATTGGCAGGAGGGAACTTGATACATTTTATGAAATCAAGTTTAAAAGATCGCATAATCTATCGTTTCTGATCTGGATATTTTATATTTATTCATAAACAATATGAGCAAACAGAAAACTCCAAAGCACTGATAAAGTTAAACCCACAAATATGAAAACAAAAGCATTAACAGGACAGAGGACCTCTTAGCAGTTTGACACAATCCTATGGAAAATTTAAATCGATATTTTGTATTGGCCTGTTTCCTTCGAATACAGTTAAACTATTGTATATATTTATATGATATTTTAAGGATTAAGTAAAGTATGTCCCTATCATTTTATTTTTGTTTATAAACTCTACATGTGTTTGTAGTGAACGTCCAATCAAGCGAGTAAACTGTGAGATTTTTTGAAGTTCACCTTGAAAAAACCAAGGGTTTATAAGAAAAATTAAAATAACAGGGACATATAGGTTACTTCACCATAAAAATATCAGGATATAAATTTATGCAATGGGTTTATTATATTTGGAGTAAACAGGGGAATACAAAACATCGATTTGGTATTGTTTTCATAGAATAGGTTGTACTTATAGCACGTTGGTACATAATAGGAATTTTAGTAGGTGGATCTACCTATCTACCTTTTATTATAGCTTGACATAATATCGGTGGCATAATATTAGGAATTATTATGGCTCTGAATGGGTCATCTCTATAGAAAAAGATGAATTCAGATGGTGTAAAGTAAGTAGGTATAACCACAGTACATTAAGAAGTATGGGCCAGCAGTCAAATAATATTGTGTAGTGGATAATATCTTGATTGGACATTAGAATCGTCTCAGTGAATAATGTAACAGATAGGAGATAGATAGGTGACCAGAGTCTGACAATGAGTCAGAAATAAGAGAAGGATGCGCTTTTAAAATTGTTTGCGTGGCGTTCTAAGTTACGACGTACCTACCTACTTACATACCTATAGCCTGTAGTCTTTCTTTGTTAAGATAAGATGATAATAATATGGTGTCCCCAGTAGAGCTGTCAGATACATAAATAAACATTATAAGTTCATGTCGGTTGGTTGACCAGTCAAGTCGAAGGTGACTTGCAGATGACATGATCGGTCCGCATGCATACTAAGTATGCGTACGCGCAGGACAGTGGACGGGAAAAAAACTCATTTGGTTTGTATCCGAGGACCGAGTTGCTATGAGAACTTCGACTAAATGTTCTAGGTATTGTATTATATACCTTTAGATAAGGGAACGCTGTGGCGTGGTAGAAGATGTAGTGACAAAGATGTTCGGGCATGTGGAGAGGATGGATGAAAGGAGATTAACAAATGAGATTTATACTTAAGGCAGGTTAGTGTGAATGGTCAAGTCGGTAGCGGTCGACCTAGGCGTACTTTTCATGAACAAGTTGACGTTGTTCTTAGGAAAGGCCAAGTCAAAAGTACCTACAACCGACGAGCATGTATGAAAAATGTCATGAAAGTGAACGAAGCGAAAGTTGTATGTCAGGATCGTAGCAAGTGGAGGGAAATAGTCTCTGCCTACCCCGCCGGGAACAAGGCGTGACTGTATGTATGTATGTACCTTTAGATACAAAAAATAATCTACATATTATAATTATGATTTATTGAAAGGTTCCAGTTAATATTTTGTTCAGTTATTAAGGTTTTATGTAAAATCAGTAAGCTCAAAGTAGCGCAACGAGCTATAGAGAAGGCTCGGGATTACTCTGGGAGATCGAATCAGAAATGAGGAAATCCGTAGACGAACGAAAGTTACCGACATAGCGCAGAGGATTAGCAAGTTGAAGTGGCAATGGGTGGCACATAGCACGTACAACTGATGGTCGATGGCTGTAAAGTTCTCGAATGGAGATCACGGACCGCCAAGCGCAACGTAGGACGTCCACCCACAAGGTGGACAGACGATTGATAAGGACGGCAGAAATATATGGACGGCGGAAATCTATGGAGAAGGCCTGTGTTCAGCAGTGGACGTCCTATGGCTGAGATGACGATGACGATGACGATGATGATGTAGAACCGTCGAAATTAGTAAAACTGTTTTCGTAGAATATTTTGCCATTAGCTTTATTTGGGCCTCTCTCATAGACCATTACATTTAATAGCATAATAAGGTAGTTGTCTATAGTTAGCGGTTAACGTCGAAAATGTGGGTTAGGCACGCTATGCACGAGTCCCGAATGCTCTGCTCGAAAATACCTACTTACCAATAGATCTCGCTATGCACGGATTATTAAAATTTTAAGAAACCAATGGAAGGAAAATGTGAAAAGAGAAAAGGGAAATACCTATAATATTAATTTTATAGGTATATATTATTATGTAGGTATCTGTTGTACGATAATCCGAAAACGCAAATCATTGCAAAAGATTTAGTCAAGAAAGTTTTTCTCGATTTTCCTAGCTAGGTATTGTAAGAAAAATCCGACAGACCCACGCTTTTCGGAATCGTCCTAGGTTTTTCGCAATGACCCGCATCAATTATCTTGCAACACATCGAGTCTATAAACAGGTTGTTCCGTATTCACCCTATGACGTCTCATCCCACTCACTATTTTTCCTTACTCATCCCATTTATATTCCTAATTCATATTTCAGCTGCAAACGCCGCCCAACGCTACACGTGTGAAATACTAACTCATTTCCATACCTATTCACCTTATTTTGTATCCCTAATAAAGCCCGGAAGCGGAAGTCAATTTGTACCGCGCTTGTCACCTCCCGTAGGTAACTCGTTGTAATTCCCCATCGACTACGTACACGGATAGACTTGATATTGTTTGTTATCATATGTATGTTTATGTATTTACTATAAAACATACATACATACAACGCGGTCACATTAACTCGACGCATCGCTGGAATGCGGGTCCCCGACCGCTTCCCCCCGCATTCCCTTTTCTCGCCCGGCAAGTGTCAGTACGGTCCGCCTCTTTGTTACCGATACACGCGTCGATAATTTGGCTAATTTTCTTGCTAAATTTGGCTTGTACTTGAGCGCCAAAATGACGTCACATGGCCAAGCGTCTAGTTAATGTGACCGCGTTGTACAAACACGCCTTGTTCCCGTTGGGGTAGGCAGAGACTATTTCTCTCCACTTGCTACCATGTGAGTGTACCAACTATGGGACTGAGTCCTGGGTACACCTCTGCCTACCCCTTCGGGAAAAAGGCGTGAATGTATGTTGTTTTTTGTTGTTGCTACCATTAGATACGACGAAGATGCGAAAATCGTATGTCAGGCTACGACTTTCGCTGCTACTACTTTCATCGCATTCTTCATACGACATGCTCGTCGATTGTCGGTCAGTACATACTTACTTTTGAAATGGCCTTTCCTTAGAACAGAATGAATCAGAATCAAATTGTTCATGAAAGCAGTAGCTAGTAGCTCAGTAAGCCAATAGTATTATTAGTTATAAATGATTCTGTGTCAATAGAAGCGCGTTTTGTTACGCGAAAGTTGATACAAGAATGGTCAAGTCGGTAAGGGTCGAACTAGACGTAACTATATACTTATAGTTACGTCTAGTTCGACCCTTACCGACTTGACCATTCTTGTATCAACTTTCGCGTAACAAAACGCGCTTCTATTGACACAGAATCATTTATAACTAATAATACTATTGGCTTACTGAGTTACTAACATGAAAACAACATAGCATAACACCACGCATTTTTCCCCGTGTGTTAGTCCCGTAATAGGTAGTACACTTTTTGTAGCAATTCTATACGAGTAGTGCTAAAAGACTTACTAGTCATAGACGTGACATGACTTAGTAACATAAACCGTGTCATCGTCTGTATTTCAGTAGGTAACCGACAAAATTTTTGTATTTTGTGGTTTTGTCACGTTGTACATGGTCACGTGAAGAAAGTTACGTGATAAATCATATAAAGGAATGATTGTTCATATCGTCACGTCAGCGAGGCGATGTTGGACAAATGGGGAAAAGGGAGAATGGGAAAAGTTTGATTTGCGGATGCCGCTTAATGAATAATGGTACCAGAGTTTTTTTACTATGGAGTATACGAAAGTAATAATATTTGCCATTGTTGTTATTATGGTAGTTCTTAGTATAGGTACATAGTACATACAGGGTAATATAGGTACCTACTGATAATGAGCTGGTATACTCTTAGTGGGCTCGCTCTAAGCGGTCTTTTCGCATGAACTACAATATGAACATAACATACATTCACGCCTTTTTCCCGAAGGGGTAGGCAGAGGTGTACCCAGGACTCAGTCCCATAGTAGATACACCCACATTTCGGCCAGTATGTTGTATGGTTCCATGTAATAGGGGGCGAGCCTATTGCCATCTATCGGGCACAGTTCCAGTCTCCAGGCAGCTATTGAGATAATTACTAATGGAAAAATCCAATATTTAACACTGCCTGACCTGGGGATCGAAACTGGGACCTTTTGATCGGCAGTCGGGCATGCGCCCTCTACGCCACCGAGACAGTCACAGTATTACATTATGAAAATGGATAGATAATGGATAGAAAACTTCACTCACGATCGGGACTTGAACCCGCATCTTCTGCACCAATCCACGTGGTGGCAATCTACCAATTGAGCTATCGTGGAGATATTTGTCATCGATGAAATGTTTCTATTCCACCTACCACCGCCTATAGGGGTGTGTGTGTATCATAGGTGATATTGTATTATTAAATTGCTTTCACTACACTGAAAAGCCAAAAAAAGTCGGTTATTTTTTATTGAAACGCCTCCTAATCCTATACGGAATCTAAACAGAATAGACAGAGATGACCATATTTTGTAACTTCAGAGTTGGCTCCATAGGCGACCATTAAACGATAGGTATTAGCGGCAAAGAATATAAACCATTACGAGGTAAAGAAGCGACACTCACTTACTAACGAGTGTCCATACACTCGTACCAACTACCAGACCCTCGTCACCCCATGGTGACGAGGGTCTGGTAGTTGGTTGTGGATGGTGAATTATTGTTCTAGCTCGAGATTTGACGGCCGGGAAACTATTCATCATCATCATCATCATCTCAGCCATAGGACGTCCACTGCTGAAAATATAGGCCTCCCCATAGATTTCTACGGTGCGCTTGCCGGTCCGTGGTCTCCATTCGAGAACTTTACAGCCCCATCGGCCATCAGTTTTACGTGCTATGTGCCCCGCCCATTGCCACTTCAACTTGCTAATCTATCGGAAACCCATTTATTGTTAAAGTTAGTTGGTAAAACTCAGCCCAATACCTAAGTGTTGCCAAAATGTTCCTGTTAATAGGCAAGGCAGGGAACAACAAAGAAAGTGGCGTGGTTACAGAGAATTACAGTATAAGGCACGAGGTCAGTAGAGTTCATTGATCGAATGTGACCCGACACCTGGCCACGGCCATTATACACTGGTAGGGTTGCTTGGGCAGAAATACTATTATTGGATAGGTAGATGTGGACATCATGTAAGTATGTACGAAAAAATGTACATATATTCATATTCAAAATAGTCTATTAATAATCAAGGAATAAAAATAGATTAAGGTGATTGGGCCGACGTCATTACCTATACAAAATTTGAGGAACTTTGAGGACGATTTTTTTTGTTGTTGTGAGTGACAAGACAAGCAAATCAGGTGCCTGATGGTAAGCATCATAATTGCCCATATCAGACGCAGTGCCACCCAGTGTTTTATAATTCAAAATTCTGCGCGACAATGCACTGCGCCTGTCACCCTGAGATATTAGTTGTTGAAACTCGTCATGCCCGGTAATTTCGCTGGTAACATTGCCCTTCATACCGGAACACAGTAATATTTGCACATAACTGCTTGGCGGATAACTGGCAAAGGTGTGGTACTTCCCCTGGCGGCTCTCTGCAAGAGAGTAAAATACCAGTACCTACCTACCACTATAAAAATAATATGATAGAAGAGATATAATTTCATCATTAGTAGTTTATTTTATGTATAAACTAATTATAAAGTCGAATTTATCCAGTTTTTCTACAAAAGATACGTTTTAAAACTGCAGTTAGGTATTATTTCGGAAAAACAATCATACGGAAGTCTCCATACATTTCAAGTCTCCGTACAAAGGTATATATATTATGTATATGTAGTAGGCAGGTAACAAATGTTCTAATTATTTGACGTTTACTTACCTTTTATTTACCATTTTTTTACACTTTTCAATTAAATAAGCTTTCCTCTTTCTTCTAGGAACTCTAACAGATTTTTTCCCCATTTTTAATGATAAGTTATTATTCGGTAAAATACTTTGATTACTACTTTGATACTATGGTTATCGACAGCGCGCTGGGAGCTCGACAGGCACGGACCCGTCGCTGACAATGGTCAGTAGCGGACTGAGGGGGGACAGATTGCATACTAAAACACACGCGAGCTAGCGTGCACTTAAAGGTCGTATGCGCCAAAACAGTACTTCTCGAATAAAATTAAAACTGTTGCTAATTTTATAAAATCAAATTAACATATTGAAGTACATATTTGTATAGATGAATCTACACAAACAATTTAGAGGCATAAATCGGTCTCATTTCCCTGTAGAATGAAAATCTCTGTTTTTATAGACCAGTCTTTGATATTTTTTTCTCTGCTGTAAAAGTTAACCAATCATGTAAACCAATTACCAAAATGATGTCAATATCATGATCAATGAAATACATGAACATTAGTTTCAAATGTTTTGTAGTTGCTGAGAAATATTGAGATCCCTACCGCCAATATTTTCATTTCGTCGTCTTAAATACATATCGGAATAATAAAACGTATTTTTGTTGTTTTTAGGATAAATGCCATTTTATAATTAGTTGTTACCTAAAATAAAATACTAATGAAGAAATTATATCTCTTCTATCATCGTCATTGGGTCCTCAAAGTTTGTATGGGAAATGATGTCGGCCCAACCCCCTTAAACGGATATTTAAAAGTTAACCAATACATAGTACATAGAGGACAAAGATGCCTGGAAACTTCTGCATTCTGCAAGAAACCTTACAAGGAAGCAAATGTAACCAAACCAAAAAACTCGCAGTTGAAAAAATTTAACCAGTCAAGTTTCTTGTGCGTTCTTCTTTTAGAGGTATATTTCCGAACGCACGGTAGATTAATTAGTTGCTGATTATTATATTTTGACGTTTAGAAAATGTCTTATTTAGACATAGGTATTTTAATTTTTTTTTTGTGTTGAGTACAGTTCATATAAAATCAGTGATCAACACAAGCAAACAAATGTAACCAAACCAAATACTTATTGTAAAATCCGTAGTTGAAAAATAACAAATCTACAATTTTCTAATGATTCTTCTTGTAGAGGTATATATATCCGGGCAAAGCGGGATGGTAGGTATTTTTGAGTTGAGTGCTAATCGAGAGCAGTGCAAAACGTGCCTAATACATGGTAGATACATTTTACTTATTAACTTTATTTACGTTTTAAAATGTCTTCCCAGTTTGAGTTCGAGTGAAAACCCTGGTGTGTCATCGCAAGTGTTCACCGAATCAATAAATGGTCACACATACTTAATGCACTGCATTTATGAATACAATCTAGTTCTGAACTCTCGCTGCGCCCTCCTGTGTTCCTTTCTTTACCTCTAACTCAATCGAAACAAAGGTAAAAGGGCAATGGACTGTGTCAACGATTCATAGGATGCCCTCATTTTAAAAACCTTTTTATTAAATCACTATGGACAGTTAAGTATAAGATAGGTTAGTTCCACAGAGGAGATGAAAGAGATTAGAGGGGCCTTGTGGGCGGGGCCGGCTTTGCTGCCCTCTTGAGCAGACGCTCGTAATTCCGCCGAAATTAGCTTTACCGGCTAATAGTCGCCCTCATGTGGTCACAACGTACGTAGCTCCGCGAAGATAGTGTATAATGCCGTCCTGCGCTATTATAACTTGTCGAAAAAGAAGCCAGGTGTGTAGTGTAGCCCGACAAGGGATTTCTTTTCTCCGGTAAGTCCTGAAACCTTTAAATTCAAGTGATATTTGTAATTATTACAAAAGTATTATGTAATTGTTAGACAAAAACGACACACTTGCGAAACATATTGGAAATTATACATTGCTTACTACAATACATAGGTTCCACCTTGTACTCGTAGGTGATCGCGCAATGAACTGCGTTCTTTGCGAGGGGTCGCGTGCGCCAAGCCGAAGCTTGAATTCCGGGAAATCCCCGCGCATCGATAGTGTTGTACCATGTTGTAAACATTGTCGATATTAAGTGTCGTATGCAAATGATTATTATGAGTAATATTTTGTAATTAAAATACCTCTTTGTAGGCGTACTTTTTAGGAACAAGTTGATGTTGTCCTAAGGAAAGATCAATAAATCAATAGTAACTACAACCGACGTGCATGTAGTATGAAGAATTTCATGAAAGTGGAAGAAGCGAAAGCCGTGTGTCAGGATATTATCAAGTGAGTGTGTGTCTCTTTCTGTCTGTCTGTCTGTGAAACAGCGTCTAAAGAAAAAAGTTGTTCTCCTCTTTGTCACGCGAAGTAAATACGTGGCATATACTATGGTCACCATGTTAATTGTGATTATCAATTTTGTTGTAGTGTGGGTTTTCGTCTAAAATTTTGTTTGATTGTTCCGTTTATAATGAAATTAAAATTTTATTTTTAGGTTTCCAAAAAATCCAGATATAAGAAAATTGTGGATTGAGGCAACCGGTAGAAATAAATGGATTCCTACTAAATGTAGCACATATTGTTCTTATTGCAAAATTTTTAACATTTTGCAGAAAATGATTATGACATAACAAAAGAGTTAGGAAAAAGATACTTAAAACCAGGAGCTACGCCGCTTAAATATATCGTTATGACTTTTTCAGTAAGTAGGAAGTGTATGATTTATATCCTACTAGCTGTGCCCCGCGGTTCTTTCCCCGCGTCCCCACCTAGTGTGAGTTAAGGGAAATGATAATTTAATAAATAGGTACGCTTGTATTTTTAACTTGTGTCATTTATTTACTTACTATAGGTTTAACCCATGTCTTTCTATGCATGAACGACGTTTTTCGCGGTAACTCACAGACCAAAAAAAAAACATAGAATTAATAAAATTATAATAAGTCACAAAATAATAATAATATGGGACAACTTCCACTCAAGGTCATCTGGTTCCAAACTAGGCTAGAAGCATGTACTATGGTAACCAAATGACTGATATACATACCTCCTTATATTATAAGCTTACTTATACACCCAGACACAGAAATTATATAGTAACAACATTACAGTGTAAGGACATTGTATAGTAGTTAATTAATTAATTAGTATAATTGGCTATGAAGCCGTATTAGTTCATAACAAATAAATAAATATAGCAAAAAATTAAAGTAATAATGATACAGTAATTTTATCGATATCGATAATCGACCTTTAGGTGACCGTAACATGTATCCCACCAAAAACATACATGTAAAAAAGGAGAGCCAAGTTCAATACTTCTAATGTTTGGCTGTGGGCTTCGCCGCAAAAAGATAGGAGATCTAAATGAGTGCCAAGTTCTATGCAAAATCCAAATATGTATTTATAGGAACAAAATAACATTATGAACAAGTATCAAACTCTATTTCTTTGCTTTATTGCCTATAACAATTGCAATTATTTTTAAAAAAATTGAGATTTATTGTAGGTTAGATTTGACTTGGCCAGGACACCACTTATTTTTTGACTTAACTTTATTTTTATATTTCTGTTATATAGCAAATATAATACTAATATTATAAAGAGAGAAACTTTGTTTTTTTGTTTTTTTGTTTTTTTGTTTGTAACGAATAGGCTCCGAAACTACTGGACCGATTTTAAAAATTCTTTCACTTATGGATAGCTTAATTCAGTGTGAGTGCCATAGGCTATATGAGATTTTGAAAAAAAATGGGGATCCGTAAGAAAACTGCAATATTGTGAACCAAGGTGTTACATAATATAATTACCATATTCATAAATTTGCGTGCGCTGTGAAATGGATTGATGGTAGAATAATATAATGTACTAGGGGTTTGTAGTACTTATCAATACCTACAAAACAGTATACATAGATTATATCCATCTTTTTTGGTTTAGTCACAATAATCGAAAAAGTGATTATTTTCATGCGGTGTGAAAACTATTGGAGGTAGAGTAAAGTAATGTACTAGGGGTTTGTAGTACTTATCAATACCTACAAAACAGTATACATAGATTATATCCATCTTTTTTGGTTTAGTCACAATAATCGAAAAAGTGATTATTTTTCATGCGGTATGAAAACTATTGGTGGTAGAGTAAAGTAATGTACTAGGGGTTTGTAGTACTTATCAATACCTACAAAACAGTATACATAGATTATATCCATCTTTTTTGGTTTAGTCACAATAATCGAAAAAGTGATTATTTTTCATGCGGTGTGAAAACTATTGGTGGTAGAGTAAAGTAATGTACTAGGGGTTTGTAGTACTTATCAATACCTACAAAACAGTATACATAGATTATATCCATCTTTTTTGGTTTAGTCACAATAATCGAAAAAGTGATTATTTTTCATGCGGTGTGAAAACTATTGGTGGTAGAGTAAAGTAATGTACTAGGGGTTTGTAGTACTTATCAATACCTACAAAACAGTATACATAGATTATATCCATCTTTTTTGGTTTAGTCACAATAATCGAAAAAGTGATTATTTTTCATGCGGTGTGAAAACTATTGGTGGTAGAGTAAAGTAATGTACTAGGGGTTTGTAGTACTTATCAATACCTACAAAACAGTATACATAGATTATATCCATCTATTTTGGTTTAGTCACAATAATTGAAGCAGTGATTATTTTTCATGCGGTGTGAAAACTATTGGTGGTAGAGTAAAATAATGTACTAGGGGTTTGTAGTACTTATTAATACCTACAAAACAGTATACATAGATTATATCCATCTTTTTTTGTTTAGTCACAATAATCGAAGCAGTGATTATTTTTCATGCGGTGTGAAAACTATCGGTGGTAGATTAAAGTAATGTACTAGGGGATTGTATTAATTATCAATACCTACAAAACAGTATACATAGATTATATCCATCTTTTTTGGTTTAGTCACAATAATCGAAGCAGTGATTATTTTTGATGCGGTGTGAAAACTATTGGTGGTAGAGTAAAGTAATGTACTAGGGGTTTGTAGTACTTATCAATACCTACAAAACAGTATACATAGATTATATCCATCTTTTTTGGTTTAGTCACAATAATCGAAAAAGTAATTATTTTTCATGCGGTGTGAAAACTATTGGTGGTAGAGTAAAGTAATGTACTAGGGTTTGTAGTACTTATCAATACCTACAAAACAGTATACATAGATTATATCCATCTATTTTGGTTTAGTCACAATAATTGAAGCAGTGATTATTTTTCATGCGGTGTGAAAACTATTGGTGGTAGAGTAAAATAATGTACTAGGGGTTTGTAGTACTTATTAATACCTACAAAACAGTATACATAGATTATATCCATCTTTTTTGGTTTAGTCACAATAATCGAAGCAGTGATTATTTTTCATGCGGTGTGAAAACTATCGGTGGTAGATTAAAGTAATGTACTAGGGGATTGTATTAATTATCAATACCTACAAAACAGTATATACATAGATTATATCCATCTTTTCTGGTTTAGTCACAATAATCGAAGCAGTGATTATTTTTCATGTGGTGTGAAAAGTATTGGTGGTAGAATAAAGTAATGTACTAGGGGTTTGTAGTACTCATCAATATCTTCAAAATAGCCCACGATAAATTATAACATGTGTTAAGGTTTGGTCATTGTAACAGAAATAGTCATTAATTTGCGTGCGCTGCGTAAACCATTAGGGTTATATTTATTAAAATACAATGTATCACGAATTTACTCCTGATAAACGTCCACTATACCTTCTTCTGCTACCCGTGCGAAGCCGGGGCGGGTCGCTAGTAGCAAATATATTGGGATAATTTCAAATATTTACTTGTAACGTAGTAACGGTTCCAACGCTACATTTTAAAAAAAAGTTGTATGGGGACCCCCCCTATTTTTTAATTTTTAGATTTTTTCCTACACTTAAACACAATTATCGAGCTGGATTCCAAATTTCATTCTTCTAGGTCATCTGGAAGTAGGTTAGATTTAGGTACTATATGTCAGTCAGTGCTAAAATTTACGACTTTTTGACCTTCATAATATCTTTATAACCGTTTGAGCTAGCTTCATGAAATTTGGGCTACTAGATGTCCTTATGGATATAATGAAACACACGTAGTTTTATGTGTGAACGTTAAAGAGATTTTGAGTTATAGAAGAGTCAAAAGTGGCACTCGGCGCTGGCTAGCCAGTTCCTTAACTTGGCTTGACACGCTGCCGCGTGTCTAGATGAGCTTTTGCGCGTGTGTGAGTGCATGTCAAACGCAGTGTTTGCGCTAGATGATAATCAATAGCAAACTCGATGTGTGTATGGTTAATTTGTGTGCGTAATACGTGCGCGTATTGGTCTCTTGCTTGTAGTGGAGTTGAGGAGTGGGAGACAAGCGGCGACGAGCGTTCTGATACAAATCAGGAACTATTTCCAATCTAACCTCTTTCATCCTGATCTGTGGTAAGCATCATGATTGCCCATATCAGACACAGTGCCACCCAGTGTTTTAAAATTCAAAATTCTGCGCGGCACTGCACTGCGCCTGTCACCCTGAGATATGAGTTGTTGAATCTCATCATGCCCAGTAATTTCGCTGGTAACATTGCCCTTCATACCGGAACACAGTAATGTTTGCACATTACTGCTTGGCGGATGATGTTATTTCAAGAAATTGACTATAATAAATAGCAGGTAGGTATCTAGTATCTAGGTATCACAATTTTTTTGCGTTAGCCATGATGATAGCAATGCCATCTGGAATCCGGCTCCTTACTAAATACCTACTATTATTTATTCAGCATCTTTACTATATGATCTCTATATTACACTTTCTACTCTTCCTTCTATGTCCCACTCCCACCATATGCCATCCCACTATACCTATAGCCCTACGGCAGGGTTGGGCAGTATTTGAATAACTTTTAATTAAAATACATATACGGATTTGTATTTCAATTACTTCCTTAAAATTGAATTTGTAATTCGTATTTCAAATACTTGAGGTTCCAAAATACATTTTAACATTAAAATACATTTAACCTTCATTTAGCAATCGTCAGTGCGAGTGCGACACTGCACCTGTTATTACTGTACGCTATGACTGTACGTCTTATTTTGTAATTTGTATTTCGTATTTCAATTGAAAATAGCTAAAATACTGCATTGTATTATATATTTCAAATACCCTATTTAAAGATATTTTGTATTTCGTATATTAATTACTTGCGATACAGTATTTTATAATTTGTATTTCAATTAGAGCAAAGCATGTATTTTGCCCAGCCCTGTCCAACGGTTCCCATTATTTCTGAATTCCCACTTTCTATCTTGAGAGTTGAAGGGATGAGTCCCATCCCATTTCCCACCCCATCCCACTATACCGGTTTCCTCTTACCTCTTACTATTTTCCGCTTTAAGTTCAACAAACCCCACACATCGTGTGTTTAAGTTACCTCACACAATCACTCCTTTTTGTGATATCACTTTACAAGAGTTGGGCGGCAGCTCGACCGCAATAAACTCGACCGCGCGGTCGACTCGCCACTATTATTCCCCTCCGCTACACTCCCTCATCTCCGGACGTAGACGCGGGGTGAGAGGGGTCTTAATCTCTGTCTTCAAATCACCATCCCCTCTTCACTGCTTACTCCTCTCATCTATCATCATATCCGCTCCCTTCTTCCCTCCCCACCCACTCTCCCCTCCCTTCTCCCCCTCCCCGTAGTCCCTGTCACTTCCCAGGGCCATCTTTAGCAGGGGGTGCAAGGGGTGCGGAGGCGCCTGCGGAGCGCTGAATTTTTGGATATTTCATTGAATTTAACGCTATTGCACAGTTTTTATATACTTGTTACTTACGACAAATATGTATGAGCAAGCAAAAAAAAAAAGGCATCAACAATAATATTACTTTTTTTACTTTTATTACGCTTTCGGCGCTTGTCATACCGCATTACTACACTACACAAATAACAATTTTATTTAATACAACACGCGCGCAGCAAAATCTCTAATCCAAAGAGAGTGTATGTATGTACGTTTGACACGTTGCCGCCCGGTCGCCCGCACTTGAAGCAAAATGATCTCTAAGTCAATAGAGTGTAAGTTCATTTGAAATGGGCGCGCGGTGCGGCACCTGTGCGTCTGTCATAGGCGAGTAATTGCGCCCTTTGACATTGCCGCCCGGTCGCCCGCACTTGAAGCAAAATGATCTCTAAGTCAATAGACTGTAAGTTCATTTGAAATGGGCGCGCGGTGCGGCACCTGTGCGTCTGTCATAGGCGAGTAATTGCGCCCTTTGACATTGCCGCCCGGTCGCCCGCACTTGAAGCAAAATGATCTCTTAGTCAATAAAGTGTAAGTTCATTCATTCGAAATGGGAAAAAAAAAAGTGTATTGTGTTTTCTTGGTTGACTAGGACCCCTTTCATACTGCAGTGTGTAGTCGGTCGCGTGCCACGCTGCAGTGAAAACAAAACGAGGGCGCAGGCTGAGTCCCGCACCCCGGCGCAGAATAGACTTAAGACGGCCCTGTCACTTCCCACTCATAGAAATCTCCATAGAACAATGTTATTTTAATATACATCACTTTTTCAACCGACTGTACTTTTTATGAGCGGTCGAGTCGCCCCCCACAAAATAATAAAAATTTAAAATATTAAAGGTGGCGAGTCAACCGCGCGAGCGAGTTTATTGCGGTCGAGCTGCCGCCCAACTCCTCCACAACCTTTGTTAAAACCACACTGTAAAAAGGTCTGGGGGTAAATAAATAAATAAATAAATAATAACTCGGGCGGTACTCACTTTAGAATTTCCATCATCTTTTTTTGTCTGAGCTTACGATTTGTCGACGGCTTTCCTTTCCATGTTTTAGCTTTATTTCCCATTTTTTCACTTATTATAAATTGCGTTTATCTAATTACTGATTGATTTGAGGCGCACAAAAATAACACATATCCGTCTCGCAGCATAGCTTAGCGATCACCACAGAACACATATACAAGGCGATCACTGTCGCACTGCACGTAACGGAAAGAGAAGCGAGATAACGCCTCGTCGGCGGGAAGGCGCGCTCGTGTGAAATCGCGATAAATAATTAAATAAAAAAACAGGAATCGAAAATAAAATCTATGACTTACTAGCATCTAATGAAATACGTCCCACAAATTAATTTTATCAATATATATCGTCAAATACTGGAAGCAAACCCAGATAAAAGTAATTTTTAGAGGTATAAACGAATCTAAAGTGGTCTCTAAAATCATGTCCTCTCGCTTGCACATCAGTTAGAGCACTAGTGGGAAAGGGAAGGACATGATTAGCGCCGCTGTTTTAGATTCGTTTCTTGATTGAATCGGATTATTATATTATATTCACAATTTTTAGGGATCCGTAGCTCAAAAGGAAAAAAGGAACCCTTATAAGATCCCTTAGTTATCCGTCTGTCTGTTCTCACTTGTTAACGAGAACGTGTGGAGGTATCAAGTTGAAATTGATATCAACTACTCAGGTCTGCGGTCCTGATGCGGTCTATGTTAACGCAATCAGAAGTTATGGCCATTTTACAGCATATAGGTATCCCATACTTTGCGCAAGGATGGCGCTGTACGTTTGGGATTGTTTTTGGGATTGGAAGCGTTTTGTTCAGGTACCTAGGTATGGAACCCTACACTATGCATATGTATACGTATGTCTTATCAATTTATTTTTAGTATGAAAACTTTAATGAATCATGTTTTGGGATCGCAAACTTTTTTTATAAATATGATCAACTTTATTTCTAAAGAAAGCTTATTTGGCCTCTTTTGCAGGGGGCCGCCTGGGGAAGTACCACACCTTTGCCAGTTATTCATCCGCCAAGCAGTAATGTGCAAACATTACTGTGTTCCGGTATGAAAGGCAAAGTTACCAGCGAAATTACTGCGCATGATGTGATTCAACAACTCACTTCTCAGGGTGACAGGCGCAGTGCAGTGCCGCGCAGAATTTTGAATTTTAAAACACTGGGTGGCACTGTGTCTGATATGGGCAATCATGATGCTTACCATCAGGCACCTGATTAGCTCGTCTTGTTACTCATTATCATAAAAAAAACAGGGGAATACAAAACATCGATTTAGTAAATTTTCCATAGGATTGTGTCAAACTGCTAAGAGCTTGCTAAGAAGTCCTCTTTCCTGTTGGTTCAAACGTACACCCATACACCATCCTATCCTAATATATATATATATACTATTATAAAGGCGAAAGTTTGTAAGTATGGATGTATGTATGGATGTTTGTTACTCTTTCACGCCAAAACTACTGAACCGATTGGGCTGAAATTTGGTACGTAAGTAGCTTAGACCCTGGAAAAACACATACTTTTTATCCCGATATTCCCACGGGAACGAAGACTACGCGGGTGAAACCGCGGGTCACAGCTAGTACAAAATGAAAATACATAGATATGAAGAAATAGGGAATAATTTTCCACTCAATTGTTTGTGGTAGAATATGGCGTTCTATGGGGGAGGCCTATGTTCAGCAGTGGACGTCTTCCGGCTGATGATAATGGCTAGGTAATGCCTGAACAGCGCATATCCGATATCAAAAACATAAAAAAAACATACACGCCTTTTTCCCGAAGGGGTAGGCAGAGGTGTATCCAGGACTCAGTCCCATAATAGATACACCCACATTTCGCCAGTATTTTATTGGTCCCATGTAATAGGGGGCGAGCCTATTGCCATCTACCGGGCACAGTTCCAGACTCCAGGCAGTCATTGAGATAATTCCTCATGGAAAATCCAATATTTAACACTGCCTGACCTGGGGATCGAACGCGGGACCTCTTGATTGGCAGTCGAGCATGCGCCCTCTACGCCACCGAGGCAGTCTATCCGATATCAAAGTAATAATAATAAATAAATATTAATTTACTCGTGTATTACATTTTTAATTAAAACTGTTTTGAGCGATCGTTATTAATTAAGCAGAGGTAGGTATAAATAATTAATTTGACTATTTCTCGCCCTAAAACGTAATGAGGCTATCTATTTATTATACAATGTGGCAATTAATACTAAATAATATGTAGTGTAAGATCTGTTGATGTTTTAATAACGTGTGGAACATTATAATAATAATAATAAATATATAAATATGGGACAACTTCCGCACACGGTCATCTGGTCCCAAACTAGGCTAAAAGCCTGTACTATGGTAACCAGATGACTGATATACATACTTATGTAAGCTTATAACACCAAGACACAGATCAAACAGACATGTTCATGCACACAAATGTTTGACCTGGCCGGAGATCGAACCCGGGACCTGCGGCACAGAAAGCAGAGTATAGACAATAATAAAACGTTATAATTACCCTACCTATCATAAAATAATTAAATTTTATTAATAATATTATCTTATCGCTATGAATCATATTCTATCTATGATTAATATTATTTAAGCATGAACAGACGATCGAACTTTGTACGGCCAACCAAACCATTGTGCTCCCTTATCTACGACCCGAACCGTTCGGTACGGTGTTCACTGTTCACGCCACACGATCGAGCCTCTGATGTGCAAGCAACCTTACCACCGTACCAAGTAATAACAATAAAATTGTTTGCCGCACAGTGCGTCAGACGATCGAATATGGTTGGTATGATGGCAAACCAATTTCGAGTCACAGTCACAGATTAGGTAGCACAATGAAACGGTCGTACAAAGTTCGATCGTCTGTTCGTACTTTTATTAAATATTGCTTAGTAACTTATTGCTGACGACATAAGCCGTGTGTAGTTAACGAAAGAATGAAGGAAATGGACTAGGTACTTCACAATGTGAAGTTCACATGTGTTTCGTCCTTCATTCAATACTTCAATAAAGATTGAACTAGTTCAGTAGTAGTTCTGATATATTATTTTCTGTTTACATAATATAAGAAAAAAATAAGTAAAAGAAAATCTCGCTTTATTTTTAATCTGCAGGTCAAACTATCCAGCAAAATCATAATTTAAATTTAAAACGTCAAACAAAAGCTCTCTTTTGTGTCGCTGAATTAATTCAACTACTTACTGAACTAAATATAATATACTTCACAGAGATGAAAAGACATGGTATAGGTACTAAGTATATATAACATTTTCTTCTTAGTGACACATAATATTATTAAAAGAAAATATTTTAGCTATATACACTATACATATTATGTATAGTGTATATAGCTAAAAGAGGTGGTCGTTAAATCAATAAACTGTTTTTATAAACAGCTTTATGTTCGTCAATGAATTAACTGTTTATCTTCAACCTAGGACGATTTTCGTTCAAGTCTTCAACGAAAAAACCTGTTGAAAATATAAACCTAATAAATTCCGTCAACGTTAACGCAACTTGCAATGCATCCAAACCCGTTACCCGTTGACGAATTAACAGCTTTTTTAACCTGTTGACCATTGACGAAAAACAGCTACAATAATTTAATTTAATAACCGTCAATTGTCAATGACACACCTCTAATGGCTGACATTAAAATGTCAGTTTTATAAAAATTAATTTTTAGAATTACCGAAGCTTTTTAACAAATTACGTTTACCACTCGTTTGACTTGCCTATGTACCGTCGAAACTAATGCAAGCGCGATTCAGAATATCGGTGTTTTTTAACAGCGCCATCTAGTTTATGAATAAGTAATCTTTGTAAACATAATAATAATGTGCAGAGCTTATTCTCCTATTATTAAAATTTATAAAATAAATCTGGATTTGGGCTTTATTTGCGCTAAAACATACACATTTTATATAGCAAAAAAACCATACAATACCGTATGTTTTTTTTGCTATTTAAAAAAACATTTTTAATATTGTAAAAAAGTAGTTTTTAGGTTACTTTATAACATAAAAACTACTAAACTTTTTTACAATTTTCATAATCGAATCGATCGATCAATACGAAGGAACTGAGGTTTTCTCTAACAAAATATGTTTTCGCGCAAATAAAGGCCAGCTACAGAGCCTACTACAAACAACTGAGTGGAAAATTATTTTATAGGTTAGGTATGATTATAGGTAGGTTTCAATGGAATTATTTTGAAAAAATGTCAACTCGGTAAGTGACGCCGCGCCGGTGTCCGGTGTCCGGTACGATTTCCGATGACTTCGTAGAAATTAGGAGCAAACGCACCAGATACAAAACGAAACCTTTTGATAGCACGGAGCGGCAACGTCGCGGTTCCCTAGTGTTTTTGAGGCGCGAATGCGATGTTGCCGCTCCGCGCGCTATCTCGCAGCGGCGATATAGCGCGGCTCTACTCCCGCAAAGTACCTACCTAATAAGTAATGTGTATTTTTGCTTGCTCGCACCGTTGCGTCATGCCGCACAAAGTGTTGAGTCGCACAGTCTTCAGTCTGACAACATCGCACATACAATATCAAAACTTGTCTCGCAAACCAATGCTTTAAGAAAAAGACGTCTTCCACATTCGTCAGTAAAGTAAGGGGCCGTACGAGCACGAGCCACTAATGTTGTCTCGGTCGTACTTCGGTCTTAGGTACGTCTTTCTATCTTTGTTGTTCATTATATTGCACTGTGCAAACTGCACACTGAGCAAATAGCACGTGCCAGTTGTTGAGTACGCGCTGGGACAACGTACCCTATCTCCCTATTTCTTAAAATCAATGCTCGCAACTCGCAAATAAATCGACTGTGTTCTACTGTCTAGTATACGAACCACTACAAAAGAAAAATTTGTCGAATTTATTAGGCTGTGTAAATAATACAGGCTATAAAATAATTTCATGGGGCAATCAATGACGTTGAATCGCTTGTATTTACTCTGAGGGGGCAATGGAAGCCTAAATTGGTCATAATGAGTTAAGAATAACAGCAGGAAACGTAGAGATCGAGCAATATTTCTTTGGCTTAATCTTAACCCTAGATCACGCCAACTACAACCACCACCAACACAACATTTTTTTTTTTTTTTGGTGCCCGGGGAAAAATGCGTGACGCATGCCACCCGCACCCGGGGGAGCGCAGGATGGTTATGTGGGACTCCCCGCCGGCACAGCACCGTACGTCGGTACGTTGCTGTGCCGGCGGGTATACCCACTAAAAAACCCCGGGGTGTTCCTTCGCGCCGCCATGTGTCGGGGCTGCGGGCACGCCGAAGCACTCATCCGCGGCCCCGACGGCTTTTGGTCCTCCGTGGAGGACCCCGCCACGGTGGGGTGAGGGTAATCCTTCACCCCAACCCTCCCAAGGGGCGCGCGGAAACACGCGCGCGCCTCCTCGCGGGCCCTTTAGGTGGGCAGCGGATACCCCCGCATCCGTTGCCCGGGCCCCACATCTTGGGCTTGGAAGGGTGTTCCGTGCCCTCTCGAACGCCTACCGAACGTGCTAGAGGACACGGAAGACCCATTCCCGCCCACCACCACCGCAGGGCTCAAGTGAGCCCCGCCTGCGCCATCCACTGTGCCCTATGCTGACTTCATAGGGACACGCGGAGGCGCAACCCACACCGCGGCAAGCCGTCGGCTTTCCGCCCCAATTCGGTCGCAGAGGATAGGGAGAGCGGCGCATCGTAATACCGACACTCCTCTTCCCCTGCGACCCCACCGCCTTCGCCATCTAACGGTGGCGACCCCGTTTGGACCGCGGAAGGCAGGAAGAGCGGCGCACCGCAATACCGGCACTTCTCTCCCGCCGCGGCCCCACCATTCGGCCGCGATGCGTCCCATACCGCATCGCGGCCCGCCTCAGTTGCGGTTCGTCTCACACCGAACCGCAACCTACTCGGCTACTCACACTCAGCCTGGAGAACTAAGTGGAGCAGCCGACCACCTCGGGCTCCTCTTAGCTTCACCGTGGGCCCCTACCACGGTTACTGACCCCCACCGCCGCGAGAAGGCGGGAACCCATCGGGGGGACCACCAACACAACATACACCAACTACACGCCAAAATTACGACGAGCACCTCCTTATCAGACCTCCCAACCGTTGTCTGTCCCGAATCTAGTCCCCGCTTAGTAAGGAGGTACTATAAAATATAAGTATTAAGTATGTCAATGTCTTCATTATGTCATCATAAATAATGCTTTCAAAAGTAGAAAGTAGAGGAAAGATGAGCTTTTGTACTTTAAGTGGTTGACGAACTCAAAACCGTGGCTGCAAGAAACATTTCAGAAACCGTAATCTTGCCTCGAAATGGGAATATGACCACGGCAGAGATTTGGAAAATTAACCCATTCGCAATGTCAAGAATCTAAGAACAGTACCTAGATTTTTTATTTTAACAAAATTATGAACAGTATAGTTCATGTTAGGCCGGTCGGTGAGTTTAGTAGCCTACACATGCGTTAACGCTCAGGGTTGTCTCTTTTATTTTTAGTGTAAAATTATTACCTATAATATGTCAGTTCAATTTGGGTTGAAGTGTTGTATAACGCTTCATCAGTTTGAGTTTCTTTATGTTCTTTCAAAGGCACATTTAAGCACGGCAAACAATTCTTCCTTAATAGTTTTCGATGAGAGTTAACGGATATGTCTTCTGGTTTGAAATGTATTTGACATACTCGTACATCAGCCGGTCTTGGCTTGTTGGACAAATCTTCGCGATCGATTGCTCGGAGCCATTGTAATCGCCTGAAACCATTAAACAAATCGGTCAAATGAAATAAATCACTTGTGGAATACGCATTTTAGAAAATCTATTTTATAAAAGAGCTGGTCTTAGTTTGTTTATTCCACTATGACACAAAAACGACTGGACTGATTTTGATGGAACTTTTTTGTTCGTTAGGTCAAACTTAAAAACTGTTACTTGAACGCCCGCGATACACTCATGACTCACGCCACGGTCCACACTGCCGAATACCGAGATACCCTCAGATTATGCTGTGTGCGTGGCAGTGCGTGCATACATGGCGCGCACACATCCAGACCGGCAGTAGCCTCTTACTATGAAGACGAACTACAGTTACTGTTCTTAATATACAGTGGTAACATTGAGTAAATATACCTACATAGGTATAACATATTATGTTTTTGTACAATACAGTATCAAATTTATTATTATTTTAATCTATCAGCACGCATCATTTAAATACAAATGTTCAGATAGGTACTTACTTTTCTTCTTCAAAAGGTATTCTGAAGAATGATAATTCCGGGTTTGAGGAGTCGGTATTGAGGCACCCGAATACACTACAATATTTTTTGCCTCTCTTCGAAGTCATGATAAACCATTTTTTAAAATAAAACTGCGGTAAATAACTAAATAAATAGGCCGGTGAGAGCAGGCGAATGTAAGCGCGCGTATAGCGTAGATACTTGAACGCATGCGATCAGACTCACGGCGCGGCCCACACTGCCGACACCCGAGTCCCCCTCACAGCCGTGGGCCACGACCCCACAGATTATGCTATCTGCGACGGCTGTAAAATGGCGATTTTTAGACATTTTTTGTTCCTATGGGTGATGACTGACGTTAAACGATTATTACTGAAATTGTTTTTTTTCATTATTTGATTAAGAGAAACCTAAGGCTAAGCAAGGGCGTCGCCAAGGGGGGGAAGGGGGGGGGGTGCTGCCCCCCCCTACATAATCGAAAAAATTTAGGCTTTAATGTCAATGTTGACATTTAAGTGCCGCCATACGATAGGCACGTATTTTTAAATACAGAACCATCTGGGCCCTATTTCATAAAAAAATAATCTACGAAACTGTAACAAATCTACAAAATTGTAGGGCTTTTCTGTTTCATAGAAATTTGTAATTGTAAATTGTATACAGGCAAATACCTGTTGTATATCTACCCCATACCCCATTTGGGTAGAAATTCTAGGCTTGACTAGCCCCCCCCTTGATCATCGGCTGGCGACGCCCTTGAGGCTAAGTACTTACAAAGTTAGTATTTATAAAAATAGAAATTTTAATATTATAATTCTTCGTAAAGGAGTTGTTTGTTTTAGGGGCACGTCGTTACAATTTTGCATTTATTTAATACCTAGGCCTAAAAATAATATAATAAAATTTTAGATAGAGAGACCCAGAGTCTCTGGGAGACTCTGGGTCTCTCTGTCTGTGTCTGTCGGCGGGGACTAGTAGACTAGTTTTATAGTTTTAAAAGCTGAAACCGCGGGGTTTCACATCGTTCCCGTGGGAACATTGGGGAAAAAAGCATTTACCACCGGAGTGGTAAACGCTACCTACCTATTTAGTGCCAACCGCCACCCCGGTGGCATGGCGGACCGTCCCGTCCCGCGACCGCGCAATAGCCTTACTCGCGCTGTATGCGATAGCTAATAAGTAGGTATTGGCCATTCAAAATTTGTAACACTGTGGAAGTGTAAAATAGGTTTTGCCAATATTATTATTACTCTGTAACTTAATAGCTATGTTCATAATTACATTAAGTACATTATAAGTAGGTAATTTGTTTTAAATAAGTATAAAACATTAGAAAACGTGTAATTTCAGATGAGCAGTAGTTTGGACTAAAATATAATTATGAACCTAGATAACTAGTATCTCATTCCGAATAACATGATTGTAGGCTCAGAGTAAGGATACCAAAGAGAACCAGTCGTGCAAAAATCTGTTCCAAGCCGCGAGTCTGGTACCGCCACAATATAGTCTGGTACTATGTGGTTAGTTGCATGGCAACCGTAGGCCGACCGCGTGATGCCAGTGTTAGGTAAAAAGCTAACCGAATAACAACAGATACGTGCGTGAAAGCGATAGCTTTTCATAATTTAGGCATGTATTTACATTTTAGGAATTTATGTATCCACATTGCGTGTTTCTATTTTATTTTAATTTTTTTTAAACAATAAAATGGACAACAGCGCTTTGTTCGAATGGAAAACTATGAAGTCGATTATATTTTAAATATTTTTGCATAATATTATCCGAACATAAATTTTTTTTTTTTAATAAATTAAGGTTTGGCATTAATTACCTAGTGGATTGAAAACATTTTAAACATTGAATTAAATATTTGTTTCTTTTATCTCAATAATATTATAATGCACAGTGGTGCATTATAATATTATACTTTTTGTTTCTAATTGGTTTACATTGCATAGTCCTCGTTAATTTTACAATTAATGATAACATTTTAATATTTTTGTGACTTTCGACTATTTATTAAGAGTATAAAAGTAGTAATGTATAAAAGTAAAGAGTATAATATCACGTAACAATTTAGAATAATATCGTCTAAGACCCTTTCTACGTGCTAGAATCAGGCCCACGAACCTGTACACACTATTAAACCGAGATTATATCTTATTTATAACTTAATTATCTTTACAAACATAAATACATTTTAATTTTAAAACTTTTTGACCCTTTTAAATTTTATTTCTTGTAATATATATATTTATAAAAGTTAAAAAGTATAAGTGTGATTAATTTATTTAAAAAATTTAAATATTTAAATCACTAAATATTTTAGTGCATATAAGTCTACTCCAATACTCCTATGTTCGCCCGCGTCGCTTAGTGTCAAATTTAACATTGAACTTCATAGGGTGAAAAATCGTTCAATCCAAATTAGGCTTTAAAACAATCAAGTAAATAGAGTTTAAATTCAAATAATAGAAATTCAGTAGATGTCAAAGCGCGTAATTGTCAGTGATGGACACCTTTTTGTGAAGCTTGTTCAGGAATTGTGTGTCTGTAGAAGGAAGCGATTCAACGTCATTGATTGTAGGTTATAAATATGCTCTGATTGCAAATGATATCGTTATTACGTTTGTATGGGCAATTCGTCGGGCGCTGGCTTGAACGAATTAACCACTGGACGCGCCGTCTTTCCGTTCTCGCCTAATACCTACTCCGCTGATTTATTTCATACCTTGAAACATCAGACAACGTTATGGTTTTACCTCAGATGATCTGAGCCTACACCTCTGCCTACCCCTGCGGGAAAAAGGCGTGGTATTATATTAATTTGTTTTGACAAGAACACATCCGGTGAGGAGATAGTCCGCTACATAAAAGAAAAGGGCCAACGACGAGTCCCGCACCAGGAATTCTCCAAGATTTCACTGTCGAGGCTGGAGTCTACGCGGACGCAGAATTTCAAGTCCTACGTGCTCCGGTTTCCGGTGAAATTTAAGGAGACTCTCCTGGCGCCAGAATTTTGGCCGGAAGGCATAGTGTTCCGGCGCTTTAGGCGAGACCGAAACCTATCATCCCTAAAGCATAGATATAGTTAATATAATATTATTATGTATGTTAGTCTGTAAGGTATTTATTAATATGGGCCTCTGGTGCGTATAATTTATTATACGCACTATTGCCTGAACGAAATGAAATATATAAATAAAAAAATTAATATACTCTCTATACGATATCGTCGTGTCGTAGCAAAGCGAAGTTTATCTAATCTATACAATGCCAGATCGCGAAATTATACGCAGAGAATGAAATTATACAAATGACTGCATAGAATTTTACGAGATGGCTTCATATGGGAAATCCGGATAATTCCAGATAATATTATGAATTCCCGTCGGTTTATGAAGCAGTTACGACCCTCGATGTATTGTTATTGCATGAGAAGAGGAACGCTAAGTTATTTGTGCCATCAGACCGTAATAATAATTGGAGCCTACAGCCTTGGATTAGGCCTCCAGCCTATCATCCTTCCGGGTACCTCCATCATCCTTCATCTCTGCACTCACTCCCTCCTCACCTAGCCACTTACATTCATTCTCACAGTGTCCAAACAAGATTTTCATCACTCCGCACATGTCCATGCGAGGATCTTTCCACACGTTGGATTTGTATTTGACATGTTATTGTACGAGTACCTACATAATATGATCACATGTTTTGCACAAATGAGCCGGAAAACAGATTTGTTTTGGCAAACATGTTATCGTCCGTGCAGTATGATTTATTATCTAAATTTAGTAAGTATGCCAAGGACCGCGTGGGTCGCTAAGCAAGCTACAAACCTCAGATCATTCAAACAACTGTGCTACAAACACTTGAATTTACATCAAAATAAAGTCATTGAAATCTATTGAGTTTTGTCAGTTTTTATTTAAATTTGACTGCTTCGGTGACGCAGTGGGCGTTATCTCTACTGCCTATCATGAGGTCCCGGGTTCTTTTCCTAGCTCATAACCTCAGATCATTCAAACAAGGGAGATTTGGCGAGGGGGCGTGGCCCTTGGGAACGCATCAGGCACAAAACGGGCTTGATGCCAAAATTGCGCCTCAGTATTCGAATGTTATGTCGCGCGGCATCATCTTCAACGAATTTAACAAAATACCGAGTTGTTCAGTAGTTGTATGTAATAATACCAGCAGCAAAGTGAATTACGTGAATAATGGCATCTCTTTTCATACGTAAGTACTAAAATAATATTGTATTTTCAATAAATTTAAGCAAAAATATAAAAATTGAAGATGAATTACCAAGTTCATTATATTAACTAACTAGTAGGATAAGTCAGACACCATTGCTTGCTTAGTACAACTCGATAAAAAATCAGTCGGTTGGAATGGCGCAATGGATAATATATTTTACAGTTACTCTCTCTAACAAAATAATTTCCTAGTGCGGCCGCTGCACTGGCTTGCGTAAAATAGAGATGAGATGTGATTTCTTTTAGTTGTCGATTATTTTACTGTACTGGGTGATTTTACTTTGGTTACTAATATTAGTATTTTTAAACAATTTGTACCAATTTCATGTTTGTTTGATATAAATAGTTCATAAAACGTTTAAAAATTGGAAAGTTATATAAGGTTGTCTCCTAAAGTGTGATTACTTTGTAATAATGTTATGTAATATAATAGCTGTGCCCCGCGGTTTCTCTCGCGATGGTCACGAAAAAAGGAAATGTGTTTTTTATGTATGTATTGAGACTGATAACTTTTGTAATAAAATATATATAATATTTCAAAAAGTAGCCTGCATTGTATGATGTACTCAATCCGTGTCTATTAAAAATTATGACATTATGAGGAGACGAACCCATTGTTGTGTTGTCAATTATTTATGTTGATATGTCGTGTACTATTCATTAATATCTTGCGAGTTTTTTTTATTGTAGCTATCCGAAGGATCCAAACTTAAAAGAAGAGTGGATAAATGCAACAGGCAGAGGTACAACCAGGTTTCCAACCAAAAACCGCACATTATGCTTTTCTCACTTTGGGACAAAGTGCTTTCAACAGTTGAAGAAAGTTCATCGACTCTTCGAATGGTCGGTGCCCATATTGAAAATACGTATGGCAAATACGTTATGGTGGCAAATATTTACATTTTACGGACCAGTAATAAAATACTTAAAAATCTTATTATAATGTTTTATTTCACTGTAAATAATGTATCCTAAGGGAAAGAGCAGATAATAATTGAAAAGTATCGATTTTACCATCGATTGCCAGTTTCTATCTCTAGTTACATATGTGTGTTTATGCAGAGTCCGTAGCTACTGGGTTGATGCACCACCCTTTTATGCATGTGTACAATCAATAAGGTCTTTGGTGTGCCTGCAAGTTTCTTAGTGAGCGTGAGAAATATGGGCATGTGCGTCGTACTCATTGTTTTTGTGTTAGTGTTAGTGTTATTGGAGGGAGAAATGTGGAGACATCGGGACCCGAACAATTTTGCGTAATAGCCAAATCTCCCGTGATCTGTGCTCATAACATAACATACGATCACGCCTTTTTGCCATAGTAGGTACACCCACATTTCGCCAGTATGTTATTGGTCCCATGTAATAGGGGGCGAGCTTATTGCCATCTACCGGGCACAGTTCCAGACTCCAGGCAATTATTGAGATAATTCCTAATGGAAGAATCTAATATTTAACACTGTGCCTGACCTGGGGATCGAACCCGGGACCTCCTGATCGGCAGTCGAGCATGCGTATTGGATTTTTGCATTAGGAATTATCTCTAAGCCTATCTATAAGCCTAGGAAACTCCTTCTACTATCTAGTTTGTAGTACTTATCAATATCTAGAAAATAGTCTGCGGTTATAATATTCATCTATTTTGGTTAGTTTAGTTTCAATAAACGAATAAGTCATTATTTTTATGCGCTGTGAAAACTATTGGTGGTAGAAATAATGTACTAGGGGATTGTAGTATTTATATTATATCTACAAATTAGTCCGCGGAAAATTTATACATGTGTTAAGAGGATACATTAGGGGTGATTTTTCCATACAAACGTATTCCCGTGTTTCCTCCCTAGATAATTGCGTCAGAGCAATGTTTTTTTTTTATAAAATCAAGGTTTTCAGTGAGCATGTCCCTGTTATTTTCATTTTTCTACAAACTCATTATTAAATGAAATATGACCCTTTTAAAACATGAAAAACTGTCCCAGTTTTACTCGCGCAATTAGACGTTCACTAGAAAAAAATGAAGAGTTAAGGAAAAAAAATAAAATAACAGGGACATAGCCTAATCTATTTCCTAATTTTCAAGATATAAATTTATGGATAAAACTAATTATTCTCGGAGGGAACACGGGAATACAAAACATCGATTTCGTCATTTTTTCGTAGTTAAAATCGCTTTGAGCTGCAGTTGTCCCTTTCGCGTTCTACGGGGAGCGGCAGGCGGTGAGGGAGGGGTTCCACTCATACTTATACAACTAGGGAAGGGACTCTTAGACATATTATTTTTAAAAATCCTAGTGATGTTCATACAAAACGAGTTTAAACCAATACTTCTTACGAAAAAATAGAAGACTAATAGTATGTAACAATATCGATTTAAATGCAATTCAACTATAATATCAATCTTCATATGGCCCATTCTCGTTCAGTTAGACCTTCGGAGAACCTAATGTTGAGATGTCTAGTGCATAGCACTTGTTTTTATGGTGATCTTTCATTGTCTTCTATACTGTTAAGTAGGTGTAATTTGTTAATAAATATTATATAATATGTAATTGTATTAAAATGTATTACTTTATCATCATAATCATTATTGGCCTTGTACGAGTAGATACATCTTTAAAAAAGAGATGGTTCAAGAGCATTATCGCAAGCTACGGCATTTGCGTTCATGGGTGAAGACTCAGTGAAATTTTCTAACACTTTGCCAGTAATATTTTAAATCTCTTGTAGTAGAAGTCGTACCTATTGTCATCTATTGGGTTCAGACTCCAAGCTGTCATTCAGAAAACCCCTAATAGAAAATCCAATTACACTTTTTGGCTGACTTGTGGATCAAACCCGGGTTCTCATGATCATATGATTGGCTCAAACACCACCTAAATGGTTTTCAAGTTTGTAGTTGATAGCGATTAACGGTTCGAACGGATCGAATTTTTGCGGTCGACATGACTATCAACTGCTCACCCCTAACATCACTCATTAGGTTGAAGAAATTAATTTGAATTGCGTTTTATCGTAATTTCATGATGAAAAACACAAAATAATTAAGTATGTACGTATTACCTATACTCAAACGGATGACAAAGGCGCAAAATGTATTTGCCGTTTTATACGTAAATGGTGTATTTTTCGTAGAGCGTTCAAAAATAAACGTCCTGCCCCTTTTGCTTTTACCCATTTTCAGAGCAAAATACTGAAAGAAATTCATACAAACAAGCCAAAACCGTAAGTACTAAAGCAAAAGAATCAATACGAATAAGGAAAGATAAATTTCACCCACGGGCGGGATTTGAACCACGCACCCTCCGCACCAACCTCGGTCGGCGCTCTACCACTTGAGCTACCGTGGAGGCACTAGTCGTCGGCGAAATTTTTCTATCCCTTCTACCTAACGCTCTAGGGGCGTGTGTATATCTATAGGTGATGCATTTCGCAATCTACCCACCGACAAGTCTAATGTTACTATTAGAATTCATATCGAAATTGATAAACACTTCCTTTTTGCTTAATATTTTAAATTTTTAGACAAAGCGGTCTACTCGCATGAAATACAATACGAATACAATAATAATTCTTTTCTTATTCGAATTGTATTTCATGCGAGTAGACCGCTTTGTCTAAAAATTTAAAATATTAAGCAAAAGAAACAAGTCCGTAAACAACAGCACAGGTCGAAAATTATTTAGGCGAACTATTATTAGGTAGATATTACAATGAAAAGTTATATTTTCAGCAAACGTCTAGACTGACAGGATGAACTGAAAAAGTCAATACTTACCTTCGAAGATAATATACACATTGATATGAATTTTTAAGCGCTGGGCGACTGGTGTCATATAAACTATAAATATATATTATAGTATCTATTTTTTTATTATATAATATCACAATAATATAAATACAGATAATGAAGAAAAAAGTTCCTAACAAAAAAATATCCGGGCAAAAATCACTACTCCTGGGACTGGATTCGAACTCGCATTCGTTGATCGATGACACGATTATGTGAACGCTGTCTGAATACTGCAACCACTGGTCCATTTCATACTAGACGTAGCTAATGAATTTAAGCAATCATCTTTACTAGAATGTAAATAAAAATAAAAGTCTAAAAGAATACCTACGATAAGTACCTACCTAATTTGAATACAAGCGTCACAAACTTTACTACTGACATGAATATGCGCGCGAAGTCGCAATAATAATCTTCTTACACACACATTCATAGCTCATACTTTCAGGAGCAGAGCGACGGCGATAGTTTCACAAAAACCGAAATTTTAAATTCTTCGTCACTCAGGTTTCCCGTTAAGGTTTGGTCAATGTAACAGAAATAGTCATTAATTTGCGTGCGCTGCATAAACCATTAGCGGTGCGCGGGGCGGGTCACTAGTATGTTATATTTTCCTGTCCGTATATTAAAGTCTCAAAAGAACACGTGTAAAAGGTTCAAGAGATATAAAAAAGGGCTACAAAAAATGTTTGAGAATATTATACGAATAAAATTAGCGAATAAAATTCTCTACACTAAAATATTGAATAGACAGTGCAAGTTTTTCTGGGCCCAGCTTTCATGGATTCAAGCCTGTTCTATTTGTGTCCGTTACACATTTGAAAATTTAGTTTTTATATATTAAGTAGGTACCTAATTATTACGTTGTTTTATTACTATTAGGCCCACATAGGAAAAAAACATGAAAAAAAGTGTCGTAATGTAGTCGAAAACAATCACGATTACCATAAACCGAAAGCTTTTAATCCTATACCGGTTTTACGATGTTGTTCTTAACAAAAACATTTTATTACTTAGGTACAGGTTGGTTAACAAAATCTGGCGCGTCCACAGTGTTCACTTCACATTAATGAAATATCAATTTATTGTTACAAAGTCAAAGTGAATTGTTTTTTAATCAATTTGGTCCTAAGAAGATTCTAAGAAGTCCAACTGCAATCAATAAACCTATTATGTTTTGAATCAACAGTGCGTTATGAATGAAACAAAATTACCATCTCCTTCAAAGACCGCGTGCAAGGGAGACAGCGTGTCTATTCTAAAGGTGAAGCTGGGTTTGATTTACCCATTAAACCGTACAACTTCAATTGCGAAATTCGCAAAAAGACATTTAGTTTTAGAATTCTGCAATATTTATTCATAACTTGTATTTCATGTTATAATAATAATAATAATAATACGCAGGGCGGCTTATGGCGAGCCGTTGGGGAGTAGCGACCCCACGTACCTGAGTGCTCCCGGGGGAGGGTTATGTTCTTCATCTCCGGCTTGCCTTCACCGGCCGGCCGGAGTGAACACTGACGAGGAACAGTCCCCCACCTCTGTCTTGCCTTCATTGGCCGGCCAGAGTGGAGTCGCGAGAGCCTCGTGCTCGAGGGAGGATGTGAAGCATAAGTGGCGAGTGGGCGAGCGTGATGCGACCTTAGGGTAACGCAAGTGATCGCCGTTTAAAGTCCAGGGACACCTCTCCTACCCTTAGCCGTTCACACCAACGTTGCCCCTCTCGTCGCCCTTATTCCCATGTGGTGGGCGGCCTTTATGGGGGGTCCGTTTAGTGAGCGGCGAGTCATCGCCTGCCGTCATATTTCACCATGAGACGGAAGTGGCAGGTGCCGGAGTCTCTAGCAATAGACCGGTTACCATCCATCTAGAAATCACACCTATAGCCAAATCAAGTAGTTTCCATCCATTCACAATAGTCTTTGTACCTAGCGGAGGCTGTCTTTGAGCTCATCTTAAAAAAAAAAGACTGTAGATGGTTTCAGAGATAGACCCCGATAGGTGCTATACATTACCTTTAGATTAAAAGCTCAAAGGGGCCTCTGCACGTTGGACTTAAAAAAAAATGGTCTCCGTGCACGCCTTTCAAAAGACCGGGTATATCCCGTGTTTTCGAGCGACATAATAATAATATGGGACAACTTCCACACACGGTCATCAGATCCCAAACTAGGCTAGAAGCCTGTACTGTGGTAACCAGTAACCAGATGACTGATATACATACTTATATACCTAAGCTTATAATTGAGTATTTGAATTTTATTTTGTTTTGGCATAAATGGAAAGATCATATATAAGATTCGTGTCAAAACTATTTTTAGTTTTCTTTTATTCGCTATAATTACAAAGTTATATCAAATTAAAAATCATTTTTAATCCAGTACCGAAAACACGCCGATATTACGTGAACGAGCTCGTGACCTGTAGTGACGTCAAAATTTTATAGAGTAACATACATAATAACTTTATCATAATGACGTCACAATCATGGCGACCACTCGTAGCGCGTTCGTGAACAAGTGACTCCTATTGGAATTGTATCAATTTGAATTGGTTGTAATTAATAAAAAAAAAATTTAAAGGGAGTTTTGAATCGGTTAATACATAATTTTCAAACTTACAAAATAACTTGATAAATACGACATTTATTTTTTTTCAAATACTCAATACCCAGACACAGAAACAGAAACAGACATGTTCATGCACACAAATGTTTGACCTGGCCGGAGATCGAACCGGGGGCCTGCGGCACAGAAAGTAGAGTTACTACCGTCTGAGCCAACGAGGCTGTCGTATAAATATATATTGCTTACATAATAATACCAAAAATGGCTTAAATACGTAATAGTTCTAAATTGATAGTTATAAAATGTATACAATCGGTAAATAAATCTTTTTGTTGGAACTCGTGCGCGAATTTTATTTTTTTTTTTTTTATTTTATTTATTCAAAATTAGTACGGCTAAATCCAATTACACTAATTGATACAATTATTACATTAAATGAAATAGAATAAAAATCATGTCAAATTACAAAAAAAAAAAAAAAAAATAACAAATTAGATAAAATACAATTTGAATACAATATTTACACAATGTCAACAAAAAATTAGAATTAAAATGATTATGTCCAAAAAATAGAATAGAATTATAATATTATAGAAGAAACCACATATCCATCTTTCTCACAAAATCTCAAGCATTCCGACATAAGGAATGAAAGAGCTCCAACGCTCGCTACATACTGACATTCCGAGCATGATGAGTCCGAGTCTTAGGACGATAGAACAGCTGGTGCTGACGGCGCCTGCTACGACTGTAATACTTCGGTACATATTATTAGCCCAAGTGCACTCCAAGCAGTTGGATTGTTTACCCTGTTTCTGAGTATCTATTGGCAAATAGTGTATAGTCTAAGCTCTAGTGTGTCTATTCCTATCATACCAAGCCAATAGCGAGGGAAACAGCGCCAATAGCCACGAGCGAGGTTCCGCTTGTAGACATAACGAGCAAATCGTTGCAAACTCTTAATTAAAAGTGTGTATTTTGCACGTAGATGCGCTTAATACGACGTTATGAGAGTATAACTTCGTACTTCTTCGTACTACTTAGTGATGCAGTTTCACTGTGCTGAATGTAATGAACGCGCCAGCTGTCTTTAATCGACCTGCACTATAGTTTACACGAAACAATTTGAGAGCTCGTTAAAATACAGTTAAAACTGAATGATTGCGGTAAACAATGATCTAAAAACAACTATCCCTACAATATCAAATGAAATCGTGGCTCTCCGGGACTATGGCTCTCAGAGACGAATTAAAATGTTTTGAAGAATAGCATGCGGTTTGAAACGGGTTAGATACTGTTGCATAATTTCTGGGTACCGAGATTAAGTAGGTATACCAGTATACATAAAAAAAATGAATTAATTCTTAAAAATAATTAACTTTATTCCATTGATATAAAGAAAAGGGGAGTTCGGGTACGTTCTCGCAGCGCTTACTCAACAATTGGCACGTGCAATTAGCTCAATGTGAAGTTTGCACAGTGACATAATATAATGAACGTCTTGAAGTCTGTTATTTGTTATAATTTAAAGATTATTCTGTAATACTTACCTATCATAATGTAGTAGTTAATACCTAAACTGAAATAAAAGTATCTTGTGATTTTGAAAACGTTTTTTTTTGCATTTAGTCATTTCCTCGCTGAGGTGGGATGAAAAGTTACGTGTTGCACTCGAGTGTAGATTTTCTCCTCCTCGTGCTCTTTTGATTCCCTCGATAACGCTCAGGATTCAATTTTTTTAATCACTCGATCAAAATTGAGCACGCAAAGCACTCTTGTATAACAAATAACTATTGTGACGCCATAGGCTATAACTCAACAAATATAGTTTCACTTCGTCGAGATGGATGGAAACGAATAGCATTTTTATTTTCCAGAAAAAAAAATACACTTTTCTGGTAAATGATAACACTTCTAGGATTTTTCTAGGATAACATCATCTAGGATTATTACATCGTACTATCCTACTTCTTACTAATATTATAATTCTCAGTCAAAAAAGTTACATTTGTAAACAAAACGCTTGCGAGTTCTAACTCGACTCCAGCACCATCTAGTGGAACAATAGAAACGACGTTAGTGCTGTTTTTTTGTGTGTATGTTTGTTCGTGCGCTGAAATTTGGTATGGCTTAGACCCTGGAATAACTCATGGGGTACTACTTTTTACTTACTTACTTACTTTTTTGGGGTATAATAAATGCGAAAGTTTGTGAGGATGGATGGATGTTTGTTACTTTTCATGCCAAAACTACTGAACCTCTAAAAATATAAGGTCCAAAAATGTAATATAATTTATGAATTCAGGCTAGAACTTCAATCAAGTTAAAACTGTATAATATATTAAATAAGTATACCATCGTAGTCAAACTATAATCTGGCAGTTAATTGAGTCCCTAAAGGGCGACCCGAATGGATTCCACTTGAGCCCTGAACTTCTCGAGAATTAATTAAAACTTGGTAAATTACTAAAAACCTTGAATATCTCTCTACTCTCAACTTATGGACCTATACTTCGGTCTCTCCTTTGACCTTTGCTATTATTGGAATTAAAAATAGGTATATAGTTCCATAGACTAACTATTACAAATACGTGCAAGAGTGTGGCCAGGTAGGTGATTTCCCATAGAAGCGGGGCTCGTGGAGAGCTCGATCTCGCTGGCGGGTTGAGGAAGGCCTGATTGGTGGGCGGATGAGTGTCCATTCTATACGTAGTATTATTATCTGTTATCTGTATAAAAACTCCTTAATGTGATGAGACTGCAGGTTACTTACAGTCTTCCTTATTGTTTCATGTTTTAACAAAAAATATTGCCACCTACGAGTACGTTCCCTTAACCAAAAACCCTTAAAATATGATATCTAAATATTTGCAATATGTAAAAATCATAGATAAACAAAGTTCCTAATATAATAGCAGCAAAGAGGTTAACCTATTTAGGAACTGTTAAATAAATAGATAAAGAATACATGACATAATATTACATCTAAGCCACATATTGGTAATTTTGTAAAACGATCAGTTACCTCTTAAAAACAAAAATAAGGAAGTATTATAATATAAAATCATGAATTTAGTAAAATACTACATTTGGTTTTTGTGTTTTTATTTGGAAGCTGGTCATTAAGATTGTCTTTTAAGTGACCCTTTTAGGGACAAATAGTTCATCGGCAGGTGGCACTTCTTAGACAGAAAAAATTTGACAAAAAATGGGTGAGATTTTAAATGGCGAAAGCCAGATGACTAAAAGAGGAACAATAGAGTCCGAACAGCACAATGAAGTGTTTTTATCGAAGTTAATTTCAGGAAGTAACAATATAATAGCTATAACAATAAATAATAATAAAAAAAATGAGGAGACATGATTTCTACAGGTATACGTGTACATTGTACATACGGTGGAGAGTGGTAAGGAGCCCTTCACATGCGAGTCCCACCACGCACTTGACAAGTTTATTGATACTACGTATATATATATATTATATACAGTCATTAGAATCAGAATAACATTTCTCTTTTACGGCAGTTGTCACTTGTAACTATAATGTCTTAAGGCAAATAGCTCTTGGATTTTATTAAAAAATGACTTGTTGTGCAATGAAAAGGTGTCACAACGCGTTTTGTAACAAAAATAAGAATAAGATCACATTTCACTCGTAAGTATGGTTCGGCAACTTATAATATAATTATTTTAGGTGATGCATTCGTCAAAACATAAATAGTTTATATAACAAACCAGACGCCATTAAATTGAAAATATTGCCAAGTATGGAAAAACTATTTACCCCGAATGCCCCTTTTAGGTATTTTTTGTGTTTAGTTGTACTCAGCGGGTTTTAGTTGCTTCCCGCTGGGCCCCACTTTCGTCGTCATAACTGGTGACTGGATTTCCTTCCAGATGAAGAAAATATTAACCGTCATAGTTTCCATTTGAAATTAAATATCAAGTCAGGTTGGCTATGGCGTGTAGTTCTGGTTCTGGTGTGTGCGTGAACCTGGCATGCTTTTTTTTCGTAAGAACTATGATGATATGCACAGTCTACTAAGTCTACTAAGATTATGAGCATGATATTACACAGCTTGATATCTGGTGTATCATGATGGTATTCATTTATTAAAGTTCATGTTGTCAAAGCACACATCTAAATGAATTCATTGAATAAAATAATACTAATTAATTTTGAGGCAAATCTCTTCGCGTCAAATTGAGTCATTTGTAGTTATTTAATTATAGTTATTTGTTGACCTACGTTTTATTGCATTATTTTTTAGATTTCCTTCGGATTCAATTGCTGTTGCTCGGTGTATATAGACAAAATTCGACTTAATCGATGAGAAGAATGTTGGAAACCAACTCAACACAAAGAATTGATTCTTGATCAATTCTAATTTGAAAGTTGCTTCGAAATTTAACGAAATTTGTTCATAACGGACCTTCTAAGCGTCATACTTCTATGGGGGAGATAATATACCTAGGAATAAACATAATATGAATTATGTAGGTAAGTAGGTACTCTATACAGTAAAACAATGGTACCTAATAACCGTTCTATTAACATTTATTTTGTTTGGAAGAGATCGTCCTGAGCGATAAGACTGCTAATTGTTACACATTCGTCTAGTTTTAATTTTGTTTTGTTATTTCCTGTAGGAATTGGTATCAATAAAGTTCTATCGTTAAATTCAGCAACATTTCAAACGACAACCAAACCTCAAAAAATAAAAGTCAATTTTGGATAATTAATCGAAGTGAGGATCCATTTAAAGCAAAGAGTTTCGCTTCAAGGCCATGCAAATCGACCCAGTCCCGATGACACAGAGTAAATAAGACGCGACGGGTTGCATAATGAACACGTGTAACCTTGAGTTGTAATCACCTCATATTGTAAACTAGGTATACCTACCCACACACTACTATATTATGACTACCTATGTATAGGTCCACGAGGAATACATAATATCAGTATATTATGTACTTGTATAGTGTAAACATCACTAAACTGAGGCGGAATTGTACTAAATATATTACGTTGACATGTTACATGGATATTATTTTTAATTTATGTTTTTGTCTAATTATAATTATCATACACTACATTCACTTAATCAACCAAAATAAATTCGAAGTGTGTAAAAAAGCAAGACTGGCTGTCCATAGAGGGGTACGGTATCCCTACACTTATGTATGGTAGTGAATGTTGGGTCTGGCAGAAGAAGCATGAAAGTAAGATTAATGCTGTGGAGATGAGAAGCCTGAAAAGCCTTAAGTGACCTTGACGGACAAAGTGAGGAATAGTGCGATAAGGCGTGGTAGAAGATGTAGTGACACAGATAGAGAAAGGAATGCTGAGGTGGTTCGGACATGTGGAGAGGATGGATGAAAGGAGATTAACAAAAGAGATTTATAAGGCTAGTGTATGGTTAAGTCGGTAGGGGTCGACCTACGCGTACTTTTCATGAACAAGTCGACGTCGTTCTTAGGAAAGGCCAAGTCAAAAGTACCTACAACCGACGAGCATGTATGAAAAATTCCATGAAAGTGAATGAAGCGAAAGTTGTATGTCAGGATCGTAGCAAGTGGAGGGAAATAGTCTCTACCTACCCCGCCGGGAACAAGGCGTGACTGTATGTATGTATAAATTCCAAAGTGAGTTTGTCTGTTACCTCTTTTCGCTTAACCTAAACCGCTGAACCGATTTACATGGCATAGAGACAGTTTGAGTCCCAGGAAAGGACCTTCTTCTTAACCTCACTTTATTCAAATAAATTATAAATTAACCGGCGATAATAACAGGGCTAATAAGTAATAATTTATAATTAGTACTATGTTTTGGAACATTACTGCAAATAACATTCTCTACCTGGCAATATATTAGGACAAACAGTGTAAGGTTTTCTGAGCCCAGCTTCCTTGCGTTCAGAGTCCGTTTCCTTTACTGAATTTCATATCATGTGATAATATTCATAATTCTATGGTTTTATGGCGAAGGTTATTAAAATTATGAGAGCAGTAAAGGAATTCAATGGCATTGTATGTGAGTTACAGGTCAGCGCTATTAAAACGTGACGCAACTTGTACGCATATGCAAAGTAAAAGCTTGTAACATACCTTTTTTATAGCGGGCACTGAATCACATTCTTTTATAATATTTTACTTGGCCATTATTAAATCATGCAGTAATAATTTATACTTTCAACTAAATGGGTCTACCTGTTGGCACTTGACAAACGCGCGATTTGACAACGACAGTCACACTCCAAAAAGATGTGAATGTCAAACGGACAACACTGTCACCACAGAAAACATAATAGACAAAGCGCACCCGTCAGGACTTACACCGTGTAGACCAGAGCCTTACAGGCGACTAATTATGTTATCTGTGCAACTTGTAGGCATAGTCTATGCGTCGCTGTGACAAACAGCGTGAAACCGAACGTCATGTTTTAACCTTTCTTAGAGTTGAGTTTTAACCTCAGTAAAGATAATTAGAAATTCATACGGATAGCATCGTAGGGTTTTGTGTGGAGTGCGCATAGTGTGTGGAACGGAACATGTGAGACCCACGGTGGGGATAAAACCGTTTCCCTCAAGCCACTTTTGATTTTCAAAAATAAAAACGAACGGATCTCTTCTTCGCTGGCGCTGCCGCTTTGCATCTGGCTGCAAATACTTATCCGCCAGGAATTCCAGAACCCGCAAAAAGCGGGTTTTTCCCCGTACCCCTAGTGCGGCGAGTTGAGCCCGAGGAGGTAATCTCCGCCTGCAGACCTCGGCGATCACCCTGACACCGTAGCGAGCGAGCCCAGTCGACAGAAGGTCGGACAACCGCCGACCTTTCTTCTCCGCGAGATTGCGCGGTATTCACTTACGCCATTTTGAGGATCCTAACGGTACCCAAGTTCTATTCAAAATTAACGATCATAGAAACGCTATTTTTTCCTTCCCTGAGCCTACGGCAGGATTACCCGGCAACGGATCGAGTCGAGGTTTTAACAGTTATTAGTACTACTTTAGTTATTCGTTAAGTTTCACATTGTTTATTGTGCTCGGCGTACACCGCTCCTGTAGTCGAGGCCCGAATGTCTACATTTAGGCTCGTACCCTGTGTAGAAATAGGCAATTTATATTAAACCGAACGCCTGAGCGTTCCTAGATAGTTGGGCCCCGATTTACAGGATGGGCCCCCGTAACTTTAGGGCGGGGCCTCTCGTGTATTACGACCCCTTTATCATTAGCTTCAATTTAAGGTATTTGTTAGTATATAAAAAGTTAAGATTTCTCGCTAGTTTTAATATTTTGTTATCGTTCATTGTTTTATTGAAAATTAAATTTATATTGTAATCACCAGTCTAGCTGTTTTAATTTGCCATCCTTATTCACCGACTAGGCCGGCACCAGGTGTATCAAAGGCACGGCCCTTACTCCCCAAAGGTCCGGGGGCCCTGCCGACTGATCACTATCCGAGTTCTGTTCATATTCACACATAGTAACGTTCAACTTCTACTTACTTACATGGTACATTGCAACACTACTCACTAGCTCACAACCCAATTTTTCACAACGTTACAAGCTTATTTGATTGAATGCACCATAATAATATTCATGCAAATCGCAAACTACTGTGCTTGTAACTTAAAACCACAGACAGAAAATGTAAAAGTTATAACGTGATAAGTACGCATATTACAGACTATAACTTTAATATTATATGATCTAGAATCTAGAAAGTTGGTTATAGGTATAGATATATATGTAGACTAGATAAACTATGATACCTACATAAATAACAATAAGGCACTCATATTACTTGTGTAATTATC
This sequence comes from Hemistola chrysoprasaria, assembly GCA_947063395.1. Taxonomy (NCBI): domain Eukaryota; kingdom Metazoa; phylum Arthropoda; class Insecta; order Lepidoptera; family Geometridae; genus Hemistola; species Hemistola chrysoprasaria. The sequence continues at coordinate 646,255 of OX346724.1, forward strand.
TATAATATATATATATTTTTTTTTTATGTGTGACAAGACGAGCAAATCAGGTGCCTGATGGTAAGCATCATGATTGCCCATATCAGACACAGTGCAACAAAGTGTTTTATAATTCAAAATTCTGCGCGGCACTGCACTGCGCCTGTCACCCTGAGATATGAGTTGTTGAATCTCATCATGCCCAGTAATTTCGCTGGTAACATTGCCCTTCAGACCGGAACACAGTAATGTTTGCACATTACTGCTTGGCGGATGAATAACTGGCAAAGGTGTGGTACTTCCCCAGGCGGCCCCCTGCAAAAGAGGCCTACCACTACAGATGTCTAATAACGTAATTACTATACTTACTGGGTCACATTAAATTACAAATGCGATAGTAAGTGTAGGTACCTATCTACTTATATCATTGATACGTAATAAGATATAGCGCGTGCTCTACCCAGATCACTTAAATATCGTACTGCCTAAAAACAAAAGCTTCCAAAATGCGGCAACTTTCAAATTAAAGAAAACTTGCAAACAGTGCTGCTAGTGTGAAGTGAGCGCGTAAAATTAATTTTTATTTAAATGACCTATATGCTGTTGGCCTCAGATGGCCTCTACAGCTTTACCGGGCAGTGGTGAGCGCAGGAGACGCTCAACCCAAATGTGAAAAAACAATGCAAATATGAATAAAATCAGAAATATTTAAATCTCCCTCCATGACATTCATAGGGTCAGGGAGGCAACAGTGGCTCGGTATTTTTTCAGAGAAGGAAAAAATTATAAAAACGTCATAGGTTTAGCCTGGAATTTATACACATTGTTATTATTACATTATATTTTAACTTAGCATTTACGAATCTATCTACAAAAATATACTTTTTCGTTTATTACTAAAATAAAGTTTATATAGGTATGTATATTTCGTGGGTATTTATTATAATAATCGCAAGATGTATACCTACTTTCAGGTGCATTGAATGAAGACCTGTAGTTTTTATATTATAAACAAACAACACAGTACAGTACAGTGTACAAATAATCTGTCAGAATTCGAAAAAAATATCTGTATAAATTCAAAAATAATATAAAAGATATCCTAAAACCTTTGTGCAATAATTTTATTCGTTTTATTAGAATAGGAAGAAAGAAAATTAGAATAGCGAATAAGAAGTAGTACGAATCGTGCCTAACCCGTATTAGACTTCCGGGGTTTCGTATGCGTATAGGTAGTACAGTGGCTCGGTTATCATTCTGCCAAAACAAAAGGGAATAATATAAAGTTGTCTCTATCACTCATTTCTAGTACACAAATACCGAGTCACTGTTGCCTCCTTGACCCTTTGTTTTAGTACGTCCTTTTCATAAAGCTAGGGTGAATGACTATGACAGAAGAACAATATATTTATCACGTTATATTAATTTTCTAGGTATAGTCCGCGCGCGAGCTATGTGACATCGTCCTTGTGCTATTAGTAACAAATCGTTTTGTTATCTTACTCGTAAAAAGTACCCTGCGTTGGTTCTTCTGCCTGTAAGTTTTCTGTTTCTAATCGTCTTCTTTTACTATAAAGAACAAAATTACATGATATTATTTCAAGAAATCGACTATAATAGCAGTTATCACAATTTTGTAGTGGTAGGCCTCTTTTGCAGGGGGCCGCCTGGGGAAGTACCACACCTATGCCAGTTATTCATCCGCCGAACAGTAATGTGTAAACATTACTGTGTTCCGGTCTGAAGGGCAATGTTACCAGCGAAATTACTGGACATGATGAGATTCAACTTATATCTCAGGGTGACAGGCGCAATACAGTGCCGCGCAGAATTTTGAATTTTAGAACACTGGGTGGCACTGTGTCTGATATGGGCAATCATGATGCTTACCATCAGGCACCTAATTTGCTCGTCTTGTCACTCGTCATCATAAAAAAAAAAAAAATTTGCACGCTAGCCATGATGAAAGCAGTGCTGAACTGAAATCCGGATCTTTACTAAGTACTATTATTTATTCAGTATCTCTTTACTATATGATATCTCTATATTACACTTTCTGCTCTTCCCGCTCTGTCCCACTTCCACCCTATCCCATCCCACTATTCCTCCCATTATTTCGGAATTCCTACTTTCTAACTTGAGAGTTTATGGGATGAGTCCCATCCCATTTCCCACCCCAGCCGAACCAGTTTCCATTCCTCCTACTATTTTTTCGCTTTACAAACAAGTCCCACTGTGCGGCCGCACTAATAGGTAACATACATACACCCCCCCCCCACACACACACACAATCACTCCTTTTTTCCGAAGGGGTTGGCAGAGGTGTACCCAGGACTCAGTCCCATAGTAGGTACACCCACATTTGCCTGTATGTTATTGTTCCCATGTAATAAGGCGCGAGCTTATTGCCATCGGCACAGTTCCAGACTCCAGGCAGGTATTGTGATAATTCCTAATTGAAAAATCCAATATTTTTCTACTTATACAATATTTTTCACATTATATTTTGCAATATTTTTCACTTTGCCTGACCTGGGGATCGAACCCGGGAACTCCTGATCAGCAGTCAAGCTTCATCCCACTACGCCACCAAGGCAGTCAACAAGTTACTAATAATAGGTATTGTAATAAAAAGGTCTGGAGGTAAATCAATAAATAACTCAACTCAGGCGGTACTTACTTTACAACTTCCATCATATGTTTTTGTTGGAGGGAATAATATCTCGACGTTCCTTTCCATTTTTTCGCTTTATTTCCCATATTTTAATTTATAATAAATTCCGTAAATTCAATGATGTGAGGCGCTCAAAAGTGGCACACGTCCGTCTGGCAGCACAGGCTAGCGATCACTGTCGCACTGCACGTAAAGGAAGGAGAAGCGAGATAACGCCGCGTCGGCGCGAAGGCTCTCTCGCGATAAATAATTAAATAAATTAATATAGGTCATAAATCGAAAAAAAAATCAGGATTTCACTAGCATCTAATGAAATACGTCCCACAAATTAATTTTATCAATATATATTGACAAATACTGGAAGAAAACCCTGATTTAATTAATTTTTAGAGGTATGTTCACAATTTTTTTCTATAATGAAAATTTTATTAAATCATGTTTTGGGAGCAGAGAATATTTTATATATATGATCAACTTTAACATATATTTTTTTTACTGCCATAAACGTAATAGTGCCGTACAAACTATTTTTTTAAAGAAAGCTTATTTGGCTTATGAGAGCCCCTTAAGGGCGACTAGCACAAGGGCACCTAGACGGTACGGACCTCGGCTTGGGCCGTCGCCAGAATACGTGGGGTCAGACTTGCCCTGGCACCCCAGAAGGGGAGTGTCCTAGGGCCCTATCAATGGTTTCATGTGGTTGATTATTTGGACAGAAACTAACCGATCTGAAGGATTTGAGAGATCTTCGACTCGCCGGTGAAGTCGGTGTTGTGATTGTGTGAGTTGGTGGATCTGGTATCCGGCACCAGTTCCGAAAACGGAGCGACTATTGCGTAAATTGGTAGGATTGGGCGAGCCCAGCGCCGCCGATGTAACGGCGGCGATAGAGTTGTCCGGGTCGTCCAGGACGTTGCGAGGGCATCCTATAGGAGGGGAGGGTGAAATTTGTGTTGCACAGGCTTGGGTACGCCGATTTCAGCGTTGTATTATGAAGTTGCCGCATTTGGCAAGTACGACAGCGACATCTAGTGGGAGGCTGAAGCGTATTACTCACACAACACTCGATAATCAAACAATCATTGCATTTAAATATTTATTTTCCGACGTTCCTTCACGGTTTAAAGTTTAAAGTACCTACGTGAGGCGACGGGAAAGAGAAAAGTCCTTGAAAATCTAGCCACTGTCTATATCATGCTATGTGCTTAAATCATCATATAACATAGTACATAGTTACACCATTTATAAAACAAGAACGGTTAGATCGATTTAAATGATCTATGATTTGTTTGGGATTCGTCTCCGCCCCGAATAGCAGAATAACTATCGAAAATCGGAAAGATTCCCGTCACGATAACGTCAAAACTGACAGAAACCCTTCAATCAAGAAACATTTAAATTAAGTATCTAATCAGCATTCCATTAACTCATTCCTTTAGCTCTGTCTTCAGCGATAGAAACCTGGCGTTCCTATATCAGCTTCCATCTCTTCTACTGTTACAGCCGTCGCCTCCCATTCATCAAAACACACAATTAAGTAAAATGACAGGTAAAACTACTTACCCTGTATACACCTCTAACGCTGAGGTTCCAGGTTGGCCAAAACTTGCTTCCAACTGGCGCTTCTCTGATCTGAAATCAATTATTAAATAGGTTAATGATATGAATACGACATATCTACTAAATTAAGTCTGTTATTAAGAAATTTATAAAATCTCCTCTTCTTCCTGCTTCATTATCAGATCCTGGTCACTATCCATCAGTAACATATAATTTATATTCATTGAGACTAGACATGGGACGGATACCCGGCGGATCCGGCACTATTTCAGATCCGGCCGGCGGCCGGGTACCGGGTAATAATGCCGAGTGCCCGGCGGTGCCGGGTATTTAGGTGACAGAACAAGGTCAAACATTTATTATTGAGGACAACATTTATTGAATCCAAAAAAGTTCACATAGCAAAATTAATGACCAAATTTTATTATGGTGATATTGTTTTAATAATTAAGAGGGTTCCACAGTGGCTGTTTCTCCATACAAACGTAGTCCCCTGTTTCCTCCCTGGATAATGACACTAGAGCAGATATTTATGGACCATAAAACATATAACGGCCATTGCCATGCCCCTATGTTTTGTTTTTTTTCATATTCAAATTGTCACAGGAAGTAGGAGACTTCAAAAACTTAAAAAATCGCATAATTTTTTTTACATTTTCAGAAAATTATTAAAAAAAAATCCTTTATTAACAATAAAAGGAGGACATAGGGGCATACCTGAAGGTTTTATTTAATTAAAAATTAACAAAAAAAATTGGGCTTATTTTGAGTGAGAAAATAGGGTACTACAAAATGCTGTTTTGGTCTATAATTATGTACCTACCTAAAACGGTCTGAGCTGCAGTTGTCCCTTTCTAGCTTTATGTGGAGAGGTTTAAGGGGAGAAAATCGTAGCAAATACGTATACTGCCAGCAAAGTGATGTCTCATAGTCGATAATTGTAATATCGTTACAGTAGTGTTGCAACTGTTAGTCGGTGTTTACTATTTTCGGCTAATTAATTTCACTTTTTTTTTGTTAAAGATTAATATCTGTCTAACTCTATTTAGATTGCGAAATATTTTTTCCGCTGTGATTCAAATTTAGTGCCCGGAGCAATATATTTTTTGTAAAAGCATTTGGTTTGGTAACTTAGTACTAAAAAATTAAAAATATAGGTAATTAAATTAAAAAACATTTTTAAAAACCTTTTATTTGAATGCTCTAAAATGAAGAAAATAAACATAAAATAATTCAACCAATCAATTTTATAACAAATTTATAACATTACACAATTTTTGCTTGCTTATCGCAAGTTTGCTTGCATTGAATAGAATAAATAGGTGCACTTAACTAAATATCGCGACAAGTTTGTAGATCAAAATTGTGAAATAATGTTATTAAGTAATCAGTTGGATTTTTAGTTTTTTTTTTTTACTAATTTATTATTCATTACAGGCGCTACACTATGTGCGAAGAATTTGCCGCCGTGTACATTTATTTTTTTAAAGAAACCAACAGCATCAAGGTTTTTGTTTTATTTGAGAATTTGACACTACGGCGAATTCTCCGTACATGGTTGTTTATTTGAAGGAATCTGATGGAAATCTTCAGAGGGATGAGAAAATACACAGATATTATACAGTTAAAATTTATTGACTTTCTCTTCTTTCCCTTACTGGATTTCTGGGTATACGACTTTCGATTATCTTTGGAAGCATGGAATCATAGAAAAAAAATCTAATAACGGTTCCATATTTTGGTACCAGAAACCAACATCCCTTTTTATTTTTTGGTACAGCATACCTTCAGGGCTCCACAAAACAAAATAGCAAATATTTCTGCGGGTTATATGCAGCTGGCCATGCACTTGATAATAATAATTATGTGTTTTATTTTTAAATTTTAACTGGTTATTTTCAAGTGTACAGAAGTCTTTTTTTTTTTGTTGTAGGCCTTGCCTATGCCTTGCGTGCGCGCTCTCGCTCCCTCCCTTATTGATATAAGCAAGGGTGAGACTCACGTTTTAATTCATATTTTAAAAACTACTGAACCGATTTTGATGAAACTTGCACTGTATCCTAAATTGGCCTACATTTAAGGCAATAAAAAAAATGGTCAAAATCGGACCACTAGTTTCGGAGATATATATAGGACAAACACAAACATACAAACATACGTTTCTGAAACTTTGTATACTATTTATTTGGAAGCCTTTAAGGATTGTACCATCTAAATATCTCGCAGTTGCAATAATATTACAAACATACATATCGAATTGATTACCTCATTTTTTGAAGTCGGTTAAAAATAGTGATAATGTACCTGGAGATCAAACTTCGTTCATGGAACTGGCGTTTTATTTTGACATGAAGTTTCTTTCGTTTAGCATTCAGATACAATCGAGATTTTTTTCCCTTTCTTTTACCCATTGCAGGTTCGAATAACTTCTGTTTGTTAACCTGAAAATAAATATGTATATAATGAATAAATAAGCATTTGACCACAACAGGGTGCCATAGTGACACATCTCAACCATGTAATTACTTAATTTCTGAGTAATTGAATCAGTTACTTTTACTTTATACTTAGGTATTTTTAACTTAAATTATTTATTCACCAAAATACAGCTAGGCAGTCCAATCAATTTAGGCAGGTATCCAAATCACAAAAAGTATCCAAAGTCCACTAAACACAATCAGAGTCAGAATAATGAGTATTATCAGAAATCCAATAAACGTAAGCCGAATCACAGGAGAAGGAAGCAGAAAAAGTCAAATTCAGAAAGATCACTTAATAAAAACGCGTAATAAAAACAAACGAACGATGCGAACACTAGAAAATGCCGTCAACGAGTGAATAGAATAATGACGGTCGCGAGTCGCCAGCCGCGGCAGTGGGGGCATGGGCGCAGTACTTGCACAGCGCACGCACACAACTTCACGACGCCCACATAGATCGAGCAGCACGGGACGCGGGGGCGACATGCAGTGAGACAGGAACACTTTATTCAAATACCTAATACCCCGTTCCCCGGAGTTCGGAACCCTTAAAACACGAGATTCCTTTTAGTATTTTTAAGTGTGTAAAGTTGTAGTGTTTTACGGAACTCTTTATTGGTACTACAATAAGACAGAAAATAAAAAACAAGAAAGAAACCTTAAAACTAGAAAGAGCAACAACTAGCGGCCTTAGGCGCTCAGAGCGATTTCTTCCAGACAACCATGATTAATCCAAATTAAATTAACATATGCCTATAATAAGAACCTTAATCTGTACTAAAGTACTAATATTATAAAGAGAGAAACTTTTTTATTTTATTTTTTTGTTTTTTTGTTTGTAACGAATAGGCTCCGAAACTACTGGACCGATTAAAAATTTTTTTTCACTTATGGATAGCTTAATTCAGTGTGAGTGACATAGGTTATTTTAGATTTTGAAAAGATTGGGATCCGTAAGAAAACTGCAATATTGTGAACCAAGGTGTCACATAATATAATTTCTATATTCATTAATTTGCGTACGCTGTGAAATCTATTGATGGAAGAATACAATAATGTACGAGGGGTTTGTAGTACTTATCAATATCTACAAAATAGTCTACGGAAATTTTATCCATCTATTTTGGTTTAGTCACAATAATCGAAACAGACATTATATGCATGCGCTGTGAGAAGTATTGGTGGTAGAATAAAATAATGTACAAGGGGTTTTGTGCAATTGGTGCTTCCTAAGGAGACTCCTTAATCAAACTATTCGGTCTTGGCATGACGCTGTCACGCTCCTATACAAATTTTCCTGACTCCAGCAATGACGTTCTTACTAGTTATATTTTCAATATTGTGCTAAGTAATTTATTATTAATATACTTTTATCAATAAATAATCTGACTTAAAATAAGGAGATTAGCAATAAAACAAAACTTTGCAAATAACAAAAACTGCTGCGTCAAGAGAGCGTCAAAGCAAACCCTGGACTGTTTCAAATATAGTGATCTGTGGACTGTTTTTATCGAAACGCACAGACTATAGCAACGCCTGAAAATAGATTACGAAGTCTGAACGGTGCAAGGAATGTCTGAACTGAACACATGCTTACAAAACCTACTTAAGACTGCTGTGCCGCTAAATAGTTCTGTCATGTTTCGCTAGATGGCGCTAAAACCAACTATTAGTACACGACAAAATTTCAAAACTCATCTTTAGTAGTATAACTATATATTAATAATACGCCACTTTTAAATAAGGTGTTACTTAAAATAAAATACGAATCAAGAAATTAAATCTTTTCCATCAACGTCATTGGTTCCTTAAAGTTTGTACTTATGAGAAATCAACGAAATGATGTGAGATCATCCACTTTAATAATAATAGGTACTTACTCTGACTCGTTACCATCATGCAAACAATCCTCCTTCTTCACCGTGGGGCTAAAAACATAATTCTTGCTTGTTTTCGAATACTTAAAACCTATTTTCTGCATGATTTTATGTAAACTTGTCCGTTTGAACGTTCCCAAAGTACTATCTGCCTCTATCGCTCGTGAAATCTTGTTTAAGGTCGGAGTCTCATTGGAAATGATAAAGTTGTTTACTATTTTGCGGATGGAACATAAAGTGACGTCATCAAGCTTATCAGTAATCGACGGTCTTGTCTTTGTCTGTTTAGGTGGTCTTACGAATCCATGTACAGCTTCCTCTCTCATTACTTTGAACACTGAGACCCAATGGACGCCCAGAGAAGATGCAACAGTTTTACTAATCTCGTTGTGGGAAGCGGAAGGAGAGCCCTTTTTTAAAGCGCGAAACATATTGCACATCATCGTCTTTTCAGTTGCTGTGAAGGGACGTGGACTTCTTTTTTTTATTCCATCCAAATTCTCCGCCATTTTTACAAATCACAACACTATAAATACTACTATAACCCTTTTATCAGTCTTTATTGAAGCCCCAATTTCTCTAGTAGAAAATCGATCAAATTCCAATTACTAGTCTCTCAGTCACGGCAAAAAAACAATTAGTTCAAGAAGAATTCAGGGCACGGTAAGAAGCGTCGCAAAAAACCAAACGTCTGAACACTGCGAGTGGCACAGACAATCTATTTAAATATTCAATCCAGTAGTCATTGACTATTCGCTGTTCGCCGAGCAAGCTAGTAATGCGCTATCTCTATCACAATTACTTACAAAAGAAAAGAACAGCGTTACGAGTTGTTGCTAAGTGGGCGTGACCAAACGGTCAAATAAAAGATAAGCAGAGTTCACATAACCTTGGACAACAGAACAGATTATAATATAATACATATTACGCTGTGAAAGGACTTCCTTGACTGCCTCGGTGGCGTAGTGGACGCAATCTCAACTGCCGATCAGGAGGTCCCTGGTTCGATCCCCAGGTCAGGCAAAGTGTTATATATTGGATTTTTCCATTAAGAATCATATCAATAACTGCCTGGAGTCTGGAACTGTGTTCGGTAGATGGCAATACGCTCGCCCCCCTATTACACAATATACTGGCGAAATGTGGGTTTGCCTACTATGGGATTTCTTTGAGAGTCTTGGGTACATCTCTGCCTACCCCTTCGGGAAAAAAGGCGTGAGGCATAAAGGGGGCCAACACTTGAACCTTTATTCAAGTGTTGGCCCCCTTTATGCTGAAGTACATGAATGATTCCTGCATAATATAATATCTTTATTTCCTCAAAATATAAACAATAAATAAGAAAGTAATCTATTACTTCATTACAATCTGTCTGACTATTTATTTTATAAAAAATAGGGTATAGAGCTTCCGAGCTTCCGAGCTTTTGCATAAAAACCCTTAGACTTAACTTTTAGAGGTGATTTGAATTTATTTTTCTAAAGAAACTAAGTAGATTAATTTTAAAATTCCATTCGTTTGCTCCAGCACTACAAAGAATTTTCCTACTTACAGTATATTCTTAAATTGAACATTTATTATGTTTTTTGAATTTAATATACATCTTTTGCTTAATTTTTGCATACAGCGCCCTCTTAAGCAGAATAGTTTTTATTCAAGAATTTTAGTATAAAATTACTCTAACCAAAGGGAATCGCGTAAAATAGATAAGTACTTATATACAGATATAGGCACAGAATATGAATGAATGAATGAATGAATGATAACACTTTATTGGTACCACAATAATACAGAAAATGACAAAAAGAAAACTTAAAACCAGAGAGAGTAACTGGCGGCCTTATCGCTCAGAGCGATCTCTTCTAGACAACCATGCATGTTATAGTACTAACGTAATACTGCGGTAAATAACCGGTATTAATTGTATAATCAGGTCCAGAAGGGTAGATTCAGAAAATGCACTCTAATATTATTAGGGACGCTCAGGTTACCGTGCTAAGGGTTTCCCCAAAGGACGGACCCTTCGATAAGGTCTTGCAAGGGTTGCGTAATGTTATGCAAAGATCCGAGGAATCTCTCATTAAATAGGTATGTAGCACTAGATATACTCATGTTGTGTATTCACTACCACTTTTTGTACTTTTTGTACCACTGTTTGTGCTTTTTGTAGTGGTAGGCCTCTTGGCAGGCGCAGTGCAGTGCCACGCAGAATTTTTAATTATAAAACACTGGGCGGCACTGCGTCTGATATGGGCAATCATGATGCTTACCATCATAGGCACCTGGTTTGCTCGTCTTGTCACATTATCATAAAAAAAAAAAAATATCCCAATATAACACGTTTTTATTTACACTTCATGTTAAAATATAATAAACAATTGAAATATTCCTAAATATGACTAAAACTACTATTCAATAACAATATGAACGTCCCTCACTAAGTACAATCTAATTTATACCTATTCACTCACACCAAATCAAATCAAAACCAATTACGCGTCGGAATTTTACTAAAGCCGGGTCTACTCCTAAATGTAAGGAACACAACGTTGTTAAGCCGGGTCTACAGCTAAATGATGGGGGATGAAGTTGTTCACGTCCGCAGGAATTGCCGCCAGCTCCCTGCACGTATCCCCCGGGTGGCGCTAAACGAACAACAAACTATTGGCTGCTGTACTGTTGCGTTATATATATTCTTGCGACCTCACAGCACCAGTCGTTCAACAAATTCTAAGAATTCCAAATTCTAAACACTCAACATGCCTCAATGCGATCTGTTCTCTTCGGAGAGACCCCTGACTAGAGATATTGGACCTATTACCCGAATCTGCCAACTTAACATAGAAGGTATTAGTTTAGCAAAATGCGAAGTAGTGAGTAAGATTTTATTTGAGAATGACATCGACGTACTCCTTTTACAAGAAACTCACGCCAGGGATGAACAGGATCTACAGAAACGTGGCACAATTCCAGGGTACTATCTCGCTCACGCTATTAACCACGCTCAATATGGTATCGCTACATACGTGAAGGATGATATAAACTCAGTCGCCACCGAGACTTGCCTTTGTGGACCAGATGTCTATGCTTCCGCAACAACAATCAATAAACTCACAATTGTAAATGTCTACAAACCACCGAACGCCTCTTGGAGTACCAACATCCCCGCTTTCCAACACCCATGTATATACGCCGGCGACTTCAATAGTCACCATACGACCTGGCGATATACTACAAATGACACAAATGGAGAGCACCTTGTACAATGGGCAGAAAACAACAACCTACACCTAGTATTTAATGCCAAGGATAGAGGTTCGTTTAGATCCGCAAGATGGAAACGGGATTATAACCCAGACTTAACGTTTACCACCTGTGATACAAATAATACCCCGCTACAAACGACACTAAGAATTCTTACCGACTTCCCGAAAAGCCAGCACCGACCTGTACTTTTGGAAGTTGGTATTAAGATTCCCTTATCGAATTCTATGCCCCTGCCTCGATGGAACTTTCATAAAGCAAACTGGCCGAAATTTGGTACTGATATGGATGCTGCTATAAGATGGATACCTCCCCGTGCTGAAAACTACGAGCGATTCGCCAAACTTATCATAGCTACAGCAAAAAAGAACATCCCCCGAGGATATCGCAAGTCTTACATCCCTTGCTGGTCAGAGGAGAGCGATAAACTATTTCGTGAGTACGAACGCACTGGTAACCACGAAATTGGTGAAGATCTTCTTAAATCACTTAATACGGGGCGTCAAAATAAGTGGCTGAATACCGTGGAGTCGATGGATTTTAAGAACTCTAGCAGGAAAGCTTGGAGAGTACTCAATAAGTTGACAGGTAAGACCGGAGCAAGCCCGCGTGGCGGGTCTGTTCCAATGGCAAACACGATTGCTAACAGAATTGTAGAAGTGTCTAGGGTTAAAGGCCAAAAAAATGAGACCAAGGCGACAAAACAGCGCGCTAAGCAGCTTAAAGCAGCGCTACCGATTGATGACCAACTATCACAAGAGTTCTCCCAGGATGAAATCGATCACTCTCTAAAACTATTGCCACTTAACAAAGCTGCGGGTTTTGATGGAGTGTATAATGAGTTCCTTAAGCATCTGGGTCCGAACAGCAGGAAATGGCTAAGAGAATTCTTCTCGGATATCCTATTGCGTAATAAATTGCCTCGTAACTTCAATAGATCTAAGATTATTGCAATACTGAAGCCCCATAAACCTGCTGATGATCCTAAAAGCTACCGCCCTATCGCACTACTGAGCTGCGTCTACAAACTGTTAGAAAGATTGATCTACAACCGCATTATGCCTCTTGTTGATAGGGTGGTTCCAACAGAACAAGCTGGCTTCCGTAGTGGTCGCAATTGTACTGACCAGGTATTGTCCCTCACAACACATATAGAAGCAGGGTTTCAAAAGAAACTCAAGACAGTTGCTGTTTTGATAGACCTGTCGGCGGCATATGACACAGTTTGGCGACAGGGATTAACTTACAAGCTAATGAAGGCGGTACCATGTAGAAGAATGGTGGGACTCTTGAATAGCATGCTCAGTAATCGAGAGTTCATAGTCTTTCTTGGTGACAGTGAAAGTCGTACTAAAAAATTGAACAACGGACTACCACAGGGCTCAGTTTTGGCTCCGCTGTTGTTTAACCTTTACCTTCACGACATACCCGAAACGCAGAGTCGTAAATTCATATATGCTGACGATATAGCTATAGCTTCCCAGCACGTAACCTTCAAACCATCCGAAGAAACACTTAACGAAGATTTACGCATACTAGACAACTACTTTAAAAAATGGAGACTAGTACCAAATGCTTCTAAAACTGAAGTATCCGCGTTCCACTTGGCTAATCAAATGTCTAAATACGAGCCCAAGGTAGAGTTTGCTGGAGCCACACTACAATATAATCCCACTCCGAAATACCTAGGCGTGAGCCTCGATCGAAGCCTCACTTACGCTCCACACATAAGCAAATTGTGTAAAAAGCTCCAGACCCGAAACAACATCTTACACCGGCTAGCAGGTACCACATGGGGAGCAAGCGCTGATGTGCTGCGTACTACCGGTCTCGGTTTGGTATACTCAACGGCAGAGTACTGTGCACCAGTATGGTGTAATAGTGCACATGTGCCGCATGTAGACACCCAACTGAACCAGACCATGAGGTGCATATCCGGAACCATTAAAAGTACCCCTCTCCAGTGGCTTCCCGTGCTGAGTCACATAGCCCCGCCACATCTTAGAAGGCAACAAATATTACTACGAGAGGCCCAGAAAATCTACGGTAACCCCAGACTACCTGCTCATGCAGAGTTTACTGACCCACCGCCTTACCGCCTGAAATCACGCCACCCTCCATACCTGACTGCACGTGAACTTGTTAACGACGATTTCAATGTGTCTGCGACGTGGATTCAGGAGTGGAACACAAAACCTCCCTACAGCATGAGAGTTATTATAAACCCTACACTCAAGCCTGCTGGGTTCGCTCTGCCAAGATGGGAATGGTGCCAACTTAATAGGGTGCGGACTGGATGTGGGCGGAGTAATGCCTTCTTGACAGTATGCGGGTGGAGAGAATCATCGGAGTGCGAGTGTGGAGCAGAAGTTCAGGATGTTGAGCATATAGTGAGAGATTGCCCACTTACAAAATATCCCGGCAGCCCAATAGACCTGTTCTCTCTTAACAGTGACGCTATCCAATGGATTCAGCAGTTGAAGGACAGAATAAAATTATAATCGTAATTGTGTTATTAAGAACGACTGTAAAATGCCATACGAATAAATAAATACAGCTAAATATTAGTAACAAAACGTTGTTAGCTAACCGTGATATATAAGAGCCCGTCCACATCGACTTGACACCGAAAAATGTTTAGGTTAGCAATTATAATTTTCTAAAATAAACTCCGTACAAGGGCGCAAGTGTTTTCTTGTATAAAATCCATTAATTTCGACTCACGAAATGCTTCACAGTCTCTGAATAAAAGAAAATAGCAAAATATGCTTCAAAAGGAGATTATGATTTTCAAATATCCAGCAGAGATGTTGACGGCACGAGCGCTAACACAAAATGAATTTCTTCTTGTATGATAAATCCACAGATGAGGATGAAAGAGGTTAGATTGGAAATAGTTCCTGATTTGTATCAGAACGCTTGTCACCGCTTGTCTCCCACTCCTCAACTCCACTACAAGCAAGAGACCAATACGCGCACGCATTACGCACACAAATTAACCATACACACATCGATCGCGAGTTTGCTATTGATTATCATCTAGCGCAAACACTGCGTTTGACATGCACTCACACACGCGCAAAAGCTCATCTAGACACACGGCAGCGTGTCAAGCCAAGTTCAACCAACTGGCTAGCCAGCGCCGAGTGTAATATTAATATTGACCCTTCTATAACTGAAAACTTATTTAACGTAAACACATAAAACTACGTGTGTCTAATTATATTCATAAGGACATCTAGAAGCTCAATTTTCATGAAGCTAGCTCAAACAGTTATAGAGATATGAAGGTCAAAAGGTAGTAAATTTTAGCACTGACTGACTGACATATAGTACCTAAATCTAACCTACGTCCAGATGACCTAGAAGGATGAAATTTGGAATCCAACTCGGTAATTGTGGGTAGGCGTAGGAAAAAATCTAAAAAAAAAGTTTAAAAATAGAGGGGGTCCCCATACAATTTTTTTTTTAAATTGTAGCGTTGGAACCGTTACAACGTTACGAGAAGATATTTGAAACTATCCCAGTATATGTATTATTATTATTTGCTATTTATCAGAAATATAAAAATAAAGTTAAGTCAAAAAATAAGTGGTGTCCCCATACAAAAAATTTGTAATACGCGTTAAACAACCGGACAACTGTGTGTCTTCGGCGACGCGCGGCACCACATATTTATACACAGAACAGAAGTAAATTTTCAAAATTATAAGCTTACCGCTTATAATTGGTTAAAATTTAGCGGGTCGGTTGGTTTATACCTGCATGGTAGTGATTTTAGTCCACGGCTCACTAAAATATCAAAGATCAGTGCCCAAGGTTCGTTTAACTGATTTCTTTTGAAAATAGGAAATAATATTTTAAGGTATTAATTTGTTTGTTAGAACTCTTTGTACCTTAAAGAAAGTCCAAAGTGTATGACATACACATAATTGGTATACATTGTATACCAAGTTCAAAACAATAGCGCTGTCTTATTGTTACCGATATATGTATGTAATGACTAATTTAAGAATGCAGGTTGAACTCGCTCGCGCCTTGATCTTGTATTGGATACCTATAACAATTGCTGTTATTTAAAAAAAATGTAGCAAAGAAATAGAGTTTAATACTTGTTCATAATGTTATTTTGTTCCTATAAATACATATTTGGATTTTGCATAGAACTTGGATCACTCATTTAGATGTCCATTCTTTTTGGGGCGAAGCCCACAGCCAAGAATAATTTTTGTATTGAACTTGGCTCTCCTTTTTTACATGTATGTTTTTGGTGGGTACATTACGGTCACCTAAAGGTGGATTATCGATATCGATAAAATTACTGTAATATTATTACTTTAACTTTTCGCTATATTTACTTATTTGTTATTAACTAATACGGCTTCATAGCCAATTAAACTTATTAATTAATTAACTAATATACAATGTCCTTACAATGTAATGTTGTTACTATATAATTTCTGTGTCTGGGTGTTATAAGCATATATAAGTAGGTATGAATATTAGTCATCTGGTTACCATAGTACATACTTATAGCCTAGTTTGGAACCAGATGACCGTGCGTGGAAGTTGTCCCATATTATTATTATTATTTTGTGACATATTATAATTTAATTAATTCTATGTTTTTTTGGTCTGTGAGTTACCGCGAAATAAGTCGTTCATGCATAGAAAGACATGGGTTAAAACTATAGTAAGTAAATAAATGACACAAGCTTAAAATACAAGCGTATTTATTAAGTTATCATTTATTCCCTTAACCTGTGGGTTAGTGTGCTAGGTGGGGACGCACAGCACAGCATCTTCTTCCGTTAATACAGTCTATCATCCGTCATCTCTGCACTCACTCCTTTTTCTCGCATATCCTCATTTATACTTATTTAATATTGAACACAACACATTGATTACAACGTCAGATCACTAGTACGTTGCTATTAGCAGCGTATCCAAGATGGTGGAAACATTACCACGTTGAATAGCAACTTTTGGACAAGACAACGTATTTTTTGAAACCTAAAAATAAACCTATTACACCATAATAAACCCCATTACATGGGACCAATAACATACTGACGGAATGTGGGTGTCTCTACTATGGGACTGAGTCCTGGGTACACCTCTGCCTACCCCTTCGGGAAAAAAGGCGTGAATGTATGTTTATGTAAAATTAAAATTTTAATTTCATTATAAACGAAACAATCAAACAAAATTTTAGACGAAAGACGAAAACCCACACTCGACAACTTAATTGATAATCACAAATAACATGGTGACAGACCACAGTAGATGCCTCGTATTTATTTCGCGTGACAAAGAGGACCACAACTTTTTTGACGCTGTTTCACAGACAGACAAACAGAAAGAGTCACACACACACACATTTGATACTATCCTGACACACGCCTTTCGCTTCTTCCACTATCATGAAATCCTTCATACTACATGCGCGTCGGTTGTAGGTACTTTTGATTTATTGATCATTTCTTAGGACATCAACTTGTTCCTAAAAAGTACGCCTACAAAGAGGTATTTTAATTACAAAATATTACTCATAATAATCATTTGCATACGACACTTAATATCGACAATGTTTACAACATGGTACAACACTATCGATGCGCGGGGATTTTCCGGAATTCAAGCTTCGCCTTGACGTGACTCTCGCAAAGGACGCAGTTCATTGCGCGATCGCCTACGAGTACAAGGTCCAGGAACCTATGTATTGTAAGCAATGTATAATTTCAAATATGTTTCGCGAGAGTGTCGTTTTTGTCTAACAATTACATAATACTTTTGTAATAATTACAAATATCACTTGAATTTAAAGGTTTTAGGACTTACCGGTAAAAAGAAATCCCTTCTCGGGCTACACTAGACACCTGGCTTCTTTTTCGACAAGTTATAATAGCGCAGGACCGCATTATATACTATTTTCGCGGAGCTACGTACGTTGTCACCGCATGAGCGCGACTGTTAGCCGGTAAAGCTAGTTTCGGCGGGCATACGAGCGTCTGCTCATAAGGGCAGCAACGCCGGCCCCGCCCACAAGGCCCCTCTAACTTCTTTCATCTCCTCTGTGGATAAATCTATACTTCTATACTAATATTATAAAGAGAGAATCTTTGTTTTTTTGTTTGTAACGAATAGGCTCCGAAACTACTGGACCGATTTTAAAAATTCTTTCAGTTATGGATAGCTTAATTCAGTGTGAGTGACATAGGCTATATGAGATTTTGAAAAATATAAGGGATCCGTAAGAAAACTGCAATATTGTGAACCAAGGTGTCACATATATTCATTAATTTGCGTGCGCTGTGAAAACTATTGATGGTAGAATAAAATAATGTACTAGGGGTTTGTAGTACTTACTAATATCTACAAAATAGTCCACGGATATTTCATCCATCTATTTTGGTTTAGTCACAATAATCGAAATAGACATAATATGAATGCGCTGTAATAAGTATTGGAGGTAGAATAAAGTAATGTACTAGGGGTTTGTAGTACTTATCAATACCTACAAAACAGTATACATAGATTATATCCATCTCTTTTAGTTTAGTCAAAATAATCGAAGCAGTGATTATTTTTCATGCGGTGTGAAAACTATTGGTGGTAGAGTAAAGTAATGTACTAGGGGTTTGTAGTACTTATCAATACCTACAAAACAGTATATATAGATTATATAGATCTTTTTTGGTTTAGTCACAATAATCGAAGCAATGATTATTTTTCATGCGGTGTGAAAACTATTGATGGTAGCGTAAAGTAATGTACTAGGGGTTTGTAGTACTTATCAATACCTACAAAACAGTATAAATAGATTATATCCATCTTTTTTGGTTTAGTCACAATAATCGAAAAAGTGATTATTTTTCATGCGGTGTGAAAACCATTGGTGGTAGAGTAAAGTAATGTACTAGGGGTTTGTAGTACTTATCAATACCTACAAAACAGTATACATAGATTATATCAATCTTTTTTGGTTTAGTCACAATAATCGAAAAAGTGATTATTTTTCATGCGGTGTGAAAACTATTGGAGGTAGAATAAAGTAATGTACTAGGGGTTTGTAGTACTTATCAATACCTACAAAACAGTATACATAGATTATATCCATCTTTTTTGGTTTAGTCACAATAATCGAAAGTCATTATATGCATGCGATGTGAAAAGTATTGGTGGTAGAATAAAGGAATGTACTAGGGGTTTGTAGTACTTATCAATATCTTCAAAATAGCCCACGATAAATTTATACATGTGTTAAGGTTTGGTCATTGTAACAGAAATAGTCATTAATTTGCGTGCGCTGCGTAAACCATTAGGGTTATATCTATTAAAATACAATGTATCACGAATTTACTCCTATTAAACGTTCACTATACCTACTTCTGCTACCCGTGCGAAGCCGGGGCGGGTCGCTAGTAAATAAATAAATAAACAGACTTGGTATAACATGGATCTCACAACTTTATACGGTAGAAGAACTGAGTTGCGAGACTTGATTTTTTTACAAGTTTTGTTTTTAAAGGCATTATTTTTTTTATAATAAACCCTTGGTCTTTTTCATAGTGAACTTCCAAAAATCGCAGTTTTACTCACGTGATTGGACGTTCACTACAAAAAATGTAGTTTATAAACAAAAATAAAATGATAGGAACATGATTTACTTCAACTTTAAAATATCAGGATATAAATATATCAAATAGGTTTACTGTATTTGCAGGAAACAGGGGAATACAAAACATCGATTTAGTAAATGTTCCATAGGATTGTGTCAAACTGCTAAGAGGTCCTGTATTGGTTGACCTATATTGTTTATTTTGTTTCTGTAATATTATGCCACCTATGTTAGTGGTGAAACTTAGGAAAAAAAATTGAAAACCATTTGCGTAAGAGAACCAATAATTCCCCATTTATTTTAATGTTTTTCCCCATAAATAGTCCCTATTTAGGGCAAACAGAAAGTACCTACCTAATAGAAAACATTTTAAAACTTGTACCCAATAGCAATAGCCTCATTATTGGGGATAGTGGGTTAATTTATTATTAGAAAACCTTATATTTTAACAGTTAACATCTGCATAAAACTAAAAAAAATACAATAAGATACACATTAGTAAAAATTTAATCCAAAGAAACAATAAGTACCTAAGTTTGAAATCGCAAACTCTACAGCTATAACATTCAACAATGCACCTAATAACCGTTATTATAAGAACTACTTTCGCTTGACAGGTTCGCCTGATATCGAGTCCACTTTCTCCGACGTTATCTCGTATTGGGTGTCTAATCTGAAATATCAAAATAATATTAATATATTTTAATTGGTCCTTTATTTAGATACTTATTTAATTTAGGGATGTATTTATAACATTTTAAAATAATAATATATCAATAATTTTATATTATCACTACAAAAATAATGGATTGCACTATAACGGAGTCGAAAATCACAAGTGAGTGTCTCAAGTCAAACCTAAACCTAGCCTATTGAAGTCGGCTTTTAAACTTTATAACATGGCAAAATGGGATCTGGCGCTTCGCCGGCCGCTGCCGTGGCACGCTCGATCGGCTCGCGCCTTTTGGTCACAAGACAAACCTAAACATACCCTATACAGAAGTCGGCACATGGCATGATTAAACAAATACACTCTTAGATCTTAATTTACGGAAATATGGCCGTATGATTTTTGTACAGCTGTCAGATATCAAGCTATATTTTACAAGGTATATGTATATGCCCGTGCCGATCCGGGACAGAATAGTTCGGCTGAATCTTTTAACTAGCATGTCGTAAAAGGCGACAGATGGACCTCATGACATAAATATCTTAACATCTTAGTCATAACGACCATCACTAGTGCAGGGTGATAGTTGTTCGTGGGCGTCTAAAGAGTACCTTGAGTACTACGCACCCACAACATTCGAGCCTAAAGGCTTTCTGCACACACCCATCAACCCGCATTGGACAAGCGTGGTGGATTAAACGTCCAAACCTTTACTCTTATTACCACAAGTGGATTGAGGGTAGAGAGGCCTTTGCCCAGCAGTGGGACAGATCAGGCTTATAATAATAATAACAATAATATGTATATGTACATGTTAATGGTAGCAAACATGTAAAGTGTCACCTAAAAGTCAAAGAACTTTGCTCACAGAGGTCCCAAACAAAATATATTAATTTAGTCAGTCATTGACTCGTTCGAGAGTGAACCTCGAGTATCATCTTACTTGCTAAATGTAGATATTATCATAGTTTTATTGATGCTAACCGAAATAGATTGGGTGAAGTGACCAACAAAAACAGTGGACATAAAAACTGTAGAACGTTTCACATGGTTGTGTGACCAAATTGGAATTGGCAGGAGGGAACTTGATACATTTTATGAAATCAAGTTTAAAAGATCGCATAATCTATCGTTTCTGATCTGGATATTTTATATTTATTCATAAACAATATGAGCAAACAGAAAACTCCAAAGCACTGATAAAGTTAAACCCACAAATATGAAAACAAAAGCATTAACAGGACAGAGGACCTCTTAGCAGTTTGACACAATCCTATGGAAAATTTAAATCGATATTTTGTATTGGCCTGTTTCCTTCGAATACAGTTAAACTATTGTATATATTTATATGATATTTTAAAGATTAAGTAAAGTATGTCCCTATCATTTTATTTTTGTTTATAAACTCTACATGTGTTTGTAGTGAACGTCCAATCAAGCGAGTAAACTGTGAGATTTTTTGAAGTTCACCTTGAAAAAACCAAGGGTTTATAAGAAAAATTAAAATAACAGGGACATATAGGTTACTTCACCATAAAAATATCAGGATATAAATTTATGCAATGGGTTTATTATATTTGGAGTAAACAGGGGAATACAAAACATCGATTTGGTATTTTTGTCATAAAATAGGTTGTACTTATAGCACGTTGGTACATAATAGGAATTTTAGTAGGTGGATCTACCTATCTACCTTTTATTATAGCTTGACATAATATCGGTGGCATAATATTAGGAATTATTATGGCTCTGAATGGGTCATCTCTATAGAAAAAGATGAATTCAGATGGTGTAAAGTAAGTAGGTATAACCACAGTACATTAAGAAGTATGGGCCAGCAGTCAAATAATATTGTGTAGTGGATAATATCTTGATTGGACATTAGAATCGTCTCAGTGAATAATGTAACAGATAGGAGATAGATAGGTGACCAGAGTCTGACAATGAGTCAGAAATAAGAGAAGGATGCGCTTTTAAAATTGTTTGCGTGGCGTTCTAAGTTACGACGTACCTACCTACTTGCATACCTATAGCCTGTAGTCTTTCTTTGTTAAGATAAGATGATAATAATATGGTGTCCCCAGTAGAGCTGTCAGATACATAAATAAACATTATAAGTTCATGTCGGTTGGTTGACCAGTCAAGTCGAAGGTGACTTGCAGATGACATGATCGGTCCGCATGCATACTAAGTATGCGTACGCGCAGGACAGAGGACGGGAAAAAAACTCATTTGGTTTGTATCCGAGGACCGAGTTGCTATGAGAACTTCGACTAAATGTTCTAGGTATTGTATTATATACCTTTAGATAAGGGAACGCTGTGGCGTGGTAGAAGATGTAGTGACAAAGATGTTCGGGCATGTGGAGAGGATGGATGAAAGGAGATTAACAAATGAGATTTATACTTAAGGCAGGTTAGTGTGAATGGTCAAGTCGGTAGCGGTCGACCTAGGCGTACTTTTCATGAACAAGTTGACGTTGTTCTTAGGAAAGGCCAAGTCAAAAGTACCTACAACCGACGAGCATGTATGAAAAATGTCATGAAAGTGAACGAAGCGAAAGTTGTATGTCAGGATCGTAGCAAGTGGAGGGAAATAGTCTCTGCCTACCCCGCCGGGAACAAGGCGTGACTGTATGTATGTATGTATGTATGTACCTTTAGATACAAAAAATAATCTACATATTATAATTATGATTTATTGAAAGGTTCCAGTTAATATTTTGTTCAGTTATTAAGGTTTTATGTAAAATCAGTAAGCTCAAAGTAGCGCAACGAGCTTTAGAGAAGGCTCGGGATTACTCTGGGAGATCGAATCAGAAATGAGGAAATCCGTAGACGAACGAAAGTTACCGACATAGCGCAGAGGATTAGCAAGTTGAAGTGGCCATGGGTGGCACATAGCACGTACAACTGATGGTCGATGGCTGTAAAGTTCTCGAATGGAGATCACGGACCGCCAAGCGCAACGTAGGACGTCCACCCACAAGGTGGACAGACGATCTGATAAGGACGGCAGAAATATATGGACGGCGGAAATCTATGGAGAAGGCCTGTGTTCAGCAGTGGACGTCCTATGGCTGAGATGACGATGACGATGACGATGATGATGTAGAACCGTCGAAATTAGTAAAACTGTTTTCGTAGAATATTTTGCCATTAGCTTTATTTGGGCCTCTCTCATAGACCATTACATTTAATAGCATAATAAGGTAGTTGTCTATAGTTAGCGGTTAACGTCGAAAATGTGGGTTAGGCACGCTATGCACGAGTCCCGAATGCTCTGCTCGAAAATACCTACTTACCAATAGATCTCGCTATGCACGGATTATTAAAATTTTATGAAACCAATGGAAGGAAAATGTGAAAAGAGAAAAGGGAAATACCTATAATATTAATTTTATAGGTATATATTATTATGTAGGTATCTGTTGTACGATAATCCGAAAACGCAAATCATTGCAAAAGATTTAGTCAAGAAAGTTTTTCTCGATTTTCCTAGCTAGGTATTGTAAGAAAAATCCGACAGACCCACGCTTTTCGGAATCGTCCTAGGTTTTTCGCAATGACCCGCATCAATTATATTGCAACACATCGAGTCTATAAACAGGTTGTTCCGTATTCACCCTATGACGTCTCATCCCACTCACTATTTTTCCTTACTCATCCCATTTATATTCCTAATTCATCTGAAAGTTCACGGCACAACATCATATTTCAGCTGCAAACGCCGCCCAACGCTACACGTGTGAAATACTAACTCATTTCCATACCTATTCACCTTATTTTGTATCCCTAATAAAGCCCGGAAGCGGAAGTCAATTTGTACCGCGCTTGTCACCTCCCGTAGGTAACTCGTTGTAATTCCCCATCGACTACGTACACGGATAGACTTGATATTGTTTGTTATCATATGTATGTTTATGTATTTACTATAAAACATACATACATACAACGCGGTCACATTAACTCGACGCATCGCTGGAATGCGGGTCCCCGACGGCTTCCCCCCGCATTCCCTTTTCTCGCCCGGCAAGTGTCAGTACGGTCCGCCTCTTTGTTACCGATACACGCGTCGATAATTTGGCTAATTTTCTTGCTAAATTTGGCTTGTACTTGAGCGCCAAAATGACGTCACATGGCCAAGCGTCTAGTTAATGTGACCGCGTTGTACAAACACGCCTTGTTCCCGTTGGGGTAGGCAGAGACTATTTCTCTCCACTTGCTACCATGTGAGTGTACCAACTATGGGACTGAGTCCTGGGTACACCTCTGCCTACCCCTTCGGGAAAAAGGCGTGAATGTATGTTGTTTTTTGTTGTTGCTACCATTAGATACGACGAAGATGCGAAAATCGTATGTCAGGCTACGACTTTCGCTGCTACTACTTTCATCGCATTCTTCATACGACATGCTCGTCGATTGTCGGTCAGTACATACTTACTTTTGAAATGGCCTTTCCTTAGAACAGAATGAATCAGAATCAAATTGTTCATGAAAGCTACTTATAGTTACGTCTAGTTCGACCCTTACCGACTTGACCATTCTTGTATCAACTTTCGCGTAACAAAACGCGCTTCTATTGACACAGAATCATTTATAACTAATAATACTATTGGCTTACTGAGTTACTAACATGAAAACAACATAGCATAACACCACGCATTTTTCCCCGTGTGTTAGTCCCGTAATAGGTAGTACACTTTTTGTAGCAATTCTATACGAGTAGTGCTAAAAGACTTACTAGTCATAGACGTGACATGACTTAGTAACATAAACCGTGTCATCGTCTGTATTTCAGTAGGTAACCGCCAAAATTTTTGTATTTTGTGGTTTTGTCACGTTGTACATGGTCACGTGAAGAAAGTTACGTGATAAATCATATAAAGGAATGATTGTTCATATCGTCACGTCAGCGAGGCGATGTTGGACAAATGGGGAAAAGGGAGAATGGGAAAAGTTTGATTTACGGATGCCGCTTAATGAATAATGGTACCAGAGTTTTTTTACTATGGAGTATACATACATACATACATACATACAGTCACGCCTTGTTCCCGGTGGGGTAGGCAGAGACTATTTCCCTCCACTTGCTACGATCCTGACATACAACTTTCGCTTCGTTCACTTTCATGACATTTTTCATACATGCTCGTCGGTTGTAGGTACTTTTGACTTGGCCTTTCCTAAGAACAACGTCAACTTGGTCATGAAAAGTACGCCTAGGTCGACCGCTACCGACTTGACCATTCACACTAGCCTTATAAATCTCTTTTGTTAATCTCCTTTCATCCATCCTCTCCACATGTCCGAACCACCTCAGCATTCCTTTCTCTATCTTAGTCACTACATCTTCTACCACGCCACAGCGTTCCCTTATCGCACTATTCCTCATTTTGTCCATCAAGGTCACTCCAATCATGCTTCGCAGGCTTCTCATCTCCACAGCATTAATCTTACTTTCATGCTTCTTCTGCCAGACCCAACATTCACTACCATACGTAAGTGTAGGGATCAGTACCCCTCTATGGACAGCCAGCCGTGCCTTATTAGACACTTTCTGACTGTTCATAAAGGTATGCAACGCCCCATTCACTTGATTTCCTGCCAAAACTCTTCGTTCAATATCACAGTCATACTTTCCATCCCTTGTAATATACGATATATGGAGTATACGAAAGTAATAATATTTGCCATTGTTGTTATTATGGTAGTTCTTAGTATAGGTACATAGTACATACAGGGTAATATAGGTACCTACTGATAATGAGCTGGTATACTCTTAGTGGGCTCGCTCTAAGCGGTCTTTTCGCATGAACTACAATATGAACATAACATACATTCACGCCTTTTTCCCGAAGGGGTAGGCAGAGGTGTACCCAGGACTCAGTCCCATAGTAGATACACCCACATTTCGGCCAGTATGTTGTATGGTTCCATGTAATAGGGGGCGAGCCTATTGCCATCTATCGGGCACAGTTCCAGTCTCCAGGCAGCTATTGAGATAATTACTAATGGAAAAATCCAATATTTAACACTGCCTGACCTGGGGATCGAAACTGGGACCTTTTGATCGGCAGTCGGGCATGCGCCCTCTACGCCACCGAGACAGTCACAGTATTACATTATGAAAATGGATAGATATAATGGATAGAAAACTTCACTCACGATCGGGACTTGAACCCGCATCTTCCGCACCAATCCACGTGGTGGCAATCTACCAATTGAGCTATCGTGGAGGTATTTGTCATCGACAAAATGTTTCTATTCCACCTACCACCGCCTATAGGGGTGTGTGTATCATAGGTGATTTTTTTTTTTTTTTTTTTATGATAGTGAGAGTGACAAGACGAGCAAATCAGGTGCCTGATGGTAAGCATCATGATTGCCCATATCAGACACAGTGCCACCCAGTGTTTCAAAATTGAAAATTCTGCGCGGCACTGCACTGCGCCTATCACCCTGAGATATTAGTTGTTGAATCTCGTGATGGCCAGTAATTTCGCTGGTAACATTGCCCTTCAGACCGGAACACAGTAATCTTTGCACATTACCGCTTGGCGGATGAATAACTGGCAAAGGTGTGGTACTTCCCCAGACGGCCCCCTGCAAAAGAGGCCTACCACTACAAACAAAATTATATTGTATTATTAAATTGCTTTCACTACACTGAAAAGCCAAAAAAAGTCGGTTATTTTTTATTGAAACGCCTCCTAATCCTATACGGAATCTAAACAGAATAGACAGAGATGACCATATTTTGTAACTTCAGAGTTGGCTCCATAGGCGACCATTAAACGATAGCAGGCCTGTGACACTCCACGTTTTTGCTTTGAAGCTACAGGTACCCGGAGAGCGTAGTCTAGAAGTACAAATTTAGGGGGTTGTCGCCGGCACAGTCGCACGTCAATTGTTTTGTGTTCTGTGGTGCATTCGTCTGTGTTTCTTTCCATCACCCATATATAAGAACTATATCTACTACTAGCGACCCGCCCCGGCTTCGCACGGGTAGCAGAAGTAGGTATAGTGGACGTTTATCAGGAGTAAATTCGTGATACATTGTATTTTAATAAATATAACCCTAATGGTTTACGCAGAGCACGCAAATTAATGACTATTTCTGTTACAATGACCAAACCTTAACACATGTTATAATTTATCGTGGGCTATTTTGAAGATATTGATGAGTACTACAAACCCCTAATACATTACTTTATTCTACCACCAATACTTTTCACACCACATGAAAAATAATCACTGCTTCGATTATTGTGACTAAACCAGAAAAGATGGATATAATCTATGTATACTGTTTTGTAGGTATTGATAAGTACTACAAACCCCTAGTACATTATTTTACTCTACCACCAATAGTTTTCACACCGCATGAAAAATAATCACTGCTTCAATTATTGTGACTAAACCAAAATAGATGGATATAATCTATGTATACTGTTTTGTAGGTATTGATAAGTACTACAAACCCCTAGTACATTACTTTACTCTACCACCAATAGTTTTCACACCGCATGAAAAATAATCACTTTTTCGATTATTGTGACTAAACCAAAAAAGATGGATAGAATCTATGTATACTGTTTTGTAGGTATTGATAAGTACTACAAACCCCTAGTACATTACTTTACTCTACCACCAATAGTTTTCACACCGCATGAAAAATAATCACTTTTTCGATTATTGTGACTAAACCAAAAAAGATGGATATAATCTATGTATACTGTTTTGTAGGTATTAATAAGTACTACAAACCCCTAGTACATTACTTTACTCTACCACCAATAGTTTTCACACCGCATGAAAAATAATCACTTTTTCGATTATTGAGACTAAACCAAAAAAGATGGATATAATCTATGTATACTGTTTTGTAGGTATTTATAATTAATACAATCCCCTAGTACATTACTTTAATCTACCACCGATAGTTTTCACACCGCATGAAAAATAATCACTTTTTCGATTATTGTGACTAAACCAAAAAAGATGGATATAATCTATGTATACTGTTTTGTAGGTATTGATAAGTACTACAAACCCCTAGTACATTACTTTACTCTACCACCAATAGTTTTCACACCGCATGAAAAATAATCACTTTTTCAATTATTGTGACTAAACCAAAAAAGATGGATATAATCTATGTATACTGTTTTGTAGGTATTGATAAGTACTACAAACCCCTAGTACATTACTTTACTCTACCACCAATAGTTTTCACACCGCATGAAAAATAATCACTGTTTCGATTATTGTGACTAAACCAAAAAAGATGTATATAATCTATGTATACTGTTTTGTAGGTATTGATAAGTACTACAAACCCTTAGTACATTACTTTACTCTACCACCAATAGTTTTCACACCGCATGAAAAATAATCACTTTTTCGATTATTGTGACTAAACCAAAAAAGATGGATATAATCTATGTATACTGTTTTGTAGGTATTGATAAGTACTACAAACCCCTAGTACATTACTTTACTCTACCACCAATAGTTTTCACACCGCATGAAAAATAATCACTTTTTCAATTATTGTGACTAAACCAAAAAAGATGGATATAATCTATGTATACTGTTTTGTAGGTATTGATAAGTACTACAAACCCCTAGTACATTACTTTACTCTACCACCAATAGTTTTCACACCGCATGAAAAATAATCACTTTTTCGATTATTGTGACTAAACCAAAAAAGATGGATATAATCTATGTATACTGTTTTGTAGGTATTGATAAGTACTACAAACCCCTAGTACATTACTTTACTCTACCACCAATAGTTTTCACACCGCATGAAAATAATCACTTTTTCGATTATTGTGACTAAACCAAAAAAGATGGATATAATCTATGTATACTGTTTTGTAGGTATTGATAAGTACTACAAACCCCTAGTACATTATATTATTCTACCATCAATGCATTTCACAGCGCACGCAAATTTATGAATATGGTAATTATATTATGTAACACCTTGGTTCACAATATTGCAGTTTTCTTACGGATCCCCATTTTTTTTCAAAATCTCATATAGCCTATGGCACTCACACTGAATTAAGCTATCCATAAGTGAAAGAATTTTTAAAATCGGTCCAGTAGTTTCGGAGCCTATTCGTTACAAACAAAAAAACAAAAAAACAAAAAAACAAAAAAACAAAGTTTCTCTCTTTATAATATTAGTATAGATGTGGTCTCACAGTACGCCCGAATGCATAGGTTCGGTAAATCCAATGCTTAAACAATAGGAACTTGAGTGAGATCTAACGCTATGCGTTCATTCGGGACGGCCTTTACGAAAAGAGCCCTATTTTAAACGCACGCATAGTGGGAGCCTACAAAATAAATGTTTCTATATTCTGTGGTAATGTTGCGGTGTTTTAATTTCTTATTTAATATATTAGAATATTATTTATTTTAATGGATCAGCTAGTTCGTGAAAACTGACGTTTTTATTTCATCCGCAAAGAGGCAAAAACGGACCAATCATAATATTGTATTATAGGTATCTGTAATCGACGCTGTGCGTTCGCATTTCGCATAGATTACTATGCGAACGGTGAATGAGATGGCCTGCCGTGACGAAAGCAGTAAGAAATTCCTTAATTTGCACAGTATTATTGCTTGCTACCTTACATAAGTTTTATTCTTGAATACGGGTGTAAATGTATATAACCTATATCCATCGTTCTATCCTACTAATATTATAGATGCGAAAGTTTGTGAGGAAGGATGGATGAATGGATGGATGTTTATTACTACCCTATAGCTCAGTAATAGCTACCCAGGCACAGATCAAACAGATATGTTCATGCACAAAAATGTTTGACCTGGCCGGGGATCGAACCCGGGACCTGCGGCACAGAAACTAGAGCTACTACCATCAGAGCCAATGAGGCTTCATCGCATTCGGATGGTGAAATTATTACAAGAGTCTGAACATCAAGAATTTTCTTACTTCCAATGGCCATCGAAAGGTAATAATGCATGTCTATCTATACTAATTTATACTAATATTATAAAGAGAGAAACTTTGTTTTTTTGTTTTTTTGTTTGTAACGAATAGGCTCCGAAACTACTGGACCGATTTTAAAAA
Source organism: Hemistola chrysoprasaria (assembly GCA_947063395.1). Lineage (NCBI taxonomy): Eukaryota > Metazoa > Arthropoda > Insecta > Lepidoptera > Geometridae > Hemistola > Hemistola chrysoprasaria. The sequence goes on from OX346724.1 coordinate 676,496, forward strand.
TTCTTTCACTTATGGATAGCTTAATTCAGTGTGAGTGACATAGGCTATATGAGATTTTGAAAAAAAATAGGGATCCGTAAGTAAACTGCAATATTGTGAACCAAGGTGTCACATAATATAATTACCATATTCATAAATTTGCGTGCGCTGTGAAATCCATTGATGGTAGAATAATATAATGTACTAGGGGTTTGTAGTACTTATCAATATCTACAAAATAGTCCACGGAAATTTTATCCATATATTTTGGTTTAGTCACAATAATCGAAACAGACATTATATGCATGCGCTGTGAAAAGTATTGGTGGTAGAATAAAGTAATGTACTAGGGGTTTGTAGTAATTATCAATGCCTACAAAACGGTATACATAGATTATATCCATCTTTTTTGGTTTAGTCAAAATAATCGAAGCAGTGATTATTTTTCATGGGGTGTGAAAACTATGGGTGGTAGATTAAAGTAATGTACTAGGGGTTTGTAGTACTTATCAATACCTACAAAACAGAATACATAGATTATATCCATCTTTTTTGGTTTAGTCACAATAATCGAAGCAATGATTATTTTTCATGCGGTGTGAAAACTATTGGTGGTAGAGTAAAGTAATGTACTAAGGGTTTGTAGTACTTATCAATACCTACAAAACAGTATACATAGATTATATCCATCTTTTTGGTTTAGTCACAATAATCAAAGCAGTGATTATTTTTCATGCGGTGTGAAAACTATTGGTGGTAGAGTAAAATAATGTACTAGGGGTTTGTAGTACTTATCAATACCTACAAAACAGTATACATAGATTATATCCATCTTTTCTGGTTTATTCCATTTTTTATGTAGAATAAAGTAATGTACTAGGGGTTTGTAGTACTTATCAATATCTTCAAAATAGCCCACGATAAATTTATACATGTGTTAAGGTTTGGTCATTGTAACAGAAATAGTCCTTAATTTGCGTGAGCTGCGTAAACCATTAGGGTTATATCTATTAAAATACAATGTATCACGAATTTACTCCTGTTAAACGTTCACTATTCCTACTTCTGCTACCGTGCGAAGCCGGGGCGGGCCGCTAGTTAGTAAATAAGTAGATACCTACAACTCCCAAATGTTAAACTATTCTTAATTCTTACAAACATGTCGCCTGGCACTCGTATTACCTTACACTGCTTACACCTAAAACCTAAGATAATTATATAGTTTCATAGACAAATTAAAAAGATAACATCCCTAACGTCGTAAGCAGGAATAAGAGATACGTGATAGAAAGAGATGCAGCTTGAACGATAATAAGTTGGGCGCCGTGCGACCTGAATTGCACTTTATTGCGTCGAGCTAGAGTCGCTATTTATTTGAATGATTTTGAGGAGTGTCCCTTCTGTCCCTTATTAGTATTCTGTGACGATAGGTATTAGCGGCAAAGAATATAAACCATTACTAGGTAAAGAAGCGACACTCACTTACTAACGAATGTATGGAGTGGCGAGGGTCTGGTAGTTGGTTGTGGATGGTGAATTATTGTTCTAGCTAGAGATTTGACGGCCGGGAAACTATTCATCATCATCATCATCATCTCAGCCATAGAACGTCCACTGCTGAAAATATAGGCCTCCCCATAGATTTCTACGGTGCGCTTGCCGGTCCGTGGTCTCCATTCGAGAACTTTACAGCCCCATCGGCCATCAGTTTTACGTGCTATGTGCCCCGCCCATTGCCACTTCAACTTGCTAATCTATCGGAAACCCATTTATTATTAAAGTTAGTTGGTAAAACTCAGCCCAATACCTAAGTGTTGCCAAAATGTTCCTGTTAATAGGCAAGGCAGGGAACAACAAAGAAAGTGGCGTGGTTACAGAGAATTACAGTATAAGGCACGAGGTCAGTAGAGTTCATTGATCGAATGTGACCCGACACCTGGCCACGGCCATTATACACTGGTAGGGTTGCTTGGGCAGAAATACTATTATTGGATAGGTAGATGTGGACATCATGTAAGTATGTACGAAAAAATGTACATATATTCATATTCAAAATAGTCTATTAATAATCAATGAATAAAAATAGATTAAGGTGATTGGGCCGACGTCATTACCTATACAAAATTTGAGGAACTTTGAGGACGATTTTTTTTTGTTGTTGTGAGTGACAAGACAATCAAATCAGGTGCCTGATGGTAAGCATCATAATTGCCCATATCAGACGCAGTGCCACCCAGTGTTTTATAATTCAAAATTCTGCGCGACAATGCACTGCGCCTGTCACCCTGAGATATTAGTTGTTGAAACTCGTCATGCCCGGTAATTTCGCTGGTAACATTGCCCTTCATACCGGAACACAGTAATATTTGCACATAACTGCTTGGCGGATAACTGGCAAAGGTGTGGTACTTCCCCTGGCGGCTCTCTGCAAGAGAGTAAAATACCAGTACCTACCTACCACTATAAAAATAATATGATAGAAGAGATATAATTTCATCATTAGTAGTTTATTTTATGTATAAACTAATTATAAAGTCGAATTTATCCAGTTTTTCTACAAAAGATACGTTTTAAAACTGCAGTTAGGTATTATTTCGGAAAAACAATCATACGGAAGTCTCCATACATTTCAAGTCTCCGTACAAAGGTATATATATTATGTATATGTAGTAGGCAGGTAACAAATGTTCTAATTATTTGACGTTTACTTACCTTTTATTTACCATTTTTTTACACTTTTCAATTAAATAAGCTTTCCTCTTTCTTCTAGGAACTCTAACAGATTTTTTCCCCATTTTTAATGATAAGTTATTCGGTAAAATACTTTGATTACTACTTTGATACTATGGTTATCGACAGCGCGCTGGGAGCTCGACAGGCACGGACCCGTCGCTGACAATGGTCAGTAGCGGACTGAGGGGGGACAGATTGCATACTAAAACACACGCGAGCTAGCGTGCACTTAAAGGTCGTATGCGCCAAAACAGTATTTCTCGAATAAAATTAAAACTGTTGCTAATTTTATAAAATCAAATTAATATATTGAAGTATTTGTATAGATGAATCTACACAAACAATTTAGAGGCATAAATCGGTCTCATTTCCCTGTAGAATGAAAATCTCTGTTTTTATAGACCAGTCTTTGAAATTTTTTTCTCTGCTGTAAAAGTTAACCAATCATGTAAACCAATTACCAAAATGATGTCAATATCATGATCAATGAAATACATGAACATTAGTTTCAAATGTTTTGTAGTTGCTGAGAAATATTGAGATCCCTACCGCCAATATTTTCATTTCGTCGTCTTAAATACATATCGGAATAATAAAACGTATTTTTGTTGTTTTTAGGATAAATGCCACTTTATAATTAGTTGTTACCTAAAATAAAATACTAATGAAGAAATTATATCTCTTCTATCATCGTCATTGGGTCCTCAAAGTTTGTATGGGAAATGATGTCGGCCCAACCCCCTTAAACGGATATTTAAAAGTTAACCAATACATAGTACATAGAGGACAAAGATGCCTGGAAACTTCTGCATTCTGCAAGAAACCTTACAAGGAAGCAAATGTAACCAAACCAAAAAACTCGCAGTTGAAAAAATTTAACCAGTCAAGTTTCTTGTGCGTTCTTCTTGTAGAGGTATATTTCCGAATGCACGGTAGATTAATTAGTTGCTGATTATTATTTTTTGACGTTTAGAAAATGTCTTATTTAGACATATTTTAATTTTTTTTTTTGTGTTGAGTACAGTTCATATAAAATCAGTGACCAACACAAGCAAACAAATGTAACCAAACCAAATACTTATTGTAAAATCCGTAGTTGAAAAATAACAAATCTACAATTTTCTAATGATTCTTCTTGTAGAGGTATATATCCGGGCAAAGCGGGATGGTAGGTATTTTTGAGTTGAGTGCTAATCGAGAGCAGTGCAAAACGTGCCTAATACATGGTAGATATATTTTACTTATTAACTTTATTTACGTTTTAAAATGTCTTCCCAGTTTGAGTTCGAGTGAAAACCCTGGTGTGTCATCGCAAGTGTTCACCGAATCAATAAATGGTCACACATACTTAATGCGCTGCATTTATGAATACAATCTAGTTCTGAACTCTCGCTGCGCCCTCCTGTGTTCCTTACTTTACCTCTACCTCAATCGAAACAAAGGTAAAAGGGCAATGGACTGTGTCAACGATTCATAGGATGCCCTCATTTTAAAAACCTTTTTATTAAATCACTATGGACAGTTAAGTATAAGATAGGTTAGTTCAATGTGGACAAGTTTAATATGGCTGTAGAATTGCAGCAGGGGTCGGTTTTAATAGCTCCTACTTGTTCCTCCTAGTAATGGATGCACTGACATCGGACATTCAGGAGGAGGCACCTTGGTTTATGATGTTCGCCGACGACATAGTGCATGTTGGGAAAGAAAGGTCTGAGGTACAGGGCAGACTGGAAAAATGGCAGGAAAACTGGAGAACGTGGGATTGAAGGTCAAAACGGAGCAGATTATCATCTGTGACTTGTGAGTGAGGTTTCTCTAGTTTTACTTCGTATGGCTTATGGTATAATGGTGTATCCCTGCCGAATTGATTACCTACCTACGTAGCTATATTATGTCGAGCAATTATTATCTTTGTTAGATGGCGAATAACGCCGCGCCGCGCCTCTAATCCGCAAAAAAAACGCCCAATTGTCTATGTTCTCATTTTGTGTATTTAATTAAATTAAACGTGCTCTATGTTTCACACGTTAAAATATTTTCCAAATATTGTTGTAGATATTGTTTTATAACACCCTATACGTTTAATCCAAGTAGTAGATAGGGGTAAGACAGGGTAATAATTCTAAAGAACAGTATGCGTATTGTCAGCTTGCACGTGCGTAGTACGTCGCGTATTAATGTGCCTACTTATTATTATGAAATTTTCCCACATGATCGTGTTTATTGTGCATTTCAATGGGCCTTTGACAAAGTATGTACCTCAAGCAAATTGAAGGGGAACGAGGAATAAATAGGGAACTAGCTTGACAAATAAATCCCATATACCTAAACAAATATACGAACAAATGTACATTATATATAAAAAATAAATAAATCTTTATTTCGGAAACCATTTACATACACAAAAAAGGTGAGGGAACGATGATGGCAGCTAAAGTAATAAAACTGTGTCGCAGACACCAACGCCCCCCTCCGAAGGGATTACATACAAAAAAGTTATCCAAAATAAATGTTACAATTAATACCTAAGTTACTTAATTTTAATAAAGGTAATTTTCTTTTTTTTATGTACTACTTTTCTAATTTGTTCTTAGAAATAATTTAGAAAATATAGCTTTAATCCTAATCCTAATCCTAATCCTAATATATATATACTATTATAAAGGCGAAAGTTTGTAAGTATGGATGTATGTATGGAAGTTTGTTACTCTTTCACGCCAAAACTACTGAACCGATTGGGCTGAAATTTGGTACGTAAGTAGCTTAGACCCTGGAATAACACATAGGGTACTTTTTATCCCGATATTCCCACGGGAACGAAGACTACGCGGGTGAAACCGCGGGTCACAGCTAGTATTAGATAATTTCACATATTTAATGTTCAATTCAGTGCAATTATAATAATAACAGTTTTGTTCACCAGTTATGCGATAATGTTCGCAGAGCCTATGTTCAGACTCGCCCAGATAAAATAATCAAACTTGGGTACTGTGTGTCGACGCCATTCATACTTCACTTCAGCGATTTCGAGCACAGAACAGATACCACGAATATAGAACATTATAACGTATATAATGGACACTATCATCCGCCCACCAATCGGGCCTTCCTCACCCCGCGAGCGAGATTGAGCTCTCCACGAGCCCCGCTTGTATAGGAAATCACCTCACGCACACTCTTGCACGTGTAGGTACAAAACTCCATGTGTGCAGTGCCTGTGTAGTAGGTAGATATTTAGCGGCTTTTGTATCGGAATTGAGACGAGTGTCCGTGTTTCTAGCTCGCTTTGTTCTGTGGAGCTCGCTGCACAGTCGCCTCGCTAAGGATCGGCAGTGTGACCGGGCCCCTAGTTAGTCCATAGTGAGGTTCAGAAGTACCTGAGGTTCCGGAGTCTGCAGTCGGAGATGATGCTGGGCCGCGAGCGAGACTCCGAGCTCAGTGGAGGGAGGATCACGCGGGAACGACCGCATATACTATGACAATATTATCATAGGTAAATAACATAACATAACATACATTCACGCATTTTTTCCGAAGGGGTAGGCAGAGGTGTACCCAGGACTCAGTCCCATAGTAGATACACCCACATTTCGCCAGTATGTTATTGGTCCCATGTAATAGGGGGCGAGCCTATTGCCATCTACCGGGCACAGTTCCACACTCCAGGCAGTTATTGAGATAATTCCTAATTGAAAAATCCAATATTTAACACTGTCTGACCTGGGGATCGAACCCGGGACCTCTTGATTGGCGGTCGAGCATGCGCCCTCTACACCACCGAGGCAGTCATAGGTAAATATATCTACTATCTACCTATATACCATTGTGTTTAAACAATTTAGTAATACATTTCCTGTCAAACTGATCAACTTCCAAAAAAAGACTTGCGCAAAATTCGCTAAAAAAAATCTACCTACCATTCAAAATGGATCAGCTGATGTCATGTCGAATATACCGAATTATTGCGCCAAATCATAGGATATTTATAAAAAACAGGATTATTAAAAACTGAGATTTTTTCGATATCTTTGACTGTTTTAGGACCTTTGCAAAAATCAAATGGACTAGGAAAATCTTGATTAAAATATTTTTTTTTATTAACTACGATGTGTCTCTATCTGTTAGTCTTGACATAGCAGCTCCTATGAACACATAAACCGATTTCGATGAGATTTTACCTTACCTAACATGATCATAGCTACACCTGTCTCATGAAAATCGGTTCATCTGTTTGAAGATTATCAGCTCTTTTGTAGCAGCGGCTTAGATGAGCAATTTCAGTGGTCTGATTGATTGTAAAGATATCCTGTCACTTCTACAACATCATTTTATAAAAAAAGATATTAAAAAAAACATCCTGTTACTTCAACAACATTGCAACGTCTTGATAATCTCGATTTGTTACTGGATCACCAGGATTCAGTTGGGCCAGTGGTCGAATATATCGTATTTGATCTCATTGGAATCGCTTTAAGGCGCTGTCCAAAGCAAATTCGCCCTCTCCCTCACACGTACCCACATTTTGAAAGATCTAAAAAATACTACATGTAATTACGTAAAATAAAGACTAAACAGGTTCTAGAAAATAACAATACAAAGATTCAGTAAAAAATCTAATTTCATCCAAACGAGTTTTTATGTATAAAAACCTGCACAAAGAAAAAAATCTTAGAAAAATAAAAAGGCACTGAAAACTTGTTTGGATTAAATTGGATTTTTTACTGAATCTTTGTATTGTTATATTCTAGAACAGTTGTTTTTATTTTACGTAATTAAATGTAATATTTTTTAGATCTTCCTAAATGAGGTTACGTGTGAGCGAGAGGGCGAATTTGCTTTGTACAGCGCCTTAAAGTAAATGTTACAGATGGTGTCCAGGGTCTGATGATCGAGCAGGAAAAAGAGGAGGGAGTTTTTAATTTTTTAATAAGTACACTTGTTTGGCTGAGGTTAAAATTACCGTAGATAGAAAGTCATGAACCTCACCTCGCCTTGCTGAAGCTTTTCGCTCTTTGTTCTGTGGTTCTCCTCTTGGCTCGCGGTATGAAGTTAGAGTCGCCGGCGCCTTGCAGGGAACCTTCCACTGGAGTCGTGGTCTTCAATGCACTCACTGCTGACTCCTAATACGACATGAGGATAACAAACGATAGGGGTATGCAGAGGTGTACCCAGGATCCAGACCCATTGTAGGTAAACCCACACTTTGTCAAGTATATCTCATATATACAGTTACAGATTGCAATCTATCATTGATACAATTCCAAATGGAAAAATCCTATAACACTTTTGACATGACCTGGACATCCAACCCGGGACCTCATGATCGGCAGTAGTACTAGCGACTACTACGACACAGGCAGTCACAGCTGACAATAATTAAAATAAATGGACAAACTAGGATATTTTAAGTAGATAGGTACTTATTATCTCTGTTTCGTGCCAAATTGCATGTTTCCAGATCAATGGGAAGCACCCCATAGGTACGTTAGTATACCTACTACTCATTATTTATTACAAAATACGTAGGTAGGTACTATAAGCTGTAAACTGGCCGTGCCGTATTATCTTCTGATTGCATTGACTTACAAATTAATTTTTTTCACAGAAGCTTGATATTAATTTCAAATTGATACCTCCACACAGTTCTGAGAAGGGTCTTCACAGATTGATCCTATATAAGGGTTCCTGTTTTTCTTCAGAGGTACGGAGCCCTAAAAACGCTCAACAAAACAAAACATCCAGAGATCACAGTGGACAGTGGACAGTGTCGTACCTTATTGACAAGTTCAGTGTTGCTATAGTCGGTGACTCGCTGCAACATCTCGCTGTCCGCCGCCAGCAGAGTCTCCGACCGAGACAACCCTGACTCCTGCATACACATTACATAACATCACACCCTTTCCCAAAGGGATAAATATGATATGTACAATCACGTGTGATGAAATGTAAACACCGATAGATTCAGGAATAGGGTATTGTACTATAGGTGAGGCAAAATCTAAAAATGTATTTATAATCCTAACACTATGTTAGGAAAAAGCAATCAATAAATATCGATTTCAGATTGTAAAACTTTAAAATGATTTTTATAATTGCTTTTATTAAAATATTTTGCTTTTTTTATCTGTTCTGCATTGATTCGAAAAGGTAGCCGCCATTAAATGACGTCATAATGTCATGTAAACAAAGAAGCGTCAAAATAAACTCTTGACACTAGCAACTTTTGAGTGTGCATTGTGCGTCCTGCGTACTACGGCGCAGGTTTTGTTTAGGCTACATGACCTACATGACATTATGACGAAACAACATGGGGTCTAGCAATCACTTCCGTTTTCATCCGTTTGCGCGAAAAAACAAAAAATTGAACTTTTAAATGCATTTCAATATTATTTGTAACCCAACTCACGTAGCTTATTATAGCTAGTTAACTAAAAAAATTTGCTTAAAAAGTTTTTTTTTAAATTTATTTAAATGATTTTTTTTTTTTATTTATTTAATGCACAATACACATTACGACCACATACATATAATAGTACTTAAAAATTAGAAATTTAACTCTTGATAGTAACGTAAAACTATGTGCAAACAGCTAAACTAAAAAATAATAATAAAAGGATCACTAGCGCACTATGTCGCGGAAAACGTGATCAAAAAAGACTAACAACTAACAACATTGAATATTATCTACTAGCGATTATGTAGAACTATCATTAAAAAACTAACACTATTCAATCTCTACCAAGCCACTGTGACACGAGTCAGATTGACTGGGCCTAAAATGAAGAATGAGTTTAATATTCTTAACAAATTGACTCAGTTTCGGAAGAAATATATCAATTTCTGTGTGATTTGATAATAACTCGTTAAATATTCGTGCCATTCTGGTCAAAGGGTTATAAAAAGAAATATTATTTCTGTATATATTTAAAGCGAATAAATTTTGATTATTGGAGTTTCGCGCTCTGACCCTAATATTAAATGAAATTTCCGATAAGAGACTAGGGGAATCTATTAATGAGTGAACAATTTTGTAAAGATATACAAGATCAAAATATATAAACGCCGATTTTCTAATGATGTCATACCAAATTTGGTTAACCTCTCTTCGTAACTCAAGGAAAGTCTGCCAGGTCGTAAACGATAGCATAATAGTCTTAAACACTTCCTCTGAATTCTCTCTATATTAGCAGTGTGTAATTTATAGTTTGGAGACCACACTGGACTGGCATATTCCAGCACGCTTCTGACAAGAGCGTTGTATAGATACAACAGGGTATGAGGGTTCTTAAATCCTTTTGTTGACCTTAAAACAAAACCTAATAATTGATTGGCCTTATTAACTAAGTGCTGGTAATGTGCACGAAATGAAAGCTTGTCATCGAATATAATGCCTAATGCCCGGTTTCTGAAGATTCCAGCTAAAGTCGGATTAGTTATTGATCCATTAGAGTTATGTATAGGATAAACGACCGTTATGTGCTATTGCGTTTCTGGATACAACAACGTCCGTTCAATAACTATTGAACCAATATGCAGTTCTACAATCTGTCGCTAGATGGATCTGTTATAAAATACCACTTATAAATTGACGTTATTGGTTTGATTCGTCATTATTATTTACTGATTAAATTAAATATTATGAATACGTACATTTTTAAACTTATTTATGTGGGTTTTTTTTTATAAAATTATGTTAATATCAATAAAGTAAGCAAAATGAACGTCCCTACCACGTGTTAATTAAAAAAATCGTACCGAAAAGTTATTATATATAAACGGTAATATCATCTACATAATCATAATAACCTACCTACTACTACTTGGAAAGTACCTGTAGCGTAAAATCGTAATGTGATAAAAATTTGTTATTGTTAACACAGACAATGTAAATTTGACGATTGACAGCCTCGCGTTGGCACAGATGGTAGTAACTCTGCTTTCTGTGCCGCAGGGCCCGGGTTCGATCCCCGTCCAGGTCAAACATTTATGTGCATGAACATGTCTGTTTGATCTGTGTCTGGGTGTTATAAGCTTATATAAGTATGTATATCAGTCATCTGGTTACCATAGTACAGGCTTCTAGCCTAGTATGGGACCAGATGACCGTGTAAAAAAATAATAATTGCGTTGCACAGCAGGAGCTAAAGCAGGGCTAATGATATTATTATTAATGTAAATCATAATATTAATCTGATATTAAAACAAATCACAGTGTTCTTATCAAAGCGATATCTCATTTTAAATTCTTCATCCGTAAAAATTTCGAAAGGACATTCCTTCTGTGTCGTAATTTTCTAGATATAGATACATTAATATCAGAAATAAACTCCAGCACTACCGAATCTGACACTGATGAGCTACTTGAATTCATTGTTGCCTACTTATCTTTCTCTGATAAATTGAATAAAAATAAACATTAGAATTTAACCTAAAAGTTGACACGTTCACAATGCGTTCACAGATGAAATGTAAAATTACTCGTCAAATATAGTTATTGAACCGATAAACGGCACAGACTGGTCAGTTAAGTTAACCTAAGTTTAAACGGACTTTATCGTACACTGCGTTCTTCAGAAACGCACTTTCGCAGGTTATCGAACATATAGCGCTATTGAATAGATAAACTACCCATAAAAGTTCTTCAGAAACCGGGCATAAGTCTTTTACAACGTAGGACCTGCTTATAATATGGCCGTTAATTTTGTATTCATTCGTGATCTTGTTACGTTTATTTGTGAAAGAGATAGTAAAGCACTTGTTGACATTTAGGTACATGCGATTACTTTCACACCACTCATATACTACATCTAAGTCCTTTTGCAGACTTTTACAATCATCAAAATTAGAGATGACTTTAAAGATCTTTAAATCATCGGCATATAATAGACATCTACAGGACAAGCGTGCGATAAGGTCATTAATGAAAATAACGAAGAGAAGTGGTCCCAAATGTGATCCTTGTGGCACACCCGAAATCACCGTCATCGGCGAAGAAACGAAGCCCCTTAAAGCCACGAGCTGACTTCTTTTGTCCAAATACGAGCAAAACCAACGGTATAAACTCCCATGGATGCCATATAAAGAAAGTTTCCGACAAAGTAAGGTATGACTAACTTTGTCAAAGGCCTTAGCAAAATCTGTGTAAAGAGAGTCGACTTGGCGACCTTTGGCGAAAGCTTGACTAATATAATGTTTATATTCTAATAAATTACTTACCGTCGACCTGTTTTTAACAAAGCCATGTTGTTTTTCTGATAATAAAGGCTTAAAATGACTGTATAGGTGGTTGTAAACCACAGATTCGAATAACTTTGCAAAACATGATAGCAAACTAATCGGGCGATAATTTTCGCACTTAGATTTGTCACCACTTTTATGGATAGGTATTATATGAGCCGTTTTCCATCTCTTAGGGAAAACACCACTGCTTAGCGATTTATTGAAAATAATACACAAGGGCACAGATAATTCCTTACCACAAGATTTAATAAACCTGTTAGGCAAAAGATCCGGTCCAGGTGCCTTCTTTGGGTCTAATTGTTTAATCTTAGTTATAATGCTAGCTTGACTAACTGTAACAGTAGATAGTGAGTTTGTGGGTCCACTCTCAATACGTACCGAGCCGACGCTGTCGCCATCGGAATCGCTATCGGAGCAAATGTCATTACTAAAGACGGAACTAAAATACTGTGAAAAAAGTCCACACACACCTCTACCATTGGATGACGACGAAGTGCCGAATGACATGGTATGAGGTATAGTTACATGCCCTTTTCTGTTATTAACAAACTTCCAAAAAGCTTTGATATCCGTCTTTACCGAATCTTCAGTAGATGCAAGGTATCTATCATAACATTCCTCAACTAAGTCTTTACATCGAGTTCTAAGTAGAGAAAATGTGTCATAGACACGGGGGATTTATGGAATAAAGATCTTTTAAAACAAACGAAAAAAACAAACTCACGTAGCTAACATAATCAATGGTTGCGTCATCATGGTCGCGGAACTCTGCACCTGATAACTGTACTTTGCCAGGAAACCTTTAACAAATAGGTAAGTTTACGAAACATACATACAAGTTAAATAACAGCATATAATATCAGCAGCTTCATACCTACATAATATTATATAGGATTAATAAGCTGTTCCCCGCGGTTTCACCCGCGTAGTTATCGTTCCCGTGGGAATATCTGAATAAAAAGTGTGTTTTATACCTTTGTGTTAATAATTTACCGAAACATTTACCGAACTTCAGCCCAATCGGTTCAGTAATTTTGGCGTGAGAGACTGAGAGAGTAACATAAACATCCATCCATCCATCCTCACAAACTTTCGCATTTGTAATATTAGTTGGATAGGAAAGTGTAGTGATACTTAAGAGGTTGCATCTATCAGTCAAACTGAACAAATTTCAAAAGAATTTCGAAATTTGTAATAAAATCGGCAAATTTGTATGGGCAGTTGTTTTTTTTTTTGCTGTGACTAAGTGACTACATACACATAACATACATACAATCACGCCTTTTTCTCGAAGGGGTAGGCAGAGGTGTACCCAGGACTTAATCCCATAGGAGGTACACCCACATTTCGTCAGTATGTTATTGTGGTCCAATATTCCAGACTCCAGGCAGTTATTGAGATAATTCCTAATAAAAAAACCCAATATTTATTAAGCACTGCCTGACTTGGGAATCGATCCCGATACCTCATGATCGACAGTCAAGTCTGCGCCCACGACGCCACCGAGGCAGTCTTCACTACACCAACTATTTAGTGACTACAGTCGCAGCACACCCCTCACCAATATTCAGAAGGTATATCATCAACAACCGGGACATCCAGCGAGGAGCAGCTCGGCCTCCGCTCCAGGGCCTCCTCAGGGCTGTCCTCCACCACGGCGAGCTCCTGCTTGCACCACGTGTCCTTGGGCGAGGGCTCCGGGAGCTCGTCCGGGATCCAGGACTCGGCTCGCTTGGGGATGTAGCAGGGAGGGTACGCGCTCGGCTCCTCGCCAGGGTCGTGACGGTAGAAGTGCCTAGATTTTTTTTGATAGTGAGTGACAAGACGAGCAAATCAGGTGCCTGATGGTAAGCATCATGATTGCCCATATCAGATGCAGTGCCACCCAGTGTTTTAAAATTCTAAATTCTGGCGTAGACGAGAGCGCGTACTCCTACTCACATACATTGTAAAATATAGCTTGATACCTGACGGGTGTAATATTTGACATAGCGATTTTGAACAAAAAATATTTTTGCTCAGCTGTCACCTATCAAGATATACTTTACAAGTTATAGTATTAACCAGTTAATAAGTTTAAGCCAAGCTTGAGAGGCGCAGTAAGATGTGAACGCAGCATTCTGTCGCTCCATATAGCTTTCATGGCCGATCTTCATCGCTTCCTCTAAGATCTCTTCTCGTATATCGAACACTACTAGGTCATTCTCTTCTTTTTGCAGGATTTCTGCCCTGAAACACAAGCCTACGTTTTTATCCATAAAAGTTAAAACACGAGACCACATCGCAGCCACGTTGCCTGCCACCACACCGCGACCTATATACTTTGTTTGTAGAAAAACGCAACTGAAAGATAACTGTAGCGACTAATGACACTTCACACGCAACCACTGCTTGACCACGTAGAGACACTTTTTTGCTTAGTTGAAATTGATATCAACTACTCGGATCTGCAGTCCCTTGTGGCTGTAATAAAATCATACTTCTAAGTTAACGCAATCAAAAGTTATGGCCATTTCACTGCATATATCATTACTTTGCGCAAGAGACTAAAAGCTCTTCTTCCATGTTTGCTGTAGTTTGCAACTAGATGGCGTTGTATGTTCTGTAGGCGGATTGTTTTTGGAATTGGAAGCGTTTTGTTCAGGTATCTAGGTTTGGAACCCTAAACCATGCACACATTATGTATGCCTTTATTTAAATGCAATTTATTTATCTCGATATTCCCACGGGAACGAAGACTACGCGGGTGAAACCCAAGGCAGAGTTATAACTACAAACTGAGCCAATGGGTCAGTCAATTATTTTTTAGTCAGGCGTTACCGACAGGAAAACTTTTTTGCCAGGCGTTTATTGTACCTTTCCCACCCCACCCTCTATTCCTCCTATCATTCCTCTACCTGTCCAAAGACTGCTTACCTGGAAGAGATCGCTTAAAGCGATAAGACCGCTCATTGTCGACCAGACAGAATTATGTTTTGTGTGTTAAGTCAGTCTGTATAATATTCTGTTTTGGTCATAATAAAGTGTAGTCTATTCTATAAAATGGGTGCGTTTACTGAACGCGTAGTAGAAATCTATATATATTTAATCTAAATACATACCAAGTCCTCTCCGGAACATCCTTGGGCAAAGCGACCAGGATCCTGGAGTCATCACAAACCTGCAACTTCCTACCCCTCCGCGATAACTTAAACTTGCTGATTGTAAACATTGTAGAGTTCAAATTTATTTGATAGTCCTTTTGATTTTACTTTTAATTGGTTTGTAATTTGTCGTAACATGTAAATCTACAAAAAAAAATTAAACTACACTGACTAATAAACTAGGCAAACGTCACAGGAAAGCTGTTGACATTTTTTCGATAACCCACAGATCACTATTATAATAATCCAGCCCGCCTAGCATAGCACGGGAGTCATAACAATACATATCAGTCGTTCTAACCCCCTGGGACTTCGTTTTCCCTGCTCAAGGTACTACCAGGGCAGATGAACGATGACTAGGTACGCGGGTGATACCGCAGAGCACAGCTAGTTTTACCAAACATAACTATACACACCGGAAATAATAAAGGTTATCTAAGATTATAGGTAGGTATCAGGCGCGCAGTCACGCAGTAATTACTGTTTTTTTTACGAAAACAAGTCGCCAATCGTGTATAGTACTTATCGTAAATATCTTTATCTGAATCAGTTGGGATTATTCACCTAGGTGTTTAGATTCAGCTACAACATTAATGTTATATAGTTGAATGTCGAGTATACAGGCAAAAATCATTATTTATTAAATTATTATTTTTTTAATAACCACAGAACACAATACCCTATTAATAATCATGTAATAAGCACCGGACACGGAAAGCATAAATATACAAATAATAAAGCGGAAGTGACAAAATGGTTATCAAAAACAAAAGACCTTTTAACACAGATATAAATCTGAATAGATAACGCTTGTACCTTTATTTGCTACTTATTTTCTACCTACTGTGAAGCCAGAAGAGCCGCCAAACCGAAAAACTAATTTAGAATTTTACATATTTTAAATCTATTTTATTCGATTTCAAGGCCGTAGGAACGATAAAGTTACCTAATTTTTTTCTAATCATTATGATAGTTTTATTTTCAGTTATTTCTTTAACTAATTATTTGTTCTTATTGGTTCATAATTATTACTTGTTACTTTGTTGGAGGTAAGTTGTGTCTAACACGACTACAAAACCCCGAGAAGAAATTTTATCTGCAAAGAGAGAAAGATTGTCAATTACGCTATGGTAAAATAAAATCCAATCCAGAATCAAGTCTGAACTGAACATATTCAACTATTTATTGTTGGGAACCAATTTGTATATCCTATTGATTTAATTTCAAATTCTCTTTAATGTTAGGGTCATTTGGAAACCTACAATTATAATATATATGTTATAAAAAATCACTACACTAACATTATTTACAAAAAAATATTAAAAAATATTAATAGTAACCACAGAACACATATACAAGAAGAAGTCCCACTACGTACTTCAGATTTGCGTACACGAAGCGACGCTTGCGCTACCAACGCTTTGCACTGGAACTATTCAGTAGCGCGGGAGATTTAAAATTTCTGTCATTAGCTATAGGTGCCTACCAATATTATATTATTTAAAGTCATTGTTGCTGATCCTTTTATTGAACCATTCATACCATTCATGCCATACGCAAAGGGTAAAAAATAAGGGCAGGTATTCTAGAAGTAGTCTTTATTCAGATGAAAACAAGGTAAATCTTATATTACACAACATCTTTCTAGAAGGGGTTGGCCGAGGTGTACCCAGAACTCAGTCTCATACTAAGTACTCCCACATTTCGCCAGTATGTTATTGGTCCTATAGTCCTATGTAATAGAAGGCGAGACTATTGCCATTTACCGGGCACAGTTCTAGACTCCAGGTTGTTATTGAGATAATCCCTCACGGAAAAATCCGATATTTAACACTTAGCCTAACCTAGGCGTCTTTTTCGCAAAATCGCAATAATAGAGTCTATGATCTCGTTAGCACAAAAACAAAACTTTCTAAAGCACAATATAACAAATACGAGAAACTTTACAGAACTTATTTCCACTAAAGATGTGCAAAGTGCAAATCAATGAAAAAGTGAAAATCGTAAACAAAAAACAGCCATTTCTATTATCCGGTTGCCAGATGGCAAAAAAGAAATTCTTCTAACGCTGATTCAAGTAATCATAAGAATCTGAGGTCTAGATTTAACTAATTTGAACAATATATGTAATAAAATTATTAATAAATTTCATTACTTATTTCAAAAGTGTTTATTTCTATCTTCCGAATTAATTAAATAATTCCTATAACTGAATTCTACTAAAATGTTATATTTTCCTTAGTAGGGTAATAGTGCTTTCTCTGTTGTTTGTAGAGCTCCGTTTCTTTTTAACATTTCCTTCGCCGTGTTGGCATTGGCCGGGAACTAAGCTGACACCCCCTGATAGTAACCGTACCATAAAGCCGAGCGACGAGTGAAAGTATCGAATGCTTTTATTTTCATTGCGTGTTATATAGGCCCTAAAACTTTGTAATGAAAACCGGCAGTGTTATGAATCATCATGCAGTACACTCATTTAGTAGTTTTCATTGTAAAACCACGACAAAAACTAAATAATTCAATTTAAAATAACCCACAATTTATGAACAAACTTACTTACGGATGAAATGAAATGTTTCCCTTATCACGGCTAAATTTGTGTATTTTAAAGTATTTTTACAGCTCAATACGGCACATATGGCATTTTTTAAATTTCGGTTGAGATTCGGACCAAATGAAACTGCGTCGAAAGAGAGAAAATTTGCGCCTTTTTGTCTCGCGAAGTACATACATTTGCGGAGTCTATCTTAGTCTATGCCTTTTAAGGTCTTTGACAAAAACAAAATAGTGGCCAGAAACAATTAAAGACCATAAACAAACCGTTTTGACAGATGTTTGAAAAAGTGACAAAAACCGAGCGCAAATTACAAAAAATCTTTGTACAAATTTCAAACCTATAGAAAATATTTTAAAAGTGCACAACGATGGATAATTACAGTGAATAAGAGAGGATCTCCTTTTGGTCTTTAAATGATGAGTGTTTATTTAGTTGTTCGTATTTTGTAAATGCTTCATTGTAGCAATGTATACTTTGAAGGGTATTTTTCCTGAACCAAGTAAGTATTTGACTTTTTATTGTCAGAAGTGTAAATGAAACCTTCTCAATTCCCTATGTCTTGCGTGTGGCCATTCTAATGAATCCTAAAATACATAATGTACATCTGCGCTCTACTGCAAAGCAGTATCTAGCACTAATAATATATAGGTTCTGGGCGATGTAGCATGAAATAAATGACTGGTAATGCGATATTAAATTTAAAAGGTTAAATTTGCTAAAATCCTTTCATTTCTTTAGATGTTTGTTTTCCTTCCCTCTTTTTTGTTTGGAGATAAAGAAACGAACTCAGAAGCAGCTTAATAACTAAATACTTAATAAAATTTCAGAGAAGGAGCAAAAAAAGAACTTCATAAGAGAAAATATGAAGCAACTAAAATTCATTCAGGGGAAGTCGCCCAAAGAGCCTAAATACACAATGAAAGCCGTACATCCGCCTCGGTTGACTAATCCTATGGCTACTGGAACTGCTCTTGGGCAGGTCAAGTCATCACCTTCAACAAAGAGTGGGAAAGTCTCATTAGCGGTGGGGAAGATCAGTTCTATGAATGCTCGTAAGAGACACCAGGATATCAGGATCATGAAGGGTGATATGGCAGAGTTCTTGAAGAGGAAAGAAATGAGGCAACCCAAGCATGCGGGTGAAGTTCAAGATGAGGATGCTAGGTTTGTAAGAAATGATAAATCACAAATATGTTGCATTATATAATTTTCTGGTTCTGTACTCTAAAGGAATAAAAGAGTCCCTTATTATCTATTCATTGACCTTTTGTCATGAACATTTTTTTCAGGAATGCAAATATGAGGGGTTTCCAATAAGTAATGAGAATGAATATGATGCTGTTAACTTTTAATAAATTTTATTTTTTTTCTAATACAGATATTTTTGTCAAAAAACATCATATTGACCCTTGGGTCATTTCATTTCCTTTTTTGTTTCTCTAGGACTCTTATTAATTTAAAGAAAAACACGCTCAATGGCTTCCATAGAAAATGCGAATTAGTGCGATGGAGCATGGAGCATTGTGGTGAACCTTTATTTGTCAGTCATGTTGTAGGTTGGTTCCAGTGAGGCATTTGATTGGCTGAAGTTGTGTCTTAACTTAAACTAACAACAGACTAGAATATGGAGCAGCATGAACCTCTTATTAATCCCACCAAACTTATTTGAACTGGTCCATGAAAAAATTTTTTGAAAGCAGACATTTTGTTACCGCACACTCTAATTACCAAAACTTATGAGAGTGGGAGTTTAAATTAAAAAAACATACCTTACAGGTCAACAGAATCATCAGGAAGATTGAGAGACATAGGTTGTCAGACAATAGAGTCGAACCTAGCTCAGAAGTTTGCTGAAGCCACGTTAACGGTGCTTTACCCTAACTCTAAGAATGATGATGATAAGATGAAGGCGAGTGGAGACAGCGGACGGCACGGGAGCCCCCCGCCGACACTGACGCCGCGCCGCGCCGGAGACGAGGCTGCCAACCCTGACAGGAATCATAGTCGATTGAACGCTATTCTTGAAAGGAAAGATAATAAGGATCCATATTTACCATCAGGTATATGCCACTACCCACTTTATTACAATCCTAATAATATTATGAATCTTACATCTCAGTAAAATGTAAAAAAGTTACCTTTGTAATAGGTAAAAAAATTGCTAGCACGCTCTAACTCGATCCCAGCGCCATCTAGCGCTGTTATTTTTAGTGTTTGTATTTGTTCCGTTTTCACGCTAAAACTACTGAACTGGTTGAGTTGAAATTCGGTATGTAGATAGCTTAGACTCTGTAATAACACATAGAGTAGGTACTTTTTATCTCGATATTCTCACGGGAACTAAGGCTACGTGGGTGAAACCGCAGGGCACAGCTAGTAGCCTATTAATTCTCGAAGAGCAATACTTAGTTGTGTTTGAATCATGCTGTCTGCTACATTTTGACACCCTCGTTGAATCAGATTGTAGTAACTCTGCTTTCCGCAGGCCTCCGGGTTCGATCCCCAGCCAGGGCAAACATTTGTGTGCATGAATATGTCTGTTTGATCTGTGTCTGTGTGTTATAATAAGCATATATAAGTATGTATATCAGTCATCCGGTTACCATAGTACAGGCTTCTAGCCTTGTTTGGGACCAGATGACAGTGTGCTGCTATAAACTGCAGGACACATATATATAGGCTATAGTTATATGGAAATTCTAAACAGGCCAAGAATGTATACCTATAACCTATATACTTTACCTATACAGTGGTTTTTAAATCGCATAAATATTAGTTTTGAAGTATAGTCATCAAACATTCCAGGTTACCAAAAAGGCGTGTTACCGAAGTACCTGCGCGAGCGCAAGGAACAAGGTCCTCGTGAGGGAGGAGGGGCGGGGGCGGGGGCGGGGGCAGGTGTGGCGGGGGGCGCGGGGGCGGACGAGGTGTGTCCCCCGGGACATGTCTCCTTGCCTGATACCGAGAGGAAGGAGACGCTGAGGATGCTTAGAAATAGTCTGTATACACTGCTCTACTTACATACCTATACACACATATGACTGGCCGGTTGGCGGCTCAGCTGGTAGAGCCCCTGCCTTCTGAGCCCCAGGTCCCGGGTTCGATCCCCGGCCAGGTCAAACATTTGTGTACATGAAAATGTCCGTTTGATCTGTCCCTGTGTGTTATAAGCTTATATAAGTACTAGCTGACCCGGCGAACTTCGTACCGCCATTTATTTCTCTAATCGCAACTGAGGAAATAAAACCCTTCCGGTAAAATCGAATTACCTAAATTAAAAATAAAACTGGAGTACTCAATTGAAAAATTCATATTCTTGTTCAAAATGCGTGGAGATTTTACAGAGACTATCACTTTCCGGGAGATACCTAGTATTAATTCACTCGTTTAAAAAGGAACTGAACTGCGGTGACACTCGGCGCCAGTATTTATACCTGAACCTTGAATTTCCCGAACGTTCTAGTTCGCATGCTTCGAGAACAATCGATTGATTGATTGTTCGAAATAGTGGGTCTCGATGGTTCGAGAGGGAGCTTTGTTTACGCTCAGAGGAGGTCTCGAGAACGAATGAGATACCAAAGCTTTGGACAAATTCAAAAAAATTCAAACCAGTGATGGCGACTCGATAGAATTTGATGGCCAGATCTTGAAACTTTGATTAAAATTTGGCGCCAAGACTTTAATAATTCTCTAACAAAAATAGTAGCATTTTTTTTTGTTATTAATGGTAAAAATATTGTAACATACGCAGTATAATTATAAAAATATCAGTCACAAACCATTAAAATAATACGGTTATATCGTGTGCATAAATAAATATAACGTGAAATAAAGTAATAGAATTTATATTCTAAGAAACAGAACACAGCGCCATCTATTGGGTGTATTTGCAACCTAGATGTCAAACAATATTGAAGAATTTTATCGATGAATCAACGTACACCGCCATCTATGAGAACTTCATAAAACTAAACAGTAAATAAACACTTGCATAAGAAACAATTAATTGATACATTTTATTCGTTTACATTCACGACATAAGCGAATAATTGAGATGATAACTATCCTATCCAGTAAGTTAGACCAAAATACGGGTACATGTGAAATTTGATTGAAATCGGTTCAGTAGTTTTGGAGTTTATTCGGGACAAACATCGTGACACAAGATTTTTATATATATAAGATGTATATCAGTCCTCTCGTTACCATAGTACAGGCTTCTAGCCTAGTTTGGGACCAGATGACTTTTTTTTTTTTTTTTTTTTTTATTATAGTGAGTTACAAGACGAGCAAATCAGGTGCCTGATGGTAAGCATCATGATTGCCCATATCAGACACAGTGCTACCCAGTGTTTTAAAATTCAAAATTCTGCGCGGCACTGCACTGCGCCTGTCACCCTGAGATATGAGTTGTTGAATCTCATCATGCCCAGTAATTTCGCTGGTGACATTGCCCTTCATACCGGAACACAGTAATGTTTGCACATTACTGCTTGGCGGATGAATAACTGGCAAAGGTGTGGTACTTCCCCAGGCGGCCCCCTGCAAAAGAGGCCTACCACTACAAAGTGTGGAAGTTATCCCATATTAAATTATTATTATAAACTCTCGAAATACAGGTGTTTCAATGATTAACATTATTTCACTTTATAGGTTTTGGTGAGTTAGTGAGTGAGTTGAACAAGCTCCCGGTGAAGACGGACACCCTCAGGATGAGGAACAGGAAGATGGAGTTGGAGAAGCAGCTGGCCAAGCTCGAGGAGGGCATCAAGGTCTTCTCACGGCCCAAGGTCTTCGTCAAAATTGGAGAATAAATGTACATAAATCTTTGACATACTTCCACAGCGAGTTTGTAACTTTTAGAGAGGTATAAGACAAAATTCTCAAATAAAATCACCCAAGATTACACTTCTTGCCAAACCTTGTACCAAAACTTTGGAACAAATTGCCAGACTGTTATTCTGTTATTAATACTACTTCAGTGAACAGAAAAACAGACTAGATAATCTTCTCGGTATCGTCACAGAACATAATAATACTACGTATAGAATGGACACTGGCATCCGCTCACCAATCAGGCCTTCCTCACCCCGCGAGCGAGAGTGAGCTCTCCACGAGCCCCGCTTCTATGGAGAATCACCTCACGCACACTCTTGCACGTGGACTTAACTCCATGTGTGCAGTGTCTGTGTAGTAGGTAGTTATAGCGCGGCTTTTGTATGGGATTGAGTTGAGTGTCTGGGGTGTGGTATCGTCATATAATCTGGTAGCATAACCTAAATATTTCCTAGGAAGGGAATGTAGATTATTATTTTAGAGCATTTTTCTAAAACATTTCAAATACAAGAAGCATAATTCCTTGATTGTTTAAGTGTTCAAATTTCTAGTGTAATCAATATTATGAACGTGAAAGTTGTTACTCTTTCACGCCAAAACTACAGAACCGATTGGGCTGACATTCGGTATGTACATAGCATAGACCCTGAAATAACATATTATCCCGACATTCCCACGGGAACGAAGACTACGCGGGTGAAACCGCGGGGCACAGCTAGTCTTTCTAACATAGTCCTTCTAAAAGTTATATGCCGTTGTGTATTAGGGACCAATTTCGAATGTAGCGTCAATTGAAAATGATGAGTGTTATATAGAAGAGAATTCTGTCAATGTTTTGTAAGATAGAGATTAATATGTATTGTGTACAAATATGATACCTACAACTTACAACAATGTTATTGTTAAATTGTCGTGATCTCAAGCGTGTAAGTTAATTATTGTTGTATTTGTTAGTATAATTATATGTTATTGTTGTATTGTAATTAATATAATGTCATTTTTGTACTGTATACAGTGTTTCTATAAGTGTTTTGACGTTTGAATACAATTTATTGTGTTATCCAAAACATTTTATTTGGAAGTAGGTGCAGCCTGGGTTTGTTCCCCTTTGTTCACCTGGGTGAACAAGTGGGAAAATAATTTCCCATCAATTCACCTATGCATCATTTCACCCGGGTGAATTGACCTAGGTGAATTGATGGGAAATTATTTTCCCACTTGTTCACCCAGGTGAACAAACGGGAACAAACCACAGCCTGCGGTTTATATTGTTGAACTGCCATGTACTGTGGCCATGTAGCCTTAGATACAAGACCACAGAATACTAAATGGGACAGAAGGGACACCCCCAAAATTATTTAGGAAATACCTAGCTTCTCTAGCTCCGACGGAATAAAGTGCAATTCAGGTCGCACAGCTCCTAATTATCGTCATATTAATACAAGCTGCCTCTCTTTCTATTCCATATCTATCTGTTGTCTCTGTCTAGCCTATAGAAATTTTCCCGCCAAGACGGACGTCCCGGCTAATTTTAGCTACAAGACTTTAGATACAAATACTTGAAAACATACATAACATACATCCACGCCTTTTTCCCGAAGGGGTACGCAGAGGTGTACCCAGGACTCAGTCCTATAGTAGATACACCCACATTTCGCCAGAATGTTATTGGTCCCATGTAATAGGGGGCGAGCCTATTGCCATCTACCGGGCACAGTTCTAGACTCCAGGCAGTTATTGAGATAATTCCTAATGGAAAAATCCAATATTTAACACATTGCCAGACCTGGGGATCGAACCCGGGACCTCTTGATTGGCAGTCGAGCATGCGCCCTCTACGCCACCGAGGCAGCCGATACTTGAAAACCACAGTTTAAAAAATACGGTAACTTGTAATGTACCAAATACATACAATGACGTTGAATCGCTTGAAGATAGTGTGCGTGAAATTGTGAAAAATCAACAAAAAATGTGTTGCAGTCTCTGTGCGCTTTCAGCGTAGTTATTAGTTGCCGCATTTGTCAAGTACGTTCGGTGGTATCTATTCGGAGCGCGCGGAGACCTGTCGATTAGGTATCTTATGCTTTAGCTAAACTTATTGAATAAAAACAAGGTTTACTCCCAACAACCAACATTAACACGGGCACCAATGGAGGACGTTATGACAATGTTTTAATTCTTAAAAACAATCCAATCCTAAACATGTTTATATTTTGAATGAAAACAGGCAAATTATATTATAGAAATTTTATTTCTATAAATCATTGCAAACAATATTTTCGATTCGCTTTCCTAACATAGGTAGGTAACAATTATAAACATAAATTATGACCAATTTCAGAATATAATATGAAAATTTTACTTTTACAACTAAAATCACAATAAATATTCTTTGAATATTGACCTAATTCTATTCTACACTAGTATAATAATAAATTATAAGACAGGTACTTCGGTATTGAACTTAGAAGTAGGTAACTATCATTAGGACACCTATTCACGCCAAGTTTCAATCTAGGATAGAGGAAAAACATTTTCTACTAAATAGTTATAGCTAGTTTGGACTAGGCTGAAGAATTCACTTCAATTTTTATTTATGGAAGTGCACACTTCCATACAAAATGGAATTTTTATTTATTTTTAGAAACATTAATTAACAATTTTATATAATAAAAACATTGTATCATCAATGGTACTAGTGGGGCAAAACAGCAGGGCAAAACAGATGGAGGCAAAACTATACAGTTTTCTTTAACCAAATAAATAAAAAGATGAAACATCAATCAAACGGTACTTCTAAGATTTAATGATTAGATTATTTGCCAATTTTCCTCCTTATAATGTAGAAAACTTGTGCCAAATACCTCTAAAATACATGATGGCAGTTAATTTTAACCATAAATCAATAAATTATTATTGTTATAATCTCCTAACATGTTGAAATAGAAAGTTGTTGAACACTATTGGGCCTTTTCTATATCTGGGTTCGTCTTCGTTGTGCCATTTGTAAAATGAGAAGTCTGGGAAAAAGAACTTGATTTCCCTCTCGGCTGATAGTGGAGAATCTGAAATGAAAATTGTGGAATATTTAAGGAATTATATTGAACAATAAATTATGTTAACTTGTTTTAAAGTTTAACATAGATTAAAATACTAAGTATAGTTATACCTTTGATTGAGACTGGGTCCAACCTCTGCCTAACCCGTTGGGGAAATAGATTTATGTTATGCAATTAGCACATAACAGATAATAATATTACGTATAGAATGGACACTGTCATCCGCCCACCAATCGGGCCTTCCTCACCCTGCTAGCGAGATTGAGCTCTCCAGGAGCCTGTGAGCTCGGAACACGCCTCACGCACACTCTTGCATGTGTACAAAACTCCATGCGTGCAGTGTATGTGCAGTAGGTAGTTATATCGCGACTTTTGTATGAGAATTGAGTGGAGTGTCTAGGGTGTGCCATAAGGTATAATTACCTGAGCCATGTGCCACATTCCTAGTGTCAGAAATGCCAAACATGCCCCTAAGACAATAAGGCTCTTGATACTGAGCCTTGTACACACTGGTAGGGCCTAGCATCTGTCTCCACACCTGTATGGCATCTTTATGGCCTAACACATGCAGGTCTATACACCCACTGAAATATTAAGAAAAGGGCAGGTCAAAATCAGCATATATGTCAGGATGCGATCCTGCAAGTGGAGAGAAATAGTCTTTGGAACAAAACTTAAGTGTGACTGTTTGTAATTTTGCAATATGGTTTGGAGGAACCAAGGACATTCAGGTCAGAATGATTATGGTGATCTTGTGGGCCAATTATTTCCTTGTTCTTGACTCTTAACCCCAAGTGTCATTGACCTAAGGTTCAAAGTATGGATTTGACTTATTAACAAAGATTAGGCTAAAGGTCATGAGATAAATAAAAGGAGGACTAAGTCCTTTACCTTGTCATAAACGTAACCAGGCGTTTATAGAAAAACTTGCCAACATGTTCCTTGTAGAAGTTACCAGCGGTTTCAGTGTCCAAAGATATTCTTTTGGTCTTCACGACAAAGAATTTATTTCTAAGGACGTTTCTGATGTAAGACAGTGCAACTGGATTTTTAACCGCATGAGGCTTTATAATGGCTAAAGTTAACTCCAATCTTGTCATTTTGCAGTAAAAGCTCACAAGTTTTCACTCATTGTTTGATATTTGAAAAAAAATCTGAAAATATTAATCGAAAAATGGAAAACATCGAATGTCGTTTTTTGGTTTATATCTGTGGTTTATAAAAGGCCGATATTTATTTTGTCAGTGTCAAAATATTCAATTCAATTCAATTGATTAATGTGGAAAAAAAAACAAAAGAGGGTTGATAGGTGTCACACGTATAAGAGAAATTATTTTCGGAAAAAATATTTTTTAATATCTTGTGATACAACCAATCAACATTCAATAGCGGTAAAAATTGTAATTAGGCCCTAGGCATTGTTATATAGTAAGTCTGTAGTTGTACATATTTCTTGATTAGTTAATTTATAGTATAGGGACTAGTTTAAATAAAAAAACCCAGGAACCGGTAATGGATTCGATTCCTCCTGACCGGCCGCCGGATCCGCCGGACATACCAATGGGATCAGGCCTAAAAAGGCGATCAGAGGACCTTCTTAATGACGGTGCGGCTAAAAAAGCCGTATATAATAAGGATTTGTCAGGTGCCTCCACACAAAACTTATATACCCATCCCTGCTACATTTTGGGAATTAAGGCTTACACGGATAACGACAATGGGCCCTTCATTGTGCATGTGTCTCACTCTGATCCAGACCCCTCCTCTGGAGTGGTCTTAAAACCACTTAAATTTGGCCAATTTCTGCATTCGAATAAAGTTCCTAACATTTGCCCCGATGGTATTAAAAAGGTGGGAAGAAACAAAATTTCAGTAGAGTTTAAAACTGGCACAGACGCGAATAAGTTTTTGGATAATCCAATTTTAAGTGCACACAAATATGTAGCTAACATTCCTTCCTACAACATCACCAAAATGGGAATCGTCCGTAATGTGCCAACTGACTTGGCGATGGAGGACTTTGTGACATCTGTCGTTCTACCCAAAGGGGTAGGTGACGTTATGAAAGCGAGAAGATTAAATCGAAAAATAAATATAGCAAACAATACATCATGGATCCCAACGCAAACCGTTGTAATCACTTTTCATGGTCAGGTTTTACCACAGAGGGTATTTTGCTTTTATTCTTCGCTGCCTGTGGAGCCATATAAATTTCCTACTATCCAATGTTTACAATGTTGCAGATTTGGACATGTCAAAGCGCAATGTAGATCAAAACCTCGCTGTTTTCGCTGTGCGCAGCCTCATACGGGAGACTCCTGCAGCGTGGAGGAATCGGTGGCGTCTTGTCTCCACTGTTCGGGCAGCCACTTTGCTAATAGCAAAGACTGCCCCGAGCGGGGGAGGCAAGAGGCTATCAAAATCTTGATGTCGCAGGATAGCCTCTCCTATGAGGATGCGGCAGCGCGCTACCCCAGGGTAAGGAAGCCATATTCTGAAGTGTCACAAGCTAGCTGTTCCTCTTCTTCTTTTTCTCCCTCTCAACCTAGCCAATTCTATTCCCAACAGCAGTCTACCAGTTACTCAAAAACTGTAATTTCAACCCCGCGCCCTAGAGCTCCTCTTGGAAAATCTTTCAATAGACAGGCTCATCAGGCTATAGTAGCTGAAGTGCCATCCACCTCCCCAAATGGCGTTGCCTTATTGGCTGCCAATCCATCTTCTTCTCTGGCTATTTCTTCTGATTCTGTTCAAAATGGCAAACTTCTCGACTTATTACTGTCCTTAATCATTTCCATTGTTTCCCACAATAACACCAACCTACCGTCCAACGTTGCCAGCAAACTTTCAGAATTTTTTTCAATTCTTAATCATGGGTCTGGTTCTGATTCAATGGAACACAAAAAGCATTCGACGCAGGAAGCCTGAGCTCCTGTATCTCATTAATCAACACAAACCGTCAGTCATTGCCATTGCGGAGACATGGCTTGTGCCTGGGTCCCGTTTTCGGGTTCCAGGCTTCGCCTGCCTCCGGGATGACAGGGCTGACGGTTATGCAGGCTGCGCTTTACTTGTGAGGCGTTGTCTTCCTTTTTCTCAAATTTCCTTACCTCCTTTTCCTCCGGAACTTAATATCGTAGCAATAAGAGCTTTGGACATATCTTTTATATCTGTCTATATTCCCCATCCTCAATCAAGATTCATCCCGGATATCCTGCATGTAATATTTTCTGTTCCTCCCCCTATCATAATTATGGGCGATTTTAATGCCCACCATTTTCTTTGGGGTTCCAACCATAACGATATATTCGCTCTTTCTCTTCTTGAAATATTTGATGAGGCAAATCTTTGCGTCATAAATAATGGCTCCCCTACCCGCAGGGTTCTTCCCTCCCAAAACCCTCAAAGCGCTGTAGACATTACCATATGTTCTCCTACTCTTTCCTCTGTCCTGTCCTGGAATGTCCTTCCCTTCACGTATGGGAGTGATCACTTTCCTATTCTCATCACCATTTCTGATAGGGTAACTCCTTCAGTGAGTTTTTGTCCCACCCTTAAATATAGGTTATCTAATGTTGACTGGTCTTCATATTCTTCTTCTGTTGATAACAAGATAGATAATTTGCCAGTATGTGACCCAATAAACATCGATCAGTGTTATGCTAATTTTGTGGACGCCATTATTTCTAGTGCAGATGAGTATTTCCCCTTGAAAAAGCCTTTTCAATTTAAAGTTTCAACCCCTTGGTGGGATTCTGAATGCACTGCTGCTGTTAGAGCAAGGAAAAAAGCTGAGGAGGATTACAATTTGGCCATGACTAGGGCTAACTTTATAACCTATAAGAAGGTAGCTGCGAAGACAAGGCGAATTTTGTCCAAAAAAAAGAGGGATGGTTGGAAAAAATTCTGTTCGCTGCTGTCTCCTAGAACTCCACCTTCTCTGGTCTGGAAAATGATAAAACGATTCAGAGGCTCATGTTCTGTCCCTAACATATATATGCATGACCCCTCATCGTGGGTTGGAGGATTTGCTGATAAAATGACCCCCCCTTCTGTTCCAAATATAGACTGTCTTGTTCCGGCTCCTCGTTTCCTTCCTAGCCTCAATACTTTTGACTCTCCTTTCTCATTTATAGAACTTGAGTTGGCTCTCGATGGTTTGGTGGATTCTTCCCCAGGCATAGATGGTATTCCGTATTCATTCTTAAAGAATTCTTCCAAAAAGTGTAAAGAGTATTATTTGGGTTTCATTAATGGTGTTTTTGAATATGGTGAGATTCCACAACCTTGGAAAACCCAGGTAATTATTCCCATTGTAAAGCCAGGTAAAAATGCCTCAGATCCAAATAGTTATAGGCCAATCGCGTTATCTTCTTGTTTAGCTAAGGTTGCAGAACATATGATTAAACATCGTCTTGAGTGGTTTGTTGAAAACAGAAGCTTGTTGGCTAAAACTCAATTTGGTTTTAGAAAAGGCATGAGCACTATGGACAGTTTAAGTATTCTTACTTCTGATATCCGGATATCATACCTTAAAAAGGAATTTCTTGTGGGCGCTTTTCTAGATGTTTCTTCTGCTTACGATAATGTCTTACTTCCCTTACTGAGAAATAAACTTACTCGGTTAGAAGTTCCAGAGAAAGTAATTTATTAATGGAAAGATCAATTATTATAAAAAATCAAAATACTTTTCTTCCTTCTCGAACTTGCTGGAAAGGTTTGCCGCAAGGGTCAGTGCTAAGCCCTTTACTTTATGCCCTTTATACGTTCGACCTAGAACTGACCGTTCTTCCCTTTTGCAACATTTTGCAATATGCGGATGACTTGGTTCTTTATGTATCCGACAAGTCCATAGAAGAAGCCGAAAAAAGTTTGAACACAGCCCTCAGCTATCTTCATGACTGGCTCCTAGATCATGGTCTATCCCTTTCAGCTTCTAAAAGCAGTGTAGTTACATTCTCAACAAAGCGATTTATTCCTCCTGCATTGATCAAAGTTAATAATCAGTTAATCCCACTACAGAATGAAGTTAAATTCCTAGGTATATGGCTTGATCGCAAATTGTCAGGATCCACTCATTCCAATTATGTAGTTAAGAAATGTGAGAACAATATAAACATTCTTAGATCTCTTTCTGGTGTATGGTGGGGTGCTCATCCATATACACAAAAGCTTCTTTATAATGCGATTGTCCGTAGCCACATAGATTACGGATCATTTATTCTAAGCAATAAGTCTGCCTGCCGAGAGATTGAGAAGGTGCAATCCAAGTCCTTGCGGATAATTCTGGGGGCGATGAAGTCGTCTCCAATCAATGCAATGCAAGTGGAGTGTGTGGAACCTCCTCTATCCCTCCGCAGGCAGTATCTATGCAATAGATTCGTATGCAAACTATTGCAAAATTCTAACCACATCCTTATTCAAAAATTGGACTTGTTGTCTGATTTATATGGACCCCGTTCACCTCAATTACTTCCTGATCTTCTTCGCAGCTATCTTCATCTAACTCGCCTACCAAATCCATTACACCAGTGCTCTAAAATGCCATTAAATTCTACGCCGTTTGAAGCACTTAAGTTCAAGCCTAATATAATACTGAATTTTGGTATTAATAAGAACACGGTAGAGGCTAATAGTGTATTTATTAAATATTCAATCTGAGTATAAGGATTGGGTATTATTTTTTACGGATGCCTCCAAGTCCCCTGATGAGCCAGTTGGTGCGGCGGTTTGGATTCCATCATCTAGGATCATTCTAAGCTACAAATGCCCTCCTCTTACTTCTGTTTTCACGGGAGAAGCTATTGCTATCCTGGAAGCTATACTGTTTATAAAGTCACACAATTTAAGTCATTGCATAATTTTCTCGGACTCCGCAAGCTGCTTGCAAGCTATTCTCTCCAATCAATTCCGTTCTAAGTCCAGATTTCCCATTATTCTCAGAATAAGAGACTCCCTTCTTCAGTGTCATAGGCTTGGAATTAGTATTATCCTTGCATGGATTCCTGGCCACATGGGTATCCTGGGGAATGAGTCAGCGGACTCATGTGCCAGGAACGCTGCTCTTACTGGTTCTCTGGTTCATCCTCATGTTTATTCTCATGACATCTGTGCCACTTTTAATCCCAAATTATATGAAGCCTGGTCAAAACAGTGGCAAATTTCAAAGTCCATAAAAGGCAAATTTTATGGTGATATTCAGCCAGATATCCCTCATAAACCCTGGTTTTCAAAATTCCAAGGGGCAGATATAGTTACTACTTCAACGATCTGCCGGTTACGCTTGAATCACTCGTGTACTCCTGTCTTTTTGGCTAAACTAAGAATAAGAGACCATTCCATATGCGAGTGTGGTTTAGATTATGGAAATGTGGACCATATCTTTTTTTCTTGTCCAAAGCAACAGTTTTCTCTATATGATATTATTCCTTCTGATATCCCTCGTCCTGTCTCCTTTAAATTCCTCTTATCCTTGGTTTTTTCACCATTTATTATTAGGCTATTGTGTAGATATATTAAAGTTAATAAAATAAAATTATAAGTATAAACTTAAAACATTACTTACACTTACACATTAATATATTATATATTAATGTGTATTCGTTATATAGCTTTGTGTATAGATTGTAATTAGTTGTATACCTATTCAATATTCTTAGTAAATAGTTTATGATTTAATAAAGGAGATATGAGTTTTATTTTAATATTTATTGTAGTGTTGCTTATTATAATAGTTTAGTATCATGCTGTAGAATATATAGGATTGTTGATTGTGTTCAAAATTCAAAAGCACATAATGGTTAATTTCCATCGTTTGATGTCCAATCTCCCAACTTGATATTGGCAAAGTTGTGGTGTTAAAAACACTTTCACAAGCCACAAAATAAGAATTGAATCACAGAGTATACTATAAATTGAATTGAATTGAACATTATATAAAGTAAAAAACTATGCACCAAAATAATTAAGCATTGCTATATACCTCTTATCTTTAATTATTGTAATTGGACTTGTCCGTTTTAATTAAAGTAAAACTAATAAATAAAATAAAATAAAAATACCTGACAAAATATTCAAAAATATTTATTATTTTGTGTTACAGAGTTACAGCTGCAGGGATATTAATGAGTTCGGTTCAAAAGACATTTTAAATTACAAGATTGGGCAAAGCACAGACGAGGAGATCTCTCTGTTCTGTGGAGGAGATTTATACCAACTTTAAATAAAAAACATGACTGTCTGCAAGTTTTTCCAGCAAGGCAGCTGTCGATACGGACAAAACTGTAGATTTGAACACATTTACGGTTCCAAATACTCTTACCATTGTAAGTAAATACATAAAACTCCCAACAGAGATAATGGTACAAAAACATAACCTTCAAATATTATTATGTATTATTCAATGCTAAACAAAATGACGATTGTTTTGTTTATTATTCGAGTTTTAAATTCACCAACATGCACTTTGTTTTTTGTTTGGACCAACATGCACTAGACAACAACACTAGTTATTAGTTATGTAGTTGCTGGTTCCGACCATTATAAACTGTATGTGTGATACCTACAATAATTATTTTTATTTATTAGCAAATGCGGCACCCCAGCAAGCCCCCGCTAGTTCAACAAGCGTGACGGACGAGCAACTAGTGAATCAAGTCCACTCAGACATTCAATCAGCTCTCAGAGGTGGTCAGTGGTTGTTATCTAGTTATGCACCATTCAAAGAGAAGTCTGCCATTCCTGGGATCCATGACCTATCGCCAGAGGAAGCTAGGTTGATCATCTATGAAGCAAAGGCTGGCAATAACTTGGATCAAGCTGTGAGAATTTTTTATTTAAACTTGTAAAATAATTAGGTACCCTGTATAAATCACAACATCAAACCATATTCCTCTAAGAGATAGACACTGGTGTACCTCACGAGCCATCTTATATGACCAGCTACAAAAATTCAGACTGATATTGAGATAATAATTTGTAATGTATACTATACAGCCGGTGTAACTTGGCAAGTATGAACATAGGCTCTGTGAACTTTGGTGTGTGTTGAATTCTTTTCTCATGAAGAAAACTATTATTGCCAGATAAAAAAATATATGAGCAAATGTGTATAGTAAATTTAAATGTTCACATCAGTTCAATCATAAAAATAACAGTTTTCTGCAAGAGTTTACATGTGCCGAAGTTTACAGAGCCTATGTTTAGCCAAGTGTAACGAACACCAGCTGTAACCCACATTCCTAATTATTTCATCATCATCAATGATTCAATCATCAATTAGGCCGAGTGGCCTCACCCATTGATTTCCATCTTATACAATATGACAGCCTCGTTGGCACAGATGGTAGTAACTCTGCTTTCTGTGCCGCAGGCCCCGGGTTCGATCCCCGGCCAGGTCAAACATTTGTGTGCATGAACATGTCTGTTTGATCTGTGTCTGGGTGTTATAAGCTTATATAAGTATGTTTATCAATCATCTGGTTACCATAGTACAGGCTTCTAGCCTAGTTTGGGACCAGATGACCGTGTGTGGAAGTTGTCCCATATTATATTATTATTATTATGAAATTAATATTAATTGTGAAGTAATTTTTTACTTGTGGTCTCATTTTCATTTTATCATGATTGAGGTAGGTACTATTAATTTAAAAGCTTAAACTGTAAATCTACCCTTGTATTTTCAGGTAGCATACATGAACAATCTCTTCAAGGAAGCACAAATGAAATATGAACAACTTTTAGTTAAGAACTCAAACATAACAAAAGTCTTCCGAAGCCTTTACAGAGGAGAAAATGTCCCTTCGCCATTTGGTTCACAAGAAAACACATATGCCAATAATAATAATAATGCTGCTTCATCAATATTTCGTAGCGCTATACAAACTTCGCCTTTTGGGCAAAATGCTCCTGGGCAAACAGGTTTTGGGCAAAGTAATTCAATATTTGCTTCAAACACTCCATCAGTCTTTCAAAATGCTGGCAATTCTGACCCAGCGAAATCAATCTTTGCCCAAGCTAATCAAAGTTCTTTTGGCAATAAAAATCCAAGTGCATTTGGTGCCCAGAGCGCTAGCATGGATACTAATTCGCAAGGGGTATTTGGGCAAAGTGATCCCGCTAAGTCTATCTTTGCCCAAGCTTCTCAAAGTGTGATTACTCCAAATTCCCAAAACCCATCCACATTGTTTGCAAATGCTGCTCAAACCAACCTTTCACCCTTTGGGCAGTCTCAGCCTAATCTGTTTCAAAGACCTGAGAGCCAAAGTTTTGGAACCAACCAGAATGTTTTTCAACAAAACCAAGTTAAAAATCCAGCAGATAACAATATTTATAGTAAAATGGAAGACTTATCGCCTGACGAAATTGAAGCATTCAAAAGTGATGAATTTAAATTAGGTTTTGTACCAGAGTTGCCACCGCCACAATCGTTTTGCGTCTAATTTTACTACCTATATAAATAATTATGTTGAAACTGTGATTACTTAAAAAACGTAAGATTAATTTAATGACTGATTCTATATAAGTAAAAAACATATTTCTTACAACCAAGTTTTATTTATCATTAAAATTTATGTCTTATAAATTAACTATAATTACAATTTGTTTATTCTATGTTCCATTTAGTAACAAATTACCTATGTAAAACTTTCGCACTGCACATTATTACACTAAATTTACTGCATACTGTCCTTTCCATTTGTAAAAATGGTAAAAAAAATATACTTTTGCCCAGAATCGATAGTATCGGTTTAAGACATGTAAGCGCAACCATAGAAATCTAAATTATAAGGTACTAGACGTAATTTAAACGCGTAGCCTCGCCGCTGGAACAGGCTACTAATGAGTCATGTTTGTATGTGTTCACTGTTTTGTTCAGCATTTGAATGTGTATGTAGTAATGACAGCAAAGGTAGCGTTTGGTATGTACAAGCTTACCTAATTCCCGCGTTTTCGTTCACGTTGGAATTCCGAGGTTTCCTTTCTTATTACTTGTCTACCATAATAATGAAAACCTAAGTGCAAAATATCAGCTCAAGGTTCAAGCCTTGTGACTTGGGGCTGGGCGTTAATTAGTGTATCAGTCAGTCAGGATTTTGATATTTATACGTGTTACGAAAAGGTGTAGAAACTTAAGAGGGTGCATCTACCCGTCAACCCTAACAACTTGTATAA
The DNA here is from genome assembly GCA_947063395.1 of Hemistola chrysoprasaria. NCBI lineage: Eukaryota > Metazoa > Arthropoda > Insecta > Lepidoptera > Geometridae > Hemistola > Hemistola chrysoprasaria. The sequence goes on from OX346724.1 coordinate 712,216, forward strand.
GAAAGAATTGCAAAATTCGCAAAAATATATATTCGACTTCCTAACAAATATGCCGATAGTTAAAATTTTGTGTAGTTGTTCGCTTTGATGGGTAGATGTACCACATTAAGTATTACTTCAACTTGTTTTAATAAATTTTATATAGGTATACATAGAAAAGATTGAAGATTAGTGACTTTTGACATTTCTATTACCTACCTAGTAATTTAGATATCTATGGGCACAACTATAGACAGTTCTGCATACTATCAATTTCCAACTTCATTCATCTGCTTCCACTTCAGTTTTCAATCTCCCCAAGATAAATCTGTTTATCCGAGGAAGCGGAGAGTACTATGGGTTCAGAATGGTGGAAATGTACATCGTTCACAGATCCATTGTGTCCGGGCAGTTTGTACAACACGCGACGAGATGTCGTGTCCCACACGTACACGAAGCGATCTGACGAACCTGCTGCCACCTGGTTATATTGAGGAAAATTTAATATGAAAATCTGAAATCTTATTTTAAGGCATAACAAGGCGGGGGTAAGGGGTGGTATTACGAACATGCAATCGTGTAACAGCAGTAAATTTTGATGACAAATGTAATTTTTTGTAGATATGCAGTTTGACAGCAGACATTAAACAATTAAACGCTTTCCACACTTCTATTGCTGTTCGTAATAAGGGGGCAGGTTTGGCGGGTCATGTTAGTCGCCTGTATCCTGACCGCGGGACAAAGGTCACAACACAATGGGCACCTGAAGACGGACATCGTCCTCGACGCCGGTAGGATAAGGATGGCACGATGACCGAAGTTCGGGGTTCGATCCCCAGGTCAAGGGATAGAACTCGGGACCTCATGCTCGGTAGTAGCGTTTGCGACTACTATGCCATGCAGGCAGTATAAAAGTAATGACAAAGGTGATCTTATATTAACATATTATATGAAAACAATGCATTTGGGTTCATTCCTATTTGCAAAACTTTGTTCAGTTTGAATTCTACATGAGCATATGAACTACATAATACAGAATTCTACATGAACAGAAACTTCTGCTAGCCGCCTCGCGGCACCTTCAAGAAAACGAATGTAATCAAACCAAATATTGTGAAACTATCTGTTGAAAAAATTAAGCCCTACAAGTTTCTTGTGCGTTCTTCTTGTAGAGGTATCTTTCCGAACGCACGGTAGACTGATTGCTGTTTATCTTCATTGACATGCAAAAGTGTCAGATTTGATCTATTTGAATAAATCTTTTTGAGTTTGAGTTTTGAGCATAATAAATAATAATAGTTAATAGTTACCTTAGATCCATCAGGCGCCCACGAGCACCTCAGTAGATTCCGTTCGAAGTTGTGAGCGTGCCCCGAGAGCAACTTGACACATCTCTCCGGAGGGGCGAAGGGTCGTACGTCCCATATACGCAGCGTACTGTCCATCGCGTTCGTTACCAAGTACGAACCGTCGTATGATAGGGACATACCTATGGTATGATAATATAATTATTGATACATTGTAGTGGTAGGCCTCTTTTGCAGGGGGCCGCCTGGGAAAGTACCACACCTATGCCAGTTATTCATTCGCCAAGCAGTAATGTGCAAACATTACTGCGTTCCGGTCTGAAGGGCAATGTTACCAGCGAAATTACTGCGCATGACGAGATTCAACAACTCATAGCTCAGGGTGACAGGTGCAGTGCAGTGCCGTCCAGAATTTTGAATTTTAAAATACTGGGTGGCACTGTGTCTGATATGGGCAATCATGATGCTTACCATCAGGCACCTGATTCGCTCGTCTTGTCACTCACTATCATAAAAAAAGTCTGCCTAGAGAGGCAAACCACAGCATACAATTGACTACATACCTGTAATGGTATCAGTATGTCCTTTAATCTTGTAAGCGATCTGATTATTCCTGACATCCCAGACTTTAATAACATTATCCACCCCGCCCGATATGATCTTCTCAGCGGTATCGTTGAAGAGTACAGATGTGACGGGGAACTTGCTGTCGAGGGTTGCTATGGGGTTCCGTTTGCGCGCGTCCCAGAGCTTGATGGTATTGTCGTCTGATGCTGAGACTAGAAGCTCAGGACCTCTTCGAGCGCCTAAAATAATTCACACAAAGCCAAATCATTACACTATTTATTTATCAATTTTTCGGATATGGACACTTCCGACTTTAATCTCTAGATTCGACAGATTAATCATTGATTTTGACAGTGCAATACTATGCAAATTCCTATTGTGTCTGCAATCTGTAAACATTCGAGGTTAATCAATCACTAGGACAATTTTATAAGTCATTATCAACATCAGACTGCCTCGGTGGCATAGAGGGTGCATGCTCGACTGCCAATCAAGAGGTCCCGGGTTCACTCCCCAGGTCAGGCAGTGTTAAATATTGGATTTTTCCATTAGGAATTGTCTCAATAACTGCCTGGAGTCTGGAACTGTGCCAGTATAGTAGATGTATATGGCAATAGGCTCGCCCCCTATTACATGGGACCAATAACATACTGGCGAAATGTGGGTGTATCTACTATGGGACTGAGTCCTGGGTACACCTCTGCCTACCCCTTCGGGAAAAAGGCGTGAATGTATGTTATGTTATCAACATAGGGTTAAGACTACGAAGAGAAGTAAAATTAAAGCATGCCGGATCCAACAAATAAAAACTAATGTTTTATAATTATTTACCTGAGACAGAGTTAACAAAGTTAGCATGTCCCTTAAGCTTCTTGATCCTAGTCCCCGTAGGGACATCCCACACGGCCACCGTGTTGTCTGTAGCACATGTGTATAGATGGGAACCATCCGGAGAGAAACATAGCTCCATGATCGCGCCAGTGTGGCCTTTCATCACCATCACATTCTCACATTGGCCGTACACATTCCATAGAACTAAAATTTTTAAACAGATCACAGCAATCTCATCCAGACAAGAAGACAGTATTGTAATATCACATTTGGTTGGTGGTGTGTCAGAGATTATTATCATGTATGAACTTCTGAGGCAGGACATTAATGGTTGATTCGGATTGGGCATACCCCTTGTCTAACACCCGACCTGATTCGCACCTACATTATGTTTGAATCAACCTTATTATTATGTCCAAAAGCAAACTGATGGTGCCTTCACGGTTCATAGTGTGTAAAGTTGTAAAGGCAACTTGTGTTAAATACGAGTATCAGCCACAGTATTTTTCAGAATCAATATGTGTAATGTGTAACACATTTCAAGCAAGCTGTGCCCTAGTTTCGTCTACATAGGGTCCATTACCATGTCAATATCAGGATAAAAAGTATCCTATGTCCTTCTCTAAGGCCCTATTTATCTTTGTACCAAATTTCATCAAAATTAGTCATGTGGTTACAGTGTGGTTGCAGTGGAGTTACCGGCTTTAGAATAGTGCTCCACCCTCTACCTGTGATTGCCGTAAGTGCCGGCTAAGGGTTACGGCCGCCTGCCAAGCATGTCAAGTATTGGCAATACCCCTCTTTATGGGGAAGGCCTAGTAGTAGTAGTAGTAGAAGTAGTAGTAGTAGAAGTAGTAGTAGTAGAAGTAGTAGTAGTAGTAGTAGTAGTAGAAGTAGTAGTAGTAGAAGTAGTAGTAGTAGAAGTAGTAGTAGTAGAAGTAGTAGTATTAAAAGTAGTAGTAGTACAGTAGTGGATTAGCAACGGCTGAGATGATGATGATGATGAGTTTAGGTATGAAAATCCTACTAATATTAGAAAAGATTGGTTTGTGTGATTGTGTTTACAACTTCTTTACACAAAACTACTGAGCAGATTGGGCTGATATTTGGTATGTAGGTAGCTTAGACACTAAAATAACAAATAGGGGTACTTAGTACTTTGGTTTACTTACATATTTGTCTGTCAAATCCAGCAGAAGCTAAATGTTTTCCTTCCGGATGGAACTTGGCAGTGAATATCTCCCCTTGGTGGCCTTCTAATAGCATTATAGGGGCGTATAGATTTGAGGTACGGGGCACCTAGAAACCAGGGTATAAGTTAAATGTTTTAAAATCATATACATATATGGATAGGAGTTTTGATAACTTTAGTCCATTTTACTAACATATCGACCCATTGCCTGTTTAGACAATAGTTATGATGTGAGAGTTGATAAATAAAATTTTTGGTTCATTTTAAATGTTTACATATAGACTTCTGGAACAAGAATCTTTTACTTATTGTCTCATAATGTTTTTATCGTAGGTAATTTAAAGTCTGAATAATTTCTCAATTAGCCGATACTGAAATTTTGCTCGAAATAAATTACAACAAAACTGAATGCAACTTACAGCAGAAGTGACCACAGCTTTCTCTCTTGTGCCCACGACAGAGATCTCATGACGAGTGCGTTTTGATGGGACGACGGAATAATCTTCCGCCTTCCGCTTTATTTCTAATTCAGGCATTTTATCTAGTTTTCCTGTAAATAAATTAGTTTTAATTATAGCCTAACTTTTACTGATTATTTTGATTTTGTTTCACAGATTATTAATACTATTTGCATAGATAATAGATACATATATTTGTTTGTTCAATGTTCACAGATAATAAAATAATTTGACAGTTAAGTAATTTTTAAACGTTCAAGCAGTTCATTCTTCCACCACGAAACAGCCTGTGCATAGAGGACTGTCTGTGGCAGTTCAACAGTCAAGATTCATTTTTTTTGATCTTCAAGCTAATAATGATTTGGGCAAATGCGAAGCCAATATAATAAAGTACTCTGTGTGCGAAGCGTTGCGAAGTGATCGTTGTTGATGAACAATGGACTTTAATCTGTAGTCTGGCACTGTTCTAATCTGTGTTTAATAATCTGTGCTAGTAAAAGTATTCTGTGGCGGTCTAGCACCAGTAAAAAAAAAGCAGATAAAAACAGTCTTTTTAATTATTTAAAATCAATTTCACAGTACATAAATGTTATATTTATTTATGAAATAAATAGGTACGTTGTGTAATGTTGAATAACTATAAAGTTTCACCTTTTCATGCTTCATCATCTAAGGTCTGTAAAACTGAACTATGGCTTTATTATGAGTACAAAATCGTTGGATGCAACTTTGTTCACGATTTCAAATTAAAATGGTTCAGTACTTAATAGGGAATAGTTTCCAACTTTCCAACCTTAATAATATGTTTCTGTTATGTACACATTGTTAGTATATAGGCTGAGTCTATTAATACGGTTACCGTACGAACAATTTATTATTATTCGTACAGAAGTCAGACGAATAATTTTATTTTATCAATTATAGTGCGAAAAAAAAAAATAAAAAAAAAAAAACCTTAAACCTAACCTACAGAAGTCGGTTTGCTGTGTATTATATTACATGGCCGCCTATAAAATGAGCATTCATTTTGTCTATATATATCTTAGTAATAATTTACAAAAAACTTTAATCCAATAAAAGTATTTATTACTTACGTTGTCATACATTATATATATAAATCAGAAATAGAGGCTCTATCTCTCTTTTGTATATTCCAATCTAAATTTTAATGTGATTTTATTTTCTATTTATTATTAAGCTAATCATCCAATAAATGTATGAATAAATATAATTTATTCGTCCAGTACCCGTACAAATAGTCACTTCGTAGTATATATACCTAATCTAAAAAGTGATAAGAAGTCTCTTTTCAAATTAAACTGTTATAATAAAAGGTCTGTTCTAAATTGTAAACTAACCGATAAGTAAGTGTTAACGCAGCTCTTTAGTCTCAATTAAGATAGCATTTCAAGAATGCCAGCAATCAATACAATGTATGTCACAATGGGCTCTTTAATAACATAGGTGTAAAGTTTAGATAAAAACAACATAATATGACCTACAAAAGCTACGATAATAAATAATACACGACATATTTTAGACACTTCTAGGCACACTGAACACTGAATCTTTTGATGTTTGAACACTTTAGTTCTTACTCTAAACACATAACTACAATGAGTATTTCATACAACATAATATGAGAACTATTATTTTATTGTTGGTGATATCTTATCTTCTCAGCCGTCAGAAGTTCACTGCTATCCTTAGACCTTCCCCATAAATGGGGGTTTTGCCACTACTTTCATTCGTCACTACTTTATATCTACTTCTTGTGACCACAAATAAATGTTTGTGATAATAAAACTTTCTACAGAATTCTACTTAAAAAAAATTAAAAAAAAAAATTCTATAATACATAAAAAAAAACAGACTCAATAGATAGTACACAAAGTATGCATATACTTTTTTTTTGTTTCATTTTTTCAAGCAAAGCGTAACTCGCACAATTTCAACAACCTTTGCTGTAAAACCATGAAATTATGAAATTCATCAGAAGATGAACAATTCTTAATCACTAAATTTAAATAGGTACCTAGGTACAAATACTTCAAACAGGGAAAAATAAGAACTGTCAAATGGTATATCTTAGATTTGCTGTACAGTAATTAGAATGAAAAAGGTTAGAATGACTATCTGTGCTGTACCCAGCGGTTTCACTTGCAGTGTTCATTCCCATGGGAATATCAGAATAAAAGTAGTCTATGTATTATTCCAGTCTAAGCTACCTACATACCAAATTTCAGCCCAATCGGTTCAGTAGTTTTGGCATTAAAAAGTAACACATCCATCCACCGTCCCTTCAGTATATGTAATTCCTTTCCCTACATGGTTGCCTGGAAGAAATCGCTCTGAGTGATAAGGCCGCCAGTTGTTACTTCTTTCTAGTTTTAAGTTTTTCTTCTTTATTTTCTGTTATATTGTGGTAGCAATAAAGAGTTTTCATTCATTCATTCATTCATCCACCCTCACAAACTTTCACATTTATAATATTAGTATGATAGACAAGACTCAAGCCAATAACTTTAATATTTAACCATTATGTTCCAGATCCATATGAATCATGCACGACAGGCATCTCTATGTCATACAAGCTCTGTTTGTCCTCTTCACTGCATTTGGTAAGTTACTCTTCTGATATCACTGCCTCATGGTCTAGTGGTTGCTGAACATGAGATTTTGGGTTTGATTCATTGGTCGGGCAGTGTTATATCCATTAGGAATTTTCTTAAAAACTGCCTGGAGTCTGGAACTGTGCCCGGTAGATGGCAATAGGTTCGCCCCCTATTACATGGGACCAATAACATACTGGCGAAGTGTGGGTGTGCCTACTATGGGACTGAGTCCTGGGTACACCTCTGCCTACCCCTATGGGAAAAAGGCGTGATGTTATGTGATAAAAAATGTAGACAGGGTGTAAGCTCAAATGTACTTGATTAAACCAAGAATTTAAGAACTTTAAGAAATATAGAACAATGCATTACTTTTTCAAACAAAGTGTTTAATCTAGACCCCTAACTATAAATGTATAAACAGACTTTTGTTTAAGAACAAGCCAAGCTTTGTTCCATTGCAATAATAAAGTTATCAAATTCATGTTTTTAACAAGTGCTCAAAACTTTCAGTACAGTCAGTGTAATAATTTTCTTTATTATTCACAATACTTAGGCTAATATTATGCTATTATATTGTTATTATGGATTAACTGTGTATTGAGGATATGCATGTACAAGGAGTGAGTCAAGAGATGACAGATAATAGACTAGAGAGGTCTGGGACACTCCACTGAAGCTACAAGTAGATGGGGCGCCCGTCTTGGCGGGAAAGTTTCTATAGGCTAGACAGAGAGAACAGATAGCGAGATACGCGATAGAAAGAGAGGTAGCTTGTATGTTACATAATAACGATAATAAGTTAGGCGCTATGCGACCTGAATTGCGCTTTATTGCGTCGGAGCTAGAGTCGCTATTTATTTATAGGATTTTGTGGAGAGTGCCTTCTGTTCCTTTAGTGTTTTGTGCTGGAGGCGGAAGAAGACGTGCTGACCACCGATAAGGGCAGGAAGATGATGACTTACAGCCTTGGACGAGTTAACCACTGTGGGGTTAGCGTAGGGAGCCGAAGGAATTGAAAGACGTGCATTTGGTTACACGATATTGACGATCTGCTTGGCTTACATAGATGTACCTATATCTAATAATAATTATATATTATATTTTATATGTTTAATTACACACTACTTATGCACTACATATACTATTTATACGTATTCTGCCACTACACCACCAAAGCCCATAAAATATAAAAGAACCGTTTGACATTTCAGTTTGTCAAAAAATTTTCAAGCCACAATAACTTTGTTTAGGCGTAACTCACAGAATTTCAATAAACTTTTTCAACTCAAACTCAAAAGGATTGTTCAATTAGGTCACAATTGGACGCTTTGGCTCGTCAATGAAGAAGAGTCGTTTGAGATCTTAATTTGCATTGTTTGAAGGATTTATAATATTTAGTGATTAAGAATTGTACCTACATCTTATCACAAAATTCATAATGTCATGGTTTTACGGCGAGCGTTATTGAAATTGTGTGAGTTACGTCTATGCAAAGTTATTTCTTCTCTCTCAAAGCTTGAAAAGAAGAAACGTCAAACGGTACTTCTTAGATTTACTGGACTATATAACAACTATAGTACATAACAAGTGGATTGAAATTATTTCGCTGACTGTACTCACAACATTCTCCGAAACACTGTAGACTATAAGTAACTAAACTTCTACAGATTTTTATCAGTTTTGCTGTTGAGCTGTTAGTGTTAACACGATAACAGATATATATAAGTAAACATTTTTATTTTCAAGGAGGATTAAGTTTTAAAATAAATATTTTTTGTTTTATTTCAGGATCTGGGATCATAAGTTTAGAAGATAAATTGCAGTGGCTTAATGTTTGTAAGTACATTTCTAACTATTAAATTATTTGCTATCAGCCTTCAAGATATAATCAAATTTCATGCATTTCATATGTATGTATTTCATGCGAGTAGACCGCTTTGTCTAAAAATTTAAAATAATAATCAAATTTGTTTTCGTGAAATTTGAATTTTTTAGTGTAAAAATATTTCTATAAGTAATTCGATTAACAAATTAACATACTTAATGAGAAAAGTTTAGCCAATACTCGCCACGCTTGGTAGGTAGGTGGGTTGGCGTTGCTGTCCGTTCTCTGGGTCTGATAATCCTCTTCGTTGGCTCTGACGGCAACCACGGGTACAAAGGGTGGTGGTCAACGTTATGTATTTTAATCTATTCTTGTTTATTATTGTACTACTTAATATTGTATTCTTGTTTATTATTTATTATTGTACTAGGACCCCATGTGCCTTTCCAGAGTCTTAGCTACCTACACACTGACTTTCAGCCCAATCGGTTTAGTAGTATTTGCGTGAAAGAGTGACAAACACCCATGGACTAAACTATGGAGAAATTCTGCAAGTGGAGTTACCGGCTTTAGAATAGTGCTCCACCCTCTCTACCCGTGGTTGCCGTAAGAGCCGGCTAAGGGTTAACAGATCCAGAGGACGGGCAGCAGCGTCCTCTGCAACAAACCATCGAACTGCGCTCGACAACTCGCCTGCCGAGCGCGTCGAGTATTGGCAAAACCCCCCTTTATGGGGGAGGCCTATGTTCAGTAGTGGATTACCAACGGCTGAGATGGTGATTGACGATTGTATGAATTCCAGGTCGCTATACAATCTACATTCTAACAATTCACGGGATCACCGCCTCATGCAGTTTAGTGCAAGCGTACGTAACAACGCGCGACCTCGGTATAGAAGTATCCAGAACTAATATAGTGTTATACGCTAGTTGTGCAGCGTTACTGGTACATTACGGACGGAATTTGTACGAAGGGGACTTTGTTTATTTGTTCTTGGCGAGTATTGCTGTCAGGTTGCCGGAAATGGTGAGATTTGTTTAATTGTTTTCTTATGATAGATAGATCCTATGTTCTAGTTAACTAGAACGCAACTGTTACTTACAGAACCCCTTCAGCCGTTAGGAAAGAGACTGAACCGATTTTCGTGAGACATGGAAACTAAGAACAGTCTCCATTTCGTCATCGCATTAATATTTGCTCCGTATGGGATTTGAATCCTGTACTTATAACATTATATACAATCACTCCTTTTTCCCGAAGGGGTAGGCAGAGGTGTACCCAGGGCTCAGTCCCATAGTAGGTACACACCTACATTTTGCCAGTATGTTATTGGTCCCATGTAATAGAGAGTGAGCCTATTGCCATCTACCAGGCACAGTTTCAGTCTCCAGGCAGTCATTGAGATAATTCCTGTGGAAAAATCCAATAACACTGTCTGACCTGGGGATCGAACCCGGGCCCTCATGATCGGCAGTCGAGCATGCGCCCACGACGCCATCGAGGCAGGACGACGGATTATGTTATCTATTCGAAGGAAACAGGGGAATACAAAACATCGTTTTAGTAAATTTTCCATAGGATTATGTCAAACTATCGTGAGGATGTGTCGCCAGTACAACGAGTTGCTTATTGACCATAAAAACTTAGATATCTTCTATCTCTCCCAATCCAAGTTTCAATGGCAATTAAAACAAATACTTTTAAGCGCTAAACACTTAATGTACCTAAATTTAAATCTGTTGATATGTAGTACAATTTTTATTTCACTAGATTTTAGATTTTATTGTTTCCTCTAGCGAAAAATTATAATTAATTTATTTTTTTTATGTTAGTGAGTGACAAGACGAGCTCATCAGATGCCTGATGGTAAGCATCATGATTGCCCATATCAGACACAGTGCCACCCAGTATTTTAAAATTCAAAATTCTGCGCGGCACTGCACTGCGCCTGTCACCCATGAGATACGAGTTGTTGAATCTCATCATGCCCAGTAATTTCGCTGGTAACATTGCCCTTCATACCGGAACACAGTAATGTTTGGACATTACTGCTTGGCGGATGAATAACTGGCAAAGGTGTGGTACTTCCCCAGGCGGCCTCCTGCAAAAGAGGCCTACCACTACAAAAATAATAATGTTTATATTTTGTTCATTTTAGGCATACATGTCTTGGGTTACGGCATAGAACTAAACTATTATCTTAAATTATTGCTGTATCTCTTTGTGCTGTAAACTGTTTTGTTTGCCATTAAATAAATAAATAAATAAACTGCTAAGAGGTCCTTAAAATGTTATCTAATGTATGTTATGCATTATTTCTAGGCATCAAAGTCAATAAGTTACGGCACGGGCATGGCCTGTTCTTTCTTCGAAGGCTACTTGGTGCATGTGTTGCCCTCCGACGGCGCTGGCTTCGTGGGCTTCGAGGAGAACATCAGAGCTTTAGAGGACAGAGAGGGGGTTCTATTCCCCGTCAAGAAACTCTTTATAGTCATTACTAAGAGTCTGTTCTGTCCGCCTGATTTGAAGCATTTTAATAAAGGTACTGATGTGCCGCACATGGAAGCTTTCAATGTGAGTTTATCCTAATGTTATTATAATATAATTATACATAATATAATATATTAAATAATATTTAGTTATGATTATCTTACAGAACAATTTTTATTTACAGTGCCACCCAGTGTTTTAAAATTCAAAATTCTGCGCGGCACACCAGGCTTTAAATATAACCGGCTTAAAATATATCCGGCTTAAAATATATCCGGCTTAAAATATATCCGGCTTAAAATATACCAGGCTTTAAATATAACCGGCTTAAAATATACCAGGCTTTAAATATACCAGGCTTTAAATATAACAAGCTTAAAATATACCTGGCTTAAAATATACAAGGCTTAGGCGTAGGTCCCTATAGTTTCATATAAAATATGTAGGGGGCAGTCGTTAGGTCATGTCGGAGGCTGCGTAGGAATCTTGGTGACCTGAAACTGAAAATATGGGGTGTCCACATAACCCATATGAATTGACTCGAGCTGTGTAATTGGGCTAACCCGTTCTGTTAGAGTATAAATTCAAATTATTTATTAACTACCTGTGTCCCGCGGGATCACCCGCGTAGTCTTCGTTCCCGTGGGAATATCGGGACGAAGGTGCTTTTAATAATATTCCAGGGTCTATACTATCTACATACCAAATTTCTGTCTGTCTGTCATGTATGAGCAATATGGTAGTTAAATTTTCAATTCGTATAACTACGTTTGTACTATTATTTATTCTATGGTATAACTATCCAAATATTTATTATTATAAGTATCTTTGGTGTGAAAAGTATTTCATTGAATTTTATGCATAAACTAGCTGTGCCCCGCGGCTTGATCTGTTGATTCTAGGGTCAGTAGTTTTGACGAAGAGCACATAGGTACAACTACATAGCAAGCATTACTGTGTTCCGTGTGCGAAATTACTGGGCATGACGACAAAGGATTAATAAGTAAATTATGTGTTCCTTGTACCCAGTCGTTAGAGGACGTGACGAAGTGCGTAGCGGGCGTGAGGAACCGCGTGTACCGCAACACTGCGTACAAGATCTACCGCGCGCGTGTACCCGGCGTGGGCCCCGTGCGCCCCGTGTGCCTCGCCGCCGAGTGCGCCACGCCGCTGCACACTCTGCACAAGGTGGCCAACAACAGGACCGTCTACCAACGTCTGTATACACTCACTATCTATACTAATATTATAAAGAGGTCTACCAACGTCTGTATACACTCACTATCTATACTAATATTATAAAGAGGTCTACCAACGTCTGTATACACTGTCACTATCTATACTAATATTATAAAGAGGTCTACCAACGTCTGTATACACTGTCACTATCTATACTAATATTATAAAGAGAGAAACTTTGTTTTTTTTGTTTGTAACGAATAGGCTCCGAAACTACTGGACCGATTTAAAAAATTCTTTCACTTATGGAAAGCTTATTTCAGTGTGAGTGACATAGGCTATATGAGATTTGGAAAAATATTAGGGATCCGTAAGAAAACTGCAATATTGGGAACCAAGGTGCCAAATATATTCATTGATTTGCGTGCGCCGTGAAATCTATTGGTGGTAGAATAAAGTAATGTTTATAAACCTTACCTTCGACCCGGCCGGGGATCGAACCCGGGGCCTGTGGCACAGAAAGCAGAGTTACTACCATCTGAGCCAACAAGGCTGTTGTATTTGTTTATTGCAGATTTAGCGGACATGGATATAAAGTCGATAGTGGAAGACTTCTGTTCGACGTTGAAGACTATAGTGGCTCGCAGTCCGGACTGTCGAGGGAAATGTGAACTTGTGTACTATGACGGTAAGGCTTATTGTTGCTTGGACATTTATTGACTGTAACATTCATTCATTTATTAACTAGCTGTTCCCCGTGGTTTCACCCGCGTGTTTTTCGTTCCCGTGGGATTATCGGAATATAAGTACCCTATGTATTATTCCAGGGTCTGAGCTATCTACATATCCAATTTCAGCTCCATCGGTTCAGTAGGTTAACGCCTTTTCCCCAACACTGCCTGACCTGGGGATCGAACCCGGGACCTCATGATCGGCAGTCGAGCTTACGTCGGGTTTTATATATTTTCAGATGAAGATCCCAGCCAGAACCTCGCTCAGATATTGTTGGATAAGATCAAGGAGATTGAACCCAAATTCGAGGAGAAAATCATCCAAAGGAGCAATGACAATATTATAGAAGACTAATCGAACTTATAGTTCCATGACATCACTGTTATGTTTTAATTATGGCCGGTTTTTCAAACTATGCTTGATATAACTAACGGTTTTTTTGTTAGTAATTCTTGAGGTGGTTGGGCCGACATCATTTCCCAAACAAACTGTGGAACCAATGACGATGAGAGCTGATAATAGAATAGAATAGAATAATACTTTATTGCATACCAAAAAAAGAAACAATATATAATTTCTTAAATTAGTGTTAATTATAAAGTCTCGTTTATCCAGTTATACTACAAAAATACGTTTTAAAACAGCAAAATGGTATTAAAACTCTTGCCTTGAGAATCCCAGAATCCAGGTTGGTACTGTAATATTAAATTTGTTAGATTATGTCATATAATTTATTTATTATTTCTGTCACACCGCCGACCAACTCTATGATTAGTTGTTATTTATAATAGAATACTAATGATGCAAATTATATCTCTTCAATCATCGTCAATTCAATTCAATTCTTATTTTGTGGCTTGTGAAAGTGTTATTATCACCACAACTTTGCCAATAACACGTTGGGAGATTGGACATCAAACGATGGAAATTAACCAACAAGTGCTTTTGAATTTTGAACACAATCAGCAATCATATTCTACAGCTTGATACTAAACTATAATAATAAGCTACAATACATAAACTACAATAAATATTTAAAAAAAATTGGTTCCTCAAAGTTTGTATGAGAAATAATGTCGGCCCAACCACTTTAAAGCTGGGTATAGACTCGAGCATTATCTTATAATGTAACATTCTTATGAATGGTACAAACCCGCGTGCATAAATTACAAACAGCAGTAGAAGTGTGGAAAGCGTTTAAATTGCATTCAATTCAATTCTTATTTTGTGGCTTGTGAAAGTGCATATGAACACCACAACTTTGCCAATAACACGTAGGTAGATTGAACATCAAATGAAGGAAATTAACCAATAAGTGCTTTTGAATTTTGAACACAATCAACTCATTATATTCTACAGCTTGATACTAAACTATAATAATAAACAACACTACATAAATATTAAATTAAAACTCGTATCTCTTTTGATAAACTATTTACTAAGTATATACAACTAATTACAATCTATACACAAAGCTATATAACTGTCAAACGAGCGTACAAAAGAATGATGTTTGACAGCAAATTTTACTGCTGTTATTACGTGATTGCATGTTCGTAATAGCACCCCAGACAAAGCTTATCAAAGCAATTCCATGTAATGTAACATTCCTGGAAATTGTCAACGTTCTCTGTTACATGTAAATTGCTTTAGTCTATACTCATTTTTAAATACTATTATTTCATTATTACACTTTTGACTTTATTTTTATGTTTTCTATTACAGCCCATCAAATCTGAAAAGTAACGTTAGACGTTTCATCTTTTCAAGCGATTTTCAAGCCGAAATAACTTTGCATAGGCGTAACTCACACAATTTCAATAACTTTCGCCGCATAACAATGGAATTATGAAATTTATCACAAGATGTACATTCTTAATCACTAAAAGAAACGCACTATAGAACATTTTGGTTCATTCATAATAATTAATGGCTTTAGACGTTTTTCAGCTTTTCAAGCCGAAATAACTTTGCATAGGCATTGCATTTCAATAACTTTCGCTAAAAAACTATGAAATTATGAATTTTATCACAAGATGTACATTCTTAATTACTAAAGGAAACTGACCATTTTAGTAGAACAAATGATGTAAGGTACTCCTTCATATACAAATATCCCAAATAAGTCAAAATAATAATTGTCAAACGATACTTCTTAGATTTGCTGGGCTCAAAATTTGGTTTTATTGCTTTAGCTTATAAGTAAAGCTAGAATAATACCTAAAACCTATTAATGCTATAAGCATTACTTTTGTGCTATATTAATTAAGTAACCATCTATTTTCATAAAAAATTATAGTAAGTAATTATAATTAATGTCATAGTGATTATACCCGACTACGGCAAAGCCGAGAAGGAAGGTTTATATTTTTTAATATATGCATATTATTAAAATGTACCTGTGCCTAGGTATAGCTACTTTTCTAAACTACTGGATCGATTCTGATAAATGACGTGTAAATCGATGCGTAACCGACAAGGATGATACAGACTACAATTTGTAGTGAGTCTTACTAATAACCAACCATCTTGTGTACAACTTTAACTATTAAAAATATGACTGATTTAGACTTAATAATTACGAATATTATACCTTTTATTGATAATAAATACTCTATAAGTGAAATTCTTGAGTGTGAAATTGCACTGGGACAAAGTTCGAAGTGTTATTAACATTTTTAATACGTGTTGCGCATTTTTTTAACTAAATAGTTGTAAACCAGGGTGCTTTTTGAATAAACGAATCATTAAATGAAACCTCTTGTTTTTAAATTATCTCTTACACTACATAATGCTGCCTATTAACGTTGAATATGTAATTTTTATAAGAAGTAGCGAAAGTCATTTTTGTAGTGGTAAGCCTCTTGCAGGGGGCCGCCTGGGGAAGTACCACACCATTGCCAGTTATTCATCCGCCAAGCAGTAATGTGCAAGCATTACTGTGTTCCAGTTTGAGGGCATTGTTATCAGCGAAATTACTGGGCATGATGAGATTCAACAACTCGATATCTCAGGGTGACAGGCGCAGTGCAGTGCCGCACAGAATTTTGAATTTTAAAACACTGGGTGGCACTATGTCTATTTGGGCAATCATGATGCTTACCATTAGGCACCTGATTTGCTCGTCTTATCACTCACTATCATAAAAAAAAACTTGCCATATATTTTATCAACATTTATTTTTATTGGCTATTGCTAATGCTGTGCTACATCTATTTTCGCAGAAAAAACTCCAAAATACTGTCAATGTCAGATTTACAATTCAATTCAATTCTTATTTTGTGGCTTGTGAAAGTGTTTTTAACACCACAACTTTGCCAATATCACGTTGGGAGATTGGACATCAAACGATGGAAATTAACCATTATGTGCTTTTGAATTTTGAACAAAAGACAGACAGACAGATTTACATAACTAAACTTGTTAAATGTCAGTTGTCACTGTCACAACTAGTCAGTATCTGTCAAAAGTAGAAAAAAATATATAAAATCAAAACAAA
Source organism: Hemistola chrysoprasaria (assembly GCA_947063395.1). Classification (NCBI taxonomy): domain Eukaryota; kingdom Metazoa; phylum Arthropoda; class Insecta; order Lepidoptera; family Geometridae; genus Hemistola; species Hemistola chrysoprasaria. Next base: position 728,890 of record OX346724.1, read on the forward strand.
CTCGCGCACGTGTATTTAAAATAAAGTAATTTTTCTGAATTATAACATTTGTTGAAACTAATGGGCAAGCGGAAATATGAAAACGATAACGGAGACTCCACAAAAAAGGCGAAGAGAGGAATTACTGTGGAAGTTGAAGATGAATCTGAACAACCTCAAATAGAGCGTAATGATGATCAAGATCAACATGTTTTGCGAGGCTTTAATGTTAAACACTTCCGTAAGGAACTGGCGACCAAGCAGGGACAGACTATGGGTAAATTAGTCCTTGATATTATGATTACTGGTGTTCCACGGTTGCCCTCACAAAAGTTACCATTGATATAAAGAAAGGGGGACATAGGGTACGTTCTCCCAGCGCTTAATCAACAAATGGCACGTGCAATTTGCTCAGTGTGAAGTTTGCACAGTGACATATAATGAACAACAAAGATAGAAAGACGTACCTAAGACCAAAGTGCAACCGAGACAATAATATTATTCATACGTGCGACCTTACTTTACTGACGTACGTGGACCTAATGGGACCTAATTTGAGCTTACCATTTTCGAGAAGCCAGTACCTCATCTCCCCTTTTCTTTATATCAATGAATCTTTTTTTCTGAATAAATAAGCAGAGGTATTGCCCAGGACCCATAAAATCTAAGAAGTAGCGTTCAACAGTTCCTTTTCGGCCTTGTTTGAAGGATTTGTATATAAATTTAGTGAATAAGTATTGGATTGATAAAATTCATAATTTCAATATTTTATGGCAAAGGTTATTGAAACTGTGTGAGTTACGCATAAGCAAAGTTTTTTTGTCTTGTAATTTGCTTGAAAAATGAAATGTCAAACGGTACTTCTTACATTTGATCGGCTGTTCTTAGTTCCTTAAATTATGTATTGGATTTTTCCATTAGCAATTTCCAGAAGGACAACCTGGAGTCAGAACCTATTCTCAAATGCATTCATAACATTATGTATGAGACTGTAGACTGAAAGTACATGTTTGTATGATAAATTACCAAGCTCATATCTATTTTTCAGTGCTAACACAATTCCTTCAAGTATGTCTGAACCCTGACAATGAAGTAGACTATATATTGGAATACCTCAAATGTGGTGGCAACTCCCATGAGATCCTGCGGCAAATCACCTCAGATAGTAAGAAAAATCTCTCACTGGCAACACCAGCATTTCATCTGTTCCACTTAGTCATACTAAAGGTACAATCGTCCCTTCCTCACTTGATCGCCATTACCGAGGAAGCTTGCAGATATTTCCTTAACACATTCATGTCTACAGTAGAGATCATGATCAGCGAAAGCTCTGGACCAAGACACAGGAAAATTATCCTAAAACTGCTTACGTCAATGGTGACTTTAAACCCTGACATAGGCATTGAAGTCCTCAACCAAGCACCGCTGACTCCCAAACATTTGCAACATATCGTAGAAAAATGTAATTATAAAGAGAAGGACAATGTCAGAACTTGTTTCGTACATTTCATGACTTCATTCTTAGTTGAAGGACATCTGCCATTAATTAAGGCTTTGCTTGAAAAGCAAGGGTTGTTAGGTCTGGTAGTACCTGGTTTGATACATGATGACGCTGAAGCAGTTTTGATGTTTCTCAACATACTCAAGAAGAATGTCATCGAAAACAGTTTTGTTTCCAAAAGTTTGAAGCTAAAAATGTTCAGTCAGCAAGTACTCCATAATATGTTTAAAATATTCTCATGGAAGGGACCACCCGATACCGAAAACAAAACTGAATCTAGGAAAGAAATTCTGTCGCTTCTGTCTGAAATACTTGAGATCTTATTTACAAATCACAAAATAGGTTTGTACTTCATTGATAGTTCATTAGGAATGACGGATGCAAATAAGAACCCGAATCTGTATAAAGCACTGTTGTCTTTAAAACGACCATGGGAGAATGAAGTGGAATGTGAAGTTGTATTGAACATAATTTATAAATGTCCTGATTTGCATCGAGCTATTATAAGTGTAATTGAGCAGAGTTTTGAGCCACAGCACTCGCCTATATGGGAACGAGCGACGGCATTCGTAATCAAACTAGTGAGTAAATTAAAGCCTGAAGAATTGGTCTCGAGGATGAAGCAGCTATCGCCTCCACAGATCGCCAATTTTGTTAGATTCGTTACAATGCCGGTCCCTTTACTGAAGAGCATTCAAGCTAATTTTGGGAAAGACCAAACTATTTCGATCTATTGCGCCAGAGTTTTGAGCAAAATGCTGCAGACTTTAAGGCGTTATATGCAAATTTTGGAGACAAGTCACAACTCAAATTCTATAACAGATTTGAGGAATAGGCTCGAATATTTCTTGCCCAAACATATGCCTGCCCCGGGTGCTATAGTGGCGCTGATTGACAATGTTATAGCACATAATGACAAGGAAACTACAAAAGACTATGCTCTTCCAAAAATAGGCGACACTGATGCTCTTGTATCGCTAATAGACCTATTATTGCTGTATAATGACATCCATCCCACACTTTTTGAGAGTTTAGAAGGTAGTATTGACATGAAGAAGATTTTAGACTATTCTGTGACTTTAGATGGTAACACAGCGCTCCTGAAGTTCAAAGTTATCTCTTTATGGCTTACCTTGGATAATTCAGCTGTATCACTTAAAAATCCTATGTTTAAAGAGCTGTTCATGATCATGTTGGATGTTTATATGAGTGAAGATAATATCGCATGGGCTGAAGCAAAAGATACCTTAAAAATATTCTTCAAAAATACTGGCATCTTTGAAACGGACGAAGTCGAGGTCCATCTAGTTTTGTACACGTTGCGCAACTCTAAAGTACAACCGGCTTCTTTAATCGGAGACATTATAGTCTACATCTTAGAAAATATTAAAGAATTATCGGAATACATCAAGAGTCAGTTGGTCAACTTTGAAATCTCTGACGAAAATAGCGCTTCTTCGCTAGAAAAGTTACTGGAAGATCTTATGGAAAATAGGAATACTGAGGACAATGTATTTCTGGAGAACAAAGTTCCATCTCCCTTCATAGTAGGCTGCATGCAGTATCTGCAGTTACATAAGGAAGTTAAAAAGAATTTGAAGCCCTTTCTATCACTTTATGTAGTCAATTTGCTACACAGTAATTATTCTCCGGAATTGACTGAAGTTTTGATTGGAGATAGTAAATTAGAAGCTAGAAATTATGTTGCAAGTTGGATTAACACGCCAATCGCTTTGCCTGAATCTATAGCGGGTTGCGATCCAATCCTGATGAACATTTCTAAAGCTCTTATTGATGATGAGGATCTTTCTGCCACAGACATATTTCCATTTTTTGAAGAAGCAACTGACGATGAAGATATAGTACTAAATGAATTTGCATATAAACTAGTCTTTACGAGAGACGTAGATAGTTCAGAATTACTGATCTGGGCAAAGTATATGATATTCTGTACGGTGAAACTGACAGATATGGGACATCTTACACCAGAAAGACAGGATAAAATTATAGAATATTTTCACTGTTTGATTGCTATTGGAAGAAAACTGCACAAAGTGGATGTTTGCCGCACGATACTTTTGAATTTGTTTAAAAACCCACATGTGCTTAAAATATATAAACCTATCGATTTAAACAAAGGCGAAGTGAGTTTGCTTGCTACGAAATTCTTGCTGCAAGTTGTATCTGACAACAATGATATAATTTGCTATCTGGACAATAAGCATAAGATACTTAAATCCTTTCAGCAGAAGAACTTCCATGAAATTGTGAAGGCATTTGTTAAAATAAGTAAAAAAAAGAATGTTAACTGTGATCACACAATCTTGGTACTGGAGACAGTTGGTTTGATTCACGAGGACGACATGAGAGTTTTCAACCAAATATTCAGTGCTGAGGTTTCATCCTGCGTGAAGGATGACAAGGAACCAAGCTTTATACTCGAGTTATTAACACACCTTATTGACAAATACGCAAAGTCACCAACTCTAGAACTGCAACAGCAGATATTGAGAAAGGCCATGATATTATACACGCAGTTACTGACAAGCAAAGATGTAAATGCAAATTTGACGAAATTAGAAATCTCCTTGGCGGAATATCTAGAGAATAAACCGCATCAGGTCAATAAGATATCAAATGACCTATTCACAAAGTTCTTTGAAGCGAATACGATTAGGAAGACGACCTCCCATCTGGCTTATGTCCTGTTGAAGAATAACGCTAAATTGTGCAATGTTTTTAAATCTCAGGTAGCAAGACCTGAAATATTGAGCCAGAGAGAACTGACTTTGCCGTTAGGAAGCGGTATTCTGAACCACCAGTCATTTCTACTGGAGAATAGACAGCTTCTGATGGACATTTACAATGAATACAAGTCGAACATTAACAAGCTGCTGGAAAAGCCACATAAAGCTGGACAGGTATACCTCACCAATCTGCAATTTGTCAGGAAATTGGTTCTAGAATGCATGGATATCGAGGAATGCGGGAAATTGTTTACTAAAGGTCATAAGTTCGAAACCGTTGAGTTGGGCCATGTACAGTTACTCTACAGTATTTTCTTGAAACTCTGCACCACAGATAAAGTGACGAAAGATCATCTTATAAACTACTTCCTATCTATGCTACATTTGACTACCATAGCTCTTAAAGAAGGAAAGGATATACAAATCTTAAGAGAAATTATTACGAATATCTTCAGAGTGGCTCAGATAAGTAAAAATATAAAGGTGTTGAAGACTGACGAGTTGAAAAAGGTGACAGACAGCGCTTTATGGCAGAACTTCTGTAAAGCTATTCTTAAAGATTCCCTCAAAGTGAAAAACGCTGGTGAAGGAGTAACTATTGGACCACAGCTTCTGTGTTTGTTAACGCAATTGGTGAAACTGTTTTACCCGCAAGACCACGATGATATCAGTTCTCTTTTCGATATGGTCACCTCTCATTCTGAATTCCTGAGCGTAATGCTGAGCCATCACAGCTCTGAGATCAAGTCTAGACTGATAGAGTTTCTGTATACATTGATTACTATGAACAAAGCCGTAATGAAGGCTCAGCAAATTCCTGTATACTTGAGCTCGTATCACGCGACGCGCAGCTCGTGCGACAGATTGATCTTGGCGATACTTTATCACTACGAGACCAGCGGTTTACCTGTCAACGAATACAAGCCGTATGTTTGGGGCGACTCTGGAGCTAACTACTACGCCGTGCGCAAGAACAGATCGTCTTCATTGTGGTCTCATCCCACTCATAATCAAGTCTTAAATTTATTTGAAAAGGATATAATCGAGAGAACAGTACGAAACTTCCCCGTTACGCAGAAACTGGAGTATCACTTCGAGCTGCCTTCGAATATTGACGAATTAGGCGGTTCCATCAAAAATAATATAGACTGTATGTGTAAGGACGGTGCCTTTAAGACTGTTATAAAAGACAGCGAAGGCGCTGTTAACAATTTGGCCTTAAAAGGCAAGTATGGTGAAGTGATAGAAGATTTGATGACAAAAGAATTGGTGTCAGTGTCGCACGCAGATGGTGATGAGAGGATTTATGATCCGGTGTTCGTGTTTCCATTGTTAAGTCATTTGTTGGCGCCTGGGTCCGCGGCTTCATGCTTCAGGGTGTTGAGAAGTGGTCTGCTGGCCTTACCCGTGGCGGCATTAGCGTCGCAATGTGAAAGAATGAGAGCAGCAGCATACCACGTTCTTCATAGATACTGCATGCTGCTGGAAACTGAGACGTAAGTTTTTTGTAGTACACGAGACGAGCTTTCTGCGGTTCTGATGTTCAGAGACACGCCGGTCTATTACATGTTGTACAATTTTATTCAATGATTAGCTGTGCCCCACGGTTTCACCCGCGTAGTCATCGTTCCCGTAGGAATGAAAAAAAAACAAACATTCACGCCTTTTTTCCCAAAGGGGTAGGCAGACGTGTACCCAGGACTTATGGTCCCATAGTATAGATACACCTACATTCCCGTAGGAATGTCGAGATAAAAAGTATTCTATGTGTTTTTCTAGGGTCTATACTATCTACATACCGAATTTAAGCCCAATCGGTTAAGTAGTGTTGGCGTGTAAGAGTAACAAACATACATCCATACAAACTTTCACCTTTATATTATTACTAGCTGTGCCCCGCGGTTTCACCCGCGTAGTCATCGTTCCCGTGGAAATATCGAGATAAAAAGTATCCTATGTGTTATTCCAGGGCCTAAGCTATCTACATACCAATTTCAGCGCAGTCGGTTCAGGGCGTGAAAGAGTAACAAACAAACATCCATCCATTCATCCATCCTCACAAACGTGATTTATAATATTAGTAGGATAGTCACAAAGCAGTATTAGTTTCACTGAAAACTACCTCATGTTTAATACTAGGATCTACGCGCTGCGTGTGATGTTCCAGTCCAATCGGTTCAGCAGTTTTGATCTAAAGAAATAATCAAAACATATTCATCCAAATCTTCGCATTTTGCAATGCTGCTAGCATCTTGGGTACGCTGCCATCTGACAGTGGTTTAGAGCACTTGGATTTTCTATAGGCTGACATGACGACCTGTCGATTTTTGAAGTGTTCTATGGCATAGTGTATTTAGTTAGGGTAGATAGTAAGTAGGTAGCTCTATTGTTTATTCTTTTTTCAATTAAGGGACTCTGCCCTATAAAATTTACTGCCCTATTATAGAAGTTTACAAGGAAGAGTATAATAACAAGAATTCGTTTACTCGTTTCAGGAGACACAAAAACGACAAACTATTCCTGACCGATTTCATACAGACGCTTCGTCACAGTTTATCATCAGCTCAGAACAATGCAGACAATGATACCCAGAGGTCGGACACTAAGAACCCTAGGCTACCTGCCGTGGACGCGTTATACCTTGCTAAGGGACTCATGGTGTCTACTGCCCCATCTGATCCTCTCTACAAACCTGTCAACAACTTCTTCATTGCCAAACAAATGCTAGACTTGACCGTTGTCCCTGACTTCCTAAGTCTCTTCCACGATGCTGACATAGAAACTGCAGAGAGAAGATTATGGATTCTGACCATAATTAAAGACGGCATTAAAAGCATGACAGACGTTAACGTGGTCTTCAAAACTATGTGTTTGAAAATGATCATGGATTATTACTCGTCGACACTGAGCGAGAGGAAAAGTAAAGAAATGATACTAGAAGTGGTTGGGTCTTTGGTATCGGTTCCGAGAGCTTTCGATATTATGGTCGAAGGTTATGGGCTAATGTCCTGGCTCCATTCAGCAGCTAGACAAATACATAAAGATAAATCTCTGGCCAAAAGCTTACTCAACGTCATAAAAAACATGCTTCATAGCATGAAATTGAATGCCATGAGAAATATGCAACAAAAAAATGCAAAAACAGATAAAAGGATCGATTTTATAGAGTTGAAAATTAACAAGGAACTGGAGAAAGATATTTCAGTGGTGTTATATGAAAGTTTCCGGAATTTAGATGACTTAGACGAAGATATAACGCTAGCTTATATTGAAGTATACAATTCTATGTCAAAATGGACGATTAAGAGTTTAACCAAAAACCAAGTGCTTAGTATAATAAATACTACTAAAATAAAAGATAATTGTGTAGATATTTTAATTAAAGCCGTTAGGACAAGTGATTCCAATATGTTGAAAAGTAAACTATTTTATTGCTGTAACAATAACCTGTTTAAAGAATTAATTGTGTTTGTTAAATCTTATCTTGTATAAATAAAATGTTTGTAAGATTAATTGTACAGAATAAATATTGCATAAATGATGTTTAATTGTGTTTTAGCTTTTTAAATTAGCTTATAATGTAGCTGTGTCGTAGACTTCGTTCTTGAGGGGATATCGGGATAAAATCCACCTGTGTTATTTCAGGGTCTAAACTGTCTGCGTACCTAATTTCAGCCCACTCGGTTTAGTAGTTTTGGCGTGAAAGAGTAACAAACATCCATCTCATCCATCCTCACAAACTTTCGCATTTATAATGTTAGTAGGAACTAGGATAGGATTATACGCAGCACTGTATGCAAGGTCTACTCATGTTTTTTTCGCACCATATCGTTGACTTCAATGGACACGCCGTCCTTCTAACCTAAGACGTTGTTGATATTGAAAAAGTAATTTGTATGCACAAGCGAATGATGGGTTACTGATAACTGTAATTTCATAGCAACATAATATATAGCCTTATTCCCAAAGGGATAAGCCCAGTGGGACCCAGTCCCATAGTAGGTACACACTACACCAGTGGTTTTAGGTCCCGTGTAATAGAAGGCGAAACTATTGCCACTACCGGGTAAAGTTGAAGATTAATGTCTGTCTTTAACAACATTTCTAATAGATAATCCAATTACACTTTCTTACTGACTTGGGAATCACGATAGGCAGTAGCGTTTGCAACCATCACGCCGCGCCTCCGAGGCAATCTACCTCAGAAACTTTTTTTGCATAAATATGCGTGTACCTAATAGATTTAGTATGAAATTTCGATTAGTTCTGATTTAGTTGGGGAACATTATCTTTCCGCACACCGTATTGTGCATGACTGTTGCACAACTGTATGGTGTTGTGTCATCAATGTTTATTGCTCATGGAAGGCGGGTCACAGTTCCCACGGCTCACATGTGTGAGTAGTCACAAAATAGAGTGTATAGTGTATACCATGTACCTATACGCAAAGTATAATGCGCGGCAAAATTTTTCGATGTTATTGGAAGTCTACCTAAAAATACTAAAAGCCTAGTAATTGAAACTAGCCTAGTCAACTTCAATTATAATATTACTTGAATACTTACTTATTTAGTTAAGTAGTTAGTGGTTTAAGGGGTAAAAGTACAAGTTTTAGATATAGTTACTTACAATAAATACTACATACCTAACGGTCTAGAGTTTTAAAGGAAGGGGGAGGAGTACTTGCAACTGTGACCCTTTACCAACGGAATACCACCCTCTAACTCCGATGGGCTTCGAAACCTTCTATCCCTTTCCAATGAAGTAAATAAAAGCCTACAATTAACCCACAATAATACTGCGACAGCGTGCTTTCGAGGCAGCCGCTCGCACGGATCGCGTGTGGAATAATTTTAAAATTATGCATGTTATTCGAATATTTGGTTGATTTTCGTTTTGTGTCACAGTTATGTGAAAAAGTTGAGTGAAGTCGTGGTTGGAAAAATGATAGCCTAGAGGAAAATAGTAGGTATACTTACGTATTCACTTACCTACCTACTTAAGTAATTTTGGATATCTAGGTATATTTAAGTAAAAAAATCACTTAGGTATCACTTAAGTATACCTACCTACAATTTAAGTACCTAGGTACCTACTTAACGAATATCAAAAGAAGTGTGTTTATATGTATGATATAAGTAGGTAAGTAATTAATTAGGATAATAGGTACCTATAGCAATTTTTTTTATTAAAGGTAGCATTTTGTGAGTAAACCTACAAATTTTTAAAATCCAAGAGTTTGATCCCGCAATCTTGACGCACACGAATCTAATACATATTATTTACTATTATATAGGAATTATAAGTCCCCTACCATGTACCTAAGTCCAAACTGTTTGATAGATAAGTAGAACATTTTGTATGCAAATCGTTACAAAGGTTTCATCGACATGAAACTCGAAAGGAATAAATTATGCAGTGAAAGAACTCAAAAAGAGCAAATCAAAAGTCACGCCAGAAAACGCCTGAAGCTTAAGCACCACTAGAGATGGGAATGTTCAAGAATTTAATAATTATAATAAAATAACAGCTAGAGTCTGGCAAAGCTAAAGAATCTAATTATGAGCTTCTTAGAACGAAAATTAACTAGCCTATTAATTATTGTAAACTGTAGAAGAAAATTAAATACCTAAACATCTACGGCTATCACAGATCAGGATGAAAGAGGTTTCATGTCCTGGCTATCTACTTGAGGCCTGAAGCAGCCTCGTCTCAAGGCGCTAACTCGGCTGCCTCAAATGGATACCTACCTTATTAACAGGAAAGGAGACCAGAGGAGCATGTGGACATAATCCTATGGAAAGTTTACCAAATCGATGTTTGGTTTCCCCTGTTTCCTCCGAATAGGTGGGTTCCCAACGAGTTACACTAAACGAGTCACAGTGTGACACGTTAGTAATCCTATTTAATTCATTTATATCCTGATATTTTTAAGATGAAGTAAACTATGTCCCTATCTTCTTATTTTGGTTTATTAACGTTTTTTTTATTGAACGTCTAATCACTCGAGTAAAACTGGGATTTTACAAGTTCGCTATGAAAAAATGAGTTTATTTAAGACAAACTAAAATGGGAGGGGCATACTTAGTTTACTTCACTATGAAAATAATAGGATTATGATGGGTTAATTAGAGGTACTTATATCTGGAGGAAACGGGAATACTAATCATCGATTTGGTTATACCTAAATGTTTCATACCTAAAGGATTGTATCCAATTTATCGTAGCTAGATTCTTTCAAGTAGTACCTATTAGTAGTACCAAGATGCTCTACTAATAAGTACCTTATAGTAGGCTAGCAGGTACTATTGTGAACTAAGTACATAGGGTCTTCAGGGCCATCTCCGAAACCACGGGGAATTTCTTAATTTTTTTTTATGATAGTTATTGACAAGACGAGCTAATCAGGTGCCTGATGGTAAGCATCATGATTTCCCATATCAGATACAGTGCCACCCAGTGTTTTAAAATTCAAAATTCTGCGCGGCACTGCACTGCGCCTGTCACCCTGAGATATGAGTTGTTGAATCTCATCATGCCCAGTAAGTTCGCTGGTAACATTGCCCTTCAGACCGGAACACAGTAATGTTTGCACATTACTGCTTGACGGATGAATAACTGGCAAAGGTGTGGTAATTCCCCAGGCGGCCCCCTGCAAAAGAGGCCTACCACTACAGAAACCTATAAGTAAGACAGAGAAATATAATAAATAGACTTAGAAATGTATCCCACAATTAAAATAAATACTTACCTACCTACTTAATTTATATTCATAAATTATTGGTAGAGTGCAAACATACCACATCACTATAGTTATTGCAACCACTCAAGACATGTCGAGAGTCGAGAGTTTAGACGCATGGTGCCGGTAACAAACCTCGCAAATGGGATACCTTTATAGCTTATCTTACAGCTTATTGTAGCGACTATAGCCCGTCAGAAACGAAGAGAAAACGGCCGTAGACCCCAGACACCGTAGGTATTATGTTCGCGCCAAAACTGAACGATAGTATTCCTTCCGGTACTTTTACATTTTTTTTTATGATAGTGAGTAACAAGACGAGCAAATCAGGTACCTGATGGTAAGCATCATGATTGCCCATATCAGACACAGTCCAGACAATTAAAACAACTTACATTCCAAGTTTCAAATCAGTGGATCAGTGGTTTGGGCTCTGCGACATTTAAGATTTTATAATATAAAGTGATTATGAAGTTCAATGTCATTTCGAGAGCTGGCAACTGACAACCAAGGCAAGTTTTTTATTGAACCAAAGCTACATTGTTGGCACCTCCATTATTTTCATACAATCCATGTTTTACTCCGCGGTTACGATATAAAGTTACTTCATAATGTTCCACGTCGAACTACGTATAACATTACTTGCACTTGCCAGTTATCTGAAAACGATACGGCAATCGATATCCTGACTCTTGCTACACATGAGACGGCACGCGAGGGATATAATCACTTAATGTTCCTGATCATAAATACAGAATACATAATAGTATAGTGATAAATTGCCTTCGAATAAAAATTATTCCGTGTATTGGAAAGCACGTTAAACTGTGGCATGTGGGCATAGAAGGCTGTGGGTCTACTGTGTGAGTCTTCAATCCTACTATCCTATGCTACAGACTATCTTATTATAAATGCGAAAGTTTGTGAGGATATCACGCCAAAACATTTGAACCGATTGGGCCGTAATCCGGTAAGTAGCTAGTTTAGACCCTAGAATAATGCATAGGGTACTTTTATCGCGATATTCCCACGGGAACGAAGACTACGCAGGAGACACCGCGGGGCATAGCTAGTTTATTATAATGCCAGAATAAGGAAATTTAGATAATCAGGACAAATCAATAAGTTACTCACCAAATTGATACTACCCAATACAAGGTAAAATCGCGTGACCGATATTCGTATTTCCGGTTTGCTAAAGTGGGTGCGTGGAAGAAACCAGCACACAATAGGTTAGGTAAAGCGTTTAATTCTAGGACGATTTTAGTTAATTTCATTGTAAGTATCCTTATGTTATATAGTTAGTTTATTGACAATAATAATAATTATTTTATTAGGTAGTTTATTATATTAGCATTAAATCAAACCATTTTTATACATTTTTTTTATAATATGGGACAACTTCCACACACGCTCATCTGGTCCCAAACTAGGCTAGAAGCCTGTACTATGGTAACCAGATGACTGATGTACATTCTTATATTATACGCTTATAACACCTAGACAGATCAAACAGACTTGTTCTTGCACACAAATGTTTGACCTGGCCGGGGATCGAACTTGGGGCCTGCGGCACAGAAAGCAGAGTTACTACCGTCTGAGCTAGCGAGGCTGATTGCAAAATATATAAAAAAATATTTAACTTTTCAGTTGAATTTATTATGTATACCTGTGTATTTCGGTGGCGTAGTGGGCGCAATCTCGACTGCCGATTGAGGTCCGGGGTTCGGGACCTGGACTGGTAAAATGTGGATACACCTCTGCCTACCCCTTCGGGAAAAAGGCGTGTTTCTATGTTATTTTATGGGTTTACTAGTACTCAGTAAGCATCTTCTTGAAGGGTCATGTATAATTTTGAACTAATTTCACTACAGAGCTAACTCTGAAATCGAGAAAAATAAATCGGCTGTTTCAGCAGAATCATTTATTCAAATACTTGGCCTCAAAAACCATTTTTACACGTTAGATAAGGTAATAATGAATAGTCAACTGTGCGTTCGGAAACATAGGTAGGCTTCTACAAGAAGGAATACTTTGTAAATTTACTATATAAATAGATATTATTCCTGCACAATGCTTATTATAACACTAAATACGATTATACATAATATCTAAAAGATAAGATGATATTCTTAGGTATACTTTCTAGTATTTATGGTAAAGTAAGGAACACTAATCATCATCAAATATATTCAAATATTTATAAAAATCATATCGTTTTGCGTTAATTTTCAGATGGTCCTTAATGACACCAATAATAACGTACTTAGGATTCTTACTCATGTTTATTGGGGGTACAAGATCTTCGTAAGAATTTGCGATGAGCAAATAGTTTTCAGCCACTCTGTCTTCGGGATTGTCAGTAATGTAGTGTTTCAAACACGTTTTCAAGTATTCGAATCGTTTTAAGTAGCAGTTGCAGCGGAATAGCCACGCTGGATTCTGTTCGGTCCCGTGTTGCATCATCCAACCCGGTGGATAGATCCGGTTAGTGGAATATGATGGTGAAACCGCACCACAGCGATAACGTTCGATTAACGGTCGGTGGAAGTCTGAAATGTCAGGCGATTCTAACGATTCCAAGTCCTCAGGTGGTGACTCCGTCTTTCTATCAGGATGTAAATCGCCAGATCTCATCAAAAACAGTTTCCTAGTCAGTGTAGACATAGACACTGGAATCTGAGCGTACACCTCCTGATGCGAGCGGTCGGCTTCCGCGTACCGTTCGATGGCTACATCCCTCCGGACCTCGGTGAAGATTGACTCCAAGTCCTGTGTGTCGGCGAGTTCTTTTATCTTTTTACACAGGGTCTGGATGAACCAGGTGCCGGTGCGAGGGTCTCGCTGGGAGACGCAGCCGTCGTAGCAGCTGTGCAGCAGCAACAGGTCGGCCTCCTCGGGCAGGTGGTACTCCACCGGGTCTTGTTCTTCGCCCACGTCGCTCCGTATCCTTGAATTCATGGAGCGTTGTCCGGGCATGCCTAGTTTTTTCTGCGTGCCTCTGCAAGCTTGGACTATGAAGAGCTTCGGTTTTGCCCAAAGTGTGCGGTTCCGTTTGGTCGCGTCCTTCAAGTGATTTATTACTTTGAGTTCACAGTATTTCCTGTCCTTGGCGGCTAGCAAGCCGTTGCTGTACCCGTGCGTCATCACTGCGATGCCGATGCAGCCGTACTCGGTGAAATCTCTCGACGTGAACTCCTCCAATATTTGAAATATTTCATCCTTTGTTTTATCCTCGTGCTCTGTCACTTCGAAGCTGAATAAGCGAAAAGTTTCGTCTAGGGCCTTCATGTCTTCATGTGTTCCGTATCTTGGGCTGCTTGTCTCCCAAGGTTCTTCGTGGTTGAAAACGATCAGTGCATGCTTGTGGTATGCTTCCAATTTGTATGTTGTAGCTGCTCTCGGCAGAGGGTGATGGTGGAGAGGGCGCGGAGTCAGTGGTACAACAAATATATTATTGCAAGAACTTTCTGGAGGTATACCTTGTTCATCGCTTATGGATGCAGCAGGTTTGAAAATCGTAGCGTCTACTTGAATGTCTTCCATTGCTGCCTCTGCTCCAGCAGACGAGTCTTTCTCTTCCATTATTTTTGCACTGGTTTTGAATACTTTAAACTTTGAAATAGCATTAATTTATGAATAATTATTATTATAAGTTCTATTCAATTTACTAAATACAAATTAATTTACAAACGCGAAGTGAACGTGGACATATTTGTTGCTGTACTGAAGATAAGCTATAAGTATATATAAATAATAAATATAGGTATAACAATAGCCATGAGAACGGTCAACCACAACGTCACCGCACTGTTATCAAGCAAATTCATACCTATCTATGTATCTACTCATATAAAAAATGAAAAGTAAAGTGATATAAAGCATCTAAGTACTTATGTACTATATATACCATTATACGTAGGTACGTGGGTATATGCAGCGTTGATAACCCTGCACACAGAGATAGAGTTCCAAATTGACATGTTTATTTTATTAACTACTAGCTGGTCCCCGCGGTTTCACCCGCGTAGTCTTCGTTCCCGCGGGAATATCGAGATAAAAATACCTTGTGTTATTCCAGGGTCTAAACTCTAAACTGTCTACATATCGAATTTCAGCCAATCGGCTCAGTAGTATTTGCATAAAAGAGTAACAAACATCCATCCATTCTCACAAACTTTCGCATTTATAATATTACTAGCGGCCCGCCCCGTCTTCGCACGGTAGCAGAGGTAGGTATAGTGAACGTTTAACAGGAGTAAATTCGTGATACATTGTATTTTAATAGATATAACCCTAATGGTTTACGCAGCGCACGCAAATTAATGACTATTTCTGTTACAATGACCAAACCTTAACACATGTATAAATTTATCGTGGGCTATTATTTTGAAGATATTGATAAGTACTACAAACCCCTAGTACATTACTTTACTCTACCACCGATAGTTTTCACACCGCATGAAAAATAATCATTACTTCGATTATTGTGACTAAACCAAAAAAGATGGATATAATCTATGTATATTGTTTTGTAGGTATTGATAAGTACTACAAACCCCTAGTACATTACTTTACTCTACCACCGATAGTTTTCACACCGCATGAAAATAATCATTACTTCGATTATTGTGACTAAACCAAAAAAGATGGATATAATCTATGTATATTGTTTTGTAGGTATTGATAAGTACTACAAACCCCTAGTACATTACTTTACTCTACCACCAATAGTTTTCACACCGCATGAAAAATAATCACTGCTTCGATTATTGTGACTAAACCAAAAAAGATGGATATAATCTATGTATACTGTTTAGTAGATATTGATAATTACTACAAACCTCTAGTACATTACTTTAATCTACCACCGATAGTTTTCACACCGCATGAAAAATAATCATTACTTCGATTATTGTGACTAAACCAAAAAAGATGGATATAATCTATGTATATTGTTTTGTAGGTATTGATAAGTACTACAAACCCCTAGTACATTACTTTACTCTACCACCAATAGTTTTCACACCGCATGAAAAATAATCACTGCTTCGATTATTGTGACTAAACCAAAAAAGATGGATATAATCTATGTATACTGTTTAGTAGATATTGATAATTACTACAAACCTCTAGTACATTACTTTAATCTACCACCGATACCTCCGACTGCCTCCGTGGTGTAGAGGGCGTATGCTCGACTGCCAATCAAGAGGTCCCGGGTTCGATCCCCAGGTCAGGCAAAGTGTTAAATATTGGATTTTTCCATTAGGAATTATCTCAATAACTGCCTGGAGTCTGAAACTGTGCCCGGTAGATGGCAATAGGCTCGCCCCCTATTACATGGGACCAATAACATACTGGCGAAATGTGGGTGTATCTACTATGGGACTGAGTCCTGGGTACACCTCTGCCTACCCCTTCGGGAAAAAGGCGTGAATGTATGTTATGTTATGTTGTTTACCACCGATAGTTTTCACACCGCATGAAAAATAATCATTGCTTCGATTATTGTGACTAAACCAAAAAAGATGGATATAATCTATGTATGCTGTTTTGTAGATATTGATAATTACTACAAACCCCTAGTACATTACTTTACTCTACCACCAATAGTTTTCACACCGCATGAAAAATAATCACTGCTTCGATTATTTTGACTAAACCAAAAAAGATGGATATAATCTATGTATACCGTTTTGTAGACATTGATAATTACTACAAACCCCTAGTACATTACTTTATTCTACCACCAATACTTTTCACAGCGCATGCATATAATGTCTGTTTCGATTATTGTGACTAAACCAAAATAGATGGATAAAATTTCCGTGGACTATTTTGTAGATATTGATAAGTACTACAAACCCCTAGTACATTATATTATTCTACCATCAATGGATTTCACAGCGCACGCAAATTTATGAATATGGTAATTATATTATGTGACACCTTGGTTCACAATATTGCAGTTTTCTTACGGATCCCTATTTTTTTTCAAAATCTCATATAGCCTATGTCACTCACACTGAATTAAGCTATCCATAAGTGAAAGAATTTTTAAAATCGATCCAGTAGTTTCGGAGCCTATTCGTTACAAACAAAAAAACAAAAAAACAAAAAACAAAGTTTCTCTCTTTATAATATTATTAGTATAGATTAGTAGGATTTTGATCGGTAGACATAGGTATTTTACAACAAACACAAAGTAGGTCAAACTCAAGCTCAAACTCAAAAAGATTTATTCAAATAGGTCATAATCTGACACTTTTGCACGTCTATGAAGATAAACAGTACTGAGTCTACCGTGCGTTCGGAAAGATACCTCTACAAGAAGAACGCACAAAAAACTTGTAGCGCTTGATTTTTTCAACAGATAGTTTTACAATATTTGGTTTGGTTACATTCGTTTTCTTTGAAGGTGCCACGAGGCGGCTATGCAGAAGTTACCAGGCATCTTTGTCCTCTATGTTCTACTGGTTGACTTTATAATAGGCCTTCTTTAGTAAAGTAGATTTTATATAGGTTTTGAATTTACCCTCTGAGAGCCCATAGTTATCTCTTTTGGGATTTTATTATAGAAACGTACACTATTTCCTAAGAATGTCTTTATATTTGTTTTAGATAACCTAAAGCTAGGTACAGCTATTTTATCTTTATTCCTAGTATTAAAATAGTGACCCTATTTAATTTGAATTTATGTAAATTTTTACGCACATCCATGATGTTCTCATAAATGTATAAGGATGGTAGGGTCAGTATGTTTATATCTTTAAAGAATTCTCTCAGGGATTCGCGTGGACGCATCTCATAGATGGCACGAATCGAAGGTCCAGGTAGCGTTGCTGTGTGGTTCCCGGTTATATAGGGCCACCTCTTTTTCATCCCGTGGGAGCCGTGAGAGTGAGATCCCCAGAGAGGGACATATTCGGAAAGGGGGCAGCAGGGCTCTCCGGCACCAAGTATTACAACTAATGCAATCACCAAGCCGTCTGAAAAGCGTGGTGATTACGGCAAAATCCCTCCATATGAATAGTTTATGGTGTTCTATGGGGGAGGCCTATGTTCAGTGGACGTCTTTCAGCTGATGATGATGAAGAGGGTCCAGGTAGACACTTATGTACGCTGAAAAAACCCCGTGCTTTAAAAAAATAAGATTTTCGGTGCACGGTTGTCTGGAAGAGATCGCTCTTCCAGAATAAAACCGCCCATTGTTACACTAGTTATTATGGATTGTTATTAGTTTTAAGATCTTCTTGTTTGTGGTGTACCAATAATGTGTAAATCTAACTATCTATCTATTTTCTTCACCAGAAAATACCATGCGCGGCTAGTAGGTAACATTGTTTAAATTGAATTATTAGTTGAAAGTTGAAATGTATCCGCCACATTAACGCCGGTGACTTGGCAACATCGCTACTGTATCTATATATACTTTATATACTGTATCTAATCTGAGAGTTGCTGTATATTTTTAATAAGGTGTTTTAATATAAGGGCCTTCGTTTGTACCTTCATACTATATATGTATTGGCCTTGGCGTCTTTGGCAGATTTTGACATTAAAGAGCATTAATTTAGAACTTAAGGAAACATAGGTTTGCCCAGAGCCTACACCACTTTCTGGCACTTCACTGACTGATCAACAGGAACGACATGTCGATACATGTGGAGCCAGTTTGGTTGCAGGAGACTGCCACTTATTTCAAGTTGTACCCTGCTCGTGCCCGACGTAGTCCCCATTCCGGGTTTGTTCGAGTTTTCCTTCTCTAGATAGGTTACGGACCAACGCTGACGAGGTCTATATTTCCCCGAACTATATATTATACCAAAAAGATTAGACTAGAGCGCTACGATAATTATTCATCAATCATCTCAGTGTTTGAAAGTCCACTGCTGGACATATGACTCCCCCATAGATTAGTCTAGTTGTAAGCGGCTTGCATCCAGCGTGTCTTTACTAGGTCATCTGTCCACCTTGTAAGGACGTCTTCGATAAATTAAGCAATCTTAAAAATGTTGCAATACTTACACTTTATTTTACAAAGTGTTTCGTTTGACGAGTGAATTACTTCTTGATAACGACTTTTTGTAAAGTTTAATACCTATAATATACCTATATCAGAAGAAAATCGTCTTTTGTAAAAATTAGGCTCATAGTATACTTTAATTCATTTTAATAAGTCCTAAAATGACATTTTCAAAAGTCAATAAACAATATCAATAACAGTAAATAATAATTAATCTGCCGCGCGTTCGGAAATATGCCTCTACAAGAAGAGCGCACAAGAAACTTGTTGAGTCTTTTTCAACATCAAGTTTTGCTTGTAAGGAAAGTCAAACTCTTTTAATAAATTTGGTCACAATCTGACACTTTTGCAAGTCAATGACGAAAGAGTAATGAATCAACCGTGCATTCGGAAAGATACCTCTATATTATTTTTTCTGTGCCTCAGAACACCAATGACCAAACGTATAACATTTCCACAGTTTAAAAAAATACCTTTCTCCGAATAAACGTCAGCTCTCCGTGTAAAGTAGGTGTTATTATGAAATACCACAGTAAATGATAGGCCTCGTGCATGATACCCTAACATTATACCTCTCTTTACTGCTATTAACATTATAATGTAATGTCTTGCATTTCAATTTAATTGCGACGAATTTGTAGCAGCATTGGTGCTGACTAGGCTATTTATTATTTAATGGATAATCTTGGACTACAGGCCCACAACAAAAGGGTTATAGTGTGTGTCTGTTGGACACATTTTATTAGTGTAATCACAGTAAAATTTTCTTTTCTTAAATAGTTAGTAGATTTAAATTAGTAGAATTTCAATTAAGCAAATGTTATAATAATTTAATTTGAAGAGTATATAATAGTTAATTTATAGAGTACTACAAACCCTTAGTACATTATATTATTCTACCATTAATGGATTTCACAGCGCACGCAAATTAATGAATATAGTAATTATATTATGTGACACCATGGTTCACAATATTGCAGTTTTCTTACGGATCCCCATTTTTTTCAAAATCTCATATAGCCTATGTCACTCACACTGAATTAAGCTATGCATAAGTGAAAGAATTTTTAAAATCGGTCCAGTAGTTTCGAAGCCTATTCGTTACAAAGAAAAAAACAAAGTTTCTCTTTTTATAATATTAGTATAGATAAAAAGAAAATCATAATAATTAAGTTTAGTGTGGGAATTTGATTGATATTGTGATAATAATAATAATAATTGTATTTGTTTCGTGTGAAATGCCTATGGGTACAATAACTGTTTTTTTTTATAGTAGAAAATATTTATTCGCCTTATTATAGAGCCTTAATAGCTATTTTTCAAGACCTCTATTTTTTTGAGTCAAATAAAGTTATTTGTGTATTTGAATAAACATCTTTTTATACTACACATTACTGAGATCACAATTTAATCTTGGTACTTTGCGAGCTTAAACTTAGGAGAAAATGTTTTATTACATATTACGTTTTGTGTTGTTTTATTCCAAATTGAATGCTTCTAATTTTGTGTATAGGGAGTATACCTACACCTACCTACTTACCTACATATTTATTAACGTTTGTAATCCTTAAACACTTCATTACTATCAACTATAAAATTCTAAATGACACACTGACTGACATGCAACGCAGAGCCCAAACCACTGGTCCTAGAGACTTGAAACTGGGAACGTAGGTTCTTTCCGTTATCTGGACGTGTGCTAAGAAAGGATTTTTGAAAATTCACATTGTAAGGGGTCCAAAAAGGGCGTCAAAACTTTGATATAAAACTCCCATTTTTCATTATTAAGAGCGGGCAAAGCCGCCGTGCTCACACTAGTCTTTCTATATCTTAGGTCTTAAGCTAAGGTTTTAGGTGAATAAGCACGGTATGCAAGTCATGTTAATGAATGTGCACAGTGCAATACACTGCTTTTTAATTGCCTAGATATTACGAGTCTACGAGCAACATGCCGATGTCTCTATGAGCTCATTGCTAAAGAAATTGATTTTCCCATGAGACCGATGACATTGGAACGTGTTATATAAAACAATAGGTACTATTTTATCATGTTATAAATTAAGGCGACACTTAATTTATAATTAATAAATAAGTAGATATATAGCAACCCAAAACGTGTAGATCTGGCAAAATACTGGGCCAAATTATTATAAACTAGCTGTGCCTCGCCGTTTCACGAGCGTAGTCTTCGTTCCCGTGACAATATCGAGATAATAAGTACTTTTCATGTTATTCCAGTGTCTAAACTATTTATATACCGAATCAGCCCATTCGGTTCAGTAGTTTTGACGTGAAAGAGTAACAAAACATCCATCCATCCATCCTCACAAACTTTCGCAGTTATAATATTATAGTTATAGTTAAAAATATAAAACATTATAGCTATTTCGAATAGAAGGAAGAAGTATAAGTACCTATGTAAAATGTAGAGATCTTTATTTTAAACTAGCTACGCCCAGCGGTTTCACCTGCGTGGTCATAGTTCCCGTGGGAATATCAGGATCGGGTACCCTATGCATTATTCCACGGTCTAAACTATCTATATCGCGAATTTCAGCCCAATCGGTTCAGTAGTATTGGCGTGAAAGAGTAACAAACAACCATTGATCCATCCTCACAAACTTTAGCATTTATAATATTATAGTTATAAATACCTAATAGTTATCAAGGATAAGGATCAGATACACACTTGTAGAAACAAATCAAAAATGTTAATTTTAATAAGTATAAGTACCTGTGTTAAATGTAAAAAAGGTAACAAAGATCCATATATCCATTCATCCCCACAAACTTTCGCATTTGTAATATTAGTAGGAAGTTGGATGTGCCCGTCCACAGATTTAAAGGATTATTCCATTTCCTTCAAAGCCCCCATTGTTTTGGAAGAAAACCTTTTCATACATTGTTTCCCGTTTCCTTCACGGCACATTATTATTTCATTCTTTTTTCCTCAAAAGCTCCTCTACACGTTCCTACACCTCTACAAATTTAGGAGCTGACAAATGGATGTAAAATTTCTCCGACCTGATCAGTAAGTTATACCCACTTGTACCTATATTGCCAAAATACAAAGAAGTTAGTAAAAATTAGAATCTTAGGAATAAACGCTACAGAGAAATGTTTCGACAACTCCGAAGATTAATCACCTAATTATTATTTGAATTTGATAATTTCAATGTAAATGTGCAAATTATTTTGCAATTAAAATGAGTGACTGGATACAAACGGAATATTTTATCTAAATGTATGTAGTTTGCTTTTATCACGCTGCTAATTTTACCTCTTACGGTGAGTTACAAAGCTCATCTAAAGAGATAAAATAAAAGGAATTTACCATATTAAAATTTACCAGATCTAAAGTTACGTATTTTTCTGTTTGCTTTGAATATATTTAAATGAATCCATTTGAATAATGCACTGGTAGTAAACTATGTCTTTATCGTTTTATTTCTTTTTTCTATGTAGATTAACGTCTAAATATCCCAGTTTCACTGGCATGATTACACACATCGATTTCGATCGACCAAATATGAATCGTATGCATAGATTTTGTAGTCTCTCAAGTATATTCAGCTGGTAAAATATAGTCCTACATTCTAATATTATTAATGCGAAAGTTTGTGAGGATGGATGGATGTTACTTGTTGAAACTACGGGGCACTGCTAGTTATTAATAAACAGCAATATAGTAACATTCCAAACTTTATTTCTGTATTAAAATTCTATAAAAAAAATTATAATCGGGCAGCTTTATACAAATAGCTTCATACGTTTTGCTGAAGTACAAGGAACTTTCTAAGACAGCGTCTGAGTCTTGCTATTCAGCGTGGAAACGCTGCTTGCCTATTGTGTTCCACGGAGCCTCGAGGAGACGCGTTGGACTCTACATTTTATTTATTTATTATTATTTTATTTATATTATCTCTACATATTATTTATATTATTATTTGTAGTGGTAGGCCTCTTGTGCAGGGGGCCGCCTGGGGAAGTACCACACCTTTGCCAGTTGTTCATCCGCCAAGCAGTAATGTGCAAACATTACCGTGTTCCGGTCTGAAGGGCAATGTTACCAGCGAAATTACTGGGCATGACGAGTTTCAACAACTATATTTTTGTATGTACTAATATCTCAGGGTGACAGGCGCAGTGCAGTGCCGCGCAGAATTTTTAATTTTAATACTGCACTGTGTCTGATATGGGCAATCATGATGCTTACCATCAGGCACCTGGTATGCTCATCTTGTCACTCACTATCATAAAAAAAAGTATTTTTGTGACCGTGTGTAATTGAATGAATAAATATTGGAGATTGAACTCTAAAAAAAAATTAAATATTTACTGTTACTATGTACTATATACTATGCCTAACTGTTTGTAAACTCAGTTCAAAGTTGTAACTATAATAATTACTTTACGATGGATAATTTCCTTAAATTTTTACGATCGGTGATTGGTTTTAAACTAATACATTTATACATACGTTCTAATTTGTGCGTAGGAGGTGTACATTAATAAACATATTATACCTTCTCATATGTAAAACCGGCATCGCACCGGGTGGTCGAAATTTTGTGTAAATAATTAATTAACTATACCTTATTTTAAATAATATATTAATATTTAAGTGGCCGTGTGGTTCTCGGCTATATACTAGGACCATCCCTTTTTCATCCCGTGGGAGCCGTGAGACCCGGCAGAGGGACATATTCGGAGAGTGTGCAGCAGCGCTCTCCGGCATTCCAACTGCTGCGATCACCAAGCCGCACAACAAGCGTGCTGATTACGGCAAAATCCCTCCATATGTATAGTTTATGGCGATCTATGGAGGAGGCCTATGTTCAGCAGTGGACGTCTTCCGGCTGATGATGTGTAATAAGTAATTTCAGGCTATATTTTACAAGATATAGTGCTATCAGGGTTTCAGGGAATCAGGGTTTTTCTCTAAAAGATAAGCTCTACATATACTCGTATTATTCCTGGTGAAGAGAACTTCCATCTGCAACACCTACTGGGGTCCAGAGAGATTTATTATACCACGCCCTTTTTCCCGAAGGGCTAGAGTTCTGACCACACTAGGATGCAGAAATGACCTTTATTGCCTCACACAGTCATCTCTTACAATAAAATAAAATATGCTTAATTTAGAACTTTAATAGTCGTAGAGTCGCAAAATACATTATTAGGTAGTACTCTATATTCACTATTTATATTTTAATAAACGTGTCATATTATACCAATGATATCGAATTGCTTTGTACCTTACCTTCTGACTGCCTCCGTGGCGTAGAGTGCGCATGCTCGACTGCCAATCAAGAGTTCCCGGGTTCGATCCCCAGGTCAGGCAGTGTTAAATATTGGATTTTTCCATTAGTAATTATCTCAATAATTGCCTGGAGTCTGGAACTGTGCCCGGTAGATGGCAATAGGCTCCCCCCCTATTACATGGGACCAATAACATACTGGCGAAATGTGGGTGTATCTACTATGGGACAGTCCTGGGTACACCTCTGCCTACCCCTTCGGGAAAATGGCGTGAATGTATGTTATGTTATGTTGTACCTTACCTGTAATTTTATAATTCAAACCAATACTTCTTGTACCCATCACTATTTGTCTCCGGGATGGTAGACATATACTCTGTAAAACTGAGGCGGAAACTGCTGCTCATTGTGCATTACTGCATTGCGCGGTGAGCTGCACAATCCGCATATTATCCTATCTAGTGTTGCGTTGTATGTGGCAGATAACTATTTAATTTCGGGACGTAAGGATCACCGGTTGCTGGTGGGTCCACCGGCACCTAGGACGCGTCATGACAGCAATACGCCGACACGACGAGCCGTATCTCTATTGACCGCGTTTCTGACCGAGAACCAACATGTCGACATATTTCATGTTAGCATAAGCATTCTAATAACTAACTTAAGGCTGTGCTTAAGGCTATTTCTAAGCCGTTCCTAACATAGTATGCGTTTGGTGTATACTGTAACCATTCTGTGTATCTTATGAATGAATAAATACTTTAGTTTTATTTATTTGTACAGATAATTTATGATAACCAAACTTATTGTTAAAGTTTACAAATCTATCATAAAATATGAGTTTAAATGTTTATAGCTTGACATATGATGACCACTTCGTAAATCGTTACTTTCACTTCGGAATGGCGAAGCTTTCGTATAATTTACACCACTGTTATTTTTAAAGGGGCCGAAATTATTGATTTTCCATAGATAGTTAGAATTGATCATAAGATATGCAAATAGTTTTATAATTATTTTGTTAGGTATAATGGAAGTACAGCATTTATTGATTTTCTCGTATATACATACTTATACAACACTAGCTGTGCCCCGCGGTCTCACCCGCGTATTCTTCGTTCCCGCGGGGATATCGGGAAAAAGTACCACATGGTTATTCCAGGGTACTGTCCAGCGTTTGGATTAAATTGGATTTTTACTGAATCTTTATATTGTTATTTTCTAGAACCTAGTTGTCTTTATTTTACGTAATAGGGTTGTGTCCACTATAAATAAATCGGATGCACGGTTGTTTCTGATTATTAACTAAGATGTAGAAATACTAAAAAACTAAATGATTTATAAAAAGAAATAAAGATTAATAATATTTTCAATAAATAAATTCCGTAAAACTAGGCATACGATCACGTGATATTAAACACCAATCAGAAAGCGTGACGTCACGCCGTGGCAAACATCATTGTTGTTGTTGACGTTTCCATAAAACAGAGCAAGTTATTTAATTAGTTTTTCGTTTTTTAGCTATTTTTGACAAGTTAACATAGTGGTTTTCAGTTATTTTTTGAAAGACAAATATATTTCGCTATGGAATCAGGATTTATTAAAGCAAATCGTACGAATTTACCCAGAATTGACGCCGTCATGCTCGGCAATTTTTTCGCATCAAATACTGACTTTTGCTCATCGGAATTCCGCAATGTTAAAACCTCTGTGTAAGTATGAATATGTGTAAATTATATAATACATGTTCATTGACTTATTATAAACATAAACAGTATTATTTGTTTCGTAGAGTTTGTCATACTTAATGTAAGTTGCCGGACATTGGTTTTGAGGTGATGTACAAATTTCCTGTGAATCATTCAGACACTGCGATTGTCATCATTCTCTGTTTCTTTAACATATATGGCCTTTCTATAGTGCTACATGTCCGTTTTTTTGGTCTTTTTGACATTCAAATTTACTTGGAGTACAGCCTGGTTTCATACGCACTTGTGCTACTGTTCTCGTAACATGATATTCCATATAATTAACCATGTCATTTGGCAACTAGAACAACACATACATTCACGCCTTTTTCCCGAAGGGGTAGGCAGAGGTGTACCCAGAACTCAGTCCCATAGTAGATACACCCACATTTCGCCAGTATGTTGTATTGGTCCCATGTCATAGGGGGCGAGCCTATTGCCATCTACCGGGCACAGTTTCAGACTCCAGGCAGTTATTGACATAATTCCTAATGGAAAAAATCCAATATTTAACACTGCCTGACCTGGGGATCGAACCCGGGACCTCTTGTTTGGCCGTCGAGCATGCGCCCTCGACGCCACCGAGGCAACTAGAATAAGAAAAGAATGTTGGTTAATTGTAATAAATATAACACTAAATTAAAATTCTACCTGATAACAACATAACATAACCTTTACTCGTAAATTAAAACTTGAAAATTAATGATTCATTATTTTCGTTTTAAATTTGTAAATATGTTGATTGTGTGACTTACATCAAAATGATCTTCACAAAAATACATTCTCGAAACTGCAGATAAACTATTAACATCATCTCTCCTCGCAAGGTTTAGCCACTTTTTTCGTATGTTTATTGTTTGGAACATAAATGAATAATTTGTTTGGCGTTTTTATAATCGTACTTTTACTCTGGGGCACTACACAGTTCTTGTAATAAGAGGAATTCATTTTTAATTAGAGAAAACTAACAACTCCCATAAAAACACACGATTCCTTTGTTGTGTTTGCCACGGCGTGACGTCATTCAAAACGCCATGACAGTCTGGAGCGTTTTTGCGGTAAATTCAAATTGATTTTTATAAAACCAAAAATACACAATATAAATGATCGAATTTTAATAAAAAGTAAGATAATGTATTAACCAATTTTTCAAATTTAGTCTACAAGCCTATTGCATGTAGTATATTTTAGACTAGTGGCCCGCCCCGGCTTCGCACGGGTAGCAAAGTAGGTATAGTGAACGTTTTAACAGGAGTAAATTCGTGATACATTTTATTTCATCACATTTGAAGCCTCTAAAATTATCAGTGTTTCTCTACTATATTATGCATGTATTTTTACATATAAACCTTCCTCTTAAATCACTCTATCTATTAAAAAAAAAAAAACTATATCCGTTGCGTAGTTTTAAAGGGTGTCCTATTGATTCGCATAATGTCTTTTGTCATAAAATTATTCCGCATACATCATTTGTCATAACCTCCTCTAGTCATAATATTGGAAATACATATTTTTTTGTAGTAATACTGATAAATTGTCCTAAAATTTAATTGCTATAATATTTTTGTGTATAATAGTTTTTATTCCTATTGTTAGTTGTCATAATGGTTGTTATGTATAATTTTATAGTTAATAATGGTGTATGTCCTAATTTTCATTGTTCATAATTGTTATTGTATATAATCGGTATTGTACCTATTTTTGCAAGTGAGGTATATTGTAGTGTTGTCCTGAATATTGCTTATTAAGTATGTTTACAAATTCTACTAGGATCTCGCCGTAACTCACATACCCAAAAATTTTTTATTTACTCGATTTTTTTTTATATGTAAATCCACTGATATTTAATTTCTTGGCTCCTCTTTTTGTTGTTAATATTTTGCACTCGTTTTCCATTGTAATTATAATTTCAAAAGTCATTTAAGTCACTTTGTTCCAAATATTAACACTAAAATTTGACTTTGTGTAAATAACACATATAATAATAATGAAATTACCTTTATTTTTATTCATAATCAGTAATAGCGCCATTCTATAAAAAATTTTATAGCAATGTATATATATCAATAGTTTGCTACATAGAAAAGATGTTTACTACGTTAATGAGTTAAGAACGTTCAAAATTCTATTGGTTAGGTTAGGTTTAATTTATATTATGACAAAGTTAACATTCGATCAATATATGATTATGGCACATAATTTTAGTGATATCAATAGTTAGGACATGTTAGGATTATGGCATAAAATAATATGGTTATCAATGGTTAGGACATAGAATATTATAGGTTTCAAATGTTAGGACAATTAAAACTATAACAAGTTATAATAGGAGTATTGACGTTATGACTGGTGATCATTAGCTATTACATATATTATGGCTTAAAATTTTATGAGTTGTAAAATTATGGCTAATAATAGTATGCGAATGAATAGGGAACCGTTTTAAAGATCTAAGCATACATAGGGAGGGACAGACAGCGGGAAGCGACTTTGTTTTATACTATGTATTGTAGGGTTGATGTTATGTTGTGACGCGCATGCTACGGATTCTGTGAACGTTTTGGTGGTTTTATGGAAAGTATTAATGGCAACGTGTGATTTCACGGAGATCTATGGCATGTGCGAGGGCGCGATGGCAACACAGGGAGGGGGATGCCATCGCGACAAATGATTGTAGAGCGAGATTGAAGATGGTGGGCTTGGAATAAATCATGTAAAATATGCTGAAGTGTTCGAGTATTATTTAATGGAAAAGGCACGCTTACAGTATAGTGATTTTCAAAAATGTGGGTACGTGTGAGCGAGTGGGCGAATTTGCTTAGAACCGCGCCTTAATTAAACTTTCGTATGTATTATGTAATTATCTAGATGGGCCTCACAGTTTAAGTATTGTTCCCGTCGGTAAATCGAGTAAAAAAATCTACTTTTACCTACTTATGTCCTTTCCAAAGATCCCATACGTCTCTAATACACCAAAATTAATTAAAATAGGTCCAGCTGCTTAGGCGCGAAAACATAACAAAGTCACTTCGCATAATTTCCACAATAATATAATGCCTACTTAGGCATTATTATTGTGGAAATTATGGACTGCCTCGGTGGCGTAGAGGGCACATGCTCGACTGCCAATCAAGAGGTCCCGGGTTCGATCCCCAGGTCAGGCAGTGTTAAATATTGGATTTTTCCATTAGGAATTATCTCAATAACTGCCTGGAGTCTGGAACTGTGCCCGGTAGATGGCAATAGGCTCGCCCCCTATTACATGGGACCAATAACATACTGGCGAAATGTGGGTGTATCTACTATGGGACTGAGTCCTGGGTACACCTCTGCCTACCCCTTCGGGAAAAAAGGCGTGAATGTATGTATGTATATGAATAAGGGATACATGTAAAACTGAATTAAACATTAATAAACTAGCAGTTATTAAGTAGTTTGTTTTATTACCCAACCTTAATTACTTACAATCGAAGTGCAATAATTACAAGAATTGTCGCATTATCTTTTGGTACCGTTACGTACAAATATGTTTGTTCGCTTGGACTCGGCCTCCATATAAAAATTACTACTTTTTTCGTAACGCATCAAAAGCTTTCGTTCCATCGAAGCCTCAATTAATCATAGTCTTTCTCTTTCAGATTGATTGTGTGCACACGAGTGCGAGAGAGATAAAAGATTTCTGCGAAGGCTGTGTAGAGTATGGAAGGTGCCCGTGCGCTCGAAGCGACCCCTATCGTCAGTTATAATCTAAGCGGCACTTGTGACGCGCGTGTTTTATACTATATTTAAAGTTGCATTTTAATGTGAATTGTATTAAAATTCGTGGCGAAAACAGTGAGTGGATTACAATTTTATTGTAATCTGTGTTTGAAGCATCCAAATGATGGAATGAAGTGCATTGTTGAATTATTCGTGTAGAGTGTAGTGTTGTGCATTCAGTGTGTACATTTGGGATCTTATTGGATGTCTTGAAGGTGAGTTGTTCACATACCATTGAAGAGTGATATTATCACAATAGTATATCTTTATGACACTATGAGAAACAACGTGTTATAAAATGATTGAATGATTGGAAGAAAGACGGTTAAAAAGTTTTGTCTGCTATCTGACCCGACTCCCAACGTATAAGTAACATGAAGATGAATTCTTATTGTATAGAAAAATGTTTTTTTAAACAGGGAAATTCGTCACCTTCAGGGCATCGGCGCTCTTTCAAACAAATAACGTCATTAAACTTTAAAATTTTAGTTAGGTAATTAATAAAAGAATATCGATGAACATTAACAAAAAAAACATTCCTAACCAGCTGGCAGTTTATTATAGTAAAAATACGTCAGACGAAATCAAACGAAAATAAAAACAAAAACGTAAATTGAGACTACCTATTTAAAGTCACCTTTGGATGTGACGGAAACAAATTTTTGGATGTCTGGGAATAACAGCCAGCCGAACATACAACCTCTTTTTGAAGTCGTTTAAAAATAACTGATAAGCGTAACCAAAGAGCTCGTAATCGTAAAATAAATGTAACAAATCTAGTGTAGTAATAATGAACGGTGATCAATCATAGACTAGATACAATCTTTAATGACAACGGGTCGTTATATACCTTTAAAACAAGTCTCTACCGACCGACGCCGAAATATATTATAGGTATAATATTATATTAAACTAGCTGCGCCCCACGGTTTCACCTGCGTAGTCATCGTTCCCGAAGGAATATCGGGATGAAAAGTACCGTATGTTTTATTCGAAGGTCTAAGCTACCTTCAAATCAAATTTCAACCCTATCGGTTCAGAATTTATGTCAGCAACCATCTGAAAGTGAAACAAGTGGCTTAATATTAAGTAAGTACCATTGCATATATTTCTTGGAAATATAGGTCTTTGCACCTTACGTCATATGCTTTGCGCTTTTCACTGAGAGTTTACTGACGATCCACATCTTTTTGCAGAATGTCGAAAAATGTGTTATATCCTTAGAACGCTCTATATTTAAATCTCCACGGCGAAGATAAAATCTAAACTACCTGCATAACGAATTTCAGCCCAATCGGTTCAGTAGTTTTGGCTTGTAAGAGTAAACATCCATCTATCTTCACAAACTTTCGAATTTATAATATTAGTAGAAAGTAGGCAAAATCCTACTTCCTACCAATATTATAAATCACTCCACAATCACATATATCTCAGTTTCCAAATGAAAGAGAGCACCAAAAACAAACAGCTACCTAATTAAAACAAGGTTGTTCTTGAGAAACAGAGAGTGCGTATAAGATTCAGATCTTCATTCCCGTAGCAGCAGATGTTATCTTTCAAAAGACACCAACGCGCGTTTCTTGCCACATTTTCACATTTCTCCATTAATTTTAAGCTCCTGCACCCGTCCCGGCTTCGCACGGCTAGTAGTACATAAAGCCTTAAATTTTAGTACATAAAGTAAGTAACAGTAAAGCATAGTTAAGGGGATAGCTAGTCTATACGAAATGAAAGGAAATGGGCTCGTAATCCAAGGAAGCTGGGCCCAGAAAACCTTACATTATCTATCCTATGATATAATTCCCGGGTAGAGAATATTATTCGCAATAATATTCTCAAACAAAGTAGCCTCTCTTATTATCGTCGATTAATTTATAATTTGATTTAAACAAAATAGTTCATTTTTTAATGACGACGCGCGTTCCATTTTTAGTAAAATATTTGCTTGACTATAAATAACGGTGATGTTAAAAAATATTATTTATGTACATTTAGAAATCTTATTCATATGCCTATCAATTAATAATAATAATATAATATAATCAAAATTATAATGTTAGTTCGACGAGGCCCTACAACCAACACCTTCTTTCCCAAATAAGGAGAATGAGAATATAATTTTCCATTCAATTTGTTGGTTTTTGTTTTGGCCTTTATTTGCGCCAAAATATTATATTTGGTTGAAGTAAACCATATGTGTTTTTTTTGTGTTTATCAAAATTGTAAATAAAATATTTTGAGGTTATTTTAATGTTTTCTGTCAATATGAAAAAACCATACGGTTTTCTTAAACCAAAATATGTTTTGGCATAAATATAGGTCAGATACAAGTGCCAATCATAAACAGTTGAGTGGAAAGTTATCCTAATCCTAATCCTTCCTAATACTATTATAAAGGCGAAAGTTTGTAAGTATGGATGTATGTATGGATGTTTGTTACTCTTTCACGCCAAAACTACTGAACCGATTGGGCTGAAATTTGGTACGTAAGTAGCTTAGACCCTGGAATAACACATAGGGTACTTTTTATCCCGATATTCCCACGGGAACGAAGACTACGCGGGTGAAACCGCGGGTCACAGCTAGTATATATATATATACTCTTTTTCTTCATATTTGGGAAATTTCATTTCGTATGGAAGAAAGACCGCAAAAAAATCTTTATCGCATTAGACAACAATGCACGTTGTTGTCTCGGTCGCACTTCGGTCTTAGATACGTCTTTCTATCTTTGATGTTCATTATATTATGTCACTGTGCAAACTGCACACTGAGCAAATTGCACGTGCCATTTGTTGAGTAAGTGCTGGGAGAACGTACCCTATCTCCCCTTTTCTTTATATCAATGAGGTATGTAGGTACTCTATGTACTAGATTATTTAAATGGAAATGTAAAAAAAAGCTCTTTATTAGTTAACCTCTATTTATTGAAACACTTAAGTATCTATACCGATACATACCTTATATGTAGGTGTACTGATTCTCTAATATATAAATAATACAAACAACCTTTACCTCTAGCTATGCAAATAAAAATATTATAATTAAGACGTGACCAAAAAACAGATTATTGTCTCCATAAAAATCTACATCTACATAATATAAAAGCGCTGACATTTAAACCTTCTGGTTTCCGATGAAGCCATGAAAATGTCAAACGTAACCGATAACCCATAATAACTTAGATAAGAAATAACAGACTTTCTCTCTCTGGGGAATAAAGTTTATTTTTAAATCTTTAAACCCGAACAGCCTCTCGCAATTTTTATGGCTTCTTATGAGCATTGGGAATTTCGATATTTTCGGATGACTTTATTTATAAAATCTGGAGAACTTGTTCGTTGTAGTGTAACGATTACATAATTGATCCCTTACTTTATTTTATCGACTATTTTTGACGTCACGAGTATAAAATCTACCCAAATTTGTACATTCTACCGTTACATAAGTTGGACTCCTTGTCAATTTCTTATTTGCTCCGTTGTGCGTGAAGTCCTGGCTTATCTAGACAGCCTAACTCCAGAGGCTCAGTGCCCATAGTTAGATTCTTATTTGCTCCGTTGTGCGTGCTCAGACGCTTCCTGGGAACTTCGCAGGCTTCGCGGAGTGACCTCACTGTTCCGAGGATTTGTTCTCATTGAAGGTATCTACTGTCTCGCATTCCAGGACTACATGGGCAATCGTTTCTTCAGCCACGAAACAGCCTCAGCATAGAGGACTGTCTGTCTGACTTTCTAAGTTAATAACTTTAAATGAACATATCTAACCAGGCTACGGCCCTTGTCCACTATAACGTAGCAACAGCGTTTTCACAGAAATTTTTGACGGAGAGCTAACGGGCCGTGCACGGCATACGTGACGGTCACGAAAAGGTCTAGTGGGCACGGTCTTAAAAGTTTCTATACAAAGAATATATTTGGCACTCACGGCCGAACCAGAATAGTGGGCAAAAAAGAACTTTAATCGTGAAGGATAAGACCTCACAACATTTTGCTTTCATCAATGAATAGGTACGTTAAATACTTACGCTGTAATATTTTTGTACTCAAGACTTCATCATCATCATCATCATCTCAGCCATAGGACGTCCACTGCTGAACATAGGTCTCCCCCATAGATTTCCATTTAGTCCGGTTGTGAGCGCGGCCTGCATCCATCGTGATCCTGCTATCTTTATCAGATCGTCTGGCCATCTTGGGACGTCCTACGCTACGGTTGCCGGTTCATTGTCTCCATTCAGTATCAGTTCTACGTGCTATGTGTTGCACATTGCCACTTCAACTTGCTAATCCTCTGCGCTATATCGGTAACTTTCGTTCGTCTACGGATCTCCTCATTTCTGATACCGATCCCGAAATAATCCCGACCATAGCCTTCTCCATAGCTCGTTGCGCTATTTTGACCTTACTGATAAGACCCACAGTAAAAGACCACATAAGTCATCACTACAATACTACAATCACTATAATAGTTTGTCGGTAACCATGTCAGGATTCCCGCGATACAGGCTAGCCCTAGTGCGGAGTCCACTGGAAATCATGTGTCACTCAAAATTTTAGCAAATAAAGATTTTTGTATTTTGTATACGAATATAGAAAGAAAAATGAGGACTGGTAATAATAATAATAATAATAATTTGAATTTATACTCTTACAGAACGGGTTACCCCAATTACACTGCTCGAGTCAATTCATGTGGGTTATGTGGACACGCCATATAATATAAGGCCTCCGACATGACCTAACGACTGCCCCCTATATATCTTATAAGAAACAGCCGGGACCTACAGATTAACGTGCCATCCGAAACACGGTAGCGCCCAGGCGTCCACATGGTGAGGCATATTCCCGCTGGACCACGGACGCTATAGCTGGTGCGGAGGGTGTGTGGTTCGAATCCCGCCCGTGGGTGTGTATTTCAAGCGAGTAGACCGCTTAGTCTATAAAAATAAGGTCACTTAAGTCATTCAGTACCATAAAAACATGCAAAGCCACATTAAAGATACCAGTAATACAGATGAAAAGGGTAGAATGAAGCATAGTCCATGTACGTGTTGGTGGGCCCCCATCCGGTCGTGGTCTCCTTTATGATGAAGGGGTTGGGAATCCTTCGTGGTTGCTCTTCCTCACCGTAGAGAGTCAAAAACACATTAGCCCTGAACGAAAACTGGAATCGGAAATGCACGAATGCTGCAGACCTGAAGTATAGGAAGCATTCCTGTCTGGAACAAACGTTTGTAAATAATTCGTTTATTTTGTGGGAGGCTTTTTAATTATTAGCCGCGATCTACGGACGCGGCTGATATACCAGATACCATCTAAACCATCTGTATAAGGAATTTACTATCAGCCGTTTATATTATAATAATAATAAGAAAACATCTACGAACGTGACCGTGAGCCTTCGGACGTTCGAGAGCGATCTGGCTGGCTTGATGTTCGCCTCAACCGAAAAAGCGTCCGAGACAAGTGATTACACTGATCAGCCGCGTCCATGTCTCGACTGACGGACATAATATAATACGGGACTGACTTCAGCTTAATATGTACTTAAATGTACCTCTACTTATACACTTACAATGATACAATGAATTCATTGCCAATATGTGGCTGTGTGTGTGGGGAGGTCAGCTTCTAATGGATCGTTAAAGTTTGACTTCAAATATGTTATTAAGTTATGTGCAAACGTTGAACCCACGAGAAAGTATACGTTGTGTGTTGTTTTTAGGTTGAGTCATCAGTTGAGATAGGAGTTCACTAATTAATTATCATCAACCAATAGTGGGGGTTTTGCCAATACTCGTCATGTTTGACAGGCGGATTGGCGAGCGCAATTCGATAGTTTTACGCAGAAGACGCTGCTGCCCGCCCTCAGAATGTGATAACCATAAGCCGGTCTTCACTGAAACCCCGGGTAGAGAGGGTGGGGTGCTATTCCAAAGCCGATAACCCCACAGCATGCTACTCTAAACTCTAATTACCTACTTCATATTATTTTGGGAATCCTAAATGAAATTATTTAAAATTGTTGTCAGTCACGGGTATAAAGCGGTAACAATACTAACTTGCGATAATCTCTAGGCTTGTTCTGGGGAGACTGTCCCCTAATCTCCCGATGACAATAGTGCTCGATCCACACCGCCGCGTTGGTCCTGGCCGCCACGTCTTCCATCTTCACTATAGCGCACTTGAACTCCGCTATCTGACTTACTACCACCTGTACAATAAATAGATGTTCGAGCTTTATCACCCTTTTCCCTGGGAAATGCTTCGCGGCGTAATTTTATTTTACAATGTTTGTATAATCTTATTATTTATTATTTTGCAAAAGCATGTTATTTTTGTTATGATTAATTTTTATCACAATTTTTGTAATATCTACATGTATGTAACCATCTCTTGTCTCCAGAACAAGACAAGGACGATAGCTTGAGTAAGATACGAGACGATGTGTAACCTGATAATAAACGATGCAAAAGACCGTGCGAAGTGACGGAAAGTCGGTATGTGAATGCAGCTATGGATAAAGTAAGGATATTAAAGAAGACAGCAAAATCCCCCTTATGAATAGTTTGGGGGAGGCCTATGTTCAGCAGTGGACGTCTTCCATGATGATGATGATTAAAGAAGAAATAAGTGCAACATGCGCATATCTAAATTGTACAACCACTTACATAAAAAGATCCCTGCGCAAAACTACGAGTGACAAGTATTTCAAAGTCATCCTTGTAGAGAATTTTCCCTCGTTCACCTTGGATGCATTGTCCCTGCTCATTGCTGATGACCGTGTCCGCTGCAATCATAATCTTACAAATATAGGCAGTTTAAAACTGGACTAAGTGGTGAGATTAGAATAACATAGAAGCAAATAAACTTCATAATAAAATAATGCTGTTAGGTCGTGACTCCATAAACTTGTTTAGAAACGTTGTCTATCTGAGGAACATGAGATGGCACACGACTGTTGTCACCTGTCGCGTCATTCGAGATAGAGTGAGGCCACAACACTGCGATGCGACGTCGTATCACAATAATCTGGTTTTTGATAAGAAGCTGATTTTTGCGATGCTTTCATCCCTACCATTGTAGAGAACGACAGCTATAGGCGAGAGTTGCCTGACACCTAGCCGGTGCACGTCAGCCTCGCGTTCTATCGGGTGCTGCGTGAGCATGTCGTTGATCCACGGCATGTAGTCGATCATGTTGAGGAACCGCGCCGGCGCGCCACACCCCGGCCCGCGCACGCTGAACCCCACCTGCCACCACATCATAACATGTACGATCATGTTGAGGAGCCCCCCCGCCCCGCGCCACACCCCGGCCCGCGCACGCTGAACCCCACCTGCCACCACATCATAACATGTACGATCATGTTGAGGAGCCCCCCCGCCCCGCGCCACACCCCGGCCCGCGCACGCTGAACCCCACCTGCCACCACATCATAACATGTACGATCATGTTGAGGAGCCCCCCCGCCCCGCCCCGCGCCGCACCCCGGCCACCCATGTGATACGTACCAGCCTCCAGTATCCCCACGACTGTCGAGTGACGAGCGCCACGCCGCCGTCCCAGATACAAGGCGGCATGGGCTGCTCCGTCTGGGCGCAGATCGATATAGCTGGGATCATCTTCTCGTACATAAGCTGCAACATTCATACCATACTATGCAGCACTTAAACCGAATATTATCATACTAAGCTATGTATTGTTTACCTCGTGTTTGTGGTAGAATTCATCACAAACTTTATCTTCGACATATGTCACTTTGTATGCTTCCTTCTGCAACACCTTGTTTTCTACAATTAAAGAGCTAGTTATACGTCTGTCGCACATCGAGATAATAATGTAGAATAGGAAGTAACTCACCGTCCGTCATTTTAACAGCATACAGGTCAGTGTATGCGGCCGCGCCGAACACGGGGAGACAGACTGGCAGCACTGGCTCTGATTAACAAATATTGTGTTCTGCATCAACATAATCTGTAACTCCGTTTCAACGGGCTCCATGAACAGACCCGAAAAAAGCATTATATTGGCTTTAACAGTTTTAAAAGAGAGAGAGTGCCGGCGTAGCTACTTAGCTGCGCAACAATGGATCGCACCCGGGTTGGATTACCAATGATTTCAACACGACATTCTGATTTACGAAAAGTTATTCTCATGATAATGCGTTAGCAGTTTGCTGCGCCTCATGAAAATGCGAGCGCTTCTTGGCATTTTATAATTATTTAATTTCAATTTCAATTTTTATTTTATTTAATTTCATACACTCTGTTGAGTTATAGCCTCTGAGTCTGATAAAGGAATTAGGAGTCCTATACTCCTTGTATAGGCTCGTCGGATGATGTTAACCGATCAAAAATTCTAACCACGGTTCAATTAACAATATTTTAGTGTCACGCGCGCTTCACGAAATTTTTCGAAAATGTGCAATATAAATGACAATGCAACTTTATTCCTTGGCATAATTATTTAATCTAAACTACAACGGAGAAAATTTACGCCATAAACACATTTTTTTCTGGAGTTAAGTTAATTGTACAACTACGTAGTAGGATATTAATTAAAGCTTCGATTCGATTATCAGTAATGTTTCACTATAATCCCTATAACCATAGATAGTTTTTTGTTTGTTGAAACATGTCACACAAAATGGCGGCTACGTGTAGGTTCGTACATTTTTTCGTTTGTACATTCGGGAAAGATCGAGGAATTTGGTATCGCTATCATAATATGTGGACAATGGGTTCATGCACTGTGCAGCGATAAAGATGTGCCCGATGGCTATTTTGCGGATTTGGATTCCGTAGGTAATTTTTGCATTTTTATTAAAAAGCTAATAAATTCTATACTTCCACTGGCTTTAATTCTCGTTTGTGAATTTAGTAGTTAAATATTCTCTCGAAACGGGACGGACCGCACCCACCTTTTCCTACACCACTGCCGAGTCAGTTCGTGGATTAAATGGGAGTAAGGCTCATATCACAATAATAAATGATGATCGTGTCCAGGAACACGTAGTTATACCAGAGTTCTCGCCGACGCCAGTCTCGCCAGTAGTGTAGAGCTCCAGTAGAGCGATGGTCGCGAGCGTCCCGCGCTCCTCGAACTCTGGATGTAGGACGTAGTCGGTCACGTCCAGCGCGTACTTGATGCTCCTGCTGCGCCACAAGATGAACTTCGTGTTGTTCCTGAGAATAATACCGTGCGATCACTGCACTGCTCCATACGCTGTATCATCTGTATATGAGACGATGCTCACTGCAGCTGGCGCTGTTCTATCCGAGCCATGTCCTCGGCCGGAGCGATGGCGTACGCCGGATGGATCAGCACCGCTGACGTTACGGCGTACCGCGTCTGACCTGCCATATCTGTGGAACGAATCCTTTTATTTTTGGTTGCAACATACAGTTGAAGCGACGCTAACGGAATAAAAAAGAGGGCCAAGCCCTCTATTCATTGCAAGATAACATTTGATAACAGAATGAAGCACTCACAAAAGCTGTGCTGCACGACGCCGAGCCATGGGAACCTTCCTATGTCCGCCGCGGTGCCGTCCGGAAGCTGTTCCGTGCCGTCCGACGAACACCGGATATTCTCCCATATTATGCTATTGGCTATCTTCACTGATCAAAGAGAATAATATAATTGAAGACAGAATTTGTATACGTAACACGGTAATTGTAGCTAAACTAGTACACAAACACGTTCCAAAAATTTATAAAGCTTCATCATGATCAATACATTAAATAACAAACCAAAAATTTAGCTTGTCTAATAATAAATTGAATAATAACCAAATCCTCCAAAACTATCAACGTGAGGTGCGTGAGGTTTAAATGACATAATTTTTTTTTTATTCACTGCACAAACAATTTTAATATCATAATAATATCAGAATAATCACTAAGAAATACTATTTTGTACCATAATAAAAACTAGCACTGTACTATTATCTCACCAGCTATCGTCATCTTGTATCTTGTATTTGATTGGGTGTTGGATGCATTATCAAACTGTTTCGACAAATGAAAAGTACGTTGGAAATGCATCAGATAAAGTCCAAAGATTAAGTGAAACAAAGATCTATATATAATATCCTAGCGAGCTCAGTTATCTATTCGGTGGAGCTTTTTATTTGATAAATTATATGTGATCGTTTAGTGATCAGTAGATCTAGAGATGGGAATAAGAAAGATTACAATATTTACCAAATTGTTTAACTTATAAGTTTAATAGCTTAGTAGTAATTATAAATAAAATAGTTTGTCGTCATTTCGGTGGAAATAAATACCACCGAAATGATAATCTGTCCCCAAAATGATGTTTGCGCAAAAAAGAATTATTGTAAATAATATTAGACTTTATTATTAAGTAAAAGTCCACGATTATTTTTTAAAGTGGGCAAAACCCTATTTGTGCTAACTTGGGTTATTTTAATACAATCTACATTGTTTTATTAAATAACTGTTTTATATTCCACAAAAAGAACCTCAAATCAATGTTTTTTGTTTTTATGTTATTTAGCATTAAACTTTTCAAATATTTAAGAATGTACAGTTAAATAAATGGTATTTTTTTATTTAAATTTAGTGTCACTTTCGTCAATTCGGTGGCGCAATTCCTAAAAATATTTATATAATTTAAAATATCACTCACTACGATGTGCCCCTTATAGTAATGTACTTGTAAACCATAACACTTGTACATAATAATTTAAATTAAGATATTAAAAAAAATATTTACCACCGAAATTATGGCAAAAGCTTGAAATAAAATTCACCCAAATATATAAAAACTGTACTCAACCTTGTTGTGATACTAGAGATAAAAGTAAAGCTATTTTAACACCTCTTCCATCATTTACAAAAAATATTTGTTTCGTAGTTAAAAGACCTTTCATATTTTAGACTTGTGGTAGAATACTACGCAACCACACATTTAAATATGAGCCGAAGTCTGTTCTGTTTACAAAGTTTTTTTATAAAGTTTATAATACACAAGAGGTCGTGTTACAATAACTATTTTTTATTTTCACATGGCAAAAGGTAATGTTGAAGTTATAACTATTTCCGCTTTCATTCCGATCGGTCGCCAACTCTTATTAACAACATTTACCTATAGAATTAGCCTACCTAATCTTATTTTGTAAAAATGAATCAAATTGGTGTTCGTTAGTCTTGAGCGATTTGGCTAATTTTGGTTTTTAAATATTTGTAGAAGTCCAGAGAAGGTTTATATAGTGAGATGAAGTTCGCCGGGTCATCTAGTTACATTTTAACATTAACAAATTATTATTTAGTGCAAGTATGAAGGGTAGAGTGTCCAACAGTGAAGCAATAGTACACACTGAACCTTTTACCTTCCTGCGTAAACGCGACGTTATCAGAGAGTACCACAAACATAAGATACTTATCTAACCCCCTGCCCTTGCCGCCCGCTGTTCAGAAATAGCTAGTGAAAATAGGGCACGAGTGGCTGGTTGTTTTATGATTTTTCAACATAATAACAAAATAAATACTCTGGTAAGTACTGTTTTTCATATTAAAGTCGAATTACTCTCGTTTTTTAGACTTATATTTTTACTTACAGTATAATTACGCCTTTTTCCTGAAGCGGTCTCAGTCCCATAGTAGGTACACCTACATTTATTTTTATAATGAGTGACAAGACGAGCAAATCAGGTCCCTGATGGTAAGCATTATGATTGCCCATATCAGACACAGTGCCACCCAGTGTTATAAAATTTCAAAATTCTGCGCGGCACTGCACTGCGCATGCCAACTTGTGATATTAGTTGTTGAAACTCGTCATGCTCAGTAATTTCGCTGGTAACATTGCCCTTCAGACCGGAACACGGTAACATTACTTACTGTTTGGCGGATGAATAACATAACCTATTTTATATAATATAAATATTATATCAAATAGGCAAAAAAAGGAAAGCAAATAGGATCAAATAGGTTATATTAATTTTTATTTTGTTTTATTATTTTTATTTGTTGTATCTACTATGGGACTGAGTCCTGGGTACAGCTCTGCCTACCCCTTCGGGAAAAAGGCGTGAATGTATGTTAATGTGTTATGTGATATAATATAAATATTATAGCAAATAGGCTTACTATAATATTCGGAGGAAACAGGGCAATACAAAACATCGACTTGGTACATTTTCTATAGGTGTCAAATTGCTAAAAGGTTTCCTTTCCTGTTCATTTAAGATTTAAATTAAAATCAATAACAGTCAACAATACCACTCATACAAATAATAGTCAAAACAAATCTAATCAAATTATTTATTTATGATACACAGGGCATTATAGATGGTTACAATTAATTACATATAGGCATACATTCTTATTCTAAATTATAAATTCTTCAAGACAAAGAAACTCGAATGAAAAAATGGTGAAAATCCAAATATGTAAAATCATTTTTATGGAGTTTACAGTGAGGGGTTGGGGGGGAGGTGAGGGGAACAATTTTTATTGCACATGAAATATTTCACATATTTTTTTTATTCATTCGAATATGTAATTATTGAGTTAATGATTTACCAATTCTAATGACGTAGGTACTAAAATTTAGTGGAATGGAAATATAAAATTAAGTGTACTTACTGTTTATTAAAAGACTTATATACCTACCTAATATATAGGTGTACTGATTCTATAATTTATAATACAAACAACCCTTATCTCTAGCTATGCAAATAAAAATATTATAATAAAGCATTCCCTATAGGTCCATACAATCACGCCTTCCCGAAGCGGTAGGCAGAGGTGTACCCAGTACTCAGTCTCATAGTAGGTACACCCACATTTCGCCATCATGTTATTGGTCCATTTACCAGGCACAGTTCCAGACTCAGGTTCCAGGTAGATTGCCTGACCTGGGGATCGAACTTAGACCCTCATGATCGGCAGTTGCGAGGCAGCGACCCAACAAAAAACAGATTATTGTCTACATAAAATGTACGTAAATAATATATTTTCTACGTCTGTCGGGGAGTCTCTGTACTCTGAAATACAAGTTTTTAACTTAGTTCAGATGTGGAGGCTTCTCTAGGTTGGCATAGCAGCTCTGATAATGGGATGGTGGCCCGTACCGATCGCCGATATTGATAGAATAACATTCCTCTGTACCTATACCGTAATTAGCAATTTGATATCTAAGACTTAACACTTGTAATAAAGTAATTATCATGCATTAAGATTCCTTAAAATAATTGTAATTCCTACCTTAAGAATAATTGTAGACTTTTAATAAATAAATATATATCTATCTATCTTATAAGCTTCTCGCAATTTTAAAGGCTTTTTTTTAACATTTGGGATTTTGATATTTTTTGGATGATATTATTTATAAATAATCTGATGATCTTGTTCATTGTAGTGTAACGATTACATGATTGATGCCTAACTTTATTTTATCGACCATTTTTGACGTAACGCCACAGAATACCAAGGGTTATATCCATTCTACCGTCCATTATACGTTCATAAAACATACCCAGATACGAGTATAACCCAACCAGAATCGTGGGCATAAGAGCTAAAGCACGGTTACGGTTAAAACCGTGACGGATATGACCTAACAACATTTTTCTTTCATCAATAAATACGATAA
The DNA here is from genome assembly GCA_947063395.1 of Hemistola chrysoprasaria. Taxonomy (NCBI): domain Eukaryota; kingdom Metazoa; phylum Arthropoda; class Insecta; order Lepidoptera; family Geometridae; genus Hemistola; species Hemistola chrysoprasaria. The sequence goes on from OX346724.1 coordinate 772,284, forward strand.
ATACTTACGCTGCATATCATATTTTTGTACTCAACAACTTGTGTATCTTACAGTATCATAAAAACATACAAAGCCGCTTTAAAGATACCAGTAATAAAGATGATAAGGATGGAATGTACCATATCCCATGTACGTGTTGGTGGGCCCCCATCCGGTAGTGGTCTCCTTTATGATGAAGGGGTTGGGAATCCTTCGTGGACGCTCTTCCTCACCGTAAAGCGTCGTGAATATTTTAGCCCTGAACGAGAACTGGAAACGGAAATGCACGAATGCTGCAGACTTGTAGTACAGGAAGCATTCCTGTCTGGAACAAACGTTTGTAATTAATTCGTTTATTTTATGGCAGGATTTCAAATTCTACGGACGCGGCTACTAAGCCGCGTATCTGTATAAAGAATAAATTTACACTCGGCCGTTCACATAATAAGATAAATTGTTAAGGCATACGTATGTTTGCATAGTGTAGGGTTCCATACCTAGATACATGAACAAAACTGTACCAGAAATTATATTATAGCAGGTGACAATACTAACTTGCGATAATCTCTAGGCTTGTTCTGGGGAGACTGTCCCCTAATCTCCCGGTGACAATAGTGCTCGAGCCACACCGCCGCGTTGGTCCTGGCCGCCACGTCTTCCATCTTCACTATAGCGCACTTGAACTCCGCTATCTGACTTACTACCACCTATACAATAAATAGATGTTCGAGCGTTGTCACGTTTTTACCCTGGGAAATGCTTCCAGATACCGATCCGCGCTTGGATGGCGCAGAGTGGTTATGAAGTACTCTATAGGTGTGTGTGCAAATGGACGTCAGAGGCAAGCTCACGCATTCATCTCTGTCGTCTTCTGGCAAATTTTGTAACCTGATAATCGATGATGCAAAATTCGAAATGTGAATGCAGCTGAATAAAGTTAATGATATTAAAGAAGAAATTAGTGCAATATGCGCATATCCAAATTCTACAACTGACAACTACTTACATAAAAGGATCCCTGTGCAAAACTACGAGTGACAAGTAATTCAAAGGCATCCTTGTAGAGGACGTTCCCCCGTTCTTCGTGGATGCATTGTCCCTGCTCATTACTGACGCTCGTGTCGGCTGCAATCAAAATCTTACAAATATAAGCAGTTTAAAACTGTACTTAGTGGTGACATAAGAATAACATAAGTAGATGTAAATAAACTTCATAACAATATTGATAAATGAATATTGAATCAATCGTCTGAATGTATGCGAGGACTTGAGCCTTATTTGTTTTTGCAATTAGGCGTGGCAGTCTATTAATTCTATTGGGTGATCCTGACCCTGAAGTCAGAAAATATATTTTGCTGTTATGTGACTCAATCAACTTTAGAAAACGTTGTCTATCTGAGGAACGCAGTGACTTGAAATGACACACGACTGTTGTCACCTGTCGCTTCATTACAGACTTAGGGCGAGGCAATAATACTGCGTTGCAACGTCGCATCACAATAATCTGTTCTTGATAAGAAAACAGATCACTATATTATGGATAAGAAGCAGATTTTTGCGATGCTTAATCCCTACCGTTGTAGAGAACGACAGCTATAGGCGAGAGTTGCCTGACACCTAGCCGGTGCACGTCAGCCTCGCGTTCTATCGGGTGCTGCGTGAGCATGTCGTTGATCCACGGCATGTAGTCGATCATGTTGAGGAACCGCGCCGGCGCGCCACACCCCGGCCCGCGCACGCTGAACCCCACCTGCCACCACATCATAACATGTACTATCATGTTGAGGAGCTCCCCCCCCCCCCCCCCCCCGCCCCGCGCCACACCCCGGCCCGCGCACGCTGAACCCCACCTGCCACCACATCATAACATGTACGATCATGTTGAGGAGCTCCCCCCCCCCCCCCCCCCGCCCCGCGCCACAGCCCGGCCCGCGCACGCTGAACCCCACCTGCCACCACATCATAACATGTACGATCATGTTGAGGAGCCCCCCCCCCCGCCCCGCGCCACACCCCGGCCCACGCACGCTGAACCCCACCTGCCACCACATCATAACATGTACGATCATGTTGAGGAGCCCCCCCCCCCCACCCCGCGCCACACCCCGGCCCGCGCACGCTGAACCCCACCTGCCACCACATCATAACATGTACGATCATGTTGAGGAGCCCCCCCCCCCGCCCCGCGCCACACCCCGGCCCGCGCACGCTGAACCCCACCTGCCACCACATCATAACATGTACGATCATGTTGAGGAGCCCCCCCGCCCCGCGCCACACCCCGGCCCGCGCACGCTGAACCCCACCTGCCACCACATCATAACATGTACGATCATGTTGAGGAGCCCCCCCGCCCCGCGCCACACCCCGGCCCGCGCACGCTGAACCCCACCTGCCACCACATCATAACATGTACGATCATGTTGAGGAGCCCCCCCGCCCCGCGCCACACCCCGGCCCGCGCACGCTGAACCCCACCTGCCACCACATCATAACATGTACGATCATGTTGAGGAGCCCCCCCGCCCCGCCCCGCGCCGCACCCCGGCCACCCATGTGATACGTACCAGCCTCCAGTATCCCCACGACTGTCGAGTGACGAGCGCCACGCCGCCGTCCCAGATACAAGGCGGCATGGGCTGCTCCGTCTGGGCGCAGATCGATATAGCTGGGATCATCTTCTCGTACATAAGCTGCAACATTCATACCATACTATATGTATCTTTATATTTATTGCAACACTCAAATCAGATTAATCATACCAGGTTATATATTGTTTACCTCGTGTTTGTGGTAGAATTCATCGCAAGCTTTATCCTCAACATAAGCCACTTTGTACGCTTCCTTCTGCAACTCCTTGTTTTCTGCAAATTAAAGAGCTAGTTATACTTCGGGCTTTGATGTTGTGATATAGAATGGGAAGTAACTCACCGTCCGTCATTTTAACGGCATACAGGTCGAAGTATGCGGCTGCACCGGACACAGGGAGACAGACTGGCAGCACTGGCGCTGTACAGATTGACAAATATTGTGTTCTGCATCAATGCAATCTGTAAATCCTTTTCAACGGGCTGCATGAACAAACCCGAAGAAAGCTTTATATTAGCTTTAACAGTTTTAAAAGAGATATTGCCGTAGCTAAGCTACTATAAGGTCTCACCCGGGGTGGGTGAGTCAGTTCGTTGAATAAATAGTAGGTAGGTAGGTAATAGGGAGTAAAGGCTCGTATTACAATAATGAATGATGATAGTGTCCATGAACACGTATAGTTATACCAGAGTTCTCGCCGACGCCAGTCTCGCCAGTAGTGTAGAGCTCCAGTAGAGCGATGGTCGCGAGCGTCCCGCGCTCCTCGAACTCTGGATGTAGGACGTAGTCGGTCACGTCCAGCGCGTACTTGATGCTGCTGCTGCGCCACAAGATGAACTTCGTGTTGTTCCTGAGAACAATACCGTACGATCACTGTACTGCTCCACATATACATTCACGCCTTTTTCCCGAAGGGGTAGGCAGAGGTGTACCCAGGACTCAGTCCTATATAATAGTAGATACACCCACATTTCGCCAGTATGTTATTGGTCCCATGTAAAAGGGGGCGAGCCTATTGCCATCTACCGGGCACAGTTCCAGACTCCAGGCAGTTATTGAGATAATTCTTAGTGGAAAAATCCAATATTTAACACTTGCCTGACCTGGGGATCGAACCCGGGACCTCTTGATTGGCAGTGGAGCATGCGCCCTCTACGCCACCGAGGCAGTCACTGCAGTACTGCTCCACACGCTGTACCAACTATATTATATGAGACGATGCTCACTGCAGCTGGCGCTGTTCTATCCGAGCCATGTCCTCGGCCGGAGCGATGGCGTACGCCGGATGGATCAGCACCGCAGACGTTACGGCTAACCGCATCTGACCTGCCATATCTGTAAAACGAATCCTTTTAAATTTGCAACATACAACATACGCTAACGGAATGAAAAAGATAATATGTCTGGGGCCAAGCCTATCTTCTTTATGTTACCTCTATGTTTAAAATGCCGTTTTCAAGATAACATTTGATAACAGAATGCAGCACTCACAGAAGCTGTGCTGCACGACGCCGAGCCAAGGAAACCTTCCAATGTCCGCCGCGGTGCCGTCCGAAAGCTGTTCCTCGCCGTCCAACGAACACCGGATATTTCCCCATATTACGCTTTTGGCTATCTTCACTGTTCAAAAAGAATAATAATCAAAAAGTTCATATAAAATTTGTATCGAAATCAATATATTTATGTAAATACATATAATATAAAAACTGCACTCAACCTTTTTGTGATACTACGGACAAAAGTAAAGCTATTTGAACTCCTCTTATATCCATTTCATACAAAAGATATTGGTTCCGTAGGAAAAAGACCTTTCTTACCGACTTATGGTAAAATACTACAAAACTACACATCATTTAGATATAAGCCGAAGTCTGTTTACAAAGTTTTTTATGAAGTTTATAAATACATACGAGGTCGTCTAATCATAACTATTTTTTATTTTCACATGGCAAAGGTAATGTTGAAGTTATAACTGTTTCCGCTTTCATTCCGATCGGTCGTCAACTCTTATTTATAACATTTACCTATAGAATTAGCCTACATAATCTTATTTTGTAAAAATGATTTGGTGTTCGAGAACTGCCGGATCGATTTGGTTAATTTTGGTTTGGAAATATTAGTAGAAGTCCAGAAGTTTATAGATATAGTGAGCCTAAGTTCACCATTCATATTGTATTTCAAGCTAATAAAACCGCTTTAAAATATAAAATACTAAAATAATAATAATAATAATATATACCTAGCCGTTTTCGGCTACAGTGACTTGGCTTAGTTTAAACAGAGATTTAGGGACTTTGGTATTTAGCCCTTATATGACTTATGTACCCAATTTTCGCAGTGAACGTCCGGCTACAATTAGCGCACGTCAGGGTACCATTAACATAGTTATATTGTATGCTAGAAGGCAATCTCGCTTTAAGCTGGTCTCGTTTAAGATCAAGGTCTCGCCTTCTTTCATCCTCAAATGCATAAACCTTGTCCTGGACGTGTCGTCTCCATTCTGGTCGCATCTCAGCGAGTGATTCCCAAAATTACTAAGTTCACCGGGTCAACTAGTCACCTACTAATTAATTATTTAGTGCAAGTATGTACGTATTTGTTGGCTTCACGTCGACACGGACGATATCGTTACGGTGAGTGCTGATAGCCCATGCCGTTATCATAGATGACTAAAACCGAGCGAAGTAAAGGAGGAAGAATCGGAGAACAGCCGGATAATTTCTAAGAAGAATAAGAAGAGGAGTGCAAGTACGTATTTTAAGTGTAAAAACTCAGAGGAGATAAACCCAGAAGAAACCAACCTCTATGGATTCAAAGATAGCTCGCTGAACCTCACTCATGCGCGCTCGTTACCTTCCTTACCTTTACTCTTTAGTCACAGACCGTACTGTGACTTGTTAAATTATTGTCGTGTTACTTTCATTTGTTTTTAGGGTTCCGTACCTCAAAAGGAATAAAGGAGCCCTCACTTCGTTGTCTGTCTGCCTGTCCGTCCGTCTGTCTGTCCGTCTGTCAAGACCCTTTTTCTCGGGAACGCTTTGAAATATCATGTTGAAATTCATCAAGAATCAACAAGTCCGCGGTCTCTTGCTGCTGTAAAAAAATCAAATTTGTAAGTCAACGTAATCACAAGATACGGCATTTTACCGCACAATTCCGAACTCCTTTGTGCAAAGGGCTTAAAATTTCCAGGGTACTTCCCGTTGGCCTAGCATCGTGAAATTTGGCAGAAAACTACAACTTATAAGATCACAAGTAAAGAATAAAATACCTACACCGTAAAATTAAAAAAAAATTGATCATTCACATGTTTGTAATATAGGTAGGTATGGAATCCTGCACTAAGCATACTTACGAAATAAATTGCTGATTGACGATAACTTTGTAATAACTAATAACATTGAAATGATAAGTGCTTTATTGTTTTTGTACCACTTACATAAAACTTATAAAACCTATACTAGACTAGATAAAGAATATTTAAAAAAAAACTAATAGTAGGTTCATCTAAAATTTTATTTATATTTTAATTTTTTTATCTATTCATAATGCGTATTAATAAATATTGTAAACTGCGGGCACAACTACCGCTGCGCGGAAAAGAAACCGCGCGCCATTTTTATAATATTACAATTACTTACGTTACATAATATTGTTAACTTACGTTTTCGTTGTGTGCTCTGGTTAATAAATCATCAGAAATGGAAGAAGAACAATACGTAGACATGACCCCGCTGGAAATACTTATCGAGGCACAAACAGGAGTAGGATAGCCTGTAAACTGTTGACGCCAAATTATAAATAGACAGACCTAGCGCCCTACGAAACATTCGAAGAACTAATTGTGTTTCATCGATTAAATACGAGTAACAATGTAAGTAAAACGTCGTAAATATGATAAATATGATTGTCGTACAATACGCGTGTGCGTGTGCAATGAACAATATCACGGTATCATTATATTAAATATTAATATTATTACCGTGACAATATTTATTATGTACTCGCTAGACTGTCGTGCGAACATTACCACTTTTTTTTTTTTTTTTTGGGCATTAGCCCAACTTAGTAAACTTATATTATTGTACTTTTATTTAAGTTAGGATGTTTTTATTTTTAACATGAAAAGGCAAAATAAAAAGGCGATTTTTACAAGAAAATGATATGGCATTTCTTTGGGTCTATAAAAATGATCTAAATCATTTAAACTTAATAAAATTTCTAAAAGTAAATAGTAATTATCATTTAACGCCTAAGTTAGTTAGTATTACACGGATTCATCGATCAGGGTGCTTCCCGCTGGTGGCCACCTGTGGTGACAACTGAGATTTTTTTTAAGTCTGCGGGAATTTTATGTCCCAATAAATATGCGTCCCATTTATCACCACTAGTGACGTTTACCGACAATACTTAACAATTATTTTTAGTAAACTCCCAGTTTTTACCCTTGGTTACGAAGGAGTTGGTGACCAGCGGGAAGCACCCATCGTGAGTTCTAAACAATAAATGATTTGGGACTTTTTGAACCGCATCAGCGAATGCGACAGACGTTCAATAGTAAATTAAAATATTTTGTAAAATTATTAATTTATATGTAACAAATGTAAAATACTTAAAAATATTAGGTACACCCATAAAATACGAGAGCTATTTGACATGTTTACTCTATAATATAATAAATAATAACACCGCGAAAGTTCAGAACTCGTAACATATTACCGATTAAGTTTTGCATTCGCTGCAGTTTTATGCGGCTGTTATACTTTTACATTCTTGCGATCGGTACCGACTTGACGGTCTAACCACTAACTTGTTCCGTCATTATATTATCATTCATTATGTCATTCATTATATCACTCATTATATCATCCATCATATCATTCATTAGGTATGTCATTCATTATACGTATCAGTTATCATCCTTAACTATTCCTCTTATATAAATGATAAGTCGCGCTCGACAGCTGCCTACCTAAAACAACATCGAAAATGCAACAATTTTCAAATTGTAATGTACGTAAAACATTGCCAGTGTGCGTTGAAAATTGTGTCGGACAGGCTCGGTTACGCTGATTTAGCGTAATTAAAGTTGCCGCATTTGACAAGAATGACAGCGGTATCATGTCGTAGTGCACGCGGAGACCTGTCAATATCTAGAATAATCATTTAATTTATCAGTTTTTACCATTTTATATCAGTTAATCTACATGATCAGTACAGTACATTCATAGACTAATTTTATTATAGTGATCATAAGTTATCAACTTTTAATATTTCATAAACTCTTTCGCTCGCATCTATCATATTTTAACATTATAGTGTCCTTGCATTGCACAGTGTCATATAGACAAACAACCGATGATCGATTGAATCCAGACAACAAACCTTCGCTTATAGAAACCAGTACCAGAGTGCAAAGGGACGGAATTCGGCGTAATTCATCTTTGTGTTTGTCGGTGACCATGGGGTCGTGGTCTCTTTTATCGCGAACGGGTTGGGAATCCTTCGCGGGCTCTCTATATGACCGTATAGTGTCGCTTCTACAACCGCCTTGAACGAGAACTGGAAACGGAATTGTATGAAGGCGGCAGACTTGAAGTACATGAAGCATTGTTGCCTGAAAAACAATAAAATAGCGCATCGTCATTCGTCATCGACATCATTTCAGCCGCAGGACGTCCACAGCTGGATAGGCCTTTCCTATGCATATCCATCAAGTACGGTCCGGTTGTAAGCAGAGCAGAGTAAAGCAAAGTGAAGTAAAAGTAAGCGAAGTAATAACATAATATGTAGGGGCGGAGACCTTGGTGGGTTTTCAAATAATACGTAAGGCAATTTGTGGGATGTTTTACAGGGGCCTGAGGGGGGATTCAAACAACGCGATTAAAACAATAACAAAAGCATTTTAATTCAATTCAAACCCAATTCAAATAACTTTATTTCAGACAATGTCCATACAATTGTATACATTTTATATTATTATTATTCACAATCACCATTTAATTAAATTTTTTAATATTTAAAAAAAAACCGTAAGTTGCGCATCATAATTGTGACTTCAGGTAAAAATGATCACTTGGGTGTAACGTAAAGTTTAGGGGGGTGCAGAAAAACGTTACGGCACGTTACATGGAGGGAGGAAGGTTTAAATATCTTCAAAAAATGCGTTACGTAAGAACTTGAACGCCCGCTTGTAGGAATTTAATTGTATTTGTAGTGGTAGGCCTCTTTTGCAGGAGGCCGCCTGGGGAAGTACCACACCTTTGCCAGTTATTCATCCGCCAAGCAGTAATGTCCAAACATTACTGTGTTCCGGTATGAAGGGCAATGTTACCAGCGAAATTACTGGGCATGATGAGATTCAACAACTCATATCTCAGGGTGATAGGCGCAGTGCAGTGCCGCGAAGAATTTTGAATTTTAAAATACTGGGTGGCACTGTGTCTGATATGGGCAATCATGATGCTTACCATCAGGCATCTGATGAGCTCGTCTTGTCACTCAATATCATAAAAAAAAAAAAAAAAAAAAAAAATTTTGACGACCTGAAACACTGACCATAATATATGGGTTGTCCACGTAACTCGTGTGTGCCCAATGGGCGAATTTACTCAAGCAGTGCAACGGGGAATGGGGGGTCTGTTAGAGTAGATAAGTTTATTATTATTATTATTATAATATTATTATAAGCTGCCGTGGAGTTACCGGCTTTAGAATAGTGCTCCACCATCTCTACCCGTGGTTGCCGTAAAAGTCGGCTAAGGGTTAACAGATCCAGAGGACGGGCAGCAGCGTCCTCTGCAAAAAAAAAAAAATAACCTACGAACTGCGCTCGACAACCCGCCTGCCAAGCGTGTCGAGTATTGGCAAAACCCCTCTTTATGGGGGAGGCCTATGTTCAGTAGTGGATTACCAACGGCTGAGATGATGATTATTATAAGCCTGATCTGTCCCACTGCTGGGCAAAGGCCTCTCTACCGTCAATCCACTTGTGGTTTATAGGGGTAAAGGTTAAGACGTTTAAATAAACCATCACGCTTGTCCGGGTTTGATGGGTGAGTTAAGATTAATACAAAATATTTTGGAACTGTGCCTGGTAGATGGCAATAGGTTCGACCTCTATGACATGGGTGGGACCAATAACATACTGGCGAAATGTGGGTGTACACCTCTGCCTACCGCTTCGGGAAAAAGGCGTGATTGCATATTCTGAAAAGCTTAACAGAACTATAATAAGATATTAATATAATAATAATAATATATTAACTAAAATATGTGTGATTAGCCCCTAAACGCTTGTGTGCACACACTTTCACACCTTTTTTCTAGATTCATGAGTTAGGCCCATAGGCTACAGAACTAACTTGCGATAATCTATAGGCCTTTTGAAACCATGCGCTACTCCGGTAATCTCTCGGTGGCAGTAGTGTTCGATCCAGACGGCCGCGTTCGAACTGGCTGAAGTCTCGTCCATGTTCACAATGGCGCATGTGAACTGCGATAATTGGCTCACTACCACCTTATAAACACAATTTCAAATTAAAATAATTATTCGCATATTCGCATAAATAATTATTCGCATAATTAATCATCATTTACATGATAATTATTATTGTTTACAACCCTCACTGCTGCGATCTTCCCATTGAGCTACAAAATGGGGTTCTTCAAAAGGAGAGTGAATATAGAGTTGGTCGGGTCGGCAACATACTGGCAATATCCCTGGTGTAGCAGGTATCCATAGGCGGTAACCGCGAGCCATCAGAGACACCGTCTGCTTGTGCCATCTATGTATGGCATAAAACAACTTCCACACACGGTCATCTGCGGATCTTATATACCAAAATAGACATAATATACCTATATTATATATATACTTAATGTAAGGTCACTTACGTAAAAGAACCCCTGACCAAAACTACGATTGACGAGCACTTCAAAAGCTTCCTTGTACATAACGTTGCCGCGTTCTTCTCTCAGGCACTGTCCTTGCTCTTTTCCAGGTCTGGAGTCAGCTACGACCATAATATATTATTATAATAAGAATGCTCCTATTTCCCTATTGTTACTTTTTAGTTAAGTTTTTTAGTATGTGGTGTAATAATAAAGAGTTTATCTATCTATCTATCTCCTCTTATTGGAAGAGGCTCAGTGAGTGGCGTGCCATTTCACTTGTTTCTACTGAAAACCGGCACAAAGTGGCACGAGCCCCCCATGGATTCTTCAAAAGAGTGAATCCAGCCTATTGACTATCGATTGTTATATTCTAAACCCATTTATTTCAGTATAATGGATGTTAACTACGGTTACTTTTCTCTACGCTATCATCTTTGTCACCGGTGACTTAAACAGTATTTACTTACGTTTCTACCGTGGCTTTCATTTTAAAGAAATACTTAGGCGTAGTGACGTCGATAATCCTTACCTTTGTAGAGAACGACAGCTATAGGTGAGAATTGCCTGACGCCAAACCGGTGCACGACAGCCTCGCGTTCAATCGGGTGCTGCGTGAGCATGTCGTTGATCCACGGCATGTAGTCGATCATGTTGAGGAACCGCGCCGGCGCGCCACACCCCGGCCCGCGCACGCTGAACCCCACCTGCCACCACATCATAACATGTACGATCATGTTGAGGAGCCCCCCCGCCCCGCGCCACACCCCGGCCCGCGCACGCTGAACCCCACCTGCCACCACATCATAACATGTACGATCATGTTGAGGAGCCCCCCCGCCCCGCGCCACACCCCGGCCACCCATGTGATACGTACCAGCCTCCAGTATCCCCACGACTGTCGAGTGACGAGCGCCACGCCGCCGTCCCAGATACAAGGCGGCATGGGCCGCTCCGTCTGGGCACAGATCGATATAGCTGGGATCATCTTCTCGTACATAAGCTGCAACATTCATACCATACTATGCAGCACTTAAACCGAATATTATCATACTAAGCTATGTATTGTTTACCTCGTGTTTGTGGTAGAATTCATCGCAAGCTTTATCCTCGAGATAAGTCACTTTGTACGCTTCCTTCTGCAACTCCTTGTTTTCTGCAAGTTAAAGAGTTAGTTATATTTCATTCGCACTTACACTTACATAATAACATGTATAGGTAGAATGGGAAGTAACTCACCGTCCGTCATTTTAACAGCATATAGGTCGGAGTATGCGGCCGCGCCGGATACGGGGAGACAGACCGGCAGCACAGGCGCTGTACAGACAAAACATTAATATCAAAGTCTGCAGTTGTTCTCCATCAATGCAATCTTTTTATACTTTGAATAATATATTATGATGGTCGTGTCCATGAATATGCAGTTACCAGAGTTCTCGCCGACGCCAGTCTCGCCATTAGTGTAGAGCTCCAGTAGAGCAATGGTCGCGAGCGTCCCGCGCTCCTCGAACTCTGGATGTAGGACGTAATCGATCACGTCCAGCGCGTACTTGATGCTGCTGCTGCGCCACAAGATGAGCTTCGTGTTGTTCCTGTGAGCAATGCCATGTGATCACTACACTGCTCCACACGCTGTATCATCTTTATATGAGACGATGCTCACTGCAGCTGGCGCTGTTCTATCCGAGCCATGTCCTCGGCTGGAGCGATGGCGTACGCCGGGTGGATCAGCACCGCAGACGTTATGGCGTACCGCATCTGACCTGCCATATCTGTGGAATAAACAAAGATATTGTATTGAGTTTCGATACTAAGCAGATGATAATTGTTGATTGCAAGAGAACATTAAATTTGATATTAAAATAAGTTACTGCAGACTGTAGACATAACCGAGCAGATTAGCTAGTTGAAGTGGCAAGTGGCCATTGCCACTTGCATTGCCATTACCATTGGCAGGGTGCATATAGCTCGCATAACTGATGGGCGATGGCCCTGTAAGATTATTGAATGGAAATCACTTACCGGCAAGCGGCAGCATATAGGACGTTCACCCTCAAGGTGGACAAATGACCTATAAATACAGCAGGAACACGCAAGATGCAAGCCGCTTACATCCACACCGGATGGAAGTCTATGAGGGAGGTACGGGGGTGGACGTTTTACAGTTGAAATGATGATGATGATATAAGTGCTTACAGAAGCTGTGCTGCACGACGCCGAGCCACGGGAACCTTCCAATGTCCGCCGCGGTGCCGTCTGGGAGCTGTTCCTCGCCGTCCGACGAACATCGGATATTCTCCCATTGTACGCTGTTGGTTATCTTTACTGGAAGTCACAAAATACATGAACATTCTCGTGAACTACTTATTGCCTAATTATTACTTTGAAATATGCTTTACAAATATAAAAACACGTGCTTCGGAAGGTACGTGAAGTTAAACCTGGCTGTCGTCGCAGTCTATAATCTTATCGGTCAAGAAGTCTTCGAAGAATCTGAAAATTGACATTAGGAGAACAGAAGAAGGAAATAGGTTAACATACGAGACAAACGAGTAAATTAAAAACAATGGTTTTGAACTTACTTTCAAGTAAGACGATCGCCAAAAGAAACAATTTGTTAACACCTCTCGAATACATTTTCGAACGCAAGAGACACCTATCATATGAACCTTTTATAGTATACTGAGAATGAAACCTCGTTCTCAAAAGAACAGTTTTTGTTTACAAAATGAAGTTTACAATTTCAAGATGATCGAATCATAGCTATCCACAGTTTGCGCTTTTTCCCATGGTAATGTTAAATAAGACAATGCCTTTCTATATTCATCACAGAATAATTTATTGATCAATAACTGCTGTTGTCAAAGCGCTTCGCAAACAGGGCCACTTCAGTCGAAGAAACCAAACTTATTTGAGAAACTATCAACTTTTTGAAAGATTTCGTTTAAAGTTGCTAGTTGCAACAACTTAAATTCCCAGTTTACCACAATTATTTTATTTGTATGTCATAGACAGCAAACAAGAAGACGGTGTGCCTGATGGCTCGTGGTTACCGCCACCTATGGATACCTGTAACACCAGGGATATTGCCAGTATGATACCGACCCTTCAACACTCTATTCACGCTCCTTTTGAAGAGCCCCATATTGTTGCTCTACGGCAAGACCGCAGCAAACTGTAACTTTTTAGTAATCTCTAAGATCCAAGTGATACAGAACTTTGCCGTATAAATTCTATAATCCAGAGGACGGGCAGCAGCGTCTTATGCGTAAAACATCGAACTTCACTCGCCAACCCGCCTGACAAGCGTGGCGAGTATTGTTTACAAAATAGTGTATACAAACCCCCCAATCGCCTATGTCCAGCAGTGGGCTTCCTACGGCTGAGATGGTGGTGATGAAATTCTATAATTCTCGGATCTACCATGACTAAACATAAAAGTATTACATGTGATTGTTTGTGCTACTTTTTCAAAGCTTTCATTACAGGGGACCACTTGACAAGAGCCAATATGTGTTCAATCAACAAAAGTCGCGTGTGTTTGTAGACGAATCTAGTTTAACGAGTACAGTAGAGGTACATACAGGCTGTCTACGTTATTTTTGACCGTAATCTTCCGTAAGAGAACTATTAATTTATCTGTGCTTTTACCATCTACTTATTATGGTGAAACAGGAACTATTAGTTAATCTGAAACTATAGCACCACCTTGGTCAATTGATTTAAAGAAAAAGGTACGTTCTCCCAGCGCTTACTCAACAACTGGCACATGCAATTATTATTTGCTCAGTGTGAAGTTTGCACAGTGCAATATAATGAACAACAAAGATAAAGACGTATCTAAGACCGAAGTGCGATCGAGACAACAATATTATGTCGCTCGTACGACCTAACTTTACTGACGTAACTGGACCTAATGGGACCTAATTTAAGCTTTCCATGTTTGAGAAGCCAGTATCTCATCTCCCCTTTTCTTTAAATCAATGCCTTGGTTACATTCATTGTGACCGCAAACAGCAGATGTTTTGTATTCCCCTGTTTCCTCCGAATATTATAACGAAGTGACTATTTGTACGGGTACTGGACGAATAAATTATATTTATTCGTACATTTATTGGATGCTTATTCATAAATAGAAAATAAAATCACATTAAAATTTAGATTGGAATATACAAATTAGAGATAGAGCCTCTATTTCTGATTTATATATATAATGTATGACAACGTAAGTAATAAATACTTATGTTGGATTAAAGTTTTTTGTAAATTATTATTATGATATATAGACAAAATGAATGCTCATTTTAAAGGCGGCCATGTAATATAATACACAGCAAACCGACTTCTGTAGGTTAGGTTTAAGGTTTTTTTTTTTATTTATTTTTTCGCATTCTAATTTGAAAAAATAAAATTATTCGTCCGACTTCTGTACGAATAATAATAAATTGTTCGTACGGTAACCGTATTAATAGACTCAGCCATATTATAAACCCATTCTATAAAATTTATATCCTAATATTTTTATAGTGAAGTAACCTCCGAAAATCCCAGCTTTACTCGCGTGATAGGACGTTCACTAAAAAAAATGTAGAGTTTATAATTCAAATATTCATCTTTAAAATATCAGGATATATAGGTAAATATATGTAATAGGTTTACTGTATTCGAAGAAAATAGGGGAATACAAAACATCGATTTAGTAAATTTTCCATAGGATTGTGTCAAACTGCTAAGAGATCCTCTTTCCTATTAAATATTGATGAAAATCAACAGCCGGGAAGCGGTGCGCCACATAATCTTATACCTATATGTACTTACTTATACGAAAAGAGAAACGTGTGAGGCCGGAGACCTGCCTTTTGTTTGAACTGTTTGTTAGCTGTGGCTATTATACCTTCACCGGTTTTATATAGAGAATATTATGTTCCTAATAAATAGTGAACGGACGTCTTTATTCTTCTTTCATTGTTAACATTTATTATTAGCGTTTGCTTGAAGCCAGATACGCATTCAGGTCTTGAGTTAGGTACGTATGTTAAGAGGCCCCTTATAAATCCTACTATCATATCCTACTAATGGTTTATTCCACTTTGTTCACCTCGTTTAGACCCTGGAATAACACACAGGGCACTTTTATCACAATATTCCCACGGGAACGAGGAGTACGCGGGTGAAGCCGCGGGGAACAGTTAGTTCTTTATGCTATAGAGTTTCTTGATTATTCCCTCGTAAGGGTTAGGTAGAGGTACCGCTATTACCTACCGTAATTCTTTCTTTATACAATGTATAAAAAACAAAGTATCTTCTCGCTGTCTGTACCTACGCTTAGATCTTTTAAAGTTCACAACGGCTTTTAATGCGGTTTTCATCATAAACAGAGTGATTCTAGAGGAAGGGGTATATGTAGCTGTGCCCCGCGGTTTCACCCGCCCAGTCTTCGTTCCTGTGGGAATATCGGGAAATTGTACTTTTTATGTTATTCTAGGGTCTAAGTCTAAACTATCTATATACCGAATTTCAGCCCAATCAGTTTAGTAGTTCTTTCCGGGAAGGAGTAACAAACATCCATCTATTCATCTTCACAAACTTTTGCATTTATAATCTTAGTAGGATGTACCTGGAGCGAAGCGAGGGCGGATCGCTAGTAAATTTCAAATAAGCCATATTTGAAGTTACATCATTCCCATGGCCCTGATTTCCTGATAAAGTTGGTACTCGTTACGAATATAAACAGGAGAACGTTAAAACTATTACCAGTGGTAATAGAATGCTGGTATTTGACTAGAACAAATCATAAATAGCATCGAGGCTCAGTGACTCAGTGGTGTACGGCTTCAAAGCCGTGGTCCCTGAGTTCAAATCTCATTGACATGCGGACTTTTTGCCTGCGCACTACCGCGTTTCTGTCTCCAATAAGATTATATTATGAAGGAAGATGCGGCAGTCTGGGTCAGTGTAATATAGTATATGGTATAATAAATTACAATTAATTATTTATTATAAGACCTCCAAGGCCTGACCAATCTAATCTAATCTTTCTTTCTGTTTCCTGATCTTTATTAGACTCGCGTTATCAACCCAAATAAAGTACATTTCGGATGCCTGCACGATTCGTGTCGTAAACTTTGAGCTCGTAACGCATTATGCGTCGTAAAATAGCTTGGTTTTTGGTATGTTCTTGTCTTTTTACTGATGGGAATTAGAACAGCTACATAATAAAGTGTTCTAATTTTCTAATTCCCATCTAATCTAGAGCTCGTTTTGTAACTTAACGGGGATCGAATCCGGGGCCGGCGGTACAGAAAGCAGACTACCATCTACGAGTACGAACGAGGCTGTCGTAACCAACTTAAACTGCGTATTACAAAGACGTAAGTTACTTAAGGGAGTGCGCCTCCCCTTCTAGACAACTTACTTGCAATAGAAAAAAAATCTTAAATTCGCAAAAAAAAAAAAACGACTTTCCATACAAATATGCCGAGAAGTTATTTTTGTTCATATTTCGAAATTCTTTCTTATGAAAGTTGTTCAGATTGAGGATGCACCCCCTTAAAAGTATAACTACAATTTTTTAACACGTTACATAATGTCTACTTGACAGTGTAAAGTGAACCTAATCCTAACAAACGAATGTAACCAAACCAAATGTTGTACAACTATCAGCTGACAAAATTAAGCTTCACAAGTTTTTTGAGCGTTCTTCTTGTAGAGGTATCTTTCCGAACGCACGGTAGACTCATTACTGTTTATATTCATTGACGTGCAAAAGTGTCAGATTGTGACCTATTTGAATAAATCTTTTTGAGTTTGGTTGAAGTGATTATAGTGACATTAAAGTTACATATTATCGGTAATTTGTCCCCTAATGATTACGAGGCTTAAAACTAAAAAAAATTAAGCCCCTGTTTGCAACACAGATTGTCTAAATAAGTGGTAATATGACGTAATATTAAAATAAATGATGGTTGAAAGATAGTCACGATCCAGCGCCCGGCGTGTGTTTGTGCCCATATTGAATGCCACAAACTCGAACGGTAGTGAAAGTGATCACGTCATGGGTGGTTTTCGGAACACGATTGAAAAACTACATAATATAATTTGTTGATAATAATTGCACAAAGGCTATAAAAAGGTGTAGAACCTTGTTTGTGGTTGTAGAACTCAAGAGAAATAGAACAACGAAAAAAGAAATTGTAACTTTCGCAAAGAATGTAGATTAAAAAAAAAATGGTCCAGCGGATCGGTTTAGTAGGAGAATTCGATTTAATATTTTGTAAAATTTGCAATTCTTTTGCAAATGTTCAGAAAATTTCAGTCAAATTTCTAACTAATAGTTGACTTGTGTTGAAAATAAATTGCCTGCGGATGAAAAATGAATTAAGCCGATTTTAACGATTGGTAATTTTTGTAATCATTGGTCGAATTAAACAGAGATCAAAGAGCCAGAGAAAATAATTTGATACCTGTTGAAAGCCGTTAATTACATCTACTTTCATTATCTACTGTATATACTTACATAGTAGGTAGCTACATACATAAATATCTATGTCATTACCAATTCTTAATGGATTATTCGTGTTGTAGAATAAGCTATTCTCCTATTTTTTCAAATATTTTTTAAAATGCTCATATATATCAGATAATCAAGGATTATTTTTATTTCTGCAAAATATACCTGCTAAATGTTAAAAAAAATATATCAAAAATTTGACTTAAAATATACGCGCCAAAACACCGACCGCCATGATGGTGGCGGCGACTGACGTCATATAAACTAAAATGAAGAAATGTCAAAATGCCAGTTTGTCTTGTACTCTTGTAGTGATTTAATATAATTTAATTTCAAGTAAAAATGAGTTTTTATAGCCCATATCGTTGGTGTGTAGCGTTGAATTGTAAAAATTCTACGTTGAAGACTCCAGAAAAGTTATTTATTAATGTGCCGACCGACGTTTCTATGAGAAATGTTTGGTTGGAACTCGCGGGACGAGATCCTGTAAAATATTCTAAGAAATCTCATTTATATCTTTGTGAGGATCACTTTGACGTAAGTACATAAGCTTTTTTTATTGATTTTTATTTAAATTACGATATTACTCTCTTTTTTACTATGTAAACGAGACTTTGAGGTTATTTTTACTACATAGCTCGGTATCATTGCTCTGCTTAGCTAAATAACCTACAATAATTATTAACATTTGTTTTTAGCTAGAGCAAGACATGGAAAATTATATGCAATATAAAATAATGGGCTCAGTAAAGAAAATCAGAATGAAACCTGGCATTATACCATCTAAGTTTAATAATATACCCATTGTGAGTCCTGGCCAGGAAGCAGAGAGCTCTTCAACAAGTGTACAACCTGGTTCATCAACATCACGTAAGTATATTTTATTTACCAAGCTTTGATGGTGCTAAAATGATAAAATATATTTAAACCTAAAGGGAAATTTTGTTTCTAACTGAAATCCTACCATTTACATCGTGTCATAGAGAGGTTGTGAATCTCAGCCAAACACCATTTACATCATGTCATACAAGAGGTAATCCCAGTCAAACAGAAGAGAGTGCTTTAATAAATAACCATACAGCCCACTTTATTAACTCAACTTAAGTTTAATGATGATCACTCACCATCGCATTACTTTAAATTATTACAATGGAAAGGCTGCTCTACAGATTCTTATCTATTGTTTTCAGATGTTGTGGAAGTGGAGGAAGATGAAAATATTTCACACAAGGCAGATAAAGAAGTTCAAGTACAGATAATGCCAGTTATGGAATACAAAGCTGTCCAAGTGAATTTATCTGCCCATTATAGAAGCAAAGCAACACAAATAAATTTAAAAGTGCGGCACAGCACTACATCTCCAATAAAGTTAAGCACCTCAGTTGCCACTTCACCACTCATTAAAATGAGCACTATAGATGTACCAAGTACATCAGGTATCACAAGACCAGCAAAAAGGAAATTGTCTACCTTGTTCGAAGACCAGTCTGATAGTGAGATATCATTTACTCCATCAGTATCTGGATCAACGAGTCAAGACTTCTCTCCAATAAAAGTCACAACATCTGACAGTAGTTTGCCTGAAGAAATTCAGAGGGACAAGAAAACGAACTTAGAAAACACAATCTTAAAAATAAAGAAAAAGCCTAGACTCTATATTGGTATCCCTAAGGAACTTTATTTTTTACTAAATATCATACAAACACAGACAAACATTTCTGAGGCAAATATTTTGTTGTGTTTGACAAAAATTAGGCTAAATAGCTCATTTTCACAAATATCTGATGATTTTGGTTTGTCACTATCACAAGCAAGTAAACTTTTTTCAACCAACATAATACCAATCAGTAAAGTAATGTTACCTTTTATTAGATCGTTTACAACGGAGTCAATAAAATTAAATTTACCAATAGCATTTAGACATAGATATAATAAAGTAAGTTGTATAATAGATTGTTTGGAGATAGAAATACAGAAACCCACTAATGCAGTCCACCAAGCACTGACTTGGTCCGAGTATAAGAAGGCCAACACAATAAAATATTTGGTTGCTTGTACTCCAGATGGATTAATAAGTTTTATATCTGCAGGATATGGCGGAAGAGTAACAGATGTACATTTATTCGAACACTCCAAATTTTTAGATACTCTCCCATCAAACACATGTGTCTTAGCTGACAGAGGATTCAAGCACATTGAAACATATTTGTCTAAAAAGAACATAACTTTATTAAGGCCCCCAAGTGTTGGTAGTGGTTCCAAACTGTCAAAAGCTGAGGTACTTCAGACAAAAGAAATAGCAAGCCTCCGGATTCATGTGGAAAGGGTGATCCGAAGAATCCGGGAGTTTGCTTTTTTAAAACCACATTCTGTGGTTAACATAAATTTAGTTCACCTTCTTGATGAATGTATTACTACTGCATGTGCTCTGATTAACATACAAGATAGTCTTATTAAATAAATACATATACAATTTTTTTTTAAACTTTTATTTATACCCATAATATCCCAGCCAACTGTTCAAACCAGATATTGACATATGCTATTTATTACATTAAAGTGGACAGTATGTAATTGATATAACCATGTAGTAGAAATATTAGGTTTTTCATGATTTTGGTAACTTGCATGAGCTAGTTAGAAATGCAAAAGTAACTCTGGCAGTCTGTCTGTTACTTCTTTTCTCTTTATCCTATGAACAAGTTTGGTTAAAACTCAGTATAGAGGAGATAAGTTTGAGGATTTTATCTAAGGTGTGGTTTGAGGTCCGGGGGCATAGGTAATAAAGATTCATCCTAAGACAAGGTACTGTAGCTAGTGGTAGAAGCCTTGGGCTAAAGCATATAAAATAAAACAATACACATAAATACTTACAAGTTCTATATTTTGGTACTTTCATACAAAATTGGATATATATTATTTTTCCAAAAAGGAACAATTTTGTCCAAAAGTTCCTGTACTACTTTTCTATCATACTGCACCTCTACAATACTGACATCATTGGAAGTCTCAAAATCACTACTCGCAACACAAAAAAAACTTTTTTCTGCTTTTGCACAGAACATTTGCATTTGCACTTGTGCCATATATTTTTTGGTCACAGCACCATCCTTAATATAATTTGTTAAAGTTTTTACACTTGTTGGGCACTTTATTTCTACCAAAGTACTTTTTTTATAGATGCCATCAGGTGAGCCTGCAATCATAGGATATGTTTCTGAAATAGAAAGACCACATTTTTCAATCTTATGGCCCAATTTTTTTTCTACTGTTTTCCTTACTTTTTCTTCTAATTTTTGCCCTCTTTTCATTGCTGAAGTTAGTGGAGTCCTTGCTCCAAGAATAGCCGCTACTAAGGAGCCATCCACAGTTTTGCATTTGCTCACTTCGTAGCATTTTGATGCTGTAACTCTTCCATAACGTAGCTCATACCAAAAGCTTGTTTGATGCTGGTGCCTTGTCTCTTTTTCAGCATTTCTTAAGTTAATATCATTAAATACACTACTGATATTATTTAAAAATGAATTACAATCCAGTCTTTCATTAAATTTGCACATCAAATAATGTAAAGAAAGCATATTAATTTTTTTTTCAGCATAGTTAATCTCATGTTTGAGCAGCTGGCATGAGCTTATTTTTCTTTTTTTACATTCAGTCACAAAGATTTCTGCGACACTTTTATGTGGTGCTACTTCTGGGGTTTGAGTACTACTTCCTTTTCTTTTCTTCAATATGTCCTTAGCAAGTAATATTTTTAGAGAAGATCCAACTTTAGATAAAGTAGATTTCCTCCAATAGCACTCAATAGCAGTGCAAGGTGGCTCTTCACTCCGACGATGACACCACATTAAAAAAGCAACAGCATGCTTACAACCACCTTCAGATGCTGGACAGTCATGGCATACTACACTTTTAATTTCTTCTTCCTGTTCATCAACAGTAAGTGTGCAAGAGTATGGCTTGGAACGCACTTTGTGTTCAGGACACATTTTGCATTTGACAACGCATGTCTGCTGATCTCTTTTCAGCTGCACATACCCAACAGCATCATCGCCATACGTTTCTCTGGCTGACCTATAAAAAAAGATGAAAAGTTACGATACCTACTTATTGTTTACACATAACCTCAAAACACGTAAGGATACTTTCATACACAATAAAACTATTTAGTTTTAAATACAAGTTGTAATTTAAATACATTATACTTACATAGCTGTTTTGATATTTCTGCATTCGGCAGAAAAAAAGTCGGTATTACACGCAAAGAACTTTGCAATCATTACCGCATCTATTTTCGGGAGATTAGTACTTTCGGCTTTTACAAAACCGACGTCCATTTTAATTAAGTAAAACTAACGTATTAAAATATTAAATCTTTTAAATTTAAGCTTCAAAACACATTAAACTCAATAAAAATATTAAATTTCTATGAGCGCTGGTAGGTAAGTAGTTTGTTGTTTGTAAAACGAGTGACGGACGACGAGCTTTAGTGAAATTGACGTCACATCATGGCGGTCGGCGTTTTCAATCACGTGACATACAGATAATGAAACCTCAATTTTAATTTTGAAAAATAAAATTAACCTTAGGTTTTCATGGGAAAATAACTTTATATTTGCATTTTCCGTGATGAAAACTATCCAAGTAATATAATTTCATAATTTATTGTTGATATAAGAAAATGGCCTATTATATACCTACTCGTACTTGATTCCATAGTGGATTTCATTAATTATTTATTTTTAAAATAATCATGAATCTTAACATAACAAAGAACCTCCGGTTAATAAATCATTGAAAGGGTTTCCCTTTGATAAGGCACGTGGGCCGGCCTTCTGTTTCTTTTTTATTAGTCCCGCATGTTCCAAACAGGGGGATAGAACAAAAGAGCCGCATGCGCATGCATAATAATGCATAATTCATGGGTTATTTGATGGCGTTCGTGCTATATCCTTCTTTATTGTTTTAATTTAACAACTGTTGGGGAAAAGTCACGCTCACGGAGGCTTTTGTGAAAGTTAAGGTGCCTTTCGGCGGTCGTCTGCATGCGGCAATTGCAAGTCACGGTGATATTTAAAAAATCGGCGACAGTATTTAGTTTGGCAATTGTAAACGGCTATGGAATAACTTTCATAACATTAAAACTGTCCTTCACCTCCAATCAACTAAACCGACCAACTGGTTGTACAGATGAAGGGTTTTTTTCCAATCTAGCCAACTGGTTGATCATATATTTTATTTTGAAAAAAATTGTTCATTAAAACATAAATATAACTTATTTATTATAGAAGTAATTAATTTTATATTTTAAGAAGTCGCCTGATGGTATCTAATTTATTATACGTACTGGTCTATAGGATTGTTTTAAACGGACCAGGTGCCTGTATTGAAAAAAAAGACAAAACAATTCTACATCTACCTAAGTACTTACTATTATAGTACCTTAAGGCGCGGTGCTAAGCAAATTCGGTCTCTCGCTAACACCAACCCACATTTTTAAAAATAAAAATATACACCATGTAATTACGTAAAATAAAGACAACTAAGTTCTAGAAAATAACAACACAAAGATTCAGTAAAAAAAATCAATTTAATCTAAACGAGTTTTCATGTATAAAAACCTGCACAAAGAAAAAAAATCTTTGAAATAAAAAGGCACTGAAAACCTTTTTTGGTTAAATTGGATTTTTTACTGAATCTTTGTATTGTTATTTTCTAGAACCTAGTTGTATTTATTTTACGTAAATACATGTTGTAGTTTTTAATCTTCAAAAATGTGGAAACGTGTGAGCGAGGGGGCGAATTTGCTTTGGACAGCGCCTTAAGATAACATCAACGAAGAAGCGAAAGTTGTCAGGATAGGTCAGGAATCTTTGTATTGTTATTTTCTAGAACCTAGTTGTATTTATTTTACGTAAATACATGTTGTAGTTTTTAATCTTCAAAAATGTGGATACGTGTGAGCGAGGGGGCGAATTTGCTTTGGACAGCGCCTTAAGATAACATCAACGAAGAAGCGAAAGTTGTCAGGATAGTAGCAAGTGGAAAGAAATAGTCTCTGCCTACCCCAACGGGAACAAAACGAGACTATATATAGGTATATAGTCACGTATTTGCGGGAACACATTTATTTAATTCCCTAGTCATAAGAATATTGTATCTTTGCGTATCCTCCGTTGGGAGTCCTTAAAAATAAATAAATAAATAGAACGCTCCGAAAATTCATAGATCAGACATGTCAGCCTATAGAAAATCTAAGGTCAACAGGAAAAGGTTATTATTAAGTTATCAGAATTAACATTATTGCGATCCATGCTTAATTAAATTAAGCTCTACATAAATTAATCGGTGGTTAAACGAGTTTTGAAAATGTTGCCCACAAATTATAATTATAATAAGTCTGATTATAACATTCCATTCTAAATAGCAAGTCGAATGATCACTTTTTTTACGATCGGTTAATATGTTTTGTCGTAAACATTTATCATACAAATGATACGGTCTTTTTATAGGTTTTGATTCTGTTGAAAGCTGTTTTTAAAAAGTTTTAGCTATAGAAATTAAGTCCGTGTAATCATTTCAAATGGAAAGGTGTTTTTCTCCAATAAAACATAATTTGATTCCCGCCGTCTGTACCTTTTCTTTTTCTCTTTAAGCAAGTATTTCCTCTTTCTGCATGGTTGTCTGGAAGAGATCCCTCAGAGCGATAAGACCGCCAATTGTTACACTGTTTCTGGTTTTTACTTTTTGTAAATATTGTTTTTGTATTGTGCTAATCTAATCTACCTCCACTGCCTCGGTGGCGTAGTGAGCGCAAGCTGGACTGCCGATCATGAGGTCTCGGATTCGATCCTCAGATCAGGCAGTAACATGGGACCAACAACCTACTGGCGAAATGTGGGTATACGTACCTACAATAAGACTAAGTCTTGTGTACACCTCTGCTTATCCTTTGGGAAAAGGCGTGATTTTATGTTGTTTTATTATTGTAATGTTTTCGATTAAGTTTGTATTTATTTCTCTGCCCGTGGCCATATAAAGCAGCGTTCCTATTGTACCCCTAAAGCCCTTTGACTCGACCCCACGCTGATCGGTTAAGCCGATACACCATGCTCGCTCGCCATAGGCACAGTTCCAATTAAACCTTGCCCTCGCTAACCATGGTTACCATGGCGATGGATGGTAACCTTTATCGAATTTTCTGTACACTTTGATGTATCTGCTTACTGTGTTACCTTTTTATTTATCTGTGGATATGTAGACCTCGGTGGCGGAGTGGTACGCAAGGTACTACCGATTATGAGATCCCGGGTTCGATCCCCAGATCAGGCAGTGTTATTTATTTATAATTCAGCACAAGGCTAGGACTAACTTAATGCTAAAAAATCATTTTCTGTCCGTTATACTGGCGAAATGTGGGTGTATCTACTATGGGACTGAGTCCTGGGTACACCTCTGCCTCTGCCTACCCCTTCGGGAAAAAGGCGTGAATGTATGTTTATGTTTTATGTTTATCCTGAAAAATGGAGAAAATGTAACATAAATCGGGTAGGGTGCAGACAAAGGAAAATGTTTGAAGACAATTTTGTATAAAAACAAATAATAAAATGAACACAAACGTGTTTAAAAAAATAGTAGATTAGTAGCCAAGGGCTGCAATTGATGCTTACACCCGAGCTAACTACTCTGCTTTACATCTCGATTGTGAGGTAAGTAGAAAAACACCGGCATTACAAGAATAAAACATTTTAAAGTAAAAGTTTTCTATTCCCGCCTTTTTTCATCTCTTTTTTAAATTATTTTTTTCAAGAACGAAATTGAGCTTCGTAGTTCGATATTTAAAATTGATGACTATTATACTCATACGAAGACAAGGAATAGCGAAGCGACCTCTTTTGTCATTGGCCTGAATGCATGATGTCTATTGCCAGTATGATGGTTAGATGTACGCAAACTTTTTGAAAGAGTGAAGTTTTTTTTTAATTACTTACCGCCCTAGGGCTTTTCTAGCTACATTATTACCCTAGAGCGCTAATTGGTCACTTACAAGCCCCATTTGGGGGTAATAAGGACCTACTTACCGAATATGAGAGATGTAATAGTAGATTAGTAGCCAAGGGCTGTAAGGCATCAATTGCAGCCCGAGATATTTAGGCGCACGAGCGCAGCGAGGGCGCCTATACTTCGAGGGTGCAATTGATGCTTACACCCGAGCTAACTACTCTGCTTTACATCTCGATTGTGAGGTAAGTAGAAAAACACCGGCATTACAAGAATAAAACATTTTAAAGTAAAAGTTTTCTATTCCCGCCTTTTTTCATCTCTTTTTTAAATTATTTTTTTCAAGAACGAAATTGAGCTTCGTAGTTCGATATTTAAAATTGATGACTATTATACTCATACGAAGACAAGGAATAGCGAAGCGACCTCTTTTGTCATTGGCCTGAATGCATGATGTCTATTGCCAGTATGATGGTTAGATGTACGCAAACTTTTTGAAAGAGTGAAGTTTTTTTTTTAATTACTTACCGCCCTAGGGCTTTTCTAGCTACATTATTACCCTAGAGCGCTAATTGGTCACTTACAAGCCCCATTTGGGGGTAATAAGGACCTACTTACCGAATATGAGAGATGTAATAGTAGATTAGTAGCCAAGGGCTGTAAGGCATCAATTGCAGCCCGAGATATTTAGGCGCACGAGCGCAGCGAGGGCGCCTATACTTCGAGGGTGCAATTGATGCTTACACCCGAGCTAACTACTCTGCTTTACATCTCGATTGTGAGGTAAGTAGAAAAACACCGGCATTACAAGAATAAAACATTTTAAAGTAAAAGTTTTCTATTCCCGCCTTTTTTCATCTCTTTTTTAAATTATTTTTTTCAAGAACGAAATTGAGCTTCGTAGTTCGATATTTAAAATTGATGACTATTATACTCATACGAAGACAAGGAATAGCGAAGCGACCTCTTTTGTCATTGGCCTGAATGCATGATGTCTATTGCCAGTATGATGGTTAGATGTACGCAAACTTTTTGAAAGAGTGAAGTTTTTTTTTAATTACTTACCGCCCTAGGGCTTTTCTAGCTACATTATTACCCTAGAGCGCTAATTGGTCACTTACAAGCCCCATTTGGGGGTAATAAGGACCTACTTACCGAATATGAGAGATGTAAAATACATTTTTCTTAAACAGCCTGCATTATGACCATGGGAATTAACAAACTTGACAAAGTGTGGGTGTACGTATCTACTATATTATTGGTCTACGAGCTCATTGCAGATAGGCACAGTTCCTGAGTCCCTAGGGACTCAGGCACCGAGCACAACTCCAGGTTTCATGTTACTGAGATAATTCCTAGCGGTAGCGCTTGCAAACACTACGACGGTGAGCTAAAAAGTACTAGGAGATAATAAACCAGGAGGTGAAAAGTCAAAGTACAACTATTACCTGTAGAACAAAAAAATATTTTATAAGATAATCGTGTATTGTACTGGTAGAACAACCAGGAATTATTTTTCCTTCTTGTTCTACTGGTAGAACAATAGAACTAGGCACCCTAGGCAACTAGTCATCTAGGCAGTGTATTAGATTCATGGATTTTATCCTACTAAAATTATAAATCTCAAATTTCAGTAAAATGTAAAAACTTACGTTTTTAACAGGTGAACAAAACGCTTGCGAGTTCTAACTCACCTCCAGCGCCATCTAGCGCGGTTTTGGTTAGATTGATGGATGTTTGTTACTCTTTCACGCCAAAACTACTGAACATATTGGGCTGAAATTTGGTATGCAGGTATAGACTACGCGGGTGAAACCGCGGGGCACAGCTAGTGTATGATATTTATTTGTGTATCATCCTTTGTTAAGTGTAATATGAATAACTTAACCTCGATTGTCTATTTAAAGTTAATATTTGTATAAAGCCTTGTCCTTATTGTGTTCCGTTTGATGAAGCCTTCATGCGTTACTTGGAAGGTCGTACCAAATTGAGTCTGTCATCAATAACATATATTTTATGAATTACTAGTTGTGTCCCCCGGTTTCACCCGTGTAGTCTTCGTTCCCGTGGAAATATCGGGATGAAATGTACCCTATGTATTATTCCAGGGTCTAAGTTATCTACATACCAAGTTTCAGCTCAATCGGTTCTGTAGTTTTGGCGTGAATCCATCTATCCATCCATCCATCCTCACAAACTTTCGCATTTATAACAATAGTGGATTAGGAGGAAGTAGGATTGTTTAAGATAATATTAGTAGGATTGGTAGAGTTGGCTGCCTCGGTGGTGTAGCGGTTGCGAGCTCTACTGCCGATCATGTGGTCCCGGGTTCGATCCCCTGGTCAGGTGTTATTGGATTTTTCCATTACGAATAACCTCAATGACAGCCTGGAGTGTGGAGCTGTGCCTGGTAAACTTGTTGTTATTCTTTTCATTTTTTTCTTCAAATAATCGTCAAGTCACAAAAAGTATCAATACATTATATCTAGTGCAACAATTGGCGGTCTTATTGCTAAAAGCAAAGTAGGTAATCGCTAAAAGAATAATATGGACATATTTAGTACAGTATCCAATGACTTACGATTCTAACACCAATAAAAAAGCTGGTTTGTACAGTCAGATAAAAAACTTCCAAAAAAAAAAAATAGTTTACCGTATTTTAAAAATGGTTTTAACTATTAGAAACCCACGAAGATGTAAAATTCCTGCTACGATTATAATGCCCATTAAGAATAAATAACAATCTGTTATCAGTAAGGAGGCGTGCATCATATCTTTGCCTATTAAAAACAACATAATTCAAAATGTAACCGAATATGAACACGTTCGCGTTGGGCGGTAAACACCTTAAACGACACAACATAAAATAATCTCCGCATGTTTAATTTAGCTCCTAAACTATAAATTAAAGTAAAATAAATAAAAATTTGACGATGACTTTAATGTCCGTTGCTAGATAGAGTTATAAAACGGATTCCAATCACCACTATCTGAATGAAAGTGGTTGAAATTGGAACTATATCGTACTAATATTATAAATTGCTGTGCCCCGCGGTTTCACCCGCGTAGTCTTCGTTCCCGTGGGAATATCGGGATAAAAAGTACTTTTTATGTTATTCCAGGGTCTAACTATCTATACACCGAATTTCAGCTCAATCGGCTTAGTAGTTTTAGCGTGAAAACGGAACAAACATACACACAAAAAACAGTGCTAGCGCTGTTTTTTTTGTGTTATCTCGATGGCGCTGGAGTTAAGTTAGAACTCGGTAGCGTTTTGTTCACCTTATAACAACGTAACTTTTTTACATTGTATTAAGATTTGAGATTTATAGTATTTATTTATTTATTTATTATTAATTATTAATTACAATAGTAAACTTACAGCATAGCCAAAGCGTTCACAATGTTATACTAAAAACAATTTTCTTATAAATAGCCCAAATGGGGTCCACATGGATGTGTAAGATATGAGAAAGTTTGTAAGGATGGACGGATGGATATTTATTACTCTTTCACGCCAAAACTACTGAACCGGTTGGGCTGAAATTCGGTACCTATATAGATAGTTCAGAGCCATAGCCATATTATAACACTTAAGATACTTTTATGCTTTTTTTTTACATACTTTCGTACTTATTTCCACATTGAGTGGTCGGCTAAACGATTTAGTATTACAAAGACACTAGCGCCCCCGCCCAAGTAGTATTAGACTTTATATCGTAGTTGGTTTATATTCGATACATTATTCATCGAGAAAACTATCGAGTACAGATGAATAACCATGAAAGGTGTCAATTATATTTGAAAAGTCTAGAGCTAAGACTTTCACCTGTCTCCACTCGTAAATTCTATACTACCTAGATAGATAAATACTAAAATTCATGAAGGAAGAATTGCTTGTAAAATAGATACTTACTACAGTCCACCAAATCTGAGAAGTACCGTTTGACATTTTTTATATTGCCTTGTTTGAAGGATTTAAATGTAAATTTAGTGATTAAGAATTGTACATCTTGTCATAAAATTCATGATTCCATGGTTTTACGAGTACGGCTGAGGTTATTGGAACCTTATATTTGATGGACTGTATAGCAAGCACAGAATTAGCATTAAGTTAGTCCTAGTGTTCTGAAATATAATTAAATAAGATCGCTACTATCACAAAAAACAAAAACAGTCAAGGTCGTTTTTACTATAACGTCTAACTATAAAAGGTACTTACTTATTAACCAACTTGCTTCTTCTTCTTTCTCCTGCCCCCTTCCCAGTTTATCTGGGGTCGGAACTCCTCGTAATGCGGCGCCAGGATATCTTATCCTGGGTTGTCACATCTATGGTTAGGTTCTTCACTTCCTTGTCAATATTGGACCACCACGTCGATAAAGGTCTCAACCAACCTAAAGGTATTAATCAACTTGCTTAGTAAAAATAAAAATACAGTAAGTGTATTGTGATAGTACGTCTATCATACAAATAAAGACAGTAGAAAAGGTTCACGTAAGTAATTGAATAAGTGATTGAATTAATAATAGTGCTTCAATAACAAAGTGTAAGCGACCAATATGTGATTTACAATAGTCAATAGAGCCTCTGGTAAAACTACAAAAACCTGTGATGGTTTGCAAAAAATATACTTACATTTATAAAAACCTTTAAGAGGAATTAGTCTATGATACGTGTAGGTAAGATGGAACGTTTATTTTGGAGATATGGTAAAAGCTTTTCTTTTGTTAAAGACACATGATTTTTTATTACTCGTATGTCTGTCAAATAACATAGGTATTATGATTTTACTTAATATTCCGTGTTTTAGTTTAACTGAAAAAAATAAAAACTTAGATCATTGGCTGATTTGAGATCGAATTTTTGGATGTCTGGGAAAGAATCATTTGCGAGTAGGTTCATCATTCTCATTGTAGACATAGGTAGAATGGGGCGGGTGACAATATCGGAATATTCTATATTCAATTCATCAGCGAAAAAAGGGAACGGATGTTTTAGGCTTATTCCCCTATTAAACCAACCGTATTTTTCATTCCTCTTAAAATTTGTTCTCATTACATCAAAAGCTATTAATTTAGCTAGTAATATTAAAGTAGGTAAGTACAGTCATATAAACATAAACAATCGATCAAATTACGATATTTTAAAATCCTGATGCCGTCTGTAGCATTTTTTCTGCGTGTTGATACCAACGGAAATAAATGTCCTCACACCATTCTATAACGAAAATAGTGTAGTGACTTTACAAACGTGTTGAAACAGTTGTTCATATTTTCTAACAGGTTTTTCTCTGAGCCATCATCGGTTTATAATGTCATGCATTTCACATCGTCGTTATTTAAACTGTTTTCTTGTTTTTGCCGTCACTATATGTGTGTTTATCATAAATAGTAGACAATCTTCCGCGTGCTCGTAGCTCGGTGTTCGGAATTCTAATGAGGTTTTTTAACATTGTCACGTTTCACGAAGACGGTTGTCATGATGGATCTGTTGCGATCGTGTTTATGGAGCGGTGTTAACGCTTTACGCTGTTTTTCTTTAGGTGGATCACGGTGGATGGACGTTCCACAATGTTTAGAATCTAGATTAGGGATGTTATGCAGGTTCGGCTTCGGTTCCGAAAGGCCGGAACTTACGAATGATATATTAAATAAACCTCATTAGACATTATGAAGTCACTTCAACTTCCGTTTCGATAATTTTAAACCAGTGATTTAATCTGAGCACAGCGTCAGTGACGGGGCAGCTTCGATTTAGAGCGTACAAAAGTTGTGCTTGACGTAAGAAGCTCCAAATAATCAATCAAATTAAAATAATTTGCTACCTCCAACTACACGTCCGGCTCCGATTCCGACGGTGCCGACGAAACACCAAATTAAAAACCTCTGACTCCAGTTCCGACAAAATTACCTTCGTTACATCTTTCATCTAGATGATCGTTTATTCCACCATTTGTGGAGTACCGCCACGGTTTGCGGAAAAACTGAGAATATAAATAAGTAGCTTTAGTATGGGTACTACTAATATTCCTGTGAAACATAAATTAAGTTGCAAAATCGATCAACAATCTACAGATAAACAGATAAAACAGATAAACCATTTATTGATAATTTGTCAATTATAAGTCAATTTCAAAAAATTAAATTTAAAAATAAATTCATTATTATTGTAATAATTCCATTAAATAATTAGATTCATAATAATATAATATACATAATATAATTCAAAATTAACATTTCATAAATTCTTCAATAGTATAAAACGATTACGATCTACGGGCTTACATACTTACCTAACAAAGCCAATGAACTCAAGTCTATTAAAAGCTAGCTGTGCCCCGCTGATTCACCCGCTTAGTAATCATTCCCGTTAGAATATCGGAATAAAAACTACCCCATGGGTTATTCCAGGATCTAAACTATCTACATACCGAATTTCAGCCCAATCGCTTCAGTAGTTTTGGCGTGAAAGAGTAACAAACATCCATCCATACAACCTCACAAACTTTCGCATTTTAGTAGGATATATTATTATCCACTTTTCATTGATCACAATCAACAGACAACTCAACCCAAAAGACCGCCAATACATTGAGAGGAGCGCCAGAGGTTAGTTTTTATTAGATCGTTAATCCTTAAGCATGGTCGTACATCATACAGGTCTAGCAAAACTCAATTTCAGTCGTGACAGATTAGAATTTAGATGTCATATAATTCTCGTTCGCGTCAACGCCGCTGTACGTCGTTGCTATCGATAGAGAGTCAAAAAAGAGACAGAATGCTTGAATGCTATTCTGTGTTCGTTGCACAGCAAATCTTTCTATCGTCAAGCCTCTCGCGGCCGTAACCTTTATGCTGACCACAGATCATAAAGAATGCTGACGTAACGCCATTACTGTAGTTCCTAGACCTGACGAGTATTAAGACCGTGTCGATAAGCCTTCAAACAAGTCATAGCCACTTATTATCAACGAAAGCACTCCCCCATTAGCGTCGTCTTTGATTGGTTGGGTTATCTACTTGAATCCGATTAAAAATGTAACTTGTTAAGAAAAAGGAAGTCAAAACAGAATTAATGACTCGAGTTTTCTAGGCCAAACACAAGCCATAATCGAAACGACAAAATTATGCAAAACACTTTGACCTGTAAAGGCTAAGTAGCGTGTAATGGAGGAAGCAACTGGTACCGTAGCAGAGGTAGTAAACAAGATGGGAGGACGCTAGCCTGTCGCAATGGATCGGAAGGGTTGGGCCGAGCTCGCTCGACCGCGGATCATTCCTTATTGTCGAGGTAAGGGACCCATTTGCTTGCTTATAGGCGGAGCGATTATAGGCATAGAATTATCGGGATAGCGATTGTAATAAATAAATAAGCTCATAACTAACCTCAAAGTCGGTCAACGAGCTATGGAGCAAGCTATGTTCGGAGTTTCTTAGCAAGATAAAATCCGGAATGAGAAGATCCGCATAGAAACGGAAGTTACCTACAAAGCTCGCAGAGTATGCAAGTTGAAGTGGTATCGGGCAAGTCACATCGCTCGCAGAACCAATAACCGTTGGGGAAGAAAGATTCTCCAGTGGAGACCACGGACCGGAAGACGAAGCATAGGCCGACACCTAACGCGGTGGACCGATGACCTGGTCAGGATCTCAGGCGATCCGGTGGATGCGGACGGCGAGCAACTGCCATGAGTGGCGTTCTATAGGGGAGGACTATATTTCCAGCAGTAGACGTCTTCCGGCTGATGATGGTGATGATGATAGTAATAGTCTTTTGATCCCACTAAAATTATAAACGTTAATCTTTCACGCCAAAACTACTTAACCGATTGGGCTGAAATTTGGTATGTAGGTTAGATAGTTATAGACCCTAAGAATAACATATAAGGTCCTTTTTATCTCGATACCCTCACGGGAACAAAGACAACGTGGTTGAAACAGCTGGGCACAGCCAGTAAGTGATATACAGGCTTATCTGTCCAGGCTAGTTTCCTACCTACTCCCACTACAAGCGACAGCGGGCTTGATAATCGCTGTCGCCTGTCACACATCTCAGCCTTATTATCGAAGTATTGACAAGCGAGTAGGTATGTAAAGAGCGTTCGTCAAGCCACATTGCTCGGCATTGTTATGTTGGCAACTGAAGTGAATACGAACAAGACTTGTGTATTGTGTGCTTAATATGTGATTGAAATCGGACTTACAACGGGATATAAAAAGGTTAATAAGTAATACTTAAGCCCATTTAAGTGCTTTTATCAAAATATAAGTAACAAAATAGAGACACATTAGTATTTTGTGTGACGATCTAATATTGTGACGAAGTAACAACAATCCATTTTACATCGCATTTTTGCTACTCTACTATGGATATTGTAGATATTTTTGTGTAGATTTATTAGGGGAATGTTACCAGCGAAATTACTGGGCATGACGAGATTCAACTACTCATATCTCAGGGTGACAGGCGCAGTGCGTGCCGCGCAACTTTATCACTGGGTGGCACTGTGTCTGATATGGGCAATCATGATGCTTAACATCAGGCACCTGTTTGCTCGTCTTGTTGCTCACTATCATTAAAAATATATATATTTAGGCTCTACATAGAGCCAAAATCATGAGAAAAAATGTTCCAATATTATCAGGTATAAATACCTACGTAGATATTATTAATAAATAATAACTATCACTATATATTATAAATCCTAAATGACTCACTGACATGCAACGCAGAGCCCATACCACTGATCCTAGAGACTCCAAACTTGGAACGTAGGTTCTTTTCGTTATCTGGATGTGTGCTAAGAAAGGATTTTTAAAAATCACATTCTATGGGGTTCAAAAGGGCGTCAAAGTTTTGGTATAAAACTCATATTTCATAATTGCCGCCGTTCTTGCTAGTAGGTATTATTTATAAGAATGTATTTACTTCGCATTTGGTTTCAAAAGGCAGAAGGCCATCTGAGGAGTCCAAAACTTGTTTGGCTGTTTTATAAATGTTTTTCTGAGTTATTCTAAGTTATCGATATTGATAAGACCTGGTTCGAATATTATTTGCGAGCTTTTTCTTTACCGACACAAAATAGAAATATTCTTAGAATTATTTATTAGTGTCGGTTGAAATGATTGCCGTCCAACTTCTCACAATTTTAAAAACAAATAACGGACCTTCGAAATGAAGTTAAGAACCGTTCCAACGTGAAACATAACCCATGAAATCGATCGTGCATGTCCCATTACAATCGATTACTGAAGACACGCAAATAAAACACAAAAACGTGTGCCTCGCAATCATATATCTCTAATATATTCTACAACATGGAGGTTTCAACCGGTGGAGTAGCCTTTATATTACAGGTAAGTGCATGTATTCAAGGGGTTCGTCGTGTTTCCCGGTGTAGTGGTTGGACATGATAGTGTTTTGTTTAAGAAAATAATTGCAAAATAGATAATATTTTAATAGCGATGAAGGATCCAGTAGGATATAATAATGATAATAATAATATGGGTCAACTTCCACACACGGTCATCTGGTCCCAAACTAGGCTAGAAGCCTGTACTATGGGTAACTGATATACATACTTATATAAGCTTTTAACACACAGGGACAGATCAAACAGACATGTTCACGCACACAAATGTTTGACTTGGCCGGAGATCGAACCCGGGGCCTGTGGGGATATGCTGATAATGTGAAAGGATGCTCGCTTTCTTATCCTCAGATTAACTTAATTGTTATCAGCAGAGATGTAATTATCATAGAAAGTCATCTAGATATTCCAAAGTTGGATCCAAATAATGGTGGCAGGCTATGCTTTCATGTTAAGGTAAAACACTGTTATTCAAGTTACAATGTTTTAGCTTAATAAGGCTCAATTAATCGCTATGGAGTTACCGGCTTTAGATTAGTGCTCCACCCTCTCAACCCCTGGTTGCCGTAATAGCCGGCTAAGGGTTAACAGATCCAGAGGACGGGCAGCAGCGTCCTCTGCGAAAAACCATCGAACTGCGCTCAATAACCCGCCTGCCAAGCGCGTCGAGTGTTGGCAAAACCCCCTTTATGGAGCAGGCTTATGTTCAATAGTGGATTACCAACGGCTAAGATAATGATGGTGAAAGCTCAATGATATTTCTTTTGATCTCTTCTATACAAAGAAAAAATATGTTTCTTCTTACCTTTGCTATATAATATATAAATATTGATATAAATTTATATTTATAGTTCTAAGGTTGAAGAGGTCATCATAGGCTTCTTTTTACAATGGAAAAATATCTACCTAATTCTCACGGAAAATATTATACGAGTAAATGCTAAAGTGTGAGAATGGATAGATGGATGATTATTACTCTTTCACGCCAAAACTACTAAATCGATTAGGGTGAAATTCGGTATGTTTACACCCTGAAATAACACATAGGGTACATTTTATCCCGATATTGATATATCCCATGTGAACGACGACTACGCGGGTGAAACCGCGGGACACAACTATAGTACTCAAATAATGTGGTTCAAAATGTGTAGATAGTTGATACCTACTTCTAGCCCTTCTGAAAACAAATTTTCAGAAGGCTTAATTTAAAAACTCATAATTCAAACAATTCATATTACCTATTTATCATTGCTTTCGAAAAAATAGTAATTCCGAAGACGTCGCTCATCCTGTGTTGTATTATCTAAATATACAGAGGTATTTAGTAATGCAAAGCGATTTAAAAAAATATAAATTAGCTATAATCATCGCCTCGATCAAAGCATTTAAACATGTGAACATATAAATTATCGATTGAATTCAAAGTGAATTAATGAATTCATTAATTAATTAAGTACAACTGTACAATGTTTCATTTCTTGTTTCGAAAATATTTAGATACACGTTTTTCCATTATATTTCTTGTAGAAAAAAATAATGTTTCGTCATATTATAATCATTAGTGAAATAATGAGCTTTACTACCACAAAGCGGTTAATATAGAAAGTAAATGGACTGTATTCTAACGTAGGTAAGTACTTAATTAGTCAATGCACGAAATAGGTAGGTATATTCATTAAAATAATTGCATTTTATGTAAAAGAGTCGGGCCTCAAACGACATCAGCCATGAGAATGCATCCTCGTAGTAAGCAAATGATCGCGGATACATCCAAGAAAAGGAAAAAATAAGTGCTAATCACATGGACGCTTACGCCACATGCATACAATAATTATCAAAAAAAGTGTTTTTCAAAATAGTCCACTTTAATTAAAAAAATATAGGTGCCCACCAACCATCCACTAAGTAATTTAAAGTTTTTAGAAATATATGATAAAAAATCAGAATGATTGACCAACATTTTCATGCTAGTATCAATCGTTAAAACACTTTTTGAAGGTAAATAATGGATTTGTGTTTTAATAACAACCACCAACTGAAATATATCCTGAAGATTTTTTTTTATTTGGTTTCTTGCAGTGGATCAAACATTTTTCAGGGCTAGAAAACTCGTGTTTTAGCTCTTGTACTTATGATTTTTAAAACATTTTTTAATTTTTATGTAAATATCTTTTCACTTTATAAGGTCAATCCGATCGTAAACTTCACGTTATTTTTTATTTCCACGAATAGATAAACTAAAATTTAAAATATATTAAGTATACTAAGTGCTAGATATGATAAATGTAATTTATTCACATATAAATCGACAGGATTTTATATTTTTAGCCAACTTTAATAAGGATCGGTAGCAATTTTTGAGTTACAATTTAAAAATTAATATTATTTTAGAGAAAATACCTACATAATATTTTGTCTGATTTTTTGCTGTGTTTATTTTGCTGTTGAGTTGACTATCTGCAGTAGAAAACATATAAATTACATTGATCCAATTAATCCAAATGATACTTCGGTTCGTGATTTTTCGGGATGAATCCGAATTTTCAGCTTCATAATATTTATCAAAGAGTTACAACTTACAACCGCATACACATATCATTCGTTATACGTTAGTACTATTTATTATGTGCCTATATTAAACTTTCCTAAGTGTATTTACCACAAATAACTATGCAGTTTCACTGCATAACCTTGGCGAAAACATACTCTCCTGTAGCTTCGTCTTTTATAGTTATTTAAGGTTATGTTTAGAAGCCGAGGTATAATTTAGTCTTCACAGTAACCGGTGCAAAATACCCTTGTAGCTACCGTATTTTCCGCCACCTTTTCAACCACAGACAAATGATATTTAATTTTGAACTATAGAACTGTGTAATAAGGTTTAGTATCGAAAGTCTAGTAGTTGTAAGTGGTGGTCTGGGTACGACCTCTATCTACAGGGCCGTATCGAGACCTATGCGAAATATATTTTTATATATTTCGCAATATTACGAAAAAGTGGAAAAAACATTTTAAAAAATTTAATTGTACCTAAGTACCTACCTAGTATTTATTACCTGATTAAGTAACAATTGGAACTGGAGGAGAATGCTGCGTAACCTGGACAGCACATTAGACGTACGCATAAATACTGAAACAATTTAAGATCACGACGAGACTTTCGACCACATATCTCCAGATAATATTCGAGTACTTCGGCCACATAGCAAGGAGGGAGGGTGATATCCCGGAGAAGCTCATGGTAACAGGTAAAATCTAAGGAAAGAGGTCCCGAGATCGTAGTCTGATGCGTTGGTCTGACCAGATCCGCACCACTCTTGAGATTTTGAGACTCCCGTGCACGAGGTCTAAAAATCGCTGCCAACAGATCCAGATGACGCTCCATTGTGAAGGACAGCATCCTAGGAAGGGGTCACGATCCCAGAAAATGGGGAATACGACTCAAGGACGAGGAGTAACACTTAGTTTTGACTCCTCCATAGTGTTAAGCGGGAATCCATCAATTAGGAACACTTCTAATTTTTCATTATATTACCGATGTATTTGGGCAGTATTCCCTGAACCTCTTAGGAGCTTGGTATTGTTCAGAGTATGAATAAATAATTATTACAAACTGATATTGTGTGGTGTTTATTTATAGTTTGAGTCTTCGTCGCGATCTCAAAGCGTAAACGCTTGAGAAAGGACATTCACATACTTTATGTCCGAAACCTAGGTCGACGATCTCAACTTAACACACGACAAACTTATAAAAAACGCCCTTACTTTTTCGGTCTGATGTTAAAAAAGAATTTTGAATCTTTAAGCCCGTCACACACGTAGCTATAATATATATTTCTATGACGTCACCAACATATACCGTAATATATAACATAACATAACATACATTCACGCCTTTTTCCCGAAGGGGTAGGCAGAGGTGTACCCATAGGACTCAGTCCCATGGTAGATATACACCCACATTTCGCCAGTATGTTATTGGTCCCATGTAATATATATTATTGCATAATAATGTAATCTACTGTATCAATGAAATTATGGCTAAAATATATATTATAGCATCGTCTCCGTGTGTGGTAGCTTGCTATAATATATATTATAGGACGGTATATTAATATATAATAATATATATTATAGCTACGTGTGTGACGGGCTTTACTCAGTTTATCTCCATTATATGGCACAAACACAGACACGGTGCTTATTCCTACAAATCTGTAGGCGTATTATATATAGTCTATGTTCAACTCAGAACCAGTCAGTTGTCCTTCCCTTATTACGTCCCTGGAGCCTCGGTGCACGGTGCAGCTAATGATGCCTATTCAGGTAGCACTATGATAAACTCTAATAAGATGGAATTACTTGGTTTATTGTTCTTAGCTCGGATTTATAATGATATGCTAAGGATACCGATGAAAAGTTTAAACTTTTATGATGGAGCTATGCTCGAAAAAATCTGTCTAGAGTTTCAGGTTGGTAAGATTCCTACAGAGCCTCCGACATGACCTAACGTCTGCTTCCTCATATCTTTAGGAGACAAGTTAAATTATACTAGGTATATGTATTACTAAATCCATAGTTTAACGTGTCATGAGAAACTCGGTAACACCTACCAATAATTTTGTAACCATTAAAAAAATATTTTCATATTATGTTAGTAATTTTATAAAAAAATATCCTCTTTGATTTGCCATGGTAGGCTACAATGAACATATCTAAGTAACATATAGTTAACATATCTATTAACTACAATCTCCTACAATGAACAGAGTCAGTCAAAGTCAAAGTTTTGGAGTGGTAGGCCTCTTTAGCAGGGGGCCTTCTGGGGCAGTACCACACCTTTGCCAGATATTCATCCGCTAAACAGTAATGTGCAATTATTACTGTGTTCCGGTCTGAAGGGCAATGTTACCAGCGAAATTACTGGGCATGACGAGGTTCAACAACTTATATCTCAGGGTGACAGGCTCAGTGCAGTGCCGCGCAGGATTTTGAATTTTAAAACACTTGGTGGCACTGTGTCTGATATGGGCAATCATGATGCTTACCATCAGGCACCTGATTTGCTCGTCTTGTCACTCACTATCATAAAAAAAAAGTCCCAAATCTACGTAGGTATATACTACTTTCCTGAGGGTAAAAATAATGAGTTTCAAACCTATGATTTTACTCAATTAGTCTCTATATAGCCCATAGGCTGCCCAGAAAGCACTTGTTTTGAGAATTGAATACGCCACAGGACTTTGGTTTTTTGTATGGCTGAAGAGTCAAACCTAGTGATGTCTCTGCGAACCCTGCATTGCCTAGACGTAATTTAAATATGCAGTGCATGCCCGATACCTGTACTACCCTTTCGAGCTAACCCGCAGGAGCCACAGGAATGACTAATCAATACGTAAGGTGCCAATGGTGTCATGGTAGTCATCATTATCATCTCATTGCTGATAAATAAATGATTTGATTTGATTTGATTGCTGGTCCCATAAATACTTCTTGTGCCATTTATCTCTGTATTGAGCGGATCGCATCTTTTCTGCGACGTCGTGGACCCATCGAACCGGTGGTCTGCCAGCGTCGAGACGTACAAGTGTATTAATATGGATACTATGTCGTTACAGTGATGTGGTGAAGGCGCATGGGAGGCGGCGGCGGCGCGCTGCTGGAGGCGGCGACGCGCGGCGATGTGCCGCTCTGCGCCGCGACTCTTGCGCAGGACAAGCGCGCACTGCACATCACTGATGAGGTACGATTATCATACTGCACTGCAGCCTAGCAAATGTAACAACTACCGTTTCACAGTTCTAATTGCCTCGTTTGAAGGATTTTAATTTATATTTAGTGATTAAGTTTTTTTATTACTTTTTTTAATATTAAGTAATTTGTAATTACTGTAGGTAGGTATACGAATTATACGTAAAAAATAATTTTACAATACCCTAAAATTATAAGTCTTAAACTAATAAAGGTACATACTACTACCGTACGCGCCGTACACCGTCACGCTCGAAGGTACCCATCAGGCTGGCTGCATTCCCCCGCTTGTGATAAAAATCATAATGCCATGGTTTAACGGTTATTGATATTGTGTGAGTTAAGAATATACAAAGTTATTTCTTCCCTCTCAAAGCTTGAAAAGATCGAAAAGAAAAGACCGCCAAACGGAACTTCTTAGATTTGCTGGGCTATTGTCAATATAGAGTGTACTTTTGTTCTTTTTGCCTTTATCCTCCTACCTACCAACTCTAGGTGGTAACAGAGCCGAAGCCATGTAGCACATCATTAATGTATGAGGAGGGAAACAGATCTCGGCACAATGCTCTTTGGCAAGCGACCCATAGAACTAACAG
The DNA here is from genome assembly GCA_947063395.1 of Hemistola chrysoprasaria. Lineage (NCBI taxonomy): Eukaryota > Metazoa > Arthropoda > Insecta > Lepidoptera > Geometridae > Hemistola > Hemistola chrysoprasaria. Next base: position 813,979 of record OX346724.1, read on the forward strand.
AACGGGTTACCCAATAACACTGCTCGAGTCAATGCATATTCATACGGGTTACCTATATGGATAACTCATACATTGTCAGAGTTTCAGATTGCCAAGATTCCTAGGGACAAGACCTCCGACATGAGCTAAAGACTCCCTCCTTCAGTATCTCAGAGCCAACCGGGACCTACAGTTTAACATGCCATCCGAAACCCTGTATAAGTTATTGTTTGGTTGAAATAACTAAAATAAATAAGGATAAAATATTTTTCCCTTGTCCAAAAAGAAATGTTTCAATTTTAAAAATAGTTCAATATTCTCAATATGAATAAAATTTATTCTAGCCGCTGGGTACTAGTAGTAGTCCAATATCGTTAGTAGGTATGTCAAATCCCATACATTTATGACATACGCTCAAGTAGATGCGGTTGCAAATATTACTTATCCGAAAAAAAGCTGCTTTATGTAGGTCAAGGGGCTATAGCCCAGGAAATTTAAGAAGTACCGTTTGATGAAATAAATTTGCAATAATTATCATTGTAATAAAACAAAATAAGAATAATATTTACAGCACAATTCACAATTTATCAACCCTTACTATAGCAAATAGGCAGCTTGAGAATTGGCGCCCAACCGCGAACAAATTAATATCACACCATTCCATAATAAAACCATTAAACCTTATGTTCTTAATAACAACGTTTAAATTGGTTTACGTGTGCGAATAGTGCTGTATCTTCGCTTGTCTTCAATATCGATTAATGAATAAATTAAATCGATAACATATCGATAGGCCAGGATCGATTAATCTTTACTTGAACTTTAATAATAACTAGTTATTGCGCTGCGGGCTTGTTTTAGTACAAGCACAGGTACAAGTTGTTTTATTGATTACATGCCTTCGACAAACTAGATGGACTGTCTATAATCTAAATGCACGTGGTCAACATTGGAACTACATACTCAATTATATTAAGTCGTATTCAAAATGTTATAGTAAATAGACGGTATCGCCCCACGTTTTTCTCTGTTCGTTGGAGTTGGACATGAAAGCTATAATTACATAGTGATCTATGTGCTTAGAATTTCAATTTAAATCAATTTCAATCATAACGTTTTAAAAAGTTATCTAAAGTTTAATCTGCGCTCTAGAGTCTAGACGAATAAGGATGTAGATAGATAGATAGATAGATAATACTTTATTGTACACCACACACAAAGAAAATAACATTACAGGACACAGAAACTAAACTTAATACAAGCGGTGGTCTTATCGCTAATAAGCGATTTCTTCCAGACAACCGATAATGTAATACAAAACTGTGCACTTTGAAATTATCATTTTTATTATATATATTTTTTAACCACAATTAAAATTAAAATTAATATTATAATTTTAATTTAAGAAAATTACACAAAATTATTTAAACTTTTGCTATTGCAAACTTGCCGGTTGGCTCTACCTTTGAATTGATTTTGGCGAAGGCAGTCAGCCTTCCCAGTTCGCAGCTGCGGTCGCAGGTTCGATTCCTAAACGGATCAAACATTATTTGTTCAAAAGCGTCAGTTTTATAATGTATGAGTATTGTATTAGCGAGCTTACAGACGAGCGTCGCCGTCGTGTGTATTCTACTGTTCTTTTTCATACAAATTAGCGCCCGACTACAATGCCGCGTTAGCGTCACGTTTACGTTGACGTTACGCCGACGTTGGTCTGAAAGCTCGCTTACCCTAAATATACTTAGCAATCCCACTATCCGACTAATAGTACTTATCATACTACTACAATATTATAAACTACTAATATTATAAATGCGAAAGTTTCTGAGGATGGATGGATGTGTTACTCTTTCACACCAATACTTCTGAACCTAGGACTAGTGCACGATGACTACGCGGGTGAAACCGCGGGGCACAGCTAGTTAAATCATAAATTACGACGGAGTTACGATGCCAAAAATATACAGGCAAGTCAAACTTATGACACCCCTTCCTTTGGATGGGGGTTAAAAAAAAGTTGAACCTGCTTCTGTTTAACATTTCAGGCATACTGCTTCATCGCCATCTTTCGTTTAGGTCACAGAATAGATAATAATACTACGTACAGAATGGACACTGTCATCCGCCCACCAATGGGGTCTTCATCACCTAGCCAGCGAGATTGAGCTCACCACGAGCCCCGCTTCTATGGGAAATTCCGTCACGCACACTCTTGCACGTGTACAAAACTCCATTATTATGTGTGCAGTGTCTGTGTAGTAGGTAGATATAGCGCGGCTTTTGTATGGGATTGAATTGAGTATCTGGGGTGTGGTTAAGGTATAATCGCCTTCATGGGCATCATGCGTTTACTCCACCCAAAGGCCACGAGAACTAACATTATTAAGACCCACCACTTTATGTTTACGACCGTTTATAAAGTAAGGTTTACAGCTTACGCCCCTATAATCCTCACAAGGGATATTAAATATACAATAGCATAAATAAACGCTATAAATATACAACTCGTAAAGAGCTTGACTCAATATAAACTATAATTTATGTCGCGTCTAATAAATTATAACTGTATTTTACATTCTAGGTATTAAGCTTTAACTTTCTAATAAATTTTAAAAATTAGACTCCTTCGTCGTTTTCAAAGGAGATTCATTTCTCAATAATTTTTTTAACATTATAGATTGTATCATATTTTAAAGATTTAGGTATCCAGACCGCCTAGCATGGCACGGGATAACTAGTTTTCCCCGTTTATTCTCTCTTTCGCGCCCTACCAATTTATATATGCTGTCTCGTTCTAACCCCCGGGGACTTCATTTTCCTTGGTCACTGTGCTATCGGGGCTTTTGGCGTAAAATGCAATGGATGGATGTTTTATTCAAACATCCATCCATCCATCCTTACAAAAGTTTGCATTTATGATATTAGTAGGATTTGCATCCCGGCGACTGTCAATAGGAAGCCAGTTTTGTACGAAATTCTGAAACATAATCATATTTGCGCAGACCAAATATGTATCTTATGCATAAATTATGAAGTCTCCCATCATTATCATCAAACAGTATGATTTATATAATACCTAATAATATGGATAATATTATGTTTGAACATTTAAACAGCAGATAATTTTCATATCACTACATCATGATCATGTTAGTTCATCAATAAAGCGGATGTTATTACGATATCGGACAGGCGTAGGAGCTTTCAAACCGCCGCATGTGTTTCATTGGCTATCCATACACCTGACGGGTTAACTGATAGATCGATCATTCTTAGACATCACTGACCACCTTAAGCCTTTATCTTAATGACGAAACGGAGGGCGGTGGTATCTGTGTGGTGATAAGTATAGGAAAGTATATAGGTGTCACAGTTTTGGTAGTAACGGCCGAAGAACCTCCTGCAGAGGGCCGAACTAATGGTCGCCACTCAGTTTGAGTCGCGTCGCGCGATTTAAAATAAGTATATTTTTTATCATCGAAATATCGTAGAAAGAAAGAACATAGTAATTTATAAAATAATAACTTAGAAATCAATTAACTTACTAAAAACAGTTTATTTACTTAATAATAATAATAATATAATATGGGACAAACTTCCACACACGGTCATCTGATCCGAAACTAGGCTAGAAGCCTGTGCTATGGTAACCAGATGACTGATATACATACTTATATAAGCTTATAACACACAGATACAGATCAAACAGACATGTTCATGCACACAAATGTTTGATCTGGCCGGGGATCAAACTCGGGGACTGCGGCACAGAAAGCAGAGTTACTACCGTCTGAGCCAACGAGGATGTCAAATAACATACAATCACAATAACACACTGTTATCCATATTGATTTATTTTAATATGTATTTCGTAGGTAACCTATTTTTACCTATTAATGTATCGGCGACTGGGATCCCTCAGGCTCGACGCTAAACCGGTGCGCCTTCTGTACGTTAGTATATTATTTGTTCTGTGGTATAGGTTTCACAAGAAAATTATTAGATGTGTACTTTAAAACTTGCCCATATGTTAGTTTCAGTGACCTTATTGAAGTAAAAGGTTACCGAATTTTAAATCGTATCATATCTCTAGAAAAAAAGCCGCTAGAAAAAGTGATAATCTTCAAACGACTGAACCGATTTTTGTGAGATATAGCAAAGAATTAAGAATACCCTCGACCACGTCAGCTTTCAAACAAAAAAAAACCTTGTCAAAATCTTGTGAGTGATTCAGAGTTCACTCTGACAAATTTCTGTCGGTAAGTTGTTCCAGGGGGCTTTGGTGGCTAGATTGGGCTGAAATTTGGAATGTAGGTAGCTTAGACCCTGGAATAACATATGGGGTACTTTTTTCCCCGATATTCCCACGGGAACGAAGACTACGCGGGTGGAATCGCGGGGCACAGCTAGTTTATAATATAAGTAGGAAATAGGATGCACCATCACTACCCGTGTGTATTAGTTCCATATTTGACCACGATTATAAATATCGGTGGTCGTTATAAACATTCAGTGTATCGTTTATATGATCTGTCATGAAGCAATGGGCCACGGTAACACTCCCGTATCGATCCCATCACAACTAGTTCTTGCCCCTTGCTTTCAACCGGTTTGAGAGCGTTCACTTATTTTTATTTATTGTCCCATAGGCTGGCTTGGCATTTCGTACGACATTATTATGCCAGCGCAGTGGCCCATGGATTTATATTACAATTTAGATGTGCCTCGCGGTTTCACCCAGTCAGACGAACCCATTGACTAAAGGCTGTGTGACCAAAACTGGCTGAATTCCTTGGTACAACATTTTGGATGACGTGGAAAAAAATTACCTTGAAATAAAAAAAATAATGTTGTTGGAACAAATGTTCAAAAAATAATTTTACGATAACAATGGACTTTGGATGTATGGGAATAGCCCATGTGCATAGACAGGTAGGCGGTAGGTAGTAGGTAGGTAGGTAGGAAAGTAGAGTATACACAACACACAGCAAGTATGTGTTATATGTATGTTAAAATAATCTCTCTAGATAAGTACGCACGTAAACCTAAATATTTAAGTATTTTTTAGAATAACAAAACTGACCTCGATTTTGGCAAAATTAACATGCGGCCCCCTCGGAAGTATATGAAAACTACAAAAAAAATCATTCTATTCAAATCATTATTGGCGGAACAATCGCGTAACAACGATTAAAAAAATATATTGCGAAAATCGACACGATCAACAGGATTCCATCCAATTTTTTTTGCGGGTCATCAAATTGAAACAGCCAGTATCTATACTCTATTAATTATTAGATCGCTAATTGCCAAGCTTTCCTCCGGATGTACATACGTAAAAGGTATTTTAGTACCCACACAACTATCTGATATGAGAAAAGATCGAACCTTTTTTTCCTCCTAGCTCAAGGCGGGGTCTCGCGATGTAGAGCCGATAATTTACATTAACTTAAATAGCTCAGATAACTATGTGATCTGTCGATACGTGAGTACACTCAGATCCAAGAATAATAGTAAATTGTCGCTTACAGCTTTCTAGAAGGAATGGAAAAGTTTATCTCGATTCGTTTCAAGGCAACGCGTCTCGACGAAAATCGGCTTTACTTACCACTTTTTTTACACTCCGCGTTTCGCATTCGCACAATATGTGGTGTGCTACATGGTTGTGTATTTGCCAGATTGTTCTCATTTTTAATCTACTCTAATGACTCTATAGTCATTCAACGCTTTTCAATCCTATCAATATACAGAAGTTTATCATTTAATATACCTACACATATTATGTCGCTCGAAAACACGGGCTATACCGTCTTTTAATGGGCGTACTTGGAGACCATTTTTTTTTTAATTTCAACGTGCAGAGGCCACTTCAATGGATCTCATACAAAATCGTGGTTTTCTACGGACAAAAGCTGAACAGAGCTGAATAACTGTGATTAGTCCCTTAATCGGAAGGAACACCTATCGGGGTCCATCTGAGACCATCTAAGAACTACAGAAGATCAGCTCAAAGACAGCCCCCGCCAGGTCCAAGGACTATTGTGAATGGATGAAAATATTTTTTTAAGTTTACAATCTATCTAGTGTGATTAATAGCCTTTTAAAATAAAGATCACCTGATATCGTACTTTTCTGGGACAAACAGGTTATTGACAAAGAAGTTATTGAGTTATTGTGCGGTTAGTGGTTATTGCCCTGCACCGGTTCGTCGCTTGGCGGTCCACATTCTGCTTCAAAATAAGATAACTTTTTTAAAATTTAGATATTCCCTTGCGGCTGAACGTAAAATCATTATCTCAATAATTAACTTGTCAATATGATTTTTAACGGAATAATAAATGGTTATGTGTTTTAAACTTCGAAGTCTTCGGATAAAATTAAACCGCTCTTAGCATTTTTACCGCATTCATGTTTGAATGAGACGTCAGATTAAAAATATTTAACTGCAAAATGCAAGTGTTCATTATACCTTGTCTAATTTAGCTTGATCAATAACAGATGAACAAAAATCAATTTTTTGTCATTTTTCTATAAATTAGGCATATAAATGGTATCTAATCAAGTAATATAAATATTCAATATATAAATAAGTAACCCTCTTAGAACTAATTTACGGAAATATGCTGTTGCTTGATGATCAAGCTATATTTGACAAATTTTGTACGTGTTAACAGTTCCCCCTATTTGAACGTTCCGCGTGATAAGTATTTTTACCTGCGTACTTTCAATGTTATACTACAGAATAATAATCATGCTGTAATTTCTTTTGGTTGTTCATGTCAACGATGATTATAACTTTAACAAATAGGTTAGGTACCTACTTACTACTTTTCAGGTGGTAAATCCACGAGGCGCTGTTACTAAAATTATAAAATTGTAAGATTGTAAGTTTCTCGTACGGGCTCGAGAACAACTCGTAAACCGTCAAGCTATTACTTTGTATCGTTATTTATGATACCAGTGGCTACTCTACCTGTCCTGTATATATTTAGACAGATATATTGCTGTCCGTATGCATACAACCGTCAATCAAGTCTGTGCAAATTGGCAAAAATTAAATTAATGATTTATAGGCAACAGCAACCTGCGACGTTGAAAAAAAAAAAACTGACGAACATTACATATATAATGTCTGTCATTGTTTCTTTGCAATTTCACCGATAATCAGTTTACTTTTTTAAGAATGAGGGCGCCAATGTCTACATTGAGGCGTTAATGGGTATGTCTCTCATTATGACTAAACGTCAGTTTTGTTTTTAGCCACGTTTCTTATAATCGTAGGAAGATCCTACTAGATTGAAAATTCTACTAATAATTTTAAAAAAGTGAAAGTTTGTGAAGCTGATTGGGTTGAAGTTTGGTTTGTAAATAGCTTAGACGGTGGAAATAACACAGGGTCTATCCCTCCAAACTAGGGGCTAGGGGCTATCCGTCCAAAGGCTGGTTGCCTGGAAGAGATCGCTTAAAGCGATAAGGCCGCCCATTGTCGACCAATAAGAATAATTTAATTTGTAAGTTTGGATGTATATAGGTACTATATTCTATGTACCTTGGGTCATAATAAAGAATATTCTATTCTATAGGGTATATTTAATTCCCACGGGAACGAAATTTACAGGGGTAAAACTGCGGGGTACAGCCAATAAAACATAATTATCGAGTCAACTTATTTATATTTATCACTAAGATACAGATACTTGTAATACTCTATTTTGTCAGCGTTACTCTTGAAATGCTCATGGATGAGTTTTATCATTTTCTCTTTGGAAGAATTGAATTCCGTTTTATCGTCGAACGTGTTGGCGAGGTCTAGATGCAGCTTGGCCGTGCTATCGTCGGGGTGGTCCTCCACGAAATGTTTCAAACACACTCTCATATAATTGAAATGGTCTAAGAAACACTTGCACGGTTCTACCAGCGGTGTCATAGGAAACTTGGCTTCATCGAAAACTGGACCTGGAGCCAAAACCGGACTCGACAAAGTTAAATCTGCGAAGGAAACAGGTTCCGAATCTTCAGGCAGATTATTCTCCTCGTACTTTCTTAAATACAGTTTCCTGATCAACGTGGATGTGAGCACGGGCATCTGTGTGATCTGCATAGGGAGAGTATCCCGCGTCAACAGATACCTATCGATGGCTACTTCTCTCTTCACTTCAGTGAGAATAGTCTCCAAGTCTTGTTTCGGAGCGAGCTGGTCTATCTTCCTGCACAGCGACTGGATAAACCAGGAGCCTTCTAGCTCGTGCCGCACGGCGACGTTGCCCACGTAGCAGCTATGAAGTACCAGCAAGTCCGCCTCCTCGGGTAGGTGGTACGGCTCCAAGTCTGTATCGGCATCAGTTCTGATCACCGCCGAATGCAACACAGGCACGCCTTGCTTTATCTTCGTACCTCGACACGCTTGAATGATGAGCAGCTTCGGCTTGGTCACCAGCGTCGGTTTGTTGTGCAGAGTGCATAAGTGGTTGATGATCTCCATCTCACTGTACTTCCTGTCCTTAGCGCGCAGAGAGCCGTAGTGCGAGCCGTGAGTCAGTACCACCACACCGATACAACCGTACTCCGTGAAGTCTCTCGACGTGAACTCCTTTAGCTTATCGAAGATCTCATCCTTTGTCAGATCATTGTGAGTATTCTCCTTGACTTCGAAGCCGAACCTCTCGAATGTTCTCGTGAGAGCGTCGACGTCTTGCTGCGTTCCGTATCTTGGATCGTCTCCTGGGCCCGCGTCCTCTTGGTTGAAGATTATCAACGCGTTCTTTTTAAACTTCTCCAACTCGTACGTGGGTGTGAATCTAGATAGCGCCTTTTCGTTGTAAGGCAGTCTAGAGATTTGTTCTGCGTCTTCTATAGCTTCATTTTCTTTGAATTTGAATTCGGTTTCTTGTGTGGGTGTCGGTGTGAGTGGGACAACGTTACTTGCCGCTACGTACGCAGACGCGTCCAGAACTATTGGTCTTCTCCTGCGAATTTTCGAACGTGTAGGTTTCTCTTCGGATTCTTCTTCAACAGATGTATTATCAGAGATAGAGTCTTCAGAGATAGCGCCTCCAGGGTCGGTATAGCGATACCTGTCTCCCATATTTGCAACACTAGCAATACTAATAATATATTATTCAATGCACTTGCCCATTACATTTGTATTGCGTCAGAAAACGGTAACCAAAAACACGCGTAAACTGTTTGGCAGATATTGTGCGACTGTCTATAATGTGGTATTCATTTGCTTTGTTTAAAAATATTGTCGATTTTGGTTTTTACTGATAAAACACAGCAGTGTGTGGTCACAGAATGTGGTTTTGTATTGACGTCCGCAGTCCGCACCGATTCAATGTTTTGCATTATCATAGTACGTATATCGATACCGTCCTTATCTGTTATCAAACCTTCCGATATCTACTGAAGTGATAAGGGGATTTATAGGTGATGTCATAATTTATACGTTCTACTTCCTGTTCAATTTCACAATCTCAAAAATAAATATCTATTGATCATTTTTATCATAATCATTATCAGCCGGAAGTCGGAAGAAGTCCCCTAAGCTGAACGCAGGCCTCCCCTAAAGAACGCCAAAAACTATTCAAATGGGCAGATTTTGCCGTAATCAGCACGCTTGTTGTGCGGCTTGGTGATCGCAGTAGTTGGAATATTTGGTGCCGGAGAGCGCTGCTGCCCACTCTCCGAATATTTTCCTCTGCCGGGTCTCACGGCTCCCACGGGATAAGAAAGGGGTGAACTTATTATATAGCCGGAAGCTACACGCCCAAGCGCTGACTATCCATTACAAATTTACCAGATATCAATGCTTGGGTCTAACTGTCTAACCCTTGACTATTGGCCACTGACTACCATAAACTCTATCTACAAAAATTATTGCATCGGTGACGTAGTTGTCGCAAGCGCTACTGCCGATCATGAGGTCCCGGGTTCGATCCCCAGGTTAGGCACAATTTCTATTAGGAATTTTCTCAGTAACAGCCTGGAGTCTGAAATTGTGCCCGGTAGATGAAAAACGGCTCGCCCCCTATTACATGGGACCTAAAAAAACATAACTGGTGAAGTGTGGGGTGTACCTACTATGAGACTGGGTCTCCTGGGTACACCGCTGCCTACCCCTTTGGGAAAAAAAATTGGTTGTCTGTAAAGTCGGTTTACTGACGATAGTTGAACGTGACAACGTCTTAAGAAAATACTGATGGATAGTAGCATTTTTCAAAAGAAAATTTTAATTTCATTTGTTTCACTTTTCACTGCACTTGATACTCGATCAAAACATGTAAATGTACTATAGTATAGCAGCTGTCCACGCAGACGCATCGCTCACTCAAGTAGGAGAGAGACGGATGTCGCTCGTTCCGCGCTCTCGCTTGCACTTCAAGCCTTACAGCGAGCGCCTCAGAGCGAGGTAACGCTGCATGAGTCATGTTTTTTCGTGCGTGCAGCCGGCTCTATCGAATTATTAGACGTTGTCACGTCAAAAGGCGTGATGTTATTTTATATTACTATAATCACTATGTATTATAAAATCCTTAATGACTCACTGACTGACATGCAACGCAGATTCCAAACCACTGATCCTAGAGACTTGAAACTTGGAATGTAGGTTCTGGTGTCTGGACGTGTGCTAAGAAAGGATTTTAAAAATTCACTTATAAGAGGTCCAAAAAGGGCGTCAAAGTTTTTGTATAAAACTCCCATATTTCATAATTGATAGCGGGCAAAGCCGCTGTTCTTACACTATTACTTAAAAGTGAATAAATTTCAAAATAAATCTATTTTATTCGGCCATAAATATTTTACCCAATGGCCTGATGTGTAGGCTATTTAGATGGCCGATAGTACTCAACTTGTAATCCTTCTGGCTTAGTTCTTTATTTTATAGAACTAATAATAATGCTGCATAGTATATTTGTATAAGTAGACTATTATATAGTATATTAGTATATTTAGTATATTTTTATTAGTATATTTGTATAAGTGGAATGCTACAATAATATTATGAGACCATATGGAATCAGATATATTTTGTCATTTAAATTGTTAAATAAATTTAAATTTAATTTAATTATATTCTTAGAGGATTAATTTAACTATTTTCTTATTCTTATTATTCTTTATTCTTATTATTATATTATTAGAGGTCCCGGGTTCGATCCCCAGGTCAGGCATAGTGTTAAATATAGGATTTTTCTATTAGGAATTATCTCAATAACTGCCTAGAGTCTGGAACTGTGCCCGGTAAATGGCAATAGGCTCGCCATCTATTACATGAGACTAATAACATACTAGCGAAATGTGGGTGTATCGACTATGGGACTGAGTCCTGGGTACACCTCTGCCTACCCCTTCGGGAAAAAGGCGTGAATGTATGTTATGTTATGTTATGTAACTATATTTGGTGACATCGTGCTAAAGAATGTTGTTTTAGATTTGGAAATGCCAAACTGTCTCCGCATTGTTGAGTATTTACGTCTTAGATGCGTGAATCATTTGATTGAATCCGATAAGCTGTAATAACATCCTGAGGTTATAGATATTAGCTACGATAGTGTAGGAAATGAACATAGTGGACCCCCACAGTAATTCCTCAGTCAGTAAAAACTTTATAGCATGATTAAGTATCAATAAATTAAGGTATTGTATAAATATCCAAAAAAAAAAAATTTAAGAAGTTAGGTTTTTTTAATTAAAATCTTATTTCTATGATATCTTTTTTAGGAAAAATGCTCCGTTTGAACTTTCTTCACAGGACATATTCATGTAATCTATACAAACAATACACGAAATATCCAAAAAAAATTCCCAGCAGAATCGCCAAATTTTTTATAACATATGTTTCTTGGTGTAACTTGGACTGGAAAATTGCTCAGTCGAATTTTTTAACGGGAATGCTATTTTATCGAAGTCATATAACCACACAATAAAAATCCAAAAAATAAACCATGTAATTATATTTTTTTTTTAAATTGTCTCTTTATTTGCAGTGGAAAATTTCTCAGTCTATTTTCTTTATTGATTTACGTACACCGTTAACTTTCTTTTCAACTAGCAAAATATCCAAAAAAAAATCAAGCGGATTAATAACTAAAAACATTTTAATAATAAACAGATTTGAATCTAGCTATCGGGAGCCGTGAGTAGGGAGCGGGGTGGAGGAGCGGGGCGCGGGAGCGGTACTGGCCGCCCGCGCGACATTATTATATACCTACTTACTATTCACGTATTTATATTTGATTAGCCGCTAATTTGTAATTTTGTACATATTCCTTGGGAATAGTTTGAAGTTTCATTACATCACTTTAATTTTTTAGTAAACGACACTTGCTTGGCGCAAAGGTGCTACAATACGTATGAAAATGCGTGTGTAAACTGCTCTTAACTGCCGACCACCGGTGGTTGTGGTCGATGGTCCGTTTGCGCCGAGACTTATAGGGAATTTAATACATCCTCAAAACAATAATGTTAATATTAGAGATGAAACGGATATTCGGTAACTTTCCGGTATCCAGGCTATCCGGCACGAATTTAATATTCGGCCAGTTACCGAATAATGGACAAGTATCCGGCCAGATACCGGATTAAAAAAAATTTAAGAAAATTATCATATATCAATTTTTAATTACAGAACAAAATTGATAGTCAAACTGCACTACAGGCAAATTATGATAAATAAATATAAAGGCTTCTGTCCTCTTTCTATGCGCCTTCGGCCACGAATGAACAAACTTGTGACGTATATGAATATTAATAATAAAATAAAATAACACTTTTTGCCGGTAATAATATATCAAAAAAGTAGTAACCGAAAACATTTCTTTTAATTAAATGTAAAACGACATTATTAGATTTACTATTTGAAAATATTCCCCCATTCCAACAAACTTCATTTCAACCAAAACGTTTTTATTCGCTTGTTAATTTTTAATTGAGTACTTTTATGACCAAACTTTTTTCATCAAACTCCTTAGGTGCTATTGAGAAATAATAATATAATAATAATAATATGGGACAACTTCCACACATGGTCATCTGGTCCCAAACTAGGCTAGAAGCCTGTACTATGGTAACCAGATGACTGATATACATACTTATATAAGCTTATAACACCCAGACACAGATCAAACAGACATGTTCATGCACACAAATGTTTGACCTGGCCGGGGATCGAACCCGGGGCCTGCGGCACAGAAAGCAGAGTTACTACCATCTGAGCCAACGAGGCTGTCGTGTCGTGGCGAGGGTGTGTGGCGAGGAAATAAAACTATCATGGTGGCTCATATTCATTATCATCATCTCAGCCGTTGGTAATCCACTACTGAACATAGGCTTCCCCCGTAAAGGGGGGTTTTGCCAATACTCGACACGCTTGGCAGGCGGGTTGTCGAGCGCAGATCGATGGTATTTTGCAGAGGACGCTGCTGCTCGTCCTCCGGATCTGTTAACCCTTAGCCGGCTCTTACGGCAACCACGGGTAGAGAGTAGAGAGGGTGGAGCACTGTTCTCAAGCTGGTAACTCCACGGCCAATACGGCTCATATTATCGTAGTCAAAAGCGGATATTGCTGGAAATACTTTTTATTTTATCATTTTTTTATCTTTTCCCCCGTAAAGCTGGCTACTTAATAGGTATTAAATGAATTATGCTGCAACAAACGGTTTCACTTATCTTCGTATACAAGGTCAGCTTCCGAAAAAAGTCTATCGCTGTATACACTGCTGCAGGGTGCTAAAAAATAAATACTAGCAAAATTTGTTAAGTTTAGGTATTGTACAGAATTAACTGACCACCATAAGGACCACGTTTCACGATCGCGACCAATGCGTACTGAATTGAGAAAAGAATCAATATCACGTGCAATCGCGTTTTATCCTCTTCAAAAGGTGCCATCATCATCATTGTCATCATCATATCAGCCATAGGACGTCCACTGTTGAACACAGGCCTTAGATTTCCATCCAGTTCGGTTGTAAGCGGCCTGCATCCAGCGTGCTCCTGCCGTACTTATCAGATCGTCTGTTCCACCATGTGGGAAGACGTCCTAAGCTGCGCTTACCAGTCCGTGGTCTTTATTCGAGAACTTTACGGCCCATCGGCCATCAGTTCTACGTGCTGTGCCCTGCCCATTGCCAAGTGGATTAGCAAGTTGAAGTCAACTTTCTAATCCGCTGGGCTATGTCGGTAGCATCCGTTCGTCTACGGATCTTCTCATTTCTGACTCGATCTCGCAGAAAAATCCCGAGCATAGCAATCTCCATAGCTCGTTGCGCTATTTTGAGCTTACTGATAAGGCCCACAGTCAGGGACCACGTTCCAGATCCGTAAGTCATCACTGACAACACACATTGGTCGAATACTTTCGACTTGAGGCACTGAGGTATTTTGGACGAGAAGACACTACGTAGGTTTCCGAACGCTGCCCAGCCTAGTTGACCTCTTTCTCGAAGTTGGAACTACCAAGTTGGACTACTTGTCCTAGGTAGACGTAAGAGTCAACAACTTCTAGAATCGCGTTACTAACCGGTACTGGGGTCAGCGCAACATGGGCATTAGACATCACCTTCGTCTTGTCCAAGTTCATTTTAAGGCCGACCCGTTGAGAAACTCGATTGAGGTCTTCGAGCATCATGCTAAGATCTTCCATCGATTCTGCCATGACTAAAATGTCGTCGGTAAACTGAAGGTGAGTGATGTATTCGCCATTAATATTGATGGCGTGCCTTTGCCATTCCAGAAGCTTGAAGGCGTCCTCCATTGCGGCAGTAAACAGTTTCGGAGATATGACGTCTTCCTGTCTTACCCCTCTATTCAACGTGATCGCCTTCGAACTCTGGTCCTGTACTCGAACCGACATAATGGCGTTCCTATCCAAGCACTTCAACACTTCGATATACCGATAGTCAATATGGCATCGCTGGAGAGACTCGAGCACCGCCCATGTCTTGATCAAATCAAAGGCCTTTTCATAGTCCACAAACGCTAAACATACATATATACATGCAGTCACGCCTTGTTCCCGGTGGGATAGGCAGAGATTATTTACCTCCACTTGCTACGATCCTGACATACAACTTTCGCTTCGTTCACTTTCATGACATTTTTCATACATGCTCGTCGGTTGTAGGTACTTTTGATTTTGCTTTTCTTAAGAACAACGTCAACTTCTTCATGAAAAGTACGCCTAGGTCGACCGCTACCGACTTGACCATTCACACTAGCCTTATAAATCTCTTTTGTTAATCTCCTTTCATCCATCCTCTCCACATGTCCGAACCACCTCAGCATTCCTTTCTCTATCTTTGTCACTACATCTTCTACCACGCCACAGCGTTCCCTTATCGCACTATTCCTCATTTTGTCCATCAAAGTCACTCCAGTCATGCTTCACAGGCTTCTCATCTCCACAGAATTAATCTTACTTTCATGCTTCTTCTGCCAGACACAACATTCACTACCATACGTAAGTGCAGGGATCAGTACCCTTCTATGGACAGCCAGCGGACGCTAAACATAATGGCAAATTATACTCTTCGGTCTTCTGTATAATTTGGCGTAGCTTGTGGATGTGGTCTATGGCGCTGTAGCCTTTTCGGAAACCTGCTTACTCAGACGGCTGGAAGTCATCGAACCTGCGACTGAGACGATTCGTAATGACCCTCGAAAACAACTTATAAACATGGCTCAGAAGCGAGATGTGTCTGTAATTCTTCAACAAGGTGTTATCACCTTTTTTTGAAGAAAAATGGAAGAGATTAAAGTTAATTTAGCGATACCGGACGTCTCAAATTGGAAGAGATACTCATCACTCACGAAGTTGATACGAGTTATAGTTTATCGTCGACGCTTTCTCGAACTGAAAAAGCCAGCTAATGAACGAAATCGTCAGGAGCATCTCACGCCAGCAGAATTATCACATGCGCTTCAGACTTGCATAAAACAATGTCAAGGTGAACATTTCAAGGCGGAGTTGGATCTTTTTAAAAGGAACGACCATTTCATTAAAATCAAGGGACGTCTGAAATCATTGAATCCTTATGTTGATGATGGTGAGGGTTTATTGCGAGTTGAAGGTCGATTGAATAACATCTCGGGCAATGAAGATGTTAGGTATCCTATACTGCTGCCGAAGAAATCTGCGCTTACTGATCTAATTTTCGCGGATGCACAGCACACACAAATTTTTTCATCGTTATAGATGGGCTTACCAGCAACCTGAACCGGGGATTGGGGATGTGGTTTTAATCAAGGAGGAGAATTTATCACCATGTAGATGCCTACTTAGACGGGTGGTTGCCAAACATACAGGGTCCGAGAACGTTACTCGCGTCGTTACGTTGCGGACAAAAAACAATTGTGAAATAAGCGTCCTACTTCCAAACTCTGTATGTTACCGTTGCCGGTTTGATTGTGAAATGTAGGATTAGATATAAGCTAGATTTTTAATATTTAAGGATTGATTGTAAATACCTCACCAAGAACAATACTTGTGCTGTGCGTAGGACACTTGACCTACCTAGGTAAAGTCACGGTGGGCGGCGGCTAATATTAAAGGCCAAATTGCATTTGTCCTTGGTGGGCGGTATGTATGAGAAGTTTAGTTTAAGTTCGTCTCAATAGATGGCGCCTCCATACATTAAAACTCGCAAGCGTCTGTATCACCACTTAGCAATAATCGATAGCCAGAATAAACGGTATTACGTATCCAGGCCTATTCTTTATACCCACTTTGTACACACCCGATCGTTCGTACGGTTTGCTCGTGTAACAATTCGCCAATCGGCTATGTTCGGATGGATATTCGGCGGCCGGATATCTGTCCATCCGGCTTCTAGGTTTGCCGAATATTCGGTATCCGGTATCCGGCAAAACATCTATCCTTTTCATTTCTAGTTCAAATACGTGATTTGCTAATGTAAATAAATAAATCAACCAATATCATTTTATATATCTATAATTATATACAGAGATAGCCTATTAATATTATAAACGAAAGTTTGGTGGTTTGTCACTCAATCACGCTTTAACTACTGGACGGATCGGAATGAAACTTTGCACACATCATGTAGATTAGGTTCTGGAATAGGACATAGGCTACTTAGCTCCATAGGACATAGCTCCACCCGCATGGATAACGCGCGATAACCAAAGTCCACGCAGACGGAGCCGCTGGCAACAGCTAGTGTTGATATGTAATTACGTACATAGATGCATTATAGTATAGTGTATATAACACAAAAAATAAATAATTCTGTATTAATGTCTTGAAAAGCGAGTCAAAAGTTTTACTATTAACGCGAGCACGCTAATCTGCACCCAACTGGTAAAGCAAGACGGCACATTATTGCGTGTAAACGCGGGATAGATTTATCTTCGCTTCCAAAATCTTGGTGTTCTGGATGGATTTTTTTTTGGATATTTCGGATTTGTGTGTTTGTGTGACTACTTAACATATTTAAAAAATAAAATAATGCTGAGAAATTTTCCATACAGTGTTATTTATAGTTTAACATATAACAATATTGGAATGCATTTTTTTTTGGATTTTCTTACTCGTAACGCTAAATAACATTCTAAGATCATATAAGAAAAAAAAAAGGACTGAGAAATTTTCCGATGAAAATGAGGGCCATAAAAATGAATTGTATTAAAAAAGCAATATAATACTTGACAAAAGTTTTGGATTTTTATCAAGTATCACATACTGGTATAAATAACTCATTTGGTAAAATAAATTTGGACTGAGAAATTACTCGGTTCAATATATTAACAGATTTGTGTTTTTAGGTTAAATACCTAACTTCCGTGTGGTTTTTTTTTTGGATTTTTTAAAATAAGTCTTGGTTCATACTATTTTATAACCCTGCAAAGTTTCATCGACTGAGGAATTAATGCATGGGTCCCCATACAAAGAATCCGTTCATTTACTACACTACGAGAACAACGAACAAAGCAATTGTTCCTGGAAAGATTACTTCTGCATGCGATTAAATAAATACGCAATCGTTGCAATATACGTACGATTTCGTCATGGGCTTTTATCTTGGTATGCTTAACTAATCGTGGAAGACATTAAACCCAGATAAAAAAGGGACTTTTAAAAGACCCAATTTTTTTGTTTTAAGGCGCGGTGCTAAGCAAATTCCCCCTCTCGCTCACACGTACCCACATTTTTGAAGATATGAAAAATACTACATGTCATTACGTAATATAAAGGACAACTAGTTTCAAAAATAACAATAGAAGAAAGATTCAATAAAAAATCTAATTTAATTCAAACGAGTTTTCATGTATAAAAGCCTGCACAAAGAAAAAATCTCAGAACAATAAAAAGGACTGAAAACTTGTTTGGATTAAATTGGATTTTTTAATGAATCTTTATATTGTTATTTTCTAAAATGAATAAAATGATCGGCAAATTTGTATGTAAAATCGAATGCTTTTTTTGCGAATTCCCCCAATTCTTACTTTTGTAAGTTAAGGTAGATGTACCTCCATAAGATAACAATACCTTTTTGTAATACGTTATATAAGAATTATATCATTTTATATATCTTTTTCGATTGCTATTAAGGTTCCCATACAAAAACAACATTCCATAAAAGGCTACTTAGGCTACTTAGTCCCATGGGCTGGCCCTTTATGGAGAGGCGAGCCCTTTCGATAGATAACAGAATCGAGGATTGACTTTATAAAGTTTACGCAACCTTTATAGGTTTATGGAAGAAATACTAGGGTCTGGTGATGGAGCAGAAAAAAGCGGAGGAGGGTTTTTATAAACCGGAATTTAAGTACACTTGTGTTCATTTTCACATTTTCACCGCACAAAGGCTATTTTTTTAATTTTTGGTGAGTCACTTTCGCATCAGGTAGATAACCTTATCTAAGATAGGTAGATATCAGTATATCTAGTATCAAAATAAACTCGCTTTGGCTGCTAGTTATATATTAAAAGATAATGAAAGGAAATACTTAAGAGGCCGCACACGAAATGTTGCTGATTATAACGTGATTGTACATTTAAAATACTGTACTTTTATAAATTTTAATGCATTTAATAACATGAACACATATTGTTATGGTTTTACGGATATGAAAAAATTACGATGAATTGTTGTGAAAGTCGTCTATATTTAATGTATTTATCACTTTTTACCATTTTTATATAGAATTTCTATGTAAAAAAATTGATATCAACATTTAGTTGGACCGACCAATCAAAGACACACGTCTATTACCTACTGTTAATCGTAAAATAACCAATTTTTTCACTCTCCATCACTCCGCCACCATCCGCCACTCATATATACGGGTATAGTAACTAATCATGCTGCGCTTTTGCTAAAAAAATTATGAACTAAAACCTTATGAACTAAATGACTAGTTACTGCGGTTTTGATTCTTGTATTTCATGCTTCCTGAATAAATTTTCACACGTGAGTAAGACTGAAATGTAGATTTTTTTCGTGATTCTGAATATGTATTCTGAATATGTTCAATTTTGTCGAAAATGCTAGTCACTGCACTTTTAATAAGGACGGCAGTATTATTTTAAGTCAATGTACCTACCTAGTACCTACCTACCTAATCAATAATATTGCGAGGAAGAGTCCAATTTTTATTACGGTTGATTTATTGCTAGACCCATATAACTATATAACTTGGCATGGCTTCATTTTCACGCATGGCAAGGCTATAAAATAGCTGTCATAATAGTTTGAACTTGGCTGATAACCGTAAATTCGAACACATTTTTTTATCGCGGCTACTTTTTTTTTATTGCCGTGCGCCGTATAAAATGATATCTAATTAAAATAATTAATTAGCTTTGCGCCGATAGTCATACTTGGCTATTATTAAATATTTAATAAATATTTAAATAATATTTACATTTTAAATTCTGTTGAGCTTCCACTGTCAAACAAACATCGAGTTACGGACACTTTAATTACCTACCTATTAAGCTTTGTCAATTAAAGCTTATTCAATGACAGCTGAAAAAAAATATATTTGGCCATATTTACGTAAATTAAGTTCTAAGACGGTTATTCATTTATCTATTAAACACATAAAACTGTTACCATTAAGTATAACCCGATAAGATAGCACATTCATGTGCCTCATTTAAGAAAATATGACCAAAATACCTAGTTGTTCAGCTTTCATTGATCAAACGATTAAAAATTTGGCACAATCCTACGAATTTACCGAATCGATTATTTGTATTCCCCTGTTTCGTTCGAATGTAATTCATTCGATACTACCCTGATATTTTATTTTTAAAACTATTTTTTTTTATTTTTAGTAAACATCTAACAATCCCATTTTTCTCGTTTGATTAGTTTATTATTCTAAAAGTGGGCCATCTTATGACCCAGGCGTTATTCGGGCAAAGTTACCTTACTAGACATTGTAAAATATAGCTTGATACGTGACAGCTGAACATAAATCAACTTTTTGGTCATATTTCCTTAAATTAGGTAAGTACATAAATTGTACCTATTATGATAGGTACAATTTATGTACTAACATGAAATTATGAAATAATGATTTCAGGTAATTTATAATTCAAATGATTAATAAAATACTCTCGAATACTCTCTATTTTTACGTTTTTTTTTCACCTACTTCGCACCTACTTCTTTGATATTTATGATAGCCTGTACGAGTATAATATTATGGATCCCAAGAAACACGAGTAAATGCAAAAAATGCCCAACGCCCCCTATAATTAATATAATTAATGTAGGTTGTCTATAAGTATATTACATAAGTCTACATTAGAATAGGACTTTTGGGAGTTTTATTTTACTGGTAAGTCTACTGGGTACAAAGTTCCCAGTGGTCTTACTAGTAAGGGAACGAAATTCTCAGTAGTCCGACTAGTAAGACGACTCAGTAAGACTACTGGGAATAGCCGAAATATGGTCAAAAAAATGTATGTTCAGCTGTCAAGTATCAAGGTACTTATATCTTACAAGGTAGGTACTATTGAATAAAGTAGTGAGTAGATATCTAAATACAATCTTGTTACAAAAAACAAGTAGCGTCACTTCCGTAAGTATATAAACTAGATTCTCTAGTTATTAAATATCAACGAAATTTTATATATAGAGCCGTTTACTGTACTTTGGCTATTAATCTTATAGTAATATTACGTATATAATGTTTAATTTTTGTTTTTTTTCTGTGTGTAATATGTCCTAAACGTATAAGAGTCTTAGTGCGGAAAAGAAGTTCACTTTACATTACATGTCCTAAACGTAAGTACTACGACTTTTTCTCAAAGAGCACAGGACTCAGTCCCACGTCGCATAGTAGGTACACACCCACATTCCGCCAGTTATGTTTTGTTCCTATGTAATAGGGGGCGAGCCTATTGCCACCTACCGGGCAATTAAGTAATTCCTAATGGAAAAATACATTTTATCTTTGCCTGACCTGACTTTGCAGTAAGGCCTGCGACCACTAGGTATATGCCACCGAGGCTAGTTGGCATAACATGACGTCTCTACATATAAAATCTCATTGATCAATACAGAGTCATGTATACGAGTTAAAATAATTAACTACATGCACTCTTTTAAATCGACTACTTAACATTGACTTAACATACCTACATGTTAGTGAAAGTAAGCGTATCAAGCTCTGACATTTACATCTCGTAGTACTTAATTATTTACGTGTAGCAACACTGACTTTGGCGGGAAAGTTTTTTTTTTAAGGCGCTGTCCAAAGCAAATTCGCTCTCTCGCTCACACGTACCCACATTTTGGAAGATCGAAATGAAATGAAATGAAATGAAATGAAATATATTTATTTGCCTGAAGTACTAAAAAATACTACATATAATTACGTAAAATAATGACAACTAGGAACTAGAAAATAACAATACAAAGATTCAGTAAAAAATCTAATTTAATTCAAACGAGAGAAACCTAGCTATAGTATCTTATTAAGCGCGGAGTAGATGTACTTGTACATAATTTAACTAAATACATATTTTGCTGACACATAGGTGTAAATTAGTTTCGAGGTTGTTATAGTGCGCGAGCGCAGCCAACTGCCAATTAGAACTTGGAACTTCCGCTATTTATTCCAACCTTGCGAAAATTATATAAATATAGATAATAAAAATAAAACTAAAAGCAGTCTCATTATAAAATTTAGGTCATTCAACAAAGCTGCAGCTCGGCAAAAGTGAAGGGGGGCTTTATGCAGGTGTATTGGTCTAGAAAATCCCAACAGATCTAAAAATCGATTTCAGCGCATTCAAGGTCAGCGCTATTAAACCGTGACGCGACCTGTATATATTATACCCAAATAAAATGCACAAGTTTGTTGTTATTTGTTATGTCGTTGTATATGTGCTCTTCGCCAAAACTACTGAGCCGATTGGGTTATTTGGTATAACAGCTTATCATACCTATCCTAGCACATATAATGCCTCGTCAGCCACATGTGGCTGACATTTTTCACACCAATTGAGCCTTGTCAGCCATATGTGGCTGACAGTATAGGCTTGTTTTCAAAGTGTGATTTAGGCGTCGTCGTCCACGTTTTCGATTTAAATTGTATGTCGTATGGCTGACAAGGCCTGGTAAATTATAACTATACTGATGGCACCACAACTTTTACTTAGATTTTGAAAAATATCAAACTTTGAAGTGAGAATGTCAAAAACAAAATAGTGATGAGTAAAATAATAGGTTTTAATCATATTTGAATTGGTAAGTGACATTATATACCAAATCTACATCAATCATCATGTAAACATGTCAGAATTCATAGATTGATAGATCAACCGCCGATTTAGCATGATTATAATATAATCAACCACGATCTTTGGTTTTATTTTTTCTTTTTCTTGTTTAGTGATTTTTCTGAAGCTTACGGAGTGCTTGGTGGACAGAAGCAGCCCATATCGCTTGTCTTTCTATTTCATAACTGTTATTCCTTCGTCATTCTTTTGAGCTGAGAATCCACCTGCTCTCAGCTTGGAATGAACGACTGTTTGAGGTAGACCTCGTCTTTTTTGTCTAAAGGTGCCTATGAGGTAAGTATATCCTGCTAGTAGTTTTCTTGCCAGATACAAGCTGGTATACCAGTTGTCAGTACGAACCGTATGTCCTTTGTTTAGATAATCGTCACCCAAAGCAAGGATCACATTAGTCGGTATAGTATTAACGTAATCGTAGATTTTGTCAGCATAAACTTGCACTATTACGGTGTACTCTGGATTTGGGCAGATCATAAAAAGCTTTATTCCATATTTATGTCGTTTATTTTTGTTATATTGTCTAATTATAATTATTGCGCTATTACCTTATTACCTGTTTATTATGTGAGACCATCTGTGGCTATCGAAGCGCTTTTGAATTTGAATGGCTGACAAAATGGTTGACGCGGCCCTAATGGAAATTTTATTACAGTTGCGCCGCGTCAGCCACACGTGGCGGACACGATTTTTATTTATTTATTTTATTTACTATATTATAAAAAAATTAACAAAAACATTGTATTTAAACTTTGCTTTAATCCCGTGAACAAATTTTAAATTAAAAAAAAATTCAGATAAGTCATTTGTTTGTACGGCATTATATGTGCTAGAAACAGTGTATGAAGCCGCGGGGTACAGCTAGATAATATAAAATACTTTTCACACCAAAGATATAAGTTTGAATAGTTATACGAATTGAAAACTACCGTGTTACTCATATATTTTAGATACCTACTTATGTTAAGGTATATTAAGTAGTTCAGCCGTTTTAATAATCTTACTAGGTAGGTATAATTACCCTTGTAGAGTCTCGACTGTTTGGAGACTCTGCATACATTTTATCGTTAAGTTATAGTTAGAATTAATTGTTAATTGTTTGTTGAGACGGGTGCGCGACGCCGGGACGCTTAGTTTAAAAATAAAAGAGCAGTGTGCTCTGAACGACGCCTTTATTGTTACTATTGATTTTAACAAACTTATGGCTAAAGAAATCTGTGGGGTTATGTTAAGTGTTCAGTTTAGCGTGGGAACTCAAGGGCTTTGTATGGTGAGCCCATACAACCCTACTAATCCTATTAATATTATAAATCTCAAATTTCAGTACCTACAGTTCAGTACAAAGTAAAAAAATTGTTTTCAACAGGTGAACAGGT
Source organism: Hemistola chrysoprasaria (assembly GCA_947063395.1). Taxonomy (NCBI): domain Eukaryota; kingdom Metazoa; phylum Arthropoda; class Insecta; order Lepidoptera; family Geometridae; genus Hemistola; species Hemistola chrysoprasaria. Next base: position 838,108 of record OX346724.1, read on the forward strand.
CACACTGTTACTCGTTGGCACGTTTTATTTTTTAATCCATCCCATCCAGTCACACTGTGACGCAAATGTTACTCGATGGGCTTTTTTCCCAACGTGTCACAGTGTGACTCGGTTTAGTGTAACTCGTTGGGAACAAAACGCTTGCGAGTTCTAACCTCCAGCGCCATCTAGCGCGGTTTCGGTTAGATTGATGGATGGATGTTTGTTACTCTTTCACGCCAAAACTACTGAACCGATTGGGCTGAAATTTGGTTAGTATGTAGATAGTTTAGACCCTGAGGTACTTTTTTCACGATTCTCCCACGGGAACGATGTCACGCGGGGCGCAGCGAGTAATATAACAAATAATATAATAGGTATATAAGTTTAGATAGTCGTTTTTCCTTTGTTATTTATTCGTAAAACAAAACCGTAGTGGCGCGCCAGCCAGTGTGAAATACGGCTAGCAATACACCGGTACAGCGACAATAAATTACTGGCGCGACATCTACAACTTTATCGACATTTTCGCATCACTACGAGACATGGGGTAGTGTTGTGACCGCGACGCGTGGTGCTTGCGGGTGGAGATTGTTTTTTTTTTTTTATAGAAGCTAGGAGTTGTTTTAATTACGATAGCAAAATGCAACTGCTTAGTGTAGTAAATGAACGGATTCTTTGTATGGGGACCCATGCATTAATTCCTCAGTCGATGAAACTTTGCAGGGTTATAAAATAGTATGAACCAAGACTTATTTTAAAAAATCCAAAAAAAAAACCACACGGAAGTTAGGTATTTAACCTAAAAACACAAATCTGTTAATATATTGAACCGAGTAATTTCTCAGTCCAAATTTATTTTACCAAATGAGTTATTTATACCAGTATGTGATACTTGATAAAAATCCAAAACTTTTGTCAAGTATTATATTGCTTTTTTAATACAATTCATTTTTATGGCCCTCATTTTCATCGGAAAATTTCTCAGTCCTTTTTTTTTTCTTATATGATCTTAGAATGTTATTTAGCGTTACGAGTAAGAAAATCCAAAAAAAAATGCATTCCAATATTGTTATATGTTAAACTATAAATAACACTGTATGGAAAATTTCTCAGCATTATTTTATTTTTTAAATATGTTAAGTAGTCACACAAACACACAAATCCGAAATATCCAAAAAAAAATCCATCCAGAACACCAAGATTTTGGAAGCGAAGATAAATCTATCCCGCGTTTACACGCAATAATGTGCCGTCTTGCTTTACCAGTTGGGTGCAGATTAGCGTGCTCGCGTTAATAGTAAAACTTTTTACTCGCTTTTCAAGACATTAATACAGAATTATTTATTTTTTGTGTTATATACACTATACTATAATGCATCTATGTACGTAATTACATATCAACACTAGCTGTTGCCAGCGGCTCCGTCTGCGTGGACTTTGGTTATCGCGCGTTATCCATGCGGGTGGAGCTATGTCCTATGGAGCTAAGTAGCCTATGTCCTATTCCAGAACCTAATCTACATGATGTGTGCAAAGTTTCATTCCGATCCGTCCAGTAGTTAAAGCGTGATTGAGTGACAAACCACCAAACTTTCGTTTATAATATTAATAGGCTATCTCTGTATATAATTATAGATATATAAAATGATATTGGTTGATTTATTTATTTACATTAGCAAATCACGTATTTGAACTAGAAATGAAAAGGATAGATGTTTTGCCGGATACCGGATACCGAATATTCGGCAAACCTAGAAGCCGGATGGACAGATATCCGGCCGCCGAATATCCATCCGAACATAGCCGATTGGCGAATTGTTACACGAGCAAACCGTACGAACGATCGGGTGTGTACAAAGTGGGTATAAAGAATAGGCCTGGATACGTAATACCGTTTATTCTGGCTATCGATTATTGCTAAGTGGTGATACAGACGCTTGCGAGTTTTAATGTATGGAGGCGCCATCTATTGAGACGAACTTAAACTAAACTTCTCATACATACCGCCCACCAAGGACAAATGCAATTTGGCCTTTAATATTAGCCGCCGCCCACCGTGACTTTACCTAGGTAGGTCAAGTGTCCTACGCACAGCACAAGTATTGTTCTTGGTGAGGTATTTACAATCAATCCTTAAATATTAAAAATCTAGCTTATATCTAATCCTACATTTCACAATCAAACCGGCAACGGTAACATACAGAGTTTGGAAGTAGGACGCTTATTTCACAATTGTTTTTTGTCCGCAACGTAACGACGCGAGTAACGTTCTCGGACCCTGTATGTTTGGCAACCACCCGTCTAAGTAGGCATCTACATGGTGATAAATTCTCCTCCTTGATTAAAACCACATCCCCAATCCCCGGTTCAGGTTGCTGGTAAGCCCATCTATAACGATGAAAAAATTTGTGTGTGCTGTGCATCCGCGAAAATTAGATCAGTAAGCGCAGATTTCTTCGGCAGCAGTATAGGATACCTAACATCTTCATTGCCCGAGATGTTATTCAATCGACCTTCAACTCGCAATAAACCCTCACCATCATCAACATAAGGATTCAATGATTTCAGACGTCCCTTGATTTTAATGAAATGGTCGTTCCTTTTAAAAAGATCCAACTCCGCCTTGAAATGTTCACCTTGACATTGTTTTATGCAAGTCTGAAGCGCATGTGATAATTCTGCTGGCGTGAGATGCTCCTGACGATTTCGTTCATTAGCTGGCTTTTTCAGTTCGAGAAAGCGTCGACGATAAACTATAACTCGTATCAACTTCGTGAGTGATGAGTATCTCTTCCAATTTGAGACGTCCGGTATCGCTAAATTAACTTTAATCTCTTCCATTTTTCTTCAAAAAAAGGTGATAACACCTTGTTGAAGAATTACAGACACATCTCGCTTCTGAGCCATGTTTATAAGTTGTTTTCGAGGGTCATTACGAATCGTCTCAGTCGCAGGTTCGATGACTTCCAGCCGTCTGAGTAAGCAGGTTTCCGAAAAGGCTACAGCGCCATAGACCACATCCACAAGCTACGCCAAATTATACAGAAGACCGAAGAGTATAATTTGCCATTATGTTTAGCGTCCGCTGGCTGTCCATAGAAGGGTACTGATCCCTGCACTTACGTATGGTAGTGAATGTTGTGTCTGGCAGAAGAAGCATGAAAGTAAGATTAATTCTGTGGAGATGAGAAGCCTGTGAAGCATGACTGGAGTGACTTTGATGGACAAAATGAGGAATAGTGCGATAAGGGAACGCTGTGGCGTGGTAGAAGATGTAGTGACAAAGATAGAGAAAGGAATGCTGAGGTGGTTCGGACATGTGGAGAGGATGGATGAAAGGAGATTAACAAAAGAGATTTATAAGGCTAGTGTGAATGGTCAAGTCGGTAGCGGTCGACCTAGGCGTACTTTTCATGAAGAAGTTGACGTTGTTCTTAAGAAAAGCAAAATCAAAAGTACCTACAACCGACGAGCATGTATGAAAAATGTCATGAAAGTGAACGAAGCGAAAGTTGTATGTCAGGATCGTAGCAAGTGGAGGTAAATAATCTCTGCCTATCCCACCGGGAACAAGGCGTGACTGCATGTATATATGTATGTTTAGCGTTTGTGGACTATGAAAAGGCCTTTGATTTGATCAAGACATGGGCGGTGCTCGAGTCTCTCCAGCGATGCCATATTGACTATCGGTATATCGAAGTGTTGAAGTGCTTGGATAGGAACGCCATTATGTCGGTTCGAGTACAGGACCAGAGTTCGAAGGCGATCACGTTGAATAGAGGGGTAAGACAGGAAGACGTCATATCTCCGAAACTGTTTACTGCCGCAATGGAGGACGCCTTCAAGCTTCTGGAATGGCAAAGGCACGCCATCAATATTAATGGCGAATACATCACTCACCTTCAGTTTACCGACGACATTTTAGTCATGGCAGAATCGATGGAAGATCTTAGCATGATGCTCGAAGACCTCAATCGAGTTTCTCAACGGGTCGGCCTTAAAATGAACTTGGACAAGACGAAGGTGATGTCTAATGCCCATGTTGCGCTGACCCCAGTACCGGTTAGTAACGCGATTCTAGAAGTTGTTGACTCTTACGTCTACCTAGGACAAGTAGTCCAACTTGGTAGTTCCAACTTCGAGAAAGAGGTCAACTAGGCTGGGCAGCGTTCGGAAACCTACGTAGTGTCTTCTCGTCCAAAATACCTCAGTGCCTCAAGTCGAAAGTATTCGACCAATGTGTGTTGTCAGTGATGACTTACGGATCTGGAACGTGGTCCCTGACTGTGGGCCTTATCAGTAAGCTCAAAATAGCGCAACGAGCTATGGAGATTGCTATGCTCGGGATTTTTCTGCGAGATCGAGTCAGAAATGAGAAGATCCGTAGACGAACGGATGCTACCGACATAGCCCAGCGGATTAGAAAGTTGACTTCAACTTGCTAATCCACTTGGCAATGGGCAGGGCACAGCACGTAGAACTGATGGCCGATGGGCCGTAAAGTTCTCGAATAAAGACCACGGACTGGTAAGCGCAGCTTAGGACGTCTTCCCACATGGTGGAACAGACGATCTGATAAGTACGGCAGGAGCACGCTGGATGCAGGCCGCTTACAACCGAACTGGATGGAAATCTAAGGCCTGTGTTCAACAGTGGACGTCCTATGGCTGATATGATGATGACAATGATGATGATGGCACCTTTTGAAGAGGATAAAACGCGATTGCACGTGATATTGATTCTTTTCTCAATTCAGTACGCATTGGTCGCGATCGTGAAACGTGGTCCTTATGGTGGTCAGTTAATTCTGTACAATACCTAAACTTAACAAATTTTGCTAGTATTTATTTTTTAGCACCCTGCAGCAGTGTATACAGCGATAGACTTTTTTCGGAAGCTGACCTTGTATACGAAGATAAGTGAAACCGTTTGTTGCAGCATAATTCATTTAATACCTATTAAGTAGCCAGCTTTACGGGGGAAAAGATAAAAAAATGATAAAATAAAAAGTATTTCCAGCAATATCCGCTTTTGACTACGATAATATGAGCCGTATTGGCCGTGGAGTTACCAGCTTGAGAACAGTGCTCCACCCTCTCTACTCTCTACCCGTGGTTGCCGTAAGAGCCGGCTAAGGGTTAACAGATCCGGAGGACGAGCAGCAGCGTCCTCTGCAAAATACCATCGATCTGCGCTCGACAACCCGCCTGCCAAGCGTGTCGAGTATTGGCAAAACCCCCCTTTACGGGGGAAGCCTATGTTCAGTAGTGGATTACCAACGGCTGAGATGATGATAATGAATATGAGCCACCATGATAGTTTTATTTCCTCGCCACACACCCTCGCCACGACACGACAGCCTCGTTGGCTCAGATGGTAGTAACTCTGCTTTCTGTGCCGCAGGCCCCGGGTTCGATCCCCGGCCAGGTCAAACATTTGTGTGCATGAACATGTCTGTTTGATCTGTGTCTGGGTGTTATAAGCTTATATAAGTATGTATATCAGTCATCTGGTTACCATAGTACAGGCTTCTAGCCTAGTTTGGGACCAGATGACCATGTGTGGAAGTTGTCCCATATTATTATTATTATATTATTATTTCTCAATAGCACCTAAGGAGTTTGATGAAAAAAGTTTGGTCATAAAAGTACTCAATTAAAAATTAACAAGCGAATAAAAACGTTTTGGTTGAAATGAAGTTTGTTGGAATGGGGGAATATTTTCAAATAGTAAATCTAATAATGTCGTTTTACATTTAATTAAAAGAAATGTTTTCGGTTACTACTTTTTTGATATATTATTACCGGCAAAAAGTGTTATTTTATTTTATTATTAATATTCATATACGTCACAAGTTTGTTCATTCGTGGCCGAAGGCGCATAGAAAGAGGACAGAAGCCTTTATATTTATTTATCATAATTTGCCTGTAGTGCAGTTTGACTATCAATTTTGTTCTGTAATTAAAAATTGATATATGATAATTTTCTTAAATTTTTTTTAATCCGGTATCTGGCCGGATACTTGTCCATTATTCGGTAACTGGCCGAATATTAAATTCGTGCCGGATAGCCTGGATACCGGAAAGTTACCGAATATCCGTTTCATCTCTAATATTAACATTATTGTTTTGAGGATGTATTAAATTCCCTATAAGTCTCGGCGCAAACGGACCATCGACCACAACCACCGGTGGTCGGCAGTTAAGAGCAGTTTACACACGCATTTTCATACGTATTGTAGCACCTTTGCGCCAAGCAAGTGTCGTTTACTAAAAAATTAAAGTGATGTAATGAAACTTCAAACTATTCCCAAGGAATATGTACAAAATTACAAATTAGCGGCTAATCAAATATAAATACGTGAATAGTAAGTAGGTATATAATAATGTCGCGCGGGCGGCCAGTACCGCTCCCGCGCCCCGCTCCTCCACCCCGCTCCCTACTCACGGCTCCCGATAGCTAGATTCAAATCTGTTTATTATTAAAATGTTTTTAGTTATTAATCCGCTTGATTTTTTTTTGGATATTTTGCTAGTTGAAAAGAAAGTTAACGGTGTACGTAAATCAATAAAGAAAATAGACTGAGAAATTTTCCACTGCAAATAAAGAGACAATTTAAAAAAAAAATATAATTACATGGTTTATTTTTTGGATTTTTATTGTGTGGTTATATGACTTCGATAAAATAGCATTCCCGTTAAAAAATTCGACTGAGCAATTTTCCAGTCCAAGTTACACCAAGAAACATATGTTATAAAAAATTTGGCGATTCTGCTGGGAATTTTTTTTGGATATTTCGTGTATTGTTTGTATAGATTACATGAATATGTCCTGTGAAGAAAGTTCAAACGGAGCATTTTTCCTAAAAAAGATATCATAGAAATAAGATTTTAATTAAAAAAACCTAACTTCTTAAATTTTTTTTTTTTGGATATTTATACAATACCTTAATTTATTGATACTTAATCATGCTATAAAGTTTTTACTGACTGAGGAATTACTGTGGGGGTCCACTATGTTCATTTCCTACACTATGCTGGTAGTGGTAGTTCTTTACAGCCCTACTACCAGTGACCAAGGAAAACTTGACTTAGAACGAGACAGCGCATATGCATTGTTTAGGCGCGAAAGAGAGAATAAGCGGGGACAACTGAAGAGCCATTTTTCTGTTCCATTCTGTGCCATTGTTCTGTGTCATCTGTCTGTTTGCAATAAACTTAAAGAATTTCCATACGGTTTTGCACTAATGGACGGAACGATTCAAGGCGGTTTAAATAAGTATGCTTTATTGGCTTGCACCGCGTAAACCAAACGGTTATATAAAAACAAAGGAATTATTCATTTAAAGTCTGCCGCTACCCTTGCAAAGGGAGCGGGGAGCGAGTTACATGTGAATAGTGAATAGTAGGTACGAGGGAAACCAGGTAGCAATTAAACTAAACATCAACTCCCGAGCTAGCCTGTAGCCGTCACAAAATATCTACCTATTATACCAATTGCGCGACCTGAACTACGAGTACGTTAGTACCTACTATTATTTATTCTGCGCCTGAACACCAAGTCGTGTCCATTCCTAGATCCTACCTCAACCACACCGACAATAACTGTAATAGAGGACAATGAATAAAACGCTTAATGGTAATTAGAATAGAGTGTAGTTTTAGCTGTAGGTGCATATATATTTTACTAAAGGCTGTAACATGAAGGGAAAACGTTTGCAAAAAAGTTGACCTTTGGATAAATTACAGCCCTTTACAGCACCTGCCTTCATCATAGATACTTTAAGACATAGTATCAATACCGGTTCTGATAAAAGTTAACTTTACTTCACCCCTTTTGAATATCGTCGTCAGAGGTCTTCGGTCCCAAGTCCCAACTATCGTATATCTAGAATATCTACAACTGAACAACCATAGTCAATAAGGCTGACCTACACTTGCGCGCATATAGCGAGCTAAGGTGACCAGTGGCCAAACATGTAGAACTGTTTCTCGAATTATTATTACTGGGTAGACACTGGATCGCAGTACTTCTGAGCTGTGAGAGAGTTTGAGCGACATTTCGCTATTCAGAGTGGCGAACGATCTTGATTCGGGTACCTATTATTTTCGGTGCAGTATTCAATACTTCATGACTGAAACCCTTACTCCAATCAGATACCTAATCTGTCGAACCCCACTTGGATTCCAACCACAATAGGGAGAGGTCACCCTTACCTATACCTCTACCATCGCATTGTAAAATAATTATTCAAAAAATTAGTCATAAAACTCAGTCATTTCTATAAATCGGCGATTCCTAAAACGCGACTAAAAAGTTCCCCGAAACTTGTCTGTTCTTTGTCCCGCGACAAAGAGTTACAAGGCATGAAACTGCAAACCTTGCGAGTGTGCACAGAACACGCTATTCATGGCGTTAGGGTTAGTAGTTCTTATTACAGTCTTCTCATCTTATAATCTTGTCTATGAGAACCTGGAGAATTTGGTAACGGTGTGTACGATTAAGATCCTTCTATAATTCCGCCAAAAAAGAAAGAGGAAAAATTATATTAACTTGTACCCACATGGTTGCCGTAACATCCGCCGTAACATGTTAGGTACGAGTTAAGAAAGGACGAGCAGCAGCGTCCTCTGCGTAAAATCCATCAAATTGCGCTCGCCAACCCGCCTGCCAAGCGTTTCGAGTATTGGCAAACCTATGGGGACACATATGAGTAGCAGTGGACTTCCTATGGCTGAGATGATGATGTCTGTTCCTATGATTACCATCAAAGTAGTGAGAACATTATTTCACACCAAAATCAACCCAGAGCAGATAGGCTACCACCACTTACTCACTCACCACTGTGCTACACCCTGGACACTAGTCCATAGAAAAGCCGCGCTAATCTATCTACTTCACAGACACTGCACATGTGTGCAGTGAGAGTTTTGTACACGTGCAAGAATGTAGGTACGTGAATTTCCCAGCGAAGCTCAATCTCACTAGCGGGGTTGGAAAGGCCTTATTAGTGGGCGGATGACAATGTCCATTCTATACATAGTATTATTATCTGTTCTGTGACTGTGCTTATACTTATAATACATGTTTAGTTTACTAGTTATGTTGTTATTTCCAGATCGGTCGTACGTCGTTGCAGCGCGCGGCGGCCGAGGGCCACGTGGAGGTGGTGCAGTTGCTGCTGCAGCATGGAGCCGATCCTAACAAGCAGGACTTTGTGGTCAGTTTATTGTCAAAGGAGCTATTGAAAACAATGTTTGTTGGATTACCAGAGACTAACCCTTGCGGTTCTGCCTTGTGCTTAAAGGGTTACCCTGGAGATTTAACACAACACTTACCTGTCTTGCTAAAGCTGAACGCACACCTATCCGAGCCGAACGGGAATTCCTGTGAAACTTCGCAGACCTGTCCTGTCCGCGCCGAGTCGTCCGAATCGGTTTCAGAGTAATTCATACATATTAGAATTCTAAAATTCGTTTCGTTTGGCGCGATCGGGGTGCGTTCACCTTAAATGTACGATGTACCAAATGTCGATGAGGGTCCGAGTTTTTTTTTATAATAGCGAGTAACAAGACGAGCAAATCAAGTGCCTGATGTTAAGCATCATGATCGCCCATATCAGACACAGCCACCAAGTGTTTTAAAATTCAAAATTCTGCACTGCACTGCGCCTGTCACCCTGAGATATAAGTCGGTGAACCTCGTCATGCCCAGTAATTTCGCTGGTAACATTGCCCTTCAGACCGGAACACAGTAATGTTTGCACATTACTGCTTGTCGGATGAATAAATGGCAAAGGTGTGGTAATACTTAATAGCATTTCCTCTTTGCATGCAATTTTGCGGGCGGGAGGGCGGTGCACTGTGCATGTTGTTTTTGACACTAAAAATCGGAACTAAAAACTAAATATTCTTGTTCTAGGACTTTTAAAGGTGTGGTACTTCCCCAGGCGCCCCTTGCAAAAGAGGCCTACCACTACAAACCAAATTATATGTTTTGGGATTGTATTACAGAATATTAGCATGTTATATAAATTTCTATGTGGGCAACTAAATCAAAAATGTGCTTTAGACTAAGTAGACGCCTCCCAACATTCCAGTACGGTAACACAGCGTCCCACGAAGCGTCGTGGAAGGGCTACTCGGCGTGCGTGCGAGTGTTGTCGCGCGCCGGCGCCGACCTGCGCCTGCTCAACGCCGCGGGCTTCTCCGCGCTTCACTTCGCGTGTCAGAACGGACACAACCAGTCGTGTCGGGAGGCGCTGCTCGCCGGCGCGCCGCCCGACCTACATAACACTGTGAGTTTACAAGTTTTAGGGTCCCGTACCTCTAGAGGAACCTTTATAGGATCACTTTGTTGTCCGTCTGTCAAGACACTTTTTATCGGGAACGTGTGGAGGTATCGAGTTGAAATTGATATCACCTACTCAGATCTGCGGTCCCTTGTGGCTGTAAAAAAAATCATACGTCTAAGTAAACGCAATCAAAGGCATAGAACTGATAGATGGCGCTGTATGTTTAAAGCGATTTAAAGCGTTTTGTGCAGGTATTTATGTATCATACATACGTATGCCTTAACAATTTATTATAAATGGGATTACTACAATTAACCCAGATAACCTACGAGCGTAGAACTGATGGGGCTGTAAAGTTAGAGAATGGAGACCACGGACCGGCAAACGCTGCATAGGACGTCCACCTGCGCACAAGGTGGACAGACGACCTGATAAAGACCACAGGAACACGCTGGATGCAGGCCGCTTACAACAGGACTGGATAAAACTCTATAGAGGAGGCCTATGTTCAGCAGTGGACTTCCTATGGCTGACATAATGATGATGAACCCAGATAGCCCTAAAACTATTATCCATCTCAAATATTTTTATCGTTTTTTGGGATTAAGCTTAATTCTATTAACATCTGGTCGGGCTACAATTAGTATACTCTATCTAATATATATACTCTATCTAACCCGTTTCTGTAAGAATTCGAGTCAATTCTTTATGGGCTCCTCCACAAGGCCTCCAAAATATGTAACATGACATACTGCCTCTACATAATATTATATATTATTATATCTTATAGAGGAGACAATCGGAATCCACAGTGCAATATGACGCGCCAAAACACTATATAGACTAAAATTCCACATCATAAAAATGATATTACCATAAGCCAGGGCTTCGGATTAGATGCCAAACATGTTTCCACTTGGCCATTGATGCTACACTTATTCGCTAACGTTATGTTATGTTCTTCTATTCTATTATCTATTCGTCTAGGACGACAGACGTTACCACAACGACACGTGAAAGCCAAAACACCAATGCGCCCAAATGTACCACACAGTGTCACCCATCCAAGTAGTGACTCGTCGAACGAGAGACTTGTGATTAATTAATTGTTTTGTATTTTCCAGTACGGTGACACCCCCCTTCACACGGCAGCACGATATGGGCACGCGGGTGTCACCCGCATCCTCATATCAGCACAATGTTCAGTGGCGGAACAGAACCGAAACGGAGACACCGCGTTACACATCTCAGCTGCCATGGCACGACGGAAACTAACGAGAATCCTACTTGAAGCCGGCTGCGACAAGTCCATCAAGAATCTCCAGGGAGAGACCGCCAGAGACATCGCTACCAGAAAAGGATTGGACGAGATCATTCAAATATTAAACACCCCAGTTGCCAAACAGTCCAAAAAGAAACGAGATAAAAGTAAAGAACGAATTCTTGACGAAACTGACTCTGCCAAAAAGAGGGATAAAAGCAAAGACAAAAAGAAGAAGAACGTCCATTTTGAAAACCCACCTCAAATTCCATGGTCTCCTTATGGGTGCCACTACTACCCTGACCCGAAATTCTTCCCCAAACCGAAGCTGAACTCCCTCCCCACCGAACCTTTAAGGAAGGGCGAGCAATATTACCTGGACTTAGCCGGAAACATCAAGAAAGGTCCAATAGGAGCTGGATACACTTGCTACTGCGCTCCTTTCTTCAAACATATGGAGGAGAAGCTCAACGAAGATAAGAAGGATTTGAAGCGGCATATTGACCGAGCTCACGAAAGAATAGACCAGAAAGTGACAGATTTGGAGATGAAGACTCAAGGCCAAATATCCGAATTGACGAGATTCGTTGCTGCAGAACGAGCTATGTGTAAAGAAAGACATAAACACTTGGAGCATTGGTTAACACGAGGCATGATGTTCAGGGCTTCTGAGAGAGTTAAGAAGTTAGACTACAGTCCCAAAGGCTCCATCGATATCCCACCTCTGAAGAGAACGAGAAGCCTTGAAGTTCTCGACACGGAGGAATGGAACAGAGTCCACAGGATAATAAAAAGTTTCAATAAAGACTGTGAACAGTACGACAGCCACGCCAAAGACTTGAACGATAACAAAGCAACGTCTAAAAGTACTGAAGTTTTGGATAGATCACCCAGTCCGAGAAGACGCTTGAAGAACTCACAGAGTAGTGACAATTTGGATGCCGGACCTAGAAGATCACGGTCCCCTCGAAAGGTTATGGGCCCAGAAAGTCACACTCAGAACATTACGGCCGAAATCCACGTGAAATCCAACAGGGTTTCCGTGTCACAGTCGCCGGTTTCGATGGAAGTTAGAGGGTACTGTCCAAAATATACGTCTCCTAGTCGACAATCTGTCAAGACTCCTGTCAAGGAACCAGAGGAAGGTCAAAAAGAGTCGGGACCTTCGTGGAGAAGTCAAGTCCTTCAGAGAACGGCAGATGACATGAGAAAACGAGCTGAGCTAGATAAAGAGATGTCCGAAGTCCTCAACAGATCGAAATTGGATATATCTCAAGATGGATACGTAAAACTCCGGAAACACCAAGTCGAAGGAGTTGAAAGGGAGCCGAGGAAATCTGTCCAGGAGTTAGTTGCTCAGGTAGAACAGCAGCGCTGCAAATCACCTGAACCTGTCCCCGTTCCTATACCCGTGCTAAGGAAACCACCCACCGATAATTTAGAACAAATCCCTCCACCAAAAAACCCTAGCATATTAAAGATGCCTCAGCAACCTCAAAGACCAGCTCCGGTCTTAAAAGATAAGCCACCGAAGAGCAAACGTTTCAGCTTGCACAACCTCATCCCTTTCCCCACAAGAAAAACCTTCCAACCGCCTTCAAAAGATAACGGGAACCAATCGGAAAGCAGCGACGAAGAGGATAACCCTATACGAAGCACGACGCAACCTTCTCCGATGAGGAACAACCTGCTGCAGACTTTGCCCTTACCAAACTACGAAGCGGTAAACTCCCCTTCACCAAGCCAAAGTTTCGACTGTCGACCGGCGCCGCCCAAAGACGCCTACTTCCACGAGATACCGAACCGGCAAATGCCGTACCGCGAGATGCCGTATCCCAACTACGATTACAACCAGACAGGACTACCGGAAGCGCCTCGAAATCGCAACCCTTACCAACAACCTGGCAACGTGTTCGACGAGATGATGCAGGACCATATCATGAGAGAAATGGAGCGAATTCCACACTGCTACAGCGAAAGGCTCGACCAGAACACTGAAGTGGAAATAGCTAATCAGAATGATCACTTTCGCGGTTACTACGATAACCGTACGCCGTACGACTACAGACAGAACTTAGGGAAACCTGACCACAGTCTACTGCACACTCGACTTCAATCTTTAGCCATTAATACGGCGGAAACCCAAAGCCAAACTGACAGGGAGTCGCATAATGATTCAGGGTATAGCACAAAAGTGTACGGCAGTTCTCAAGGGCCGAGTCCGAGTTTATCAGGTCATGTGGAGTCTGATATCTCGCGCGGTATGACATTACTGCCTAATGGGAAGGCTATGACACAGATTGGGTCTTCGAGCTTGGTTTAAAGTGAAGAGTACAGTAAGATGCTTATCTTTCTGAAAGTACCAAGTGTACCAAGGCTTCTTGGTACGGAGGAACGGGCATGGTACGGGGGAAATGGACCTAACGAGGGGAAATTATATTTTCCGGACACAGGGGGAATCTTTCCAGCACGGGGAAAGAAACAGTAGGGAATAGTTTTAGCAAGGGTGTAAGTTATTTTCCTGATATAGGGAGAAACTTTCTGGGAAGTAATGGTCTTTCTTACCACGTGCGAATGGTCCAAGCATTGGGAATGTTATTTTTCTGATATCAGGGGAATCGTTCTCTTACGGGGAAATAGTTCTGCCAAAGGGGGCGCTGTATTTAAAATGTATGGCGAAACTTGTTTGTACGTATGTATTTTGTATGCAAATTGGATTAGTACCGATTTCCGCCTAGACCATTTTTCTACCGACTTTCCTGAAGGCCCCGGAATTGTATATTATTTTTTGTTAAATTTAAAGAAACCACAGAAGTCGTTATAAGGTATAGAAGTCTCACACCCGCGTGATAATGTCGTCTCCAGTTTGTGTATGTGTAAGAACTCATTACGATGCTAAATTATTTGTATGGCGCTGATGTATGCGTGGCTCTGCGTTTGAATTTAATATGCGTATGTAGTAGTGACAGTATAATATATTATAAATAAGGTGACCGCGAGGTGGCGACAACCTCTTCGTATGTACCTAATTAGCGACTTTAACATTTCTAGGTACTTATTGCGACTTCTGTAAAAGAAACAGATCAGAGGCTTGAAAAATCTGTTCAGTCAATAAGTATTAAAACCTCCGCATATACTCAGAAATAATACTAACCACACGTTTTAGTCACTTTGCCTACGTTACTAACATTAATTAAGACTTAAATCACAAAGCACAGGAAAAAAACAGTCAAAATTAAAAAAAAAAACTAGTACAAATTATTATAGCCTAGGGTAAAGTTGCCATGACACTTTAGATTTAGCAGACACTGTACATTAGGGTGGAACGAATTTTTTTTTTCGAATTTTTATTTGGAATACTTATATTAAGTTGCCAACTGCCATCCAATACCTCCATTAAAAATATAAATATTATCAGACAACGGTAAGAGCCCCCGCCAAGACATCTAACATTTACAAAAACGAAAAATTAGGGGCTATTTGCGCGGCTCTCAAAATAGTACAAAATTTATTCAAATAGGTTTCTTTTATTCAAAAACATATATAAATATAGTTAACTATCTGTTGCAATCAAATCTTTCATTAATTTAATATACTTTGGCACTGTGACAGAGGAGCAAAGTTGGGGGGGGATGGCACGCGCGGATCTACGAATTGCAGTATTTAGTTTCAACTAGTGTCGATAATTACTTCAAGGTCGCCTGTCAATTATTTTCACAAGAACTTGTTGGTTTACGTTTTTTAAGTGTATTATTAACATGACTTCTACTAGACAAAAGTTACAATGTCCGATATTTGGTGAAAGTACAGAGTTGAAAGAAAATATCTTTCCTACATATGAAAATGTGATGAAATTCTATGTATGGGTTAGACAAGACTTAAAAGTAAAGAATAACACAACAAAAGAGCCTACGAATCGAATTTCAGCAATTTACAAAAATGTAAATTGCTGAAATTCGACCATTGCAATGGATAATTTGCCTATTACACGCCAATGATTTGCCATTGAAGCATTTTTTTACCTATTTGGATGGCCCTACTTCAGGCCCTAAATAATTTGCAGGTCAAATTGGTAAAGCATTAAAGACACGCGAGACGTTGCCGTTAGCCCACTTTGAGAAGATAGATAGATTGAGAAGGTGAACTACCACCACAAATATCAACAGATCTCAGTACAGACCAGAAATATTTACAAGAATTGACTACTGCTGTCATAAATAGATCTTGCCCTCCTGTTTTATTGCAAAGAAGCCCGGGTAAGTTAACCCATGCGCGCTGGTTGACAAGAGCTGATCGCATACTGCGTTTGTATATTTCGACGGAAAATCCACAACAAAATCTTATAACCTTATCAACGTTTGTTGTAAAATCAGACGCCCCTGTCTGGTTTGACATCAATACACATTCATCTTGCAAAGACGGTTCAAAACATGTATGGAAGCTCATTAACAGCACCAGATATTTATCCGACGAGTTGTTAGCGATAGTGGACACTGTTTTAATTCGAAACAGTTACTTTGCTCATCCAGAAAACTTGTTGTTAAGTATGATAGCCGATTCATGTAAGCATATTAGAGAACTGGCTGCAAGACGCATTTTCAAGGCTCATCAATTGAATAAAAATTCTCTTACGCACATGTTCATGGTGCCAAAAGTGAACTTGAATGCATGATCTTACATAGACTTGATTGACTGGCAACAAAATTTATACGAACCCCCAATACTGATTAATATTTCCGAGGAGCAGTTACAAGATCTAATTGAAAATGGAGAAGATGCAGTTTTGGAGTTTAAGAGTCTGCCTTGCCACAACTCAGGTTGCGGAAAGATCGGTAAAAGTTGTGACAGAAACATCTCTAAGTGTATGCGACAAGACAAGAAGAGAAGGATCCATAAAGTCTAAATTAGCATCTCGAAAGCTCATGCCAAAGTTTGAGACTAAAAAGGATTTTTGCTTTAAAAAATGATTTTATTCATTGTGACATAACTTTTTTAACCTGTGGTTACATTTGGAATAAATGATTCTATTAATTAATATATACAATTTTTTTAACATTTACATGCATTACTTATTATATTTAACTATTATTTTCTTTAAAGGGTGTACTATACAAAAGGTCTAAAAAACTTAAAAAATGAAATTTTAAGTCTATGGCGGGAGCTCAAGCTGTCGAGCTACAACTTCCAAATTGAGGGGTGTTATTAACAATTATATAAAGCAACTTTTACCTGGTATTCCAAATCGAAATTTGAAAAAAATATTTTTTCCATCTAAAAGTGTTCCACCCTACTGTACATGTTCTAGATAAGATTTAAATATAAGAAATTAAGAATCTCCCACTTTTTAAAGTCAATTATATTAAAAATATTGATGATAAAATACGCCTTATAACTTAAACTATAGGGTTCCATTTGAAAAGAACATGTTTGGCATAGCCATAGATTATAGAGTTAAATTTGTACACAGTACGCAAAAATGTTGCACTATGATAATATTATCACATTTGAAAAAATGACAATGACAAATACCTATTTTTAAAAATCAAATTTAAAAGAAGCTTTTTTATTTTAATTGATTTATTACACATTTCTTATTTGCCATTGTTATTTCGCTTGGGATTAAATATAAAATAACTATAATAATGTATGTAATAATTTTGTTTATTGTATTTAGAATAGTAAAGAGTGCCTATTGTTATCTTAATTATTCAAGAGGTGAGATAATATTTACAAATAAAAATTACAATTTTGTAAATTTCTTATCACCCTAAATTTTAATGTAGTTTGTAGTACACACTCACTTTTGTATTTTTGTGTTATAAATAATTTAATTTATTGTGTTAATTTTGTAATGTTTGTAATTAATTATAATTAATTTTTCTACTGATTTGATTCTAATAAAATTCACTTTGCAAGTGTCACAAACTAAAAGGCATATTTTATTTTATAAAATAAGTAAGTATTTACAATATACACAAAAGTAGTAGTGAGCGCAAGCTCGACTGCCAATCATGAGGTCCCGGGTTCGATACCCAGGTCGGGCAAGGTGTTATTGGGAATTTTCCATAAGAAATTTCCCTGGGTCCTGGGTACATACCTGCCTGCCCCTTTGGGAAAAAGGCGTGATTGTATGTTATGTCCTGAAGAGTAAGGGTTATATGTAATGGCACCCGGAGCGAAGCAAGGGCGTGTCGCTAGTCATTTTATATTTCATTCGATCACCCCAAGTTTGATCTCTATAAAAATCACTCAAAGTTGTCCTATATAAAGGTATTCCGTTCAATACAGATGATTTTGCACCGACTATTCTAACTGCTATATAATCACCTCTTTTTATTTCATTCACATTCATAAAATAGTTTTCATCACTTTTACTTTCATATATGAATGAATTTTGATCACTTTCACTTTGTACTTTTTGATGATCACTGCAAAAAGGTTGGTCCAAAACGACTTTAATGTATATTTCGTTTCTGCCGTAGAGTTGGCCAGTTTTAGTAGATCCTTCGACGAGTACAAGGTGGGTGTTGCCAATTTCAGCTTCGTTCAGTTTATTAGATATTCTTCTATATAGTTGTATCATTCGGTTGTGCCTGTCCTTCTTTACTTGGTCCGGAATGTCGTCTGTATAGCGCCGGTGGGCTGTTGTTTTCTGAAATACAATATAATATTTATTGACATTAATTTCAAAGTCGCCGGCACAGTCGCACGTCAATTGTTTTGTGTTCTGTGGTGCATTCATCTGTGTTCCTTGCCATCACCCGTATTCAAGAACTATATCTACTATGTGGTCTCACAGTACGCCCGAATGCATAGGGCCGGTAAATCTAATGCTTAAACAATAGGAACTTGAGTGAGATCTAACGCTATGCATTCATTCGGGACGGCCCTTACGAAAAGAGCCCTATTTTAAACGCACGCATAGTGCGAGCCCACGAAATAAATCAACTCAACTCAAACAGATTTATTCAAATAGGTCATAATCTGACACTTTTGCACGTAAATGAAGATTAACAGTACTGAGTCTACCGTGCGTTCGGAAAGATACCTCTACAAGAAGAACGCACAAGAAACTTGTAGGGCTTAATTTTTTTTTATTAAATGTTCCTATATTCTGTGGTAATGTTGAGATTTTGTCTCGGTACATATTTTTCTGTGTTTTAATTTCTTATTTAATATATTAGAATATTATTTATTTTAATGGATCAGCTAGTTCGTGAAAACTGACGTTTTTATTTCATCCGCAAATCAGGCAAAAACGGACCAATCATAATATTGTATTATATCTGTAATCGACGCTGTGCGTTCGCATTTCGCATAGATTACTATGCGAACGGTGAATGACATGGCCTGCCGTGACGAAAGCAGTAAGAAATCCCTTAATTTGCACAGTATTGCTTGCTACCTTACATAAGTTTTATTCTTGAATACGGGTGTAAATGTATATAACCTATATGCATCCTTCTATCCTACTAATATTATAGATGCGAAAGTTTGTGAGGAAGGATGGATGAATGGATGGATGTTTATTACTACCCTATAGCTCAGTAATAGCTACCCAGGCACAGATCAAACAGATATGTTCATGCACAAAAATGTTTGACCTGGCCGGGGATCGTACCCGGGACCTGCGGCACAGAAACTAGAGCTACTACCATCAGAGCCAACGAGGCTTCATCGCATTCGGATGGTTAAATTATTACAAGAGTCTGAACCTCACGAATTTTCTTACTTCCAATGGCCATCGAAAGGTAATAATGCATGTCTATTAGTAAATAAGTAGATACCTACAACTCCCAAATGTTAAACTTACACAGTGCGAGCAGCTGATATGACAGTAGACAGCTACTGTGCATGTGTACTCGTATGACAGTAGCTCGACTCGCCTCGCTCGGTCACACTATGCGAACTGCTGGCGTCGCAGGAAGACAGCTACTGCACCAGTGTAGTAGGCCCGAGCGTACGAGCTACTGTCATTTCGCGAAATCATGCGAGTTGACGACCGAGCGACGTGCGAGTGGCGTGGTGGGGGAAGGCCAGTTGCGAGTAAAAACAAAAAATGTTGAAGTAACTCGCTTGCGAGCAACTGTCCCACTCGCACATGCGGTCACACAGTGCGAGCTATTGCACCTCAGTAACTGACACGGTCAGCTCGCATGCTAGCTCGCACCGTGTAACCTAGCCTTAATAATTCTTACAAACATGTCACCTGGCACTCGTATTACCTTACACTGCTTACACCTAAAACCTAAGATAATTATATAGTTTCATAGACAAATTAAAAAGATAACATCCCTAACGTCGTAAGCAGGAATAAGAGATACGTGATAGAAAGAGATGCAGCTTGAACGATAATTAGTTGAGCGCCGTGCGACCTGAATTGCACTTTATTGCGTCGAGCTAGAGTCGCTATTTATTTGAATGATTTTGAGGAGTGTCCCTTCTGTCCCTTATTAGTATTCTGTGGTCAAAGTCAAAAAGTTTTTATTCAAATGTCAAATAGGCTACATAATATAGCACTTTTGCACGTCCACAAAATACAACCTAACAACATTCTCCGAAACACAAATATTACATTAAATTAGTCAGTTATTAGAGTAATGTGTCATAATATGGCCAAGCATTTTTATCAATTAAAAAATCTAGTCTAGAATATTATGCGATTTTTGCTAGGTTGTCCTTTACAAATATGTTAAATTTAGACATAGACAGGAATTACAATACCGATAATTTGATGAAGAAGCGTATACTGTTCCCAACAAACGAACCACAATTAACTTTTTGAGGCGAATCTTGTGGACATAAAGCTTGTTTTTGCTATATGTATTAATATTAATTTTTAATGCAAATTCTGATTTTAATAATTTTAATTTCTTTGGTTTTTATTTTTATTAATGTGATAAAACCGATTGACTTTTTTTTATATAACTTGCTTACCTCTCTCATACTATATGGGAACAAGAAAGCTATGTTGTACTCCACTAGCTTCATCAAAGACAAGGTATCTTCAAACTGTTGGTCCGTTTCACCGCAGAACCCGCAGATCATGTCTGTTGATAGACCCACTGAGAACAAAACAATTATCAACAATTTCTTCACGTTAAATAAGGAGAGTAGATAAATTAAAATTCGCTTCACACATAGAAACTCGTCAGCAACAGAATTCTTTAGAGATATAAACATATTGACCTTGCCATCCTTATACATCTATGAGAACATCATGTATGTGCGTAAAAATTTAGATAAATTAAAATTAAATAGCGATTCACACAATTTTAAAACTAACAAGGAATAAAGATAAAGTAACTGTTCCTAGCTTTAGATTATCTAAAATAAATAAGTCTTTCTTAGGGAACTGCGTACGTTTCTATAATAAGATCCAGAAAGATAACTGGGCTCTCAGAGGGTAAATTCAAAACCTATATAAAATTGAATTTGTTAGGAAAGGCTTATTATAGTATTAACATTAACCAATACATCGAGGAGGAAGATGCCTGGAAACTTCTGCATAGCCTCCACCCGGCACCTTACAAGCCAACAAATGTAACCAAACCAAATATTGTAAAACTCGCAGTTGAAAAAATTAAACCTTACATGTTTCTTGTGCGTTCTTCTTGTAGAGGTATATTTCCGAACGCACGGTAGATACATGACTAGTTTGATATTACTGATGTTGATTATAGAACACGTCTATGTAAGATTTATTTTAAAAGAAATTCTTTGATTTTGAGTTTGAGTTTGAACTCTGTTTGACTTGAGACAAGAAAATCCCAGATTGAGAAAAAGAGAATAATAATGTATAATTACGTATAATAATGTATAAGTAATGTATAACAATAATAATATGGGACAACTTCCACAAACTAGGCTAGACGTCTGTTATCATGGTAACCAGATGACTGATATACATACTTATATAAGCTTATAACACACAGACACAGATCAAACAGACATGTTCATGCACACAAATGTTTGACCTGGCCGGGGATAGAACCCGGGGCCTGCGGCACAGAAAGCAGAGTTAGTACCATCTGTGCTAACGAGGCTGTCAAATTAGTATTATATAACCAATGTCTATATATTATACGGCCACAAAAATATATAATAATAAAAATATCTAGTTTTAAGAGAATTTCCCCTATGACAGTTCAAAACCAAACTCTAGGAGGGGTTTTAATTTTTTTAATTATAAATTATTAATTTTCAAGCGACACAGATCAATGCAAAATAGTTTACCTCCCGGTATAGCCTCCTTGATAGTACGAACGAGGTCTATATAAGCTTCCCTGGAGTAGCCCCGTCTCATCCGCTGCAGGACGTCAGTGTTGCCAGACTGCGCGGGCAGGTGGAGAAGTTTGGTTATGTTCGGACGCTCCGATATTACTTGCAACACCTAAGGATTTGACGACATTTTTCATATTATTATCCATCAGCTGTGCCCCGCGGTTTCACTGCGTAGTCTTCGTTCCCGTGGGTATATCGGGATAAAAAGAATTAGTTTTGGCATTAAAGAGTAACAAACATCCATCTGTCCATCCTCACAAACTTTCGCATTTATAATATTAGTAGGATTTTTTATAGATCGACCACTAATTTTGTAAAAAAAAAATTTTCACGCTCGGGATAGTACTAGTACATACTGAGTTTTAATACTTTGTTCATTTAACCAAATCACTTTCGACTCCGTAAGCACACCCGGACACTCGACTCAATCCCATACAAAAGCCGCGATATAACTACATACTACACAGACACTGCACACAGAGTTTCGTACACGTGCAAGAGCGTGCGTGAGGTGATTTCCGAAAGCGGGGCTCGTGGTGAGCTCAGTCTCGCTCGCGGGGCGAGGAAGGCCCGATTGGTGGGCGGATGACAGTGTCCATTCTATACGTAGTATTATTATATTGGTAGTGATAGGCCTCTTTTGCAGGGGGCCCTGGGGAAGTACCACACCTTTGCCAGTTATTCATCCGCCAAGCAGTAATGTGCAAACATTACTGTGTTCCGGTATGAACGGCAATGTTACCAGCGAAATTACTGGGCATGACGAGTTTCAACCACTACTATCTTAGGGTGACAGGCGCAGTGCAGTGCCGCGCAGATTTTTGAATATTAAAATACTCGGTGGCACTGTGTCTGATATGGGCAATCATGATGCTTAACAACAGGCAACTGATTTGCTCGTCTTGTCACTATCATAAAAATAAAAATAAATAAAAAAAGTAGAACGCACTGCTCAAATACCAAAATCAAAGTAAAAATATGTAAATAATAAATATGTCTAATACCCTTCCATTTCTGGTGTACAAATAATGTCGCGAAAAACGGCAGATAAAATGTAGTGTCTACTCGTAATAGGCTTTAACACTATCAGTATTCTATGTTCTATGGTCCTAGGTCTACAAATAGTGACCTCATCAGGGAAGTCCTTAGGATGTGCAGCGGTGAACCGGACCCTCATCTCAGGGTCCACGGCCGACACCTGTTCCAGCAGCTCGCCGAAACGGAGCCCGCCCTTCTTGGCCTTGTATACCGTCTTGAAACCTGCAAGTTTAAATTGTAAAACATAACATACATTCACGCCTTTTTCCCGACTGGGTAGGCAGAGATGTACCCAGGACTCAGTCCCATAGTAGATACACCCACATTTCGCCAGTATCTTGTTGGTCCCTTGTAATAGGGGGCGAGCCTATTGCCATCTACCGGGCACAGTTGCAGACTCCAGGCAGTAACACTGCCTGACTTGAGGATCGAACCCGGGACCTCTTGATTGGCAGTCGAGCATGCGCCCTCTACGCCACCGAGGCAGTGTTTAAATTGTAAACTACTTATATACCTATATATCCTAATAATAAATATTATAAATGCGAAAGTCTGTGAAGATGGATGGATCTTTCTTACCCTTTCACGCCAAAACTATTGGACCGATTGGGCTGAAACTCGGTATATAGATAGATTAGACCCTAAATTAATTAATAGGGTAGGTTCTTATCACGATGTTCTCACGGGAAAGAAGACGACGCGGGTGAAACCGCAGGGCACAGCTAGTTTGTATATAAGGGGCAGTTCTCACCCTGAGCATATGACAAAAATAAAAATCTCTGAATCACTTAATCTGTATATCGGATTTTTAGTAACCTTTGTAAGGCGCCGTAATTTAATGTTTTCATTCGCGAACAAAGGCCAAATGTGTCTCAAAATAGATACGTTATACTCATTAAAAACAACCCTAAAACGTGGTGAGATTCTGTTGTACCTACTTATGCAAAATATATGCAACTTTGTATCCATCATTTATTAAAATAAAAGATAGCAGGGATATATAAAACTCGGTTGTCCGAAAGAGACAAACACAGGTTCACAGCTACGTGAGCAGCAAACCTTATACGTGTAACATCGGCGCAATACAAGAAGCAACTGACTTGACTCAAGGCAATTAGCTTGACTTGAGTTCGCCACGCAGAGGAGTAAGACGCAGCAGTTTATATAAAAGATTATTGTTTCATTTGTGGGGAACAAACGTTTATAAATTGTTATTATGAATTGACTCAATCAATGTAATTGGGAAACCCTGTTCTGTTAGAATATAAATTCAAATTATTCATTATTATTATATCGACAAACTTTGGCATTTATAATACAAGTAGGATAAGCATACCTTTAGCCTTAGCATCATAAGAGCCCGGCTCCCCAACATCTCGATAACTGTTAACATTCTGTCCAAGCAGCGTTATTTCCTTCACCCCCCTCGCGCTGAGTTCTCTAACTTCGTTCAGTATAGCAGTTATAGGTCGAGAACGTTCCCGACCTCGTGTGCGGGGAACTATGCAATAGGAACACATGTTGTCGCATCCGCGCATTATTGAACTGTGGATTAACATTTACATATAGGTATTTACTATTTATAGAATTTCTTTCTAAATATGTACTCGTACATCTAGCCACCAGCAGCTCATAACAAGGGATCAGATTCAACAAGCGCATTACAGCTACAGCCTCATACAGCGTACCTATATTACTAAAGATTCAAGTGACGACACGACGGCGAGCGGTGCGGGCGGAGGCGCGCGCACGGTTAGTCTTCGTCGCGATCTCGTTGCGCGAGCACCTGATGTGGGACATCGAACATGTCCGAAGATTAGGTCGAGCGTTTTCTACTTAAATAACGTGAGTTCAGCCGTTCTATGATACAATACATATGAGTAACACTGATGGTAGTTTTCAAAATTGTATAACATTTAATTATTAAAAAAGTGAAGCTAATATAGTAGTCAAGGCTTAAAAAAAAGCTGCAGAACTGTTTATTTTTTTATTTGTCTGATGATAACTTGAGAATCAACAATGCAATCTTCATGACTTTTGTAAAGTCGTTTGTCTCTGATACAATGGGTAACCAAGCAGTACAAAAGAGTTTTGTTAAGGTATATGTAGTATCTGTTCTGTGGTATAAATTCAAATTATAATCATAATAAACCCACATAAAAGCCGACACGCTGTCCTGGTTGAGCCTCACGGGCACCACATCAGCATATGTCTCATCCAATGAAAGCAGCACATTCACAGCCGCCTGTCCGTTGTCAGTGAGGGCTAGCAGGCGAGGCAGGTCTCGGTAACTGTCTGGACCTGCAACTGATTGCAAATCTATGGGTGACATTTTTGTAGGCCTAATGATGGTAAGCAGTCACCACCGCCTATGGACACCAGCAACACCAGCGGTATTGCCAGTGTATTGCCGACCCTTCAAGACTATTCACTCTACTTTTGAAGAGCTCAAATATGATGTTGTAGCTCAATCCGTAGATCCCAGCAGGCAAATCATTCTTCACTCACACAGTCCTTATTACTATGTTTTAATAAAGTTATATTATGTATTGAATAGATAAGCTTACTTTTATACTTTTATAAATATTAATGCACAAATAAAAATTTTTACTATAATATTATTATTCAACAGTTTGCATGTGGCAGACAAGAATGGGAAAATCACAATGTGCACATATCGCTTTTCTATGGTTGCACATTAAGAAAAACCATGAAAGATTGCTTTTGAAATTAAATACATTACTCATTCTTTCTTAACATAAAATTATAAGCTAAGGGTTACCTTTGGGCGTGAGGGTGTACGGGACTGGGAACGGGGGTAGCCCCTTATTTATGTGCTTTTATTAGTTTAAGACTTATAATATATTTTGGGTATTGTAAAATTAAATGTAAAAGTATTTGTTACTTATAATTTTAATAAAATTAGAGGACAGTCACCACTAGTATAGAAAAAGAAAAGCTAAGGGTTATCAGGTCTGAAGGATGCGCACCAGCATCCTCTGCGTAAAACCATGTAATTGTGCTCGCCAACCCACCTGCCAAATGTAGTGAGTATTGGCAAAACCACCTCTTATGGAGGAGGCCTATGTCTAGCAGTTGACTTCTAATTTATGTAGCTGAAATCCTGGGAAAAAATATAGGGTACTTTTTTCCCAAGGAACCGATGACTATGCGAGTGAAACCGCAGAGCACAGCTAGCAAATGCATAGATACACAATAAATGTGTGATTTATATGAACTTACCAACATCCACAGCCTTTTCCTTCTCAATTAATTCCTCCTTCAGTCTCTCAGCCATACACCCCAGAATACCAATCTTGACAGACTTGTTGTTGGCCAGACCCCGCCTCTTGTAACCCCTAAGGTGGTCTAACCTATTCCATATCTTCGTTTCAGCTCCTTCTCGTATAGCACACGTCATTACTAGGAAAATATCAGCTTCTTCTTCTACTTCTGTCTTCTCGAAACCCTCTTTCTTCAAAATAGACCACACAATTTCGGTATCGTTTAGGTTCATCTGACATCCATACACATCGAAGAAAATCTTTCGTTTTGTAATAAAATCAGCATTATCAGGCAAGTAAGGTATATGAGGACGTTCAGTAAAAATAGGCTCAGAGGTCCCAGCTATAAATTCCTTCAAACCTGGCCCGTTTTTTATTTTATCCGTGATTGAAGTGGTTCGCACAGAGTCAGAGTAAAATCGACATTTTCTGTATGAAGTTTTGTTAATATGCTTTAGTAAACGATGTAAAAACATTGTCTCTTTGCCTAGGAGTTCCTAGTTCTATTAAAATAAATCATCAATAACCTAAATTAATTAACTGATATTAAACACATAATCTCAAATATTTTGCTACTTGAAATAAATTCAAAACTGAAAAAAAGCTGTTTTGGTTTTCAGCAAGTATGTCAGCTGATTTTGACACTGAATTTGTCACAGATTTTACTTTGACATTTGACATTCATTTCCAGCCCAGCTTCCATAGACAAAAATGAGCACTTTTTTATATCCGTCAACATTTTTTTTCTTCTTTTATGGACCCACATGAATGTATAGCCAGAAGTTTTGTTGCCAAGAAACTTGTGTATCTTCGAAAACATTCAACACGTAATATTCGACCATTATTACACATTATACACTCGAAAATGCACCGATAATTGATATAGATACGGGAGCCAAACTGTATTCCTCGGCTCCGCCAAACTCCTCTTAGCTCTGTGGATTTGACTAGTACTAATATCACAGAACAGAGAATAAGGCCTTGTCCGCACTGCGATATTTCACAGCACGTTTTTTCTCGCAATTCTGTAACACATATAATCCTATAGGAGTAGCCGCACTGGCGGTAAAAAAAACGTGCGGGATAAAAATCTGTGACTTGATGCAAATTGAATGCGAAGTGGTGCAATTTATTTCCGCGCGAATATTTTGTAATAAAAACCTCGCGGTGAAATATCGCTGTGCGGACAGGCCCTAATACTGTCTAGTGGTCTGTGGTCTAGTGATCTGTGGATTTGACCGAATTTGACGCCATTTACAAAAAGTGGAAGATTTGTGATTTGTAGGCTTTTGATGTAGCAAAACATGTTGAAATAATTTAATTAAACAAAGAGAACACTACAATTACCTAATCAAACAAACACGATGAGTGGCCGCTACGACAAACACAAAGGTATTCGAATGGCATGGTGTTATTTTTATTACGACTCATTCCATGACCTACCAAAAACCCTACCAAAAATTAGAATAAATTTCTCAAATAAGTATTTTTATTTATCTTTGCCAGTGTTTTCACATTGGCAGGGTCGTCTCGATCCGCGCGTGATGATTCTAGGCAGCCCCGGGAGGTCCACGGAGAGAATATGGAGCATTCTGAGAGAAGGCGCACGAGATCACGATCACCTAGACATCGGGATTCTGGCTCCAGTAAACACTCTTACTCATCTCGGTATAAATCGGATCATGAGAGAAACCGCAGGGATTATGGTAAGTTATCACAAGTTCATTAAAACTAAAAAATGCTGCTCATTTATACACCTTATCAAAGGGTAGTTTGGGCGCTATGACCTTTCTCATCCATATCGTACTTGCTAATATACCTATCAACAAAACAAACATGCACCTAACTCTTGAAAGAAAAATTTTGAAATTAGCCGAACTGATTTTTTTTTTATGATAGTGAGTGACAAGACGAGCAAATCAGGTGCCTGATGGTAAGCATCATGATTGCCCATATCAGACACAGTGCTACCCAGCGTTTTAAAATTCAGAATTCTGCACGGCACTGCACTGCGCCTGTCACCCTGAGATATGAGTTGTTGAATCTCATCATGCCCAGTAATTTCGCTGGTAACATTGCCCTTCAGACCGGAAAACAGTAATGTTTGCACATAACTGCTTGGCGGATGAATAACTGGCAAAGGTGTGGTACTTCCCCAGGCGGCCCCCTGCAAAAGAGGCCTACCACTACAAAATTTACCTCTATTTATTTTTACCTCTTTACTTCCTCCTACCTCTTTAGCATTACTAAACAACACATTAATACAAATATTTATAACGTTCTTTAATTACAATAGGCTTATCATATTTTTCATGGGAATTAAAAAAAAACATTTATTTGTATTGCAACACATAAAAAATATGTGTTACAATCTCACCTGCTGGTAAGTGATGATGTGGCCTAAGTTGGAGGCCTAGGTTGGACGCTTGTTCAGTAAAAACCTTTTCACTCTGGACTTGAACATACCCACATTATAGTTTTTCCGGTAAAACAGGATGATGGTAACAAGTTCCATTGCTTCTTTGTTCTTATGAAAAATAATGAGGAAATTCGCTTCAAGCGAGCTGTTTGTATAGTGTTTTAGTAGAGGCATGGCGATGGTGGAATCAGCTCATGCAATTGAGTAATTGAAAAAAAAAGGTATATTTAAATTTATTCTGAAAATTATGTGTCAAAAATCACTAAAAATGTTTTTTAATTAATCTTAAGCAATTATAACAAATGCCCTACAAGTCTACAAGTGGTCGCCATGATTGTGACGTCATTATGTTATAATTATATATGGTAATAACATTGTAACAGGTCACAAGCTCGTTTGGGTACTATCGGCATGTTTTTGGTACTTGATTAAAATGGTTTTGTTACAAAACTTATATATTATGTTCTTTCCATTTATACCAAAATAAAAATCTTATACTCAATTCTGTGACGCATTCTCCAAGATGTATTTTGTAAAACACGCACAGGCTGGCAACTGAACAAGGACTTGCAAGACCATGTAGTTTGAACTCTGTTACACTTACATCACCTCTGTTACATTCTAAGTGTGACCATTTGCGCCCAACTGATTTGGGTTATAGACTGCAGTCACATAGCATCATACTATAATATACTAACATATTATAAGCTATTGGCAGTGTGGTTTGTACTTACTATGGGAATGTGTACACTTCTGTCTAACCCTTCAGTGAAACAAGATGTAATGTTATCTTAATATTTCTAGAGAAAAAAGCCCACAAGAAGCCGGAGGACAATGAGAGCTCAGAAGAGGAAGTGCCGGCGCCGCCGCCCCCTCCCCGAATCACTAAGATATCCATTGACTTCTCTAAACCCAAGGTTCCCATCAAGATGAACATTGGAGGCCCAGCAAAGGTACAATATAGTTTTCAATTCAAGCCCTTTTCACAGCTGAAGTACTTTAGAAAATGTCTGATGCAGCTAGAATACACATACCAAACTTTTGCATGTAATCACTGTAAATTATAAAATCCGTCAGTGAGTACTGACTGACATGAAACGCAGAGCCCAAACCACACATCCTAGAGACTTTAAACTTGGAATGTAGTTTCTTTTCATTGTCTAGATAGAAAGGATTTTTGAAAAATCACATTCTAAGGGTTCCAAAAAGAGCGTCAAAATTTTGGTATAAAACTCCCATGTCTATGAGTGCTTTGTTTGATTGATTTGTTTACACTAGTCATTAATATTCTATAAGTTAATGGCTCATTTAATTGAATTATGAAGACAAATTAGCTGCATTTTGCTTTAGATTATCTAAAACAAATAAAAAGTCATTCTTAGGAAACATTGTGTGTTCATAAATTCAAAACCTATATAAAATCTATATTATTAAAGCTGGCTTATTATAATGTCAATAGAGGACAACAATGCGGAGGTTTCCACTTCTGCATAGCCACCACGTGGCCCTTTCCAAACAAACTTCTTCTTGTAGAGGTATCTTTCTGAGCACATGGTAGATCTATTAGTATAATAATAATATGGGACAACTTCCACACACGGTCATCTGGTCCCAAACTAGGCTAGAAGCCTGTACTATGGCGACCAGATGACGGATATACATACTTATATAAGCTTATAACTTATAACACCCAGAAGACACATATCAAACAGACATGTTCATGCACACAAATGTTTGCCCAGGCTGGGGATCGAACCTGGGGCCTGCGGCTCAGAAAGCAGAGTTACTACCACCAGCAGGGCTATTGGTGTTCTTCATAATCACCAGTCGCTATCAGGCTTATGTCTTTGTGTTCAGTGGTTTGAGTTAGTTACAAGGATGTTTTACCTTTCTAACAAGACTTTACTGTCAAATTTGAAGGAGAGAAAAGGAAAAGGATAGACACTGCGAGTGGTTCTCACTCGGGACCGACATAATGCACAGTCTACTTAGTAAGTTTATCATAAATGTCTTTGGTTAGTAACCGGACTTTGACATTTATTGTAGTTAATGTCAAATCAAGTTAATAGTCACTAAAGTGATAGTCACCGAGAACGCCAATAGCCCCACTGAGCCAACGAGGCTGTCAAAAATAAGAAGCTTCATTCACTTGCAAGTGTCATGTGATTAATTAGAATAAAAATATGTACTTGACTTTGAATTTAGAAGTTTTCACATTACAATGTATTTTGTGAAGGCAAAATCAGCTGCTCCAAAGCCAACCGTAGCAGCCGCGTTCAACGACGATGATGACGATGACGAGCCCGAGGAGATGCCGGCGGAAGCCAGGATGAGGATGAGAAATATTGGCAGGTATGACTCCCTTGAGAATGCATGTAACTTGGGAATTTAACGGTTACCTCAAAAACACC
The DNA here is from genome assembly GCA_947063395.1 of Hemistola chrysoprasaria. Classification (NCBI taxonomy): domain Eukaryota; kingdom Metazoa; phylum Arthropoda; class Insecta; order Lepidoptera; family Geometridae; genus Hemistola; species Hemistola chrysoprasaria. The sequence continues at coordinate 869,081 of OX346724.1, forward strand.
AGCAACCATGCCCAGCAGCCAACATCATAACAACACTTGTTCTACGAGTTTTGACATAACTCAATAAATTAAACAAAAATTATTTTGCTACTTTTTCATTGTACTGTTGTGACATTTGGTACTGGTAGGCCTCTTTCGCAGGGGGCTGCCTGGGGAAGTACCACACCTTTGCCAGTTATTCATCCGCCAAGCAGTAATGTGCAAACATTACTGTGTTCCGGTCTGAAGGGCAATGTTACCAGCGAAATTACTGGGCATGATGAGATTCAACAACTCATATCTCAGGGTGACAGGCGCAGTGCAGTGCCGCGCAGAATTTTAAAACACTGGGTGGCACTGTGTCTGATATGGGCAATCATGATGCTTACCATCAGGCACCTGATTTGCTCGTCTTGTTACTCACTATCATAAAAAAAAAAAAATTACATTTGTGAGTCTATGTTTCATTCACAAACTAAAAGACACTTTTTCGCCAAAAAGACACAGGACCCTGTAGGCAGTACGCGCACAGTAACGTAATATGTTACTGTGCGCGTAGAGTTAAGAACATTCAAGTGGAATATTAAATTGATATTTATTTTTGTATGAAAGTAAAATCTAACAAATTATCAGAACTTGTAGAACAAATGTTGTTTATGATGTCGACTGCCTGCTCCTACGAGGTTGCTGGTGTTTTTAAGGTAAACCTTAATAGGCAAGTAGTATGGACTCTTTTTTCAAACTTAATCTCTTATTCATAACCATTATTATTGACTGCGGGGACAACTAGTTATACATAACATCACGCCTTTTTCCTGAAAGGGTAAAGGTCTAAATTGTACATATGAGTCACTCCAATACTTAAATAGGGGATGAGCCCATTGCCATATACTGGGCACAGTTTCAGACTCCAAATAGTCATTAGCATACATCCTTTTTCCCGAAGGGGAAGGCAGAGCGGTTCCCAGGACTCAGTCCCATAGTAGGTACACCCACATTTCGCCAGTATGTCAGTGTAATTGAGCAAATTCCTCATAGAAAATCCAATAACACTTTGCCTGACATGAGGATCGAACCCAGGACACCGTAGCGCTTGCGACCACTTCGCCACCGAGGCAGTTCACAACCTAATACCTACCACCTTAATCTTATATATATAAAAATCTTGTGTCACAATGTATGTTGCCAATAAACTCCAAAACTACTGAACTGATTTCAATGAAATTTCACAGGTACCCGTATTTTGGTCTAACTTACTGGATAGGATAGTTATCATCTCAATTATTCGCTTATGTCGTGAATGTAAACGAATAAAATGTGTCAATTAATTGTTTCTTAAGCGTTTATTTACTGTTTAGTTTTATGAAGTTCTCATAGATGGCGGTGTACGTTGATTCATCGATAAAATTCTTTAATATTGTTTGACATCTAGGTTGCAAATACACCCAATAGATGGCGCTGTGTTCTGTTTCTTAGAATATAAATTCTATTACTTTATTTCACGTAATATTTATTTATGCTCACGATATAACCTTATTATCTTAATGGTTTGTGACTGATATTTTTATAATTATACTGCGTATTATGTTACATTAATATCATTAATAACCTTAATAAATATAATTAAAAAATATCATTAATAAATTTAATTAATAATTAATCATTAATAAATAGTTACCATTAATAACAACAAAAAATTTTTGTACTATTTTAGAGAAATAAAATATGACGGTACGAAGTTCGCCGGGTCAGCTAGTATTTAATAATAAAACTAAGGTAAATATTATTCTAAAGTATAAATCTGAATTTCAGAGAGACCCCAACCTCAGCCGGTCCAAACTCCTTCGGCAAAACAAAGCAAGGATTCTGCGACGCCAAGAAAGTGTTTGAGAAGAACCTCAAGAACGCCCTGGAAACAACTGACAAGCCAGCCTTTAAGTTCCCACAAACTATCTACAAAATCAAAGGGCCTTGATGGATACATTAAAAAAACTAATTCATTTCTGACTAGATCATTAAACAATTTAACACACAGACTAGAACATAGACAACTTAACCTAGAAGACGACGCTTTAGGGGGTATGCATTCGCTAAGGTTATGCAGTCGACGTGCTCTGCCCCTTTTCATTTCTAATTAGATTCAATATTTATTGTTTAATAACATGACATGAACTACGAGTTGCTTCAAGTCAAACAATCCAATTTTATTTTCACACAATAATTTATTAAAGCTGCATCTTTACGGTGAATTGTTTGTGACTGCAATACGATGCGTGGGGCGGGGCAGTGTAAGAATCGTCTTATATCCATCCATAAAGTTTTCCAATACATAAAAGACAAAGCTGCCTTGAAGATTTCAATTTTTTAATCAAAATAAGTAGTAAGATACTTATAAATCGGACAGACTAGCCATATTGCTACAAAGGTACATAAAATAGGTAACAACGTGTTACAAAATGTGTATTGCTTAAGGGGGTTCATCTACTCGTCAAACTGAAAAACTTAAAGAAGATATTGCGAAATAAGAAAAAAAAAATCGGCTTCGCATTCATTCATTACACCTCTGCCTACCCCTTCGGGAAAAAGGCGTGTTTTTTTTTTCGCATTCAAAATGGATCGGCAATTTTTTATAATTATTTTTGCGGATTTAGTTATATTCTTTCTTTTGTACACCCCCTTAAGAGCGTACGCGCCCTTCTAGGAATTTGACACAATCCTATGAAAAATGTACCAGATCGATGTTTTGTATCCTGTACAAATTTGTATCCTGAATTTTTTTAAGTGACAGGGACATGGGTTACTTCACTATAAAAATATCAGGATATTAATTTATAGAATGGGTTTATTATATTCGGAGGAAACAGGGGAATACAAAACATCGATTTGGTAAATTTTTCGTAGGATTGTGTCAAACTGCTAAGAGGTCCTCTTTCCTGTTCAGTTCTACCACACCTTATTGTAACAGGATGGAGTCTTGTCTAAATAATAGATTATATAACATTGATGTAGTTTAATTATTATTATAATAATTTTGTGTTTGTTCCTGCAATAACATTTGACCAGTTTACATTAATTGTGTTTTATGATTGGTGAGGATTTTTATTAAACTTATGTAATAGTTTTAGCCTTAAAAGTGAAAACATCTTTTGCTATGAATATTAAAAACATTTTACAAATTTTACTTTTAAAATAGCTGAGAATAATACTTAGGTACTTACTTTATAGTTTCGGGATTTAGAAGTGTAAGTACTTGAGGATCTTTTTGTTAAGTGCATGTGTACTCAATAATGGTCTTTGATTATAATATGCAGTTAGATTCCTTTATATTCAAATAATGCAGTGGTAATATTGGAAGATTATTTTTGAATGAAAATGTAATTTTCATGTGCTTGTGCATTGTCAGTTAAGATTGTTAAATTTAAATAAACGTAATGAAATAAAGTTGATTTTTATTTTAACATATTTAATTTCGAAGTCTTCCAACTGATAATAATACTGTTAGAAAGAATCAAAAGATTTTTTTTAATAGTAGGTTGTTAGTGAAGTAAAAATATCTTGTATCTGTATAAGAGAAATATTCCTCTGTTTTGGTTTTGTGCACAATTTCAATGACCACCGTATAACCATGAAATTAAAATGAATTAATATAATCATTAAATTTAAATACAAATCCTTTAAATAAGGCAAAATAAGTTCTGTCAAACGATACTTCTTAGATTTGACGGGCTGTAGTTATACTATATGATATAGATTATACGTGTTAACAAAACTTTTATTAATACTTTAAAAGGGTGCATCTACCTACGGATAATAATAAGTTAAACATTATTATTCGTAGGCATCTACCCATAAAACTGAAATATCAAAAGTAAGAATTCAACATTCAAGAACACCCCCATTCCCACTTGTCAGATATAAGGCTCGATATAATGATGGTTAAACTTTTTTTTTACACGTCCCCTGCTGAAAAAACAGTTTTATTTTTTTTTGCGCAACGCTAGTGCGGCCACACACGCCCGGCGCGTTAATCGTTAAGCCTTCTTTCAATCACGCCTAGCGTTTTTTAGTATTTAGAACAATTAAAAAAAAAAACTGCCTCGGTGGCGTAGTTGGCGTATGCTCGACTGCCAATCAAGAGGTCCCGGGTTGAATCCCCAGGTCAGGCATAGTGTTAAATATTGGATTTTTGCATAAGGAATTATCTCAATAACTGCCTGGTCTGGAACTGTGCTCGGTAGATGGCAATAGGCTCGCTCCCTATTACATAGGACCACTGGCGAAATGTGGGTGTATCTACTATGGGACTGAGTCCTGGGTACACCTCTGCCTACCCCTTCGGGAAAAAGGCGTAAATGTATGTATGTTATAAAAAAAACACAGCAGTAATTGTGTTAACAAAGCTGTTCACATATTTATTGGTTAAATGAGTAAAAAGTGGTCAGATATCCAACATGTGAAAGTGTGGGAGTCACAGGAAATCCTACTTTAGAAATGAAAGAAACATATTTTTGTTAAATTTTATTGAGTCCTCTACTTTCTCTGCACATTCTGTGGGCGCGCCATATCCCTAGGGAAGTTGCTTTTGGGCGGCGTGCGGATGCGGCGATCCTTCTTGGACCTGTTGCGGACTACTTTACTGTGGATCGCGCATGACACGCAGTAGTGGAGCTTCGCATACAACTTCGGGAGCTGGAATGCTGGAAATGGAAAATTATTGAATGTTAGTTGGTAGGTATATTATGTGACTATGATCAGTTGGATTATATGTAACGGGGCATAATGGAGAATTCATCTCTCGGATTTTATTTTTTATAATGTTATCGGATATCATGATGTGAAACTTTTATTGAGGCCAACTTTGTCTGTCTTTGTCAATAATGACAGATATTAGGTCAAAATGAATGTTCATTAAGGCGGCTAGGACTTTTTTGTATGGCATTTTTTTATGTATAATTACAATTCAGATATTCCCCTCCGTTGGCGTCATATATAATTATAACACATATAATTCTGAGCAAGCAAACTTCTCTAGGTTAGGTTATAGTTTGTCTTGTGACCACAATGCATGAGCCGAGCGAGTGAAGCGAGGTGAAGATTTTTATTCTTTTTTTTCATAGCGCCCCTTTTCATATCCACTGACCCTATGGCACACCCCGGACAGTCAACTCAATTCCCATACAAAAGCTGCGATCCATCTACTTCACAGACACTGCAACTGACACAACACTGCGCACATGTTTTGTACACAGGCAAGAGTGTGCATGAGGTGTGTTCGGAGCTCACTCGGGCTCGTGGAGAGATCAATCTCGCTAGGTCCAATTGGTGGGCTGATGAGTGTCCATTCATTACGTAGTATTATTATCTGTCCTGTGCCTATGATCTCTTGGCAAATGTTTAATATTTGAACTAACATCAACTTTGTTGAAGAGCTTTGTGATACCAGCAGTAAAATTATCCTTGATATAGCTAAGGATGCTTTCTGGCTGTACTTCCTCCACATTGCCTACATAAAAATGTAGGCATATACCTTAGTGAGGTCATAGAATATGTGCATACAGTTATAATTTTATAATATTGATGAACAGAAACCATTTCCTGTCAAGTTACTTTTCTTTTTAATCCGGTTTTGCTTAGGGCAGCTAGTTTCAGGATACATCAGGTATTAGGAGTTACTCACATGTGTAAACGGAGGCTTCGTTTATATCCCTAACCGCGGCGGCTTCAACGATATTCCTAATCACAAACTTCTTGATAGCTTTGTCCTTGGGCACGCATCGCGCGCAGTTGGTGCACCTTACGGCCTTGACGTGGCCACGGCCGTGCTTGGCGCGTCCTCCATTGCGGCGTTTACGAGTCTGAAAATATAATATTCACACTGAAACCACATGCTCCACGCTCGCCGTCCAACTCCGTGACGCATGCATCTTTTGAACCACTCGTGCTGCGTGCCGCAATACGACACATCACTTGACTACACCATTTTTATTAACTTTACGTTATGATTTATTTAAATCTCATGGCGTTTAAGTATTTATTTTCCAAAAAACTTTACGCACCATGTTCCTAACCTCCGAATCGGTGAACGAAGAACGATGAAAAAGAATTTGTAACCATAGACAATGTTCGATCTTGATGACATTGAACGGTTTCCGGTTGTTCATTTATGTTGCCATATAGAATAAGCTTTGTTCTCGTTTACAGTATTTAAAATTGCGCAAAACTTAAAAACAACACAAATTGAAATATTAGTTTGGTATAAATAAATTCATTTATATTTATGTTACATATAAAATTAAAAACCCATTCCTCAATAATTTTAAGCAACGTAAAATACCTAATTAAAATAAATAAATCATTCTATCGTTCGTTTCGTTCATCTATTAATCAACAGAAAAAAAATAATCGCCTGTCACGAAGAATTTATATTTATTTCATTGTAATACCTATTTTGTTGCAAAAAACCTTTAAAGTAGAATTAAATACAGTAGAGTTCCGCTTTTTAGTATCCTCAGAGATAAATAAAAAATATTTCCATGTCGACTCGTGACCAACTACGTAACTTTATTTACATCGTCATCGCGCGATTGTCCTAGAAGTATACCTACTCCGTGTTTGTCTAAAAACAAATTTTCCTAGTATTTGTGGAGTGCGATGTTGTGTAGATAGTGAAAAGTGTTAGTTTGGTGAAATGTCCCAACATGGATGTCCGGAGAGACTGTCGAATAGAGCAAAGGGTTTTGCGGAGGAAGGTAGCAGCCAGCCCACGATGGAAGTGCTTGTGGAGACTCTCACAGGCACTGCATTCGAAATGACGGTGTCACCTTCCGACACAGTGTTCGCTATTAAATCCAAGATATTCAGGGTGGAAGGTAAGAGCTTCAGTTCCGTGTTATATTATTACACAATGTGGATTTGGTTTTGCATTATGCGTCATACTCGTTCGACAAAGAACGTCGGTATTTACGTGCCGCGGGCGCTCTGGTCGAACAAACATGCACTGTGGAAACGTACATTGTACTGATAAACAATATAGTTAGTGCAGAAAATTGCGACTTACGCACATAATTCAATTATAAGGAGCTTAAAGTAAAGACTAAGGCTATTTCCATCCTATTAATAGATGTGGTCATAGGAGATGAACAAATTGACATTGTTGAAAATGATACTAAATAACAAGTAAGGTAAACTAAACTAACCTTGAACTGCAATACAAGGGTACACCATTTCTGTCAGTTCTATGCAATTACTTGCCAATACTTTGCTTGGTGGGTCTCAGATTTATGAAGATTGTTTTCATATAAAACATGTTGTCTATAAGATATCTTAGGCCTTCTAAAATGATAATAATTACAATCCAGTGCCCTATTTTTCCAGTCTCCCACACATTGGCTTATGGCCTGCCAATGGCAATTATGAATTTATAATGTATATGCCTTCTTATTATAAGGATAGAACCTCTTAGCAGATGTTATCGAAGTAGATTTCTTAGGTACAGAAAAAAACTAAGCTGCTCAACTTCAAGGTCCAGGGAGTCCCATATTCTTCGCCATCTGAAACACAATATATAATATAATACAACAAGATCTTGCGGCAACATTGGTGCACAAAGAATGAGAGATGATTAATAACAAACACTAAGATTGACATACTCATACCCCTGCACTAGGATTCTGTGTCTCCGGTGGCATGAACTCATCACACAAATACTTGGCCTGGCTGGGAATTGAACCCAGGGGTCTTTGCAGGCAGAGTTACTAGAAACTTAGCCATAAAGCCTTCTGATCAAATCAAATCAAATCAAATCAAAATAATTTATTTGTCATACACAGGTCATATAGGTAGTTGGAATTAATTGCAATCGAGCAAGCTGTGATCAGCCCTATAGGCATACAAATTTGGGTTTTAATATCATAAATTGTTTAAGACAAAGAAACTTATGTCACTCAAAAATATACATTAAAATACAATTTAAATTCATACATATTATATTAATAAAGTCAATATTCAATAGTCAATGAGAAGTAAATTTGTCATTAAACAATATACAATTAACAATCACACACATATTATACGTCAATATTCAATTATTAAATGATGAACATGACGTGACAATTGGAGATCATTAAACAGCAGCTTGGGTCATTTTCGAGACAGATTGCCAAGAAGCAGATTATAAAAGAATAAAGCTATGGAAGGGACACTTCACAAATTCATCGATGTATATATAAATAGCAACTCTGGTTGCAACACAATAAAGTGCAATTCAACAAGTGCAAAAGTAGCTTTACTTTCTTCTTTTTATTGCCCATATCAAACACAGTGCCACAGTGCAGTGCAGTGTGTTTGTACCAAATATTAATATAATATTATATAACTGTAAATGAATAAAAAACAATATTATCAGACAAATTATGTACATAGCTTATCACAAAATACTATGGAGTTAATAAAATTGTAGTACATAATCATTGAAAATTTAATTATTTAAACTAATATCTATTAGTTGTTGAAACTCGTCATGCCGAGTAATTTCGCTGGTAAAATTGCCCTTCAGACCGAAACACAGTAATGTTTGCACATTGACTGCTTGGCGGATGAATAACTGGCAAAGGTGTGGTACTTCCCCAGGTGGCCCCCTGTAAAAGAGGCCTACCACTGCACTTTCTAGCCCATTCAAAATTGTACAGTCTTATCTCAAGCCCCGGCTATTTGTAGGTTCATACATACCTATAACGTCCCAGGGATCAGGCCTGAAACAGTTTAACATGAGTTTTTATGATCATATGCATGAATGGATAAATGTGATCATGCACAAAGCTAATATACAACTTGTAGACAATGACTAACTAGTTGTTTGATTAGAGATAACAGAGATAAACAACCTTAATTAAAGCCTGCTAGCATCACACCTTTTCCTGAAGGGGTAAACAAAGGACTCAGTCCCATAGTACCTGCCGGGCAAGGTTTCAAACTATAGAATCTGATTAAGTAATGCAATATGAATATGTACCTACTGTTTATCTGTATATGTATCTGTATGTACCTACTGTTTATCTTCATTGACGTGCAAAAGTGTCAGATTATGACCTATTTGAATAAATCTGTTTGAGTTTGAGTTTGTCAAAAAAAACTACACACAAGCATGGGGTCCCACTCGAAATTTTTCTTCCCTTGCTTCATCATCATCATCATCTCAGCCGTTAGTAATCTATAGATAGGCCTCCCCCATAAAGGGCGGGTTTTGCCAATACTCTACACACTTGGCAGGCGGGTTGTCGAGCGCAGTTCGATGGTTCTGTTAACCCTTAGCCAACTCTTACGGCAACCACGGGTAGAGAGGGTGGAGCACTATTCTAAAATAACTCCACGGCATTCCAATGCGTAATCTATAAAAATATAAAATCTCATTGAGAAAATTCCTAATTCAAATTTCTATAGTGCTTGCGTACAGTATCCCACTGAGAAAGTCGTACAGCCAATACAGACTCACGCCGAGAAACCCCGAGAATGCCCGAGAAGCGCGAGTGTAAAAGGTTTCTTTATGTCTCGTTCTCGTTCTCGCCTGTTCTCCAATCGATATCGGTATTTTTGCCGGGTTTCTCGGGCGAGAAAAGAGAACGCTATCACATTCTTTTTCGGTCTCAGCGAGAACTAGGAAGCGGAATCAAATACACAGAGCACATGTTTTTATCTGTTTATAAAAGTGTGAAGTAATTAGAATTGAAGTTCATTTAATATTTTCACTCTGAGTCCATTTTAAGGGATACAAAACACTGCTGCACAGTGATCCATATCGGGTGGGAGCGAGAACAGTAAGTGAGAAACATCGTGAGTGTGGACAGCTTTAAATTCTTGCTAGAAGTCTCCACAAGACTTCTCACTGAGACTTCTCGGTGTGAGTCTGTATGGGCTATTACGGGGCAGGTATGAAGAATAATTGTAATATGGGTCAACTTTCCACACAGTCATCTGATCCCGATCTAGGCTAAGTAAGTAAGAACTATGGTTACTGATATAGAAAGATTTACACATTATTTTTGGTGTCATATAGTTTGAGATAAATAAGTGCGTTATGCATTCCTGCTTCAAACTCAATCTATTTATAGACCAATTCAAAGTACTTCAGAATGCAATCCATTACTGAGGGCGAGGGGCCAGGTGTTTGTACCAAATATTAATATAATATTATATAACTATAAATGAATAAAAAACAATATTAACATAACATACATTCACGCCTTTTTTCCGAAGGGGTAGGCAGAGGTGTACCCAGGACTCAGTCCTATAGTAGATACACCCACATTTCGCCAGTATGTTATTGGTCCCATGTAATAGGGGGCAAGCCTATTGCCATCTACCGGGCACAGTTCCAGACTCCAGGCAGTTATTGAGTAGATAATTCCTAATGGAAAAATCCAATATTTAACACCTGGGGATCGAACCCGGGACCTCTTGATTGGCAGTCGAGCATACGCCCTCTACGCCACCGAGGCAGTAAAAAACAATATTATCAGACAAATTACGTCCATAGCTTATCACAAAATACTATGGAATTAATAAAATTGTAGTACATTATAATTATTGAAAATTAAATTATTTAAACATCCAGTCATATAATCAAAATAAAAAAAATAAAAAAATTAATTACATTATTACATAACATACTTTCACGCCTTTTTCCCGTAGGGGTAGGCAGAGGTGTATCCAGGACTCAGTCCCATAGTAGATACACCCACATTTCGCCAGTATGTTATTGGTCCCATGTAATAGGGGGCAAGCCTATTGCCATCTACCGGGCACAGTTCCGGACTCCAGGCAGTTATTGAGATAATTCCTAATAGAAAAATCCAATATTTAACACCTGCGGATCGAACCCGGGACCTCTTGATTTGCAGTCGAGCATTCGCCCTCTACGCCACCGAGGCAGTAAAAAACAATATTATCAGACAAATTACGTCCATAGCTTATCACAAAATACTATGGAGTTAATAAAATTGTAGTACATAATCATTGAAAATTAAATTATTTAAACATCCAGTCATATAATCAAAATAAAAAAAAAGTAATTAATTACATTATTACATACCTAACTAATAAAATTTAAAACAACAAATTGGATTATGTTAATATTAAAAAAAGTAAGTGTGCCCAACACAATACATTGCTAGTATGTATGTTCAGAATCATCTCAAACAGCTTAAATGAACAGAAGTGGAAGGGGTAATAAACATTTTGCACATAGGTTTGCACATATAATATTATTACTTATTAGGTATTAAAATTAAATATAACATACTAGTGGTAGACCTCTTTTGCAGGGGGCCTCGCCTGGGGAAGTCCACACCTTTGCCAGTTATTCATCCGCCAAGCAGTAATGTGCAAACATTACTGTGTTCCGGTCTGAAGGGCAATGTTACCAGCGAAAATACTGGGCATGACGAGATTCAACAACTCATATCTCTGGGTGACAGGCGCAGTGCAGTGCCGCGCAGAATTTAGAACTTTTAAAAACTCGGTGGCACTGTGTCTGATATGGGCAATCATGATGCTTACCATCAGGCACATGATTTGCTCGACTTGTCACTCACTAACATAAAAAAAAAAAAACTTATATAACATACTATTATTATACTGACCTCAGGAAATGATACTCCGTGGCTGTATTTCAATAAGTATATTTTATATTCACAAACTAATTATTTCCAAAGCAAAGTATTCGTCAGGCCCGACGTTTCTATCACGAATGACCATCCGCTCGCGCGATGACAGCTTTTCACAAAAATAATGAAGGTAGTCTTAATGTGGGTAGGTATGAGATCTAGGCATAGAATAAATTGTTATCCGCTAACAGACGGCCATTCTGCAATAGGAATGTCCCTATTCCGAATAACCCGCTCGGCCATTCTTTAAAGGGTATGGACCCCATACCAAACTCAGCTAAGTACATATAGACGTAGTAGGTATAGTTATACTAACAATTATTATTGTAAATCCCTAATATTGAAAAAAAAAAAAAGCTTGCAACATTTAGTATTCATCAAGAGTATTATAACAAAATCAAAATAGAAATAAACAATTGACATAATATTTTAAGTACTTATTTAGTTTTGATCGACACTATTTCTTCTAATGGTCTACATAAATATTTAAATCAAACTGTTTGATCATAAGTTTACCTATATAATGTAAGTATCTACATAGAGAAATACACTATAAAATACACTATAATAATTAATTTACTTAGTAGGTAAGTTCTCAGTTATTTTAACACTCATATCAACTCTTAATACACTAAAACTCTAATCACAATCATGACATCGACGCTTTCTTCCGGAAACACGCCTTGGGATCAACAGATTAGTTTCAAGGCCACCCGAGAGCCATAGATATCGCATCATCTGCCGTTTAGCCATCCGAAAGCCACGGCACCGTGTGAAGTAACTTGACAGTAATTATTACCAGCTTCCGTCTAGCCACCCGAGAGCCACGGTTTCCTGGCCTTACTCTGCTGTCAGCTGCCGTTTGACTACCCGTAAGTCACGGCGCTCCCAGCGATCACTCGTTTGTTACTAAGACGGCCTGGGGTTTTCCCGATCAACCCACCCGGGCCAATCTGTATCGAGTACCTAGTCTGAAAAGGTTACGGGAGGAGTTAAGTTATATTATGTGCCGTGATTCCGTCAACGACCATACAATAACCATACAACAACTATATAACTCAGTTAAAAACACAACTTGACACATATTATAACAACCGTACAATTATCATCTTTACTGACTGTCATCGTCCGTCCCGCTTTCGCCACTACCTACAGGCGAGTCTGGGGAGACGCTTATCGAAATCCAAGGCTTCAGTTGGTCCGCCGGAAATATATTCTTATACTGTCTTTTAGAATGACCCCGAATATTAGCTACTTCATATCTATCTTTGTCTAATACTGCACTGACTCTAAATGGACCCCGAAACTTAGGAGCCAACTTTTTACTTTTACCTTTTTCCGGGTTATGGTTGGGTATCATCACTAGATCACCCTCTTTAAATATCTTTGTCGGCGCCCTCCCTTTATCGAAACTTTATTTCATTTTACTTTGCATGTCTTCAATTCTTTCTTGTACTAATTTCCGAGTTTCTTCTCTTTCAGACTCTGACATCTGTTCTTCCGTTTCCAAGGCTCCTCTTACCTTCTTCTTGGCTTGACGTTCTTTGGCCAAATACAATTTCAGCAGGTGATTTTCCGGTAGTTTTATTCATCGTATTATTAAGGCTCCACTGTAGCTTAGCAACCTTTAAGTCCCAATCTCTTTCATCCAGACCATGATTCATGGCAGACAGAGAGTTAAGTATAGTCCGATTGTAGCGCTCGATTTGTCCGTTAGCCCGAGGCGTAGCCACGGCATTCAGTACATGCTTTGCTCCAATCGAACTAATAAAGTTCTTAAACTCATTTGAGGTAAAAAACTGGTACCCTGATCTGATATGATGACTTTTGGGCTGCCAAATGTTGCAAAGATGTCTTCAAGTACCTTTATGGTAGTTTTAGTCCTTGTATTTTTGACCGCTCTTACGAATATGAACTTGCTAAATCCATCTATGATTCCCAGAATATACGTATTTCCCTTCTTACTTTTGACAAATGGACCTAAATGGTCCATGTGTATCGTATGGAATATCGCATTCACCTTCGGAATCGGATGCAGGTAACCTGATTTCTTTCCGGATAGTTCTTTATTGTAAGCACAATTAATACAAGCGTCGACGTACTTCTTAACAAAGCGGTTCATCTTAGGAAACCAGTAGTCAGCTTTGATCTTCTCTAAGGTCTTTTCGGTTGAAAAGTGACCTGCTTCATCATGGTTAAGCTGACAAATTCTCCAGCGAGCTGAACTGGGTACTACCCATTTCATTTTAGAACCCACACGCCGGTAAATCTTATTATCACGTAGTATGTAATTGTTAGTTATGTCCTTGATATCTGATTCACTGGTTTCCAAGACAGTTTTAACATGTTTTAACTTCAGCCTTAGTAAGACGCGTTAGTGGTCTTATAATTGTTGCAAAGTTATAAATAAAGCGCCGGAAAAAACTAGCAAGACCAACGAATTGCCGAATTTGATGCACATTTTCCGGTTTCGGAAATTCTGAAACAGCTTGTATCTTTTTGCTACCAGGCTTGAGTCCGGACTCTGATATCTCGTAGCCCAAGTAGTCAACTTCAGATTGAAAGAAGAAACATTTCTTCAAATTCAGCGTGAGGTTGGCTTCACGTAGTAGTTCCAAAATAGCCTCCAGTTTATCAAAAGCTTCTTCAAATGAACTGCCCGTCGATAGCAGGTCATCCAAGTAAGGTATGGCTAAATCAAAACGTTTTGCACCAAGTGCTTTGTTGATCATACTCTGGAAGACTGCTGGAGCATTCACAAGGCCAAAGGGCATCCTTGTGTACTCATAATGACCATCACGGGTCACGAAAGCTGTGACATGTCGTGACCCCTCCGACACCGGTATCTGGTGGTAACCCGATGCGAGATCTAGGCTAGTGAAGTAAGTTTTACCACTGAGACGATCGAGTTGATCATCTATCACAGGCATCGGGTCACTGTCCTTGACGGTTTTCTTATTTAGGGCTCGGTAATCGACACAAAGTCTCAACTCGTTATTCTTTTTACGTACTAAAACTATTGGGCTAGCGTATGCTGATTGAGATTCGCGGATAATACCATTAGCCAACAGGTCACCTATCATTTCCCTAACTTTAGCTCGTTCGCTAAATGGAAGACGGTAGGGCCTATAAGTCACAGGTGTGTTATCATTAAGTCGGAGCGTCATTTCGGTGATGTGTGTTAGGCCTAATTCCTGAGTATTAAACGCGAAACAGTCCCTAAATCTTGTTAATAGTTCGAGCAACCGTACCTTCTCCTCATTTGTTACTTTAGGGCCGATGTTGAGCATATCTAACGTGATAAGTTCTCTGGTATCATTATGAGTTATATCTCGCATGGCAGTCTCTATAACATTTACATCTAAACGTCCAATCATTGAGCCTATCAATTCCGATTTGTTTATTATTATTGCGCGCCCCAATAATTTCGTTTTCACTAAAGTAGCTCCCCCTTTGGATAAACCTAGAATTAAGCATCGCCCCTTACCCTTGTCAAATTGATATAAGCCTTGCAATAACACATACTCACTATTGGGCTGCATACTAACGTTGCCGGGAATAAACAACATTCCTGTATAATCATTTTCAGTATGCACCTCTACATCCTTCATTCCTAAAACCGTAACTTCATCAGTATTTCTAACGCCTACTCTTTCAACTTCGGAGCTATCGCAATATAACATTAATTTATCGCTAGTCTTGTGAGCGACTACAGTTGGCAACTCAGTTAAAGATTGTCCGATGAGAACTTCGGTATTGAGTAAATCGTCAGAAACAACATATGCTAGTATGTTGGCCTTCACCGCATCCACTTCAACTGCGATGATTACTTTACCTATAGGTGAGATGTTTCCAAATGCGAAACCTTTAATGACCGGGAGCCCTATATTATTCGGTATAAGATTCAGCGACTTAGCGAGTGATTCTTGTACTAGTGTACACTGACTACCGAAATCTACATAAGCCGAACACTCTCTGCCATTTAGTGTGATAGTTTTAAAATACTTACTATTTCGCTGATCAGTAGAGGTTATTTTTAACACGCTCTGCGAGGGATTGGACTTTCCATAAGAGCTTTCATGAGGCTGTTGAATCTTTGGAAGGAACTTGGTTGCCGCGTCACAGTTCTCCGAACTATGTCCAAGACGTGAGCATTTCTCACATCTATTCAATGGTTTCAGACATCGTCGAGCCGTATGTCCGATTTCAGCGCAATTATAGCACTGTAGTGTAAATCTTGTTCTTTCTCGCGTATTTGAAGACGGTTTATTGAACTGATTACTGCGGTTTGAGTCCGTAGTCCGGGTGTTTTGCGAGTCATTCTTGAAAAATGAGGTTTCCTTTCGGACTGCCATATTATTTCTTTTAGATATGCGACGTAAGTATTTTAGCAATTGGGATGGTCTCTTCAAACTGCCCCCTTGGGCATTCAACCTTACACCGCTATCAAAAATGCCACTAACTATACAATCGACAGCATTTCTTCCGGTGATACCACACATTTTGACCAATCGGGCTTTCTCATGGAAATATTCTTCCAGAGATTCCTCCCTTCTACTTCTTCTGCTCAACATTTCTGTCAAACGATCCGCGTAATTTCGATCATCCGGAAAAGTTTTAATTATCTTCTTTTGCCATTGACTCCAGCTCAAGTCAACCGTGCTCCTTCCCTGATACCATTTCTGGGCGTGTCCCGCAAGTTTCGGTATGGCATAGTAGATTATCTGTCTCTCACTCCATCCATAAATCCTTGCCGTCTCATTCACTTTGCGAATCCAGTCTACCGCAGTCTGCGAATGAGCGTCGGGATCGAACTCCGGTATCACTTTGTGCGCACCCTCGAAGTGATTCCCCTTATTTTGAAATAACTTCGCTAGATTTTTCATGAAGGCCTTCTCCTTAGGTACCCTAGACTTGGAGACAGACCGTCTTCGTTTGGACTGACGAATTCTAGAATAATAGGATTCATCTGTGTCCGTGGTTGAACTAGTTGACGAACCAGAACTGAGTCGACGGCGTTTCCGGTTTCGTTTGTAGTCACTATCGCTCGAATTGTCAATGTAGGATTTTTGATGTTGTCTCGAGCCCCGTTGCCTTAGATTTACCCGGTCGCGTGACGGCGTACTACATATAGAAGAAGTGCTGCTGTTGCTACTAGACGACGAAGCTCTACGTCGCCGCGACCTACTTCGATAAGTATTACGCCTCTTTTGCCTCCTATTCAGTCTACTAATCGACCGCCTTCTTCGTTTAGGTTTCTGGTTACGATCTAGACATCGTGAAGTCCGGGAGGACTTTGATCTGATGTTCTCAACAGGAGGAGTATAGTTAGATCTTTCCCCAGACGACATTATAACAACAGCAGTGTGGTTACTTGTGGAGCCTAACTCATTTCATTAAGCGGTTGTTTCAAAACAAAGATTATATTGAGGATGGGGTTGAGTTAGTAATAATATCGGAGATGATAAGTAGGAAGAAAGAGAAAATAATAAAGATTAGACATAAAAATAACCAGTGAACAAATAAGTACAAAGTCAGGTACCTAGAGACTCTGGACAACAAGGCTTGAACATACACACAAGTGATGTAGGTACAGGTACCTTCATTTATGATGGTGATTGTACCTGTAAACTTGTTGAAGGAACTTTACCATTTAAGCGCAGATCACAAAAAAAACCGTGGTACCTTAATAGCTACCAGGTACAAATTACTAAAATCTTAATCTGACTACAAATATAGCAAAATAACTTCATCACTAATATCGTAATAAATATTTTTTTCACTTTAATTCATTTTAAAAACTAAACATCTGTTTGTTTCAATGTATATCTAGACAATATGTGGTATAAGTATAGGTTGGCGGTATAGGTATGTGTCTCAAATAGTATATTAAGAAAGTGAATAACATATTAGTTGTTTTATAACTCTATTCATCATGATTATGGTTATCAATGTTTTGGCACATAGGTAGGTACCTAGCTATACTATCTGTAACTGTACTAGTAGGTACTTAGTTGTATGGTACTATACTACACGATTATTCACAGACTATATACAAAACTATTCAATGACTGTGCTACTACTCAGTAAAATATATATTGTACGCCTTTGCCCTTATATGAGGCGGGAGTCGAACCCAAACCCTCACTCAGGTGACACATCCAGACTTATAATAAGTATTACAATGACTGGTCCGTCTGCCCGCGCTGTCTTCGTTCGAAGCACAGGATCGAAGTTTTATTAAGTACAAAAAACAAGTAGGTACATAGGCCAAAAATGTTCATATAAACTGTGTCACATCGTGCTTAGTAAGTAGATAAATATGTGCCTACGCGACACTTACGAATCTTAAAAAAACCAGGCGTTGAAGTATAAGAAGCAACCTCATACTAGCAATACATTGATCAATTTAAATTAATTATGGTAAGTAGAAAATAACATACCTCCAGGTTTTTTCCAACGTTCTATCCCACTTCTGATTATTATACTGACCTCAGGAAATGATACTCCGTGGCTGTATTTCAATAAGTATATTTTATATTCACAAACTAATTATTTCCAAAGCAAAGTATTCGTCAGGCCCGACGTTTCTATCACGAATGACCATCCGCTCGCGCGATGACAGCTTTTCACAAAAATAATGAAGGTAGTCTTAATGTGGGTAGGTATGAGATCTAGGCATAGAATAAATTGTTATCCGCTAACACTATATAGGTATATATTATAAAATCCTAAATGACTCGCATGACTGACATGCAACACAAAGCCCAAACCACTGATTCTAGAGACTTCAAACTTGGAATGTAGGTTCTCGTTTTCTGGACGTGTGCTAAGAAAGGATTTTTAAAAATTCGTATTCTAAGGGGTCCAAAAAGGACGTTAAAGTTTTGGTATAAAACTACCATATTTCATAATTGAGAGCGGGCAAAGCCGCCGTTCTTACACTAGTATAATATAAATTTGATGGGGTCAATATGTAGGTACCTATGTTGGCGTTTTGGACCTCGTTTAGTAAAGTATTTTATAACTTTTACGGCAATAAATAAATTGAAAAGTTGGAGAGGTCTTTTTACTATTAAGTTTTTGTTACCAACAATGTAAAGGATGCCTTAACAAAGGAATTTCATCATTGGATACATGAATGCTATCAACTTGGTATATTCTGTAATTAGTAATTAGTACCAATAATAATTAATGATATTTTTAATAAGTGTTTAATCAATGATATAATAATGTAAACATGCTTAGCCTGGAGTCTGGAACTGTGCCGGGTAGATGGCAATAGGCTCGCCCCCTATTACATGGGACCAATAACATACTGGCGAAATGTGGGACTGAGTCCTGGGTACAACTCTGCCGACCCCTTCGGGAAAAAGGCTTGAATGTTTGTCATCAATCAGGAAATCAAATCAATCAAAATCAATCAGGATAATATCACCAACATGTTCAAAACAGGTAAAAGGTGCTGTACAAAAATCTAGAACAGTGAAAGGCCAGTTACCAGTGTTCATGTCGATTCCAATGGTGAAAAGTCCTGGATGAACTGAGGTTATGCGTAAAAGAGGAATGAGTGTGAAGTTGACGGGTGATAAACTGGAATGACGCAAGAAGACGTGCTGTACCGACCAAGCCTAGTGTGGGATAAGGGCAGGAAGATGAGATGTCAATTCCAATGATGTAGTTTTTGTGAAGCAGGCCCTATAGAGTAA
This sequence comes from Hemistola chrysoprasaria, assembly GCA_947063395.1. Taxonomy (NCBI): domain Eukaryota; kingdom Metazoa; phylum Arthropoda; class Insecta; order Lepidoptera; family Geometridae; genus Hemistola; species Hemistola chrysoprasaria. The sequence goes on from OX346724.1 coordinate 888,429, forward strand.
AATTTTGATACCTAACCTAGCCTAGCATAAAGCAGCCTAAGTGCTATATTATTATATTACCAAGAATATTTAAGTATTGTAAGGAATGCAGCGATAAGTTTATCAATAAATGGTTTACGACTAAAGTCTAAGCGGCTAATATTCACGTAAACTGGCGTACATGCAATAATTAAGTGTATTTTGATTAAACTGTGAATTAACACTAATGATCCTTGAGTTTCATCATTGAACCCCTTATCATTTTGTTTTCCACGAGAACAAAAGAATACAAATTATCTAGTAAATTCTATACGTAAAGGACCTCTACTCATTTATGCCGCAGACAATCATCACGAATATTATTGTCTATATGCGCCCGTGCATGCAACTCCACGTCGCTGGTATAAAAAACGCTGGATTCTGTTGACTTAACAACATAACATACGTTCACGCCTTTTTCCCGAAGGGGTAGGCAGAGATGTACCCAGGACTCAGTCCCATGTAGATACACCCACATTTCGCCAGTATGTTATTGGTCCCATGTAATAGGGGGCGAGCCTATTGCCATCTACCGGGCACAGTTCCAGACTCCAGGCAGTTATTGAGATAATTCCTAAGGGAAAAACCCAATATTTAACACTGCCTGACCTGGGGATCGAACCCGGGACCTCTTGATTGGCAGTCGAGCATGCGCCCTCTACGCCACGGAGGCAGTCAAGTTCTGTTGACTTATGTGTGTATATTCGAGCCGGGAGGAGCTTTGAGTTGTGCCATTACTTCTTTACTTCAGTAAAGAGCAGCTCCTATTTCTAGGCATGTGGACTAGAACAGCAAGCCTTTTAATAAGGCTATTTTTCTTTCTCTTTCGTGCCCGAATATTATCTCGTTCTAAAATCCAATGCTTTAAAGTATTTTGGTTACTGTACTAGCAGGTCGGGCGATGCAGCGTACTTGAGTGGTCACTTGATTCTTCTGCCACAAGCGCAAATGCCGTGGTATGCGTTAAGGATCCCTGCATCATAGATGTAGAAGACGAATGATGTAGTCTAGACGACGTTTGTCTAAAGCGTTTTTCCGATCGAAGGCCTTTGATCTGTGTCTTGTGTGCACAGTCATTCCAAGAATAAAACATCATTTCACCAATAAATCTACCAGTAACCACTGATATGAATGAACTCCAGTGCTGACAACTCATCAAAGTTCTGCACCTTGCTTTTGGATTTGGATACTTTTGGTAGAATAACTTCAAATAGTTCGATTGGGCTGAAATTTGGTATGTAGGTAGCTTAGACCCTGGAATAACACATGCGGTACTCTTTTCCCGATATTCCCACGGGAACGATGACAACGCGGGTGAAACCGCGGGGCACGGCTAGTGCGTAAATATACGTATGTATGGATATAGCTTAGTTGCGGCATTATCATCTCAGCCGCAGATTAGACGGGTTGCCAATACTTCCCACGCTTGCCAGGCGGTTAGGCGAGCGCAGTTGATATTTATTAACACAGAGGACGCTGCTGTCTTTCCTCTGGATCTCATAATCTTTAGCCGGCCCTTAAGGCAACTACAGGCATAGAGAGGGGAGTACTGTTCTACCTATATTGCCGGCACCTCACGGCGATAATTCATCTTAACCTGGCTACCTCCTGCGCGAAGGACTTTAAAAGCCACCGCTTACTAAATCTTTTGAGTGACGTCATCTCGTAATAAACTATCGTTCCAACATACACATTTCCTAGAATTACTCGTAAAAATGAGTGAGATGAAAGAGAAAGGTGCATGATGTCACTCTGGCCTCGGTCCAGAGTGACTCACGATTCACGGGCCACTTGTCACCTTTACCTGATGGAGTGCTTCTTTCTAATGTTATTTCAACATATAACGACAGTTTGTGTGGCAATTTGTTTTAATTTATCAATACGATACGAGTAGGTATAAGTACAGTCGAATGTTCGGGCATTATCACTCCCAAATCTCCACTTGTGATAACTGGATAATACTGGAATTGTCACCATTGTTGAAGTCGCTGACGTCCGTGTCCCGAGGCCCAGCGGAAATGTACCAGGTTTCAAATACGGACTCCCTGGTCACCGCGGACACTCGACTCGATTCCCATACAAAAGCCGCGGTCTAACATACGCGGCCTAGTTTACCTAGTCTAGTGAGGAAGGCCCGAATGGTGGGCGGATGACAGTGTCCATTCTATACGTTGTATTATCATTTGTTCTATGCCCTGATTCAAATGTGGATTTCTCACTTGGGGACTACCGTGTTACGGATGGCACGATAAAGTGTATATCCTCGCTGTATCCTGAAGATGTGTAGGGGCCCCCTACTGCCCCCTACTACCCCCTACTAGGGGGCAGTCGTTAGGTCATGTCGGAGACCTTGTCGCCAAGATTCCATTCTTGGAGACCTTGTCGCCAAGATTCCAATCTTGGCGACCTGAAACTGACAATATGGGTTGTCCACATAACCCATATGAATTGACTCGAGCAGTCTAATTGGGGTAACCCGTATTGTTAGTGTATAAATTCAAATTATAATTACTAGTAAGGTCAACAAAGAACGAAGCGAGTAGCTTTAAAAGCTATTGACCGGTAGATGTAAAATACAGAAGTAGGCGGGATCTCCCCCCATCACCCCGCAAAATGTCACGCATTGTTTCATACGGAAATCTAATTAACTTGCGAACTAACCATATGCTATTTGACAATTTATTTGTTCCTCATTTCTAGGTATCCCAGTATCCCAACAGCACCTGCTGTACAACTTGCGTGAGCTGGATGACTCGTCGTCCCTCCACGACTTGTCGATCACAGACGGAGCGCGTCTCAGGCTGGTGCTAGGCATGCGAGGAGGGCCGATATCCACGCGCCGTCTGCCGCCGCCTTCGCCTGTCGCCGAGCCCTGGCCTGATATTGAACGGCTGCTTGATTCCAATAGGTAAGCTGTCCCTTTGTCTCTGGAACTATCGAAACACTCACAGACTCAATGGGACTCAATGGCAGGGGTTTACAAATTAACATCATCATTATCATCTGCCAGAAGACGTCCACTGCGGAACATAGGCCGCCATGGGGGATTTTACGTAATCACTACGCTTGGCAGGCAGCTTGGTGATAGAACTAATTCGAATACATGAAAACGGAGTGCTGCTGCCTCAGAGTAAGGATACCAAAGAGAACCAGTCGTGCAAAAATCTGTTCCAAGCCGCGAGTCTGGTACCGCCACAATATAGTCTGGTACTATGAAGTTGACTATATTTTAAATATTTTTGCATAATATTATCCGAACATAAATATATATTTTTTTTACATAAATTAAGGTTTGGCATTAATTACCTAGTGGATTGAAAACATTTTAAACATTGAATTAAATATTTATTTATTTTATCTCAATAACGCACTGTGCATTATAATATTATACTTTTTGTTTCTAATTGGTTTACATTGCATAGTCCTCGTTAATTTTACAATTTATGTTAACATTTTAATATATTTGTGACTTTCGACTATTTATTAAGAGTATAAAAGTAATCATATCACGTAACAATTTAGAATAATATCGTCTAAGACCCTTTCTACGTGCTAGAATGAGGCCCACGAACCTTTACTCACTATTAAACCGAGATTCTATCATGTAACTTAATTATCTTTACAAACATAAATATATTTTAATTTTAAAACTTTTTGACCCTTTTAAATTTTATTTCTTGTAATTTCTTGTAATATATTTATAAAAGTCAAAAGTATAAGTGTGATTAATTTATATAAAAAATTTAAATATTTAAATCACTAAATATTTTAGTGCATATAAGTCTACTCCAATGCTCCTATGTTCGCTCGCGTCGCTTAGTGTCAAATGTAACATTGAACTTCATAGGGTGAAAAATCGTTCAATCCAAATTAGGCTTTAAAACAATCAGGTAAATAGAGTTTAAATTCAAATAATAGAAATTCAGTAGATGTCAAAGCGCGTAATTGTCAGTGATGGACACCTTTTTGTAAAGCTTGTTCAGGGATTGTATGTCTGTAGAAGGAAGCGATTCAACGTCATTGGCTGCTGCCCATTTCTCGAATATGTCCCTCTGCAGGGTTTCACGGCTCCCACGGGATAAGTAGGGAGTGGCCAAATTAACATTAACCCTACTTATATCTATAATAGTTCAGACAGACCCTGAAATACTGAAATGGCTCATAAGGTATTTCACTTGTTTGCGGGTGACATTGCGGGGAGTATCTTATTTAAATCCTACTTACTATTATTATAAATCTCAAATCTTAAAACAATGTAAAAAAGTTATGTTTGTAACAGGCAAACAATACGCTAGCGTGTTCTAACTTGACTCCAGAGCCATCTAGCGCTATTTTTTGTGTGTATGTTTGCTCCCTTTTCACGCTAAAACTACTGAACCGATTGATTTGATTTTGGTATTTAGCTTAGATCCTGGAATAACATATTACATAATATGGGGTACATTTAATCCTGATATTCGAAAGGGAACGTAGACTACGCGTTTGAAACCGCGGAGCACAGCGAATTTATAATAAATAATAAATAAATAAAATTTATTTCCAAAACACTTAACATTAACCTATGATGAATTTTTATTAACAATTCATTGCTAGCACTTATGAACTATGTATACATATTATCTATTTAGTTATTACTACCAGGTAGTTGAAACTGCTATTTTCGAAACTAGACGGGTAGTCTGTATCTTCGGAAAGAGCGAGATTCCTCACAAACATTGACAGTATTTAGATAATTAGACTTTGTCATAATTTTATAGAAATAATCGACCGAGCGAAGCGAGGTCTTAGAATCGACATATGGGAATTTATAAATGTGTTATAATTCCAGGGACGATATAGAATGGTCAGGCAGCGGATGCAAGGTGACGGTGCTAGTGTTCAGGGACGGGGAGAGAGTCAACATGTTGCGTGTCAAGGAGAACTGCGACGGGACATACTCGCCCATAGATAATAATAAATGTGAGTACATTTTGTGACCTATTATTACTGTCTTTTGAAAACACGGGTTTTACCCGGTCTATAGGCGTACACAGAGACCATTTTGAGTCCAAAGTGCAGAGGACCCTTTGAGCTTTTTTTATCTAATTTTTAATTGAGCACTTATCTGGGTCTATCTCCGAAACCATTTACAGAAGACGAGATCAAAGACAGCAACAATATTGTGAATGGATGGAAACTACTTGATTGATCTATAGGTGTGATTCCAATGTTCAGCAGCATGAATCTTAAGTTATGTTAGATTACAGCCTTAGTCGTATTTTTTTTTGTTATTTTATAGTAGTTTAAAATGTATAAGTTAATGAATAAGTTTAAAAGCTTTGCATAAACTTATTAAAACAGAAAATATTAATATATACCTTACTCTAAAAATCCAAAAATTTACAAATTTTAAAAGTTTTTTAAAGGCATGTAGGAAGCCTGTAAAAAATATTTAGTTTATATATGTTTGTTTACATAAAAAAAAATAGTTTTATGTATTTTCATGTTAAACATTAAACGCTTAAATGAAAATAAAGATATTTTGAAATCAAATCAATCAGTGTTCAGCAGTGGACGTCTTCCGGCTGATGATGACGATGATGTATTGTTCCAGTCTCGGCGGTGGTGTCGCCGCCTGCGACAGTCGCAGCGACAGTCGCAGCGACGGACGCGGCGACGGACGCGAGCGACAACGCCACCACCATGCACAAGATGATCGAGCTGCGGCGCCGGATGGAGTCTCTCTCGCTGCAACGGGCCGGTGCATATATAATAATAATAATAATATGGGACAACTTTCACACACTGTCATCTGGTCCCAAACTAGGCTAGAAGCCTGTACTATGGTGACCAGATGACTGATATACATACTTATATACGCTTATAGCACCAGACACATATCAAACAAAAAAATGTTTGTAGTGGTAGGCCTCTTTTGCAGGGGGCCGCCTGGGGAAGTACCACACCTTTGCCAGTTATTCATCCGCCAAGCAGTAATGTGCAAACATTACTGTGTTCCGGTCTGAAGGGAAATGTTACCAGTGAAATTATTGGGCATGATGAGATTCAACAACTCATATCTCAGGGTGACAGGCGCAGTGTTACAGTGGCGAGTAGAATTTTGAATTATAAAACACTGGGTGGCACTGTGTCTGATATGGGCAATCGTGATGCTTACCATCAGGCACCTGATTTGCTCGTCTTGTTACTCACTATTATAAATTTTAATTAGAAAATAAAAATCACGAGAGAATTGTTGAGAAATGCTACCTGTAGAGGAGAACTGACTAATGAAATCATTTTTGGTCAAGCCAAACCTTATACGCTTCGCTCGTTCGGTCAATAATATTGTCAAGGTACAATGTCAGTTATGTGTAATAATTTTGTACCCGATCCCACCCCTACTCTTCCTATCATACACCTTTCCGTCCAGACTGGTTACCTGGAAGAGATCGTTTAAAGCGATAAGACCGCCCATTGTCGACCAATCACTTTTTAGGTATAGCTTAAATTTTAAGTTATTATGTTGTATTGTGTAATATTATATAAAAATATAATAAGAAATAAAGAGTATTCTAATCTAATCTAATGTCTTAATTGTGTCTCTTTTTATTACACCCCCAGGAGACAAAGTGGAGATACAAAAGACCCGGTCAGAAGAGACGTTATCCGTCCCGAGTCTCTTGGACGAAACTACGACAGAGTTCGAGGCTAATTATTCTGCGTTCAGTGAGGCCGAGGACACTTTCTCTGTTTACGATAGGAATTATACAAGGTATGTAAGAAACTAACTAAACTCTTTAAATATAATGTGCAAAAAAGGTGTATGAATACTTAATTCATCTTGTAATGTGCGTGATTTCGGGCCAGATGGGCGAGGGTTCTTATAGTGTGCCTATAGGTGTTGTGTGGCACTGAGCCCACTGTGAGGTTGTTCGAGAAAGCCCTTGCTCCAGGAACTAGCCAGCGGTTAATGATTAAATGAGCATGAGAAATGGGTTCTCAGAGCATGGGTGTTCGTTCGGCCTAGAGGTTGAGAATACCGACTAATATTTATAAAGAGCGCCAGTCGATGTTCTCATCACAAGCATGAGATGTTGGATGCAAATAAAACTGAACACAAGATAAGATCACAAGTTCAATATATTGTCACAAAATATTAAATATAAATTAGGCAATCACAGAAATAAAAATGAAATTAATATAGAAAACCTTAAAATAACACCCTAAATACACAGATAATTATTATAATACAGGGTTACGAATTTATTAGTGAGAGAAGAGTCCTGAATACAACCTAAGTAGTATAGGGATATGATTATCCTAGGACCTACCTAAATACTAGGTTTTCCTACCTATTTTGGCCAGAATAAAATAAAATAAGTTAAGTAAAAAATAAGGTAAGGTGAAGCAGTTAAAAATTAATGGTAAAAGAGGTAAGGGGGGGGTCACGCCGTGGTGCACGACAAAATGGCGTCGGCACTCAAATCGACGCGTCCGCGTGTCCGTCCCCACGGACTCGCCTGGGAAAACAGCCTGTACCCGTGCGATGCGTGGTGCGATCGGCGTGTACCCACGAGATCCGTCAGGAGATCTGCCTGCGCCCTCGAACTCGAGTGGGTACACAGCCCGTACCCGCGTACTCGACGGGTAATGAACCCGTACCCGGAAGGATGACTGGATACACAGCCCGTACCCTGAAGAAGTCTGGGTGGTCGGCCCGTACCCTGAACCCTGTGAACAATCACAGATTCGAGCCGTGTTCCAGAAAAACTAGGTGGGGCATGAGCATGAGGTAGGTATTACGAGAGAGAGAGAGAGAGAGATAGTAGATATCCAAAGGGAACTGACCACGATTCACGTGGGGAATATCTGCACCCTCCAGATTGTCCACGCCTGGTTTGATGTAGATAAGTTCCTATCGACAATTAATAAACACATTACACACGTTTGACAACCTCGTTGGCTCAGATGGTAGTAACTCTGCTTTCTGTGCCGCAGGTCCCGGGTTCGATCCCCGGCCAGGTCAAACATTTGTGTGCATGAACATGTCTGTTTGATCTGTGTCTGGGTGTTATAAGCTTATATAAGTATGTATATCAGTCATCTGGTTACCATAGTACAGGCTTCTAGCCTAGTTTGGGACCAGGTGACCGTGTGTGGAAGTTGTCCCATATTATTATTTATTATTACATTATACACAAATACCTATGACGAGATCGAGACGAGAGTTAGAAGACGGTAACATAAGAAAATAAACCAATGAGATGCTTACCGAAGAAAAGAATGGTTCACTGATTCTAATTTACTACTTGTCCCGACTCTGGGAACGAAAAATAAAAACATTTCTAAACACATGCTAACGATAACCCCTTAAGAACAATGTCGGGGTTGACCACGCCCGAAGGCATGGCCCTCCCCGACCAAGTGACCCTTGTAGATGCTCCCCAAATAGCAGATGAAAATGAACGAGGGTCTCCGATCGGCAGCATATATAGGACCGGCATCGACCACGAGCGAACCTTCTAGAAGCTTCCGTCAAGTGGGGGAATTAGGGATACCATCCCTCGAGAGGGGTTCCCACAAAAACCGTTAAACCACAACAGGAAGAAATAACATGCCTCGTGAAGAGATGCTAAAACGCCCTAATTACATTCCAGAACAATAAGCCTGAATAAAAGACAATCCCCTATCCTACTAGGATCGATGGAGGGACCTACGACTATTAAAATTACTGGTATCCTATATATATATATATAAACACCTCCCTGGGCACTTAGTTGATCCAGCCACGAATCCATGCATTATCGACTCCACCTTTAGGCGCGAATAACTCGACTCCGTTTGTACCTATTGCGACCGGAGTGGCAACGTCGCCCTCTGCCGCGCGATGTTGCTCTTTATATTCGTTGAAAACGGTATATACTCCATCCTTTCGGTGCCCGAATTTTGAACGGAACTGAATCCGCAACGGCCAAATTTTTTATACCCACGAGAACTTTCTGGCTCCGAAATATACTTTCTTCTTAGAACACATTATTGGCTCCATCGATATAAAATGGGATTATATTCTTAGCGTTGGGTAATAACTTGATCCATTTACATATATAAAACCGTATATACTCCATTCTTTTAGTGCCCGAATTTTGAACAGAACTGCATCCATAACGGCCAAATTTTTAAACCCCAGAGTACTTTCTGGCTCCGAATTATACTTTATACCTAGAACACCTTATTGGCTCCATCGATATAAAATGGGATTATATTCTTGGCATTGGGTAATAACTTAATCCAATTACGTATTTAAAAAACGGTATATACTGCATCCTCTTTGTGACTGAATTTTGAACGGAACTGCGTCCGTAGCAGCCAACCATTTTTTTTACCTAAGAGATCGTTCCGGCGCCGAATTATAATTTGTTCCAAGAACACCTAAGTGGGTCCATCGATATAAAATGGGATTATAAAAATCCATAAAATCGTAAGACTGCCTCGGTGGCAAAAGAAAGAGAACCTGGACCCAGTAAGTATCATAATAATTATAACATAATTAGATATATATTAGATTTATAACATTATATTATTTCACTTAGGGATACAACGACGAGCAGTGCTCAGGCTCAGTTCGACGGTAGATTGGCGGTAGACCAGGTCCCCTCTCTAGAGGGCGCATGCTCGACTGCCAATCAAGAGGTCCGGGGTTCGATCCCCAGGTCAGGCAGTGTTAAATATTGGATTTTCCATTAGGAATTATCTCAATAACTGCCTGGAGTCTGGAACTGTGCCTGGTAGATGGCAATAGGCTCGCCCCCTATTACATGGGACCAATAACATACTGGCGAAATGTGGGTGTATCAACTATGGGACTGAGTCCTGGATACACCTCTGCCTACCCCTTCGGGAAAAAGGCGTGAATGTATGTTTTATGTTTATAAAATCTATTTTATGAATTTATATTATAAAGATGCATACTTAACAGATTTAAGACCCCAAATTGAGTTTTGCAACATTCGTATAATTGCAATTCATGAAACTCTCATTGTGAATCTAATCATCCAGGAATAGGTAGAGGTGTACCCAGGACTCAGTCCCATAGTAAGTACACCCACATTTTGCCAGTATGTTATTGGTCCCAGGTGAGGTGAGCTATCTACCAGGCACAGTTCCAGACTCCAGGCTGTCACTAAGATAATTCCTAATGGAAAAATCCAAATAACACTTTGCCTGGCCTGTGGTTCGAACCCGGGGCCCGGGACTTCATGATTGGCAGTCAAGCTTGCGCCCACTACACCATTGAGACAGTCGATTTTATAATAATACTAGCTGTGACCCGCGGTTTCACCCGCGTAGTCTTCGTTCCCGTGGGAATATCGGGATAAAAAGTACCCTATGTGTTATTCCAGGGTCTAAGCTACTTACGTACCAAATTTCAGCCCAATCGGTTCAGTAGTTTTGGCGTGAAAGAGTAACAAACATCCATACATACATCCATACTTACAAACTTTCGCCTTTATAATAGTATTAGGATTAACTTCTTAAAATATAGGGAAAATAATTTCAATGCACACTTGCATCACTGATCTGTTTTTGTGTTTGGTTCTGGTTTTGTGTTACTATAAGTAAAATTACGGTACTTAATCAAAATAATGAATGTAACTTGTGAATAATAGAACCTTTGTGGTTCTTTTGTTGGTTAGAACTACTTTTGCAATGTTTCATTTCACACATAATGACATACCTAATAATGTCAAAAACTAGTGGGAAACATAATGTGACCATTTGTGACGTATGACTTATTCGACTCGACGCTCTGGTTTTATTACTACCTACTATTGTCTGTGTTTGATTATATTAGACTAATAATTGGTACTTAGTGGTTCCGTTTTATATATCATTTTTAGGACAAACTCGTACTTATTTGATCCATTTTAATTTATATTCTTAACACTCCCAACATTGTTTGATCCACTTCTTACAACAATCTGAAGTAGGAATGGTTCGCAAAGGGAGGACTGCCTCCCGAATCCCGCGCTCTCCCCTATCGCTGCCCGAGCGCCGCCGTGCGTTTCGTGATTTATTCCGCATCGATTACTAGTGATATTGAATTACAGTTTTCTCTTTATTTTTGTATGATTTTGGTCAAAACAGTTTTTTTATGTAGTAAAGTTTTTAAATATATTTTTTTGAGCTCAATAATTCACTCTTACACTCGATGTTCTTTTTTTAATTGTTTATTTGTCAGTGATCATTATTTCATTGTAAGTTTTAGAGATTATAATTTAATATCCATTAAATTTTACTTTATTGCAATATTAAATAAATATGAGAAGTTGTGTAAAATGTCAATAGAAAAAAAAAACTGTTTTACTTTGGTATTGATTTTGGTCATATTGCATACAAGTTTATCTTATGTTTGTAAACTATGTTTGTAAAGTAAGTTTTAAAAGACGGCAAAGTAAACGAGCCCATACTCGACTATATTAGCACTTATCATAAGGTAGTTCCAAAGTCTACAAAACTAGCCTACATTTCACTATTATTGCAGTTTTCATAAGGCAGTTCCAATGGTTATCTTTCAGCTCCATCATCAAACCCTCGTCATCATGTGGAATGAAAAGTCCCCATAACAACAAAACAAACGAGTCCAAATTCGACTGTGTTGGCACATTTCGTAAGGCAGTTCCAATGGATATCACTCGGCTCCATCATCAGACCCTCGTCATCAAGTGGAATGAAAAGTCCTCAAAACAACACAGCAAACGAGTCCAAATTCGACTGTCTTGGAACATTTCGTAAAGCAGTTCCAATGGTTATCTTTCGGCTCCATCATCAGACCCTCGTCATCATGTGGAATGGAAAGTCCCCATAAAAACAAAATAAACGAGCCTAAACTTGACTATTATTGCAGTTATTGTAAGGCAGTTTCAATGGTTATCTTTCGGCTCCATCATCAGACTCTCGTCATCATGTGGAATGAAAAGTCCCCATAACAACAAAATTAACGAGTCCAAACTCGACTGTCTTGGCAAATTTCGTAAGGCAGTTCCAATGGTTATCTTTCGGCTCCATCATCAGACCCTCGTCATCATGTGGAATGAAAAGTCCTCATTACAACAAAGCTAACGAGTCCAAACTCGACTGTCTTGGCACATTTAGTAAGGCAGTTCCAATGGTTATCTTTTGGCTCCATCATCAGACCCACGTCATCATGTGGCATAGAACGTCCCTAAACAATAAAGTAAACGAGCCTAACTTGACTTTTATTGCAGTTTTCGTAAAGCAGTTCCAATGGTTATCTTTCGGCTCCATCATCAGACCCTCGTCATCATGTGAAATGGAAAGTCCTCATAACAAAAAAGCAAACCTTTTTTTGCTATGGGGACTTCGCATAGCAAAAAAGTAAACGAGTCCAAACTCGACTGTCTTGGCACATTTCGTAAGGCAGTTTCAATGGTTTATCAGATCCTCGTCATCATGTGGAATGAAAAGTCCCCATAACAATAAAGCAAATGAGTCCAAACTTGATTATTATTGCAGTTTTCGTAAGGCAGTTCCAATGGTTATCTTTCGGCTCCATCATCAGATCCTCGTCATCATGTGGAATGATAAGTCCCCATTACAACAAAGCAAACGAGTCCAAACTCGACTGTCTTGGCACATTTCGTAAGGCAGTTCCAATGGTTATCTTGTGGCTCCATCATCAGACCCACGTCATCATGTGGAATGAAAAGATCTTATTTAAACATAACATTCTAGCCCAAATTCAACTGTCTTATCATTGGTCATCGCGGATTTCTAGACGCTTCATAATGGCTCCATCATCAGATCAGGTCAAGAGTATCATAATATTGCATTGTCACCGGACTTTTATATGTATGCAAAATTTTAGCTAAATCGGTCGTCATGTGGAATGAAAAGTCCCCATAACAACAAAGCAAACGAGTCCAAACTCAACTGTTTGGGCACATTTAGTAAGGCAGTTCCAATGGTTCATCAGACCCTCGTCTATATGTGGAATAAAAAGTCCCCATAACAATAGAGCAAACGAGTCCAAACCCGACTGTCTTGGCACATTTCGTAGGCAGTTCCAATGGTTATCTTTCGGATACATCATCAGACCCTCGTCATCATGTGGAGTGAAAAGTCTCTAAAACAATAAAGTAAACGAGCCTTAACTCGACTATTATTGCAGTTTTCGTAAGGTAGTTCCAATGGCAAGTTTTCGGCTTCATCATCAGACCCTCGTCGTCAAGTGGAATGAGAAGTCCCCATAACAATAAAGCAAACGAGTCCAAACTCGACTGTTTTGGCACATTTTGTAAGGCAGTTCCTATGGTTCTGTTTCGGCTTCATCATCAGACCTTCGTCATCATGTGGAATGAAAAGGCCCTAAAACAACAAAGTAAACGAGCCTAAACTCGACTATCATTGCAGTTTTCTTAAGGCAGTTCCAATGGCAATCTTTCAGCTTCATCATCAGACCCTCGTTATAATGTGGAATGAAAAGCACTTATTAAAACCTAACATATTAGCCCTAATTCAACCATCTTATCATTTGTCATCGCGGAGTTCCAGTCGCTACATCATGGCTCTATCATCAGATCAGGTCAACAGTACCATAATATTGCATTGTCACCGGATTTATATAAGTATGCAAAATTTGAGCTAAATCGGTTGAGTGCTTCAAAATTCAGTTGCAAGATTTGTACCGGACATACATATAGGTACATACATACATTGCGAAATAGAAATATCTCTCAAGGTGAAACATTCACAATTCTCTTAAAATTAAGTTTTACATTGATGAGAAGAGCTATACTATTGTACTTATTATGTTTCTGTCGAAGGCAACCAATGACAGAAGCTTGTGAAAACGGTGCGCCTCCATTGGCCCATTTGAATTGGATCAACAACTGCTTGAATGCCAAAAAGGTGGATTCGTATAAAAACAGCGTAATTATTATTATTACTCTGTAGATTCAGATGGAGCCACATGTGTGACACGTGTGGCTCCAGCTGGATCCACAAAGTCATACACAACTGGCAAAGGATCAAGTAATACTGCCCCGGATCAACTTATGAAAACGGATCAAATAATAACTACTTCTACGACCCGCATGATCAACTAAGTGCCCGTGGGGATATCTATATATATATAAATAACGATAAATCCAAAATAACCCACGGTACTTAATTTATGCCCTAATAAGACCTATCTATATATAAAAAAGGATACACAATATTTAATAAACTACTGGTTAGTTACTTTTTTTTCGTTTTACCATTACCAAATTTAGTGCAGTTTTCGGCTACTGACAACACCAGTTTACGACGTGCCACCTGTTGCATGGCCTGTTTTCGTCTGGCGCCACCCGCCAACAGATATGTGTCGCTCCTAATGAGCTGATTCTAAGTAGGTGTTGCCGACCGCCGTAAAGATATTGGAATGTGATTCCATTTATCGAGTGCCTACCTACATGTTTAGAAAATGTTCAAAATATTATATTCGTTTTTGGAATTTAATGTTCATAGCAATGGTTCATCTAAATATGTGAGGCGAATACCTTTAAAATTTATTAGAATTAATTTTCTTACTTGAAATTTCAAGAAGGTTAAGCCCTCAGGTGTTACAATCTATATATATACCAATTATTTATTTTAGTCACCTTTATGATTCTATATTAATTTATTAAGAAATCTCTGTAACACCACTGACCCAATGTTTATTACAGTTCTCTCCTCTCCCAGCACGGTTGTCTGGAAGAGATCGCTCTTAGCGATAAGACCGCCCATTGTTACACTAGTTATTATTAATTGTTATTAGTTTTAAGAAGTGCTTGTTGTGGTGTACCAATAAAGCGTTTATCTATCTACCCTTTCAAGCCAAAATTATTCAAGTTAATATGGTAAATTAGTCAATTCAGAGTCAGGGCAAGCCCAGTCAAATCACAGCTCTAGTAAAGTGATGGTCTCTACAAGAAGCCGCCGGAATTTCGGTGGGAACACGAAAAATCACATTTTAACTCTCGCATCACTCGCCAAAAGACTTGTGTATCTTCGAAAACGCTCAACACGTAATATTCCACCAGTATTACACGTTAAACACTCTAAAATGCACCGAAAATTGATAAAGATATGGGAACTCCTAGAACAAGAATATTTAGTTTTTAGTTCCGATTTTTTACTAAATATAACTAAAAACTAAATTTGGTGTTACTTTTTGGAACTCCAGTTACCCCCAAAACTCCCGTACGTGAAGCTACAGTGTGTTGTGTGGTTGTAGGTACCCGTGCGAGCTGTCCGTGGGCGCGCGCTGCGCCGTGCTGCCCGCGCCGCGCCGCCGGGGCTACGGTGAGTACTGGTGTTGTGTGGTCGCAGGTACCCGTGCGAGCTGTCCGTGCTGCCCGCGCCGCGCCGCCGGGGCTACGGTGAGTACTGGTGTTGTGTGGTCGCAGGTACCCGTGCGAGCTGTCCGTGCTGCCCGCGCCGCGCCGCCGGGGCTACGGTGAGTACTGGTGTTGTGTGGTCGCAGGTACCCGTGCGAGCTGTCCGTGCTGCCCGCGCCGCGCCGCCGGGGCTACGGTGAGTACTGGTGTTGTGTGGTCGCAGGTACCCGTGCGAGCTGTCCGTGCTGCCCGCGCCGCGCCGCCGGGGCTACGGTGAGTACTGGTGTTGTGTGGTCGCAGGTACCCGTGCGAGCTGTCCGTGCTGCCCGCGCCGCGCCGCCGGGGCTACGGTGAGTACTGGTGTTGTGTGGTCGCAGGTACCCGTGCGAGCTGTCCGTGCTGCCCGCGCCGCGCCGCCGGGGCTACGGTGAGTACTGGTGTTGTGTGGTCGCAGGTACCCGTGCGAGCTGTCCGTGCTGCCCGCGCCGCGCCGCCGGGGCTACGGTGAGTACTGGTGTTGTGTGGTCGCAGGTACCCGTGCGAGCTGTCCGTGCTGCCCGCGCCGCGCCGCCGGGGCTACGGTGAGTACTGGTGTTGTGTGGTCGCAGGTACCCGTGCGAGCTGTCCGTGCTGCCCGCGCCGCGCCGCCGGGGCTACGGTGAGTACTGGTGTTGTGTGGTCGCAGGTACCCGTGCGAGCTGTCCGTGCTGCCCGCGCCGCGCCGCCGGGGCTACGGTGAGTACTGGTGTTGTGTGGTCGCAGGTACCCGTGCGAGCTGTCCGTGCTGCCCGCGCCGCGCCGCCGGGGCTACGGTGAGTACTGGTGTTGTGTGGTCGCAGGTACCCGTGCGAGCTGTCCGTGCTGCCCGCGCCGCGCCGCCGGGGCTACGGTGAGTACTGGTGATGGATTCATTAGCATTCGCATTCATTGTTAGCATGCGAATGCTTAAATAGCATTTAGCTAATTAAATGAAGTTGCGAAATTCTGTGATTGCGAATTTAGCGAATACATCGCTTCATACGATCATGCAGCGGCGGCGTGCGCCGTGTGCTCTCCCTCGTAACCACGGGAGACGCCGAGACGGGAATACTGAAAACTATATCTGTTTCACATGACCCTGATTGACCTCGTTGCTTTCGAGTCACGAGTGAAATTATTAGCAATATGGTAGGCGCGATTAAGCCATTATTAGTCGTAAGAAGAAATAAATAAATAAATAAATAAATAAAAATTATTATCTTTATTTATGCTTATACTTAGGGTCGTATATTGAATGAACGTGTATGATTATTTAATTCGATAAAATTAATAGCAGGGCGGTGTTAAGTGCGAATAGCAATAGCAAATAGCATGCTATGACTAATTAATTCACATATTTATGAAATTAATATGAAATCGCATTAATTACCATCACTAGTGAGTACTCTGTACTACCCACCGACTGCACCACCACGGTTACAGCGGTCGCGACGAGAGACGCCGCAATGTTTGCACTATACGACGCTTTTAGTGGCATCATATTGCGGAAAATATCGACCTCAAATAGAAATAATATTAAACCGTTTCAAATAAACACATATGTTAAGAAAATTATGTTTTTCAACGCGTTGAGTTAAATTAAAATGATGAGTCTATGTAGTCTTCGGAATATTTTCTTGTTTTTAATTAATTTTTTAACTTTAGATCATTGGATCAGTAATTTTTACATAAACATACATACATTCACGCCTTTTTCCCAAAGGAGTAGGCAGAGGTGTACCCAGGACTCAGTCCCAAAGTAGATACACCCACATTTCGCCAGTATATTATTGGTCCCATGTAATAGGGGGCGAGCCTATTGCCATCTACCGGGCACAGTTCCAGACTCCAAGCAGTTATTGAGATAATTCCTAATGGAGAAATCCAATATTTAATACTGCCTGACCTGGGGATCAAACCCGGGACCTTTTGATTGGCAGTCGAGCATGCGCCCTCTACGCCACCGAGGCAGTCTGAACATATCAGTATTAATATTTATTTCGACGGTTCAGGATTATTTCTATTTCAAAATCTTGATTGATAAGTCTTTTTGTTTTATTTTCCCGCTCTACGTCGTATGGGTCGTACTGACCGGCTGGCGTGCCACTCGCAACCTATCAACTTTAAAAATCAATAACGTATCATCGGCAAATAGAACTATATCTGCTAGACCTTTGGACCATGTAAGGCAAATCGTTAATATATGCCAAAAACAGGAAAGGACCCAAGATTGATCCCTGTGGGACTCCCATCTTGACAGGAGAACTAGCAGATGTGATACCATTGACGTTTACCTTCTGCTGCCTACTAAGGCAGCAGAAGGTAAGTAAGACAGAAGGTAGTCCTAGTGGAATCATACTAGACAAGTATTCCTTATACTTCTAACTTGCGAAGTAACATGCAGTGTTCAACACAGTCGAATGCTTTGGAAAGATCACAAAACACTCCAATGGCATTTCCAATCCGTATATAGAGCGGTACGATGTGACACGGCGACTGCCAAGATCCGAATGCTATCCTTAGTGAACATAACAATACACCCTTTTCTCGAATGGATAGACAGAGGGGCACCCAGGACTCAGTCCTATAGCATGTACACCCACACTTTGCCAGTTATGTTATTTAATTCAATAAATCAATAAGTCTTGGCTGTGCCTGATCTGATGATCGAACCCAATACCGAATGATCGGCAGTCGAGCTTGCGACCACTATGTCACCGCGGCAATCAATTCAAGTCTAATTTTAATTACCTTGTTATTTAAGGTGATTCGTCTTCCATACAAAATGGAAATACACAAATACGAAGAAATAGAGAACCGTTTTGCACTCAATTGTTTGTGGATGGCTCTGAATCTGGCTTTTATTTGCGCGAAAACATAAATAATAATAATATCGTTTATTTCTTCGTAAGTGCCATACATTTTTGATAGTTAAATAATAAATTGTAAAACTTAGACCTAATATGAAGATAGCCTGAACATATTTTATAATAGAAAACCGTATGGTTTTTTTTTTAATTGAAAAAAACACTATCGTAACCTAAAAACTACTTTTATTACAAATTTCATAAATACGAAGAAACTGTAAGACTTTCATTAATCATATATGTTTTGGGGCAAATAAATTAAAAAATTAAGAACCAATCGCAAACAATTGAGTGAAAAATTATACCCTATTTCTGCATATTTGTGTATTTTCATTTAATATGGGTTCTCTTCTCTTCTCTTCTAATATAATATATTGTGCGTCGTGTACAAGGTGAATGATATAATGTGCAGGTACAGTGGGCGGCGGCTGGCGGGGAGGTGGGCACTCGGCCTCGGCGCTGCAGCTGCGCGCCGCGCCCCCCGCGCCGCGCCCCCCGCCCCTCTCCGACGCTCTGTTCTCCTCCTCCACCTCCGACTTGGATCACTTGAAGAGGAACAGGTATGTTCTACTATACATACGATACGATAAACAAAAAATATTGAAATTCAAATTATAATTTTATTATTACATATCTAGTAACATATTTCATTATAGTAGTATAAATATTACACAAAATTGATTTATGCAAAGCAATATTTCTAGCTTTAAAATATCGTAAGATATGTCCAACATACAAAATGAAAATACACAAATATGTAGAAATTATTTTCGACTCAATTGTTGGCTTTGGATCTGGCCTATATTTGCGGCAAAAAAACATATTTATTTAAATAATACCGTTTATTTTTTATATTAAAATACATCAACATGATACTCTCTTCATATTTGTGTATTTTCATTCAGTATTGTAGTTGAACGCCCTTCAAGTGTCAAGTTATTTCGTTCGGGTTGTACATTTGCCTGGCGAGTGACACGGTAAAGATATCTACAGTATTGTGACTCGGCCTTGTCCTTGAGATAGATACCTACAGCCTCGTGGTATGTAGGACACGTTATAGGGCTGCCTCGACGACGACGTCACGACTCTGCGAGAGCGAGACGGATATATTTTTGTTTCGCGCGCGGCACACTTACTTATTCATTAATGCTTACGAGAGGAAACATCAATTGTTATTTTACTCGAAATTATTATTACGTAACAGAATGTGAACATGGAATTATGCGTCTGTGTTGGGTATTATAATATATATTTTTTTTATAATAAGGGACAACTTCCACACACGGTCATCTGGTCCCAAACTAGGTTAGAAGCCTGTACTATGGTATATTTAATTAAAAAATATAATGAATTGAAATACGAGGTAATTACCTACTCGATTGTGTTCCAATCTTTAAAAACTTCAACACCTACCTACTCAAACAAAATGTAAGAAACAGCTGACAATTTGTTATTAAAGATAAAAAATCTTTTAATAAAGATTTTTTATCTTTATCTTTTTGATTTTTTGAGCACCCATCCGATGTCGAACATATTTCAAAACCATCACACTGTTCGTTCGCCACCGCGGCGCGTTCGCATCTGTCCGTATGCTGAGTGTATGTTGAACTCGAGGCGCAGAGGTACGACTCGCGTTCGAGCATTTCTATGAAGTCACAATACTGTAGATATCATTACCGTGCGAGTGGTAAGATATAAAGTGAGGCGGGTGTTGTCAGCGGGCGCATGTTGCCCGCGCTCTCCCGGCACCGGCCGCGCGAGCACCTGCACCTCAGCGACGAACATCTGGCGCGCGTCTGTGTGCCCCTCCCCGCCCCCCCCGCCCCCGCACCCGCCCCCGCCGGCCTCACCCCCGGCCCCGCCCCCGCCCCACCCGGGGACAACCACGACAAGAAGATCACGTGAGTATACACACTACATCTCACGCACTGTAGCCCATCCATCGAATCTAACAACAACCGTTTGACGTCTTCGTTCTTTTCCGCCGCGTACGTGCAAACTGTGGAATGATCGTCCCTGCTGCGGTGTTTCCGTTGAGCTACAACATGGGGTTCTTCACAAGGATAGTGAATAGTGTTGATCGGGTCGGTAACATACTGGCAATACTCCTGGTGTTGCAGGGAGCCATAGGCGGCGGTCACCGCGACCCATGAGGGACACCGTCTGCGCCTGCCCCCACCGAAACCATAAAATAATAATAATAATAAGACCGGCCCCCTTATTACGGACGCAACAGAAGTGTGGAAAGCGTTTAAATTGCTAAATGTCTGCTGTCAAACGTCATTTTTGGTATACCTTTTGACAGCAGACATTAAGCAATTAAACACTTTCCACACTTCTGGTGCGTCCGTAATAAGGGAGCCGGGGTGGTATTACGAACATGCAATCGCGTAACGACAGTAGTAATTTCAGACTTTAAGCAATTGAACGCTTTCCACACTTCTACTGATGTTCGCTTTCAGTGACAGTGACGTTAACAGATGATTTAGCTGTCAAAGTATTTTTTTTTATTAGTGGTGGCAGTCCGCGGCGCCACCACGAAGTTTAAAAAAATAATGTTGATTCTTCCGCCTATTATTGCAATCAAAACGTTCCAGTTGCACGCAGTAATCGCTTGCAGTATTCAGAGATCTTGATTTTATCTGTGGCGTTTGAGACTTGATTAATTTTTTATAACAGGTTCCCAGCCCGCCTAGCATGGCACGGGGATGACTAGTTTTCACCGTTTTTTCTCTCTTTCACACCCGAAAAATTCGTATCTGCTGTCTCGTTCTTACCCCCTGGGACTTCGTTTTCCCTGCTCACAGTGCTACCGGGGCAGGTTGTTTATTCAATTAGGCCCACTTGCACGAAAATTATGGTAAAATATGAGTATATAATATAAAATATGTAACTCACATTTTATTTTGTCCCACATAAAACCTGATGTTGGAATAGCTAATCTGACGTTTCTTTTATTTTATCTGGAAACACTGAAAAGTCTATACGCCGCTTCCGTAGTCCGACCAAGGAAGAATGACACGATTGTAATATAGATGATGCTTAATAGTGTGGTTCATTGCATGACAGTTGATGACTTTCTCATTTGTTTGTATAGCATTTTTAATAAACAAATTTGTTTGGCCATAGAATATAGGTACAGTTTTGACATTTTGCTAAGCCAGTTTTAACCTTCCCGAATCGGTGGGTTAAATTTTAATCTCCAGGTTAATTAACTCCTAAATGTTGATGGCGTGAGAGAAATGATTGATTTATATCCGGGTTAGTGGTTAACTCAAGGTTATTACTTTAACCCAGGATGATGCAAGTGGGCTTGAAACAACCGGTTAATTGTTATTTTTTTAATTTCCAGTAGAGTCCGTTGCGGTCTATGCCGCAAGCGTCTTTCAATAGCAACTGTCCACGTGTGTAGATGTGGCGCCGCGTTCTGTGCCCCACACAGATACGCCGAGGTACATCGCTGTACGTACGACTACAAGGCTGCCACACACACACACCACCACACACACACCAAGCTACCGCGCATATAGTTACATACAGATACGCCGAGGTACATCGTTGTACGTATGACTTCAAGGCTGCCACATACACACACACACCAAGCTACCGCGCATATAGTTACATACAAATACGCCGAGGTACATCGTTGTACGTACGACTGTAAGGCTGCCAGACACACACACACTTTCTTTAGAAAGTTGTTTAAATTGACGGGTAAGATGTAAAATTACTACTAATTTTTGTAACACATTGTACATAATATGTACCTCGTGTTGTATGTAGTAGATGTCTAGATATTGACTGCTGGTGAAAACTATTAAAAAAATGTCTATTATCTTTAATGTGTATGCTCCATTCCCCGTTAATTGAATTATATAAAATATATTAATCAAATAATATAATTTCATTAAGGTTTGGTTAATATGATGCTTCAAACAATTATCAAAAGAAAAAAATCGCCGATCCATTTTATTTAGAAAGCTAAACATAATATAATTACCTTACTATTACTTCTCTTGAAAATGGTTTGACAAGCACCCCATTATAACTAAAACTTTTCCTAACCTTGTGCTAATACTACATCATCCTTTCGTCATTCATTACAAGTTTGCAAGTGGCCCTAACCACTTGCATGAAAATTTGGATTAAATAAATAAATGTAGAGTTTATTAACACGGGGTTAGATACCTAATTAAATTGTTAAGGGTTTTACTCTGCTCCATGATCATTGATGGCGCAAAATAAATTATTTATTTACCCCTGTGTTAGCTGTTAACTCCGGCTTAATTACGTTAACCCACGAACGTTTAAGTGGGCCTATACGATTAATTTTAGCTTCGAAGAGTTATATCTTTCAAAAATTTATTTTTCAAAAAAAATATTTTATATAAAATTTCATCAGCACAATAACTAGTTAACTTTCAATAAAGTACTATCGTCTCGATGTGATAACACTTTTACCATAAAATTATTAAGATTTAAATGTTTAAAATCGTCCACCGTGTTGAATTTAACTATAGTAATTCACTTTTTATGTCTGGTGCTTGACTGCGGATATGATAAAGCTAGTTTGAGTAATAGTCCCACCCACTTGTTTTTTTTTTCTTTAACCTGGAGTTAAAATTTCCACTTCCGCTTAATATCAGGCGAAAGCGTTTGTTTTAAAAATGTCTTAAGGCAAAGTTATACTTATACACCACTGGAATTCAAAAGTTTGACAGTGTTATTTAACTCTAGGTTAAAGTTAACTCTGACACAAGTGGGTCTATTGTTAACGTGACCCACGAAATTACGCTCGTTTTGACAAAAGCCGCGCGGCGTCATTTTTTAATTTGCAAAAATAACTAAAACCCGTGTTTTACTTCAGTATTTTGCGCATATTCGATGCAAAAACGTGTGATTTTCTTTTGTCGTTTTAATATTAAAACGCGTGGAAAGTTCTCGATCGATTCCCGAAGGAATGATATTAAGTTCCTAATACATTGTCGCCGCGAAGTCAATTTATTATACACTAATGCAATGATGCTTTATATTAAGGATTTAATGTTACAATCGCATTATTTCTTTCACTTTAAATTATGAATAAAAAACACTAATTAATGGACTGTTTACATCAGATTATTTGCAAAATTAAAGTTAAAATAATGCAACATGGAACTCTCACTTTCATTTCTGGATAATATTTGGTGTGTGTTTAAAATGGTCTCGTGATAATTGGTCCCAAAGTGAATTTCATTTCCAAAGTTTCTTGTGCGTTCTTCTTGTAAAGGTATCTTTCCGAACGCACGGTAGACTCGTTACTGTTTATTTTCATTGACGTACAAAAGTGTCAGATTGTGACCTTTTTGAATAAATCTTTTTGACTTTGACTTTGAATGCAAATAATTCGATTGTAACTTTGTCTAATAGGTACCTTATTGATTTTGGTGCGTTCCCGACGCATCATGGTGACATTCTTGTTTGCCAATTTCTTTTTCTATATAAATAATTATAATATTACTAATTACTACCCTTAATATTGTAGTAATTTTGGCCATATTATATGTAAGGGCAATTTTTCCCTTGTAATGAACGGATTCAGTGCCTTTTAATAATATAATGGTCGTTTTTTTTTTCCACTACAATGTCTGTATTAAATTTGTTTTTTTTTTTTTTTATAAATGTTTTGGTAATATATTTCATTTCATTCAATGAGGCATTTTCTTTAAAAAATATATACCTAGTTCTCAAAGGAAGGAAAGATTGATTTGTTATTTGAGAAAAAAAAAACCGTCAACAATTGAAATTGATGAGCTGTGTCATAGTCTGTGGTACAGAAATTTTGACATTTATTTTGCTCCATATATTTTTGCTTCGATCGACTTACATCTTTTTTTTTTTAGGAAAACACCTCATTAAAAATGTGTTTTTCGCTTCGAGAATGTCGCCCTAGTTACTATGTCGATATTAATTTGAAGATTTGATCACTAAACACCGTGGAAATATATATTTTTGTATAAAAAAACTATATAAGCGTATCGATAATTAGATGACTAGTGTATTTAATGTCTAATAAAGATTAGTCCAAGCTTTTGCGAGCGAAAAAAATTGTTTTACTGAAGTACTTTAGAAATCGTAGCTTTGTGTGAATGTGAATTTTTGTCGGAGTTTATATTTAAATAGATTTTGGTGGTCAAATCTTCCTAGGCCCTAAACTAACGGCTCTAATAATAAGATACCGTTAGGTACTGTAACCACTGTTGTTGTATTTTAGACTAAATATTATAATTTGAACGGTTATCGGCATTTAGAAAAAATAAATTAATTGTAAATATTTATTCTCTCAAAATATTTAACTAAATTCTTGTTTTGTGCATGCAAGGCGTTAGTGTTAAAATTGGAGGCAAAATTATTTATTGTGTTTTTTTAAATTCACAATTAATAATTTTAATAATTCATTAATTTGATGATTTGTGTAAAGGGAACGATATAAACATAATTATATCGACATAAATGTAATGCGGATTATACACGGGTGACTAAATCCGAGCGACTATTCTCTTGCAAAGTCGAATTAAAATCAAATACAATAATAATTTATTTCGAACATCCGCCTGGGGAAGTACCACACCTTTGCCAGTTATTCATCCGCCAAGCAGTAATGTGCAAACATTACTGTGGTACGGTCTGAAGGGCAATGTTACCAACGAAATTATTGGGCATGAAGAGTTTCAACAACTAATTTCTCAGGGTGACAGGTGCAGTGCAGTGCCGCGCAGTCTTGTCACTCACTATCATAAAAAATCTTCAAACTCATATTTTCATAAATTAAATGACTCCCACATTGTTTTATTTTTAAATATTATTATTGAAATTGTATAATGAGTAAAGCTAGTCTACTTTCGCCGCGATAATCGTTAAGCTTTAGTCACCCGTTTAATCCCGTATTAGCGTTTGATATTTCGGATTGTACATTATCTCATGCCCTCATATATAATTTTCAGTATTTACGTTATGCCGATGATCTTTCAATATGTAAAAAAACTATACATAGTCAAAAACTAGAAGTATTTTAACTCAATAACTTGTATGTATTTTGAATATGTATAGTTGAAATTCACTTTTATTTATATTCTGGCTGGGTGTTGCCACATTTCATATTAATTTGTATTATTTAAGTTTATAGATAATTTTTATTTGGGAGAAATAATTTTGGCTGATTTACGAAAAATAAAATATTTATAATGCGAAAGCAAAAAGGTTTTTTATTTTTAATATCTTTATTTACAAAATATATTACATACAGGAGGCGATAACGTATTTATAGCTTGACAGAAAATAGTTGAAAATAATGATAGACCACTGGAGGTACTTTTCAACAATGCAACCAAATTGAATCAACTCTCACATTATATTAGTTCTGTTTCTATTACGTTCTGTTAATATACGAAATAGTGTAGTAATACTTGAGGAAGTATATCTACCCGACAACCTGAACTAGGTACTTGCAAAAGAATAGTAGATTGTTTACACAAGGGCACAGAACATAATAAAGCCCGTCACACACGCAGCTATAATATATATTAATATACATACCGTCCTATAATATATATTATAGCAAGCTACCACACACGGAGACGATGCTATAATATATATTATAGCCTTCATTTCATTGATACAATAGTTTATATTAATATGCAATAATATATTTTACGGTATATGTTGGTGACGTCATAGAAATATATATTATAGCTACGTGTGCGGTCAGTCGAATATTTGTATAGAAAATATATCGTAATATGCCTTGTTATGATTTATATTAATATATATTATAGCTACGTGTGTGACGGGCTTAATACTACGTATAGAATGGACACTGTCATCCGCCCACCAATCCGGCTTTCCTCACCCCGCGAGCGAGATTGGGCTCTCCACGAGCTCCGCTTTGCTGGGAAATAACCTCACGCACACTTCGCGTGTACAAAACTCCTGTGTGTAGTAGGTGGTTGGTTATATTGGGACTTTTGTATGGGAATTGAGTAGTGTCCGGGGTGTGGTTTTATGTTCATTTTGTTAACGATGCTCTGTACTTTTACTGTTGCGGAGTTCAAACTGGCTACTGGGCGTTTTGGGCTCAGGTGGACGTGTATAATACCCTTACCAAATGGCATTGCTGTACTCAAAATTGTATACCTCTCCATACAAGCATTCCCAATAGAAAACGAGACTATTTACGTCTTTTTTATTAGAGCAAGCGGAGTGAAGGTAGAGCAAGCCCACAAGGCTCGGTGCTCGGACCAATTTTGTTTGGAATCTTTATAAGAGACCTTAAATACATACATACATTCGCGCCTTTTTTCCGAAGGGGTAGGTAGAGGTGTACCCAGGACTCAGTCCCATAGTAGATACACCCACATTTCGCCAGTATGTTATTGGTCCCATGTAATAGGGGGCGAGCCTATTGCCATCTGCGAACAGACCTAAAAGGTGCCATTAAATCAGACCTGTCTATATTTGCTGATGATATCAACACATAACATACATTCACGCCTTTTTCCCGAAGGGATAGGCAGAGGTGTACCCAGGACTCAGTCCAATAGTAGATACCCCCACATTTCTCCAGTATGTTATTGGTCCCATGTAATAGGGGGTGAGCCTATTGCCATCTACCGGGCACAGTTCCAGACTCCAGGGAGTTATTGAGATAATTCCTAATGGAAAAATCCAATATTTAGCACTTGCCTGACCTGGGGATCGAACCCGGGGCCTCTTGATTGGCAGTCGAGCATGCGCCCTCTATGCCACCGAGGCAGTCAAAATATAGCAATCATAATTATGCAAAATGCAGGCACGATATCAAAATTATAGGAAATCCACTGGTACACCACACACAATGAATAAATAACATTACAGGACACAAGCTAAACTTTAATATACAAGCGGCGGTCTTATCGCTAATAAGCGATTCCTTCCAGACTACCGATTAATTTTAGTTAACAATTTGGCATAGAGTTAGAAATGTAGACAATAACATATTAGTTACAATAACACAGGATAATCATATCACCCGACACAAAATTGAGCAGAATATACAAATTATTATACTTACAAGTCTTATTTCCATAAAACTAGGCTTATTATTATTAGGCTAGGCTTATTTTATAACACTTAGTGAAACAAAGCGGCTTTGCCCACTCGCAATAATTAAGAAACATAAGAGTTTTATACCAAAACATTGACGCTTTTAAGAGCTTTTGGATTAAATTGGATTTTTTACTGAATCTTTGCATTGTTGTATTGTTTTGTCTAGAAGCTAGTTGTCTTTACATGTAGTATTTTTTACATCTTCAAAAATGTGGGTACGTGTGAGCGAGAGGGCGAATTTGCTTAGCACCGCGCCTTAATATTATTAATGCGAGTTTGCGAGTTCGGACGGATGGATGGATAGATGGATGTTTGTTACTCTTTTGGAAAAACACTAGGGTAATTTTATCCCGATATTCCCACGGGAACGAAGACTACGCGAGTGAAACCGCGAGACACAGCTAGTATTACAATATAGATATTAATAGATAGATATTAATAGATAGATATTAATACCTATAATATTAAATAACCTGATCGTCAGTCTCTCTCAGAAAACACTCGAAAATATCAACAAAGTTATCGATACCCTCTCTGAAATTATCATCCAAAGACCTCTCGTCTTCGTCATTGAAGAACGCGTGAGCAA
This sequence comes from Hemistola chrysoprasaria, assembly GCA_947063395.1. Lineage (NCBI taxonomy): Eukaryota > Metazoa > Arthropoda > Insecta > Lepidoptera > Geometridae > Hemistola > Hemistola chrysoprasaria. Next base: position 916,409 of record OX346724.1, read on the forward strand.
AGTCTATAATCTTAACAGTTCCCCACGGGTTGGGATTGGGCGAGTCATAGGACAACTGGTCCAACATGGCTCTATAATTCATTTTAATTTTAGTCAATTTATCTTCATAATTGTGTTCGAACGAATGGTTATGATTTAATCTCTCTAAAGCGTCCGTCCAGGGGGATGTTATAGGGGGAGGTGGGGTGAACGATGCCTGAGCTAATTTTAATGGGGTTAAGGGTACGGGGGTGAGTTTTTTGTAAAGTGGTCCTTTAGAGGTAAGTTGTCCGCTGAATGTGGAACCTTCGATGCTGTGGAGGGAGTGGATGGAGCGCCTCCGAAGAACTGCCGGCTTGGGACTTGAGCTGACAAGTTACATCATTATTATTGACATTTAGAAAGCAGATCTTTCATCCTACTAATATTTTGTAGTGGTAGGCCTCTTTTGCAGGGGGCCGCCGGGGGAAGTACCACACCTTTGCCAGTTATTCATCCGCCAAGCAGTAATGTGCAAACATTACTGTGTTCCGGTCTGAAGGGAAATGTTACCAGCGAAATTACTGGGCATGATGAGATTTAACAACTAATATCTCAGGTTGACAGGCGCAGTGCAGTGCCGGGCAATATTTTGAATTTAAAAACACTGAGTGGCTTTGATATGTGATATGGGCAATCATGATGCAATTTAATCATGAGGCTGAAATTCGGTATGTAGATAGTTAACACCCATGTACTTTTATCCCTATACTTTTATCACAAATGGTACTTTTATCCTGATATTCCCACGGGAACAAAGACTGCGCGGGTAAAACCGCGGGGCAAAGCTAGTAAATTATACACCTTCGTCTTGAATCACTCTGTCCATTGGTGAAAATCCGTTTAGTCGTTTCTGAGTTTATTGCGAACAAACAGACTCTATGAATAGGTCGTGTGACTTACAAGACGGGTGTGGTCCCGCAGCAGTCCCGGAGCGTGGCGGCGTCGTACAGCAGCAGAAGCGAGGCGGCGTATAACTTAACACTAGTCTGCCTCCGAGCCCACGCTTGGATCGCCCACAGCTGGGACAGGAACTGCAGGACTAACGCGCGGCAGAGACTCTCGGGACCGATGCCGTTTAGGTAGTTACGGATCGCTGAAAACATTATTCAATGTTTTAGTGTAAACTTACGAAATGTTAACATATATCAAAATCGGACTAATATGATACCTATAAAGGGTTATTGGTACTGAGCCATCTCTGAAATCTCGAAAGAAACAACTTTTTCATTAAATCACTCCCATCTCAATTAAAAACCAAAAAAAAAGGTAGTAAAACAGATCCCTCTAACTACCAGGCTGCCCTTCCTTAAATAAAATCTTTGAGAAATTGATGGTGAACCAACTGCTGTCCCATTTCAATAAAAACAAAATATTGCATCAAAACCAATATGGCTTCACCAAGTGTAGATCTACAACCGATGCAGCTTGGAGGTTTCACATGATGCCATTGGGGTGTTTTGTGATCTCTCCAAGGCATTTGATTGTGGAGCATCGCACGTTACTGCGCAAGTTTGGGGTCTATGGAATTCGTGGAATGCCTTGAACTTGGTGGAATCATACTTATCTGGTAGGCAGCCGAGGGTAACATAACATAACATACGTTCACGCCTTTTTTCCCGAAGGGGTAGGCAGAGGGTAAGCGTCAATTTTGTCACTTCTGTAAGTTCTCCTGTCAAGAAGGGAGTTCCACAGGGATCAATCTTGCGTCCTGTCCTATTTTTGGCGTATATTAACGATTTTCCATACATGGTCAAAGATCAAGCAGATATAGTTCTATTTGCCTTGTGGGATATACAAGAAGGGTTTTGCCAATACTCGCCACGCTTGGCAGGTGGGTTGGCGAGCGCAGTACGATAGTTTTACGCAGAGGACGTTGCTGCCCGTCCTCTGGATATCGTAACCATTAGCCGGCTCTTACGGCAACTATGGGTAGAGGATGAGGTACTATTCTAAAGCCGGTAACCCCACGGCACTAATTAGCAAAATGAAGCTAATGTTGGAATTAATGTAGACTCTAAATTACAATGGCGTTATCATATTAATATAGCGTATATGTCAGTGAATGTCGTAAAGCAGCAAGAGAAAGCAAGAAGTTTTGTTTGTTAAATCTACATTCGAATGACTCACCATCAACAACGCCTTGTCCATGCAGCTTCTTGCCATAATCCTTGCCATATTTGCACAATGTATGGCTAGCAAGCCTATGCACTTGGTATCCTGGTATACAGAACCCGTATTGTTGTTTGCAACGCGCGTACTTGGCTTTTTCGTTTGCTATCTTGTCGGGAGACGCGTTTGGGTCCCAGGTGCGTTTGCCTGTAGATATGTCAAATTATAATCCATAAGAAAACTAATAAGTACTTTTTTATTTTGCCTTCTTTGAAGGACTTGAATTTAAATTGATGATTTAAAGTGATTAAGAATTGAATATGTTGCTATAAAATTGATTTTACGGTGAAGGTTATTTGCTATTCTGTGAGTCAGGCCTATGCAAATTTATTTTGGCTTTAAAAGATAAAATCGTCAAACTTCTTAGATTTGATGGACTGTAGTGCATATTTGCGTATTATGCATTTTTACCTAAGAACCTTACATAAAACTAAATCTTTAGTCAGCGTGACTTTGTTTTAAACCGACTTCCAAAAAAAGGAGGAGGTTCTATGTTCGTCTGTTTGTATTTTTTGTGTATGTTCATAGTTAACAAAATGAACATAAAACGTCACAATATAAGTACCTAATACACAGACACTGAACACATGGAGTTTTGTACACGCGCAAAAGTGTGCGTGAGGTGCGTTCTGAGCTCACGGGGGCTCGTCGAGAGCTCAATATCACTCGCGGGGTGAGAAAGGTCTCTGATTGGATGACAGTGTCCATTCTATACGTAGTATTATTATCTGGTCTGTGATAAAACATAAAATCACGCCCTTTCCTGCAGTAGGCAGATGTAAATTAAATAAATAGATAAATCCTCCTTGTCTTATTGCTGACTGCCTCGGTAGCGTAGTGGGCGATAGCAATAGGCTCGCCTCCTATCACATGGGAACAACAACATACTGGCGAAATGTGGGTGTACCTACTATGGGCCTGAGTCCTGGGGACACTTCTGCCTACCCTTTCAGGAAAAACGCGTTATTGTATGTTATGAAAGACACGTCAAACTTATAACACCTTCCTTTTTCGGTCAAGGGTTAAATGACCTACCAATCTTAACATCCATAATACACGGCTCCAACATCCTGCTGCACAGGTCTTCCAATATAATATACTCCTGAGTAAACCCATTATAGGTATATTGAGTACATCCGAAGTACTTCGCAACTAGCTTCCGAAGTTCCACCAGCTCCGCTTCGGAAGAAGTCGCGAGACGGGTGTAGAATTCTACTTCGCGCTTCTGCGATGCTTTGAGTATGGGTTTTAGAATCGTGCCGTTGTTGCATTGGAGTAATCCTGGAATTTATTTATTTATTTATTTTACATTTAAATAAAAATAATACATTTAAATTAAACGGGTTTAATTTGTGGGTAGTTTGAATATACGGAGATCTCGACGACGGAGGGAATGTAATTATTGTATTGACATTAGGGTCTTAGTGTAAAGAAACGAAATTGTTCGGAACAACGATATCAACCATTTTATTATATCTACATTTTTTTCCCAAAATTTAATTAAATTAAAATTCATTTATTGCAGTTTACATAGACCCATAAAACATTTCACACAATTATCATAAAATTATTATTATCACAATATTAATATAACCTGCATCCCAAATGAAATAAATTAAATTATACAAATATAATTATGAAATTACATTATAGTTATATTATAAAATTATTCAATTATACAGTTACATTATATGAATCTACAATTTACATTACATATTATAAATTGAATCTTATCATTAAAACAAATATTAAATAAAGAACAAAAATAAAATACATAATACTCGTAGTCAATAGTATTGTGATATTTAAATAATAAAGACAAAAGGTCATGCCATGACGAGCAGCCGCGCCATCTCCGTGCATATTGTATTCACTCACCGAGATACTTGGTATCCTCCATGGCTTTATGTCCGGCCACCTGGCGGCCGTACGCCTGCACCTGCACCGAGCTGGTCGGCAGGACGAGCGGCCGCGCCATCTCCGTGCATATTGTATTCACTCACCGAGATACTTGGTATCCTCCATGGCTTTATGTCCGGCCACCTGGCGGCCGTACGCCTGCACCTGCACCGAGCTGGTCGGCAGGACGAGCGGCCGCGCCATCTCCGTGCATATTGTATTCACTCACCGAGATACTTGGTATCCTCCATGGCTTTATGTCCGGCCACCTGGCGGCCGTACGCCTGCACCTGCACCGAGCTGGTCGGCAGGACGAGCGGCCGCGCCATCTCCGTGCATATTGTATTCACTCACCGAGATACTTGGTATCCTCCATGGCTTTATGTCCGGCCACCTGGCGGCCGTACGCCTGCACCTGCACCGAGCTGGTCGGCAGGACGAGCGGCCGCGCCATCTCCGTGCATATTGTATTCACTCACCGAGATACTTGGTATCCTCCATGGCTTTATGTCCGGCCACCTGGCGGCCGTACGCCTGCACCTGCACCGAGCTGGTCGGCAGGACGAGCGGCCGCGCCATCTCCGTGCATATTGTATTCACTCACCGAGATACTTGGTATCCTCCATGGCTTTATGTCCGGCCACCTGGCGGCCGTACGCCTGCACCTGCACCGAGCTGGTCGGCAGGACGAGCGGCCGCGCCATCTCCTCGCGCCGACGTATGTTGTAGTGAACCTCGCAGATTGACCGCTTACAGCGCACGCTTCTCTTTGTTTGGGTCGCATTGCTCATTTAGATCGCCGTCTGTAATAGGTAGGTACATTTATAATTGTAGATTGTTTGAAATGGAATGAATATTCTATATTTTCTGGGGGTAGGTAATTCCGAGTCGGGGGTACCTACTGCGGTAGATAAGTACCCACAGTAAAGATGACAGACGTCCCTTTGCAAATGAAAATGCCACAAAAACGCTGTCGCAAACCCTTATTTGTGAGCCGGTGTTCACGGGTGGTCACATTTATATAGCGATTGAATCGATATCAGTAGATGGCAATAGGCTCGCCCCCTATTAGATAGGACTAATAACAAAGGTCCTGGCGTAATGTCGGTGTACCTAGTATGAGACTAGAGTCCTGGGTACTACACCTCTGCCTACACCTTCAGGAAAATAGACGTGATGGTATGTTATCATATATCATATGCATGATAACATACCATCATCATCATATGGTTCATATGCATGTTGTGTTCACATCGAGAAGGAAGTACACTATTGTAAATGCCTTAAATATTAATTTTCTGTATGACATAATATGTGTAACGCCCAGTTTTGAGGAACTATTAAAAAAATAAAAAATTATTACGCAATTACGCATTTTAGGTACCTACACAAGTACACACTAGAACTATCATACTTAATATTATCAATTATCACACAAATATTATAAACGCAAAAGTTATGTATGTATGTATGGATGGATGTTTCTTACTCTTTCACGCAAAAATTAATGAATAGATTGGGTTGAAATTTGGTATGCAGGTAGCTTAGACCCTGCAATAACAAATAGGGTACTTTTTATTCCGATATTCCCACGGGAACGAAGACTACGCGGGTGAAACCGCGGGGCACAGCTAGTACACAATCTTACTCTACACAAACACATGGATAGATTATGGCGCCTAGCTAAATAAATTTATTATCATCACCTATATATTGTAGGTAGGTATGTAGGCTATCTAGATTGTATGTATTTTTCCTGTACAATAGATAAAATAACGTCACCAAACAGCAATTTATAATTTACTAAATATAAGATATATCTCGCGGTTTCACCCATTGATAAGAACATTATTATTCCTAGACTATTTACATACCAAATTTCACCCCAATTGATTCAGTATTTTTGGCATGAATAGGTAACAAACTTACACGCACTTTCGCATTTTCATATATTATATCAGGTTGGTAGAGAAAAATAAATAATAAAATATAAAATTATTAAATTCACTTTCAAATTCACATTTAATTATTACCTACTTAAAAATTAATAAGATTTGATAAGGTATTAACTTTTCATTTAGTTCAGCCTACCCACCTTCATATCTATACTATTATATAAAGAGAGAAAGTGATTCACTGACTGACTGACTCATCAACCCAGAGCCAAAACTACTGGACCGATTATGATGAAATTTGGACAATAGATTATTTTTACAGTCTAGACAAGTAATAAGAAAGGATTTTTCAAAATTTTACCCCTAAGTGTATTAAATAGGGGTTGAAAGTTTGTATGGAGTAGACTTCATTTTTCGGCCGATTTATTTCAAATTTTGTAGAAACATTCTAAAATGAAAATAATCAAATACGTGTTTCAGCGTTTTCAAAAATTTTAGCCCTTATATGGAAAAATAACGTTTTAAAGTTTGTAATGAATGTAATGAATTTTAGTTCCAAAAATGCTCGCTAGATGGCGCTACAGAAAAAATTAGAACGCGTTGACAATATTTTCTTGCAAGACGTAAATAGGTACCCTAATGCAACATTTTAAGTAATTTATTTCCAACATGCATAATAAGCGTAATAGATAACGTTCTGCAAATAATTTAAACGCGATTTTGATTTCGCTTCTCTTTATCATAGCCCCGTTAAATTGGGCTGCAACGACTTCGAATTATCGATGTTCTTAGATGCTTTCAGTGTTTCCTTAATCCGTATGCCGTATTCGTTTCCAGATTATTAATATAATACATATACACTTAGTGACTTAGTAGCTGCCGGCCTTTGTTTTTTTGAATTTAGATTAGATTAGATAACACTTTTATTGATACCACAATACAGAAAATTAACAAAATAAAACTTAAAAACTAAAACGTGAGAAACAATAATTGGCGGTCTTATCGCTCAGAGCGATCTCTTCCAGACAACCATTCGAAAAGAGGAAAGGCATATATTGGAAAGACGGTAAATACGAGTACATTGGACATATATTGGACTGTATCTGAATTTTGTTTGTAATGAATAGGCTCTGAAACTACTGGACCGATTTAAAAGAATTATTTCACTTATGGAAAGCTTAATTCAGTGTGAGTGACTTAGGCTATATGAGATTTTGAAAAAAAATAGGGATCCGTAAGAAAACTGCAATATATTGTGAACCAAGGTGTCACATAATTACCTAATATATTCATTAATTTGCGTGCGCTGTGAAATCTATTGATGGTAGAATAAAATAATGTAGGAGAGGTTTTTAGTACTTATCAATATCTATCAATATCAATATCAAAATAGTCCACGGTCATTTATATCCATCTATTTTAGTTTAGTCACAATAATCGAAACAGCCATTATATGCATGCGCTGTAAAAAGTATTGGTGGTAGAATAAAGTAATGTACTGGGGGTTTGTAATAATTATCAATACCTACAAAATAGTCCATATGCGTAGTTTATATGCGGCGTGAAAACTATTGGTAGTAGAAATAATGTACTAGGGGTTTGTAGAAGTAGTAGGTACTTATATATCTACAAAATATAAGTGCGCGGTAAATTTGTACATCTGTTAAGGTTTGGTCACTGTAACAGAAATAGTCATTGATTTGTGCGCGCTGCGTAAACCATTAGGGTTATATCTATAAAAATACAATGTATCACGTATTTACTCCTGTTAAAACACTGACTGCTACCCGTGCGAAGCCGGGGCGGACCACTAGTAGATAAATAAAATGAAGAAAACAAACGTTACGCGCGCGCAGCTGAGAACAAGAAATAATTATAAAATTAATAATTTCACTTTCACATTTATTCAGTCAAATATTACTTAAAATGAAGAAGATTTGTTAATGTGTTAACTTTTAATTAAATTTAACCTACCCACCTTTATATAGGCAAATAAAACAAATAAGCTTTGCGCGCGCGGAGCTCACGAACCAATTTCAGAATATTTGCAAAAAATGTGGCTATCTATAACATATTGATTTATCTAATCATAACATAAATCAAGATTGTTTCGGTTATTTTGATATCTTACTATCTCTGTCTTTGTCAAGGTTAGGAGGAAATCACATAGGTATGAGTCAGTATTAGTTTCTGGATGTATGATGTGTTCCCAAGTTCGATACCAGGCACAGAACATATTAATAATACTACGCCCATTGATATAAAAGAAAAGGGGAGATGAGATACTGGCTTCTCGAAAATGGCAAGCTCAAATTAGGCCCCATTAGGTCCACGTACGTCAGTAAGTTCGTACAAGCGAATAATATTGTTGTCTCGGTCGGACTTCGGTCTTACTCGTAGATACGTCTTTTTATCTTTGTTCATTATATGTCACTGTGCAAACTTTACACTCAGCAAATTGCGCGTGCCATTTGTTGAGAAAGCGCTGGGAGAACGTACCCCCCTATGTCCCCTTTTCTTTATAACAATGACTACCCCCCCAGTTTAGGCCAAAAGCGTTATTAGATTTTTCCATTAGGTATTTTCTCAATAATAATAATAATAATATGGTTCAACTTCCACACATGGTCATCTGGTCCCAAACTAGGCTAGAAGCCTGTACTATGGTAACCAGGTGACTGATATACATACTTATATAAGCTTATAACACACAGGCACAGATCAAACAGACATGTTCATGCACACAAATGTTTGACCTGGCCGGGGATCGAACCCGGGGCCTGCGGCACAGAAAGCAGATTTACTATCGTCTGAGCCATCGAGGCTGTCAATGAGCAAGCTTCGAGTCTGTGCCTGGTAGATGGTAACAGGCTCGCCCCCTATTATATGGGACCTGAAAAATAAGTGCCTAAGAGTAGTGTACCTACGGTGGGATTACGTTCTAGCAGCCTCGTTGACTCAGATGGTAGTAACTGTTTTTTGTGCCGCAGGCGCCGGGTTGATCCCCGGCCAGGTCAAACATTTGAGTGTATGAACATGTCTGTTTGATCTATGTCTGGGTGTTTATAGTATATAGTACAGGCTTCTAGCCTAGTTTGGGACCAGATGACCGTGCGTGGAAGTTGTCCCATATTATTATTGATGTTTACTAACATGTTTGCGGTATGGTACCCACAGAGGAGATGAAAGAGCATCCTGATCTGAGATGGTACCCAACACATAGCATACTTAAATTACCAAGGTACAAAAAACAATTAACTAACAAAAATATTAACAAGGTAAGTTGTATCCCTTAACATTTGTTTTTGGTTACGGGTGTTTTGTTGTGTTGTGCGGAAAAAGGTAGATGTTATGTGTGATGAAAGAATCTAAGATCTAGAGGTACTTACCTATATATGACACACATGAGAGATATTTGTACGTACATATGTAGGTAGGTAGTGAGATAATGCTACCTAGTAGGTACCTGCCTTGATAACGTGATTATTAGCAATTCACCATTTGTAATTTTAATGGCTTTAAGTATATTTTTCTTTGCAAAAAATCTATGAATTGATAAATAATTGGTTCTTCCTCTTCCTTATTGCAAACACTTTAAGAGTTTATAAGTAAGTATAATAAAACAACTGAAACAAATAAATTTTATATTATAAGAACTATACTGACATAACATACATTCACGCCTTTTTCAATACGTAAATCCATGAAAAAAATAAACCGATTCGGACGAAGTACCTTACTAGTACATACATACATACATACATAGTAGTACATTAACATAATATTTCAAAATGTACTTACTTGCAGGTACTTAGGTAGGTATACTACATAAATAAAATTAAACAATGGCTCAAAATGTTTTAATGAATGTACCTAATCTTCATAAAAACAATACATATAGGTATCATAATATAATATTATAATAATAATTACATATCTAATTATAAACATTTATGTAGGATTATTTATTTATACTTCATCAAATCTAAGAAGTACCTACCGTTTTACGTTTCATACTTTTGATTTCTTCTTATAACTTTGCATAGGCTACCATTAACTAGCATATCAAAATGTCTAACATGTCAAACAGCACACTCCCAAATCGTCTAGTCCCAAAATGGCTAGAGGTCCAAAAAGCTAACCATCTCATTATGTCACATGTACTACTAAACGGGCAAGTTTACCAATTTGACTATCAAGCTATCAATAACCTTCGCCGTAAAACCTTGGAATTATCATTTTTTTATAAGATGCTTCAAATAAGGCAAACAACTGTAACAGGGTACTTCTTAGATACAATGAGTGTACTTGGAATGTTCACTTTTTAATAATAGTCTTTTATATTAGGTAAATATTAAGGTTAAACGGCTTGTGAGTGGAAAATTATTCCCTAGTTCTTCATATCTGTGTATTTTCATTTTGTATGGGTGACGTTGTTTGCTCGTTCTCGTACGTTATAGGACCGTGCTATGGACGTATCCGACGGCCACGGATACGGAAAGTAGTGTAGGAAATGAACATAGTGGACCCCCACAGTAATTCCTCAGTCAGTAAAAACTTTATAGCATGATTAAGTATCAATAAATTAAGGTATTGTAGGTATAAATATCCAAAAAAAAAAATTTAAGAAGTTAGGTTTTTTTAATTAAAATCTTATTTCTATGATATCTTTTTTAGGAAAAATGCTCCGTTTGAACTTTCTTCACAGGACATATTCATGTAATCTATACAAACAATACACGAAATATCCAAAAAAAATTCCCAGCAGAATCGCCAAATTTTTTATAACATATGTTTCTTTGTGTAACTTGGACTGGAAAATTGCTCAGTCGAATTTTTTAACGGGAATGCTATTTTATCGAAGTCATATAACCACACAATAAAAATCCAAAAAATAAACCATGTAATTATATATTTTTTTAAAATTGTCTCTTTATTTGCAGTGGAAAATTTCTGTCTATTTTCTTTATTGATTTAAGTACACCGTTAACTTTCTTTTCAACTAGCAAAATATCCAAAAAAAAATCAAGCGGATTAATAACTAAAAACATTTTAATAATAAACAGATTTGAATCTAGCTATCGGGAGCCGTGAGTAGGGAGCGGGGTGGAGGAGCGGGGCGCGGGAGCGGTACTGGCCGCCCGCGCGACATTATTATATACCTACTTACTATTCACGTATTTATATTTGATTAGCCGCTAATTTGTAATTTTGTACATATTCCTTGGGAATAGTTTGACGACAAATGGCGACAAATGTTAGTACGACGCCGTTCCTCGAGATGTTACCTCGCTGAACGCTGAACCCAGCGTTCAGCGTTACAGCGGAGTCAGAGTCTATTTCCTGATGATGCGTCGTGTAGACGCGAAACACGTGTCGATATATGAATGGTGTCACTAACAACAATAATACGTAATAGCATTTCCTCTTTGCATGCAATTTTGCGGGCGGGAGGGCGGTGCACTGTGCATGTTGTTTTTGACACTAAAAATCGGAACTAAAAACTAAATATTCTTGTTCTAGGAGTTTAATAATGTTAATATTAGAGATGAAACGGATATTCGGTAACTTTCCGGTATCCAGGCTATCCGGCACGAATTTAATATTCGGCCAGTTACCGAATAATGGACAAGTATCCGGCCAGATACCGGATTAAAAAAAAATTAAGAAAATTATCATATATCAATTTTTAATTACAGAACAAAATTGATAGTCAAACTGCACTACAGCCAAATTATGATAAATAAATATAAAGGCTTCTGTCCTCTTTCTATGAGCCTTCGGCCACGAATGAACAAACTTGTGACGTATATGAATATTAATAATAAAATAAAATAACACTTTTTTGCCGGTAATAATATATCAAAAAAGTAGTAACCGAAAACATTTCTTTTAATTAAATGTAAAACGACATTATTAGATTTACTATTTGAAAATATTCCGCCATTCCAACAAACTTCATTTCAACCAGAACGTTTTTATTCGCTTGTTAATTTTTAATTGAGTACTTTTATGACCAAACTTTTTTCATCAAACTCCTTAGGTGCTATTGAGAAATAATAATATAATAATAATAATATGGGACAACTTCCACACATGGTCATCTGGTCACAAACTAGGCTAGAAGCCTGTACTATGGTAACCAGATGACTGATATACATACTTATATAAGCTTATAACACCCAGACACAGATCAAACAGACATGTTCATGCACACAAATGTTTGACCTGGCCGGGGATCGAACCCGGGGCCTGCGGCACAGAAAGCAGAGTTACTACCAGCAGAGTTATCTGAGCCAACGAGGCTGTCGTGTCGTGGCGAGGGTGTGTGGCGAGGAAATAAAACTATCATGGTGGCTCATATTCATTATCATCATCTCAGCCGTTGGTAATCCACTACTTAACATAGGCTTCCCCCGTAAAGGGGGGTTTTGCCAATACTCGACACGCTTGGCAGGCGGGTTGTCGAGCGCAGATCGATGGTATTTTGCAGAGGACGCTGCTGCTCGTCCTCCGGATCTGTTAACCCTTAGCCGGCTCTTACGGCAACCACGGGTAGAGAGTAGAGAGGGTGGAGCACTGTTCTCAAGCTGGTAACTCCACGGCCAATACGGCTCATATTATCGTAGTCAAAAGCGGATATTGCTGAAAATACTTTTTATTTTATCATTTTTTTATCTTTTCCCCCGTAAAGCTGGCTACTTAATAGGTATTAAATGAATTATGCTGCAACAAACGGTTTCACTTATCTTCGTATACAAGGTCAGCTTCCGAAAAAAGTCTATCGCTGTATACACTGCTGCAGGGTGCTAAAAAATAAATACTAACAAAATTTGTTAAGTTTAAGTATTGTACAGAATTAACTGACCACCATAAGGATCACGTTTCACGATCGCGACCAATGCGTACTGAATTGAGAAAAGAATCAATATCACGTGCAATCGCGTTTTATCCTCTTCAAAAGGTGCCATCATCATCATTGTCATCATCATATCAGCCATAGGACGTCCACTGCTGAACACAGGCCTTAGATTTCCATCCAGTTCGGTTGTAAGCGGCCTGCATCCAGCGTGCTCCTGCCGTACTTATCAGATCGTCTGTTCCACCATGTGGGAAGACGTCCTAAGCTGCGCTTACCAGTCCGTGGTCTTTATTCGAGAACTTTACGGCCCATCGGCCATCAGTTCTACGTGCTGTGCCCTGCCCATTGCCAAGTGGATTAGCAAGTTGAAGTCAACTTTCTAATCCGCTGGGCTATGTCGGTAGCATCCGTTCGTCTACGGATCTTCTCATTTCTGACTCGATCTCGTAGAAAAATCCCGAGCATAGCAATCTCCATAGCTCGTTGCGCTATTTTGAGCTTACTGATAAGGCCCACAGTCAGGGACCACGTTCCAGATCCGTAAGTCATCACTGACAACACACATTGGTCGAATACTTTCGACTTGAGGCACTGAGGTATTTTGGACGAGAAGACACTACGTAGGTTTCCGAACGCTGCCCAGCCTAGTTGACCTCTTTCTCGAAGTTGGACCTACCAAGTTGGACTACTTGTCCTAGGTAGACGTAAGAGAGGGGTGCGTGCAGGAAACCTCCCCGTGGTGCACCCTGGGCAACGGCATCGCCGGCTAATATCCTGCCAAGTGGGCTGCGGTGGGCTCTTCAGTGAGCAGACCGCCGCGCCCGGAGTGAGCGGGCTCAGTAATGAGTCTCGCCGGGCAGGCACGCTCCGACTAGCGGACGTGCCTGCGGGCGCCCCAGCTCCCCTGCATCAGGGGACTCTGGGGCGCGACAAGCTCCGCTCTCAGTACACCCCTGTTCATCAGAGGTGACATGTGAGCGGAAGTTAGGGACTGGGTGGGTCGGGGTTCACCTCACAAGCGTGCGGGCTCCCTTTGGAGCAGACCGCCGCACACGTTCTGGGCCTAACGGTTCAGACGTCAGTGAGATGGGGCTTGCCTTAATTGGCCGGCCCAGTGGAGACAACCACATTAAAAAACCTGAAAGTCCTGGGGTGTCGACCTATCCGCCCCGGGTCGCCTCCTAGAAGACTAGGAGGTGGTCGGAAAGTATTCGGCCAGCTAGAGGTCACCCGCGGATACCGCCCGCCCTCCGCGTGTATTTAGGGTTACCCAGGTACAGGGGGTATACCTGGGTGGACCACTTTATATCCCCCGTTCTCGTGGGAACAAAATGAAAAATAATCAAAATATAACTAAAAAACATGGGGAGGGATCATTGTCCGGGGGACAAAAGGACAAGACTGTTTCGGGCACTCTAACGAAGGAGTGCAGTGTGAGATTGGTGCGGGATGAACGGATTAAGCAGCTCTCGGATTCAGAAGTGTCCGACTGTAGCTTTAAAACGATTGCGACAACAGCGGATGATAGCGATGTCAGACCCGGGCGGAAGAGAGGAGCACTTTCTGAGTTAGAACTTGATCTGAGCTCTCTTGATACAGAGGGAGACTCAGATGCTGCGATACTGACTCCAGAGGTGACGATGATGCCGATTAAGGGGGCGGCACACAAATCGAAGAGGGGACGGGGCAGACTTCCTACTACTGGAGAATACGTCGGCCATGCTCATGCAAAGAGAGAGTTCCTTGCAGCCCGTGAGGAAGAAGAGCACAGACTTTCCGAAGAGGAGGTGACGGAGGCGGCTAGGGCAGTGCTGCGTATGCATAGAACGTATCGCACCCAATTTGCACAGTCAGCCGAAGGGTCAGTCCATTCAGATGAGACACTTCGCAAGATGGTATTCAGCTCGCTGGACATCATCACTGATGTGACTAAGAGGTCCAAAAATCTCAAGGGGACTATGGTGAAAAGCCTTAAAGTGGCTGTGGAAACCATTCGAGGGGCTGCTCTCGAGATAGGATCTCGTTCAGTCCCGGAGGAGATGGCCATTTTGAAGGTTGAAAATAGTAACCTTCAAAAGCAGATAGAGGACTTACGCTGCGAGGTGGCACAGCTACGAAAGCAGCCGCCTGCTGTTATTGCTTCTCAGCCTAAAGCTTCGGACTTAGCGGAGGAGGTCACCCGCAAAGTTTTAGTCGCTGTTGAGGGCATGATGAGTACACGCTTAGCGGGTATTGAGCACCGCCTTTCGGTGGAAAGCAGAAGGGAAAAGAGGACTCCAACTGGGGCAGCGCCAGCTTCCACAGGGACAGTCAACTCTGGCAAGGAATTGGAGACTACTATTTCTCCCCCACTTGCAGCTAGTTCTCGTGGGATACAGGCCAGACAGGCCAAAACCACTGCCCCCAGCCTGCAAGAGGGGAAGAAGAAGAAGAAAAAGAGAACGAGGACGGGCAGAACCCTGGCTGCTAAGGCGGCTTCTCAGCCAGTGCCCTCGAGTGGTACCACCGCGGCTTCTAAGACTGGGTGGAGTACTGTGGTGAAGCGGGGCAAAACTTCTCAGGCCCTACCCAAAAAGCAGGACAAGGTGCGTGTTCCCAATGTTCCAAAGACTGCGGCGGTCTCTTTGACATTGCAGCCGGATGCTGCAAAGAATGGAACGACCTACGAGTCGGTACTCAGTGAGGCCAGGAAGCGAGTAGACCTTCCAGCACTGGGTATTGACTGCGTAAGGTTCAGGAAGGCGGCGTCGGGGGCCCGCCTCTTAGAAATTTTTGGCGAGGACGGTACTGCTAAGGCTGATACCTTAGTAGCCAAATTAAAAGAGGTGCTGAGTCCGGAGACAGTGAAAGTCCACCGGCCAATCATGCGCACCGATCTTCGGATCTTCGGTTTAGACGACTCTGCTACGTCAGGGGAAGTGGTCGAGGCCGTAGCCAAGGTAACTGCTTGCGATGCAGGCCTAGTCAAGGCGGGGAAAATCGGTCCCTCAGGAACTGTAGTGGTTAGCTGCCCCGTTGTAGCAGCTAAAAAAATAGTGGAGGCCGGACGAATCATAATCGGGTGGACATCGGCTCGTGTCATGGTGATTGCCCCGAAAACCCAGCGCTGCTTCAAGTGCGCTGGAGCGGGTCACTTCTCCTCCGTGTGCAAGGCCGATATTGATCTCACTGGCCGGTGCTACAAGTGTGGGCAGACGGGCCACTCTATCCGTGACTGTCAGGGTGAGATGCATTGCATAGTTTGTGCTGCGGCTGGCAAGCCAGCGGCGCATTTGATTGGTGCACCGGGGTGTAACAATCACTCATCCGATGAGGCGCCCAAAGGGAGAGGAAGAAGAGGACGTGGGGCGAGCGGCAAGCCTGCCGCTCCTCCATTCCAGTTGCCTCTGGACGTCGAGGGCCCTATGGATGCCTGTAATTAGATGACCTTACAGGTGCTTCAGGCGAATATCAACCACTCCGCCAGAGCACAGGATCTTTTGATCCAAACCCTGGCGGAGTGGCAGGTAAATGTTGCGGTTATTGCAGAGCCCTATGTTGTCCCTCCTAGGGACAATTGGATAGGAGACCAAAACAGCCTGGTAGCTATCGTCATACCATCTGGCGCTGCGCTCTTGCCTATCGGGAACAAGGTAAGTGGCCAAGGTTGTGTACTGGTTGATTTAGGGGGTACAGCCATTGTCGGAGTGTACTGTTCCCCTAACTCAGGTATGGTTGAGTTCGAGCGACTGCTTGCAGAGGTCGGTACTCTTGTGGGGCAAGCGTATCCTTGTCCCGTGATAGTTGCCGGTGACTTCAACGCCAAATCCACGGCGTGGGGATCACCGGCAACGGATGCACGGGGAGAGGTTCTAGAAGATTGGGCAGTGAGCTTAGGTCTCACTATCCTCAATAGGGGGAGGGAGAACACGTGCGTGCGACGACAGGGAGGGTCTATTGTAGATCTCTCCTTCGCCTCAGTTCCCCTCGCACGCCGTGTGGAGGGCTGGAGAGTGGCGGTGAACACGGAAACTCTCTCTGATCACCGTTACATCCGTTTTCAGGTGACCACATCTCCCACAACGGCGAGGATACAATCACCAATAAACGGAGATGACCGGAGATGGGTTCTAGGCCGATTTGACGAGGAACTCGCCAAAGAGGCCGCGATTGTAGAGGCGTGGGCTAGAGACGACCACAATACCACGGACATAGATGAGGAGGCGGAAAGGTTCAGCGATGCTCTCACACGAGTCTGTGACGCATCAATGCCTCGAGCCAGACCATTTGCGCCTCGACGCTGGGTGTATTGGTGGAGGGCGGAGCTTCGCGAACTGCGTAGAGCTTGCCTTCGTACTCGCCGTGCATATACCCGAGCCCGGAGAAGACAAGTCCGAGATAGGAGTTCCGAGAATGCCCTTTACGAAGAGTATCGTTGCGCGTGTCTGGCGCTCCAGACCGGCATTAGCGAAGCGAAAGAATCGTGTTGGAAGGAATGGCTCGAGTCCCTCAACAGGGACCCTTGGGGCAGGCCGTATAAGCTGGTCAGAGCTAAGCTACGGCCCTGGGCACCCCCCATCACATCCAACCTCGAACCACAGTTTGTGGATCGAGTGGTGGGAGCCCTCTTCCCTCGAAGAGACGGGTGGATGCCACCAATGATGTCATCTTCCAGCAGTGTTACCAGTGAGGAGGCGGTGGAGGAGGAGGTACCGCCGGTGTCAGCGGCAGAATTAGGAGCGGCTCTTCTTAGGTTGCGTCTGAAGAAAGCTGCCCCAGGCCTTGATGGCATCCCAGGGCGAGCAATGTTAGTGGCTCTCAAACCACTAGAAGAGTGGACCCAATCTATGTTTTCCTTGTGCCTCTCTCGGGGACGTTTACCACTCAAGTGGAAAACGGGAAAACTCGTCCTCTTAAGGAAAAGTGGCCGTCCTGTTGAGGACCCATCGGCCTATCGGCCTATTGTGCTCTTAAGCGAGCTGAGTAAGCTTTTTGAGCGTGTGCTCGCAGCTCGCCTCATGCGGAATATGGAGCCGGGTCTAAACGATGCCCAGTATGGCTTCCGCCGCGGCCGGTCGACCCTCGACGCGGTGGCGCGAGTGAAGCAACTCTCGGAGGAGGTGGTTTCTCAGGGTGGGGTGTTGTTGGCAGTCTCCTTGGATATCTCCAACGCCTTCAATACCCTACCATGGGAAACTATTAAGGCAGCGTTACTTTACCATAACGTGCCGCG
Source organism: Hemistola chrysoprasaria (assembly GCA_947063395.1). Taxonomy (NCBI): domain Eukaryota; kingdom Metazoa; phylum Arthropoda; class Insecta; order Lepidoptera; family Geometridae; genus Hemistola; species Hemistola chrysoprasaria. The sequence continues at coordinate 934,467 of OX346724.1, forward strand.
TTACCTCCGAGAAGTGATTGCCGATTACTTCGTTGGGCGTTGCGTCACCTACCCTACGAAGGATGGCCATTGGCAGAGGAAGACCATGACGTGCGGCGTTCCTCAGGGGTCGGTCTTAGGACCACTCCTGTGGAATATAGGTTATGATTGGGTGCTGCGTGGGGCCAATCTCCAAGGTGTCAGCGTGATTTGTTACGCTGACGATACCCTGGTGACGGCTCGCGGCCCCAATTACCGCGAAGCAGCAGTGCTAGCTACGGCGGGAGTGGCAGAAGTGGTGCGACGCATTAAGTCACTCGGGCTGGAAGTGGCACTCCATAAATGCGAGGCCATTGCCTTTCATGGCCCCCGAAGACGCCCCCCAGCGGGCAGTAGTATTATAGTGGGTGGTACTTCCATCGCTGTTGAGTCCTCAATGAAATACCTGGGACTCGTTCTCGACAGTCGATGGAAGTTCGAGGAGCATTTCCGGCGCTTGGCCCCAAGGCTGGTGGCTGCAGCTGGAAGTCTTGGAAGTCTTCTTCCGAATATTGGAGGACCGAGTGGGAGGTGCAGGCGTCTGTACACAGGCGTCGTGCGCTCTATGGCACTGTACGGTGCACCCATATGGGCGGGTGCTCTGTGCCGTAGTACCGTGGCCATGTTGCGACGTCCGCAGCGGGTCGTGGCGCTCAGAGCTGCTCGGGCGTACCGTACAGTCTCGTACGACGGAGCCTGCTTACTAGCAGGAGTGCCACCATGGGACCTTGATGCTGAGGCTCTCGCGGGACTGTACCAGCGGCGCGTTCTAGCGCGAAGTGAGGAAGGCAGTGATCCACCTCCTCAGGTGATAGCTCGCTGGAAAGAAGAGGCTCACGTAGAGGTCCTGCGCAAGTGGCATCTGCGCCTCGAAGACCCTTTAGTCAGCCGAGATTTGGTGTTGGCCATTCGACCCGTTCTAAACGAATGGGTGGACCGGAGGTTTGGAGCCCTGACATTCCGCCTGACACAGCTGCTAACCGGGCATGGTTGTTTCGGGAGGTATTTGTGTCGGGTGGTACAGAGAGAGCCGTCCGCGGCATGCCACCACTGCGCGGACGGGGCTGATGACACGGCGCAACATACGCGTGAACTGTGTCCAGCATGGGCGGAACATCGCACGGCATTAATCGCGGTCGTCGGGCCTGACCTGTCGCTGCCAGGTTTGGTCGCCGCCATGGTTGGTGGTGACGAGGCCTGGCAAGCCGCACTAAGGTTTGCGGAGGCTGTAATCACTGCAAAGGAGGTTGCAGAAAGGGTGCGTGAACAAGCCCCGGACTCCCTCCCGATGCGGAGAAGAAGAATCGGTCGTCGGCGTCGCGCTTACGTGGCTACCATGCCACAGTAAGTATTCACCTATTGTGCGCTGAACGATGGAGGCCTATGGGTGGCGGACGGGGGTTTCAGCCACCCATACTTACAGGTCTTGTGCTGGTATGCGCCCCCATTGTGTTCTGGGGGTGACACTAAGCGGAGAGGACAAGGGTCGAGCCTTGCTCCCCCTCGGAGTGGGTCCGTACGCGGACAGTCGCCGACGGGTCGCGGTTGCGTTTCCGATCCCGTGACCCGTCCCTCATGGCGACCAGAGGAACACCCCAGGGTTTTAGTCAGTCGGGAAGATCCCCTTCAGGGACTTCCCATCCTGACATAACCCGGCCATGTCCCCGCATGGCCGGGTATCTGTATGCAGATTTCCCTGGGTCAAAAAAAAAAAAAAAAAAAAAAAAAGGTAGACGTAAGAGTCAACAACTTCTAGAATCGCGTTACTAACCGGTACTGGGGTCAGCGCAACATGGGCATTAGACATCACCTTCGTCTTGTCCAAGTTCATTTTAAGGCCGACCCGTTGAGAAACTCGATTGAGGTCTTCGAGCATCATGCTAAGATCTTCCATCGATTCTGCCATGACTAAAATGTCGTCGGTAAACTGAAGGTGAGTGATGGATTCGCCATTAATATTGATGGCGTGCCTTTGCCATTCCAGAAGCTTGAAGGCGTCCTCCATTGCGGCAGTAAACAGTTTCGGAGATATGACGTCTTCCTGTCTTACCCCTCTATTCAACGTGATCGCCTTCGAACTCTGGTCCTGTACTCGAACCGACATAATGGCGTTCCTATCCAAGCACTTCAACACTTCGATATACCGATAGTCAATATGGCATCGCTGGAGAGGCTCGAGCACCGCCCATGTCTTGATCAAATCAAAGGCCTTTTCATAGTCCACAAACGCTAAACATACATATATACATGCAGTCACGCCTTGTTCCCGGTGGGATAGGCAGAGATTATTTACCTCCACTTGCTACGATCCTGACATACAACTTTCGCTTCGTTCACTTTCATGACATTTTTCATACATGCTCGTCGGTTGTAGGTACTTTTGATTTTGCTTTTCTTAAGAACAACGTCAACTTGTTCATGAAAAGTACGCCTAGGTCGACCGCTACCGACTTGACCATTCACACTAGCCTTATAAATCTCTTTTGTTAATCTCCTTTCATCCATCCTCTCCACATGTCCGAACTACCTCAGCATTCCTTTCTCTATCTTTGTCACTACATCTTCTACCACGCCACAGCGTTCCCTTATCGCACTATTACTCATTTTGTCCATCAAAGTCACTCCAGTCATGCTTCACAGGCTTCTCATCTCCACAGAATTAATCTTACTTTCATGCTTCTTCTGCCAGACCCAACATTCACTACCATACGTAAGTGCAGGGATCAGTACCCTTCTATGGACAGCCAGCGGACGCTAAACATAATGGCAAATTATACTCTTCGGTCTTCTGTATAATTTGGCGTAGCTTGTGGATGTGGTCTATGGCGCTGTAGCCTTTTCGGAAACCTGCTTACTCAGACGGCTGGAAGTCATCGAACCTGCGACTGAGACGATTCGTAATGACCCTCGAAAACAACTTATAAACATGGCTCAGAAGCGAGATGTGTCTGTAATTCTTCAACAAGGTGTTATCACCTTTTTTTGAAGAAAAATGGAAGAGATTAAAGTTAATTTAGCGATACCGGACGTCTCAAATTGGAAGAGATACTCATCACTCACGAAGTTGATACGAGTTATAGTTTATCGTCGACGCTTTCTCGAACTGAAAAAGCCAGCTGATGAACGAAATCGTCAGGAGCATCTCACGCCAGCAGAATTATCACATGCGCTTCAGACTTGCATAAAACAATGTCAAGGTGAACATTTCAAGGCGGAGTTGGATCTTTTTAAAAGGAACGACCATTTCATTAAAATCAAGGGACGTCTGAAATCATTGAATCCTTATGTTGATGGTGAGGGTTTATTGCGAGTTGAAGGTCGATTGAATAACATCTCGGGCAATGAAGATGTTAGGTATCCTATACTGCTGCCGAAGAAATCTGCGCTTACTGATCTAATTTTCGCGGATGCACAGCACACACAAATTTTTTCATCGTTATAGATGGGCTTACCAGCAACCTCAACCGGGGATTGGAGATGTGGTTTTAATCAAGGAGGAGAATTTATCACCATGTAGATGCCTACTTAGACGGGTGGTTGCCAAACATACAGGGTCCGAGAACGTTACTCGCGTCGTTACGTTGCGGACAAAAAACAATTGTGAAATAAGCGTCCTACTTCCAAACTCTGTATGTTACCGTTGCCGGTTTGATTGTGAATTGTATGATTAGATATAAGCTAGATTTTTAATATTTAAGGATTGATTGTAAATACCTCACCAAGAACAATACTTGTGCTGTGCGTAGGACACTTGACCTACCTAGGTAAAGTCACGGTGGGCGGCGGCTATTATTAAAGGCCAAATTGCATTTGTCCTTGGTGGGCGGTATGTATGGGAAGTTTAGTTTAAGTTCGTCTCAATAGATGGCGCCTCCATACATTAAAACTCGCAAGCGTCTGTATCACAACTTAGCAATAATCGATAGCCAGAATAAACGGTATTACGTATCCAGGCCTATTCTTTATACCCACTTTGTACACACCCGATCGTTCGTACGGTTTGCTCGTGTAACAATTCGCCAATCGGCTATGTTCGGATGGATATTCGGCGGCCGGATATCTGTCCATCCGGCTTCTAGGTTTGCCGAATATTCGGTATCCGGTATCCGGCAAAACATCTATCCTTTTCATTTCTAGTTCAAATACGTGATTTGCTAATGTAAATAAATAAATCAACCAATATCATTTTATATATCTATAATTATATACAGAGATAGCCTATTAATATTATAAACGAAAGTTTGGTTGTTTGTCACTCAATCACGCTTTAACTACTGGACGGATCGGAATGAAACTTTGCACACATCATGTAGATTAGGTTCTGGAATAGGCTACTTAGCTCCATAGGACATAGCTCCACCCGCATGGAAAACGCGCGATAACCAAAGTCCACGCAGACGGAGCCGCTGGCAACAGCTAGTGTTGATATGTAATTACGTACATAGATGCATTATAGTATAGTGTATATAACACAAAAAATAAATAATTCTGTATTAATGTCTTGAAAAGCGAGTCAAAAGTTTTACTATTAACGCGAGCACGCTAATCTGCACCCAACTGGTAAAGCAAGACGGCACATTATTGCGTGTAAACGCGGGATAGATTTATCTTCGCTTCCAAAATCTTGGTGTTCTGGATGGTTTTTTTTTTGGATATTTCGGATTTGTGTGTTTGTGTGACTACTTAACATATTTAAAAAATAAAATAATGCTGAGAAATTTTCCATACAGTGTTATTTATAGTTTAACATATAACAATATTGGAATGCATTTTTTTTTGGATTTTCTTACTCGTAACGCTAAATAACATTCTAAGATCATATAAGAAAAAAAAAGGACAGAAATTTTCCGATGAAAATGAGGGCCATAAAAAGGAATTGTATTAAAAAAGCAATATAATACTTGACAAAAGTTTTGGATTTTTATCAAGTATCACATACTGGTATAAATAACTCATTTGGTAAAATAAATTTGGACTGAGAAATTACTCGGTTCAATATATTTACAGATTTGTGTTTTTAGGTTAAATACCTAACTTCCGTGTGGTTTTTTTTTGGATTTTTTAAAATAAGTCTTGGTTCATACTATTTTATAACCCTGCAAAGTTTCATCGACTGAGGAATTAATGCATGGGTCCCCATACAAAGAATCCGTTCATTTACTACACTAAAGGTACACTTGCCCATTACAACGTACCAACACCGCTCTCTTAGAAATTGTCGAGAGCTACCGCGCCGTGGTGGGCAAGGTCTCACATATCCTACCAATATTATAAATCACAGTACAATTAAAAAAGTAACATTTATAGTGATAAACATAACACTAGCGAGTTCTAACTCAACTCCAGCGCCATCTAGATGGCACAAAAAATCAGCGCTAGAACAGTTTTTTGTGTGTATGTTTGTTCCGATTTCACGCTAAAACTACTAAGCCGATTGGGCTGAAATTGGGTATGTAGATAGTTTAGACCCTCGAATAACACATAGGGTACTATTTATCCCGATATTCCCACGGGAACGAAGACTACGCGGGTGAAACCGAGGGACACAATTATTTATCGTATTTATAAATCCCCTCACCACTCTTCCTGCCAAACTTGCCTTCCCTAACCAACGTATCTAACAGTTCTATAGGTCTAAACACAGGATCGCCAGTCTTCTCGTACATGGTGGCTAAGACAGCCAGTTTAGTGTCAAGTCCCGTGTAGTCGGCTAACTCTAACGGACCCATAGGGTAGCCTGCGCCGAGCTTCATCACTATGTCTATGTCTTCTTTACTAGCGTCACCTAAAAACAAGATATTTATCACTGGCCTGGTTTAAAAAGCTGTAAGCACTACGTCCGAAACAAATCCGATTCGAATCCGACAAATACGGTCCGGATTAGTTGTAGAACAATTTGTATGGTAAATAAGTACATACCTAATAGATACGATCTCCGTAATCTGAGAATCTTCATTCTAGAGACGGACCGAATAAGCCATAGTTTTATTTGTAGGCTTGCGGACTGCGTCCGATCGCAGGTAGTGCGAAAAGCGATATCCGAATTCGGCCAGTCTTCCGAATAACGGATTCGTTTCGAATGTAGTGCGTAAGCACTATAAAGCTTGACACAAAAGTTAAGAAACGGAACAACCCAGTAGGACCATTGAATTACTTAAGGCGCGGTACAAACCTGATTCGCCCTTTCGCTCACACGTATCCACACTTTTGAAGATATTTTAATCCAAGCAAGTTTTCAAGTATAAAAACCTGCATAGAGACAGAAAATCTCAGAAAAAAAGACACTGAAGACACTTGTTTGGATTAAATTGTTTTATTTTACTGAATCTTTGTATTTTTATTTTCTAGAACCTAGTTGTCTTTATTTTCCGTAATTACATATTTTTTATATCTTCAAAAATGGTGCGCGGGCGAGAGTAAGCTATAAGCAGGAGCCATAGCAATGACTGGAAGTGTCGGGTCGGTTGCAGGCAGGTCAATCAGAGAGATATAGGTACTTATTACAAAACATAATAAATTAGAGTTATATAACTATATATTATAAACTATATATACTATATATTAGTAAGAAAACTTACTTATACCTAAGCTTCTCACAAAAAAGAACTGGCCTATACAGGGGTGATCTATTATAATACTATACTACCACGTGAATGAAAAATGTTGTAAAATATTTTTTTTTTATGGTAGTTAGTGACAAGACGATCAAATCAGGTGCCTGATGGTAAGCATCATGAATGCCCATAACAGACACAGTGCCACCCAATGTTTTGAATTCAAAATTCTGCGCGGCACTGCACTGCGCCTGTCACCCTGAGATATGAGATGTGAATCTCATCATGCCCAGTAATTTCGCTGGTAACAATGCCCTTCAGACCGGAACACAGTAATGTTTGCACATTACTGCTTGGCGGATGAATAACTGGCACATGTGTGGTACTTCCCCAGGTAGCCCCCTGCAAAAGAGGCCTACCACTACAAAATATTATTCTCGTGTGAAAACAAAACTCCTAAAGTTTCGTGCATAAAATATATTTGCGTTTTAACATAATCAGAACTGTCATAAATTGAGTAATTGAACTTTATCTACATATCTTATCATGTGACGCCATCAAAAATAACAATATATAATATTATAATCGCTGTTTTGCTAATTTTATCACATCATTATTAATAAGTACAAACTTTTACTATTATAAAAATTTTTATTATTAATAAACTTTTTATTACACTAGGCATATAGATGGGAAGTGTTATAAAGTGTATTAATATTTAATACCTATGAAGTGCATGTCTATCATCTACCCATTGATAAAAAGAAAAGGGGAGATGAGGTTCTGGCTTCTCGAAAATGGCAAGCTCAAATTAGGTCCACGTACCTCAGTAAAGTAAGCGAATATTGTTGTCTCGGTCGCACTTCGGTCTTAGGTACGTCTTTCTATCTTTCTTGTTCATTATTAATGTCACTGTGCAAACTTCACACTGAGCGAATTGCACGTGCCATTTGTTGAGAAATAAATGGCTTTTAGAAAGAGTGACCGACAAAGCCAAAAATAAACCGCTGATTGTAAAACAACAAGTGGGGTGGTAGTACGAATTCATCCCCAGAAGTGTACTAAGATTTCCCGAAAATTGAACTATAATAGGTAGGTATGGCGAGCGAGCGAAAAGCGCTGGTGTTACTATAACTTCACTCCTTTTCTCGAAGAGGTAGGCAGGGGTGTACCCAGGACTCAGTCTCATAGTAGGTACACCCATACTTCGCTAGTTATGTTTTTAAGTATGTTATAGGGGGCGAGCATATTGCCATCTAACGGGCACAGTTCCAGACTGTCCAGGCTTTCGTTGAGAATTCTTGATGGAAAAATCCAATATGGTGTTACTATCCTACTAACAATATAATAAATGCGAAAGATTGTGAAGATGGAAGGATGGATGGATGTTTGTTACTCTTTCACGCCAAAACTACTAAACCGATTGAGCTGAAATTCGGTATATAGATAGTTTAGAACTTCGAATAATATAAAAAGTACTTTTTATCCCGATATTCCCACGGGAACGAAGACTACGCGGGTGAAACCGCGGGGCACAACTAGTATTCTATATATTTTACTCGGTGTACATCGTGGTTTCACAAAATACCATCATACTATGTATTGTTCCAAGATCTTATTATCTATTGCTAAATATTGGATTTTTCCATTAGGAATTATCTCAATAGCTGCCTGGAGTCTGGAACTGTGCCCGGTATATGGCAATAGGCTCGCCCCCTATTACATGGGACCAATAACATACTGGCGAAATGTGGGTGTATCTACTATGGGACTGAGTCCTGGGTACACCTCTGCCTACCCCTTCGGGAAAAAGGCGTGAATGTATGTATGTTTTTATGTTCCAAGATCCCAGTTACCTACACGCCAAATTTTATCCCAATCGATTCAGTAGTTTTAGCCGTGGCGATTGGCAATGTAACAAATACTCACACATGCACGCACCAACAAAAACTCAATACACACCTTCCATAACATAGCTTACGTTATTAATAGTCACATAAATTAAAATACATTTTTATAAATAAACAAATTTATTTTCAAAAATAACTCTCATTCATATTCATGTCAAGTTTTTATAAAAATAAGTTTCTGTATGTACCGTACTTACATTTATTCTATTCATTATTGAGCAATAGTTTTTTGCAATAATCTTAGAATCAATCCAAAACAATGAAATTAACAAATAAATATTCCCCTTCCATATAGTCTCATTGGCATGACCAGTTTTTTTTTCTTCTTTTATAGACCCACACGAATTTATTGCCAGTGTCAATCTATAATATGACCAGTTTATTTGATCGTTTTATTTTAAACATGTCATGTCATGTGCAATCATTGAATCTAATAAGAAACGAAAAGAGGCGGGGCTAGCTCGCTAAGGTTATGAAGTAACACTGCATAACCTTAGCGAGAGCATATAGCGTTGTCTTTCAAGTTGAAATATCTGTGATTCCGACGAAATGCTAATAAACAAATATGTAGGCATTAAAACACATTGTCCAAAAATAAATTACTTCTTATTATACTTATAAAACCCCTCCCCAGCTTTAATGCCCAGTTTCCCCTCAGCCACCATCTTGTCCATTAACGGAATAGGCCTAAACACGGGGTCTTTAGTCATCTCGTACATGACTTGTAGAGCAAACTTGTTTGTATCGAGGCCTGTATAGTCGGCCAATTCGAAGGGGCCCATTGGATAGCCCGCGCCGAGTTTCATTCCTATATCTATGTCCTCTTTACTTGCGTCCCCTGAAAAAAATAAATTAAGAGGATAGAAATGAGGCTAGAAGAGGAATTTAATAATATGAAAAATGTATGAAATCAATTGATTTTGACAGCCTCGTTGGCTCAAGATTAGTAACTCTACTTTCTGTGCTGCAGGCCCCGGGTTCGATCCCCGGCCAGGTCAAACATTTGTGTGCATGAACATGTCTGTTTGATCTGTCCCTGTGTGTTATAAGCTTATATAAGTATGTACATCAGTCATCTGGTTACCATAGTACAGGCTGCTAGCCTAGTTTGGGACCAGATGACCGTGTGTGGAAGTTGTCCCATATTATTATTATTATTCCCCTGTTTCCTCCGAAACCACTGAAGCTCTTCAATCAATTTATATTTCAACAAGCTGTGCTCCGCGGTTTCATTAGTCGTACTCTTCGTTCCCGCGGGAATATCGGGTTAAAAAGTACCCTATGTGTTATTCTAGGGTCTAAACTATTATTCTCTATTTCTTTATTATTAATTATTATTTATATAATTAATTATTATTTATATAATTAATTATTATTTATGCTATTGGTTTATTTCGCCATTTACAGACAGGGGTATATTTGTTTATAATAATAATCCATTATTTCGGTTGTACACTATAATAATACAATTAAAATGAATCATGCATAATAAACTAATTATAAAAAAATGAAATGAAATAAAATTAAAACTTCAATGATTAGAGGCAAAAAAATAATAAAAATTAAAATCATCGAAATAAAAATATATCAAATTATAAAAACATTATTATTATCAATCGGTTCAGCAGTTTTTGCGTGAACGAGTAACAATCAAATATCCATCCATCCATCCAACCTTAAAAACTTTCGCATTTATAATATATATTAAGGATATTTAAGGATGACATAAACTAGAGTTCCTAGTTCTAACTAGTTCCTAGACGTTCAAAGTTGACAAATATTCTGAACAGTGGGTACATTAAGAGAGTACGCGCCGTCCTAGGAATTTGACACAATCAGTCGATAGGCGGTTAGCAGTGATATATCGTCTTTTTAACGAATGTGTCTTGTGATTAATAAATTAATTATTAAAATAGTTAATTATGAATGCAAAATGTAAATATATTTTAGGTTAGGTGATAATACTGTTAACAGGATACAGGACCTCTTAGGAGTTTGACACAATCCTATGGAAAATGTACTAATTTGTTTTGTATTCCCCTGTTTCCTCCGAATACAGTAAACCTATTTGATATATTTATATCCTGATATTTATATTTTGAAGTAAAGTCTGTCACTATCATTTTATTTTTGTTTATAAACTCTACATTTTTTTGTAGTGAACGTCCGTAAATCGATTTTTTGTATTCCCCTGTTTCCTCCGAATACAGTAAACCTATTTGATATATTAATATTCTGATATTTTACAGATGAAGTAAAGTATGTCCCTATCATTTTATTTTTGTTTATAAACGGTACAATTTTTGTAGTGAAGGTCCAACCACGCGAGTAAAACTGGGATTTTTGGAAGTTCACTATGAAAAAAACAACGGGTTTATAAGAAAAATAAAAATGACAGGGACATGGTTTACTTCACTATAAAAATATCAGGATATAAATTTATAGAATGGGTTTATTGTATTCGGGGAACATGGGAACACCAAACATCAATTTGATAAATTCTTCATAGGATTGTGTCAAATTCCCAGAAGGCCATGTATGCTCTTAATACATGGACATAAGATATTATAACTAATTTTACCATAAACATGTACTTACAATATACATTGTATCGAGTTTATAAAAAGGCCTTGTCACTGATATTATTCATTTTATCGCTCAAAGTAACAAAATTACACAATAATAACAAAATTATTATTATTTTTAAATGGTATTTGAGCCATCTGCCCACTAGAACGAAATTAAAATCTAAAATTATTTCCATTAGACCACAACCGTCGCGTTTTTCTAACGCACGGTGCGTTAGAAAATCTTCGCAAAAAAGTTGCAAAAACCAACAAACCTCTTTCATACATCCTCAAGGCCTCCGCACTATAAGGTCCAAGCAGCCTGTTGACCACGAACCCGGGAGTATCCTTGCAAGTGATACAAGTCTTGCCTACAGACTTGCCCCACGACATCATGGCTTGGTAGGTCTCCTCGGAGATGTGCTCGCTTTTGATCACCTCCAGGAGACGCATCACTGGCACTGGATTGAAGAAGTGGAGACCACCGAACCTGGAAATCGATGAGCAGGTTTTTTTTTATGATAGTGAGTGACAAGACGAGCAAATGAGGTGCCTATGATGGTAAGCATCATGACTGCCCATATCAGACACAGTGCCACTCAGTATTTTAAAATACAAAATTCTGCGCGGCACTGCACTGCGCCTGTCACCCTGAGATATGAGTTGTAGAATCTCCTCATGCCCAGTAATGTTTGCACATTACTGCTTGGCGGATGAATAACTGGCAAAGGTTTGGTACTTCCCCAGGCGGCCCCCTGCAAAAAGCATTCTTCTTGTTAAGGTCATCATTATCATCATCAGCCGAAAGACGTACACTGCTAAACATAGGACCCCAATAGAACGCCAAAAATTATCCATATGGGGGGATTTTGCCGTAATCACCACGCTCGTTGTTTGCTTGTTGTGCGACTTGGTGATCCTTGAAGGTAGTTGGAATACTTGGTCCCGGAGAGCTGCTGCCCACTCCAATAATATGTCCCTCTGCTGGGTCTCAAGGCTCCCACGGTATGAGAAACGGTGGGATAGGCAGAGACTATTTCCCTCCACTTGCTACGATCCTGACATACAACTTGTTGAAAAATCAATATTGCTTTGTAACTTTCACATCACTAATAAATTGATAATCACATCACTAGTTGAAAAGAAAATATCCTAGTCTATTATTGATGTGCTTTTGTTGTTCAAGAAAAGTCAAGATGTCTAATATGTAATTTGTGTTTTTCGGATTTATTATATTTTATTTATACCAAGAGTTCTTGCCGTTTGCATTTATTCAGTTGATCCACTCCGCTCTGCTCTTCAAATTACATCAAAACTTTCGCTTCGTTCACTTTCATGACATTTTTCATACAATGCTCGTGGGTTGTAGGTGCTTTTGACTTGGCCTTTAGTGTTATGTTTTATGCCTATAAAATGTTATGTTTTACTTAAAATTATAAATCTCAGATCTCTGTATAAAAGTTACATTTGTATCAGGTTAACAAAACGCTAGCGTGTTCTAACTCGACCCCAGCGCCATCTAACGCTGTTCTTTTGTGTGTGTGTGTCTGTTCCTTTTTCACGCTAAAACTGCTGAAGCAATTGAGGTGAATTTTGGTATATAGATAGCTTAAATACTGGAATAACACATAGGGTACTTTTTATTCCGACATTCCCACGGGAACGAAGACTACGCGGGTGAAACCGCGGGGCACAGCTAGATACGAATAAAATTCTATAGTAACTAACTTGTCTTTCCGCTTGATGCCAGATCCAATAGCGTTAACAGATATAGAGGAGGTGTTTGTTGCTAGGATGGTGTGTGGTGGCGCCAGCTGAAATTGATATTATGTTATTGTAATCAGTCTAATAGTAGTCTAAAGGTGAACGCATATCTATCGGACGATTCGACACGGACAGGTGGGTGAGGTTTCATAGGAATTCTAACATTCGTTCCGTTCGGCTCGGTTAGATGTGCGTTAACCTTACGGCGCTGTCCAAGACAAATTCGCCCTCTCGCTCACACGTATCCACATTTTTGAAGATATAAAAAATAGTACATGTAATTACGTAAAATAAAGACAACTAGGTTCTAGAAAATATCAATACAAAGATTCATTAAGAAATCTAATTTAGTCCAAACGAGTTTTAACCTGCACAAAGAATAAAATCTTAGAAAAATAAAACACTGAAAACTTGTTTGGATTAAATTGGATTTCTACTGAATCTTTGTTTTATTATATTCTAGAACCTAGTTGTCTTTATTTTACGTAATTACATGTAGTATTTTTTAGATCTTCCAAAATGTGGGTACGTGTGAGCGAGGGCGAATTTGTTTTGACCAGCGCCTTAATCATAACATACAATCACGCCATTTTCCAGGGGTAGGCAGAGGTGTACCAAGGACTAAGGACTCAGTCCCATAGTAGATACACCCACATTTCGCCAGTATGTTATTGGTCCCATGTAATAGGGGGCGAGCCTATTGCCATCTACCTTAAAAGTACTAGATAACAGCATAAAGTCTGTTTTCCTTACTTGACGGAACTGACGGAACTCAATAACAACACTGGCATTAATTTTGAATGATATATTATGGTGTATTTTAATAATTTTATTGTTTGGATTTGAAAGTGATCAAATTTCTTTCGATGTTGAAGATAGACTTGCATGATCAATTTGGTATATTATATTATAATGTGTTACAAAAAAATGCCTCGAAGACTGCCTCGGTGGCGTAGTGGGCGCATGCTCGACTGCCAATCAAGAGGTCCCGGGTTCGATCCCCGGGTCAGGCAAAGTGATAAATATTGGATTTTTCCATTAGGAATTATCTCAATAACTGCCTGGAGTCTGGAACTGTGCCCGGTAGATGGCAATAGGCTCGCCCCCTATTACATGGGACCAATAACATACTGGTGAAATATGGGTGTATCTACTAAAGGACTGAGTCCTGGGTACACCTCTGCCTACCCCTTCGGGAAAAAAGGCGTGAATGTATGTATGTACAATAGAATGTCGTTATACTTAAGAGGTGCATAATACATACGTTTTGCATTCGTTGTAGTACAAATATCTAGCCAGAATGTATGGCTTTTAATTACCTGATCCAGCTTGTTAAACAGCTCCTGTTTAGCGTCCAGCTTCTCAACAATAGCTTCAACGATCAGGTCAGCTTGCACGCCATCCTCCACCTTGGTTGTAACCTTGATCCTATCATACGACTCCTTGACGAAACCTTCTATTTTAGCTGCGTCGTCTTTGTGGATCTTCTTGGCCACTCTGGTCAGGTTTGACTGGATGGACTTCTGGGCTTTTTCTAAGAGTTGTGGTTGCAAGTCGACTAGGGTGACGTTTTGTCCTGCTTGAGCTGCCACCTTTGAGCCGATGGGTAAAATTGTTAATAAATTTTATTCATGACGGCTTCGCGTAGTGGGCTACCCTCTGATATAGTTGATGAGGATGGTGCTGGCAAATTAACATTTTATATGTGCGATAGTAAATAATCAATTTAGTGCAAGAACTTACATACATACATACATACATACAGTCATGCCTTGTTCCCGGTGGGGTAGGCAAGAGACTATTTCCCTCCACTTGCTACGATCCTGACATACAACTTTCGCTTCGTTCACTTTCATGACATTTTTCATACTTGCTCCTCAGTTGTAGGTACTTTTGACTTGGCCTTTCCTAAGAACAACATCAATTTGTTCATGAAAAGTAAGCCTAGGTCGACCCCTGCCGACTTGAACATACACACTAGCCTTATAAATCTCTTTTGTTAATCTCTTCTAAATTTCATCCATCCTCTCAACATGTCCGAACCACCTCAGCATTCCTTTGTCACTACATCTTCTACCACGCCACAGCGTTCCCTTATCACATTATTCCTCATTTTGTCCATCAAGGTCACTCCAGTCATGCTTCTCAGGAAGAACTTGCAAGAACTTCCTACTAATAATATTATAAACGCGAAAGTTTGTGAGGATCTATGTTTGTTGCTCTTTCACGCAAAATCTATTGAACCGTTTGGGCTGAATTATGGTATGTAGATAGTTTAGACTCTGGAATAACACTTAATTAATCCGACTTTACCACCGAAACGAAAACTACGCGGGTGAAACCGCCAGGCACAGCTAGTCTTTTATAAATTTTGTTTTTCAATACATGTCTAATGTTTTATCCTTTAAAATTATATGTATTTTCTGAACATAAACATAACATACATACATTCACACCCTTTTCCCGAAGGGGTAGGCAGAGGTGTACCCAGGACCCAGTCCATAGTAGATACACCCACATTTCGCCAGTATGTTATTGGTCCCATGTAATAGGGGGCGAGCCTATTGCCATCTACCGGGCACAGTTCCAGACTCCAGGCAGTTATTGAGATAATTCCTAATGGAAAAATCCAATATTTAACATTGCCTGACCTGGGGATCGAGCCCGGGACCTCTTGATTGGCAGTCGAGCATGCGCCCTCTACGCCACCGAGGCAGTCAGTTTCTGAACATAAGAGTGGTATAATCTACTAAAACATTGTCCATAATACATCAATATTTGAAATAAAATGTATGTATTCTATTTTTAGCTTGCCTTCTAAATATAGAAACATTTTAATAAATGTATGATAATATTTAATTATAGGTATTAAAGAACAAGCAATTCTTTTGTCTTGTGAGAAATATTAGTCAAAGTTGTAATAATGATGAGAATACTCTATTCAGTAGTATTTAAGTAACCTTATGTAAGCAATTTCATTTACATATGTATTGAACATACATCATTTAATCTTAATTATATTACGCTATCTTAATCTCGTAGATACTTAATTTTAAGATTTCGCTAACAATGCGTCCATTGAGTAATTACATCCAGTTTTTACGACATGCTTAGACATATTTTGACGTCATTGCCTGTCTGTACATTGACGTCTAGGTTTTTTAAAAATGGTTAAAGCGGTTTTTAGCTTGACCCTGTCTGTTGTTTAGGTATTTTTGAATGTTGCACTACCATGCGGCACCTTCAAAACAAACAAATGTTACCAAACGAAATATTATGAAACTATCAGTTGAAAAAATTAAGCCCTACAAGTTTCTTGTGCATTCTTCTTGTAGATGTATCTTTCCAGACTAACAGTAGAGTCATTACTGTTTATATTCATTTACATGCAAAAGTGTCAGGTTGATATTCAAGTGACCTATTTGAATAAATATATATTTTTGAGTTTTGAGGTTTTTTTTGGTTTTGACTGTGATCACCAAGCAGATTGCCAAGAGTGGTAATTACGGCAAAATCCTCCCATATGAATAGTTAATGATGTTCTATTGGGGTCCATATTCAGCAGTGGACATCTCCCGGCTGATGATGTGTAATAAGTATGTGTGGGAATATAATTAAGAACAATTAAAAATTGATAAAAAAAAGAAAAAAATTATGATGGAATATAATTTAGGTACATATTCTATTAGTTAATTTTTATAATATTCAAAGCGGTTAAGGTTATTTTAATTTCTGTTTTATTGCGTGATTTTGAATTCTAAATAGTCTTTTATTGAATAACAATACTGTGGTTTAGTAGTCACATTTTCAGTTTTGACTTGTGACACATTTATTTTTTCTGTCTAACTTACGAGTGTTTTGGTGTTAGCTCAAATATTTTTTAATAAATAGAACTGAAATAAAACCAATGTGAAATATTGATTTTGTGGTTTTTAAAAATTATAGTGGTTAAAAAGTTTCTTATAGAATTAAAAATATGTAAGTAGTAAAAGTGAGCATTATCATCTAATCTGTTATCAGACCAACCAAAGTCTTGCTTTATGTTATTTATTGCATTTTATCTCTATTCTAGATAACTAGGGGGGACCGATGACTAGTTAGGGATGGGAAAAAAAAAAGAGGTGTACCCAGGACTCAGTCCCATGTAATAGGGGGTGAGCCTATTGCCATCTACCGGACACAGTTCCAGACTCCAGGCAGTCATTAGATAATTCCTAATGGGAAAATCCAATATTGAACAACTTTGCCTGACCTGGGCATCGAACCCGGGACCTTATGTTCAGCAGTCGAGCTTGCGACCACTACGCCATTGAGGCAATCAAAAAATATATAATAAAATTAGAAATAATAAATATGTAATATTACTAGTACATAGTATTATTATCTGTTCTGAGACATAAGTTTAGTTCTGGTTCTATTATTATTATTATAATTAGTAATAACTAATGTATAATTGTTAACTACCTTATAAGAAGGCCAGTTCTTTTTCATTATTAGCCATCAAGAGAAATAATCGTCAAGAAACTGAATATATAAATAGGTACCAGAAGCAGTTTATCAAGTTCATTAACATAGTAATATAATAAAAGTGAAAATGACTGACCAACTTTGAGTGTGAGTATTTAAGTACATATTAATATGTAAGGAATTGGCTTACCTGAGCGATTCCAGAGCCCATTAATCCCCCACCCACGATCGTAACATTTTTAATTGCGTTATAAGTTGGTGAACTAGAAAAGTTCCTAGAAAATCCGACCAACTTATTCATATTTTTAAGTTGTCGAAGCGAAAGCCGCCGGAGCCGCCGGTAGAATGACGCTAAATGACGTGCACTAAATAAACACTAACTAACGTAAACTACACACTTCACTTCGTTTTGTTCAAGAATATGCTATAAAAACCAGTCCGAAGTCCACAAAAGATAAAATCATGATACGGTGTAACCGCAGATAAGGTAAGGTATTAAAGTATTACTTACCTGCCATATATGCATTGCGAGACTCCATGATAACACTACACATTTTGATTAAATAGCAATAGATAAAAATAATGAGAGTAAAAATTTAAAAAATACTGAGAAATCAGTTTACTTTTTTGACAGATATCAACCACGTTAGTACCTTAACTCCACGTTCCTTTACACTTATTTGAGAAAGTATTATCATGAATGTCTTGATCACGGTATTTTCTTTAAACATGAAAAAACGGGTTCGAAATCAATTTAAAAAACGAAAAAATTCACAAATTGTTGAAGATAAAATAATTTTTAATTGTTTGTAGTA
Organism: Hemistola chrysoprasaria; assembly: GCA_947063395.1. Lineage (NCBI taxonomy): Eukaryota > Metazoa > Arthropoda > Insecta > Lepidoptera > Geometridae > Hemistola > Hemistola chrysoprasaria. The sequence goes on from OX346724.1 coordinate 952,562, forward strand.
ACAAATAAAGTCTACTATAAATATAGATTTTGCTTTTCACAGCTTATTCTATAAGATTTTTCTTTTCGTTAGAATAACTGAGTCTAAAGATATCGTGAAACGGAACGTACGCAACTTTGTGATAATATAAAAATATATTAAAATAGAATAAAATTAGTCTAATTCAGTTTCAGCGTAGACAGAGAATTGGTTTCTCTGTCTACGAGTTTCAGGCTCTTAGCTTAGCCAATATTAAGAAGTGGTGATGAATATGACGATAGACTAAATATACAATTAATAAAATTTGAATTTGAATTGAATTGAAATACTTAAAATAAAATAGTCAAATTATTAAATATTAAAAAACAAAAAAAAATTAAATTTGAATTCGAATTAAAATGCTTATAAAAAATTACAATAAAAATTTTCAAATTAAAATTGTGTTGCTGAATTTAGTCGTTCAAAAATTAAAAGTAGGACATGACGTAGTTAAGCTAGAACTACATCTGCACACGTGTGCCACGTACGCTGGATATGGGCGCTTGGGCGGCCTTAAACTATTTAAGGTGACTAGCTGTTTAGAGCTACATCTGGCACACGCATTAGGCGTGGATCTAATGTAGCTCGAAACAACTAGTCGCCATATCAAAATGTATGGGCTCCGACGCGCCCAGATCGGCGTACGTGGCACACGTGTGCCAGATGTAGTTCTAGCTTTAGTCCTATATCTATTTGCTCAGTTGGCTTATACAACTTTTTAAACGAAATATTATTATCTGGTGACGAAATATCGAATGTCACAAATATATTCACGCTCTCTTTTCATCCACAGGCATTTGTATATTCTGTCACTTTTCCTCACCCTCAGCTCATTATCAAAAGATCAAAAGTAAAGGCCAATGTGAACCACTAATAAAGTGAATAGTGATCTGTGATGTGAACTCGTGTGAACCTTTATAAATTATTTTTCGGTTTTAAATATTATTTAAGTTTTTATTTTTCTCAACTACGGCCATAATAAGTATTGAGATTATTTTATTTAATACAGTATCATAATTAATTAATAATGTCTAAAATGATCCAGTTCGGTGTGCTATCAAGAAACTTCTCAAGTTCGTCAGCTGTTCAAAGTGCAATCAAAAATGTTACTGTTATCGGCGGAGGACTGATGGGCTCAGGCATTGCTCAGGTTAGTATTAACTATTAACCATATAAAAGGATACGAAAAAGACAAATATAAAGAGGAAATTAAACTTTATTGCTAATAAAAATTACATGATTAAGGGGGGAGAATTTTATTATCCCCCAATTAACTTATAAAATGGACTAAAATAAAAGTGGGAACATTTTTCATTTATTTTAAAAAAGGTCATTCCCACTTGTCCACACTCCTTCATCCCCACTGGCTATTTTATATAGTTGTCCCACATGTCCCCAGTGTGACCACATAAAAAAAAGAACCAGTTCCCAGGGGGGAAGAAGGAGTGGAGATCAGAGGGAAAGACTCATAAATTAATAAATAAAAAATAAATAAATGAGCATCGAATATAAGAAAATTTCATTCTTGTTCTTCCCAGTAAAAAAGGTACTGTGAAGAATTTATTTGAGAACACTTTGTACACAAAAGTCTTATTATCTTTTAATACTGTGCTCTATATCTACACTTATTAATCTAACTTAAATAATAAATATCTACACTTTCATATGTTCACCTATGTCGCTTATTAATTTTATTTTCAGGTGGCAGCTCAAGCGGGCCAAAATGTGAACCTTGTGGACACCAGTTCTGAAGCACTAGCAAAGGCTCAGAAGTCTATAGGTATGATAGATTTTCATTAAAATTGTTGAAATTTACTTTATTCCCTAGAGGTGGAAAGTTATTTAGTCTTCGCTCTGGTGTGCAACAATGACGGACTTTTTGAACAAGCAGACCAAGACGAGATTTTTTTTATTTAATTGGGGCCTAAGAAGACACTTTTGCTGGTCAATGAAGCTAATAAGTAATGATTTTTATGTATTCGGAAATATACCTCTACAAGAAAAATGCACAAAAAACTCTTAATTGTAGCTGGCAAAATCAAAAAGGCTCGGCCATTTTATTTAAATCTTTAAACACTATAGCACAATCTCTACAAGTCCTGTGACTTGCAGAAGCTAAATATGTTTTTTTATTCCAGGTGCTAATTTAGGCAGAGTTGCCAAGAAGATATACAAAGACAACCCAAAAGAAGGCGAGAAGTTTGTCACGGAGTCACTTGGCAGGATCAAGACAGTTACGGACACTGTGGAGGCTGTGAAGGCGGCAGATTTGGTCGTGGAGGCGATTGTTGAGAATATGGATGTTAAACATAAACTGTTCAAACAGTTGGATGCGGTAAATAAATGTATTGTCACTCCTCTTGCTCCAAAAGTCCGTCATTGTTGCGTAACATAGCGGGGCTAAAATAAATTTTCAACAACTAGGGGATACATAAATTTCTTTTTAATTTTTTTCTGTTACCAACGAGATTATATTTTTGGTGTCGCACGTATAGGATATTAGCCAAAATATGATAAAATTGATATTTTTATTTTCTCTCAAAATTATTGTAGTGAAACACGGCGCAAAAACTCTGTTTCTATTTACTTTTTTATGTCTACTAACAATGGGTCTCTTTAGCCCCTTGTGTACTATTAGTATTCATATAAATTACATTGGTTTTTTGCAAAAGAAAATAATAATAGGAAGCTGCTTACAAGATACCATGTCCAAAGTCCAATGATTAAGAATATTTGCAAATATAAATCAAACTTGGATATTTTTTTAATAAAACTTATAACAGTTATCTTTATTGCTTGCTTGAATAAACTAAATATTTCTGGCTAGCTACAAGTACGTAAATTTACCAAATCGATGTTTTGTATTCCTCTGTTTCCTCAGAATATTATTAACCCATTCTATACATTTATATCCTGATATTTTAAAGATGAAGTAAACTATGTCCCCATCATTAGTGTAGTGATAGGCCTCTTTTGCAGGGGGCCGCCTGGGGAAGTACCACACCTTTGCCAGTTATTCATTCGCCAAGCAGTAATGTGCAAACATTACTGTGTTCCGGTATGAAGGGCAATGTTACCAGCGAAATTACTGGGCATGATGAGATTCAACAACTCATATCTCAGGGTGACAGGCGCAGTGCAGTGCCGCGCAGAATTTGAATTTTAAAACACTGTGTCTGATATGGGCAATCATGATGCTTACCATCAGGCACCTGATTAGCTCGTCTTGTCACTCACTATCATAAAAAAAAAAACTAAAACAAATTTTTAGTTATTAGCCAATCATTATTACATTACTTAACATTAAGCCTTTTCCCCGAAGGTGTAGGCAGAGGTGTACTCAGGACTCAGTCCCGTCGTCGTATTTGCCGTCCTACAAACGAAGCGACAAATCATAAAATTGCTAAGCAGCTTATCTGCGAGCATCAAAAAACCCTTAGAACTAGAGATGAAATTTTGCACATAGGTTTCTATTATGATGTAACACCCACGGGAACAGTGACAACGCAGGTAAAACCGCGGGGTAGATAAATAAAAATATAATGGTTCAATTTGCAGGTAGCACCAGCGCACACCATCCTGGCTTCCAACACGTCGTCACTATCTATCAATGAAATTGGTGCTGTCGTCAAGAGAAAAGACAAGTAAACACATTAATAATAATATTGAAAATACATTATCAATTTAAGAACATTTTTTTTAACATGTAATTTCGTATGGATTCTTCTCAGCAGACTCTTTCGTTAGATAATTAATACCCATATCATAAGGATACTAAAAACTAACTAGTCCGCCATATTGAATTTATAATGGGGTCACATAGCTATCATCAACCGGAAAACGTCCACTGCTAAACACAGGCCTCCGCCATAGAACGCCATAAACTATTCATATGGGGATTTACCCGTAATCAGCACGCTTGTTGTGCGGCTTGGTGATTGCAGCAGTTGGAATACTTAGTGCCGGAGAGCGCTGCTGCCCACTCTCCGAATATGTGTCTCTGCCGGGTCTCACGGCTCCCACCAGATGAGAAAGGGGCTGCATTGCAAGTAATATAAGAGCTTGAACTAAAATGTTGTATTTTATAATGGACCGGCGCGTGGCGAGTCGCTTTAATATCACGCGAACACACACTCGCACACGCTCACACACATCTCTTACACAGTTCTATTAATGTATTAACAATGCTTTACTATCCATGCACAACCAAATAGGTCACTAGTTCACCAAAAACGATACATTTCTAAATTCCAGATTAGGTGGTCTCCACTTCTTCAACCCGGTCCCAGTGATGCGTCTATTAGAAGTAGTCCGCGGCGCAGAAACATCCGAAGCCACGTATAACTCCATGATGTCGTGGGGCAAGTCTGTAGGCAAGACTTGCATCACTTGCAAGGATACTCCCGGGTTCGTGGTCAACAGGCTGCTTGTGCCTTATGTCTGCGAGGCTATTAGACTGCTGGAAAGAGGTAAATTATAATAATACTAGCTGTCTCTCGCGGTTTCACCCGCGTTGTTTTCGTTACCGTGGAAGTGTCGGGACAAAAAGTACCCTATTTGTTATTCCAGGGTATAAGCTATATACATACCGGATTTTCAGACGAAGAGCAACAAACATCATCCATCCTTACAAACTTTAATAATATTAGTGTGATGGCTTCGTCGCAAAATGTCCCCTAGTCGCAAAATGTCCCTCATTACAAGCACTACAAGATTCTTGACCAACCACCTATAGATATACAACCTACCGATAAACCGACCACTGAGAATCGTCCCCACTGGTGACAACTGGGTTTTTTAAAGTTGTGCCACACGTCCCAGTGGTGGCAAGTTGGGACTTTTTTTGTAAATCTCAGTTGTACAGTGGGGACGAAAGAGTGGGAACCAGCGGGAATGACCCCGCGCGACGAACCCGTCCACATTGCGCGCGCGCCATTAAATAAATCATTTATTTCAGGCAATAATAAGTAAACTTAAATCTAAGTAACAGAGGCCCATATTAACATAATATTATATCTTATAGACTAACATATTGAATATAATAATAATAATAATATTACACAATGATTTTCGGTATCGCTCCCCGATAACGCCTTTCAATGTGTAGCAAAGTTCGACGGAGATTAAATTTAATGTCACCTTAGAATATTATTATCTAAGAATGTCGACCATACAAAATAAAATACACAGATATAAAGAAATAGGGAATAAGTTTCCACTTACTTGTTTGTGGTTGACTCTGGATCTGGCCTTTATTTACGCAAATATATATTGTTAAAGCAAAACCGTATGGTTTTTTTGATATTTTTAAAAAACATTAACATAACCTTCTATGAACATAACCTAAAAACTAATTACAATTTTCATGAATACGAAGAAACTGTAAGGTTTTCTTTAACAAAATATGTTTTTGCGCAAATAAAGGCCAGAGCCAGAGCCAACCACAAACAATGAGTGGAAAATTATTCCCTATTTCTTCATATCTGTGTATTTTCATTTTGTATGGGTGACGTTTGAAACCTTAAAATGTTCAGATCTCGCAATATCGTTCTATAGGTGACGCGTCAGCCCGCGACATAGACATAGCAATGAAGCTCGGCGCCGGCTACCCGATGGGCCCCCTAGAGTTAGCCGACTATGTAGGCCTCGACACCAACAAGTTCATTCTGGACGGGTGGCACAACAAATACCCTGACCATCAACTGTTCAAGCCTATCCCACTTCTGAACAAACTTGTCTCAGAGGGTAAACTTGGTGTGAAGACCGGGGAGGGGTTCTATAAGTATGAGAAGAAATAAGTGGCTTAAAGTCTTATACAATGTGTTGAAAAGGTGTAGTGATACTTAAGGGGTGCATTCATCTACCCATCAGACTGAACAACTTTCATAAGAAATAATTGAGAAATTTGCAAAAAAAAACAATTTCGTGATAGCTACCATACGTACCTACTTGCCGATCCGCTGACCAATTTGGTATGGGAAGTTAAGATATATTTCTTTGCGATTTTCGCAATATTTTCTTTTCAAATTCAATCTATAAAAAAAAAAACTAAGTCTTAAAAAGACATTTTTAAACTAGTAGTGAATCTACCGTGCGTTTGGAAATATACCTCTACAAGAAGAACGCACAAGTAACTTGTTGGCTTTAATTTTTCTACTGATAGATAGACTACAATAAGCCTTTCTTATTAAAGTCGATTTTATAATACAATTTTCTCGGAGCCGGTCTCTTATCTCTTTTGGGATTTTATTATAGAAACGAACACAGTTCCCTAAGAAAGACTTTTTATTTTTGCAAGTAAAGTATTACTACATCTTTTTGAAACTCGTTGTAGAGTCACAAACTTATCTGGCCCTGTGGCTGAAGCCTCCGTCACACGTTGCTGTTTATCTATTTTATTTTATTCTATTTCCCGCCAGCGCAATATGTAAGCGTAAACGATATAAAAATCGCTGACAGAAAAATGTAACATAGTGGTAACAAGTTTGCGGCTATTTAAGTAATCAGAAAATATTTACTATAAATCGCTACGTACTATGAATGTAATCTACCCATTCTATCAATGTATATACTGCTATTTTTTGAAGTAACCTATGTCCCTGTCATTTTTATAGTTTATCTTATAAACTCTCGGTTACTACAAAAAAAAATGTATAAAAAGGAAAATTGAATGGGACATAGTTAATTTTTCATCTTCAAAATATCAGTATATATAAATATATCATATCAATAGGTTTACTATATTCTGAGGAAACAGGGCAATACAAAACATCGATTTGGTAAATTTTCCATAGGATTGTGTCAAATTACTAAAAATTCGCGTTTCCTGTTATTGGAACTTTATCTTGTCAGTGGGCCAGCGGCCAGATAAGTTTGTAGGAGTGCATAGCGTAAGAATAAGTGTATTTTTTATTATACAAATAAATCATGTTTAAATTTTATTTGCATTTTTTACTTTTACTATCTACGAATAGACGATCGAACAAGGTACCACCGTACCACCGTATCTTTCGTTACGGTGTTCACGCCACACGGTCGAATGTTCCTCATTGTTCTGTAGATCGAATCGCTTTGATGTGCAAGCGACCGTACCAAGTAAAAATAATATTTTTTGGCGGACTGTGCGCCAGACGAGTGAACATGGTAGCACCATAGTGGTAGGCCGCTTTTGCAGGGGGCCGCCTGGGGAAGTACCACACCTTTGCCAGTCGTCCGCCGAGCAGTAATGTGCAAACATTCCTGTGTTCCGGTATGAAGGGCAATGTTACCAGCGAAATTACTGGGCATTATGAGATTCAACAACGCATATCTCAGGGTGAGAGGCGCAGTGCAGTGCCGTGCAGAATTTTGAATTTTAAAACACTGGGTGGCACGGTGCCGGCACGCACGGTATAAACGAATTGGCTATAAATACAAAAAACTTGACACTGGCAATACATTCGTGTTGGTCCATAATAGAAAAAAAAACAAACGGTTCTGTTGTTCTGTCGCCTGTGGTTGATTCTGTGCCTTTAGGAATAGTATTCTGTGCACAGAACATATAATTCTGTGTTCTGTGCATTCTCGTTTGTATTCTGTGCATTCTAGTACTAATATAGTGATCTGTGGTGCATTCGTAGTTTAAAAGAGCTTTTGAAGATATTTTACTTGTTTATGTGTTCTGTGTATTTTACTAATAAAGTAACAATATTCGTACACGATTCACGATCACGGAGAAGCGGAAAAACGGGAGAAAACATTATAATAAACGAGAAATGACGAAGTGTGCGGTCAAATGGTGTAAAAGCTATAGTGGTCGAGCTAGTCAAGTTTCTTTTCACCCGTATGTGTTCAATTTGAAAAAAAATAATCAACATAATCCGTCTTTTAATTAATATACGGTCATGCAGTAAACAGTATGTGCAGCCTGTGTCCAGCCGAGGACGTCCTATGGCTGAAATGATGGCTACTATTCAGGATTAAAGTTATTTTGCGGTGTATGCCTAATGCCTACCTAAATACAATTAACTGTAGTCGTGCTTTCTATTCATACGAATATATAATATAATACCAGTAACAAAACAAAAATTCAGACAGTTTAAATTAAGTTTTTGATAAGTATCTTTATATATTATTTTATAATAGTTTTACGTTTTCATTTGGTAAAAGCCTATGATTATTAGATTACAAACAGACACATTTTATTTAAATAATAAAAAAGAATAATCTGTGATAAGCGGTACCTATTCTTCTTATACAGATTTCCCCGAGATCCAACAAGGAAACAAATGTGGGTAACTGCAGTCCGTAGAGAGGATTCGTGGATTCCAACAAAGCACAGCCACATATGTAGTTTACATTTCGAACCAAACTATTACAGCATAAATAAGAAGCAAAGAAAGCTGCTTAAAAATGCCGTTCCGACTTTGTATTTGCCCGTGTATGTTAGTATACCTAATTAATTTTTCTTTTTCCTGTTGACTGTTTCTTGAATTTGTTGAACTAAAGTTATTACTTACTTAAGTTTATACTTTACAGTCGCACGAAGTTCAAACTACTGAAATAGAAGAAATAAGTACTCCGAATGATCAAAGATTGAATTGTCCAGTAATAAATGTAAGTTGATGTTATACATAAATAATTATCATGTATCATTGTTGTCTTCAATGAATTTTTATATAACTTAAAATCACGTCTTTTTCTTGGAAGAGGTGTACCCCAGACTGTCCCATAGTAGGTACACCCACATTTAGCTAATATGTTATTGGTCCTATGTAATAGGGCAAGCCTATTGCCATCCACCGGGCACAGTTCCAGACTGCAGGTCTTTATTATAATTCCTAATGAAAAAGCCAAACTAATATAAAAATAAATATTTACTATGAAAATGCTTATGTATTTTCAATGGGTCCGAACTAGGCATTTATATCTTGTCCTTTCTTACTCCATCACATTACATAATAATAAAATAAAAACACATTTATACTTTCAGAGAACGGAATCACGCAAAGCAATTGATAATCATATTGCTAGTCCTCAATCCAGCACGCCAAGACAGAGGATGTTAATAAAAACGATACAGGAGCAAAAGAAAAAGATTCATAGACTGCAGTACCATAACAGACGTTTAAAGGAGAAAGTAGCAGCGTTAGAAAAGGAAAGATTTATTGCAAATAACGCTATTAAAAATTAAAACTGAAAAGTTTCAAATTCATTTAAAAAGGATTATAGCCACAGCTTAATTTCTTCTGAAAGTATTAGAAAGAATACTTATCTGAGCTTTTTCAGGATATAGAATATCATAGCATATGATAAAGAATATGTGGATCTATTGTCAGAGATAATTGTTGCTGGGAATTATAACTTATATATTATAATAAAAGTTATTATTATTTAGTTTAGAATTATTTTTGGGTTGGTGCAATTTTTGTTTATATGGAGGTTGTTGCAACTAAACCAATGAATTTATTATAAAAACAGCGTCCAAATTAGATAAATAGGTTTTATTAGATCGCCAATATGTGGTGGTCTATAATGGGGAATGTAATGAAAACGTCAGCTGTTATTCAGTACCTGCATAACCTAGGTTATCTAAGATTATGTCACAAAACAGATAATAATAAAACTACATTATATAGAATGGACGCTGTCATCTGTCCACCAATTGGACCTTCCCCACCCCGTGAGCAAGATTGAGCTCTCAACCAGCCCCACTTCTATGGGAAATCACCTCACGCACGCTCTTCATGCACGTGTACAAAACACCATGTGTGCAGTAACGATAATATGGGACAATTTCCACACAGTCATCTGGTCCCAAACTAGGCTAGAAGCCTGTACTATGGTAACCAGATGACTGATATACTTATATAAGCTTATAACACCCAGACACAGATCAAACAGACATGTTCATGCACACAAATGTTTGACCTGGCCTAGAATCGAGCCCGAGGCCTGCGGCACAAAAAGCAGAGTTACTTCCATCCGAGCCAATGAGGCTGTCAAAATAAACAAATTAATTTAATAAAATCTGCTCAGATGAAATTAAAATCTGTTTATTAGGAATAAAACTTACATTACTTACAATTAATTAAACCTAAATTATTTACAAATCATCATAATCATCTTCTCGTTTTCGTTTCAATGCTCCGGGTTCATCGACCTCCATCTTGACAGGTGCTTGTGGGGGGCCCGCAGTCACTCGCACTGCTGGTTTTGCTACCACCTGACAAATTCATATAAAAAATTAGATAATGGTAGATTTATCATCATCATCTCAGCCCATAGGATGTTCACTGTTTACGGCTAAACATTGGCCTCCCCTTACATATCCATCTAGAAAAGGTCTTCAGAGCTATCTCTGAAACTACAGTAAATCGGTCACAGAGTCCTTTCAGCAATTTACGAAATCCACTGCAATTTTAGAAATGAAATAAATAAGAATTTAAGAATAGCCTTGAAGACAAAATTCATGCACAGGATATGACATATCATGTACAGGATAATATAAATGATCAATAATAATAATTGATAAGTTTTTGAGAAGTTTTATCAAATAAAGGACAAATTCCAAAATGGAAAATAGAGTAGTGTAGAAATGACACCCACAGACATTATTATTCATAGCCCACATCTACTATTACAATCAATAACTATATTTCAGAAACATTATTTTAAATGCTAAAATTACAAATTGCATTTTTATATCTCTTTCTGCTATTTAGGTCTAAAACGCTCACAAGTGTTATGGAGGCGAGAGTTAATGACATCACATCTGATAGTTCTTGCAAGTAATAATAAAGTTGCCTATTTGTTATGTAAAAATAAAAATACCATCATTACAAATTATATTGATCCTTAACTTACTATTTATTATATTAACATACATTACATTACTTTGTTTTTTTTTTTGTATTTTTTCAGATCCTTGCAGCATAGATTATAAGTTAAGACCCTTGATCTGTGGTTAAGACCAATTTATTCATTGATTCTCTATTTGTAGACGTCTCTATTCTCCAAATAATAAATAGCATATTTTCTACATAATATTATGTAGTAGTGACTCTAGTGACAGTGTAAGTAGGTGATAAAAAGGTGATGGTGAGGAGATGACCAGCTTAGACCCCCTGGACCTCTTCACTGTGTTCCGAGTCACTGGTAGAGGCTTCCCTATTGTTTTGATGTAAGTCTTAGTTTCCTTACCTTACTCCCAGAAGTAAACTTCAGCACAGGTTTAGGCACAGGCTTACTGCCAGCTACATTGATAATAGCCCCCGGTGGCCTCTTCACTGTGCTCTGGGGCATGGGTGGAGGCTTCGCTGTTGTTTTGATAGGGATGGATGTTATAGTCTTAGTTACGGCCTTCTTGGCAGCTGGCTTAAGGCGGTAGTTGCAGGCTGACAGGCAGTATCTGTGGAGAGAGATTTAGAAGTAGAGCAGCTTTGTCCTTTGGCTATGGAATAGGAAGCATATTTAATTTACAGTGGCAAATGTGTCATTGCAGTAAGCAGGGACTTTTAGTAAAATAAAACATGAGCACTAAGTACCGATCAGGTGGCAATCGAAGCCCGCAGTGTGGTTTAATCAGCGGCAGAGGGTTCACATTCTTCACCCTCGCTAGCTCCAACAAAACCTCTCGCGGCTGTGGGCTGGTAAAAGACTTATCCAACTGCATTTGTACCGCCAACCGTACATCATCTAAATCTATAGTTTTCTTCTTCGCGTGATTAGCGAACACACGCGCGTCGTCCATAACAGAAGTCACATATTTATAAGTAAACTCCAGCAGTTGGTTCACAACCCGAGGCTCGTAATCTGTGATACCGACTTCTTTCATGATCGACATGATCACTTGGGCATCTTTCGGAATATTTTTGGTTTGCACGTTCCCTTTCGTTTTATCCTTGTCAGACATGATGGTTTTGAAAATTTTAATTGTTCCTGAAAAGAAATTGTCTAGAAACCACTAACATACAATCAAGACTAAATGTTATGCATTACATACTTTCGATAAATTCACAAACTGAATGGTTAATGTTATTGGATTTATGTCTTGGAGCAGAAAAAAGTACAATGCAACACCACAGAATACAAACGAACGAATGAATGCCAGAACAAGAACACGACTCTCTCCGTCAACCTACAGATACAAAAATTATAATTTGACATTAATGACAGGCGAACTGCTGGTCATTTTGACAATAATACTTTTTACCTACCCTACTTCGCACCAGTTCAGTATTTTCCGTTTTCCGCACTTTCTATGGTGTAAAGTATTGCCAGATAATAAAATAATATACGAAAACATTTTAGGGTAACCGGCGGGCTTATTACGGACGCAACAGAAGTGTGGAAAGCGTTTAAGATTGCTCAATTTCTGCTGTCAAACGGCATGTTTCGAATTACCCAAAAAAACTTGCAATTGATTGCTAGCTCGATTCAAGACGCCCTCTGACCGTCGGGAAAGGAACCAAAAATTGGTCGTTAGTGAAGAAATCTTTGTGGTCTGTGGCAGAAATTGCTGCTAAGGCTGAATTTTCGGAATTACCGAAGCGTTTCAACAGCAGAGCGATAGAAGTAGCAGCGCGAAATGGGACTGACAGAAGGCGACTACTATTTGCTGATTGTTGTTCAGATTGTTAACCAAATCAAAAAAACTCTAACCAAAATCGTGATGTTTTACCTGCATAAACTTATTTACAAGACCCATAAAACAAGAGTCCAAGTCGTTGAGTCGAACTCAAACACCTTATTTTGGTTATTGGTGTGTTTACAGCTTCAAAAACCATAATATTACCCATTGTGAAAGTTGAGGATTAACGAGAAATTAAGTATTTGAATCTCAAGACACATCAGAAAGGTAATTTGGCCTTATTTTTTATTGTTTTAATGTGTCTAGGTAGGTGCCTATAAATAATTATTATTGAATGATTAAATTCATAACATGCAAACGTTTATTGTGATAAAACACTAACTTACCAGGTACCTAATAAATTATCTTCATTCAGCCTAGATATGTACCTACCTAATATCATAAAATATCCTTCTGTTGAATAAGTATGTCTCGAGGTGTATGGTCAAACCAAACCTGCGTCTTGCTGCGGTTGCAAATCAAACTGCTGCGGCCTAAATTTACCAGTTCGCAATCAATCACTTCATCATTTACATGCGACTCATTTAGTATACCTATTAAACAATTATATAACACTCGACACAACAACTTCTCTTTCAATCAATAACATCCTCAAAGATCCATACAGGAGGTCTAAGAATCTCTTTCATTTTCAGCCACTCGATTCTTTCTTGTGCTTGTGTAGGTTCGATGCAACTGGACACAGCTTATATTTAATTCCACCCAGTGACTGGTGTAGGTATTTATTATTCTTATTTTATCTCCATGTTATACATAATAATTATATGGGACAACTTCCAGACACGGTCATCTGGTCCCAAACTAGGCTAGAAGCTGGTCTATGCTAACCAGAAGACTTATATACATACTTATGTAAGCTTATAACACCCAGACACAGATCAAACAGACATGTTCATGCACACAAATGTTTGACCTGGACAGGGTTCGAACCTGGATCCTGCGGAACAGAAAGCAGAGTAACTACCATCTGAGCCAACAGGCTATCGGGCTGTTTTAAATATTATTTATTTAGTAAAATTTTATACTTTTGCAGCTACAAGAGATGTCCACTTAATAGATGGAGACAAGTAGACATGAGAGAAGAGACTGTTAAGAAGACTCGTCAGACCCATAATTTGTACATAGGGATTGAGGGTCCAGAACTAATTACTGACTATCAATAGAGCTGTTCATAGTTTATTCTGTTTTGCTATTATAAATTGAATTTCTTTGATAATAACCATATTATTTTTTACTTATTATAGAATTTATAGATTTATTCAACATAATTATTGTCATTAAAAGAATAATAAAAAGGAAAGTAAGAATATAATATACTTATACTACCTGTGTTTTATGCGCTGGAAAGTACCCTAGACTATGTGTTATTTCAGGGTCTAAGCTGTATTATAGTGAAAGGTAGGAATAGCTTGCAGTATTAGTAAGAAGTAGGATTTATAATCCTACTTACATGTAGTTAACTACTATTGCCAATAACATAAAATAACTAGCGTAATTCCAGAGTCCATTATCATCTACCGGGCACAGTTCCAGACTCTAGACTTAGACTGTCATTGAGAAAATTCATACTTAATAATAACACATTTTTCCTGACCTAGGGATCGAACCCGGGACCTCATGGTCAACAGTAGCGCTCGCGACCACGCATCTTATATATGCATATTTTTTAACACCCAGACACAATCAAACAGACATGCTCATACCTGTTTAACTTGCCCGGGGATTGAACCCAGGGCCACCATACTATTATGCTTACTTGTTATGTTAAAATATGATCACACTAACTAAAAATACACTTATTTATTATTACACGCGCGTACTTATCTGTTTCTCACACCTAAGTAGGAGAAAATAAAAGATTTTGGAGCTTTATATGTGTTTTATTATGGGCCAGTTTCAATGAGTTACTTGCACACTTTATTAGTTCCCTAGGGTGCTCTCTTTCGAGATAGTTAGTAGGTATGCGTCACAGCCACTATTTCTAGCACGTTTACAGCCAAATCAAACGCGAGGCCTATGCCACAACCTCTCAGACTGGGTAGGTAGGTGTTTACGTTCCGCCACAGTACGACGGTGATAAGTACGACATCGGCCCCTGGTTTCTGCCTCATCCTTCTGTATATAGTTCCATCTGGCTACTGGAGCTTTACGTTTGGCCTGTTAACAAGCAGTAATATTAGTTTCGATAATATGTAAACAACAACAACAGTTGGAGTAGGTATATGCAATCTATGCGTTCGTAACTTACCTTCTCTCGCAGCTAATATGGGTGAAATATAGTTCAAGTGAGATATTATCATATTAAACAAGGATATAAGTAATTAATTATGACTGGACATTATTATGAATGGATAACTTTATTGTTGTCAGATTTAGAATTTAGGTAATCCATCAACGCTGCCACATAATATAATCAAACAGAAAGCCGGCTCTACCAGGGCTTCGATTTTTATGTATATTTAAATATAGAAATTGGAATCGAATAGCACAAAATTGACTAGTATGTGGAGAAGGGAGATTACCTCCTACCCTTCCCGCCCATCTGCCGAAGAGATATTATTTTTGTGCCGCTACTGTGACTCAAGCCACGAATTTAGGGGGAAAGGGTAAGGAAAAAGAAGAAAAGGTATATTTTTAAAGTTATGTTTTGTTTTAATCCATTTAACTTGACCTAACCACTTTTGGGGGATTGGAGATTTCCCCCGCACCGAAGATATTATTACATAATATTGTGTCCGTATTTTGATATGAATAGATTGGATGTTAATAGGTAATATGAACTTTAATGTAGTACAGACTGCGGACTTCTGTATGAAGTTTATACTATAAATAATATTTAACTAAAACAATCATAACATTTATGCACCCACTTAAAAATAAATGTAGTGCGCTTACTCCAAGTTGAAAATATATTACTCGAATATCTGGTGATATAGTAACCGTCCTTCTGTCTCATTGATTTAGTGGCCCGTGCCCATAGAAGATAAATAATTTGATGAAATCAAAGGTAAAAATAGAACAGACTATAGCAGCCTCCCACAGATAAAAAAAATTAAACCGCAATAATTAGTTCCATTTACTGCTAATATTCCATTAGGCCGCTAGTGTGCCAAAGCGACAAAACAGCAGTGCAGAAAGCATGCGTAATTCGAATTCAAAGTGACATTTTGCAATTACTGCTACTGCTACTTCACTGCTTCTGCTACTTTTACTTCTATCGCTTGACCATGCATAATAGGGGCGCGGTAGTATTGTTAGCACCCCCCCAATCATTGGCACTTTTTTTTTTTTTTTTCTTCTTTTATGGACCCACACGAATGTATTGCCAGTGTCAAGTTATAAATTTTCAAGTTAATAATGGTCAATTAGTCAATTCAGAGTCAGGGCAAGCCCAGTCAAGTCACAGCTCTAGTAAAGTGGTGGTCTTTACAAGAAGCTGCGGGAATTTTGGCGGGAACACAAATAATCACATTTCAACTCTCGCATCACTTGCCAAGAGACTTGTGCATCTTTGAAAACACTCAACACGTAATATTCCACCATTATTACACGTTAAACACTCGAAAATGCACCAATAATTGATAAAGATACGGGAGCCAAACTGTATTCTTCGGTCTCCCGCCAAAACTCCCATTGGCACTTTTAGCGTCTGCTAAAACCAAATTGTAAGTGACATTGACAGTTAAATTGGCGGGATTTATTTTTTTCATAAATTTGCGCGCCATTGCTGCTGATGATTTGAAAAAAGTTAAAGTATTTATGTAAGTATTGTTTAATGTTTGTAATTTTTACGTAAAATAAGGTGCATAATTTGGGATATTTGTGTAAGATTTGCAATTCAATGATTACTTTGCCAGTTTTTGATATGCCAATAATTGCACTATGAACTCTATGACGGTGTAGTCATTGGCACCAATGCCAATCATTGTACTTTTTAAATGTTTTTTAAAATGCGACTTATTTTGTGTTGAAATTCATTTACATTGTAATGGAATTTATATCGCATGGATTTAACATATATTATCGATCAAATCCAATCATTGGCAGTGCCAATGATTATACCGTGGCATGTGCCAATGATTGTACCTTGGCATAATATTGGCCATTTTTGTGTATTTCTTTCGTTGGAATAGGATTTACTGTTAACCAAGATAAAGTATTTTAGGTAAAAAAAACCGCAAATGCATACGTAAATAATAAATTAATAATTATCAGGGTGGCATGCCTACCTATTTCTGATTAATGTAGGGTTCAATACCGAGCTAAAATAATAAGTTATGATTAAATTTAGCTAAGGATCGAAGAACCCACATCCTACTTTATATTTAATCGCCGTACCTCAGTTTGCGTACAAATCAAAATTTTATTTTTGCGTAGCTCAAAGGCAGACACGGCAGCAATTGCAGACAAACTAGGTATTAGATATTAATTGACACTTCATACTCTTTACCATACCCCATACCCATACCCCTTTTTCCTTTGAGGTATGGAACCTTATATGTAATAAAATGAAACGGGGCCAGGATCTAATGTGATTTTTAAAAGGGTCAACACGGTCGAAGCTAAGCGAAGCGAAGTTGTTATATAGGTAATAGTTTGTCGGTAACCATTTCAGGATTCCCGCGATACAGGCTAGCCCTAGTGCGGAGTCCACTGGAAATCATATGTCACTCAAAATTTTAGCAAATAAAGATTTTTGTATTTTTGTAAGCCTTGCGGTCAAATTTTAATAATACTGTTCGAAAACTGTTGACCCCATACAATGAAATAGGTCGTGGTCAGTTTATCAACTGCAAGCTTACCGTAAAAAAACCTTTAGTTTTGTATACGGATTAGTAAATTATTACGTCTGGGTAGCGTTTCCCATTACACTTCTACCTCTAGCCATTGTTCACCTATCTACCTAGTTAAAAAAATTTTTGACTAGATGATTGTATTGAAATCTGCAATAGTGTTTATTTTTATTTTGTGAATTAACTCAGTGTTTTTCTAGTCAATGCCATTTATTTAATACCCGTATTTCGGGGACTTTGAAATACGTAAGTAATCCGCCATTTTGTGGCGGCCGCCATCTTGAATATGTAATGATACCAAATATATTCAATTGTATTCTAATTAGAACTAAAAATAATGTGTACTTAATATCAGATAAATTAGTCAACAGTAAAAAGAGGTAAAATTTAATTTATTTTTAAGAAACAAACAAAAATGCCACAACAACCAGATCAAGTTTAATAAAACCGTTTAAAATTTTGATTATGATGTTTTAGTTACTATTGAAATCGGTCAAATAAGTTGTTTTTTCGAAATTCCCGGTAGTTTCGGAGAACACCCTAAATACCCATTTAAAAAAATCAACCTGTATACCATAATAATTGACAAATTTTTAAATCTGCAGGCATAAATCCAATCAGAGACGAGGATATTATCAGAATAAAGCAAAAAAAATATATTTTTTTAGTGCCAATGATTGTACATTTTTTGAGTGCCAATGATTGTACTTTTTGACCACTGCTGATAAAAATGTCGATTTTGAATACATATTAATAATATTCGAACTGGAATTATTTATTTAATTTATCACCAATAATCAACAAATCAAATGACATGAGTATATTTAACAATGTTAACGCATTATTGAAAATATTTCATATTGAATGACATCTGTCACCATTAGGTGCCAATGATTGTATAGGTTACCCTATAATCTATTTGTTTAAAATTAATAGAGGTAAAAATAAAAGCATTTTTTAATAACCATTTCGATTTATTCAGTTAAATTAAGAAATAACTTACGTGTACAGTAAAAATAAGTTTTTAGATAGTCATCAAAGTGTTTTAACCCAAGTTTTATACTCGCTATAAGCCGCGCGGCCCGCGTTAACATTGCGTCTACCTTAACACCTTGTTTACCAAGAATACTAAAATACATCCTAGAGATTACATTATTGTTATTTGTATTAGGTACATTTTAACGTATAAATGGACATTTTGGACGTACAGTTGTGATTTAATTTATTTACTATATTGATTACAGGATGTTCTAGGGTTTTGCTCTTCACTTTTGCTCCATACAGCATCCCGATATTTACAAAGATTTACATTATATTAAACCTTAATCAATTTATTGTATACTTTCAGAGAGCACTAGACTCTTACTAGACCGTGTTTGTAAATTTTATTAAACTGTTTAAGCTTATAATTTACACAACACAATTGACTTTCACTTAGCACACAATTTGATAAAATAATTCTCTTTGGTTTTATATTATGGAACAAAAGCAAAGCAACAAACAAGTTGGAGCGATCAAAACATCATGAGTTGATGTCCAAAATATTATCTATTGAATGTCCGTGATATGTTACATCAAAACAACGAAATAAATGTTCGATCGCATTAAATTAAAACAAAACAGCATAATAGGAAACATTATTGCTTTTTTTACGTTAATGGTTTTACAAATTCGACTCCGCTTTACCGTCCAGCTCTTATTCTATAGCTAATAAATTGTGCTATATTCTGCCTTGACAATACATCACCATTTCTCTTTAAATATACTTAATTTATATATCACCTAGTAAGGTTTCAAACAATAGCCTACAGTATACCCCTCACACGGTAATTGCTGTTAAAATTATAACAGTTCAAAACGCTGCATTATTTGTTTAAAAATTTCAACCAGAAGCTCACCAAATACAACCGTAATTGAGTCTTATAATGATGGTTACTTTTAAGCACGGTCTTACACATGTCTTGCAACAACAGCAGTGGGGGTACGTCGGTTTAATTAATGGCTGCGCTTTTCTTTTCAATTTATGGCCGCGAGAGGCATGACGATAGACGGGTGTGCTGTGTATAGCCGGGACTACAGCTACGTGTTAGCGTGTTATATAACAATATTCTGTTAAATAACACCAAAGCGACGCCCACTTTCCATGGTAAGCCGGGTCCGCAGCGGCATGTTTTTGTGTTACCTAACACAATAACATGAAAAGTGGACGTGGCTTTGGTGTTATTTAACAGAATATTGTTATATAACACGCTAACACGTAGCTGTAGTCCCGGCTTAACGAAGACAGAATAGCATCCTGTCTCTTTTTTCTAATATACGTACTGTTGCTCGTCACTCTAAACTGCGTGCATAAAAGTTATGACGTGACCGTTTTCTCACCACTGAAATTGGGCATAATATTGCAAGACCAATGTATAAGAACGTATTTTTAAGTCTCTAGGAACTTATTTAACATTAACTAATTAAAATTCCCATGGACACTTAATAATTATTAAATATGACCCTGAATACTGCGAATTGAAAATAAATATATGTTAACTAGACAATTATAGCAAATTGTTTAGTGAATTGGAGAGCTTGATTAATTACGTATTTCTTTTTCTATATGTGTGAGGAGATCTAGAAGTGACTACTTAGATGTACTTATTGACTACCGATCGGTAAATACAATTATTATTTATAATCAACAACGTAACTAGTTACTACTTACGAAAAACTATGAACATCACAAAATCCCAACTATTTGACAATGTGGTGCTAAGAAATAAATTCATTTACATAAAACACTCATACATACAATTGCAAATTCATTTATGTATAGTGTTCATTGACAAGTACCTATGGCATTATGTATTTCATGGCACTGTACACATCTCAAATTGAATTTAAACTATTTATTGGCATTTTGGAAACAGTATAATTTGCAATACTGATCACATAAACTAAAACATTAAGTTTAATTATAATAAAGATTGCACAGTGTAATATTATAATCAAAACATCAACATCAACACTGTAAGCTCAACTCTATAGCATACAATTTCAAAATGTATAAAAAAAAAGTCTAGTTCAAAATGTTGCATGTATTAGGAAATTACTTTCATTCATAAAATATTCATCTTTACAAAACAATATTTTTGTAAACATCAAGTCAGTCAGCTGTGAATCACCAACTTTATTAGCAAAAGGCACTCCTTAATGCGAAACAAAATCTTTAAAAAAAAAAATAACGGAACAAATACATTATTTACCGTTGAGCTTATTATAAAAAGCCTGTAACTTACCACTATTTGTTATATATCAAACAGGAAGAAACTACAAATAGAGAACGGTCGAAATGATACAAATAAGATACACAAGAGTATACGTCAGCTACGCTACAGGTTATTAATGCTGAACTTTATTAGATACAGTCCGAAACATTCACTCTTCGTAAAATGAACGACTCAAAACTATTTAAATTATTTATTTTGCACTTGATTTTTCCGTCGAGTATTGCACATAACATATCCACGATAAATATTATATACAACAGTATATAACGAGTTATATTCGATCACTTGTAGCTATTTCCCGCCGAATGAATGGGCCGAGCAGCCCGCGAGTTACGTCACACAGTGCATCGCGTCAAACATTGTCCTTGCACTATACTCTTGGATTAGATCTCGGCGGTTAGCTCGGCTGTCACCTGAGAACCAATAAGAAAAAATATATAATCGATTTTGGTAGAAAAATAAGTCATTCTCCTGGCAACACAATTTTAGCTAACTTTGGCGAATATAAAGACCGTGTAAAATTAATGGTGATTAAAAAAATAGCATGGCACGGGGCACGGGGTAATTTGTTTTTCCCGTTTCTCTTTCTCTTTCGAGCTAGAACAATGCACGTCTGCTGTCTCGTTCTAACCCCCTGGGTCTTCGTGTTCCCTGGTCACTGTGCTAGCAGGGCTGGAGTGTTTCAATTTCTCTGTGTATTATATTTAACAGATGCCAAGCCCTCTGCCTCGGTATTATTAAGTACTGGAAACTTTTTCAAGTTGTCCCCTTCAGTCCTTAAGAGAAGACGTTACCTATGTAGTGAGGGGGTGCGTGGCGAGGTCCGGCGGGGCGGGGGGGGACACGGCGGAGTGGTGCGGCGCCGCGTACTCCACCACCTCCTGGTAGATGAGCTGCTTCCACTGCTCCACGGTGTGCTCGCGCTCGTCCACCGAGTGGTCGTACGAGGCCGGCGCCGGCTGGAACCACACACACTGTTACTACGCACGCTGACGACGTGCTTGGGCTCATGGCGCCACGTGTCACTTGCTGGAGCAAATGGCGCCACGTGTCACTTGCTGGAGCAAATGGCGCCATGTCTCATATGCTCGAGCAAATGGCGCCCCGTGCTCGGACAGATGACGCCATCATTTATCGAGATTTTTAATTAACATTAACAATAGACCAGTACGACGTTTACCTAATGTTTAGCTATACAGTGGTACAATACAATTTCAAAGTTTTGAAGAACACTACAATTTCATGTAGCTATTGATTAAAACATAGTATACTCACAGCGTTGACCTCTCCCTCGTCGTACCATACATTGATGTATGGATGCAGCAGCGCCTCATCCACGGAGATGCGTCTCTCGGGGTCGATCACCAACATGCGGGACAACAGGTCGCGCGCTTGAGACGCCTGCCAACATTACTAATATTATTGTATGTGACGGCGCCGTATCGATATAGTCACGCGTAGCGAGCTGAACCGGCTACAACATCTTCTGGCAACTCTACCCCCACCCGTCGAGTGCTATAAAAGGCGTGCGTAGAGCGGCGGTAAAGCTGTAGAGGCCATCTGAGGCCAACAGCATAGGTCATTTAAAAAAAAAAAAAAAAAAAGGGGAGCGGCTCAATCGAGCTCCGGCATTCGGCCAGTACACACCTTGTGGCCGTGGTTATGTCGATGGAGTCATTTGATTTAAACTTGACTACCCTCCAATATTTAATTAATCTTATCATAATAATTATTACCGATTACCGTTATAATTAATAACAGTTCATTGTGTTATTATAATTGAGATTATAGATTGTGCTTTATTGCAGAACCCTCAGTCGACATAATATGTATATGTAATACCAAAACACAACTCAAACGATCCTGTGCGTCGCATGTCATCCCGCGCCCTTACGATCGTACCTTGAGCCTGTTATGTTCGTTGCTATCGCTGGGGAACAGTATGTCGGGGAAGAGTCTCTCGAAGCTGTAGCCGGCGTATCTGGGCCTGTTCTCGACGTAGTTGCGGACGGTGGGCTGCAGGCGAGCCATGAACGCGGCCGACGGAGTGCCCAGTTGCTCTGAAACATTATAATGTATTCTATTCAAATATACAAATTCACTACTTGTCGCATTTATTATTAAGCGGTCAATAATATATTATATGTATGCTTTCGCCAAGGTTATGCAGCTGCATAACCCGCCCCCCTCCATTTTCGTTAGATTTAATATTTGCGCATAACATGACTGCCTCGGTAAGCGTAATGGGAGTAAACTCTACTGTCGATTATTAGATCTCGGGCCTCGATCCCCAGGTCAGACAGTGTTATTGGATTTTTCCATTAGGAATTATCTAACTTTCAGCAGGGGGAACAAACAAGCACCACGAGTTACCACGACACTAGAATTAAATTCTCTATAAAAACCATGAGCGCTGGTTTGCCTTGACATTATTTTAAGTTTTGTTTTGTAACATAGCATTTTGTTGGTAGGTTTAAGCAGTGCAATAAAGTACCTATAATTCTATTACCCTTAAAGCATAGACAATACTTGTTTTCCCCGTTTTTTTCTCTTTCTCGCCCGACCAATACATATCAGCTCTCCGGTTCGAATCTCTTGAACTTAGTTTACATTGGTCACTGTGCTAGCAAGGTAGGAGTTGAAATACTCGTGGGCGCGTCAAATAATTCTTTATCATTGTATGATGAAGGACTAAAGTCTATCGAACCAAATCACACCACGAAGATAGATGCAAGGATTGTAGTAAATGAAACGAGACGCAATTAGTGCTTAGAAGACATACTGACCAATAATCTTGTTCCACTGGTCGATATGGTCGGTCCCCGGGAAGAGCACTCCTCCGCGGATCATCTCCCCCATGATGCAGCCCACGGACCAGATGTCCACGTTCTCTGTGTACCCCATGCCTAAGATCACCTGCCAAATTAACGCCAATATTAATCCTCAGGGCAAATAAATACAGGGTGTGTATTATGGTAGACCGCCAACGGTGTAGCGGGTGCAAGCACTACTGTTAAGGACGAGGATGAGATCCTGCGTTCGAGTGTCAGGTCAGACAAAAAGTTGGATTTAGTCATTAGGAATTTTCTCACGGAATTTTTGCCCGGTTGATGGCAACAGACTTGCCCCATACTAAGTAACTTACAATAAAAACTACCCATGGGAACGGGTCAGAATGGGTACACCTCTGCCTAACCCTTTGGGGAAAGGGCATGATGTTATTTTACGTTTTATATTGTAGCGTCTATGGTCCGTTCGGTTTCGAACCCGGAGTCCCTGAGCTCAATACTCGTTGACATCTGGACTTTTCGCTTGCGCCCTGCCGTGTTTTGGATGTCACGTTAAAATTTAGGTCTCGGATCTAGGTCGACAACATGAATCAAAACCAATTAATTTATTAAGATTATACCAGTTCTTTTACTTAATGCAACTCAATGAAGTATTAAGACATGCATTTTCAACCACAAAAATGTAATAGTCTACCTTACCCTGCACAGATATTTCGTACAAAATAAAGAGATTTAGGCTAAGATGATCAGTAGGCATATGAAGCTAACCTCGGGCGCGCGGTAGTATCTGGTGACGACGTACGGCGTCATCATGAACGTGGTCCCGGCCGTGCGAGCCAGACCGAAGTCCAGGATCTTCAGGGTGCAGTCGCTCTTCACTACTATGTTGGACGGCTTCAGATCCTGCCGAGAGACGAAACAAACACTTGGTAATAAGGATAGCTATAATAGGACCTAAGATCTTAAACCACGAACGTAGATTAAAATACATGAATGTGTACAACTACATTACACTCCGTAGTAGAGTGCCTCGGTGGCGTAGTGGGTATCAATCCCTAGGTCAGGCAGTGTTATTGCAGTTTTCCAATAGGCATTACCTCAAAGACAGCCTGGAGTCTGGAACTGTGCCCGGTAGATGGCAATAGGATAGCCCCATATTACAATGGACCAAAAACATAATCGGCGAGGCGTGGGTGTACCTACTGTGGGACTGAGTCCTGGGTACACCTCTGTCTACTGCTTTAGAGAATCATGTTATGTTTTATTTATATACCTAAGATCTAAATGAACGTGGATATAAATACATGAATGCAGAACTCTCATCTTAAGAAGTGCCTAAGTGCATATTTAGAGAAGTGAGCCTTCTACGTCAAACCCCTCAATGTCTTCCCCACTGCCCCGCTTAAAAACCTATAACTTTAAATGGATCTCTTGCTAAATATGCATTGATTATGATTTATTCTGTTAGGAAATCAACGCTAAGTTGGAACCCAGGAATTTGAAAATTACTTCGTCTAAGGCCAAGCAATTAATGTAATATTTTCTCCAGTTTCCAGAATAAAACTGGTATAGAAAATGCTATTTTAGCATAAAGTTAGTCCTAGCTGAATTATAAATAAATAAAGCCATCTCATTATGTGGCCGTGTAGTTCCCGGCTACATAATAGGGGCCATCCGTTTCTCATCCCATGGGAACCGTGAGACCCGGCACAGGGACTTATTTGGAGAGTGGGCATCATCGTTCTCCGTTTCCGAGTATTCCAACTACTGCAATCACCAAGACGCCTGCCATGCATGCAAAATCCCCCCGTATCAAGGGAGACAGGGATTCATTTTTAAATATTTTATTATGAATTACGTACTATCCCACTGCAGGGCATCGCTTCTCTTTCCAAGATTGATTTATAATCATCATCATCTAAGCCATAGGAGGTCCACTGCTGAACATTGATTGATTGACCAAGATTGATTGATGGTCATTAATTGAGATGGCTTTCATAATCATTAGCCGTAAGACAGACATCCATTGCTGAACATAGGCCTCCCCCATAGGTTTCCATCCAATACGTCTGTAAGCGGCCTGCATAAAAGCGTGATCCTGCTGTCTATCAGGAGGAGGACGTCCCACATGTACTAATATATCCTAAACAAATCAATGAATGATCAAATCTCATACCCGATGTATGATCCCAGCTAAATGTAAATGCTTGATGCCGCAGAGCATCTGGTAGAGCAGATAGCTCATCCTCTCGTGGTCCAGGTCCATCTGGATCACGTGGCAGAGGTTCGCGTCCATCAGCTCCATCACCAGGTACACGTCTTGGAACTCTTCGAGGCTGCGTTGCGGCGTGAACGCGTTTAGTAGACCGATTATCTGAAATAAGGGGACATTTGTATGAAGAGCCTGAGAATCTTAACATCATAACATACAATCACGCCTTTGTAACAAAAGGTTAGGCAGAGATGTACCCAGGTCTCAGTCCCATAGAAGGTACACCCACATTTCGCCAGAATGTTATTAGTCCCATGTAATAAGGGACGAGCCTATCTACTCCTATATAGCCTATCGTATATCTATCCTATATACCTATCGCCATCTACCGGGCACAGTGTCAGGCTCCTGGCTGTCATAGGGATAATTCCTAATGCGAAAATTCATATGACCTGGGGATCGACCACTACGCTGCCGAGGCAGTCTGGTAACCTATTATAAATTTGATCATAGCACCGTATAACTTCTTCGGTGGCGTAGTTGTTCGCAAGCGCTAATGCCGATCATGAGGTCCCGGGATAGATCCCCAGGTCAGGCCAGAAGTGTTATTAGATTTTCCATGAGTAATTTTCTTAATGCGAGTCATATTTACTTTGAACACAAACACTACAAAGTGTTTTAATCGTCAGGAATAAATAGTATGTATACCCAAAAAAAACCGATAAATGTTCGTTAATTCAATGGTATAATGACGTTTCTTATAATAAAATCCCAAAAGAGATAACTGAGCCTCATTTTAGCTTATTTTAATAAAATAATTTGTAGAAAAAGTATTAGAGAATGATAGAATAGGATGGACGCATTAAATTTTTTGTGCAATTTTCGAAACTCAATAATCAGATTAATTGAAGGTTATTCCTCTGGTAAATGATTTCAACAACATTATTTGGTAATGTAACAACTATAAGTTCGTGCTTCGTGATCAAATAATTAAAATTCTGCGAGTTACTCTTATTAATTCCACGCCATCTCACTCCGAACTGTAATTAGCTTAGTTGTATTCAGAATCACGATCTAAATTTTGGTAGAGATTAAAGTTTCAAAATACATTACAACAATGACAAAACAAGGTGGTCTACGTTGGGCGTCATTAGCACAAAGTTGTGCCAAATGGCGGGCGACATTTTCAGACTTATTTATCACTAGCTATGCCCCGCGGTTTCACCTGCGCAGACATCGTTCCCGTGAGAATATCCGGAAAAAAAATACCCAATGTGTTGTTTCAGATGGTACCAATATTTCAGCCCAATCGGTTCAGTAGTTTTGGCGTGAAAGAGAGAAACAAACATACATCCATCCATCCATCCTCAATCCTCACCAACTTTCACATTTATAATATAAGTAGGATTCATTCTGTCTCATAAGTTAGGTGAACCAAGTTAATGTAATTTCATTTGTAGGCACTTTTTTGTAGATCCTGGACTAACAGACTGACGTCTTCACAGCGCCTGAATTCTCGGGTCGGACCAAAGAAATGCTAGTAATTGAACAAAACATGGCTATGTACATAACATTTGTCAAATAAAACGTGTAAGGTAGCTATTATCTCCATATTTCCACAGGATCAATTGACTATGCGGGTAAAACCCCGGGGCACAGCTAGTTCTTAATAATTAATTAAAGAATACTTACATTTTTGTGATTGACCAATTTCATAAGTTTGAATTCACGATACGCCCGCTTCGCGTGTGTGACATTCTGAAACGGCCGCGATAACTTCTTGATGGCGACATTTTGTTGTGTTACTGTGTCGTACGCAGCGCTGTAACAAATAATAAACATAAATAAGACTAAAGAATAACGTTATTTGTCTTAATTGTACGAAAGTAAAACCAAGGTGATAATACGTTAGTTCAATGATTCCATGCACATTGCACATGATCCCCTGGTTTTATTTAGTTATTAGAAAATACCCCAAAATTATTCAAAATAGATATAAACATTGTTAGGATCTTTTAGAATGAGGAAGGAGGAGTTAAAGGTACAAACATGTATGAGGAGAAATTTAAGAAAATAGTGTTGAGTTTCATGCGTCGTACGTGTCAGCTAGTGAATTAAACACAACCAATATGTTTTATATAACAATTTGAATCTGTATTTTATCTGATTATGAAAAATCGGGATACGAAAAATTTGTTATATGAATGGTATGGTGAGTAACAAGCGCAAAACATTGAAAGCGTCCGTCATTGCAAAGGGCGCCATTTGCATTGTTAACAAAATGGCGCCGTTCCTTACCACACTATGCCCTGCGCGCCGGCGCCCCGACTCACGAGCTCAGTGTACCGCGCCGGTACAGTGAACACCGTGTCGCCGAGAGCCACCGAGTAAAACTCAACCATTTCTACTGTTCTACTCGATCAGCTATAAAGAGAAATAAATCACATTGGTGTCGACGCCTGGACGAGAGATACGCCTTTAAAGTAGTTTTTAGAAGTCGTCAGAAACACTTGCCATTCATTCATAAAAGAGTAGTACAACAAGGAATAGCAATATTTGTTACATAATTATGTAATAAATATTGTTCTGGACTTCAGAGTGTAGTGTGGTATGGATGTGTGCAGTATACATGCAAAAATACTATATTAAAACTATTGGCAATAACCTACAAGAGAGTTAAATAACTATCCCACGATTCACTATATAATATTATTCGCATGCATGCTTATCACAAAAATTCTAGATCATATTATATGACAACATATAAAATGATTCAATGAAGCCTTGAAACATTGTTGTAATAAAATTGGAAATTTTATGTCCATACCATAAGGTGAAGGTCGTAAAGATTGGAAAAGATGAATAAATCTTGCTGTGTAACGTTACCGTAGGCACTTACATACTTATTACATGCCTAAAGCTATTGAAATAAAATCTTATGTAATATCAAAGATTACCTTTGATTTTTAGTATAACGTAAGTACTTACTTGCAACACCTGCCTATTGTGAGGAAACTGGGGCATATTTACAGTCAAAGAAATAAAGTGCCAATTTATCACCAATCAACAAAAAAGCATCATTTTCCACCATCACAAGTAAAACGCCTTATCAGTAAGCTCAAAATAGCGCAACGAGCTATGGAAATGTCTATGCTCGGGATTTCTTTGCGAGATCGAGTCAGAAATGAGGAGATCCGTAGAACGAAAGTTACTGACATAGCCCAACGGATTAGCAAGTTGTTGAAGTGGCAATGGGCAGGGCACATAGCACGTAGAACTGATGGCCAATGGGGCCGTAAAGTTCTCGAATGAAGACCACGGACTGCACTAAGCGCAGCGTAGGACGTCCTCACACAAGGTGGACAGACGATCTGATAAGTACGGCAGGAGCGCGCTGGATGCAGGCCGCTTACAACCGGACTGGATGGAAATCTAAGGGGGAGGCCTATGTTCAGCAGTGGACGGCAAACATATATATTTTACATCTATTTTACATTGCGCAAAACGAAGGCGCCATTTGCCTCACGCACGAATAAGGCGCCATTTTCACCAGATCTTTTATAGAGGAGGTTTTTATAGCATGACTTACCATACAATCCCCTGCGCGCCGGAGCCAATGGGCTTCAAGTTCTGGTAGCGTTTGAGTATTGTGAAGCGTGTGTCGCCGACCTCGACGGTGTAGAAGTGAGGGTGTCGCGGCGGTGCCGACATGGCGGTCGCTGGAGCCGCGTGGGGCATCTACCACCCCTACCTGTAGGAACGAGTTACTTAGACAATTATTGGGAATATAGGACAAGTAATAGGGTCGTTACACATCTGACGGAAGATACGTCGCGTCTTATCGGTCGCGTAACGTCAGATCAGACAAATTATGTATGATAAAACATTCAACCTTGTACACTCAACCGATGATGTGTTAGTAATACCGATGGT
Organism: Hemistola chrysoprasaria; assembly: GCA_947063395.1. Taxonomy (NCBI): domain Eukaryota; kingdom Metazoa; phylum Arthropoda; class Insecta; order Lepidoptera; family Geometridae; genus Hemistola; species Hemistola chrysoprasaria. The sequence goes on from OX346724.1 coordinate 982,213, forward strand.
ACGCTCGACGTATCTTCCGTCAGATCTATAACGACCGTTAATGCGCTAAAAAACTTGCTTCACTTTGAAGAGAAAAGTGCTAAATTCATTTTCAAGTGTTAAGTTTGACTTTTTTCCAATGCGGCTAACATGCCCAGTGGAGAGTTATAGTGTAAAAGGGACAGCAGATGCATTCTGTTTCATTCAACTTTTCTAGATGTACTTGATAAAATACTCCTTATAGAAGTTAGTGTCCATATATCGCTTGTGTGAGTTATTGTCGACAGCCTCGCTGGCTCAGATGGTAGTAACTCTGCTTTCTGTGCCGCAGGGCCCGGGTTCGATCCCCGGCCAGGTCAAACATTTGTGTGTTATAAGCTTATATAAGTATGTATATCGGTCATCTGGTTACCATAGTACAGGCTGCTAGCCTAGTTTGGGACCAGATGACCGTGTGTGGAAGTTGTCCCATATTATTATTATATTATATTATTGTCTATCGGCGTGGTGCGCGTGTGTGTGCTATCACAGGATCAGTCGTGCAGCCCAGTGGTATAGTGGTATAGTTCGACGCAAAAGAGTAGAAACGGAACTAAATTAAAGTGTATGTATTGATGAAATTGTTTTTACTCTTGTAAAAGACTTTTTACTCTTGTACTCTTTTGTGTCGAACTATACACAAGATGATTATATACTTACTTGATAAAATACTCCTTATAGAAGTAGAGTAGTGTCCATATATCGCTTGTGTGTGTTATTGTCTTGCGGCGTGGTGCGCGTGTGTGTGTGTGCTATCACAGGATCAGTCTTGCGGCCGGGTGGTACACTTCACTAGGTGATTACGTCTGAAAAAACAAAGTATAAGCCTATTATCATAGAGCATTTGGATTTGGAACGCGAGTTTTCAAGTGTCGCCCTTCTCTTCTACCGGGATACATGAACTGTTTGTAGATCACTTAGTCTATAAAAATAAAAAATGTTTGTGTGATTATGTAAATGTGATATAAAATGTTTGTGTGATAATGTAAATGTGTGTTGTATTTTAATTCCTACATATATACATACAGTCACGCCTTGTTCCCGTTGGGGTTGGCAGAGACTATTTCTTTCCATTTGCTACGATCCTGACATACAACTTTCGGTTCTTCCACTTTCATCACATTCTTCATGCATGCTCGTTGGTTGTAGATACTTTCGACCTGGCCTTTTTTAAATTCCTGTTTACGTCAAAACTCCCGCGTAAACCAGCATAAAAATATTAGAAGTAGCCAATTTACTTTAAACCGCGGTCTTGTAGGCGGTTTATACCTTTGGCTCGCCGGCTCGTTGAAGTGCCGACGGTTTTAATCGCCAATGGATCACCCCCTTTATACTTATTTTATTACGCTCAAACTCGAACTCAAAATGATTTATTCAAATAGGTCGGTCTGACACTTTTTCACGTCAATGAAAATAAACAGTAATAAGTCTACAGTGCGTTCGGAAAGATACCTCTACAAGAAGAATGCACAAGAAACTTGTAGGCCTTAATTTTTTCAACTGATAGTTTCACAATATTTGGATTGGTTACATTCCTATGAAGAAGTTTTAGTAGAAAAGTATATTTTACATAGGTTTTGAATTTACCCTCTGAGAGCCCCGTTATCTCTTTTGGAATTTTATTACAGACTTTTTATTTGTTTTAGATAATCTAACGTGCGTAAAAAATCTCAAAGATGTATAAGGATAGTATAGTATGGTCAGTATGTTTATTTTTTTGGAGAATTCTCTCAGAGATTCGCGTGATAGGAATCTTTTGCAGGGGGCCGCCTGGGGAAGTACCTTTGCCAGTTATTCATCCGCCAAGCAGTAATGTGCAAACATTACTGTGTTCCGGTCTGAAGAGAAATGTTACCAGCGAAATTACTGGGCATTACGAGCTAGGACGATCATATATCATAGGAGAGAGTTTCAACAATTAATATCTCAGGATGACAGGCGCAGAGCAGCGAAGAATTTTTTGTTTTTAAAACATGGGTGGCACTGTGTCTGATCACACCTGATTTGCTCGTCTTGTCACTCACTATCATAAAAAAAGTAATAGCATTATTGAATTATTATCTCAATTTAACACGGTATGGATGCAAATAGCTGCCCAGAACGTATGAATTTCACGTGTCAATTCGGAATCAAAAGTGAGTGAAATTATCTTTCTTCGTCACTGTAATTAAGTCCGTGCCTCACCACTATCTTTAAGAAGTCAAACTTGACACGGTTGGTTTACGTACAGATAAGGCTTGACTTGGGGTGCTATCCATATCTACTGTCGCAGCAACATTTATATACTAACTACGTAGCAAGAATATTATTAATTACAACAAATCGTATCGAATTTACCTGACCAAAAATATGGCATTTATCGACGATATGTGGGTCTTGTGGGTATTCAATACTGAAGTGAAACACAGCTTGTTCGACAAACGACTCATTTATTCACTCACCAGTGAAGGGTAGTTGACGATCTGAATACCCTCAGATTGATTAATATTTAAAACTAATACAGGCATAGGTATTTAGGTACTGTGAATATACTACAGATACGATTACGAAAGCCGAAATTCGTGCTAGACAAAGAAAACTGCCAGGCAACTTTTATTGGTAATTACAACATACAATCACGCTTTTTCCCGAAGGGGTAGGCAGAGGTGTACCCAGGACACGGTGCCATAGTAGGTACACCCACATTTCGCCAGTATGTTAGGTCTCATGTAATAGGGGGCGAACCTATTGCCATCTACCGGGCACAGTTCCAGGCTTTAGGCAGTTATTGAGATAAATTCTAATGGAAAAATCCAATAATTAACACTGCCTGACCTGGGCATCGAACCCGGGACCTCATGATCGGCAGACGATCTTGCGCCCACTACGCCACCGAGGCAGTCACATTCTGTAGTATGCATTGGCATTCTATAGTCCTACTAATATTATAAATGTGAAAGTTTGTGAGGATGGATGGATGGATGTTTGTTACTCTTTCACGACAAAACTACTAGACCGATTGGATTGAACTTTTGTATGTAGGTAGCTTAGACCCTGGAATAACACATAGGTCTTTTTTTTTTCCGATATACCCACGGGAACGAAGTCTACGCGGGTGAAACCGCGGGGCACAGCTAGTATGTTATATGATTTAAAAATTCACATAAGTTAGTCTAGAATGAGACTCCTAGATTCCTTAAAATCTAGGCCTAGAAAGAATGTTAATGCATAGGTTTACCGCCTCAGACATGCCCGTGAAGCGCCAAATTTTCGCGAATATTTGTCAAACCACGTTTTATTTATTGAACGGTAGCTGAATACTGATTTGCCTGTAAATCCTAGGTCAGGGATAGATTGCATATTATTGATTCCATTCAAAATATTTTATGGTTTTTGCGATGACTGTAATACTTTTATTTGACTAGATTTTTATTTCAACATCAAGGTATAATAGGTATACTGCTGGAACAAGAATCTTTAGTTTTTAGTTCCGATTTTTAGTGTCAAAAACAACATGCACAGTGCACCGCCCTCCCGCCCGCAAAATTGCAAGCAAAGAGGAAATACTATTAGGTATTATTTTTGTTAGTGACACCATTCATACTCGTATATCGGAACTAAAACCAAAAGATTTCTTGTTCCAGAAGTCTACACGATACATATATATTTATTATAGAATTAGGTTTCATTTATTTACTTCGGTTACTCTCAGTTTACAATTCAAAAAAAAAACTCAAAAAATACTCGAACAGATTTATTCAAATAGGTCATAATCTGACACTTTTGCACATCAATAAGGATAAACAGTACTGAGTCTACCGTGCGTTCGGAAAGATACCTCTACAAGAAGAACGCACAAGAAACTTGTAGGGCTTAATTTTTTTCAACAAATAGTTTTACAATATTTGGTTTGGTTACATTCGTTTTCTTTGAAGGTGCCGCGAGGCGGCTATGCAGAAGTTTCCAGGCATCTTTGTCCTCTATGTACTGGTTGACTTTATAATAAGCCTTCTTTATTATTCCATTATTTATTATGTATGTTATGAATTAAATTATTTATTATGTATTTAGCGTTTAACATAAGATATAATATGAAATAGAACAATGTCGTAATCAAGTAATTGATGTCACATGTCTCGCGCACCTTTTCCTAAACTGAATAAAGAAACATATAACATCTGCAAATATTAATTTGCAGATGTTATATGTTTTAATTAAGAAAATTCTCGCCCTTGTATTATGAAGCCATCTTGAATAGCGAGGAAAATGAATGCAAGATATTCACGAGTGGCGAGTGCCGGGGACGGGAGTGCCCGTGACGTAAATGTCAAGCCTTTAGCGAGTGGGCTTGTTACTGACGTCTCTGTGCCCTTTGTGGCATGCAAACGGTTAACCAGGTGTAAACATTGGACTCTGCCAATAAACATAGTTAGGGAGTAAATAGAAACAGAGTTATAATGGGTTTAAGCGCCGTGTGTTACACGATACTTTTCACTACGATCTTGTGAAATTATTAATTTCATCAAAACATTTTGGCTAATATCCTATACGTGCGACACCAAAAAAAGATAACCTCGTTGGTGAACGTTTTCTAACTAAATCTATGTTTTCTAAGTAGACGCACTCTTTCATCAAATGTTTTTATGTTTCGCAACTTTGTAGTGCAATAGAAAGAGACGACACGCTGCAATCGATTTGGCATTCAAATCCACATGTAGCCATTTTTATTTCAAAATTAAGCCAAATCACACGCGATGGGCACCAGAATGGTTCATTTATTTATGACTCGGGAGCAATTAGTTGAAATAAAACAGCTTCATTGGGCCGAGGCATCGCGCCATCCCTTGTTGGTAACAGACAAAATATTTTACATAAATTTACTTTATCCCCTAGAGCTTCAAAAGTTATTTTAGACCGCTCTGGTACGCAACAATGACGGACTTTTTGAACAAAAGGAGTGAAATATATTTAATAATCTCATTGTACTTTGATATATCATGATATATATACCACAACGAACTGAAAATATTGTTCCAGGGTTGACCCTGGCAGGGTTGTTAGTTTATTTTAACATACTTTATTACTTTGATCCTGAGAAACAATTCAACGTCATTGCTTTGAACATACTCGTACCAAACAGCCTGATCCGCGGGATTACTATGTTTGCAATAGTACGAGGGGAGGTCAAAAAGTTCGCGGAATGAAAGGGAAGGGGGGTGAATTTAAACATGAAATTATTATTCCTTTTCAATATATTCTCCATTAACCCTAATACACTTTTCAGACCTTTCAAATAATTAGTTTATACCTTCGAAAAAAAATGATTTGTCAAGGCCTTCAAAATAAGCAGATATTGCCGACTTCACTTCATCGTCATCAGTAAATTTCTTTCCACGAACCTCTTTTTTCATGTTTGGGAACAAATAATAATCACAAGGGGCCAAATCTGGACTATAGGGAGGGTGGTTTAAAGTTTCGAAGCCGCACTTGTGTAAGGCAGCCATCGCAACATGACTCTTGTGAACGGGTGCGTTGTCGTGCAAAAGGAGCACACCTCGAGACCATTTTCCCCTTCTCTTTTCTTTAATTGCTACTTTTAATTTTTCCAGTAGTGTAGCGTAGTACTTCCCCGTGATATTGACACCTTTATCTTTATAATCGATCAATAAAATCCCCTTGGAATCCCAAAAAACTGTAGCCATAATCTTTCCGGCCGATTGTGACACCTTAAACTTCTTGGGCGGTGCTGCGCCTTTTTTGTGCCACTGCATTGAGTCCTGCTTCGAATCAGGTTCATAGTGATGAACCCAAGTTTCATCTCCAGTCACAATTCGGTTCAGAAATTCATCCCTGTTTTCACTACACAGCTCCAAAAACTCGCACGAACACTCGACGCGCTGCTGTTTTTGAAGCGCTGTGAGCATTCTCGGTACCCATCTTGCACTGACCTTAGACATGCCAAGATGGTCATGGAGAATATTCAAAATGGTCGTAGATGATACTCCAGTCATCTCTGCGATTTGTTTCTTCTTTAGGCGTGCATCTTTTAGAACAAGTTTTTCAACTTTTTCAACAATGTCTGAGGACGTTGCTTCAATTGGCCGACCTGAGCGCTGATCGTCTTCAATTGAGTCTCTGCCTTGCTTGAAAAGACTATGCCACTTGTAAATCATTGTTTTTCCAGGGCAGGAGTCCCCGTAAACGGATGACATTTCTTCCATAATGTTCTGAGGTGCTTTTCCTTGCTTAGTGAGAAACTTAATCACGGCACGATACTCAATTTTCTCCATAGTTGATATTTTCTACCCGATTGACTTGTTTATCCAGTGATATCTCAAAGGTTTATGAACCGATTGGGCTGAAACTTAGTATTTATAATTGTATTGAGTCAACAAGTAGCGACAGGTAAAAATAACTACCCCCTCCCCTCTCTAAACCCTCCATTCCGCGAACTTTTTGACCTCCCCTCGTAAACTGCGCAATTTATTTCTGTCGCATCGCTATTTCTAAGTTCATAATAACCCCGCGGGTGCAGTAGTTAACATAATCACGCCTATTTCCTAAAGGGGTAGACAGACGTGTACTCAGGTCATAGACCCATAGTAGGTACAGGCACACCCCCACTTCGCAAGGTTCAGTAGTTATCGCGTAAAGAAATAGCCAACACTTTTACACATACATATTTACCTTTACAAACCAACCATATATCCATACCATTTTTCGCATTCATATAAAATAAAAAGCCTTATTATCCGCATAGCATCGACTCGCTCCAGTTACTGGCGCGAGTGCTTGACACGGTTGTGCCACTCGACCGTTCTAGCGCAGGTTCAGCTGCATTGCTACATTGTACTGCGCTCTGTACTTCGTACTAAAATGTATTTGGAATCAGTATTCGAAATACATTTTATACCGGGTGAAACGCCATTATGTCAGTACATAATGGCGTTTTACCCGGTTTTACTACAGAGAGCGTTTTACCACGCATTTTCAATGCACAGAGAATGTCCTGATTTTTTTGGTGACGATTTTGAAAATACTATACAACAAATGTGGGTCTTTATACTTGAGATTGGATAGGATTAATTGCAGTTTATGATGCTTTTTTTATGATAGTAAGTGACAAGACGAGCCAATCAGGTGTCTGATGGTAAGCATCATGATTGCCCATATCAGACACAGCTCCCAGCATTTTAAAATTCCAAATTCTGCGCGGCACTGCACATTGTTCAATTTAATTTGTACAATTTTATGATTTATTTAGGTACCTATCTATGTTTACAGATAATATTATAATTAGCAACGAGCTAGACTTATCTCCTTACTTTTCTTCCTGACTGTACACCACAATTCGATTTTGGATCGCGTGGGTAATAAAATCATAAGGTAACCTATATATAAATTATGGATCTCATGGGAACAAATGTTCGAATATTATTTTTACGATAACAATAGACTTAGATCGAAGGGAACGAGCCATGTTTTCGAGTGTGTCTACGGCGTATTCGGTCGAGTTGACGACAAATCTTATATCTCTACTTAGTTTCTAAGAGGTAAAGGTTAAAGGGTAGTTAAGTTTATTCCTGAATACTCAATTTTATATAATTTGCTAATGAAAGAAAGAAAGAAAATAATTTATTGAGACATATCACACATTTCATACACAATAGTTTAGAGTACATGTAGAAATAAAGTATATGTCCCAACACGGTTCCAACTCATCATGGTGCTGGCTGTAAACAGCCAGCGCTGGTCTTCCGTTGGAACAGCATGGTGACGTTACGGACATTCTATAAGTAGTACAGTAGATTATAATATTTTTGGTAATAACTTAACTATGGGAACTAGAAATAGGTACACCAAAATACACTTAATTAATTAATGAAATATTAAATGACCATTTAGACAAAAATTATGTATTTTAATTAAGTGTATTAACCTCTTAGCAACCTTATGAACGGGGACCTCTTAGCAGTTTGACACAATCCTATGGAAAATTTACTAAATCGATGTTTTGTATTCCCCTGTTTCCTCCGAATATAGTAAACCTATTTGATATATTTATATCCTGATATTTTACAGATGAAGTATGCCCTTATCATTTTATTTTTGTTTATAAACTCAATTTTTTTTGTATTGAACGTCTAATCACGCGAGTAAAATAGGATTTTTGGAAGTTCATTATGAAAAAACCAAAGGTTTATGGGAGAATCTAAAATGACAAGAACATAGGTTACTGCACTATAAAAATATCAGGATATAAATTTATAGAATGGGTTAATTATATTCGGAGGAAACAAAACATCGATTTGGTAAAATTTTAGTAGGATTGTGTCAAATTCCTAGAAGGCCGCGTACGCTCTTAATGTATTTTTTATTTATTTATAACCGAACATTTTGTGTGTTTGATGTCATCTGATGCAAATATTCTAAAACATAATATAACAAAATAGTTTCTATAACATATGGGTATATAATATACGTGAGCCGCATGGACCCGGAGAGATGAGCAAAGGTTGCGACGGTGTGGGTGTCAAGTGACGAACATAGGCGTCGAGGCCGATAGAAAGCGGTGGCGCGACTACCTTACTGCATATAATAACAACTGGGAGACACTGGCATAAGATAGGGGAGACCTTTGTCCAGCAGTGGGACATAAACATAACATACATTCACGCCTTTCTCCCGAAGGGATAGGCAGAGGTGTACCCAAGACTCAGTCCCACAGTTGATACACCCACATTTCGCCAGTATGTTATAGGTCCCATGTGATAGTGGGGGCGAGCCTATTGCCATCTACCGGGCACAGTTCCAGGCTCCAGGCAGTTATTGAGATAATTCCATGGAAAAATCCAATATTTAACACTTTGCCTGACCTGGGGATCGAACCCGGGACCTCTTGATTGGCAGTCGAGCAGTGGGACATTGTGTGGTTAAATAAAATAAAAACAATAATATCTGATCTGAGGTATTGTATCTGACGTACCTATTTAAATAAATATCGAAAGAATTCTTGTATGTATTGATGGTCGTAGGTACGTAGTATATGTATGTATATATTATGTTTAATAATAATAATATATAATATGGGACTTCCACACACGGTCATCTGTTCTCAAACTAGGCTACAAGTAAACCTGTACTATGGTAACCAGGTGACTGATATACATACTTATATAAGCTTATAACACCCAGACACAGATCAAACAGACACGCTCATGCACACAAATGTTTGACCTGGCCGGGAATCTACCCAGAGCCTGCAGCACAGAAAGCAGGGTTAATACCATCTAAAACTGTGTATAAAACTATTCTCCCAAGCAATTACGTAACACTTTCAGAATTCCCTCGGACCTCGGCCAAAATCCCAATTCCTCGGCTCGTAGGCCATGAGTTTCGACATTTATCCGCAGATGGCGTAAAATACCACCTCGGTTTAACCCCTGAATAAATGATCGCACCTCCCTACATCCCTACATCTCAGGCATCACCACACAACATGAGAAATGCAGAAGGCCATCTTTGATTTTGCGTAAAAAATACGAGAAAGAATGGTGAATACGTGCAATACGAAAAAAAACTATTTTAAATATAAAAAAGAAAATAATAATAGTACATTAAGATACAAGTGTGCTAAGTTGAACATCATAGCGGATAGTTCAAAGCACACGTGTTTCATACGATGTTTTTCAACACCCTTAGGTTAAGATTATAAGATAAGATCGGTAAGATCTTGTAACTGCTATTCTTCGGTAGATGTTGACATTTTTAATAAATTATAGTAATTAAAAACCACGCAATGAAAATTTTTGTATAAATTCTTAATCAAATGAAATCTAATGAAAATGGCATGATGTTTTTTTTTTCACGTTCCGCGCTCACACCTGCACTGGTATATACGTATTAAAATATAATAAAAACAAAAAAAAAATTTTCCATACACAAATGAAGGTTAATTTGTTGTTAAAATATATAGTTACTAGCTGTGACCCGCGGTTTCACCCGCGTAGTCTTCGTTCCCGTGGGAATATCGGGATAAAAAGTACCCTATGTGTTATTCCAGGGTCTAAGCTACTTACGTACTAAATTTCAGCCCAATCGGTTCAGTAGTTTTGGCGTGAAAGAGTAACAAACATCCATACATACATCCATACTTACAAACTTTCGCCTTTATAATAGTACTAGCGACCCGCCCCGGCTTCGCACGGGTAGCAGAAGTAGGTATAGTGGACGTTTATCAGGAGTAAATTCGTGATACATTGTATTTTAATAAATATAACCCTAATGGTTTACGCAGCGCACGCAAATTAATGACTATTTCTGTTACAATGACCAAACCTTAACACATGTTATAATTTATCGTGGGCTATTTAAAAGATATTGATGAGTACTACAAACCCCTAGTACATTATTTTACTCTACCACAAATAGTTTTCACACCGCATGAAAAATAATCACTGCTTCAATTATTGTGACTAAACCAAAATAGATGGATATAATCTATGTATACTGTTTTGTAGGTATTGATAAGTACTACAAACCCTAGTACATTACTTTACTCTACCACCAATAGTTTTCACACCGCATGAAAAATAATCACTTTTTCGATTATTGTGACTAAACCAAAAAAGATGGATATAATCTATGTATACTGTTTTGTAGGTATTGATAAGTACTACAAACCCCAAGTACATTACTTTACTCTACCACCAATAGTTTTCACACCGCATGAAAAATAATCATTTTTTCGATTATTGTGACTAAACCAAAAAAGATGGATATAATCTATGTATACTGTTTTGTAGGTATTGATAAGTACTACAAACCCCTAGTACATTACTTTACTCTACCACCAATAGTTTTCACACCGCATGAAAAATAATCACTTTTTCGATTATTGTGACTAAACCAAAAAAGATGGATATAATCTATGTATACTGTTTTGTAGGTATTGATAATTAATACAATCCCCTAGTACATTACTTTAATCTACCACCGATAGTTTTCACACCGCATGAAAAATAATCACTGCTTCGATTATTGTGACTAAACCAAAAAAGATGGATATAATCTATGTATACTGTTTTGTAGGTATTGATAAGTACTACAAACCCCAAGTACATTACTTTACTCTACCACCAATAGTTTTCACACCGCATGAAAAATAATCACTTTTTCGATTATTGTGACTAAACCAAAAAAGATGGATATAATCTATGTATACTGTTTTGTAGGTATTGATAAGTACTACAAATCCCTAGTACATTACTTTACTCTACCACCAATAGTTTTCACACCGCATGAAAAATAATCACTTTTTCGATTATTGTGACTAAACCAAAAAAGATGGATATAATCTATGTATACTGTTTTGTAGGTATTGATAAGTACTACAAACCCCTAGTACATTACTTTACTCTACCACCAATAGTTTTCACACCGCATGAAAAATAATCACTTTTTCGATTATTGTGACTAAACCAAAAAAGATGGATATAATCTATGTATACTGTTTTGTAGGTATTTATAAGTACTACAAATCCCTAGTACATTACTTTACTCTACCACCAATAGTTTTCACACCGCATGAAAAATAATCACTTTTTCGATTATTGTGACTAAACCAAAAAAGATGGATATAATCTATGTATACTGTTTTGTAGGTATTGATAAGTACTACAAACCCCTAGTACATTACTTTACTCTACCACCAATAGTTTTCACACCGCATGAAAAATAATCACTTTTTCGATTATTGTGACTAAACCAAAAAAGATGGATATAATCTATGTATACTGTTTTGTAGGTATTTATAAGTACTACAAACCCCTAGTACATTACTTTACTCTACCACCAATAGTTTTCACACCGCATGAAAAATAATCACTTTTTCGATTATTGTGACTAAACCAAAAAAGATGGATATAATCTATGTATACTGTTTTGTAGGTATTGATAAGTACTACAAACCCCTAGTACATTACTTTACTCTACCACCAATAGTTTTCACACCGCATGAAAAATAATCACTTTTTCGATTATTGTGACTAAACCAAAAAAGATGGATATAATCTATGTATACTGTTTTGTAGGTATTGATAAGTACTACAAACCCCTAGTACATTACTTTACTCTACCACCAATAGTTTTCACACCGCATGAAAATAATCACTTTTTCGATTATTGTGACTAAACCAAAAAAGATGGATATAATCTATGTATACTGTTTTGTAGGTATTGATAAGTACTACAAACCCCTAGTACATTATATTATTCTACCATCAATGCATTTCACAGCGCACGCAAATTTATGAATATGGTAATTATATTATGTAACACCTTGGTTCACAATATTTCAGTTTTCTTACGGATCCCCATTTTTTTTCAAAATCTCATATAGCCTATGGCACTCACACTGAATTAAGCTATCCATAAGTGAAAGAATTTTTAAAATCGGTCCAGTAGTTTCGGAGCCTATTCGTTACAAACAAAAAAACAAAAAAACAAAAAAACAAAGTTTCTCTCTTTATAATATTAGTATAGATAGTTAGCTTGTAAGGTGTTGGGTAGTGGCTTAAGTTTTTTTTTTATGATAGTAACAAGACGAGCAAGTCAGGTGCCTGATGGTAAGCATCATGATTCATCATGATTCCCATATCAGACACAGTGCCACCCAGTGTTTTAAAATTCAAAATTCTGCGCGGCACTGCACTGCGCCTGTCACCCTGAGATATGAGTTGTTTAATCTCGTCATTACCAGTAATTTTGCTGGTAACATTGCCTTTCACACCGGAACACCGGCAGTAATGTTAGCACACATTACTGCTTGGCGGATGAATAACTGGTAAAGTTTATCTGTAAATACTGCCGGCTATCTTCGAGATAATTTAACGAGGGTGGTGAAGTATTTTATAACAGCTAGGTACTTGTTACAATAATAATTTAAAATTATTTTCAATTATTTATTTACGGCGGAACATTAGTTTCCTTTTTGGCCACAATGATTTGTGATGATTCAAGGAAGATATGAAGATGTAAGTGAAATACTTTTGTGTGTACGAGTATGTGTGTACATGGTGTAGGTGTGTAGCCTGTATATCTATTTAAGGTTACTACACTTTTATCACTAGACTTTACCAATAGTCAAGATAACTACTATACAATCCTCCCCGTCTTCCCGTTGAGCTACAACTTGGGGCTCTTTAAAAGGAGAGTGAATTGAGTGTTGGTAAGGTCGGCCACATACTGGCAATACCCAGGTACATACAACCTACCTAGTTACCAGTACCTACCTTGTTCAAGTACATAGTATATAAGTATATTATTTAAGAACTAGAATATAAAATAATGTATTCTCATAATTTTTTTATTGTATTTTTTATTATTAATATCATTGACTCCCCCTGGTGTTGCAGGTATCGATAGGCGGCGCTAACCGCTCACAATCTGGCGGCCCGTCTACTTGTTTGCCGCGTATGGCATAAAAATAATATGTTTTCCGCGATCGAGATAACGACCCTTCTGTAGCAATGTTGTAATTCACCGTCAGGCCTCCAGGCTCCAGGGCTGCGCTCGTGCTCCCATTACCGCGCTGGAGCAAATCTCCGCCGAATTATGATGATTACACTCATTTCGTTGCTTATTCAGGACATTTCACTTACGCTTATACTTCTAGTCGACATGATTCACGATTACTGCTCTTAATATTAATATATTAAGAGCGTACATGGCCTTCTAGGAATTTGACACAATCCTATGAAAAAATTACCAAATCGATGTTTTGTATTTCCGTGTTTCCTTCGAATATAAAAAAGAGAAATGTGAATATAAGTAAAAACATTTTCCGAAAACGTTTTCGCTCCTTTTCTGTTTTTCCATAGAATGAAATTGTCATAGGCCGTTAAATATTTCTCCCGGGATTTCGTAGGTAATGGGTAATAAGTTTGTACGACGTTGTTAGTTCTATAGGTATAATGTTTCAGGAGTTAATGCATTGTCACTTTCATAACTCGACGTAGAACTCATTATTTTTGCAAAATACAAAATATGTACTAATTACAAGAACAGACGTAATTCTCGCGCTTTTGTTTTTTTTTTTTTTCAGTTAGCGCGGGTCTCCACACCTTGCAGCCAACATGTACCAGCCCCGGTAGCACAGTGACCAGGGAAAACGAAGTCCCTGGGGTTAGAACGAGATAGCAGATACAATATGGCGGTGGCATATGCAGTCTATATAGATATGTTAATACGGCGAGACTCGAGCCTGATTCCAGATTGAATATTTGTTCATAGTTAGCACGACGCCTGCCATAACAAGGTACCTACTACTTATCTGAATTATCTCTGAGTTTATTGAGCGCTCTCGGATGCACGGCTCTGTTTGAAGTCGTCAAGAGGTTGACTTGATTATAAAGGTTAACGCACACAGAAAGAGGGCGCGGGACGAGGGCTTGTCAGATCGGAAGTACGAATAGGAAAAGCATACTACCACCACACGCTGTTTGTGTACTGTTGTCGTCCTGTATATGTTACGCTTAAGAGAAAAAAATATGTGCGCACTGTAAAACATCCATATCGCGAAAATCGTGTTACGTTTTATATAAGAACGCCATTAAGCGTTTTGCTCGTCACAGAAAGACCACATAACGCATTTCGTGTCGTAGCTAGTGTGCCATACGTCTACAACACGTAGCAATGAAGAAAAGCCAATGCAAAGTTTTCTGAGCGTAACAGATATAAATACAAGGAATTAGACCCCTCCCGACCCGAAACTCGCCCACCACGCGTCCACGTTCTGTGTGCGCTGACCTTTAGTAATGAGCCCGCTAAAAACATAACAAATAATATTATGTAGAAGTATCAAAGCAAGGATCATCGAGCTTACAAAGGAAAATTAGTGCGGTAAATGAACACCAAGAGCCCAGTACCACAGAACAGATAATAATACTACGTATAGAATGGACACTGTCATCCGCCCACCAATCGGGCCTTCCTCACCCCGCGAGCGAGATTAGTAGTTATATCGTGACTTTAGTAGAATCGCTAAAGTGGGTCCAAACAGGGAGTAAAGAGGCTGGTTCAATTAATATAAAATTCAAATGAATTTCTGAAGTGTGCCGAAACTCAATTTGGAATTGCGAAATAAGTAATTTGCATTATAAAGTTGCAATATCCTGGTTACCCGGGGTTGTTACACCGGCATTAAGACGACGTATTTTAGCATTTTCATAGGATTGTGTCATATAATGTCCTTTTTAAAATTCACCAATAGATGATTATTTTTTATGCCATTAGTGGCAAAATACTGGCAACACCTCTGTGTTGCTGACCCTTCAACACTCTATTCTATCTCCTTTTGAAGAGCCCCATGTTGTAGCTCAACGGGAAGACCGCAACAAGGAGATCATTCCAGTTTGCACGTATGCGACAGAAAAGAACGTGAAAATCGCACAGCGTTTTGTATATTCTCCCTGTTTTCGTATCTGCGTTTACTCTCCATCAACAATTTCTATGAGAACGAGATTCTGTTGTGGGGGTCAGCCGCAGATATAGAAACTATCTTTATACTACAAAAACGTGCGATTCGTGCCATCTATGAGATGAGTCCACGCGAATCCCTGAGAAAATTCTTTAAAGAAATAACCATACTGACCCTACCATCCTTATACATCTATGAGAATATCATGTATGTAAAATTTACATAAATTCAAATTAAATAGTGACCTCCATAATTTGATTAATCTTACTAATATTATAAATGTGAATGTTTGTGAGGATGGATGTTTGTTACACTTTCACGCAAAAACTACTGAACCGATTAGGCTGAAATTCGGTATGTAGATAGTTTACACCCTGGAATAGCACATATACTTCATATCCCGATATTTCCACAATCGAAGACTATGCTGTTAAAACCGCGGTTACAGCTAGTCAGGGAATAAAGACAAAATAGCTGTACCTAGTTTTAGATTATCAAAAAAAATAAAAAGTAATTCATAGGAAATAATGAACGTTTCTATAATAAAATCCAGGCTCTCACAGGGGCTCTCCAGAGGGTAAATTCAAAACCAATATAAAATCTACTTCACTAAAGAAGACTTATTGCTAAGTCAACCAGTATATAGAGGACAAAGATGCCTGGAAACTTCTGCATAACTACGCGGTACCGCCACAAACAAACTTATGTATAACCAAACCAAATATAGTAAAACTATCTGTTGAAAAAATTAAGCCCTACAAGTTTCTTGTGCGTTCTTCTTTGTAGTATCTTTCCGAACGCACGGTAGACTCACTACTGTTTATCTTCATTGTTTCACGTGCAAAAGTGACAGATTGTAATCTAATTGAATAAATATTGTTGAGCTTGAGTTTGCCTAGCCCTCTGCGGAAAGGTCGTGATGTTATTTAACTCTATTTAGTAAATTCTCAAAGTATTTCACTTACCATAAGCTCAGTACAAGCATTTTGTTTACGATCACATTTGCTCCAGTCGACCATCTGGAACGAAGGAATTTGGATTAAAACTAAAACATTCACAATTCCATCAAAACTTAACTCAACACATCTAGATTAAATTCTTAACATCTTGGCATTTGTTAAATATTAGGATATAAACAGCTAACAACTAAGAGCATTTAAAACGGGAGTTACGCATACGGTGAGTCGAAGTACATGAACAATTTGCTCATTGTAGTATTATTATCTGTTCCGTGCTCATGTATCTGGGGTGGTATTACGAACATGAAATCGCGTAACAACAGCAGTATATTTTGTTGTCAAACGTCATTTTTTGTATTCCGTTTGACAGCATTAAGCAATTAAACGCTTTCCACACTTCTACTGCTGTTCGTAATAAGGGTCGGTTTGTAGTGTATTATGTGTAAATTATAGCCACGTGAGGCCCACACATATTTTTAAGTAACAGATCATTATGATCCAATATTCCTTATAGAGGCGAAAAAATTTTATATTCTGAATTTGTCTGGAAGAGATAGCTCAGCGATATGGCCACCAATTATTACACTGTCTCTAGTTTTTTTTTCATTTGTGTTAATAATCTTTTTGTATTGTGGTATTCAATAAAAGCAATATATATTATCTATAGGTTGTAGGTGCTCCATTAACGGTTTACCTTTGGCTCGTTGACGTTCTAATGGTTTTACTCGCCAATGGATCATCCCCTTTAAACACAACCTTATCAATACATGAAAATAATAATACTTAATAAGAATGTCTTATCACCAATCGTCAGCCAAAATACTCGTATAAAATCCATAAACCTAACGATCCACAAACGCATTAAGACGGAGAGTTTTCGAAGAGCTTCAATAGTTGCCACTTTAAAGAAATAGTCATAAGTATATTATGGGTATTATCATTTGGTTCTTTGTATGCAGCGAAACGAGTTAACGACAGCTTTCAACTTACTTAAAAGCTTATACGTGAAAGGTTCTGTGGAGCGAAGAAAACGTTGGTATTTTGGAGTTAATCGTCGCATTGTAAGAAAACCTTGTAGAAATCGATTGTTTGTTCAAAAAGTGAGTCGACATGCTGATAATAACCGTCATCATCATCACAGCCGTTGGAAGACCACTTCTGGACTCTCCCATAAGGGGGTGTTTTACTAAAGTGGGGGTGCCACGCTTGGCAGGCGGGTTAGTAAAAGGCATATAAATGCAATACATTGTTCCTTTCAAAATAGAGACTGTTTCAGAGACTAGAGACTGATCAAGAGGTCCCGGGTTCGATCCCCAGATCAGGCAAAGTGTATATATTGGATTTTCCAGAGGCTAGTTAATTTTAAAATTCGTCGCATTTGATAAATAGCAGATTCATAGCAGAATTGTGTACGCGTCGTTTTCCGTAATTCCGTACAATTTTTTTATGAAAAAGCGTCTGTCTGTCTGTCTATTCGCGATAAACATAAAATTACTGGACGGATTTTCTTACGACTTTCACCAATGGACAAATGGACGCCAATATTATAAGATATATATATCCAACTAATCTATCAAAATGTATATACAACGAAGTACCTTAACTTCTCTTCCCGTCTTACACGCATTCATAAATCACACTATAGCATACCGTACACATACACAGAGTTAGGGTTGGCACTTATTTGCTTTAACGTCCAGGGTTGGTCTATTGTAGCTCAATGGAAGAGATTGTTGCAAACACGCTCGCGATAAATGGAATAATGTTTGTCGTGGCAGGGCTGCCACCTGAGTAAAAATTGTAATTTTTTTTATTACCCAAATAAAAAATAAGGATTTCTTCTGCTAACATTTTAAGGTACAGCTAGTGCCTATTCAATAAAAAAAATAGTTTATTCACACTACTAGCCAAGAGAAACCGAAACCGCGTTCACTTCTGTGTTGTATCTTATTGGTGTGTCATTCCAGGGTCTAATCTATCTACATTACCTTTCGGCCACTACTGAACAACTGCTGAACTACTGAACCAATTATAACTTAACCAATCTGGTTATCTGGTTATTAATACAAGGCTTCTAGCCTAGTCAAAAAAGTTTATTAAAATGAGGTATTTTAATAAACTTCACCCCTTAAAGTGTAATGAAAGTAATTTAAATTACAAACAGCGGAGAGGGCGCCACTTCCCACCGCAGTTATTTTTAATGAGGCAACCCTTCATCGGAACTCGGGAAAATGCCAATAAAAAGTAAAAATGTTTTGTCAGGCTTCCCGTTGCCGTGGCAATGTGATTCGCCAATTTTCTGAATATTTTCCTCATTTTCGTTCGTTATTGTGAACAAGGTGCACGCAGACTACCTTGAGCCAAACGAAATGAATTTTAGAATTCTTTTTCATGAAAACCTATAAAATTCGCACACCACCGATTCGGACGGAGCCTTCACATTTTAAATAAATCATCTCAATGATTAATTTAAATGTCGAGGCTATCCAGCTCCTCGACAACACGGATCTAGTGGGACGACTTAAAAGGACTAAACTTTTCGAGTTAGTGCAGTAATGATGTTAGTGAAATGTACTTATTAGTGTAGTGATTATAAACAAGAACACATGAACAAAGTGTTTACCTCGCCTTAATAGAGACAATATTAAGGCGAATTAAGGATAACGTGTTAATGGACACTTTCTTAGTTTTAAATATTTACGTAGCAATATAGATAGATAGATTAACTCTTTATTATTACACTACAAACATGAAACCTTAAATTTAAAATACAATTATAACAAATAATGTTAGTTATAACTAAATTACTCATTAGCCTTAAAAAGGCTAGATTGTAATAAGATGGCAAATCTTTGTAGGTTTCGCCACATATAAAAAAATAAAAATTAAATTTAATTGCCTCGGTGGCATAGGTGGCACTACTGCTGATCATGAGCACAGAACAAATAATACTGCGTATAGAATGGACACTGTCACCAATTGGGCCTTACTCAGCCCGCGACCGAGATTGAGCTCACCACGAGCCCCGCTTCTATGGGAAATCATCTCACGCACACTCTTGCACGTGTACAAAACTCCATGTGTGCAGTGTCTGTGTAGTAGGTAGTTATAGTGTGGCTTTTGTATGGGATTGAGTCGAGTGTCCGGGGTGCGTCATGAGGTCCCGGGTTCGATCCGCAGGTTAGACATAAAGTATTATTGAGTTTTCCCATTATGAGTTTTCTCAATGTAGTCTGAAACTATACTCGGTTGATGACAGTAGCCTCGCCCCCTATTACATGGGACCAATATATATAACTTGCCAAATGTGGGAGTACCTACTATGGGACTGAGATCTTGGTACACCTCTGTCTACCCCTTCAGGAAAAAGGCCTGATGGTATGTAAATATGATTAATTTATTTATTTGAACTTTAGTCCGAAATAAACTATAACCGGTAAAATACAAAAAAGGACAATAAAATAGACTTGACATGGCCGGCTCCGGATAAGGATGTGAGTAAGTCAAGGGTCAAGAAGTCAGCCATATTTTGTGGCCATTAGAAACAATAATTATTCTTGTAATATAATGTCATTTTTAGGATTCCACAATTCCGTACCTCAGTAAAACCGAACGCATTAAATATATTATACTTAAAACGACAATAGCTATGTACTATGTACAAATCGTTTCACTCTTCACTCTATCGTTCACGGTATTTTATAAATTCCATGATATTCACCCACTTCCTAAAATAACCAATAAGTGAATTCCACTAAGTGAAGCTTTCAAATGATAAAGCTCTAACTAAAGGTAGGGCAAAAAAGTGGTACCTATTGTAGTCAGTTATGTCAGTTTGTAGGGTAGCTACTTGTACAAAAAGCATGTCGCGTGTCTACAGGACATTAAACATCAGCCATAAAATATTTAGATCGAATCTGACACCCGTGTACTAAAAAATAAAATTAATGCCTTATTTGTATTAATTACAGTAGGGACTCGATTATCCGGACCTTTGTTTTCCACATCTAATTGATATAATCATAATTCAAAGGTCAATGTTAGTATTCCGTCCTTAACGTATTTTATTGCTATGAAACAACCGTATTATGCAGCCAAATTCGTTATAATCACTTGCAACTACCCGTCAATCGAAACAATTTTCAAAAGAGAGAATAGGTAATTTCGCAAATAAAGTCCCTCTACAAATGCCACATCCGGCGGAATGGATGTTTGCGCCAGATATAATCTGTATGTAAATTGTCAATTCTCACGGCGGCCATATTGCCGACTGTCAAAACGTATTAACCCGGTCAATGGCGGACACGCTCGAGAATTACATTTATAATTTAAAGTGATCCAGTTAATTGAGTGGTTCAGTTGATCATTTCAATACAAATCGACAAACAGAATCGCAATTCAATTTGGAAGTGTTTGGGTTATTGGCCATTGGGCACGTGAAATGAATTGTAACCAATTTGTGTGATAGATCTCACGGGTTTGTGGGTGTGAAGTTATTCAATAAATTTGTATTAATGTACTACTCGTATTTGTAGATGATAAATTGGAGAGCCTATAATAGATATACAACTTTTGAAACCAAAATTTAACGCATGTGTGCATGTATCCCGTTTGTGCGTGTTTTCTCTATTTCACGCACACCTTGTGCGGTGAAGGCCCAGATTTAAGGTGCGCTACACGGTTCTGAAGTTCATTATGACAATAACATGTTTCCGAAAGTTTACAGTAAAAGTTATATAAAAGTCAAGTGGCTTTTGTCAGGAAGTCGGCAACTAGTCCTCTGTTACTCTTAGCACTAGTCAATTTTAAAAAAGTGCAGTAAAGTAAATAACAAAAACCCTAAACTCTACACCTCGTTCACGCTTTCCCAACAAAACAAGGCTTGCAACACCGCCTCCGGATGAATCTGGCAACGTCGCACACGTCACGGCCCAATTATGCAGTCCCCCTTGAACCGCCCGGAGCCCGGGGCACCCACACAGGCAGTTTCCCAGTTTCCCGCTGAATTGAGCGAGTATCGGTTTCTTGGCGATCAATTGTTATGCTTGCGGCGTGTTATACGCATTTCTCCTGCGAACTATATCGCGGTTATAAAAAGTAAGGCTAGTTTGGGGCGTGCCGATGAAAGATTTGTGGGAAAACGAAGGTGCAGCTACAGGGCAACTTTTGATGGAGGGATCGGTCGGGTTTATAGCTCAAAATTATTATTGAGTATACACTCGTCACTCGTAGCCCGTAAGCTTACGTTTATGAGTCTTTGAACCAAAAATTTGTGATCTGTTACTTAATTGATTTTAGTATTAAAAAACCACTAACCTAACTACACTACTGAACTACTGGAAGAGGTCATTTATGAGACAAAACCGCCAATTTTGCACAAATAAGTACACCTAACAGCCTCGGTGGCTTAGTAGGCGCAAGCTCGACTAGAGATCATAAGGTTCCCAGTTTGATTCCCAGGTCAGGCTAAGTATAATTGTTTTTTTTTTATTAATTACTTTAATGACAGACTGTCCCGGTAGCACAGTGAGCAGCGAAAACGAAGTCCCAGGGGGTTAGAACATAACATAACATACATTCACGCCTTTTTCCCGAAGGGGTAGGCAGAGGTGTACCCAGGACTCAGTCCCATAGTAGATACACCCACATTTCGCCAGTATGTTATTGGTACCATGTAATAGGGGGCGAGCCTATTGCCATCTACCGGGCACAGTTCCAGACTCCAGGCAGTTAATGAGATAATTCCTAATGGAAAAATCCAATATTTAACACTTGCCTGACCTGGGGATCGAACCCGGGACCTCTTGATTGGCAGACGAGCATGCGCCCTCTACGCCACCGAGGCAGTCACCGAGGGTTAGAACGAGACAGCATATATGAATTGTTCGGGCGATCAGCATATATAAATTCTATTCAACCCAAAAATGAAAAATTAGAATCATTGGCTATATTCGAGAAGGGATATCTATAAAAAGCGTTATAGTAGTTAAACGTACCGGATATATCCGGTACGCGCCGGATCGAATGGGTTAGTATCATCCCTAATTTGTGCGAGCTCTTGCCGCGGGCTGTATGACAACCCACCCTCGACGCCAAATAACTAATAAACGAAATATAATTTGAAGTCTTCGCTTGTCGCTGATCCTCTTACACGATAAGTAGATTGAATCGATTATGTCTAAATCGAGAACTCGATTGCCATTAATACCTACTACCTGCCACCTAATATTTGCTTATTTCTTTTTTCCCATTAATAATATTTTTGGGGATTGTCAGAACTTTCCTCTATATTTTGATTACCCATTCATATTAATTACTAGTTGTTCCCCGCGGTTTCAGCTGCGTAGTCTTCGTTCCCGTGGGAATATCGGGAATACCTTGGGAATACCTTGATAAAATGTGTTATTCCAGGATATAAGATACCTTTATACCAAATTTCAGCTGAATCGGTTTAGTAGTTTTGGCGTGAAAGAGTTAACATCCATCCATCCATCCTTGACTGCCTCGGTGGCGTAGAGGGCGCATGCTCGACTGCCAATCAAGAGGTCCCGGGTTCGATCCCCAGGTCAGGCAAAGTGATAAATATTGGATTTTTCCATTAGGTATTATCTCAATAACTGCCTGGAGTCTGGCACTGTGCCCGTTAGATGGCAATAGGCTCGCCCCCTATTACATGAGACCAATAACATACTGGCGAAATGTGGGTGTATCTACTATGGGACTGAGTCCCGGGTACACCTCTGCCTACCCCTTCGGGAAAAAAGGCGTGAATGTATGTTATGTCATCCATCCTCACAAACTTTCGTATTTATAATATTAGTAGGATGGGAGTTTTATACTAAGACATGACACCCTTTTTGGACCCCTTAGAATGTGATATTTCAAAAATCCTTTCTTAACACACGTCTAGACAAAGAGAATAATTTACATTCCAAGTTTCAAGTCTCTAGGATTAGTGGTTTGGGCTCTGCGTTGCATGTCAGTCAGTGAGTCATTTAGGATTTTATAATATACTCGTACAGTGATTTATTTGTATTTTTGAAGCTGTTGTTTTTATGTCGTGCGGTATCTGGTAAGAGCGCGAACGAAGACTTATCATTTATCTAAGGTTACAATATTGTATACAAATACAAGCGAATTCGCAGAATATTGAAGTATTACTGAATCTTTTTCAATATTTCGTAATACACGTAAAGCTACTCGTGTACCAATCCATTGATTTACGAATCCCGTGACTGAAAGCGAATAAGAACCTATACCGTTCCTCGTCACGGCAATATTACGGCATTTCGAAATAGAATATTATATGAAAAAGCAGATTTTCTCTATTCAACTGATATTTGGATTTAATCCCAAATTGGGAAGAGGCTCGGCATTTTGAAGGTTATTATATTTTATTACTCTTTATGATACGTTTTTAGATTTTTCACGCGACAAGGTAAGAAAAGGTTACCCGTGGTTTTAGCAAGCTGAGCATTTATTTATTGTTTTTGTTTTTTTGACGTTTTTAGAGTTTCCCGATATTTCGCAGTTGCATGCGCTATGATCATGGAAGAACTGACGGCGAATCATAGTAAATATCTCTAATATAAGTGATCCGTAGCATCGAAATTAGGTATTTTGCTTCTATTTTGCCCAAAACTCAGTCCCATGGTGAAACGTAAGTACACCCACGTTTCGCCAGTACGTTACTGGTCCCATGTTATACGGAGCGATCATATTGCCATCTACCGGGCACAGTTCCAGACTCCAGACTGCCATAGAGATAAAATAATCGGTAGACGAGCTTGCGCCCACTACGCTACCGAGGCAGTCATTATGAAAATATTATGAGTTTGATAATGATTAGAGTAAGTCGATTCCTTATTCTGACGGAAGTGAAAAGGTCATAATATTACTGTTTAGTTAATCGAAAAGCCGTGAATGAGACTCTCACAGGACCGGAACGTGGCGAGGGAAGACGACCAGGACCAGATTAGAGGTCTATAGAACATACACAACATAAACATACATTCACTCCTTTTTCCCGAAGGGGTAGGCAGAACTGTACCCAGGACTCAGTACATAGTAGATACACCCACATTTCGCCAGTATGTTATTGGTCCCATGTAATAGCGGGGGCGAGCCTATTGCCATCTACCGGGCACAGTTCCAGACTCCAGGCAGTTATTGACATAATTCCTAATAGAAAAATCCAATATTTAACACTGCCTGACCTGGGGATCGAACCCGGGACCTCTTGATTGGCAGTCGAGCATGCGCCCTCTACGCCACCGAGGAGGTCTATAGAAGACTATAGGTATAATATACAGTATGCTACATACAGTAGCCTGTATCTATACAGGCTGGGCAGATAGATAAGATTTTATATTGCCTAACGAAATAAAACGCAACCAATTGCCCCAGCGTGTTGCGGCATGTAAAATGTTACCACCAAATATCTTCCATCAGGTGAGGGCGTAGAAATCCTATTTCAGTGATCGAGTTTAAGAATCCATCGCGTGGTAACCGAATAAGCACTGCAGCGGCTGACAGCGTTGCGATATTGCCTCCACAGAAAACTTCGCATGTTTCAGCGCTGCAGCGATTCAATGGAATTAATATTGGTATTTCACACTTCTATTTCCCATAAAGGCTTTTATGCAATGTGGTTTTTTCTCTTGCTCCCATCAATGAAAGATGGTCAACTTTAACTTTATGTTTATACCGTAGATCGCGATGGTGAGCATTTTCAATTCAATAATTCGTCATAGAGTACTTTCTGACCCACGCAAGTCGCACTTCAAACTTTATGAATTCAGTAAATCGATATTATAAAGTTCAATAGGACAGTCATGGATATGGCTTGTATGGACACATATTTGCCAATGGCGCCGTGGATAGAGAGATCAACAAACGCTGGAGATTGATCGGTAGATAGAAATGATTTGACCGGTTTTTTTTTATGAAAGCCGCCAATGAAGGATGGTCAACGTTGTTTATTGTTTTGTTGACTATTAATAGACATAACTTTAGTTGGAGTAATATGACCTCAGCAGCTCTTAGAATCTGATGTACACCAATGCAATATATTCGTTCGAAGATAAACATCGGTCAGCAAAGCAAGTCCAACTCCTCACTCACGCTTGCCCGCAGGATGACAAGCGATGGTTCGCGACCAACCCGAAAATACACAGGGGGTATAACTTCGAACTCACATGATATGCCTTGAATATTTATTTTCTCTTTCGCACCCAAACAATGCCTATTTGCTGTCTCAGTCTAACAACTGAGACTTCACCAAAATTCCCTCCCGTGTATCCCCACATCTCCCAAAAACACACAGCTCAGAACCCGTCGCCCCGTGAAAATTCCAATTACACTTATATTCTACTACAATCTTAATTCCACATCTCAATCAAGCCATTCTGGACTTTATACTGAAGTTAATAAGACGTTTTCAGCATTGAGGAATATTGCGGAAAATACAAGGAGGTTTATTACAATGTTCATGATTATTACGGGTTTTGCGAAGCAGCTGGGAGGGTCGATGACCTTTTGTAAAGGTATGCTTTCAGTTTGTGTAGAAATATCTATCCAATATAGTGTTAGGAACACTAACAACTTTTCAAATGCATTAATTTAATTAAGCGGGAATATATCATGATATGAAAGACTAATACTATGTATCTACTGTGGGACTGAGTCCTGTGTATACCTCTGCCTACCCCTTCGGAAAAAAGGCGTGAATGTATGTATGTATGTATGAATGACTAAGGAGTGGAGAGGCGTCTTGGCATGGATGGTATAACTTGACATGAAAGAGTAGAAAATTATGGGGAGCGCCACTGTATTTTTCAACAATAAACTAAAAATTTCAACATTAAACAGCTATAAATTTACTCAGCACATTAACTCTTCAAATTCGGAACTAATTTAAAGTAATTTTCAACTCTTTCCTGTCAAGCTATACTTTTATTTTTTTTTATTTTATTTGTTCAATGCACGGCTTGTGTATTTTGCCACTTATAGTAAAAATAAATATAAAATTAACAGGATGGTATTTACTCCATACCATGATATGATATTACGTGCTACATTTTATATTTATTTAACTAGAAAAGCGCAATAATAATTCAGTTGCAGTATGCGCCGACCGAGAATAAAAACAATATTGTTTATCTTTCTACTAAAGGACGGCGTTATGTAAAACAGCTAAAGTTAATAATGAAGTATTGCCATATGCAAGCCGCAGACTGCAACCATAAATGCTCAGTGACCGTACATAATTCATATCGTATGCCACGAGCACACAATTTGCACTGCATCATAATATTAGTCAACCAACGCTCACTGAAGTTACTGGAAACTGTATAAATTGTTACCATATGCTGGAATATCTCAATAAGAATGGCCAGATCGAAAACTCAAACTAAAAAAAAGAGTATATTAAGTCAAAAAGACATCCGTGCATTCGGATATACCTGCCTGGCAGATGGCAAAAAGCTCGCCCTCTATTATATGGGCGTGTGAGCGTACCCACTTTGAGACTGGGCCCTGAGTACATCTGTGCCTACCACTTCATGAAAAAGACGTAATGTTAGGTTATCTTAAAAAAACAATATAATCTTTTTAGGCCTTGGTATTTTCTATAACCCTATGCTAACTTAATCAATTTTAAAGTCAAACTATGAAATATAAATCACAATATCTAAGACAAACTATAAAATAATAAGTAAGTACAAACTATGTGAATAAAACATAACTCGCAAACCCAGTCTAAGTAGTTTCTCATGTTCATATCCCGCGCGCGTCCAATTTGTGTCTATGTTGCGTGAATAATTTACTTCCCCCTATTTTTTTAACTGGCAACTTTTGAATCGGTTGCTAAAAGTTTATTTTTCTAAATGTATGGCGCATGTTTGCATACTGTCAACCGAAAAAACTGTATGTTTGATGTAGTTTTATTTTTATTTTAGGATAGGATCCTAAAGATAT
This sequence comes from Hemistola chrysoprasaria, assembly GCA_947063395.1. NCBI lineage: Eukaryota > Metazoa > Arthropoda > Insecta > Lepidoptera > Geometridae > Hemistola > Hemistola chrysoprasaria. Next base: position 1,009,624 of record OX346724.1, read on the forward strand.
CAAGATTTATTTTAATATATTTATACTTTTTTTAAAAGCAGTTCTCATTTCACCGAAACAACAAGACCAGATAAATTATTAAGCAGATATTAAGGTCATCAAATATTATATTTGCTCAAAGATCTTTTTGTACGTATCAGCACAGAATTAGTACTAACGTCGTACATACAAACAGCAACAAGGAAGTACAATCACGCCTTTTTCCCGAAGAGACAGGCAGAGGTGTACGCAGGACTCAGATCCATACTAGACACCCAACATTTCGCCAGTTTGTTATTGGTCCCATGTAATAGAGGGCGTGCCTATTGCCATTAAAGTACATATAAAACATCCATCACAAAAATATGTATTTTTGTGTTTTATCAAGATAACTTAATTGGAAGCCTCTCATCCCGTGTTGGATTCATAAATACAACATAAGTAACAAGCCTTTTCATAGAATTCAACTTTCATTTCAATTTCCACGAGTAGGCGTTCTTCCTAAAATATTAGGATTTATCTCGATGACTCTAAAATATTTTATATATCGCGCGTGGGTAGATACACGTCACACGTGTAAGTACAAGCGGGAGGAAGGTCATGATGAAGGTTTTAGATTTAGGGACGTAACGGAGGTGGTTTTAACCGAACCGCAGTCAAAGTCGGACCCTTTGAATTTGTTTCACCGGAGTCCTAGTCGGAACCTAAATTAGTCTGAGCCGGGGGCCACACAGATAATTGTTAATTTTTCAGACCGGAACACAGTAATGTTTGCTTGGCGGATGAATGACTGGCAAAGGTGTGGTACTTCCCCAGGCGGCCCCCTGCAAAAGAGGCCTACCGCTACATCTATATTATATTGCCATCAACCAGTCACCCAGGCTTTTACTGAATCAAATTAGTACTGACTCAAATGAACTCTATACAAACCGTTTGACCACATCCATCAGTGAATGAACACTCATATAAAGGGCACGGGCCAAGAGACGAGTTGAGTGGTGGAGCGAGGACCGATCACTTAATTGAATTTATAACTACGCTCTCAATGGGATGGGTTTTGGGTATACTACGCTAATTGATTTTATATGTGTGGTTTTTTGAATTTCGATTTTACCCAAGTAGTTTTTGTTCACGTTGCAACATCGGGATAAAATAATAATAATATATAATAATATGGGACTTCCACACACGGTCATCTGGTGCGAAACTAAGCTAGAAGCCAAACTATGTACTATGGTAACCAGATGACTGATATACATACTTACTCGTATATATGCTTATAACACACAGACATCTTCATGCACACAAATGTTTGACCTGGCCGGGGATCAAACCCGGGGCCTGCGGCACAGAAAGCAGAGTTACTGCCATCTGAGCCAACGAGACTGTGAATAAAAGTGCCCTATGTTTTATACCAGGATCTAACCTATCTACATACTGAATTTCAGTTCAATCAGTTCAGTAGTTTTGGCGTGAAATAGTAACAAACATCCATCTATCCTCACAAACATTCGCATTTATAATATTAGTAGGAGTTACTAACCTATCCTAGGTTAGTAAAGTAGGATTGGTTTACGCAATAACAGTCCAAGTCAGCATGATGATAGGATTGAACTTAGCTATCTGTTATTCATATTCATCATCAAACTCAAACTCAAACAGATTTATTCAAATAGGTCATAATCTGACACTTTTGCACGTCAATTGACACTTTTGCACGTCAATAGACTTTTGCATCATCATCAGACCAGCGCTGGCTATTTACAGCCAGCACCATGAGTTGGAACTGTGTTGGGACATACTTTGTTTCTACATGTCGTACTCTAAACTATTGTGTATGAAGTGTGTATCAATAAATGATTTTCTTTCTTTCTTTCTTTCATTTCACCCATAAGATGTCCACTACTGAACATAGTTCAAGTTCTAGGCCTCCCCCATAAATTTCCATCCAGTCCGGTTGTAAGCGCCCTGCATTCAACGTGCTCCTGCCGTCCTTATCACATCGTCTGTCAATCTTGTGGGTGTAATCACAATATAGGTATATTATAAAATCCTAAATGACTCACTGACTGACATGCAATGCACAGCCCAAACCACTGATCCTAGAAACTTGAAACTTAGAATGTAGGTTCTTTTCGTTGTCTGAACGTGTGCTAAGAAAGGATTTTTGAAAATTCATATTCTAAGGAGTACAAAGAGGGCGTCAGAGTTTTGGTATATAAAAATCCCATATTTCATAATTGTGAGCGGGCAAACCCGCTGGGCTTACACTAGTTCATATTAAAATTAAAAAAGCATCAAATTACCAGCGAAATTATACTGGGCATGACGAGTTTCAACAACTAATATCTCAGGGTGACAGGCGCAGTGCAGTGCCGCGCAGAATTTTGAATTTTAAAACACTGGGTGGCACTGTGTCTGATATGGGCAATCATGATGCTTAATGCTTTACCATCAGGCACTTAATTTGCTCGTCTTGTTTCTCACTATCATAAAAAAAAAAAATTGCCTTTTAACCGACACCCTATAGATAAAAGAGAAGAGAGGGCAACATGATTAGTTATTTATGAAGATCACCGCGCCGGCACATCAAACGTGAAGCCACACAGAATTATTCATAAGGAAATAAACGTAAGTGTTATTACTTATGTATAAGTACCGGCTTATACATGGGACCAATAACATACTGGCGAAATGTGGGTGTATCTACTATGGGACTGAGTCCTGGGTACACCTCTGCCTACCCCTTCGGGAAAAAGGCGTGAATGTATGTTATGTTTTTATAAGTACCGGCTTCAACGTTGAACATAATTTTGTAACATTCAATAACAATAACTGCCTCGGTGGCGTAGTGGGCGCTAGCTCGACTGCCGATCATGAGGTCCCGGGTTCGATCCCCAGGTCAGACAGTGATATTGGATTTTTCCATCAGGAATTATCTCAATAACTGCCTGGAGTATGGAACTGTGCCCGGTACATGAGAAAAGGCGCGCCAACAATAACATACTGGCGAAATGTGGGTGTACCTACTATGGGACTGTGTCCTGAGTACTCCTCTGCTACCGCTTCGGAAAAAATAATTTGAATTTTATACAATAACTTTGTGTATATTTTCGTAATCACCTCGCTTCACTCGACTGCCTCGGTGGCGTAGAAGGCGCATGCTCGACTGCCGATCATGAGGTCCCGGGTTCGATCCCCAGGTCACACAGTGATATTGGATTTTTCCATCAGGAATTATCTCAATAACTGCCTGGAGTCTGAGAACTGTGCCCGGTAGATGGCAATAGGCTCGCTCCCTATTACATGGGACCAATAACATACTGGCGAAATGTGGGCCAGCTCTGCCTACCCCTTCGGAAAAAAAACATGATTGTATGCAATAAAAATAATTTGAATTTTATACAATAAATAACCTATAATGCTGAGATACTACGATCATACTCGTATTGTATGTTTGTATTCATAATATTGCGCGTGTCACCCCGAGATATTAGTTGTTGAAACTCGTCATGTCTAGTAATTTCGCTGGTATAATCTAAACTAATGAACTACTGCGATCACCAAGCCGCACAACAAGCGTGATGATTATTGCAAAATCCCTCCATATGAATAGTCTATGGCGTTCTATGGGGGAGGCCTATGTTCAGCAGTGGACGTCTACCAGCTGATGATGATCTCATATATAAAACCTTAAAAGAAATATAGGGAATTACTGTTCACCCTCTTTACAAGTAGCACGAAGAATTAATTTAATCCATATCTGGTTGTGGCATTGTACATAATTTATTTCATAAAAATACGTAGAACATTCTACGTCATAGAGCCTGCCACAATTCGTTCCGTATTCTTGTAGCGACGTTTTGACGCAGCACGGAAACACTAAAAACATTTAATTTTAATGAGTTCCCACTTTACATAATATTCCGGTTCCTACCGAAAGACATTATGATTCGAGTGTTATTTTAATAGTCTACGCGGCTACGGCGTAGAGGTTGCTACGGTGCCTACGACGTAGCACTCAACCCGTTCATATTTACATTTTGTAATAGGTTTTGAAGTTCTACTGGCGTTTATTTTCAATTCCGTGGTGCCACATGATGATCATAATTTGAATGTATACTCTAACAGAACGGGTTACCCCAAGTACACTACTCGAGTCAATTCATATGGGTTATGTGGACACCCCATATTGTCAGTTTCAGGTCGACAAGATTCCTTCAAGGCCTCCGACGTTACCTAACGACTGCCCCCTACATATCTTATAGGAAACTATAGGGACCTACAGTTTAACGTGCCATCCGAAACACGGTAGCGGCCAGGCGAAAAGTCCACATGGTGAGATTCAGAGAGTTATATCAGAGTTACGTATAAAATAATATTATAAATCTCAAAAGTTAAGTTTTTAACAGGTAAACAAAACGCTGGTGATTACTAACTCGACTCCAGCGCCATCTAGATGACAAAAAAGGCACCGCTGTTTTTAATATGTGTATGTTTGTTCCATTTTCACGCTTACACTACTGAACCGATTGAGCTGAAATTCGGTATGTAGATAGTTTAGACCGAGGAATAACACATAGGGTACTTTTTGTCCCGATATTCCCACGGGAACGTAGACTACGCGGGTGAAACCGCGGGGCACAGCTAGTATTAACCTACTAGCGAGATGTGGGTGTACCTACCAGGGATGTTGCGGATACCGATTTTTTCACATCCGCGGATGTGATTGCGGATGCGGATTTCTGAATGCTCACATCCGCGGATGCGGATGCGGATGCAGATGTCCAAATCTATGCGGAAGCTCCGCATTTGCGGATGCGGATGCGAATATTCGCAACATCCCTGAGTCACCACAATACGTAATGATTTCTTTACAAGAAACAAATGATGCACCACAACAAACGCGTCGGATCTCGTCACCAATTTTTTCGCTCCCGTTGGTCATTGTCAAGTGCGAACGGCACGCGCCATTCGCCGGCCCCGCCCAATTTCTTTCTTGTCGCAATTTGTATTACATCCGCATCCGCATGAAAATCCGCATTGATTATTGCGGATGCGGATGCGGATGCAGATGTCCAAATCTATGCGGAAGCTCCGCATTTGCGGATGCGGATGCGAATATTCGCAACATCCCTGGTACCTACTATGGGAGTGAGTCCTGGGTGTACCGTTTTCTACGAAAAAAGAAAAGGCATGATGGTATGTATATATATATAGCACAGCGGCCCCCTTATTACGGACGCAACAGAAGTATGGAAAGCGTTTAAATTGCTAAATGTCTGTTGTCAAACATCATTTTTTGTATACCTTTTGACAGCAGACATTAAGCAATTAAACGCTTTCCACACTTCTGCTGCGTCCGTAATAAGGGGGCGGATTGGGCGGGACATCCGTGAGAATAAGTTTTTTGCTTTTCTATAACCAAATATGTTTTACGTGTATGTATGTATGTATGTATGTATCAAAAATCTATCTGAGCGCTTGGTCGAGGCGACGCGTGAATAAAATGCTGGCGTTTATCTGGCTCAACGTATAAGCATTGCTATTCAACGTGGCAATGCCGATGTATATCAAAAATCTATCTGAGCGCTTGGTCGAGGCGACGCGTGATCAAAATGCTGGCGTTTATCTGGCTCAACGTATAGGCATTGCTATTCAACGTGGCAATGCCGATGTATCAAAAATCTATCTGAGCGCTTGGTCGAGGCGACGCGTGATCAAAATGCTGGCGTTTATCTGGCTCAACGTATAAGCATTGCTATTCAACGTGGCAATGCCGATGTATATCAAAAATCTATCTGAGCGCTTGGTCGAGGCGACGCGTGATCAAAATGCTGGCGTTTATCTGGCTCAACGTATAAGCATTGCTATTCAACGTGGCAATGCCGATGTATATCAAAAATCTATCTGAGCGCTTGGTCGAGGCGACGCGTGATCAAAATGCTGGCGTTTATCTGGCTCAACGTATAAGCATTGCTATTCAACATGGCAATGCCGATGTATCAAAAATCTATCTGAGCGCTTGGTCGAGGCGACGCGTGATCAAAATGCTGGCGTTTATCTGGCTCAACGTATAAGCATTGCTATTCAACGTGGCAATGCCGCCAGTATCTTGGGTACGCTACCATCTGACAGTAGTTTAGAGCACTTGGATTTTCTATAGGCCGACATGTCGGCCTGTGGATTTTCGAAGAGTTCTATGGTATAGTGTATTTAGTTAGAGTAGAAAAAAGGCCAGTTCAAGAGCCAAACACATGCAGTTGAGTGAAATATTGTTCAATCTTCTTCATGATTAAGAAATTCAATGTTGTATGGAAACAGAACTACCTCAGAAGAAGGCAGATCGTCGTATCACAATGAGCAATGATACGTAATGGTTCCCATTCCTCGCAGCCGGAGCGGAGTGAAGCCGCGCGCGGTAATGCGTATCTGATTTCACTTTGATTGCTCTGAACAGATTGCTCTTCTCAAACATGACTTATTGTAAACGTTTACCTATCTATATTATACTAGTCACCCAACGCGGTTTTACCCGCTTAAATGTCGCTGATAATATATATATTACTAAAGTTTATGTGTGTGTTTCTCCAAAAGAAAACCAGTTTTTCTATATATTTTATCATGTTTTTTTTTTATGATAGTGGGTAACACGACGAGCAAATCAGGTGCCTGATGGTAAGCATCATGATTGCCCTTAACATCCCCAGTGTCATCCAGTGTTTTAAAATTCAAAATTCTGCGCGGCACTGCACTGCGCCTGTCACTCTGAGATATTAGTTGTTGAAACACGTCATCGCTGGTAACATTGACCTTCAGATCGGAACTCAGTAATGTTTGCACATTACTGCTTGGCGGATGAATAACTGGCAAAGGTGTGGTACTTCCCCAGGCGGCCCCCTGCAAGAGGCCTCAAAAAAGTCAATCAAATAAAATCAGATGTTCCATACATTTCTGTTTTATTTAAGATTTCAAATTTGTCTCCTCTTAAGACAAAGCTACACTTGAGCATTTGTTAGTAATGTAACGTTCGTGCGAATGCTCGACACTGCACTCGACGTAATAAAATTAAATAATCTATCTTTATTTCAGACTGCCGACCAGGTCCCGGGTTCGATCCCCAGGTCAGGCAAAGTGTTAAATATTGGATTAATCCATTAAGAATTATCTCAATAATTGCCTGGAGTCTGGAAATGTGCTTGATGATTGCATTAGGCGTGCTCTATTACATGTGGAATGTGGATTGTGGAGAAATGTGGGTGTATCTACTATGGGACTGAGTCCTGAGTAACATCTCAGGCTACCCCTTCGGGAAAAAGGCGTGACTGTGTTGTTATGTTTTATTTCAGACAGTTTACATAGTAATGCTCGCGGCGAGTGGGTTTGTTGTAACAAAACATCAAACACGACATTCGAAGTACGGTTCAATAAAATAAAAATAAAAAAACACGGCGAATGCTCGAAAGTAAATATAAATGCTTAAGTGTATCTTCCACCTTTAAATTTTCGTGATTGTTACTATTGTTCTTAATTGTAAGACTTCAACCATTCGACTTTCCGTCGATACAAAGAAACCATGCTAATTATGAAACAAGCAGTTACCGCGCCAAAGTCAACACACCATTGAAGGCTATATCAATGACCTTATACCGTCCCCGCCACAGCCAGTGCCGTGGCCGGAGCGGTGCTTGTCCGATAAATAATGCACTCGCCCATCAATCGATACTATGACCACTAATCTTTTAGAAATTCTCTTCCGGTCAACCAGTTAGTGCGTCGATGAAATGAAATGATATAACTTTATTTGCTTTAAATGTTGTCCTTAAAATGTCAGGTGTTATAGAGTTGTATTCTTAGTCCAAAACATTTAGTCAATTTATGTAAATATTAAATTAAAATAAAATAAAATTCTAGTACAATCATCATTATCATCATCATATCAGCCATAGGACGTCCACTGCTGAACATAGGCCTCCTCCTTAGATTTCCATCCAGTCCGGTTGTAAGCGGCCTGCAACTAGCGTGCTCCTGACGTACTTTTCAGATCGTCTGTCCACCTTGTGGGAGGACGTCATACGCGGCGCTTACCAGTCTGTGGTCTCCATTCGAGAACTTTACGGCCCCATCGGCCATCAGTTCTACGTGCTATGTGCCCCGCCCATTGCCACTTCAACTTGCTAATCCGCTGGACTATGTCAGTAACTTTCGTGCGTATACGGATCTCCTCATTTCTGATTCGATCTCGCAGAGAAATCCCGAGCATAGCCCTCTCCATAGCTGGTTGCGCTATTTTGAGCTTACTAATAAGGCCCACAGTCAGAGACCACGTTTCAGATCCGTAAGTCATCATTGGTAACATACACTGGTCGAAGACCTTCTACATACTAGACATACACACAACTACATACAAGACTAGTACATTGTTCTCTATTAATTTAATTGTCGAGATTATATTATGATTTATGATAAAATATTTTATTTCATTTTGGACAATATATATCCGAGGATTTTTTTTAATCTTTTTTTTCATTAACGGAATAAAAAATTCTATCCAGGAGCCCATAGTTTTAGTTTCTTTGCAAACTGTGTGGTTGGCAGGTCTTAGATATTTTCCGGCGGGGCGTTATATATAACTCAACACATTGATTGCATAACAATTATTATGATATAGTGCAGTCTTGGGAACCCTCGGCAATATTAATCTATTTGGATTTCGGGTGTTCCTAGACAGTTCACATGTTCATTGTTGTTCACAGTTGTATTGTAATGATACATTATTCAACGATAATGAACGCGCTAAGTCCCAGGTGAATCCGCTTCATTATAAAAACAAAGCCTACCCGCACAAATCCAAACTCTCGCAAACTTGAGACCACTCCACACAGAGGGGGCAAAGTGGGGAAAAGTTAAGCGCACGTCACATAGATAATTTATTGCCAGTTCTCTCACATTTATTCTACAAAGGTTTTATTCAACCGCAGAGTGAGACCTCTGTGAACTCCAGAGAACGTACGCAAGGTCCTTAGAACATATAGCAGCGGAAGTGTCAAGTGCTACTTAACGAGACCAGTGACCGACGAATTGCCCGTAAAAACGTTATACCTAAATTATTTATAATCACAGCACATTTGCATATTATTCGGAATAAGACAATAGTTATCTATGTTCCCAATTATATTTTAGTCCAAAATATATGTACCTTGGACTAAAATATAATAAAAATCCAAAGTATAACTATTTTCAAGTATAACATCAAAATTTTGGACCAATATAGAACTTGAAACGTACATCAACATATCTATAGTCCATACGTGTATATCTATAGTACGTATATTGTATGTCTCATTCTGACACAACATAATTGTATGTTGGAAATATGCTCTGATTGTAAATAATTTAGGTGTAACGTTTTTACGGGCAATTCGTCGGTCACTGGCCTCTAAAGTGAGGTATACAGGCACAGAACACATTTACATAATCACGCACTAATGCAGTTTCATTTTTATTATTGGATAAAATATACAGAAAAAAAGCACACAAATAAAGGTACAAGAAAAAACCATTTCTATACCTCAGCAGTAAGTTCGGCGTACGTTTGCCAACTCCCATTCTGTATCTTCTAAGGCAGGGCCCCTCCCGGCTTGATCAATCGGAATCTCAGATGATTGGGATGCAAATGAATGTTTTGAATACCCGACGCGATTGAATCCCGACTCGGTCCGATTTATTCGATTGTACACGATAATGGGCCCTCTGAATATTGATCAACGCATATTTGTTCTTTACTCACTTCGCGTTTGTTTAACAAATCTATTGCCTTTGACTGACATTGTTTGAGAAAGGCCCATCAAGGGCAACAAACAGATTATACTGAACGTTATAATTGTGTTATATACGTGTTCAATCATACCGTGCGATAAATAAAAATCGATTATCACCGGACATATGCAACTATGAAAGTGATTGAACGAATAACGATGGATTACGTTACACAATGGAACCTAATTAACGAGATTTGGTGTGGGGTTACCGGCTTTAGAATAGTTCCCCAACCTTGGCAACTGTAAGAGCCACAGAATAAATAATAGTACGTTATAAGTTTAATTGCTTAAATACACAAGAAGACTTCTTCTTTCTATTTATAAAAAGCAAAGTCCTGACTGACACACTCACTCATAAACGCCCAACCCTTGCACCTAGAGAGCTGACATCCTAATCCTAATCCTATCCTATACTATTATTTGTATATATTACCATATATACTATTATAAAGGCGAAAGTTTGTAAGTATGGATGTATGTATGGATGTTTGTTACTCTTTCACGCCAAAACTACTGAACCGATTGGGCTGAAATTTGGTACGTAAGTAGCTTAGACCCTGGAATAACACATAGGGTACTTTTTATCCCGATATTCCCACGGGAACGAAGACTACGCGGGTGAAACCGCGGGTCACAGCTAGTTTTGCTCATATATGTCCATGATGTTGTTGTTAAGGAATATGAAAGGCATTCCCGATATCGCCACGGGAATGGTGACTACGCGGGTAAAACCGCAGGGCACAGCTAGTATATTATAATACCTCGCTGGTGTAGTGGTCGCAAGCGCTACTGCGAGGTACCGTAAGGTGCTGGGTTCGATTCCCAGTTCGGGCAAGGTTATCGGATTTACCATTACAAATTTTCTCAATAACAAACAAATCGTTCTATCCTATTTATTGATCTTTCCGTCCAAAGACTGGTTGCCTGGAAGAGGTCGCTTAAAGTGGTAAGGCCGCCCAATGTCGACCAATAACTTATAACTTTAATTTTATGACATAAAGAGTAATCTATTCTATTATGACAGCTTACTGACTATAGGTACTTATTGTTACAAATTTTAGGTTATTCTTTTGTCATAATAATTAAATAGTAAGCGTTTTGGTTACTGTACGCTTTATATTTATATATTTAATAAATAATAGCCAGAACTCGTGGACCGGTTGATAGCAATAGGTCCGCCCCATGCAAACTAACGACTTCATCAGTTACGTTTTAATTGCCTTAGTAGGTGAATAGGTACACCTCTGGCCTCTACCTAACCCTGCAGGTAATGAAGGCGGTGATGTTATGTTTGTAAATATAATGACCACCAACTAACCAGCTACCCAAACTAATTTCGTTCTTGCCAAGTTTGACATCCACCACTATCAAGCACAAAGCGTCTGGCAAAGCTCCTTAGCTCAGCAAGCAGACACATGGTAACTATTCCCCCTCGCGTCCTCGCGTTATAGACAATCTGGCTATTAGTCCCCGGGGACACGTGCGACATGTCTATCTATTGAGCTATTGTGTAGTACAGGTGCTTACGTTGCAATACGGCTGCAGGTTTCGTTTCGTAGTGGTAGTTTAATGGCGATACGTGTGTTGAAGTTATATTTGGTCTATAGTCTTCATAGATGTTTCCGAATTTAATGGCTTTTCGACTTCTTGTTGAATAAGTCGGTTGTTAACCATGACATAAACTAACAACTATCGTGTGACATAAAATGGCCAACAAAACTGGCTCAATCAGCCATGAATCAACGTAGAGTACAGATGTAAAAATCCGTACGATATTAGATTCAAACCAACGAGCTCTGGATTCGAAGCCGAACACATCCCTGCTGGGCCACTCCGGACGCTTGACTCTCTGAGAGCGATTACATACTACATCCGAAAAGGATTCGATCCGAATCCGTGATATACGGAAGTAGTAGAACACTATACACGTTCCGTCATTAAATAATTATGATCATGCATTTAGATCGGAGAGGTGGTACTGCCAAAAGCAATATTCGAATTCGGTCAGTCTTACGAATGACGGACCGTAACCGCACTAAGACCTTACAATAAAAAAGTGCAGTGTATTTGAAAATCGGAATACGAAGCGTCGGTAAAAAACAGAACTTATAATTCTTTGATGAAACCGATGCACCAATATACTTCTATTGATAAATTACGTACAAAATACACAGTAACCCCCATCTTATTGTTTGAAAATTATCTAATTGCTAATCTCTCAAACATTTCATACTACATATTTACTCGTATTTCATAGTTTGGAAATCAGAAAACCACTTTATACAAACTCTATTCGCAATAAAACCAATATTGGTGCAAGATCTTCTTCAGCTATTCAGCCATTTGTACCTTATTGAAGTAAATTTTAGGTCCCCCTAGTGAAGTCTAGACACCCTCCTTGTTTTAATAAATCTAACTGCGATTAGACGAAGGTGAACAAATATGTTACTTTATAAGAAAGTATGTTTAGTTATAGTCTGTATTCCATTTAAAACTTAAAAGTTTCGCACATTAAATATATTTTACCATAAATTTGGGTACAACTTTATGATTTTTCATGTACATTTTATTTAACCACGTAGTATTTATTGATTTATCATTTCTGAAAGTACAGAACGTTGAAAGAAAGTACTTTTAAAGGTCTGAGACTGCACCGTACTGTTCTATTGGAAGAGTGCACTCTTCGAAAGTACCCACATCGAATAATACAGATGTACCTACTGTTCTCTTCGTTTTCGGTAAGCTCAACTAAGAACATTTAGCCACGATATCATTCAAACTCAAACTCAAACAGATTTATTCAAATAGGTCATAATCTGACACTTTTACACGTCAATGAAGATTAACAGTACTGAGTCTACCGTGCGTTCGGAAAGATACCTCTACATTATCCAGTCATTGAAGATCTTGAATGACTCTAAACAGAGTTGATATTTTAATTTTTTTTTTTGCAAAAACTATCGTACATCAACCGCAAAATATAATATCGTTAAAATAAAAAGACATACCAATAAGAATTCAATTCCCACTTTCTGAACAACGCAAAAATCATACATAAGCTCATTACTCGTATTGATAGAGTATAACGAGTAGAAAGAAGTAGAGCATCATTTGATATGAAGCACCGACACCGCGCCGATCCCACGGTCTTTGACTTGTAGGTGATGTCTAGACTTACTGGCGCCGGATGAATCACATAGCTAACGTTTATCTATTTTATGATTTTATATATTTGGAAGGCTGTTTCTTAGAAGAATAATGTGACAGGAGTATCATATATTATTGTAACATTTTTGCATAAATAAATATTTTTTCATTTTTCATATAAACAACCCATGTAATAACATGTAGGTCATTTGGGCTGTGGGTAAGAAGGATATATATTATATACATGGGTACAACGTTTTTAAAAGTGAAAGCTTTCTCCAAGTTAAATGATGACAAGTTTATTCTGTACATATTTGACTCTATAAAGGTGTTTATAGACTTGAGCATTTCCTTGTATTGATTGAACCATGCGCACGAATGGTACGTTACTAGGTAATGTTCAGTGCCGAAGATCATTTCCATGTAATGTATCGTTCTTGTGAATGTTCTGTTCGAATATACGCTCAAGTCTATAACCACTTTAAGCGGGATCACTTGGAACTTTTCTTATTCTATTATGTAACATCTACTGCGTTTTTGATAAATTATCCTAGGACAATTGAAAACTGGAATACTGAGTGGTTAATACGAGTATAAACAACCTAAAATAACTGATTAGGGCTTCAGATAGCGATTTTCTACCAATCAGTGAATTCGTCAAGTTCATCAGCCAATCAACGCTCACAAAGTGATTGTAATTTTCGATTATCCTAGTGCCCATTCGACTTTCGTGGAAATCTTAACAACAGCAAGGAAGATCAAGAAAATCTGGCTTAGTTGTCAATCATCTGGTTTTTTGAAAATGCCCCAGGTTTTTCGCAATGATGCGCTATTTCCGATTTTCCTACGACTTATAGATACAAGTACGGTTAATCTGTGTTCATCTGTGTGCTCATCTCTCCATTATTCTGTGCCCACTCACTCACTCACTCTCGGAACTCAAAGTGTGGGCGTACACACTTTGAGTTCCGAGAGGTACCCTAACCTAAAAGTTTGACAAGATATCTCATTATACTCGTACATGGTTATATAGACACTTTATGTACGCATATAACTTTACTTATAACTCGATGAGACCCGACATCTTCAACAGATGAATACTTGATGTGAGTGAGGGGCATGTGGACTTATACGTTGATATATTGGACACGTTTCTACTTTCTCATGACGATATGTATCTATCTACATCTGTGATTTTGTAAACAGCCTTTTCTCAAAGTACTGGAAGTATCCAGTGCACATTTTCTGTATATATTCAAAGCATGCAACATTACTTCAATTTGATATGCAACTGACGGTTGAACTGTCAAACCCTAGCCATGGCAGCCATTTTATGCGACATTATCACCCGTATTCAAGAATAAAACTTACCTAAGGTAGCAAGCAACACTGTGCAAAGTAAGGGATTTCTTACAGCGGTCGCCATGGCAGGCCATGTCATTCACAAAAAGCACTCAACTGACACATTGCTATGCGAACGGACAGCGTTCAGCAGATTACAGATTGATCCGTTTCTGTTGTAAGTTCACTCTTATATTTAACTGATTAGCGGATGACGTAAATATAACCTTTAATTAAAATGTCGGTTATTACGAACTAGCTTTCCCGGTGAAATAATGAATATTCTGTTTAATAAAATAAATTAAAACACCGCAAAATATGTACCGAATCTAAAATCTCACTATTTGCCGCCAAGAAAAATTTACCACAGAATATAGAGGAACATTTATTTTGTACTCAAGCTCCACTACGCCATCGTTAAAATAGGTCTCTACCTACCGTACGTAAGGGCCGCTCCGAATGAGCCCATAGCGTTAGATCTCACTCAAGTATTGTTTAAGAATTGAATTTAACGGCCCTATGCATTCGGGCGGACTGAGAGACCACATAGTATTGTTCTTGAATACGGGTATGCACTATGCACCCGTTTTTTGTAGGTATTTCGGGTTCATATATCTTTCTAGTCATATATCTGTCTTCAGACAAGGCTTTGTTATGTTGACGTTCTGTTGGGTGTTTACCTATCTATATAATATCTTTGACATAGACCTGGGAACATCAGTAATTCTAAGCGCATAAAATTCACTTAAAAATAATACCTTCCTCGAAATAGGCAAAGCTGCGTGAACACAATCTCCTATCTGTATCTACAGCCAGTGGAGTGAACTGAAGCGTGAAGCCGTAGTGTAACCGAATGAGCCGAAATAGCCCAACTGAACTAGAATGAGCTGTTTTGCCAACCGCTCCCCAATTTATTGATACGAGTACAATATTTGCTTCTACTTTACAGTTATCGATCTCAATTTTGCAGTTCGATGTTTATTTATTGAAAGCAGTGCTGGTATTTGTTATTTTAACTTTTATCGATTTGTATCTTATCGATGTTTTTACTCATCGATGGGGCTGTAAAGTTCTTAAATAGAGACCGCGTACCGGCAAGCGCAGCGTAGGTCCACAAGGTCGACAGATGACCTAGTAAAGACAGCAGGAACACGCTGGATGCGAACCGCATACAACCAGACTAGATGGGGGGGTGACTGTGTTCCGGTAGGGCAATGTTACCAGCGAAATTACTGGGCATGATGAGATTCAACAACTCATATCTCAGGGTGACAGGCGCAGTGCAGTGCCGCGCAGAATTTTGAATTTTAAAACACTGGGTGGCACTGTGTCTGATATGGGCAATCATGACGCTTACCATCAGGCACCTGATTAGCTCGTCTTGTCACTCACTATCATAAAAAAAAAAAAAACCGCTTCGCCAGTATGTTATGGGTCCCATGTAATAGGGGGCGAGCCTATTGCCATGTACCGGGCACAGTTCCAGGCAGTTATTGAATTAATTCCTAATGGAAAAATCCAAAATTTAACACTTTGCCTGACCTGGGGTTCGAACCCGGGACCTCATCGGAAGTCGAGCTTAAGCTCACAACGCCACCGAGGCAGTCCGGCAGCTAAATAGCCATATTTATATATAATTTATCTCCTAAAATATATATAGGATTCTCATTGCTATCCGATCCGATTCCTCATTGATATTTCATGTACTTAGCATGAAGTTCTAAAGAACAATCATCAAAGCGTTTGAACAATTTCTCACAAAGCAACACAAATAGGATCTAAGTGTCTCAATCCCTATGGACTGGCCCATCAGGCTCTTGCTGGCAAATGGCAAATGGCTACTGGCGAACTGGCAAACTGGGAACTGACAGGGCCGTAGCTAAAATGGCAGGGCTGCTGTGTTCAAGAGTAAGGCGAAATAAAAATGTTGCTTGACTTGATCTTGTTAACTGTTTTACTCACTTATAGACGCCAAGCGCTAGCGGTTACTGTTCGCCATGTCATCTATATTATATCGCAGCGCAGGCAAATCGTATTATTATCTGAAGTGGCTTTTATCATCATCAGCCGGAAGACGTCCACTGCTGAACAAAAGTCTCCCCCATTGAACGCCATAAACTATTCATGTGGGGGACTTTGGCGTAATCGCCACGCTTGGCAGGCGGCTTGATAATCGCAGTAGTTGGAAACGGAGAGCGCTACTGCCCACTCTTCGAATTATCCCTCTGCCGAGTCTCACGGCTCCCACAGGATGTGAAAGGGGTGGCCTAGCCGGGAACCACACGGCCAGTAAAGTGGCTTCATTGAGAAATAGAAGACAATACCATAGCTACCTATTAAATACACAGCTATAGAACACTTCGAAAACCCACATGCCGATTCGACAAGCTATAGAAAATTTAAGTACACTACGCTATGCATATTATATTGTAACAGTAGCTCAATGCTTATATATAAGACGATACGTGCTGAAAATCAGCGCTGTGGTCTATGGTACATGCTGAGCACAAGCCGATTGCCACAATCACTGTTTCAATATATGTACTGGCAGATGTAATTACGTGTTTGTAATTAAGGTTGGGTAATAAACACATTTTTCTTTCTTCTTTCTATAGTATTTTATTAAGATGATCATTGGGCTTTTTAGGTAAGGGGATTGCCCCAGAATGCCCCCTAGCTATGTCCCTGTAATGGCAGTGAGCGGTGAGTAATCGAGACGATAATCGCTCGCTCATGCTCCCGAGTAGCGCAGTGGGCGCGAGGAGGCTGACTCCGCCCAGGACGGTTATAACTGGAAGCCGTGTTTGGAATAGCAATTTTTGTATTAATTTGGCACAATTATTGATGAAAATGGTTGAATATTTATAAGGCATGGACTATAGAATTTACATGCGAATTCGCGCTAATGTTAGTCGCTCAAACAGCGATCAACCCGCGTTCCTACAGGGTAAGCATGCAAACCGCGAGAAGCCGTTTATCTACCCGTTATGACGATTTTGCGAAAGGTATTATGCGTCTGAGCCTTATTGCTCATTCTAGTTCAGTTGTTAACTAGCTGTGCCCCGCGGTTACACCCGCGTAGACATCGTTCCGGGGGGAATATCAGGAAAAAAAGAACCCTATGTGTTATTCCAATGACTAAGCTACCTGCATACCAAATGTCAGGCCAATCGGTTCAGTAGTTTTGACGTGAAGGAGTAACACACATCGATCCATCCATCAATCTAACCAAAACCGCGCTAGATGGTGCTGGAGGTGAGTTAGAACTCGTAAGCGTTTTGTTCACCTGTTAAAAATGTAAGTTTTTTACATTATACTGAAATTTAAGTAATATTAGTAGGATATTCCTATGAAATAATATGATATTATAATATAAAAGCAATATAAAAACCTAATCCTAGAGGTGCAGGGCGGGGACACTAAGCTACCGATGGTAAGGACCGCAGGGTATGGAATTGTCTGACGATGCGTGCCATGACGCCGTGTCAAGGAGAACTGCCTTCTGAATCTGACCCTTGACCTAACCACCCAGTGAGAGACTCTGAACGTGTCGGTCGAAGCTCTTCGCTATCAATCCTTTCACCGAGACGACTATCATAACATACAATCACGTCTTTTTCACGAAGGGGTAGGCAGATATCTACCCAGGACTCAGTCCCATAGTAGGAATACACACATTTCGCCAGTATGTTATGTAATAGATCCAATGTAATAGGAGGCGAGCCTATTGTCATCTACCGGGCACAGTTCCATACTCCAGGCAATTATTGAGATAATTCCTAATGGAAAAGCCTCCGAATACAGTAAACCTATTAGATATATTTATATCTTGATATTTTAAAGTTGGAGTTAAGTCCCTATCATTTTGTTTTTGTTTATAAACTCTATTTTTTTTTTGTAGTGAACGTCCAATCACGCGAGTAAAAGTGGGATTTTTGGAAGTTCACTATGAAAAAACCAAGGATAAGAAAAATTAAAATGACAGGGACATGGGTTACTTCACTATAAAAAATATCAAGATATAAATTTATAGAATGGTTTATTGTATTCGGAGGAAACACGGGAATACAAAACATCGATTTGGTAAATTTTTCAAAGGATTGTGTTAAATTCCTAGAAAGCCATGTACGCTCTTCGGCTCTTTGTTCGTTTGTTTTTCAGTTTATTTCATCACTAACAGACAAAGGACTTAAATAAGTTAAGATTAATTATATTAACAACACAAAACCGTTAAAGTTACCTCGACCAAGCACAAGCTAACCAAAACCAATTCATTAGTAGATCGTTTTTCACAAGGGCCTACAGTGTAAGGACAAGAAAGGAAGGGTGCAAAGGGTTGGTCGACAGCTCACCGCTATGACTGATGATATTTGTTATAGTCTGTAATGGATTGCCTCCGTCCAACACTTACGTAACTGGGAATCTGCCGTGATTCATCTATTGTTATTACTGGCGTAGCCTTCGTTCCTGAATATTGGGGTGAAATGATAATGTGTTATTCCAGGATCTAAACTATCTACATACCGAATTTCAGCCTAATCGGTTCAGTAGTTTTGGCTTGAAAGAGTAACAAACATATAATATATCCATTAATTCTCACAAACTTTCGCATTTATATTATTATTCTATAGGCCTTCTAGGAATTTGACACAATCCTATGAAAAAATTACCAAATCGATGTTTTGTATTGACATGTTTCCTCTGAATATAATAAACCCATTCTAAAAATTTATATCCTGATATTTTTATAGTGAAGTAACATATGTCCCTGTCATTTTAATTTTTCTAATAAACCCTTGGTTTTTTTCATAGTGAACTTCCAAAAATCCCAGTTTTACTCGCGTGGTTGGACCTTCACTACAAAAAATGTAGCGTTTATAAACAAAAATAAAATGATAGGGACATACTTTACTTCATCATTAAAATATCAGGATATAAATATATCAAATAGGTTTACTGTATTCGGAGGAAACAATACAAAACATCGATTTAGTAAATTTTCCATAGGATTGTGTCAAACTACTAAGAGACTTGCCTAATAATAATTGTTTAATTTTGACTAGTTTCTCTTGGCCTGACATATTATTAATATTATTTTTAAAATCAATACAATATTTCTTATTTTATTAATTTGATTATGACATAATATTATGATTTAAAATTTGTATTTGTTTTGACTGCCTCGGTGGCGTAGAGGGCGCATGCTCGACTGCCAATCAAGAGGTCCCGGGTTCGATCCCCAGGTCAGGCATAGTGTTAAATATTGGATTTTTCCATTAGGAATTATCTCAATAACTGCCTGGAGTCTGGAACTGTGCCCGGTAGATGGCAATAGGCTCGCCCCCTATTACATGGGACCAATAACATACTGGCGAAATGTGGGTGTATCTACTATGGGACTGAGTCCTGGGTACACCTCTGCCTACCCCTTCGGGAAAAAGGCGTGAATGTATGTTTAAAATTTGTATTTTGTATAAGTATTTCATATAATTAACACCTATCTGACGTGCCATTGTAACAGAAATTGTTATTATTGTAGTCAATAAAGAATCTGAATCTGAATCTAAGAGATCCTCTTTCCTGTTAATTTGGAAAAAAAGATGTAGTTGGAATATATTGAATCAACAAGCCCAATTAGCTGGAATCATACTCTTACAGCCCTCAGTGCGAGCCCTTCACTACACACTACACTTTTCCACTGGGTGGGAATTTTAATGAATCGAATTCAAGTGACTGTTGAAAGAAGACACTCGTGGTTGTTGACATAACATTTTTTTTAGTCGAAACGTCAAGATAAGTAATAAATGTTTCTTTCATAATATATAAAAGTAGCTGTGCCCCGCGGCTTCACTCACGTAGACATCGTTCCCGTGGGAATATCGAGGAAAAAGTATCCTATGCGTTATTCCAGGGTCTAAGCTACCTACATATCAAATTTCAGCCAAATCTGTACAGTAGTTTTGGCGTGAAGGAGTAACAAACTCAAACTCAAAACTCAAACAGATTTATTCAAATAGGTCATACAATCTGACACTTTTGTACGTCAAACGAAACAAAACAAAACAAAATGAACAAACATTCACCATCCATCAACCTAACCAAAAGCGCGCTAGATGGCGCTGGAGGTGAGTTAGAACTCGCAAGCCTTTTGTTCACCTGTTAAAAACGTAAGTTTTTTACATTGTACTAAAATATGAGATTTATAATGTTAGTAGGATAATTGTAAGGTAACAAGTACATAATATACCATTCAAAAATGTATATAATACTAGCTCTGCCCCGCGGCTTCACCCGGGTAGTCTACGTTCCCGTGAAAATATCGGGAAACAAAGTACCCTACGTATAACACATAGGGTTCGTAGCACTATAATAATGAAATAATATTATCCTTTATAGATTTTACTTACGAGATTTCCCGCGAATAAAACGTGACTTACCTGTAAAGACATAAAGGTTATATATTAGTAAATCAAATAACTAATGCTAGACTACGAATCCGTAGAGGTGTCTACGGCGTAGCACTACCGCGAGTTGTAGCGTGTCTTCGATAGTTTTTTCATATTTTACTGTGTTTGAATCCGAATGTCTGCGTGCCATCATGTTTACATTAGCGAGCTGGCTTACTGTGGTGCTTCACTTTTTGTTTCAGTAAGACTCCGTCCGCCTTTTTTTCTAGGTTCATCAAATAAAATAATTATTTAGCTTAACCTGGTCAATAATCTTATTAAAGCTAAACTAAGTTTAAAGAAACAATTGGCGGCCTTATCGCTTTCATTAAATTTCATAGATTGTGCTAGTTGTTATAAACACATACATAGGTCTCGCCTTGTTCCCGTTGGGGTAGGCAGAGACTATTTCTCCCCACTTGCTACGATCCTGACATACGATTTTCGCTTATTTCACTTTCATGACATTTTTCATACTCAAGTTAATTTTTCCTTTTTACTATCAAAGTGCCTTTATTTAAAAAAAAAAAGACAACAATACAGCTACCTACTTACTATCTACCCTAACTAAATACACTATACCATAAACACTTCTATAATTCACAGGCCGACATGTCAGCCTATAGACAATCCAAGTGCTCTAAACCACTGTCAGATGGCAGCGTACCCAAGATGCTGGCGGCATTGCCACGTTGAATAGCAATTAAAAGTTAAATTTCGTCATGAATAATACGCCTAGGTCGACCCCTACCGCCTTTATCATTCACACTTGCCTTATTATTTAGTCAATCTCCTTTCATCTTAGTTGTTATGTTGTAGGAAAAGTCTATTAAATAGTCTGTTATTAATAATAATAACATGGGACAACTTCCACACACGGTCATCTGGTCCCAAACTAGGTTAGCAGCCTATACTATGGTAACCAGATGACTGATATACCACCACCACCTGGCGCCACCTGGGGAAGTACCACACCTTTGCCATTTATTCAGCCGCCAAGCAGTAATGTGCACACCAACCATATTCACTCTCCTTTTGAAGAGCCCCATGTTGTAGCTCAACGGGAAGACTGCAGCAGGAGATTATTCCACAGTTTGCACGTATGCGGCAGAAAAGAACGGGAAAATCGCACAGTGTGCGACGTCCACGTATCGAACATGTGCGTATGAGCTCTCAGGTGATTGTACATTATTTAACGTCAATGTACCTATATGTACATTATACATAATATATCGGGCTTCGACCGAACCGACGGTCACATTTCGACCTTGACATTTACTCACATACCACCAAAATGTTATGAACGAATATACTATAGCCACCAGTATCTTGGGTACGCTGCCATCTGACAGTGGTTTAGAGCACTTGGATTTTCTATAGGCTGACATGTCGGCGTGTGGATTTTCGAAGTGTTCTATGGTATAGTGTATTTAGTTAGGGTAGGTAGTAAGTAGGTTGCTCTATTGTTTAGTCTTTTTTCAATAAAGGCACTCTGCACATTCTTTAAAAAAATATACTATTATATTACAGCATGAACCTAGCAAAAACGGAGGACGGAATCTTATAAAAAAGTGTAGCACCATAGTAAGCCAGCTCGCTGATACAAACATGACGTACGCACACATTCACACCATAGAAACAATACTAGCATAAAAAGCCACATCTATATGCGTGCGTGCCGACGTTTGTACTAGCGAGCTGGAATAGTGCTTCACTTTGATTTCGTTCACCTTTTTTGCTCGGTTCATGTATTAGAGACCTTTTTTTTATGTTAGTGAGTGACAAGACGAGCAAATAGGTGCAGGTAGGTGCCTGATGGTAAGCATCATGATTGCCCATATCAGACACAGTGCCATTCAGTGTTTTAAAATTCAAAGTTCTGCGCGGCACTGCACTGCGCCTGTCACCCTGAGATATGAATGTTGAAACTCGTTATGCCCAGTAATTTCGCTGGTAACGCTTCAGACCGGAACACAGTAATGTTTACACATTACTGCTTAGCGGATAAATACCTGGAAAAGGTGTGGTACTTCCCCCGGCGGGCCCTGCAAAAGAGGCCTACCACTACAAAAAAAAACTACTTACTTTAATTATTAAATAAATTATTGAATTATTTGCTTTAATATAACAAAAACGCGAAATAATAAATAAACATAAATAGCGCCCGTGGCCCAGTGTTAATATGGCGGCTTCAAATCTGGTGACACTGGGTTTAAATATCATAGGTATGTGGCATATTCGCCAGAGCACTACCGCCACATGTGCACGTTTTAAACTATAAACCTTCGTTGTCTTCAATATGCAGTGAAGTGGAAGTCGTTAGGTCATGTTACACTGTATATGAGCTTACATACAAACAGACACATTATACTCATTAAAAACAGACCTAAATCGTGGCGAAATTCTGTTGTACCTACTTATTTAGAATATACGCCTCTCTGTTTCCATCACTCATTAAAGTGAAATATAGCAGAGATATATAGGTATAAAACCCGCCCAGGTATTACGAACTTGCAATCGCGTAGCAACAGCAGTAAAATTACGTAACGATTGCTGTCAAACGTCATTTTTTGTATGAAAAACTTGCACCGGTTGTCAGAAAGAGACTAACACAAGTTCATATATCTACGTGCAACAAACCTTATACGTGTTATATCAGTGCAAGATAAGGTGCGACTGACTTGACTCAAGCCAATTAGCTTGATTTGAGTTCGCCACGCTTCTGTTTATGTGAAAGATCATTTATGTCAGGGGCTTATCCAATAAAACCGCGTCAAAATAGGATCATTCGTTTAGGAACTACGATGCCAAAGACAGACACTCAGATATACTTATACACAGACACGTCAAACATATTTTATAACACACCTTCTTTCGGGTCAGGGGTTAAAACTCTCTCCTAAATTAAAGCACGGGAGCATAATTTCAAGACGGTTACTCAGTATCTCCAAAGCGTTTGTCCTTTGATCATCCCACGCGAACCGAATTAATCCTACCTGGGAATATTCTTTAGTTTGGGAAAAGTATGCCTGGAATGAACAAATATAAAATATTTAGATGTTAGGGGCCGTCCATTAATCACGTGATGTTTTTAGCATTTTTAACATAGGACCAATACATACTGGCGAAATGTGGGTGTACATATAGAACTGATTCCTGGCATCTACGTTCCTTCGAGACAAAGGCGTGGTTTGTTGCATGTCATATGAAACACAAGCTCCCGGCTTTCCGTAAAGCTACTCTTAAATTAGTCTTTAATGCTGATTCGTACAAACCAGGGAATGCAAAATTCAGAAAGGGTACACCGACGTCACAGCTCGTCGCACGGGGTGAAATGACACCTTAAACGAGGTTAATGGCACACTGTTTGCGAGGGAGAGGGCACTGGCCCTTTGTTTAGAGATTGATTGACTTGTGGACACGGGTTGAAACTTTACTGGAAAGGATGTTTTGTGCAAAGGTAATTTTGAAAGTTAACGCCGGATTTACCCTTGCAAGCCCTGCCGTGGGGATAATGCTACTCTATCCATGTTCTTGTCTCTTTCGCGCCCAAATAGATTGTATCTTCTGTCCCTTTCACACGTTTGCTTCGCCGCTGGAAAATGCTGACCATGCTGGTGTGTTTCTAACTATAATATATTGTTACGCGAACGAGTGTCTGATAAATATTATACTCCGAGTCTGAAGTCTCAAAGTTAGTCGATAAATAATATCGAGAATTGGTAATCCAATCTTCATATTTTGCGAGCAACTACAAAATCAGCAAGCGGTTGCCTGCTAGAAACTGTCTATCTACTATTTCTTTGTCTTTCGATCTAGGTATAAATATATCGTAGAAGAAACACATACAATTATAATTTTAGCACTCATAAATAGATATTCAATAAAAGTGGTTGAACCTTCTAGATTCCGGCGCGGTCTCAGTTTTGTTTCACCTAGCATTTTTTTATTCAAGTAGGTAGTTGGTGTGCTATATGGTGAGCGGTTACCGCCGCCTATGGATACTTGCATTGCCGACTCGACCAACACTCTATTCACTCTCCTTTTGAAGAGATATTGTAGCTCAACGGCATGTTTTGAATTATTGATAGCTACACAAAATCGTATACTCGGAGTATAATATTTTGCACTCCACCCAATTTCTGTAACATTTTCTCTAGTTTTTGGGATAACTGGTAGAAAATGCTACACTAGCATTAAGTTAGTCCTAGCGTTGTGCTGAATTATAAATAAATAAATAAATATACCTACTATATAAAGCATTCTTTTATTTCACATTGGCAACACAAAATCATTACAACTGACTTAATTGAGTTAAGCATTGATCGTTAAGAGGAATTACCACCTACCAGGAATACTACATAATCCTGTGTAAAATTTACCAATTCGATGTTTTGTGTGGCCCCGTTTCCAACATCGATAACATACATACATACAGTAACGCTTTGTTCCCATTGATGCAGGCAGAGAGTATTTCTTGCTACGATCCTGACATACGACTTTCGCTTTTTCCACATCTACATTCTTACGACACACTAGTCTGTTGTGGGTACCGTCGACCAGGCCATTCCGTAGAACAACAACAGGACAACAACTCATGAAAAGTACCCAGAGGTCGACCCCTACAGACCATTCACACTCGCCTAATTTAGCGAGGGAGTGAATAGAAACCGAGTTATAATGGGTTTTAGCGCACTATACTTTTCACTACGATTGTGATAAGTAAAATTATTAATTTCATCAAAACAATTAGGATAACATCCTATACGTGCGACACCAAAAATATATAATCTCGTTGGTAACTAACAAAAGTTAAAAAGAAATTTACTTTATTTATACCCTAGAATATGAAAAGTTATTTTAGCCCCGCTCTGGTACGCAATAATTATAATATGGGACAACTTCCACACACAATCATCTGGTCCCAAACTAGGCTAGAAGACTGCACTATGGTAACCAGATGACTGATACACATACTTATATACGCTTATAACACCCAGACACAGATCAAACGGACATGTTCATGCACACAAATGTTTGACCTGGCCGGGGATCGAACCCGGGGCCTGCGGTACAGAGAGCAGCATTACTACCATCTGAGCGTACGAGGCTGTCTTTGTGGACAACGTCTTGAAATTCCTGAAAAACCTATTTAGTACAATTTTTATAGTATATTGTGCCAAATTTGTAGGTGGTATTTTAATTACAAATGCTATTGAATTTCCATATTGGAGTGTAGGTCGAGACGGCCGGCGTCCGGGCCCTACAGGGCTTGTGACGTGGGTACAATGCGACACACAGATATAACTATGTATTTATAACATTGTTATAAACCTCTATCTTGACAGCCTCGTTGGCTCCGATGGTAGTAGCTCTGCTTTCTGTGCCGCAGGCCCCGATTTCGATCCCCGGCGAGGTCAAACATTTGTGTGTGAACATGTCTGTTTTATCTGTGTCTGGGTGTTATAAGCGTATATAAGTATGTATATCAGTCATCTGGTTACCATAGTGCAGGCTTCTAGCCTAGTTTGGGACCAGATGATCGTGTGTGGAAGTTGTCCCCTATTATTATTATCTATTCGTGAAAAGTCGGTGTTAGATACCTATGGGTAGAGCGAGATTAACAATAACACCTACATATGTAAGCCTAAGGCCGACTACGGTTTTCAGCCACGCGCGGTTATATTTTACAACCGCAAATCAGTCGCGGGAAATAATCACATGTGCGTTGTCTTGACGTCTTTGAATAACAAAATGACGCGGTTAAAAACCGCGCGTGGATAACCGTCGTGCGGCCTGACTCTTAATCGTTAAAGCTTTTGATTAAGGGCGAACAATGTACTGCTTTACACATTGGTCATTGTCAATTATCGACCATTATATCGAATTCCCTCAGGAGCCTTATAAAGTAACAAAGTAAAAGTCTATTTGACAGATTTACCGAATAACTCTTCGGTAATTGTTAAAAGAGGCACTTTTATAACACAAAATGTAGGTTAAATATGGTTTCAGAGGCTGACAAATATCTAACTGGTGTTACATAATAAATAAGAAGCTATATTTCGTTCAACAAAACCTTAACAGAGCACAGCTGCAATACGGACGCGGCTCGCGAGCGCCATCTACCGAGTGGTAACACACAACTCCTTAACTAAACCTCTCGACTCACCGGGACTGACCAGCCACACTAACGCACTTTATTCTTAATTTAATAGATAATTTCACTGATTATTGAATTATAAATGGTTGCAGTAACAACGTGCAGCCCCCTCGGGTGTTGCGCGGCGACTGAGGCACTTGCGCGGCGACCATGCGCGTTGGAACCGCGTTTTCGACGCGGCACACAGATAAACAGAACACAAGATGTGGTATCATTATAATCGGTAGCGTAGCTTACACTGATAATATTCTTGATTAATAGCTAGTGTAAAGTAGTTTGTGTGAAAGAACTCTGTAGAATAGAATACTCTATATAGTCAATGTATACAATATATGTTATGTTTTTAACTGAAATAAATGACTATTATTACATAGATTAGATTAGATTAGATTAGATAACACTTTTATTGATACCACAATACAGAAAATTAACAATATAAAACTTAAAAACTAAAACGTGAGTAACAATAATTGGCGGTCTTATCGCTCAGAGCGATCTCTTCCAGACAACCATTTGAAAAGAGGAAAGGCATATATTGGAAAGACGGTGGTTTAAATATAAACCAAAACTAAAACTAAACATAACAAGGTACATAAAAATACCTCAATACTAGGTAAATATTATAGATGAATACATAATAATATGATAATTATATAAATACATAAATAAATACACTATAATAAAATATATACAAATAAATACATACATACATACAAACATACATACATACATACATACATACATACATATATACATACATACATGTACAAGTGAGAATTACATACATATTACATATTATAACATGTACTGATTAACTAGTTAATCAAAATGGGCGGCCTTATCGTTTTAAACGAGAGATCGCTCCAAGCAAACAGCTTTTGTATGGGATAGGTTGTATTGAAATGTATGAGACTATGCCCACCAGACAGACCACCAGCCCGATGGGTCAATGTCATCATTAAGATCGCAGGAAAAACCGGGATGCAATCCGCTCAGCACAGAGAAAATTGGCACAAGAGGGAGCAGGCCTATGCCCAGCAGTGGGATGATAATGATGATGCCCAATAGACCGTCTTGCGACCGTCGCGTACAATGCACATCGCGTTAACGTTCCGCATCATTTTCTATTAAAACGCTGAAGTAAACTCGTAACGATGAAGTTGGCTGGTCTTTGAACAGCTTCCTTTTCATCAGAGCTGTGAAACTGAGTATGATATCCACCAACAAGAATCTTTTATTTCTATGGTGTTGTCCAGCTGAGCTATACAGATAATAATATATTATAGTTGGTGAATACGTATAAAATAAATCAACAGTAACACAGCTCCCACGGAATGGTAGCCAAAACTTCTAAGACTGACTATACTTGAATGGAACCATTTGCGTGGAAGATACACAGACCACATAAACAATGAATCGGCTTTGGGTTGATATGCTCTCGCCAAGATTGTATGCTCTCGCAGATGTGGCGCTAGGTCTTCCTATGATAAAATCAGGACAATATTTATGGATAGGATACACGACGACACTGACACTCGACACAAATGTCGACACTCGTGTCGATAGCGTCCACACGGTAAGCTTTTTTATGTGTCGACATTAGTCTCGACACCTGGTGTCCCGAAGTCTAGTGTCATCAAGTGTCTCGTATTGGTTGTTTACACGAGTCGCAACGTCCGACACTGACACTGCAATTCAGTGTGGTACATTTCATCGCCATGAATCAACGTGCTGCTGCTGCGATTTGGCGCGATATGCGTCGATGCTAAAAGGAGATCGATATGGGTTAAAGATTTGAATATAATCAATTGTTATCTGAAATGCAAAACGCAGATCCAGAATGCTACAAAAGTTTTCTTCGGCTAACACAACGACTTTCAATGTTAATCTAACTTGACTTCACCTACGAAACTACTATGCAGAAACAAGATACAAATATGAGATTAGTGTTGAGTGTCTGGTGTCGTCGTCTATCCTGATTGTTTCTTTCTTAAGTTTATCTTCATTCCGCCTGGTAAATTGATAAATTGTTATTTTATATTTTATATAGAGTAAGCGGTCTAATTCGCTTGGTTATTATATGGGTGAAATTATTCTTCCCATATTAAAATTGTAGATAAAATTGTGTAATATTTTAGAGGTATAAAGATAAATCAAGCTTTTTACTAGTTATCATCTAAGTGAAGTCACGAATGACCATAAGAACTGCTTAGATGTTTTATGTCCAAGCTAAGCCACAATTCCCAGCCCCTAGACACAAAGGCTAGGTATGTCAAGTGGCTCATATCTCTAGTATAAAGACTTAGGGCGACTTCTCAGCGATTTATCGAATTAAGCTGCGTCCAGATTACGCGCCGCAAACGCTCGAACATTGGCTCATGTACGGGCCGCGCGCTAGATTCCCGCGTGCGCCAACGCGTGAAGGTTTGCCGCGGGAAATCTGGACGCAGCTTTATGGCGTCGGAACGTAACCTCCCATATTGACCCAGAAACCAAGCGATATGGGCCGAGGGATTTGATGGAAATGTGAGCAAAGAGTGCCAAGGAGCCGTGAAATTCATGCTTTAAAAACATTATTTGGGTTAAATTGGTGTTAAGGCCGTTTGGGACACGAGAAAATACAAACCATGTAATGTTAATGAAATTAGGTTGGTACTTAAAGTTATTTTGGATGGAATATCAATTCTGAAGAACCTTAGAAATACATTTTGTTAACGAAATCTCAAAAATAAACCAAGCATATAAACTACGAATTATTCGTAGCATATAAACCACAAAAATTGGGATATACGCCCAATTTGTGTGGTGCTGACAAGTAGTGAGTGGAGCTCTGAGCCCTATATTTCTTAAATGTATGTAAGGAATCTCAAATTCGATGCATACAGTGCTATTTTATGCTTTCACCCAAAACTTCCCTAAAACAAAATGTAAGCGGTAAAGAGCCCCGCGTCAATACGCGCTATTGACACACAGAGCCACAGAGAACATCATAATGAAGTAATTCTCATGAGACTAGAGTTACACTCACACGAAGAGCCGCTTACTACGCAATATGGAAACCCTTTAATCTCTATTTCTATTTGTGGTTTATGTATGGCGTTGATAACTTTCTTCCAATGGAATATGGAAACAAAATGGCAATAGAGATACAAATTCGTGAAATTACTGCTTTTATGAGCGTACACGGCCTTCTAGGAATTTGGCCCAATCCTATGAAAAATTTACCAAATCGATATTTTGTATTCCCGTGTTTCCTCCGATTATAATTAACCCATCCTATAAATTTATATCCTGATATTTTAATAGTGAAGTAACCTATGACCTGTCGATTTAATTTATCTTATAAAACCTTGGTTTAATCATAGTGAACTTCCAAAAATCTCATCCGCAGACCGCCGCCTATGGATACCTGCAACACCAAGGGTATAGCCAGTATGTTGCCGACCCTTCAACAGTCTATTCGCTGTCCTTTTGAATAGCCCCATGTTGTAGCTCAATCGGAAGAACGCACCCTGTATCTACCAGCTGACAAAAATGAGCACTACAAACTTATAAAGAATGCAATACCCAGTACCTACCCACAATTCGGAATAAATGTAATGCGCGCGTCACACTGCGACATAAGCATTTAAGCATCACCAAGAAACAAGATAAAAGTGGCTTATAAGCAGGCTTTCCCACCATCGTCCTGTTATTTACGATCCATTGGCCATGTGACGCGTCAATCGAGGGTATCCTTGTGCCTATGTTACAGACAGCGATAATATTGATAGAACAAGATTTAGGATAGCGTAACCTGGGAACCTCACCATGGGAGCCATTTTAAGGTTTACAGTTCACTACTTCTCAATTGCCATACATGCTTTCTAGTAATTAATTTTGATTGCTATATTGTGGTTTCAATAATAAAAGAGATATATCTAAATATATCATATCCTTAACTTTGACCGCCTCTGTGGCGTATAGGGCGCATGCCCGACTGCCAATCAAGAGGTCTCGGGATCGATCCCCAAGTCAGGCAGTGTTAAATATTGGATTTTTCCATTAGGAATTATTTCAATAACTGCCTGGAGTCTGGAACTGTGCCCGGTAGATGGCAATAGGCTCGCCCCCTATTACATGGGACCAATAACATACTGGCGAAATGTGGGTGTATCTACTGTGGGACTGAGTCCTGGGTACACCCTCTGCCTACCCCTTCGGGAAAAAGGCGTGAATGTGTTTTTTTTTAACTTTGACATTAGAAAAAAAATAGGCAAAATCCTTCTTCTTCGCACAAAAACTAAACTTTAAAAACAGACGAATACGTACGAGAAATGTTAGACATTTCATTAAAACAGACGACTTTTGATACTGGTCCGTCAATTTTATTTTGCTGGCGACAAAAAAGTCCTCTTTTTAATAAAGAAAAATTCCAAAGCATCAGCTACACTTATTGGGATTCATTTGAGCGAATTTACTAAATTGTGACATTGGGCACTCAGTCTGTCTGAGTCTGGTAACCTTTATATCTATCAATATTATACCTATGTAGTCTAGACTCTACCTAGGGTTCTTAACATAGCGTGAAAGAACTTAAATCTGGAGCTGTCGAACTAGTTTATAAAGTAAAAATACGTCTACTTTAAGAATATTCTAAATCCTATTTTTTACAATTTAAGAGTCCCTGACCTAACCTTAACCTTACCTAAGTATTGTAGGTTTTTTAAGTTAGTAGCATAAACTATTAAGTTATTAGTTAACGTATAATTAAATAATATAAAATTATTAACAACCAGTCTTATGAATGGAACATTGGTAAATAACTCCTGAGGGCATGATAAAGGTCAGCCCTCCACAAACTTTCTCGGCCTACCCGAAAAATATCTTTCGCAAGGAACATTGCGTAACTTAGATAATAAACCAAACCAATCTTGTTCAAAAAAGTCGACGTATCTGTCATGACATAATACAAAACTGCGTAAAGAAGTTCAGTTTTTTTATTGCCACGTCAACTGACTTTCTGAATAGACGAAGTTATAGAAACATTTTTCGCAAAGAAATAACAATAATTAGAAACATTTCTGTAATAGAATAGAATCAAGGAGCGGATAAAGTTTCGAAAATTCTTTGAGAAGGCGATGGGAGGGAAATCTGAGAACAAAGGAACGAAATTAATGTCAGCTAGAAAATTCAAGATTTAGGTAGGCAGTAGGCATCTACGTAAAGTCGTAAACCTTCGAACTTCAAACCCTTAAGATGATTTAGCTTAGTAAGTAATTATTTTCTTTCTATAAGTTAATCAAAAAAGCGATACTCCATAAAACAGGTTTCGTAAATTAAGAAATAAGATTTTTTAGGGTCATTTTTCATTTATCAATGAGCTTATTGAAAATTTGAGACATGCTTATTAAAGAACTTGATTTTACGAAAAAAAATCATTGCTCTGACGCAGTTATCTAGGGAGGAATCAGGGGAACATGTTCGTATGGAAAAACCTCTCCACTTCAGTCTTAAATGTATGTATATAGAATTAATGTCAAAATCAACATCAAAATGCGTGCATACGGCTGGTTGATTCAATTATCCCGCTTCAGATGTTCAGAGTTTGCCGACCGGCACGGCGCGGCGATGCGATGGATTAGCTAAACAGATTACCTGCACATCTGAGAAATTGAGCACTGTGAGGGTACTCCCAAAACATACAATTATGACTATTTGATAATATTATAGCTCCCTACGTACTATATACCTTTATTGGCGTTGCAGAAACGTTTAAAAAATATTATAAGGGCGAATTTGAAAACCAATCTTTCATTGACTTAAAAGTCTAATAACTTCTTATCTACAGTCCAGTTTTAGTTAAATTTTTAGTTTTTTGTTAACGTTTTTGCAACTTGCCTTAAGACTGTATTATAATTTGTAGAAAAACTCGAGTAGCTCCGTCGGCTTCGTTCACCAAGTTCAATTCTCTCTACGTCCAGCGCTCTAGCCTGTGCGATGTATGTCTGTCAGTCACTTAGGACTAAGCTTTTTATTAATAAAGATGCTACAGATCGAAATGTAATGCACATAATTACATGAGACCAAAAAACAGAACAGGCGAAATGTGGGTGTACCTACTATAGGACTGAGCCCTGGGTACACCTCTGGTAGGCAGAATGCCCTTTGGGTAAAGGCGTGATGCTATGTTATGTGGGCCAATTATTGGCCTGATTATTATTCCTCTTCTAGTCAAAATAAGCAAAACTATAGCATTTTATCGCAATAAGCAAAGTCTGTAAGAAATTGCTTAATGTGACAAAACTGCCGGTTGTCTACTACCGTGTCGTATGTTAATTGTTTAGTAACATTTTCTTTTATTTTGGTATGCAATAAGGTATTGGCTATTCTATTCTAATAGGAAAATTCACTGTTCAATTTCAAGGGAGCTTAATAATAAGCGTAATAAATCCTTCAATACATTTTAACACATCAAAAAAATCAATGCTATCAAAGGGCCTTATCGTAAAATACGGAAATAAAGATGGGTAGCGTATTAGGACGAGCAGAGCTGCCTGCAAACGCTAGTGCTGAATAGGCCCCTTGAGAAATTGGATTTCACCGTCTTGAAATGATAAAATACCCAAAACGAGGTGGGGAGCGTAAAATAAACAGTAGGAATACTTTGGAAGTGCTATTATATCTTTGCTGGTGGAACCCTGGGGAAGCATTGTCGCGTTTGTTATTATTTTGAGTTACCGCATTATTCTTTAGGCCTAGTATAAGATAATCGATTGTTCCACAATATTGTTTTATCTTACTATTAATGTTTCTGAGTTTGTCGGGGTCAAATCATTCCAGTCATTTATTACAAACACACCCAACTGATTCATCATCTCAGATTCATCATCATCATCATCATCTCAGACATAAGACGTCCACTGCTGAACATAGGCCTCCCCCATAGATTTCCATCCAGTCCGGTTGTAAGCACCCCGCCTACTGCGTGTTCCTGCCGTCTGCAAATAAAAAGACATTCTTAGGAAATAGTGTACGTTTCTATAATAAAATCCCAAAAGAGATAACTGGGCTCTCAGAGGGTAAATTCAAAATCTATATAAAATCTACTTTACTTAAGAAGGCTTATTATAAAGTCAACCAGTACATAGAGGACAAAGATGCCTGGAAACTTCTGCATAGCCTCGCGGCACCTTCAAAGAAAACGAATGTAACCAAACCAAATATTGTGAAACTATCTGTTGAAAAAATTAAGCCCTACAAGTTTCTTGTGCGTTCTTCTTGTAGAGGTATCTTTCCGAACGCACGGTAGACTCAGTACTGTATCTTCATTGACGTACAAAAGTGTCAGATTATGACCTATTTGAATAAATCTGTTTGAGTTTGAGTTCTTTAACAGATCGTTCGTTCATCTTGTGGGTGGACGTCCTACGCTGCGCTTGCGGGTCCGTGGTCTCCATTCGAGAACTTCCCCAACCGATTGCGCTGAAAGAATGCATAGTTTGCCACGTCGCGGTATTTTAAATTCAATATGGCGGCTCCCAAATATGACGTCATCATATATATCCATTTCAACACTGATAGCCTGATTGATGGATGTGTTATAAGGTTCTCACCTCTTCGTGCACGGTTGTCTGCACGGTTGTCTGCACGGTTGTTCGGTAAAGTTCAGTTACACTATTTGTTATGAATGCATATTAGTTTTATGTTTCTTGTTTGTGATGTAACCATTAAAGAGTTTATGAACGCAACCTACCAATTTGATTTTCGACTTTTCATAATTACTTATATAATTTGGTAAATTCTCACTGAAAAAGTAACGGTTAAGCCAAAATTATAAACATAACATAACATACATTCACGCCTTTTTCCCGAAGGGGTAGGCAGAGGTGTACCCAGGACTCAGTCCCATAGTAGATACACCCACATTTCGCCAGTATGTTATTGGTCCCATGTAATAGGGGGCCAGCCTATTGCCATATACCGGGCACAGTTCCAGACTCCAGGCAGCTATTGAGATAATTCCTAATGGAAAAATCCAATATTTAACACTATGCCTGACCTGGGGATCGAACCCGGGACCTCTTGATTGGCGGTCGAGCATGCGCCCACTACGCCACAAAGGCAGTCCAAAATTATGATGGAAAAAAAAAACCGAAATCACACAGTGGATAATATTATGAAATTCGTCTAAAACTCAGTTGTCCTACTGTACAGAAGGCCCGTGGTTTAGCCATTTTATTATTCTTGACATTAAGGGCCCGGGATGCTGTCGGATGGGCAGGACCGGATGATTTACCACGTTAGCCATGTTTAATTTGCATACCAGGGGCGTTCAACATTTTTACTGGTTATTCTTAAAAAAGAAACAAAAATTGGCCTGATGAAAAACTGAGTGGATGCTTAACGCAAAAAGACTTTTTGAAATATTAGTTCATCAAAATAAGATGACTTATAAACCTTCGGTAGCTCAAAAGGGAATACGTACATACATACTTCGACACATAGTTCATATAGATTGTTACAAATATAGCCCTACTGTTTCGGCTTCTCGGTTGTCAGCTAAATATAAAGGTAGAAGATTGATTTAAAGAAAACGGGAGATAGGGTACGTTTTCTCAGCGCTTACTCATGTGCACAACTAGCATGTGCAATTCGAAACAACAAAGATAGAAAGACGTACCTAAGACCGAAATGCGAAAGAGACAACAATTAACTTTACTGACGTACGTGGACCTAATGGGAGCCAATTTTAGCTTTCCATTTTCGAGAAGCCTTACCTCTTCTCCCCTTTTCTTTAAATCAATGGGTAGGAATAACTTTTTTATCATACGCGTAATACCTATCTATGCATCAAAATGTCTTCATTTCAAAAGAAATTCATTAAATATGTAGGTTCTAAATAAGTTTGAAGGGCTAAGGTTCAAGGTTTCCAAATGAATAAGCCAAGGCCTGTTATTCAGGAATGTTGCTTTGATTTCAATTCATACAACCATTTGCATCTGACGTGCTAATATTAGTAGGACATTATACGATAGGTTCTTCTTCTGCAATCTATAACACACGCTTGATCACTTCAGTGATTTAAGTCTTCCGTCATACATACATTCACGCCTCTTTTCCCGAAGGGGTAGGCAGAGGTGTACCCAGGACTCAGTCCCATAGTAGATACACCCACATTTCGCCAGTATGTTATTGGTCCCATGTAATAGGGGGCGAGCCTATTGCCATCTACCGGGCACAGTTCCAGACTCCAGGCAGTTATTGAAATAATTCCTAATGGAAAAATCCAATATTTAACACTTTGCCTGACCTTGGGATCGAACCCGGGACCTCTTGATTGGCAGTCGAGCATGCGCCGTCTACGCCACCGAGGCAGTCTTCCGTCAAGTGGAACTTAAATGATTCTAGTCTGTTGTATAATAAATAATAGAGACGTATGCGAGCCAAGGGCAGTCGCTGCCGCAACACATTATCTATCTGGCACAGACTGTCCGTCTGAAAGTCACCGAGCTTTATGTATTTATAGAGCTTTCACATGAAGCTAAAGACTCTACCGGCGCTTAGAGGTCACGCTTTTGAACTTGGTTTTTAACGTGAAAAATAATGCTGAAAACTTGATGCCAACAAAAATAAAAGGATATCTTACCCTTTGAGACAAATCAAATTTTCACTAGAAATAAATTAAGGAGTTTATAAGAGAAAATGAAATTATAGGGACATAGTCTACTTCATCTTCAAAATATCAGAATATAAAAGTGACCATTTTAGGGCACAAATGAGCAGCATGCTCGCAAAAAGACAATGATAGGTACCATAAATCTGTATTTCCACAACAAACTATTTTTCATACAATATTTCTGTAGTCAGCCAAAATCTATAAATTTGAAGAAATAAAAAGTCATTTCATGAATATCCGCTACCTAATATGGGTCACCATGACAGTTTATTTCTAAATAGTTGCATAATCAGGAGAACTTCACTATGTTTGCATGGCACACTGGAGTCCTTTCACAAATTCCTGATAAAAATAATTTCATCTGCAATGTGACAATGTCATGGTCGAAAAGTAAAGGTTTGCCACGCCAGGCACTAGTGCCAATTGCTAAGCACCAAGGCCTGCTCACGAAGGTCTTTCAATGACCTTAAATCTATAGGTATAAAAGCAGAAACAGAGAAAGGTCTAGACATCTGCTTATCCTTTATTTTATCAAGTGCTCTGAGAACAATATGTAACTAAACCAAATATGGTAGTGACATTTTTTTGCATCAATGAGATCATTTACGAGTAAGTATTCGAGTGGTCCTTTTCGAATTTATGAGATAGCTTCTTGTTTCAACTGCAAGTTTGTGTGCGTTCTTCGTTTCGAGGTATATTTCCAAACACAGGTAGATTATTAGTTAACATAACATCACGCCGAAGGGGTACACCTCTGGTGAATCCAGAACTCAGTCCCATAGTAGGTAAACCCACACTTCGCCAGTTATGTTTTTTTAAAGACCCATGTAATAGGAGGCAAGTAATTTAATTTCTAACTCACTTTTTGCTAGACCTGGGGATCGAACCCAGAACCACAAGGTAGACAGTAGTGCTTGTGAACCACTACGACACTGAGGCGAGATTTAAAAAAATAGTTTTTGAGTTGTGTAATTCCAGGGTCTAAGCTACTTACATACATAATTTCTGCCCAATCGGTTCAGTAGTTTTGGCGTGAAAGAATAAAAAAACATTCATCCATTCTCACAAAACTTTCGCATATTTAATATTAGAGGGATTTTATTGGACTTCGCACACATAAATAACACACATAATGCCAATTTGAATGAATCATTTCTACTCTGAAACCCGTCTTTGGACCGTTCCATTTTTCACAAAGCATACCGAGTCTCATGTGTCCAGAAGGTCTGCTTTCACATAAAGATGCCTACATCTACCTGCGCCCATTCAATCACGCCGCGCCCGCGACTCTCGTACATTTATCACGTCACGCCATCATGCCCTTGTTAAATGGCCCGTCTATGCTAGACATGCGTTATTCTTTGATGATAAATGTTGATTTATCACAAATATATTAGCCTATTTGGTTTTCTGTAACAATCACAAAGCTCATCGAAAAATACACAGATATAAAAAGGAACTCTATCTTGTCTTCATAGGTATACTCCAAGGCGTTTGACTCCATCAAACAAAATTTTAACTTTCTAATCCTTTAAACGGAGTAGGGGACGTCCGACAGGTCTTTTGGCGTCAGCAACCACACCGAGAAATACTTGTCTAGGTAAGGAGATGGTTGCATGCTGTGTACATACATGACCCAGCCACTTTTGGAGGCTAAGGAGGCTAAGGAGCTTGGCTAATGAGATTGGCAATTTGGAGAAACCTCTCGCTGTTGACTCTGTCCGACCACGAAATACCCAGGATATTTTGGAGGCTTCGAATATGGAAGGTGGTTGAAACGTCGTTCTTGTTTCGCATATGATGCTCCGTACAGTATGCTGAGAATACATGTCTGATAAATGAGGACTTTAATCCTTATCAGTCAAGTATTGTTGTCCCCAACTATGGTACGAAGCCTTGCAAACATGATGGCCACTTTGTCTATACGAATATCGATCTCTACGTCCAGTAAGAGATTGTTCGACACGGTCGACCCCAAGTACGTAAATCTCTGGATATATTTCCCAGAACATACGAGTATGTAATATATGTTCTGGGAAATAATATATCCAGTATAACCACTCATAATGCTCTCGACAATTTTGCGATGGTTAAAAAGAGATTTTTAAACGCCTCGCCTCTCCGTCCGTTAAATCCGGTAACTAATTAGTAAATTAAAGATTCAGGCCCGGACCGCAAAATATATAGTACAGAAGACTTGCTTCAACAACGACAAACGAAATCACGTAAGAACGGTGTCGTTCTGCTGTCGCAGAATTAAACAGGGAATCTTAACGGTAACTGGAAACTTACAGGACTAGGCAGCAGCAGGTAGAATGTCAGCTATTCCCGGGGGCGATTTATGAGTTAGGAAGAGATTCATTCAGTTCTGGCGTGAGAGAGACAACATCCGGATAAGAAATCTTAAGCAGTTACAAAGCCTGCTGAACGTCTAGCGGCAAACAACATGCGAGCGATTAATATAAATAGTCATATTGATTAGGTATATAACATAAAATAAAATGTGATCCGACTTTCTGTACCGGTACCGTTACATTTAGTGGTGATACGACGCTACGTCGCTAGTTAGCGAACTACGCTGCCCGGGCGTTAATAAACGATTCGGGTGTCTCGAGCGTCTCCGGTGTTGGCTGTGTCTATCTACATTCTAGATTACTTGTTTGATAAGGAGGCTAAAGTGTAAGGAATTAGGTAAATAGTAATTATGTTTAAATATACAATGCAGTGAATTTAAGCGCGCTTAAACACAAACTTAAATTAATTTACCACACCGGTACCACAGGTTTTTCTTGGAAACTGAACATAGGCCTCCCCCATAGATTTCCATCCAGTCCGGTTGTTAGCGGCCTGAATCTAGCGTGCAAACTACTACATGAGACTACTACATACTGGCGAAATGTGGGTATACCTACTTTGGGACCGAGTCCATGATACACTACTGCCTACGCCTTCGAGAAATAGGTGTGATTGTATGTTATATTGATTGTATGTTTTTTTTTTTTTTTTTTTATTCTGAAATCTATATTTGGGGCTTTTACCCTTATGGGTATGACAGCCCCATCATAGCCTTATCTAATTATAAACAAATTATAATATTTATAAAAACACATTACACAGAACACATAAGACATAACACATTTTAGCTTATACTTAGCTACGAAAAATACAACCCCCCCCCCCACCCGCAGTGCCCCCTCGCATACTTACATTTTATGCATCTATAAAATATAATATATCGTAGCTACATAAATACCTGCCAGAGCGCGTGGGCCGCTTCACAGGCGGGTTCGGACAGAATGCCCACAAATACACCCATATCATACCTGTTTAAGTCAAATCTATGTAAAAAATCGTTTCTTTTAACATCATATTTGGCATAATCCACCAGGATATGATGCACATCATCAATTGTACCGCACATATCACAATTTGGAGAATCAGCTTTTTTAATAAGAAATGCAAATTTTCCTGATGGATAATGTCCCGACCGTATCCTATGAGCTATAACAACTTCTCGCCTGCTGAGGCCGCTTACCGCAAACCAAGGTATCCAAGAAGGCTGACTCTGTAGAACCTTGTACCATATACCCTTTTCCTTACTTCTTTTCTCAAAATATTCTTTGTATATGTCATAACAGTGTCGCTTGAAAAAGGCTAACTTCTCTGTATAATACGGCTTAATAGAAAAAGCATCCCCCTCTGTACTTCCTAATTTAGCTAATCTGTCAGCCTCTTCGTTACCTCTTAAACCTATATGACTCGGAACCCATTGCAACTTCAGATCCACACCATTGAGTGACAGGTTATGAATTTCATTCAAAACTGCATAAACAATCGAATTTCCTTTGATCCCAGAGGAACATCGAGCTAAATGCTGCAGAGCACTCTTGCTATCAGTATAAATAACTACACCCGTACCTCTCATGATTTCAATATTTATATATTTCAGCGCTTCTAATATTGCAACCAGTTCAAGGGTCATAATACATACATCATTACTGACAACCTTAAACATACCATGTCTACCATAGCTTATATCATAGTATGCAGCTCCTTGACCTGACTCACTCTTCGATCCGTCTGTGTAAATAGTTTGTCTATTGTGGTATTTATTATGCAATTCTCTAATAATATCAAATTTTAGTGACGTCACCTCATAATTGCGTTTTGCCCCTTTTATGCTTTTTAAATGCCAATCTATTACCCCTTCTATCTGTGTGTAAGTGACCCAAGTATATAATGAAAACATTTCCAGCGGATTTGAAGAATGAATATCTAGGCTTCTACACATATCATAAACATGCATAAGTAACGGTATTTTTTTAGTTTGCCAATATCTAAATTCTCTAAATATGAATAATTCGTCAATGAGCTGCATCGTTAAACTAGATTCCCAGGACATACTTTTAACACAGAATTTATGTATGTTGAAACCGCAGCCAGTCATGTATAAGTTGCATTAACAGTCTACCTCCTAAAGTCAGACATAAACGATCAAGGAACCTTAGAGCTGCAATATACAACTGTCACAAACGTTTACAGCTCAGCAGTGTATACCAGCGCGCAGCACACAGTGCAGCTGTCAAGCGATATTATTATTTATTTCTAATGCCGCAGGTTGCAATTTCCTACAGCAATGTTTAAGAGAATTTACGCAAGAGCGAAAACATTTAGAGAAAAAAGAATAGTTTTTATTCTACACGACATTTAGAATTTCCTTCTTAGTAAACTCCTATAGTAAAATAAACACTACTGTCATAATATTATGCCTTTACATGAAGATGTTTTGACTGTGAGCTATTTTTCGTTATATTATAGTTTTTTATATTATTTAGCGTCCGAAGCTCAGCGGAAATCTCGGCAATAAGAAGCTCGGCATAATAAAAGGCGGAGTCCCTGGATCGAATCTCATCACGTGGACTTTTCCCCCGGGCGCTACCATGTTGTAGATGGCACGTTGAACTGTAAGTCCCTTAGTTTCCTATAAGATATGTAGGGGGCAGTCGTTAGGTCATGTCGGAGGCTGCGTAGGAGTCTTGACGACCTGAAACTCTGACAATATGGGTTGTCCACAAAACCCATATGAATTGGCTCGAGCAGTGTAGTTGGGGTAACCCGTTCTGTTAGAGTATAGATTCAAAATATTATTATTATAGTTTATCGTTACGATGAATGATAGCCATTCAATTACATTAATATTCAAAAATGACAACGTATTTCAATTCGATGAAAAATGCACTATTTTGTTAATGTAAGAGTATTTCCAATATCCTGAGAGCATAGATGTATTTCCAACAACTGTATACAAACTCAAACGAGGACTGAAGCGTATTACATAGATGAATGAAACTATATTTATTTTGAAGTCGACATATTACTTATAAAGTACAATTTCAACGCAAATGCTTCGAAAAAAGGACAATACCATATTCGTCGCGAATATATCTCATAAAAAAGTATATTTATACCATGGATATTGGAAACAGCTCGTCCGATTTGGATGGAATTTTGCATTTAAGGTTTTGCACACTAAGTTTATCTGAGCTTTTTTTCAAAATTCCTAAATCCTGAAGAGAAACATCGTCCTCAACATATTATATAAAATATTCCTG
Source organism: Hemistola chrysoprasaria (assembly GCA_947063395.1). Lineage (NCBI taxonomy): Eukaryota > Metazoa > Arthropoda > Insecta > Lepidoptera > Geometridae > Hemistola > Hemistola chrysoprasaria. Next base: position 1,051,788 of record OX346724.1, read on the forward strand.
CGCCATGCCCAAATATAATATTATCCACACATATTTTCAGCAATGCCTTAAAGAATATTTAAAGCATTATGTTAAAGCACTAGATTGCTAATGGTGTCTGAAACTATCGTGGTGGAATGTCATTATGTGTGCAGTATTGGGTCAGAGCTCGACATTTGACACGCGTCCACATACCCTCACGACACATTCATGTTTAGGCATAGTCCTAACAGAACGAAATTACGCGATCATCGCAGGTTTGCGCGAATTTCAGTCGTATCTCCGATCAAACACAATGATGTCGACATGATGTAAGACTAATAGAAGACTGTACTGCCTCGGTGACGTAATGGTTCCGATCATGATGATGACAAAACGCAACGCTAGCTTTTTTTGGGCAGTTTTTGGAGCTATCTACTCTATATCCAAAATAAATAACTGGGTAAGAGAAGCTTAAATGACAGGGACATAGTTTACTTCACTATATAAATATCAGGATATAAATTTACAGAATGGGTTCATTATATTTGGAGGAAGCAGGGGATTACAAAACATCGATTTGGTAAATTTTTCATAGGATTGTGTCAAATTGCTAAAAGGCCGCGTACGCTCTCAACTGGAATCGTGGACCGTTGCCTGTCGTTGTGGACAATCGAGAAGCCGTTGGTTTCTTTTATACTTCAAGGTTTCTAGCGCCGCTATAACATTGGTATTATGGTATAGGCTAAAGCCCTCTCGAGAGTGTACACAAACCTTTAAGTCAGTGACCTCTTTAAAATTCCCAGTCCCACGTTATGTTGAGGATTATCACCAGTTTCCTCTTTAATTTAAAGTATTATTAGATATATATGTAAATCTCCAACAAATTATAATCTAGATAACAATAAATCTAGTTGTGAAAGCTCCCGTTGGCGAGCCCTTCTCGTCTCGTTGGTCAGTGGTCGAATTTATTACAAGGGTGTACCGCCGTCCTTATTTACGATCCTATTCGTTAAACTTGCCAATTAATTTTGTGCGGCTGGATTTTTCCACGGACGCAATGATTTTTGGAAAAAACGAGAATATTTTGTGACTCAAGTTGAGCGAACAAAGGGAGGCTGCGAGTGATCTAATGAACAGGGTTGGGGCTTTTTGTTCGTCCAACCGTGATAACTAGTCACCAACCGCAGCTTGCCCTGGCTTATATGTATGTATGGGTCGATATGAAAATGTCGAGGCATACCTTCTTGGTAAAGTAATGCTGTAAATGCTCTAGATACAAAACCACTTAAAATCGTGGATCACATAGAAAAATCTCTCCGCTTTCCAAGAGATACAAATAATAATGACATCAAATATCAACCGTCGAAAGTAGAATCTTAAAAAGTGAAGCGTTTGAATCGATCGCCCTCAGATCGACACCGTTCAATCGAATTATCTTCGAGTGCGACGTAATCAGTAATCAAGTATGCCCTGTGCTGATAGGGCCGCACCCAGGAGACTGAAGGGGCTGCTGACCCTTTGTCGAAGGGGAGATATTACACTTTAATGTTTTCTTGCACTTTCGTTTCATGTTTGAGATTTTGGTGACGTGGCACAAATTAAATTATGCATAAGACATAATACACACAAACACACCCCTTATTTTCTTAAGTAAAGGTTTATTGTGATATTGATTAAACTAGCAGATTTGCAATTACCTTCATAGATTTGCAAGTGCCTCATGGTAAGCATCATGATTGCCCATATCAATCACAGTGCCACTGCACTGCGCCTGTCACCCTGAGATATTAGTTGTTGAACCTCGTCATGCCCAGTAATTTCGCTGGTAATATTGCCCTTCAGACGAAACAAAGTAATGTTTGCACATTACTGCTTGGCAGATGAATAACTGGCAAAGGTGTGGTACTTCCCCAGCGGCCCCCTGCAAGAGGCCTACCACTACAATAAAAATTTATTATTAAAACAAAGAGAGGAATAAGGTACTATATTATACAGAATATAACGTAATTTATCTTTGTTCCCAGATTTATAGCCCATAAATTATAATACATTTTGGATTTTCATTTCAGAACCATTGTTAACCCATTATACCCTGAGTACGTCCCAACTGATAACATTGTGGGGGTTTGTGGGGAAAAATCCATGAGTCCATTAGGATAAAAAACCCGCCTGTAATTTCTTCTTAGTTACAGTTGAGTAAAATGTGAATTTTTAAGTCACAGATGCGAGGTTAAAACGAATTTTCTGGTAAAAAGTAAAATTTTTCACGCCAACGCAGGCGAGTTCGATGATATATTGCAAGATTACGATAATAAATTATAGCTAAACGGAAAAGCGAAGACTGAGGAAGAAATTAATATTGGATTTACCTTCGAAATCATTCATCATTCGTATCTATGGGTATTTGAAACACCTATTCCGGTTTAATATCGGCTCTTTCTTTATTTGCATTAAAAATTAACTAAGTTTAGATTTGGTTCTGTACCTCAAAAGGAAAAAGGAACGCTTAAAGGACCACTTCGTTGCCCGTCTGTCAAGAGCCTTTTTCTCGGGAACGCGTTGAGGTATCAAATTGAAACTCATATCAACATTCAGGCCCACGGTCCTTTGCTGCTGTAAAATAATCAAACTTCTAAGTCAACACAATCGGCCATTTAACCGCACATTTCCATAACTTACGCAACGGGATAAAACCTCTAGGATACTCCCCGTTGGCCCAGCATCATAAAATATGGCAAGAAGCCAGATCTTATACCACAAGTAAAGAAAAAAAAAGTGATTACTAATATGTGTGCGATATAGGCAGGTATGAAACCCTAAACTAAGCATACTTACTAAGGTATTCAACTCAACAATTTATTTTTATTTTATTATATCTATGTTTTATTATTACACGCTGTTCTGCCTTTTCAGCTCAGACCTTGACAATGCGGTTTATTAGTTTTTGCGTGATTGAGTAACAAACATCTTAACATACAAAATTTGTTATTTAAAATATTTTATTATATATTTAATTATTTTTATAGATACATAAATATATCTGTGACTTCAATATTCAACATTTTTAACTCCCTGAAAAGGCCATAATGCCCAGATAAGAATATCACGGCGCGGCGCATGAAAGGCATATTCCGGGCTATTCATAGACAGGCAGTTGAAACATCGCGCCATGAGAACACTCGCACAAAGACCCCCCTATCTCTTACAACTCACTATAATGCACCTACTGTTTAATGGACATGATGTGAGCTTACAGTTGACATCCCTAGATAATATTTTTCATATAAACAAATGCCAAATGCTGGAAATGAGGAGATCGGTAGACGAACGAAAGTTATCGAAATAGCCCGCGGATTAGCAAGTTGAAGTGGCAATGGGCAGGGCGCATAGCACGTAGCACTGATGGCCGATGGGGCTGTAAAGTTCTCGAATGGAGTCCGTGGTCTCAATCCGGCAAGCGCAGCATAGGACGTCCACCCACAAGGTGGACAGACGATCTGATAAAGACGGCAGGAACACGCTTAAGGCGGGCCGCTTAGAACCGGACTGGATGGAAATCTATGGGGGAGGCCTATGTTCAGCAGTGGACGTCCTATGGCTGAGATAATAGTGAAACAAATGCTTCGATTCGAACTCAGTGGCGTAGTGGACGCAAGCTCGACTATCGATCATGAGGTCCTGGGTTCGATCCCCAGGTTAGGTCAGGTCAGTTTTCCATTAGGAATTATCTCAAATAACAAACAGGTTTGAGGTTTAATTTAGTGTAATGTTATAGGCCTATAAAACTTGGAAAAAATTCAGAGCGGGACAAAAACCAAGTCCCAGTTTTACCTACTGACAAACTATAATGTTATTTTCTAGCATAAAGTTACTCCTTGCGATGTGCTGAATTATACAAAATAAAATAAAAGATAGGTACACGAACGCTAATAAACGACCTAGCGGCAAAACATTTGCATCTCTAAAGAGGTAACCTCTTAATTCAGAATACTCTAAATGATACGAGAAGTCTGCAGTATGTGACGTCACACGGCTCACGGCAACGTTCACGATCAATGGGTGTGACGTCGCTGGTTCGACCCGCGCGCGCCGCCTCCGTACCCGCGCTACATCCACCACCTACATAATACAGCGGTGGCTGCAATGAAACTCATACCGACTGTACGAGCTGGTACTCTTTGGTTTTGTTGGCTTTTTATGTTAATGAAGATATTAAATGATACGACATATCGTCCATGACTGTGTTATTTCTTCATAACAACACCAAGGAGCTCGAAAATTTTCTTGATAAATATGGTTCAAAAGGATCAACGTTCGAGCTGGTGCTCTTTGATGCTGAGAGTTGATTTTGAATGAAAATACGAAATATCGTCCATTACTCAGTATAATTTCTTTATAACAAGAAAAAAGCTTAAAACTATGGAAGGCGTACATAACTATCACATCATGAGCGCGCGCTGTGATTGGTTAACGATCGCGTCATATTGCGATGTCACTTATGCGGACCTCTTGAGGAGGTGGCCGGAACACCACCTGAACATAACCTGTCAACTCAAGTCTCTCAACTCTTTAATCTAGAGGTCGAGATTTAGGTCAGACTCGGTTCGGGTTTGTTTCCTCGTCAGGCAGTGTTATTGACTTTTTTATTAGGGTCTTTCTCAAGAGGAGCCTGCCCTGCTAGCACAGTGACCACAAAGTCCTAGGGCGTTAGAACGAGACAACTGATAATTTCAGCCCAATCGGTTCAGTAGTTTTGGTCTGAAAGAGTAACAAACATCATTCCATCCCCACAAACATTCGCATTTATAATAAATATTATTGGTAGGATAGACGTGTCAGGCAGAGGCCCTCATGATGATGAAAATTCTTTTATATAATACTCCATGGTACGTCACAAACTAACTCGACAAAAACAGGAATAATTGCGATTGAACTCCATTAGATCTTCCCAAAGAGAAAAGATTTTTTTTATGATAATGAGTAACAAGACGAGCAAATCAAGTGCCTGATGGTAAGCATCATGATTGCCCATATGAGACACAGTGCCACCCAGTGTTTTATAATTCAAAATTCTGCGCGGCACTGCACTGCGCCTGTCACCCTGAGATATAAGTTGTCTATAATATATTCTGAGATATTAGAGAGATATCTAAGTGTAATATCCTAGAAATTTTTGAGCAAAACACTTAGAGACATTTATATTACATACATACCATCAACGAGACAAGTTTTTCACGTAGCCATTTGGCGCTGTATCAAATGTCACCTTATTATTCGCCATTTTCTTACATTTTTTCTAGAGAATCGCGTTACAAATTGACTTATTTATCTCGAAAGCTTCGTGAGGTCGACTTCATTCAGACATTAATTTGACAAATACGTTTGTTAGATCTCATTAAAATAAAATCAAATTATAACATTAATGCTGATAGAAAGTCTGAGTAGATGTGATTGAGAATTGTTGTTTTAAGACGTTCTGAAATATTTTCATGTTTTTTATGTAATTCGGAATAAAGCTTTAAAATATGTTTAAGTTTTTACGATTTTTTTTTTTTTTTTTTTTTTTTTTTTTTATGATAGTGAGTGACAAGACGAGCTCATCAGATGCCTGATGGTAAGCATCATGATTGCCCATATCAGACACAGTGCCACCCAGTATTTTAAAATTCAAAATTCTTCGCGGCACTGCACTGCGCCTATCACCCTGAGATATGAGTTGTTGAATCTCATCATGCCCAGTAATTTCGCTGGTAACATTGCCCTTCATACCGGAACACAGTAATGTTTGGACATTACTGCTTGGCGGATGAATAACTGGCAAAGGTGTGGTACTTCCCCAGGCGGCCTCCTGCAAAAGAGGCCTACCACTACAAAAAATATCGGGTTCGATCCTCAGGGCAGGTATAAAGAATTATTCATATACATTAACATACATTCACGCCTTTTTCGAAGGGGTAGGCAGAGGTGTACCCAGGACTCAGTCCCATAGTAGATACACCCATATTTCGCCAGTATGTTATTGGTCCCATGTAATAGGGGGCAAGGCTATTGTCATGTACCGGGCACAGTTCCAGACTCCAGGCAGTTATTGAGATAATTCCTAATGGAAAAATCCAATTTTTAACACTGCCTGACCTGGGGATCGAACCCAGGACCTCTTGATTGGCAGTCGAGCATGCGCCCTCTACGCCACCGAGGCAGTCAATTAATTAATTATTTTAGTCAAGAATTATTCCATTAGGAATTATCTCTATGACAGCCTGGAGGAGTCTAGAACTGTGCCCCGTAGATGGCAATAGGATCGCCCCCTATTACATGGGACTTATAACATACTGGCGAAATGTGGGTGTACCTACTATGGGACTGAGTCCTGGGTACACCTCTGTGTACTCCTTTGGGAAAAAGTCGTGCCTGAGGATCGAACCCTCGTGATCGGCCGTTAGGATTGCGCCCACACTACGCCACCGAGGCAGTCCATATAAGATAATATTTCCCCTAAAATCTTAATACGTGATAGGTAAGATTACACCACCTAACGTTAGACCGCATTACCTACTACATTGATATAAAGAAAAGGGGAGATAGGGTACGTTCTCCCAGCGCTTAATCAACAAATGCAATTTGCACGTGCGTTTTGCTCAGTGTGAAGTTTGCACAGTGACATATAATTAACAACAAAGATAGTAAGACGTACCTAAGACTGAATTGCGACCGAGACAATATTATTCGCTCGTACGACCTTACTTAACTGACGCACGTGGACCTAATGGGACCTAATTTGAGCTTGCCATTTTCGAGAAGCCTCACCAAGTACCTCACCTCCCCGTTTCTTTATATCGATGACCTACTACAAGATAACCGATGTTGTGAGTCACTGGGAAGGCACGCGCCGTCTTTCCGGTTATTATGGTTGGTGCTGGTAGACACTAGGCACAGGTAAATAATCCTTTTTAATAGGCGTTGTTATCTTCTAGAAGTACTAGTCACTAATTAAATGATAAATGCTAAAGTATGTGTGTGTGTGTCTGTTTTTTACCACTTCTTCACGGCAAAAATAGTAATATGAGCATGTCTGTTTGATCTGTCCCTGTGTGTTATAAGCATATATAAGTATGTATATCAGTCATCTGGTTACCATAGTACAGGCTTCTAGCCTAGTTTGAGACCAGATGATCGTGTGTGGAAGTTGTACCATATTATTATTATTATTATAAACTTTTTATTATTACACCACAGACAAGAAACCTTAATTAATACTAATTTTAATTTGAATTTATACTCTAACAGAACGGGTTCCCCAATTACACTGCTCGACTCAATTCATACGGGGGTTATGTGGACAACCCATATTGTCAGAGTTCGCCATATTGTCATTATTTCCAATAGTCTCTGCCTACCCCACCGGGAACAAGGCGTGACTGTATGTATGTACTTATGTATTTCAGGTCGCACAGATTCCTACAAGGGCTCCGACATGACCTAACGAGTGCCCCCTACATATCTTTTAGGAAACTATAGCGACCTACAGATTAACGTGCATCAGCCATCCGACATACGGTAGCGCATAGATGAAAAGTTCACATGTTATGTGATTCGATCCAGGACGTCCGAATTTGACGCAGGGGAAATTCCGCTGGGCCACAGAATACAGAAATAGTGAATGGATTGAGCTGACATTTGCTAATGAAAGCTAAGACCCTGGAATAACAAATAGAATAAATATATTTTGAGTTGGTGAACGCTCAGCAGCAGTTTTATAAAGAATCGATCACTACGTAGTGAAAACTAACGAATTTCTATGGGGATAACTAAATTCCATTAGCGCCGAGTTGCCTTTAAAACCCGATAACAGCAAAGCTAAAAATAAGGCTTACATTTCCATTTATTCTAGTATTGTGTTTGGTACCTACGCCAAGCTAAAATACATTTGGTTTCTGATCAATTAACTCAATCATAATTATTTGTAATACGTAACAATAAAAATTATATAAATAGTTGAAAAAATTATTTAGAACTAGAAATTATTGATTAACTGGTAACTCACGCGTGAGCGTTTAAAAAAAAATCTTATGCGTCTAATAGGTTTCAAATTGCGAATATCAACGGGCAATTACTTTACTGGCTGGCTACATTCTCGAGCCCACGGTCCGCTTACATAACAGCTGAGGGGAGGGAAGGGGCACCCCTAACGCCGTGCTGTATCGAGCGGCTTCACTCTCCCTAGTAATATTGCTGGCTCACTCGCACTATGTAGGGTTGCCATGAATATTGTTTAGTGATTGCAATTCGGAGTTCAAACTCAAATTAATACATCTCAAATTATGTCATCAAGTTTAATAGAAATATTTGAATATCGTGTTTTAAAGAGTAAAAACAAAAATATACAAAAACGTGTCTGGATAGACTTGAATCCAAACGTAGAGGTAACATTGCTTAAACGGGCTTTTTCAAAAGTGTCATATTGGGACCATATTCAATAAAGAGATTTTGACTTTGAACTCTAGATTATACCTATAGCATAGCAAATTTATAATCTAGAGTTTAAATTATAGCTAGCGATTATAGCATAACAAATCTTTCAATTGTTATTAAGCCTGGTTTGAAGAATCCCAATTTATATTTCGTGATTATGAATGCATAAATCTTGTGATAAAAATCATAATACCACGGTTTTACGGCGAAGGTGCAAATGTATGCATAGTTATTATTTATTCTCTCTCAACGTGTAGCTGCACAGAAAACTTAAAAGACGACACGTTATAGGGGGTATTCCAAGTTTATGTAGTGACACGGGATACCCCCGCCAAATATTGGAAATCCATTTTCGTAAATAAAATTCATAAAAATCCTTATTTTTTTGGTCTTTTAGGTAGAGTTCTGTGGGTGTAGAGTGTAGACAACACTTATAGTCACAATCAAAGTTTAACTTGTAACATTTAACTACTTAAACAAAGTGATATCCTAATCATAGAAGAAAGACGCATTCTTCTATGATTTTAATATTATGTCAAGAAATGTCATTGCAATGGCATCAAAGCATGAATTGTAGTCAAATCTTTGTTAAAATATTTTCGGTTTTGATTTAGTGATCTTACAATAATGTTTGATAATAAAGTGGCAACCCTAATATAAGTGCTTCTTGCAGCCATCTCGCTCGCACCCGGCGTAAGGCGCGCACGTCACAGCGACAATTTTACCGCCACCGACACTTGTGTGTCACAGTACCTTAACTTTGTACAAACACTTTTGTGCTCATTACTCGTTTAAGAATGCATAATATTTATAACTGATGACAAAAAATTATAAAACTATGAAAGTTAAATTAATTAGTGCAACTCATTGACTCGAGCAGTGTAATTGAGATTACCCGTTATTATTATTATTATTATATAGTTATAATAATAATAATAACCGCTGTGTCCCGCGGTTTCACCCGCATAATTGTCGTTCCCGTGGGAATATTCAGATAAAAAGCACCCTGTGTTAATCCAGTCTAAGTATTTTTTAATCAGATAATAAGGTAACATAAAAAATTAAAACATATAAAAACTTTGGTCCAATATTAAAGCTAAGCTTCTGAGATATCTACATACTACAAATTCAGCTCAATCGGTTCAGTAGGTTTAGCGTGAAACAGTACAACAATACACACTAAAAAACAGCGATAGATGGCGCGGGAGTCGAGTTAGTTAAAACACGATAGTGTTTTGTTTACCTGTTACAAAGGTAAAACTGCCCAATACTATTACAATCCTTAAAGCTGCCTCATGGATGTAGTGGTTGCAGGTGCTGTTCCTGAGCATGAAGTCTTGGGTTCGATTCCCAAGTCAGACTAAAATTCATGTTGTACTTTCCATCAATAATTTTATGAATAAAAGCCTAAAGCCTGCAATTGTGACCTGTTGAAGGAAATAGGCTTGCCCCCTATTACCGTACGAATGTAACTCAAAGCTAGTCCAACTATGTTTAACCAATTTAAATGTTCTGAGTAGCACCAATAACGTAATAGTCCAATGGGTGCCGGGACATTGTGACATAGTTGGTAACGAATTAGCAGACAAGCTTGCAAATAAAGGAGCCGATACCCCTCAGGTCGGACCTGAACCCTTCTGTGGAACAACAAAACAACAAGCTTACAGTCTGCTAAATCAAAAATGCATTCAAGAGGCAAGGGTAATGTGGAAGTATGTAGAGGGACAAACACATTCCAAAGCCGTCATCAAGGGATACAACAATAAAATATCAGAGGAGCTTCTCCAGCTCAGTAGATATAAAACATGTGCAGTGACCAGAATTCTCACAGGCCACTGTAAACTAAACAAACATATGATGAACATGGGGCTAGTCCAGGAAGCCGAGTGCAGATTCTGCCATGACGAAGAGGAAACGGCTTTGCACGTCCTCTGCGAATGCGGGCCACTCATGTTCAATAGAAGTATCCATTTGGGACGACAAATAATTCGCCCAGATGAGATACAACAAATCACTCCTCGGAAAATCTGGAAATTTCTAGATTCAGCGGGCTTAAGTAGTGAATTATAATCCATAAGGGCTGCCACAATAGATCAGCAATGGTCGAAGCGGCTTCAGGTCCCTATGGATGACATCAATAATAATAATAATATTACCGGGGACAAAAAATAATTGTACTATTGGGTATGCCCGTGGGAATGGATGTACCTTGTAACCGTACACCTCTTCCTAATCCTTTAGTAAAAAATTTGTAATTGTATGTCCCAAAGCTTTACACCCAAACTAGGCGCATCTGCGACGAGTTGCCAAGAACTGCCTGCGAATTTGAATTGAATGAATGTCCCAAAGCTTAAGTACTGAATATAAGTATAGCGTATTCCATTGCGGCATACATTTGTTACTGGCAGTTCAACACAGCAGATAATGGGGCGAACAGACATACATTCACGCCTTTTTCCCGAAGGGGTAGGCAGAGGTGTACCCAGGACTCAGTCCCATAGTAGATACACCCACATTTCGCCAGTATGTTATTGGTCCCATGTAATAGGGGGCGAGCCTATTGCCATATACCGGGCACAGTTCTAGACTCCAGGCAGTTATTGAGATAATTCCTAATGGAAAAATCCAATATTTAACACTATGCCTGACCTGGGGATCGAACCCGGGACCTCTTGATTGGCAGTCGAGCATGCGCCCACTACGCCACCGAGGCAGTCAGAACAGACACACCAATGTAACACATACACATTTATTTCAATGGACTTGCAAATAGACACGCAATAAAGGAGATTATTATTTTTTACTTTAAAACCTGCAGTATTCATGTTGACTTGAATGACTAAGCATAATCATTAATAACCTGTTACAATTTCATATTTCGAGATAAATAGTTAAACATACTATTTATTACAAGCTACTCCAAGTTCTAAACCGTTTTGAATGTTTGCTACCTACATCTACACGCCAAAACTACTGTAACTTAACTATTGGACTGACAATGGGTATGTAGATAGCTTAGACGCTGGAATAACACATAGGACACTTTTTATCCCAAATTCCCATGGGAACGAAAACTATGCAGGTGAAACTGCAAGGCACAGCTAGTATTTTATAAATTCATGAGTCCACAATAGATTAGATAACACTTAATTGATAACATATAACATAACATACATTCACGCCTTTTTCCCGAAGGGGTAGGCAGAGATGTGCCCAGGACTCAGTCCCATAGTAGATACACCCACATTTCGCCAGTATGTTATTGGTCACATGTAATAGGGGGCGAGCCTATTGCCATCTACCGGGCACAGTTCCATACTCCAGGCAGTTATTGAGATAATTCCTAATGAAAAAATCCAATATTTTAAACACTTGCCTGACCTGGGGATCGAACCCGGGACCTCTTGATTGGCAGTCGAGCATGCGCCCCCTACGCCACCGAGGCAGTCACTTAATTGATATAATACAGGAAATAACTATATAAAGTTAAATCTAGACAAATGTGTAACGGCTAATCACTATGAGTGATCTCTTCCAGACGAACATGCAGAGACAGGCATTACAAATATTGGAAGGACGGTGGTTTCAGTGGTTTCAGGTTTTAAGATATATATAATAAAAAGATAGATAGACATATAGGAATGATATTCTACTGTATAAGACTCAGTTTGGGCACACCCGGACACTCAACTCAATCCCATACAAAAGTCGTGATATAACCACCACACAGACACTGCACCCATGGAGGATTTTAGACGTGCAAGTGTGCGTGAGGTGATTTCCCAGTGAAGCGAGGCCCGTAGAGAGCTCAAACTTGCTTACGGGGTGAGGAAGGCCCGATTAGTGGGCGGATGACAGTGTCCATTCTATATGTAATATTATTATCTGTTCTGTAGTTTGGGTTACCACACTATCCTAGTTAGTGATTCCTAACAATATCTTTGCCTTAAAAATCAACTGCAAAAGGGCCAATATCTCTTTTATTTAAACATTAGCTTGGAAAAAGCCTTTTTGATATCATTATATAGAATGATTGGGAAATGGCATGTGTGTGGCATGTGTGGCATATTCAGCAACTCTATCATCTCCGCTGATGTCAGATCCAGCTCACCCTTCGCCTTGAACCGACGTCACAAAGAGCAAACTTTAATTAATTACAATATATAAAAAAGTTTTTGGATGCTTCTTCCCGCCCCAGCATATATAATTCATGCATAAACACATCTTAGGGAGACATGTTATATTGACAGGCAGATTTTGGTCATTGTCTTGTGTTCTAAAATTCATAGTTGATTGTAGTTATAGATTTGCTAAATTATCCAAAATTTCACTGATGTTAGGTATTAACTCAAACGACTATTGATTATAGATCAGTCCAAACAGAGACTGCTTTAGTTTCAGGAGCAAATTAGATAACTACAAATTCAATCACCATCTAAATAGATAGTGAAAGAAAGACATGGATTGTACCAGTTTGAGACAGAAATGTAATATTGATTTCCATTGTGTTAATTAGTTAATAGCCCGTGCCTGTGCCAGTATCACTTACTTTAGCTACGAGTTGAGTGTACCGGTAAGTTTAATTACCTAGGTACTCTACATCACAAGAATTTTTGTTTCAAATCTAGGTTAAACATCAACAAATTCCTCCGGCGTAAAACACTTTCCTCCTTACTAAGCGAGTTAATAGCGCATCGTAGTCAAAACAAAGCTCACGCATCACCCCCAGGCGAAGTATAATTAGCAAAAATGCCAATAATTTAATATTTTAAACAACCATTTGACCTATTTTGGAAACTAGTAAATCAGATAGAATAGAACTTACCGATTGAGAAACAGCGAGGATGACTCTGTTTTTCGTATATATGATCACACAGATACACTAATTTCACATTAAAAATTGTTTTTTTGTTACAATTTCATATTATTTTTACGCGAAGAATCAGCCCACAAATCAGACGTCGACGGAAGACCCACAGAATACAAACGAATGGAAGACCACCAAATTGAATGAATCAACATTTCTAACATTTGACATTGACAATAACAGCAGACATTATTACGAGGGAATTGCCATTGCTATGAATAATATTCTTTCTTTTAGTCTATGGTTAATTTTCAATGCCGGAAGCTCCGAGTAATCAACGCAGGGAGTGACAACTTAACAAGCGGTAAATGAATGAATCAAGAATGAATGACGTGACATTATAAAATATTAAAGTCTGTGGTCTGTGGTGCGGTGGTATGCGTGGTGCTTGGGAATCTTTGGCGCACAGAATACTATTAATAAAGCTTTGGCGTCAGCAGCCATTTTGTTTTGTGTAATCGAAGAATTATATTGTGCGTAGTAGAATTTGGTATATAAAACTGTGTTCAATTAAATATTATCATAGTGCTTGTGTGATAAATCTGTTACTTTTCGTCGTGTAAATCAGGTAAGTAATGAAAATACAAATGCACCCAAACAGATTTCTTCTCCGCCGCGAATACCTTTGTGATAATGGACGCTGCTGACTCATGTCGTGAATTTATGTATGCGTTTCAGAAACTAAAATGCCGGGCGCCGGTACGTTCAAAATCTTCGTCGGGAATCTATCCGATAAAACCACGGACGCCGATCTTAGACCGCTATTCGAAAAGTTCGGTACGGTCGTAGAATGCGATATCGTCAGAAATTACGGGTTCGTACACATGGAAAACGAGCAAAACGGCCGCGACGCCATTCAGAACCTAAACGGCGAGTTAGTTCACGGTCAAGCTATTAAAATAGAGGCTGCCAAGAGTCGCAAGGCACCCTCAACGCCGACAACGAAAATCTTCGTCGGTAACCTGACGGACAAGACGCGCGCGCCCGAAGTCCGCGAGCTGTTCCAGAAGTTCGGAACCGTCGTGGAATGCGATATCGTGCGTAACTACGGGTTCGTGCACCTGGACGCGACGGGCGACGTGAACGAGGCGATCAAAGAGCTCAACGGCATGATGGTCGACGGGCAGCCGATGAAGGTGCAGATATCGACGAGCCGCGTGCGGCAGCGGCCCGGCATGGGCGACCCCGAGCAGTGCTACCGCTGCGGCCGCGGCGGCCACTGGTCCAAGGAATGCCCCAAGGCGATGGGCCCCGACCGGAACGGTTTCCGCGACCGCGCCTTCGGCCGCGACCCCTACCCTCCGCCGCCGCCGCCGCCCTTCCTCCGCGATCGCATGATGGGAGGATTTGGGGTAACGCGTTCTCTTCTTACATCGTATCGTGTAGGCCGAGCACGCGCACGCGATCGCCGCGCCATTACCGCCGGGATGCTACACTCGGTTACACACCACTTCATGTTATAATATCCATGTGGAGCATACGAGTAATGTGTGATTGTCTAACGCAGGATCCGTACGAGGGCTACTATGAGCGCGCACGGTTTGACTCCCCGCGCGACCTGTTCGAGCGCCGGTACCCGGTGGGCGCTTCGCGCGGGCTAGACATGGGAGCGTCCCGGGGCGCGCGCGGAGACTTCGTGTCGCCGCCGCTGCGCCGTGAGCCGATGCCGCCGATGCCAAGCTTGCCTCCGATGCGCAGCGCCATGGGATCTATGAGGTCCTCGTATGATGCTATGTTCAGCCGCCGGAGCCCCCCCACAGGGCAGCAGATGTCCCGGGGGTGAGATTCCACCGAATCCCTGTGTTCTGCACAATACTCTAGCGATACAACCTACACATTTGACTCCATTCTCACCAAGATGTAGCTGTACAAAAATAGTCTCAACCTGTTATTGTTATCTTGGTGTCAACCATCTAGTATCTATTGTTACTGACCTCTATAATCATATTGAGCCTCACTTAAAGCAGTCATTGAATATCATAATAATTTACAATTCGTAGAGCCTTTCTTGTGAGTCAATATAATTCTCTTATTTCATCGCTATTATCTCAGCCATAGGATGTTCACTGCTGGACATAGGTCTCGCCCATAATGAGGGTTTTGCCAATAGTCATAACCCTTGGCAGGCAGGTTGGTTAGTGTAGTTTGTTGGTTTTTATGCAGAGGACACTGCAGCTCATCCTCTGAATCTCATGGTTCTCTAGTATTTAAGGAGTATTTATTGAAAGGCTACAATTTGCTATAACTCTGTTTATTCTTTTACAGAATGTATGAAGATTTCAGCCGTGACACATTTGATGACAGAAGGTACATTCTATTTGATAGTACATTTTCTATTCACAATAAAGTATTGTATGAATGAATGAATCAATAACAAGAAAGAAAACTTAAACTAGAAAGAGTAACAATTGGCGGCCTCATCGCTCAGAGCGATCTCTTCCAGACAACCATGTAAATACAGATATTAAAGGGACAGTGGATTCAAACACTAGTACTTAAATAAATAAAATACATACAAATAATACCTATATAATACCATACATAAACCATTACCTAATATACTAAGTAAAGATCCCCCTCCCTTACAACTAAAAATTATTATAGTATAAGCTGTGCCCCACGGTTTCACCTGTGTAGACATTGTTCCCACGGGAATATCAGAAAAAGTACTCTGTATTCCAGGTTCAAACCTTCATACCAAATCTCAGCCCTTATTGGTTCATTAGTTTTGACATAAAAGGGTAACAAACATCCATCCATCCCCACAAACTCGCATTTATAAAATTTATAATATTAGTAGGAAGTAGGATTGTTATGAGGGTAAGTTTGCCTGCATGCTACATATTAAGTTCAAGGAACAGGTTTCCATCCACCTGTTATTACAAAAAAACTGCACATAAAGGCATCCCCTATGGCCTATGAGTTACTTCATTGTCTTTCGAAAGTATGGCTTACTAGCATACCTCGCGATTTCACCCTATTAAAAGTATATATAGCATTTCATGTCTGCGTCTGCTATCTGTTCTCGTCTCATCTCACCTGTAGTCTGGAGTTGTGCACAGTAGATGGTAATAGGCTTTGCACTCTATTATGGGACTTAAAAAACATAACTGGCGAAGTTTGGGTGTGTACCCACTATGAATAAATCCTGGATACACCTCTACATACCCCTTTGGGAAAAAGGCATGTAATTTTTTCTAAGCTATCTGAATACAACTTGAAATTGTACGCCAACCCTCTGTGCAGAAACAAATTTCAGCCCAATTAATTCAATAGTTATCGTCTAACATACTCACTTTATACACATACCAAAATACTTTCGCATTTATTCATAATATTAGCTGTGCCCCGAGGGTTCACCCGCGTAGTGGAAAATTTCTGAATAAAAACCTATCCTATGTTTTATTCCAAGGTGTAAGCTATCTACATACCAAATTTCAGCTCAATTGGTATAGTAGTTTTAGCGCAAAACGGGAATAAACATACACGCAGTTGTAGTGGTAGGCCTCTTTTGCAGGGGGCCGCCTGGGGAAGTACCACACCTTTGCCAGTTATTCATCCGCCAAGCAGTAATGTGCAAACATTACTGTGTTCCGGTATGAAGGGCAATGTTACCAGCGAAATTACTGGGCATGATGAGATTCAACAACTCATATCTCAGGGTGACAGGCGCAGTGCAGTGCCGCGCAGAATTTTGAATTTTAAAGACTGGGTGGCACTGTGTCTGATATGGGCAATCATGATGCTTACCATTAGGCACCTGATTTGCTCGTCTTGCCACTCGCTTTCATAAAAAAAAAAAAAAAAAAAAAAAAAATACGCACAAAAAACAGTGCTAGATGGCGCTGGAGTCAAGTTAGAGCACGCTAGCGTTTTGTTTACCTGTTACAAACGTAACTTTTCTACGTTGTACTGAGATTTATAACATTAGTAGGATTGTTTAGTAAAATGCATTTTTTTCTGTTCCAGGCCCGGTATGCGAGGTCCTTCACCCTCCAGAAGATATGCGCCCTATTAAACTTAGTACTTAATTAATTTAGTTCTTATCGCTCATTGAATCAATTGGAGTGAATTTACTTGACTGTCGAAACATTTTATAGACAAAATATTTATAAGTTTGGGACGAGCCGTGGTGACCGTGTGACTGACAAATGACAATCCACTGCAATTTATTGTTGAATTGTGATTGCGGATGTTTTTAATGAATGTAAATATGCAGATTAAATATAATTTTAAGTATATTTCCGTTTTTATTTAACTACCTATCTAATGACTGTCTTGGTGTAATCAGTACCGTAAAATGGAGTAGAAATTCAGGCTTCTAGTTTTATCCACAACAAAGTTATAGGGGGTCGAAAATTGTAAAATTACGTGAACTGCTTCGTGAAAAAATGGTACAGCCGTGCCGCTCTTTTTCAAATTCAACTTGAATTCAGACCATGTCCATACACGTACATAAATTTTATCTTCATTATTATTCACAAAACAATATACATTCACGCCTTTTTCCCGGGGGTAGGCAGAGGTGTACCCAGGACTCAGCCCCATAGTAGATACACCCACATTTCGGCAGTATGTTATTGGTCCCATGTAATAAGGGGCGAGCCTATTGCCATCTACCGGGCACAGTTCCACACTCCAGGCAGTTATTGAGATAATTCCTAATGGAAAAATCCAATATTTAACACTGCCTGACCTGGGGATCGAACCCGGGACCTCTTGATTGGCAGTCGAGCATGCGCCCTCTACGCCACCGAGGCAGAGGTGATCGTATAAGGATTCCTTTTTTCTTTTTGAGATACGGAACCCTAAAATTAAGTTTGTAAACAATATTTTACTTCATCAATAAAATATTAAGATATGAATACTTATATGAAATACCTACGATTAATATATTCGGAGGAAACGGCAATACAATACATCGATTTGGTAAATTTTCCATAGGATCGTGTCAAACTTCTGCGAGGTACAAAATAGCTGATTTGGTAGACAATCCTGGTTTAAACCCAAATTGATTGTGATGTGTGCTTATATACCGATCCAGCTGTGTACAGATCGCGTTACGGTTTATTATCGCTCGGCAAGTGGAGGGGGGTTTTGCGCAGGTGTATTGGTCAAAAAGTCCTAACAGATCAAAAATCGATTTCTGCGCATTCAAAGTCAGCGCTATTAAACCGTGACACGAGGTGTGTAACTAAAATTTAGTTAATCATGTTGTAAAATTTTAAGTAATACATAAATACGAGTATTTCATCATCATCATCTCAGCCGTTGGTAATCCACTACTGAACATAGGCCTCCCCTATAAAGGTGGGTTTTGCCAATACTCAACACGCTCGGCAGGCGGGTTGTCGAGCGCAGTTCGATGGTTTTTGCAGAGGACGCTGCTGCCCGTCCTCTGGGTCTGTTGACCCTTAGCCGGCAACCACTGGTAGAGATGGTGGAGCACTATTATTGGCGAGAAAGTTTACGTACCTAAAGAACTTAATTAAAGAAAACAAATTGACTTCGGAATTTAACCCGACACCTCATACTGATATAGGTGTTGATAAGCTGGTAACTCCACTAGTCCATTGAAAAGTTACATTTGGGGTTGCCTTTTTTAGAGGACGCAATTTTATTTTTTTGATGTGTAGGGGGGGTCAGTGTAAAGCTTAAACCAAGTTTGTGGGGTCGCCACCCATGTTCCACGGCCGCCATCTTGAAAATAGGGGTTGAAATGGTTTTTACGGTATATCTCATCTCAACGTATTTTCATTTCATTGTAGGTACTACTTTGAAATCCTTCTGGACCCAAGGCACAACTAGTATGCGCAACTGACCGTGGGTACTATTGATTCCTTTCTACTCGTTCAAACTTTCTACACAACTGAGGTAGCAACGACACAACCCTTACCCACTGCTCAACTACTATGCCTATCCGGTTGAGTAGTAGGGAACTCAGAAACCACTGATTCCCCATGGCACAACTATTTTTTATGATATTGAGCGACGATACGAGCAAATCAGCTGATGGTAAGCATCATATGATTGCCCATATCAGTCACAGTGCAACCCAGTGTTTTAAAATTCAAAATTCTGCGAGCCATTGCACTTCGCCTGTCACCCTGAGATATGCGAATTGTTGAATCTCATCATGCCCAGTAATTTCGCTAGTAACATTGCCCTTCATCCGGAACACAGTAATGTTTGCACATTACTGCTTGGCGGATGAATATCTACCGTTATTCTATCGTGCACTGATAGTAAACCTCTTTGTTCAAGTGTTGCACAAATAGGATTGTTATTTAATACATTATCTATCTCTGGATCACTCCTAAAATCTACAAAATTCGGAGGCTGAAGTTTTCACAAGATGTCCAATAAAAATGAAATACAGTATGTCCTTTAATATTTATTGTAACTTAACTATCAACATGTATTAGATACCTATACTTATGCAATGCCTACCTATATTTACAGAAGACTGTACATGGGCCATAAGCCCTTAAATGCTAACCTCACACTTGGCAGAACAAAAAAAACATACTTAGGTACTTACCTATTTGTTGCAAATCGAAAAATTGACAAAATAGTATCCGTATACAATTAAAGCAAATTATATGATCAGATTGTAAGTATATGATAATTTATTTGTAAAATATACAATTTAGAATAATTTATTTAAGATTACAATTTTTTTAAGTGTCAAATAGTCCAATCTTTATGTAGTTAAGTTTTTATCTCAAATACAAATCAAAATACTTACAAGATAATAATCAAATGTGATTTTACATTATAAATAATTCTAAAAAGAACCAAACGTTAAATATTAAATATAATCGCAATTCATTTCCAAGTTTCAAGCGGATTCACTGCATTGATTTTATACAATAAATCATTTAAAGGAAGTTTAATGACGTCAAAATTCCCAGGCCGAATTGAATTATAACTTCAGTCTCGATGAAAAGATGTAAGGAACTAGATTTCTTTTAAATGCCAAGTGATCAGTAACAGAGCATGGGGTACTAAAGTTGAACATTCATAAAAAAAACATCTGTAGTCTCATAACTCGGCAAAGTACCGAACTGCTTTTACAGGACAGTAATAGCGGTTACTTCCAAAACGAATCCGAATCCGTGCAAAACAGTCCCGAAGTAGTCGTAGAACTATTTGTATGGTACCTGGTTAACGCACTAGATACGATTTCCGTCATCCATGAGTCTTTCCATTTCGGAGACGATATAGACGGAACAAAGTAGCCATAGTTTTATTTGTCCGGACCGAATCCGTGATCACGGATTTAGATCGGAGGTAGTGCGAAAAGCAATATCCGAATTCAGTCAGTCTCCCGAATAACGGATTCGGATCGGATTCGTTTAGGACGTTGTGCTTAACCGCTCTAATACAAATCATTTTGCGCGACCTACACCAACTTCAGTTGGTATCGCTGCTCCATTCGAGTCAGTTATTTAGTTCTGTTCATCTCACGTCCCCAAATCAAGACAAAACCTAAGTTTAATACTAGTCCAAGGCATCCATAAGACACTGCTCTTGATTACAGTCCGTTCCATGTAACCTGGCTTGATGTTTGTGAACTTAGATTATTGATAGGTCTCCGAGCACGCTCCGACTAGACACCGCTTGCATCAAATGCGACAACTACCGATATCCTGTACCCTGGAGCCAATCCGACACAATTTTTCATGCACACTAACAGTCTTTGCAAACTGTTGTTACAACCCGGACGAGTTAACTTAACACCCCGCTTTTTCTTGTCATCCTTGTCCTTCTAGCGATCGCTCATATTACGGGATATTTATCTCTCGATCTATCTTCTATCTCCAGGTGTCAAGATAAGTCGTCCGGGCTACACGTCTAATATTGTCGTAGTCACACTACAATTTGAAAGCCGCATTTACGAAGCTTTTGCTTTTAGATAGTGCGGTATCTGGTCGAAGCACGCGCGGAGGCTTATCGATAATTAAGCTTACAAAGTCAAAATTGAAGTCTGCCAAGTCATTCAGGATGGACACTATGTTTCAATCAATCAAACACTAAAATATTAGTCTTTCTTTAAACTTTAAGTACAGAAACATCTGAATAGAAATGCATGTAACGGCCATAAGTCCATAATTTAGATGTAACAAGGCATCTGTACGTATTTGTGAGCTGGTGGTCGGGATGGCATCATTTCCTAAACAAACTTTTTTTATGTTTTATTTTATTTTGGACAAAACCCCTATCATATTTAGGTTTTGTCCATAACCATACCATAGGGTTTTGTCATATTCATTCAACAATTGAATGGAAAATTAGTCTCTATTTCTTCATATTAGGAAAATTTAATTTTTTATCGACGAGTAACCCCCTTAAAGTCCATTCCGAACGCACAGTAGACTCAGTACTGTTTCTCTTCATTGACGTGCGAAAGTGTCAGATTATGACCTATTTGAATAAATATTTTTGAGTTTGAGTTTTAAAAGATCTAAGCGTACAGACGGCGAAAAGCGAATTTGTTTTAAACTATGCAGAGATTACCTAGTTTTATCATGGCGTGACCCGTAGCATAATCTATGTATCCAACACCACCCACAAATGCTTACAGACACCTTCAAACTGTTTTGTACTTTTATTATTGTTTCTTATTGTCAAAATATCACAATAACGTGGTCCGATAAGGACCCACTGCGGCGGAATTATATTATAATATAACGAGTATTCAAGAGTCTACCCACATAGCTGCCCTTACATAACGGAAGACAATTTATACAAAAAAAAAACACAGTAGAACTACAGGCCGGCAAATTTAAGAAGTACCATTTGCCAGTTTGCCTTGTTTGTGAGTTTGTATTTAATTTTACATAACATCTAACATACAATCACGCCTTTTTTCCCGAAGGGGTAGGCAGAGGTGTACCCACATTTCGTCAGTATGTTATTGGTCTGTAATAGGGGCGTGTCTATTGCCATCTACCGGGCACAGTTTCAAACTCCAGGCAGTTGTTGAGATAATTCCTAACGGAAAAGTCCAATATTTAACACTGCCTGACATGGGGATCGAACCCGGGACCTCATAATCGGTAGTCCAGCTTGCGCCCACGACGCCACCGACGCAGTCTTATTTACATTTAAATTTAGTGATTAAGATTTGTATATTTTGTGATCAATGGTTTTACCACACTCCGGACACGACTCAATTCCATAAAAAAAAAACGCGCTATAACTACCTTCTACACAGACACTGCACACATGTAGTTTTGTACACGTGCAAGAGTGTGCGTGAGGTGATTTCCCAAAGAAGCGGGGCTCGTGGTGAGCTCAATCTCGCTCGCGGGGCGAGGAAGGCCCGATTGGTGGGCGGATCACAGTGTCCATTCTATACGTAGTATTATTATCTGTTCTGTGGTTTTACGGCGAAGATTATTGAAATTATGTGAGTTACGTCTATGCAAAGTTATTTCGGCTTGAAAAGATGAAACGTCAAACGATACTTCTTAGATTTGCTGGGCTATATATAGTGTGTAACAATAATAAAAAAAACATCATTTCAGTAACAGGCCTGGGGTGAATGTCTTTGACTAGCGTAATCGTATTGAGTTCGAGCTTTTTAAAAAGTTGTTACAGTAAAGTGTGGTTACACTCAAGAAGGTGTAGCCGTCAAACTTAAACAAAAGAAAGAATTGGCAGAAAAGAAAATAAATTGGGCTTATTACCATACACTATATTTTTGTAGTGGTAGGCCTCTTTTGCAGGGGGCCGCCTGGGGAAGTACCACACCTTTGCCAGTTATTCATCCGCCAAGCAGTAATGTGCAAACATTACTGTGTTCCGGTATGAAGGGCAATGTTACCAGCGAAATTACTGGGCATGATGAGATTCAACAACTCATATCTCAGGGTGACAGGCGCAGTGCAGTGCTGCGCAGAATTTTGAATTTTAAAACACTCGGTAGCACTGTGTCTGATATGGGCAATCATGATGCTTACCATCAGGCACCTGATTTGCTCGTCTTGTCACTCACTATCATAAAAAAATATATATACAAAATGGATAAGGTGATTAGCAAATTTGTATGGGAAGTCGATATTTTTTTACTATCGGCAGACCGCTTAATTGTGGCCGCACTTCTCCCGGCCCTCGTTCACGTCTATCTCCGCGCCCCCCGCCACCGTGTACCCCGCAGGCGAGGACTCAATTAAGTGGTCTAGCTATAATTTTTCAATCCTTACAAAGCTGTTCAGTTTGATGGGTAACTTCCTACACTACCCCCTTTTGAAACACATTGTATAAAAGTTAGGAGTATTTATAATAAAGTCTGTCCACTATCTTTATAAGTGGGTTTTTATTAATTAAGCATAATATAACTGATTTGTTCAGTGTTTGGGTCTAATTTAGTAATTGAAATTTTATCCAGTTCCTGTTGACAGATTGATCTGATATTTGGTAACCACCTTCAGCTTTGATGAAAATACAATGAAACGTTACGATACGATTACGCTATTCAAACAAATTCGAAGGTCCATAGAAACAAAACTTAAATCATCAGACGGAGAGATTCGTTCGGCGCGACCGACTCGCGCGACAACTAACACAATACTGAGATTAAACGAAACGGCACTCGGCACGGACGCGGGCCACTAAATACACAATAAATTATATCCAGGAACTTAAATTTCAACCTTAACTTACGTAGTCTTTTTATACGTATTTACAGAGGAACGGCGATCGGAACTACACGAGTTTGACGGTGGTCTCCGTGTTGAACTTGGCGAGTGTTTTCTTGACTCGGAGGGCCGTGAGCCGGACTGGCGGGTTGGCGTGCCAACACTCGGCCATGACGGTCGCCAGGGACGACAGGGGCTCGCCGCTGAGCCACCGCGCCGGTATCCCGGGCCGCTTGCCCTGCGCCACCACCACCTCGTGCATGTGCTCGAAGCTAGGATCCGGTGGAACACAGTCGTGGTACGGCAGCGCGTAAGGTTCCACACTCTGCGCTTTGTCTCCCGTCGCGCACCGCCTACACATCTCCCACAACACCAGCCCCAGCGAGTACATGTCGGCCATCTTGAACGCCTCGAAGTTGGTGACGTCGAGCCTCTCGTCGAGGACCTCGGGCGCCATGTAGCGCCGCGTGCCGACGCGAGCGTTCGGCGCGATGTCCACCTCGTTCCGTTCGGCGACGTACCGCACGGCGAGCCCGAAGTCCGCTATGGCGCACGTGCCGTTCCGTTTCACGAGGATGTTCTTGCTCTTGATGTCGCGGTGCGCTATCGCCGGCTTGCCTTTGGTGCCGAATATGTCCATGTGGAGATGTGCGAGTCCGCTGACGACCGAATAGGCCATCGCCAGTAACGCGCGCGACTCGAGCACTACGGTTTGTAAATAGTCGTGCAGGGACCCGCGCTCGTGATAATCCGTGATGAGCAGCATCTGCGTCCAAGAACCGGTGCCTTTGATGTCGGCCGCGATGAATCCGAGAATGTTGTCGTGCCTCATCAGCACGGTCTGGTATATCTCGGTCTCTCGGAACCAGGAAGCCTCCTCGGTGGTGAAGAACACCTTGACGGCGACTCGGTCGCCCCGCCAGCGCGCGAGCCACACCTCGCCGTATCGACCCTTGCCTATCGACTCGACCATTTTGATCTGTTTGGCGACGGTGCGTTGGACCAGCAGCGGTAGACCGGAGCCGGAGCCGGAGGAGAGATCCGCGGAGAGATGCGAGGAGGCCGGTGGGGAAGGCGGTCGCTTACCGGCGCGCCGTCGTCGAGCCAGCAGGAACGCTGCGAGACACGCGAGCAGGGCTATACATAGAGCTGCAGCTACGAGGATCGGTGGCGCGGTTCCGGGCGAGGCCTCCTGCACGCCGGGGTCGGTCTCCTCGGGCGGAGGCTCGGGCAGCATCGGCCGCAGGTGACGGTTGCACAGGTCGCGGTCGTAACAACACTCGATGGACATCGGGTGCTGGTGCGGCACTTGACCACCCTTACACTGAAATTACAATATTATTTCTGTTAACAACGAATATTTGTAAAGTTTCAGATGGGTGATTGAAGAATCGTGTTGAAACGATTCCGTTGTTCCGTTAAACTACAAGTTTAGAAGTAGACAAAGATGTCTGAGAGCTTTTCTGTACGACCACTCCTTTCGAAATTGGAAACAACCAAATCAGTTGCAAAAGTGCAATATTTAAGTGATATGACAATACGAAACGATTTTTAAGATTGAGGGTTTTAAGGTTCTCCTACCTTACAACAACAAATTGGAATAATAATGGCAAGGCCTACAACCTACAAGCAAGTATGAAAAATGTGATAAAGCGAAAGCAGTATGTCACGATCGTAGCATGTGGATAGAAATAGTCTCTTCCTACCTCAACGGGAACGAGGCGTGACTGTATTTATGTATATGTATATATATGTAATAAGCTAATCAGTATAAGATATTAACCTGCATAAATCCAGGTTCGCCTGGCGGCAGACAGCCGGCCTTGCGCTCGATGCCCAGGGATCCATTATCCTCCTCGACCTCCTCGATGGTCACGAAGCAGTAGCCACCGATCTGCGTGACACAAGTGCTGTTGGCGGCGCCGTCGGGACACGCGCCCACCCCGCTGCACTCGCACACCAGGCCCCGGCCTGAAACATCCAGATACCTTTATTAGTAAACTCACATACGCTTAATGCGAAGGGCGCATTCCATATTCCACATAATATCCCAACTTCATATTTCCGATTTTACAGTACTTTACAGTAGCGAAAAATGTCGCAGCCCAAATTTGCAGATTGATGAACGTTATAACGAATCATACACCAATGTGAACGTTTGCAACACAATGATTGGTATGAATTTGGTAGGATAGTGATATAGGCAGATCAGTCGATTTAGGTGTTACAGACAGTTCTATGCCGAGCGTGCATGGAAGGAGACAGCTGCTCATGACCTTCTCGTAAAGTATAGTTGTACAGGAGTAGCAGCATACTGGGCACACTACCTCGGAACCCCAGGGTCGCGAGCCAAAATTGTCGGCAACGTGAAAGGGCTGATGAAATTCTTCGGAGAGCTAGGGTGGCTCGAGTGAGGAATCACAACGCACGGAAAATAGGCGCATTGGCAAAACGCTAGTAATCTAACTCGACTCCAGCGCCATCTAGATAGCACGAAAACAGCACTGCACTGTTTTCTGTGTGTATGTTTGTTTCGTGCTCACACCAAAACTACTTAACCGATTGGGCTGAAATTCAGTTCGGTATACTTTTTATCCCGATATTCTCACGGGAACGCAGAATACGCGGGTGAAACCGCGGAGCACAGTTAGTATATTATACAAAAAGGTATTTCACCCCCCAAACCTCAAATAACTTACATAGCCTATGATCGCAATTTTCCGTGGACTAGAAACATGGAATTAATCAAGATAATGAAATCTAGCAAGGACGCGGCTAATGAAGAAAGATTAGATAGAAAACACATTATTGAAAATTAACGTAAACAATCAATTTTGATTAAATTGTTCCTGTTACTTTATCTTTGTCCTTTATGAAAGCCGTATATCTAAAATCCATACCTCCTAAATTTTCACTATCGTATTAACATTTATAATTAAAAGGGTAACAGTGAAACGGATCGATTCGAGAAAATTAATATGCATTGATAAAATCGAGTGTATTTTCTGGTTCATTTAAAACAATACGATAAGTAATCATATGTGAACGTCATGATACGGAAAATCAAAATCTGGGTGTGACCAGAACCAACGAACAATGTACGAATGAGTAATGTTGCTATGATGATACAACTACGGAGAAAAACAATGATTTCAGATAAAAAATACTATTTATGACGACTTGAATTGAAATTTTAGAAAGTCCGATTAATAAAGTTTATGATATTGACCTTTTGAATACAACAATAGATTGAAATACGAGATTACTAACAATAAAATTTTAGTATCTACAATCACAACAGAAATTGTACAAACAACGAAGCTAAAACTCACTAAGTATAAACTCAAATTTATACAACTAAAACTCGACCACGAATATATCACCCGTTCTATATAACGAATCTATTGACATCTCAACAAAATCATATATGAGTTGGCGCAAAAGTTAATATGTACATACAAATATTGATTGAACTATAATCTTCCTTTTGCGCTCTGCTGGATGGTCAATAAAACAATCATAGAAACAAATAGTAAGTTTGAAGAGTATAATAGTTCAGGCCCATTAACTACATATCTTTGATTCGCAATGTAACATATGGGTATTGTAAATGAGCACATCGGTATCGTCATGGCTATCGAAGCGGAGCTAGCATGCCAATGACACTGATTGCTGCTTCTTTATTTTACCCAAAGGTGGGAATTGGTCTAGAATCTGCTGAACCAACGGATTTCTAAGAGTTAGTAGACGAACATAGCGGCGACACCAGAAACAATGCCATTCATGATAATGTACATATTTAACGTAGATTATATTTTTAAACAAAAAATGTATCCGCGAGTAACCAAACATGACCTAGAATGCACATTCAAACAAATTAAGTAAATATTTACTAACAAATGCCTTGTCTTTACCACGGTAATGTTATCTGGTTTTTACTTATTATTTTTTTTTTTTAAAAATTAACAGATTCACCAAACTCAGACCTGACTTTACTTGAACCCTTTAGTCAAAGTCAAAAAGATTTATTCAAATAGGTCACAATCTGACACTTTTGTACGTCAATGAAAATAAACAGTAACGAGTCTACCGTGCGTTCGGAAAGATACCTTTACAAGAGGAACGCACAAGAAACTTGTAGGGCTTAATTTTTTCAACTGATTGTTTTACAATTGGTTACACTCTTGTTTAGAAGGTGCCTTGTGGTGGCTATGCGGAAGTTTCCAGACATCTTTGTCCTCTATGTACTGATTAACATTATAATAAGCCTTCTTTAGTAAAGTAGATTTTATATAGGTTTTGAATTTACCCTCTGAGAGCCCCGTTATCTCTTTAGGGATTTTATTATAGAAACGTACACTATTTCCTAAGAATGATTTTTTATTTGTTTTAGATAATCTAAAGCTAGGTATAGCTATTTTGTCTTTATTCCTAGTATTAAAATTATGGAGGTCACTATTTAATTTGAATTTATGTAAATTTTTACGCACATACATGATGTTCTCATAGATGTATAAGGATGGTAGGGTCAGTATGTTTATTTCTTTAAATAATTCTCTAAGGGATTCGCGTGGACTTGAATAAAAGCAAATGATGATAAGTCGAGAGAAGTGTACTTTTTACAAACCTTGTCAAAAGTAAAACGAAAGAACAATATGGAAATACCTGATATGGAAAGGGTTATAAATAGCCAGGATATTATGTTTATCAGGTTTCTGGAGTAACTTTGGTCAAATCAAGCTTTAATAACGATAAATAATTAAATAAACACATGTTATGACGCCGCCATAGTGACGGCAAGAAACTAGGTAGTTAATTTACATGAATATGTGGATAAAACTAACAATGTTGTAGTCATAAAATTATTCAAAGATATCGAATAACTAAATAATCAGCGTTAACGATCATCACTAATTTAATTCGTTAGATGCATTACAATTCCGCATATGAGATGAATAAAGAATAGATAAAAACTATAAAAGAAAAATGTATATTCGTTATTATGCATTACAATTCCGCATATGAGATGAATAAAGAATAGATAAAAACTATAAAAGAAAAATGTATATTCATAAGTCTGTTCCAGAAGATCTTAATGTAGTGCGTAGGAGTATAATTGGAGAATATGAAATAGGGAGTGTAAACACCGTATTTTGAAATGAGGTAGCAATCAACATACATAAAGAATCAGTCTGGAGAGGCCAATTTTAAATTTAAAAGAGTGTGAGCTTTACAGCTACGTCGGACATGGTCCCGAGACGCCGGAGACGTTGTTTTTTTTTGGAAGAAACAGGTACGAGACGCCCTTCGGTTCCTAACCCCGAATGTGCGAGCGTAACTAACGACGTAAAGGTTTTAAACACAATACAACGAAGCAGGTAGATCTTGAAAACCATATACATATGGTTATGAATTAAGAATAATACGTAGGTAGATAGATAACTTAAGATACATGAATAACTAGTGCAACAATTGACAGCCTTATCACTAAAAGCGATATTCCAGACAACCATGAATAGAATAGAATAGATAACTCTTTATTTTGTCACAATACAGAAAATAACAATAACAATAATAAAAATTAGAACTAGAAAACGTGCAACAATTACCGGCCTTATCGCTCAGAGCGATCTTTTCCAGGCATCCACGCAGTGACAAGAATTATAATTTAGATTATGAATAGCATGGAGAGAAGAAATAATGATCGTTTCGAAAATATTAATGACGTGCAAAAAGCAAGACTCGTCATCGTTTTAGAAATAATTATTATTTGCCTCATGATTAACAGAATGCGTAATTAAGGATAGAACTTGATCACCGACCAGTCAAAATACGAACTAAATGTTTAAAGAGAAAATAAAACTTACATGGTAGATTACATGATAGGTACAGGTAATCGATTTTCAAGCTGATTAGTTAACTTTATAGTAAACGTTATTAGGACGTAATGACTGCGAATTAAAGGTTACTAGTAAATGCAATGTAAAGGTAA
Organism: Hemistola chrysoprasaria; assembly: GCA_947063395.1. Classification (NCBI taxonomy): domain Eukaryota; kingdom Metazoa; phylum Arthropoda; class Insecta; order Lepidoptera; family Geometridae; genus Hemistola; species Hemistola chrysoprasaria. The sequence goes on from OX346724.1 coordinate 1,081,726, forward strand.
GAAAACTTTAGACGAGTAAACAATTGACACTTCTATTATCTGATGGATAAATTTTTCACTTATTCGACATACAATTACTTACGATGGATAGAACATAAATTCTACGATAAAGACAGGAAACGCAACATAGATTTAACCTGCACATCCTTTCATACAAATTCGAATAAGAGGAGTTCATCAAAACATTAAATCACACACATGTTTGAAACGACCAGGAGAGAAACAAAACAAACACTGCAGAGACATCCTCGATATGCGAGTGTGAACACATCCACGGTAACGCGATACGAAGGCTTGCGAGTTGCGGGCGTGAAACCTAGCTCGGATTCTCGGATCACAGATCTAGTTCAGGTGTTAGCACGTACTTAATCTCATGCTGGGGAGCGTTGTAGGCGAGCCCGGCCTCGAGTCTGCGCTATCATTTAAATATAACTTGGAACGTCGCAGTCTGTCACTGGCTTTATTTTTAACGCGGAGTGTGACACGCACGCCGTCTCGCGAGAGACGTCGGTGTCGGAGCGCACGAGACCGCTCGCGTACTGAGACTGAGATATACACGTCGCGTCGGGATGACGCGGACGGCGCGAATGAGTGGCGGAGCGCGAGCGGAGTCCCCCTGCCCTCCCCCACTCCCGGGCGGTGCGCCGCCCCCGTGCAGTATGCACTGCTGCACAGCCTCCACTCCACATGGCTCCCTGCGAGATCACACGAGCGGCGACCATCGAGCATCGAGCGGACCGCGCTCACACATGAACCGTCCGAGATGCACACGCATATGAAGCATATGACGCGATTCATTGAAGCTACACAGATATATCGCCAACTTGTTTATTGCTCCACATACAAAACATAAACAGACATGTCGCCGGCCTAATAATCAAGGCGACAATGACGTCTTTGTGCTCGATGTTAAGGAACAGGAAAGGAAATCGGACAACGGTCATCTTCCCAATATAGCGATACTATAAAAAAAATAACAAGACCAGTTCTTTGTGGAAGAAACAAGGGCTCCACTCAGCATTCGAAAGAAATGTATAAAAAGCGATAAAATATAAGATTAACAGAGTCTTTTATAAATTGTACGTCGTTGCAAATAAAAAGAACGCGTTAGCAGATATCGTAAAATGCGCGTATAATTTTAGCGGAGACATGAATTCGGTAGCAGTTCTTGAAATTCAACATCTGTCGGAAGCTGAAGCTTTTTATAGTTTACGAGCGGCGTTTATACTTATACAGCTACTTCCATATGTTATTAGAGAAACGCGACCAATAAAACCTAGCAGCGAGCGGCTAATCGGAATACTCCTATAATAATGTCATGTTTTAACGACCGCTCTGTCCGTTTCTTTGATTTCCCGTTGAGACTTTGAATATTCCTTGGAAGGCAGCCATCGGGCACATATTGTACGAGGTTCCTAGTAAGGTCTTGTGGCGGGGTGGTCGTGTCGCGTCGTTGCAGACAGATTTGGGCATCGGCCTTATCTCGAGTTGCAAAAGCGGCGGAGATCGGCCACATGTGATCACGTGCGAGCGCGTCACGCCTGCACCACACAACTGTTAAACATTCGCTGCATAGTGCTATATCATTGTACTATAACAGATATTTTGACTATGAAACTAATAACAACCTGTAGAAGGTAGAATTAGTTAGATCAATATAAGAATCAATAGTCATAGTTTTGATTAAAGGAACCGCAGTACAAAATGCTAAAGTCCTTATCCACGGGCAATAAGAATAAATTATGCGTTCAGATAACTTTGCGAGGGCGTGTGTCACATAATTATATTCCTGTGTCATCGGAAAAACGTATCCGGTAAAGTCTGCGTCCAGAATAGAGTTCCAGTTGCGTAGGTACAAAACGTAGGCGCTAGTGACGGTTGCCAAACGCAATGCAAATGAGTGTTATGAATTCAAACGACACGTGCAAATCACGGCACTATTGTTGCGAGCCTCGGGCCTCGTTCGAGACATCAATTTGCAAATAATCGATGCTATTAGACTAATGCGTTCCGCTATTCGGGTTTTGATTGCGTGATTGTGTCACATTCGGAGACTGGTTCATCGTTCATTTCAGTTCCCTACCGCTGCTGTGTAACATGTTTTATGTCTTCTCGTGAGAAACTATCCAGACTAAACGCCTCATTAGAAAGTCATCAGGCTGCGATTTAACATGACAACTTCATAGAGCTGTAGATAATCGGTAATATCCTTAAATTAACGATTACGCCATGTAACGTATTTCTGCCATGTAACGTGATGGTAGGAATGGACTATGTTTAAAGGTTCTGCACACATGTCAGAATGCCAGTGTACCAAGGATACGGCAAATGCCACAGATGTGTCTGATATCGATTAATGCGCACGAGAACGGATCGCTCGACAGAGCTGCAATTGCAACCTATCATATAAATCGATTTGTAAAAGATACCAGTAAAAGCGCGATCGATCACGATGTATCCAATGTGGAACACGGCATCGCACTCCATCTCGTTTTAGATATGAATAAACTCGATCGGCGTTCTGTCGAACGAATCGAACTCACAGATAAACATCGGAATAGGTACTTCCGAGAATTTAATGGCGCTAATTAAACACGAGTTCGAGTGGTAAGATGCAATATGCAAACATAATTAAAGTGAATAGAAAATAGAATTAGATCGGTGGTTTGCCGCTCGCCAGGCTATCTATCTCCCGAGGTATTGTCGTGGTTCGTGACTGTTGCAATTGGGATTCCGTTGTGATCGCGGCACGGAGCGACGAGAGCGCGGGGGTAAAGGTCATCGTCGTATGGAGCGCAGGCGCCGGCGATCTAGCGACCTCTAGGATTATCCGAGCCGATCGATAAGGTCCCGAGGGGCGGGGGCCGCGGGTCGAGAGGCAGGAGGGGGGCAGCGATAGGCCAAAGAACATAATTTATTCGGCGGCAGTGTGGCGCGCCTGGAAGGTGCCGCGTCCCCGCTCCCCTCGCAACACCCTCTCATCTCTAGATCCTTTCGAAACAGGATCCCGTCACGATTTTTTTGGGGTTTAGAGAATTAGAGAGTATCAGGTTAAACGCAGGTTACGTAATGGTTTTTATGCATCCCACTAATCTCGCACTTAAAATTAAGAGCGCTATACTTAAAACGGTTATTGGTTTTATTATTTATCGACTATTAAATAAATAAACAATAGTTAAGTAGAAGTGGAAAATCAGGTACGTGTGCAACTACAAATTGTTCCAAAAAAACACAAGCGACCTGTAAAGGCCTGCAGGCTTATTATGTATGACACGGGGATAAATATTCCTTTATTTTTCTCCTTCGCTCTCAAGCAAAGCATATCTACTGTCTCGTTTTAACTTTTAACCCCCTGGCACTTAGTCCCTTGGTCACTGGGCTAGAGCTGCAGCAGTTGTTAGGAATGTCAACTTGGAAAGATGCATGCAAAATTCAAGACATCCCATTTGAGACAGCAGTAAGTATTATTGTTATCAAATTATAACAGTAGATACGAGTAAGTGTATCCACAAACACTTGTACACGACTGGGGTTCATTGAATCACCGATAAAGAGACCAACTCGATCAATATTTACTAAATTCTAACCAATGTGAACGGTTATCTCTTTACCTGACGGCTGACGTGAGAATATAACGTACTTTCTTGTATTTACTTGCCACTTGCTTCATAATGTTTAACCAATAGTATCATAGGTTCAATGGTCTGATTTCGGATAGGAGACGCGAATTTTTAAAGTCAGGTCATGATCATATATTACCCGTTGGGTGTCTCAAACTCTTCCCATTAATATTCTTTCTCTGCTCTCAGGATTCCTTTTGTTAGTATTTCTTTCTTTCTCTGCATGGTTGTCTGGAAGAAATCGCTCTGAGCAATAAGGCCGCCAGTTGTTACTCTCATTAGTTTAACTTTTTTTCCTTGTTATTTTCTGTATTATTGTGGTACCAAAGAGTTATCATAAATTTATTCATTCCTTTTTCTTCTGTCTCGCAACTATCCTGACTGCTAGGCTCTTCTACTCTTCTTTTTCTTAACTCACTAGGTTAAGTTAATTCTTGTTTATCAGTTAGCATACTCTCAGGGCCATTCTTGTTAGCGACATTATTTGGAACAACTTTCATTATAGAAACCAACACTGAAATCGCAAAATTACAAATTTTTTTTTATTAGTCTACACTGTCCCACTTTTGTGCTGGGTGAAGAACCCAAATATCCCAAATTTGTTGATTGAAGGTTATAACTACATTTAAATTGTGTTAAAGTCAAGAAGTCAAGAAGGACCAGGGATAAACTGAGTTTTTTCTCATTTGCAGAGTTGGCCCCATAGTGAAAGTTGCACTGAGGTACCTTGTATACTTACATTATGCAGTACTAATATTATGTTTGTGAAGATGGATGGATGGATGTTTGTTACTCTATTACGCCAAAACTACTGAATCGATTGGGCTGAAATTTGGTATGTAGGTAGCTTAGACCCTGGCATAGCATATAGGTTTTTTCCGATATTCCCACGGGATCGATGACTACGCGGGTGAAACCGCGGGCTACAGCTAGTATTTCTTACAAACTGCGAGAATATGCATAAAGTTATATTTATGTCGTCAATACATATACTGAGAAAACTGAAAGCTAAGTTAACAATAAATAATTAGACTACGATTGAAACACGATTGACGATTACTGATTACTCAACGTATATTTTTATAGATACGTTATATTTCTGAGGAAACAGGTCGATAGTCAGCTTATACGTGACAATTGCCACGAGCCGCACCTTATCTGAGCTATTAACAATTAGGCACATTTATTTTATAATCGATAACCAGCCAATGAGATTTTATACATGGAGATACTATCGCACACTATTTTGGTAAGACAAACTTGAGGCAAATTGTCTAGGCATGTGAGGGTGCTAATTGCTAATATGCGTGTAGAGCGTATGCCAGCAGCTCAGTTTTCTTCCTGCCCGTATCCATTCAAGGTGAAGTCGGCACAACGCGTCTTCTTCCATTATTATCTTAAATCCGTCATCTCTCCACACTACTTTGGAGAGAGATGCCTAAGGTATCTCAATATCACAGAAAAAAAGTAATTCCAGTGTTTGGTCACATTCCAAAGATCCTGAGCAAAAATATATTGATGCACCATTTCCTTTCAACCGATAAAAATGTAATATTGCTGCAGTGATTTTGCCAGATTATAACGCTAAAGTGAATATCATTGTAACCAGACGCTAATTTTATAATGTCTTGATAGTAGAGTAATAGGTATTCCTCGATAATTTATGATTTCAATTACCAGGTAACCGGTGGCAGGAGACTGGTAACTATTCAGTTATTTGCGCTTTATGGAGCCCGTCGGACAGATTAACATCTTGATCGATTTCTCTTGAATATTCATTGATGTTACTAAACATCACGTACTAACGCAACGTTGGGTTTTTTACATCGACTTAGCAGATACATTTTAACATACACCGCTGGTACGAGTACATAGGTAAATGTTGGTGAGCTGTTGGTATATTCTGTGCTATTGGCTACGATTGGCCCACAGATCAGGATGACTTCTTTCATCTCCTCTGTGGATTGGCTATTACCACGTTGCGTCTAGGTCACGATTCCGTTAAAAACGCGAAACCAACACCTAGATTGCTAACATGGATTGGTATCTACTATCCATCATAAGACCATCTACCACATAACACTATCTATTCATAATATAAAATATCCAGCAGTCAGCATTCTGTATAAAGTGAATCAGCTTTCGGTTTAGTGTAAGGACTCTACAATATAAATACGCAAAAGGACTATTGATAGGCAACTCTCATATCTTTTATATTTTGTCGTTTAAGAATTAAAATATAAAGTAAATTATGCATTGACAAAACAATAACATGATATCAATTATCGGTAATGAATGAGTGTTTGTCCCTAAACTGTCAATGGCAATTAACTTTTACTCGTAAGCACTTAACACAAATTCTATCGAGAGAACCAATTTCGTCGGTAATCACGCAAAATTTATAATCCAGGCGATAACACGACCCGAATATCAAGCCCCAGCTATAAATTCAGTGGCGAAAATATTCCACGATAGGTCATAAAACGAAATATAAACATTTGAGGTCATCTCTAATCTCATAATCACGGATAATCTAATTGAAAGGGCGCGGCCGTACTGTACCTTAGAGTACCTTACTATCGCGGCTTTGTACGATAAAAAAATGTATATTTGTCAAGAATGATCGATCACACTCGAAAATATACCCTACAGAGGATAAAGCTACAAGCAATAACAACCTTAAGCCGATAACAATAGAACTGAAAAAGATTAAAGCCCAGCTGAAAGTAAAACACTCAATATACTGCGTAGTTGGGTCTAGATAGACCAAGTTCATATCTTTACAGATAATTCGATATCTAGTACAACAAAAGAGACGTAATTTACCGTGATATACTACTACATAGTTTACTTCCATTTTTGGTTTTAATTATTATAATTGCAGACTTAGTAGTACGAAACGGAAAGACCATTATTAATATTATAAATCGGAAACAAAAGAGCCAAGCACTAAACTATCTGACAAAATTAAAGTAGACAGTAATTGAAGCTTTAGAGACTGTTAACAAAGTGGACGACAGAATAACAAAAAAATAAGCTTAAATAATGAAACGGCACTGCCAGTCAAAGTGATGTCGATGCCGCAATTTCCAATGTTCCGACGGATGAGTGACACTTGATACCGAACAATAGTTTTTAATAACAAGACAAAGAATCATGTAGGCGGAGCAACGGATTCAAACATAACATAACAACAACAACATACATTCACGCCTTTTTCCCGAAGGGGTAGGCAGAGGTGTACCCAGGACTCAGTCCCATAGTAGATACACCCACATTTCGCCAGTATGTTATCGGTCCCATGTAATAGGGGGCGAGCCTATTGCCATCTACCGGGCACAGTTCCAGACTCCAGGCAGTTATTGAGATAATTCCTAATGGAAAAATCCAACACTTTGCCTGACCCGGGGATCGAACCCGGGACCTCTTGATTGGCAGTCGAGCATGCGCCCACTTCGCCACCGAGGCAGTCCTCGATTCAAACATGCTATCAACTATTACTTTCATTGCAACCTGCGTACAAATAATCTGGTTTCAAATATTTGGTACTGACAAAACAGTTGATGGTGGTAAAGATCAATAAATTACAAATAAGTGATATCGTGATAGTTGCAAGAAATTCCTGCTATCTACGCAAAAGCTACGGTAAAGAGGATAACATGGAGGAGGCCTTATCTCAGCAGTGATTTAATACAGCCTGATGATTATGATGACGTTGAAAAAGGTCTAATATAATATTTATACTAAATAGGTAATTCTTTCTTTTACGTTTTTGAGCTTAATTGCTGGACTCATTTTGATAAATTCTGATATAAAGTTAGATGGGGTTTTGGGGAAGGTGGGGAAGGTTGTGGGGAAGAGGTGTTTTTATCTCGATATTCCCACGGGAACGATACCAACGTGGGTGAAACCACAGTGCAGCTAGTTCTAAATAAAACCAGTTACACATACAAATAATAGTAATACTAAATATCAATGCACATTGCATAAGTTTTTAAAGGTTCAGCATAACGAATGCTAATCTTCTTCAAGCTTAAGATAAGTTCGCGAATGGGTAAGGCACGACAGGTGACGCCCACGGTCGCTAGAAAGTCGCCTCCGCCCGATGGCCAGCGCTACATAGCCCCGAGGGGTTGAGTTATTGCTTCTCTGGACCTCACAGAGTTCAAAGGCTAACGAACTCTGCGGAACTAACTCGAAAATCTATGATTTAACAATTAAAAAGAACAACGGCGCTGGGTAATAAAATTGAGAGGTGTATCGGATTCTTCACACCTACACCACGAAGAACGATTTATCCGCGGCAATTTATGTTTTGTTTGCGTGTAACGTACATGACACCACGTTTTTACGACATGTGCTCAGAACATGACTCGCGACACGGAAACATCGATTGGTTGGCCAAAAACATGCATCACTCAACTTGAACCAGACAGCACAAAGGCAAAACTTAGTTAAGTATAGACTCTGAACTGTTATTGAATTGAGTCCATTGGAATAATTTTAATTTGTAATGATATGCAAACTACTAAAAGCTTTATTGAGAAACGGCATCTTGTTTTTGGTGATCTTCAAAATGGATTTGTATAAAAGCCTCGTAAGTAACGATAAAGCGACAAACGTGGGCGGGCTAAGACTCAAACGGCGAACTTTTGACCGGAATACGTGGTACGACCGCGTGTGGGCATCTCCTTGCGCAACAACATAATGCTATTTTTTTAAAGTCCAATCAAAGTAATATCATCCCACCTTATAATCTTCGGCTGACACGATCATCTGAAGCGGTGCCATGCAATTTTATAGTTGAGGGGTGGAGAGTGGAGAATCATAGTAAGCTATATACAATAGTAATGGTCGTTAAATTTAGGTGTCTTTGATTTTATACTCTCAGTTCCACTTTTATTGTAATCGATCGTCATCGACTTCAGCCGCGATGACGGGACCTTAGATACACATTATAATCGACTTTGAAGAGATCCTATATCAAATTATCCACGGTTGGGCTTGGAAAGCGTTATGATAATTTGCATTACGCATATAGATTAAATCCCGGTCAGAAGTTAATTGAGAATTAGATATGCTTAACGGCAGTAGCCATTCGGAGTAGTTTCTAGTAGTTAATGTAAACGTGTTGGAGATAATGTGAAAAGGTTAATAAAGTTAGAAAATAAGTGTGTTGGTAATTATTATACAGATTACAAAAGTGAGGAAGACGATAACGAAAGAGTTTCAAAGTCGGGTCCTCACTTATTTATTTGTATATCTTAAACTAAGTTCATAATTATAATATTATCAATTATTGTGTGTTGATAGAGTACCAGTGGCGCGGCGTGTCAATAGCCAATGAAAATGGATCTATATAGCCCAAATCTGTTATTAGTGAAATTTTCGCTTCGGCGCTACCGTGTTTAGAAAGGAAAGATAAACTGTGGATCGCAATTATTGTTTACTATTGTGGTATCTAGGGGGCTATTGTTAATTCATGTTAGAGGCCTTGTCTTTTGCAAGGCTTCAGAAATGGCGAACAGAAACCTCGAAACTGGCTACATAAACCATGATGAACTAAACAGCCTAGCTTGTATGGCCAGCATCAGAGTAAATATTCCAAATATAAAGATTAAGTTACCAGTTAAAATCAAGTCACTGGAAGAAGTTATAGAATTAAGAATGGTGAAGCGTAGGCGACTTCCGCAGCATTAACTATAGCGACGATATTAACGCCCAACGTGGAATGACACACGACACCCATTATTATTATAATTCCACGTTACGACCTGTTGCTATCGCCTTCGTATAATTCGACAAACCAGACATTAAATTCATCTTAACTCTTTAACTGCCGAAATGAAGAACTGGATTATAGAGCATACGTGTGTCACAGTGAAATATTGAAATGTAAAGCTATTAACCTTCTCTGAATTGCCCCTTATGAATTTTTATATGAAAACGCTTTTATTGCAACGGCCACGAGTGAGTGTTATTTATGTATTTTTATGACCAAAGAATATTAGACTTCTCCTATTTTTAGTTGGCTGAAGACCGACAGGTGACATTTCGATATTTGGATTTTCAAACCGTTTGATATACTATATATTCATATTTCCTTCTGATTTAGGAACAGCCACATCTCAAGCTGGCTATTCAAGTATAACACACTATAGGTTGAGATATACCACTAGAGATACGTATTATGTCAAAGACCTAGACGCGAGAGAAAGACCTCTAAGAAATATACACAGATAAATAAAACAAGATGGAGGATACCTATGAATAGCAGTAGCCTAGCAGTAGGTCTACACGGGCTGACAACAATATCGATAAAGTCTTAATCAATTTCTTTAAAAATGGTCATACGAGTCATACCTTACGAGGAATACGTATAGGCATCGTCACTATAGTGATTTGGTTGGAAGTTGGCAGCGTCATCAATCAAAAGCTTGTCTTCTCAAATCTCATATAAAAACTTCCCAGGGTTTTAATTTTCATGTTCACAGTTCAGTGAAGCTTCGGGCGACAAAAACAAATGTACCCATGTAAGCTGATACTTTATGACCAAAATGAATATTTGATTTGTTCCAAAAACAAGACGGCTTCGTCGCCAGCCGCGGATATTGAATATGCATATTATATACTTACTGGTTAATAAGTTTTTTATTGTGAAATTTAATCCGAGCCATTGACAGCTGCGGTGTGTGTTCAACCTCGTTCCGGTTGATTAGGTGTCATTGGACACACAAAAACCTGGTATTTTTTTAAATTATATCCCACACTGTACGTGACTCGAGACCGATGAAAAGTTTATGAAGTTCTGGATGATTTAATCTCTACGAGATGATTTTCTATCAAAATTAATAATCTTCAGGATGTTATCTTAAGGAAAGGACAGGTCAAAAGTACCAATAACCGACGAACATGTATGAAGAATGTGCTGAAAGTGAGTAGTCAGGATCGTAGCAAGTGGAGAGAAATAGTCTATGCCTACCCCAATGGGAACAAGGCGTGACTGTATCAATGAATAATAACTTGAGAGATAACCACATTCTTATGTAACATATATAAGGATTATAAAAATATTGTAATAGGCTAGCAGCAATTAAGTCATGTGCCTCCTCATTGACAAAACACCGAATTCAGAGTGATTACGCTTACTTTTAATGTCAATCAAATTGCAAAATATGACAAATCATTGATCAACAAAGTAAACCCATAAAATGGTCGATAAGCCATGAATATTCATTTCTAATATGAAGATAAAGCGTCGGTGGATCTGTAGAAAGTGTTGCCCACGCATAGCGAGAGGTCACCGGCGCCCACGCACCCTATGCCATTAGGCTATTGGGAAACAGCCTCCGTACATACAAAATACAAACTACGGAGGTGTTCCGAAGGCAATTACTCGAGTAATTGATGATCATGATTATTGGCGAGAGGGGACGAGCCACGAGCGTCCATTAGCAATGCAACCCGAGGGCGGTGTGATAACGTCGACTGATGAAGCACCGATTAAAGAGAGACAACCGTATATTTACTAAATTACATCTCAAACTAATGGATCCTAGAGTCAGTTTACGTATGTAAGCGAAGGCGCTGTAGTCTCTGTTCTAGGATTTGACAGCAGCTAATTATGGTCGATAATGTAGTTTCATTTTTGGCTAAACTTATTGTCATGGTGGTAGACGTTTGACTGGATAGATGTCGTGTAAGACAGATGACAGGACATGCCCTGAAGGTAATCAAGCTTTTAGTAAATATATTGTCTTTAACTTGATTGACTGACAATTTAAATGGGATCTTAAAAACAATATGAGCCACACAACACAACCTTTCTCTTGAGCTACAATTTTAATTAGTAATACAAATGTAAATACATTTCAGTTTTTATGCGATAGGATGACAGAAACATAATTGCCGTAGTTTATCATCACAATAAATGTCACGAACGGATCTGAGACCGCCAAAGTGGAATCGCAAAGAAACCTAGTAGTAGGTAGGTATAATAAAATTATCAAGAATTTGGCGAGTCGCGTGCCCAGGCGGGGTCAGCCGTGGGGTGGGCGTACCTCCGTTATCGGAAATAGGAACCGAGAACACATGCCACCCGCAAATTAATACTTCTGATAACCATTAACCATATTATGCTCAGATTTTGTTTTTTTTTAACGAATTTTGTTAAATTTGTTTCGTTATTGCAACATGATATTACGCAAAAAGTTTGTAGAATATCAAGTTTTTTAACACATAAAAATGTTGATTTGAATAAATATTAATTAAATGACTGCCTCGGTGGCGTAGAGGGCGCATGCTCGACTGCCAATCAAGAGGTCTCGGGTTCGATCCCCAGGTCAGGCAGTGTTAAATATTGGATTTTTCCATTAGGAATTATCTCAATAACTGCCTGGAGTTTGGAACTGTGCCCGGTAGATGGCAATAGGCTCACCCCCTATTATATGGGACCAATAACATACTGGCGAAATGTGGGTGTATCTACTATAGGACTGAGTCCTGGGTACACCTCTGCCTACCCCTTCGGGAAAAAGGCGTGAATGTATGTTATGTTTTGACTTACTGCCAACGAGGCTGTCAACAAGACAATAAGACAGAACTAACGTGTTCCTACATCTTTACTAGGTTCTCTGTACAGCCACGCTGCGCTTGCCGGTCATTGGTAATACTTACGTTAATAATTAAAGTAAATAAATAAATTCCTAAATATCACAGACAAAAATAATATTTTATATTTTTATAAACTAAGCGGTCTATTCGCTTAAAATACAATATGATATGGGATTTTTTTTTATCCACGGATGGGATTTGAACTACCAACCCTCCGCACCATTCCGCGTGGTCGGCACTCTACCAGTGAAGCTACCGTGGGGGTTCAGGCCGGGTACTAGTCATCGCCCAAATTTTTCCATCCCATCTACCTAACGCCAAAAGGGGCGTGTGTGTTTATCAATAGGTGATACATTACGCATTTCGGAAAGTGTGTGGTTCAAATCCCGCCCGTGGGTGAATTTTTTCTTCCCATTTCATATTGTTCTGACAAAAATGTCTAAGCAATGTATCGATATTACATAGATGGTTCTATTCAAACACTATAAAATGTTATGTATCAAATATCAGATAAAAATATCTAATTGGCTGTCAATTATAATATATTGGGTTGTATACTTGACCACCTGCTAATTGAATTAATATTGCGAAATATTGAAAATATTCTTAGCATCAACCGGTTTGCAGATGAACTTGCACCCATCATCGGGTAAATAACGATTTCAAATCTTTAATAATATAATTCACCTAGGAAAAACCAAAAATAATATCAATAAAGTATGATTTAGGATATACACGAATATTCTCGTTTATGGCTTATAAGGTTATAGAAACCATTTGATGAGTTTGACCACAAAACGTTTCTTCACCTTTCTTAGAGGCAAATAGTAATCGATGGTTAACGATTGATGATCAGACTTCTAATTTATGACAAAACTGGAAAGTAAAAGGTGATGTAGAACGTTATATATGATACAATTGCGAAAACAATAATTATGTAAATAGGCATACATTTATCACGAATTCCGAAGAACTTTCGAGCTCGTGAATGAAGTCTAGTGAACCGCATGTTACGACAGAATGTTTATGCAAATACGTGGTCCATTGACCATTCATAGTGGGGACCATTCAACTGCGTAACGGTTGCACCAACTTCTCTTATAATATGACCATTGACCACTCTGGCAGTGCTTAATCAACGGCTTCGGAATTCACACTCATGAATTTTATTAACATAGGTATGCATAAATATATAATATAGTATGCATATCAGACGTAACCAAACCAAATATTATGACACTCGCACCAGACAAAATTAAGCCCTACAAGTTTCTTATCCGATTTTGTTGTAAAGGTAATAGGTTGCAGGTTATCTTTCCGTACGCACGGTAGATTCATTAAGTATTTTTAGCTTTAGTAACGTGCAAAAGTGTATTTTAAGCCCTATTTGTTAAATAACAAATGACTTTCCGTCAGAGGACCTAGCACGAGTTTTTAGCCAATCGCAATCTTATCTAATTCGAGCGTTGTCTGTCAAATCTCATGAGATTTGACATAACAACGATACGAATCCGATACCTACCTATACAATTGTCAAAAATTCGGCCTCGGGATACAAGTTCACCATAATATAGTTCTGTCTTAGTTTAAAAACAGAAGACCGTGCGCGAAAATCGTCCAATAATAACAGATCTGTATCATTGAATACTTTGTCGCACAGGTGTTCTTTGGTTGTACGATTAAGGAGTGCCTATATTTTGCGGTAAACAGTCAATAAACAACGTCGCTTATTAAATTATAGCAACGTAATTGGATCCTTATAAGGATTCACATAAATTCTGACAGACATCGAAATACAATTACCTACCTGAATTATTTATTACCAAATTCATAATTAATATCGAATAGTTATCAATTTTATATACCGGTCGTATCGTATGATTCTCGGTAAAGTTCGTACTTTTAATTGCAAATATTTTGAGTAAATCGACTCCATTCTAGTCCTTGGAGCGTACACTCAACTACATTACAATAATTAAACTTGCAAGAATTTACCGTTCACTTCAATGGATTTGTTAGAGCAACATTTAACCAAATTTGACCGCTGGGTATGTCGAGCATCGACTAGAAAACGAGTTTTTGCTGTGACCTTTTAGATAAACCTCTCGACTCTAGACCAGTCAAAACATGACGGGATTCACTTTCTTTTTAGCTATGTATATCATTATGAAAAGCGTAGACACTAGACAGATCTAGCCGTCGACCTCGTTATAGCCGTTTTCATAAATATAAGAGTAGTTCGTGAACAATTAGATGATCTCTCATTATTGAATCCATTACATAACTGCATGTGTCGCCTGTCGATTACAATGGCTCGCGTGTTCATGATGCAAGTGTCTTCAGACAATATATCTTTAAAGAGCGTCTTCTGTATAGAAATGACTTCATAATTTCTCCGAGCACACACGCGTCGTTACGTGTTGTACTCACACACGCTCAGCTTCCGGCCGCGTCTGTGAATGACGCGTACGCATGTTTACTACCGCCTGTAGCTAGCTGTCGATCATTTCGGTGCGAGTAACGTCATCACTCATTACACCCAGTGGGCTGGTGTGGGCTAGCTAATTGTGTTTCACTTCACCTTTTTGTGCTATCTTTGGCATGCGATCCTCGACTGTTTCTGTACGTTGTTCGATGACGCAGTCTTCTCTCAATAGCATTCTATGAGCGGGTACGTAAGAATCAAATTAAACTCTACCTTTATTATGGCTTCCACTAGGTTTTATTGCTACAGGCCTAAAACAATGTAACGGGGGGGTTTCGTGCAAGACCATACCTTCCTAGTTGTCCTTTGTGTCAGAGCTCCATAATCCTATATCTATAATTCCACAGAAAAGAGCAGTAGAGTGGCTACACTCTGCATACTAGGCTTGCGGTTAGCGTAGTTCTCTAAACTTTGAAATTGAGCCGTTAAAAGCCAAGAAAATCTACACCCTCAATACCACGTCTGTAGAAATGTCCAAGTATGCGTTTTATTATTCTTGATTACTTTATCTACACGCCCAGCCTCATCTCCATGCTCGTGTGCTGCTTTGATAAGGTCTGTAGTCTTGTTTTGCTCCCGGCAAATAATGTTGAAAGCGAATATAATTAGAATCTACGTCACATAACAAGCTAACATTTAACTTGGAACTTGGAACCAATTCTTAGAATGAATGACTGTTTGTTAACTTGAGATGATAATTTTAAAATCCTTATTATGTGACTACATATTCGAAACTACGGCATGCCATTTTTAATTGGCTGGACGAGTTTTTGAAGGATAGCCTACAGATGCCAGTTTCAGGATATTTATCATAATTAGACGTTTTGCGAGTGCGAGAAATATCGGGAAACTCGCAAAACGTCCAATCATAGTAAATATCCCGTAAAAAGTGATCCTAATGCTTACAACCATAACAGTTTCAAATCATATATTGCTTTTTAATAGAGTTGTGTCTTAACACACGAGGTAATAGACAATGGCTTGCCGCTGCCAGCTTACCATTTATTTGACCTTATGATACAAGCATCAATTTATGGAAATAGTCCGGTGTCATAGTAATCAGTTATTACGTTAAATTGGTTACTTACCTTTGGTATTGGAATGCATCCAAAGTCAATAAATATTTACGAATCGGAGTAATTGGTCACTTATATGGTAATCTGACACGTCTAGCATGTGTCCCAGTCGCCAAAGCCATCGGGAAAGAAGTGGATTTAAATGCAAATAGTATTTCTATTAGGAACTTACATCAAAGTCAAAAGTCAAAGTCAAAAAGATTTATTCAAATAGGTCACAATCTGACACTTTTGTACGTCAATGAAAATAAACAGTAACGAATCTACCGTGCGTTCGGAAAGATACCTTTACAAGAAGAACGCACAAGAAACTTGTAGGGCTTAATTTTTTCAACTGATTGTTTTACAATATTTAGTTTGGTTACACTCGTTTGTTTAGAAGGTGCCGCGTGGTGGCTATGCGGAAGTTCCCAAGCATCTTTGTCCTCTATGTACTGATTTACATTATAATAAGCATTCTTTAGTAAAGTAGATTTTATATAGGTTTTGAATTTACCCTCTGAGAGCCCCGTTATCTCTTTTGGGATTTTATTATAGAAACGTACACTATTTCCTAAGAATGATTTTTTATTTGTTTTAGATAATCTAAAGCTAGGTATAGCTATTTTGTCTTTATTCCTAGTATTAAAATTATGGAGGTCACTATTTAATTTGAATTTATGCAAATTTTTACGCACATACATGATGTTCTCATAGATGTATAAGGATGGTAGGGTCAGTATGTTTATTTCTTTAAATAATTCCCTAAGGGATTCGCGTGGACGCATCTCATAGATGGCACGAATCGCACGTTTTTGTAGTATAAAGATGGTTTCTATATCTGCAGCTGACCCCCACAACAAAATCCCATATGACATTAAGCTGTGGAAATATGCAAAGTAGACTAATCTCGCCGTGGCTATGTCCGTTAGTTGCCTAATTTTGTAAACCGCGTAAGCTGCAGAGCTTAGTTTCCCTGAGAGCTCGGTGATATGAGTGCTCCATTGCAGTTTAGAGTCTATATGTATGCCAAGGAACAAAGTTGCATTGTCGATATTGAGTCTTTCACCGTCAAGAACTATGTTCGGTTCTATACTTCTGACGTTAGGCAAAGAAAATTTCAAACATTTAGTCTTTTTCGCATTCAATAACAGATTGTTTGCTGTGAACCATTTGGATATACTTGCTAAAGTATTATTAACATGTGTGAGTGAGGTATCCTTCCTATCAACTTTAAAAATCAATGACGTATCATCGGCAAATAGAACTATATCTGCCAGACCTTGGACCATATAAGGCAAATCGTTAATATATGCCAGAAACAGGAAAGGACCCAAAATTGATCCCTGTGGGACCCCCATTTTGACAGGAGAACTAGCAGATGTGATACCATTGACGCTTACCTTCTGCTGCCTACTAGATAAGTATGATTCCACCAAATTCAGGGCATTCCCATGAATTCCATATACTTCTAACTTGCGCAGTAACGTGCGGTGTTCTACACAGTCGAAGGCTTTGGAGAGATCACAAAACACTCCAATGGCATCCTGTGAACGCTCCCAAGCCTCCAAGACAAGAGTCATGAGATGACAGCCCGCATCGGTTGTTGATCTACATTTGGTGAAACCATACTGGTTAAAATGTAATATGCTATTTTTATTGAAATGTGACAGCAGTTGGTTCAGCATCAATTTAATCGAAGCTTGTGTCTAAGAGGCCCTTACGGTTACGTCCCATGAATATTGAAGAGGCCCTCTTCCTGAGCCTATGCTCGATACATACTCATTAAAGTATCGGCTGATGGAATATATGAGGCATATAAAGTTCAGGCACGCGGTCAGGAATGAAAGTATATAAATATTTGTTTACGATTGCGACAAAGTCGCAACTTTCGCTGATAAGTCAAGCAATATTGTATGGTAAGTATTTTGTATGTTTTTTCACGTGGGATACGAGTATTTTTAGTGTGGCAGTGAGTAGTCAAGGTTAATAATTTCAATTTATACTTTAACAGAACGGGTTTCCCCACTAACACAGCTCGAGTCAATTTGTATGGGTTATGTGGGTATAGTCCTGGAACCTTAAACTTACCAGCTTACTGAATGTTTTGTTTTGCAGGGGGCCGCCTGGGGAAGTACCACACCTTTGCCAGTTAATTTAGAATTTTAAAAGACTGGGTGGTACTGTGTCTGATATGGGCAATCATGATGCTTACCATCAGGCACCTGATTTGTTTTATTTAATTTCCAAAGTATCTAATTCAGTCTACTAGATCCATAAATAGGCACGTTTAGTAAAACAATGTTGCTACCCATTCAGCATTTATAGTCATCTATATATTATCAGTAATTTATATACAGATAATATTAACTGCTTCCGAGACATAAAATCTGTCTACTATCTTTATAACTGTGGTCAGAAATGGAACGAACGTTTTACATATAGCCAGAAATAGTCACAACGTCGTAGCGCATAGACTTTAGCGCCCTCTACCGTGCATGATCATAAGACAGAATGTACCTAACATAGTCTGGGAGTTAGCCGCCATAAATCACTCGTGGTTTCCCCTGTCGTTAATGTCGAACAAGTGTATCAGAAACATAACTTGTGGTCGAGCGCGACTGAATGCTGATGTTTCTTATTTCTTACACGATTTATATACTTATACAGCCTTTTACACACTAGTACCTATTAAAATCACATTAAATAAATAATTTATTACAAGAACGTGATATATCACAGAATCGAAGAATGTTCCTTTTATACTGTGATAAATTGAATTATGCTTTCTGGAGGTGAGTATACGTATGTCATGAGCCAGTAGCTACGACTTTAGGTGGTTGTCGAGAAGTAGCGGTTTGGGCGCAATTTATAGTTATCTTTTATTCTACAATCTACGTAGTCGTAACTATAATAAAAAATAACGTGAATGTTTCTCATATCAATGAAGCATCTTCCACAATCACTCGGAACCTTTCACCCACCCGGTTTGATAAACATAAGATAACATAACGCCTTTTTTCCCATAGGCTGAGGTGTAACAAGGACACAGTGTAGTGTAGTAAGTACACGCACACTATCCAGTTAACCTTTTAAGTTCCAACTAAAGCAGAACGCACACCCAACCAAGCCGAACTCACCGAAAGAGTCGAGCGAAAGGAATTTTTGAATTCTGCCCGCGTCGAATCGTCCGAATCGGTGCGGCGTGCGAGGTTTCATGGGATTTCGTATAAAGAATTCATAAATTCGTTGCGTTCGGCTCGGATAGATATGTGCGCTCACCTTAATAGGTGGCGAGTCTATTGCCCGGTAGCACAAACCCAGACCTGGTGTCTGGGTTTGTTGGTTGATATTGAAAAAAAAAACCTAATGGAAAAATCCAACTTTTCCAAGGCTGACCAAGGAAATGAGCCCAGGATCTCATATCAACTGTATTGCTAGCGATCACTACACCAACTGGCCAGACCAACGAGGCTTATCAAGGTCGACCAATCTCAGATGCCAATCATCGCTAGATATATTAACTATCAGCGCATATCCTCATTGCTAATGGATCTGTATCAATATCAGCCAGCAGCCAACTTGCAATCAAGTCACGACGTCGCCGGTGACAGCCTTAATCCTAATCACTAATAATAATAACTAATCACTGTACCATAGGAATCTCATCTGGTCGTATCAGGGGATGACACGGTGACCAAGTGTATGTGTCCCAACGTCAGACTTTTACGTCTTATGGAACATCGCTGCTCTCTTTTCTCCCTTGCGTGTGCACATTGTGAGAAGTGTCCGTTCTGAGCCAAACGCTTCATTTAATGCTCATGATCATGCTGGCTTCGAACTTGGAGGATTGCGATATTTCAAGCAAAACATAGAATTTATTTCGAATCAGCTACGCCAAGCAGTTTTATCCCCTGAGAACTAACCTTTATTTGTTATTACAGGATTTAACTCACTTGCATACCAAAGGAGTTGTTGGTTTTAGGGCCACTTCTCAGTACATAACCTTACTTTATTCAATTCAATTTATAAATTAATCGTTGATAAAAAAAGAGCTACTAATGTTTGGGAATATTATTGCGAATAAAATTCTCTACCCAGCAATATAGAATAGACAGTGTAAGGCTTTCTGGGTTCAGCTTCCTTGGATTCCGATCCCGCTTCCTTTTAATCCAATCGGTACAGTATTTTTGGCGTTAAGACGTAAGACACATTATCAAACTAAACATATATAAACTTTCTCATCTATAATATAAGTATATTGATCATGTTCATATTAAAACCTGTCTCCAGCCTCGACTTATTCGAGCAGTGCATTCATTTTATTTTCCTTTACCGTGTGAGAAAATAACTATCACCTTTTTAGGTGTTAATTAAGTTTCCATGATTGGCAAACGGTGGCTATAGGTAGTCGTTTAAGCTTATTATGAGTATTATAATGTTATATATCGTATAGCAATTGAAAAGGCGTCATTTAAATTTAATGATCTGTTGGAATATCTTGAAAGCTTCTATGCCTAACATGAAAATACTTTTATCTTAATGGGAACGTGAATTTGTCTCTGTGTAGGGTCCAGCGGCTAGCTCGATTGATGCGTTGTGTTTGAGTATGTACCTACTATGTACGATAAAATAATATAATTTGAAATAATTTCATTTTGGTTTCATAGAAAACAAACTGCATACGGCTAGCCGAACTGGTACGTATACGCTCGCTTAGAAACTGTTTATTCAAAATGTAATTTTTTGGTAGGCGATGAAGATGAACAGTGCTATCGAGCGAGAAAATATGTATTGGCCAGGTAGTAGTGTAGTTTTCCAATAGTTTCATGAAGATTTCATTTTTAATACATTTGAACATTTCAACCGCAAATTGCCATCGATTCAGAGGTTCTATTTAAGCTCCATCTATATTGTAGATGCGCCAAAAGCTTGTCTACCTTTACTATATACATACTTACAGTTATAACTAAGAGGTAAAGAAATGTAATGATTTACACGGGTTTTAGTTTTTTAATCTTCTAATACACGTGAAATAGGTACTTAGTCTGAAAGGATCAATTTGGTTCGGCAGATCAGGTTTGAAGGAAAAGCCTGTGAAATGACAGGCCATTGAACAGTCACAAATATTAGTCTATGCTGCAGATAACGTCGCATGAAGCAAATCGCAAGATTACTTGCCTAAGGTTATAATAGCCTCAACCAAAAATCCTACTAATCATAGCTTGAGGAGGAAAAAGAAAGCGAAGCCTAATGATGAACTGAACCTATAGCGCAGAGGAAAACTTAAAACCAAAGTGGTTATAAACCGATTTCAAATAATTATAAGTGACCCCACTTTCTAATAAGAGCAAACATAATCAAGCTAGAAATTATAAAGGCAATTTCGAGATCTAGCTCATCAGAGCTGGCCTTTTGAAAGTGGATGTGATCATTCACTCAGACATCGTACATCAGGTACAGAATTGCCGTAGCAAATCGAAAACTGTCGGTGGTTCTCGGTGCTCGTTTCACCGAATGGGTCATTTTCTATTATGGCTATGACATCATGGAAAAATAAATTGGCTATGAAGTGCATAATATTGGCTGCTTTATGAGTAAATTCAAGTTGATTTGCACACCGTTCGTTGTCTATTTTAGGAAATTGAGTAATGTCACAAGTCCCTCTTGTAAGGTTAAATAAAGCGTCATTATAAGCATTCACTCGTACAAGGCAATCATAAATTAGATAAGTACGTTTAGGGCAGCTTTAGATAATGTTAAGGCTTTTGTTTAAGGGTTCACAACCCTAGTGACTAAGTATGGTGGTGCCATTGGAGAATATTTATTTCATTTAAGGTATTATTTCCGTGGCACCTCTTCGCCAACCCAATTAATTTACATATAAACGGTACAATAACTACAAGTTGTCTAATATAACTAACATTTACCATACCGTACGGTGTCTTACATGCATATTTATTGTATCGGATACCGTTTGTCTACGTGTTTCCTGCGATTCCACCATTCAGTCGGAAACCACTATTCAGACCAACTTTTTGTTAATCTACATTATAATACCTATAAATAACAAAATGATAGCCAGCACTTCTGGCTAACAATTTAAGTTTAAAAACTTTTTTTTTTCATAGTTGTCTGCGCTTTTGGGGTGGCATAACTTATATTGCGACAAGTTTATGGTAACGCTATAACAGAATAATATGGCTATTTTGTGGTAGTTATGGCTTGAAGTTTCCAACAAAACAGTCGTTAACGGAGTCGTAGCAACAGGGCAACAGGTATAAAACTTTATGTGCACATGTGCGTCGAATTGAAACTTCTAGGAAACAGGCTTTTTCTCATGTTACAAAAGCAGCGGACACAATGGAGCGTTGCATCTGGCAGACACAACGTCGTCTCCGATCACGGACAATAGCCACCTTGATTTTGTAGAGGTTTATAGAATATTATTACAAAGGTCTACCTGTATTCTGTACCTGCTATTGTACAGGTCACTGTGGAGCGTGACGATTAGATCCCTTTCAAAATCCCTCTATTGAATTACGCAGCGGAAAAAATCGAAGACTTCACTTTTAAGTTCAGGAATAAGGAATATGTTTTTCTACTAATACCCATTAGGATTGTGATTTGGTATCTTGGACATTCATGAGTTTTCGATAGAATAATGAGAGACTAACTGTACCTCGTAATACCCGCGTAGTCATCGTTCCCGTGGAAATATCGAGAATAAAGTACCCTATGTGTTATTCCCTATGGGTCTAAACTATCAACACACCAAATTTCAGCCCGATCGGTTCAGTAGTTTTGGCGTGAAACAGTAACAAACATCCATCCATCCTCACAAACTTTCTCATTTGACAGCCTGGTTGGCACAGATGGTAGTAACTCTGCTTTCTGTGCCGCAGGCCCCGGGTTCGATCCCCGGCCAGGTCAAACATTTGTGAGCATGAACATGTCTGTTTGATCTGTTTCTAGGTGTAATAAGCTTATATAAATATGTATACTCGTATCAGTCATCTGGTTACCATAGTACAGGCTTCTAGCCTAGTTTGGGACCAGATGCCCGTGTGTGGAAGTTTTCCCATATTATATATTATTATATTATATTTATAATATAAGTAGGATATAGGAACTAAGTAAAGATCATTACATTTTGCTTATTAATTTATATAATAATAAATGTATCACGATATAGGTCTATAAATCTATAAATAGCTTATCTAAAGTAATTAGCTTATATCCAGTGAATAGGGAATTGTAAAATAACCCTCATAACTATAATAAATAACACCTTCAGAGCAACAGCTCATAGAGTTAAATAAAAATATATAGTTTCCTACCATATATAATAACTTAGATTATAGCGTAACATAATATATTGCACCACAGGTGAGAACATAAAAACTCCATCATATAAAAGCTAGTAGCACGATCAGATAACATGGACATCTCCAATTATATCTGCACATATGAATTGTGAACCTGAGCAATTTGGATGGTGCGACTGTAATTACTGTGATCATGGCGAATAATTCACACGAAGCTAACGGTCGCAAAGCATACATATCAGCTCCCTAGATCATATCAGGTTTCTTAATATCATAATATAATTTAGCTATGGATACGAGTAGATGTTATTCCTTTAAATTGTTAATATTGTAATATTTAGATTTTGCTGCCTAGCACACTTAGAGATACTGGTTCGGACTTCTTAGGTTCTAAGGTGGAAATCGATCTGAAGGCGTTTCGGGCTGAGTTTTAGCAAAAACTTGCACAGGACCGAGGAGGATAGCGTTTTGTTGTGTCTGATGATGGATGTCGGAGTCCAAGACTCAGAGTATGTCGCTGCGCAGCACTATATAAGTAATATATACTTACTCATACCACAATTAGGGCCCTAGGACACTCCCCCTTCTGGGGTGCCAGGGCAAGTCTGACCCCATGTATTCTGGTGACGGCCCAAGCCGAGGTTCGTACCGTCTAGGTGCCCTTGTGCTAGTCACCCTTAAACTTTGGGTCGGGCGTCTCCTGCGGTCACCACTGCCCGGTAAAGCTGTAGAGGCCATCTGAGGCCAACATCATAGGTCATTAAAAAACAACATACCACACTACTCACCAGATTGTGCATAGAATAATAAAGTTTAGGTTGTGAGGGCAGTCCATATCCCGGAGATTTTAGGTCGTCACTGCGTCAAATCCACTGGTCCTATATCATTTCCCATACATACTTTGCGGAACCAGTGACGATGATAGAAGAGATATATTTTTCATTAGTGTTTTATTTTAAGTAACAACTAGTTGCAAAAATAAAGTATGGCCTTAAATAATTCCGTAATTCCAATAAATACCTTTATGCAGTTTAAAAACGTATATTTTGTAGTTTAACTGGATAAATGCCACTTCATAATTAGTTATTACTTGAAACACTAATAAAAACAATTATATCTCTTCTATCATCGCTATTGGTACCTCAGAGTTAGTATGGGAAATTATGTCGGGCCATCCACCTTACCATGATCTGACGACTGAATATACTACATATAGACTACATATCTTTATTCTTTATGCACTGTTATTTATTAGTAGATTCATACGTATTATACGATTTTTTATTATTCTTCATTGGTGTCATAGGCGTTGCCAATCTAAAGAGTTCAAATATCACACTGGAAGTCAAAGAGCTTTTTTCTTTGTAGACGCTTAGTTGTTGAAAGAACCATTGACCTAAAGGTTCTCAGTATATGAGCAGCTGACACCATGGACAATGGCTCGTTTACTTGTCACAAGAGGTGTGAAGACTAACAGACGGTACACAACGAGTTCTTAGAATCTATTATGGTCTTTGCATATCCGCTTGGCGTATTTACTTTATGTTCGTACATTATGGAAAGAATTGTTCTCTGAATGGAAGAAATCTAGAAACGTAAAAATAACGCTCATGCTAGCTGAGAACACTGACAGGTGCTAAGATAGAGATGGCATTAGATAAACGTGCAAAGCGGGAAAGAGAGTCGCGATATATCATGTCCAAAAAGTCTTGACTAGTAATAAGATACGTTAGAGTTTAAAGTAATCGATGTGTTGTCACCCCTGTGGATAGAGTTATGGTGTAATGACATAACAGCACAGAAAGTTAAAAGCATCTCGTAATGATGGTGTGGACAGAAATAGCAGATCTTTCGTTAGATGACGATAACCCTCGACTAATGTGACAGTTATAAAATTATGCAGCCAAGGTGTCGGCTAACGAGCTTCTTAGCGAGAACCAGACATCAATTTAGTCTGTCATAACTCAAAGTTACGAGCATCCTAATTATGATTTGATAAGTTACCGCACCCTGATCGATGTGCGGACAAAAATAATCCCGAATTAATCAATATTTCGGTGCAGTAAAGAGTTTGAGAACCTTCGCTAAACAAGGTCATGCCCAAATGGGTCGCAATGGGTAAAACGAAGTCGGTAGGCGGATGCTTTGATAAACCATTAATTATATTCACACCTTTGTCGACCGCGAGTCGGGTAAGGATCTTCGTTTTTTGTTCGAGTGCGACAGTTCTCGGAAAGATGGCGGCGCGACGGACAGATGAACAAAAAGTTGTAGCGCGAGCACGAGCGGCTCCACGAATGTTTGAGGTCGCGAGTCGCGCCGCGCCGTGACAAATATACAAACAAAACATAACTATTCCGACGAACCAAAACCGAAGTCTTACAATACCTGACTGACCATTATAATATTCTGATGATTCCGGCCGTATTTAGTGATGCAACATAACCGTTAATTGGTAATTAAGAAGCGGCTGTTTTGGTGAAAATGGCGTCCATTAAGAATCTGATCTATGACCTCGATTGGACGACGGAAAACAACGATGATAAATAGTTGAGTTAGAATAAGAACTAAACGGTGACAGAGGAACAGACAGTTTTTTGTCCGGCAACAATTCCTTGTACCAAATAAAATTGAAACGAGCGACCTGAAGATCCAACACCTCGATAGAGCTTCAGGAATGGAAACTCGTTTAGTCGCCGGACAAAGGCTTGAATTCCTCGAACACGTACCACGAAGCAGTTAATTCTAACCCTGTCAGGTTCCTTTTTAGTCGGCGGTTGCGTTTATGTGTAAAACGCGGCAAATTCACTTCACACCAATTTAAGATCCTGTTGATGTCGTGGTCGACAAACTACAAAAACGTTCACATAGCATTTGCTGTATCCCGCCTTAAACATAGCGTTGGTATCTTTTTATAGGGTTGTGCATACATGGCAAGTAATTTTTTTAAACATGTATACAACTTAGCAGTAAATAATTTATACCAGTAATTAATATTTATCACGATCAGCAATAACTTCGCATGTCTTCTTACATCTAATGGAGCAAAACAACTCTATCTATGGTTCTATGCAAAGAAAAGTATATAGTGGCAGTTACTACTTCTTAACATGTTACGAATAAGTAGTAACTACGCTTCTGGTTAACTGCAATATAACTATAATATAGTTATACGAGTCTTGGAAGATTTTTCCTTCGTTTTTTGATCCTTTGTTTCGGCTTTGCAGCCATTAAAACTACTGAAATTAAAGGGATGAAACTCTTTGTGTTATTCAAGACGCAGAAATCGACTCATTCTACGAAACTTTACAAACAGTGCATGACCAGGCAGGAGAAAACGTCCTCGTTATCGGCGATTTTAATGCAAAAATTGGCAAGACAGAAACTGAGGCCGACAAAAACTTCGTTTTGGGGAAATTCGGGTACGGAAACAAAAACAAGAGAGGAGAGAAGCTAATACAATACGCATTGGAACATAAATTATCCATTATGAACACCTTTTTCAGAGCACGAAATAATCGCAAATGGACATGGCTCTCCCCCTGCGGTAACATAAAGAACGAAATTGATTTCATTCTGTCGAACCAACCTTTGAAGATAAGGAACGTAGAAGTACTACATGGTTTTGGATTCAGATCTGACCATCGCTTGGTAAGAGCTACTTACACATTAGACCAAAGCAAAAGGAGTAGAACATCATTCAAAACACAATCAAAGTCGCTGAAAACGGATGGGGATATATCGTCATATTTAAATAACCTAGAGTCTAATATAAAACGTCTGGAAACACAAGAAGAAGCCGAAGAACTAAATACTCAAGCTTATTACGATAAACTAATAAACATTATCAACACCAGCCTTACACGTACACCAAATAATAAGAAACGTACCATCGACAAAATACTTAGTGAATCCACGCGAGCTCTTCTTGCAAGACGAAATGAACTTCTGAAAACTAAACAAAAAACTAAAGAATTGAAGGAAGAATTGAGTAAATTATTTAAAACAACAAGTAAAGCGATCGATAAGGACTACAAAGAGCATAGGAACAAAATAATTGAGGCTAACCTAAACCAGTACAGAAGCACGAAACGAGCCTTCAAGAAACTGAATATGTACAAAAACTGGATTCAAAATTTAGTAACGAAATCGAAAGAAACTAAAACTAGACAAGAAATCATGAACTGCGCCACAGATTTCTACAAGCAACTGTACGAAAAAACACCAAACCCAACATCTTGTTCCACCAGAATCCACGAAACCACTGTGTCTTATCAAAACCTGAATGATCTACTTCCAATAGATGTCATGGAAGTCACCAAACATATTCAAAAGCTCAAAGCAGGTAAAAGCCCAGGTCCTGACGACATACAAAATGAAGCCCTAAAAGCTGGTGCTGCTTTTCTAGTCCGCCCACTTACATACCTATTCAATCGAGCTCTAGACATAGGCCAAGTACCATATCAGTGGAAAAGATCCGATATAATTCTTCTCTACAAGAAAGGAGATCCTAGAGTCATCGCAAACTACCGACCTATTAGCCTTCTTTCAAGTGTGTACAAGCTGTTCACATCAATTCTACAAAGCCGATTGAATCCGATGATCGACCAGTTCCAGCCCGTAGAACAGGCGGGTTTTCGTTCCGATTTTTCTACAACAGACCACCTACAAGTAATGCAACAAGTGATAGAGAAATATAAAGAGTTTAACAGGCCGTTATATATAGCCTTTATTGATTATGCCAAAGCGTTTGGCACAATTTCGCACGACACCATTTGGGAAGCACTGGAAAAATGTCATATAAATGAAAAATACGTCAGGGTACTGAAAAACATCTATGATGGTAGTGTAAGTCAAGTCAGACTAGAGAAGCGAGGCCCAGACATACCGATCAGCAGAGGAGTGAGACAAGGAGATCCCCTCTCACCTAAACTGTTCATAACAGTATTACAACACATCTTTAATAATCTCAACTGGCAGTCAGAAGGGATTAGGGTCAACCAAGATCGTCTTACTCACCTCAGGTTCGCAGATGATATCGTCCTATTCTCTGAAACAAGTGGAAGGTTACAGAAAATGATAAACGATTTAAATGAAGAAAGCGGAAAAACAGGTCTCAAAATGAACGAAAATAAAACGAAAATATTAACTAACAGCCGCAAAAATACGATAAACCTAAACGGAAAACCGCTGGAATACGTAGATAGTTATATTTACCTAGGGAAACAAATATCATTCGAAGACAAAAGATCATTCGAAGAACAAGAGGTCGATCGCCGCATCAACATAAGCTGGAAAAAGTTCTGGTCACTGAAGGAAATCCTAAAAGGAAATTTTCCCCTCCACTTAAAAAAGACCGTTCTAGATACCTGCATTCTGCCTACCATCACTTACGGATGCCAGACATGGACATATAATACTAAAATAAAAACCAAACTAGTAACATGTCAGAAGGCTATGGAAAGAAGCATACTAAAAATACGGCGATTGCATAAAATTAGAAGCGAATACATAAGACGAAAAACGAAAGTTATAGACACCTTGCATTATGCTTTAAAACTGAAGTGGCGATGGGCAGGACATATAGAAAGATACACAGACAAAAGATGGACACTAAAGACAACGGAATGGGAAGGACCGACAGGAAAAAGAAGAAGAGGGCGCCCTAGAAAAAAGTGGATAGGTGACATAACAGCTGTAGCAGGAAAAGAGTGGAGATTAAAAGCAAAAAACAGAGAGATCTGGAACAAGCTGGAGGAGGCCTATACCCGAGAAGGGGTTCCGATCAATAAAATAGAAGACAGTAACGAGAGCGATTAAAATGAATTTCATATTATGAACAAATTAAAGAAAGACAATTATATAATGATATCTACAACTAAAGAATAAATTAGTGATTTTTTTAACGATTTTTTACCATAGCATGAAATTTTGATTTATTTTTAATATAATATTATTGCATGTAATAATTTGATTGGAAATAAATGGGCTTTATTATTATTATTATTTTTATCTCAATATGATAATTGAATGAAACATTGATATTTACATGTACTAGGGACTCAAGTTACCCATTACTATTTCATCTACCGTTTAATTATTCATAAGCCATTTCCAAATCATAGTATTCTTAATGAAACCATAATGGAATTCTTCAACATGATTTCCAAGCAACTTATTGGAAGCCATATTAATATCACATCAGCAATATTTTATAGAGAACATAAATACCATAAATAGATATTAACGTGTGTAATTATTTCAACGTTTTATGGGTCGTTAATGTAAATCGAGTTGCGTCGTTCGCATACGCAGGTTTATAATATAACCCCGGTGTATTGGACAGATAGTTCAATGATTTAAGCATAGGTATTGATTTCAATTCGGCGCTAAAGATTTGTTGTACTTACTCTATTGCTTTAGCTATAAGCATAATATAACATCACGCCCTTTTCCCAGAGGGTACCCAGGACCCTATCCCATATTACTAATATCATAAATCTCAAATCTCGGTACAATGTAAAAAAGTTACGTTTCTATAAGGTGAACAAAACGCTACCGAGTTCTAACTTAACTCCAGCTAGATAACACAAAAAAATGTGTGTATGTACATCATAAACATAACAACAACATAACATACATTCGGTAGGAAGAGGTGTGCCCAGGACTCAGTCCCATAGTAGATACACCCACATTTCGCCAGTATGTTATTGGTCCCATGTAATAGGGGGCGAGCCTATTGCCATCTACCGGGCACAGTTCCAGACTCCAGGCAGTTATTGAGATAATTCCTAATGGAAAATTTCAATATTTAACACTTTGCCTAACCTGGGGATCGAACCCGGGACCTCTTGATTGGCAGTCGAGCATGCGCCCTCTACAACCACCGAGGCAGTCCTACTACTACTACCTACTGAGACTACTGAACCGATTGGGCTGAAATTCGGTATATGATAGTTTAGACCCTGGAATAACATAAGTACTTTTTATCCCGATATTCCCGCGGGAACTAAGACAATGCGGGTGAAACCGCGGGGCACAGCTAGTAGTATATATAGGTACACACTTCGCCAGTTAGTTTTGGAGTCCCATGAATGGGATGAATGGACTAGTTTGTTTTGAATTTGTAACAAATTGAGGATAAATCTCGAAACAGTAATATTAATATGTTTATGAGTCCATAAAGCTCGTAAATGAGACCTTTAAGCTTAAACTACATTGAATTGGCGGCGACGCGAGGCGAAGAGACAATCAGTTTTAATAACAAGACATTATAAACCTTATCAACAATGTTACAAGATATAGAAACGCTTTAACGAGGTGTGGCGAAGCTTTGCGCCGGCTCGAGCAGTCTCACGTGGTCGCGAGCTGACGCGCGTGGGCACTATCAAGCGTTTCTATATCTTGTAACATTGTTGATAAGGTTTATAATGTCTTCTTATTAAAACTGATCGTCTCGTCGCGTCGCGTCGCCGCCAATTCAATGTAGCTTGAGCCTTACTTGTTGATCTGCAAAAGTCATGTCATATTTGGAAGTTCAATGGTCTCTCAATGATATGATGATATCTATAATAAGAAAGGTAAATGTGGTAAAGAAACCATAATTCAGATTCAACTCGGAAAAGTTTGCAGTATAGGTATACGTGCGTATAACTTATATGGCATATTTGTCTGATGATAATTGAATAACTTTGGAGAAGGCTATGCTCGGGATTTCTCTACGAGATCGAGTCAGAAATGAGGAGATCCGCAGACGAACGAAAGTTACCCAGCTAAAGCCCAGAGGATTAGCAAATTTAAGTGGCATTGGGCAGGGCACATAGCACGTAGAACTGAAGGCCGATGGGGCCGTAAGTTCTCGAATGAGACCACGGACTGGTAAGCGTAGCATAGGACGTCCTCCCACAAGGTTTTTTTTATGATTGTGAATGACAAGACGATCAAATCAGGTGCCTGATGGTAAGTATCATGATTGCCCATATTAGACACAGTGCCACCCAGTGTTTTAAAATTCAAAATTCTGCGCGGCACTGCACTGCGCCTGTCACCCTGAGATATAAGTTGTTGAAAATCGTCATGCCCAATAATTTCGCTGGTAACATTGCCCTTCAGACCGGAACAACAGTAATTTTTGCATTACTGCTTGGCGGATGAATAACTGGCAAAGGTGTGGTACTTCCCCAGGCGGTCCCAGGTGGACGGGCAATCGTGATAAGTACTGCAGGAGCACGCTGGATGCAGGCCGCTTACAACCGGACTGGATGGAAATCTAAGGGGGAGGCCTATGTTCAGCAGTGTACGTCCTATTGCTGAAATGTTGATGATGATGATGAATTGAATAGTCGTTGGTTCAGGTATTTATCAAAGGCACCTCAGGTGTCACATAGGTAGTTTAGGGTGAAAGAAATGGCTTGTTCAAATTTGAGCTAAATCGGTTAGGCCAATACAAAAGTGAAAACGAGATATTAAGAATTAAGAGTGGTAAATTTTCTCACGTTTGTGGACAGGAAGCGGCGTGTTTACACTGATGATTTAATTGCTTAATTACAGACCACAGCTGACAATTTCGAACGACAACATTTGGCGAGTGAAGCAAAAAGATAAAGGCTTTAATCCTGTGTAGCTACGCGATTTCATACACATGGCTACGTTAAGTACAGGTAATGTGCTTTTAAAGCTGGATCCGATCCACAGATCAAATAGCATTAATTTGATCCGATATTCGGATAGGGTCGGCGCATTTCTAAGTACGTCATAACTCTGCTGACTTAAAATATATCGATATAACCTTCTTTATTTTCGTGGGTTTACTACCTCCAAAATAATTTGTTCTCTCATTTAAATGCTTTAAAATGCAACTGCTGTCTCTTTTCCACATCTCGTCGCTGGAAAACTCCGTGAAGTCTCGATCAAAATTATGCACTATCATTATTCTAGTGCTGATTACGATTGTAGTATTTACAATGCGACTAACTTCCCCGTTCATGTGGACAAATTTGGTACAACGACCATCTTTAGAATGTTCATTTCGAAAAGTCTATACTAGCGACGCTGTCATCTGAAAAGATAAGATGTTGGGACTAGAGCATAGCATCGCTCACCACGTTGGGCGCCACTCTCGCTACTCTAGATTTGATTAGTCGTTAATATACATATCGGCTTGATGGTCCGGCACCGTTAAAGAGCTGCAAAAACTCTAATTTCAACGTCCGGTGTTTGATATCCAATCTTAAACTGGTTAGTTTAATGAAATCTTATAGACTCTATCAAAGGCCGCTCTATCTTTTGGCACATTTGGATTAAAATTACTATTTTGTCTTTGATATCAGATAACATTAATAATGATTTAAAAATATTACATGTATATCGGGTGTTACAAAAAAGAATTATTAGGTAATCTTTTAGTAAGTAATGTTTGTTTATGTAGGATACCTAATTTTAAAAGTCCCAAATATTAATTTAACGTACAAAATAGATCAGACGAGCTGATCGTTTAGTTTGTATTGTTGTTTGTGTATTTCCTTGTATTTTGAAATTATTTCTGCTACTCGTTGTTCAGTTTGAGAAGTTTATTATTCGTAACACTTCTAAAGTGTTACTAAACGTTTTCGATACTCCTAATATTAACTAAATTAATCCGGCTCGAGCCTAGTTAAATTCCTAAAGTTTTGCTCTTGAGGAATGCAAATGTTCACATTGCAAGTAAATCAAAATCTCATTAAAACCAGCGCAGACTGTAACTACTAACTGTGTTGGTAATTAAACACCATTCCCGTGTAGGCACAACAACGTCGCATAATATATTATTGAGACAACGGTACCACAGAACCGGACAGAGTTCCTATGTGACATGACATCTAATGAGATCGTGCTCTTAAACATGCACAAACTCGCTAACAGCGATTGATTCATTTAGGTTAGATGCGCTTTTGTCTGCCAATGGTAACGCAGGACGAATTGCTGATTCTGTGAGAAAACGAAAAATAAATAAAATAAATATCTTTTATTTCAGATCATTCAGATCCATAGCGTGTTAGTTCTTAAAAACAAATTCTAAACAATTCTTAAAAAACTATGTTAGTAACAAGTGTTAGTAAAAATAAAACTTAATACTAGTGTTAGGTTAAC
Organism: Hemistola chrysoprasaria; assembly: GCA_947063395.1. Taxonomy (NCBI): domain Eukaryota; kingdom Metazoa; phylum Arthropoda; class Insecta; order Lepidoptera; family Geometridae; genus Hemistola; species Hemistola chrysoprasaria. The sequence continues at coordinate 1,114,955 of OX346724.1, forward strand.
TTACATACTATGTTCCTACCTACTTGACAGCCCCTGTCACAATATTCACCCAGAATTTCTGGATGGGACAATCTGGACGGGATGCAATCATTTCCAGAACTCTGTTGGCGCTACCACGTAGACGACGTACACGTATGTCGTTTCTTTGGAAACTTTATAGACCCAAACTACTTGGCTACATACAGTTCCTGTTACAATTATGTTATAGTATAATAAGCGTTATAATTTACACAGTACAGATTCTTTTTCGGCGTTCGAATCGAATTTATTGATTTGATACACCAGAACCAGAAAAATCGTGAGAAGGTGACCTGCGTCTGCGATGGTCGTGATTCGTGATCAAATGCTTCACAGCTCGTGCACAGAATAACTAATACTACCAGGCTGCTGCGCCAAATTTATAATTTATTAACCATATTTATTCCCTCCTCCTTTAGCCCAGTATTTAAGATACAGAGCATGTTAGGCCATGCCGTCCCGCGCTTCTAGCATGCCTATAAGCAATTAACGAGAATTAGCGTTTGCGCACGGAATACCGCATCGCCTTAACTAAGCCAGATGCCATCGATGCGCGCTCGCCGCTCCCAGGAATCCCTATTTTTCTTTAATCAGACATTGTGAGGTGAATATTTGTCGTAATGAACGAAGTAAACAAGCACTGCTCATGGCTGCATCGAAATGTCAAGAATGTTTCGAGTTTGTAGCGGAAGCCGCTGATGATGTCCAGTTTTATAAATAGTTAGTACTGCAATTAATACTAAGTATAAAATTATACAATTAAGTTTTATTAGTTTCGTTACGTGCAAGGAGTATTAATACGATTTACGATAGTACTTAGACGTCGAAAAAGCTGTCGAGATAAGTTTGCACAAAGAATCTAGTGATCGAGAAGGTGTACATTCGATATAATATCATTTGTGGTAGAGTATGACCAAATTGAACATGGCGAAACATAATACATCGTCCAAAGGCACCAAAATCACCATCATTGAAGAACTACAGGACTACACAGAATATTTACCTAAATGTCACAAATATTTCTAGTTTTTCTAGAAGATACAATTGAATATGGTCATCATACTAACAATTACATAAATGAGTAGATCCGCATTAACATAACCGGATTTTGCTAACCATTACTCACCGAACACATATTGCAGTATTTGTACAAGGATGATACTACTGGATTACATACCTGCAACAAAACGTGTCAATATTACACTTTGAATATACACCTTATCTCATTGAACATAACGAAGGAAATACAAGGAATCATATCTTTAAACGGTGAAAGAATAATCTTAAGAGTAATATGAATAAAGATAATCTTTTAGATATAATAATCCACAGACGAAGGTAGACGGCGGACGGGAAGTCGCTAATGAAATAAAAACCATAAAATGCCTTACCAAATACGTGCTAACACCATGTCACGTAGAGAGCATACCATATATGGGGTAAAATGAAAGCCAAGATGGAGCAAGCCGTCCGGTGAGCAGGGATCACGTATTAGATAAGAGGAGACAAACATCGGCCGAGGCTCATTGGGCTCAGCAAACAAACGGACGGACGACGTGTTTGCACTGCGCTTTACGCGTCCGCACGCCAAATATTTAAACACAATTTGAAGGCACAACGCCCTCCGTCAATTAGCCGGCTTAAAAGCTGAGACAGGATAATCCCGCTAAGTAAAAAACCATACAAGAAAACTTTATTACTGTGTGTGTAGGCACCATAAATGAAATATGAATTTCAAAAGAACCGCACGAGCGTAATGCATATATGAGTAGGAATAAAAACCAGCGCTGCAATACGTATGTTAATGCATCCAATCGCGTGCATCTCTACGGGAGCCGAGCGTGCGCACGCGCACCCGCACTGTCATCTAGATACGCGGTCACCGCACAGCGAGACGCATTTGCTATTCCGTCGCCACCGCGGCCGTACGCCCTGGATGGCGCCGACGTCCTTGTTAATCCGCTGTCCATCGCACAATACCTTCGCCAAAAACAAAACAAACCATCGACCCTCCGCCTTGGCGATTCCACACAAAATAAGAACAAAATGATCTCACATTTTTATAAATCCCATTCGATTGAACACAATGGCGGAGCGACTCATGAATAATGGCATCGCTGAACAGTTTCATTTCATGTTGCAAAACTACTCTTTCTTCACTTACATATTATAGGGAATAGTGAATAGATTGCACCCGATCCACTCCTAAAACTGGAAGTTATAAGCAAACAAGGTCGACGCCATTGCTGCCTTTTTATTCGTAGAGAATGCGAGCTACATCAACATGAACATTAACTTTGCCTTAGATGTATGTAAAGGAATTGTCGTAAAAGGAAAGTGTCTTTTTTGTCGAGACCGTTACAATTTTTTTTTTATGAAACAAAAAACTGTGACCAAGAGCGATTAAATCAAGATCGGTGCGCTATTGCGTGCTGGTTTTAATTCCTAGCGACAGAACGAGATGTGGGAAATGGTCACAAGAAAAATGAGACCCAGAACGTACAAAAATGTGGAGATCAAACCCTTGTAGGAATGTTAGTGACCACACCGACGGGATTAAGCGGACACGTTCTTATTAAGAGCTCCTTTGAGCAGCCGCCGACCGCGTGCCGTATTACCATATAAAACAAATTAAACAGTACGTACCGTACCAGCCCATGGCATACCGCAACAGAGCCATATAAATATTTCATTTCAACTTAAATGGGCATGTATTAGGAAATCTATCAGCTAATTCTAAACGACCGGCTCACCGAGATATCATTTCATTGTTTACCAGAAACGGAGGAGTTACAAAATCCCTTGTAATTGGTAATGGAGCTCAATAAACTAGACATAAAAGGAGCTGTCCGAATCCGTGATCGGAACGTAAACAGGGCATTTCCGCGCACATGTCGACCGCTACCTCGTTCCCAGAATGGATGAACTCTCTCTTTGAGTAACTGAACACGCTTTCAGCCTTTTTCCCGCATCAAAGGGAACCTTACGTTGGGAGTGTGATTTTCCTCACATAAGGCTTCCTGATGTTGAGTCACAAACGGCCGACACCCAGACGCGGTTACAGCTAATAACCGAGCACATATTATATGATTTATCGACAAAGATTCCCTGGTGTGATATACGGTGCGCTATAACCACAGGTCTGATCCCAACATTTATAGTTTGAGATTTATAGATGCTGATCGATAAAAATATTGGGAAATATAAAATAGAACTGGTCTGATACACCGTGACGGCGTTACTTATATCACTGATATTTTACGATCTAGATATATTATTGTAATCGGATTATTGGAGGTTTGATTTTAAGTGTCGGCTCGTTATTAATGTTGAACCTTCGGAGAACTTAACAAAGCTTCGAAGCGAGTTTTGTTGCATTCGACCTATTCGCGGCGGTAATTTTATTGTGGCTGGGGCGGCGCGAAATTCGCACTTCCCGCGGCGAACGAGAGCAAAAAATCTGCTGAATTGTAAAACACGTTCGCCTAATGTGGCTCGGTTGAGAGAGAACACGAATCCGCGGAGCTTTCAACAAGTGGTGAGTGGCGAGGCGGGGCGAGGTGGCGTGTGAGCGCCTCATTAGCGCCCGGAAATCGCTACGAGTACGATCATAATTGCAGGTATATTACAATTTTACACAAAATTACGTCAAATCATCCACAATTGCTTCGGGTTACCTGACTTTGTAACCGACTCTACATCGAACAACTTATCATCTACGTTCGTTATGTGTAATATAATTTTAACACATCCATGAATCATTTAAATTTTGTTGACTCCAATAAACTTAAAATAAACCTCACGGTCCGCGGTCTCTTGGCACCTCCACTGCCTATAGTGAAATTTTATTATATATATTCTTAGCCGGTCAAAGCTATATAGTATGTAATGGCATCGCTAAGTACGATGTGATGTAGTTAATAAAGTTTATTGTGTTAGTTCGTCTCTGTAGGACGCTGTTCTTAGGGCGCAGTACAAAAGTGCGCCAATGTACGGTCCGCGACAGAACAATAGCTTGGTGAGGATTTATCGCGCACCCCGCAGAGATCCGTGTTCACACACTACACCCATATGAAGAACAAAGTTTTTTGCATTCGAGAACGACGCGCGAATCGTTCGCGAGTCGTCTGGTCGTCGTTCGTCAGTCGTCGTTCGACACGTCTGGTGCTTTAGGCGAGACTAAAATTTAGACGCCTGTCTACATATTTACGGGTTAGCTATGCTGTTTTACTCTGTCTGCTATTAAAATGAACTGGCAGCCTGCCCTGGCTCTGCTCGGGTAAACAAAAAGTTAAATAGATCTTTTGAAGAGGAATAATTTAAAAAAAATTAAAATTACGAAATTTTTTTTTGCATTCGCTTTTTTTGGCCTAAACCAATAGGTTTAGGCCAAAAAAAGCGCTCGTCCACATTTGTATAGGTTCAGGCCGTAGTTATATTTGTATAATTAAATTCTATATAAAGACCATACAGTACTCAGATACGCAATTAAATCAGTATCTCGAGGCCTCGCAATAAGTGAAATATAGACATTAGCGTAATGGTGTTTAAGATATCATCGATATAGGTGGCAATCGGCCACTGGCGTAGTAATCGCCAATATTAGTAACCGACCGCAATTCCAATACATCAAGCCCACGAAATCAACCCACGCGGCGCGGTGCACAAATTGCAATAATTTAGTCTTTGCTGACACTGGCGTGCATAATTCCGTGGCAAGTGCTCTGCAACTGTGACTGAACCATCGATTATAAACCAAACAGACTTGCCTCACTTTGGTATTAACTTCTTAAAAAACATGTTTTAATTATTAGTATACTCTAACAGAACGGGTATTGCTAATTACAATGCTCGAGTCAAACCATTATGGGTTGTTTGGTCAACCCATAACTAGAGAGTTTCAGTCGCCAAGACGTCTATAAGGCCTCTAGAAGTAGAAGAACCCTTGATCGTGAGGTAGAACAATTGTACCACAATGAATGATGATGAAAAAATAAACGTCACATCTTATCATCAACTTAGCCTTATAAAGTGCTGCCACTCCTTAACATAGGCATCCCCCATAGATTTCAGTGTAGTCTAATAACACCTCACTAAGTTGGAAAAACAGTCCCGATTTCCCGATAAGACGTAAAAGTCTATCGAGTCAAAGAATAAGTGACCGACATATCCACCCTCCTGGACTGGGCAAGTGACAGCCAAGAATCCTGTTATTCTACAGACTACACGGTATAGGTAAAAGGGAAACATGGCTGCCCATTAAACTTTACGTTCTTGTGACGGTCAGATATGAATGGACTCAAACGAACACGGTGCAAAGCTGTGAACCATTTAATGAGGTGTCCATAAAACGGGGCTATCTTTATAACTGATGATTATTCACTTTGAATCGAAGATTATAATAAATCCAAGTACTTGGGTGTATCATGCACCACGTTGAGTTACACAACCTACTCTACATTTCGGGAATTACATTCGGGGAGTCTACGCTCTGAAATATTAGTCTTTACTAGTTCGGAAATGAAGGCTTCACTATATTGACGTGGCGGGTAGTATTTCCGATGCGATGTAATATCAGTAAACATTCTACCTCAACCAATAAAAAAAAACACTAAAATACACACTACACACAATATTCGCCAATATAAAGTCCCAGTCTATTATTTAATTCATCTCAAGTCAACTGCGATTAACCTCCAAAAGCGATAAAAGATTTCTTCATAAAAAGCTTATAAAATCTGTAGCATTCTAGGCACCGAGTCCGAAGGCGTTAAAGACCTGTCCATGTTCAATGTTACCCCGGCTTCATTACAAGCGATAGTAACGACAAAACCCTTGCGGCAATCTAGAGCGAAGCCGATGCTGGTCAGGAAACCACTCTCGGCGGAAACAGAACATTAAAGATACAAGTATCTTCGGTTGTGGTCTGAGAAGAATCTCCCATTGGTCGCACGATCATCATGATTAGAGACCATACTAATGATGATAATACGAATAATGATGTAAATTTATATAATAAGCTTCTGAATGTTCATTCACTGTAATAATATGATATTTAGACTTTAGATGACATTAACTTTGAATATTGCTTATATCTGAAAGAATTATCACAATAAACCCTTCATAAGAGGACTATGAAAATGGCATAAACGTTAATGATTTTTTTAAACAAAGAGACAACAATTTAGGATGTGTATAGTTAAGAGCTACAGCTCTCACTAAAAACTAATATGTTTAGAACACTTGTTATTTTGACAGTGTATGCTATTCTTCACATCGTAACTAACCATACCATTTAGATAAGATTGTAACCTACATCAGTAGCGAAGTGTTTCGCATGCGCTACTGCTGATCGTGGGTTCAGTCCCCAAGTCAGATACAATGTTATTGGATTTTTCCAATAAAATTTTTCACAATGACAGCGTCGGGTCTGGAACTGTGCTTGGTAGATGGCCTGGATGGCCTGGAGGTAGGTCCTGGATGAACCCAGGTTAGTTCTTTCGGGACCCCTTACCTCTCCGGGAAAAGGGCGTGATCATTGAATGATGAACCTATTAGACACTAACATGATAGCGAGAGCCATAACATGCATTTTGCTCTTCACGTATCTCGGAACTTACACAATGCAATTTGGATTACTTCTGTCATTCCGTCTTATCCAGCCTTTACAATTTTCACAAAGACGTGATACGTTTCAAGCATGCAAATCTCTCAATAAAGTGTACACCGATGTTATTCATGCAGCAAATGACACACAAGACTCGTTTAACAAGCAGTTATATCAATTTAGAGTAATCTCGGCCCCTGGCCAATTGTATATTACCATTTACCATCTATCGGGAGCCCGCATTCGCGCTTACATTACTTATACAATGTAATCATATAATCATACATACAAAGTTGGATTGAGTTGAATATAGTGGGACTATGATTTATTATTGTAACAAAACTGCATTTATTAAAGTTTTATATTTTTTTAAGAATACCGTCGCCTCGACTCGACTGCCGTGGCGAAGTAGGCGCAAGCTCTACTGCCGATCCAGAGGTCCCGGGGTCGATCCCCAGGTCAGGCAAGGTGTTTTTAATATAAGATTTTTTCCATTAGGAATTATCTCAATAACTTCCTGGAGTCTGGAACTGTGCCAGGTAGATGGCAATAGGCTCGCCCCCAGTTACATGGGACCAATAACATACTGCCGAAATGTGAGACCTACTATGGGACGAAGTCCTGGGTACACCTGGGTAAACCCATTTATACTTTTCTTATAACTATATTTATACGACATTAATCCTATCTTATCAAGTCCATGGATTAAGGTTTAATTTCACAAGACAGCATGGTATCATGGTCATACTAAAGCACGTAATTGAATGATATTGGTTGATGGCAGGAAGCCGATCGTGGAGCCGCACTGGGTGCATCCATCATCATCTTCAGAGACAAACTCAATTGAATATAAATTGGTAATGATTGGTGATGGAAGCTTAGGTTACGACTAAACTTCAGAACTTATTAATATATGCTTACCGTTAGCCTGTCAACTATCGACCATTATTGACCACTAGCCTACTAGTCTACTAGTTAAATGACAAATAGATCAAGTACCAGGAAGGAATTTGTTTACGCGTTTATTAAAGAGATGTCGTACTGGATTATTGTGTCGTTATTGGCGATAAGTAGCGATTTATCTAAAGTTGAGCCTTCAGCTTGACTAGTGGCAGTTTAGGACTAACAGAAATGTTGCAATATGTGAGCGGCCAGAGGCCAACTGTTGTAGCGTCCGTCCCAGCGGCGCGGCGTTATGCTTAGCATTAATCTTCATTTCAAAATTTAATTCCCTTTTTTCCCCAAAACTATAACGTGGGTATGTTCAAATCAAGGGTGAATAGGTTTTTACTGAACAAGCGTGCTCCAACTTAGGCCGCATCATTAATTACCAGTAGGTGAGATTGCGGTCAAACGCCTGTTTAATTAATTAATTAAATTCATTTATTGTAGACTTTGTCCATTGCACACATAATTATACAATCACAATTAAATATATAAACAGTCTTATTTATCTTAATCTATACATGGGCTGGTCTCCGGAATGCTCCACATGCACTTTGTTCCAGTGCCGCATTATTGGACACTCAAAATCCATTCTGGAAGGAAACAACTGTACAAAGGTGTTAGAGCTGCCTCGCACACGCCGCACCAGGGATGCCACTCGCTTGCGTTTAGTCGCACACATAAAAAATTACCAGTACATGTGGACTTTTCGCTTGGACGCAAACGTGTTTGGTATCTTATATTAAGCTCTAGATCGTGGATGTCTCCTATAAGAGATAGTATGCCCCTACGGCAGTCATGTAGGAGGCCTTGTCCTTGTAGGAAAACTTGGCGACCTGAAACTTAGACAATAATGGTTGGACACATATAACCTGTAGTAAATTGACTTCAGCAGTGTTATTGTGAAAACAGAGACGTTGTATTATATTAGAGTATAAATTCGAATTATTAAGAAAAAGCAGTTTTAATGAAACCAACCTTGTCCTCTCCAGAAGGTTACATAATTCCCTTCACTCGTTAACGAAATGGACAACATTTCCAGGCATTTGCTTTTATGGTATCTGTTAATGACAGCAGCTTAATGTTCACTCAGATTTATTTGGCATTGTGAAAGGCAACTTTGTACTCTAATGTTGAGGGGATCTTTTATTATAATTATCTTCATGATAAAACATCGATAACATTATACCTTAATGAACCTGCCACCATTTGTTTTATTCAAAATTAATTCTAATTTTTTTTTGCAAAAAGAAAGCAGCCTCCTTCTGTTATTGATTGCGACCTCAGTATGACTGATGCAAAGCAGAGGAAAGCATAAAAATACGCTGCTAAATGGAACAGAGCCGCGATATTCTAAAAGATGCTAAAGTCGTCAGAGTTAGAAACTTAATGCCAATAAATCATCCCATCTGTCTGAATCCTACTAATATTATAAATGCGAAAGTGTGTGAGGATGGATGGATGTTTGTTACTCGTTCACGCCAAAACTAGAGAACCGATTGGCCTAAAATTCGGTATATAGATAGTTTAGACCTGGAATATCATAAAAAGTACTTTTTATCCCGATATTCCCACGGGAACGAAGACTACGCGGGTGAAACCGCGGGGCACAGCTAGTAAAATATAGCTAGTAAACATCGACTCAAACATACCATTATATTATCCAAATTGGGGTAATTACTTATTACGCAACCTTTTCCAGTACCTGTGTCTGTTATCGCGCTCAAGTATTTAGAACGGTGACACAAACTGTTGGGTAATCAGGAACAGCGATACGGAAACCCCATCGTTAACAAGCACCTCGCAATGTTAAATAGCAAGTATAAAATAAAAAAATTAAACCTTCCTTTTTCCTACTCCGTCCCTGATCACCATAAGTCAATAGAATGTTTGTGTTATGTTGTGCTAAGTCGTTTCAACTCTGCATCTCCTAATTTTCTTTTCTCTAGCGTTGTGCTAAATTTTATAAAGAATCCACCTAACTAACTACTTTTTAACTTTTAACCTATTTATATAGGTTATATATTATACCAGTTCTAGAACACTACGACCTATGTGTTGAGAGTTACTGATGAGATAAGTAAGCATCCTATAAATTTCATGTAATGGTGATGCTGCAGCATCAGGTAGAGGTTACATTGAAATTAATAACACCGCCCTCATTGGTCGAGGATTTAGAACAAGTAGCTCGTAATGCCAATGAACAAATTGATTGTCATCTTCATTTTCAACATATTGTTGTATCTACTGACAGTTGGCATCGACGCCCAACCACAAGACTCCACTCGCGATATGATTAATGATTCGCTCCGAAGGCTCGAGGTCATTTTCACAGACACGCTAACTTGATTAACATCTGACAGATGTGGACAAACGATATCGATTGAGTTTAGATACAATAGATTACATTGTGTCAAGTGAAACGAATTGTTTTGCGTTATGAACTATCACGCGCAAAAAATAAGAGATAACTTATATGTACTGAGTAGCGCACTGCCGTTCTTAATGATCGCGTGGCTCCTAGCATCGTCCTTACTGGTCCATATTTAGTGTGGCATTTACAACTGGACGTCACTGAATTTCAGAAGGCATGTTAAAGAGTGTGTGCCGGATATCCTCTATTATATAATACTCGTATTTAGGGAGCAGTTTCAGGTTATTTTGGAAGCAGTCTCCGCGTGCGAATTGAATCTCCGACATTTTTGTTAAGAACTCTAGCAGTGTACCTATTTGGTGAAGCTTGTTGGAGTTGAACATACATTCACATACATACATTCACGCCTCATTCCCGAAGGGGTAGGCAGAGGTGTACCCAGGACTCAGTCCTATAGTAGATACACCCACATTTCGCCAGTATGTTTTTGGTCCCATGTAATAGGGGGCGAGCCTATTGTCATCTACCGGGCACAGTTCCAGACTCCAGGCAGTTATTGAGATAATTCCTAATGGAAAAATCCAATATTAAACACTTGCCTGACCTGGGGATCGAACCCGGGACCTCTTGATTGGCAGTCGAGCATGCGCCCTCTACGCCACCGAGGCAGTCAGAGTGTTGGAGTTGAAAATGTAATTAATATTAGAAAATGTAAAGAAACGTTGTCTACATGAAGAGAGTGCGAATTTATCCATGTAAATACGGCAGCCAAGAGTTACAAGCTAGGCGAGATATCACCGGAAACATATTATCAATCGAGACGCCAACAGCAACATGCAAGTAAACCGCAGTTTCCGGAGCTCCAATTCTCGGACTAACTCTAGTGTTGATTTCAAAACAACGTGTCTGAATTGGTCACGATATATGGAGTTACACGATTCGATATGTCATTCATTCATTGCTGGAATTTACTTCGGTTAAGTAGTAAGGGTAGAGGGTGCCAGGAAACAGAAAAATTAGAGTGAACAATATTTAACACTATCTAAATGTGACAAGTGTAGTAGAATATTGCGTCGGAATTTTGACTAAAATCTTAGGTAACCACTGCCATTATAATCGGTGACCCTTGTATGTACTTATCGTAGTTTACATAAAAAATCTGTAGATACAAATCAAGTTCAAAGAATACTACAAGTATTATGCTATGAAGCAAGGAACAAAGATTAAAGAATCGGATTACACGGCTTGATAAATCACTTGTAAACTTTCATAAAGCACAACTCTCTACAGCAAAAAAGAAGATATACATGTCAAGATAAAGTTGGTGGATCAAACGAATCTCCAGCGAGCGAGCAAAGTGAGCAATCACCGAACTTGTTTAACGGTCTCAAAAGGGTTGTAAAGCTTAATGAGAGCGAACGTAAACATGGTTATGATGCAGTAAACAATGAGTGAATTATAGAAGGGTGGTATTAGCAGTAGGCGACGCGATATTTCGCTTTGATCAAGCATACGGCACGGTTAAATATATTACAGAACAGCGACTGTTTGCAACGACAACGAACGCAATCACTTTGTATGCGAACTTTAAAAAGGAATCTCGGCTAATGTAGAGCATCATTTTCTGCCAGCAGTGCTCCAACTTTAGCAAGTAGGCAATAAAAGCCGAAAATGTGATAGAACCGCTGTTAGTTCTGATATATTCAGTGTATACGGTGTCGGAGTCATTTGATACGTATCAACTTCAACCGCGCGTTCGAATTAACGTGTTCAACACTCCGACACTTCTTGCGTAAGGAATTTATGTATTTCACACGTTACATTGTTGCTAATAATAATTTACCCCATAATTTGGCACACTACTTGGAAATCTTACATGATTAATTAAGAGAGATGATGATTTATTATAATGTCAAAATTGTATCCACGGCAGATGGTTGCAATTACGAATTCAAGTTCAGAACATTATACATTTCATTTTAAAATACAAAATGCAGCTCGACGGCTTTTAACGGTTTTATCCGCTTAAAAGTACCTACTTCCCTATGTTCTTAAATACATACTTTTCAGCACCGTCGGTTCAGTAGTTTTGACGTGAGTGAGATAATAATAAATAACTCTCACAAGACTTCAAGACCAAGATAATTTGGAATTTTTCAGTGATTATGGAATGACGTCAAAATATATTATTTTAATCAGTATATTCATATTTATAACATACACTACAGTCAACCAAAGCGACAACAAAATCATAAAATCTATCTCAAATCTAAACAAACCGGCGCTTCGGCCCTCGATGATGGCCCAAATGAATAATGCAACGAAATCATTATATTAAGAATTTAGTTCGAGATCACAATGTGAGATAAATATATATACCATACTTATAATAATGTGAAATATTTTACAGAAATAACTGTAGCAAATAATGAGGAAAATACTTGTGCTGATGCGGAATAAAGATTTCACAGAATTGCGTGATTTGTTAATATCGTTAAGTTTAAAAACCTACATAAAGGTAGATTTATCGAAGCTTTTTAATAATTCAAGAACGAGTACATAAATTCATGAAACGCCTACTGTATATACCTTGACGAAAAGTATATATAGTTAATAATTTCATCTTGTTTTCTCAACTAATGGTCGTAAAAATATTTGTTAGTATGAAATTAAATAATTTCATCCGTACCAGTTGTAGTGGTAGGCCTCTTTTGCAGGGGGCCGCCTGGGGAAGTACCACACATTTGCCAGTTATTCATCCGCCAAGCAGTAATGTGCAAACATTACTGTGTTCCGGTATGAAGGGCAATGTTACCAGCGAAATTACTGGGCATGATGAGATTCAACAACTCATATCTCAGGGTGACAGGGCAGTGCAGTGCCGCGCAGAATTTGAATTTTAAAACACTGGCAGGCACTGTGTCTGATATGGGCAATCATGATGCTTAATGCTTACCATCAGGCACCTGATTAGCTCGTCTTGTCATTCACTATCATAAAAAAAAAAACATTTTCTACTGAAGATAATGAGTAAATATGTGTTTAATCCACAGAGCAATATGAATTTTCTAAATTATTGACATCTGTGCCAATCCAAGACAAAATTTAGAACAGCCGGAGAGCAAACCCTAGCCTTTGCCAGGACCAGACCTCGGAAGACCGATATAATATCAACTTCAAAATGCCGCAGTGGCGTAGAGGGCGCGTGCTCGACTGCCAATCAAGAGGTCCCGGATTCGATCCCCAGGTCAGGCAAAGTATTAAATATTGGATTTTTCCATTAGGAATTATCTCAATAACTGCCTGGAGTCTGGAACTGTGCCCGCTGGATGGCAATAGGCTCGCCCCCTATTACATGGGACCAATAACATACTGGCGAAATGTGGGTGTATCTACTATGGGACTGAGTCTTGGGTACACCTCTGCCTACCCCTTCGGGAAAAAGGCGTGAATGTATGTTTTTTTGTTTTTAATGCAACATCTATTTGCGAAACTTGTTTGAATCATATGTAATGCGAAAGAAGACATGAGGCATGGAAGAAATTAAAACAAAGAAACGGTTAAACAATACCCAGAATTATATTGACGCCAAATTGGCCACCTAGACGGTATCCTCTCCCATAAATCACAGACACTATAAACTATTATAGACATCGTGTCCTCAAGCGATGTGCTATTTCGTATGCTGTATGAGGACGAGTCTAGCGGGCCAGTTAGTAGGGTTGACTGATATAGAGTAACATTTATTCTCGCAATAGTTACATGAAAGTTTTTGACGTTGTTGTATGATAATCTGGGCAGAATTTTTTTTATGTATAATAAATAGGTCAGCGTCCCAAATAAGGTCGCAATCCCAAAAGAGATAACGAGGCTCTCAGAGAGTAAATTCAAAACCTATATAGGTATAAAAACTACGTTACTAAAGAAGGCTTATTATAAAGTCAATCAGTAGATACATAGAAGACAAAGATGCTTGGAAACTTCTGCATGGCAACCACGCGGCACCTTCCAAACAAAAGAATGTAACCAAATCAAATACTGTTAAACAATCAGTTGAAAAAAATTAAGCCAGCAAGTTTCTTGTGCGTTATTCTTGTAAAGGTATCTTTTCGAACGCACGGTAGACTCATTACTGTTTATCTTCATTGTAGGAATTGCAGACTTTTAATTTAATTCCGTTAGGTGGTGCTGAAGTAACTGGAGTCCTATTGTCAAATAATCCTGCATACAGATATTATTCACAAACGCACTACATACAGATTCCAATCTTTTTTTAGTTCAAAGTAGTAAGAGTCATGCAAAATTACAATAATGGCATTGTTTTTGGCAGCCCTACGCAGCCAAGCGGCGGTGTACATTACAATTAATTAGCAGTGGAGCGACGCGTCCCGATTTCAAGTGTAATTGGTGTTGGACACAATGTTAGCTGGTAATTGAACGATGCGATGTTGCCAACAAACTCTACCACATCTGGGATAGCGTCTGATGAGTTTGATCTTAATGAATTTGCAAACATCGTTAATTAGAAAGGCAAATAATTATAATAATTTCAGGTGTTACACTAGTCACCACTATGTATTGTGGGTAATCCAAAATATGTCAGTTATCCTTCCAAGCTGCGAATGCCTCTAATATTATAATCTGACGATTGCCCCTACATATTAAGGAAAGGTTAGTCTAAAGATATACATTGGATTGTTGTTTTAAAGACAGCATGTTTATTAAAAGCTACAGTAGAGTAAATATTAATGATTCAAATTAAGGGTCAAGGACTTGGAATATTTATAATATATTAAACTAAAGCACCTAATAGTTCTCACAGTAATTTATGATAATCAAAGCAAGATCCTCAATGGTTTATTACTCCAGTCACCAGTTCGGCAAACGAGTTATTCTATTCAATCGCAATATTCAACACCTGATGAAGAAGTAGCGATCGTAAAACAAATTAATATGAGATCACTAATCAATAAAATTTAAATACAAATTATCTTCCGCCAATTTTACACGAATAATTTTATGAAATCACGATTCATATTGGATATGATTTATGTGACCGTCGTTTGTGAGAATTGGACTAAGATATCCGGACAAATGCAGCAAACATCAGATTCAAAACATGTTAATTTGCCAAAGATTTAATTGGAAGTTTCTATGCATACTAGACGTGAACATGAACACAAAATTAAATCTACAGACAAAAAATGTCTACGAGAATCAGGACAATCTATTTCAACAGAACTGACACAGCCAACGAAAAATATACGATGAAAATGAACGTCTTAAATATTGTTTATTGTGTAAACAAAAACATACGTTCCCATAATGTTCTGTAAACGTCTGCCGCGGCGGAGACTCACAGAGACTCGTGTTATTTTAATGACAGACAGTGGAGCCATAATAAAAATAATTTACTATTGATATAAATAACAAATCGCTCTTTCCGGCCAATATCATGTTAAGTACGCGTCCGGAACGGGTAAATTAGCGTTGACAATAAAACAAGTCAGCGTGAGTGAGAATTAAACATGGGACATGTTTAATTCTCACTTCACACGAATTCGGTGAAATCCCACTAATATTATAAATGTGAAAGTTTGTGAAGATGGATGAATGAATGAATGAATAATTGAATGGATGGATGGATGGATGGATGGATGTTTGTTACACTTTCACGCAAAAGCTACTGAACCGATTGGGCTGAAATTTGGTATGAAGTTAGCTTAGACCCTGGAATAGCACAGGGGGTACTTTTTTCCTGATATTCCCACGGGAACTATGTCTACGCGGGTAGAACCGCGGGGCACAGCTAGTAGATCATAAAATTCACGCCGTGTATGGTTTGCCACGACTCACATGCAAAACTCGTCGAAGTAATTACGTACACGCATATAAACTTCGACATCGGCAAGACTACTTTTTCCTGGGTGCATGTGAAAACGCAACGCGACCGACGTAGCAAAAGCAGACAAAATATCGCATAAACGCGAAGTTGGCTTCATTATTAAGAAACTTCTTGAGATTACTTGGTAGCGTAGGGGCTCGCAAGTGCTAAAACCGATCATGAAATCCCGAGTTTGATCTCAACGTCCGGAAAGTTATTGGGTTTTTACATTAGGAATGTCTACAATGACAGCCTGAATTCTAGAGCTGTGCCCAATTACCTCTTATTACATGGGACTAATAAAACTAAGCGTAGCGTTGTTGTAACTACTATGGGACACGATCCTGGGTACACCTCTGTCTATAAGACTGCCTAAAAGGCGTGAAATTATATTTTTTAAAGAAATTTGCAGGCTCAAATGGTAATTAATTAGAGAAGAATATAATGTTATAAGATGAAAGTTACCGAGATATAAATCAAGGAAAGCACCAAGCTCGGTAACAACTAACAACTCGGGCGTGCCAACGATATCGTGCATAGACCGAATAGAAAATAGAAACTATTGGATTTGCATTAGATTATAAATCGTTTAGTAGTAAACATTAAGAAAATAACACGTCGAGTAATAAATACAAGTCCATTAGATAATATAATATGATAGACGATATACTATGACTATTAAAAGTAGGAATATCACCAACCGGTATCGTACAATCAGAGAAATGTTACTAAACCAAATACATACCTTGTACTTACTGTGAAAATGGCAGCGAAAGAAATTATGGCCATGAGAGCTTTTTATTTTATTTTATCTTGACTTGCAAACTCCTTTAAGAGCGTACATTGCCTTCTAGGCATTTGACACAATCCTATGAAAAATTGACCAAATTGATATTTTGTATTCCTGATATATAAATTTATATCCTGATATTTTTATAGTGAAGTAACTTATGTCCCTGTCATTTGAATTGTTCTTATAAACCCTTGGTTTTTTGATAGTGAACTTCCAAAAATCCCAGTTTTACTCGCGTGATTGGACGTTCCCTACAAAAAAATTTAGTTTATAAACAAAATTAATTGATTGGGTCATACTTCCCTTCAACTTAAAAATATCAGGATATAAATATATCAAATAGGTTTACTGTATTCGGAGGAAACAAGGGAATACAAAACATCGATTTAGTAAATTTTCCATAGTATTGTGTCAAACTGCTAAGAGGTCCTCTTTCTTGTTAAAGGCCTACTTGAGATTACACGTACAAAAAATAAAAAAACAAATTATAAAAAAATTTAAAATGCAAAACGTAAACGATGAAGCGGCAGATAGATAGTTACACCAAAAATGATTAAACAAAACATCAATCCTCAATAAAATAATCAAAGGTAAGAGATTTTCTGAACTCTTACGACGTAATAATTGTAACGTAGAAAGTGTCGCGTGCGCAAGTCGAATCAGT
Organism: Hemistola chrysoprasaria; assembly: GCA_947063395.1. Lineage (NCBI taxonomy): Eukaryota > Metazoa > Arthropoda > Insecta > Lepidoptera > Geometridae > Hemistola > Hemistola chrysoprasaria. The sequence continues at coordinate 1,132,240 of OX346724.1, forward strand.
TACATATCCAGACTATAAAATAAGATATGAACGACAACCACTGGAAGCTGGTTTGAATAGCCCAGGCGAGCTAGATTTCTTTACTAACTGATGTTAGATTATATTAGTTGGTGTTAGTAGCTTGTTAGTGGTTATTTATGGACACTTTATAAGACAATCATTAATCTAATGTTTATTAAGTAGACATAGAATGATCAATTTTTTTATTTTTATGATAGTGAATGACAAGACAAGCAAATCAGGTGCCTGATGGTAAGCATCAAGATTGCCCATATCAGACACAGTGCCACCCAGTGTTTTAAAATTCAAAATTCTGCGCGGCACTGCACTGTGCCTGTCACCCTGAGATATGAGTTGTTAAATCTCATCATGCCCAGTAATTTCGCTGGTAACATTGCCCTTCAGACGGGAACACAGTTATGTTTGTACATTACTGCTTGGCGGATGAATAACTGGCAAAGGTGTGGTACTTCCCCAGGCGGTCCCCTGCAAAAGAGGCCTACCACTACAAAAATATGATTTATTGTGTTTTATAGCCGTTTCAGAAGGTAAAATGTACTAAATTTTTATTCCAGGATCTACCATAATGTTTCAAAAACACGACGTGACCAACCACGTCAGCTGTGGTGTCAGGATTTTAAGTCCGCCCGAAGACCTCTGACATGACCTGTACCTAGGCTAGCAGGAGTCTTTCGTAACTTGCAATATGCAAGTTACGAACATATGATTGTAGTGCATCAAGGATGTTCGCAAAAGCTCAAATTGATGATTTCTACTCAATTATAAGAAAAAGAAGCGCTTCCCTGATGTGTCGCACGCGGCCCAGTAACAACAGCATACTAAACACTATTGCCGAGTCATCAGACTAAGAATATAATAGGTTAGATGTTGTCAGATTATTATTAAACCTTTGAATTGAATATTATAATACAAACGTAGTCACTCACTGTATACATTGTACTCGTATACTAACCAATGGATCTATGGTCTGAATAAATATATTTTGATTTTTTTTTAAATATTCAGTGCGTTAGATCTTTTATATCTTTACAACTTTTGCATTGTATCCTGGTATTACGACTTTACATACGAGTAACACACAACGCTAATAACTAAACAGGTAATATATCCTTGACTCTATGATTGCAAATTGTGCAGTGACGAAGGCAAACAGTCGGCAATTGAAACTATTGCCTGCTATAATCAAAGCATGACACACATTGAGCCGAATATTCGCCATTTACTATCGTCCAATCTACCGATATGATGATCTCATTCATGCTGGGTCAGGGGTATGATATGACAGTCATTACAAGTCATTGAATATTTAGTGACTTCAATATCGTGGTTCCTTTTCTAAATTAACATATTTCTCAGTCTTGGCACCTCTGTAGTATACTTTTATTCTTATCAACCAGTAAGAAATCGATAGATCTTGCAAAACTTAGATCTATTACCAGGACTCCCCGCGCGCTCGACTAGATTCCGCCTTCATACTTGTCAAATGCAACAACTGAAACTACGCCGTAGTCGGCGAGCCCTAACCTGCAAAACACAAATTTTCACGCACACTACAGTTTGAAAGTTGCCGCACTGCTGTTTTTAGGTAGTGCGGTATCTGGTCGTAGCGCGCGCGGAAACTTGTTGATAGAATGGATTGATTACAACAAACATGATGTCCGGTAATATATAGGTAGTCGATGTGGATGACGGGTTTTATTTTTATCTCTATGATAATATAATGCTGTAAGAAGAACACACGTCAACTTGTCATCATGAATGAGGGCTGAATGCTTTCACTGAGGTTCTTTTAAAACAATACAAATTGGTTTTCCAAATTGCATTTCCGACGGTCCGACTTGTTACAATCATGTGATTATATGTCATAAGTTTTAATGATTCCTGTCAGGACAATCAGTTATTTTATAATTGCTTTCTGCTTTCTTCAAAATGCTCAGTTTGAAGAAAGTATTGCCTTCATTGGAATACCTTTACTTTGTAACCCAAAACTTTTAAAAGGCTTTTGCAATATCGTAAAAAGATATTTTTAACTGGATGATTTAGAACTAAGTATTTTACCGTATTCTTCAAATGCCGGGACGAAGATCTCAAATCTCAGGAAGACAACAAAACCAAATCTATTGTGTCTTTTTACCATACCATAGAATCCCAGCATATTCATAATGTGTGAAATTGTCACAGGAATGACGAAAGTGAGGAGTGATAAAATCGTCTCAATTTAATGACACAGACATATTTGGGTGTATAACATTTTTAGTCCAACTACCAACTACGGACCAATTAGTTTATTGCTGACACAGCATCCTATGATACATATATATCTACGACGATTTTATGATTTTACGCACCAGTAAATTATCCTAATTACATATCTACGGCCCAGCGACACTCGATTGAATCTAACAGATTTATATCCTCTCTAAATCAATTCTACTTTCTGATACACCTATTTGAACTTAATTGGTTAAATGGGTATAAGCTACTTATCCAAAACCGGTTACATTAATAAGGAGTTCTTTGTCGGCGAGTTAAAAGCTGCTGTTATCTCGAATTGACGGCTAACAAAATCCTTTTAATTAGGCGGGTCTCGGCTCGGGGTGTGCCTGTCCCACTCGCTCGAAACACATCGCACCTTATAGAGTTGTCCTGTATTGGGTGGATAAGATCCATGTTGTGCATTTGCCGTAATATATTATTATGTGCGCGAGTATGCCTCGTTGAATATACATATTACATATACGCATGCCCCTTTAATATTGGTTATTTGCAATAAGTTTCTTTAATATTAAAAGAGAGTACCATCCCAGTTTCATACGAATAAAAATGCTCTGCTAGGCCATGCTTGTGTGCGTGACGACAACACGCATGACTATCTGATTAGACATTTAATTTAGAATGCAATATGTCAGATCTTATGATTTTTTTTATTGTAGCGTAAAGAATGAGAAATATTCGATCGGCCCCCACGGTCCCAGTCTCGACTCCAAACAGTTCAAATAATTAATTAGTTTAATAGTTTAGACACAACTTTTTCCTACGTGTTTATTGCATCAGGTTATATTATGACATCAATGCTTATTACATGTCTAATAAAGTTAACGAACACTACTATTTATTGGTGTCGCATCCTATTGAGACTACTTTGTTAGCTTTACATTTATGAAAGTTCTCAGTACGAATCGTTTAATAACCTCATAAATATACAAATGGTCCCATTCCCTGAATTGTAACATAGTAACATCAATATTAAGTCTTCTCTTAATCTATGTTGACGTTTAAATATCAGCCATAAATATGTTTGTTATTTTGTATACACTAAAACTCTATCAACTGTTTTATATGTTCGTGCTTGCTATAATAAGGATAAGGAGAGAAGGTAACGATATGGGCTTAATCTAAAAAATCTAAATGGAAATAAATACTCGGATAAATTGCGTGAAAGAAGATAAGTATGCATGGAAATTGGAGTGCAGAGATGATAGATAATATAGATTACAAGTTTCTTGTGCATTCTTCTTGTAGAGGTATATTTCCGAACGTACGGTAGATTCATGACTATGTAGTTTGATATTATTTATTGACGTTTAAAAATGTCTTATGACTTTTTATGACTTATTTAAATAAATTTCCTTTGAGTTAAAAAGAAAAAAAAAAGTAAAGAAATATTCAACGGTTTCATTGTATTTTCATCAAACTTAAGACGTGTACCAAATATCGAATCAATTTTTCAACAGGAAATGGTTAACATTTCAGTAAATAAATTCTACTTAAACAAATAAAAATACCTAAAGCAACAAATAGGTCAAGCCAATTTAAACTGACTAGGACGTGCTGACTCTGACCCTTAGTCTAGTGTTGGGCACCAAAATAACAAGAAAGAAATATTAACAACTCAAATTTAAATTTTAGTTCGATCAATCTTCTTGACATCATAAGTATTCCTTTCCTTCTGGTTGTCTGGAATAAATCGCTTTAAGCGATAAGACCGCCACTTGTACTAGCCTAAGATTATTTTAAATGTTTCTGTATTGTTGTGTCCTAGTTTTGGTGTATAATAAAGTGTTTATCTATCTATCTATCTTGACAAGCCGTAATGTGGCCAACTGTGGTTTCATTTTTTCAGGTAGGCAGCCCTTCCAACCAGAATCGCCTATAACAGCCGGGATTGACTTATTGACGTGCTTTCCTTTCTCAATGATTATAAAACCAATGCCACCGGTCGTTTCCATCATAAAAGTTCACATAAAGCAGACTGTCGACTACGAAATCCCCAGTTATTTATATATGTCGTGGATTTAGCGGAGGAAGGCTGCATCCGTGGGGACTCGGTACGGAAATACACAGCTGAGATTCCGCGACGTCTGCACGGGTGAACGAACTACTCGTGAATTTCTTAATGATAACATTAGTCTTTCACATCTGCGGTAAATGTTGTAGAATAGAAAGGTATAGCTGATGAAATTAGATTGTATGCACCTATTACTGATATCGATAGAGATGCTATTAAATAATGTGAGCATGCCTCTCTAATTTATGTAATATTGGGTTCACACAGTTCGATTTTAGTTGATCAACTGCTAAATCGCATACTATTCGAACCGTCTGAGCAGACGTTAAATTATCTTTCAATTGCACGAACAAAAATCAATTTTTTTTTCAAATTTTAGTTGAACAACAAAAGTTGACTAATTGAATGAATAGTGGGGATTGCTCTATTTTTTTCACAATGGCAATCATGTTAAATTCGAGCGTTATCTGTCAAAAATATATGCTATTGCTATGCAAAATTATATACCGACGACAATTTAACGAATCCGTAATTAGATACAATTGCGAATTTCAAAAAATTCGGACTCCTAGCCACAGACAGAAGAGTACAAGGCGCGTTTCACTTAGTGACTCCATGCAACACAGATACATAATATAATATGTTATTTTTTTAATGACAAAAACAAGATTATCTTATCATATCTTCAAGATTAATTAGTTTATATCCCCAACTAGTTCGATATAACTAGTTTAGTTAGTAATGAACGAGTATTCGTATTCATAGCTAACATTTAAACCTTTTAACTACGATAAGAAACGAGAAAAATCTTGTCACTTCTATTTTTGTTTCAATTCAATGCCCATCACGTATCATTAATGCGTACGCATTAACTACTGGTTGTGTTTAGCGTACCAATTACCGGGCTTTCGGTATTCCGGCAATTTATATCGTCGTCTAACGTTCAATCTTTCATGATCTCTTCGGTATATTCATTTATTTAGAACTTTTTTCCAAAAACTACGCGTTGTACGATGAAATCATTACCATCAAGTCCGCAGTCTGTCCCCAAATTCCATTCCTGTACCATTAACCAATTATAACGTTGATTTGAATTTTCAATTTCGTATAGGTACCCCTACACATCGTCTATGACATTAATTTATTTGTGAAATGTCTGGCCAACGAAAGCTGTCCACGTATTATTTTCAGAAGTTTTGATATGGCAATAATTTAAGACTGTCAAAATTGACACTTTGACGTTTCGTACTTGAGTCATCTTCTGTTTACGTTGGTTTATGTGCATCATATTTTCATTGATTTTGTTTAAAATAATGCCGAGAACAATTAAAAGTTCGACGAGGAAGCTTCTATTTACTATGATTGACGAATATAAAGACATAAAAAGTGATTTAAATCAGAAATCTGCAGAGAAAATACTACGACTGGATTCAATCCTTTCACTTTCAGGTTAGTTTATTGAATTTCTAATGAAACATTTTGATACTTTTAGACTATTTAAGACAAATCGCAATATTTTTCATGGTGTATCTACTTTTCAGGAAGTATTAACAACGAGGAGACAAAACTTAAAATTGTGGAAGCAGTAAAGAAATTGAAAACTCGAAAAAAATGAAATGGCGACTTCTGAAACACATTATTTAGAAAAGATATCTTCAATGACAGGTATTACTTTAGAAATTATAGATTTTAACAGTTACTTCGAAGAGTTATATAAATTTATGACAATGTATGGATGGCTAAATTAAATAATATAATATTATTGTTTTGTAATAATGTCTTTGTATATTATTATGGTTTTTGACTTTAATGACTGATAATTAATAATATACTGTTACATACATAATTTATTGTATTTGTTATCTTCAGATGTCAGTGTGAAGACTCTAAGAAGAATTAAAATTGAAGGGTCTAAAAATCAAGGACAGTGGAATACTCCGGGGAAAAATCGTCCACATTCAGCAACAGTTTCCAATTTGGATAATTTTGATATTTCAGCTATAAGAAACAAAATAAACGAATTTTATGGAGTTAGAAAACAAGTCCCAACACTGAGAAGCCTGCACAATGAGCTGAGGGAAGCAATTGAATTTAAGGGATGCCGTGAAACCCTTAGAAAAATTTTACACAAGAACGGGTTTGAGTTTCAAAACAATAAAAATGAACGGGCTTTACTTACAGAAAAATATGAAATTGCGGCATGGAGACATAGATTCTTGAGGACAATACATAAAAAGAGGCTAGAAGGTAAACAGATTATTTACCTTGATGAGACATATGTACATCAGAACTATAAAGTTAAAAAATCATGGCAAGGACCTTCTACAAGCGGTGTCACTACTAATATATCATCAGGAAAAAGACATATTATTGTGCATGCCGGATCGGAGGAAGGGTTCGTGCCAGGTGCATTATTGGTATTCAGCACAAAATCCAAATCAGCTGACTACCATGATGATATGAATGCTACCAACTTTATGAAATGGTTTGAGGAAATGTTGATACCTAATCTCACTAAACCTAGTGTAATCGTGATGGACAATGCAAGTTACCATGTGAAACAAGTAAACAAACCCCCTACTATGTCTGATTCTAAAGCTAATCTCCGAATATGGCTTCAAGAAAATAATATTCATTTTGAAGAATATCACACCAAAGCTGAATTAATGTGTTTGGTGAAAGATAATAAACCTGCCGTTGTTTACGAAGCAGAAGTGCTTCTAAAAAAACACAGTCATATCCACAATCACGAAATTTTGTTGCTGCCACTGTATCATTGCGACCTCAATGCTATTGAGCTTGTATGGAGTCAAGCGAAGAGAAAAGTAGCAAGCAAAAATATAGGAATACCAGGGTCTGAAATGCAAAATTTAATAAAAGAATATTTTCTATCCATAACTGCTGATGACTGGAAGAAGTACACTGATCATGTACTAAATGTGGAAAATCAGTACAAATTAAGGGACCGTATTACTGAAAACGAACTTGAACCATTCATAATACATGTTGGGGACAGTAGCAGTAGCAGCGAAGAAAGCAATGAAGCTGATTCAATATCAGGTGTAGAGTTTTTGGAATCCGATTTTAACTATGACTCATAGCTCCTATATTTGTACGGCTCCTCGGGGTCCTCGACTGTACATAAATAATGGATTATTTGAAAATAATAAAAAGACAGAATTAAAAGTAATCTTTTATTTGATATTCTTCATAATACATTCGAAAATTTCAACAACAGTTGCTAACAAAACAAAATTTTTACAACTCGAAAAAAATGTACTTGCTGAAAAATAAATAGTATCAACTCCGTTTATGCAGTGTATAGCCAGGGTTAACAGCTCTTGATTTTTTAAAATTCCCGCCTTTTTTTTGGACAGCTTTCGTTGGCCAGACTCTATATTCAGTGGTCGTCGGGTACGAAGCGTGTTAGGCATCGAGATGGTTATTATATGTAAGAGTATGTATGGTGTGAAGTCCTGCGGTGCCCAATTATTCCGGCGGCGGTGGTCGGAGCAGGCGCCGCGCCCCCTATCGCGGCTCGCCATCGATTACCGACCGGTTCTCTTTTCGTTTATGGGTCGACCATCTCGATACCAACTCTTCGGACGACCATACAGAATTCATAATCTCGTTTTCTTGTTACGAGCTTATTATTCATGCCCTCGCTTGTTATATTACAAATTGTCATTTATTATGATACATTTTTCATTGAAGATGAGCTTTATTAATACGTTCCGTATGCGTATTATTTTGAAATGGAACGAGGGTGACGCCATCGATTAATTATTTATATTTTAATTGATTAAACTCGCGGTATCTATGACCGATGCGATGGTCAGTTGACGATATTCGCTTTCCCTTCTACATATTTCTCATAGAACGCCGAACGCCACGTCAAGTTTCTAGCATTTATTATTTTCATTCAACAAGGGATTTCCACGTATCGGCGAGCTAGCACACCTTACTCATGCTTGTTTAATCGACGCCATTGCCTTATTTAAACGAGCCATCGGTACGCAAACAGAATGCGTAACAATAAAGGTATAATCATGCATTTTTGTATAAACTTTGTCGTTTATTTCAATTAAATGTCCATAATGGGTACTGTGAGCGTTCTATGCGCAAATTGCTCCGTTTACAGTCCTCACTGGGTATATAATTACGACTCGGAACATTCTCTTCGAGAAGTACTCAGTACTCACAACTGGTTTTCTCAGAGTCATAAATGTTATCATCTAGCTTAAAGTTTCTTTCGGTTTGCAAAAAGTTATCTGAGATCTACACGACCATAAAGGATTCCGTGACTGTCGAGCTGGTTATCATTTTAAAAACCGTCATCAAGCAGAGGAGGCAATTTGGTTTTCACATGACCTCTTTGCTCGTACCGTGGACCGTGAGATAATCGCAAACGGTAGTGTCCGAGCACGTACTAGTTCCTTATTAGGCAAGTGAGATTTTTTCTGTCGTTGTCTGCCTCTCAGCAGTACGAAGTTGTAGCATGGGATTGAGCGCGCATGCATGATTTTTACCGCATTCAGTACCCAGTACCCACCTACCACCATTTTTAGACCTGTTACTATTATGTGCAATGTTTCGAGTATCAAGTTTTTATGTTGTCCTCTTTAGAAATCGTTATTACAAATGTTTATATTACACAGTTATTTGTCAGACGGTCACTATAAATTGCCGTTTACCTATTAAAACTACGTATCGTTTTGGGAGAGTCGTAAAACTTGGATGGTATTATAACTGTCATCGACCCTCCGAATTTCAAAGTTTGAAACGGTCCTTCTGCCATTTTCAATTTTAATAAATATCTGTCGTATATTAGGACCCTCGTCTCATATCCCATAAAAGTCGAGCGCGAGTGTTGTAGTGAAATATGATAATTTTCCTCCGTCACTTGTTCGTTCCGGGTAACAAAACGATTCGGCACTGGCGCCAGCGGTCCTGCTCATCTCGCGTTCGCGTTTAAACGACCACTTTTTATTCAACTCTCGTATAGTCCATTAAACTGAGCAGATTTTCAAGTTCGCGCTTTACCGCGGCGCGGCGCTCGCTTGTTTATTGCTGTCCTTTTGTTTCCCGATCCAGATTGCAACTTATTGAATTTATAGCTTGCACAACGACTTTCCGAATGGCTCATAACTCGGTTGAGGATTGTCGCTAACAGACTCGACTCGAACAAAACCATTTGCGCAATTCGGTCGATTGTCTCTCGAGTGACTGGAAGTTTGGAGCGGGCTTGCGGTTACATTTGCAGAGTAATTCAGCTCATTATGATACCGTTTTTGGTGAGCAATGATCTATATAAGGCGACCCGGAAGCTCGATATCTTCGCGATCTGGTCTTCGTATCCTCATGATACGCCCTTATGCCCTTATGAATTATCCAACGGGCGGGCGTCGCAGCGGCGCCTGCGCGTGCGCAGAGCTAGAATAGTGTTTATACCAACATTAAACATCGCTCGAGATAATAAACGAACGCGACTGTTTGTTTCCTTTGTGTAAATCTCGTCTGTCATAAAGTCGCAACTGTTGCTACATATACATCTAACTGATATATGAACGACTAGCGACACGCATACATATGAGCAAGGTCACGGTTACGAAAAGCTTTTGACTTGCAACTTGCAACCTAGATTATAGACTTCACAAATAATTACACTTGCAACAGGACAAATAGACCTGGCGACACCATGGTTTGTTGTAAATCTGTGAATTCTATGATTACGAATAACTGATAGCACATCAATAAGAGTAGGTTTGAATTATAAAGACAAAGGATAGCCTTAAAAATATATATATGCTATGTAGCGAAGAGAACTACGATAAAACGGAACGAGTCGCCATGAATTATGAACGTCAGTCAAAGAGACTACCTGCTAATTACTAAAATGCCCATCTCCTTTGAATGATGAGAAGTGAAGAGAGAAATAACTAGTCGTTACGAAATATTATTTATCCATAATTCATATAGAGGTATTAATGTTTTCTCAATGAGCCGCGATCGTATTAAGTTAGGAAGCCGAAATCCGAAACGGCATAAGATTTGGAGCTGGACTAATAATAAAACGTGACACAATGCGTTACGTAACTGATTCAGCTCATCCATTACACCTCAAGTTAATAGAAGTTTATTGCCGTGAAATTCCTATCATGTCTCTACTTAAAACGATGCGATTCACAAAATTCACGTTTGATTTTATTGAGCGCCCCATTTTTAAAGCGCGGTGCTAAGCTAATTCGCCCTCTAACTCACCCGTTCCCCTCACATTTTTGAAGATATTAAAAGTAGTAAATGTAATTACGTACAATAAAGACAACTAGGAACTAGAAAATAACAATACAAAGACTCAGTAAAAATCCAATTTCATAACAAATTTTCAGTGCCTTTTTATTTTTTCTGAGATTTATTTTCCTTGTGCAGGTTTTTATACATGAAAACTCTTTTGAATTGAATTTTTAACTGGCTGTTTTTATTTTACGTAATTATATTAAGTATTTTTTATATCTTCAAAAATGTTGGTGCGTGAGGGCGAATTAGCTTAGCACCGCGCCTTCACTTTCAAAGCTGGCCCAGAAAGGTATGATGTTGGCGCGTACAACTCGGGCTGGTCGGTCGAAGGTGGCACAAGAACGCGACGCATGGAAAGAGTTTGGGGAGGCATGTGACCAGAAGTGTGAGTCATCTCAGCCGTAGGAAGTCCACTGCTGGACATAATATTCAGTCAGAGCTACATTATTATGATAAAATATTATTAACTATGTCAAATTACCGAAAACTATAATACCTAGCATCTCAGTAGCATTAAAAAATTAGGAATAATTTTAATTACTTTAGTAATAAGCCTTCTTTCTTTAATACTTTTATCAGGGGATTGTCTCCACGGATACTGGGATTTATTTTTTACCCTTACTAACACATAATACATATAATACATACATACACTGCAATTTAAATAAAAATATGTAAAAATAATAGACTAAAATTTACAGATGGTATCGGCCAATTCAATTTGATCCCGGTATCCGTGGAGACAAACCCTATAATCAATTAGTAAAACATCAATCTGGATTTATGGAATAGAGTATAAATAAATAAAAAAACATTTTTAAATTGTGTTCCAAAGTTAATGAACCGAAGAAAATTTTATTTGAAATGTGTTTCGTGTAATCGAGAAAGACAAATTGCCGTCTATCTAAACGTTGTCGGTTTTTGCCGGTGTCCGATTACAGATCTATGATCTAGCGTTGCCTTGATTCGTTGTGCCCCAGCTGCATGATGCAAACCTGATACGATGGGGGACTGTTCGTTTTAGAACGCTATTTCCATTAATGTTATACTTAAAAGACAAAGTTTGGTTGTGCGCCCTAAGACAGGTAAAAAGTGTTATTGGGCTAAAAGTGTTTTCATTAGTAATTTTCTTCAATAGGCTGGAGGCTGGAACTGAGCCCGATAGATGGTAATAGGCTCGATCAGTGTCAACTAGGTCAACCAGGGTGGCATGCGCAATGTGAGAATATTAAGTAACATGAAATAGTATTTAATAGCGTAGAGCCGTGTGGTTTCCGGCTATATAATAGGGCCACCCCTGTCTCCCGTGAGACCCGGCAGGGGACATAATCGGAGAGTGGGAAGCCGCGCTCTCCGTTTCCAAGTATTCCAACTACTGCCATCACCAAGCCGCCTGCAAAGCGTGGTGATTACGGCAAAATCCCCCCATATGAATAGTTTATGGCGTTCTATGGAGGAGGACTATGTACAGCAGTAGAGTCTTCCGGCTGATGATGATGATGAATAGTGTGGTCAACACGGCGTTCATACCAAGTTGGTGAAGCGGATAGGATATTTTTCAAAATTAGCAGGTTTTAGCTTTTTGGACCATATTCTGCTTGCTATTGATTTTCCATTTTATTGACACACCTCACACCACTGACCCTATCAACTATTAATACACAAATTGAGACACAATTTAATTTAGTGGAACTAGCGAAAATAGTATGTCAGGATCAAAGCAAGTGGAGATAAACAGTCTCTGCGTACCCACAACGGGAACAAAGCGTTGTTGTATTTATAATGATAAAGTTACAGAACATACCAATGATGCACTAGGTAAGGTTAAAAATTCCCAAGACAGATAACCAGAAAAAGTTCGACAGCGAGACGTAGTCAGATCAAATCGTGATCACAATAGAGGTCTAACGAAAGGATTAGTATCGGTGTGGGATACTATTAATGAGACCCCTTTGTGAGACGCCTCCGCGTCCGCTGGCCGACGGAAATCATTTATTTCACCATAACCAATGGACATTTCCATTTTTCTGTTTTATAATGTGTTAACATGGCCATAGACTATACACTAAAATGTATCAAAAATGCTATGAAAGTTTACTTACAGGCTGCCACTAGATGGCGTTTCGCTTACATGTGGAGGAACATGACTCTTATGAAAATTCGAAACATGCTAACCAATCACTAAATATGTAGCACTCCACATTGCCCCACCAGTGGGGCGGCTCGGTGAGGCAGGGTGAAACAATTCAAATAAATTTGAGAGCTTGGTCGATGTGACGCGTGACCATCATTCTACCGTTATTCATCTAGTCACTTTAGGCTACACTACACTAGAGCCAACACTGTGGAAAAGAGCCGTTGCATTGAAGTAATGCTTAAAAAGACTTACTAGCCATAAACGTTATATAACCGACACACCGTTCTCCTGATTACACGCTAGTCTTAAATCCGCCTACGCTCAAAACCTACGTTAAAAACTTGACAGAGCAGTCAGAAGTCCCTATCAATTAAATCGACTACTTATAAAATATTGATTTATTGACGTTAAAAACTAACCGAGTGGCAACTTGTGACATGTTTATCGTTTTACAATGAGTCTTGTATGTGATTATTTCTCGCTCCATGAATAACTAAAGATAAACATTGAAAAGTATGTGAGACATGTAGCACTAATACTATGGAAAGCAATCTGGCTCTATAGCGAAGCTTATGTGGCGCCTACCGTCATAGGATAAAAATCCTATTGAATGCTAAATTAATTTATTTCAGGCAATAATAAAATGCCATCAAAAACAAAACTTGTAAATAAAAAACAACTCCTTCTACCGTAAAAAGTTGTGACATCCATGTAATACCAAATCGGTTACTTATTAAGTCCCTACTTAAGGGACCTTCTGTCTTAAGTGATTACGTAATTAGCTAACCTAACAACATCTTATAGTGACCATGTCAATATTAAAAATCTTTTATGTTTTAAATAAAATAGATTGACTTGGCGATCGCACTAAACTATCCTATTTAATATAATATGTATTACTTGTGAGATACATTGTGTTTTCATGCGATGGCCAAGTCAATCTATTTTATTTAAAACATAATAGATTTTTAATATTGATAGGGGTTCGAAAATGGTTTGAACTGCCTCGAGAAAAGGTACGGCCGTGCCGCTTTTTTGCTCTACTTGGCGGGTGCACTGCCGTTCCCCCAGATTTGATAAGTTATAATAAGTACAAGAGACCCTTCAATAAGTAACTTACAGACCCACCCCATACCCACCAATATCTATAAATATTCTATTTATACCTATATTAAGTATATTCTTAATATACAAAGATCCAGCAGTCTCATTGTAGGTGCACCCACACGAGCCAATGAGTTTAAATTTAAATGAAGGTGACTATTTAGAAATATGGGACGAGAAAACAAGGACTTCTGTGATTATGCTGATATAACACTATCGGCCAATAGCAGCTCTTGTTGGGGCGGCTAAAAATTACGCTCAACCAATGTCACTGTCCGTGCAAGTGCACTGCTACTTTTAGCCAGCCCAGGGCTTTGTTATAAGTCAAGTGATCGAGTGGTCTAAGCCTGCCGTCAATCAAACATACTGATGTTATATCAATGGCTGGATGCTTAATAAAACATCTGCCATCATTGATAACATACTCAAATAGACTTGTCATTGACTTTCACTCCAAATTACAATTCTATTCTGCTTTGTCGCTGATGTTGCCCAAAACAAACTCCTATAGGATGATGATTTTCGAAAATAAAGCTTAATAGCTTAATAATAAGACCGTCGCTTGTAGATTTTATTATAATTTATGTGCCCTTTGCGGTGTTTCTATAAGTGTCGTGTACAATAAAGTATTATCTATCTTAATAGGCAAGCCTCAATATTCTATAAGACGTAATAGTCTGACGAGTAATAAGCTTTACGAAACCGACAAGATACACCTTTGTCTGCTACGAAAACTGTAGTAAACTCCACAGATCTTTCGCTATTAGAATGTTAATACTGTTTTATTTGTAAAACTACTCCTCAAGTAGATTTAGTGTGATCGTTTCTCGATGGTCTTTTCGATATGGATAAGCATTTTGAATAGTTAGCAGTAAGCTTATTAGTAAATGCAAATACGAACGAAAACTTAGAGAAAACCGACTTTATATTTTTTTATTATAAGCTTCTCATCACGACAGACACGCGGCTCGAAAATACATAGAAAATCTATACATAACATACAATCACGCCTTTTTCCCGAAAGGGTAAGCAGAGATGTACCCAGGACCGAGTCTCATAGTAAGTACACCCATATTGGTCTCATGTAATAGGGGGTGAACCTATTGCCATCTACGGGGCACAGTTCCAGACTCCAGGCAGTTATTAAGATAAATCCTAATGGAAAAGTCCAATATTCAACACTTGGCCTAACCTGGGTATTGAACCCGGGATCTCCTGATCGGCAGTCGAGCTTGCGCACACGCCACCGAGGGAGTCATATAGAAGTTTATACGATACTCATAACAAAAATACAACTTTCTTGTGTGCATGTCCATTTGTAGCCGCTCCAAAACAAAACGGCTGGACCGGTTTTGATGAGACTTTCACTGGCATATAACTGATGTCAAAGGCATAATATAGACTACTTTAATTTAAAAAAAGGTTTCGGATTTCGTGTAAAAACAATTAAACCCTTTTCATCTCTGAAACGGTTGGACCGATTTTACTGACAGATAGCTGATAAGAAGTAACAACATAACATACATTCACGCCTTTTTCCCGAAGGGGTAGGCAGAGGTGTACCCAGGACTCAGTCTCATAGTAGATACACCCACATTTCGCCAGTATGTTATTGGTCCCATGTAATAGGAGGCGAGCCTATTGCCATCTACCGAGCACAGTTCCAGACTCCAGGCAGTTATTGAGATAATTCCTAATGGAAAAATCCAATATTTAACACTTCTTGACCTGGGGATCGAACCCGGGACCTCTTGATTGGCAGTCGAGCATGCGCCCTCTACGCCACTGAGGCAGTCCGAGGTGAGAGAGATAAGAAGTAGCTCAAGCTATTTGGTTTTCAGAAAAATGATGATCTATTTCATGCTGCAGCTCTTAGAGTTCTCTCAAAATACAAAACTGAAAGAGCCAAATCATTGAGATAGAAACTCAAAATACAAATGATCGGGATATAAAGGTTATTTAAGAGGGTCTGACAGTGACATGCGAGCTTTAAACTTGAAAGGATCAAAAGACCTCAGTCGATTATATCCAGCTGAAAAAAAAACTTAGAGTATCGCTTACAATGCCGTCAAGTCACACGTTGGAAGTGGGCTACAGAAAATAATTTAAGTCCGAGATGTAAGGGATACCACGCGTTGTACATGCAGGCACACAAATGTGTACATTTTTTGGAGAAGAACACGTTAGTATTATTATTTATTCTGTGATAAAGGCTGTTGCGCGATTAGTTTCGGTAATAGAGACAATAGAACCTTTTTCTCGAGTCGAAATCATTATCATCTCAGCCATAGGAAGTCCACTGCTGAACATAAGCCTACACCATAGATTTCCATCTAGTCTGGTTGTAAGCGGCCTGCATCCAGCGTGATCCTACAGTCTTTATCAGAACGGCTAGAGTAGCGTAGGATGTTCACCCAATCCTACGCTACTCTTGCCGGTTCGTGGTCTCCATTCCAGAACTTTACAGCTGGACTGGATCGAATCTCACCATGTGGACTTTTCGCCTGGGTGCTACCGTGTTTCGGATAGCACGATAAACTGTAGGTCCCGGCTGTTTCCTATAAGATATGAAATGAAATGAAATGAAATGAAATTGTTTATTGTGATAAAAACGACACGAAATCAATTACAATTATCACACAAGAAATAAAATATAATAGCGAAAAAAAATGCAAATAAAATTAGAAACAATAGCGAAATTCAAATTAATAATAAAAATAAAAAATAATATGGGTCAAATTAAATTAAAAAGACAATTATTATTTACATTATTCCATGTCATTATCTAGGTCCGGATTCAAGCCAGTCCACTGATCTCTCAAGGTTTCACAATAGCTTAACACTATGGGTAGAACAGTAGACCATTTGTCAAATGTTACGTCATGTTCGGCATTAAAGTCTCGGAGTGCATTGAGATGGAGCAGAGGTCGAACTAGCGGAGACATAGCTCGCGCTACTGTGCGCCCTGTGTTCGGGTGAAAAAGCTTGTGCTGCCTACCAGGACCGCGCCTCGTAACCGGTACTTCAAGTTCCTCTGGCACAAATAATACGCACAACAGATTATGCAAAAGTACGCAGTCCACCGATCCTCTGAGCACCTTGAGGCACATAATCAGCTGGTCGACGATCCTCCGGACTTCAAGGGAGTTAAAGCCTAGGTGCCCCAACAGAAACTTTGTCGGGTATCTGTATGGATAGTAACCATAGACTTTTTTATACAAAGATCTTAGGAAGGCTTTTTGGACCTTCTCAAGTCTACGTGCATAAGTCACATGGTACGGATTCCAAACACATGAGCCCGCCTCGAGCTTGCTTCTGACTAAAGCGTTATACAAAACCGTGACAACATGTGGATTTTTAAAATCTTTCGCATTTCGCAGGACAAAACCCAAACGACGGTAGGTCTCTTTGGCCAGATTATCTATGTGGTCATGGAATGTCAGGGAACGATCGAATGTTATGCCCAAGTCCTTGATGAAGTTAACCCTTTTAATGGATAGAGTGTTTAAATGGTAGTCAAAAATAATTGGATTCTTTTTCCGGTCGAATGTCATTAAGTTACATTTATTGGTATTAAATAGCATTTTATTAGTCAAACTCCATCTATATACAAGATTAATGTCATTTTGCATTCTGAGGCAGTCAATAGGAGATTTAATTTCGAGAAAGATCTTGAGATCATCGGCATACAACAGACAATTAGAAGCGGTCAATACATTTGGCAAATCATGAATCATGATCAAAAAGAGAAGAGGACCCAGAACTGATCCTTGGCTTACACCAGATCTTGTATGATAAGGGTTAGAATAGTAAGTGCCATGCCTAACATATTGTCGCCGATTTCTCATGTAATCCGAGAAAAAATTTAAGAGACTGGGCGTAAATCCTATCGCGGAAAGCTTACATAACAAAATATCGTTATCGACTCTATCGAAGGCCTTTTTGAAGTCGAAGTAGACCACATCTACCTGAAGCCCTCGATCCATGGCATTGGATATATAGTCAACCAAACATAATAGGTTCGTGTTTACAGAGCGCCCCGGTCTAAAACCATGCTGCTCGTCACCTATTAGTTGCCTGACCTGTCCATATATGTCACTGTGTAGAATGTACTCAAAGACCTTGGCAGGAGCACATAAGATGGCGATTGGACGATATTCCTCTACCAGAGTTTTGACACTACCCTTAGGAATAGGCGTCACTCTTGACAGCTTCCACTGGTCCGGATATTTACCAGTTCTAAGGCAGAGATTGAAAATGTGGTAGAGAGGTAAAATCAACTGCTTTTTACAAGCTTTAAGAACAAAATTGGGTACACTGTCGGGGCCAATCGAGCTGCTACTCTTTAGTTTATTGATGCTTCGCTCTACATCTTGGGGTGATACCGCGGGCACACTTACATAACCACCCTGAAAACCCTGTTCACAACAGGCACTAGTATCTAGCAGAGGCAATTCGTCCAAAAACACGCTGGAAAAATAACTAGCAAATGCTTCAGCAGCTTCGACACCGGCACTAGATTTACCCTCGTATGAGACACAGGGTTCGAAACCACCCTTGGACCTCAGTCTATGAACATGACTCCAAAACTGGCGAGGTTTGAGCCGCAAGCTTTCCTCAACTCGGGCCAGATGCAATTTATACGCTTCAGACACACGAACCTTTAAACTTGCACGAAGGATAGAGAAAGTTTTATATAACGTATCACAATTTGATGACAGCCATGCTCTATGTAGACGAGCTTTACGCCGAACATCTTTTATAATATCGGCATCAAACCAAACTGGATACCTAGTGCAATTCGTTGCTAGTCTTTTCTTTTTAGGGGCTGTCACATCAAACAACTCATATAAGATATCGTAAAAAGCCTCGGCGGCGGTAGATACATCACAGGACTCAACGACGGACAACCAAGAGGTTTCGTCTAGCAATGACTGGAAAAGACCTAGATCCATTTTATTAAAATTCCAATCTCGCCGTGGATCGACATTGCTGGGCTGTAACGGATCACAATTTTTATTTTGCAATCGAAGATTCACAACGATCTCAAGCGGGGGGTGATACAGCCTATCAGGAGGAACAAACCCGGACCCAGCCGCAGTCACACAAACCTGCTGCGTCCAGAACTCATTGCACTCGCGGACCAATACCACGTCAAGAATGCTTCCATGAGAATTCACAATGTTATTAAATTCGATCAGATTGCAGTATGTCAGAAAATAACAATAATAATTCTTAATATTAACTGTCGCACTATTTATATTTAGATCCCCGAAAACAAAAAAATTACAATTATTTGCATATGTACTTAGAAAAGACTCTATATTGCTAAAAACATTCATGTAGACATCATCTGACGCTTTCGGCTTTATATATATAACGCAAACGATGAATTTCGAGCCTCGAAATGTAATCGAAGCCCAGAGATCCTCTCCAAGTTCCGATTCGAACTCTTTTAGATGACGCACAGTAACATTAGGCCTCACTGCGAGTAAAACTCCTCCACAGGGAGTAGCGCGATCCCGTCTTAGAACCGTCCAGTCTTCCGGCGCTAATTCGGCATCTTCTACCGACCCGTCTAGAAACGTTTCGGTCACTGCGACGAGTAAGTGATCGGAGACTAACATGCTGGCACGCCAGAGCGATAACTTCGTCTTTAAGCCTCTAACATTCTGGTAAAATATGTTAATAGGTACCGATGATACAGAATTATGACGTTGTTGTTGTCGCCCTGTTCGAGGGCCGCCCATGAAAGGGCCGAGGAGTGGTGGTAGACCCGGTTGTTGAGCTATTGTTAGTCAAGTTGACTCTTCTTCTGCGGTTAACCCAAGCTTTTATCTTAGCGTTTATTGGCCATACACCAGCAGAGTAGCATGTTTCATAGTAAGCAATTGGCACGCCTAACTTGAAAGACTTATAGGCGCCTTTTGTGTTGAGCTCTTCTACCGTACAGCTTCCATTGGGACATAACTGACGCAGGTATTCGTGCACTTCATCGGCGCCCGAGACCATGTTCCAAAGATGTATAAATTTCCGTTCTTCCACAGCTTTCAGGGAGGTAACGGTTGGGCCTGCGGTACAATGCATAGAAGGAAGACGTTTATACATCTTTTTCTTTACTTCAATCCAGTCGCCATCATCAACGCTCTCGGACGCTTCTTTAAGTTCCACTTCTTTTATGGAGTCGCTTGCAATTGATTGTGGTAATTGTGGCTCACTCAGTAAAGGAGCTTTATCATTCAACCTAGTCATCCTCGACTTGCGTAACTGCTGCACATTCGTAGTTTTAGATAGGTGGTTAGCGGGAGTAATAGCCACTGCGGGTGCTTTACGATCTAGCGCCGGTATAATAGGGGATGGTACCGAAGGGGCACATGCTGCCGGAATGGGCGGCACTTCGGCTAGAGTCTGACTGTTTTGATCGTCTACACAGGGCATGCTACGGCAAGACCCACAATTTTTTGTATTAATTTTTTCAAATAGCATTTTAATTTGCCTCGTATTCTCCGCCATCCTCTTCTCATAGCTCGACAGCGCACAGAGTGCTTGATATGTAGGGGGCAGTCGTTAGGTCATGTTGGAGGCCTTGTAGGAATCATCTTGGCGACCTGAAACTCAATATGG
Source organism: Hemistola chrysoprasaria (assembly GCA_947063395.1). Lineage (NCBI taxonomy): Eukaryota > Metazoa > Arthropoda > Insecta > Lepidoptera > Geometridae > Hemistola > Hemistola chrysoprasaria. Next base: position 1,152,711 of record OX346724.1, read on the forward strand.
GGTGTCCACATAACCCATATGAATTGACTCGGGCAGTGTAATCGGGGTAACCCGTTCTGTATAGAATAAATTCAAATTATTATTATGATTATAGCTATAATTATAGTTATTCAGCAATGTGTTCCAACTTTTGTAGGAATCATCTTGGCGACCTGAAACTCAATATGGGGTGTCCACATAACCCATATGAATTGACTCGGGCAGTGTAATCGGGGTAACCCGTTCTGTATAGAATAAATTCAAATTATTATTATGATTATAGCTATAATTATAGTTATTCAGCAATGTGTTCCAACTTTCATGCATTCATGTATAAATGGAGATGAGATGGTATTATTAACGAATGCCTCGACAGCCTTTGATAATACACACACCTACGTCTTTTTGAAGAGCGTCTTAACGAAGCTGCCCGTGGCACGTCAATCATACAAGAACCTATGATATAGACTATATTAATGCACACACATCGATATCACTATTATATTACACTGGACAAATATTCTTGAACAAATTTCGACGATCAAACTCGCATCAAAGCAATAACAACACCAAAGAACAAATTCCATCATAGAAAACCATAAAACCGAATATATCAAGTTTTGAAACAAAGACGAGCGTTTATGACAATAAAGATTATTTCTGTAAGCCGTTAAACTGTTGATGTGGGCTTTAAACGGAACGCCTACTTTTATTTCCGGTGTGATAATAGAAAAAGCATGTTCGAGGAACATATTAGTTTGAAAATGCTTAACAATTCACGAGGCGACGAGTTCTGAGACAAAATCGCATTAACACACTTAAGGGCAATTAATGGAATAATTTAAAATTCCTTCTTAATGCCGGTATTTCCGGATACCATTAAAATTGTATCGAATCGAAATTGAATGCTTATAATTGCGTTTTCCAAGTTTTGCATATCAAATGACTTCAAACTTTAGACCGGTGGTTCTTAACCGGTGGTCCACGGAAGCACCCGAAGTGAATCCGCGAAGCCATCAAAAAAATATTACTTTTTCTCAAAATAGACATTTCTTTGAACCGTTGTAAATTACACAACATTGTTTTCATCAAAACATCTATGGGAGCAGGGGTTCTAACACCTCTGACAATAATATGTACTACTTTACGATATAAAAAAAGATGCAATCGAAATACCTAGGTTGGACTCCAAACCCGATGTGCGCTATAAGTAGGACTGAAGTAAGTTTGGTAGCGGTCCATTGCAAGTCAGCATCTTTGTAAAATGGTCCCTCATAACTAAAAGGTTAAGAACCACTGCTCTAGACTCTAGACGATGAAAAAAAATAGACGTGGCGAAAAAACTTTAGCGCCGCTATCGCTTTGGAGCCAGAGTACGTACTGAAAACAATTTTTGATTAATTAATAGCTATCGGTATTTAAAACCAATTAATTCTTACATCATAAACAAAGGCGGAGCTTACGTGCAATAAAAATATCGTTAAGAGTTGAGACAGTCGTTTATATGAATGTTAGAGAATAATAATTTATACTTCGGGATCCGACTGCAAAATATTGTTCCTCATCTATTTTATTGATATGCGGTTTATCCTTTTCATTGAAAAAAATCGTTTGACTACTTAAAAAACGTACTCATATATATCTGTTTATAAATAATCTTTTATAGTCTTAAATAGTAATTAACAGTTTGGCTGGGCTGAGCGGGCAGTGGAGGTAAATGAAAGTATTTGAGGGAGGTCTATGCCCAGTAGTCGGAAATTATAGACTTAACAAAAGCTTTTAAAATAGTATACACTTACGTTAGTGTTATCTTCCAGTAAAAAACAAGTTACAAGTAACAGTTACACAACAATATTGAATATTTTTTTAAATCGAGATTATAGACTACCTCGGTGACCCTCGGAGACTGCCTCGGTGGCGTAGAGGGCGCATGCTCGACTGCCAATCAAGAGGTCCCGGGTTCGATCCCCAGGTCAGGCAGTGTTAAATATTGGATTTTTCCATGAGGAATTATCTCAATAACTGCCTGGAGTCTGGAACTGTGCCCGGTAGATGGCAATAGGCTCGCCCCCTATTACATGGGACCAATAACATACTGGCGAAATGTGGGTGTATCTACTATGGGACTGAGTCCTGGGTACACCTCTGCCTACCCCTTCGGGAAAAAGGCGTGAATGTATGTTATGTTATGTTTGAGATTATAGAAGATTATAGAAAGTTCAAACTTATTACACCACTTCCTTTTCGGTCGGTGTTTATAACTCAAAATTAAACTGATACATTTACTGACCACCCTATGGAAACTCTAATTCTTTTCAAGTCAGGATTTATAAAACCGCCTTTCATCCGTTAAATCGATGAAAGTCAACATCTTCCAGTAGGCTCCTAGACCAATATTGAAATGTAAGAACTAGTGGGATATAAGGCTATGTTGGACGCATAAGGAGTAGACTTGCACACAACTCGGATGATTGGCATTACAGCAGCAAGAACTGAGACATGCGCTGGTATTTGACAACCTTTTATAGAAACGTGCACTGGTGTGCATGCACATTTACAGATATTTCTTTTCTCACACAGAAAGAAATATGCCTTAATATAATTAATGTAACCGAGAATTAGGCATATCTATCCTACTCAGCCCGTATCACTGAGCATAGGCCTTTCTTGCATGGTCACGCCACTTTTTTCGGTTTAAGCACGAAAATTTTGCGAGAAAAATAAACTTTATTTTATTTATTATTATAAATACCGTGGGGTTACCGGCTTTAGAATAGTACCTACCTCACCCTCTACCCGTAGTTGCCGTAAGAGCCGGCTAAAGGTCATGAGATCCAAAGGACGGGCAGCAGCGTAAAACCATCAAACCGCGCTCACCAACCCGCCTGCCAAGCGTGACTAGTATTGGCAACAACCTCCCTTATGGGGGAGGCCTATGTTAAGCAGTGGACTTCCAACGGCGTAGTGATAGTTAGTATTCTTTGTTATTAGGTTTAAGACCTAGCTGGGGCGTCAATGAGTGTGTCAGTAAGAATTCTTATTTATTAAAAATCTAATACAATTGTAAAGGATACCTATACTAACTACGATTCATGTTTACTCTATAAATCACATAATCGTGAATTTACTAAACGTCCAAAGCATTTCTTTTGCAATAATATATAATCATCAGAGACCCTTCTCAAAATATATTAATTTCATTCTATTGTGGATGTATATTTCCAAGTGTAAAAACACACGTTCTTAGGGCACAATGGAGGCAAATATGATTTATAGAGTTACCGCAACAGACGTGCAGTCGGTTTTGATTACAATCATTCATATTGCGAAGTCAATAAGAGCTATTGTACGATTTCTGATGATATTAGTATGGTCCAGGCAGGCGCCACGAATCCGTATTTTTTTAATGTTGGGATTTTATTTTATAATCCTATCGAAGGTCGGGTCGGCATACCAAGTGGATACTCCAGGTATAGAGGCTATTAATGTAAGTTTGATATCATTTATGAATTTATAACGAGATAAACTCTTGGAAACGGTAGCAGATTAGATAAGAGTACATATTAAGGTATAGCTAAGCAAATCTGCATGATTGCTGAAAACTAATTCGACAATAATAATAAAATAGGTATTTTTAAGAAGTCGTTATTATGACCGTTACCCACAAGTATTTAATTAAAATGATAAGAAAAACGGCAACGTTTGAACTGTACTTGTTGTTTTCAATTAATTAACAAACTCTTTCTTGGAATTATGATAAGAGAGTCGTTGGCCGTTGTCCATTCGGGTATTATTACATGTGATATCACTTAGTGGTTGCCTAAATCAAACTATGGAATAATGGCCGGGAACTTGGCAGGTACACTCCGATGCATTTCGATAATTAGGGGGTAGGACGGCGCCGGCGCAGCCTCCGCGACCGAGCGCCGCTGCCGGTAGCCATTAGCGTTTAACTCCTCTACAATTATTGTACAAATCAACCGAGCCCAAATAAAAATCACACTATGATACCGATTTATTGAACAGTCATCGTCAAAAAAAGAACCACGAAGTCTCGAAGGGACGAGAGGATGCAATCAAGGGCGAACGTAATCGATTCCGGTCAGTGTGACACGGAAAATTAAACGACACTTTTCGGTGAACAAAAATATTATAAATCCTTCCAAAGAAAACACGCCCAAAAAGAGTTGAACGTTTAGGAGATCGTCGGATACAGATTACGGGGCGCAGGTGTTAAATAAAAATAATAAAATTGAACGTGCAAGTTAAAAAGAAGATTCGGTGCGGCGGCTCGGCGCCGAACGGCCGAACGACCAGTAATTTCGTTTGCAACGCTTCAAGAAAAACTATTTGTATCTGTAGTTAACCACGCGAGTATTCTTTACAATACAACCTTAACCATTCAGAGTCAATCCTGCTTTTTAAAGGCATCGGGCTGTTTCCACTCCAGCCCCTTATACGCACCTTTACAACCACAGACGACGCATAGCAGTCCTTAGAATATAGGTCCCTAATAAGGTCTCGTTTATCAAGATTTACCACACTAATATGGTAATATATTCAGGAAACCTACACTTACATTTAAAGAACTACAACGAGATTTTTCCCTCTAGGGGTCAGATTATGCACTGGGAAAATGGTAGAGTAATCAAGACACATTAATGCCTTAGCCGGACTGACAAATTGACCACTTCCGAGAAATACGAGTAAATTCCATGTGGAATAAATAAAATGGTGGATGGAGAGCTCACGGATAGTAATTAGGGGAGCCAATCCTTCTTCGCACGTACGAACAAATTGCGGGCAATGGTCGACCGCAAAAACGTACTACAGAACGCACAAAAGGAGAAAACCTATCGAACGCCATGCCAAGATTTTCGTTTAATCAAGACGTACCAGGTGACGTACACAGTTCTACAGGATCGACAATACCTACCCTTAATTTTCTCTACAAATGTGTATCTACCCAAACTAGACCACTTTTGATGAAATAATATATACTATAAATTATATTAATGTACTTAAATTAATTATAAAATATGAACTCATGGACTAAAGAAATGTAAAATATATAATTGTAATATGTATGTATGGTTATAAGATTGGAAATAAATCAAATAAAAATGTAGTATAATAAACAAGAAAAAGATAGATTTAAGATAAATACATTTATATTAGATTAAATGTTAATAAAGTAAAGACGTCACAACGAGTTGTAGAGAATTAGACCCCTAAGTATGACAGAACATGAATGTTAGAAAGAATAGGTATGCAGAAAGAAAGCAGAAGAATGACAGAAGTAGGAAACTTAGATAAGGTTGGAGATAGGATAGCTCGCGGGCCGGGCCGATTGCGCCCGGAGAGGTATAAAAAAAAGCTAGACCACTTGCAAAAAAAAGTAATGGCATACTTTGGTATATTCCATACCTTAGTGTAGTATACTCTTAGTGTACGGTTCCATAACTACTTAGATACCGCAAACAAGTTAGTAATCACAATTTTGTTTCCCTAAAATTTTACGGTTTTGGGATTTTACTTTTACTTGTGATATTAAGATGTCTTCTTGCCAAATGTCATGATGTTGGGCCAACTGGAAGTACCCTAGAGCCCGTTGCGCAAAGTATGAAAATGTGCAGTAACATGGCCGTATATTTTGAATGCGTTGACATAGAAATTTGATTTTTACAACAGTAAGGGACCGTGGACCTGAATTGTTGATATGATGATTTTAGTTTGGAGATAGTTTGGAGAATGGAGAGTGACATAGGTTACTTTTATCGTGGGAAAACCGCTTTTTAACCTGGGAAATTACACTATGTTGTATATTTGAATCCGGTTCCACCGGTCCACCGGCGGTTTCACCCGCGTGTGAAACCGCGGACAACAGCTAGTATTCTATAAAATACCTTTTTTAGTCTTTCTAGTTAGTTACCTACTTTATGTTAACAAAAAGACAATAAAGTGCTCTAGATTTAAGTGGAAAATGAAGTCAACGTGTAGATCGTAACCGTAGCTTCGTTATAGAGAAATGAGAGAAAAAGGTTCATTTAACGCGGCGCCGATGAATCTGACAAAAAACTATGTCCGGGTATATTGGACTGTAAACATACAAACATCTTGAGAAAAACTGCATAAGGCAGTTGTTGCACTATCGGGGATGAGCGACAGGCGAATTATTCGCTCAAGAAACGTACAATACGATGCAGATCCCGCGTGAGTTAGAAAATAGACCTAATAAAAAAAATAATAACTATTTTAGTCGTGTTTATTATTTTTTGTCACACCATGACCACATTTATTTACTGTACTCTCTTCTACCTGCGCAGTTGTAGCGATAAGACCCCCAATTGTAACACTATTCGTTATTATGTTGTACCAATAAAGTGTTTTTTTTTTACCTACAGATAAACTTATTTAGGTTTACATTAAACCAGTCAGCCGAAGTAATCAGGGAAGTGGGCCTAATGTAAATAGGGCCATAGAGATACATTTAATTCATCGCTGGCCGTGAAAACATACAGCGAGCTACTTTTAAAAGATACAAAAATATTGATTATTGCTAAAAAATTTATAGAAATCGAAAACTAAATTTCTACGAGTCAATTTATTATGAATTGTATGGTCAAAACCCATTGTCGCAGTTTCAATTTGAGCGAAAAAATCGCAATCGCTTTCTCGCCGGCGCGGCGGTGGAACAACAGCCTAAACAAAGTGTAGGCTGTTGTTGTTAAGTTTGTTGAGCGCGGCTTAACAAACTTAACAATTTGAGATGTTTTGGTACCTCAGCGTAAATACCACCAAATATGTCAGCATTAGTCGTCCGTTTTAAAGCTAAGCCTGTATTTAATTAGGGGCATTGGGAGGATGAATAAATAACAGGATTATCTCACCATCTCCACGATCCGAGCATCCTCCTTCAGGTCGCCACAATACGGATTTAAATTTACGATTTGTATTCATGCGAGGTTATAAACTTATTCTATAACTTAGGAGGAGAATCAGTCCATAAAATATTACAGATAAACTTTTAAATCGTTTTCAATACAATTTACCCGACGGCGAGCATGAATGATCATGAATGAACTCTCGGGGTTGACGGAATGATGTGGGCGTACTTTTCAGGCATAAGTCCATATTGTAGCGTCCGTGGTCTAGCGGGAATATACCCGGCTTTAAATACGGAGTCCCTGGATCGAATCTCACCATAATGTGGACTTTTCGCCTGGGCACTACCTTGTTTCGGATGGCACGTTAAACTGTAGGTCCCGGCTGTTTCCTATAAGATATGTAGGGGGCAGTCGTTAGGTCATGTCGGAGGCCTTGTAGGAATCTTGGCGACCTGAAACTGACAATATGGGTTGTCCACATAACCCATATGAATTGACTCGAGCAGTGTAATTGAGGTAACCCGTTCTGTTAGAGTATAAATTCAAATTAATTAAATTAAATTGTCCTAATGGAAGGCTAGGTCAGAAGTTCCCGCCACTCACCAAGTGGACTTTTCGCCTGGGCGCTACCGTGTCGCTATAGTTGCCGTAGGTCCCTATGGTTTCCTATAAGATAAGTAGGGGGCAGTCGTTAGTTCATCGGAGGCCTTGTGGGAATCTTGGCGACCTGAAACTCTGACAATAAGGATTATCCACATATGAATTGACTCGAGCGGTGTAATTGGGATAACCCGTTCTGTTAGAGTATAAATTCCAATTATTATTACTTTATAAGATTGAGTTTCATAGGAATTAACATTTAAATGCCATAATATAAGCTATACCTAACAGTAACACCTGTAATTTTGTACGGCTCCGATCGAACAGTAGAATAACAACTAAATGAGAAAGCCTCAGGAACTTTGGTCGTAGATCGTTTTTCACGCACCATCATTGAGACAATCTCGAGATCTCAAACGCGATTACATTTAATTTCAGTGGTCTCTAGTCTCTACGCCTACGGGAACCTATGAACAGAGCATTTAATGGAAGACTACAAATCTATGTTTAACGATGATCGGAACTATCGTAGGTGGAGAAGCATTTTCAGAGAAGAAATTTATTCTACCGCAACTTTTTGATTTAACAAGATAATATTAATCCCACTTTTAATATAAATGCATAAATATCGATTATACCTATGTGTGTGTATTTGTGTATGTTTACTACCTCTGAACGGATTGTGCTGGAATTTTTTTCTAAATAAAATCAATAGACTCACGTTTGACCTCAATCTCGCTTGATGGAAGGCGAAGATGAGGCCTAAGATGGTACACATTTGCCTAGAAGGTGTCTAGGTAGGTGGTAGGTAGGAATTACCAAAAATGTAACCAAACCAAATATTGTAAAACTCGCAGTTGTAAAAATTTGAACCTTAAAAGTTTCTTGTGCGTTCTTCTTGTAGAGGTATATTTCCGAACGCACGGTAGATTCTTAACTAGTTTGATATTATTGATTGACGTTTAAAAATGTCTTTAAAAGACTTATTTAAATAAATTTTCTTTGAGTTTGAGTTTGATTATAACATAACATTACGCCTTTTTTATTGAAGGGTAGGTAGGTGTAGGAGTGGTGTACCCAGGCCTCAGTCCAGCAGGAGTACACCCACTCTGCGCCAGGGATGTTTTATAAGTCCTATGTAATTGGGGGCAAGCCTATTGCCATCTACCGGGCACAGTTCTAGACTCCGCCGTCATTAACAAAATTTCTAATGTAACAATCCAATAACACTTCCTGACCTGAGGATTGAACCCGAGACCTCATAATCGGCGTCCCACTATGGAATGTGCTTAGATGACATAAAAACGGAAATAAAATACGCTAATGTAATAAGCATGTGAGTTGTGAACATGCAAAACAAAAAATATGATTCAAATGAAATCACGCGCACGTATTAAATTCTACAACAATCGTAATGCAATCCAATGGAATGCGATACATAGTTGTAATCTAAACTGGGCATTGTTGTTATACAACCAGCTCAATTTAGAGGGGTAACGCCCTAGATTGTAAACTGTAATGTGTTAGGGCGCTTTCACACATATCCCGTCAATGGACTCTCTTTGTCGGGGAAATGCTTTAAGAATACCACCCCGCGCTCGGGAGACGCTAGATGTACACTGGGACCACAGAACAAACAGATAATAATACTACGCTCTCACTAAAACCCCGAATATTTCTGGCAAGAATGGCTATTGGTGGCAAGAACACCCTGAACCTGCCAGATATAGAGGACAAAGATGCCTGGAAACTTCTGCATGGCCACCAGCCGGCAAAGAAAATTTATTTAAATAACTCTTATAAATACATTTTTAAACGTCAATCTTCTTCTTCTTTGGGTGCCATCTTCTAACGAAGGTTGGCGATCATCATGGCGACTTGGACCTTCGACACAGCAGCTCTAAATAGAGAACGCGTGCTCTTTCCATACCACTGGCGCAGATTTTTAAGCCAAGATCTTCTTCTCCCTGGACTCCTCTTTCCTTGTATCTTTCCCTGTATTATAAGCTGTAACAGGTCATATTTCGACCTACGCATTATGTGGCCAAGATATTCTAACTTCCTTCTCTTTATGGTCTTTATAACTTCAACCGTTTTCCCCATACGTTGCAACACTACTTCATTGCGTATTTTGTCTCTCCAAGATATTCTTAACATTCTTCTGTAAACCCACATTTCGAAAGCTTCGATCTTTTTACACATAGTTTCCGTTAAAGTCCAAGCTTCGACGCCATACAGAAGAATGGAGAAAATGTAGCAGCGTGCAAGACGAGTCCGAAGTTTGATGTTCAAGTTCCTGTCACATAGAATCTTCCTCAAACCGGTGAAGGCACCGCGGGCTTGTTCGATCCTACATCGAACCTCTACACTGTGATCGGCTTGACCATCAACAAAATACCCCAAGTACTTATATCGCTGTACCCTTTCCAGCTTCTGACCTCCACATATTAGGTCGTTGGTAGGTGATGGCAGTTTAGACACGACCATGTACTTAGTCTTCTTAATGTTGATGTTGAGACCATACGTGGCACTAACAGACTGTACTCTATTCAACAGTATCTGCAGGTCATCCAGACTGTCAATAAATAATATCAATAACTACATATAGTATAATAGTACGTAGACTTCTATATAGTAGAATTCTGGAAAAAGAATCTTTAGTTTTTAGTTCCGATTTTTAGGGTCAAAAACATCATGCACAGTGCATGCAAAATTGCAGTAAGTATAATAGTAATAAATCTACCGTTCGTTCGGAAATATACCTCTACAAGAAGAACGCACAAAAAACTTGTAGAGTTTGGAGTTTTTCAACTGCTAGTTTTACAATGTTCGGTAACATTTGCTTGTAAGGTCAGCTTTGAGCTCTACTTATTGGTTAACTTCATAATAGGCCTTCCTTGCTTGATACGTGTGACAACACTATTATGCTTACAATACGTTCTTGTTCTTAGTATTTTCCATAGAGGTCGGCGACTTGTAAACAGACGTGCTCGAGAATACAGAAATAATACGATACGTAACAATATGTGACGTGAAACTGAAAAACTACGTCTGGGCTTGAGAAAAACAACATTTATGAGCTTAAGCTGATGAAAAATTAACCGCGGAGCCGGGATTATTAATTAGTATGTCTGGCGGTGAACTGGTCAATGCCAACTACCTGTAGAAAATATTCTATAAAATTGGAAATATTTGCTATAAATTAAACATTTTGTTTTTGTGTTTTATTTATTTATAAATCATGTCTATTTTATTAATTAGATACTTATGAATTTTTACATCATTGAAATTGCCTATAATTTGAAAACTCCTAGAACACGAATATTTATATTTTTAGGTGCGATATGTTTTTAGTTCCGATTTTTTAGTGTCAAAAACAACATGCACAGTAGAGTAGGGGGCGGTGCACTGTGCATGTTGTTTTTGACACTAAAAAATCGGAACTAAAAACTAAATATTCTTGTTCTAGGAGTTTGCAATGGAGTTCCGAAAAGTAACGCCAAATTCAATAAATTATAATTTGAAACTTAACTCTTAGGGTAAATTTAAACATTTGCGTGACCCGACACTATACCACCATATTTTTTGTTTATCTGAATTATTATTTAACCAAATCAGATTCTTAGGTCAAATCAGAAAGAACGTCGCATCTGCGCGGTTCGAGTGCGTATCGGGTCGGGAGTACGACAAAAGCATACGACCATCGCATACGCTGTCTGTGAATTATTGTCGTTCTACATTCAATATACATATACAAGGACTATACACGCTGTATACTGTCCCGCGCCCGCGTTCCGTCTGCAAAGACCTCTACTTTTCTCCCTTTGTCAGGCGGCATACAATTTGACGATATCATCTATAATCTTTACAAAATTCAATTGATAACACACAATAGTGTCTCCGCTCTCTAAAACCTTTTTAATGTAACAAAAAGGATAATATCGATTCGATCAAATATTACAATATCGATCGAATATAATCGTAATTCGTAATATCGATCAAAGTGAAAATGCAGCGGTGAATTGAAATAATATGAAAGGTAAGAAGCCGGTAAGTGAGATTACGCTTCTCGTGGAAATCGAGAGAATCGTGTTTGTACGTGACCATATTATTGGGTTACCGATTGGATACGGACGGAATGGTGTCTGGAGATCAACGCCATGACGATTATTATTATGGAATAAGAAAGAAAAGGAGTGAAATTCTTCGTGCGACTGGACGAAACTTTTTAAAACCATTTGGTAAAGGAAGAAATTTTTCACTATACTCTTGCTCAAAAAGTCCGTCATTGTTGTCAACTTTTCAAGCTCTAGGGGCTAAAGTTAATTTTCTTTTCATTTTTGTCTATTTCTAGGGACTATATTTTTTGGTGACGCACATATATTAGCCAAAATAGTTTTAAGAAATTAATGATATTATTTTCTCACAATCGTAGTGAAAATTGTGTAACACACGGCGCTAAACACATTATAACTCTGTTTCTATTGACTCCCTCGCTAAAGCTCGACATTTAAACAACCGAGCTATTATACAATGGCTCTCTTTAGCCCCGCGTGTAAAAATCTACTATTACATAGATGGTAATACATAATGTTACGATAGGACATGAAATAAATGCAGGCTACCTAAGCACTTCTTGACCAACCAAAAAGAAACAATACCTACATGTATGTGTCTGTTTGACCTGTGTCATAAGTATGTATAATAATATATCAGTAATCTGGTTACCATAGTACAGGCTTCTAGCCTAGTTTGGGACCAGATTTTTTTTTATTTTTTATTATAATGACAAGACGAGCAAATCAGGTGCCTGATGGTAAGCATCATGATTGCCCATATCACACACAGTGCTACCCAGTGTTTTAAAATTCAAAATTCTGCGCGGCACTGCACTTCGCCTGTTACCCTGAGATATTAGTTGTTGAATCTCAACATGCCCAGTAATTTCGCTGGTAACATTGCCCTTCAGACCGGAACACAGATGATTGTGTGTAGAAGTTGTCCCATATTATTATTATAAATCTTTGTGTATTATTATACGCACTTTTACAAAAACTTATTATATTCTATTTACTAGTAGTAAACGAGGAAAATTGTACAACAATCAGCGTTCTTATAGCATAAATCAATTTCTTAAGTGATTAGCGTAATCCATAACAATTTAATTAGTTATGTTGGTCATTTTGCCAAGCCTTTATGAGCTCTATGGCTTCTTGCCAAGTCTTCTATGTTAGAACCAGAGTAAACGACACCATAATTTAGATAGAGACATCATTCTACGGTCATACTATTATTTATTCTGTGCTACGGTCCCGTCACATATCTTCGACAAAGCCAAACCCTTCTCAACATTGACGCCTACCCATAAACCATAGCTAGAAACGCTTTATGTGACGTATGAGATTCATATAAGCGTTTTATGGCATTCGGAGCTACAATGAAGTCGGGTCATTTCGAACAGAGTGGGCGGTATTGTGGACTGACACTATTTAAAAACATACAGAAGGCAGACTCTCACAAATTAAAAAAAACAAATCACAATACGAATAGGTATTGTACTAGGATTGCAACACAAATAATGTAAAAAACATTATCGAGTGATGGCATAAGAGAGAGTAGGGAGGGGCTATGACCAGCAGTCTGATGAAACGGGCTATGATAATTGTTTGCCTCAAACATGCGCAGGCAGCTACGCGTTCAGGGGTAACATTATAGGTAAAAATGTTTGCGCGTTTAAAATTCAATACTACCCTCGATATTTAGCACTTGCCAATACTTGTGTCAATGTCATGCTAACATGTGCCAGTTGTTTACACGTACGTTTTTCTAATATCGGATATAATTAATCACTTTCGGACCCATGAATGTAATCGCACAACTCATCTTTAAGCAGTAATAAGGCATAGTATTACCACCTTATACAATTAAAAAAATTGCGATATAAAATTTATTTATCATCGTGATTAAATCGGTATAAGCCAATTTCAATTGTTATTAGTCACCGAAATCGACAAGTACGTCTAAATAGTTGCACGTGTATACGTAGTTTTTCTCGTAGAATAAAGTCAGTCTTCTGCACCTTTATAATTCATGCGCAAGAAAAGACTTTCAAGTCTTATACATCCTGAGCCAACTAGTATAAAAGCATTATCATTCTAGTAACAGATGGACTATTCAAACATCCTGTATATGATCATTCCTAGAATGGATGAGATGGTGTAACACAACCTATTTCCATGCGGTTTTCCCGTCGTGACCTGGTATTAACGTAACTATGATACACATGAAGCGACACAGATGCTTAGTGAACTAGTAATTAGAGTAATACGGTTATTAAGCAAACTATCCCTATAAAAAACATTATTTGACAGCCACGTTGGCTCAGATGGTAGTAACTCTGCTTTCTGTGCCGCAGGTTCCGGGTTCGATCCCCGGCCAGGTCAAATGTGCTTTAACATGTCTGTTTATAACCTTATATAAGTATGTATATCAGTCATCCGGTTACCACAGTACAGGCTTCTAGCCTAGTTTGGGGCCAGATGGCCGTGTGTGGAAGTTGTCCCATATTTATTATTATTATTTATTTATTATTAAGTCGCTATACGCTTATAATAAGTATGTATGTATTATTATTAGATTATTATTAAAAGAAATAATGTAATTTTATTGGTAAAGATACATATTTCATAGGTACATATTTAAAGAAAGCTTAATAAATCAAGATTAGGTTTAAATGTAGCGTTAGTTTTCGCGGGACAATAATAAGATGATTGACACCTTTATCAAAATTGGTTGAGTGGTAAATGTGCTACGGTGCATATAAAATATAAAGAAGCTGTGCCCCGCGGTTTCACCCGCGTAGACATCGTTCCCGTAGGAATATGGGAAAAAAAAATACGCCATGTGTCATTTCACGGTCTAAGCTATCTACATAAAAAATTTCAGCTTAATCGGTTCGGTAGTTTTGGCGTGAAAGAGTAACAAACATCCATACATCCATCCATCCATTCTCATAAAATTTTCACATTTATAATATTAGTATGATTTAAAGACGCTACGTTGGCACAAAAATACATAGACTGTTTTATTAACTCTTCAATTTCATTTCAACTGTAGACAGGCAAAAATCAAAAGTTAGCCTGACAGAACATTTCATTTCTATTCGAGTTTTTTCACGTATCTCCTCTATAAATAAAATCTATAACTCCCAATATTTTAAATGGCATCTCATATCGAGATATATAGGATGCCATGGGGTCCCGAACAATGGATCGCGGTAGGAGCCGAGGGGGTGGGAGAGGGGAGAGCTAGCTCGCGCCATTGTCGCGAGGTGTCGGCAGCGCGGCGGTACCCGACAGGGAAAAAAGAACACGAGCTTTCGACTGGGCTTACGACTTACGACGCGCTTTTAGGGCTGCCACTCTGCCACTGTTTCCGTATAGATATTTTAATTTTAAATCCCGCCCGCCAATCGTGGCGAATATTGGCAACACCAGCAGGCCCAGACGGAGATGGTGGGATGACATACACTCACGCCTTTTTCCCGAAAGGGTAGGCAGAGGTGTGTACCCAGGACTCAGTCCCATAGTAGATACAATTACAGTAGTAGATACAAGATTAATTTCGTTAAGTTGTCCCAATGACCCGAATTTGTTTTGGGTCTAATCGACGAGAGTCTGATTTTATTAGCTAGGATGGGAGGAGTCTTGATATGTTTTAAAACCGTCCACCGCGGCAAAACGCGATATATATGCTCGCTATAATATAATATTACATACAGATATTTAGAGTAACATTTAGATTAGAATAGGTACCTATATAATATAGATTTATTCTTAGAAAATCAATAATAATTATACCTCATCGATATCATATTCGACTGACCTGTTTATATTTTTCAAATCTATACTAATATTATAAAGAGAGAAACTTTGTTTTTTTGATTTTTTGTTTTTTTGTTTGTAACGAATAGGCTCCGAAACTACTGGACCGATTTTAAAAATTCTTTCACTTATGGATAGCTTAATTCAGTGTGAGTGACATAGGCTATATGAGATTTTGAAAAAAATAGGGATCCGTAAGAAAACAGCAATATTGTGAACCAAGGTGCCACATAATATAATTACCATATTCATAAATTTGTGTGCGCTGTGAAATCCATTGATGTTAGAATAATATAATGTACTAGGGGTTTGTAGTACTTATCAATATCTACAAAATAGTCCACGGAAATTTTATCCATCTATATTGGTTTAGTCACAATAATCGAAACAGACATTATATGCATGCGCTGTGAAAAGTATTGGTGGTAGAATAAAATAATGTACTAGGGGTTTGTAGTAATTATCAATGCCTACAAAACAGTATACATAGATTATATCCATCTTTTTTGGTTTAGTCAAAATAATCGAAGCAGTGATTATTTTTCATGCGGTGTGAAAACTATTGGTGGTAGAGTGAAGTAATGTACTAGGGGTTTGTAGTACATAACAATACCTACAAAACAGTATACAATAGATTATATCCATCTTTTTTGGTTTAGTCACAATAATCGAAGCAATGATTATTTTTCATGCGGTGTGAAAACTATCGGTGGTAGATTAAAGTAATGTACTAGAGGTTTGTAGTAATTATCAATATTTACAAAACAGTATACATAGATTATATCCATCTTCTTTGGTTTAGTCACAATAATCGAAGCAGTGATTATTTTTCATGCGGTGTGAAAACTATTGGTGATAGATTAAAGTAATGTACTAGGGGTTTGTAGTACTTATCAATATCTTCAAAATAGCCCACGATAAATTTATACATGTGTTAAGGTTTGGTCATTGTAACAGAAATAGTCATTAATTTGCGTGCGCTGCGGGGTTATATCTATTAAAATACAATGTATCACGAATTTACTACTGTTAAACGTTCACTATACCTACTTCTGCTACCGTGCGAAGCCGGGGCGGGCCGCTAGTACATAATATTAATGATGTCCAGGTTACGTTTCACGCTTTTTCTATGCAATGACTGGTTTGTAATTTAAAATTATTCGCACCAAATATATTTTATCTCACACCAATTACCATTCGCTAAAACATATGATCAACTTTAAACAGATATTTTTTTTACTGCCATAAACGTAATAGTGCCGTACAAACTATTTTTTTAAATAAAGCTTATTTGACTGAATTCCCCATACAAACGTAATAGTCAAATCATTTGAAATCAGAGCATATTTCTAACATTTAATGACGTTATTCGGTAAGACACTAGTTATCTAGGTTCCAAATCATATTTTAGTATAAAATTCTTATAATTTGGAGTTATATTTGAAAATATCTATATTTTGGTTTTTATCATATTTAAGTCCAAATTAATGGTCACCGCCTCTTTACTTAACACTAACAAATTTTTCGTAATCATATGAAATAAGATTCGTTCAATAAAATACGATATACATAATTCAATAGTAAGTAATCAACATTCCTAGAGAACAATAGAATTAAATGGAATGGCAGAACGTGGTCTCGACCGTTCAAGTTATAGACTGGTTTAGATTGAACTCTGACACCATCCTAATCAATTTTATCGAGTCACGTGGCTAAATGCCTTTTGGAAAACTTTCCCGGCGCCAAGTTTATTTGAATTTAAAAACAAATTAATAGCCTAATTTTTGTTAGTTGTCTGTTATTTCATTGATACCATAAAATTTGATATTTTTAATGGTAAACATCGCCCTCTATTTTATTTCTTTATATCTTGATTTGTATTTATTGTTTAAAATTATTAAATAATCCTGTTTTTTACCATGATTAAATTGTCTTCGATCTTATAAAGGCGGCAAGAACACGCTGAATGCAAGCCGCTTACAGTCGGAAGAGATGGAAATCTTTGGGGGAGGCCTATGTTCAGCAGTGGACATCCTGCGGCTGAGATGATGATGAAATTGTCTCGGTGTAAACCGTATCTTATTTAATATCGATACAGTCATCTTTTACTTTTAAGTTTAAAGTAAATTATAAGCTAGGTAAACTATTTAATAGGTCATAAAAAAAACAAGATCCAATTTTTTTAAGTGACAGCCCTGGCGTGCATCCCTGCTATTGTTATTACAAAATGACCCATCTCAATGTCGATGGATTCTCAGAACGTTGCTTAGCGGCTGCAACATTTACAGCACAGAGAGTATAGAAGATTTGTACAAATTGGTTTATGCTTGTCATACTGGCGAAATGTGGGTGTATCTGCTATGGGACTGAGTCCTGGGTACACCTCTGCCTACCCCTTCGGGAAAAAGGCGTGAATGTATGTAT
The DNA here is from genome assembly GCA_947063395.1 of Hemistola chrysoprasaria. Lineage (NCBI taxonomy): Eukaryota > Metazoa > Arthropoda > Insecta > Lepidoptera > Geometridae > Hemistola > Hemistola chrysoprasaria. The sequence continues at coordinate 1,170,484 of OX346724.1, forward strand.
GGTTTATGATTGTAGATCCCTTTTATTGTCGTGTGAAGGCCGTCAAGAATATTGAAAAAAAAGATTAATATCCTATTAATATGCTTTTTTAGAGAAATTCATTAAATTAGGATTTAGGGAAATTTATTAAATTAGGTAGGTAGAAGGCGGTGCTATGTGTCGGAATACACGGGAAGGCTTGATAAGTACGAAATGTTATTTAACTTTCATATTCACATTTTTCTTTTAGGACACCCAATGTTCTAATGTGTTTTCTTATATTCTATTAATTAAAATTAGCCAAAATATTACTTTTTATCCCGATATTCCTACAACAAAGGAACAAAGACTACGCGGGATTACACAGCTAGTATTAAATAAGCCTTTTTGGGAGTTTAAAATGTACGCAAATCGCTAAAAGTTGTTTCTTAATAATTATTATCATTAGCAGATTACACAAAGTAGAAACATTGTAGAAATGAATATACATAATAACATTTGTTTACTTTTACTAGCTGTTGCCCGAGGTTTCACCCGCGTGGATTCAAAAATGTCACTCTCCAGCCTCCAAACTATCTCCAAACAAAAACACTTTCGCATTTATAATATTAGCATGGATTACATCATTTCTCAAAAACAGTGTCATATTAATAATAAATCATAAGAATTCAATTTAAAACTCCAAGTAATATTATGATAATATTAAGAAATTTATTGTTACAATAGAACACAGATATATCAAGTAAACTTAGGTACTGTTTGACAAAGTATATAATTTTACCTGGCCATATATTATGACATAAGCGTGTATAACAGTTTTATAAAGGGCTTATTTCTGACACCTCAGATGAAACATGGCGCATAACGAATGCGTACGCGCATCGTATCGTGAACCCACCAAATTAGGGTTTTAAATTGGGTTCGGATGATTTATTGTATGACACTATATCAAAGAATTGATACTTATTCTGTAGGTAAATCCTCATTTTATTCCGTAACATAACATCACGCCTTTTTTCCAAAGAGGTAGAGTAGTAGGTAGAGGTGTACCCAGGACTCAGTCCCATAGTAGGTACACCCACACCCACATATCGCCAATATGTTAATGGTCCCATGTAATAACGGGAGAGCCTAGTGTCATTTACCAGGCACAGTTCCAGACTCCAGGATGTCATTGATATACCTACTTCCTAATGCAAAAATTCAATTTTTGGCTGACCATGGAATCGAACCCGTGGCCCGTGGCTCATGATCGCCAGAAGAGCTTGCGCCCACTACGCCACCGAGGCAGTCCTGCCCCTGTATGTAGTAAATAAAAAATATGTTTACCTAGCTTATTTTAATAGAAAAATATTTTAGTAAGTTTGAATTGTTGACTGCCTCGGTGGCGTAATGGGCACAAGCTTGACTGCCGATCATGAGATTCCACGTTCAATCCCCAGGTTAGGATTTGTTATTGAATTTTTCACTAGGAATAATATCATTCCTATATATTGAGATCAACGAGAGCCTGGAGTGTGGAACTGTGCCCGGTAGGTGGCAATAGGCTCGCCTACTATATCATGGGACCAATAACATACTGGCGATATGTGGGTGCGGGTGTGCCTACTATGGGACTGAGTTCTAGATACACTAACATTACCCGCCCATATAACATCTACCCCTTTGGGAAAAAGGCGTGATGTTATGTTTTGAATTGTATATGTAGCATCTTCAGTGGATAAGGTTCCTTCTAGTTCCTAGTTGCAAAGATATTAATAACTTAGAAGCATTTATAATTTATATCGATTTGAAACTCTCTTCTATTGATTAGAGATAGTTGACCGGTTGACAATGATTTGTGTTTATTTTCTTAACCTCCCTTTCTCATCCCGTGGGAGCTGTGAAACCCGGCAGAGGGACATATTCTGAGAGTGGGAAGCAGCAGATCAATGATTTTACTTATAAATTACTTATTAATTATTATTTTTTTTGTAGTGGTAGGCCTCTTTTGCGGGGGCCGCCTGGGGAAGTATCACACCTTTGCCAGTTATTCATCCGCCAAGCAGTAATGTGCAAATATTACTGTGTTCCGGTATGAAGGGCAATGTTACCAGCGAAATTACTGGGCATGATGAGATTCAACAACTCATATCTCAGGGTGACAGGCGCAGTGCAGTGCCGCGCAGAATTTGAATTTTAAAACACTGGGTGGCACTGTGTCTGATATGGGCAATCATGATGCTTACCATCAGGCACCTGATTTGCTCGTCTTGTCATTCACTATCATAAAAAAAAAAAAAAAAAAAAAAAAAAAACCTGATTTAATACCATTTATGTACCTTATTTAAGAAAATATGACAATAAAAGATTTTTCGTTCAGTTTTCCTTCACATATCAAGCTATAATTTATAGATACTAGCTGACCCGGCGAACTTCGTACCGCCATATTTTATTTCTCTAATCGCAACTGAGGAAATAAAACCCTTCCGGTAAAATCGAATTACCTAAATTTAAAATAAAACTGGAGTACTCAATTGAAAAATTCATATTCTTGTTCAAAATGCGTGGAGATTTTACAGAGACTATCACTTTCCGGGAGATACCTAGTATTAATTCACTCGTTTAAAAAGGAACTGAACTGCGGTGACACTCGGCGCCAGTATTTATACCTGAACCTTGAATTTCCCGAACGTTCGCATGCTTCGAGAAGAATCGATTGTTCGAAATAGTGGGGCTCGATGGTTCGAGAGGGAGCTTTGTTTACGCTCAGAGGAGGTATAGAGAACGAATGAGATACCAAAGCTTTGGACATTCAAACCAGAGATGGAGACTCGATAGAATTTGATGGCCAGATCTTGAAACTTTGATTAAAATTTGGCGCCAAGACTTTAATAATTCTCTAACAAAAATAGTACAATTTTTTTTGTTATCAATGGTAATAATATTGTAACATATGCAGTATAATTAAAAAAATATCAGTCACAAACCATTAAAATAATACGGTTATATCGTGTGCATAAATAAATATAACGTGAAATAAAGTAATAGAATTTATATTCTAAGAAACAGAACACAGCGCCATCTATTGGGTGTATTTGCAACCTAGATGTCAAACAATATTGAAGAATTTTATCGATGAATCAACGTACACCGCCATCTATGAGAACTTCATAAAACTAAACAGTAAAACATTTTATTCGTTTACATTCACGACATAAGCGAATAATTGAGATGATAACTATCCTATCCAGTAAGTTAGACCAAAATACGGGTACATGTGAAATTTGATTGAAATCGGTTCAGTAGTTTTGTAGTTTATTCGGGACAAACATCGTGACACAAGATTTTTATATATATAAGATGGTTATGTTATTTTTTTTGATAGGGTAGTAGTTATTGATACCAACTGTCAGAGAAGAAATAAAAGCCAGGCTTAAATCATACGCCATTCGCATGAACCGCCATCCAAACAAACTGACAAGTGATCTTAAGAATCCCAGCACAATCACATTCTCAAGAATTAGGAGAAGAGCTCCGCAAGACATAATAAAGCATTAAGAAATATTAGTTGGGTGGGCCACTGGGCGCATACCACTCACGACATGCTCCGCAGATACCCAAACTCTCGCTCAATGCCTATTAGGCAGATTGCAAGAAGCATAAAGTATAAAAAAAAAATTATAGGGTTCTTTGAAGGCACTGCCTTCGAAAAACACTACAGAAAGCACCATAAAAAATATTCAGTCTACAGCAGGTCACTATCAGCCTTAAAAGCATTTGTCCGCACCCTTGAACCTGAATTCGCCCTGTAGATTCAGCCACCTCAAATTGATTACGTAGGTATTTATTAATGTTGAGGCTGTATATTCAATTGCTACAAAAAACTACTAACGACATCTGTTGATAAATATCTAAATAAAATATTTCTGTCCATAACATCGTTGGAATTAATGAATAATACACAAGAACGTAGATTTATTTACGTAGAAATTTAGTTTTAAATCCTGGAAAAAAACATTAGGTCATAGTAAAATGCGATTTCACCAAAATTGACAGACAGGATCGTAGGAACCTCTTTTAGTAGGATAACTACTTTTACGATTATAACCGAATTTATGGAGAGTTCAGTATATTAAGCTTTAGTACAAGCATTAATATATTTTTTAAACTATCAAATATACAACACTGTAATGTAAACGATAATAATCCAAAGGTTTATGATGCTCTTGATCCATAACATCTGACTTCAAGGATCCTGAAGTCTAATGTAGTATTACGTTGAGAGAATAAATAGTAGGTTGTTGTTATTGTACATGTTATCTGGATATTACTTACCCATTTTCAGCTAAAAACACTAGCAAAATCCACTCCAAAAGGTATTTTTCACGGAAAAACACTAGCACACAAACATCACAAAACATCTGCCATTTTGCTTTTTCAGTAGAACTGTTGCCAGAGTAAAAAATAATTCAAATTCGTTCAAAAAATTTGGATTTCAAAGGGAAGCGTAGATGTATTTCATTCTCCATCCACGAAGAGAAGTCGTGAACTTTGTTTAGATGTAATAAAATTAATTTTATATTTCAAAACGTTATAGTTTTGACTATTACAAGGTGGAAGTCACACATTTTATCAAAACTATTTCACTACACTAAAACAGAGCTCCTGAGTAGAAATTTTCTGCTATAACTTCACTTATAAGACCCCGTGTAGATGAAATTTAAACCTTTATTAGACGTACGTTTCGTTTAAAATCGTATTAAAACCGGTTTAATATAATCTGTGATACTGTGTCAGAAGACGGTGTTGCTAGTTTCGTCACTGTTTTTCTTTTTCTGTCAGGAGTTGTCAAAAAGGTTGGAATTTGTGTGTTCAGTGCAATAATTATTAAAATCTGTGATAATCCTTCGTCAATGAAATTAAAACATTAAATGGAATAGTGTTTACCGTAGTTTGAACCCGGTAGTTTATAATTTCTTTCATATTTCAGCTCCGAAATGGTGCAGCGGCTTACGTTCAGACGACGACTGTCGTACAATACTAAGTCAAATCAGAGAAGAATGTAAGTAAATCTTATGAATTTTTGAGATATGTGTACCTGTTCCTGTTTGCCAGATACACCCTCACACAACCCTAACAGTGATTTTCCTATGTGGTTTCAATTGCGAGGAAAACTGCGGTTTAATAATATAACCTCAAACTTTCTAAACCCATTGGCATAATACTCATATTATGTTCTAAATAACTCATAAAAAGACCTTTTTATACTATGTAATTTTAATTATTCTCAGTATATATAGCTAGAGACACTGAAAAATAATGTTAGTGTAGAAGTAACAACAATGACAAACATACCTTAACTTTTATTATTACCTCTATTACCTGCAACTGACCCTTAAAAATTATACCTAGTACCTAAACTCGTCGTCTCAGCCGTAGTAAGTCACTGCTGGTCCTAGGCCTCCCTCATTGAGGAGTTTTGCTATTACTCGGCACGTTTGGCAAGCTGGTTGGCATGCACAGTTCAATGTTTTATGAAGAGGATGCTGCTGACCGTCCTCTTCACCTGATAACCTTAACTCTTACGACAACATGGGGGTGGAGGAGGGTCCTTTTCTGCACTTAGACTCTTATCTGGTCCTTTGTACGTGAGTTCCTGGCCTGGATATAGCCAGCCTAACTCCCCCCAGAAGCTCAGAAGCTTCCTGGGAACGATGCAGGCTTCGCAGAGTAACCTCACTGTTCCGAGGATTTGTACATGTTGAAGGGCTACTGCCTTATATTCCAGGACTGTGGGCAACCGTTACGTCCATCTCGAAACAGCCTCTGCATAGAGGACTGTCTTGAAGGGTGGGGCACTATTGCACGTTCTGCCATGGCACTAGGACATTGCCTAGGACTAGGTAAAGAGGTGAATAACAGATAGATACAAGGCTTGCACCATTATTTTAAGTAGCCCGTATTCAGTTTTCCTTTTTTTTTTATGGTAGTGCGTAACAAGACGAGCAAATCCGGTGCTTGATGGTAAGCATCATGATTGCCCATATCAGACAGTGCTACCCAGTGTTTTAAAATTAAAAATTCTGCACAGCACTGCACTGCGCCTGTCACCCTGAGATATGAGTTGTTGAATCTCATCATGCCCAGTAATTTCCCTGGTAACATTGCCCTTCATAACGGAACACAGTAATGTTTGCACATTACTGCTTGGCGGATGAATAACTGGCAAAGATGTGGTACTTCCCCAGGCGGCCCCCTGCAAAAGAGGCCTACCACTACAAAACAACACAAACATCAAATGATACACTTAAAATAGCAGTTCTGGTCCACCACAGGCAATCCTAAGCACATTAATTATTGTTTTATTAATTTTTACAGAGTAAGAACACCCGGTGGCCGTCTGGTCTATCAGTATGTCAAAAAACCCAAGAAGATCCCGAGGTGTGGCCAGTGCAAGAGCAAACTCCGTGGAATCCAGCCTGCCAGGCCAGCTGAGCGTTCCCGCCTATGCTACAGGAAGAAGACAGTAAAACGTGTATATGGAGGAGTCCTCTGCCACAAATGCGTCAAACAACGTATTGTCAGAGCCTTCCTTATTGAGGAACAGAAGATTGTGAAGGTTCTCAAAGCACAGCAAGCTGGTGTAAAGGCTGGTGGTGGCAAGAAATCTGCAAAGTAAATGCTAGGCTAAAATAAATTGTAAAAAATCTATAAGTACTTGTTTGATTTGTCCTACAATAATGAAAAAGATAAAAAGTAATGTTTTTAAAGCCGAAGTTCAAGTTCCCGTGGGAATATCAGGGAAAAAAGTACCCCAGGGACTTACATTCCAGATTCCAGCCTAATCGGTTCAGTAGTTGGCGTGAAAGAGTAACAAACATCCATTTTAGTAAGAAAGCTATTCAACCTCATTGATCCATTCTCACAACTTTCACATTTATAATGTTACTTAGCTGTGCCCCGCGTTCATCGTTCCCATGGGAATATCGGGGAAAAAATACCGCATGTGTTATTTCAGGGTCTAAGCTACACATACCAAATTTCAGCCTAATCGGTTGTGGTTTTGGCGTGAAAGAGTAACAAATATCCAGCCTCACAAACTTTCGCATTTAAAATAAAAGTAGGAAGGATTAACCCTTTACCGCATGGAATTTTTAAATCCGTCCAAATTAATATAATATGTCATATTATCTTGCCTCTAAAGGTATCCTGAAAAATACTAAAAAAAATTTGAGAAAATCTCGCTGTTCCACATGTGGAACAACATGCAATCATGGTAATCTCGTAAGCCCTTCCATATTTGGAACAATATGCAGTTTCACTCAGTGTATATTATATATTTATTTATTATTCATTTTTTTTCTTTTTATATATTATTATTGTATAGTATATCATTGCAATATAATATAGCTATCGTTAGGTGTAGAAGGCAATAGAAGGGTATAGAATAAAACATCGAATGTATATAGTAAAAGGCATCGATATTATTGTTAAAGGTTTAACAGTTAATTACAACATGAAAATTCTGAAAATAGCAAGCATATTTAGTGCAGTATAAGTAAGACTTTTGCCCACAGTTTTTGCAACGCTGAAGGTCATTTTTCCAACTAGGCCAGTGCCGAATCTCCTCTTCAGCCACTTATCGAGGCAGCTCTAATCGCCGCCGTTTGTATCACCTGGTAATAAAACAAGTTACAAAGTGAACATTATGTATTGTAACAATTTGCACCTAAAAATTCCTCGACCACATCATCACTTACCAACAGGTGTGATAGTGGTCAAATGCTAGCCAAATAAAAATAAGAAAAAAAAACAAATAGGCCAAATAAATAATCAAAACAAACAGTATGCCAAATACATAAATATTTCGAAAATAACAGCAGAATAATAGTAATATTATAATAAATTATAATGTACTAAGTGCATGCTGTTCCATTTTTGCCCAAACGTACATAGAACCACTACTTCATAATGTTCCATATTTGTCTCGTCCAAATAACCATTAGCGCATGATGTTCCACATTAGGAACAAGTTTGAGTCTGTTTATTTACTAGGATACAATTGATAAAACTTACGTGTTATGCCATAAAATCTTTCGAGATACATTTAAGTTTTGTTTAAAACGAATTTTGTATTTTTATTCGCATTAAATCGCACGAAAATCACAGGCAACAACGACTCAACCAGACACTTCGCACAAAATGGCCTTCGGACGCAGTCTGACACTGAAATATAGAACCATAGACAACATAAAGAATCACCATTGCTGTTTAACGTTCGGATACACACTAGTAGACAATTATACTTCTAATCACGGCAATCAGATGTTTCTAGTTGGATATTTTACAAGTTTACGAAGTGTTCCAAATCTGGCACGAGATGCGGTAAAGGGTTAACAGAATGTAGCAAATGGGTAACCGTAACTGAGAACATATGATTTCAGTCTATAGTTTTTGCTTTATCTGTGGTTGTGCTTTCCTCTGACTTTGACAGCTGTCAGTCTGGTGAAGGTTGTCATTTACATTTTAATTTTTTGTTTTTTGTAGTTTCTGTTAAGCAACGTACGTACGTAGTACGTAGTACTAATTATAGTGATCTGTGCTGCTAAGGGCAAGGAGTCAAGGAGTAAAAAATCGTTTTGTGATTTGTGTAAATTAAAATATATTCTACCTTAGGAATTAATTAAAACTTATCTGTGATAAAGTTATAATTTCATTACGTAAACATGTCGAATCCGTGGAAAAAAGTCCCTACAGACGTAGATGTGCAAAACCTATCGGATATCATGTCTGAGGAATTAGCACGAGGACTCCAAGTAAAGGAGGAAATCAAGTTCGCGGAGGAGTTATCAGACCAGCACGTGACCGCGGCTGATATACCTCCGGAGTTGGTGAAACAAGTCGAAGATTCTAACCTGAATAGTTACTGTGACTCAGATTCAATCATTGCGAAAGTTTTGCAATGTCAATTCGATAAGGAGTACGACGATGAACTGAAGCGAGTGGAGAAGAAGCGCAATGGGGACGCAAAAGTATCCGTGTCGTATGAGAACTACCGTCACGTTCCCGACCATTTAGTTTACGAGTCGGATTCCGATGATGAAGATCTGGACAGAATCGGTAAGAAGGATTGGGACAGGTTTGAAACCAACGAGAAAGAGTTTGCCAGTTTACCCAAAAGAGGTTTTATTATGAAAGATGGGGAGATGGTCACTAAACACGACAGTGTGATTAATGCCAGGAGGAATGCCTGTAAAGTCATGGCGTTCCCTCCTGAAGTTTGCACGGGCGATGGAGCCGGATTTGACATGAAACTGTCGAACTCTGTGTTCAACCACTTGAGAGAGCAAACGAAACATCATCAAACACGTAAAAACAAAATGTTGGATAGAAAGGAAAGCCATGCCACTGCCGAAATGGGCCTGGATGAGCCAACTCGTCTAATCCTATTCAAACTTATAAACAATGGTGTTTTGGAAGATATAAACGGAGTAATATCAACAGGGAAAGAATCAGTTGTACTCCATGCTCACGGAGACACATCTTTCCCTGATTTTGCAGTACCCAAAGAGTGTGCAATCAAAGTGTTCAAAACAACTTTGAATGAGTTCAAAACTCGCGATAAATACATCGAGGCTGATTATAGATTTAAAGACCGGTTCTCGAAGCAAAATCCACGTAAGATTGTCCATATGTGGGCAGAGAAAGAGATGCACAATATGATGAGATTACAGAAGATTGGTCTGAATTGTCCTGATATGGTGTGCTTGAAAAAGCATATTTTGCTCATGTCTTTTATTGGTAGGGACAATAAACCAGCACCAAAACTCCGTGACGTTATTCTGAAGCCTGAGAAATGGCAAAGTGTTTATAATGAAGTAGAGGCGGCCATGCATAAGATGTATAATGTGGGTCATCTTATTCATGCAGACTTGTCAGAATATAATATACTTTGGTGGGAGAATAAATGCTGGTTCATTGACGTTTCTCAGTCGGTGCAGCCTGATCATCCTAATGGGTTGGAGTTCCTTTTGAGAGACTGCAGGAATATTGCTAATGTAAGTAAACTACCTATCTAATAACATAACATAATTTTTAAGGTCCCATGTGTAACAGGAGTAGCAGCATACGGGGCACAGTACCTTGGAACCCCAGGGTAGCTCATGAAGATTGTCAGCAACCTGAAAGGGCTGAAATTCTTCGGGAGAGCTAGGGTGGCTCGAGTGAAGAATCACACCTTACCCACTCACAAGATAGGCGCAGGCTTCAAGTTGTTAATGGTCCCATATAATAGGCGGCGACCCTATTGCCGTCTATTGGGCGACAGTTCCCGAATCCAGGCTGTCAAATCTTTAAAAATCCAATACCACTGAATTTTACAAATACATTGTTACAATACAAGTTATTGGAATATTGGTAAAAAAAATTATCTATTCCAAAAATTAATAAAAAAAACTACAGGAAATTATAGTTTGTTAGCAAATAGAAAATCATACCTTTCTGCATAAGTTTTGTGAGTATTGAATAAACCTTGTGTAATATTGTAATTGTATCATTATAATTTTGTTTTTGTTTCAGTTCTTTGAAAAGAAGGGTGTCCAAGACATGAAGTCAGCTGATGACTTATTCAAGTCAATCACAGGCTTTGAAGAAGTTGATGTCAATTTGTTGGAAGGGGTGCATACTACATATAATTCATTATCGTCAAGATTTGAAATTGCCTTGGATGACAACAGAAATACCAGTTATCCCTTCGAATACTGCTGGCAGAAGACTAATGAAAAAGCTAAGAGTGATAAGAGTGGTGATGATGATGATGATGATGAAGAAAATGATGATGAATTTGAGGAAATGTGGACACATTCTATTAAAACTAAAGTTGACACTGCCACTAACTTCGGTAATGAACTTTCATCACCATCATCTTCAATTGATAAATCTGAAAATGTTAAGGTGGTTGACAAAAAGGTCAATTTTGCAAACGAGATTAACATTAATCTTGAGCAAAAACAAGATATAGGCAGTAGAAGTATTCAGAAAAAGTCTTAATCGCCAATTCTACCAATGTAGTGAAGGAAATAATTAAAAGTCGTCAGATTTACATTTTCTATGATGAAAAAAATTACAAAAAAATCTGGGTGTTCAATGTATATCAGAAAATGTTTTATTGCAATAAAGTAATCAATGTTATAACTTGTTTAACTTTAATAAAATGACTGAGAGACTAGATCCATTCTGCAGTATATGTAAATAACATCTCCATTTCATAAATTTTCTTCATTACAAACTTTCACAACAAATTACGATAGTTAATCACAATAAAATACTTATAAACAATGAAGAGTTCATTCCTCTCTGTATGCTGTAGTTCAGTGTCTGTAGTTCTCTTTAGTCTGTAGGCTCTACATGAGTGTCCTACCATGGGGAGATGGTCCGGCGCACTTCACTTGATACCGAAGATATACCACATAAATTGTAGCTTAAAGTCTATGTTGTTTTGTAAGAGACAACAGTTCATTACTCTCCTGACCCAGTAGGCTTAACTCTTCACAAGAGAGTGTCCTGTTGTGGTGAGATAAGCTGGCGCCCTTCACTTGTTATAGCTACCATGTCGATAGTTCTTTGGGACTGTAGCTTTATGTATATTGTTAGCTCATTACTCTCCTTAGCCAATAGGCTACTCAAGAGAGCGTCCTGACGAGGGGAAATAGCCGGCGCGCTTCGCTCGTCGCGAGGTTAGCGATATCACTGCCTGACGTTGATTGTACCTTCTATGGAATGTAGCTTGAAGTTTTGAAGTCTTTTATTATTATGTAAGCGACAATAGTTCATTCCTCTCCTGAGCCAGCAGGCTACACAAGAGAGCGTCCTGTCGCGGGGAGATAAGCCGTCGCGCTTCGCTGATCGCAGCAGTTAGCGATACTACGTCGCCTGACGTCGATTGTACTATGGATTGTAGCTTGAGGAGTAGGTCTGTGTTGAGAGGTAGCACTGGAAATAAAATATAGCCTTTATAACTAAAACCTTCTTAGACTAAAACTGAAATGTAGCTTATTATGTCATCAGCATATTTTGGTCTGGCTATAGATTGACTGCTTTCTGGGTTATCTTTCTCAACATCGCCCGGTGTTGCAAATAATATTGCATAATAATGAATCAATAACAATCCAATGCCATTCTTCTACTAGCGATCTAGCTTGTCCCTCCATCATCTGTTCTTTGATAAATTAGCATTATTATTAGGTGTGTCTGATCAATAGTAGCTATTTACATTTTGATGAAACAATTATATGTCAAAATTGCATAATTGAAGTTTCTCCATTAATTTCCCGCCGTTATCGCACACTAGGTATATTCGGGAGCAGCACGTCGACTTCCGCCATTCTATCAACCGTCATCTCAGCACTCGCTCCTCGAACATGCATATTATCTTCATTCACACAGTTCATGCAGGTCTGAACAAAGTCTGAAAGTTGCACCAATGAAGTTGAATAGAAGTGGTTATGTGAGGAGGGAATATCTTAGAAAGACCTGGATGAACTGTGTGAGTGAGGATATATGAGTGAGAGAGTGAGTGCAGAGATGACTGATAATAGACTGGAGGCGGAGGAGGACGAGCTTTGCCAATCCCACCACTGGAATAAGGGCACGAAGGTGATGAAGAACACTTACAATCAGTTTCCGTGTCATTAATGAGATCAGCAAAGAGCTGCTTCAATGATGCAGGCTTGTTTTCCTCTGATGGCTTCACCAGTAGAGTTAAAAGGATTCTGTCTATTTGGATCCTGTAATATCATATTATAAATTATGTGTGGTAGTTTTGTTTAGGGTCAAGACAGAGAATAAAATCCTAAATAGACTACATGAGTGTTCGTTGTTCACATATCAAGAAGTTGTTAAAAGTGTCTCTTATTGATAACCTAAAATAACTCCGAGGATCAAATTGGTAATAAAAAGTTTCCATAAGACTTTCCTATGAAAAACATTCCTTTTTAATCACTAAAAGAATGTAATGTTATTTCATTGTGTGTGGTGTACAATAAAGGTATCATCTATCTATCTATATGAAAAATGATAACCACATAAAATCTCTTGCATAGTTTATAAGATCTAAGCATAAAGATGGTGGGAAATGACTTAATCCTAATATACTATTTTGTAAGGCGAAAGTTTGTAAGTATGGATGTATGTATGGATGTTTGTTACTCTTTCACGCCAAAACTACTGAACCGATTGGGCTGAAATTTGGTACGTAAGTAGCTTAGACCCTGGAATAACACATAGGGTACTTTTTATCCCGATATTCCCACGGGAACGAAGACTACGCGGGTGAAACCGCGGGTCACAGCTAGTTTTGTATAAATGGAGATAAGAAATCAAAATAAACTTACTCAGCTAAAATATCTTCAGGCAGGCTTATGTTGGAGTCAGCTACGGCATTTGCTGTTTCCAGTGCTAAATCATATTTCTCTGTAAATTCATTAAAATCAATTGGTTACTATGTAAAAAGATATGCATATAAAGGCACAGTTTTAGGCGATACTTAAAACAATCTGAATTAAAAGCTATTATAAATCTCAACTCGGACTGCCTCGGTGGCGTAGTGGGCGCATGCTCGACTGCCAATCAAGAGGTCCCGGGTTCGATCCCCAGGTCAGGCATAGTGTTAAATATTGGATTTTTCCATTAGGAATTATCTCAATAGCTGCCTGGAGTCTGGAACTGTGCCCGGTATATGGCAATAGGCTCGCCCCCTATTACATGGGACCAATAACATACTGGCGAAATGTGAGTGTATCTACTATGGGACTGAGTCCTGGGTACACCTCTGCCTACCCCTTCGGGAAAAAGGCGTGAATGTATGTTATGTTTATAAATCTCAAATCAGTACAATGTAAAAAAGGTTACATTTGTAACAGGTAAACACAATGCCAGCGTATTCCAAGTTTTGTTCATTTTTTTTGTGTGTATTTATGTTCCGGTTTCACACTAAAACTACTGAACCGATTGTACTGCAATTTGGTATTTAGATAAGTTCCAAGTTTCAGTAAGCTCCCGAATGGAAACTATGGACTGACATTTGTAGTGTAGAACATCCACCCACAAGGTGGACAATATTAAATATTATAGAGATAAAATAATATAGATTTTTACCACAGCCAATCTGCAGATTCAGCGTATGCCTCAAACACATAATCCTCATAGTGTCCTCAGTAACATTATGTAAAGCTTGTTCATAATACGAGAGGGCTTCAGCCTTATGGTTGAGGCAGACCAAGTCGTTTGCTAGTTCCATCAGTATAGAGGTCCTTAATGAGGACTTCTCTGGGTATTTGTGAAGAGCTTGAATAAAGCATCCTATTGAAGCCTAGAAACAATTATTATTGGATTAATTTTAAATACCAAAATACTTTTATATTATATACCGAATTCACAATTCAGCCAGATTACTGGTTTACATAAATACCTCCAAGTTTTCTCTATCTGGGCTATAAAACTTCAGTGAATTCAGTTTCTTCTCAGCTTTCATGAACTGCCTGGCAGCTGTGATGTAATGTTCAGCCTCACCCAAAGAGTTCCCCACAGATGCCTCGCACTTCGCCGCGCCTACGTAGCACTGGGCGGCAAACGCAGGTTGCTCAGAATGTTCACACTGTATGGCAAGCGCTATGAACTCATTCGTCGCCTCAGATATATTCGGCTTTCTCATAAAACGTCTGCAAAAACATGCTTACAAGAATCAAGAAAAACAAAACTGGTGTTTTGATGTTGTGTGGTACGAAAACTTACTTTTTCAACTTGGTATTAATATTCATAAATTGCTCACTGAATCTTGCGTCTAAATCTGTCGACATTTTGTGCAAATTATATGTCTTTAGTCCTTAGTCCTTTGTATTATCGAAAAATTAGATTAACACGAATTCCCGTTTGTATTCTGTGATTGTTACCATTTTTTTTCATTTTCTGGTTGGCTGTCACAATCGCAATTTATTGTCAAATAAAAACACTATCAGTGTCAAAATATTACGGCTGACATTGTCATGACTACGACTGTCACCACAGAATACTATTACTAAAGACTAAAGACTGTCACTGTCAAGAATAAATTAATGCCTTGACGTGTCTTGTCCACGGGATAAAAATTATAAATTCCCGAATTTATCGTGTTTTCTGAGATGATTTCGTGTTACTAACCAGCAGGATTATTATCAATTAAGTATATGTGTCTGTGAAAGATGGATTTCTTAAAAAGCGGGTTTAAAAGCGTCCTGGGTGCGCCGGAGCCCGGCCAACAGCCTTCTCCTTCAGAAACCGTAAGTTTACCACAAATTCTAGAAATAATAACACTACTTGACCTATTTTTAGTATGTATTGGGTAGCAATCGTCCTAAATCAGTTGTTTTTACGTGGGCGAAGCATTCCGCAGCGTCATAAATTGTGTGGAAAAAAGTGCTCTTTACTATTCACATATTTTTGCATTTTTTATAAAAACTTATCAAAACCAAGGAATATATTCCACTCTTATATTAAAATTGAGGACATGACAAAGATTGAGTTACTTTGAGCTATCCTTAATTAGGCCTATATTGCCATTAATCATTAAACATTGTCATAATAGGTGGAGCGCCTAGTAGATAGAGTACAGAGCTCCACTCTGCTAGAAGACCGTAGAGATGCGTGTCGAGCACTGAAGGCCATGTCCAGGACTTACAGGATAGATGTGGGGGCACTGGCTATGAATGTCCTTAAACAGGTAAGAAATATATTGTTATATACATGGTTGCCTGGAAGAGATCACTCTGAGCGATAAGGCCCCCTAACTGTTAGAAGTTTTCTAGTTTTAATATTTGATTTTGTTGTTTTCTGTACTAATTGTGATACCAATAAAGAGTTATCTATTCTATGCTATATTCATTTACAAATGTGTGTGCATGTTTGCTTTCGTATGCTAAAAGTACTAGACTAAAAAAGCTCAAATTTTGTATGTAAGGTAGCTTAGAATAACACAGGGTACTTACTTTGCAGTGATTGCATGTGAACCCTTGGAGAAGCTAGTATTTCATTGAAATTTAGCAACAAACACTTGCCTTTTACAATTTTTTTTCTTTTATATAAAAAAATGTTAATACATTATTTGTAAGCATATTCATGCTTCAAGTCAAGTCAAATATAGTCATGCTTTTCTAGGTGTTAGAATTGGACAGACCAGACAACGAAACAATAAACTACGCCCTCGACACCCTCAACAATATCATGTCACCAACTCAGTTTGAAGAGGAAGAGAACAACCCATGCGTCCCCATGAACATTGGTGAACAGTTCACCGAAATATTCATCAAGGAAAACAACAGCATCCAACTAGTATTAGACCTCTTAGACGAATATGACTTCAGAGTTCGGCTTTCCGCTGTACAACTACTTACTTCGGTTCTAACAAACAGGCTAAAAGACATTCAAGAGATTGTCCTAGTCAAACCTATGGCTGTATCCAAAATGATGGATTTACTGGGTGACTCCCGCGAAGTCATACGGAACGAAACTTTATTGCTACTTATAAAATTGACAAAAAGCAATGCAAACATACAGAAAATTGTTGCATTTGAGAATGCGTTCGATAGATTATTTGAAATTGTTTCTTCGGAAGGTTATTCTGACGGAGGCATCATTGTGGAAGACTGTTTGCTACTGATGTTAAACTTACTTAAAAATAACAGTAGTAATATAAACTTTTTCAAAGAGGGTAGTTACATACAGAAAATGCTACCTATGTTTAAGGCTACGGATGAGTTAGATGAAGCTGGTTGGTCACCGCAGAAAGTTTCAAATGTACACTGCATGTTATTAATTGTACGTACATTAGTATCACCCAGTAATTCCATAAATATTATTAGTAGTTGCCAACAGATTATGAAGAATGTAGGTTTGTTAGATGCATTATGTAATATTCTCATGTCAAGTGGAGTACCAGCTGATATTCTAACGGAAACAATAAATACGGTTGGGGAAGTTGTCAGAGGGAATATTACTAATCAAGAGTTTTTGGGCAATGTGATGGCTCCGTCGAATCCCCCGCGGCCTGCTATTGTTGTGCTGCTTATGTCTATGGTCAACGAAAAGCAACCTTTCGCATTACGGTGAGTAATAATTTAATATTTCGTTTATTTTATGATATGGGAAAATTTCCGACCCCAGAAAGAAAGGTACCATTGAAACAAGTTTCTAGTCATAGTATTGTAAAGGAATATTATAAAAAGTTATTAATAACTTAGACTATCTCAGTGGCATAGTTGTGCTTATAACACCCGGACATATAATATAAAACAGATATGCTCAGGCACATCTGCACACTCATGTTGGACCTAGCCAGGAATTGAACCCTGGACGAGCAGCTCAGAAAGAAAGGTACCATTGAGCCAAGTGGCCAGTCAAAATATTGAAAAGAAGTATAATAAAAGTTATTAATATTTTAATATTTCCTCTTATCTTGTGAAATGTTTATAGCACAAATCGCAACCTTGATTAGCAACATAAACCTCAATAGTTATTACAGTGTAGCTATAAAAATACTATACTACGTAAAAAAATAAATGCGTAAATATAAGTTTTTACTTCAAACGCAAAATTATTCAGACACTATAATGCCCGAAAACTCCGCTATGTATTTAAAGATCTAAGCTATCAAATACCAAATGTCAGACTATTCGGTTCAGTAGTTTTGGCGTGAAACGGTGACAAACGTCCAAATTCTGGATTTAGAATATGTGAGTTTGTTTTGTTATACTATTTTAATTTTTGTTATCCTATTAGAAGCTTGTACTATGGTAACCAGATGACTGATATACATACTTGTATAAGCTTATAACACCTCAACACAGATCAAACAAACATTTTCATGCACACAAATGTTTGACCTGGGGCCTGCGGCACAGAATGCAAAGTTACTAACATCTGAGCCATTGTGGCTGTATTATGTCCCACTGCTTGGCAAAAGTCTCCCCCAAGTCCAAGCTTCTCGGTCCAGTGCCGCCCCTTGCTAGCCCGCTTGGTATAAGTCCAAATCGTCACGCCATCTCTTCCTGGGTCGGCCTCGGCGATAAGTGGTATAAGTAAGCAATATAAGTGGGATTAGAATCCCACTTCAGTTTCCTTTCCAGTGAAATTATTAGCAGTAGAGTGAAGGAAGTAGAAGTCTAGACGTAATACCACGTCTTGTTTCCCTGAGGGTGTATCCATTTGTCATTCACTGCAAAATCTACTAAATACTTTTAAGAAATTTCTATATCTCAGGGTAACAGACGCAGTGCAGTGCTGCGCAGAATTTTGAATTTTAAAACACTGGCTGGCACTGTGTCTGATATGGGGAATCATGTTGCTTACCATCAGACACCTGATTTGCTTGTCTTGTTACTCACTGTCATAAAAAAAAACAACATAGTATTATTATCTGATCTGTGCTACTAGGCACAGTTCCAGACTCCAGACTGTCATTGAGTAATTTAAATGACGTTAATTTGTCCACAGATGCGCAATCCTCTACTGCTTCCAATGCTACCTATACCGCAACGAAATGAGCCAAGCATCATTAGTCCAAACTCTCCTACCATCTTCAACAGAAGTGTCCTCCCTAACCAGTGGCCAGCTACTATGCGGAGGCCTTTTCTCTTCAGACCCGTTATCCAACTGGTTCTCAGCTGTGGCATTGATGCATGCATTGATAGATAACCCGGGACAAAAGGAGCAGTTACTAAGGGTGTTATTGGCTACTAATATAGGCAGCTCGCCGGTTTCACTGTTGCATCAGTGTGTTATGTTGTTGATGCATAGCACGAAGCATAAGCCTAAGGTATGTGTTTAATGGCGATCGAATTTTTTATGATAGTGAGTGACAAGCCGAGCAAATCAGGTGCCTGATGGTAAGAATCATGATTGCCTATATCAGACACAGTGCCACCCAGTGTCTAAAAATTCAAAATTCTGCACGGCACTGCACTGCGCCTGTCACCCTGAGATATTAGCTTTTGAAACTCTTCATGCTCAGTAATTTCGCACAGTAATGTTCGGTCATTACTGCTTGGCGGATGAATAACTAGTAAAGGTGTGGAACTTCCCCAGGCGGCCATCTGCAAAAGAGGCCTACCACTACAATCTACTGCAATCTACTGCATCCGTGTCTTCTATGTATTGATTGATTTTATAAGCCTTCTTTAATAAGTAGATTTTGACTCTGAGAGCCTCTTTACTCTTTTGGGATTATAGAAACGTGTGTACGTTTCTATACATGTAGGTTCCTATGAATGACATTTTGTTAACAAATGTTGTATCCTCCCCCAGGCAGCGCTCCTAATGCTCCTATCAACCTGGTGTGTGGGATGTAGCGCGGCCGTCAGCGGAGTCCTAACCGCCGGGGCCTCCTGGCTGGTGGCGCAGGCTACAGGACCCGATGATGATGGAGACGGAGACATACAGTGTCTCGCCGCTTTCCTTCTCGCTATATGCATACATTATAATGACGACTCCGTTGATAATTACTCTAAGGTATGTAATTTGTTGTTTCAACAGGTTATGGGCCCAGATTCCACACACATAGAGATTTTAGTTATAACATAACATACATTCACGCCTTTTTCCGAAAGGGGTAGGCAGAGGTGTACCCAGGACTCAGTCCCAAAGTAGATACACCCACATTTCGCCAGTATGTTATTGGTCCCATGTAATAGGGGGTGAGCCTATTGCCATCTACTGGGCACAGTTCCAGACTCCAGGCAGTTATTGAGATAATTCCTAATGGAAAAATCCAATATTTAACACTGCCTGACCTGGGGATGGAACCTGGGACCTCTTGATTGGCAGTCGAGCATACGCCCTCGCCACCGAGGCAGTCCTTAGTTATAACAACTGATTTACTATGTTTCATCAAATTCTTTATACATGCTTGTCGGTTAAGGTTACCTAATCAATACCTTTTCATATCAGCCATTGGAAGTCCACTGTTGAACATAGGCCTCCTCAATACTCCACAGGAGTGTTTTTTGCCAGTTCTCGCCACGTTTGGCAGGCGGGTTGGTTAACGCACTTCGATAGTTTTACAGACGCTCCTTTGGATCTGATAAACATTAGCCGACTATACAGCAACCATGGTTAGAAATGGTGGGGTTCTATTCTATAACCGGTCCGCAGCAACGCGTATTGTTGACAGCCTCGTTGGCTCAGACGGTATTAACTCTACTTTCTGTGCCGCAGGCCCCGGATTTGATCCCCGGCCAGGTCAAACATTTGTGTGCATGAACATGTCTGTTTGATCTGTCCCTGTGTGTTATAAGCTTATATAAGTATGTATATCAGTCATCCGGTTACCAAAGTACAGGCTGCTAGCCTAGTTTGGGAGCAGATGACCGTGTGACGTGTGTGGCAGTTGTCCCATATTATTATTGTTATGATCGCAGGAGTCACTGAAGCAGCTAATAGTGAAGCGTGTAGGACGGGAGTCGTTCGTGTCGCGCGTGTCGTCGCTGGGGCGCGCGGAGCCCTACACCCGCGCCGCGCGCGCGCCCGCGCCGCAGCCGCGCGCCGCCGCCGACCTCTTGCTGGACTACGAGTTCTGTGCGCTCTATAGAACTACTGAGAGTGAGTCAACATACCATCAAATAGGTGTATTGTATTTGATTCTAGCGGCCCGCCCCGGCTTCGCGCGGGTAGCTGAAGTAGGTATATTAAACAACGTTTTAACAGGAGTGAATTCGTGATACATTGTATTTTTATAGACCCTAATAGTAATGGTTTACGCAGCGCACGCAAATTAATGACTATTTCTGTTACAGTGACCGAACCTTAACACATGTATAAATTTTCCGCGCACTATTTTGAATATATATAAGTACTACTACAAACCCCTAGTACATTATTTTATTCTACAATCAATAGATTTCACAGCGCACGCAAATTAATTAATATATTTGGTAATTATGTGGTTCACAATATTGCAGTTTTCTCCCGGATCCCTAATTTTTTTCAAAATCTCATATGACCTATGTCACTCACACTGAATTAAGCTTTCCACAAGTGAAAGAATTTTAAATCAGTCCTGTAATTTCGGAGCCTATTCATTACAAATAAAAAACAAAGTTTCTCTCTTTATAATATTAGTATAGATATATACCTATAATATGTATTATGTATGTGTTACTGGAAGAACAGCGGCTTTGCCCGCTATCAATTATGAAATATGGGAGTTTTATACCAAAACTTTAACACCCTTTTTGGACCCCTTAGAGTGTGAATTTTTAAAAATCCTTTAACACACGTACAGACAACGAAAAGAGCCTACATTCCGAGTTTCAAGTCTCTAGGATCAGTGGTTTGGGCTCTGCGTTGCATGTCAGTCAGTGAGTCATTTTGACTACTCAATAACATGATACATGCAAATTGAATTCACCCAACGTGAATTGTTCAGGTGTAGTGATCCAGAGCCTGACGGCGCAAGAGAACGGCATCCAGGAGGAGGCTCAGAGCGGAGCCCTGGAGCAGTACAAGGGGCTCATCCGACAACAGGACGCCAGGCTCCAGGAACTGATGGCGCAGCTCGACGCTTGTCTGCTGCAGAACCAGGCTTTACAGGTGGACTACCAATAATTTCATTCTCCCTCCTCTTGCTCAAAAAGTCCGTCATTGTTGCATACCAGAGCGGGGTCATAGAACAGATAATACTACGTATAGAATGGACACTGTCATCCGCCCACCAATCCGGCTTTCCTCACCCCGCGACCTAGATTGAGCTCTCCACCTCACGCACACTCTTGCACGTGTACAAATCTCATTGTGTGCAGTGTTTGTGTAGTAGGTAGTTATAGCGCGGCTTTTGTATGGAATTAAGCAGTGTCCGGGGTGTGGCGGAGCTAAAATATCCTTTCAACCTTAAGGGGATAAACTAAATCTCTTTGTAACTTTTGTCTACCAACGAGGTTATAGTTTTTTGTAGTCTCACATATAGAATGTTAGCCGAAACGTTTTGATGAAATTAATTTATCCACTCATTAGCCCCTAGTGTAAAAATATACTATTGTAATATTCCAGGGTGAGCTAAACGACTCTGTCGCATTGAATTCTCACTTGAAAGACGAGAACACATTGCTGAAGGCCCAAGTGTCAGCCGCCACCCTTCCCGCGCAAACTGCCTTACCACAGACTGCCTTACCACAACCACCTGTAGAGGACTTTAGGTAAGGTTTTAAAATTTTTTTCATAAGTTTTGCAGCGACCCTGGGAGACCTTCCCTTTAAATGTGATCCCCTAATCAAACTCAGAAAATTAATTTAAATAAGTCTTAAAAACACATTTTTAACGGGAAAAAATAATACCGATAACTAGTTACTAGTTTCCAGGCATTTTTATCCTCTTTTCCATGCATCTTTGTCCTTCTTTGTCATCTGCCAGTGAAAGTCCCATCAAAATCCGTCCAGCCGTTTCGGAGTCAAATAACCTAACTACCATTTTGATTGTGAACAAATGGCAAATACCTACACTAATCGTGTGGCGCCACTTCAACTCAGCTAAAATTAAAAAAAGGTTAATTATTATATACTTTTTTTTCTTTTGCATGTTAGCATCACACGGCTTGTGTATTTGCCACTAGTATGATTATATACTTAAACTACTATTAAATCATTATTAAATTCTACAGATTAAAAGAAGTCGAGCAAAAGCTCGCAGCGTACGAGAGTAAAATCCAAGAGTTAATAAATGAAGTGTCCAAACTGACCGCACAGTTGAAGACTACGCAGGATGCCCACAAGACAACCACTGAAGAGTTGGACAAATTGAACAGAGATCAAGATGATTTGCTTGTGTTGTTAGCTGATCAGGTATGTTAGACTCCTTGGTGATGTAACTTTTTTAAATGAGTCCACATTTAAATCTATATTTTTTTTCTAAATTTATTGACATAGAGAAAGGGCTTCAAATCTATGTGATTTATTTCTCTTTTTTAAAAGAATGAACGATATAACCATGAAGTTCGAACATTATAATTATTAAATGTTTAGGAGATTAGGGATGTCCTCTTTAACTTATTTTAATAGAAACACTTATTGCTTGTTTTGACTTTTAATCGACGATTTCCTTGAAATGGACCAGGTTTTCGCTGTTACTTTTAGGCGCTCTGCAAACAGAGCAACTGTTTGATCTCCGTATCGCGGCAACAGGCAACTAGCTTTTACATAATATAACAAAGAAACCGCGCAGACATAGCAACTATAGCTGCGACTTTAGATCGACAATTTTCAGTTGCTCAGGATAATGTTTTTGTGTTTTTCAGGATATAAAACTAAACGAATATAAGCTCCGACTGGTTTCTCTCGGACAGATCGTTGAAGAAGACGCGCCGACTGCACCCGAAACACTCACATGATCTCATTTACATTCTTAATAACGGAATTCATAGATATTATTGTGTGGCTAAGGCCTGTTTCACACGGACCGCAATCACTACAATGTGGTCGGGCGCTAATTTGTATGTCGATGAATAGAATTCACACGGATAAAATTTTGCAGTCATTATCTACCGCGTGTGATACCGCCCACATTGCAGCTTTGTACCTCCCCTTAAGAGTGAAAAAGTGCAGTAACTAGCATTTTTTACTTTCGATATTCGGAATCAGCAAGAAAATATTTTTATTTGATTCTTATTCCCTTATTAAAATTCCTTCTGGAACCTTTAAATTTAGGCAGCATTTAGGTGCTAGGTCTACAGTTTATAATTAACTTCAGTTATTATAGCCAATTTGTATGGTTGAAAGCAAAAATGCTACTAATAGTTACCCCACTGAGAACTTTTGAACCACATTTTTAAATTACCACAACGCGTCTGCAAGATGCTTCATCGACCTTCACACGCAACTAATTGACCACTTTTTATCGCTGCGATGTGGCGTGGTTCGTGTGAAACAATACTTAATAGATCACCTATGCGCAGCCATTAATTTAAACTTGCAATAGGGATATTTGTACTTGCAATATTTCGTTTTGTTTTCACCAAACAATATGTATATTATTTTATATTATTTCTGCTTTCTGATATGTTTGTAAATTAAATTCTTGTCAAATCATAATTCGAACTAATTATAGTTATTATAATATATATTATTCGTGCTTATCATAACTATAGTTAATTTATGTATAAAATAATACAAATAAAAGTTTATTTTGTGTGTTTATTATCGCATCACTTAATAATCTCGAAAAGTTCTTGTAAATAGTAAAAATAGTTATTTTAATTCTTGTTTTGATTGTTGTTTAGTGAATGTTTTTATTATATATCTCAATTTTTCTATATTATTAAGAAATTATTAATGTATTATGTAAAATATTACAGAGTTGTATAGATTGGAATAATTCTTTTATTTGTTAACATACAATCCTGCCTTTTACCCAAGGAGTAGGCAGAGGGTACCCAGGACTCAGTCCCATAGTAGGTACACCCACATTTCGCCAGTATGTTATCGGTCGCTTATTAGGGGGCGAGCCAATTGCCATCTACCGGGCACAATTCCAGACTACAGGCTGTCATAAAGATAATTCCTAATGGAAAAATCATATATCTCTAACACTGCCTTACCTGGGGATAGAACTCGAGACCTTATGTATTCCCATCCTCATTTATTAGTGTACCTTTAATTAAACAAGTGTTATAATGCTATAGCCAATAATTTTATTAAATAGTGCATAATATTGCATATAACTTATATTTTTCTATAATTAATTCCAAGGTTTACATATTTGACTATCTACATGTCTTATATTAGATTACAACTTATAAATAACATATAATAAATATTTACAACCACTCTATTAGCTTTATTAAATTTAAATTATTTATTATTCATGGTATTAGGTATGTATGTATATTAAACGGAATATTTCATTTAAGACCGTACATGGCCTTCTAGGAATCTGACACAATCCTACGAAAATTTTACTAAATCGATGTTTTCTATTCCCGTGTTTCCTCCGAATATAATTAACCCATTCTAAAAAAATTATATCCTGAACATTTTTATAGTGAAGTAACCTATGTCCTTGTCATTTTAATTTCTCGTATAAACCCTTGGTTTTTTCATAGTGAACTTCCAAAAATCGCAGTTTTACTCGCGTGATTGGACGTTCACTACAAAAAATGTAGAGTTTATAAACAAAAATAAAATGATAGGGACATACTTTACTTCAACTTTAAAATATCAGGATATAAATATATCAAATAGATTTACTGTATTCAGAGGAAACAGGGGAAACGAAACATCAATTTAGTAATTTTCCATCGATTTGTGTCAAACTGCTAAGAGTTCCTCTTTCCTGTTAAGCCTAAATATAAACAGGTAACATTTATAATTATTAAACTATTTAAACCTAAAAAATAGCCATTTTGAGATAGTTTTCAGCCAAGTCCATACTAGCGACATCTGGTGATGAATTTACTCATCTGGGTCAGAAGAGATTGATTTAATTATAAACACTTTTCCATATTTATAGTTAACGTACCATAATTAGTCAATTCGCCCATACATTTAGGGTCGATTCAGAGACGACGGCGGGCGCGTACCGGTCTAACGGGCACAATGATTAAATTCAACACTGAAAAACTCGCGGATTATATGACTTAACATTTAAACATAGCAACATTTCTCTAAACACAAAGATAATACTTTCTTCCTTCCAAAATGTTCCACCCTCCTTCAACAATCAACGAACCCATAAAAGGTGGCCATATCCCGACTGTAATACTTACAGCCGGTACAGAAGGGCGGCCGCGAGCTTTACGTCACGTACATATAAACTCCAGCGCACAGAAGGACGGCCAGTATGACGAACACTGCGGTCAGTATGAAGCGGTCCTGTAACGCTCTCATCACCATTGTGTTCATCAGGCGGGAGGAACGGTTCAGTTGCTCGTCGGTTTCGCGTAGCTGGAATAAGAGGGTGTACTTAAATTTAGTAATTACCAGCCGTGGCTCGCTGTTTCATACGAGTAGTCTTCGTTCCCGTGGGAATATACATACATTCACGCCTTTTTCCCGAAGGGGTAGGCAGAGGTGTACCCAGGACTCAGTCCCATAGCAGATACACCCACATTTCGCCAGTATGTTATTGGTCCCATGTAATAGGGGGCGAGCCTATTGCCATCTACCGGGCACAGTTCCAGACTCCAGCCAGTAATTGAGATAATTCCTAATGGAAAAATCCAATAATTAACACTTTGCCTGACCTGGGGATCGAACCCGGGAACTCTTGATTGGCAGTCGAGCATGCGCCCACTACGCCACCGAGGCAGTCCCGTGGGAATATCGGGATAAAAAGTACATAACACATGGGGTACTACTACCAAACCAAACTATCTACACACCAAACAGGTCGCGTGCATCGGAAAGCTCTCCATACAAATCCATATAGAGCAGTACGGACGCGGCCACAGTATACAAAGTAGTTCTACTTCCGAGCTTTAGCGGGTGAGAAAATAGAAACCGAGTTATAATGTATTTAGTGCCGTGTGTACACGATACTTTTTACTACGATTGTGAGAAAATAAGATTATTAATTTCATCAAAACATTTTGGCTAACATCCTGCATGTGTGTCACCAAAAAATATAATCTCGTTGGTAACAGACAAAACCGTCGTGGAAATACCGGCACTAGAATAGTGCTCTCTAACTAGAATAACCCTCTCTACCACTGGTAACCATACCACTGGTAAGAGCTGGCGAAAGGTTAACAGATCCAGAGGATGGGCAGCAGCGTCCTCTGCAAAAAACCATTGAACCAACGACAACCCACCTGCCAAGCATGTTGAGTATTGGCAAAACCTATTATGGGGGAGGCCTATGTTCAGTCGTGGATTACCAACGGCAGAGATGATGATGGTGAACAGACAAAAATTAAAAGAAAATTTATTTATACCCTAGAGGTAGAAAAATTATTTTAGCCCTTCTCTGGTACGCAACAATGATGGACTTTTTGACTAAGAGGAGTGGAAAAGTTCAACTAACCCTAGACCTGGACCTCTGTATAGTCTCCCTCTGGCCACTCAAGTCCTGCAGCACAGCGGCCCCGATCTGCTCAGTCTCCAGCACCACCCGGTACCCTTCAGTCAAGGTCTTGCCACTCCTCTCCAGCCGCTCCGTGTTATCGAGAAGCTTGCGTTGCTGCTCGTTGCCTGTCCAATCGTCATAGGTGTCTTCTTGCTCGAAGTTATCTTAAAGTTAAGGAATAAATTATAAAAATAATAATAGGCTTTATTGAATTTTTTTTTACAACTTAACCTAATCCTTCTCTCAACTTTAGAACTTATCCTTGCCCTCTGGACTCTGAAGAGATCAGATATGTTTTACTAAACCTCTTTTTTTTATGGTAAGCATCATGATTGCCCATATCAGACACAGTGCCACCCAGTGTTTTAAAATTGAAAATTCTGCACGGCACTGCACTGCGCCTGTCACTCTGAAATATTAGTTGTTGAAACTCGTCATGCCCAATAATTTCGCTGGTAACATTGCCCTTCAGACCGGTACACAGTAATGTTTGTTTTGCAGATGAAAAACTGCTTGGCAGATGAATAACTGGCAAAGGTGTGGTACTTCCCCAGGCGGCCCTCTGCAAAAGAGGCCTACCACTACAAATTGAATGCTTACATGTATTAGATCCATTGTTCAACACAGATTTGTACTCTTCAGTGATGCGTTGCATTTCAGCACGGTACGCCGGAACACGTGCAACCGCTCCTCTTCCTGCACCTTGTGACTCCAACTCTAGTTGCTCCAACTGAACATAATATTATCACAAGTGTGTCGTTAGCAAACCCTTTAAATATAACTGTAGATATAAATATCATTATCATCATCGCAGCCATAGGATGCCACTGCTGAACATAGGCCACTACCATAGATTTCAAATAAAATTCAATTCAAATAACTTTAATTCAGACCATGTCCATACACTTACGTCAATTTTATCTTCCTTATTCACTATTACAATCATTACTATCGTTCAAATTCAAATTATAAAATCAAAATAAAATATACCCAAATACAAAACACAAAATACAGTCTTACAGTCACAAACTGCCAGCGAAATTACTGGACATGATGAGATTCAACAACTCATATCTCAGGGTGATAGGCGCAGTGCAGTGCCGCGCTGAATTTTGAATTTTAAAATACTGGGTGGCACTGTGTCTGATATGGGCAATCATGATGCTTACCATCAGGCATCTGATGAGCTCGTCTTGTCACGCACTATCATAAAAAAAAAAAAAAAAAAACACAATAATACTGTCAGTGTAGTGTAGGGCTGGACTGCCTCATATGAACTCTGGTCCAATACCTGAGTATAGGCGTATCCAGCCCCACCCTACCTGCGATCAGTTCCAAGTAGGTGTTGGAACTGCCCCGCATCAGGCGTATCAGAGATGCAATTCTACGAACCCGTCCACTTGCGCATCGGCACACATTCCTGATGCGCTACAGAAGCGTGATAAAGATTTCCATCCAGTCCGGTTAATTAGGTCTGGTACTCATCATTGTCTTGCCATTACTCGCCACGCTTGGCAGGCCGGTTGGCGAGTTCAGTTGAGTTTTGATTGTAAAGAAACCAGTATCCATTTCGTGTCTATCAGACTATGTATGTAATTAATGGAAATTATCCATTTCAAATAAGTTATATTAAGGTTCAGTGTACTCTTAATGATAAAGAATACTTACCAAGTCATTGGCTTCCTCAAAATTATCTTGAATTTCTCTAGTTAACTGGATTATATTCTCCTCTGAAAGTTAAAATATATTATATGTTGTTTTGCACCAAATATTGTATATATTATGAAGGTCTATATATATATATATATATATACATCCCAAATATTAAAAGGTATTAAATAAAGTTATTTATGGCTTATAGTGATTTTTTTTTGCCTAAAATAAATTTAGTTGTCTTACCTTCATTAGGAGACTTTAAACGTCCTATTTTAGATGTTATATCGGCCGTAAGCACCGAATAATGTTGCTCGTAGTACTGATATAAAGAAGGCATTTTTACTAGTTTCCTTTTTAATAAAATCAAGCCATTAAATTAATTTAGAAATCAAAAACAATTCGTGAAATAATCCACCAAAAAAACTGAATGAAATGAACGAAAATGAAAATAATGAACTGAAATCAGAACCACAGAATACAAAGGTCAGAAGAGAAATAAATATCTACCACAGACTAAGATCACTGCTAAGGACTAAAAATATTTTTATTATTTATTTGTCTATGACTTTTCAACACCGCCTGGGATTGTGGACAGTGGGAATCACGGCTGAGACAGCTTGTTTCCCAATGTCCCGTTTGTCGCTACTGTGCACGAATAATAAAAAAAACAACACGTCATCTTGACTGCACTGTCACTGAGCACGTAATGCACTGTCATGAGTCATGTCATGTCTGCAAGAATCCTGTGATTTTCTCGTTGAGTTGTAGAATCCTGATCAGAATTTTTCCTAATTGTTTGAATACTCGAGTTTAGCCAGATTTTTTACGCCTCTTTTGCCATGGCGACGCTTAAGTGCTGTGTTAGTGGTTGAGATGCAACAAGCGCTACTCACCGCTTATTTAACATTCCAAAGGACGATAAATTTAGAAGCTTGTGGTTGCAGTTCTTAGTGCCAACTAATCCCCTTCTCGTCGGACTTTCCAAGGAGCAGCTGATAAGAAAGAGTGTGTGTCACAGACACTTAGAAATACGCCAGTTAGATTGAGAAGGACGAAGGACACGCTATTCATACCCCTGCTTGTTTACAGCTAAAGAAATAGAATATGGCATGCCCCTAAGTTCAGAAGGTATAGGTTGACCACTAATTGAGTAAAAATGAGATATGAAACTCATAATTTTTATACCTTGGCAAACCAAAAAGTGTTGTTTTTATAAAATTATAACATTAATAACTTACGTAACTTTATTTTTTAGTTTTGAAAAAATTATTGGGAGACCTATAGTGATAGTGATGGTAATTAATGTAATTTAGCATTAATTTTTAAGCATGCTTATTATTGCTATTTGCTAATATGGGTTTATTATTAAAAAATAACATGCATCAGTTATATATGCTGGGGCCTGAGGATGCAGGACGCAGGAGAAGCCAAAAACTATACTAGCCAAAAGCCAAAAATTATTGTGACTAAACCAAAATAGATAAATACAATGTTCGTTCACTATTTTGTAGATATTGATAATTGATAAGTTCTACAAACTATTATTTTTTTGTTTATTATTATTTTAATCTACCATCGATAGTTTTCACACCGCATGAAAAATAATGACTCCTTCAAAATAGATGTATATAATGTTCGTTCACTATATTGTACATATTGGTAAGTACTAAAAACCCCTAGTACATTATTTTACCCTACCATCAATGGATTTCATTCAGCGCACGCAAATTAATGAATATATTTGGTAATAATGTGACACCTTGGTTCACCATATTGCAGTTACCTTACGGATCCCTATTTTTTTCAAAATCTCATATAGCCTATATCACTCACACCAAATTGAGCTTTTTATAAGTGAAAGTTTTTTTTAAATCGTCCAGAAGTTTCGGAGCCTATTCGTTACAAACAAAAAAAACAAAGTTTATAATATTATACATAATATTATTATAATTTATTTATCTACTATGGGACTGAGTCCTGGGTACACCTCTGCCTACCCCTTCAGGAAAAAAAGGCGTGAATGTATGTTATGTTTATAATATTATTTATTATAGTAAGATTTATTTGGATTATAAGTGATTAAACTCTTTTAAATAGTAAAAAAGCTAATTTTATTTCAGTCATAGGGAAATAAGTAAGTATAAGGTCAGCAAGTCATGACGGCTACAACTTTTAGGACCTCTAATTCAGTTACTGTTAACTGTTTAACTGTAGCCGGAACTCCATACTTATCCGTTCGATCTATGTATGTTTGTTTTATTTTTTACTTTAAAATTAAGTTTTCAAGTAATACAGGACCAAAAGAGTGACGTCACTAATTATGTATCGATAAAAGGGACATCACTAATTTAGTCGATACCTAGTGTAATATTTTCACATCACTAGTTGTCACATTGCAATGAATTATAAAATGTCAATGCCATTCATAAAATGTGCAAAACTCCACCGAAGGAGATTAAGAACTCTATGGAGTTAGAAAAAAAAAAAAAAAAAAGTAGATGTGCGACAACAGCGACAAACGCACATATTGCAAAACTTTCCGGCGCCGTCCCACTGTCGCATCTGTACGTAGTACTAATTATAGTGATCTGTGGTGGGAATAAGAAAAAAAAAAAAGTTTGATGTAATGAACTTTTAAAAAAATGCTAAATATTTTTATTTTTTATGGAGTAAATTACGTGAAATAGCTATGAAACTGAACTCCAAGGCAGTAAGAAATGTTTACAAGTGTAGTTTTATTATTATGAACACTTTTAAACCATGTAAGTTTGTATTTAATCACAATAAATACCTAACTGAAAAAACAACATTCAAAGTTCCGCGTAACATCTTCCCTCTTCTCTATTAATATCGTTCGTTGAAGAAGAAGACAACATTTTAATGTCCATCGTGAGATCAAAATCGGTACTTATCAAAATTCAAAATTTAATAAAATATTGTTTTTGTATTATGTACTTATTGTTGGAAACTTTGTAATTGCCTACCTAGTCATCTAAATGGCATGTTTAGCTTTCGCTTTCTCTAGCGGCTGTAGCATGATCTCAGACTCAAGAGGTGTTGCCTGGTGATTATTTGAAAAGTTAATTATTACTCATACAAAGGCAGATCATGCATATAACATAGGTATAGATTTGAAGTGTTGATTATTTATAACCATTTAGTTAATATTAAATAACGAAATAAAAAAGTTTAAATAAGTTTTATTTTAACAATTTTCAGCTCAATCTGTTCAGTAGTTTTGGTTTTAATTAGGTTATTTAATAATAATAACAATAATAAAATGGGACAACTTCCACAAACGGTCACCTGGTCCCAAACTAGGCGAGAAGCGTTTACTATGGTAACCAGATAACTGATATACATAATTATTTAAGCTTATAACACCCAGACACAGATCAAACAGACATGTTCATGCACACAAATGTTTGATCTGGCCGGGGATCGAACCCGGGGCCTGCAGCACAGAAAGCAGAGTGACTACCCTCTGAGCTAACGAGGCTGTTAATGTACTATAGTTACTTAACTTAATTTACCTACATTTAATAAACATGCAATTTCTAATAAAGCTTTTCCAGTCCCAGAATTACTGGTAAAAAATGCTTATCATGCTATTCACAACACTAAGAATTTTACTAATAATAATGATAATAATAACATTGAGTTAGTGTTGTGCTGAATAAAAATAAAAATAAAAAAAAATCCATACAACATTATACCCTAATAAAATTATTAACGAAATATATGTTGCATTCCAGCACAATGCCTCGGAATTTCGATGAGGATTCAGGGCGCAGCACCTGTTCTGCCGCCTCTGTAGGGCTCAGCCCCATCATGGACTACCTCGACGAACAAGTAACCAGAAGGCAACCTAAAACACAAGATCTGACCACTAACACTGACTTGATAGTCAGCAATAGACCACGAAGCTGCCTCATAAAATCTCCAGATGATAAAGATCCATTCCCAAGTTGTCGAATACTTAGACATCACAGAAAACCAGTTTTCAATTTGTTTGAGACATCCAGAAAAGGTGGCTTGAGCAGTGCTCACTCTACTTTAAACATCGCTTGCAGTACTCAAATTGAAGAACCTTTGCATAATAATGCTGTTTCTATGAATGCTATTAATAAGAGCCAACAAGGTTTAAATGCAAACTTTCGAAGAGTTAAACCTGTACAAAGAGCAGCCTCAAGATTATACAAAGCAGATTGTGGGTTTAAAGGAAAAGAAGGGTGTATTGGCCCTGAATTTATAATCAGGGCTTCACAGCCTGTAAAGCACATGGACCTCACACTCTCAGCCAACGCTGATAAAAGAACAATTACAGTTGTTCTTTTAAATGGACAAAAAGTTGAAGTAGTATGTGATCCAAATATCATAACAGCCGGACAGCTTTTCGAAGCATTGGTGCATAGTGAAAAATATGAGCACAATTTCATGCTCGGTGTAGCCATTTTAATTGGCGGTGATTTTGTCTTCCTTCCAGATGATTATAAAATAAAAAAAATTGCTCCAGAACATTGGCACAAAAGTAAGAAGAAAACTGTTGATGAAGTTTCAATAACAGTTTTTTTAAGGATTAAATTTTTCCTTCCAAAAAATATTGCAACCAACATACAGGGAGGGGAATGGAGACACAGGGTTTATTTACAACTGAGAAGAGCAACAGTAGAAGGCCAACTGACATCTACTATACAAAATCTCATATTATTAGCTGGTTATGCTTTACATATTGAGTTTGGCGAGTTCTCATACAGAGAACATGGAAGTTCTGACTATTTTCTTCTAGAGCATTACCTTCCAGAAGCAATTATTACAGGGGATATGTCAGATGTTAAGCTACGCATGAAAAGAGCACATGAATCAAGGAATGGTCTTGATAGGAATAAAGCTATTGTAAATTATATAACTTTAGCGCAAACTTTTCGTGATTATGGCGCGCATTTCTACTCTGCTATTTGGGCGACCAGGGACGGATTCTGTAGGGATATTTGGTTATCTATCGGGCCTAGAGGAGTAACACTATACTCAAGAAATACCCAAATAAACGATGATGCTAGCTACTCAAATAGAATCGTACTTCAAAGCCTGCCCTGGCATCACATCCACACGTTTTACTATAACAAAAAAAGCTTGTACATTATGCCCAATTCATATTCAGGCCTGTCCAAGATAGGAGTCAAATATAAACTGAAAATGGCAGACAACAAGAGCTATTTTGCGTTTTGGCTGGCGTCTTTGCATCACAGATTATATTTAAAACTGTATGCGAAAGCAGACTTCATAAATTATTTATCAGATGAACTTGGTTGCCCTGTGAATACTGATGGAAGTCCGAGGAAGCCTGACTGTAGCAACTATCAAGACAGCTATAACTTAGCTGTGAGAAATCCTATTAGATTGAGAAGACCAGTGAGAAGAAGGTTCAGAGTTGATATCTTTGGAGACAAGAAAGCTCAGAACAAAGAGAATGAAAAACCTAACACTGAGGATATGTTGCGACAAATCTTGCTGCCCCAGAATGATGAGATTATACTGAATCCAGCCATGAATCAAGGCAATTCCTCAAATGATGGCTTGTCTTCATCAGAAAGCTGCAGTCTTCCAAGAAGACAAGGCGTCAAAATGGGCACGAGAGTATTTAACGGTATGAGATCGCCATTATACAAATACACGAGGTCTCCAGGAACTATTAGTTCTAACGATTGTTTGAAGACCCATGGAGAACTCGCGACTACACAGAGTGATTCTGACGATCTCAGTACAGAACAGAGGCACTGTAGCGTTAACAGTATGAAGCTATTGCCCGAACGGCCATACACCGCGCCAACCGCTTACGTCCTAGAATCTCCCAAAGTATATCCTGAAGCATTGAACTACGCAGCAAGTAACGATTCCTGCTTGAACACTTCCATATTTGAGAGATTAGATAACATGGAATGTGTTCAAGGGGAGAGAATATTTGTGACGGCCGTGTTAGAACGAGATGAAATGAACGCGTTGGGTCTGCAAGTTGCCGAAGGATCCGACGGCAATGTTTATATTAAATCCATAACTCCAGAAAGTCCCGCCTATTTATGCGGGAAATTACTAGCCGGAGATCAAATCATATCAGTAAATGGGAAAACATTACTAAATTGTAAGTATGACAAAGCCTTGGAAATGTTGCAGGCTGCACCGCACAGAGTAGAGTTGATAGTTCTACAAAATTCAAAAGTTGACACAGGATATCAATCGGCAGGAAACAGTACGAGAAGTGCTTTAACTAACAGTATCGCGAGCGCATTGGATGGAGAATTCACGGATGATGAGCTACTGAACGAAGAAGCTCTGAAAACTATATACGCGCTTATCAAATTAACGAAAGAAAAAGTTATAAGTAAAATGAAGGATCGCTCCAGCCAATCGACACCAAACAAAAGCAACATGCAAAAAAGTGTATCAGAGAAAAATGTGTATGAAGATTCTGATGCAGTTTATTCATCTCAAGAGAACACGCCTCAGAAGAAAAACTTACAAAAATTCAATACATGGCGATGTCAAGTGAATAATAGTAGACCGAAACTACGCCCATTGAGTTTAAGCATACCTACAGATTTAGAACTGCCTGAAGATTACTTGGATGAGACTACAGAGAAATTGTTAAAGAAATCTTCCTTGAAGTCGATTCAATCGTCCCTCAACAGTATTGACAATAAGTCTATAAAAAGCGGCTCAGCAAAGAGCGTAGCGTTTCCGAGGAATTTTGGATTTAGCAGGAAATGGCTAGGGCCTGTTAGATATCCCGTCACTCCCTGTAAGAATAATATCCCGTCCGACAAAAGTGCAATTCCTGATGATGGAAATGTTCTAAGACGACATTTCGTTTACGGTGCTGGAGACTCAGATGAAGATCAGATATTTTTGTAGTTATTTATAGTTTACTGTTAATATTTTGTACATTTTATATGACAATTTAACCACCTACTTTTTGTATAGCTTTATGGAATAAGACAGAATTAATATCCACACAATTATTTGAATAAAATATGTTAATTATTCAACCCAACTGATTACATTAACATTACCCCCTAGCTGTCGGCAACAAAGCGTATCGGAACAATTTAAAAATATGCACTAAGGTTACATTAGACCTTGGACAATGAACTATGAACGATAAGATGATGTCTTATCAGTTAATAATAGGTAGTTTAGTACAGTAAACTCACTACTCAAATTAAAAGATCCTGCCGCGTCATGAATTCAAGACAGATAAACACTTGATTGGTACACAATGAAGTTGAATTGCTTTCTTGCTCTGAGTTGGTAGGTACACCACAAAAAATAGTGTAACAATTGGCGGTCTTATCGCTAAAAGCCATCACTTCCACACAACCGTACAGGGAGGAGAGTATCGTAAATCACATTTGGTCAGTGGTGTGAAAAAAATAATGTAGGTACCTACTCATTCTGTTCTGTGTAGTGTGTAGCAATACCGCAATTGCAAGCACAAATGGATATTACGTAATGAGCTAAATAAGAGTAAATATTAAATATCTACGCAAAGTCCACTAACTAGAATCTTCTTAGATTTTTGTAAGTAGGTATGCTGTTATCAAAGTAGATTGTAGACCTTTATTAGTTCTGGATATTATTACAATACCTAATTAGGTATATCATTTCCTTCTAATATCATAAATGCGAAAGTTTGTGAGTATGATGGATGGATGTTTGTTACTCTCACGCCAAAATTACTGAACCGATTGGGCTGTAATTCGGTATATAGATAGTTTAGACCCTGGAAATAGCACATAGAGTACTTTTTATCTCGATATTCTCACTGGAACGCAGACTACGCGGGTGAAACCGCGAAGCACAGCTACTTCTCTATAAAATAAATAAACTGCCTACCTAGATATAGTATGAAATATAAAGGTGTCTACATACTGTATTGTGTGTGCAAGGAGAA
The DNA here is from genome assembly GCA_947063395.1 of Hemistola chrysoprasaria. Classification (NCBI taxonomy): domain Eukaryota; kingdom Metazoa; phylum Arthropoda; class Insecta; order Lepidoptera; family Geometridae; genus Hemistola; species Hemistola chrysoprasaria. The sequence continues at coordinate 1,207,124 of OX346724.1, forward strand.
CGAGGTCATTCTCAGACCTCTCGAAGTAAATACTTAATAGTAAATACTCTTCTTAAAAATAGACTACTAATTTAATGCTCATTCTACATCAGTTGTGTCCTTAATCCTATTAAATAAAATACAAACAACATAAAAACATTAAAATTTAATATTTTATTAAAAATAACACCTCGATTGCACTAGTGTAATCAAGCAAATAAACTAAATTATTCTAAGACATTCTGCCTTCTACGACACAACCAGATTCAAACAAAAAGAAATATATTCATTCACTCCACATTTGTAACACAGTCTACTTTGTATCAATCAATACCTATATAACGGTGATAGTTATTAACAGTTCAGTTTTTATTTTAAATGCAATGAAAGTCCTTATATGGGAGTTACATCATGCCTCCCATACCGCCCATTCCACCCATTCCCCCCATGCCTGCCATTGGGTTTGGTTCCTTTTCTTGTGGGATGTCGCATATGACAGCTTCAGCTGTGGTAAGTAGTGAGGCGACCCCGCTAGCATCAACCAACGCCGTCCTCACTACCTTCGTCGGATCAATGATTCCCTTCTCGATCATGTTCACATATTCGTTATTAAGTGCGTCATATCCAAACTCTGCTCCTAAGTCCTCAACTTTAGCGACAACGACTGATCCATCAATGCCGGCGTTACGCGCGATCGTCATGCAAGGCATTCTGAGAGCCTTCTTGACGATTTCTACACCAGTTGCTTGATCAGGGTTGGCAGTTTTCAGTTGCTCTAAAACTGGAATGCATCTGAGAAGTGCAGAGCCACCTCCAGGGACTATGCCTTCCTCGACGGCCGCGCGAGTCGCGCACAGCGCATCGTTCACACGGTCCTTCTTCTCATTAACCTCCACCTCACTGGAGCCTCCTACATGAAGAACAGCTACACCAGAAGCTAATCTAGCAAGACGCTCCTGCAGTTTCTCTTTTTCATATTCTGAAGTGGTTTCTTGGATCTGATCACGGATTTGTTCAGCTCTTCTGTCAATGTCAGCCTTTTTGCCCTTACCTTTAAGAAGGAGGGTATCATCTTTGGTTATGATGACCTCGCTGATCTGTCCAAGGTCTGCGGGTTGTACATCTTCAAGTTTGATGAGGTTGGAGTCATCACCGAATACAACTCCACCAGTAGCTATCGCCATGTCGCTCAGGGTGGCCTTGCGATTGTCGCCAAAACCAGGGGCCTTCACGGCAGCCACTTGAAGCCCAATCTTCAGCCTGTTCACTACAAGAGTGGAGAGTGCCTCACCATCTACATCCTCAGCCACAATCACCAATGGCTTCCTTTGTTGGTTTGCCAACTCAAGTGCTGGAATAATTGTCTGTACATTGCTGATTTTCTTCTCAGAGAACAGCACCAGAGCGTCCTGGAACTCGACTTTGGCTCCTTTTGATGAGTTGATGAAATATGGTGAAATATAACCTCTGTCAAATTTCATACCTTCAATGATTTCTAGTTCATCAGTGAGGGTCTTGCCATCCTTGACTGTGATGACTCCGTCGCGGCCGACCTTCTTCATGGCGTCGGCGATCAGCTGCCCGATGGCGTTGTCTCCGTTAGCAGAAATTGTCGCAACCTGTGCAATTTCTTCAGGTGTTGTTACCGGCTTCGACATGCTCTTCAGCTTGTCCTTCACTGCGTCGACCGCCAGCATCACTCCTCGCCTGATCTCGATAGGGTTAGCACCTTTCGAGATTTTTTCGAAACCTTCTTTCGCGATAGCCCTCGCGAGCACTGTAGCCGTTGTTGTGCCGTCTCCGGCTTCTTCGTTTGTGTTATTCGCTACATTTTGGACCAGCTTCGCGCCGATGTTCTGGAATTTGTCTTTCAGTTCGACGCCCTTGGCGACTGTCACACCGTCTTTTGTAATTTTTGGCGACCCCCATGACTGTTCTAATATGACATTTCTACCTTTGGGTCCCATTGTGACGGCGACTGCGTCGGCCAGAACGTCGACGCCTTGCAGCATGAGGGCTCTTACATCAGCACCGAACCTCACATCTTTGGCGTAAAATCTTGACAACTGGTGGGATTTCTGCAGTGAGATAGTTTGACGGACTACTCTCGGTAGGCGCAGCATTTTCGTTTTGATAGGAATGCTATAACAGAACTTTGCAGAGTATTCTCAACTTTTGTCTTCTCGAAAATTCTCACCGGGTTCGCAAAACGTGATCTACCACCGGTTGTAGGTTATGAAATACTGAATGAAATGAATGAAACAGTAAATCGGTCTTCGAAATTCTGAAGTTTCATTTGTATTTTACCATAGACAATCATGACGTGCATTAATTACGGCCAATAAGCGTGAGCGATGCTGAGAAGGGATTGGATAAAAACATTGTTGCATGTAAAAAAAACAAAAACGGAAGTCGTTAGTTTTAATAAGTTGTATAACTTGCACTTTACTAGTGGAAACATTTTTTATTATCTGTTACAATATTTTTTATCAATGTCAAAATACTATATATATATCACTGTCATGTATGTTATGTCAACTGACAATGCGTCATGTTTCAAAATTTAATTGTCATTGTCAAACACAAACTAATCGTGCTGCGAAGCGAGAGCACGTCTTTTATTTTTTATCAACAAAACACGCGATAATAAAGTGCCTTGAGGCTAGCTTGCATATACGAGGACGTGTCTCCGATAACTTTATTTAAATCTATATAATTTGCGAACATTTTCTGCTGTTAAAATCAAATATTACATAATGGACAACACCAGGTATTTCAGGCTTAACAAATTCCTCATACTGATTATCGTGGTTATGATGAGAGCAGCGTGTTAATTTCATTATAATAAACTACTTCATATGGGATGTCCCAGTCCCTGTTAAAATTAGTTATTATTGTGTACACAATATAACTTGAAAACTTTTAGATTTATCCATTTTTTTTGCAGTTGTAATTGTAAGAAAGGCTATCTTTTGGGTATTGGTAACCCACTGCTGGATATATCGGCAATCGTCGAAGAAGATCTCCTTAAGAAGTATGATTTGAGTCCAGACAATGCCATCATGGCCGAGGAGAAACACATGCCATTGTACCGGGAACTGGTTGAAACGTAAGCATTTTTCTAAAATAATCTGAATTGTTAAATATGAGGTAATGGCTTCTCGGAAATGGATAGCTTAAATTAGGTCCCATTAGGTCCACATACATCAGTATAATTAGGACATACGAGTGACTAATATTGTTTTGCAGTCTCACTCGGTCTTACATAAATGTCTTTCTATCTTTGTTGTTCATTATGTTGCACTGTGCAAACTGCACACTGAGCTAATTGCATGTGCCAGTTGTTGAGTAAGGTGCTGGGAGAATGAACCTTATCTCCTCATTTCTTTAAATCAATGTTAAATATAAAACAAATTTGTCAACTCGTTCAATGCCCCACAATCTGCCATATTCAAGCTTTAAATAAATTGTGTTTGTTTGATTCCTATATATGTATATCATGGTATCTCAACTATCTTCAGGAAGTTATTTACAACCAGCTTCTTTTGAAGAATGTTTAAAATTTTAAACACAATAATATATTTTTTAAAGAGGTATAACTTAATAACTCAAAAAAACTTTTATGTTAAAACTTTTATGTTTTAATAAATTAACTAATAATTTTGATAAGTAAATAATTGCAGTCTAAAAGTGTCTTCAATTGTATTTGATTTTAATTTAATTATCCTAATAAGAAATCTTGAATATTTATAGGGGCAGGTAAAAGACCAGCTTTTGGTAAGCTAAGTATTGTTTCATAGTAACTAACAAGTTTGTAATAGAGTAGTAAATATAAATATAACAGTTTCACTGCAACACCCCTAGAAATTAGGAACATAGACTATTTTATCACCCATTACATACATCTCTGTCCTTTGGTTGTCTGGAAAAAATCACTTATCAGCGATAAGACCACTACTTGTACATTTAATTATAGTTATTTCATGTATGGTATTTATGTGTGTGTGTGGTGTACAGTAAAGTATTTTCTATCTGCATAATTTTGAGTAACAGGTACCAGGTACATAGAGATTTATTTAGCTAGTTAGTGTACTGATCAGCGGGGCTATTGTGGAACTCGGTGACTATCACTTTAGTGACTATTAACTTGATTTGACATTAACTACAAATTATGTCAAAAGTCCGGTTACTAACCAAAGACGTTATGTTATACCTACTAACTAGACCGTGCACTGTGTCAAATAAACGGTCCAGAGGGAGGTCCGTGTCCGTCTCGCAAATTTGGCAGTTCACAGTCTTGTTAGAAGGCTCAAACGTTACTAACTCAAGCCACAGAACATAAAGACTCAATCCTGATAGCGATTGGTGATTATGTAGAACTACAAAAGCACTCCAGAACAAAATAATGACCAATATGAATTTTTATTAGAGGTATATTTATAAATTAATATTGGATTTTTCCATTAGGAATTATCTCAATAACTGCCTGGAGTCTGGAACTGTGCCCGTTAGATGGCAATAGGCTCGCCCCCTATTACATGGGACCAATAACATACTGGCGAAATGTGGGTGTATCTACTATGGGACTGAGTCCTGGGTACACCTCTGCCTACCTCTTCGGGAAAAAAGGCGTGAATGTATGTTATGTTACGTTATATTTATAAATTCCCCTAAGGCTTAGCTTTTTACTTAGGCTTAGGCCTTTGTTAGTCTCCTTGATTTTTTAATAGTTTATTTATACCTTAACTAGGTATAAATTAATACAGTTATAATAATATTAATTTTGTATAGTTATCCTTGCTGTGCCCTGAGGTTTCACCCGCATAGTTCCCGTGGGAATATCAGGATAATAAGTTCCAGAGTAAAAACTATCTACATACCGAATTTCAGCCCAATCAGTTCAGTAGTTTTGGAGTGAAAGACTAACAAATATCCATCCATCCATACAAACATCCACATATAATATTAGTAATACACTCGTAGTGTCGAGTTATTGAAAGCAAACATACATACATACATACAGTCACGCCTTGTTCCCGGTGGGGTAGGCAGAGACTATTTCCCTCCACTTGCTACGATCCTGACATACAACTTTCGCTTCGTTCACTTTCATGACATTTTTCATACATGCTCGTCGGTTGTAGGTACTTTTGACTTGGCCTTTCCTAAGAACAACATCTATTTGTTCATGAAAAGTATGCCTAGGTCGACCCCTACCAACTTGACCATACACACTAGCCTTATAAATCTCTTTTGTTAATCTTCTTTCATCCATCCTCTCCACATGCCCGAACCACCTCAGCATTCCTTTCTCTATCTTTGTCACTACATCTTCTAACACGCCACAGCGTTCCCTTATCGTACTATTCCTCATTTTGTCCATCAATGTCACTCCAGTCATGCTTCTCAGGCTTCTCATCTCCACATCATTAATCTTACTTTCATGCTTCTTCTGCCAGACCCAACATTCACTACCATACATAAGTGTAGGGATCAGTACCCCTCCATGGACAGCCAGTCGTGCCTTTTTAGACACTTTCTGACTGTTCATAAAGGTATGTAACGCCCCATTCACTTGATTCCCTGCCAACACTCTTCGTTCAATATCACAATCATACTTTCCATCCCTTGTAAACTTAGAACCCAGATATACAAACTCTTTCACTTGTTCCACTTTTTCTCCACCAATCAGAATATTACAAAATGTCATACTTTCCTCTCTTTCAAAGACCATAACTTTCGTCTTGCTTACATTCACTTTCATTCCTTTGCCTGTTAAAGCAGCATTCGTAATATCAACCATCGCTTGCAACTCCTCCTCCGACGATGCCAATATGACCTGATCATCAGCGTATAGGAGGCATTTGACGGTCAACCCATTCATTCTTAACCCGTACGTACTCTCTTTCAAATCTTTCAGACAATTGTCTATGAATACGTTGAACAGCCACGGTGAAGCTACACATCCCTGTCTAACACCTTTTTCGATGTTAAACCAGTCTGTGTAAGCTCCGTCTACCCTGACACAAGCACTGGAACCCTCGTAGAGTGATTTCAGTGCTCGTATCAAGTTGCCGCTCACTCCATAAATAGACAATGTTGACCACAGTTCATTCCTCGCCACTCTGTCGTAGGCCTTTTCCAAATCCACGAAAGCGCAATAGACCTTTTGGCTGTTAGCCAAGAATTTTTCGGCTATGCTTCGTAAGGAAAAGATCTGATCCATGCATCCCATTCCCTTCCTAAATCCCGCTTGCACATCCCAAATCTTATCTTCAGTTTCATTCATCACTCTTTTAATCAAAATCTTTGCATACAGTTTGCCAACAATGCTTAGCAAGCTAATGCCTCGGTAGTTTTTACAGTCATGCTGCGACCCTTTTTTTTTGTACAACGGTACGATAACGGCCTTGCACCAGTCTTCTGGTACTCTGCCGCTCCTCCAACAAAGGTTGAAAAGGCGGTACAGCTGACTAGCTACCACACCCTGTCCAGCTTTAAGCATCTCGGCAGAAACTCTATCATACCCTGCAGCCTTACCCGTTTTCATACTTTTCAACGCATCCACAATCTCTTTCATGCTAATATCATTTTCATCATTACTTTCATTCGTATCCCCGGGTGGGGCCTGTACTTGCAAATTCTCCTTTTCATATAAACTTTCAAAATATTGCTTCCATCCCTTCAGCACGCTTTCTTCTCCATTCAGAATACTACCATCCTGGTTTCTGATTTTGTCCAGCTTTGAGGTGGTAATTTTTCCTCTAGCTGATTTTACGGACTTCCAGAAGAACTTAATGTTATTCTGAAAGTCATCAGATAACCTCCTGTCAAATTCATCTCTATTTTGCTCTTTCATTCTTCTCACAATCTCGTTTGCCACATCCTTCAATCTTTTATACTCATTTCTTGCCATGTTTACATCATCATTCGTTGCCTTCTGCATTCTTTGATTAGCTTTTGTAGCCAACCAATCTTTCCAAGCTTTCTTCTTCTCAGACGCTGCTTTTCGAACTTCCACACAAACTTTTTGTATCTTACACCCTTTCTTTCTCTTACTAATACCACATACTTCAATCGCAACTTCCACAATCCCTTCCTTGAACGGCTTCCATATCTCTTCAATCTCATATGCTTCATCTAACATGCTAAACTTTTCTTTCAGTTTACGTGCAAACTCCTCATTCACATTTTCTTCTTGCAGATTCTCAACTTTTATGCGTTCTAATACACTAACAGGCCCACATTCACGATGCCGCCACTGTTTAAACAGACCTCTTACTCGGCATACTACCAGAAAGTGGTCTGTGTAAATTCCGGCACCGCGATAGGCCCGAGTGTCTATCTAATACATTCTTTCTTAATCTCTCATCCACAATAACAAAATCAATCATACTTCTCTGGTTTCCTTCTTCTCTCGTAAATAAGTGGATCTTTTTGTGATCAAACATTGTGTTTGTTACTAAAAGATTCCACTCCATGCACACTTCAAGCAGCCTTTCACCATTCATATTCACTCTGTCATCCCCAAAATTTCCTAATACATTCTCATATCCATCTCGTTTCACTCCTACCCAACCATTAAAATCACCTAACATTATTATTCTTTCATTCTGTTTGCATCCACTCAAAATATCTTTCACGCTATCCCAAAACTCTTGCCTCATCTGTAGGCTTCGAGGAACAGGTTGGCCCTGCATCGGTCGGAGCGTAAACCCCCAATATAAAGATGCGCGTAAGGCCAACCTTTAACTTCACCCAAAGGAGCCTTGGGTTCACACATTCATAGCCTGTCACACACTCATTCATTCTGGCAGAAAGAAGTACACCAACACCCTGGCAGCCTCTACTAGTCTCCGGAACTCCCGACCAGTAGGCTGTGTATGAGCCATGCGTGGTGGTGTCGCATCCTTTCCGCTTAGTTTCATTCACACAGAGAACATCAATCCGTCTTTCATTCATCATCTCGCATACTTCCTCAACTTTTTCATTCATACCTCCCCTCACGTTCAACGTAGCAAAGTGGCTATCCATAGCCCACTTTTCGCCCCCACGGGAAACGAGACGTGACGGGTTGCGAACCACGTCGCCGCCATTTTTATTAGAATTTTTATAAGATTGATTCATCATAGCGTTCCCACGAGTCGGGTCGAAAATAAAAAGGTCACACACGAGGTAACGCCCATTCCCGTGTGAAGGCAATTACGTCAACGTTTGCCAGGTCCGTTGAAGTTGGCGCAGTCGACTGAGCTACCCATCAGCCAAGCATCCATCCCTTTGGCACGTTCCCACCATGGGATTTGGGGTAAATTTTTATAGAGGCTTTCTACCTCGCAGCCCGGGCAATGAAGCCAAGACCACCGTCCTCGCGAGACATGACCACGAGATTACGGTGCATGGATATGGTGTTATAATATCCAATGTACCGGGTATTTACGCCACAGGTACTAAGCGATGTCTGGTTATCCCGCCAGAACGTCGGTCGCCAGAGCCCCGTCCGTTAGTCAGCAGAGTGTACCACGTGCCGGTGGGGTTGGCGTTTGGGCTGGTAAGATGTTATTTCCAGCCCCGTACACCCCACTTCTTTCTTAGGGCCTAAGCTATCTACATCACAAATTTCACCTCATCGGTTAATTAGTTTTAGCGTGAAAACGGAATAAACATACACACATAAAAACAGCGCTAGATGGCGCTGGGATCGATTTAGAACACGCTAGCGTTTTGGTTACAAGTTACATAGGTAACTTTTTACATTGTACCGCGATTTGAGATTTATAATTATTAGCAGGATTTGTTCTTGAAAAGTATGCCTAGGGCCTAGGTCGACCCCTACTAAATTCTAATACTAAATTCTTGCTCGCCTTATAAATCTTCTTTCATCCATCCTCTCCACATGTCCAAACCATCATACAAGAGGTTGCTATCTGACTACCAATAAGCCAAAACTAAATAAAGTTGTAAATGATTGTAATATTTCTAGATTCAATGCAGAGTTCATAGCAGGGGGCAGCGTGCAAAACTCCCTGAGAGTCGCGCAATGGATCCTGAAGACTCCACACACTTGCACATACTTTGGATGTGTTGGCAACGACGATTACGCTAACATATTGAGGGAGAGAGCTGTGTAAGTAATACACTACACACAGAAAAATATTAAATTAATTGTTAAGGGGTCTGTCTTCCATACAAAATGAAAATTTTCCAAATAAGGTGAAAGAGAGAATAATTTTCCACTCAATTGTTGTGGCCTTGAGGTGGCTTAAGGCATACATTTGTTTATTGTAAAAATTTAGAATTTTGTGACATACCTAAAGGTATAAATAAATTTATACATAATATTTAAATATAAACCATGTTTGTAAAGGAAAATAAATAAGATAAAAGCTTTGTTTATTCATGCGTATCATTAAATTTCCACACAGTTATTATAAGAAGCAAAAGCATATTAATACTTATCAATGTAAACTGTGTCAATTGATAATCAAAGCAATTTAAATTGTCCAGATCTCAGATATATTGTGCCTCTTAATTACAGACGTATTATTTTCGAACATTGTTTTCCTTAAGACGAATTTCAAGGTCAATCTAGATCGCCATTATTTTATACTGATTAATCTCAATTGGCAAATTTGTGTCATCCTCTCTATTTTTTCTATAAATTAATGATGATAGGAATATACAGCTTGTGATTTAGCGCTTTTATTGTTTTCTACTCGTTTATGCCAATTAGGTAGGCAACACTACTTGGCAAATAGTAAACACTTAAGTATTAAACTTACGAAAAAAATGTTTTCAAACAAGTATAGAGCATAGGTAGGAAATAAGAGTATTATAAACCATCGAGACAAATATATCTGTACAGTAAAATAGATAAAATTATCATATTTACAACTATGATAACGCTATCTTACAAGCTATATTTGAGATTATGTCTATATCAATCATTAACACTGTATCCAAAAAAACATGAGTTAGGCTAAGTGTTGAACATACATTATAATAGTTTAGAGAACCGAATTTCGTTACCCGACCCAACATTCAACAGTCGTAAGGTTGCATAGGTAACGGTTTTTGTTTCCCTGGGAAAAATACATGACGTATACCACCCGCACCCGAGGAAGCGCAGGGAGGTTATGTAAGACCCCCCGGCACACATATCGACGCTATACCCACTAAAACCCCGGGGTGTTCTTTCGCGCCTTGTATCGGGGCTGCGGGAACGTCGAAGGTCGAAGCACTCATCCGCGGCCACCGCACAGGAAGAGTTCTGCATAGAGAATGGAGACGAACGGAGAATCGTCCTCCACATCTCTATAAAAGCTTGGAAGGGTGTTCCGTGCCCTCAAACGCCTACCGATCGTGCGGAATACCCATTACCGCCGACCACCACGTGCAATCTGGTTCTCTTGTTGTCCCTGTGCAGGAACGAAATTGCACAGAGAAAAGCAAAGAGCCCATTCATCCTAAGGGCTTGGAAGGATGTATCCCGTCCTCCCGAACGCCGTAACAAACGTGCGGAATGACACGAAAGACCACCACGGCATCGGCAGGGCTCAAGTGAGCCGCGCCTACGCCATCCACTGTGTCCTATACTAATTTCATAAGGATAAGGGTTGACCTCGACTCGTTCAGACGAAGATACCACATTTAGAAATGTTTTATAATTGTATCTCTATAAACACCATCCAATAAGGTGCTATTTTGATTGAATCCTGCCTATATCATAAAATAAGTACTCGAAATGTCTCTGTAAGATGATAAAAATATTACACATTCTGTTTTCTCGACACGATAACATTTGCTCTCCGTATCAAAAAAAAGTCATACACTATCTATATTAAAAGAAGTGTTGTCATGCCCGTAAGACAATAAAATATCAGTAACAAAAGTAAGTAACAATACTTTTGACTTGCCTTTTTTTAGAACGACATGAATTTGTTACGGTTGTACGGCTAGGTCGACCCCTACCAACTTGTCCATTCACACTGGCCTTATAAGTCTCTTTTGGTTTTTGCTAACGTTAATTCGGCTGACATTATTTCCCATACAAACTTTCAGGAACCAATAGGTAACGATGATAGAAGAGATATAATTTCTTCATTAGTATTTTATTTTAAGTATCAACTAATTAAAAAGTGGTTTATCCAGTTTTACTCCAAAAGATAGGTACGTTTCAAAACAGCAATTCGATATTTATTGGAATCATGGAATTCTCAAGGAAAGTCTTTAAATACCTATTTGCAGATATAAAACGTATTTTTGTATATATGCAACTTTATATGTAGTTGTTACTTGCGGTCAAACGCCTGTTTAATCCAACAAAAAAAAAAGAACACTACTGCTTGGTAACACAGTGACCAGGGAAAACGAAATCCCAGGGGGTTAGAACGAGATAGCAGATACTAAGAGAGAGAAAACGGGGAAAACTGATTGATTTTTTTTTATTGGGCTGAAGAAATTATATCTTCTATCATTGTCATTGGTCCCTCAAAGTTTGTATGGTAAATAATGTCGGCCCAACCACCTTAATTTCCTTTCATCCATCCTCTCACAGAGTATACGTAACATTCCAGTGCAGAAGGCGTAACCGTTCACTATCAAGTAACAGAGTCGGCCCCGACGGGAACATGCGCAGTGCTAGTGACGGGCACACACCGCTCGCTGTGTGCCAACCTCGCCGCCGCGCAGAAGTTCACGCCGGACCATCTCGATAAGCCCGAGTGCAGGGAGAGCATTCTGGCTGCCAGGTTCTTTTATACTTCTGTGAGTCATTACTTTTCACTACAGCACAATCACCTGGGACGACAAATAATTCGTCCAGATGAGATACAACACATCACTCGCTGGAAAATCTGTTACAAGACGAGCAAATCAGGTGCCTGATGGTAAGCATCATGATTGCCCATATCAGACACAGTGCCACCCTGTTTTTAAAATTTTAATATTCTGCGCGGCACTGCACTGCGCCTGTTACCCTGAGATATTAGTTGTTGAAAATTATCATGCCCAGTAATTTCGCTGGAAACATTGCCCTTCAGACCTGAACACAGTTATGTTTGCACATTACTGCTTGGCGGATGAATAACTGGCAAAGGTTTGGAACTTCCCCAGGCGGCCCCCTGCAAAAGAGGCCTACCACTGTACCACTACAAGATTCGGCTGAATTTAGAAATTTCCTGTTACCTGTCGGTAACTTTTGTCGGTAGCTCGCAGATTTAGCAAGTGCTCATTGCCACTAGCAGTGGGCAGGCCACATTGCTACTACAACTAAAAGGGACGAAAGGCTCTCGAGTAAGAAGAATGGCCGACCTGCCGCTAGGTGAACCAACGATTTGGTTTGCCAATTTACTCACATTAAATCGTATTTTTTTTTTAAGGGTTTCTTCGTAGCTGTATCGCCGGAGTCGATAATGCGTCTAGCGTCGCACGCTCACGAGAACAATCACATGTTCATAATGAATCTCAGCGCGCCATTCGTCTCGCAGTTTTTCAAGGAGCCTCTTGAAAAGATGCTGCCTTACGTCGATGTGTTGTTCGGTAATGAATCGGTAAGTCTCTCTCTCTCTCTCTCTCTCATCAGATCCAGTGTCCTGATGTAAAGTGATGATGATAAATCGGTAATTTAACATCAAATTAAAATATTCTTTATTCATGTTGGTCCTAAGAAGACACATTGGCAAGTCAATGAATTAAAACTGATGTATCTACAGTGCGTTAGGAAAGATAGGTCCTTCTACAAGAAGAATGCACAATACACTTTTAGAAATCACTCATAGTTTCTCCGAAGATTCAGATAGAGGTGTACCTATTCAGACACCTTTATTTCGTTAGTTATGATTTCAAGTCATAAGACAGCCGTACCTATAACATAGGTAAAAGGGGGGTAAGGGACCATCTGACTCCAGCGAACTCCATTGCGAAATTCCTAAAAAATTCAATAACTCTGTCAAACATGGGTATTGAACTCAGAACTTCGTGCTAAGCAGTACCACGTGCAAACAGTAGACCATGTCATAAAATCTACATAATTTATTTAAAAAATTACAGGAAGCAGAAGCCTTCGCAACAGCGTTCAACATCGAGACAAAAGACTTGAAAGAGGTCGCTTTAAAAATATCCCAACTGCCGAAGTTGAACGAGAAACGACCTCGGGTGGTAGTAATAACCCAAGGCTGCGACCCGGTCATACTCGTTGAAAACGGGACCATTTCTCTCATCCCAGTTGATGTTCTAAGTAGAGACCAAATAGTTGACACCAATGGCGCTGGTGACGCGTTCACAGGCGGCTTTCTCAGCCAAATGGTGCTACAGAAACCGTATAAAAGTTGTGTTAAATGCGGCATCTATGCGGCTACTCATATTATACAGCATTCTGGGTGCACGGTTACGGGTGAAAGTGACTTTAAAGAGAGCTAAAGTGGTGCAGATACTTTCTAGTTAGATTTTTGGAGATGTTTTGATTTTGGAGTTGATTGTTATATTTCTGTGGATTGTTTGGGTTTGTCATTGGTTCGGTTTTAAATGATTGTTCAGTTAATATAATGGGCCTATTCACAATTAGTTCGCAAGCAGCGCGTTAACAGCAGAAGCTTCGTAATACAATTATAACAGCGCGAATTGTTTTTATTATGGCGGGTACAGATTTGCGAAATGTAGCATGCAATGTAACACGCAATGAAAGAATTTGCCGTCCACATTGTCGCAATGTATCATGCAATGTAACAGAATTCCCATAGTGTGGACGGCTTGCGCGCACGAACCGTGCTCACTGTGCGCACGAACAGAGCATTTCAACTTAATTATCGTTAAATAACCATTTTCAGTGGTACAGGTAATGTCCCGCTTATCCATAAACGGGGCAATTTTGAGCAAAGAACTAGCAATATTGATGAAAAAATGTCCCAGTTGTCAACACTTAGGACATTTCTTTAACAATATCAAACTAACCTTAGCAAACCTTAGCTATCCATAAATTTTGACAAATCATTTTGAAACACAGTTAAGTACAATTTTGAATTCCCCTAGCTCTTAAAAGCTGTTATGATGTTTTTTTTCTAATAAGAATCTAACTAGAAAGCTTAGTACATAATACGTAAAGGCAATAATGTACATAGTTTAATCTAATATCGCACAATTTCTATATTAAAAAAAATATTTTACTAACATTAATTAAGACAGACCAATAATTCAGTAATTATTATAACTATAGTATTATGAATAGATCTGAGCTCAATTTATTCTGAGAATAATTCAATTGAATAAGAAGTGTATTAGTCTGTGTACTGCGCAAAACAAATGGTACAGAAAGCCGGCTCGAAAAGTTTCGATTATTAATAATTATTCCTAACTTGGCTATGCAGCTCGTGATAGAAACTTCCTCCAGTTTTTCGTGTTTTCTTACTTTACATCCACCACAGATATGTCTAAATTAATGCTGTGAGTCCAACATATCTTGTTTTCCTTGCCCTTGTAATTTGGTAAGCGCATCAACATTACCAATCACAGTAGGTAAGAAAAAAGTGACACGCTTGATTTTTTCATGAAATGAAGATACTTTGCGGTACGATGAATTTACCCTGATCTGTGGTAGTCAGCCTTCTGTATCTATTTTGTGCATGTCATCATTAAAATAAGATGATGCTCGATCAGCTCAGAATGAAATTCGAATATAAATGATTCCTGCTTACAAAAGCAATATTAACAATATGTTTGAGGCTCCATGTACACGTGAATCAAAGGAATCAGCAGAGTTTGTCTGTTCAAGTCACTGGTGAAATAATAATGACTAATAATTTATCATTTATGTGTTTAGTTAGCATAGTAACATGGACTCGTGTTGAAGATATTATTATACATTTTACAAAAATACTAAGCAACTGGCAAAAGAAAGAATTGCGATGACAGCCTCGTTGGCTGAGATGGTAGTAACACTGCTTTCCGTGCCGCAGCTCTGTGTTCGATGCCCGGCCAGGGCAAACATTTGTGTGCACGAACATGTCTGTTTGATCTGTGTCTGGGTGTTATAAGCTTATATAAGTATGTATATCAGTCATCTGGTTACCATAGTACAGGCTTCTAGCCTAATTTGGGACCAGATGACCGTGTGGAAGTTAAAAAAAAAAAGGAGAAGAAAGGAATATTGTAATACTGTCTTTTGAAAGTTGTTCAGTTTTGAAGATAGAAGATGAAGTTTTTCAGGACCTGTACTTATGGTGGTGTGTGGCCACACACACACACACACATCAAGGGTACACAAATAGTAGAGATGAATCATCAAACCTTCTGTAAGCTCATTATATTATTAGGTTTTTACATTACCTTTCATTTCAAAGTTATTTTTTTAAGTCCCGTGTAGTATGAAATTATCTTGCTAATAAATTGAAACAAATTAAACATGAAACAAAAATTAAATATGTACTCTCATATAAAAAGTTATCAACAAAAAATTTCTAAGTTAATGTTTAAAGTCAGATCAATAGAACTTATCACTAAATTATAAAGACTATGGAATGTTATAACAATATTCAGAAAGAGCGTGCATCTAGTTTTTCTTGCAAATTAATGTCATTTATAAAACTATTGTTTTTTTATCTTAACCTAAGGGCCTCTTAAAGTGGCGAGTAAGGCGCAGTGTTAATTTCATAATGTTACCCTAGTATATCAAGAGAACTATTACTATTACTTAATTTTAAATTAGGTTTTAGACAAAAGTTCAGTCAATTCAATCACATTTTTGGTTTCTTATACTTATGTTTGTATCTTAAAATATGTTTTTAAGGCTTATGTTTATTTCTGAGCAGCATCCCAACAATTCAGTACGAGTTTTGTAAATCACTGAATGATGCCATTTACTGTTTATAACATATAGGAGAGATTGAAGGAATCGTGGCACAGTACTGCTCATTTTATCAATAAATTAAATGTACAGAAGGTTTTAAGGTGGTTGGGCCAACATCATTTCCGGTATTAACTGAGGAACCAATGACGATGATAGATGAGATATAATTTCATCATAAGTCTTTTATTTTAAGTATCAACTAATTATAAAGTGGCATTTATCTAGTTTTACTACAAAATATGCTTTAAAACTGCAAATATTAGATATTAATCGATATTATGGAATTCTCATGGAAAGATTCAATACCTGATTGCAGTCATAAAACATATCTGTTGTGTTATAACTGGATCAATGCCACTTTGTAATTAGTTGTTACTTAAAACAAAACACTAATGAAGAAATTATATCTCTTCTATCATAGTCATTGGGTCCTCAAAGTTTGTATGAGAAATGGTGTCGGCCCAACCACCTGAAGGTAATCAAATTACCTAATTAACAATAATTCATTTAAAGAAAAGGGGAGATAGGGTACATTTTCTCAGCTCTTACTCAACCACTGGCATGTGAAATTTGATACACCAAAGATTGAAAGACATAAAAGACGGAAGTGCAATGAGACAACAACCAACTTTACATATGTGGACCTAATGGGACCTAGTTTGAGCTTGCCATTTTCGAGAAGCCAGTACCTCATCTCCCCTTCTTTAAATCAATGTTAACAATATAGAAAATTTTTGAAATGTAACAAAAGTAAATCAATTCTTAACGAAAACAATATGGTACCTCACTATGTGTACCTCCCAATCTGGAGCATTCTGCTTTTCATCACCAAGTAATGGCATACATCTATAAGTCTCGTAGATTATAAAATTACATACCTGTGTGATCAGTTTACTTAAACTTCTAGTAATTCTGAAGTTACAATAATACCCCAATAATTGATCAACGCAAGATTCTTTCTTGTGAACTGTACAGCCAGTGACTTGGGCCTTCAGTTTCAACCTCAGACTCCTTCGCAACCTCACTCTGATTCTAGGAGCCCTGTAATTAATGTAAATAGATTATGATTGTACTTATTTTTTTTGTAGAATAACGATTAAATCTATTGGAAAGCTATTCCAACAATGAATAAATTATGTATTTTATTTATTAGCCACTTACAACCGGACAAGATAAATCTATAGAGAATAGAGTGGCCTATGTTCAACTATCGCTGAAATGATGATGATAGTAATTATTAAAGCAAAAGTTAATGCAACATCAGTGTTCAGACTTTTTATTATATTTTATAAGGCTCTAATAAATATATATGCTGTTTAAAATATGGTGTGAGTTGCATTATCATAAGTATCAACAATTTAATGAAAACCGGCCAAGGATGTTTTTTTTTTGTTTGTAAACAATTTCCGTACCTACCTACATAATTTAAAATTGTAATTATTATTGTTGGTTTGAATGAAATCTTATTAAGTGACCCTTAACTTTAGGATATAAATTAAAAGCTACTTACCGCATTTTGTGTGTGTAGATTGACTTTCACAAGTTTATGTTTCTAATATTACAGCACCAAGCACTGTGGTTTCAAATTTCATGAAAAGGCGAAATAATATGTTGGTAGACTTATAAAACAATGCCTGAGAAGAAAACTTCAATCCACTAAGCTTCATGCTCTCCTAAACTCTTTATTTTAGTAATTCCTCTTAGTGATTTCAAATGGTTTACAAGGTTTAGAATATAATTTCGGAAAAAGTTCGATCAGTGAAAACAACCCGCCATTTCAGCAAAATTTTATAAAGTTGCCATAAAAAATAAAAAATATTTAAGCGAATGAATTGAACCGGAAGTACCCACTTCGGTAGAGATAGTTGATAGTAGGGATAAACTTCTGGATAAAAAAAATCAGCACTATGGCCACAGAGTATAAATGATGACATTGCGGTCGTCATTGCGTTGTGTTGTAAATTGTAAGGTGAAAAAGTGGCTAAGAGCGTTTTTAAAATAAAGTGTACCATGTCCAAATTTATTGTCAGATTTTGAATGTGATGTTTTCGATGGTTTTTTGATTAGAATATAAGTTAGATGTATTGAAATTTATGAAACTATATTTATTTCCTTCAATAGTAAGCTATTTTACGAGAAATCACAAAATTAAACTGGCTCGGTGGAAAAAAATGTCAGTTTTGCGACTATCTTAAAAGCTAACTATCTTACAAATTTGAAGAAACACAGAAATTATTTTAAATTTATTTTGAAGTTAATAATATATATTTTTTAAAACCAGGGCATAATAGTGAAAAAACTAATAACATGTGAATTATATGCTAATTTTAAGTTCGGTTTTGTCACAACTGATGTTAGTAACCGTTACTTTTTCTATATTATGTAATGGTTATGTAGTTTCACTGGGAAACTACATTATTGCTTTCGAAACATATTACTATTTTAAATATTGAAATTAAATAATGTGTACCCTTTCATATTAAAAAATTACAAATACTAAGAATTCCCTCGTCGCAAAACACAGGACAATCGCAAAACCGACAGTCCATTTTTTAGGCTGGGCTTACATGAATAAATTTTTGAGATAAATTTATTATAAATGTACATATTAATAATATACATGATATAATAATAATATGTAATTATTAATAATATACATGTTTTAAAAAATAACCCACTATTCAAACAGACCGACAGACGTAATACAAAAAAGTAAATAAAAAGAACTGTAAATCCTAGTGTAAACCTTGCTTTATGGTGTCGGTTTTGCGACTTTGCTAGTCAGCCTGGTAGGTCACGGGATAAAATGTCGCAAAACTGACGTGACGCTGTCTTCCCTTATTATATTCTGAACTGTATTAACGAAAATATTTACACTAAATTTGTTATTAAAACTACATTACAACTACATTATAAAATTGTTAATCTTTTAAATATCGTGAAATGTTGTAAACTTAGCGGAATCAGCAGTTATTGTGTCTCAAATCTGACACAAGAAATCTTGACGTTCGTGGCACAGCAAGAAAAAGTATTGCTTACTCGGTTTCGTGGTCACAACTAGTATTTTTTTTATTTCGAACAGAGGACTGTAAGGTTAATGTTGCCAGTACAGAAATTAAAAATCCTTAGTTATTATTTTAAATAGCACTATTAGCCGTGACAAACCTGTCATATCCGGTCGGTATCACTTTTTACATGTTTGTTGGAAATTCAATTGTGTTTCTGTGTATTTTAGGTTTAAATTAAAAAGTACCGGACACGATAGACGAGTCAGAGTACGTTCAAACCGTACCAAAAACTCATTATATCGCGTAGAAAAAGTTTTCAGAATAGCTTTTAACATCGAGAAGTTCGAGTGGGGGACACGTCGAAAACTGACTTCTTGCTGATTAAAATTAGTCATTATTTTAATTGCTCTCAATGTTTTCATATTTGTGGCACTTCATTTACTAGTTTAAAATATGTTTAATGCTTACAGTCATTAAAATATTCACCAGATCATAATATTACTTGTTAGTAATACTTCAAACACAAGGGACAACCGAAAAGTGGGAGGTACACTTTTTTGTGAAAACGCTCCTAAACACGATGCTCTTTCGTATTGAATCTGACACAGTGCCACCCAATGTTTTTTTTTATTCACAACACACATTCAAAAATATTAGCCTAAAAATGCTAACATTGCGTACTCAGCATAATCAGGTTGAAGGACAACCTGCGCAGGTCTTCCGTTAGTAACTATTCCGGTGACTTCGCGGACTAAACTAACACTAATTACACGTCTATAGAATTGTTAGAATACATAGGTGCCACCACTTCATTAAAAATAAGATTAATTAAATAATAAAACATATTTACATATTTATGCTAAGCGTTACTAAGTTGAAAATGTTAATGTCATGTGTAACTGACTACTGCGATCACCAAGCCGCCTGCCAAGCGTGGTGAGTACGGCAAAATCCACCCATATGAATATTGCGTCTTGTGGGGGAGGCCTTTATTGAGCAGTGGACGCTTTCCGACTGATGATGATGACTAAATAAACAATTCGATTCATATTATGAGAAATTTTTTCTGTAACATTATAGCACTTTTTCACTCAAATTTTCCTTTTTATACAAAATTGAATTAGTTCTATGACAGATGCAATAACTATTCTAATACTCTAGCTTTTTGGATCATTGAAGGAATCATGTGCGCTGAATTGCGCAAGCGGCTGAACCGATTTTCATGAAACACTTGATCACGTTAGATAACAAACAAAAAACCGCGTTAACACCTGTCAATTACCTACTTTAGAGTTTAGAGGCTACGATGCCACAGACAGACACATAAATACACAGACACGTCAAACTTATAACCCTCCCTTCCGTTTTTCATGTGTAGCCTTGAAAAGAAAGCACTATGCAGAACTAGCAGTCCCTGACCGAAATTGATAAGTTTGAAAGAAACCGCAGTTGTATTCTGTTTGGGAACGAAAGGGAAAACAAACCGAGGAAAGGAGATATATACGTGTTATATTAACAATAAATATTTTAAGCCCCATAAAATCTCTTCAACTGACTACAGTGCATTACTTAGGTGACACTCTATTATATTTAAAATTCTTTAATCTGAGAAAAACATCTTATATACGAAGGCATTATGAAGAGTTAAAAATAAATAAATAATTAATTAATAAGTCCTCAAATTTAAGATCAAAAATCAAAATACACAGAGAAGTGACAGTGATTCTCCTATATTATCTTTGATCCGAGCCATCCCTTTGCTTTTTGCATAAATAATTATTTAGTCCAAGTGTTTTATCAAATTTAAAGTTGCCTATCTTTATGCATCAAGTTTCAACACACTTATGATTCATTTAATATTATGATTCAAGATCGGCGAAAAGCACAGAACACGCGGAGAGACCCTAGGTCATAGACAAAATAAGGAGAACAAAAACTTAATTAATTAACAATAATGGCAATACAAATTTGACCGACAGGATATCAAAATATTTTTTAATCAGGCAATCTATATCTAATTGATAGCCATTTTGAAGAGCCTTTTGTTGGTGTTTTGTGAATGTTTTCAAGTAATTTTTGTAATAAATCAATGTTAAAAAAGTGATATAAATACACATAACGAAGTGGAATTTAAAACATTTAAATATAAATAAATTATTCCAGTGTTATTTGTTTGATGAGGACGTATTGTGCGATAAAAGAAACCGGAAAATACTCTATCGTATTTGAGTTTTGTTAGAAATTTATTTAGCTCTGTTTCATGCAATGGTCGCAGTGATAAGCTATTGTGTATAGGTTTATGTCAAAGTGTCGAGTTAAACAGTGTTCATCGTCGTTATTATTTACGTCGCGTGTTTTGTTCACTACGTAAAATTTAGATCGCCACAAGATGGCGGCGGTCGGATGCTCGTTCCGCCAAAACCCGCTCTCGCGGCTCGATGTGTCATCGTCGAACGGTGACACGGTGTAAACCGGCGTCCCGCGGCGACTCACCGGCTCACGGCGAAGTTCCATACATAAAATGGAATTTCGCTCGAGGCGCGAAAATACGATGGGTGTTGACATTTCGATATCGTACCGTTACTCAGGCGGGCGTACGTAACAATCGACGAAGATGAGCGAGCCGGACGACGTGGGAAAAGAAGTGTGGAAGCGATGGATATTAGATGCGATACACAAGATCCGGGCACAGAAGCAGAGGCCGAGCGTGGAGAGGATATGTCATGCGATCCGACAGCATCACAACTATCACGAGGACGTGGTGTCGGAGCGGTTGGAGAGAGCGGTGAGAGACGGAGCCGTTCTCAAGGTGTACAACAAGGGGCAGAGCTCGTACAAGGACCCGGGGGGAGTCCACACGCGGACATTGAAGCTCTCGCCTGACGCGGACGTCTCGAGAGCTGTAGCTAAAGCTGTGCGTGAACTGAACGAACGAGATGGCTCTAATCTCAAATCTATAGAGAGACATTTGTTTACGGCTTATCAAGTGAGTGTTGATACTGATGTGGATGTGAAAAGTGTGTTGAAGTGTGCAGCGAAGCGTGCAGTGGCCAGAGGGTTGCTTACCCATCACTCGGGGCTATACAAGGCTACACCCAGGCCTCTGGTTAAACCTACTGACTCTAGCTCTAAGAAGAAGCCTCCATCTGAATCACCTGAGAAGGTAAGTAACTTAATATTTTTGTTTATAACATGTAAACAAAGGTATTTTGTTGAATGTCAATTTTTTTTTTTTTTTTTTTTATTATAGTGAGTAACAAGATGAGCAAATCAGGTGCCTGATGGTAAGCATCATGATTGCCCATATCAGACACAGTGCCACCAGTGTTTTAAAACTATAAATTCTGCGCGGCACTGAGTACAGTGCCACATACACTTTTTTAGCTTTTTTAGCAAGCGCAGTAGCGCTTGTCACCCTGAGTTATTAGTTGACGAAACTCGTTATGCCCAGTAATTTCGCTGGTAACATTGCCCTTCAGACCGGAACACAGTAATGTTTGCACATTACTGCTTGGCGGATGAATAACTGGCAAAGGTGTGGTACTTCCCCAGGCAGCCCCCTGCTAAAGAGGCCTACCACTACAAAAGTCCAATAATCAAATTATATTTATAATTAGGAAGTGTATTCATAGACAGAAATGGCTCCTTTTATTGGAGGTCCAATATTGGAATACTATTAAGTAGTTGGTTATAAAGTAAATGAACTCAAATATGTTGATTTGTGTTTACCTTTCACCTATTAAATTAAATATTCAAACCCTTAAATATTTTGCACTATAGAAATTTCATTGCAAGGATTTCCCCTCTGCTGGTATTAGATGCCAGTAAATAATGATAAATATAATGTATAAAGCCTACTCACCTTGAAGACTGTGACTGTGGTGTAGTGGGTTAGATTGCCGATTATAAGGTCCCGGATTCGATACCATTTTCCATTAGGAATTATCTCAGTAACAGCCTGTAGTCTGGAACTGTGTGGCAATAGGCTCGTCCCTCTCAATAACATTCTAAGGAAATGTGGGTGTACCTACTATGGGACTGAATCCTGGGTACACCTCTGCCTATGGCTTCGGGAAAAGGCGTGATTGTATGTTATGCTATAACTTACTGAGGCTATTTACATTATCAAAACTATTTCATATGCAACCAATGATTTAAGGTTCACTGCATTTGTTTGTATAATTATGTAATTTTTATTTATGATAATAAGTGACAAGACGAGCTAATCATTCAAGCCTGATGGTAAGCATCATGATTGCCCATATCATACACAGTGCCACCCAGTGTTATAAAATTCAAAATTCTGCACGGCACTGCATAGCGCCTGTCACCCTGAGATTATTAGTTGTTGAAACTCGTCATGCCCAGTAATTTCGCTGGTAACATTGCTCTTCAGACCGGAACACAGTAATGTTTGCATATCACTGCTTGGTGGATGAATAACTGGCAAAGGTGTGGTACTTCCCCTGCAAAAGAGGCCTACCACTACGATCAAACCACAATAAATTTGCATGTAAAGCACACAGAAAAGTATTTTGGATAACTATAACATAAAATTATCAGATCAGTATTCAGGAACTCAGATTTGGATCAGGGTCTAATAAAAAATGGGAAAAGTTAAAAAATTGAACTTAAACAAAAGAAATTTAAGAAAATCTTTAGGATATCTCTTCTTGAAAAGCTTGTTAATAGGACTATATCTGTTTGGTCGGCTAGTTTATGTTATTAGTTAGACTATGAAGTTTGTATTAATATTTAGATTTGTGAAATTACAAAATAAAAAACTGTTTAAAACATCTAAAAATTGTGATAAAAATTACATAGTAATAAACAAAAATAATAAAAACTTAGGCAAATGACGAGTTTCAACAACTTATATCTCAGGGTGACAGGGGCAGTGCAGTGCTGTGCAAAATTTTGAGTTTTAAAACACTGGCTGCCAATGTGTCTGATGTGGGCAATCATGCTTACCATCAGGCACCTGATTTGCTTGTCTTGTTTACTCACTATCATACAAAAATTTTCAAAAGTATAGAATCATCATCATCATCCGCCAGAAAACATCCACTGCTGAACAGGATCCTATGGGGGGATTATGCCATAATCATCAGCTTGGCAGGCGGATTGGTGATCGTTTATTTCTTATGATTGATACTTGGAAACTGTGCGACTGAGCTGCTGCCCACTCTCTGAAAAAGTCCCTCTGCCGGGTCTCACGGCTCCCACAGGATGCGAACGGCGTGGCCCTATTATATAACCAGAAACCACGGCGAAAGTAGAGAATGCTTGCTGCTATTATAACATTTCCTTTTCACCTGTAGAGTCAAGGTGGTGTGCCAGTGTGCAGTGAATGCCTGGGAACAGATGCCCGCAACAGGTTGGGTTCAGTTGAAGCTCTCATCACTTGTCACCAGTGCAAGTCCTATGCACACCCATCGTGCCTTGACTCTTTGGAGCACCTCAGTAAATCTATTATCAAGGTTTGTTATACTTTATTTATCTTGCCTATTTTATGTATTAAAAACAAGGAACTGGCTGACTCCCTCACCTTATATCTGGAACTAGAAAGCTGAAATTTAGTACCGTCATAATTTTGTTATGTAGCCCAGTAATAAGAAGGGAATTCACAAAAATGTCACGGGAATGTATTCGCAAGAATTATGTTAGTTAATAATGTTAGTTTATTTTTAATTCTGCACAATGCTAGGACACTAGGACAGGAGATATCTTAACCGTCCTAGCACTAAGTTAATGCCTTAACAGTTTTCTACCAGTTATCTTGGAACTAGGAAAGCAGTTGCATACATACAGTCATGCCTCATTCCCGTTGGGGTAGGCAGTGACTATTTCTCTCCACTAGCCTCGATCCTGACATACAGCTTTTGCTTCTTCCACTTTCATGACATTCTTCATACATGCTGGTCGGTTGTAGGTAGTTTTGACTATGCTTTTCTTTAGACCAAAATCAATTTGTTCATGATAATTACGCCTAAGGCAATCCCTACCGACATGACCAGTCTCGCTCGCCTTATAAATCTCTAAGTAATGTAACTTTAATTGTTATTAAAGAATTTCATTACTTAAACTTTACTTAAAATTTAATAAAAATAGCCTACTTGATAAATATTATTAATGGACATTAATAGTAGATTAGTAGCCAAGGGCTGTAAGGCATCAATTGCAGCCCGAGATATTTAGGCGCACGAGCGCAGCGAGGGCGCCTATACTTCGAGGGTGCAATTGATGCTTACACCCGAGCTAACTACTCTGCTTTACATCTCGATTGTGAGGTAAGTAGAAAAACACCGGCATTACAAGAATAAAACATTTTAAAGTAAAAGTTTTCTATTCCCGCCTTTTTTCATCTCTTTTTTAAATTATTTTTTTCAAGAACGAAATTGAGCTTCGTAGTTCGATATTTAAAATTGATGACTATTATACTCATACGAAGACAAGGAATAGCGAAGCGACCTCTTGTCATTGGCCTGAATGCATGATGTCTATTGCCAGTATGATGGTTAGATGTACGCAAACTTTTTGAAAGAGTGAAGTTTTTTTTTAATTACTTACCGCCCTAGGGCTTTTCTAGCTACATTATTACCCTAGAGCGCTAATTGGTCACTTACAAGCCCCATTTGGGGGTAATAAGGACCTACTTACCGAATATTAGAGATGTAAAATATAATTTTGATGTATTGATTTATGAAAAACCTTGTGAATTATGTGCTTGGGATGTAATCTTGAAGCACTTTCCAGCAAGTTAACTATGTTCTCATCATAATAGCATATAAAAGTACATACTACATTAATATTGCACAAAAAATGACTCTGATTGCATAATAATAACATTCAGATGTGCATTTTTTGTGTTTCCTATCAAAAGTAGATTAATAATTAATTATCACATATAAATAAGACAGTATTTCTCAAATTTACCACAGGCACAAAGTTATGAGGTTATTTGCTTTAGTTAATCACAATATGGCTTCTAGATCAAATTAAACATCTGGACATAACTATGTAACACATATTTAATATATTCCAAATACTTGAACTAAAATGGTAGCAAAGCTTAAATGTTTCTCCCATATGGTCTCACATACACACAATACTAAGTATAAATGATCAAGTTAGTAATGAACCGTGTGGGTGTGCCCCTGTTACCATACAAATTGTCATTCAACCCATACATAACAAGCGGCAGAAATAATATTATATTAGATGATTTGTATACTAAATGCCCGATTGACATTTAGGTGTAAGTTTGTAATGAATATTATATTTTCTGTTATTACATTACTTATACTATGTCGCTTAAGCTCAAATTTGCTAGCATTATGAGCACCTTTAACTAGTGCTTTTATAACAGCATCGCTATCGCATCTGTCTATTCTATAAAATGATTGATCTGGCAGTCGTCCCGGTGGTCGTGCGGCGAGTGTGCCGCGTGCAGCGCGTGCGGGGCCGCGTGCGGGGCCGCGGGCTGGGCGGCGCGCTGCCTGGGGGCCTGCGGGCGCCACGCGCACCCCGCCTGCGCCGCGCCGCCCTGGCGCTGCACCACCTGCACCGACCTCACCATGCAGAATAGGTAACACACACCGTCACTCGGCGCTCGCTAGTTGTCATGCCATCTGTTACTGTCTAATTGTTGTGTATGTTTTTGGTTCCGGTATACATCTATACTAATATTATAAAGAGAGAAACTTTGTTTTTTTGTTTTTTTGTTTGTAACGAATAGGCTCCGAAACTACTGGACCGATTTTAAAAATTCTTTCACTTATGGATAGCTTAATTCAGTGTGAGTGCCATAGGCTATATGAGATTTTGAAAAAAAATGGGGATCCGTAAGAAAACTGCAATATTGTGAACCAAGGTGTTACATAATATAATTACCATATTCATAAATTTGCGTGCGCTGTGAAATGCATTGATGGTAAAGTAATATAATGTACTAGGGGTTTGTAGTACTTATCAATACCTACAAAACAGTATACATAGATTATATCCATCTTTTTTGGTTTAGTCACAATAATCGAAAAAGTGATTATTTTTCATGCGGTGTGAAAACTATTGGTGGTAGAGTAAAATAATGTACTAGAGGTTTGTAGTACTTATTAATACCTACAAAACAGTATACATAGATTATATCCATCTTTTTTGGTTTAGTCACAATAATCGAAGCAGTGATTATTTTTCATGCGGTGTGAAAACTATCGGTGGTAGATTAAAGTAATGTACTAGGGGATTGTATTAATTATCAATACCTATAAAACAGTATACATAGATTATATCCATCTTTTCTGGTTTAGTCACAATAATCGAAGCAGTGATTATTTTTCATGTGGTGTAAAAAGTATTGGTGGTAGAATAAAGTAATGTACTAGGGGTTTGTAGTACTCATCAATATCTTCAAAATAGCCCACGATAAATTATAACATGTGTTAAGGTTTGGTCATTGTAACAGAAATAGTCATTAATTTGCGTGCGCTGCGTAAACCATTAGGGTTATATCTATTAAAATACAATGTATCACGAATTTACTCCTGATAAACGTCCACTATACCTACTTCTGCTACCCGTGCGAAGCCGGGGCGGGTCGCTAGTAGGCTATAATTTTGATTCATTTACTACTTTTGTAAGAATTTCGATAATTTTAGTAGATAATTTTAGTTTTCTTCCGCTCAGGACCCCGGGAGGCGCGCCGAAGGGCCGGAAGCCGCGCGCGCGCCGCATCGACTCCGACGACGAGCCCTCCGACGGTAATGTCCCCCTCCGTCTCCCGCCCGAGCGGAGAATGTCCAAGGAGAAGCAGAAGTTTTTCAGGTTTTCCGCCTTCAACCTCGTGAAGAGGAAGAGGCGCGAGTCCTCGAGCGAGTGGGAGGGGTGGGGGGGAGGCGGCGCGCGGTGGCGGGGGGTGCGCGTCACTCGCGTGCAGCGCCTCGAGCTGAGGCTCGCCTCGCCCGCCTCCCCCGCCTCGCCCGCCTCCCCTCTCCTCTCGGAGCCCGACACGTCCTCGAGCGAGTCCCGCGAGAGTCGCGCGCCCGCGCCCGCGCCCGCGTTCGACCGCGCGCCTCGAACGTTCACCCCCGCGCACATATCGACCGTGTTCGAGCGGCTCGCGGCCGACGCCGGGCCCGGCGGCGCCTGGGGGTTCGCCGCCGAGGCGCAGAAGCTCGCGCGCGACACGCCGGCGGTGCGCCCGCCGAGCCCCTCCCCCTCCCCCGCGCCCGCGCCTCCGCCCGCGCCGGCGCGCCGGATCGCCCGCACGCGATCGCGCGGCGGCGAGCGACTGCTGACGACGCTGTTCGACGGCCTCTCGGAGTTCTACTCGGTGCGCTCTAAGTCCCGCGCGCGGGCGCCCCCGCCCCCTCCGGCGCCGGAGGCGGAGGCGCGCGAGTCTCCCGCCGGCGAGCGCGAGGTGTTGAAGGAGACGCGCAGCACGTTCCGGCGGTACCAGGCGGCGATGCGGCGGCGCAGCGTGGCGGCGCGCTCGCGCTCGCGCTCCCCCGCGCGGCGCCGCCTGGGGGCCTCCGCGCTGGTGGTGCTGGCGGCGCGGGGCGGCGGCGGTGGCGGCGGCGCGCGCGGCGAGCGCAAGCTGCGGCGCGGCGCGGCGCTGGCGGGGCGCGGGGCGGCGGCGGCCGGCGACGGTAAGCTGGAGGCGCGGGGAGTGCGCCGGTGGATCCCGCGCCGCCGCCCGCCCCGCGCCCCGCACGCCGCGCGCGATCCACCGGCGCACTCGACACGCACCCTACGCCGAGATGACGTTACGCCGTCTCGCCACGTCACCGATAACGTACAGAAGACGGCCGCCGAAACGCGCCGAACGTTCATTATGTGCATTTTTATAGAGAAACTTGAATCGTACAGAAAACTATTGGACATTTAGAGCGCACGCTCCGGAAGATGGAGCCGGTCTTCTGTACCTATTTATTATGTCTAGTGATATGTTCGCCTACAACGTGCCTATCTGTTGCAGAGAGCAAGCGGCTGCCGGCGGGCGTGACGGAAGCGGACGCGGAGTTGTTCAAGCAAGCTCGCGAGGGGGCGTCGGGGGGCTCGGAGCCGGACGCCCCGGCGCCCCCGCCTGCCCCCGCCCCCGCGACCCCCGCCGGCGGGGTGGCGCCCCCGCCCGCGGCCCCTCGGTGCCCCTCCGCGATAGAATTCGGTCAGTGGGAGATCGAGACCTGGTACTCCAGTCCTTTTCCTCAGGAGTATGCGAGGTAAAACTGCTTTATCAATATGCACTACAAGAAAGATGAACACGAATAGAAATTGTAAAAGATATTGTATTTATTGGGTAATTAAACTACCTCATTTCAAGAAAACACCATTCCTAACAGTTTTACATGATTACTTTCAAAACTCCTGAGCCTTCAAATGTTAAACCTTGTACTAAGAAAATAATATCTAGTACAATAATTAAACTTTATATAAAGCTATAAATCAAATTCTCATTGCTGGCAAAAATATTGGCACTACCTATATTATAAATGGTTTAAAAAACTGTTCATCTTTCGTGTCACAATATACTGAATTGTTTCTTTTATTTAAAATATTATTAATGTCCATATTTTTTTCAGACTGCCCAAATTATTCCTGTGTGAATTCTGCCTGAAATACGCAAAAAGTCGGGCGGTGTTGATGCGACATTTGGACAAATGTCTATGGCGACATCCTCCAGCGACAGAGATATATCGCTGTGGGGACATTTCCGTCTTCGAAGTGGACGGAAACGCTAACAAAATATACTGTCAGAATCTTTGCCTGCTCGCTAAACTGTTTTTGGACCATAAAACTTTGTACTACGATGTTGAACCATTTCTCTTCTACGTGCTAACAAAGAATGATAGCAAAGGATGTCATCTAGTTGGATACTTTTCTAAAGAGAAACATTGCCAACAGAAATACAATGTTTCATGCATAATGACAATGCCACAGTACCAGAGACAGGGCTATGGGAGGTTTCTCATACATTTTAGTGAGTGGTGGAATCTTTTTTGCGTTCTATTACTGCTTATTTAGCTTCGTAAGTCCTTGCGTAACAATTCGGAACTGATATTTGTAGATCAAAAGTGACAATCTAAATAATTTTTGGACAATATTTTACAATTGTACACTATTGGATTGCCAGTCTTGCAGAAGTGACACAAATATACATATCTTAACCATTATTTGTGATATAATTACTTTTTGTAGTACAAATGAGTATAAATTCAGGACTTATGAGGAGGTTATGCATTGCTTTATTTATTTTTCGTGTAAAAGTGTCAAATTTTAACAAGTTTAAACCTTTTTTCAGGTTATCTACTTTCAAAGGAAGAGGGTCAGCCGGGGACACCTGAAAAACCCCTTTCAGATCTCGGCAGAGTTTCATATCACGCATATTGGAAATCTGTTATATTAGAATACCTTTATGACCACAAAGACAAGCCTTTTACCTTCGAGAACATAGCTCACACGACAGGAATGCACATGAACGATATATCAATCACTTTTCAACTATTAGGCTTTGTCAGATTCCTGCCCAATGAAGATAATGTCAAATTGGGACTTTGTATCGATTGGAATAAGGTTGATAGTCATGTGAAGAAAGTGCGCAGTAAACCTCGGTTAGAAATTGATCCGGAATGCTTGAGGTGGACACCTTTACTCGCATCAACTGTTAATCCGTTCAGATCGCCCGAAGAAGTCTCCGGTGACCAAGAGACTGAAAATGAAGCGGAAATGAAAACGGAAAGCGAAGATACTGCCACGGAAACGGAAGAACCTTCAAACATCGAAGAAGCGAAAGTTGAAAAAGAGCCAGAGCCTGTCGAAGTCACATCTTCCGGCAGAAGACGAACGAGACCTCTCAAATACAGTGAAACCACTTACCAAACCACGCCGAGTCTCGAAGGCGGCCGGAAAAGAAAACGGGATGTTAGTAGAAAGATTTCTGAATCTGTTGAGGACGGTAAAAAACAGGAGGAAACGCCTAGAAGACAAAGAAGTAAAAGCGTCGCGAGAAGATCTTCCCGAGTTGCGCAAGAAGATGAACCAACTAGCACTAAAGTCAAAGAGCCTTTGCCTGCGATATACGCTTCTGATAGTCAGGAAAGTCAAGATCAAGACGTTATTTCTACGCCGGCAGTTGGTGCCGTTAAAGCTAAAACTAAGAGAAAACTAAATTGGCGCGGACGCACGAAAAAAAGACAGAAGATCAATAACAAAAGTTCGCCAAGAAGCGCTTCTCCGGTCACCAAAAAGGCTAAAGTTGATGAGAAATCAGAAGATACTCAAGATAATGATTCGATGGAAGAACCACAAGTTCAAAGTACTATTGAGAATGACGCAGCACTAAAAATAGACAAGGCTGAGGAGAAGAAGAATTCAGAAGCGAGTTCCGAGGATTCTTCAGGCGAAGCTGATGATGAGATGGATGTAGAAGAAGGAGAAGATAGGAGAAGTATGGCCAGTAAACCGGCTACACCTCGACATGTAGAAGAAAATAGCACAGATCATCATACTAGTGATATGGAATTGGATAGCATACATATAGACTCTCCTAAGTCAGTGGCAGAGAAAGATCAAGTGATCAAGGAAACGGCAGCTAAAAGTGATAAAGGGGAAGAATACTCAGAAGTGCCGTCTGAAACGGCAGAGGCGAAAGACGATAGCCAGGAAAACGATGATAAAATGTCTGATGGTACAAAAAGTGAGGGGAATTCCCCTTCGCTGTTACCGCCGACGTTTGACGAAAAAGATACAATTATTATTTCTGAATCTGATGATAATAACAGCCAAAGTTGTCCTCTGCCGTCGCCTAAACCTAATACAGTAGCGCCCGTGCCGCAAAACAATGAAAACAAACCAAAGGAAGTCGAGGAAAACGACAGTCCATCTAAAGTTATACCTGTCGTGTCAACGGAAAACGCTCATATAGTGTTGGATCCGAAAGTACAAGAAGAGGTCAATGCAATTAGGCCTGTGGTCGACCTCATTGTTCCAAAAATTCAACAAGTTGAGACCATAGTTGTAGAAGGTGAATCAGATAACTGCAATTCTCCGCAAACCGGCATTTCGCCTAAGAAAGACAAATCTGTCATAAGTGAATCTCCAAAACTGACTAAATCACCTGAAAAATTGACTGAAATGGTATCAGAACAGAAAAAGTGCGAAGTCAGAAAAGAGACTGTTATTCAACATCAAACGGTCGACGAGACTAAAACCATAGAAAAGAAGTCTCCAAATAAAATGGAAACGCTGTTACAAAATTTCGATACAAATAGAGATTTATCAATGAAGAAACCAGACAGACCTCGCATGGAATCTTTTACTGAATTAGATAGTAGTAGAAATAAAAATCTGACTTCTTTAATACCGATAACTAGTAAGGAAAGTGAGCTACCATTTCGTAACGACATAATGTCTCGAAAAGATGAAATTATAATAACTAGGAATTTAGTAGAGCAATCATTGCCTACATATCCTCATCCTGTCGCGAATTCTATGACAATACAGCAAATCAATACGGCGCAGCATTCATATCTTAATAATAGAGCCAA
The DNA here is from genome assembly GCA_947063395.1 of Hemistola chrysoprasaria. Lineage (NCBI taxonomy): Eukaryota > Metazoa > Arthropoda > Insecta > Lepidoptera > Geometridae > Hemistola > Hemistola chrysoprasaria. The sequence continues at coordinate 1,239,493 of OX346724.1, forward strand.
TGTAAGCAAAGAATCACAAGGAGTACAGACAGAAAAAGCTATAAAGACCAGTGAACAAAACCGTGTCCATAACATGCCGGAACCGTCACCGGTTATAAGTAAACCTACAAAACTAGAAGTGCCTCATCCAATATCGTCTCCGGTCATAAACCCGGTTATACCAAAAGTGCCGAATCTACCAGATATCAATTTTTTACCGCGATGTCACAGCGCTAACGCCGCTATCAGTATGGGAATGGAAAGGACAGATATGGATCAGAATTTCGTCGGCAATTTGCAAAACCCTCTATCTGGATCGATGAGCATTATTCCCAGTAACTTGCAAGAGAAGAACGACCCTAATATGAAGCCGAGAGAGAAGAGCAAACTGCGGGATGTGAGAGTGAATTCGGCACACGGTAAAACTGAAAAGACAGAGAAGAAATCTAAAAACGACAACACTCCTAGAAGTACGCCGGAACCGAAAATGTTTTTTCCGGAACAGAATACGAACGCAGCAAGAAAGCCGGAGACATCTGTCCCAATAAACGTGATCAACTCCGTGCCAGTCACGAGCAAAGTGGAGACCAAACCTACAGACGCTCCGAAGAAACAAGATTTTTTTAAGAAGGAGAAATCGAACGCAGCCAACAAAAACGCGTCAGTTAAACACGATAAGAGTTGCACGGCGCAGATCAACTACAAAACGGAACAGACAGACTTGAATAAAATCCTGCCTAAGTTTAAATATGACAATGAGCTGGTTCCAAAGGCGGATTACGCAATGAATCAAATCCAGAATTACCACACGCCTCATAGTCAGTACCAATGGGCTACTTGGGACCCGGCTCGCTTGCAAGGTTCCTGGGAGCACAATAGGCTTTTAGAAATGAAGAGCAGCGTCAACGATAAGAACTATCTCGATAAGCTACAATTCAATTTACCACAATTGGAACAGATACAAAAATCACCTCAAAAGCTCCACCAAAAAGACTTTCACAATATTGCATACGGTGCGCTAAGCGGAAGCCTATACGCGGCGACGAGCCTACCTCACTTTAAGGAAACAAAAACGCCTTCCAAAGCCGAGTGCTCGCAAAAAAGCGACTGCAAGCCTGCAAAGCAACCCAAAGCTACGACAGCTTGCCAGACGCAGTGTGAAAGCAAGAAATCGCACGCGAACGAGCAAATGAAACAGATGATGCAACGGCAAGCTAAAGAAGCCGTTACCAGTTGCGCTGAATACCGGCAGCAAAGTCCTCAAGTGATGACGTCACCGAGCTGCAAGTCCTATGGACAAAACGGGCCTTGTGAGAAGACGGAGATAGATAAAAAGTCGAGGCATAAGAAAGAAGAATCTCCCAAAGAAGGCAAAGAGGAATGTGAAGCGATGTCGCCTGCGTTGCAATCTATGGGTGTATACACGCCTGACTCGACAAGCAACTCGGTCCATTCGGTACATTATCCAGCCTGTGAATTGGACGTGAGTCAGTTAGGGTTAGAATCCCCGACGAGTATTGGGTCAGACTTGGCCTCGCCTTGCTCTATGCTACACTTGCACGCGCCCGCGGCTCCGCCCGCGCCCTCGCCTCAGTACCCACACTCCATACATATACCGTCGATTATGACGCAGTCCAATCAACCCAAACATCAGAAGATCAATAATAGGAATAGGTAAGTGACCGCGACGGAGACCATAGAAATCTAAATAACAAGGTACTAGAAGTCACATACTCCCGTGACCTTGTCGCTGCCACAGGAGACTCCGTAGTCTCAGTAGTAGTCAGGTGAGTAATGACTCAATCTAATTACTAATTACGGTGCACGGTGACGCGCTGTTTTGGTTCTTCGTTCGATTATAATATGCGTATGTAGTTGTAGCTACAGAAAAGGTTTTGTATGTAATTATTGACTTAGTCATTTCTATTACCTTGTTATTTATATTTCTATGCAGAAGACCGTGTGTGGAAGTCGTCCCATATTGTATTATCCAATGTCCACATCCATACTAATATTATAAATACGAGTGTGTCTGTCTTGTCTGTTACCTCTTTACGCTTAAACCGCTGAATCGATTTAGATGAAATTTGGTATAGATATAGTTTGAGTCCCGGGATAGGACAAAGGGTACTTTTTATCTCGATATTTCCACGGGAAAAAAATCTGCGCGGGTGATACCGCGGAGCACAGCTAGTTATAAATATTGTGGTTATTTCAGGAACAGTGCAGCGAACAGCAACAGTGCCAACATCAGTAGTGGAGAGAGCAAACAGAGTATGCGCGGCGCCGCGACTCCGCCCGCCAGGCATCGCGCCACGCCGCCTGCTACACATCAAACTCACGGTGAACATACACTATACACTGACAATAATATTATAGTGGTTATATTATATTTTAAATTTTTTAGACAAAGCGGTCTACTCGCATGTAATACAATACAAATAAGGAAAGAAAAGGAAGAATCCCGCCCGTGGGTGAAATTTTTCTTTCCTTATTTGTATTGGTTATATTATAGTCGAAGGTCTTTGACCAGTGATGACGTACGGATCTGAAATGTAAGCTCAAAACAGCACAACGAGCTATGTTGGGGATTTTTCTCTACGATATCGAATCAGAAATGAGGAGATTCGTAGATGAACGAAAGTAACCGACATAGTCCAGCAGATCAGCAAACTTTAAACTTTAAAACATAGCACGTAGAACTGGATGGCCCATGGGGCTGTAAAGTTCTTGAATGGAGACAATGTGCCTCGATGAGAATGTTTTTTAAAAATAAATTTTGCAATAGGTAACAGTGTGACATGGTGGGAAAAAAATCTCATCATGTCACAGTGTGACACATTTACTTCTGTTGAAAACTCACTGTGCAATAAGTGAATTTAATGAATATTGTGTATTTGTATGTAGGAGGCGGCGGCGGCTCAGCAGGCGGAGGTGCGGGTTCGATGCAAGGCGGCGGCTACCAGGGAGGGTACCTCTCCTTCCAGCAGCAGCAGCAGTACGGCACGTGGGCGCCGCCCTCCTGCTCCCTCGCCAAGCTGCAGCAGATGGCCGAGTGTCCGCAACATACACATCAAGTGAGCTCTCCCCCAGCAGCAGCAGCAGTACGGCACGTGGGCGCCGCCCTCCTGCTCCCTCGCCAAGCTGCAGCAGATGGCCGAGTGTCCGCAACATACACATCAAGTGAGCTCTCCCCCAGCAGCAGCAGCAGTACGGCACGTGGGCGCCGCCCTCCTGCTCCCTCGCCAAGCTGCAGCAGATGGCCGAGTGTCCGCAACATACACATCAAGTGAGCTCTCCCCCAGCAGCAGCAGCAGTACGGCACGTGGGCGCCGCCCTCCTGCTCCCTCGCCAAGCTGCAGCAGATGGCCGAGTGTCCGCAACATACACATCAAGTGAGCTCTCCCCCAGCAGCAGCAGCAGTACGGTGCTCCCTCGCCAAGCTGCAGCAGATGGCCGAGTGTCCGCAACATACACATCAAGTGAGCTCTCCCCCAGCAGCAGCAGCAGTACGGCACGTGGGCGCCGCCCTCCTGCTCCCTCGCCAAGCTGCAGCAGATGGCCGAGTGTCCGCAACATACACATCAAGTGAGCTCTCCCCCAGCAGCAGCAGCAGTACGGCACGTGGGCGCCGCCCTCCTGCTCCCTCGCCAAGCTGCAGCAGATGGCCGAGTGTCCGCAACATACACATCAAGTGAGCTCTCCCCCAGCAGCAGCAGCAGTACGGTGCTCCCTCGCCAAGCTGCAGCAGATGGCCGAGTGTCCGCAACATACACATCAAGTGAGCTCTCCCCCAGCAGCAGCAGCAGTACGGCACGTGGGCGCCGCCCTCCTGCTCCCTCGCCAAGCTGCAGCAGATGGCCGAGTGTCCGCAACATACACATCAAGTGAGCTCTCCCCCAGCAGCAGCAGCAGTACGGTGCTCCCTCGCCAAGCTGCAGCAGATGGCCGAGTGTCCGCAACATACACATCAAGTGAGCTCTCCCCCAGCAGCAGCAGCAGTACGGTGCTCCCTCGCCAAGCTGCAGCAGATGGCCGAGTGTCCGCAACATACACATCAAGTGAGCTCTCCCCCAGCAGCAGCAGCAGTACGGTGCTCCCTCGCCAAGCTGCAGCAGATGGCCGAGTGTCCGCAACATACACATCAAGTGAGCTCTCCCCCAGCAGCAGCAGCAGTACGGCACGTGGGCGCCGCCCTCCTGCTCCCTCGCCAAGCTGCAGCAGATGGCCGAGTGTCCGCAACATACACATCAAGTGAGCTCTCCCCCAGCAGCAGCAGCAGTACGGTGCTCCCTCGCCAAGCTGCAGCAGATGGCCGAGTGTCCGCAACATACACATCAAGTGAGCTCTCCCCCAGCAGCAGCAGCAGTACGGTGCTCCCTCGCCAAGCTGCAGCAGATGGCCGAGTGTCCGCAACATACACATCAAGTGAGCTCTCCCCCAGCAGCAGCAGCAGTACGGTGCTCCCTCGCCAAGCTGCAGGAAAGCTGCTGGAAGCTTTGCAGGGTTCGCGGAGTGATCTCACTGTTCCGAGGATTTGTTCATGTTGAAGTCTAGTAGTGTTAATTTCTGAGAGTATAGTGCTATATAATAGGTTTAAATTTTTTTCTTGCACCGAATGTTCGGCATTTAAACCGAATTTCGGCCGAATGCCGAAGTTCCGCTCAAGCTACCGAAGTTCGGTCGAATCGAATTAATTAATTTCGGTCCATCCCTACTAATATCCTATAAGTGCGTGCGACACCAAAAAGATATAATCTCGTTGACGAAAATGAAAGAAAAATAAACACAAAAATTAAAAAGAAAAGTTTGTAGTGGTAGGCCTCTTTTGCAGAGGGCCGCCTGGGGAAGTACCACACCTTTGCCAGTTATTCATCCGCCAAGCAGTAGTTTGCAAACGTTACTGTGTTCGGGTTTGAAGGGCAACGTTACAAGCGAAATTACTGGGCATGACGAGATTCAACAACTCATATCTCAGGGTGACAGGCGCAGTGCAGTGCCGCGCAGAGTTTCGAACTTTAAAACACTGGGTGGATATGGGCGATCATGATGCTTACCAACGGGCACCTGATTTGATCGTCTTGTCGCTCACTATCATAAAAAAAGAAACTTACTTTATGGGGATAGAATAGAGGATGAAATGTTATTTTGGCCCCACTCCTGACGGACGGTGAAGAAGTAATGTAAGCCATGTAATAACGTGGCATGTATGGTACCAGTACGCGCAGCAGGCGGGCACTCCGCCGGCGGGCGGCGCGCACTACGCGGCGCCGGGCGCGGGCAAGTACTACGCGCCGCACAACCAGCTCGACGGCTCCAGGAACGCGCGCAACGCTCCCAGTGAGTACAGTAGGTCTCACACTTGCATTACTTATCTATTTTATTACATACATTCACGCCTTTTTCCCGAAGGGGTAGGCAGAGGTGTACCCAGGACTCGGTCCCATAGTAGATACACCCACATTTCGCCAGTATGTTATTGGTCCCGTGTAATAGGGGGCGAGCCTATTGCCATCTACCGGGCACAGTTCCAGACTCCAGGCAGTTATTGAGATAATTCCTAATGGAAAAATCCAATATTTTTAACACTTGCCTTACCTGGGGATCGAACCCGGGACCTCTTGATTGGCAGTCGAGCATGCGCCCTCTACGCCACCGAGGCAGTCTATCTGTTTTTATTGTCTCTTTATTAAGAGCGTACATGGCCGTGAGCGCAAAGCGATGTTTTATATTCCCCTGTTTCCACCGAATGTTATTAACCCGTTCTATAAATTATTATCCTGATATTTTCATAGTGACGTGACCTATATGTCCCTTTCATTTTATTTTTTCTTATAAACCCTTGGTTATTTTCATAGTGGAGTAAACTTCCAAAAATCCCAGTTTTACTCGCGTGATAGAACGTTCACTACAAAAAAATGAAGAGTTTATGAACAAAAATAAAATGATAGGGACATACTCTACTTCAACTTTAAAATATCAGGATATAAATATATCAAATAGGTTTACTGTATTCGAAGGAAACACGGGAATACAAAACATAGGTTTAGTAAATTTTCCATACGATTGTGTCGAACTGCTAAGAGGTCCTCATTCCTGTTAAGAGCGTACGCGGCCGTTTAGAAATTTGACATGATACTGAATGAAAATTTAACCAAATCGACATTAGGATCACTTAACGGGATATTTACCATGTTTAGATAATTTGAGAGTTTCCCGATATTGCGAGGTAGGTGCATGCGCCATGAGAAGAGGGTAGATCGATTTATCTGTCGATAAAAATCAGCTCAAAAGAGATTTATAACGCTAGTGTGAATGGTCAAGTCGGTAGCGGTTGACCGCGGGCGTACTTTTCATGAACAAGTTGATGTTGTTCTTAGGAAAGGCCAAGTCAAAAGTACCTACAACCGACGAGCATGTAGAAAAATGTCATGAAAGTGAACGAAGCGAAAGTTGTATGTCAGGATCGTAGTAAGTGGAGGAAAATAGTCTCTGCCTACCCCACCGGGAACAAGGCGTGACTGTATGTATGTATGTATGTAAAAATCAGCTCGCCGATGTCTGTCAGTTCTACCGTGATCATGGCGCATGCAACTGCGTCGTAATATCGGGAAACTCGAAAAATGTCGAATCGTGGTATATATCCCGTAATAAGTGTGAACCTAATGCTTGCAACCATTATAGTCTCAAATCATACAAATCGAAGTTTTATATTTCCTCTGTTTCTTCCGAATATTTATTTATTTATTTATTACTACTAAGTTGACATTACAGCGTAAAACCAAACCGCCAAACTTAGTGCTAAAAAGTTAAATTAATATATTAATAACTAACAATAAAATAAAAATTATCGTAACATATTACATGAATACCGTTTTTCAAATTATGAATATAACCCAAGAGAATACATTCTTAGTAAAATTAAAAATACATGTTATTTTTATTATATTAGCCCGTTTATATTAACCCATTCTCCTGATATTTTATAGTGAAGTAAACTATGTCCCTGTCATTTTATGTTTTCTTATAAACTCTCGGATTCTTCCTAGTGAACTTCTAAAAATCCCAATTTCACTCGCGTGGTTGGACGTTCAGTGCAAAAAAATCAGCGTTTATAAAAAATAATAAAATGACAGAGACCCAGTTTATTTTATCTTCAAAATATCGATATATAAATTTAATGTATCACATAGGTTTACTATATTCGGAGGAAACGGGAATACAAAGCATTGATTTGGTAATTTTTTCTTAGGATTAATGGTAGCCTTTCTTGCCGTAAGAGCCGGCTAGAGTTGTCAGAACCAGATGATGGGCTGCAACGTTTTCTGAGTGAAACCATCGAACTGCGCTCACCAATCCGCCTGCCAAGCGTATTGGCTCCCTCATGTGGGGGAGGCTTATATCCAGCAGTGGACTTCCTATTCAATTAATTTTTATTCCTTCCTACTAGATTAAACCTGGTTTTCAAGCTTTTATTGAACGGAATGTGCAAAACGAAAACGGTAACAAACTAATCAATGCAAACAAACTTTCCAGGTAACCTAAGCCCAATGCAGCACATGCAAATGGCCCCCGGCTCGAGGATGTCACCAAACCTCAACACCCACATCATCAGCCAATACGGGTTAAATGGATACAGAATGCCTCCACAACAGCAATTCAACAATCTTCAAATGATGAACGTCCAACCTGGCGTGCAATATCCAGCGCCCGACCCCAGAGCTCAACAATCTAATGTGTATTACAGCTATATTAACCCCCCGCCGCCTTTAATGCAACCGCTCACGCATAATTCTACTATGAGACGGTAGCCCGATGGGAAAGTTAAGGGTACGCATTTACAGTGACCAAGGGACAAGTCTCAGGGGGTTTAAAAGAGACTGCTATACATTGTAACAATGAGAAAAAAGACGAAAAAAACGACTTATCTGTGTCATGCCATGCTTTCAGTAGTGAAATATTTTGTGCTGGTTGCCACGGAGTGAAGTAAACAGTTAATGCAATATGAAACTTTAAGAGAAAGCTGCACACAGACACAAAACAAGCACAGAGCACATAAGCAAATTGACGTGAATTATGTGAAACATCTCAACAAATTATGGAGGATCGACGTTTGACAAATTTCGTTCTGAACGGTCCAAGCTTACGGCAAATAATGGAAAGAACAGTGAGCAATGTGAAAGCGCCATTTCAGTGACTCGTTGGAAAGTGTTCGCCCGTGTGTGCACTTAAGAAAAATACATTGACCAAAAACTGATAGTGTATAGCCCTAAGGCATAGTACAAAAGTGCTTGTAGTTATAAGTGTAAATAGTAAACAACACAGCTTTGGATGCCTTATTTCTGTCCACCCGATACCAACTTGGCTTCTATTCTCTTCTTCGTAAGGAGTTTCACAGGCGAGGCGCTATTTTCTATGCGAATGTAGTTTAAACTACGATAACGATTATTTTTAAGGGTTCCACATTACCGAAGGCTATTTTTCCTAATAATATATTTCCGAAAGTTTGCTGTAGCGAAAGATGTTACAGACATGTAAAAACCATTAGGTTATAAAAAATTTAGCGAGATTATAAATGGATGTTTAGGTTAGGTAATAATTTAGCTATGCATATTATAAACAAACGATTCTTACATTTATCCAGTACCAAACATTCGTAACATTCTTCACTGCTGCAAAATTTTTTGCTGCTGCAAATTTTCGGAAAAATTACTTTGGTATCGTGGAGTGACTATTAAAGCCTCGGTCGGTTTGTTTATTCCTTTAAAGTATTCATCTTACGTGGAATGTAGTTTTGATAATTTAGTTTTTGTATGATATTATGTACGTAATCGTTTCGATATCCCTTAAGCTGAATGAGAGTACAAATGTGTAATAAAAATCGAATAAAGGCGAAATGTAGCATAATAAAATAGTGCAATAATATTTATGTGACCAGTGAAAAAAAATTAAAGTATTGTACTTTTTAGTGTAATCTGAAAATGACGAATTGGATATTGAAAGCACAAAGTAAATAGGTGCAGAAGGTCGGCGTATTTGTATTGATTTTAAACTAAATATATAATAGGGTTGGTTGGGTTGAGGAACAAATATGTAAGAAAGGCGGCTACACGTCCAGCGAATGGAATAGATAAAATATTAACCATTTTTACATACAACCAGTACCTAATAACTTAAAATTAAAGCTATAAGAGATTTCTTCCAGGCAACCAGTGTTGGAAAGAAAAGGTGTATGATAGGAAGAGTAGGGGTGGGACTAGATACTTTTTTACCATTTTATTTAATCTGGAACTGTGCCCGGTATATGGCAATAGGCTCGCCCCCTATTACATGGGACCAATAACATACTGGCGAAATGTGGGTGTATCTACTATGGGACTGAGTCCTGGGTACACCTCTGCCTACCCCTTCGGGAAAAAGGCGTGAATGTATGTTTTTGTTTTGTTTTTTTAATTTAATCGGAATTTTTACTTTCAAATGCAAAAAAGTATAATTTGGCACACTAATACTAAAATCTAGATGAGAAATAAATGGTAAAAAATTAGCGCGAATCGCGTTTTATTTGGCCGAGGCTTATATTTATACATACGTATACTCGCTAGTTAAATGGAGCATGCCTTCTGTACCTATTTGTGTTTGAATGTTACTTCCAAAGAGCAATAATGTAAGTCTTTGGTATATAATGCAAGTGTCGCATTATAAAGCCCAGTTGTGAAATTTGTTTGATTATTTGTATATCCTGAGATTGTGAATACATTATCGCCTTGTATTTTGGCATATCTAACAATAATATTAACGATAGAAGTACATTCTTAACTGTTTTTTCTCAAGTGCCTCTTTTGTCCCGTTCGCTAACAACTTGTAAGATATTATGTAAATCGCTTGAAATAAGGCTGTATACATAAATATAGCATTAATTAAGTGTTAGCCGTATTTGTACATCAGTTTTTATTTGATCAATGTGATAGTGGGTAAGCGCGAGAGCAGAAATCGATTATTTTTTAATGTTTTGTATTCTTTTTATGATGTTAGGTTATATTTTTAAATATGAGCCCTTGTTTTCGCTTCGCTTGATTATTTTCGTTTTTATCCCAGTAATTTATTGCCAAATGTTATTAACACCTAGTTTTAACTTTTACAGTTTAAAGGTCCTGCACATTTGATTATAGCTCGACAGAAAAGAGTAGAAATGGAACTAATTTATAGTGTATGTGTTGACTTAAAAGTTTTTCTTATTGATAAATACAGTGGCGCCTCCATTATTTTCTACTCTTTTCTGTCGAGCTATAGTTATTTTTATTATGTGAGTATGGCGCGGCGCTGCGATCGGTTAATTTAAATTATTTCATAAGATCTGCTCCTTTAAGGTTATGAATGTTATTTGTTACTAATGTGTAGTATAAAATATTGTAAATACAATAACAGTAAGACATGTAGCAGGTGTTATCACACAAAATATAATTTTGTGAAAATCTGAGCAGTTTTATTTATAGTCCCTTATTCAAGGATTAGGGTTGGCAGATTCAAGATTTTTATAAATTATCTTTATTTCAATATAATTTACAGATTTCATATGTACAAACAATAATTATTATTGATATTAAGAGGTGTTACAAAAATGTGAAGTAAAACTTATAGGCCCGGCACTGCTCGCCGAGAGATCCTTCCGCATACCTGTTTGCAAGCGCATACTGACGAATCGTGATCTTGAGCTAAGTGGCGCATCTATACCAGTTTATATGTATTATCTATGCTGACGGCAATTATTACAGAGGCTTTCTCAGGCATGCCGAAGAGACCTTAGGCTAGTCGATATGCTTCGGAATACCGAGGAGGTCTTTAGGCATGTCGAAACGTGGCAAGGCGTGCAGAGGTATTTCTTGACGGTCCGAGGATTAAAAAGCCGTGCCGATAGTGTGCGCCGGGCCTTAATGAGCACCATCTAGCCATCCAACAAAATGGATTTGATCAGAAAATTATGAGGCCAGTATTTATCACAAGTCGATTGAAAGTATTGCCAAAATCGCAAAAAAAAAATCAACATCCCACACAAGTTTGTGCGATCAACTGATCTATTGTTGGGAAGTCATAATTTGTTTTTGCGAATTTTGCAATTTTTCTATTGCAAGCTGCTTAGGTTCACGGGTTGATGCACCTTACGTATACGTAAGGTGCATCAATACATAATACTATTACTCTATTACTACAAATTTTTGTAACAAGCTTCATAATATTATATTATCTACACTATGTATTGTCTAATATCTATCATAATGTATTGGGGATAGGGTAATAAATACGTTATATATTTGGGGATAGGGCGCTGCTGTCTGTACCTAAGACAGAACAAATAATAATACTACTACCTACGTATAGAATGGACACTGACTATTATCCAACCACCAATCGGGCCTTCCTCACTCCGCGAGCCAAATTGAGCTCCGATGACAGCCGACAGAGCTCGAAACGCACCTCACGCACTCTTACGCGTGTACAAAACACCATGTGTGCAGTGTCTATAGTAGGTAAGTAGTCATATCGCGGCTTTTGTATGGGAATTGAGTCGAGTGTCCGGGGTGTGGCCTATGCCATTACACACGGCGTTTTTTATCATCGCCGTCGACTTGTGTATCACGAACGCGCGCTTACGGCGTTATCTATCTTTAAAAAAATATGTACTTATTGTTTGAATCGCGTATAGGTACGCGGTGCAAACTGCGCGGTGCCCTACCGCGATTTGACAGCTATACTCAGCTTTTTTTTGCGTTTAATTTCGTCGTACGAATCTGCGATTGAACAGCTATATAATATCCTATCTATTTGACTGCCTCGGTGGCGTAGTGGGCGCATGCTCGACTGCCAATTAAGAGGTCCCGGGTTCGATCCCCAGGTCAGGCATAGTGTTAATATTGGATTTTTCCATTAGGAATTATCTCAATTACTGCCTGGAGTCTGGAACTGTGCCCTTTAGATGACAATAGGCTCGCCCCCTATTACATGTTGACCAATAACATACTGGCGAAATGTGGGTGTGTCTACTATGGGACTGAGTCCTGGATACACCTCTGCCTACTTACCCCTTCGGGAAAAAGGCGTGAATGTATGTTATGTTTTTGTTTTATCTATTTTTCATTAGTATCAAATAGGTATGTGTCATAATTTAACTAATTACGGCTAGAGACCGAGGATTCGGTTTTGGTTTCGGCAGAAAATGGGAAGAACCTTCGGCCGCACTGAAACTGCGTTTGTGAGTTATCAACTCGGTTTACTTCGGGAAAGTTTCTTGAGGTGGATTCTATTTTATTATAGGGTGAAATAGTATGTTCAATCGCGTATGAGTATCTATGACTAAAATTCGCGTATTAACCGGATAGGGGGGACCTCTTAGCAGTTTGACACAATCCTATGGAAAATTTACCAAATAGGTGATTTTTATTCCCCTGTTTCCTAGTTAATATAAGCATTTATATCCTGATACTTTGAATATTAATTAAATCATGTCTCTATCATTTTATTTTTGTTTGTAATCTTTTTTTTGTAGAGAACGTCTAATCACGCGAGTAAAACTAGGATTTTTAGAAGTTCATTATGAAAAAACCGAGATTTTATAAGAGAAACTAAAATGACAGACATAGTTTGGGTTCCTACCTATTTTATCTAAGGGTAGGTACTTCACTATAAAATGTCAGGATTTTATACAATGGTTCAATGAAATTCTGAGGAAACAGAGGAATACATAATAAAATTCTAATTGGTAAATTTTTCATAGGATTGTGTCAAATTTCTCATAGCTAGGATTTAGGATAAGCTAATGCTTAAGTCCTAAGAGGACGCGGAGTAGGTACGCGACCATCGCTAGTTCGTGTCTTAAAGAGTTAAGAGGAGATAAATACAAATAGCAGGATGCATTTTATGTCACTAAATCAAGTTAAATAAAGAGAAAAAAATATATTCAACATTTACATTATATTTTATTACAATGCTAACATTGATTGAAAACAGAATACGCTAGCGTTTTTCTTCTATGTTGAAAATAGAAAAACGGATAATTTCTTTGAATAAAAAAAATCACAAAGTTGCCTCTATTTTCTGTCTAAATTGATTTTTTCTCTGGTTTCTGGGGGGAAATTTCGCTAGCTTTATACCCCTCTTAATAATTAGGACTAGGCTTTTGGTCAGTGCTGACCTTTAATATAGACGAGAGCTTATAATCATAAAAAAATATTCTATTTATACAAAACAATGAACACAGAAAATAACTCTTATGAGATAACTAACAACAAAAGGTACATAATTCAAAGGGGCATCTTTTATTATATTTTTATATGTATTTATGACGTATTTTTTGGCGCTGATGAAGCCTTCGTAAAGCGCGCAATTTAAATTTTGAACATAACTAAATTAATCAGTAGCATCAGTAGCATGTAGACCTGCCTGGGTATACAATCCTCCACTACTGGTTAGAGGGCAGCCTAACAAACCAAGGGCATTTAGTTATAATTATATTATAGTTGGCCTTGTTCTTGTTGTAAGCAGACTATTGCTTCTACACATTCTTCATAATATGTTGTGTGTACTTTAGACACTATATTTGTACATAAATAGGTACAGGTACAGGTTGAGAAGGTTTTCTGTCAAGTTGAGCCCTGTTCCGTATTAGCCTGAGGCTGTTCTCCGTCACTTTTGTACAACCTCTGATGAGTAAGCCTTCTAACTTATGACTGTGAAGTGCTAGTGCCCTGAAATATACAAAAAAAATATTTGTCTGGATTTAAACTTTTTGGGGGCTTTTTTTTTACATAGGACAACTTCCCCACACGCATCTCCTAAACTAGGCAGATCCTGTACTATGGTAACCATAAGACTGATATACATTCTTATTATACACATATAACACTCAGACACAGATTGAAAATGGAAAAAATATCAGACATGTGAGTGACAAGACAAGCAAATCAGGTGCCTGATGGTAAGCATCATGATTGCCCATATCAGACACAGTGCCACCTAGTGTTTTAAAATTCAAAATTCTGCGCGGCACTGCACTGCGCCTGTCACCCTGAGATATGAGTTGTTGAATCTCATCATGCCCGGTAATTTCACTGGTAACATTGCCCTTAAGACCGGAACACATTAATGTTTGCACATTACTGCTTGGCAGATAAATAACTGGCAAAAGTGTGGTACTTCCCCAGGCGGCCCCCTGTAAAAGAGGCCTACCACTACTAAACCTAACCGGGTAGTTAGACCTAACCGGGGATGGAATCCTGGATCTTTGGCACTGAAGGCATAGTGGGTACCAATTGAGCCATTGATGGGCCAGTCATCTTTTATCACACTAGCTAGGATGGTAACAGATAAAACCACTGGGTATAGTTAAGGGTTAGGCAGATCTATTGCTATCAACTGAACTCAAAGCTAGAAGGTTGTTATTGAAACAATCCCTACTGGAAATATCCCTTTTTGTCCGAGCTGGGACATAAGAATTATACTCAAGACCTCATGCTCATAACCCAGATGGCCCTGAAACTATTTTTACAAATTTTAAAATATACAATAATTTGTATTGTTATTATTATTTTTTAATATTGCACTAGCAGCATATTATGCTGATGTGTGCATATCACTGCACTTGTGCAATAAAAAGTTTATTAGTTTCTAAATGTTTACCTAGTGTGTTTCTAAAACTGTTCACCGAAGTAGCACTAATAACAGTCTCTGGCTATTTGTTCCACAGTTTTGGTACACAAGTGTTTTCTTGGGTTACGTGTGAGTTAGAGTATTTGACTTGACATGTAGGTAAGTCAAGTCAAATACTCTTGACTCTGGGCCCCACATGACCTACATCCCGTTGTAGGTACACCAATACTTCGCCAGTTGTTTTTAAATATAAAATATATCAGTTGCTACATAATATATTAATGAGACCAGCCTCTTGCCATCTAAAATGAACATGAACAAATCTAGACTCCAGGCTGTCATTGAGAAAATTATAACTGGGAATATCCAATTAGTATGCTTGGAGACATGGGAATCATACTTGGGACCTGATGCTCATCAATAAAGTTAATTTTATTACCTTATTCCTTTATCAGTGATTTCACAACACCCTCCAAGGTTCAGAAACTTCAAACAAGGACTATACTTGGCTAATGCATACAAACATTTGTCTGTTACTTGCTTATCACCTTCCAAGTTGAATGTCTTCAAGTATCTGAACTTTTTTATAAATATTTGTATGCAGCCTTCGGAGATGAATGGGCAGTGCGATAAGTCTACGTCTTCTAGCATGCATTGGTGCAAAGCGAATGCTTCCATCGCCCCAGTGGTCAGCCATGCATTCCTTCCCAATTTCAACACCTTCAAATTATTACAGTATAATATAACTGGCTGTAAACATTTAGCTGACAGATTACTACACTGACTGAGGTTTAATATCCTTATATCACGGTTCTTATTCAACATAGGAATCAAGTCCGAGTCCGTCACAGTGCGACAACAGTTCAGATTCAACACTGTCAGTCTCTCACAGTTCATTGATAAAACCTGCAATTAAAACAATATTTTTAGTGTCTCCATAATTTTATCTATTAAATCTCATTTTCCCAGGAATATTTACGCTGAACGTGTGAGGAGAGAACCCTTTGTACATCAATTTCAAAGATTTCAGCTTTGAAAAATACATGTTTACAATCTGTAAGCAAGTTTTGGAAACACATCGAAAATGAAAACACTCGCGTAGCGTTAAATACGGTAATACTTTTGCAACTAATATATCTTCCCAGTATAAATCGAATAGCTGTGTATTTCTTTTCACGTTCATTCCGTTTTTTATAGTAAATCTTGGAAATTATGAAAATAAAGATAAATATTTTAGTTTCTTGAGCTTGAGCGGTTTCTTTTGTTCTGTCCTTGAGTGAGCACAGATCACTATAAAGTACCTAGCGATTTTCAAGTCTACTTGATAATTAATTGACACTGATATGACAGCTATCTGACGTTGACAGTGAGTAAAAGACTTTTTTTATATAAATATATTTACATACAGA
Source organism: Hemistola chrysoprasaria (assembly GCA_947063395.1). NCBI lineage: Eukaryota > Metazoa > Arthropoda > Insecta > Lepidoptera > Geometridae > Hemistola > Hemistola chrysoprasaria. Next base: position 1,255,521 of record OX346724.1, read on the forward strand.
TGGCTGGTATATTTGCCAATTGAAAGTATTCCGTGGTTGCGTCGAGCTTCTAACCGAATGGAGCGATTTAGATAAGGTTTTTTTGTTTACTGGCTTTAAAATCATAAGTTGTGTTTCACAATCAACCCATTTATATTATATTCAAGAAAAGTTACCGCATTAGAACCGCATTTTGCCTATGCCGCATAATATTTCTATTATAGAAACTTCTCAGCTTTCAACTACAGTCCATCAGATCTAAGAAGTATCGTTTGACAGTTTTTATTTAACTCTATTTGAAGGACTACGAACGTGAATAGCCAACCAGGTTTGTTATAAAAATTAATAACGATGTTACTGATAGTAACAAATTTATTTTTTTGGTTTAACTGACATAGAACAGACTGATTATAGAATAGAATAGAATAGAATTCATTTATTTCATAAGTTTCGGGTACAATAGGTCATACAACTATTTTAGTCCAACCTCCACCTGCCTATTCTAGCGTATGAAATTAAATATAATTATGTATAGGTACTAGGTATATTATGTTAATATTAATGTGATTATATAATATGACTATAATTTAGTGAATACAAGTATTAATTTGAAGGATTTGAATTTAAAGGGGATTGAACCGATCTGGCATATCGATCCGCTGCCATTTTGTATTTTTTCTGAAATCGCGGCGCACGGTAAAAGTGGTATGCATGGGTAGAGGACACTTATAACGAACAAAAAATGTTAAGTAAATAAATGGTACCCCAAAGTGTCACGCTACCGAGATATTTGGCGGTAAAGATCGACGTGTGAGTACAACGACAATCATTAAAAATAGACTTATTACGTGTCTATAGGCGTGTATTAGATTGTCGATTATTGTTTATTGATTAATTGATCTAAATAATCGTTCCCAGGTTGATTATTATTATTACAAGTAGGTTCTTGTCTTTAAGTCTTATGATACAGAAATTGGTGATAGGTACTCGTATATATATAATATATATGTAAGATCACTATACCTGATAATAAAATAACATACATTACATATACATTCACGCCGTTTTCCCGAAGGGGTAGGCAGAGGTGTACGTAGGACTCAGTCCCATAGTAGATACACCCACATTTCGCCATTATGTTATTGGTCCCATGTAATAGGGGGCGAGCCTATTGCCATCTACCGGGCACAGTTCCAGACTCCAGGCAGTTATTGAGATAATTCCTCATGAAAAAATCCAATATTTAACACTGCCTGACCTGGGGATCGAACCCGGGACCTCTTGATTGGCAGTCGAGCATGCGCCCTCGACGCCACCGAGGCAGTCGATTATAAAATAACGATGAAAAAAATACATACATACCACTTTTATCGTGCGCCGCGATTTTGAAAAATAATCAAAATGGCGGCGGGTTGATATGCCAGCTTCCATACAAAAAAGTTCAAACCCCTTTACTGATTAAGAATTGTACATTTTGTGATGGTTTTACGGCGATAGTTATCGAAATTGTGTGAGTTAGTTACGTAGGTAGTATACAACTTTATTTCGGCTTCAAACGAAACGTCAAACGGTATACTTCTTAGATTGGATGGAGTGTAGGTCCATTCAATTCAGGGACATAATCTTCATCCATCAATTTGTAAGTTCACGACTAACAATCTAGGTAAGTCCGTATTCTTAAACCGTTTACCATTTAATACCATAGCATTATCCATGAGACCATGGCTGATGATGTACTAAATGACTATTATAAATAATTAGATATGTAACCACAGCCAGCACGGGTGCTGTCCGAAGCAAATTCGCCCTCTCGCTCACATGCACCCTAACTTTGGAAGATCTAAAAAATACTACATATAATTACGTAAAATAAAGACAACTAGGTTCTATAGAAAATAACAATACAAAGAATTCAAACCAGTTTTTAGAGCCTTTTTATTTTTCCAAGAAATTTTTTTCTTTACAAACAGCGCCTTAATTCCTATTGTTTTCTGGACAGATAGATAGATAGATTAGCTGCCAATTGTTACACGTTTTTTAGTTTTAATTTTTGTTGTTTTCTGTACTTATTGTGATACCAATAAAGAGCAATCTATCTATCTATCATTCATCAACACTATCATTTGCCGTAGGACGTCCACTGCTGAACAAAGGCGTTCCCCATAGATGTCCATCTAGCACGGTTGTAAGCGTTTTCCATCTAGCGTGTAAGAACACGCTTTTTTAGATCGTCTGTCCATCATGTGAGAGGATGTCATATTATGCTGCACTTGCCGGTCCGTGGTCTCCATTCGAGAACTTTACAGCCCCAACGGCCATCAGTTCTACGTGCTATGTGCCCTGCTCATTGCCACTTCAACTTGCTAATACGATGGGCTATGTCGGTTACTTTTGTTCTTATCGGATCTCCTCATTGCTGATTCAATCTCGTGGAGAAATTCCGAGCACATCCGTCTCCATAGCTCGTTGTGCTACTTTTAAGCTTATAATAAGGCCTACAATATGAGACCACGTTTCAGAGCCATAAGACATATATCGCAAGTATACCTCTGTTTAAATCCTAATTTCCCTATAGTGTTTATGGAAATTAATCTTAATGAAAATATTTGAATTTGGCGTTACTTTTCGGAACTCCATTGTAGAGACTAAAAATTAAAAATCGGAACTAAAAACCAAAGATTCTTATTCCAGAAGTCTAATCTTAATGCATTACTCCGGATTTGTCCAAATTAGCTATTGCCTTATGGGTAGCATCAGATATTCAGACGCGTCCATTATTCCAGCCATGACAATGATAATGGTGATCTATCACTTCATTATAGCGCAACCACGGGGGAGTAACAAGTTAGATATTAATGTCGTACCTATACCTATCAGCATAATGAGTACAAGAAGCTTAAGAATAGCTCCCCATACAAACGTTATAGTTAAATAATTTGAAATCAGAGCATATTTCCAACATTCAATGACGTTATTTGGAATGACGGGACATACCTAGTTATCTAGGTTTCTAATTATATTTCAATCCAAAATTCAATCCAAAGTACTTTGGACTAAAATATGATGAAAAATGCATTAGTGGAACAATCCAAATTATATACTTAGGTATTTTCAAATTTTAACTCCAAATTATAAATATTTAAGACTAAAGGAACCTAGATAACTCAATAGTTACATGAGACAATTCTCATTCCAAATAACGTCATTAAATGTTGGAAATATGCTCTGATTTCAAATGATTGAAGATATTAACGTTTGTATGGGGATTTTTCCGGTCGCCGCTCCGTTAAGTATACTACAACACTGGAGATTGCATTGAATGTCACCATGAATGACGTCACGTACTTATATGTTTCTCACCTCTTCTTTAACATGAACGCCCTAAAGAAAGAAAGGGATGAAAAACATACGTACGTAACGTTATTCAAGGCCACATTTCCTTGCTTCAAACTGCTGTAAGTCACTGCAGTCTCCAGTGTTGTGATAAGCGCTGGGAGAACGTACCCTATCTCCCCCTTTCTTTATATCAATTATGAAACCGCAGATTTTTTGCGATTTCAGAGTAAGTAAGTAGGTATAGTGAATGCAGGCAGCTTACAAATGAACTATATGAAATATATAGGGTAGGCCTATGTTCAGCAGTTGACGCGCTACGGCTGAGATGATGATTATAATGAAAGCAATTGCATGTGATAACTTTTTAAGAAGATGCTGACTTGTAAGCAGTGACTCTGTATCTACCTATGATTAACATATCATAACATCACGCCTTTTTCCCGAAGGGGTAGGCAGAGGTGTACCCAGGACCAGACGTCAGAAGTATAGAACCAATCATAGTACAGTTCTTGACGGTTAAAGACTCAATATTGACAATGCAACTTTGTTCCTTGGCATAAATATAGACTCTAAACTGCAATGGAGCACTCATATCACCGAGCTCTCAGGGAAACTAAGCTCTGCAGCTTACGCGGTTTATAAAATTAGGCAACTAACAGATATAGCCACGGCGAGATTAGTGTACTTTGCATATTTCCATAGCTTGATGTCTTATGGGATTCTGTTGTGGGGGTCTGCCGCAGATATAGAAACTATCTTTATACTAAAAAAAACGTGCGATTCGTGCCATCTATGAGATGCGTCCACGCGAATCCCTGAGGGAATTATTTAAAGAAATAAACATACTGACCCTACCATCCTTATACATTTATGAGAACATCATGTATGTGCGTAAAAATTTACATAAATTCAAATTAAATAGTGACCTTCATAATTTTAATACTAGGAATAAAGACAAAATAGCTGTACCTAGCTTTAGATTATCTAAAACAAATAAAAAGACATTCTTAGGAAATAGTGTACGTTTCTATAATAAAATCCCCAAAGAGATAACTGGGCTCTCAGAGGTTACCCTCTGAGACCCTTTATACAGGTTTTGAATTTACATTCAAACATAAACATAAACATACATTCACGCCTTTTTCCCGAAGGGGTAGGCAGAGGTGTACCCAGGACTCAGTCCCATAGTAGATACACCCACATTTCGCCAGTATGTTATTAGTCCCATGTAATAGGGGGCGAGCCTATTGCCATCTACCGGGCACAGTTCCAGACTCCAGGCAGTTATTGTGATAATTCCTAATGGAAAAATCCAATATTTAACACTGCCTGACCTGGGGATCGAACCCGGGACCTCTTGATTGGCAGTCGAGCATGCGCCCTCTACGCCACCGAGGCAGTTACATTCAAAACCTGTATAAAATCTACTTTACTAAAGAAGGCTTATTATAAAGTCAACCAGTACATAGAGGACAAAGATTCTTGGAAACTTCTGCATAGCCGCCTCGCGGCACCTTCAAAGAAAACGAATGTAAGCAAACCAAATATTGTGAAACTATCTGTTAAAAAAATTAAGCCCTACAAGTTTCTTGTGCGTTCTTCTTGTAGAGGTATCTTTCCGAACGCACGGTAGACTCAGTACTGTTTATCTTCATTGACGTACAAAAGTGTCAGATTATGACCTATTTGAATAAAGCTGTTTTGAGTTGAGTTGAGTTGAGTTGACCCAGTCCCATAGCAGGTACACTCTCATTTCACCATTTATGTTTGTGGTCCGATGTAATAGGGGGCGAGCCTATTGCCATCTATCTGACACATTTCCAGGCTGTTGAATGACTAAAAACTAAATCTAAAAACACTTTGCCTAGCTTGTGGATCAAACCCGGGACCTCATGATAGGCAGTCGAGCTAGCGACGACTATGCCACCGAGGTTCTGTAGGTAGGTGTATGATAATGTAAGTACCTACATAAGAAGATTATTTATTATATTTTTTTTAATGGTGGCCGCACAAGAAGAAGGTGTGCCTAATGGTGAGTGGTAACCACCGCCTATAGATACCTTGCAACACCTGAGGTATTGCCAGTTGCCAGTATGTTGCCGACCCGAACAACACTATTCATTCTCCTTTTGAAGAGCTCCATGTTGTAGCTCAAAGGGAAGACCTCCATGTTGTAGCTCAAAGGGAAGACCGCAGCAGGGACGATCATTTCACAGTATGCCTACCTAACTAGGTATCTTATAATACAAGGGATTATTAAGTAAAATTTAAATAGGTCTCGAAAGAAGAACTTACCTACTTACTTAGTTAAAAACAAATAAAACTTTTCGAATAGCAGCTACACAAAAGGGCGGAATATCTTCAGGAAAATTCGGATGTCGGATAGGTTAAATATGGGTCCGGAAGTTATCCTAAGCACATAAAAACCGCCTTGTTTCCACTTTATTTGATTTAATGGGGAAAAGGGACGGAAAGTTTGGTTAGGACGTAGCAACTGAACTTTGGTCCCTTGGCAGGGAGATTTTTCAGACATTACTCGCACTTCCCAGAGGAATTGGTCAAAGCTACAGCGCCGAGCAGTAATCGCGAATGTTTGTGAAAAGCGCGTCGCGTCGTCGGCAATAACAAAAACGCAATGTGCATAGGCTCTTACTGTCGAAGTGTGTGTTATGGCTCGTTTACAATACTGTTGCCTAGCCAAAGGACAGCTACTCGGCTTGTCTATTCGTACGCCAGTAGCTCGGCTTGCCTTAGCTGCTACCTACATAGTCTTGCGAGTTGTCGCGATGCCGAGTGAAAGTGTTTTAATTTTAAAAAGTTACAGTAATGAATTATTATTATCAAAAGACCATCTTTCCGCATTCCGCAAGCGCAGCGCACTAAAAACAGGTTCCGCTTACAACTGTCCGGCACTGACGAGCTACTGCCAAACGAGTACACAGACGATGCGAGTGATGACTGAGCTGCTGCCATGTGCAAGTTACTGCCAAGCGAGCGAGCGAGCGAAAACAAAAAATGTTGAAGTAACTCGGATGTGAGCTACTGTCCAACTTGCACGTACGAGTTCCTCGTAAGTTAAGTCCAAACAGTGCGAGTTACTGCAGTGCGACATGCCGAGTAGCTACTCAACAGGCTGTACTGCCACTCTTACGCCAGCTCTGACTGTGTAAACGAGCCATAACTGACTGAGAGTCAGTAGCAGTAAACTCCTAAGCCGCCAACAGCCGGTGACAGACTTTTGTGTAGAACCCAGAGCTGAGAGAACTACGGTGCTGAAGTCACGGGAATTATTGTAGGAAATGATTCAAGCAACATAGCTTTTTAAATTATAATATTAAATAGTAAATATTAATAAGGCTACAAACTGATAAGGTATAAGTATCAGTTTATAGCTCTTCTACTTAGTGAACATAAAAAAATTGGCATTGTTTTTTTTAACACTAGCAATACAAATTGTTATTGTTATAATTTTCACACAGTAAAATATTAAAACAATGCTATTATAAATGTAATTTTTTTACCAATTACGTATCTAACATTAAGTACTTTAGTATAATTACACGTATACATACCTCTTTTATTTTTTTTATTATAGAAGATACATTTATATTATGTTGTTGCTTATAAATGAAGAATTATTTTAGTTAGATAAAGTACCTTATTCATTTTTAGAATGTACGCAGTAGACCGGCTAGTTACTGTTATGTAAATTATTATACTTATCTATAAGTTTAATGTTTAGTTGTGCATGCTGTGGCTCCCTATAATTGCTGGAACACATTTACTTAATTCCCTAGTCATAAGAATATTGTATCTTTGTGTATCTCCCGTTGGGAGTCCTTAACAATAAATAAATAAATAAATACAATCTATACTAATATATCTATACTAATAACACAAAAGTAAACGTAACTATTAACTCTCTGTTTTTAAGTTACGTTTTCATGTAAGCAGTTGAACAGATTTTGATTAAATTTTATAAAATTTTAAATTAGAAGAAATATTACACCCACGGGCGGGATTCAAACCACGCACCCTCCGCACCTTTCCGCGTTGTGGGGCACTCTACCACTTGAGCTACCGTGGAGGACCTGCATGAAAAATAATCACTGCTTCCATTATTGTGACTAAACCAAAAAAGATAGATATAATCTATGTATACTGTTTTGTAGGTATTGATAAGTACTACAAACCCCTAGTACATTACTTTACTCTACCACCAATAGTTTTCACACCGCATGAAAAATAATCACTGCTTCAATTATTTTGACTAAACCAAAAAAGATGGATATAATCTATGTTTACTGTTTTGTAGGCATTGATAATTACTACAAACCCCTAGTACATTACTTTATTCTACCACCATATTCATACTTTTCACAGCGCATGCCTATAATGTCTGTTTCGATTATTGTAACTAAACCAAAATAGATGGATAAAATTTCCGTGGACTATTTTGTAGATATTGATAAGTACTACAAACCCCTAGTACATTATATTATTCTACCATCAATGGATTTCACAGCGCACGCAAATTTATGAATGTGGTAATTATATAATGTGACACCTTGGTTCACAATATTGCAGTTTTCTTACGGATCCCTATTTTTTTTTCAAAATCTCATATAGCCTATGTCACTCACACTGAATTAAGCTATCCATAAGTGAAAAAAAATTTAAAATCGGTCCAGTAGTATCGGAGCCTATTCGTTACAAACAAAAAAACAAAAAATCAAAAAAACAAAGTTTCTCTCTTTATAATATTAGTATAGACTAGTATAGATAAGAGATACGGTTGGTACTTATGGGGCCTTAGAGAAGTAATTATCATTATCATCATCATCATCATCGTCGTCGTTGTTTAACTGCCTCGGGGGCGCGGTTCGCAAGCGCTACTGCGGATCATGAGGTCCCGGGCTCAATGGGATTTTGTTGTGGGGGTCAGCTGCAGATATAGAAACCATCTATAAAGATGGTTTGTAGTATAAACTACAAAAACGTGCGATTCGTGCCATCTATGAGATGCGTCCACGCGAATCCCTTAGAGAGAGATTATTTAAAGAAATAAACATACCCTACCATCCTTATACATCTATGAGAACATCATGCGTAAAAATTTGCATAAATTCAAATTAAATAGTGACCTCCATAATTTTAATACTAGGAATAAAGACAAAATAGCTATACCTAGCTTTAGATTATCTAAAACAAATAAAAAATCATTCTTAGGAAATAGTGTACGTTTCTATAATAAAATCCCAAAAGAGATAACGGGGCTCTCAGAGGGTAAATTCAAAACCTATATAAAATCTACTTTACTAAAGAATGCTTATTATAATGTAAATCAGTACACAGAGGACAAAGATGCTTGGGAACTTCCGCATAGCCACCACGCGGCACCTTCTAAACAAACGAGTGTAACCAAACCAAATATTGTAAAACAATCAGTTGAAAAAATTAAGCCCTACAAGTTTCTTGTGCGTTCTTCTTGTAAAGGTATCTTTCCGAACGCACGGTAGACTCGTTACTGTTTATTTTCATTGACGTACAAAAGTGTCAGATTGTTTTTTTTTTTTGAATCCCCAGATCAGGCCAAAAGTGTTATTGGATTTTCCATTACGAATTTTCTCAATATTAGCTTGGAGTCTGGAACTGTGCTCGGTTATACTAGTAGTTCGCCTCGAACTGAGACCTCGCAAACCCCAATTCCCTGTAACATCTAGACCTCTTAAGGTCTAGAAGGGTAAAGTCTAAGGTCTTTAGGTATAATTGAGGTATGAGGTAATTAGTTTTTAAGATTAGCTCTGAAATTCTGATTAGGGATGTAACAATATAATCGATTATTAAAAAAAATTCGATTATCATTTCTTAAAAATCGATTTTATTTGAACGATTATTACGTAAAAAAATCGATTATTTATTAATCGATTTTTTATTATATGTGTAATCTGTTTTCGATTGACTGCCTTGGTGGCATAGTGGGTGCATGCTCGACTGCCAATCAAGAGGTCTCGGGTTCGATCCCCGGGTCAGGCAAAGTGTTAAATATTGGATTTTTCCATTAGGAATTATCTCAATAACTGCCTGGAGTCTGGAACTGTGCCCGGTAGATGGCAATAGGCTCGCCCCCTATTACATGGGACCAATAACATACTGGCGAAATGTGGGTGTATTTTCTATGGGACTGTGTCCTGGGTACACCTCTGCCTGCCCCTTCGGGAAAAGGCGTGAATGTAAGTTTTTTTTTTATGATAGTGAGTGACAAGACGAGCAAATCAGGTGCCTGATGGTAAGCATCATAATTGCCCATTTCAGACACAGTGCCACCCAGTGTTTTAAAATTCAAATTCTGCGCGGCACTGTAATGCGCCTGTCACCCTGAGATATGAGTTGTTGAATCTCATCATGCCCAGTAATTTCGCTGGTAACATTGCCCTTCATACCGGAACACAGTAATGTTTGCACATTATTGCTTGACGGATGAGTAACTGGCAAAGGTGTGGTGGTACTTCCCCAGGCGGCCCCCTGCTAAAGAGGCCTACCACTACAAAAAGTAAGAAAAGTAAAAAGTTGTTGTTATTAATTAATCGATTTTTTTTACTGTTTAGTCACATCCCTAAACAAATGTTGTTCTAAACTCATCACTAATAATATTAGTTAGGTATAATCTATTCAACATTACGATAGTGCGACTTAACGACATCAGCGCGCCATCTAGTTGTTTTGAGCGGAGATGGAATTATATCTCTTGAGAATCGGGGTATCTTTTATAACTTGACAACACCTTAACTGATCAATCTCAAACTGGATATTATAAACAATATACGCCTATCCTACGTACATATTTAATTTTATAAACATCGAATCTTTAATTTTTAATTTTCAAGTTATAATCGAAAAATATTGAGATCTTATAATAGCTACAACTCTAGGACCCCTTGACAGATTTAGCTCATCTTCGAACTTAAAAATTCTTTTATCCTATACTACCTATCTGCAAAATTTTAACAAGTATGGATAAGCGGCTTTCAAGTTATCGTGAGACAAACATACATACATACATACAAACATTGTCTAAATTATATATGCTGATCCTAAACTACATGTATATTTTTTTTTATCAAAATTGGTACATCGGTTTTTGAAATTATCGTTAGACCTATCAAAATGTAACTGGCAATATGTGGGTGTACCCACTATGGGACTGTGTCCTGGGGCCTGTGTACACCTCTGTTTACAACCCTTCAAGAAAAGGCGTGATGTAATGTTATATAAGTAAAATAATAAATATCCTATACTAATATTATACTTAAATCTAAAATTTCAAAGCCAAATATTGTTAAAAGTAGCAGTTGAAAAAAATTAAACCCTTCATGTTTCTTGTGCGTTCTTCTTGTAGAGTATATTTTAGAACGCACGGTTGTCACATTACTAGCTTATTATTTATTGATGTTTAAAAATATCTTTTTTTTTGAGTTCATCATCACTCCGTATCATCCCACTGCTGGGCATAAGCCTCCTTCTTATGCCGTTTACCTACTAACGAAGTCTTACTTGCAATGTTAATGTTTTCGTCGATCTATCAGGCAGGTGGTCTGCCGACGCCGGGCCTTCCTTCTTAAAGCATTCACTCGGTTAGGGATTCACTAGGGTTAAAACTTAGGTGTCACCATAATGACGATATTTACACGGGAACAATGCCTACGCGGGAGAAACCGAAGCGCACAACTAGTTTGAAACAATTTCCCAGGAGTACTTCCTTCATTGTAGTCATTCTATACCGCAAATTACAACTAATGTACGTACTTAAGTTATACAGATTAGCGTAAATACAACCGCTTAAGCAGATTGCTATCTTATTCGTAAAGTGGTCTTCAATGTGAATGGAGTCTGAAGTGATTGAATTTGGTGAGACTCATCCAATTTCAATAAAATCGGTTAGATTGAAGCGGAAATTACGAAGGTAAGGAAATAATTACATAAACATAACGACATACAATCACGCTTCATTTTCGAAGGGGTAGCCAGAGGTGTACCCAGGACTCAGTACCTTAGAAGGCACACCCAACATTTCGTCAGTATGTTATTGGTTCCATGTAATAGGGAGCGAACCTATTTTTTATTTTTTTATTTATCTTATTAAATACACAAAACAAATTACAATCATAAAGAATTACATACGTAAGTGATCCAATAGGATTACAATATGATATTGATCTGACCTGGATTGCAACTTGCAACTCAAAACATGTGTAAAATATAGACATAAATGGATTCAAGCTTACAAACACAAACAAGTCTCGAGATTATAATATTATTATGTACAAAAAGGATAGGTGCCATCTACCGGGCACAGTTCCAGACTCCAGTTGTTGAGATAATTCCTAATGGTAAAATCCAATGTTTAACACTTTACATGACCTGGGGATCGAACCCGGGACCTCTTAATTGGCAGTCGAGCATGCGCCCACACGCCACCGAGGCAGTCAAATCCCAGTTTACGATTGTCACAATTCTTAATAAACTTTTCAAATCTTAAGCAAGAGTGGTGGTGGTGGGAGATGGGGAGGGTGTGAAGTCGTTCAACTCGTTGCGATTGCCGTATGGAGAAACCAGCGACTTGACACAACTATAGTACAAACTCGACAGTTGCTTGTTTTTTAGTGTAAGTAATTTGAAACTGATTCAGTCGTCAATTGCAGCAACTGAAAACTGTTGTAGACCATCTAAACTAGCGACGGAAGCTATGTCTGCGCAGTTTCTTTATGTTATAACTAGCTGTGACCCGGGATTTCACCCGCTTCGTCATCATTCCCGTGGTAATATCGGGATAAAAAGTACCCTAAGTGTTATTCCAGGGACTAAACTATCTACATACCGAATTGCAAACCAATTGGTTCAGTAGTTATGGCGTGAAAGAGTAACAAACATCCGTACATCCACCCGTCCATACAAACTTTCACGATGGATGTTTGTTACTCTTTCATGCAAAAACTACAAAACCGATTGTTAGTTGATAGTTGAACCTTATTCCAGGGTTACACATGGGGTACCTTTTTCCCTTTTTTTTATTCCCACGGGAACGATGTATACGCAGGTGAAACCGCAAGGCACAGCTATAGTTTTTACATAATATTGGTTATCATCATTGCCACGTTATTTACATGTAATAGCTTTGTTCACAGATGTCATGGCTCTTTTTACTCAGCTTGATGATGATCAGTGCGTACATTCTGCTATGGATGCGGATGCGGCGCGCCAGGACGCTCCTGTCTGGTCTGCCATCGTTCCCTGAGCTTCCTCTACTTGGAAATGTTAGGCAGATGCTTGGAGATGCGAGAAGTATGATGTTCTTGCTACTTTATATATGAGCTTTTACGAGGTACTAACTTTTCTGGTACAATTCCAGCTTAATCGGTAAAGTAGGTATAGTTTTTGTAGCGGTTAGGCGACATGACACGAAATGTGCGGACGTTTGCAGTTTTAGCTGCAAAGGTCCGGGCATAGTCAGTCGTTTCCCAACTCCCCGTATTATTAGCCGCGTGTCTGTGAGTATAACTACGTTATGTACTTTGCATAAAATCCTATCAATAAATTTTATCAGAAATAAGAGGACTTTCTCATTGGACTGCCAACACGCAGTTATGCCCCATAGCTAATCGAAAGTAACGCCTAGGCAACCCAGAACTCTCGAAAGTATTGATGCGAAGAATTTACAAATCATCTATTCTAAGTTTACAAACCCTACTATACCTACTTACACTAACCATACAAGTATCTTGTGCGTTCTTCTTCTAGATTCTAGAGGTCTAGGTTCTAGATCCGAAAGCACAGCAGATTTTTATTTTTATTTTTCAAGTGTCATTGTGACCAATTTGAATAAAGCTATATGACTTTGACTTTAACAAACTTTGAGATCACTAGTACCAATGTAATATTTTAACTGTACCCATTGCACTTTCTTTAGTTCAATCTCCTTATATCTGTTATGCCAATATCAATACTTTTAACTCAGATTTATTAAACATTCATCTATCCAAACAAACTTTCGCATTTACATAAATTCAATTACTGTCGAGAATAATACCGATTTTATCCACAGGGCTATTATATTTCAGGGTCGAAACAGTTAATTTATAATGTTTTATTATGTTTACAGCGTTGTTTTGTTTCCTCAACGAAGCGTCAGAGAGGGCTAATGCTGCAAGGAAGCCGTTTGTCGCTTGGCTACCTGGAAATTCTTTTTTGTGTAAGTCTTTCCTTTTACCTCTCCCGACACGGTTGTCTGGAAGAGATCGCTCTTAGTAATGAGACCGAAAATGATTGCACTATTTGTTATAAATGTATTTAAACTTTAAAGTTTCTTGTTTGTGGTTTAACGAGTTTATCTATCTATCCTAAGCCATAAGCCATTAATGACGAATTATTCTTATAGATCGATAGAAACGAGTAGAAACTGAACTAATTTGAAGTATATGTGTCGATTCATTTGTTGTCATAGTTGACAAAAACCGTGGCGCCCCCATTATTTTCAACTCTCTGTGAATCTATTTATATATCAAAGTTTATTATATATACATAGGATCAGCCGTTTGTAAGGGGAAGTTTGATAGTAGCACAAGTCACTGAAAAACTAAAGAGTGCAAGACTAGCCCGGTGTGGATATGTTATGCGGAGGGATGAAAGTCATGAGGCTAGAAGGACGATGAGAATGAATGTAAGTGGTTATGTGAAGAAGAGGGCATCCAAGAAAGACCTGATGATCTGTGTGAGTGAGGATATGAGTAAGAGAGAAGTGAGTGCAGAGATGACGGATGATAGACTGGAGGCGGAAAAGGAATAACTGTGCCGATCCCACCTAATGTGGGATAAGGGCAGGAAGAAGAAGATTGGATCAGCCGTTTACTGAAAATCAAAGTCCTAAAGAAAGAATTTTTAATATATAAATAAATTCATTTATTTTTAATATATAATAAATTGTACGTACCTGTAATTACCAGAGGCCCTAATTTATAAATATCTTACAGGCTAATAAAAATATATATAAAACACTATCATTATGGCATATGGATATTATATGGTTCGGTTTCGCCTCGCTGAAGCGACGGAAAACGATGCCTTCAGGCCAAAATTGTGGATCCAGGAACGTCTCCTTGTATTTCGCCGGAAACCGGAGCACGTATGACTTGAAAGTCTGCGTCCCCGTAGCCGCCAGCCTCGATAGCGAAATCTTGGAAAATCCTTTCCACTTTTTTTTTAAATTAAGGTACTTTTTCGCCTAATCTGTTTGTTTAGTTGTGTTTTAACATGTATTTCAGTCTTGAGTGACCCTGACGATGTCAGGACGATCACCAGTTGTTTCATAGAGAAGCCCTATTACTATAAGTTTGGCAAGGCATGGCTGGGGGACGGACTCGTTACTGCTTCAAGTAAGTACTTGTACTCGTACTACAGATCTCATTACGTCGCATCTGCTCAAAGTTTTTACTTAAAACATTAGTTAGTATCTACTTAGAACATTTTATGTACCTACTTAATAGCATGTATAATAATTGGAGTATTAAATTTCATAACCAATTGCATCTTGCATTGCAACCTGGCAATGGATGGATGCAATTGGTCTGCCAGCACTTCGGTGTGATGATATTATTTGTAGTGGTAGGCCTCTTTTGCAGGGGGCCGCTCGGGGAAGTACCACACCTTTGCCAGTTATTCATCCGCCAAGCAGTAATGTGCAAACATTACTGTGTTCCGGTATGAAGGGCAATGTTGCCAGCGAAATTACTGGGCATGATGAGATTCAACAACTCATATCGCAGGGTGACAGGCGCAGTGCAGTGCCGCGTAGAATTTTGAATTTTAAAACACTGGGTGGCACTGTGTCTGATATGGGCAATCATGATGCTTACCATCAGGCACCTATTTGCTCGTCTTGTCACTCACTATCATAAAAAAAAAATATAGCCATGACTAATGTGGATTAGAGCGGCGAAAGATAGAGAAAAATTTCGAATATTAGAGGAGGCCTTTGTTAAAGAATTTTATTATTACGTAAAGAAGAGACACTCACCTTTCCCTTCCCCTGCAGTCAACGAAACAGTAACCGTACTTACGCACACATTTGACGCGTGTACACACGTTATACTTATTTTTCTACGTAGTAGTGTTACGTTATTGCGCGCGGTATGGATTGACGGGGCATAGTCTGCCTATGGCCTAGCAGTACCTACTCACGGGCTGAAAATGATGAGACCTTAAAATATTTCATTGAATTTGGCGTTACTTTTCGGAACTCCATTGTAAGCTCCTGGAACGAGAATATTTAGTTTTTAATTCCGATTTTTAATGTCAAAAACAACATGCACAGTGCACTGCCCTCCCGCCCGCAAAATTGCATGCAAAGAGGAAATGCTATTAGGTATATTATTTCTGTTAGTGACACCATTCATATATCGACACGTGTTTCGCGTCTACACGACGCATCATCAGGAATTACTGACCCCGCTGTCAATTTGTCTCTGTTAGTTAACCTTATCCGAAATATTGGTTTGCCAGGTGAAATGTGGAAGAAAACCATCAAGAAGTTAGGAGGAACATTCAACGCTCCAGTGGTAGAAGATTACCAGATGATGTTCAACGCTCAGGGACAGAAGCTGGTGGACAAATTAAAGGAGAAAGTGGGGGCTGAACCCTTCGACGCCATGGATATACTGGCTTATACTACTTTTGAGACTATTTGCCGTATGTCATATACTCGTATACCTACTGTGTTTTATTTTTGTATTTGTAGTGTTTATTTACTCGTAAATCGACTGAACTCGCACCCCCGGCTACATCACATTATTTGTTATAAGGCTAAGGTGAGCGGTGAGGGTACGGAGTACCTAAAATAAATGTCAAAGCTGTTCATTTTTTTGCGAATTTCGCAATTCTTTCTTTAAGGTTAAACGTCACCCATACAAAATGAAAATACATAGATATGAAGAAATAGGGAATAATTTTCGACTCAATTGTTTGTTAGCTCTGGCTCTGGATCTGGCGTTTATTTGCGCGAAAACATATTTTGTTAAAGAAAACCGTATGGTTTTGTGCTATTTAAAAAAACATTCACATAACCTAAAAACTTTTATTTTACAATTTTCATAAATACGATAATACTTATGGTTTTCTTTAACAGCAAAGAGGACCTCTTAGCAGTTTGACACAATCCTATGGAAAAATTACTAAATCGATGTTTTGTATTCCCCTGTTTCCTCCGGAAACAGTAAACCTATTTGATATACACAGCCTCGTTGGCGCAGACGGTAGTAACTCTGCTTTCTGTTCCGCAGGCCCCGGGTTCGATCCCCGGCCAGGTCAAACATTTGTGTGCATGAACATGTCTGTTTGATCTGTGTCTGGGTGTTATAAGCGTATTTAAGTATGTATATCAGTCATTTGGTTACCATAGTACAGGCTTCTAGCCTAGTTTGGGACCAGATGACCGTGTGTGGAAGTTGTCCCATATTATTATTATTATATTATATATTTATAGGCAGAAATTATGAAGTTTTTTGTTTATAAACTGTACATTTTTTTGCAGTGAACGTCCAATCACGCGAGTAAAATGAAATTTTTGGAAGTTCACTATGAAAAAACCAAGGGTTTATAAGAAAAAACAGGGGAAGGAGGAAACAGGGGAATACAAAACATCGATTTGGTAAATTTTCCATAGGATTGTGTCAAACTGCTAAGAGGATGAAGAAGAAGATGTTTTAGCGCAAATAAAGGCCAGAGCCAGAGCCAGCCACAAACAATGGAGTGGAAAATTGTTCCCTATTTCTTCATATCGGAGTATTTTCATTTTGTATGGGTGACGTTTAACCTTAAGCAAGTTTTTTAGGTTTATGGATAGATTTCCCACTTTAGTATTAATACATCTTGTATAAACAACGTATAAACGCTGAACCATACACATACAAAAATATCACAAACAAAGAATCCTTCCCAGTGATTTTTGTACACCTAGAAACCTACACAAACGTAGCGCACTGGTGACTAATTAGTCACCTGTGTGGCGATCAAGGTCACGCGGGTATGTGAGACTTCTAGGCAATGTAAAGC
Source organism: Hemistola chrysoprasaria (assembly GCA_947063395.1). Classification (NCBI taxonomy): domain Eukaryota; kingdom Metazoa; phylum Arthropoda; class Insecta; order Lepidoptera; family Geometridae; genus Hemistola; species Hemistola chrysoprasaria. The sequence goes on from OX346724.1 coordinate 1,272,939, forward strand.
ATTGATATTTATCCTACCATTCACCATTTCGTTATGGTTTAAACAGAGACGGCGTTGGGCGTGGAAGACATCACCTGCATTGTCTCCCAGGAGTATTATGAAACGTTTAACCGCTGCCTAGAGTTGCTCCTGATTCGGGGCCTCAACTTGTTCAAACATTTCGACTACATCTACCGTTTGACAAGGGATTACGAAGAATATAGGAAATGTGTTGGCGTTTTGCAGAATGTTTCCACCACGGTATGTTAATTTTTACACATAACGTCACGGCTTTTCTCGAAGGGGTAGACAGAGGTACACCCAGCACTCAGTAAATTTTTTTTTATGATAGTGACGACGAGCAAATCAGGTGCCTGATGGTAAGCATCATGATTGCCCATATCAGACAAAGTGACACCCAGTGTTTTAATATTCTAAATTCTGCGTTGCACTGCACTGCGCCTGTCACCCCGAGATATAAGTTCGCTGGTAACATTGCCCTTCAGACCGGAACACAGTAATGTTTGCACATTACTGCTTGGCGGATGAATAACTGGCAAAGGTGTGGTACTTCCCCAGGCGGCCCCCTGCAAAAGAGGCCTACCACTACAAAATGTACATACACCAGTACTTCCAGTTATGTGCTTTAAGTCTCATGTAATAGAGGAAATAATCCTAATGTACCTCTTTTTCTCATTATTTTCGCTCCGAGAGACAAAACCATGTCAGTGGCATGTCAGTGGATTTGGTGTGTTGCTCCTTAAAATTAATTAAAATGGCTCATGATCGTGTACGGGTACCATTATAACACCAACATAAAGTTTCGTTTCCTTATTTTCAGGTTTTAAAGAACAGAATAACAGAAAGAAGAAAAATACAGGACGTAGAACAAATTAAGGATGCATCAGAAAGGAAGTTCAAGCCTTTCATAGACATCCTCCTCGACATGGCGGCCACGGATCCTCATCTCTCGGAGGAGTACATCAAGTGTGAGATGAACACCATCATAATTGGAGGACAGGAGACCACGGCTACTACCCTCTACTTTGCGTTACTTATGATTGGTTGCGAGGCTGAGGTTCAGAGGAAACTTTATGATGAGTACGTGTGTAATATTATAATTTACAGTCTGATTTCTCCCATTGCTGGGCCTTTCCTGACTTCATTCCTCCTTCAGTGCTATTGTGGCCAACTTTTTGTAACATGCAGTGGTGTGTGAGACCTGTTGTTATGTTCCAAACTAGTCGTTATTCCCTCAGAATAAGGTCTATATTCGGCGGCACACGGCGGCCGGTGGAGCCAGCAGACCTGCAGAGCATGCGGTACTGCGAGGCGGTGGTGTGTGAGACGCTGCGGCTGTATCCGCCGCTGCCTGCTGTTATGAGGCTCGCTGATAGGGAGATACAACTGAGTATATCTTTAGTCTTTAACAATAACACTAAAATACCATCTAAGTTTCTAAGCAAAATCACACCTTCATAATCATCTTCCTTTCCTTGTCTTACACTAGATTGGGTCGGCCTTTTCACTCATATCCTCATATTAGTTTATCTAGTAGTATATATAGTTTTTTTACGACGTCCACTCATTACATTCATCATAGTCTTGACCTCACCCAAGCGAAAAATTCACATGCAAGGAATTTTGAACCCAGATATCTGGATTTATGAGTGTGCCTATTACCCTCTATGGCGGCTACACCTCTGCCTTACCTTTCAAGAAAAAAGAGCGTGATGTTATGATATGACTCCGGCCTTTGGCCTGCATTACTACCACAGGTCCACGGACGATACAAATGCTCGTGATATGCTCAGCTTTGTGCTGGGTAAAGTAATCCTGGTTAGGGGTCAATTGGATATTATAGACTTCAAGGTTCCCTCCGTAGAAAGCTGCACAGTTCCTCGTGGCACGATGTGCTGTATCAACGCGTGGGGTGCTGGCCGCTCCCCACACTCATGGGGACCTACAGCTTCCACCTTCAGTCCTGAACGATGGCTGGATAATACGACACATGACAGCGCCGCCTTCCTGCCTTTTAGCTACGGACGAAGATCTTGTATTGGTAAGGAACATATTCATTGGACTGGGCTCTTGTGCCCTTGGTTCACTTGGTAGTAACTGCTTTTTGAGTTTTATGTCTGGGTTCGATCCCCGCCAGGTCAAACATGCGCGGATATGAGCATGTCTGTTTGATCTGTGTCTCTGTGTAATAAGTATATTTATCAATCTTCTGGTTTCCATAGTACAGGTTCTGCCTAGCTTGGGACCAAAAGACCATTAGTGGAAGTTTTCCCATATTTAAAAAAAATCCCCCGCTAAAAAGAAAGGGGTGTTATAATGGGGTCTGAGTAATCTCTAAACGAATGGATTTTGATGCGGTCGTATTAGTTTGAAAGCTGATCGAGAGTATTTTTAGCTACGTCTCGAGAAAATCGCTCACCAGTTGAAGATCGACCAGCTCTTTTCTAGTGGTTGAAGGCATATTCGAGCAAATTATAGATTCGTTAAGATAGATATTCTGTTACTTTAACGATATTGCAATGACTGGATAACCTTGATCTGATGCTGCAGCTTCAGGTTCAGAAGGATCAGACATTATGGTTCAAATTTATCGTGTTTGGTTTTGTTGCCGTAAGAGCCGGCTGAGGGTTATTAGATCTAAAGGACGAACAGCAGCGTTCTCTGCATAAAAACATCGAAATGCGCTCACAAACCCGCCTGCCAAGCGTGGCGATTATGGGGTCGGCTTATGTCCAGTCATGGACTTCTAACGGCCCAGATGATGTTGATGACGATGTAGTGTTTGAGCTCATTGGATTCGTCTCAATGAATATTATGTTACAGATAGATGATTAGAGTCTGATGATGGAGTAGGAAACGGAAGGAAAGGGTGTTCTTATCACGATTCTACTGATTAATTTCCAGGAAAAAAATACGCCATATCAGTTCTGAAGACGTTACTCGCGTACTGCGTGAGAGAGCTGGAGTTCACCTCTGAAGCTCACAAGTTGGACTTCAAGCTTGATATCGCTCTCCGACCAATATCTGGACATCTTATGCATGTTACTTTAAGAAAATAGAATACTATAATTTGAAGCTTGTAATTGTTTTTTTTATAAATTATTACTATATTTACCTGTAATTTGTTTATCTGTAAAAAGTTCCCCCCTAATAAAATAAAATAATTTATTGAGTCCTATAAAAATTACAATATGCAAATTACAGACTAGATTGACCATGGTCAACCTATCATGGGCGGTCTTATGCGTTTGTTTGAGATATGTACGTGAGATGATTTTATTTAATATAAGTCGATCACTAATAGTGTAAAGAAAATTGTTTTAAATTGTTTATTTTTAAACTCGGGGCAAGTGGTATCCTATAAAAATTGTCCTAGCCTAATTTCAGCCCAATCGGTTCAGTACATTTTTCGTGAAAAACTAACAAACAAATATCCATCCATCCATCCGCAAGCTTTTCCATTTATGATACTAGCTGTTCCCCGCGGTTACACCCGCGTATACGTCCCGTGGGAATATCGGGAAACCAAATACCTTATCAGTTATTAGAGGGTCTAAACTCTACATACCGAATTTCAGCCCCATCGGTGCAGTATTTTTGGCGTGAAAGAGTAACAAACATCTATCCATCCATGCATCCTCACACAATTTTGCATTAATAATATTAGTAGGATTATTATTAGTAAGATAGCAGGATTGGATATTTATGGTGTACCTATGTTTTTTAAATCTACCCGCTTATTTACTATTTTCGTTTACCACGTGTATTGAATGCAATTGAAATAGCATTTGGTATTCGTGTGGCGTTCGATCTTCCCCACTAAATCTACAATGGTTCAATTTACCGGTGTGGTGGATTTTCTATACATACATGCAGTCACGCCTTGTTCCCTTCACTTGATACGATCCTGACATATAGCTTTCGTTTCGTCCACTTTCATCACATTCTTCATACATGCTCGTCGGTTGTAGGTTTTTTTTGTTTTGGTCTTTCTCTTAGAACAACATCAATTTGTTCATGAAAAGTTTTTCCTATAATGCATATCATATTATACTTTATTGCTCTCTATGGAAAGCCAATCAATAGTAATGTAATTGTCATACAAAATTACCCAAAACCGACGAGCTTCTTTGAAAAGTGTAGTGAAAGTAAAAAAGCCTTGTGTTAGGATCAAAGCAAGCGGATAGAAATCGTATTTTGCCTACTTTTACAGCTTTTCTGAGATTTATTCAGATGCTATATAATAAGTATCCTACCGATTGCGCCATGCGTTAAATAAATAAAAAATTAAGGGTGTCATGGTATATGTTTGATGCGTCTGACTATGTATTTGTCTGTGGCATCGTAGCTTTTAAATAAATGGACCGCTTCTGATGCGGTTTTATTGAGTCAGAGGACATTTCAATTTTTTTAATTGTATTTTTTGTTATATGTGGGTCATCGGCACTTCAATTGAATCAATATGTATTATGTAATAGTATAGTATAGAGAATAAAAAAAACACAGTGTTAAAACGTATTTAATACAAAACATTGATTAGAAATCTACCATTCAGAAGCACTATAGGTGTTTCTACTACATGCTAATGGATTTTATTTGTCTAATCGATTCGTGAAGCCGTCTCTGCTACAGAATAATAATCTTATAACAGAAATGTAGGAAAAAATACTATGACTATAGAATTTAAGTTACAAAACGGTATAGTGATATGGAGTATCTTCCCATCAAATTGATCTACTCGCAATAGCAAGAATGGCAAAATTCCCGAAAAATCCGATAAAATGTATTGATCGTTTGAAGGACACACCATAAGTATTATTCCACCTTTTTGTTACATCATGTCTATGCTAATACTCGTACAATTCTTTAAATTAAAGAAGTATTTTTATAAATATAATTAATTTGATTACTAAATTTATTAAAACATGTCTTCTCTCCCCTAATGGGGTTGAGATGATGATGATAACGATTATTTTCTTAGTCATGTACTTCTAAGAGTAGTATATGCTGAATAGGTACTCTTGATAACGGCCATCAAGCTGATGAAGTTCAACATGATCACCCCTCCTGCAGACAGCGTTATTTCTCTCTGAGGATTCTGCAGCAACACCGACACTATTTTCATATTGCGAGCATCAAATTTGTTCTTCTTTGTATTTATTTGTATCTTCAATGTGAGAACTCGTAGCATTATGTCTATATTCCATATCATGGTCTGCAGGTCGCAGTGTTTTAAACCAAACTTGCATATGCCTTTCCACATCCATATATTTTTTCTTTCTATATTCTTCCTTTTACTCTTAAGGCCTTAGCCTTAAGAGTAAACGACACTGTTTAGAAATTTGACACAATCCTATTAAAAACGTGCAAATCGATGTTTCGTATTCTTTTGTTTACTTACGAATATTAATGACCCATTCGATAAATTTGTGTGTATCATTATTATTTCCTTAATTTTTTCTAGTAAATATATAATCACAAAAGAAAAACTTAGGGATCTAAGGCATTCAGTAGTAATAAATAAGAGTTGAATAAATCGAAATAAAATGATAGGGACATAGCTTAGTTCAAATTAAATATATCAAAATAATATAAATCGAATGCGTTAATCAAATTCGGAAGAAACAGAGGAATACGATACATGGATTTGGTAAAGTCATAGGATTGTGTCGAAATCCTAAAAGGTGTTGTTTCCTCTTAAAGTTTAAGTTGCTAGGTACCAGCTTAATTACTTGTTTTTACTTTTAACAGGCTTTTATAAGGTACTAAAATATACATCTGGTACTATATTTAGTTTGCGAGTAGCTTGATTTTTATTGACTTTTAAGTTTACATAAAATTATGCTTGTTTTCTTCGAAGCAGCGAGAGGTTTTAGCAATAAAGACGTACTTATTTGCTTCTTTATATTTTCACAGTGTTTCAAAGCAGTTCTAAACTGCCTTCAAAGATCAACCTTTCCAGGGCAGTGAAAGGAACTCGTTGTGAACTTTTTTAATAACACACTTTGAATTTGTAATGAGGCATTATCAAATCTTCATGCTCCTGAAAGCTGTATCGACACAATGGCGAGAAAAGTTTTTTATACTTAAAGCTTTTTTAATTTATAGGTTGCTACGCACGTCAATGCGGGCGCGGGACGGTTTAAGCTATATTCATTGTATTTGTATGGAAGATAACTTTAGACAAATTTCGGAGCGGGGAGCGGCCGGCTGTCTCGACTCTAGAACTGCTTGAGGCTCAAGATTGTGGCTCCTGTCGAAGCCTCGGCTAGATCCGGGGTCTCAGCGTGCGCGGCTGCGGGTGAGGCCTTTCCTTAGAGATGCTTTCTGTTGGTGCGCGGCAATATGAACCATTTAAATCTTTTTGGTGGGAAATCGCACAAGCTGTTAGTATATTTCCATCAATTTACTGGAGGTTTTTGGACTGGATGAGTTTTTAACTCCACTTTGACTGAATTAGAACTTGAATATTCAAGATTCAAAACTTATTTTCATTATATTTGACACATTCACATTCGTGTGCATTCATAAAAGAAGAAAAAATAACTTTAGACAACACACTTCATGTTTTCTCTAAAGTTATTGTCAAGCGCAGTTATGCGTGCGCGTGTCGGGTGTGTTTCCTTAAAGAAATAATATAGAAAAAGCCCAATATTTGTATTATTTCCAATCTTTTTATTACTAAAAACGGCTTCGTTTGGACTCTCAAACGTACGAAATAAAAAAAGGCTCTTATAACTAATGCATAGTGGCTCTCAAAGTAGTAAACATCGAAAATATACTCCTAACAATCCCCAAAAAGCTAACAAAATCAAGCTTCAAGACACTGCCTGCCGTTAAACACATCGTTTTCTTTGAAATTATCATCATTGTCATAACAATCTTCATATTGTTCTTATCAAAATTCTCCCATTTGCAATCATACACAGCTCTTTCGTAAACCAAACTTGCATCTGTTAGTCTCTGTCCTATAAAACAGTCCATCCCAACTTGCATTAACGCAAAAGGCACTTCTAAGTAAGTGTTTTCTAAACCTCCTAGTAATTCTGCCACGAGACTAATTATAAGGGTTAAAAATTCGACTGCTATAGCACTTCTGAATATGTCTTCCATCATTATGAACAGATTTATATTCATTGCATGCGCTTTTATTATGGCTTTGAGGCGTTGGTTTACGAATTTATTCATAAAACTGTGTTTATCGTTATCCTCTTCATAATTTATGACTCCAATAAGATTGTTAGGAGTTATAGTTTTCTCTTCCAAGTAATGTTTATTAGCATCTTCCCACAAATGTAAAAGTTCTTCGCTCCAAGCCAGCATTTGAGCTTCTATGTAACCAGAGCTCATGATTTGAAAGGCAGCGGTATTCGAAGGGAGGTAACACGTGACGATTACTCCAATTAAGTTTAGGATAAACGCGATTTGAAAGTTAGGGGTTTTGAACATGGGTTCAAGACCTGAAAAAATAAATTAATTACTTATTGTCGTTATAGCGTTATTGCTAGATTAGGTAGAGGGGTTAAAAAAGTGACGCTGATGGTGTTAAAAAACCCTCCTCATTTAGGGTTCCGTACCTAAAAAGGAAAAAAGGTACCCCTATAGGATCACTTTGTTGTCCGTCTGTCTGTCTATCTATCCGTTTGTCAAGAGACTTTTACACGGGAACGCGTGGAGGTATCAAGTTGAAATTGATATCAACTACTTAGAACTGCAGTCCCTTGTGGCTGTAAAAAAATCATACTTCTAAGTTAACGCAATCAACAGTTATGATCATTTTACTGCATATTTCCATACTTTGCGCAAGGTATTAATAAATGGCGCTGTACGTATGTTCGCCGGCGGATTGTTATCGGGATTGGAAGCGTTTTGTTCAGGTATCTAGGTAAGGAACGTTACACTATGCATACATACGTATGCCTTAACAATTTATTTATTCCTGGGTCAAAATTCATTTTTAAACCCACAATATGTAGATAATAATAATGCACTTGCACTATATGCTTTTCAAGTTTTCAAGTCACATTCGCTCTCATCTCTGTAAACAATAATAGGGTTCGCTGTCGACCGATACGTCTAGAAGGATCATCATCACAAATATCCAAAAAATATTACGCACACAGATGAAAAACTTAAGCGAGTATCTAGTGCATAATACTTACCATAAAACACAAAGAAATCTTCCATATGATGTCGTCCTGGCAACATAACAGCTTTCATAACATAAACGAAGCCATTTCCCATGATCACTGACCAGAAGACTAAAGCTCTCATCTTCACCACCCGCAAGGTCTTCATCAGGTTTACAAAGAGACGAGATCCTGGTTCGAGGAGGGCATCGCTTGCGAGGCACTGGGCCACTAGACGGCGCAATTTGTTTCTGAAACATTTCAGTAGCTCTACCTGGTACCTATTTAATTGAGTATTTGAATTTTTTTTGCATAAATGGAAGGATTATTATAAGTTTCGTAACCAAACTATTTTTAGCGTTTTTTATTTACTATAATTACAAAGTTATATCAAATTAAAAATTAATTTTTAATCCAGTACCGAAAACACGCCGATAGCAGTAGAACGAGCTCGTGTCCTGTAGTGACGTCACAATGTGATAAAGTACCATACATAACTATAACATAATGACGTCACAATCATGGCGAATGCTCGTAGCGCGTTCGTGATCATTTGAATTGTATCAATTTTGAATTGCTTATTATTAATTAAAAAAATATATTTTTACAGTGAATTTTGGAATGGGAAATACATAATTTTCATGACACTATCAGAATAAATTTAAAAATACGACATTTATTTATTTTCAAATACAATGTACTCAATTTTTTTTTGCGAGTCTAGGTGTAGTTTTGTTTTACACGTAGCCACATCACACCAACTTTGGTAATGAACTCATTGAAGTAAAACATGTACGGCTTTCGAATCAGGGATCTCCCGCGAATTGAGTTAACAACATTTATCTGTATATTTGTCGAGGTTACCAAACCTTCAAGGGTTGGTCTTTAAAATCTGAACACATCTTTCAATCCAGCATTTCTGTCAGTAGGTACTTACTTATTAATAAACATAAACAGCAATTTCAGCGGTCCGATCTCGCTAGCAACCCCTAGCGAGAAGACTATCAATCCGATCAGAACATCTCCTGAGTCGATACACCTTCCGAAGACGAACCAGATCATGGAGAACAAGTATATGTACAGGTAGCTTGCTGCAGCGATTATGTTTAAGATTATGATTATTATCGGGATCTCTGGAATTGATACAAAGCTCTAAATTTTCTTTTTTTACCTTTAAACTTTCAATTGGTACTGGTAGGCCTCTTTTGCAGGGGGCCGCCTGGGGAAGTACCACACCTTTGCCAGTTATTCATCCGCCAAGCAGCAATGTGCAAACATTACTGTGTTTTCCGATATGAAGGGCAATGTTACCAGCGAAATTACTGGGCATGACGAGATTCGACAACTCATATCTCAGGGTGACATGCGCAGTGCAGTGCCGCGCAGAATTTTGAATTTGAAAACACTGGGTGGCACTGTGTCTGATAGGGGCAATCATGATGCTTACCATCAGGCACCTGATTTGCTCGTCTTGTCGGGAAATGTTAAATACAGATTATCTAGAGTAGGTACTTTTAATAAAATTAATGTTGTTATTATTTTTTGGGTTCCGTACCTTAAAAAGAATAAAAGGAACCCTTATCGGATCACTTCGTAGTCCGTCTATCTGTTTGTTTATCTATATGTCTATCTATCTGTGTTCTGTTTGTCCATCTGTCCGTCTGTCACGACTTTTTTTCTCGGGAACGCGTGATGGTATGAAGTTGAAATTGATATCCAATAACTCGGGTTACTAAAAAAACAAACTTTACAGCAATCAAGAGATACGGCCATTTTACCGCACATTTCAAAATAGTAAAATGATATACAATTTTCTTTTGTAAAGTCAAAGTCAAAAAGATTTATTCAAATAGGTCACAATCTGCCACTTTTGTACGTCAATGAAAATAAACAGTAACGAGTCTACCGTACGTTCGGAAAGATACCTTTACAAGAAGAACGCACTAGAAACTTAAATTTTAACATGTTTACAACTTAGTAGATGGCGCTGTGTGTTTATACAATGTACATACATAAGGAACCTTATTTAGCAAACAAAACAAGGTATGCCTTTAAAAACTAGTTTAAAACTTACTTTTCTCGTGTCTCGGGTCCACATTAAGGGAAAGAGTGCGTAGGAGAGTACCTGTGATCCATAACATGGAAGTATAATCGCAGTGCGCCAAACTAACCGCCTTGGTTACCTTTCGGAGAACTGCCAGCATCTTGATGTTAGCTGTAACATTGTCAAATACAAGAAACCCGAATAGAATAATAATGCCATATAAGGCAAAAACTAAATTGGTCTCAAAATGCCGTCATTCAATATGCGGACGAATTTACAATACTTTAAGAAACACAGCTTTAATCGGAAACTCGGCGCTCAGACCTATTGTCTCGGCGCGCGCGCCGTTTAGATATCGCTGTCTTTTTTCAACGGGCAATTATTTGTCCGTTTAAAAATCTTTAAAAATATACCATCTAGTTCTATTCAACATCCTACTATTCATATTAAGTATTATAAATGAGAAAGTTTGTGAGGATGGATGAATGTTTGTTACCCTTTGACGCCAAAAATATCGAAGCGATTGGGCTGAAATTCGGAAAAGCTATGGTCTTCATAGAATAAAACTTAGGGTACTTTTTATCCTGATATTTCGTGTGAAACCGCGGGCCACAGCTAGTACCTAATTATATATTTTTGGCAACAAAACGTTACTGAACTTTCCCTTGCGATGCAACGAAAGCCTTGTGATCAAGCCCTAAGTTATTGATTGATAATAAATTCAAACCAAATACTTAAACATTTAGTCGTTTCGATAATTAAACAATAATTACATATAATTTTAGCAGTGGGTGCATAATTAACTATTACGAAGTTACAGGTTTCATAAGTTGCATTTACAGGTACTTACAGGTTACAGGCGGAATATCAGGCAGTTATAATTAAGCTAGCTGTGCCCCGCGGTTTCACTCGCATTGTCTTCGTTCCCGCGGGAATATCGGGATAAAAAGTACCCTATGTGTTATTCCAGGGTCTAAACTGAAAAAAGGGTCTAAACTAAAACTAAATTTCAGCCGAATCGGTTCAGTAATAGTGGTGCAGAAGAGTTACAAAAATCCACTTTCGCATTTATAATAAAATCTTCATAATAAAATTCAAATTATAATCTTAACATTAAATATAAATAAGTATAAAATAAGAATATAAATCCGTATAACATTTGATAATGTTACATTTTACCAATTTGGTAAGGTCATTTATTTTATAGAACGTCTATAATCTAAATTATATATCTATAGACCGTTTATAATATTAGAAGGAGTAGGAACCGACCAAATGTGATTTACTGTAGGTACTCTCCTCTCCCTGCACGGTTGTATGGTCTAGTCAAGCTCTTAGCGATAAGACCGCCAATTGTTACATTATTTCATTCATATAATGTAACTTTTTACGCACTCGTGTTTTCATTTTACTTCAATCTTATTGACTATATGCCAGGACAACGCGAGCGGGATTAAATGTGATGTGACCGAAAGACAGATAAATGGCGATAACTATTATTCAATTTATTTATTCAATTTATTCAATAACAATATTTACATTGTGTCTGAATTATATAACATTGGTAAATTACATAACAGTCAATATTAAATCAAAAATAATATCCAAAGTATCTTAAAAGTTAAGTATCCTAAAGGTAACAAATTACTATATCACTTTTTGTATGTAATAAAATCATCTATGGAGTAGAAACACCCTTCCAGCAAAATTGTCTTTAATTTTCGTTGAAATATGTGTAGGTTATCAATTACTTTCATTTCGACAGGTAAACAGTTGAACAGTCTAACCGCCTGATACCTAGAACAATGTTTGGCAACACTTAGTCTAGGAGCATAGAGTGATAGAATATCTTTTCGTCTTGTTTCTAGTCTTATATTTTTTTCCTCTAATGTCTCGTATTTATGCCGGAATTTGATGACATCTGTGAGCAGGACCAACACATACAAGCTCGGAACTGTAAGAATGCCAAGAGTTTTAAAGTGCTCTTTACATGATTCCCATTGTGGGATACGCATAATTGTACGTATGGCGCGTTTCTGGAGGATAAATGTCCTATGCATATTATAGCTATAACTACTGCCCCAACATCTGATGCTGTATCTCAGCCTAGACTCGACCAGAGCGTAGTATACCTCTTTGAGCTGTTTAGTGGTCACTTCGTCTCGCAAGCTTCTCAAGGCATAACAAGCTGAGCTAATGTGGCTAGCTAGAGAATCTACCTCATCCTTCCAGTTCAGGAATTCATCTAGATACACACCCAGAAACTTAACACTACTAACACTGTCAATATTTTCGTCATGTAAAGCTAAATCCAAGTGTTCCCCATTACGAGCTGTAGACTTAAATAATATTACACCAGTTTTTTTAGTATTAAGCTTTAAATTGTTCGAACTACACCAAGTATCAAATACTTGCAGAGTAAAATTAGCTTTTTCACGTAATTCCTCTAACGTGTTTGCCGAAATTATTGCATTTGTATCATCAGCATATACCACTATCTGGATACCGGTCACCATAACATTAAAGTGCTTTATCAAATCATTTATGAAAATGATAAAAAGAATGGGGCCCAATATCGAACCCTGAGGTACACCACGTTTAACCTTAACTAATCGAGACTTGGTAACAACTTCAGCCTGATCGACAATATCTCTTATTTCAACATAATACTTTCTGTTTTCCAAATAAGAAATCAGAAGCTTCAGCACACCCTTACGAACGCCATAATGATCTAGTTTGCGTATTAAAATACTATGATCTACCATATCAAAAGCTGAACTTAAATCTAGGAACAATCCTACCACTTTCAGTTTCTTATTGAGCTTTTCAACCACATCATTAATTAGCAAATCAATAGCATCCACTGTTCCTATGCATTTCTGGTAACCAAATTGGCATCTATCTAATATTTTGTTTAGATTTAAATGTGAAATTAACCTATTTTTTATGATTGTCTCAAATATTTTCGATAAGATTGGAAGCAAAGATATAGGGCGATAGTTTTTGGGGTCAGATTTACTGCCTTTTTTGTATATAGGGACAACGCGAGCAATTTTTAACTGTTCCGGAAAAATTTTAGAATTAATACAATTATTGTAGAATGTGGCTAAAGGTTCAGCTAGTATATCAATGTTGTCTTTAATAACTGTGATAGGGATTTCATCAAAACCAAATGATTTTTTAATGGCCATCTTACCGACAATTTTCTTTATTTCGTTTCGACTAGTGAGCTCCATTACCATTTCATCATTTATACGCGGAGTGCTATCCCTGAGATATGTTAAGGCATCGGTATCGCTATAAGATTTACTGTTTATATCAATTTGGTCAAATTGCCTCGCAAAAACTTCTACAACATCTTGCGGTTTTTCAATAATTGTATCATTAACTTTTAATAAGAAATTGCCTCTGTCCTTGAATTTATATTTATTCCTATGTCTGTTAACAACTTTCCAGATAGCTTTAGATTTGCATTCTGCCTTTTCTACTTCCTTTCGAACTGCTTGTTTTTTAAACTCACTGACTACCTTCTTATATAATTTTAAATACCTATGTCTATATGTTGCAATTGTAGTGTCATCTTTGTCTTTATTACCTGTTAGTAGGAATCTTTTCATTTCAACTAGGAGTATATATAGAATAACGATAACTAGAAGTACTCACGGGATGAATATTTTGATTATAATGAAATCTTATTACCCCGCTGTCTACTCGTACTACTGTATAGTCGACATCCAAATACGGAATGAAATAATTTTCAGACTCATTTATTAGGGCCGGTTTTTTGATCGCTGGTAATTGTCAACTTAACAATTTGTTAAACTGACTATGGTTAAGTCCTTAACCAATGGTCAACTCGTGTTTTCGTTTTTTGATACCTTTTTTAACCTTGGCTAGAATTAACAATGGTTAATTATGTTGCCATTGCAATGAACTACTGATTTACCCATTTTGGAGTCGGGAGATTTTATTTTATATGGCAACTCTTGTAATTTTGATAGATTTAAACGTCAACGATGTCATTAAAGTCAAAACCACAGAAAACCTTTCCGTGTTTTGTGTAGGTTCCTCCGATTTCGCGGTATTTTACAAGTTCTGTTCTGTGTTTTACAATTTATAATTACGACATATTCTATTAAAAAAACACGACTTTCACAATAATAAGCCATCAAGCCATAAATTAAGAATTGAATTGAAGATTATTTTCTATTGTATGTCGTATGTAACGGTTCGGCAAAAGTCTAAAATTATTGTGAATAATGGAATCAAACAAACATAAGTAAGTACCTAGGTATTATATTTTAATTCGTAACATGATACAATGAATATATTAATTAATCTCTTATTCAACACTCTGTTGTCCTGAATTCTGACTGATAACCTGAAGAACGACCTCGGCACGGAGAGAGAACGACGATCTCTATCAATGGGGACGTCAAGGACGTTCTGTCTCAGCATGTACACCTGCCAACTATGGGTTAATTATACCAGAAAGTCCTTTTACACCATAAGAGTCCAGTATAATGACGCATACCGGGCTCTTATGTGTTATCCCAGATTTTGCAGTGCATCAACAATATTTCTCTCACATGTGAATACCTGACTTCTTCGCAATATTAAGATCTCGAGTAGCGTTGTTCTGGAATTGTGTCAATGCCTCAGGTAACGCAATTGTTAAGGCAGTTGCTTATATCTCCAGAGTCCCATGTTTAAACACTGGATATCGGTTCACATGGAGAGGAATAGGATAAAGACCAACACGAACAATTTAATTTATGACTGGGTATAAAACACCTGCACAAAGTAGTTTTTTATATAATTTAATTTTAGTTGACTGCCTCGGTGGCGTAGAGGGCGCATGCTCGACTGCCAATCAAGAGGTCCCGGGTTCGATCCCCAGGTCAGGCAGTGTTAAATACTGGAGTCTGGAACTGTGCCCAGTAGATGGCAATAGGCTTGCCCCCTATTACATGGGATCAATAACATACTGGCGAAATGTGGGTGTATCTACAATGGGACTGAGTCCCGGGTTCACCTCTGCCTACCCCTTCGGGAGAAAGGCGTGAATGTATGTATGTTATGTATATGTAATTTTAATTTAGATAATTCTTCACAAAGTGACATACATTGTGTGAGTGTGTCATATTAAACTGTTTAATGGGTCATGTGTGCCTGCTAATAAATCTATTATATAAATTCATTTCATGTAAATACACCTACTTATTGTGTTTCAGGGAACGTAATACTTCTAATAATTTTAGCATAGAAGAAAGTTCTTAATAAATGATGTTAGCTACAATGACGGACCTTCTTGAAGCAAACCAAAACACCGTAGACCTGGCAAAATACTGGACCAAAATTTTATAAGGAGAAAACTAGCCATATTGACTCGAAAAGAAGAAGAATTAATGATGTACTCAAAAAGGCCACCACATGCTTGAAATGGAATTAAAGGAGCTTGATATAGAATCGAAGAAGCGTGAATTGAAATTTAAGAAAGTCAGGAAGGTGTATCATAAATTAGTTATAGAAAAAGCATTATATTTAGAAATAAACAGCCAATAAAACTAAAATAAATTTGTCATATTTTAATTAATCACTACATTATTATTATCCTATCCTACTTCCTACTATAAATCCCTACTACACTATTAAATACGAAAGTTTGTCAGGATAGATGTTGGATGGATGTTTGATACTATTTCACGCCGTTTCACCCGCATAGTCTTCGTTCCCGTCGGAATATTGGGATAATAAGTAACATATATGTGTTTTTCTAGGGTCTAAACTATCTACATACCTACTGAATTTCAGCCCAATCGCTTCAGTAGTTTTAGGTGTCTATATTCACCAACTTTCGCATTTATAATATTAGTAGGTTTCACAACACGATTTCTTTTGATAGACGCACAATATAGAATAGACGATACCGCTTACGAAAATTTTCATCGTCCGAATACGTTAGCGGAGCTGTAAATTACGTGGCCGGTCTTCTTGATAAGGTATAACGTCTGAACATAATTCCTTCGTCTGAGGAGCTATTTCGATTTCCAGTATGTTGATAAATTATGTAAATCCATATCTTTAGTATTAAATACTTTCCAAAACACTCGAATAAAATCAGAAGCAGCAGTAGGTAGATACGATAAGAATAAATAACCATCTGTTTTTGGCGCCAACCAGTCGACGGAGCAGTGGTTAAATATTCCGACTAATGGCTACTTATTTGACTATCTGTCAAGCTAACTAGGGATCAAAAAACGAATTTTTTCGAAATTTAACAAATTGTCAAGAAATTTAACAATTAGTCGACTTAACCAGCGATCAAAAAACCGGCCCTTAGTCAACCCAACAGTGTCAATTTTTAATGATTTTCATGTAGACGAGGATGTCTGACGTATAATTTGAATGTTTGGATGCAATAATTACTAGTTGTTACATTGTTAGTAATAGGAAGGTAGCGGTGACACAAATGCCAAACTGAAAACTGTTTTCATGGATAATTAATACTATCATACTTGTCAAATGAGGCAAATTAATTTACTATTATTATTTTTGTAGGCTCCTCTTTAGCAGGGGGCCGCCTGGGGAAGTACCACACCTTTCACATATATTCATCCGCCAAGCAGTAATGTGCAAACATTGCGGTGTTCTGGACTGAAGGGCAATGTTACTAGCGAAATTACTGGGCATCATCAATATCTCAGTGTGATAGGCGCAGTGCATTGCCACGCAGAATTTTGAATTTTAAAACACGGACGGCACTGTGTCTGATATGGGCAATCATGATGCTTAGCATCAGGCACGTGATTTGCTCGTCTTGTTACTCACTCATTATCATAAAAAAAAGCTTTTTGTAAATTCTACCTCCCTGCTGGGAGAAAGCGACTCAATCAACGTCAACATCACTCCTTTTTAGTAAGGGGTAGGTAGAAGTGTACTCAGGACTCAGGACCCTATCCCATTGTAGGTAGGTAATTCTGTGAGGATGGATGTTTGTTACTCTCTCACGCCAAAACTGATCTGATTGGGCTAAAATTCGGTAAGTATGTAGATAGTTTAGACTCCGGAATTAATTTGTTTGAAGTGTGAAACCACCGTCCTTCCAAAATCTGAGTATAATTCCTGTCAACGCGTGCTTACCTGGAAGAGATCGCTCTGAGTGAAAAGGCCGCCAATCGTTACACGTTTTCTAGTTTATTTTATTTATTTTTGTTGTTTTCTGTACTAATTGCGATATCAATAAAGAGTTTTCTATTCTGTTTTAATAACACAGGATACTTTTTATCCTGATATATTCCCATACGAACGTAGACTTCGCGGGTGAAACCGCGGGGATCAGCTAGTTAAAAAATAAAAATAAATGTATTGTATGTGGGTGGTTTGACTTCGGGCGCCTGTATTATATTTAATAGCACCACAACATATTATATGGTCATTGTTTCATGCTTTAATTTTGAACAAAAAATCGGAGTACATTATGTCTCAAACTCAAACTCAAACAGATTTATTCAAATAGGTCATAATAGAAAGAAAGAAAGAAAGAAAGAAAAAACGTTTATTCGACGCTTTAGGTAACATTACATACATACATACACAATCACAAGATATTATTCTAAAGGTACCTAACATTATATTATACACACAACATGAACAACAGTGTGAGAATAAAGGGGAAATTGTGTGCCAGTGTCAGTCACCATAAAGTCGCCGAAAAGGCACTGACTCAGCGTTGTGCTGAGTGTAAGTATAAACACTCAGCGCTGATATTCTGTCAGCACCTGTGAAAGAGGGTAGTTAACGAATTACACTTACTTAAAACTATGTGCCTATATACGCGCCCAGTGGCAGTTTAGATAATATACCAGATTGTTAACTATGACAGTGAAGTGCAAGTGCTAAGTATGAAAAACTAAGTAGATATAAATACATTTTTGGGATTGAGCAGTAATAAAGTACAAACGTTCCATTATGTAAGATATTAAAAAATATACCTAATGTTATTATACAAATAATAAAATAAAATACGTATACACTCTCGTTAGATATTATATTATTATACACATAATGTATGTACACACTACACACATTATAAACTTCTACCAGACAAATAACAATAAAAATGCTATAAACATTTGACACACTTAATGATCAAACCTGGGACCAACGCAGCGGCCACTACTGTGCCAGCTAGCTGGTCATATCGGCATAATAAAATAAAATATGTTATGTAGACAGTATATAGACAGTATATATAGACAGTATAATAGACAGTATAATATTTTATATAGACAGTATATGAAATGAATAAGATAAAATGAAATAACATCGCCAACGATTCCTATTTCATAATGTAAGTATTTATGGCGTTCTATAGGGGAGGCCCATGTCAAACAGCTGAAACGTCTTCCGACTGATGATGATGATGATGATGAATATAG
Source organism: Hemistola chrysoprasaria (assembly GCA_947063395.1). Lineage (NCBI taxonomy): Eukaryota > Metazoa > Arthropoda > Insecta > Lepidoptera > Geometridae > Hemistola > Hemistola chrysoprasaria. The sequence goes on from OX346724.1 coordinate 1,291,553, forward strand.
ACTCAATATTGACAATGCAACTTTGTTCCTTGGCATAAATATAGACTCTAAACTGCAATGGAGCACTCATATCACCGAGCTCTCAGGGAAACTAAGCTCTGCAGCTTACGCGGTTTATAAAATTAGGCAACTAACAGATGTAGCCACGGCGAGATTAGTGTACTTTGCATATTTCCATAGCTTGATGTCTTATGGGATTCTGTTGTGGGGGTCAGCTGCAGATATAGAAACTATCTTTATACTACAAAAACGTGCGATTCGTGCCATCTATGAGATGCGTCCACGCGAATCTCTGAGGGAATTATTTAAAGATATAAACATACTGACCCTACCATCCTTATACATTTATGAGAACATCATGTATGTGCGTAAAAATTTACATAAATTCAAATTAAATAGTGACCTTCATAATTTTAATACTAGAAATAAATACAAAATAGCTGCACCTAGCTTTAGATTATCTAAAACAAATAAAAAAACATTCTTAGGAAATAGTGTACGTTTCTATAATAAAATCCCAAAAGAGATAACTGGGCTCTCAGAGGGTAAATTCAAAACCTATATAAAATCTACTTTACTAAAGAAGGCTTATTATAAAGTCAACTAGTACATAGAGGACAAAGATGCCTGGAAACTTCTGCATAGCCGCCTCGCGGCACCTTTAAAGAAAACGAATGTAACCAAACCAAATATTGTAAAACTATCTGTTGAAAAAATTAAGCCCTACAAGTTTCTTGTGCGTTCTTCTTGTAGAGGTATCTTTCCGAACGCACGGTAGACTCAGTACTGTTTATCTTTATTGACGTGGAAAAGTGTCAGATTATGACCTATTTGAATAAATCTGTTTGAGTTTGAGTTGAGTTTGAGTTTAAAGATAGGAGTGATTTTACTTATTTTCATTAGTTCTGGAAACGTGCCTTTATCTATGCATAGGTTAAATAATTCTGCTAAGTAAGGAGCAATTGTGTTTATTATAGAATCTAGCATTTTTACAATTAGATGACCCTTCAAGATTGTGTCCAAAAATTAGACGCAATTACTTTTCCTCTCACTTAGACTGACTTAAGCCGTCACTGGTAAGTTGATCAGCTTAAAATGCCGTGTTAGGCGAGTAGAGACAAAACGAGATTAAAACCGGATTATTCCGATCTGTCGCCCTGTTTTGTCCCTTCGTAGGGACAGATTGGAAAAAAAGTTATATCTGTCCACCAATTAGCAACGAGGGGACAGTTTGAACTTTATTCACTACTTAATGGTTTTATCTGTCCCCCTTTCACTGATAGGTGGACAGGTGAAACTTTTTATGGCTGTTTGTCTACCAATTAATTTAATATATTAGTTCTTAAAAGAATTACCGTACATTGCTCGACGGTGAAAACATCAATATCGACAATGCAACCTTATTCTATGGCATAAATATAGACTCCAAACTGCACTTGAGCACACGTTCATAGTAACATAATCATCATCATCATCATCATCTCAGCCGTTGTTAATCCACTACTGAACATAGGCCTCCCCCATAAAGGGGGGGTTTTGCCAATACTCTACACGCTTGGCAGGCGGGTTGTCGAGCGCATTAAGATGGTTTTTTACAGAAGACGCTGCTGCCCGTCCTCTAGATCTGTTAACCCTTAGCCGGCCGCCACGGCAACCACGGGTAGAGAGGGTGGAGCACTATTCTAAAGCCGGTAACTCCACGGCACATACATGGCAGTAACATAACATCATCGGTGAAAATAATAGAAAGAAGAAAGAAAGAAAGAGAAATGCGTTTATTACCCAACCTTAATAACAAACACGATATTACAATCTGCTAGAACATATATTGAGAAAGTGGTTGTGGTAATCGGCTTGTGCTCAGCATGTGCTGCGCTCGGCTAACCGTGCACAGCGCTGTTTTTCAACACGTATAAGATTTGTACATCCTTGTAGCATATGCACACCATGCCAAGAGACTTAATATATTGTCTACATATATTTACATAATATTATACTGTCTTAACATAATAACATATCATCTTTTATATATATGTATATATATATATATTTTTGCATTTTTTTTGCATTTGTATGGCCGTCCCTTTTTTCCTACAACTATGCAGACACTCACTCTAGACAAATCGGTCCTTAAGCTTAGAACATAAACATTGAAAATAGTCTATATTCTATATGTCTGTTAAAACCTTCAATATTATGTCTGAAAAGAATGTTATTGCGTTCGGAATTACACCTATAACCTGTACTTTATTACCTACCATGTTAATAAGTTATTTATTTAAACGCTGTAGTGACAGCTGACAACCCCTGACATCGATAAATGGTAAATTAGTGGTTGCCGGTTGCATATTATTTGTGGGGGAGGTATCGGTCAAGTCGAACGACGTTAAGTATACCTACTTTACCTGTCCAAATTCTAAACATACATACATACATACATACAGTCACGCCTTGTTCCCGTCCCCTTGGGGTAGGCAGAGACTATTTATTTCCACTTGCTACGATCCTGACATACAACTTTCGCTTCTTCCACTTCATCACATTCTTCATGCATGCTCGTCGGTTGTTGGTACTTTTGACCTGGCCTTTCCTTAAGATAACATCAACTTGTTCATGAGGTCGACCCCTACCGACTTGACCATTCACACTAGCCTTATAAATCTCCTTTATCAATCTCTTTTCGTCCATCCTCTCCACATGTCCGAACCATCTATGCAATCCTTTCTCTTTTCTTTCTAAACATAAATATATTTATTTTATTAATAACTATAAGCTGGGCCCCGCGGTTTCACCTGCGTAGTCTTCGTTACCGTCGAAATATCGGGAAAATAAGGACCCCATGTCTCATTCCAGGGTCTAAGCTACCTACATACCAAAATTCAGCCCAATCGGTTCAGTAGTTTTGACGTAAAAGATTTACAAACATCCATCCATCCATCCATCCTCACAAACTTTCACATTTGTAATATTAGTAGGATATTTATACTTATATTTACACCAAAATATAAAAATACAATGATACATTAATACATATTTACAAAATTAAACCTAACTAAAAACTATCTAACAATCGCTAGATCGGCTAAGCCCTCGGTGATATTAGTAGATAGCCTTAGATCCTGGAATAACATGTAAGTTAGTTATTATCCCACGAGAAGGGAGACTATGCTGGTGGAATCAGCTAGTTTAAAATAAAATCAAATATAATATAGTCGTTACATCGATAGCTACATTATAATTTCATTTAAAAATAGTGTGGAGTCCGCTGAAAATCTTGTACCTATAAGTATATTGTCCATATTTTTTTCCATAAATAAATAGCAGCAAAGGAGGTCAAACTTCTACAAAATGTTGACTCAACAATAAACAGATATGATCAGAAATGAATTTTGTAAGAAACAAGCAAAAACACATAACCAAAACACTGATCACTGATCCCATGGGACGATCGAGCCTACATGTAACTGGTTATATATACTATTATACCCTTTAACACGGCAACATGATATATTTTATAGGACCAGTTTTTTGCTGGATCTATTTTGGTATCTTTGGGTTTTTAAAACTTTGATTGCGGGCGTTGCTGCCTCGGAGGCAGAATTTAAAAAATTAAATAAATATAGGGACCTACAGGGAAGTTACTCGTACATGTTCGCCCCAGTTGGTTTTGAGACGATGGAGCCTTGGGGTCAAACTCAAACTCAAACTCATTTTATTCATAAAAAAGAATTACACGTCTTGTTATAGTATTAAAATAATTTAAAATGTCTGGTTACAATAGTAGTAGTTTACAATAGGGTCTTGAAACTAAAAAGTTAATAAAATACTTGTCAGTACGTCTCATCGAGGTCACTGGTGACCGCCGAGCAGGTAGCTTTTTAGGCCAGCGTCTGAGCCTTGCTGCACAACGCGGCAATGCTGCTTGCCTGTTGGTCACCATAGAGCCTCGCGGAGACGCACTAGACTCAATATAATTATTGTAGTGCTCTACTATAATATTATAAGATCTGAACTGTATAATAGAATAGAATAGAATAATACTTTATTGCATACCAAAAAAAGAAACAATTTCACAAAAAGACACAATTTAAAAGACACGGTAAACAACCGGCGGTCTTATCGCGTAAAGCAATTTCTTACAGACAACCTGGGGATGGAAAAGGACAGTAAACATTTAACGACGGTGGTGTGCAATATATAGGTATTTACAACTGTAACATTTATATGTATATAATATCTTTTTTAAACGGCCCTTAATAAATACCCTTTTGCACGTTAATAGGGTCCTGCCGAGGGTCGATAGGGTAGTGTAGGTTTTGGGCATGCATCATAGTCTCAGCCGTTGGAATTCCACCACTGGACATAGGCCTCCCCCATAACGGGGGTTTTGCCAGGCATGCTTACATACTATAATTGTTACCACTAATAAACTGGATTCAGTAAAAAACTGATAGCTGTCGTGGGAACGTGCCATAAGTGTCACTTGTAATGAAAACATAAAGCTGTGAGGAATAAGGACCCGTTTATAATGTTGGGAGTTTTGAAAAAATATTTTTGATAAATAATGAAAATAGACTACTTTTTATGGACAAAGAAACAAAAAAAAATGAGGTACCTGAATTACTGATAGAAATTTTGAGATATATAATGGATAGATAAAAAAATCAATGAGTGTATAATTAAAAAACTAAACAGAAATAATTCTGCATAAAATTAAAACCTACGACAAGATCTCCAATATATTATATTAATAAAATCAATGTAAAAACAGCCCTAGGGTCTAAGAAACAAAGTCAGCAAAGGACCGGAAAAATAAGTGACAATATTCAGTGGACAATACAAAATAGAAACTGTGCTGACACAAGAAACTGATGAAAATGTGCAGACCTTCGATATTAAGATTATTTTTGGGTCAAAAGGTCGAGGCAATTTTACAATTGGTGCGATGTTTCGTTGCAGATCAGTTATGTCTTTAGAAGTCTTTATTTTTTTGGCTGACAAGTTTTTAATTTTTTTTTATCAAGTGGGCTCGACTGCCAATCACGAGGTCCCGGTGTCACCAGATCAGGCAGTGTTATTGGATTTTCCATTAGATATTATCTCCATGACAGCCTGGAGTCTGGAACTGTGCCCATTGATAGCAGTAGGCTCGCCCCCTATTACACGGGACCAATAACATACTTGCGAAATGTGGGTGTACCTACTGTGTGACTGAGTCCTGGGTACACCTCTGCCTACCCCTTCGGGAAAATGGCGTGAATGTATGTTTTTTTTTTAAGTAAAATAAATCGACGTTTACCACCATTTTGACTTTATAAATACTCGTTGATAAATTTTGTAAATTATAAAATGTTATTTTATATTGATTAATAGCTGACCCAGCATACTTCGTACCGCCTTAGCGAGCTTTCAGACGAACGTCGGTGAGCTTTCAGACAAATGTCGGCGTAATGTCACCGCAATGCTAACGCGTCGTTGTGGTCGGGCGCAAATATTTTTTTTTTTTTCATAATTCATTTATTAGGTATAGAGTACAAGTACAATTTGTATGAAAAATAACAGTAGAATACACACGTCGGCGTCGCTCGTCTGAAAGCTCGCTTAGAATTATCAATAAATGTTGTGATAAGTTAGCCGTGGAGTTACCGGCTTTAGAATAGTCCTCCACCCTCTCTACCCACGGTTGCCGTAAGAGCCGGCTAAGGGTTAACCGATCCAGAGGACGTAAAGCAGCATCCTCTGCAATAAAACCATCGAACTGCGCTCGACAACCTGCCTGCCAAGCGTGTCGAGTATTGGCAAAACCCCCTTTGTGGGGAGGCCTACGTTCAGTAGTGGATTACCAACGGCTGAGATGATGATGATGATGATAAGTTAATAGATGAATGATTAATTTTGTCGCCAAATGGTTACCAATCATTTCACAGATTCTGATCTCCTAGTACCTGATTACCTCGTAAAATATACATAATCGTAGCACCTTATTTTAATCACTGCTACCAGCCCCGGTAGCATAGTGCCCAGGGAAAGTGAAGTCCCAAGGGGTTAGAACGTGACAGCAGATATTATGCAATGTTCGGGCGCGAAAGAGACAAAAAGCGAGGAAAGCGAGTTATCCCCGTGCCGTGTCTTTTATATATTGTAATATTATACATACTATACTGTAAATATTACCTTATTTTCTTGAACACTTTTATGTTTTTATCTGAATTTTCCTTTGATGATGAAACATTTGATGTATTTTGGTATTTTAGTCATTATTTCGCTTGTAAATCGTCCGCTAAAAAATTGTAAGCATGTCGTCTTAGTTTTCTCTTCATAATTCTATCGATTTTAGCTGAAATAACTGAAAATTTGGTTTGTTTACATTATTAATTTTTGCAATTTTGACTGACATGTTTATAAGTGACACATTTAAATTGTCTAATGTCTTTAAATCTTAGTTATATTTTTTAAATTTTGTGAGGTTGAATACCTTTCTCAAAGGTTTCAACTATTTTTTCTTGATGTCTGTAGAGGTTACATACCTTGTTAAAAAGTTTTAATTATTTTTTACTGGCTGCATGTACTTTTCTTAAAACTAAATTCAAAATTTGGGGTTTCGAAATTTAACTGGGAAAATTTGGATAAAAAGCGGGGTCCTGGATACTTTTGGTCATTCTCCTTCTGATTCTCAATCTGAGTCTCAATCTGATTCTCATTCGGATTCTCATTCTGATTATTATTCTTAATCGTAGTCAGGCTCAGTCGGAAACTATACTCGGTCCGGTCTGAACCGTCTACAATTTGTTTTATTCAACACTTGGTCAACAAATTGGACAACTTGGAGAGATAAATACTTGAACGAATTAACCACTGGACGCGCCTTCATTCCGTTCTCGCCTAATACCCCGCAGGTTCATACCATGAAACATCGGACATCGTTGTAGTTTTACTGTCACAGTCGTTCGTACACCATCGGGAAGAAAACATATAAAAAAAAATGACGAAATGTGCAGTTAAATGGTGTAAAAGTTATAGTGGTCGAGCAACTAATGTTTCTTTTCACTAGTAAGTTTAATTTTTCTGTGTTAATACAGCTATTTATACCAAAAATTAATATTAATTGAAAAAATATATCCAACATAATCCGACTATATTTAATAAACGGTCATGAAGTATTATATACCACGAACAAAAAACACCTATCTAAATTACCTGGATTATTTACGTCAAAGTCAAATTTACTAGGGCTTGACTATGTTTTTAGGTAGGTATAATAATATCGATAAAAATGAATGACATTTACGAATTCAGTATCACTTTGCATCAATAACTTTATAGGTAAACCAATAGTTTTGTAACTACTTTAGATAATAAAAAAAAAGAAATATTAATATGTTACCAATTTTATAAAAACAACCCTTTTGCTTTTGCTTGAAAGCAAGTATCAAAACTACATAAACTACTTTTCCGAGCGTAAAAATAATGAGTTCAAATCTCATTTCTTTAAACTATTATTGGTCGATCTGTAAGTATGCATATTTTGTATCATATTCATTCCATTTATCTTAATAGTGCGAGTGATATAGGGTGCTCAATTTTCAAATTTCGTCCTTGAAAAAAGAAATAGAGGGAAAATTAAAAAGTTAAGTTTATTAAATAGGACATAATTATTATCGATGGCTAGAGTTTATTTTGCTGATTCAAAAATATATCACACTGCTATGAAATATTTAGTAGTTTACTAGGTAGAACTGATATTTTTTGAAATTTTAATTACACCCTCATGCCTACTTACGAGTACGAGTAGGGCCAACGAACGGCGCGCGCGGCGCGGCGAGACAAAGTTTGTTTATAAAACCTATGTTTACTTTGTAAACTTGGTTTATCTTATAGGTAAAACGTACATAATATTTAATGCTAAGTAGCGCTTGTGTAAATAACTAAAAAGTGTGGAATAAATTAAATTATTAAAAAAAAATGTAATCTGCTGCTTCATAAAAATATTAACTAAGAGGCAAAATCAAGCCTTCTGAATGGCGGGGATAAGCTTATCAGCAACTTAATAGTAGCACTAAATAGTAATTAGACCCGCGTCTGACAAGCTATCATCTGGTTTCATCAACAGCTCGGCCATTCCATATAAAAAAAACCGTATTTTCAAAATCGTATTTGAATATTTAGACTATCATAAACTCGTTGTTCTTTCATTCGTCCTCGATAGCAATTTATCGACTATGTCAAGCACTAGTGTAGATGACATAATTTTACGGGTACTTCTCGCTGTCCACACCTTTTTGGTCATCACTAGGACTTTTTTCTAGGTCACCGATGGAGGCAAGTAGGACAAAATAAAAAAAATATTTTTAGAATACTTTTCTCAAATCACATAATATTATAAGTCTAAAATCATAATATTATTATAACGTCATTAATTGCATCATTATAATATTTTGTCAAGTATATATATGTTACGGTAAATGTGTTTTATTGAAAATTATTAATAATTATTTCACGATTTGATAAATGTATACATATCATGTAACATAAATGTATGTATATAATGAAATGTGTCACTTTTAACGGTTATTATTAATGTTTATTGAATTATCAATAATTATTAAAAGAAATAAATTAAAGGAAAAGAAAGTCGAATAGAGTGACAAAACCGACACAGAGAACCCCGACTGCACGTGGTCTTGTGATTCACAATTATTAATAATGAGATTAATTTCTTACTTTTATCACGACTCTCGCTAAATGAGTGGATGCACCAGCAGGCCGGCTAGTATTATTTTCTATGGCTAGCGTAAATTGCTTACAATTATTGTAACGGTAGCTGGAATGTCAACATTTATATAAGGTGAGGGTTGAATTGAGGATGTAAGAATCTGGGGGTGCAAGGAGATGGGGATCAGATGGGAAGTACCCAATTTTTCACTCTGTCATTTTATAGCAATTGTCAGTTGTTTTGCTCTTAGACAGTGACAGTGCTACATGCGAGAATAGTGCAACAATATATTACACAAAGGTAAATCTTTGTGTGCGCGCAGTCATGGATACGAATATTACGGTAGTGTGTGTATATCTTCGTAAAAGTTAGCAATGTGTGAAATCCTCCTCCCCCCGCAGAAATCGGTTGAACGTGATTTCATACTTCATTATGTACGTTTCGCGTCCAGTGGTTAAATCGTCCTAGGATAAATAAAATAAAAGAAGGCCAGGAAGCGCTGTCCCTTGGGGCCTCCAGAGGGGTACCTGCGAAGAAGATAGAATTGTGCCCTCCCCTTGAATCATCGAGAGGAACTCAGGTACGCCGACTCTCCCTATTATTCCGGCGTACCGAGGGGGAGGTGCACAATACCTGTTCGTGGTATTTCGTCTGGCTGAGGACCTCACCGACCTGAGGTCACATCTGCGGTCGGCGGCGCCCGGGGGGGCGTCCTACGGTCCTCAAAGGAACCCTCTGCAACAGCTGCCGGCTTCACACCTCCTCCCTCAATAGTTTTTTAGATTCTTTTTTATCTACTCGTAATCTTGTTTTAGTTAAGTAAATAAATTTTTAATTTTAATTTTATTTTTTGTTTATCATATCTACCTAGGTAGTATTTATACTTAGGTATAGGACTTAGGTAGGTACCTACATTGGAACGTACCTACACAGTAACGTTACAATATATATTTTTTAATTTAAATATAAAAACCGATTTAGTTTGTAAGACCTTGCAAAAGAAATTTCTAAAGAAAATATTGGTCAATGTTCAATTTCGTCAATAATCTCTGAAGTGCCAGCTAATATCAAATGTCAGTTAGTCACAATTAATTGGGTCGGTACGGGGGAATGCTTGTCTTCGTTATCCCTTGGGCAGCTTCGACCTTTCGAGGGTCCCGAGGTATGAGGGAATCTCTTTTTAATCGATCTAGTTTTGTTTACTTCATAATTTACTTGTTACTTGTTTTGTGGGCTTTGGGGAACGATTTAATAATTACGAAAATTGATACAAAACCGTTTGTCGTAACATTTTGACTAATCGACTCCATGCAAATATTAATAAACTGATAAAATTTTGTCAAATATTGCGAAGTGGTATCCCATGGTGAGCGACACACTTACAGCCGAGCGCTTAACAGGAAAGGGGACCTCTTAGCAGTTTAAGACAAATTCTATGGAAAATTTATCAAATCGATGTTTTGTATTCCCTTGATTCCTCCGAATATATGTAAACCTATTTGATTTATTTATATTTTAATATATTTGAAGATGACATTAACTATGTCCCTATCATTTTATTTTGGTTTATAAACTCTTAATTTAAGTGAATGTGAAATCACGCGAGTTAAACTAGGATTTTTAGAAGTTCAATTTTAAAAGCCAAGGGTTTATAACTATGTGTAGCAGTTGCAAGTAACTAATAATCGGTAAAGGCCCGCGGTCAGCCGTGAAATTGGCGCTGGTTGAACTTTCATCTCTCTAATAGATATATTTGTACTATAGGTAGTTTGTGCTTTTTCGGAAAGGTTTATTTATCTTGAAATTGATATAACGATGGTATGACTGTGACATTGAACCATTGATATAAAATAATTGATTGAATTAGGCGTTACTTTTCGGAACTCCATTGTAGAAGAAGAATCTTTAGTTTTGAGTTCCGATTTTTAGTGTCAATGCAATTTAGTGCAATTTTGCGGGAGGGCGGTGCACTGTGCATGTTGTTGCACAGTGCACCGCCCTCCCGCAAAATTGCATGCAAAGAGGAAATGCTATTAGATATTATTATTGTTAATGACCATTCATTTTTATCTTTTTATTTTATATTTTTGAAATTTTCAGTTATAATAAACTCAAACTCAAACTCAAACACATTTATTCAAATAGGTCATAATCTGACACTTTTGTACGTCAATGAAGATACAGTACTGAGTCTACCGTGCGTTCGGAAAGATACCTCTACAAGAAGAACGCACAAGAAACTTGTAGGGCTTAATTTTTTCAACAGATAGTTTCACAATATTTGGTTTGGTTACATTCGTTTTCTTTGAAGGTGCCGCGAGGCGGCTATGCAGAAGTTTCCAGGCATCTTTGTCCTCTATGTACTGGTTGACTTTATAATAAGCCTTCTTAAGTAAAGTAGATTTTATATAGGTTTTGAATTTACCCTCTGAGAGCCCAGTTATCTCTTTTGGGATTTTATTATAGAAACGTACACTATTTCCTAAGAATGTCTTTTTATTTGTTTTAGATAATCTAAAGCTAGGTACAGCTATTTTGTCTTTATTCCTAGTATTAAAATTATGAAGGTCACTATTTAATTTTAATTTATGTAAATTTTTACGCACATACATGATGTTCTCATAAATGTATAAGGATGGTAGGGTCAGTATGTTTATTTCTTTAAATAATTCCCTCAGGGATTCGCGTGGACGCATCTCATAGATGGCACGAATCGCACGTTTTTGTAGTATAAAGATAGTTTCTATATCTGCAGCTGACCCCCACAACAGAATCCCATAAGACATCAAGCTATGGAAATATGCAAAGTACACTAATCTCGCCGTGGCTACATCTGTTAGTTGCCTAATTTTATAAACCGCGTAAGCTGCAGAGCTTAGTTTCCCTGAGAGCTCGGTGATATGAGTGCTCCATTGCAGTTTAGAGTCTATATTTATGCCAAGGAACAAAGTTGCATTGTCAATATTGAGTCTTTCACCGTCAAGAACTATGATTGGTTCTATACTTCTGACGTTAGGCAACGAAAATTTCAAACATTTAGTCTTTTTCGCATTCAATAACAGATTGTTTGCTGTGAACCATCTGGATATACTTGCTAAAGTATTATTAACATGTACTAGTGAAGTATCCTTCCTATCAACTTTAAAAATCAATGACGTATCATCGGCAAATAGAACTATATCTGCTAGACCGTGGACCATGTAAGGCAAATCGTTAATATATGCCAAAAACAGGAAAGGACCCAAAATTGATCCCTGTGGGACTCCCATCTTGACAGGAGAACTAGCAGATGTGATACCATTGACGCTAACCTTCTGCTGCCTACTAGACAAGTATGATTCCACCAGGTTCAGGGCATTCCCATGAATTCCATATACTTCTAACTTGCGCAGTAACGTGCAGTGTTCTACACAGTCGAATGCTTTGGAAAGGTCACAAAACACTCCAATGGCATCCTGTGAACTCTCCCAAGCCTCCAAGACAAGAGTCATGAGATGACAGCCTGCATCGGTTGTTGATCTGCATTTGGTGAAACCATACTGGTTTGAATGCAATATTATGTGTATGTGTATAAATATTATGTGTACCTAATATTTTGTTTTGTTAAGCCTTTAAATACAAATCATTCCAGATTCCAGTAATATTATTTTCTAATTGAATATTAGTACCGGAAACGGTGGTAGACAAAATTTGACAGACATATTTGTATCATTTTTTCACAGTTCACCTAAAAATTTCTTAGAAATAAAGTGATTTTAATTTGAATGCATTGATTCCTAAAATTCCATAGCATTTGATGGATCTGTAAACATAGAGTTGTTCGGTTCTAATGTTCCTACTACAAATATTGGTCGTGCTTTGAAATGCATGTACTTACCTAATGCATATACTTAGTTCAAAATTTCAGTCGACGTGTTGAAAATTGGTACTAACGATGTCCGCTTACGAATTAATTTGATTTGGTTTTTAAATGATAAGGGAGCGAGATATAGAAACAAATACATACCTAACAAGTATACCAAATTATCCATCCAGCCGCCACAAAAGAGCTGATAAGCTTTAAACGGCTGAGCGAAGAAACTGCATCAAAGTCGGTTCACTCGTTCAGGAGCTACGATGGCACAGACAGACACACAGTTACAGACACGTCAATTTTATAACATCTTATAACGACTAACAAACCAGATCATTACAATCGCTGACCTTAGACGTCTCTTATATTATGCCCAGTAGTTAACTGGTTAAAGTCGTGGTTCTCTTCAAGACAGTGTGTCGCATGTTGAAGGCCTCTCACTCTTTTGATACAACGCGGAGCCTCTATTAGGCACATAGAGACTTGGCAAAGTCGGTTCTGTTTTTAAACAGATTCAGAACAGTATTTGGATTCTGAATTCTGACATGTAATTTTAACAGTGACTCTTGGTTAAAATGATAATTTTGAAATCAGATTGAAAAGGCCGTAACTTTACCCATTACACCTCTATAACATACTATTTGGGTCGTGTAACATCGTTATTATCTTTGTTTCGGACAATTTATGTGGAATTTCATCAGAAAATTCAGTCTTGAGTACAGCGATTTCCCCACCATGGTGAGCAATATTAACTTCCTGCTGCGAGGAGTTTGTCTCAATATTGATGGATCTAATAAAACACGTGAGTTTTTTTGTCTAGATAATGATAAACTATAGAAATCTTCACAGCTTGGCGCGGTGACAGGTGGTGTGAGACGTTGACTGAGTGGTGAGCTGGAACAGGTAAACGGAGCATCAGATGACATAGCAAAAGTGGCTAGTCGCATCTGAACACGGCTTGCACAGGACCGAGTTAGGTGGCCTGATATGAAGGAGGCCTATGACCAGAAGTGGGATGGAGTGGGCTGCGGATAATGATGATGATAGAAGTCTTTATAATTATTACACCCCGAGCTGCAATCTCGTAAAATATCTGCAAAATACTCTGTCATAGTCGTAAGGTTTAGTCGAGAGACATTCGGCAGCCTAAAAACTTGTATTGGCATCGAAAAGAAGATATTTATTTACTATGGGACAACCTTCACATACAGTCTTCTGGTCCCGAACTAGGCAAAGCGTTGTACTATGGTAACCAGAAGACTGATATACATACTTATATACGCTTATAACACCCAGAAACAGATCAAACACACATGCTCATGCGCACAAATGTTTGACCTGGCCGTGGATCGAGCCCGGGACCTGCGGCTCAGAAGGCAGGGGCACTACAGGCTGAGCCAACCGGTCAGTCAATTATAGTCGCATGTGACTATTCCTTGTGACACCATCATCAATATCATCTCAGCCGTTAAAAGTCCACTGTAGGACGTATACTTGTGACATAGAAACTAAAAAATGCATATTTAACTTAATTTTTATATTGAATCAACAAGCATTTTCCCTGTCTTCTCCACATAAAAAAGTCACTGTTTTAACATAGAATTTAAACCAAGTTATTCGCTAAAATAATATAGCTACATGCTCTATGGCCAGTTATTTCACTGCCTCCGTGGCGTAGAGGGCGCAAGCTCTATGAGGTTTCGAGTTCAATCCCCAGGTCAGGCAAAGCGTTGCTAGGTTTTTCTATTAGGAATTTTGTCTATGACAGAGTCTGGAACTGTGCCCGGTATATGGCAATAAAATCGCCTCCTATTTACAAGGGATCATACTAAAGAAATATGGGTTGTTCCTACCATGGTATGTTATGTTATTCAAACTTAACCTTGATTGTGATCATTCATAATTTCCAGCAATCCCTCTCGTAATCTACATTATATCAGTAGTCGGCGCAATCTTTTACCATTACTGCTACATATTCTCGATGCTTTGGTTCGTGTTGATCCGATGTCGTGAAACCGGCGACCTGCCTGCAGCGATGGTGTACGGATCGCTGGGGATATCCAGCCAGATCGCTACCGTTAAGCTGTTTTATATGATATTTTATACGTGAGTAACATTAACGTTCTCCACATAATTCGTGGTTCATTCGTTTAAGAGCTACGATGTCAGAGACAGATACATTGATACACAGACAAGACAAACTTATGATGTTAAACTAAGGGCGAGGCCACCACACTGCTTTGTGAGGTCGATACGCAAATCAAGAAGCCTAAAGTAAGTTAGCATACAGTTCATAAAGGAGAAGATTTTTGTGTTGCGATTTCGCCACGCAGTGTTGTTTGTGGTCTCGCCCTATGGTTTGCAGGCTGATTCTGATAATCAATAAATAAATGGTAAAGAACGAATTAAACTGGGTTAATAATTTGTAATTTTTTCTTTCAGGTCAAAAGTACAGTGCTTAGTAAAGCAATGCCTTGACTGCGATTCCTATATAGAGCCAGGTTCAAGATTCTCAAGATATGTAACAAGAGTTCTCAGGAAAGTTAAGAAGCGAGCAATGTCTTATTGGATCTGTATTTTAGTGATTGCATTACTATATATTCAAATACCAGCATTTCTGCCGGGACGTCATCTGCCCGAAGACCTGATTGTTATTTATGGTAAGGAACTTATTTCAATAAATTAAAACAAAAGGAACATATTGGAAATCCATAGTATATTATGTTATATTGTATTAATTTTATTTAATAAGGAAAGGCCGGGTAAGTCAAAAGTAACTACAACCGACGAGCATGTTCATACATGCTCGTGGATCATTCTTCATAGAATGTCATGAAAGTGGACGAAGCGAAAGCTGTATGTATGTATGCATGCGTAACTTTTATCAAAGACGTACCTAATATTTTTCTGTTGTGATATAGGCTTCAAAGCCCCATAGCTTTCTCAGCTGTTCTTAACAACAGTTGCTAAACAGCCTCTTGCCATGACTATATACTATATAATCGATGAGATTTTAATTTACTTATTTTTCGCAGGACTAGAACCAAAGTTTGAGACACCGTACTACGAGTTAACATACATTATAATGACAATCAGTGTCATGTACATTTGCTATGTGGGCTCTACCATCAGCGCTCTGATCATCATATTAGTTGGCTATGTCGAAGCACAGATGATATCCCTCAGCAAAGAAACCATCCACCTCTGGGAGGACTCTATTCTTAACACGGTAGATGTCAAAATCGAACATCTCATTAATAAAAAAACTATATTTCCTGCTGAAGTCTCCACCAAAGTCAATTCAGATGTGAGGAGGCGCCTTGTTGCAATAATGCAAAATCATTCACGTATCATCACCTTGCTGAAAAATCTGGATGAATTTTATAACGTTCCTAACGCTATAGCCTTTTTTTTTCTTGGAATAAGCCTGATAGCTGAACTGCTGGGTGGATTGGAGAACACATACTTGCAGATTCCTTACACCTTTTTCCAAGTTGCTATGGACTGTTATGCTGGGCAGAAGGTTATGGACGCAAGTTTGGCTTTCGAAAGAGCGGTGTATAGTTGTCAATGGGAAAAGTTTAACGTGGATAATAGGAAGATAGTGTTGGTGATGCTTCAGAACTCGCAAAAGACAATGCAGATTTCTGCGGGAGGTATGGCGGTGCTGAGTTTCTCTTGCTTGCAGAGCATCACTCGATCGGTTTACTCTGCTTATACGACTTTGCGGTCCATGTTGAAGTAACCTTTTAACGGTGGAAGGGATTTTCAATACAACTCTCAACTCCATCTGGGAAAGAGACTGCCCAATATTTCGTCGACATCCGTTCAAATTAGATTCTGATCGATGCAATAATATGTATTGTCACTTTTCACTAGATAAGGTTAAATTCAAATGAGATAACATTACAACGAATTGTATTAAAATAACTTTTAATTAGACCATTTAACAACCATTAATCCACCCATTGATCTAAATATATTTACCATCTAGGTTATAGATATATTTTAAAGCTACAATGGAACAGTAAACACATATTAAGTCCCTAAGTTCTAGGCAGTATTTCGTATTTAATACCGTTGTTCATCAGTCTTTCAATTAGTGTAGTATCGCAGAATGTAGCTCCTACATTTACCACTCCTCCACTGAAATCATAGCAAAATGTTCTTTAAGTGTTAAGAGTATAACCTTTTTTGGCATGAAAAGAATTTAGCGAAAGGTACTTTCTTGGATCACCATTGAATATTGGTACAGGTGATCTATCTCTTTTATTATAATCTTCATCGTCCGTTGGAAATCCACTGTTAGACATAAACATCCCCAAGCATATATTATATGCATAGATAGCATAGATTTCAAACTAATTTGGTTGTAAGCCTTTTTGCATCCAGCGTGTTCCTGTGGTCTTTACTAGGTCACCTTATCGATGAATGGCCTACGCTGCGCTGGTCAGTACGTGGTTTCTATTCGAGAACCTTACAGCTCCATCGGCCATCAGGGCTACGTGCTATTTGGTTTCAACTTGCTTGCGTAGGTAGAAGAACTAAAGTTACCGACCTTGCTATCCGACAGTATCTATCCTATTGCCTAAAACTAATTGCGAGCTTATTGATAATTCCTGCCCCTCTATCATGCTATCCTGCAATTAAAGCATACCATGGTCATACGCCATATTTTGCTTTTAATATAGGCTTTTATTTTCCATGTAAATTTACTTACTAACAACATCACCCCGTAGTAGTAGCCGTATTCCATAGTAGGAACACCAACGCTTCGCCAGATATTTTTTTTATTTTCTATAGCCTATTGCCATCAACCGGGCACAAATCTAGATTCCAGACTGTTATTGAGAAAACTCACAATGAAAAATCTTAAAAATAATTTGCCTGACCTGTGAATAGAACCCAGGAGTTCATTCTCAAATAACTGATACAAGTGATGATGATTTACCTTGGCATCTGAGATTGTTCCTTCAATACTGTTAAAGCAGCTATGATTATCACTATCGCAGTTGTTTTATAAGGATCCTTTGATGAGAGCTGGAACATTAAAATACTCGTATTTTTGGAATTGTTATTATTCCATTAAATTTCACATAGCATCACGCCTTTTTACCCGAAGGGCTAGGCAGGGGAATATCCAGGACCCAGTCCTATGTAGGTACCTACTGTGTTGGTACACCTATACTTCGCTAGTTATGATAAGTCCCATGTAATAAGAGGCGAGCCTCTTGCCATCTACCAGACACAGTTCCAGGTTGTTATTGAAAATATTTCTAAAGGAAAAATTAAATTATATATTTGCATGACCTGGGAATTAAACCTGGGGCTCGTTGGATTTTTCCATTAAGAATTATCTTATTGACAGCCTGGAGTCTGGACCTGTTCCCGGTAGATGGCAATAGCCTCGCCCCCTTTTAAATGGGCCCCCTTTTAAACAAACTGGCGAAATTTGGGTATGCAATGGGACCTGCAATGGGACTGAGTCTTGGGACCTCTGCGTATCCCTTCGGTATAAAGGCGTGGTATATATGTATGTAATCTTACCTTAACTTTCATCATCTTATTCGGAGGGCTTGCAAAATCATCACCAATTTCATCCCATCCTTTCCCAATATACGTAAAGGTGTATGTTGTATTATCCCTGATTTTATCAGATGGCCCTTTATCAGAAAAGTATCCAAGGGTAAAGAGACGTGGAAACCTCCATAACAACTTGGCGAAACATTTGAAATAACTCAAATAAAAGTACAGGAACATAAATGGTATGATAATGTAGTGGAAGAATAAAGGCATATTGGAGTAAAGTTTGAAATGGGCTGGCCTTTTCCGTCTCTTTTCTTGAAGATATCTCTCTGACATTTCGATGACGTCTGCATCAGCGCCGGGGTAGGGGAACCAGAGCTTTCTGTGACGGCAGTGGAAGAATCCTCTATAAAAAAAACAAAAAATTGGTTATTGGTAATATAGTTTCCAAATGCCTATCCCTATGATTGGGTGTATGGGGTCCTATCATCATTCTAAACACCATGCTAATATACAAATGAGGCTCTGGTCTCTACTACTAAAACTTAACTACTTATAGAATCCGAGGATTGGTCAAATTACCCTACCTGTGTCTGGCTGGTCTACCTATATACCTACTAGATAGACCAGCAACCGACCCGGCACTATACATACCTATATATTGGACCAGTCATTCTGCGGCCATGCATGCTCTGCCTTCCTAACCTAAATTATGCCCAGACGATGCTGCATACGGTATTGAAATATCACAGGTAAAGTGCTGAGAGAGATTAAGATGTCGCCAGTCGCTCACGTCACACCGATTTGATGACCAGACACTTTTCTAGCCCGCACCACGGCCTAAATTCACCACTCTTTCTGAATACAGGACTCAAATCAGTGGTGAGGTCATGGACTCTTCAGCAAAGAGCACAAATGCCGTGGCCGCGTTAACGCTGCTGGAATTATCTTTTATAGATGTACAAAGTCGTTCTACCTACCTTTTCATATCCTCTGGAAGTTCCACAGGCGGATACATCTCAGCCTTTTTTCTCTGATAGTCTCTCATGTTCCGTAGCACATGCACCAGCGAGTCCCAGGTTCCGGCGCTAGCGAGGCAGTTGCCAGGCAATGGGATGTAAGCTCGCTTCGGTATGCCAAGCTCGAAGTAGCATTCAACTGAATTGAGCGTGCCTGGAAATCCGAATGCACGGTTGATTAATTAAATTATTAGACTCATTTATGCATGTACAAGTGTCTTTTTAGTGCTATTTGAATAAGTTCATTTTAAATGAAAGCTAAAAAGATTGCGTATAAAGTAATTTGTATATGCTGTTCTTGAGCATTTTTAGATAGTTAGAATGAAATTCCGTCATGAAAATCAAAAGCAAAGGTCATGAAATCGCCTTCATCTTCTACTTCTGCTGGAGTTTAGATCCATTATTATGGGCAAATAGGCTGTATCACTTTCCTACGTATTGGGCTCAGAATTAAAAATTGTATTTAAACAAGTTTGTTAAACGGGCTTCAAAGTGAAACTACTGATCAACTTCTAATCTTCCAATTTAAGAAAAGACCCGTCTTTTAAGCTAAAGGTTTAATGTAAGTTAGTGCGGGTATCAATACAGTTCAAACACATTTTACCTTGAAACTGTTGCTGTAAGTATAGCAAGCCGGAGGAGGGAATCAGTGAGGAGAATCCACAAGCAGGAATGATCAGCACGTTGGCTTCTTCTGCCAACTGGTGATACTTCTCGTGCAAATTGAAAATATGCTAGAAGCAAAGATATTTTCAAACATTTCTTTTCAAGTCTACCACTACAATGTATGTTCAGTCTTTGTCAATAAAGGGTAGACTTACGTTAACTTCAGCAGACATATCAATATAATGCGTCCGACACTTGATACAAGCTCGAACAATGTCCTCGCTCCGTTCGGTGCTGGGTCCGATACAGTTAAGGACTACCTTGGCTTGTGATGCAGCTGCGGTGAGTGATGCTTCGTTTGTTGTGTCCACTTGTAGGATTGGTACTTGGGATATATTTACACCTGGAAGATAAATAAATCTAATTTTATTTAAGTATCTCTTATTATAAAATTCATAAAAAATAAAAATAAAATTCAAAAATTTATAAAGTTCTTCCTGACTGGCTGACCTACATGCACTTACTGATCAAGCCACATTTTATAAAAAAAACATACATACATACAATCAGGCTATTTCTCGAAGGGTTAGGCAGAAGTTTACCCAGGATTCAGTCCCATAGTGGGCACACCCACAATTTATCAGTAAGTTATTGGTCCTACGTAATATATCTTATGCAATAAGTACTGTGCCCGGTAAATGACAATAGGCATTTACCTATTGTCATTTACCCGGCATTTAGTTCCAGATTCCAGGCAGTTATTGAGATAATTTATATAGGCACAATCCAATATTCAACTTAAAACTTAAAATATCAGGATATAATTCTTAATAAACAGTATCCTGAAAAAATCGGTTTAGAAATTGATGTTTACGTGTGGAGATTGAACGTATGGTTTAATTAGGCTATTACGATAGCCAACAATTAATGTCGATGTGCAATTAAAACGAATACAACAGGTTTTTACTAAGTAATCAATAAAGATGCAATCGCAAGTGGGCACGTGTACATAAGTGCTGGAAAATAAAACATTAAAAAAATTTCATCGCATACATAGATATATAGATATGTGGATATATAGATATGTAGGGGGCAGTCGTTAGGTCATGTCGGAGGCCTTGTAGGAATCTTGGTGACCTGAAACTCTGACAATATGCGGTGTCCACATAACCCATATGAATTGACTCGAGCAGTGTAATTGGGTTAATCCGTTCTGTAAGAGTATAAATTCAAATTATTATTATTATTATTATACTGTTATGTGTTCAAGGTGGGTTTTTATATAATGTATACATAAAGTTTTGTAATAGTTTTATAAATACCTACAAATTCTAAATAGTTGTAGTAGTTTCTAAGTAGTTAGTTGACTGCCTCGGTGGCGTAGTGGGCGCATGCTCGATTGCCAATCAAGAGGTCCCGGGTTCGATCCCCAGGTCAGGCATAGTGTTAAATATTGGATTTTTCCATTAGGAATTATCTCAATAACTGCCTGGAGTCTGGAACTGTGCCCGGTAGATGGCAATAGGCTCGCCACCTATTACATGGGACCAATAACATACTGGCGAAATGTGGGTGTATCTACTATGGGACTGAGTCCTGGATACACCTCTGCCTACCCCTTCGGGAAAAAGGCGTGAAAGTATGTTATGTTATTTGTTTTCTAAATAGTTGTGTTTGCCAATTTGTGAATTGAATAAATAAAAAAAAATATTTTTAGGGTATCGCACTTTAAATAGATAAAAGGAACCCTTATAGTCTTACTTTGTTGTCCAACTGTCTATCTGTCTCTCTCACACAGAAGGAACTGTGTCACTGGCCGTCTGTCAAGACCCTTATTCTCGAGAATGCGTTGAGGTATCAAGTTGAAACTGATATCAACAAATCGGGTCTACGGTCCATTGGTGCTGTAAAAAAACTTCTAAGTCAACGCGATCAAAAGGTACGGCCAATTGAGTATTTGAATTTTATTTTCTTTTGGCATAAATGGAAAGATATATAAGATTCGTACCAAAACTATTTTTAGTTTTCTTTTATTCGCTATAATTACAAAGTTATATCAAATTAAAAAAACATTTTTAATCCAGTACCGAAAACACGCCGATAGTACCCGAACGAGCTCGTGACCTGTAGTGACGTCAAAATATTATAAAGTACCATACATAACTATAAAATAATGACGTCACAATCATGGCGACCACTCGTAGCGCGTTCGTGAACAAGTGACTCGTATTGGAATTGTATCAATTTTGAATAGGTTGTAATTATTAAAAAAAAATAATTTAAGTGAGTTTTGATTCTGATAATACATAATTTTCATTAAACTTACAAAATAACTTGATAAATACGATTTTTTTTTCAAATACTCAATTTACCGCAAATTTCTATACATTGCGCAACGGGCAAATAGCCAAATAGCCTCGTTTGCATAGCACAGCAAGTGGGGATCGCAAGCGGTACTGCTAAGCAAGAAGACCTAGGTTCGATTTCCAGTGGATTATTCCATTAAAAAATTTCTCATTAACAGTCTGGAGTCTAGATTTGAGCCCGGTTGAATAGGCTTCCCGCCTATTATTTGGGACGTAAAAACAAGACTGACGAAGTGTGGATTTACCTACTATGGGACTGTGTCCTAGGTACATCTCTACCAAACCCTCCCGTGAAAATGTCGTGATGTTTTGTAGTGGTAGGTCTCTTTTGCAGGGAGACGCCTGGGGAAGTATCACACCTTACGTACGTACCTTTGCCATTTATTCATCCGCCAAGCAGTAATGTGTAAACATTACTATGTTCCAGTCTGAAGGGCAATGTTACCAGCGAAATTACTGGGCATGACGCAGTCCAGTGCCTCGCAGAATTTTGAATTTTATAACACTGGGTGGCATTGTGTCTGATATGGGCTATCATGATGCTTATTACCATCAGGCAGCATTGTCACTCACTATCATAAAAAAAGTTAAATAGAAAGCTGAAAACTTGTAGTTTGTTTGAAATGTTATAGTAAGTAGATCAGAATTAAGAAAGAATTCGATCTTCGTTACTTTCACTCATCTAAAAAAACGAGAACCTCAAATTTTTTACCAAAATAACCAAATTACGTAATCTTAACGATCTCGACACAGAACACTAAAAACACACGCAAATCTGACCTTTACTGCTAAAACTTTCCACTAGTTTATCCAACTTTTCCTTCGAACGTCCTGTGATGGCCCACCGTACACCATGGCTCATCGTGGCCAGACATTCCACCACCAATCGACCCGTGAAACCAGTGGACCCGAGTACCACAATGTCGTACTCCATTGTAACAAATAACTATAAACCGTTACACCAAGCCCTTTATATAAATTTTACGTATTAGCGCGAACACAAGTGTTCAATATTGTAAAAAAAGTTGTTGAAATAAAATGGGTACGTATTAGGTTTTTTTTATGATAGTGAGTGACAAGAAGAGCTAATTAGATGCCTGATGGTAAGCATCATGATTGCCTATATCAGATACAGTGCCACCCAGTGATTTAAAATTCAAAATTCTGCGCGACACTACACTGCTTCTGTCACCCTGAAATATGAGTTTTTGAATCTCATCATGCCCAGTAATTTCGCTGGTAACATTGCCCTGCATGCCGGAGCACAGTAATGTTTGCACATTACTGCTTGGCGGATAAAGGATGAATAATTGGCAAAGGTGTGGTACTCCCCAGGCGGCCCCCTGCAATAGAGGCCTACCACTACAACACACATACATAGGTCATGTAATATTACTAATAATATTATTAACTACAGTAATTGCCGGTGTTCTTTTTTTTTCAATTTAAATAGGTCATCGTTTGACCCCAATCTCACCTGATGGGGAGTGAAGATGAGACCTAAGATGATAATTATTCACTCTTCTCTTGAAGACCCCAAGATCGTATTCAGGTGGGAAGACGTACACCGGTAGAGCATTCCACTCCTTAGCGGTCCTCGGGATTAAAGTAGACGCGTGGCGTTTAGTACACGGTTGAGTGGAATATCGCCTCGTGGCGCCTTGCCGTTTCCTTGGATGTTCAAATTCCCTAAAATTACAATACGCGGCTTCGTTTAGCAAACTCCGAGGCTGCCTCGCGAGACTGCTCGCTCTGTCAGTACGTGGCTTGAAAAACGCAATATGAACAGAAAAGCGCACTGGTATACATAGCTATTTTTATGTCTTGCACTTTTCTCGGCGCTTGTACCAACTTATTATAAAATCAAGTAACTACCTTAATATAAGTAATATGCCTTTAGCACTGAGGTTATTCAACAGAACCGGTTTAGGTAAGGTCACCCTTCAACGTCATTTACTGTGTCATTGCTGAGATACTTGTGTACTTAAGTACTAATTATTCACAACTTACTATCTCAAGCACGTGCCGGTCAGTTACCCGAGTGGCAATGATGAGTCAATGTTCCCTTAGGAATGAGATGCATTGATGCATTCAAATTATGATATGCGCCCTGTATCATGACTGTACATATTCATCATAATCATCTCAGCCGTTGGTAATCCACTACTGAACAAAGGCCTCCCCCATACAGGGGGGTTTTGCCAATACTCGTCACGCTTGGCAGGCGTGTTGTCGAGAGTAGTGCGATGGTTTTGTTTTGCAGAAGACGCTGCTGCCCGTCCTCTGGATCTGTTAACCCTTAGCCGGCTCTTATACGGCAACCACAGGTGGAGAGGGTGGAGCTCTAATCTAAAGTCGGTAATATGTATTTATTTATTTATTTTTATTTTATATGCATATAAAATAAAAATGTGTGGGTGTTATAAGCTTATATAAGTATGTATATCAGTCATCTGGTTACCATAGTACAGGCTTCTAGCCTAGTTTGGGACCAGATGACCGTGTGTGGAAGTTGTCCCATATTATATATTATATATTTTATATTTTTATAGGTATAAGTTATATTTATTTCTTATATTTAATATTACCTCGTTAGTGTTAGTCCGCAACCTACCATCGTTCCCGGAATATCGGGATAAAAAGTACCTACGTAACATACATTCACGCCATTTTCCCGAAGGTGTAGGAAGAGGTGTACCCAGGACTTAGTCCCATAGTAGGCACAACCACATTTGTAGTATGTTATTGGCCCCAAGTAATAGGGGGCCAGCCTATTGCCACAATATACCGAGCACAGACTCCAGGCAGTTGAGATACATCCTAAAAATGTACACTATATCACTATTCCAGGGTTTAAACTATTTACATACCGAATGACTGCCTCGGTGGCGTAGAATGCGCATGCTCGACTGCCAATCAAGAGGTCCCGGGTTCGATCCCCAGGTCAGGCAGTGTTAAATATTGGATTTTTCATTATTGGATCTCAATAACTGCCTGGAGTCTGGAACTGTGCCCGGTAGATGGCAATAGGCTCGCCCCCTATTACATGGGACCAATAACATACTGGCGAAATGTGTATTCTACTATGTAAATCTACTATGGGACTGAGTCCTGGGTACACCTCTGCCTACCCCTTCGGCAAAAAGGCGTGAATGTATGTATGTGTATATACCGAATTTCAGCCCAGTTCATTTCAGTAGTTTTGTCGTGAAAGAGTAACAAACATCTATCCATCCATCCTCACAATCTTTCACAATTATAATATTAAAAGTAGGATAGGATAGGATTTTAAAGCGAGGGGCAGGCCCCAAGTGCGTTCAGATACTTCCTCGTAGTCTGCCCTGGACCCCGTCCTGACCACCGTAACGGAGTGGCAGGCGGGTGACCAAATTCTGAGCGCCATACTTGCGGGCAACATTATAAGTCGTAGTTATTTCATGCGGTCAACTGCGACACCTGCGGAGGCTATGCCAAAACCCTCGCGGGACGCCTCCGGGCGATTCATTAAAGGCCCTTCTCAGGGCCACAAAGGCCCTTCTCAGGGCCAACCCAAAGGCCCTTCTCAGGGCCAACCAGAAGACGCTTTGGAGTTGGAGGCCAGCCGCGCGCCGTCTGCGACTGGCTTCTATAGCAGGGCGGACGAACTGTCGGACTCCGACGAGTCCGTACTCTTTATGTCGGAGGGAGATACATCGGCGACCGAGGGTCACCATGGATCTCGGAAGCGGGCTTTCGTTAAGAACGGGTCTGAGGGCTCCTCGGACTCGACGAGGAAGCCAAAGAAGAAGGCGAAGGCCAAAAAGATACCGGCGGACACCCACGACGTGGGTCTGGCTGACGCCCAACGTCAGCTAGATCTAGCTCAGCGGATGCAGTTTCAGCAAGACCTGGAGGAGCAGGTTGCTGCAAAGGAGAAAAGGACGCGCGTCGCCCGGGCCAAGTCCGGGTACGGCGCGTCCATCGTCTTATACGCAGACCACTCACTAGCTGATTTGGAGCGGATGGCTCTGGAGGACGAAGAGGAGATTGTCCACGTCGCCTCTAAGTCCTCCAACCTAAAAGGAACTTTCCAGAAGTCCCTTAAATGTAGGGCGGCGAGCATGCGCGGCATCGTCGGTGAGCTGGTGCAGCGCACAGCGACCGAAGAAACGCGGCAACTGCAGGCGAAAGTTGATCGCCTGCAGTCAGAGAACAGCCAGCTGCACCAGAAGCTGGCTGAAGCCACGGCTCAGCCGAGCCAAGCCGAGGCAAGACCGGTGGTTGAAGACACTCTATCCACCTCCAACCTTGAGGATATTATCCGCAAGGTTGTGATGGAGGAGAGGGCCTTCACGAGAGCCTGCTTTGCGGCTATAGAGGACCGGCTCTTGCCGGAGAAGCGCCTTCGACCGCCGCTTGCGGCAGACAAGAGGCAAAGCCAGCCGGGGCCGTCCTCCCAGAGGGAAGACGTTCTTCTGCCTTCCACTACCCCGTCCAACGAACAAAGTTGGACGAAGGTGGTCGGCAAGGGGAAGGACAAGACCAAAAAGAAGAAGGTGGCGAGGGCAGCGACCAACCCTGCCGCTCCCGCCACCACCCCTGCCGGCCCGTCTCAGATGACAGGCAATGGAAAAGGGAAGGGGAAAGGCAAGAAGTCTACCCCAAAGCCCGCCACCGCTGCTCCCGCAGCCAAAAATGTGCCCGCTGTCGCGAGGAAAAACCTTGTTCCGCCCAAGACCGCAGCCGTTGTGGTGACGCTCACCGCGGAGGCAGCGATACGGGGGGAGACGTACGCGTCTATAATGACGCGAGCGCGTACCAACGCCAATCCAACCGAACTGGGGATTGGCGCAGTCACGTGTCGTCGGACCCAAGCCGGGGCTCGAATTTTCGAGTTCCCGGGGGCTCAGGGCGGCGCCAACGCGGATCTTTTCGCAACAAAGTTGCGGGAGACCATCGCGGACGCAGCCACAGTTGCAAGGCCAGTGAAGACCGCGGCCTTGGAGGTGACCAACCTAGATGATTCGATCACCAAGGAGGACGTGGTAGCGGCGGTCGCAGAGATCGGAGGCTGCGACGCCACAGCGGTACAAGGTCGGGCCATTAGGCCCGGCCGCGGCGGCATGGGCACCATTCGCCTTACATGCCCAGTCGCCGCAGCTAAAGCCGTCCTCGACAAGGGACGGCTCACCGTCGGCTTCAGCTCGGGTATGGTCCGGGCACTTGTAAATCAGCCTCTGCGCTGCTACAAGTGCTTCGGAATCGGACATACCCGGCCCCTCTGTCCGTCTAAAGTAGACAGGACAGAGAGCTGCTACCGCTGCGGCAAGGACGGGCACAAGTCCGCCTCCTGCAAGGCCACCACACCGCACTGTGCGGTGTGTGCGGCTAGTGGCCGCCCGGCGGGCCACGTGATGAAGGGGAGGGATTGTAATCCTCCCCTTAAGAAGGGCAAAGAGCAGGCGCCGCTGACCCAGCCTGCCGCTGCCACCGTCGTCCCTGAAGCTGGAACTTCAGGTGCGGCGACTGAGGAGGTGGATGCGATGTCCGATTGATGGATAGGGTTGAATATCGCATCCTCCAGGCGAACACCAACCACTGCAGAGCAGCCCAGGACCTGCTGATGCAGTCGATGGCTGAGTGGTTGGTGGACGTGGCGGTGGTCGCTGAGCCGTACTCGGTCCCTGGCCGTTGGCTGGGTGATCGTGACGGCTTAGTGGCATTGGTGTCGCGGTCTTCCACAGACTCCCTTCCCCTCTCGCTCTTAGAGAGGGGACCGGGATACGTGGCCGCGTGGGGGGGAGATATAGCCCTGATTGGAGTCTATTTCTCCCCAAACCGCCCTCTCTCAGATTTCGAGAATTTTCTCGAAATCCTCACCGCAGTGGTCGGGAGAGCGGCGCCGCGCCAGGTCGCCATAGTGGGTGACCTGAACGCCAAGTCGGTGGCCTGGGGCAACCCGGCCACCTCCTGCAACGTCCGCGGACGAGCCGTCGAGTTCTGGGCGGCATCAACCGGTGTGTCCCTCCTAAACAGAGGGACAGTCCAAACGTGTGTGCGGCAACAGGGAGGGTCGGTGGTCGACGTCTCGTTTGCCACCCCTGTGCTAGCCGCACGCATCGTGAACTGGCGGGTGGAGATGGCGGAGACCATGTCCGACCATCGATATGTGCGGTTCGACATTTCCACCCAGAGCCCCCGGAGGATGGTCCGCTCAGGTCAATCTCCCTTCCCACGATGGGCTCTCACCCGCCTGGACAGAGAAGCAGCCAAGGAGGCGGCGTTCCTCCAGGACTGGCTTACGCCTCCTATAGAAGTTCTGGACGTGGACGCCGCAGCAGTCCAGCTGAGGCGGTCCCTGACTGAGGTGTGCAACTCCAGCATGCCTCGGTCTCGCCGTCCGCCTCCAAAGCGCGCCGTCTATTGGTGGACGCAGGAACTGGCGGGGCTCCGGGCCGACTGCGTGGCAGCCAGGAGGGGGTACACGCGAAGCCGCCGGCTCAGCATCAGAGACCTTCCTAACGAAGACCGCCTCTACGCGTCTTACGTAGAGGCAAAGAAGGTCCTCGAGTCGGCAATACGCGCCGCCGACGTCTCGGCAAGGGCCGAAATGCTGGAAGGTCTCAATAAAGACCCGTATGGGAGACCATATAAGGCGGCACGGAACAAACTGCGCCCCTGTGGTCCCCTATTGACGGAGACCCTCGAGCCGGCATTGCTGGATGAGGTGGTCCGGTCCCTGTTTCCGACTGGGACCGACTTCGCGCCACCGGTAATGGACCCTCCACGGGGTGCGACTCAGCCGGATGAGGAGGTCCCTCCGGTCACGGCAGCGGAATTCACTGTAGGGAGTCTTCGCCTCCGTGCGAAGAAAACGGCCCCAGGGCCGGACGGCGTTCCAGCTCGGGTGGTGGCCATCGCCGCCTCCCAAATGGAGGACAGGTTTCGGAACCTCTTCAGTGCGTGTCTCACGACTGGGAGGTTCCCGAAACCTTGGAAAGAGGGGCAGCTATGCCTCCTTAGAAAGGAAGGACGCCCGGCGGACTCACCCTCGGCATACCGGCCCATCGTTCTGCTCGATGAGGTCGGTAAATTGTTCGAAAGAATCGTCGCCAGCCGGCTAAATAACCACCTGCGAGTGGTAGGGCCGGACCTGTCGGACGCCCAATTTGGTTTCAGAAAGGGGCGTTCGACGGTGGACGCTTTGGCCGTACTCAAGGGACAAGTGAAGGAGGCACATGGAGGCGGGGGACGGAGTGTTGGCAGTGTCATTTGACATAGCCAACGCCTTCAACTCCGTCCCCCACTCTACAATCTTGGAAGCACTCCGCCACCACGGAGTGCCTCAGTACTTGCGCCAACTGCTGTCCAGCTACTTGGAGGACCGAACTGTCCTCCTTGTAGACAGGACGGCCACAGTCAGGCGATACGGTGCGGAGTCCGGTGTTCCACAGGGGTCAGTCCTAGGACCACTCCTGTGGAACATCGGATTCGGCTCCTGCGGGGAACCCTCCTCCGCGGCACGAGTGTCATCTGCTACGCGGATGACACTCTCCTCACTGCCCGGGGGAGGGACTTGAGGGAGGCGGCGAGTCTGGCCTCGGCTGGCGGGTCCTTAGTCGCAGGGAGGATCCGCCGCCTGGGATTGAATGTGGCGCTGCACAAGACCGAGGCCGTGTTCTTCCATGGACCTCGGCAGCGCATCCCTCCTGACGCCCACATTGTCGTGGAGGGTGTCAGGATCGGGGTCAAGACCCAGATGAAATATCTGGGTCTTGTTCTGGACAGCAGGTGGCGCTTCGGCCCGCATTTCAGCGGGCTATCGACGCGCTTGCTGAAGACCGCAGATGCCCTCTCGTGGCTCCTTCCGAATTTGGGGGGGCCTAAGGCACGATGCCGGCGCTTGTATGCCGGCATCTTAAAGAGTATGGCCCTTTACGGGGCCCCCATCTGGGCGGACTCCCTCCACAGGAGGGAGAACTCCACCACCATCCGCAGGCCTCAAAGGGCCATTGCATTGCGGGTGGCGAGAGCCTATCGATCAGTAAGCTTCTCAGCGGCGTGCGCTCTGGCCGGCACCCCTCCTTGGGAGCTCGAGGCGTGGGTGCTCGCCAGGGTATACGAGTGGTCGGCGCGGCGTAAGGCGCTCGGAGAGTTCCCCGCCGCGGAAGAGCGGGAGGCCGTGCGGCAGGAGGCGAGAGACGCAATCGTCCACCATTGGACGGAGGATCTCGCCACTGCTACCTTTGGCCGCCGAACGTTGGACGCGCTCGGGCCAGTTATGCGGGAATGGCTCGAGCGGTCCCACGGTTTCCTCTCTTTCCGTCTGGTGCAGGTGTTATCTGGCCATGGATGCTTCGGATCACACCTGCACCGGATCCGGAGGGAGGAAACCCCGTCGTGCCATGACTGTGGCGCGGCGGAGGACACGGCGCAGCACACCCTCGAGGTGTGCCCAGCCTGGTCCGAACCGCGCCGCAGTCTTATCGCGGTAATTGGGCAGGACCTCTCGCTTACCGGCATGGTCAACTCCATGCTAGGAAGTGAGGAGGCCTGGACAGCGGTCACCTCCTTTTGCGAAGACGTTATGTCCCAAAAGGAGGCGGCGGAGCGTGCGAGGGAGGACGATCCTCTCGCGCCGCCACTCCGCAGGCGAAGAAGGGGAAGGAGAAGACGATTATACAATCAACGTTTTCTCCTTCCTGGTGGTGAATAGCGGAAGACAGACGCGGGGGCGCCTTCTTCCGCATTGCAACTTTCACCACCACGCCGGGCGGGAATGGCCGAGCACTCGCGGTTATTCCCGGGCCCCTCCCCACTGGGAGGGGCATGGGGGCCCTGCTGTATAGGCGGGCGGTCGTCGGTGGGGGACTGGATGTAAAGGCTTTGCCGGTTTCCCAGTCCTCCTCCATGCAGACGATGCGGGAGTGTCGCTGGGTCGTTTTAGTGGGTATACCGGTAGCAACCGGGGAGTCCCACATAACCCTTCCATCCCCCGATGGGAGGGTATGCGTAGTGCATTTTTTCCCAGCGTCAACAAAGAAAAAAAAAAAAAAAAAAAAAAGGATTTTAAGCGAAGAGAATAAAATTTAGTCTAGAGTATAGACGTTAAACTGAATTGTCCTCGTAAATTTTTAAGCGGTTCAAACACTCAAAATAGGTTGAAACTGTTATTTGGTCCTATTTTATCCGCTATCACAGGCGCAAAGGTGAAAACGTAACACAAATAAAGGGAAAAAGGCAGCGTTGCTATCCGAACGATGCAAACGTTGTGGATTGAGGCCTGTTAGCTGTTTCTCTAGCTTTTTTCAATTTTCACACTGA
This sequence comes from Hemistola chrysoprasaria, assembly GCA_947063395.1. Lineage (NCBI taxonomy): Eukaryota > Metazoa > Arthropoda > Insecta > Lepidoptera > Geometridae > Hemistola > Hemistola chrysoprasaria. Next base: position 1,322,939 of record OX346724.1, read on the forward strand.
ATTGACGCCGCGAGTTGGAAAAATAGGGAATTGATTTTTTGTTAACACAATAGAAAATAAATCAAAGTCAAATGTTCTAAAATGTGTAAAGAACACATGAACAAAGTGTCTTCACCTTCATGAAGACAATAAGAAAAGTGTTAATGGACACGTTCTTATAATTAGTCTTTCTATAGAAAGACTCAATTATAACTTAAATTGCTATAGCAATTTAAGTTATAATTGATTGAATTTAACTTTACTTTTCGGAACTCCATTGTAGACTTCAGGAATAAGAATCTTTAGTTTTTAGTTCCGATTTTTTGTGTCAAAAACAACATGCACAGTGCACCGCCCTCCCGCGGGAAAATTGCATGTAAGGAGGATATGAGGTATTATTTTTTATTATTATTATTATTAATCGTTTATTTCGACCAACAAGGATCATAGATAGGTACACAATATTAATTACTAAATTAAATTACAATACAAATTAACAAACAAAAAATACAAAATAAAATGAATCGACATAATAATTGATTGAAATTAGAAATAAATGTCATAAATTATAAATTGAATCAAATAATAATAAATAATAATAATTTTTGTAAGTGACACGATTCATATCGATACGTGTTTCGCGTCTGCACGACGGTTCATCAGGAAATAGACTCTGACTCCGCTGTAAGGGCGACAAATGTTAGTACGACGCCGCTCCTCGAGATGTTACCTCACTGAACTCTGGAACAAGAGTGAGCAAGACACGCCAATTTCACAGTGCAATTGTGCGGGCGGGAGGGCAGGCAGTGCACTGTGCATGTTGTTTTTGACACTAAAAATCGGAACATAAAACTAAATATTCTTGTTCCAGAAATTTAAGTGCCTTTATTGAAAAAAGACTAAACAATAGAGCTACCTACTTACTATCTACCCTAACTAAATACACTATACCATAGAACACTTTGAAAATCCACAGGCCGACATGTCGGCCTATAGAAAATCCAAGTGCTCTAAACCACTGTCAGATGGCAGCGTACCCAAGATACTGGCGGCATTGCCACGTTGAATAGCAATGCTTATACGTTGAGCCAGATAAACGCCAGCATTTTGGTCACGCGTCACCTCGTCCAAGCGCTCAGATAGATTTTTAAAAAAATGCGGTGAGCTCCCGGACCCCACGGTCCCAGAGTCTCGACTCCAAACGGTTCAAATATGTAACAGCGGTTACATATTTGAACCAAAATGCTCGGTAGCGACCGAGGCTTGCATATTTGCTCCGCTTGCGTTGCTCGGCAGAACCCGCCGCCGCACCAGCCGTACCTTTACTCATTAGCCTAAGTCGGGTTATGCCAGAAATCTCTATTGACTTTCCCCATCAGTGGGGATTTGTGAACTTTTATACACAAATCTCCATTATCGTCTCAAAGTGCAGATAATGGGGATTTGTGGACATACCTAAAGTTCACAAATCTTAAGTCATGCGTTAGATTGTAATATCAGTAGAGAACATTTAAAACTTGGATGTCCTCTAGAACATTGTAAAATAAAATCTAAAATAGATCTCAATAATAGAACATGGTTGCCGTAAGAGTCTACTAAAGATTATGTTATCCAGAGGATGGGCAGAGTCGTCCTCTGCGTAAAACCATCAAACTCCACTCACCAACCCGCCTGCCAAGCGTGATGAGTATTGGCAACAAGCTGTACTGATTGATTAAAAGAAAAGGGGAGAATGTACCCTAACGTTCTCCCAGCGCTTACTCAACAACTGGCATGTGCAATTTTGACAATGTGCAGTTTGAACAGTGCAACAAAGATAAAAAGACGTACCCGAAGTGCGACCGAGACAACAATATTAATTGCTCGTACGACCCACTTTACTGACGTACGTGGACCTAATGGGACCTAATTTGAGCTTTCCATTTTTGAGAAGCCAGTATCTCATCTCTCCTTTTCTTTAAATCAATGCTTCTAATCATCATCATTGGTTTCTCAAAGTTTGTATAATAGGGCGTGTCCAGATCTGAGTAGCGACGCGCGAATATGAAATACACGCAGAAAATGATCTGGACGCCCGCGTAGTGAATTTTTCTTTACTTTAGTTTTAAAGCAACTGTTTCTGCCAACAAATAAACACAAAAAATGGACGCCGGAACATCAATCTCTAAGATAATTGAATTTTACTTTGTTTATTCAATAATGGAGTCAGTTGCTCTTTGAAAATTTCATAATGAAATTACCCAAGATTCTGATGAAATTCTCGTTTTTCATAGCTGAGTTTATGATTCAAATTTTAATTTAACTTCGTCAATTTTTGAATTAGGTATATTTAGCTTGAAAAAAAAAATACTAATAATTTTTTTTTTTTTTTTATTCTAATTTTTGACAAGGCTTTGAGCGCACTTATTGTGGCTATGCCAGCCTCATAGGTTCTAACAATTTAAAACTTAATCTGTATTTCTTAACGTCATACATTTCTCCATAAAATAATAAATTAACTTTGCTTTGTCTGCTAACGGGTCACTTAATAAAATGTTTATGCCACCATTATATAGCATATTCAATGGGATTTTAGTTCTTAAATCGTTGTACTTAGGACATTCTAATAATATATGTAAGAAATCTTCGCGCTCACCACAAAAATCGCAACAAGGCGACGATTTAATTTTAATAAAAAATAGGTAGGTATTAAGCGGTAAGTGACCCGACCGCATCCTGAGTGCATTTACAATAATGGATCTGGGCAGTTTTACACAATCGAACCATGGTACTTTAGGAGTAAGTGACTGTTGAATGGTTTTGTACCATAGACCCTTCGCTGCCGAACTCGATTCATAGTGGTCTGACCATTTACTTATACAAAACTTCTTTATTTTTGGCACCAGTTCCGCAGCGAAAGGTTTACAATGCAAGTCAATTCCATTATTGCAAATTGCGTCGTTGGCACATTTATCGGCGATATCATTACCTACAATGTTTATATGGGAGGGTATCCACTGTAGTTTGATACTCACTCCTCTTGATTGTAGTAGCTGGATAATTTTAAGCGCTTCATATGCGATAGGCATGCCACGGTCGCCGGACACACATTTAATAAGGTGCTGGAGTCCGCTTCTCGAATCTGATAGTATCACTATTTTCGAACATGTTAAAGAATTTGCATACGACAACGCCTCCACTATAGCTGTTATTTCTGCTCTCGTAATACATGCTTCTTTGCATAGTTTGAAACCTATAGCTGTGTTTGTTTGCGGTTCGTAGAATGCAGCCCCAACACCTTGCACATCTTTTGACCCATCAGTGAAAATTTTATAATAATCTGCATACACATCTTCTAACATTATAGTTACAATTGTATTCATTGACGTCAAACTTAATTGCCTTTTAGGTACATTGATTGCATCAATATATACTTCGACACATTTTTTAATATTAATTCGCGATAGCCAGACGTCTATGCTATAAAGCTCTAATTTATTACTCTTATAACATTCAATGTCCCTAAAATAATCATAAACTATTACCAGTATTGGCTTTTTCTTTCTAGTCCAATAAGTTCCCTCACAAAGAGATGTCAATTCCATAATGAGTTTAACAGACGTATTGGACGAAAAAGAGAGGATCTTTAACCAGTATCTACATGCCAACCAAAGCCTTCGTACATAAAGTGGCGGGATGCACAATTCATTTTCCATAATGTAAATTGGTGTAGTCCGAATGAACCCACCGCATATTCTTAATGATCTATTCTGAATTACATCTAGTTTATACAAGTGTGTATTGGCGCAGTTCCCAAAAAGAAAGCTACCATAATCAATTCTGCTTCTGATCAAAGATATATAAAGTCTTCTTAAATGTCTAGGGTGTATGCCCCATGAACTTCCTGCGAGTACTTTTAATATATTCATGAATTTATATATCTTTTCACAGGTTTTATTAATATGTAATTTCCACGTTAAAGACGAATCTAGCCATAGTCCTAAATATTTTACTTTATTTGTAACCTTCAGTGATGTATCGTCAACTTCAATATCTACATTTACAGGATATCTATTATATTTTTGAAATACACATACATTACTTTTTGTGCTTGACATAGATAGTCCAATAAGTCTTAAGATTGTGTTCATTAAATGTATCGCCTCGTTTAGATTATTAACAGCAGACCCGATCTCTTCTCTCTGTGTTACTGTATAAATAACAAAATCGTCTGCATACTGGGATATTAAGACATTATCACACTTTATTTTACAAATATCCATGGTGACAATATTGAATAAGAGAGGAGATAACGGATCCCCTTGAGCTAAGCCTGTATTAGTACTTCTTTCTAGAATTTTGTTATTAACATCCATGATCTGTAATTGTCTCTCATTTAAAAAACTCCAAATATAGAAGCATATCCTAGGTCCTACTCCTATCCTATTCAGCATCGTCACCACAGAGTTTACATTTACGTTATTATATGCATTGTCAATATCAACAAAACATGCTATCGTTATTCGTTTTTTAGTAAAACCTATTTGAATATTAGTTACAAGCCGAGTAAGATTGTCGAGACAAGAGTATGATCTCCTGAAACCTACAGTTGATCCAGAAAACATATTTTTACTCTCCACATACCATTCTATTCTTTTAGCAATAATCAGATGAAAAATTTTGCACGGACACGACATTAATGAAATAGGCCGCCAAGATGACAAAGAGTTAGGATCCCGACCTGGTTTTGGGATAGGTATAACTCTAATTACACGCCATTGATTAGGTACGACACCGCTGAGTAAAATTAGGTTAAGTAATTTTAAAAAATATGTCTTTCCAGAATTTGATAAGTGATACAACATTGAATATGTAAAATTGTCCGCACCTGGTGAAGTATCCTTTCGTTTTAGACAATTTTCTAATTCACTATCACTAATGGGTCTATCTAAATCACAATTATTTTGTATATTAGCTAACACAGGAGTAGGATTTCCCACGGTATCTGGAGTTAGAGATGTAAGTATATCTGTAGCTTTGTCAGGATCAACTGTAGTATTTCGATTTCTTTCCCCTTTAACCCATCTCATCTTTTTCCACATCTCTGGGGCAGATGTTTCTTCGTCAATGCCTGAGCAGAATTCATTCCATCCCTTAGAGCGTGTTTTCTGAATTTGTTTACGACCTTTATTAATTTTATCCTGTAATTTGGAATAGTTTTCAGGAGTGGGATTCCGCCTACAATTGGCTAATGCTTGACGTCTTTCTGCAACAGCCTTAGATAATTTAGCATTCCAGTATGGTTTGGGAATAAATTTTGAGCTTGGATCTATACTATTTTTTGACCATGGTATAGTTTCTTCTGCGACCCTATCTATCTTCATTATGAAATTATTATAAGAATCCTGAACATTTATAAATGATCTGTCGTCAGCAAACTCTTCTTCTATCCTTCGTTCATACTCTTTCCAATTTGCCTCTTTTAAATTCCTTTTCTTTGTATATGTTCCCGATTTCGTAAATCCAAAACTCATTTTAATTATTATGTGGTCGCTGCCAAGGGTTTCGTTTAATGTCTGCCATTGAAATTTGGTCGCTATATCTACAGTAACGAACGATATATCTGGGGATGTTTGTTGAATATCGCTATTCACACATCTCATTCGTGTTGGATTTCCGTTATTGAGACAGATATAATCGTTCTCGAATGCTGATTTATATATAAGCTCTCCTCTTGAATCAGTTTTGTAAGACCATAGTAAATGATGGCCGTTGAAGTCTCCTGCTATTATTGTATTGGTGCTATATTTGTTGAATAAATGATCCCAATCAGCTTGTTCGGTATGACTTGAAGGTGGACAGTAAATGAGAACTATGTTTTTCAGTTCAGGAATGTTATATATACGGACTGCTATTATTTCTATATTTATATTAGGATTGTTAATAGGTTCTTGGATAAAATTAATAGATTTATGAATTAAAATGCATACACCTCCATATCCATCCTCTCTATCTGCTCTTATTATGTTATAATTGCTTAATCGTACGTGTTTTTCGGGATTTAACCACGTTTCTCCAATCAGTATAATATGAACTTTCTCTTGTATTAAAAGTAATTCCAAATCATAAAGTTTAGGCATAAGACTACTGGCGTTCCATTGAAATAAGTTGATAATATTGAGGTGGAGGTTTACATCCATTACTGTTGAAACAGATTTAAAAGTGAACTTAAGTTCACAAATCTGTTAATGAATGTTTTAACCTCTCCTACGATGTATTCTATAATTTTCTCGATCTTAACCTTAAAAGTGTCTTGGCATAATAGGATTCGTGCTATATTTTCTAATATTCTAGTAAATGAATTCGTATTACTGTCGGTATTACTGTCCGTTTTATTTTCCTCAGTATTATTGTTTGTTGTTTCTGCTTTGTTTTCTTTACTTGTATCTTTATTCTTCTTTACAGTGTCTTTATCTTTTTCACTATCTTTTTTCTGGCTTTTTTTGTTATTCTTATTTTGAGTTTTTTTCTTTGATTTTAATATAACGCTATGTGCATCTTCTTCCGATCCAGATTTTTCTTCAGCTACTGTTTCCATATAAATGGAAGATTGAGAAGCGAGTTGGGGAAACGTAACTTCATTTATCTCATTTGATGCTGCCATAGTAGTTTCGTCTTTTTCAGTATTCTCTTGTCTAATTTTTAAAGCGACTTTATAGGTGCAATTGTTCCTGCTCATCATTTCCCTAATATCTTTTTCTCGCTTGTAAGCCGGGCATTTGCTTTTTAGTAGGGACAAATGACTACCTTTGCAGTTCATACAAGTAAAATTAACGGTCTCACAATTGTCATGATCGCCTCCACACTTAGGGCACAACTGGGATTTCGCAGGGCAGAATTTTCGAATGTGGCCATATTTCCAGCACTTTGAGCATTGAGTTACTGGAAAAATATAAGGCTCTATCTTCATTCTAGTGTCATAGGCATATACATACCCTGGTAATGTAGCTCCCTTAAAGCAAACACGGACTGTTTCACTCTTAACCCATTTTCCATCCGTCGTATCTTTTTTCATTAGGCGTTTAACCGCTATAATTTCCAACTCACAGTACAGTATCTTTATAATATCTTCTTCCTCCAAGTCGAGATCAATTTCTCTAATCAACCCGTAAGAAAAGCCAACTTCATGTGTTCTTTTGCAAAACCAACCCTTATCTTTAAATGACTCATGTTTTAAAAGGTTTTCAGCGGCTTTGTCACTCAAAAATCGTATGAGTACTTTATAAGGACTTTTATAGGTGACACGGGATATATCTGCAATTTTTTCTTCCTTTAATATCTTAGCCATGCGTATTTGCTTAGGTAGTGGTTCACTCGATATTATAGATACTTCTACTTCTTCGTTTTCAACATTTTCGTAATTTCTACTCGTATGATTTCGATTATGAGGTTCTTCATTAAGCTCAAAACTTATCTCGGTGTTTGCTTTTAAATCTCGACGACTTACTTTTTTCTTATTTTTTCCCGACCGTTGTCCAGTCATTGATCTCATCACTTCCACTAGATTCCTCCCTAACTCTTTTTTGACTTGATGCTCTTTCATCTACTATCATATCTGTCGAAGTTATATCTCGATTATCCCACTCTAACTCCAAGTTGGTTTTTTCAATCTGTACTTGGACCTCCTCTTCGTCACTAGAAGCGGACGGGAGCCTGCTTCTACTCGCCATCGTTACGTAATAGGTACGGACGCGGTCCGACCCAATACGCAATAAAAATAAACAACGCACACGTAGGTACAAAAGCGCTTAGACCGTCACGTACGACTGCACTGAGCGCTGGCGCCGCGCGGAATGTGTACTAATAATAATAAATAATCTTTATTGACATAAAAATGTTACATCCACTTAAATGTATCCATAGACTCCCGAACTAGTTAGAAACTGTGTGTCAGGAGCCATGGCTTCTCCATTATATCTAACTAACTATTTATGTCAACAGAATTGAACTAATATTAACATTAAAAATTTTACAATTATTTAATTTTAATTTGTAATTTTGCTTATAAATATGCATGCATTATGTCTGTGTGGGGGTGTGTGTGTGAGTGTGTTTGGGTGTGGGGGTGTGTGCGTGTGTGTATGTATGTGTGTGTGCGTGCTTGTCTGTTTATTTGTCTCAGCATTAAAAGCGAAAACTATTAAGCATTTTCTCTAAACCCTCATTATCAAATTGCGCTAACCAGGATATTATTATTTTTTTAATTTCATTATTGTTTTTCTTTTTTATTGTTAATTCTTTATTTAGTTTATTATAAATATGGGGCACTATAACATTATATTGCTTATGAGCAAAACGTGACTTTGCCTGAGGCACTGGACAGCGGTCTACTCGTTTATTAGTATCAGGCACGTTAGGTACTGTTTTTTTGTGGTAACGACGAAGACTCTCGTAAATAAAGATTTTTCGAACAGACAGAACATTTGCTTTTTCATAAAGAGCAGTAGTGGGATGTCTGTAGGGCAAAAAGAGTAGTACCTTTAAAGCAGCTCGTTGTGAGCGCTCAGTTATAATGAAGTCTGTTTTGGCTGCGTGACCCCAGGCGCATATGCAATATCGAATGAGACATTCACATAGTGCTCTATACGTTTGTAGAGCCACGTTCTGCTCGGCAACTGTTCTTAGAGCTTTAAACGGAAATATTAATTTTCTTATTCTCGCTGCTAAAGTTGTTAAGTGATTTTTCCAATTAAGTTTGTCATCTATTTGTACACCTAAGTATTTAATACAGTTGACCCTTGTCAATGCATTACAATTACATATGTGAGGACGGGGATAAATCCTATTGCAGGGAAATGTATGTGTCCTCACAATGAAGTTATGCGGAGGACCTCCAACTTTAGTTTTACTAAAACATAGATATTTAGTCTTAGAGGTATTCAATGTGAGAAGGTTATTCTCAAGCCATTTGGTTACAAAAGAGAGACAGCTCTCTGCTACTTCCTTGACCTTCGCCCATGACTTTTCATTAACAAGTAGTACTGTGTCATCTGCAAACATTATCAAGTCAAGCTGAGGCAGTACCGTATTACATAGGTCGTTTATATATACAAGAAAAAGCGTAGGCCCCAATGTACTACCCTGTGGGACACCGTATGTGCATACGGCAGCTTCACTATCCACTCCCTCCACTCTTACCATTTGTGACCTATTTTTTAGGTAGTCGGTAAACCAGTCAAGTGCTACACCTCTTATTCCAACATTTTCCAGCCTTGTCAGTAGAATTGGGATGGAGACCGTGTCAAAGGCCTTCTGCAGATCTAAAAAGACTCCAAGACATTTGTTCCCGTTATCCAAATAAGAGGTAATAAGAGATGTGAGCTTAAGTACGGCATCTTCGGTAGACCTACCTTCACGAAAGCCATACTGGTTTATGCTCAATAGGTTGTTTATCTCCAAGTATCGCATAACCCTTCTTTTCACTAGTTTCTCTAGAACTTTAGAAAGAGTGGAGAGAAGGGAAATAGGTCTGTAGTTAGATGGATTATGTTTATCACCATCTTTGAAAATGGGACAGACAACAGCCTTTTTAAATATGCTCGGGAAAGAACCTGTTTCGAAGCTAAGGTTACAAATATGTGCAATTGGTTCTGCCAAAAATTGAGTAAATTTTTTTAGCATAATCGAAGTGATTTTATCCCATCCCGGAGCACTATGACTTTTTAGTCCAAGAATTACATTTCTAACTTCGTGAGGATCTGTGGGGTGTAGGCACATTGTTTTTACTGGAGTGTTACATGATTTAGCTAGTTGAGTCAATGTATTTTCTGTTGTATTTGTCATACTTAATGTTTTGGCAGCAAGATTATGTCCAACAGTTGTAAAGAACATATTTACTATATTTAGAGAATCAGTAGGGTTATTTGTTATTTTTAGTAGTTCACGCGAGGGTACATTTGCTTGTTGTAAATTACATACTTCTTTTATTACTTTCCAACTTTCTTTTAAATTACCTTTGCTTTTTAATAACTTATCTTTGTAATATTGCCTTTTTAAATGTTTTATAATTTTATTGCATATGTTTCTGTATTTAATATATTTTTCTTTTTTTGCATTATTATCAGGACTCTTTTTTACTTTTAAGTGTAATTTATTTCTTTTCCTAATAGCTTTAACTACTCCTTTAGTAATCCACGGTTTAAGTGGCTGGTTTCTTTTTGATACGCATTTATTAAGTGTATTATTAGTAATAATTTTAAGAATTTTCATGCTAAACAATTCAGTGGCTGTATTCACATTTGTACATTCATACACATCTTTCCAATGCTCTTCTATTAGCGTGTCTTCTATTCCTTTATAATTTATTATAGTTTTATTAAGGGTATCAAACGTCTTTGTCAATTTAGCTTTATTAATGTATAGTAAAATGGGAGAATGATCAGTTAGTTGTTGTTCGAATACAAAAGTTTTCCAAACATAGTTAGATTTCACCATGAAATGGTCAATGCATGTTGTAGTACTGGTTGGAAGATTAATTCCTGGTCTCAGTCCATGCATAGCCATAACATTCAGGTATTCCTGTGAAAGGGGTGTTAGGTTTTCCGGCATTATATCTATATTTATATCACCCGTAAATATAACATTACTAGTAGTAACGCTACTAAATATCACATCAAGCGACTCTATATACCTAGTAGCGTTACGATAGCTAGGTGATCGATAAGAGCACATAATTGTGTATTCAGGAGGAATAGTAATTATGAGACAACTACCCTCCACTACCAAAGGTTCACAAGAAGAGGCCTCTATTTCCTCACGGACATATACGACTACACCGTCATTTTGATTTAAGCTGTTTTTTGTATAAAATAAATTATATTTGTCTAAAGAGGGAGGTTGTCTACTACCACTAGTCCAACATTCCGTGAGAACAAAAACATCCACGGCAATATTTAGACTAGCCACAAATGCTAAAAAAAGGTCGAAGTTACAATTTATACTCCTAATATTAACTGAAAGGACTACTAAAGAACATTTACTATGTTGAGTTCCTTCTATGAATTTAATACAGTCATTTGTATCAATTATTGGATAACATTCAGTTCTCCCTGAGTTATCGACTTCATTTCCTATGAGTACATTATCCATGATAAGCAATTAAAAAAGTAATAGGGTGCAGTAACGGTCTATTGATTGCCGTTATCAATATAAACAATTTATAAAAGTATGTAATAATTAGGATTAAAATATGTGGAATTGTAGGTATGGTAAATGTGTTTGTGTGTTGTGTGAAAGTCTGCAATAATTGTATGTTATGTTTACGGTATGTACGGTGTGTACGGTACCCCCACCCACACGCAAAATAGGCGCATTGTCGTCGAGTTGCGGAGAACTGCCTGCGTTATACTACTACTACGGTATGCACGCATTACAAATATGTTAGGGTAAGCAGTACATTGCATATTAGATTTACAGCTTAAATATAGTCATTTAGCTTTAAGAAGAAAGAAAGAAAGAAAGAAAGAAAGAAATAATTTTGATGCGGCAAACACTTGACCGCCACACTTCTATTACACAGAGTAACGATGCCAAGGTGGAACTTTGCACATCTCGTGTTGATTCTCTGCATAGTAAACTTATAGAGTATGAGACTGCTAATTCAATTATGGCTGCAGAATTAAAGCGTTATACAGCCTTGGTCGAGAAGATGATCACTTATAAGCTGTCTGAAAGCCGTATTCCTGCTGTTGTTGACAGTGAATGCCAGACAATGCCGTTACCACGCTTGATGACAGAAGAATCCGCTAATTTAGGAAAAGACATCAACAAACCTTTACAACCGGCTCAGTCTAAGGCCCAGACTTACTCATGTGCGGTGCAAGCTAAGCGCTCTCGACAATCTGATAGAGTAACAAAAATCGCTCCAAAGCTTGCAACAAAGGCAGCAACAACGCTTGCACCGACACTTGCTATTGCACCAGCACCTGCACCATCGGCGTCGACAATTGCTCCTGCACCGGTGCCAGTGCGTGCACCCACACCAGTGCCTGCACCCAGACCTGTTCCGGTAACTGCACCTGCACCAGTAACTGCACCTGCAATAACATCAGCACCTCAACCTGTACCGATACAGAATAAATATGTCCAGAATCTACAAACGACGACTACTACTACTTTAAACCTAAATGACGATCAGGAAACCCCGTGGATAGAACAAAGAAGGAAGCATCTCCGGCCGACTTCAATTCGTGGAACTGCTGGACCAGACGTAACTTCTCTTAAGGCGGTGGAGCCCCGCAAACACCTACACCTTTGGAATATGGCATCAGACGCCGACGAGATTCGTCAGTACTTGAGTCAACTCTGCCCCAAGGGAACCTGCACAGTAGAGGAGCTGAAGGCAAAAGGGGAGTACAAATCGTACAAGATAGGCGTACCGTTGGCATATTATGACGTGTGTCTTGCGGAAAATGTTTGGCCCACTAACGCAAGAATTAAGCCCTGGGTTATTCGTGGAACCACCCATGGGCAGCGAGGGGTCCCAAGTGACAAAGAGCCCTTTCGTGGGTCGAACCAATATGCCCAGTAAGAAGGTTACTGCTGGCACATTATTAAAAATCTTTTATCAAAATGTTCGGGGTCTCAAAACTAAACTTAAAACATGGAGACACAACCTTGAAATATCCGAACATGACCTTATAGCTGTCACTGAAACATTCTTGGACAAATCAGTTGAGGATGCAGAATTGTCCTCTAATAATTGGTACGTGCTACGACGAGATAGAGCCACACCTTGTGGTGGTGTTCTGCTTGCTACGCGTTGTAATGCCCTAATGCGTCGACGCCATGACCTTGAGACAGAATCTGGTGAAGATCTATGGGCTCATCTTACGTGGCAGGGTAAACATAATATATACATTTGCGTGGTGTATATCAAGCCTACTGCCTCAGATGACGATTATATGCAGTGGTTTACGAAGGTTGAACACGTGATAAATAATTTGAAGGGGCAGGTGCTTATACTTGGTGACCTTAATTTAAACAGTGCATCCATATCTGTTAAACATTATTTTGTGTACTTTCTGTCATTCTGTAACTTGCTTGAAAAAAATGTTATATTTAATTTACATGACGGTATGCTAGATGTTGTACTTGCCAAAGAGAGTGCCGATTTGCGTGAAGTATCAGTTACTCGAGCGGAGGGAATGGTTCCAATAGATGCATACCATCCAGCTTTAGAAATTGTACTTAATATCAGTAAGTCATCATCACATATTAAAAGTATTCCCCCGAGTAACATTGATGTGACGACTGACTTTAATTTTAGTAAATGTGATTATGTGAAGCTCTATCATTTGTTCTCTAATATCTCATGGGACACTGTTTTTCAATCTGATGACCCCTCAGAAGCGACTAAATGTTTTTACGATACGATTTATTCAATATTTGAAGCATGTATGCCTAGGAAAAGTCGATGGAAAAATAAAGGCCACTGTTACCCTGTGTGGTTTACACAGGATATTATAGCAGACATAAAGATTAAATTGAATTTACATGACGTCTGGAGGCTTAGTAAATCCGATGTGACATACAAACCATTTCAGGAGCTTAGAAAGTCACTTAAATATCGAATAGCTCAAGCCTACAAGTCGCATATTGGTAGAATTGAACAGAATATTAAACTTAAGCCGCGTGAGTTTTGGCAGCACGTCTCAAGCCTGCGATCCAAGGGCGGATTTGAGCCTAACATAACTTACAAAGGCGAATCTTTAAATGGGGTCGACGCAGCGGAAGCATTTGCCGAATTTTTTGCATCTGTTTTTGCACCTGAAATACCAGTCTTAGACTTCGAAGCTGCAGCCACTAATGAATACACGAATTTAAATAGCAATTATGTTAATATAACCGAAATCACTATAGCAGATGTCATGCATGGCATAGACAAATTGAAGGTAGGGTCAACAGTTGGTCCGGACAGTGTGCCATCAGTATTAGTTAAAAGCACAAAAGAATTTGTTTGTGAACCGCTATGTCATATATTTAATATGTCCTTAAAAACTGGGTTGTATCCTTCATATTTGAAAACATCTAGAGTAACTCCAATACCTAAAACCTCGAATAAAACAGATGTTGAGGGATATCGACCAATCGCAATATTGTCTACACCTGCTAAAGTCTTTGAGAACATCCTTCACAAATATATATACGCACAGGTTGAGAAATATCTCTCAAATGCACAGCACGGCTTCAGAGCAAAGAGGTCAGTTAATTCGAACCTCCTCACTCTCGTAAACTTCGTATCAAAGCAATTGGACTCTGGCAAACAGGTTGACATATTATATTTTGACTTTAAAAAAGCCTTCGACAGAGTCGATAATGATATTCTCTTGAGGAAACTAAGTGCCATCGGATTTGCGCCTAGTCTTCTTAAACTTATAGCAAATTATATGCGCGACCGTCGCCAGTTCGTTAGGGTGGGCATATATGAATCTATGCCTTACCACACACGCTCAGGTGTAAGTCAGGGTTCCGTGCTAGGTCCCTTGCTTTTCCTCCTTATGGTAAACGACCTTCCGACAGTTCTCCGGCATGCTAAATGTCTCTTGTACGCTGACGACCTCAAGTTATTTATCGAAGTACATTCTGAGAAGGACTGTTTGATGCTACAGGAGGATGTTCGTGCGGTACATGAATGGAGCATCAAAAATAAAATGGAATTTAACCACTCAAAATGTTATGTAATGAGTTTCGGTCGAATGAGACATCCAATTAAGTTCGACTACAAAATTGGCGATACTATCATGCCTAGAGCAATTACGATGAAAGATTTGGGTGTCACATTTGACCGCAAACTCACATTTCATGAGCATATTATAAGCGTTGCAAAGGAGTCTTTTCAGCGCCTAGGATTCGTAATCAGAAACTCTGGTGATTTTCGAAATGAACATGTGGTAAGGCTTTTATTTGATACGCTTGTTCGTAGTAAATTAGAAGCTAGCTCTTGCGTCTGGAATCCTTACGAATCCACCTATGAGCTTATGCTAGAAAAGGTGCAGAAAAGATTCCTTAGATATCTGTATAAACGTAATTTTGGGTATTACCCATTCATGTACCCCACGGCATTTCTCTTAGGATGCCTCGGATACAACTCTTTGAGAACCAGGAGAGCAAGGGATCAGCTAGTCACTATGTTTAAAATCTTACGTGGTATGATTGACACTCCCGATCTTCATAATGAATTGGCTCGCTTATCTGCTCCGCAAAATTATTTCCGCGTTCGGAGACACCAATTATTTAATGTGCCTTTCAGTCGTACGGTAGCGCGCGCGAACTCCCCCATACCTCGCATTCTCACCGCTATCGGCACTCTCTTAGACGCAAATCCAGCCTTTGATGTGTTCGCTGATAAGTGGAATACCGTTATGACAACTTGTCAAATATTTTGTGACACGTGTTAATTTTTTGATGTTTTTGTGATATGACTGTACTTTTAGAATTTTTATTATTTTAATTTTATTTATCTTTTGACATTTTAATTATTATTATTATTATTATTTTTTACTACTTAAGAAATTGACTAATGTAATTTTATAATAATTTTTTTTATGCAATGTTCCTAATATTATCAATGTGTTATTTAGTGTAAGTGGTATTTTGTAGCGCCGTACTAATTATCAATAAATAAATAAATATTGATATAAAAAATATTGATATTAAGGTTCTCCAAATCACTTTCATCGTTAACTTTAATTAATGATGCTCCATCAGCTCGTCGTAAATAAACTCTACCATGTGTCGCCCAGCAGAACTTATATCCATTGCCTTTAGCGAACTCTCTCGCCAAATAGAAGAGTTTCTTGGTTTGAGTAGTAAGGCTCTCAGAAATAAACACTGGTTTTGGTGGTCCTTCTAACTTTAAGTTCGAAGTACTGAATTTCGAGGTAATACTATACATTTATAGTATTTTTTTATTCGCATTCGAAAGTGTTTTTGTTTTTTAGGGTTCCGTTCTGCAAAAGGAAAAAAGGAGCCCTTATAATTTAACTTCGTCAATTTTTGAATTAGGTATACTTAGCTTGAAAAAAAAAATACTATAAGTACATTTATAGTATTTTTTTATTCGCATTCGAAAGTGTTTTTGTTTTTGGGGTTCCGTACCGCAAAAGGAAAAAAGGAACCCGTATGGGATCACTTTGTTGTCTGTCTGTCTGTCTGTCCGTCTGTCAAGACACTTTTAAATTTCAACGGGAACGCGTGGAGGAATTAAGTTGAAATTGATATGAACTACTCAGATGGAACTGTGCCCGGTAGATGGCAATAGGCTCGCCCCCTATTACATGGGACCTATAACATACTGGCGAAATGTGGGTGTATCTACTATGGGACACCTCTGCCTACCCCTTCGGGAAAAAAGGCGTGAATATATGTTATGTTTTTACTCAGATCTGCGGCTCCTGTGTTGAACTGTGGACTGAATTCAATTAATAGAAATGTTTCTAAGGCAACCTTTTTATTAAAAAAACACCTAATTTAAAGTTTATATGCAACAAAAATATAACTGTAGGTGCCTACTAGCTTTGTCCCGCGGTTGTACCCGATGAAAAGTATATTTTTCAGGTTCTGAACTATCTGGATATCAATAAGCCATAAGCGCAACAACTCGTAGTGGTAGGCCTGTTCTGCAGGGGGCCATCTGGGGAAGTATCACACCTTTGCCAGTTGTTCATTCGCTAAGCAGTAACGAGCAAACATTATTGTTTTTCGGTATGAAGGGCAATGTAAATTAAAATTTAAAATTATACCCAGGACTCAGCCCTATAGTAGATACACCCACATTTCGCCAGTATGTTATTGGTCCCATGTAATAGGGGGCGAGCCTATTGCCATCTATCGGGCACAGTTCCAGACTCCAGGCAGTTATTGAGATAATTCCTAATGGAAAAATCCAATATTTAACACTGCCTGACCTGGGGATCGAACCCGGGACCTCTTGATTGGCAGTCGAGCATACGCCCTCTACACCACCGAGGCAGTAAGGTATATATATATTTTTTTATGCTGGACTGAAAGATTAAAAGTAAATAAACACGGTCAAATTAAATATATTAAACATTAGAAGATATTTTAAAATAAAATGGGAGCATCGACGGCATTTCTTAAGAGTTGGTTATTA
The DNA here is from genome assembly GCA_947063395.1 of Hemistola chrysoprasaria. Taxonomy (NCBI): domain Eukaryota; kingdom Metazoa; phylum Arthropoda; class Insecta; order Lepidoptera; family Geometridae; genus Hemistola; species Hemistola chrysoprasaria. The sequence goes on from OX346724.1 coordinate 1,340,070, forward strand.
ATTTGTTTGCAAGGTACCAGGCAGTGACTTTACTAGGGATCCATAAAGAACTGCTGAATATATGCTTACCTATTATAAAATTTGCAATTATAACTAATATAATATGGAACAATTTCCACACGCGATCTTCTGGTCCCAAGCTAGGCAAAGCCTTGTACTATGGTAACCAGAAGACTGATATACATATTTATATTCTTCCACAAATGTTTGACCTGGCCGGGGATCGAATCTGGAATCTGCGGCTCAGAAGGCAAGGGCACTACCGGCTGAGCCAACCGGCCACTCAATGTTAAAACTAGAACAGTAAACAATATCCTTTATTACTACTAGTTCTACAATAAAGTAAAATAAATAGGGCACCCACACATAAATTGCAAAGACCCCACATCAAGACTTGAGATGGCAAATCTGTGAACTGGGACACATTTTTTTTCCCACAAATATGTGGGCCCATTGATTTTGCCCGTTTCAAGGAAACCAATAAATTCCAGAGTTGGTGACATTTTGCCTTAGTTTTTTGGGGGAATATTTCTATTGGATGCTCGATCATTTCCATGTGAATTGGTTTCATCAGCTTATTTTAGTATCAAACTAGACTCATTCCTTTGCTTCGACCGTTGTTATAAACACAACTCCCCTGAAGAAGAAAAGTACCCATGTCGTATGTTTCCAAAGTATTTTTTATACGTAGATATTAATAAGAAAGAAAAGAAAGAAAATTTTATTTATTCACAACACACATACAAAAATATTAACCTAAAAATGCTAACATTGCGTGTGCCATGAAAGGATACCAACTCAGCATAAGCAGGTTGAAGGACAACCTGCGCTCGTCTTCCGTTGGTACCTATTCCGGTGACTTCACGGACTTAGGTACCTAACACTAATTACACGTCCATGGAATTGTTATATGAATATGAATAGAAGAATAGAATTGTAATATGATGATATATAATAAAATAATAATAAAAAATAATAATAAGAACAAGAATACATAATAAAATACTTATATATACATATTTATGGTAATCTTTACTAGTTACTAAGTTCAAAATGTTTATGTCACTCAGTCCCATAGTAGATACACCCACATTTTGCCAGTATGTTATATAGGTCCCATGTAATAGGGGGCGAGCCTATTGCCATCTACCGGGCACAATTCCAGACTCCAGGCAGTTATTGAGATAATTCCTAATGGAAAAATCCAATATTAAACACTTTGCCTGACCTGGGAATCGAACCCGGGACCTCTTGATTGGCAGCAGCATGCGCCCTCTACGCCACCGAGGCAGTCACCCTGAGATATTAGTTGTTAGGCCTACAACAAAAACTGTACTATAACAGAACGGATTACCCCAGTTACACTGCTCGAGTCAATTCATATGGGTTATGTGGACAACACATGTATCCTGGGTATACTCTGCCTACCCCTTCGGGAAAAAGGCGTGAATGTATGTATGATAGGCGCAGTGCAGTGGGTAGCACTGAGTCTGAAATGGGCAATCATGATGCTTACCATTAGGCATTTGATTTGCTCGTCTTGTCATAAAAATAAGTCATAAAAATAAGTATAACTTCAAATTATGTACCTATGAGGAATTTGAAACACAATCCTTTGGTGGTTCAGTCGAAAACTAATCTGCATAATTTCTAGCTTTGCCTGCTTTCAGTTGGCGTGGAGTTTTGTCTAAGGCCTCTAAGATATATTTATCTGACACAAAGTTGTTCTTTTGCAAAGTTTTTTGACGAGCTACGGATTGCCATTATTCATTTACACACAAAATATAGCTGACTTCGGGACAGAAGGCATCACTGACAACATTCGATTTATTATAGGAGTAGTCAAAACAGATAGTTACAGAAGGCAGGGCGCAGTATAATGTATGAAGAATGGAGATCTAACGAACAAAACACACACATTAGATATTTTATTATATTATTATTTTATTATTATTATTTACACATTAGATTTTTTATTGGTACACCACATACTATTTTGTATGTATGTACTATTGTTTTTCCTTAAAAATTAAATACATTAACATTCCACTACAGACAATAATAATTGTGCAGGGAGAGGAGAGTACCGTAAATCATATTTGGTCAGTGGTAAGACAAATATAATAAATATGACTAAATTTTAATTAATATTAATAAACCTGGTATATAAACATATAGCTACATAACAATAAAACCTATTTATTATAACTTTAAAATATAAATATATTATGCCTATACCTAAATAACATAATATATATTTACTATCATCAATATTATATACAAATAAACATAATAATTTATTTAAATAATAATATAAACTAAGTTAATATACTTAACTAGCTGTGCCTCGCGGTTTCACCCGCGTAGTCATCGTTCCCATGACCATATAGGGATAAAAAGTACCATATTATGTGTTATTCCAGGGTCTATCCACATCTACATACCGAATTCAGCCCAATTAGATAATTCCTAATAGAAAATCCCATAAAACTTTACCTGACCTGGGGATCGAACCCGGGACCTCATGATCGGCAGTCAAGCTTGCGCCTAATACGCCACCGAGCCAATTGAGGCAGTGTAATATTGTGACTAATTTGGATAAAATCATTTGACTGCTACTTACCACAAGACACGTAGCGGCGAGCGCGCGTTTAGAGAGCACTTTATATATATAATATAACGGTTTCTTCTACTGTCATCTTTTGAAATCTTTAATCACATATGTAATATATATAATGTGATGCTATAATATGTATCACCATACAGAAAATAACAAAAATCAAAAATTAAAACTAGAAAACATGTAACAATTGGTAGCCTAATCGCGAAGAGCGATCTCTCACAGGCAACCATGCAATGACAGTAATTACATTTAGATGGATACTGGATACTATTATTATTATTATTCGTTTATTTCGACCAACAAGGGTCATAGATCGGTATACAATATTAATACAATACTGGAAGGACGACGTAAACAAATGAATAAAATAATCCATACCAAAAATATATTAAGTATATAAATATCTCTATAAAACTATTAACATCATTTATTGAATGGGTAGGTTCTTATTTTCATATTGATCGAATCGAAATAATAGACCCGACCTTCTATACCTTTTTATTTGAGTTACAGGACGGCTCAAATGATAAGTTGTCGCTATTTCTTTGGCTATATTCCGCCAATTTATTATTATACACCAACTGTAATACGAAATTGGTCTATAAAGCTTAGACTATAGGGTCTAAACGTTTCATGATTAGGTGTAAAATAGGTTTGTTTTTGAAAGTTTTAGCGACAAAATGTTTCACAAAACGCAGTGCGGAATCTTGTGGAAGCGATAGTTTTGACTTGGGCTGATCAATGGTGTTTGTTTCGAGAGATCTGTGTTTTCTGCGAGTGGACACTTTGGAACCTTGATTTCTTGTGATTTATCTTATGCTAGGGTTGTCTCGAGGATTTACCTGGAAAATGGGTCATTCCCACTTGTTCTAACCTTCCAGAACCTACTGGAGACAATATAGAACTAGAATATAGGTTCTCTGATACATATTATAATAATATGTATAATCTTGTCATGTACCTAAAGTTTGTGACTGATGGATGAATGGATTGATGTTTAAATAAATAATATCAAACTCAAACTCAAACTCAAAAAGATTTATTCAAATAGGTCATAATCTGACACTTTTGCACGTCAATGAAGATAACAGTACTGAGTCTACCGTGCGTTCGGAAAGATACCTTCACAAGAAGAACGCACAAGAAACTTGTAGGGCTTGCATTATTAATAACTTATTATTGACAGATGGTGCAATAATCAACTCGTTCGATTCCTGGTGCGGTGAATTCTTTTATCGAAAATGTAATGATTTTTTTTTTACTATATCGGTCACTGCTTTCAGAATTTGTAAATTGCCGTAGAGTCAGAGATTCTGAAGACTCTTTTAAATAATGTTTGTTAGCCTGGCAGATAGCTTAGCTAGAATAACACATAGGGTACATACCAGCGGGTGAAACCGAGGGCATGGCTTGTACAAAATAAATCAGGTGTCATTTTAAAGCGTAAAGTAAGATATACTTCGCTTTCTGTTTATGAAAGCTAGGTATTATAGCAAGCAACGTGTCGCCTTGTGAACACTGAACACTGGTAGTCAACCTTTGGGCAGTGTTTTTGGGTAATATTATTATAACATTTTTATATACCGAACCACTAGACAAAAAGCAAAGCGTCACCACTATTTGGTAAATTTACCAACAGCTCGCACAAAGCGAATTGCCTCAACATTTATCATGAGACCGGCGAAGCAATGGAACTCGCTACTGTCGTTCGTTTTCCCCGAAAACTATAACATGGGTTTGTTTAAGTCAAAAGTGAATAGGTTTTTACTGATCAAGCGTACTCCGGCCGCATCGTCACTTACAATGCTAAACGCCCTGTGATACAAAATATTATATAAATAGTAAAAAAACTATGAATAGTATCCAAATGTTGAGCACCGCTGGTTCGAGACGCGATTCACGCCGCGATGGGTACAAATAATGAGTCGCTTATATGCCGGTGACAGACGTAGCTCGTTACTCGTTATCTAGGCCGTGCCAACCCTGGCTACCTAATGTTACCTAACTTCACGTATCTCCTAGTGAAATATAAAAATATACTACTGTATTTTTATCGCCTCACTATATGTCAGCCTTGTTGGCTCAGATGGTAGTAACTCCGCTTTCTATGCCGCAGGGCCCGGGTTCGATCCCCGGCCAGGTCAAACATTTGTGTGTATGAACATGTCTGTTTGATCTGTATCTGGGTGTTATAAGCTTATAATGTACCAGTCATCTGGTTACCATGGTACGGGCTTCTAGCCTAGTTTGTGTAAAATAACTTTTATAATAAAATAAAACCTTTCTATTCGATTGTGCCAGCCCTACGGAAACAATCGTCAGCAAACAACCATCCTTTTGATTCGTCGATTACGAATCTGAATAACAAAGTGGTACAAATTCTCCTCCCCGGGGCACACCCTTCTGATCACGGCCGACGTTACCTTTAGCTCACTTCCCGACATGCATCCTCACGATACTCTCAATAAATGCTCCTGCTTTTCGGTTTTAATGCCGTAGTCAAACTCTGACTAAATTGGAGTTGGTACTTTGGTTTTATATAGGTCTGTGCATTTGTGAGGCGATCTACCTATATACAATATAATAATAATAATTTGAATTTATACTCTAACTATATTATTCGATTCAATTCATATGGGTTATGTGGACAACCCATATTGTCAGAGTTTCAGGTCGCCAAGATTCCTACGCAGCCTCCGACATGACCTAACGACTGCTTCCTCCATATCTAATAGAAAACAGCCTCGACCTACAATTAACGTGCCATCCGAAACTTGGTAGCGCCCAGGCGAAAAGTCCACATGGTGAGATTCAATCCAAAGACTCCGGATTTAAAGCCGGGCATATTCCCGCTGGGCCACGGACGCTACATATATGGTGCACTAGTATTTATCTAATTAACGTAAATAATATTTAGATAGCTGGAGTTTTTTCAATAAAAGCACATCATTGTCATCATCAGCCGGAAGACGTCCACTGCTGAACATAGGCCTTCCCCATAGAACGCCATAAACTATTCATTTGGGGGGATTTTGCCGTAATCACCACGCTTGTTGTGCGGCTTGGTGATCTCAGCAGTTGGAATACTTGAAAACGGTGAGCGCTGCTGCTCACTCTCTGAATAAGTCCTTCTGCCTTCGTAACACCCATAAAAATCCCCATTTTTATGGGTGTTATGGGTGGGTAGCTATATAATAGGACCAGGGGTGGTCCTATTATATAGCTAGGAACCACACGGCCAAAGCACATGCTAATATGAAACTCAAAATTATATTATGTTTATAAAGCTAATACAAATTAAATAAATAAAAAAATACCTCAAAATAGTCTATCTACACTTTTATAGAAGTTAATCCATGTCTAAGGTAGTAGTACTTTACTAAATTAATATTAAAATTGCGAAAGGTAACTGTATATCATTCTGTTTGTTCCTCTTTCAAGCTTTTTACCCGAGATTCCACGGGAACGATGCCTATGCGTGAAACAGTGGGGAACACCTAGTTTTACTTTCATGGTACATTAATATTAATATGCAATATTTTTTATAGGATTTTCTGTAGGCTAACATTTCGGCCTGTGGATTTTCGAAGTGTTCTATGGCATATTGTATTTAGTTAGGGAGTAGATAGTAATTAGGTAGCTCTATTGTTTAGTCTTTTTTAAATAAAGGAACTCTGCCCTGGTTAAAAAAAAATATATTCGTAGTTCAAATCAAATCCTTCCGATTCATTCCACCGTGAGATTAATTTTAATCTTCCAATTTAGACGGTATCTCCATTTCCCTGGGCACTATTACACCGGGAAGGAAATAAAATTGTCAAAAATGTCCTAATTTCGGTTGTTTTTTTTTTTAATATAAAATAGGCTTACGTTTGACCACAATCTCGCTTGATGGAAGGCGAAGATGAGGCCTAAGATGGTACACGTTTGCCTAGAAGGTGTCTGAAGGTGGTTGGTTTTGCCAATATAAAACACAGTTTATGAACTTTATAAGTACGTCTCGCTGGACTAATTTTAAGGGTTTCGTACCTAAAGGAAATAAAGGAACCCTTATAGGATCGTCGGTCTGTCTGTCCGTCTGTCCGTCTGTCTGTCAATACTGTCAAGACACTTTTTCACAGGAACGCGTGGAGGTATCAAGTTGAAATTGATATCAACTACTCAGATCTGCGGTCCCTTGTGGCTGTAAAAAATCACACTTCTAAGTTAACGCAATCAAAAGTTATGGCCATTTTACTGCGTATTACCATACTTTGAGCAAGGAAATATAAACTTACTACGGGTACTTCCCGTTGGCTTAGGCATCATGCAATTTGGCAAGAAGCCTTGAATCTTGTATCCCAAGTAAAGGAAAAAATGCCAAAACCGTAAAACTTTTCAAAAATCATTTTGTGATTACTTACATGTTAACTGTAGTTTGCAACTAGAGCGCTCTATATTTTCAGAAAACAGTAGCGTTTAGTTCAGGTATCTAGATATGGAACCCTATACTATGCATACATACGTACGTACACCTTTTTTTTGTCTGGCACTGGTTATATGGCAAGCGAAAAATTTATCTGTGTTAAATACGTAGGTGTAAATATATAATTTTTTTGTAGTGGTAGGTCTCTTTTGCAAGGGGCCGTCTGGGGAAGTGCCACACCTTTGCCAGTTATTCATCCGCCAAGCAGTAATGTGCAAACATTACTGTGTTCCCGTCTGAAGGGCAATGATTATCAGCGAAATTACTGGGCATAACGAGTTTCAACAACTAATGTCTCAGGCGCAGGGCAGTGCCGCACAGAATTTTGAATTTTTAAAACACAGGGTGGCACTGTGTCTGACATGCGCAATCATGATGCTTACCAACAGGCACCTGATTTGCTCGTCTTGTCACAACTATCATAAAAAAAAAGTGTGAACCGGGCCTAATAATTAATGAAAACCAAACAGTAAGAGAATAAGCGAATAAAATAAGATAATTCAATTTAAAATTTATCTGATTCAATGAAAAGCGCCGGTTTCAGCGTGGCATTTGAAATGCTCACAATTTGTACGACGGATGGCCTTTCGTTTGAATGCATGCAGGGCTGAACTGAGGGTTAACATCGTGTCGGTACAATTATTATCATTGCATTGAGTGTCTCCCCATATTTATAATTTATTAATATAAAGTACCTATTTAAAAAAAAACAACAAAACCAACTTCAGACTCTATATGTATACAGATAGAGTCTGAAGTTGGTTTTGTTGTTGGTTGTGTTAGTGTGTACACTATATAGATAGGATCAAAGTCAAAGTCAAAAAGATTTATTCAAATAGGTCACAATCTGACACTTTTGTACGTCAATGAAAATAAACAGTAACGAGTCTACCGTGCGTTCGGAAAGATACCTTTACAAGAAGAACGCACAAGAAACTTGTAGGGCTTAATTTTTTCAACTGATTGTTTTACAATATTTGGTTTGGTTACACTCGTTTGTTTAGAAGGTGCCGCGTGGTGGCTATGCGGAAGTTCCCAAGCGTCTTTGTTCCGATTAGTCTTCGGAGTATATTTAGTTTTTAATAGTAAGAGGGTCTGTGTATTTTTGTTTCTGTAGATTTACTCAAAAACCGTGGAATCAATTTCGAATTTAGCGCTGATGGAACGCGCCTTGTGGACCGGCTCTAACATCTGATATGGGCAATCATGATGCTTACCATCAGGCACCTGATTTTCTCGACTTGTCATTCAGTATCATAAAAAAAGATGAATTGTTAGAGGCATTCCACTTTGCCCCACACTTTCCTGCGGCACTAGTGCCGCGGTTTGGTGGGAGAAAGTGGAATGCCTGGCATTTGCAGCGGAATATGCGTCACTAACTCGACGCGGTGGGGTAGATTCCACTGCTCTACAACTATCGTATCCAACTTTTTCCTGATACCGTCACGATACGTATCGCTCGGTTTTTGTTCATATGCAAATCGCGCCATTTCCCTGTCCAATATTTTCCTTAATCCGTACCTAACCTCAACACTGCAATATGAATAGTTGATAGTTGCCGACTGCAACTTTAGAATGATATTGAAAGCTGAATTCAATATGGCTGCCATCGTGCTTTAATAAATATATAGCTAGACTTTTCCGGAATCGCTGTTTTGCTAAAATCGCAACTTTGATTAGGTATGTTTTAAAAACTTTTAAAAAAATGCGTTTACGCATTCTTTTCAGCAATAAACCTTTTATTGGATTTACCCATATCATAGTCTTGCATAAAAAATTACTGGTCCGCCATATTGGGCCGTCTGCCATATTGGATTTAGAATGACGTCACTTTGCGAGCGAGATGTAAATTTTGCTCCTTAATCGCCTTAATCCTACTAATATTATAAATGTGAAAGTTTGTGAGGATGGATGGATGGATGTTTCTTACTCTTTCACGCCAAAACTACTAAACCGATTGGGTTGAAATTTTGTATGTAGGTAGCTTAGACTCTGGAAAAACATATAGGCTACCTTTCCCGATATTTCTACGGGAACGATGTGAAACCGCGGGACACAGCTAGTGAGTTATAATTCAAATTAAACCAGTAAGTATGCAAAATCGTTTGAGCTGCCTTAAAATTCGGTTGCGCTATTTAGGGTTTTTTTTTATGATAGTGAGTGACAAGACGAGCAAATCAGGTGCCTGATGGTAAGCATCATGGTAAGATTGCCCATATCAGACACAGTGCCACCCAGTGTTAACAAAATTCTGCGCGGCACTGCACTGCGCCTGTAACCCTGAGAAATGAGTTGTTGAAACTCGTCATGCCCAGTAATTTCAACACAACCACTGTTTGACCACATTTTCGCTGCTATGCGGTGTGATTGTGGTATATATGTGAAGCAACAGTCGACAATAATATTCAATGTCATTCGATGCACTAACGAGAGTTTAAGCTTTCTCACAAATAGTGACACTATACTCATAAACAGCCCTAATACATCGCGAAATTCTGTTGTACCTAATATAGAATACAAACGCAGCTCCGTTTCCATCATTGATTAAAGTAAAAGATAGCTGCCCGCCTAGCAAAGCACGGGGATAATTAGTTTTCCCCGTTTTTTCTCTCTTTCGCGCCCGATCAATTTATATCTACTGTCTCGTTCTAACCCCCTGGGACTTCGTTTTCCCTGCTCACTGTGCTACCGAGGAAGGGATATATAACATAACACCCGGTTGTTACAAAGAGATGTACACAGGTTCATAACGGCGTGGCTAGGAAAACTTGTACGTATAACATCGGCGCAAGACAAGGAGCGACTGACTTTACTCAAGTCAATCAGCTTGACTTGAGTTCGCCACGTAAAGCAGGGTAAAACGCCTCTACCTAAATTTAGTTGGAGTAATTGTTCGAAAAATGGCCGCAACTACCGCAGAATGAACTATTGTGTACTATTCAAATCCACGATGTTATTATTACGTATCGACATAGACATTGGATAGAAATTGAAACGTGGTCTATTACTATGGGCTTTATTAGTAAGTTCAAAGTCGCACAACAACCTACGGAGAGGACTGTGCTCGGGATTTCTCTACAAGATCGAATCAGGTTATGAGGAAATCAGTAGGTAAACGAACTAAAGTTCAAGATCAGTCAAGATAGATAAAGCAAATATAGCCCTAACATTGGGCAGGGCATATACCTACCACTTAGAACTGTTGACCGATGGAGCTGTAAGGTAAGGCTGTATGGAGCGGAGTATTTTTAATTTTGATGAATATTCTTTAACAAGCTACAAGTTACTTGTGCCTTTTCTTGTAAACGTATGTTTCCAAACGCACTATAGATTCAAGAGTTCTTAGCTTTTTGGCATTCAAAAACGTGTTGTTGGCACATAATTCAATGAATATTAAGTTTAAGTTGGAATGTATGATAAATCATAATAGCCTATAAGCCTATAGGCCTCTTGGATATCGTGGCGGAGCTACTAAGCGGCGGCAATTCGAGGTCGTTTTTTCAATACGAGGGAACATATGATTTGCATAAAGGTCACTTCACGTTTTAGAGAATTGTTTATTTTAATCCAGTAAAACGTGTTCAATTAATACTATGAGCCAAACTATTATTAAGTGTGGATTTCAAGAAATTTATGCAGACTTTTTTCGCGGAAAATCTCTGTCGAAAGGTAAGTAAATACATGAACCATGTACATTCTTTCAGATTGATAGTATGAAATTTTTACTACGTATTTATTCATTTATGATAAGATAAACGCACTACTAAAAACAGGATGTTCAATTAATTAAAAATTATAGGGCATAAACTATTCCAAAGCCATCATGTTCAGGAGGTCGTCGAAATTCATGATGGTGAAGAACGAATTATCCGCGGAAAAGTTATACCACAGACGAGAGTAAGTAATGGACCGTACGACGTGAATTCAGGCAAACGCCCGTGTTTTGCCTGAATTTGCCACCACGCCGCGCCACTAGCGTTATCCAAGAGGCGTATAGTATCGTTAGACCGATTATTTAGTCTGACTAATGACTTCGACTGTTGAAAAATAAATGCACTAGTATGAACATAATATAATAATTCCTATATTTAATAATATCCTTGTATTCGTCGACTGCATTTAGCAAATAGATTCATCAGCTGCTTTTGTTGTGGACTTTTCGTTTATTTATACCAACACGACGCCATTTAATTTTTGTTTTGTAGATATGATGTCATTTTTTTTTTAATAGAGCAGCGTGCCTTTATTGAAAAAGTCTAAACAATAGAGCTACCTACTTACTATCTACCCTAAAAATACACTATGCCATAGGCTATCCACAGGCCAACATGTCAGCCTACAGAAAATCCAAGTGCTCTAAACCACTGTCAGATGGCAGCGTACCCAAAGTACTGGCATTGCCACGTTGAATAGCAATGCTTGATTTGTTATTTTGACGAAACTTAATAATTCAATTGAAGTCTTTATTGTGTAGATTTTCCTTTTATTCTAGTAGATAATAAATGAGAAAAATTATATGGATTTCATCCATCCATCCTCACAAACTATTACGAGTGTTTATAATATTAGTAGTATTGAAATTGCATTCTGGCTTATAGTAAACTTTTGATTCGATTTGATTGACTAGGAATAAAAAAGGAATTCTGGAAATTCTCACGGGAAAGAAGTCGCGGGTAAAATATATTTTTTTTTATGATAGTGAGTGACAAGACGAGCAAATCAGGTGCCTGATGGTAAGCATTATGATTGCCCATATCAGACACAGTGCCACCCAGTGTTTTAAAATTTTGAATTCTGCGTGCACTGCGCCTGTCACCCTGAGATATGAGTTGTTTAATCTCATCATGCCCAGTAATTTCGCTAGTAACATTGCCCTTCATACCGGAACACAGTAATGTTTGCACATTACTGCTTGGCGGATGAATAACTGGCAAAGGTGGTACTTCCCCAGGCGGCCTCCTGCAAAAGAGGCCTACCACTACAAAAAGTCTTTTTCAAAGTCAAATAGTCTTTTTATATTATTTTTGCCTCGAATAGACATTCGCTGCGTTCCTAATATAATAATATACCTATATAAATAAATTGTTAAGGCATACGTGTATATGCATAATGTAGGGTTCCATACATAGATACCTGAACAAAACTCAAACTCAATGATAATTTATTTAAATAAGTTTTATTAAGACATGTTTAAACGTCAATCAATAATATCAAACTAGTTAATAATCTACCGTGCGTTCGGAAATATACCTCTACAAGAAGAACGCACAAGAAACTTGTAACCCTAAAAACGCTTCCAGTCCCGAAAAACAATCCGCCTACAGAACATACAGCGCCATCTATTAGTTCCTTGCACAAAGTATGGAAATATGTAGTAAAATATACCATACATACTAAACTTATATTGCATGTAATATACGTATATTGCGTTATATTGCGTGTCTGTAACTTTTGTTACAGGTTAAAAGTTGTAACTTTTGTTACAAGTTTTGCTAACTTAGAAATATGATTTTTTACAGCCACAAGGGACTGCAGATCTGAGTAGTTGATATAAAATTTCAAATTGATACCTCCACGCGTTCCCGTTAAAAAGTGTCTTGACAGACAGACAGACAGACAGAGCGACAGACAGACGCACATTTTCATTTTGAGGTATTCAATGAAAAGCGCCGGTTTCATCGTGGCATTTGAAATGCTCACAATTTGTACGACGGATGGCCTTTCGTTTGAATGCATGCAGGGCTGAACTGAGGGTTAACATCGTGTCGGTACAATTATTATCATTGCATTGAGTGTCTCCCCATATTTATTAATATAAAGTATTAAAAAAAAACAACAAAACCAACTTCAGACTATCTATATATATACACACTATATAGATAGGATCAAAGTCAAAGTCAAAAAAATTTATTCAAATAGGTCACAATCTGACACTTTTGTACGTCAATGAAGTCTTTATTGTGTAGATTTTCCTTTTATTCTAGTAGATAATAAATGAGAAAAATTATATGGATTTCATCCATCCATCCTCACAAACTATTACGAGTGTTTATAATATTAGTAGTATTGAAATTGCATTCTGGCTTATAGTAAACTTTTGATTCGATTTGATTGACTAGGAATAAAAAAGGAATTCTGGAAATTCTCACGGGAAAGAAGTCGCGGGTAAAATATATATTTTTTTATGATAGTGAGTGACAAGACGAGCAAATCAGGTGCCTGATGGTAAGCATTATGATTGCCCATATCAGACACAGTGCCACCCAGTGTTTTAAAATTTTGAATTCTGCGTGCACTGCGCCTGTCACCCTGAGATATGAGTTGTTTAATCTCATCATGCCCAGTAATTTCGCTAGTAACATTGCCCTTCATACCGGAACACAGTAATGTTTGCACATTACTGCTTGGCGGATGAATAACTGGCAAAGGTGGTACTTCCCCAGGCGGCCTCCTGCAAAAGAGGCCTACCACTACAAAAAGTCTTTTTCAAAGTCAAATAGTCTTTTTATATTATTTTTGCCTCGAATAGACATTCGCTGCGTTCCTAATATAATAATATACCTATATAAATAAATTGTTAAGGCATACGTGTATATGCATAATGTAGGGTTCCATACATAGATACCTGAACAAAACTCAAACTCAATGATAATTTATTTAAATAAGTTTTATTAAGACATGTTTAAACGTCAATCAATAATATCAAACTAGTTAATAATCTACCGTGCGTTCGGAAATATACCTCTACAAGAAGAACGCACAAGAAACTTGTAACCCTAAAAACGCTTCCAGTCCCGAAAAACAATCCGCCTACAGAACATACAGCGCCATCTATTAGTTCCTTGCACAAAGTATGGAAATATGTAGTAAAATATACCATACATACTAAACTTATATTGCGTGTAATATACGTATATTGCGTTATATTGCGTGTCTGTAACTTTTGTTACAGGTTAAAAGTTGTAACTTTTGTTACAAGTTTTGCTAACTTAGAAATATGATTTTTTACAGCCACAAGGGACTGCAGATCTGAGTAGTTGATATAAAATTTCAAATTGATACCTCCACGCGTTCCCGTTAAAAAGTGTCTTGACAGACAGACAGACAGACAGAGCGACAGACAGACGCACATTTTCATTTTGAGGTACGGAACCCTAATGAACAATTTATTGAGCGACATTTAAAAATGCACTGCGTAAAGTATAAAGTTCAAAAGCAAGCAAATGAAGTCTAAAAGTCAGCCAAGTAATTACTCAAACGCACAACCAGCTCATATCCGTTACAGGGCAATCAATGCACTTTAACTGCAACACAGTTACTGAAAAGTTCCTACTGCAATCCATTGCTATTGACTACAGGATATTAACTGCGACTAGTGACAGAGCTGGGACATAGTACTCGTAATATCGACTTTTGAGGGTATTTAGATAAGCCGCGCTTTGGATCGTTTGAACGGTTTAGTTGCTAGCGCGAGTAGCGTCTGTGACCAAGCGGGGATGTGTCGGCTTCCAATCAGGAGCCCTGGGTTCTAATCCCACGAAATGTGGTTAGTATTTTAATTCATTTTACTCGTGCACCTTGTTGGGTAGAAGGCCTCCAAGCCACACCCCGGACACTCAACTCATACAAAAGTCGTGTTATAACTACCTACTACACAGACACTGCACACATGACGTTTTGTACACGCGCAAAAGTGTGCGTAACGTGCGTTCCGAGCTCCGTCGGCTCTTATTGGAGCTCAAACTCGCTCGTGGGGTGAGGAAGGCCCGATTGGTGCGCGGATGACAGTGTCCATTTTCTTCCCAAACGGTGTGTGGTAAAACGAGGTGGAATGTCCAAAATGACCGCTACTATTGTCTATTAGGTCAGATGCTGAAAAGTGGTAAATTGGCACACGGGCAAATTTTTAAGCGTGCGAGCCACCTACGCCAGTTCAACGTGCCTTTTTCATGCACGGTAGCGTCCACTTGAAGTAAGTCTACCATAAGTCTCCCAACCACGCGCTCTTTAGCTTTATTATTTAAGCTAATTATTTATCATTTACGCTTAATTTTCTGTTGTCGTAAACATCACAATTAAAAATCACTGGCCAAGTCACACTACTTTCCACTTGCAACAAATTAAACGCCCGGCTTAATTGATTGCAAGTGGAAAGGAAACTGGACCGTTTCAAGTATTAGGAACCCTATTTATCACGGTGTGGTAACTCTGCATCTCTGTGCCTAATGTGAATATCAAACGTACGTGAATTTGTTCGAGTGTGAACTGATACTGAACACTGTACCTATTAGCAATAGGTCTTCACGACGTGTTAAATTTTTTCATTTATATCATAGGCATTGAGCAATGCAAGAAAAAGTGTACAAACTTTGCTTAAAAAATTAAAAGCTCCTGGAACAAGAATATTTAGTTTTAGTTCCGAATTTTAGTATCAAAAACAACATGCACAGTGCACCGCCCTCCCGACTGGTTCCAGCGTTCAGCGAGGTAACATCTCGAGGAGCGGCGTCGTACTAACATTTGTCGCCCTTACAGCGGGGTCAGAGTCTAATTCCTGATGATGCGTCGTGTAGACGCGAAAAACGTGTCATTTCCTCTTTGCATGCAATTTTGCGGGCGGGAGGGCGGTGCACTGTGCATGTTGTTTTTGACACTAAAAATCGGAACTAAAAACTAAATATTCTAGTTCTAGGAGTTTACAATGGAGTTCCGAAAAGTAACGCCAAATTCAATCAATTATCTTACAAATTAAGTTAAACTGTGTATACATTTTATAATTTTATTAATCATCTTCAAAACCAATTGAAATTAAGTATATTTTGCGAACTGCAGATCATTTGAATAATTAATAAAAATGATTTTGAAGCAGAGCTCGCTGGCGTGCCCAGTCTTCCGGCGTGCGAACATGAAATACACGCGAGCGGCGCATTCGCCTTCGACTAGACGTATTCGACTGAACATGGACCCTCTGTACACTCAGTCTCATACAATGTTTTCTTTGGAAAGACGGTTTGACGTTGAACTATAAAAAGCTTTCTCTAGAAACTACTGTACTCATTGTTTAGTATAAAAAAAATACTAATTATTTACCTACTTATGAATCGGGATGTACATTTTACAAAATAAACCATTTACATAATAATTTTCTCTAGAAAAGCAAATAAAATATCAAACATTTTATAAAATTATACCAATTCCTCCGCACCACGGACCTCGCTCATCTGCATTTAAATTATGGATTTAAATAAAACCGGTAGTAAAGCTAGACCAGGAAGAACCAGGGTAAAAGAAAATAAAAAACCCCGCATAAAACTTGGCAAATCCCCTTTATAGCACTAGCCCCGGGAGATCTAATTAATTTTAAATCTTTTCTGATTTTATGGCTGCTAACTGAAATTTAGGTATCAGAGTTTTATAGTTTATTGGATAATGTTTCTAGTTCCTATTCCAGAGGTTATAAATATAAAGACTTTGTATTTGGTTTTAGGTGAAATTTCCCATCTGTGGACTTACTTGGAAAACAGTAGTACGGCTGATTGATTCGATATTAGGATTCAAACTCCATGGTTCTCTGTGCCGACTAGATAAACAGTAAATTATTTTTCTACAAATCTTATGTTGCTGTAATAATATATGCTGTAATAGCTTAAGGGACATACGAGTACGTATGTCCCTTTGAATTCAAATTAAAAAACCCTGCTCCTTGAACCGGTTTATTATATACTTATTCTAGTTATTATTACTATTAGAAGTCGGTTCAGCTCTGTACTACTGGTAGGTACTGGTTTACAAGTGGGTCTGCACCATAATACAAATACAAACAACGGTAGCAATGTCGTTCGAGTATCTAATTCAAATAATAATGAAAGTTTTTATTTTTTTTATAATAATAAGACTGCCTCGGTGGCGTAGTAGTCGCATGCTCAATTGTCGATCATGAGGTCCCGGGTTTGATCCCCAGGTCAGGCAAAGTGTTATTTATATATTAGATTTTTCCATCAGGAATTGTCTCAATAACTGCCTGGAGTCTGAAACTGTGTCCCGTAGATGGCAATAGGCTCGCCCCCTATTACATGGGACCAATAACATACTGGCGAAATGTGAGTGTGTACCTACTATGGGACTGAGTCTTCGGTTGACCTCTGCCTACCCCTTCGGGAAAAAGGCGTGATTTGTGTTTTTTTTAATAAAAATTTCTACTTATTTCTATTTTTTCGTACCTAAACGTATCGTCTCATTCCCTAATTGGACCGTGCTCCCGTCTCAACCACGAGTGTTCTGGATGTTTTTCCTCTTATTTTACAAAGATAGTGAATTGCTAGAAATCAACAAATGAAAGCAGTTGTAGTGGTAGGCCTCTTTTGCAGGGGACCGCCTGGGGAAGTACCACACCTTTGCCAGTTATTCATCCGCCAAGCAGTAATGTGCACACATTACTGTGTTCCGGTCTGAAGAGCAATGTTACCAGCGAAATTACTGGGCATTATGAGTTTCAACAACTAATATCTCAGGGTGACAGGCGCAGTGCAGTGCCGCGCAGAATTTTGAATATTAAAACACTGGGTGACTGCCTCGGTGGCGTAGTGGGCGCATGCTCGACTGCCAATCAAGAGGTCCCGGGTTCGATCCCCAGGTCAGGCAAATGTTAAATATTGGATTTTTCCATTAGGAATTATCTCAATAACTGCCTGGAGTCTGGAACTGTGCCCGGTAGATGGCAATAGGCTCGCCCCCTATTACATGGGACCGATAACATACTGGCGAAATGTGGGTGTATTTAATATGGGACTGAGTCCTGGGTACACCTCTGCCTACCCCTTCGGGAAAAAGGCGTGAATGTATGTTATGTTTTAAAACACTGGGTGGCACTGTGTCTGATATCAGCAATCATGATGCTTACCATCTTACATCATCTCCTGGTTTGCTTTCTTGTCGCTCACAATCATAAAAAAAAAGAAAGATGAAGAAGAAAATGAATTAAGGTCTTTCAAAGAAGAGAGAAGCGAAATAAAGAATAAGGTGCTACCACCCCACAACCGTATGTGAATAGTCCAATGACGTTGAATTGCTAGTAGAAATCGTCTTATTCTTTGTATGAAAATAATTTAAATAGACAAAAGGACGAAGTAATGACAAAATAAACGAGCCCCATTCTCCGCACTACCTGGTACTGGTAGAGGTCAATGAAACTATTCAAGACGATAGAATGGGATACATGGGATAAATTTTTGTATGCGAGAGAGCTGATCAAACATGCAGTACCTACTTATGAATGTAATATCTAATCTTTTCCATGTCTGCTGCAAATAAATAATTTCATTTTCATTTCATTTCATTTCATTACACTCAGCTCGATGGGTTTATATAACTTCCAGCTCCACCAGCAGACCTGCTCTTTGTCTTTTAACATTACATTCACTGATATACTACATGTACTTGTATTCCATAGAACGTAGATCCGTAGAAAGTCCACTGCTGGAGTTGGACCTACCCCATTACGGGTGCTTTGCCAATACTTGTTACGCTTGGCAGGCGGGTTGGCGAGCGCAGTTCGATTGTTTAACACAGAGTACATTACTGCCGCTCCTCTGGATCCTTTACCTTTGCTGTAGCTGGTAACACCGCGGCATCTTGAATGTCTATTAAAGATATATAAATTGTTTCTCAAGAAAGCATTAGTGTCTCTTCCAGCATTTTATTTTCAGTTCTTTGTTATTTTGAGTCCGTTTTCGTAGCAGTTCAGTTTAACAGATGGCATTCCCATAAATAAAGCGATGGACACATCCAATTCCATCGTGAGGACAGCCCACTCCGTGTGTAGCGGTCTTTATGAATGAGTTTTACTTGACCGAGCGCCGTTTGTTTGGTGAGAAATAACAGTTAGTACTGTTCTGCTATGCCTTTCTTGATCGCTATAAGCACCTGACTGCTGGTCCTTGTTAGTTGAAAAGGCGTATCTAACATTTTTTTCAGAAATTGAGTTATAAATATTGCTGGAATCAGGAAAAAAGGGCGCATCTGTCTAAATTTTCTATGTGACTCTATTACAATTTTATCGTAATAAAATAGGCGTTTCTGCACAATTTTCGTCTCGATTTTATCTATCGTATTTACGTAAATGTGCTATTTATTACAATTATTCTATGTATTCGGAAATTGAAGAGGCGTATTTTTGAACCAATTTCTAAGAGGAAATTGAAAAGGCGTAATTCTACTAATATTAATAAACGTTTTATTATAAAGGTGGATGAATGTTTGTTACTCTTTCACGCCAAAACTACTGAATCGATCAGGCTGAAATTTTGTATGTAGGTAGCTTAGACTCTGGAATGACACATAGGGTACTTTTTACCGCGAGGCGCAGCTAGTTGACCATGTTATGCCGTATGCCATATACGCCTTAAGCACTAATTAAAAAGTTAGATGCGCCCTTTAAATCTCCAAAGTCGCAAAGACGAAAAATTTACGTCTAATCAACTAAGGAACTAGTGTTTTTTTCCCAATAATTTTTATGAAATGAAATTAATTTTTATTTTTATTAAATAATATCTTTATTTTTCCTTCCCTTACCCTCCTTACCCTTTCAAAGAACAAAATAATTTCAGAGATTCGTTTAAAATAAATAAAGATATTTATTATGAACATAAAATTTTTGTAGTGGTAGGCCTCTTTTGCAGGGGGCCGCCTGGGGAAGTACCACACATTTGCCAGTTATTCATCCGCCAAGCAGTAATGTGCAAACATTACTGTGTTCCGGTATGAAGGGCCGGTATGTTACCAGCGAAATTACTGGGCATGATGAGATTCAACAACTCATATCTCAGGGTGACAGACGCAGTGCAGTGCCGCGCAGAATTTAGAATATTAAAACACTGGGTGGCACTGTGTCTGATATGGGCAATCATGATGCTTACCATCGGGCACCTGATTTGCTCGTCTTGTCACACTCAATATCATAACAAAAAAAAAAATAATAATGTACCCGTGGTTTCTATGAGATACTTATGGCTAAGGATTATGAGTTAAGGCCTATGTTCAGCAGTGGACTTGCTACGGCTGAGAAGAAGAAGAAGAAGAAGAAGAAGGGTTATGAGATCCAAAGGATGGGCAGCCGCGTTCTCTGCATGGCCAGTATTATTAAAATACCCCCATAATGGGGGAGATCTATATCCAGTATCCACTACTGGATTTTTTTTTTTTATCATTAATTTTATCATCACCATCCAATGATGGTGATGATAAAAAAACCTACAATAATGACGAAGTTAGTAAATAATGATCTTTTCTTTTTTTTTTTTTTTTTAAGGTGGTGATAATAAATAAAATATATTCTGGATGCAAAAGATATAAACATAAATTCTTAAAATAAGTAAAAAGAGTAAATTAAGAAATCCAATCAAAAACTGACTAGTCAAAGTATTAGGTAATTTATAAGCCAATGACTAAATCTGTCGTCATTGAAACGGGCAGCTCATCGGCTAAAACAATCGGAAATGTTCCGGGTAAAAACCCCAATCTATTCCGAATAGGGGCGGTGTTGGTGTACCCTCTGTTAGGGTAGCAGGGTAGGGCTTGGAAAGTTGCAAATCAGTTTTTAATTATGTTTTTTTTTTGCGAGCTTTCAGACGAATGTCGGCGTAACGTCAACGTCAACGCGACGCTTCGAGGCGCTGTGGTCTGGCGCTAATTCGCAACACACACGGCGGCATCGCTCGTCTGAAAGCTCGCGTTGTGTGCATTATTTTACAGCTACACGAACAGACACACACTCACGTGCAACAACACTCTTCGTGTACAATACAATAAAGCACTCCGAGCCATGCTTCATCTACCATGGAGGTTTAGCTTCCGGTATGTTTGCCGAGAATAGGGTTGATGATTTCTATGCTCTCCTAAGAAAAGCGAAGCATCACTCCACTCAAGACTGATGAAGACAGATAATTAGATTTAAGTACCGCCTAATATAAAATTCACTGCCTCGGTGGCGTAGAGGGCGCATGCTCGACTGCCAATCAAGAGGTCCCAGGTTCGATCCCCAGGTCAGGCAAAGTGTTAAAAATTGGATTTTTCCATTAGGAATTATCTCAATAACTGCCTGGAGTCTGGAACTGTGCCTAGTAGATGCCAATAGGCTCGCCACCACATGGAACCAATAACATACTGGCGAAATGTGGGTGTATCTATTATGGGACTGAGTCCTGGGTACACCTCTGCCTACCCCTTCGGGAAAAAGGCGTGAATGTATGTAATATAAAATGATGTTACGAGGGCTAACACAATGAGTATTATTTAATGTATCTAATAATTTATTTAAATTAATGTATTGAAGAGATGGCGGGACGAACTTGATTCCCACTGTACAGACTGGCACAACAAAGCGCTCGACCGACATGAATGGCGCGATGAAATGGAGGCCTTTGCCCAGCAGTGGGACAATTATGGCTCGTAATAATAATAATAATAAAGTCCAGGGACACCTCTTCTACCCTTAGCCGCTCACACCGACGTTGCCCCTCTCGTCGCCCTTATTCCCATGTGGTGGGCGGCCTTTAAGGGGGGTCCGTTTAGTGAGCGGCGAGTCATCGCCTGCCGTCATATTTCACCATGAGACGGAAGTGGCAGGTGCCGAAGTCTCTAGCAATAGCCCGGTTACCATCCATCTAGAATTCACACCTATAGACAAATCAAGTAGTTTCCATCCATTCACAATAGTCCTTGTACCTAGCGGACTTTGAGATCATCTTAAAAAAAAACTGTAGATGGTTTCAGAGATAGACCCCGATAGGTGCTATACATTACCTTTAGATTAAAAGCTCAAAGGGGCCTCTGCACGTTGGACTTAAAAAAAAATTGGTCTCCGTGCACGCCTATCAAAAGACCAGGTGTATCCCGTGTTTTCGAGCGACATAATAATAATAATAATGTATTGATAAAATGTGGACATTCCGTATACAATTGTATTATAAAGTAAATTGTCTTATATAAAGATTTTTTTATTTGTGTTTGCGGTCAGAGGTTTTTGATTTTTTTTACAATAAGTATGTTTTTAAATTTTAAATTTGTTATTTACTACCTTTGCACGGGGCTCATAGCAGAGCCGTTTAGTAGATCAGTTACATACTTTTGAGGATAAATTATTCCGTAATTCATCTCACTCTTATATTATAAAGATTGTGTATGTATGTTTGTTACTTCTTCACAAAACTACTGAACCCATTGGGCTGAAATTTAGTACGTCTTATGAAATAGAACATGATAATTTTTAATTGGTAAAACCGTGGGGCTCTGCTTGTAGTTTTATATACTTAACTCAGAGGCGCTCGTCAATAAAGCTCTCAGTCGCGATGTTTTATTTCAACACATTTTTTTGAGGTAACTTTTTATTTTTTTAATCTGAAGTCCATCCCTGTCAGCGTCAGCGTCAGCATGGCATTAGCATCCAAATGCTGGAGGAATGAGGAATCCTATAAAGTTGCCAATAACCCGTATCCGTCCGTCTCCATCTGCTTTCAGGATAACTGACTTTATACAACTCTTTTCTAATTACGAGTCCTTTTGTTTAGTTTCATTAAAATACGGCGAATTTCATTTTGCGAGTTTTAAAATAGGTATATCGTTTTTGCAGGTTTTTTATTGTTAATTTTTTAATCGTTATTGAAGTATATAATATATTATATACTCATCTTCGCTATAGCGAAGATGAGTTCCAGGTTTTCAGTTAGATCAAAATTTGACGTTGTTAATATATAAAAATTTCCTCTTCACCATAAGATCTGGATTTTTTGAATAGTGTTTTAGTTAGGTATGTAGGTTCTTATAGTTTAGTTTAATTGAGTTATTTTTTTGGTTTAATTTTTATTTTAGTTTATTTGGGACAATTAACAACCACATGTTACAGTAGATGTATAACTTATAAGATAGCGTAAGTATACATAAATGTGCAGCCTACATCATTATCCACATATATATCAAATAGTAGTATACACCTAACCGCTATAGATTATGATTAACAAAGATATGATAGTAAAAATATTCTATAACTTAAGGTATGGTAAGGTAGTAAAAATATTCTATAACTTTAAATTTACCAAAACATCGGTAACAGATTTTTAAAAAATAATAACATACAGTGCAAAGACATCAATCGATTGAAAGTGATTATTATAAGCAATAACCAGTTGGTTAAATAAAAAAAAAATTAAAATATAATATTATAAAATCTTAATTTTAACCATAAGATCAAAACTTTTATGACACACTGAAATTTTCAAAATTGGCCAAATATTGTTTTGTATACGAATACATGAGAACCATTAGTCGCGGTTACGTAGAGCACTCGAAAGCTAAGATGTAAGCAGTGAATCAGTGGAGTGTTCTACTGGATCCAGTTTTTTATAATAATAATAATAAATTAGCCTTTTATTCAGATCAACATAATTCAGATAACCTAAAGATTTTTTTTTTTTGTCCTGATTCAGTCGAACTTTATTCGTTTATTCGAGTATTTGTTTTTTCTTTATCTTCTGCAGATCTGTTTGCCAATCGGCAAAAGGCCTCCTTCAACCTTTTCCATTCCTCTTTCTTGAGCCACTCTGTTCCATGTCACTCCTGCCACTTGTTTTATGTCGTCGTCCCATATTTTCTGTGGTCTACCTCTTTTTCTTTTGTCTTCTCTAGGGTACCACCTGGTCACCAATTTGTTCCATTTGTCTCGTCCTCTCCAGTTTTTTATAGCATATGTCATTAAACTGCAAAAAAGTGGGGGAAGAGTAGTAAGAGATTACTCAAGTATTTTTTGTTGTGATAGGCCTCTTTTGCAGGGGGCCGCCTGGGGAAGTATCACACCTTTGCCAGTTATTCATTCGCCAAGCAATAATGTGCAAACATTACTGAGTTCCGGTCTGAAGGGCAATGTTACCAGCGAAATTACTGAGCATAACGAGTTTCATCAACGAATATCTCAGGGTGACAGGCGCAGTGCGGTGCCGCGCAGAATTTTGAATTTTAAAACACTGGGTAGCATTGTGCCTGATATCGGCAATCATGATGCTTACCATCAGGCACCTGATTTGTCGTCTTGTCACTCACTATCATAAAACAGTATAATTGATTAAAATAATAATATAAATATAAAATTGAACAATGTTTAACATTGTAAACAAAAAGTTTCCTCGTCATCAAACCCACAGTCCAGTAAAACCTGTAGATAGAATAATTATGTTAAGAGGAATTCCCCCAAAACATCTGTTACCTCCTCAAATGATTCATTAAGAAAGTAATTAAAACAGAAAATTGTCGCTTCCATCTTAATTCTGCAAAAGCCTAAAGGGGACAATGGTTCTCGGAAACAAATATTTTCTGGTACAATGAAAATGTGTATTTCTTAATTTGGTTCTTTTGTATTTTGTTGTGTACAGTGTTCATTATTTCCGCGAAAGTTTTCTGTAAGCTTTATATGTATTATTTTGTTAGTAAGTCTTTTAAACATTGTTTTTTAATTACAAGGTTTAAATGACTTCAGTAAGTGTTCTTAGTTCTAAACATTAGACTAATGTAATCGTACCGATGTTACGGTAAGTGATTAATTAAAAAATATAATAATAATAACAATAATTTGGATGTACACTCTAACAGAACGGGTTACCCCAATTACACAGCTCGAGTCAATTCATAGTTTCAGGTCGGCAAGATTCCTACAAGGCCTCCGACATGACCTAACGACTGCTCCCTACATATCTTATAGGAAACCATAGGGACCTACAGTTTATTGTGCCATCCGTGACACAGATATAATATATGGTCTGTCATTTTTAATAATTACCGAAAGTCAAGGTAAAAGTGGCTCTGAGTAAGAAATTAATAATATCTATTGGTGATTATTAATAACTACTGCGATCACCAAACCGCCTGCCAAGGTGGTGATTACGGCAAAATCCCCCCTTATGAATAGTTTATGGCGTTCTATGGGGGAGGCATATGTTCAGAAGTGACGTCTTCCGGCTGATGATAATAAATAATTTAACATAGAGGACAAAGATGCCTGGAAACTTCTGCATAGCCGCCTCGCGGCACCTTCAAAGAAAACGAATGTAACCAAACCAAATATTGTGAAACTATCTGTTGAAAAAATTAAGCCCTACAAGTTTCTTGTGCGTTCTTCTTGTAGAGGTATCTTTCCGAACGCACGGTAGATTCAGTACTGTATCTTCATTGACGTACAAAAGTGTCAGATTATGACCTATTTGAATAAATCTGTTTGAGTTTGAGTTTGAACATTAGTACCTTTAAATGTGATAAAAATGACGTACTTTGTTTCTGTAACTCAACTTGACCAAACCAACTCAATTTGGTTTGCATGGGCTCCTGCAGAAGCTCTAGCGTTAATGTTACATATTATAGCCTTTGGCTCCCGCACTCTAGGTTGTGAGCCACAAGACCACGTGGAGTCGGGGTGCTCTGTGTCGGTTTTATGACTCTATTTGACTTTCTATTTAAATAACTTCGAGATTTATTAATAAATTTTATTGACGAGTAGTGATATCATCATCATCATCTCAGCCACAGGACGTCCACTGCTGAACATAGGCCTCCCCCATAGATTTCCATTCAGTCCGGTTGTAAGCGGCTCGCCTCCATCGTGTTCCTGCCGTCTTTATCAGATCGTCTGTCCACCTTGTGGGTGGGTGAGAGTAGTGATATAAATTCTTATTAATAAAAACAGCTACAAGTGATAAATTTCAATTGTATATTGACATATACCAAATCATGAGGTAATTATTCATAATGATGGATAATTATTAATAATTTTCAATTAATCACACCCAAAAAAGCCCAAGTCAAAAAAGCCCTTTCGAACATTGATTTAAAGAAAAGAGGAGATAGGGTACGTTCTCCCAGCGCTTACTCAACAACTGGCGCGTGCAATTTGAAACAACAAAGATAGAAAGACGTACCTAAGACCGAAATGCGATCGAGACAATTAATTTTACTGACGTACGTGGACCTAATGGGACCTAATTTGAGTCAGTCCCTTATCTCCCCTTTTCTTTAAATCAATGTTTTTGAAACAATATGAAACTAAGTTCAAAGAGCATTGTTCTTAACACAATGGAAACAATGCCCAATTTGTGTAGCATTAATTAAAAAAGTTTTTTGATAAAATAGTACGTTAAGAGGCCGTATACGAAATCTAGACGATATTTGGAATTCTCACGCACACATGCGGGAGCGTACGGTCGCTGGTTTGCGTGAGTCCGGAGTAGTCGATGGCCATTACGGTTATCACGGTTATTACGGTCAACTATTTTGATCTATATGAAATTTATACGTATCTTTTTCATATACCTAGATCAAAATAATTTATACGTATCTTTTACTCGCGTGATTTTTATCATCGTCATCATCATCATCATATCAGCCATAAGACGTCCACTGCTGAACATAGGCCTCCCCCTTAGATTTCCATCCAGTCCGGTTGTAAGCGGCCTGCATCCAGCGTGCTCCTTTCAAATGATTTTTATCATTTGAAATAAAAGGATTTAATTGCCATTTTTTTAATTATTTGAATTTAATTTTCAGGAAGAGAATTGAGATTGAAACACAACAAAAATTTGGGTCAGTTAAATATTTTTTTACTCAGAAATGTTATATAAAACTGGTAAAAAGTTATCCATAAATTATAGTAGATGACTTTCACAGCAATGCATTGTAAGTTTTTCGTACCGTTAAGACGTCAAAAATATTAAAAAATATGTGACTTAACTTTTCACAGCAAAATTTACAAAACAGTCGCTGGTTTGAGTTTACTTAATTAAAATTAAGTAATAAAATTAAAAAAGTAGCTCATTTATTACATCAAAATTGAAATGATGTTATGCATTAAACCTTATAAAAATACAGTATTTTAACTGTAAAATCACGTCTGTAAAATCATATAATCAGCATAATTTCGTATAAGTCCCCTTAACGGCAGAGGTTTACCCAGGACTCATTCTACAAAAGTACACCCACATTTCGCGAGTATGATTGGTCACATGTAATAGGGGGCGAGCCTATTGCCATACTGGTTGCAGTTCCAGACTCCAGGCCTATAAAGATAATTTGTAATGGAAAAATCCAATATGTAACACTGCCTGACCTGGGGACCGAACCTCATGATCGGCAGTGAAGATTGCGTTCATTACGTTTGTAATAGTTTTATTTAAATTTTAATGTGCTTTATTTTAATGATATGTTATCTTATTATTTATTTTAATGACATTTTATCTTGTTTTAATTGTAATATATTAATTTTTTTTGTAGGTTTTTATTTTTATGACATTTTAACAACATAAAACATAACATACGTTCACGCCTTTTTCCCGAAGGGGTAGGCAGAGATGTACCCAGGACTCAGTCCCATGTAGATACACCCACATTTCGCCAGTATGTTATTGGTCCCATGTAATAGGGGGCGAGCCTATTGCCATCTACCGGGCACAGTTCCAGACTCCAGGCAGTTATTGAGATAATTCCTAAGGGAAAAACCCAATATTTAACACTGCCTGACCTGGGGATCGAACCCGGGACCTCTTGATTGGCAGTCGAGCATGCGCCCTCTACGCCACGGAGGCAGTCATGACATTTTAATCTTATTATTATTCATTTAATATTAAATAGTATTGTATAATAATTATTTATTTTTTGTAATTTAGTAATTGAAATCTGTAATTTTGAATGTTTTATGGGTATAATTTATTTACGCCACCGATGCAGTCTATTTATTTGTATGATATTTGTGAATATATTTCGAATTCGAGAATACATTCAGCAAAAGTCTAGTATTTACATAATTAAAGGTTTGAGTTAAGTAAATACCCAACTAATTTGAAATAAGTGGCCTTTGCCTACAATAATATTTAGTTGAAAGCTAGCGGTGGGTCTGACTCGGGGGATAAAGAACTAATTAATATGAATAGAGACCGCACTTGAAAGGATAACAGTTATTTGTATTAAATGTTTTATACGTAAGTTCAAAATGTTTTTGATCTTTGTTAATTTAACATCAGGTAGGTCTGATGCGCAGATTTGGGGTTTAATCACCGATTCTATCGACACCAACTTAATTAGTAAAATTAAGGCTCGCGCACATTAGGCCGGGTGGGGCCCGGGGTGCGGCCCTTATCGCATAACAAGTCGCCTACATCACTTTCGTACATTTCATTTATGAACTATCGTATACTACATCGGGACGCATCGGGCCGCATCATCCGCCTGTAGGCGA
Organism: Hemistola chrysoprasaria; assembly: GCA_947063395.1. Classification (NCBI taxonomy): domain Eukaryota; kingdom Metazoa; phylum Arthropoda; class Insecta; order Lepidoptera; family Geometridae; genus Hemistola; species Hemistola chrysoprasaria. Next base: position 1,368,420 of record OX346724.1, read on the forward strand.
ATTTTTGTTATGCGATGCGGTGCGGCCCGTTGCGGCTGTAGTGTACCTGTTTATGGGACTGAGTCCTGAGTACACCTCTGTCTACCCCTTTGGGAAAAAGGCGTGATTATATGATATGTGACCGAAGAATCATGCATAGATCAAGAAGACATCATTTTCCATCTCTCTTATTGTTCAACATTAAAAAGTGGTCTTTTTAATGTTCAGCAGTGATGTGTATCCTCAGCAGTGTTTTACAGTTTTAAACAGACGGTGGCAGAGAATTCCCAAGTTTTAACGAGTTACGCCTTTGTCCGACGCAATTAGTCATTCTTTCCATCGGCAATTAATGTGTAATGAAATAAGTTTACAGCCGGGGGTCACATGTCGGTCACATAAAGTCCATAACTGGTCCAACTTTTACGACATATCTTTTACCAAAACTAACTAATGTAAATACTAACAATAAACTAAACTATAAAACTAATCTCAATAAAGAGTATTGTATTGTATAGTAATGTGACTAGGTACACATTTTAATATTATAATAAGATTAGAATAAAGATCCGGAATCCGGAAGAATGTATAATTTCCGGATCTAAGTATCTACATATTAAATTGCAGCTCACCCACAAAATCTAATTAAAATATAGATAATAATATTTTGTCGCTCGATACTCTGAGTTTTTCATAATATTGTATATTTTAGTAGTGGTAGGCCTCTTTTGAAGGGGGCCGTCTGGGGAAGTACCACACCTTTGCCAGATTCATCTGCCAAGCAGTAATGTGCAAACATTACTGTGTTTCGGTCTGATGGGCAATGTTACCAGCGAAATTACTGGGCATTACGAGTTTCAACAACGAATATCTTAGGGTGATAGGCGCAGTGCAGTGCTGCGCAGAATTTTGAATATTAAAACACTGGGTGGCACTGTGTCTGATTGAGGCAATCATGATGATCATGATACATAGAGGACAAAGATGCCTGGAAACTTCTGCATAGCCGCCTCGCGGCACCTTTAAAGAAAACGAATGTAACCAAACCAAATATTGTAAAACTATCTGTTGAAAAAATTAAGCCCTACAAGTTTCTTGTGCGTTCTTCTTGAACTGTATTTAATCATCGATTAACAATATCCCTTCAATTGGGGCCACATTGATTGAGGCATTCTTTCAACTGATTCCGTAACGAATTCCGGTACACTACCGACCGTACGTACACATGGTGCAGCTTACCGCCGCCAAATTAATCCGCAATTAGCTTCATTGCTTCATCATAGGAGACAGAATTAGTGCAGCTCTGTAACCCCTCATTCCACCGCTTCCCTGTGTAGACACGGACTTGTAGAGGTATCTTTCCGAACGCACGGTAGACTCAGTACTGTTTATCTTTATTGACGTGCAAAAGTGTCAGATTATGACCTATTTGAATAAATCTGTTTGAGTTTGAGTTTGAGTTTGAGTTGAGTTTGATGCTTACCACCAGGCACCTGATTTGCTCGTCTTGTACTCACTATCAAAAAAAATAACAATCTACAAAATAAAATACTAAATTTAAACTTTACTGTAATTGGTTACTCATACGCCAAATAATATAAATAACATTTTACAAACAAACACACATCCAAACTTTTGCATCTACGTGTAAGCTACTAATATAGAGAAGTCTGTAGCTCCTTTTATTTCAATGGGACCCCAGCTCTATTTTACGAAAACTTATAGCATTTCAGGTAATTATTCAATAAAACCGACATGGTGTCTGGTCTATTTGAGTATAATAACGATGGTTTATAGCCACGGCGGTGATGGACCAACTTTCTCGAAGCCTGCAAGCCTTTCAAGGTGAATAGAGCTTGGACTGAATATTCATTGAGCAATTTCATTTGCTTGATTTTCGTCAATGTTTCGGATAGCAAAGTAAAATAAAAAAATTAACTTAACTTTTAAAAAGTATTTAAGGTAACATTCGGCAGCTGACTGCAAATAATGATTACTTTTATAATGGCCAAAAAATATTTATTATTTCACATTTCTGTACTTTCGTTGTGAGAAAATTAATTAAACATGATACTACTTAAGAAAATCTACCATTTTGGAGCCAATTCCTTCTGCATAAAGAGTGCATAAAGACCAAAAATACTGCACAAAAAACGGCTAGCACTGCGTTCGTCAAGGGGACACAACTTAATAGGTGACGAGCTGAAAATTCCTAATGGAAAAAATCAAATAAAACTCTTCGCCTGACCTGGGGATCGAAACTGGGACCTTAAACCCAATAGGTAATTATGCTAATGATAATAGATCTATAAAATATGCAACCGTATTTTTACAATAAATCGTCAACGCGCCTTTATTCAAATGAACCGATTTGTACGCTCGCCACGTACCGGGACGCGTGTTACGGCTTACATTTTCATTACTATAGCTATCTCTAGTTCTCATAAAATAATAATCCTTATAAGCTAATGAAGGTGATTTGCTTAGAAACTGAGGACGTCGGGATGCCCCGACGCTGGCATCCCGACGCTTGGAGTTCTGACGCTTAGCGTCCCGCCTCATGTAATAAGAAGACAAATAGAAGCAGAATTAAGGATGAGTAATAATAATATTAACATAAACATACATTCACGCCTTTTTTCCCGAAGGGGTAGGCAGAGGTGTACCCAGGACTCAGTCTCATAGTAGATACATATGAATAATAATCCCTACTAATATTATAAATGCGAAAGTAACTCTGTCTTTCTGTCTGTTACGCTTTCCCGCTTAAACCTCTAACCGATTTTGATGAAATTTGGCACAGACAATCTTTAGACCCTGAGAAAGGCTACCTAAAAGTACGCAGACAAAGTCGCGGGTACCAGCTAGTGAGTAATAATTATTACTCATAATTATAATTAGTAAGTATGCAAGCTGTAGAAATGATTTCATTTTTTGCAATAAAGGCGCCTAGTTCATATAAAACCACTTCGTTCTTTAAAAATCGTAAAACAATTTTATTCACCACAATCTTTACGACCTTTCTTAACTTAGCCTAAGTGTGCCATTTTTGAAAGGCAGATAATCTATGGGGGTGGTTTATACAATGAGGGGACGATCCATAAACAAGTTTAATTTAAAGAGAGGGCTTAGAGCACGTGGGAGCTTCATCCACCCGTAAGTAAAACATTACTGTCATGTTTGGGCCAGTGTTTTAGTCTAAAGCCCTTTCTCATCCTGTGAGAACCGGCAGAGGGACATTTTCGGAGAGTGGGTATCACAGCGCTCTCCTTTTTTAAATATTCCAACTACTGCGATCACTAAACCGCCTGCCAAGCATGGTGTTTACGGCAAAATCCCCCCATATGAATAGTTCATGGCGTTCTATGGGGGAGGCCAATGTTGTAGTGGTAGGTCTCTTTTGCTGGGGGCCGCCTAGGGGGCCACACCTTTGCCAGTTATCCGCCAAGCAGTAATGTGCAAACATTGCTGTGTTCCGGTCAGAAGGGCAATGCTACCAGCGAAATGACTGGGCATGATGAGTTTCAACAACTAATATCTCAGGGTGACAGGAGCAGTGCAGTGCCGCGTAGAATTTTGAATTTTAAAACACTGGGTGGCACTGTGTCTGATATGGGCCATCATGATGCTTACCATCAGGCACCTGATTTGCTCGTCTTGCCACTCACTATCATGAAAAAAGCTGTGGACGTTTTCTGGCTGATGAAACATTTGACAACACGTTTGAGTTCGAGATTATGAAACGGTTATTCGCAGTACAGTTTTGACGCATTAGCGTTATTCGTACATCCATTTGTCGCGGTCACGTAGAGCACTCGAAGATGTCGGCTTCTAATACCTTTCAAAGTATTGTCTCCATCATGAAGTAAGTAACATTTCGTCCAATATTTCGTTACGTTACAGTAATGTTCTGTTATTATATTATCTGAGCATTGTACAAATGCAGACATGTGTTAGCACACTTTACGAAAAAGCTTGAAAGTACTGAGATTGCCTCGGTGGCGTAGAGGTTACAAGCGCTAAAGCTGATCATGAGGTCCCGGGTTCGCTAGGTCAGGAAAAAGTAACATACAAAACATAAACGATCCCGCCTTTTTCTACAAGGTATAGGCAGAGGTGTTCCCAGGACTAAGAGTCCCATAGTAGGTACATCCACATTTCGCCAGTATGTTATTGGTCACATGTAATAGGGGACTACGGGGCACAGTTACAGAATCCAGGCAGTTATTAAGATAATTCTCTACTGGAAACATCCAATAAATAACACTGCACGACCTGGGGATCGAACACTCGACTCAATCCCATACAAAAGCCGCGCTATAACTACCTACTACACAGACACTGCACACATGGAGTTTTGTACACGCGCACGAGTGTTCGTGAGGTGATTTCCCATAGAAGCGGTGGAGAGCTCAATCTCACTTGCGAAGTGAGGAAGGCCCGATTGGTGGGCGGATGACAGTGTCCATTCTATACGTAGTATTATTATATGTTCTATGCCCTGGACCTCATGGTCAGCAGTCGAGTTTGCGCTCACTACGCCTCTGAGGTAGTCAGTTCTGAACTAAAAGGAAAGAAAGAAAGGAGTGAAGGAAAATATGAAAAAAAAAACGATATTAAATTTTCCCATTAGTTGCCCGGTAGACGGCAATAGAAACGCGGTTCTGGGGACATTTCTGTCTACCCCTTTGAAATGATAGAAAAAACGATATTTATGTTATATCTTGCGTACAAGACTAATGCCGGTAACTATATCTGACCTCGCAGGTGGCCCTCGGCTTCCTCCCAGAGGATACAATAAAGGGAATGGATAGGATAAACGGATTTCTTTTGTTGTGGTGTTGTGTTTTTGTGAAGAGGCCTGTAATGTGTGCCCTTAATTTTTGGAAATATGTTATTATCTTTATGTTTTGTTCCTTGTGTTACTTAGTAGAAAATGTCTACATATTTATTTTTTTTGGCCTCTTTTGCAGGGGCCGCCTGGGGAAGTACCACACCTTTGCCAGTTATTCATCCGCCAAGCAGTAATGTGCAAAAATTACTGTGTTCCGGTATGAAGGGCAATGTTACCAGCGAAATTACTGGGCATGATGAGATTCAACAACTCATATCTCAGGGTGACAGGCGCAGTTCAGTGCCGCGCAGAATTTATAATTTTAAAACACCGGGTGGCACTGTGTCTGATATGGGCAATCATGATGCTTACCATCAGGCACCTGATTTGCTCGTTTAGTCACTCACTATCATAAAAAAAAAATATATTTCAGCACAACGCTAGGACTAACTTAATGCTACGAGTAAAATAGCATTTTCTACCAGTTATCTTGGAACTGGAGAAAATGTTAAATAAACCTACTTCCTACTAACATTATCAATGCGATAGATTGTAGGGATGGATGGATGGATGTTTGTTACTCTTTCACTCCAAAACTACTGTAACGATTGGGCTGAAATTCGGTATGAAGATGGTTAGACCATGAACACGTAGGGTATTTTATATCCCGATGCTATCTAGTTTTAATTATATATAATATAACTGCCTTCCTTGTTGATGTAGAAGGTCGCAAGCGGTTCATCTAAAGGCCTAGGTTCGATTCCCAGAACAGAAATAAAATGTGATTGTTAATTTTCCATAACGACTTTTTTTCCATAACAGCCTGGAGCCTGGATCTGTGCCCGGTTAATAGCAAAAGGGTGACCGCCTATTACATAGGTCCAAATCGAAGTATAACTGGTTACTTTTATGTAAATGCTGAACCCTTCGGGAAAAAGGCGTGATGTCATCGTAAGACTCGCTGTCAAACTCAAACTCAAAAAGATTTATTCAAATAGGTTAATCAGACACTTTGCACGTCAATGAAGATAAACAGTACTGTGCCCCGCGGTGTCACCCGCGTAGTCTTCATTCCCGTGGGAATATTGGGATAAAAAGTACCCTATGTGTTATTCCAGGGTCTAAACTATCCAATACTCAGCTCGGTTCAGTAGTTTTAGCGTGAAAACGCAACAAACATACACACAAAAAGCAGCCACTAGCGATGTCGTTTTTATGTCATCTAGATATCACTGGAGTCGAGTTAGAACTCCCTAGCGTTTTGTTCATCTGTTACAAACGTAACGTTTTTTGCATGTAGTGAGATTAGGAATTTATAATATTAGTAAGATTATGAAGCAAATCTCGCTTTCAAAGCCACTTTCTTTTGCAATGTAATGGGTTGATTATGGTTGATAACGAATCAGGAATAATTGATTGAATTTGACAATAATTTTCGGAACTCCATTGCAAACTCCTAGAACAAGAATATTTAGTTTTTAGTTCTGATTTTTTAGTGTCTAAAACAACATGCACTCCCGCCCGCAAAATTGCATGCGAAGAGGAAATGCTATTAGGTATTAATTTTGTTAGTGACACCATTCATATATCGACATGTGTTTCGCGTCTACACGACGCATCATCAGGAAATAGACTCTGACTCCGCTGTAAGGGCGACAAATGTTAGTACGACGCCGCTCCTCGAGATGTTACCTCGTCTAGTCGCTGAACGCTGGGTCCAGCGTTCAGCGAGAGTCAGAGTCTATTTCCTGATGATCCCTTGATTTTCCGGATTACCCGCCCGCGTGTTGTTTTTGGATTTTGAATCCGGAACTAAAAACTAAATATTCATGTTCCAGAAATTAGAAGATTATGAAGCAAATCCCGCTTTTAAAGCCACTTTCTTTAGCAAATTTGAAAGGTTTCAAGTGCCAGCCAGAGAAATGGTAGGCCCATTTCTCCATCATCTAAGAAATATCTGCCCAAATTTTAACTCCATAAATTTTTTGGTAAAAAATACGCCTTTCGCTATTTAAATTGGGGAAAATGAAACTAATTCACTTATTTGTATTTTTTATTATTTACAAATCTAATCACATCCGTTGTTCATCTAAATATAGTCAAGGATTTTCTAAGGCTTGCGCAGACCACGGGAACACCGCGGGGTACATTTATCCCTCAAATGTCTATCTTTAAACTGTAATATAAACACTGACGTACATTTTGTCTCCGCCCGTCAAGTAAAACATTAGATGCGGTTGTAATCGATGTATATGAGGCACTTAAATGTACGCCGCGGAATTAAATCTGTCGTCTAAACATGCTCTTAAACGAAAATAATTTACATCCTTATATGAGGTGAGCAAAATATTATGATAATATTGTAATTTAATAGGTATATAAACATATTTGTAAAATGGTCATAATTTACTGTTCCTGGTAGAAGGCAATAGGCTCGCCCCCTATTACATGGGACCAATAACATACTGGCGAAATGTGGGTGTACCTACTATGAGACTGAGTCCTGGGTACACCTCTGCCTACCCCTTTGGGGAAAAGGCGTGATTGCATGTTATGTTATGTTTATAAGTTAATAGGATTTCATAGAAAAAACATCATAACATAATCACGCATTTTTCCTGAAGGGGTAGACAGAGGTGTACCCAGGACTCAGTCCCATAGTAGGCACACCTACAACTCACAATAGTGGGCGAGTCTATGGCCAACTACTGGGCACATTTCCAGGCTGTCATAGAGATTCCTAATGGAAAATTTTTAATAACACTGCATGACCTAGGGATCGAACCCGGGACCTCATGATCGGTAGTCGAGCTTACGCCCACTACACCATTTAAGAACATACTGTGGATACTAATCAATTTGAATCAATCAATCAATTTGCATGAACAGTTTTGAGAAATGTAATTTTAATATATATAATAATAAATATGATGTATAAATAATATAATCTAATTTATTATTGGTAACTGGTATCATTTGCAAAGGATGAGATCATTTAAAAAAAAACATCAACTGATATGGTTTAACGATTCATATTTTATTGTTTGTCATAAAAATGTTTTCTACAAAATTGAGATTATTTTGAAGTACACTTACAACTAAACGGTCTCTTCATTATTGAGAGCAAATATCCTTTTTATGGCAACCATTTAAAAAAAGAACCATTTAAAAAAAAATAGTAGGACTCAAGTAAAAATGAGGAATAAAAAGTTAAATTACGAAAAAAGAACAAAAAAACATTTAGATTAAAAACTGAAAAATAGAGACAGAAATAAACCGACGCATCTACGAGAACCCTTTTCGTAGCACCCGCGTAGCAATAAGCTACGAATTTCGTAGCACAGCTGCATTATGTGAAATTTAAGGAATTATAGTTCTTATTCTCAATAATAATAAAGACCAACTACCGAGACCTTGTATATTTACATTTAACAATACATAATATAATACAGGCCGATGGTAACTAACGCTATATATCACTAACTACGTAAAACATACGAAGGCACGTTTTTATAGAATGACCTAAATTTCATTATCCGAGTTTCTAAGAAATTCATTGAGATTACTCTGAAAATTTCCTTTTACAGTATCCGGCAAAATAATGGGCACGTTAGTACAAAGAGGTTTTAAACATTTATTTTACGTTAGATTGAGATAGCGCGGTTTAAAAATAGTTCCCGACGTGCTATTTACTCTGCCAGCCACTGTTTTACTTTTTACAAAAGTCTATTTGGGTTCGGGTAGGTTTCTGATAGGAAAGGTAGATTTCTCGAAAGGGTTTCTATTTAACATTGTCTTTTACCTATACATATTTACATGGAATGACGAGAAGTTTTACATGAGGTCTTCTTTTTTTGGTTAAAATCACAATTACGATACTGAAAATATAATATTTTATTTAAATTATTTATTTTATTTCTTTAATCTAAGCTCCGCTCGTTGCGCCGTCGTCAATACGAAATGTTTATTTTACATTTTATTTCTCAGTCTCGCTCCGTCAAATCGAATTTAAAAAACCGTATATTTATTATTATCAATTTTAATTGACTATTAACCTTTAATTAGAACGAAAACGATATTCCACTAGTCACTACTCCACTCCAATGTCCATGTGTGTTAGAGCGAGACGAGAACAGTGTGACGTCATCCGTGGGTGGGCATATAAAGCCGTGAGTGGGCCGCGAGCGCTCAGAACCGCGGCGCCACCCGCGGCGACGACAGCCGCGGAGAGCGAAGCGGAGAGCGTCGCGACACCTGCAAAAATAATAATGTGTTACTTTGTTATAATACAAAAATAATAATTGAACATACTTAATGTTTTCAAAGGACTTAATTAGCAAAGTGTTAAATCTTTTTATTAAGGTCTTTCTCCAAAGGGTGGTAAGTAAACCTTTCTCTACGTTTGTTATCAGAATTACTCTACAATAGAATGCAGGATTATGTTTAAATTATATCAAAACCCCCCTTTTCTATGGGTAGGTTACCTCGGGCTATGGTTTCAGTCTCTTGAATCCCGCGCCATCGTGTCCTAACTTCAGCTCCTCATAGAGGGTGGGATCCACCTCCCTCTGCGTGGTAGGTCCTGCTTGTAACGTCTCCTGTCTCCAAGCTGTGCTGTTTGATACGCCGTTCACGCCGTTTGTGCCATTGGTTCCATTTGTGCCATTTGCTATTATGCCGTTGCCGTTGGGAACTGTGCCCTGTGAGATAGAGAATAACTGAAGATTTTTCTAGAAGTGAACAACGTTCGCCTGATGTTAAGTGGCACACCAGCATATTATGACAAATGCAGTGCTAACAAGGACCTCTATGCCAAGTCCCATGCAACGCTGTACTATTTCCATCAATTTCCATGGGTACTGTGCATGTGCAAGTGAGGATGACAAGGTTATCCATATTTTCTAAGCGTTTTGGTAAATTGATAAATTAAATTTGATGAAATTTAGACTGATCTCTGGATCTGTAATGGATTAAACTTACATTAATAACTGTATCAGGATTTGGTTCTCGGAGGTAGCTTGGATTTTCGAACGCAACACCTCCCTGTGCTTTTAATCTGAGATTCTGAAACAAATACACTCATTCAAAATCTTCAGGTACCCGACCAGTAGAAGTTAGAAGTCTCCAAAAAAAGGGCAAGGATCAAAGTCTTCTCGTCAGAAGACGAAAAATTCCGTCGAATAGATGCACTGACACTTTCGCCACTAATGGATGGACCAATACGGCCCAAAATTGCCTAGAATTCGTCTAGAAGATTCTTGCCATTCCCAAGGGAAATTTCTTACCTTTCTATGCCTATAGTAAAGTCCAGCAGCTAAAAGTATCGCGGCCACCATTATGACAGCCATGGCTAAGCCCACAGCCGAAGCTGTTCCGTTGCTGGTCACTATTGCTGCAGCAGCACCGTCTTCTTGTCCAGCTGTTGTGAACATTATTGACGAGCTCAGGGATGAGGTTCCTAGTAGAAAAAATTATATTATAAAACTTATTACGTAATATGGAACCACTTACACGCAATGTTTTCTGGTTCCAAACTAGGCAGAGCCTGCTGGTAATCAGTTAGTGTCCTATTAAAGGGTTATTGCACTTACCAGTTAGAACGTTTATTATGGAGTCAACTTTGAAATCATGAGAAATGCTTACTGATCATCAGTACCCCAGACACAGATGAAACAGATTCAAGCGCGCAAATTTTTGACCAACCTGGGGCTGATGGTTTTGGAAACTGGGTCACCACCTAAGCTAATAGGCAACCGATCAGTCAAATATCCTTCCATATCTTCCGTTTGAATAATACGCTATATATGTAATAAGTTACTATTGATCTTCGACAATAACTGGAGTTTGAAACTGTGCCCGGTAGATGGCAATAGGCTCGCCCCCTATTACATGGGACCAATAACATACTGGCAAAATGTGGGTGTATCTACTATGGGACTGAGTCCTGGGTACACATCTGCCTACCCCTTCGGGTAAAAGGCGTGAATGTATGTTATGTTATGTTTATGATCTTCGATTCTCCAAGAAAAAGTCTAGTTTCCAAACCAACAAAATGATTTCACAATGACTCACCAACATCATTAGCAGCCTTAACAACGCATTCATATTTGACATCGTCCTGCAGTCCCGTGAGGACCACGCTGGTCTCGCTTGTGTCCAGCTTCTCAGGAACCTTGGCTCCGTATGCTCGCCAGAATACCCGGTACAGGTAGACCGTTTGTGGGTTCTTGAGAGGAGCGTCCCAGCTGGGATAAAGTTAATCTAGTAAGTTTTTCTGACACAGAAATATGTAATCGAACTTAAGTAATAGAAGACGAAGTTTTGTACTTTCTGTTAATCAGCACTTTTTATACTTTGACTCTCAGAACTTCTGTCCAATAACTACAGCAGTTACGTTATTTATTCATACTAAGGATGTTAGGTAATTTTGATACTGCATTGAGTAACTGAGTCCTCCAGTTACACCTCTGCCTACCCCTTCGGGAAAATTACGTGATTGTATGTTATGTAAATGAGTAATTCTTTTCGTACGTCTAGTTCTGAATCTGAGTTAACATAGGTTCTTATTTCTCATAATATATCTAATGTCCAATAACCCCCAGGATATCAGCTAATCAGCACATCATCATACATTTAAAAAACAGAGAAAGAAAAGTGAATTAGAGCCAATTGATGGATTATTTTTGAAGTTGATTTTTTAGAAGCATATTACAGATGTCATGTCACATTACTGTCCACAACCTACCTCAGCAGCACAGAATGTTTAGTCGGTGCTTGATGAGCCTTCAAGTTCCTCGGAGGTCCAGGCAGCTTAGCTCCAGCGTCGCGGAAGCAAGCTAAAGCTCGTCGCGCGTGCTGCAACGCACAGCTCTTGGAGACTGAGCCACCGCGACAGAGCTCCAAGCAGTTCCGGGGGACACCCCAAGATGCACAGCAGCTGCGGTGATCTAAGGAGACGATAGTTATAGAAGGATAAACACGTTTTGACACGCACGTACGGAGAGGATGACATACAGGAAAAAATAATATAATTGATCGGAGGCGTGTCTCATCATTTAAATTGGTTTCTTCCAGACAATCGGAGAGAAATAAGTTATATGATGCTCGTATACCTAATATTGTAAGTAGGTGGTGGCAGATGACGAAACCAATATAGTTGAGTTTGCCAAGTTTGAAGTTGGACATTGACTGATGAGAGTTAACAATTTCGTCTGTTAGATTGATTGTTGAGATAATCATTATCCTTAGCTTGAAGATTGAAGACGTCAACTGCTGAAGACAATGTCACCAAAACTTTAAATATAACCTAAAAGTTAACGCAGACCTTTATCACGCCACTAATATCGGTATCTTACAGTAGGAGCAAGCTTTTCCTGTCATTTCTTCCTAACCAGGATTGAAGACAACATTTTGAAGACCACCTCGTTAATCCAGTGGTCGCAAGCACTACTGCTGAGCATGAGGATCTGGGTTCGATTCCCAGAGCTAGCCAAAAAGTGTTATTGGTTAATGAATTTCGTCAATAGCAGCCTGGAGTCTGGATTTGTGTCTGTTTGATGGCAAGATAACTGGCGAAGCGTGGTTGTATCTACAATGGAAATGGGTACACCTCTGGCTTACCCAAGGAAACAAGGCTCATCGTCATCATCATCATCTCAGCCATTGGAAGTCCAGTGCTGGACATTAGGCCTCCCCTATAGGTTTGCTAATACTCGCCACGCTTGGAAGACGGGTAGGGGAGCGCAGTTTGATGTTTTCAGACAGAGGAAGCTGTTCGTTCTCTGGATCTAATTTTTTTTATGATTGTGAGTGACATGACGAGCAAATCAGGTGCATGATGATAAGCATCATGATTGCCCATATCAGACACAATGCCACCCAGTGTTTTAAAATTCACGCGGCACTGCAATGCTCCTGCCACCCTGAGATATTAGTTGTTGAATCTCATCATGCCCAGTAATTTCGCTGGTATCCTTAGCCAACTCTTATGGCAACCACGGGTAGAGGATGAGGAACTATTATATAGCTAGTACTGTCTCGGCCTAGACGTAATGATATGAAGACCATTTGGTAATACCTGATCCGTCAGCAGCACACTTCATGAGTTTGTCGAAGTCGTTCATGCACTCGGGCCGGTCCATGATATTGTCCATGTCGAGGTGGAAGCTACATGCGTCGATGCAGTTTTCTGATACGTTCATCTGGGACGGAAATGATGCTTTTATATGAGTATACAAATAATTTTGTAACCACTTATAAAAAACATATGTTAGTTATAATTTTCGCATAGGCTAAAAATCCCCTCCGAAAATCCCCCTCAAATCCCCCGTAAAAATCCCCACTTTTGTTAAAATAAGTAAAAAATCCCCACTGAGGGGATTTTTCGATGGGGATTTTTAGACTATGCCAAAATTATAACGTTACTTTATAAAAAACAACCCTTTTTGGTTTGCCAGGTTTGGTTAAATAAAAAAGGGGTCAAAACTACATAATATACCTACTACTATTCAAAGAGTAAAAATATAAAGTGCTTCAAAACTCTTCTTTTTACGCAATTAGTGGTCGAGCTAACTCAATAAAAAGTCTCAAAAAGCATACAGAAGCAATCAGAAGCATACAGAAAACATGTTTTTCAACAAACACCATGATTAGAGGACGTCACTCCGTGATGCGAGCTATTTACTCATCTAGCACCCTATTCAGAGGTCTTTCCACTTTACGATGTTGATTTAAGGTTAAACGTCACCCATACAAAATGAAAATACACAGATATGAAGAAATAGGGAATAATTTTCGACTCAATTGTTTGTGGTTGGCTCTGGATCTGGCCTTTATTTGCGCGAAAACATAATATTTTGTTAAAGAAAACCTTACAGTTTCTTAGTAGTTATGAAAATTGTAAAAAGTAGTTTTTAGGTTATGTAAATATTTTATTTAAATAACAAAAAAACATAAGGTTTAAGGTACTTGCGCAAATTATGGAAATACTTATGCAGTAAAATGACAATAACTTTTGATTGCGTTAACTTAGGAACATGTTTTTTTACAGCCACAAGGGACCGCAGATCTGAGTAGTTGATATCAATTTCAACTCGATACCTCCCCTCCACACGTTCCCGTCTAAAAGTTTCTTGACAGACGGACGGACAGACAGACAGACGGATGTGGAAGTGGTCCTATAAGGGCTCCTTTTTTCCTTTTGAGGTCCGGAACCCTAAAAATATAGAATAGCTGATACGAAAAGCTACGAATAACTATGTACTTAAGGCAGGACATAATTCCAACAGCTTCCATTTCAATATCATGTATTATATAGTCGTAATAAAGTACGACTATAACTAATATTAGCCTTTATAGATTGTTATTATTTTAGGAACCGATTGGATCGATTTTCTTATCAATGAACCTCTAATAACATTATTGTTTATAATGCAACTAAATTCAATTTAGACTTCGGTTATTGAGAAGTGATTTTCAATTGGGTCAAGACACTTATTGTCTCAGAACTATTTCGATAGCACCCAATATAATACCGAATTGGTAATTGGTATTACTGTTTCAGATATTGGAAATAGATAGATTTATTTGTATAGCCGCATCGTTTTAGTTTCAGATTTTTTTAAAGAAATTCGACTTGCTCTAATTTTGATAAAGTTTCTTAGAATTGAGAATGTGAAATCAAATCTGCCTCCTATAGCCCAGTCTAATTAGGTAAAAAATGGGGTCAACCTCGGAATGTAAGATAATAAGCTGTAAATTGGTATAAACCTTTGTTTTGTCGTTCTAAACGTTGTCTCAAAAGTCACAAGTGCTATCGTGTCCGCGTCTTAAGATATTGAAGGTCAAAGGTTGTAAAAATCGGTTTTTCGTGAATATCTCGCTTTCTATTGCTTAAATGAGATTTGCACCTATTATAAAGTTGTAAAGCATAAAATTTTCTACAACTTTTGTTTGAACTTTTTTTTCATACGATCAACCGTTTTTGCGGTAGACCGCGAAGAGTGCGCCGCGTATATATATGGCCTAATGCAAGGTCAAGCGTGAGTTACGGTTATCAGTACGTTGTATAAAGTTAATTATTTACTAAAAAAATATAATTATAAAAAAATATTTGTATACTAATTATTAATTATTTATATATAATTAAAATAAGTAACTTAATTATATATATTTAACTATATTAATAATTTTGGATTATATATTTTAATTATATTTTTAGTTAAAAAGACAGTAAGGGAATATATTTTATATATATACTAGCTGACCCGGTGAACTCCGTATCACCTTCACCTATCTGGGAATATCTCCTCATGTTTATTATAAGAGCCTGGTACTATATAAAGCTCTTTGCTCTATCAGCTGAGAATATATCTTTATCATTATGAGAGCCTGGTACTATATAAGTTATATCCTCTATCACTATGTGGGAATATCTCCTCATCTTTATGAGAGCCTGGAACTATATAAGTTATTTCCTGTAACACTATGTGAGAATATTTCCTTATCATTATGAGAACCTGGTACTATAAAGGTTATTTCCTGTATCATTATGTGAGAATATCTCCTTATCATCACCACGGTCTAGCAGATATCGTTCTATTTGCCGATGATACGTCATTGATTTTTAAAATTGATAGGAAGGATACTTCACTAGTACATGTTAATAATACTTTAGCAAGTATATCCAGATGGTTCACAGCAAACAATCTGTTATTGAATGCGAAAAAGGCTAAATGTTTGAAATTTTCGTTGCCTAACGTCAGAAGTATAGAACCAATCATAGTTCTTGACGGTGAAAGACTCAATATTGACAATGCAACTTTGTTCCTTGGCATAAAAATAGACTCTAAACTGCAATCATATCACCGAGCTCTCAGGGAAACTAAGCTCTGCAGCTTACGCGGTTTATAAAATTAGGCAACTAACAGATGTAGCCACGGTGAGATTAGTGTACTTTGCATATTTCCATAGCTTGATGTCTTATGGGATTCTGTTGTGGGGGTCAGCCGCAGATATAGAAACTATATTTATACTACAAAAACGTGCGATTTGTGCCATCTATGAGATGCGTCCACGCGAATCCCTGAGGGAATTATTTAAAGAAATAAACATACTGACCCTACCATTCTTATACATTTATGAGAACATCATGTATGTGCGTAAAAATTTACATAAATTCAAATTAAATAGTGACCTTCATAATTTTAATACTAGGAATAAAGACAAAATAGCTGTACCTAGCTTTAGATTATCTAAAACAAATAAAAAGACATTCTTAGGAAATAGTGTACGTTTCTATAATAAAATCCCCAAAGAGATAACTGGGCTCTCAGAGGGTAAATTCAAAACCTATATAAAATCTACTTTACTAAAGAAGGCTTATTATAAAGTCAATCAGTACATAGAGGACAACGATGCTTGGAAACTTCTGCATAGCCGCCTCGCGGCACCTTCAAAGAAAACGAATGTAAGCAAACCAAATATTGTGAAACTATCTGTTGAAAAAATTAAGCCCTACAAGTTTCTTGTGCGTTCTTCTTGTAGAGGTATCTTTCCGAACGCACGGTAGACTCAGTACTGTTTATCTTCATGGACGTACAAAAGTGTCAGATTATGACCTATTTGAATAAAGCTGTTTTGAGTTTGAGTTTGAATTATGAGAGCCTGGTACTATATAGGTGGTTTCCTCTATCACTATGTGGGAATATCTCCTTATCATTATGAGAGCCTGGTACTATATAATTTCTTTCCTAAATCACCATTTGGGAATATCTGTGGGCCTGGTCTTTAAAAGCTCATTTCTCTATTACCAAAAAAGCTCCTTGCTATATCACCCTATGGGAATACCTCCTTATATTTATGTGAGCCTGGTACTATATATGTAAATCTCCGTTGTCTGTGATGTTTTGAGCGATTTTTTTTTATTTATTGACATCAATTTTACCGGGATAAAAAGTATCCTATGTCCGTCTCCTGGTTCTAAGCTACCTCCCCACCAACTTTCAGCCAAATCGGTTCAACCGTTCTTGAGTTATAAGTGGTGTAACTAACACGATTTTCTTTTATATATATAGATTTATTTATCGTTACCGCAAAAACGGTTGATCGTATGAAAAAAAAGTTCAAACAAAAGTTGTAGAGAATTTTATACTCTACAACTTTATAATAGGTGCAAATCTCATTTAAACAATAGAAAGTGAGATATTCAGGAAAAACCGATTTTTACGACCTTTGACCTTCAATATCTTAAGACGCGGACACGATAGCACTTGTGACTTTTGAGACAACATTTAGAACGACAAAACAAAGGTTTATACCAATTTACAGCTTATTATCTTTCATTCCGAGGTGAAACCCCTAAATGACTGGCCTACTAAACCAAACCTACAGAAGACGGCTTGTCTTAACTTTATTATGGAAACCATTTATTTATAGTTCATTCAATTAAATTTTAAGGTTAAACATTTAAAAAAATATTTTAAAAGTGCGTTTATATATTCCCCATACACAAATAAACCTTTCTCTAAAATCACTCCATCCATTTGTGAAAACCGCATCATAATCCGTTGCGTGGTTTAGGAGACGTTAGCTGATTGGCGCAGAAAGCGACTTACTATGTAAGGACATTAAGTTATAATAGAAATTAATAACTGAATTTATATATTAACAATACGTAGAGACGATTTCGCATGAATAACTTTCAACAGTAACTATTAATAATCATAATGAACTCATTCCTTAATCCGAACACAACATAAGTTAACTAACATCGATACAAACCAATCCTAAATCAAACAGATAATATCGGCCGTCTGTCGGTTCACTTTGTACTCGTTCAAGTTAGATTGCCTCTGAATGGGCTGCATTGAAGATAAATGCCAATTCAGAAGTGGGATCGCTTCAAATGATAAGATGACACAAACAATACAGTGAAGCTAATATCAGGACCTCTTAGCAGTTTGATACAATCCTATGGAAAATTTACTAAATCGATGTTGTGTATTCCCCTGTTTCCTGCGAATACAGTAAACCTATTTGATATATTTATATACTAATATTGTAAAGTTGAAGTAAAGTATGTTCCCATCATTTTGTTTTTGTCCGCGCGCGATGAGAATGGGATGCAACCTTTTGGAACTGTGATGTTCCGCCGCCCAGCAGTAACGTCGGTAAAGTCGCGTTGAAGCTTGTGACGTTAGTTGGTTGGTTGATAACATTAGGAGCTTTCAGACGAACGTCGACATAACGTCAACGTCAACGCAACGCTAACCGGCTATAGGGTCGGGTTAGCGGCGCTAATTTGTATGAAAAAGAACAGTAGAATATACACGAAGCAAACATAAAGCTCGCTTAGGCAGCCTTTTGACATGTGTCAATAGGCTGTACAATAGTCTAGCGACTAGCGTGAATAGTCCATTACGTTATGGCGTTCCAAAAACCCTCGATTCTTCGACTCGAATTAGTCATGTGACCAATCTGCTTCGATGGCGTAGTGGTTGTAAGCTCGACTGTCAATCACGAGGTCCAGGGTTCGATCCCCAGGTCAGGCAAAGCGTTGTAAGATTTTCCGTAAGGAATAATCTCAATGACAGCCAAGAGTCTGGAACTGTGCCCGGTAGATGGCAATAAGACTAATTAACAAGACAAATAACATACTGGCAAAATGTGGGTGTACCTACTATGGGACTGAGGCTCGGATACACCTCTACCTACCCCTTCGAGAAAAAGGCGTGATTGTATGTTATGTTAAAAAGAATTTTATTCGCAAAATCACGCGTCTACATGCGTGTGAATCGCCTTAGTTTGTACTATTGACTTATTCCCGTGTTATATGGACACTCGTCGATACTTCCAGTCCTAAATTGTTTGTTAATTTCTGTGACAGAATGCCGACGAAACTTCTTATTTTAGCCCAGAGTCACACCTGCATAATTGAGAACATCGGCTGACAGTGAGTCCGTCTATTTTCATTTGGGCTTACATTTTCGATGCGCTACAGAAATACACCAGGCGACGCGATACAAAAAATGAAACCAAGCTGATGAAAAAAAAAGGCTGTAATATATTTTGACGATTCAGATCTCTATAAATCTATGGCTTGTGCCACCTGTGCAGTAAAATGAACACGTAAGTGTTAATGTATCCATATACATAAGAGGCCAAGGCCTAAATTAATATATTCGGCGTTTACTTCGATATTCCTGTAAAATTTGGAAATATAAAATAGATGAAATTGTCTATGCTCCTATAACAAATATAGACAGTAGAATAAATTACCTCTATAACAGAAGAAAAACGTACATGGCAACGGACGTACTAGTGCAGTTGATTTCGAATAGGTTCGGAAAATTGGATCTGGCGCTCCGCCGGGCGCTGCCGGGGTATACTCGTTTTAATTTAACTTTTAACTAACCTGCGTACAACACTCAGTGACGTTATGATGTGGGTTGGTGGGTCGCAGCCTCACCGACACTGGCCTCAGAGTCTTGCCGAAAGCATTCTCTGCGTGACAGAAGTAGTCCCCTTCGTCTACTTCTGTTATCTTCTTTATTATTAGACGCATTGTGTACTTGGTTTGATCCTGACGTAAAAAAAATACAATAATATTATTAAAGCTTTTGTCAGAGAGCTTGAACGTAAATCGTCCTACTCAGAGAGTTATCGAGGCGCCTAGTTGAAACCACAGGTGACCAAAAAGTTGGCTACTACCTTGGCCAACGTATAAGTTTGGCCATACAGAGAGTTAATAATATAGCCAGCTTTTTGTGCACCTGCAGGAGGCGACCTTAATGATATTTTTATATATAATTTAAGTTAGTTAATAATAAAAGTTAGTATAAATTAAATAATAAAAGTTAGTAAAAAAGAGATATAAATGTTGTGTAAATAGTTTAAGATTTATCATTATGTATTGAAATAAAATAGACGTATATTATTATGATTTATTAGGTATTATGGTAGGCTGTATCATGTCCTACTTTTTAGTTTCTCTCAATATTATATATAAAACAATGTTTTTAATACACAAATTAATATTGTTATTATGGACTGACATACCTATATATTATATATAAAAATATTAGATAAAAATAATATATTTAAAATAGTATTATTAAATCAAATAAAGTTTATTAAAAATTAAAACAAAATATATTTATTGTTTTTGATAAAAAATAAAATAAAAGGCATTGTGTTCATAGCCGCGCTACTGTGCGGTAATAAAATAACGCAAATACAAGTGCGTAATAAACTTCACTGTGAACCTAAAAGAGTTGCCATAAAATTTATAATAATATTTTATATTTTTATAGACTGTGCGGTCTATGTCTAATCGCTTGATATACAATCTGGAATGAGAAGAAAAATTTCAGATTGTATTTATAATAATAGTTTTTCAAGTTATAATAAATGACTTCTGTGTTATTTAAGAAATATACTAAGATCATGAATCCCTTACCTCAGGATCAGAAACAAGTTGTATAGTGTAGTTAGGGCCGTCGATGACCGGCGTCCGTCCATTAGGGTCCCTCCAGAAAGCAACCATCGGTTTGGGAAGTGCTTCGACTCTACATTCTAATATGACTGAATCTCCGGCCGCTGCCATCGTGATGCCTGATGCTTGGATTTTAGGCTCATCTATTGTAAAAATATATATTACCACTTAAAAATAGAGTCAGTAGTGCGATCAATAAACATATTTTGTCGTTTCATTATCATCATCTCGGCCGTTGGTAGGTGAACATAGGCCTCCTCCATAAAGGGGGGTTTTGCCAATACTCGACACGCTTGGCAGGCGGGTTGTCGAGCGCAGTTCGATGTTTTTATACAGATGACGCTGCTGCCTCCTCTGGATCTGTTAACCCATAGCCGGCTCTTACGGCAACCACGGGTAGAGAGGGTGGAGCACTATTCTAAAACCGGTAACTCCACGGCGGTTTTGTCGTTTACATTAACTTATTTCGGAAGTACTCCTTGTATGGGACAAAGCCGAATTCCGATATTATTTTCCACATATTCTCATTCAGAAAATGCCAAATATTTTGGAATAAGCAATGATAGCCGCCTATTACATTTATTCTTCGTTTTTACCATAAAACATACCATATCATGGTTACAAATCAGGGAAATGATGTTGACTAATCAATATTGGGTGTTAACATGTTCATTGCTGCGCTAAGATTGGCAACAGATACGCCGGACTGATCGTTTTTTTGGCATTGGCAAGTGTTTGGTAAAGCACGTAGGATTTTAGGTGGCAATTAATATGTAAAGTTAGTGTTTTTTTACAAAAACATCTGTATAAATATTGCTTCTTTTCTGAGTTTTCATGTTTAACTTGTGTAAGCCCAGCGGCCTTGTCAAGGCGTCAAGGGCGTTAAATTTTTGATATAAAATGTTATTCTAGCATTAAGTTAGTCCTAGCGTTGTGCTGAATTAAATAAATACTTAAATGCAACATGGTAAATTTATAAACTTACGTAATGCATCGCCAGAATACTCTGGATTGTTTTCAGTCTGCCATGTTCTTCACTTCCTTATGAATATTCCACCGAATCACTGAAGGCTATACAACAAAGTAGATAATGAACTTACGTGAAATGTTAATCTTCCTGGAAGCCTGCATGGGTGTGCCGTATCCATTGTCAGCATAGCATGAGATCTGGTCCATATCTCGCGTCACGTTGTGTATCACCGTCACCATGTGCCGTGTCACTTCTTGTCGCACCAGCCGCCCTAGGGACGAGAAGAACACGTGACGTTTACTGTGTCGTGGGTTAATGCGTGGAGTAGTGGATATTGCAGCGCAAAGTGACATAGCGGCATTGAAAGTGTTAACATTTTGTCATGATGATAGTAATATGATGATTATAAAGAATTTTGGGACGAGATAAAATTTTCATTAAGGCAAATGTAGCCTAAGTTGATATTATACAAACATAACAAAACATACAATCACGCTTTTTTCCCGAAGGGGCAGGCAGGGGTGTCCCCAGGACACAGTCCCATAGTAGGCACACCCACATTTCGATAATAGGGTGCTAACCTATTGCCATCTACCGCACTGTTCCAGACTCCAGGCAGTGATTGATAAAATCCCTAACAGAAAAATCCAATATTTAACACTTTGCCTGACCTGGGGATTGAACCCGGGACCAGAAAGTAATATATGCGTATGCATTGATTTAAAGAAAATGGTGAGATAGGGTACGTCCTCCCAGCGCTTATTCAACAACTGGCACGTGCTATTTTCTCAGTGTGCAGTTTGCACAGTGCAATATAATGAACAACAAAGATAGAAAGACGTAACTAAGACAGAAATGCGACCGAAACAACAATATTAGTCGCTAGTACGACCTTACTTTAGTGGACCTAATGGGACCTAATTTGAGCTTACCATTTTCGAGAAGCCAGTACCTCATCTTTCCTTTAAATCAATGTGTATATGTTAAATATTGCGTTACATTTATGACTGCAAATTGGCGTCAATATAACAATTTTTAATAAGAAAACGTAATTGTATCTAATTGGTATCGTCCGAACTATTGTAAAAACCCTGCTTCTAATTAAATGTAAAAGAAAAAGAGAACTAAAAAAGATTTACGCACAAATTGTCTAATCAACTAAATATGCTAGACGAGAAGAAGACTGGCATATTTCGCAGATAATAGGAATTCAGAGAAATTCAATTAGGTACGAATAGGTTTGTATCAATAGGTATAATACGCTTTGTTCCATTCGAAGTTATCGAGGGGCTGAGTGAAACTGGAGTGAAATGTAAGTCGACCTCTATTGCCTATCATCCTAGCTTAAGACCGACCCGACCGGCTAGACTTTCTTTAAACCTAAAGGTTTGGTTACATTCTGAGATACCCCGGCGCTCAGAGTTTCGACTCCAAACGGTTCAAATAATATTACGCTATGGACTCCCTCAAGATAGTCTAAGTTAGTCCAATAAAAGCGCCTAATAATGCAATTAATTATGTAAAAAAAGGTCCAAACGCTCCTGTTTGGAGATGTTTTGATGTACAATAAAAAATAAAAACGGTTCAAATATGTAACCGCTACCGAGGTTTGCCTTGGGTTCGCGCGTTTCACGAACGCGCACTGACGGTGCGGCGCAGTAGATTTTCAAAAATTAGTACTCGATTGTGTTTGATTTGCATTTCAGTCGCGTATACGAGCAGCATTTGCGTGTAGTCTGCGAAGATGATAAACGCATTTTTCTGAGGCTCTAAACATTACTAAAAGCGATTTCTTAAAAAAATGATTTTTAGTTAATGAATATACTCGTAACTTTGTGTTAAGTATATTATTAAGTTTGCGTGTGTGTATGTTTGTTAACACGTCACGTCAAAACTACCGCACCGATTGAGATGAAATTTGGTATATAGATAGTTCTACATACATTCACGCCTTTTTCCCGAAGGGGTAGGCAGAGGTGTACCCAGGACTCAGTCCCATAGTAGATACACCCACATTTCGCCAGTATGTTATTGGTCCCATGTAATAGGGGGCGAGCCTATTGCCATATACCGGGCACAGTTCCAGACTCCGGGCAGCTATTGAGATAATTCCTAATGGAAAAATCCAATATTTAACACTGCCTGACCTGGGGAT
Source organism: Hemistola chrysoprasaria (assembly GCA_947063395.1). NCBI lineage: Eukaryota > Metazoa > Arthropoda > Insecta > Lepidoptera > Geometridae > Hemistola > Hemistola chrysoprasaria. Next base: position 1,391,848 of record OX346724.1, read on the forward strand.
CGAACCCGGGACCTCTAATTGGCAGTCGAGCATGCGCCCACTACGCCACCGAGGTAGATAGTTCTATATAGTAGGTAGTTATTACATAGGTTACTCCTAGGGTACTTTCCTGAGTAGTTTCCTAAACGCTACAAGTTCGCCCACGCCCTAAGGACTAAAATACGAAATTCTAAGTGAACAGATGATAATAATAGTAGAACGGCGAAGAATAGAAATAAACCAGTCGAGACGAAGGATTATTGCAGATTTACTTAACATTACGAGGGGTTGTTTTACAATTATTTCTTATATTAATTTTCAACGCAATGTTTATATAAGTTTAAATAAATTTGGGGTTTAATAAACTTATAGTACTGAAGTGAAATATTACGTATATAATAATTAAACTCTGTTTTTAATAGGAAAGCGGACAGCAGTTTGACACAATGCTATGGAAAATTTACACAAAATTAACATAGCTTACTTCATCTTCAAAATATCTGGATATAAATATATCAAAAAGATTTTCTATATTCGGAGGAAACACGTGAATACAAAACATCGATTTGATAATATTTTCATAGGATTTTGTGTTAAATTCGTAAAAGGCCGCGCACGCTCTAGTATGACAGAGAAACGTTGAAAATAATCGCGATAGTGAAGTACAATACTAATGTATTCGATAAATGTCGCGATTATTTCCAACGATAACACATTCGAAACTGGAACTGTGCCTGGTAGATGGCAATAGGCTCGCCCCCTATTACATGGGACCAATAACATACCGGCGAAATGTGGGTGTATCTACTATGGGACTGAGTCCTGGGTATATACACCTCTGCCTACCCCTTCGGGAAAAAAGGCGTGAATGTATGTTTTTTTTATGATAACACATTATATTTCAAAGAAATATCGAATGTGTTTTACGCAGAGCTTATTACACCGCCCTTATGGGGCCTGTAGTGGACTTCATAAGGCTAATAAATATAGAATAAAATTAAATTGTTAGAGTTTTCACAGAAGCGTTGGTCCGCAACCTATCTAGAGAAGGAAAACTCGAACAAACCTGGAGGAGGGACTACGTCAGGCACGAGTAGGGTACAATCTGAAATAAGTGGCAGTCTCCTGCGACCGAACCGGCGTCGCACGTTTCGACATGTTGTTCTCGGGTCCTGCGGATTCAGCCAGTGAGGTCGAGAGGGTGGTGTAGGCTCTGGACAAACCTATCTTTGTTTCCTGTTTCCTTAAGTCATCCCACATTGACTGTGGAGAGTGATCTAAATACTCTAAGACTTCATGTTCAAATCGTCTGCCAAAGACCTACGGGTAAGTACCTACTCGCACATTCTTAAACGTAACAAAATGAATGGAACAGCGGAATTCGTGCTTTCAAAGTTTGATCCAAAGAAAGTTGTTACAAATGCAAAGTACTCTTTAGAAGTACGTATACCTATTACTGTTTAAAAATTATGTGTAAAAGTGATTTTTTAATCTTTTTTTATACAAAGAAGTTTGGTGACCAAGTGACTAATTAAAAGTGTTTTGACTAAAAGGGTTCACTTACCAGAGATGTACAATGATATGGTAGGCGTAGGAGTTCCCATAGCGATACATAGAATGGTCATACTCGAGCCTTCTACCACCAGGTTCACGGGATTCACTGTAGGCGGCTGTGAAATAAACAACACCCTGTAGAATACAGTCACAATGCTATGGAACACCTGGGTGCTACCATGTTTCAGCACGTTTAACTGTAGGTCCCGTCCGTTTCCTATAAGATATGTAGAGGGCAGTCAAAGGCCTTGTAGGAATCTTGGCGACCTGAAACTCTGACAATATGGGTTGTCCACATTATGCCCACCCATCTGCACTGACTCGAGCAGTGTAATTAGGTAAACTCGTTCTATTGGATTTTATAAATTAAAATGATTATAGGTTCCTAACATTTAAGGCCTAGCGCGCACTGCTTTGCGTTTATTCTACCGTACGGCCTTTGAGACTTTATTTTGACGCAATTCGCGCACTTCTGTGACACTCCATACTTCACAGATTATGCTTGTGGTTAACGCAACGCAACGCAAGGAAGTGGGCGCCAGTTTTTTAGACTAAGCGGTCTATTCGCTTGAAATACAATATGAATATGGGAAGAATATATGTTATATATAAGAATATATCCTACAAACGTTAAGTAGGTGGTATAGAAAAGTTTCGCCGATGAATTAGTACCTCCACAGTAGCTCAAACTGTAGAGTGCCCACCACGCCGATTGGTGCGGAAGATACAGGTTCAAATTCCGCCCGTGGGTGAATTTTTTCTTGTCATATTCATTATTGTATGATTCGTTCGATTTATGTTCACCAAAATTAAATTTAAATATACTTTTTGATATCGCACTTATGCCATTTCATTTCAATCAATTGAAATCTCAACAGTTCTTTAATCAGCGAAAATTCTCCGTGAAAATCTTGGGCATATTTAAATTGGATCTTATAGACTTTTTATCTTCGCCGTAGATGTATTCATTGAAAAATAACCTCTTTTACAGTTCATTAAGGTTCACTTCTCCTTGGAAAGTTATTGACTTCAAAAGGCACATTTACATATTTTGATGGAACACCAGATGAAGTAAAAGAACTTTGAGAATGCGAGTTATTGGAATCGAGATGTAGGTACTTTAATATTTTTGAAAATTTTATACCTTATTTTTAGTCTGTATAAAATCTAGACTCTAGACAGTTTTGATGGTTTTATAACATAACATAACATAACATACATTCACGCCTTTTTCCCGAAGGGGTAGGCAGAGGTGTACCCAGGACTCAGTCCCATAGTAGATACACCCACATTTCGCCAGTATGTTATTGGTCCCATGTAATAGGGGGCGAGCCTATTGCCATATACCGGGCACAGTTCCAGACTCCAGGCAGCTATTGAGATAATTCCTAATGGAAAAATCCAGTATTTAACACTATGCCTGACCTGGGGATCGAACCCGGGACCTTTTGATTGGCAGTCGAGCATGCGCCCACTACGCCACCGAGGCAGTCTTGGTCTTGATGGTTTTATTATGTATCTATTTACCTCTAACTACTTACTGAGATGACATAAATGAAATCGAAAATTCTTAGATTCAGCTTCATTAGAAAATTACGAAAAATTATTATAAAAATATCTACGGATTAATCAACGAGCTATTTATTGGCGAAAAAATTATGATTCTCCATTAAAAAAAATTGTTATAGGATTAATCTTAAGTTATAAATGAAATCCTTTTAGACAAAACAATAATATAATAATAATAATAATATTTTTTTATTCAATTTCATTTATTCAGACTCAATTGATATAATACAATATCAAATTAACTGAACCTGGATCACTTTTTGCATTGACATAATATCAAACTTAAAACAACCTAATTGACGTCGAAGTTACCAACACTTATTTCTATTTAACATAACAAAATAACATACATTCACGCCTTTTTCCCGAAGGGGTAGGCAGAGGTGTACCCAGGACTCAGTCCCATAGTAAATACACCCACATTTCGCCAGTATGTTATTGGTCCCATGTAACAGGGGGCGAGCCTATTGCCATCTACCGGGCACAGTTCCAGACTTCAGGCAGTTATTGAGATAATTCCTTATGGAAAAATCTAATATTTAACACTTTGCCTGACCTGGGGATCGAACCCGGGACCTCTTGATTGGCAGTCATATAGTCGTGTAGTTGATATTTCTATTTACTTATGCGTAACTTGGTTATAGTCTCATAAAGTGTAATTATTTGTTCTGTTATACCTGGTTAAATAAATAATACATACATACGCCAAAAGTGGGACACACAGAATGATACGTTAAAATAATATTTTCCAATAATAAATATTAATCATCATCATCTCATCCTTTGGAAGCCCACTGCTGGACATATACCTTCCCCATAAAGGGGATTTTGCCAGTACTTGGCAGGTGTGAGTTGGAGAGGTTTTACGTAGAGGACGCTGCTGCCCGTCTTCTATATCTGATAACTATATAATTGATAGGTTACTCAATGTTATTAAAAAATATTGATAAAAATTAAATCAATAAGTAAAATTGATTTCTAACCTCAACGTAAGCTGGATAGGCCGGGTCAGTCCATGCCAACAAAGTCTCTGAGGCCTGTGAATCACCGGCCGCTGCGTGCGCCTTCACCCAGATCACGTACTGACTGTTTGGAGACAACTTCTCTAGCGTGTAACCAGGCACTGATGTTGTAAAGTTCGTTATATTCCCTTGTGATAGCTGAGTCGGGGATTTGTAGAACAGCCTGTATATGGAAGATATGAAATAAAAATAATAAAAATGCACAGGAAGCTATTAGGACTCATATAAATCCTACCAATTTATAAAACAAAAAAATGTGGGCCCAAGTATGCTTCCTTGTAGTACACCAATTGCTAAGGTAGTAAAATATTTGTTTACAAAACCATTTTTCAATATTTTTCTTTTGAGAAAGTCAATTGAATTATAACTTAAATTTCCCTATTCAAAATCCAAACTGTGTCAGTTACAAAACAAAGAATTTTACTTTTAAGGGCTCTAAAGCTTTAGTCTTTTCAAAATACTTACGTGTAGGAGATTTTTTCATCGGGTTGCGAGAATTGCGGTGGCTGCCAAGTGAGGGTTAGCCAGGTGGCCGAGTGAGATGACACGGACAGGGAGTGAGGAGGCGATGGTATACCTGATACTTCTTTTTCATCTGTGAAATAATAATATTATTAAAACTTTTGACCTTGCTTATTTTTAGACTATTTTACTTTGAATAGTAAAAAGAAGGGCTATGACTCTCTAAAGGTTGACCTTGCCTCGAGACCAGAGCTCAAACCTAGACGCGGACTTCAATGGCGCAGCATCAGCTAGAGGCAGCGCCTCGGCCTCAAATAAATACTTGGTTTTATTGTTATTATTACCAATCTACAAATTACAGAACGAAGTATTACAGTAACCTCAAATTATTGGACCTAGGAGATAAAAGTACATTAGTTATGACTCAGAAACAATTCCGAGACATATCATAATATATTAAAATTATGATTTATTATAATACAATCTTCAATTTTATATAGGTACAATAGCATTTCGCGTTCACTTTGTTCTACGAGTAATTCAATTTACTTTCCTAATAAAATGTTTACCTACAGATTCATTTCTCAATTGTAAACGTTGTGGTAGAGTATGCGTTTGTTTAATGCAGCGCTGCTTACAGAACTGGCTGAACGCCAATTCATCTCTTAGTCACATAATGTTAAAGTAATAGCTGAAAACGGATTTCTGTTTGGGAATAAGTTGCTATTTCATGCCATTACCAAACCGAATTTCGTAAAGGTAGCCGTATTTATTACTCTGGGAAACCTTTTACGTAAACGACCTGATTTACATAATAGTATTCATATAACCTACTTTTCTAGACTTTAATACGAACGGTTAAGTGTTATATTAACCAAAACGAATGTATTGTGTTAAAATTTTATTTCAATACGTATACGTTTTCCCCATTATATTCCTAGAGTCAACAATAAGTTAATCAATGTAAGAGTTTTCAGATCAGCAAGACATGGACAGATAGATTATAATGTATACATACAATATATGCCTATAAATAATAATAATATGGGACAACTTCCACACACGGTCATCATATCCCAAACTAGGCAGAGCCTGTACTATGGTAACCAGAAGACTGATATACATACTTATATAAGCTTATAACACCCAGACACAGATCAAGCACACATGTTCATGCACACAAATGTTTTGACCTGGCCGGGGATCGAACCCGGGGCCTGCGGCACTGAAAGCAGGGTTACTGCAATCTGAGCCAACGAGGTGTCGAGGCTATGTCTATATTATGATAACTATCTTTAGGATATTTAGGTAATTTATGTATTTTTCTCTCTTTTTATTAGCTCGAAGTTTGACGGATTGGTTTTTATGTTGTAATCTCAACTTAGTATAGTTTCAAATAAAATAAAATGACTATCACTACTATTATACACATCTACATTATATTGTCGCCTCTGTTCGCGATAATCTACTTGATGAATTGAATACCACAGTTTCATACTGTTCTAATTGACAATATTTTTGTGCAAATTGGCTGAAATAATAATATTTATGACGATGAATATCGAATAGGAGGTCGGTCGGTCGATTGCGTATATCAAAGTCATATGAAATGTATTTTTTAAACCACTGACTTTCCAGTATCTGTAATTACTGTATAGTTTGGTTACATTGCAAATGCCCAACAGGGTTCTTAGTTAATCATAAGTTTTAAGATAGTTGCCGACCATCTGTAACGTGTAATATTAACTAAGAAATGCAAATAAAGTATTGAGTATTGAGTATTGAGTCCGGAGAAGACTACTCTGATAACATAAGGAAGCCAATTGTTACGCGTTTTTAAGTTTAAATTTGATTTTTCCTATTTTCTTTATTGTTGTATTACGTGTTGTCTTTTCTTATTGCCGAATTATTCCTCTATAAAAATTTACTTGACTATTATTATAGCCTGCTGCTACAAAGCCAAGTGGGGTTGCTAGCATCAAAATTAAACTTCAGCTAAATAATTTATCCTAAAATCTCTATTGTAAATGAGCAACGTGTTACAAATACTTGTTTTAGAAGTTTGTCTGAACAGTTTAGCATAATATGCTAATATACACGTGAAAAGTTTCCACCTCCCATGTTACGTTAGTTACCTATGCATTTTCATGAATTCCACGAAAATTAATGCTTATTTACTTTGAAACGTTAAACATTATTTGCTGTGATCATAAAGTCCGGTGCACATTATTCCGACTGAATTGTTGGTAAACATTAATAATTCAAACTAATGAGAGTTATAATATTGATTTAGAAGTGCTATTTAAGCTTTATAACATAACATAACATACATTCACGCCTTTTTCCCGAAGGGGTAGGCAGAGGTGTACCCAGGACTCAGTCCCATAGTAGGTACACCCACATTTCGCCAGTATGTTATTGGTCCCATGTAATAGGGGGCGAGCCTATTGCCATCTACCGGGCACAGTTCCAGACTCCAGGCAGTTATTGAGATAATTCCTAATGGAAAAAAATCCAATATTAACACTATGCCTGACCTGGGGATCGAACCCGGGACCTCTTGATTGGCAGTCGAGCATGCGTCCTCTATACCACCGAGGCAGTCAAGTATACCTATTTGTTTTCTTCATGTTTGTACAGACTTATTACATGGGACCAATAACATACTGGCGAAATGTGAGTGTACCTACTATGGGACTGAGTTCTGGGTACACCTTTGCCTACACGTGAAAAAGGTGTGATTGTATGTAATGTTATGTACAGACTTACCCTCAGTAACATTAAACAGGAGCATGCTGGATGGCAACGAAGCCCCGTGTTCGTTGGTAGCCACAACAAACACGTGGTACGTGCTGTTTGGTTCCAAGAGATCGATGTGGGCCATTGTGTCTGTCACGTTCATTCTCTATAGAAACAGAAGAGTAAGAATAATTAATACTTGCAATTGTTAAATATGGGAGTTTTATATCAAAACTTTGACGCCCTTTTTGGACCCCTTCCAATGTGTATTTTAAAAGATCCTTTCTTAGCACACGTCCAGACAACAAAAATAAGCTACATTCTCAATTGCAAGTCTCTAGGATCAGAGTTTGGGCTCTGCGTTGCATGTCAGTCAGTGAGTCGTTTAGGATTTTATATTCAAATTCTAAGGGGTCCAAAAACGGCCTCAAAGTAACTACCATATTTCATAATTGCGTGCGGGCAAAGCCGCTGGGCTTACATTAGTTTACCAATCTTTTTTTATATGATATTGAGTGACAAAACGAGCAAGGAGTCAAAGAGTGACAAAAGGTGCCTGATGGTAAGCATCATGATTGCCCATATCAGACACTGTGCCACCCAGTGCTTTAAAATTTAAAATCTGCGGGGCACTGCACTGCGCCTGTCACCCTTAGATATTAGCTGTTGAATCTCGTCATGCCCAGTAATTTATGCCCATTACTGCTTGGCGGATGAATAACTTGCAAAGGTGTGGTACTTCCCCAGGCGGCCCATTGCTAAAGAGGCCTACCGCTAGAAAACATAACAACTAATGCCCGGTTCCTATATTCAACGGACCGTCATAGTATAAGAGCAACGACTCGTTTTTGTCTACCAATAACGAGTAGTTTCATACCGTTTCACAAAGTTTTTAACTCTCCTACCAGCAACGAAAAACAACTCGTTGACTTATAACCTATGGTTCTTTTTGCGTTTCGTTATTGCATTAAAATTCGATTTGTGGATTTTACAATACGGTGTTTTCATAAAATAATAATACGTTATAATTTAAATAAAATTAATTTAAAATGGTTTTATATTCAAAAAGTTTGACAGTTTGAAAAAAGTTATAGAAACACCACAGAGTGTCATTTCCATACAAAGCTGTTACGGAGCGTTAAAGGTAACTTTACATCCGTTAGTAACAAACTGTTGGTAGTTCAACCTACGAGACGTTTGTTATAGAAACGGTTTGCACTTACGCCTGGTAGCATATTTAACTGTCCGTAGGTAAAACGAATCGTTTCATGTTTATAGGAACCGGGCATAAGCATATAAAAGATTTGTGGTCACTGATTAACGCAATAACTCACATTATAAGTATTCTGCATAGTGTTATAGCTGTAAGGTTGCGTGTTGTTGTCGATCTTCTGCCAGTGCAGAGTGTAGGCGGTCGCGTTGGCGCCGTCCTGTGGGGGGACCCAGTCCAGGTATACCTTGTCTGTCGCTACTACAGCGTGGAGCTCGCGCGGGGGCCCGGGGAGGAGCCCTGTGCCTGGGGGGAGATAACATTGAGATTATATATTGTTATTATAATTTTTTTTATTTTTTTATGATAGTGATTGACAAGACGAGCAAATCCGGTGCCTGATGGTAAGCATCATGATTGCCCATATCAGACACAGTGCCACCCAGTGTTTTATAATTTCTACGCGGCACTGCACTGTGCCTGTCACCCTGAGATATGAGTTGTTGAATCTCATCATGCCCAGTAATTTCGCTGGTAACATTGCCCTTCATGCCGGAACACAGTAATGTTTGGACATTACTGCTTGGCGGATGAATAACTGGCAAAGGTGTGGTACTTCCCCAGGCGGCCTCCTGCAAAGAGGCCTACCACTACAAATATCTCAAACTCAAAAAGATTTATTCAAATAGCTCTGACACTTTTGCACGTCAATGAAGATAAACAGTAATGAGTCTACCGTGCGTCCGGAAAGATACCTCTACAAGAAGAACGAACAAGAAACTTATGGGGCTTAATTTTTTCAACATTATCCTAATCCTAATCCTAATCCTAATCCTAATATATATATATATACTATTATAAAGGCGAAAGTTTGTAAGTATGGATGTATGTATGGATGTTTGTTACTCTTTCACGCCAAAACTTCTGAACCGATTGGGCTGAAATTTGGTACGTAAGTAGCTTAGACCCTGGAATAACACATAGGGTACTTTTTATCCCGATATTCCCACGGGAACGAAGACTACGCGGGTGAAACCGCGGGTCACAGCTAGTATAATATAGTTTCACAATATTTGGTTTGGTTAAATTCGTTTTCTTTGAAGGTGCCGCGAGGCGGCTATGCTGAAGTTTCCAGGCATCTTTGTCCTCTATGTACTGGTTGACTTTATAATAAGCCTTCTTTAATAAAGTAGATTTTATATAGGTTTTGAATTTACCCTCTGAGAGCCCAGTTATCTCTTTTGGGATTTTATTATAGAAACGTACACTATTTCCTAAGAATGTCTTTTTATTTGTTTTGGATAATCTAAAGCTAGGTACAGATATTTTGTCTTTATTCCTAGTATTAAATTAATCTATACTAATATTATAAAGAGAGAAACTTTGTTTTTTTGTTTTTTTGATTTTTTGTTTTTTTGTTTTTTTGTTTGTAACGAATAGGCTCCGAAACTACTGGACCGATTTTAAAAATTCTTTCACTTATGGATAGCTTAATTCAGTTTGAGTGACATAGGCTACATGAGATTTTGAAAAAAAAAATAGGTTTCCGTAAGAAAACTGCAATATTGTGAACCAAGGTGTCACATAATATAATTACCATATTCATAAATTTGCGTGCGCTGTGAAATCCATTGATGGTAGAATAATATAATGTACTAGGGGTTTGTAGTACTTATCAATATCTACAAAATAGTCCACGGAAATTTTATCCATCTATTTTGGTTTAGTCACAATAATCGAAACAGACATTATATGCATGCGCTGTGAAAAGTATTGGTGGTAGAATAAAGTAATGTACTAGGGGTTTGTAGTAATTATCAATGCCTACAAAACAGTGTACATAGATTATATCCATCTTTTTTGGTTTAGTAAAAATAATCGAAGCAGTGATTAATTTTCATGCGGTGTGAAAACTATTGGTGGTAGAGTAAAGAAATGTACTAGGGGTTTGTAGAACTTATCAATACCTACAAAACAGTATACATAGATTATATCCATCTTTTTTGGTTTAGTCACAATAATCTAAGCAATGATTATTTTTCATGTGGTGTGAAAACTATCGGTGGTAGATAAAAGTAATGCACTTAGAGGTTTGTAGTAATTATCAATATCTACAAAACAGTATACATGGATTATATCCATCTTTTTTGGTTTAGTCACAATAATCGAAGCAGTGATTATTTTTCATGCGGTGTGAAAACTATTGGTGGTAGAGTAAAGTAATGTACTAGGGGTTTGTAGTACTTATCAATATCTTCAAAATAGCACACGATAAATTTATACATGTGTTAAGGTTTGGTCATTGTAACATAAATAGTAATTAATTTGCGTGCGCTGCGTAAACAATTAGGGTTATATCTATTAAAATACAATGTATCACGAATTTACTCCTGTTAAACGTTCACTATACCTACTTCTGCTACCGTGCGAAGCCGGGGCGGGCCGCTAGTATTTTATATTTTTATAGACTTTATAGGTATGAGGGGTCTATTCGCGTGACGCCCCTTCCTTTAGGCGTTAGGTAGATGAGGTAGAAAAGTATCGCCGATGACTACTCCACGGTATCTCAACTGGCAGAGTGCCGATCTTGTGCAATGGTGCGGAGGGTGCGTGATTCAAATCCCGCCCGTGCGCGGAATTTTTTTCCCAAAATATTATTTCTCTATATTGGGCACTTGCGTTTGAGACTAAAGACGAACCTTCCTCGAAGCACTGCACGATGTTCCCGATGTAAGGCACGCAGGAGTTGACTCCGCCGGAGCCGGCGCCGGCGCACACCCCGCGACACGTGGCCGGCACGCCGCGCCGCAAACAACACGACTCGTGGTTACGACCTTAACGACATTATCATCATTATTATAATATCACTATCCTGACTGACATACAACGCAGAGCCCAAACCACTGATCCTAGAGACTTGAAACTTAGCATGTAGGTTCTTTTTGTTATCTGGAGGTGTGTTAAGAAAATTTTGATTGAAAATTTTTTGAAAGTTTTGGTATAATATTTATTTCATAATTGCGAACGAGCAAAGCCACTGTTCTTACACTAGTTTTTTATATTCTTGTAGACTAAAGTCTATATATATATCTATATATCTATATATGTATACGCTTGAAAAATTTCGCCGATAACTCTAATACCACGACAGCTCAATTGAGAGAGTGCCGCCACGCGGAATGTTGCAGGTTCAAGTCCCGCTCGCGGGTGAATTTTTTTTTCCATATTCAAATTTCAAATTATTCAAATTTAATATATTATTGCTTTTCATGCTCACCATAGTATTAGGGAGTAACTAGACACACTGATATTGAATATTCTTCATCATCATCTCAGCTGTTGGAAGTCCACTGCTGCACATAGGCCTCCCCATCGTGGTTTTTAGTCAATACCCGCCACGCTTGGCAGGCGGATTGGCGAGCGCAGTTTGATAGCTTAGGGATCGATACCGGGACCTCATGATGTAGCGTCCCGAAACACTACGCCACCGAACAGTCTGACCCACTGAATGGTACCAGTTAATCATAGAAGTTCTAGCGTGAAGGGGCCACAAATACACACATCAACAGCATATTCCAAAGTATATGCAAACATAGAGGTCCCGGGTTCGATCCCCAGGTCAGGCAGTGTTAAATATTGGATTTTTCCATTAGGAATTATCTCAATAACTGCCTGGAGTCTGGAACTGTGCCCGGTAGATGGCAATAGGCAGTCCCTATTACATGGGACCAATAACATACTGGCGAAATGTGGGTGTATTTACTGTGGGACTGAGTCCTGGGTACACCCCTGCCTACCCCTTCGGGTAAAAGGCGTGAATGTATGTTATGTTTATATGCATACCTCCAGCTCCACAGCGCAGCAGTTTATGGAACTCCTGCGCACAGAGCGGCGCGAGCATGCGCAGGTCAGACATCTTGGCGTCGTACGAACACAGCGGCATGCACACACTCGCGAGCTGCACACGTTCACAGCACGCCGTCACATTGTATGCGTTCGCTGTTTCTTCTTCATCCTCTATTACCTGAGGATTGTCATAAAATTAGACTATTGCCCATTTTACAATTGCCACATTCGGTTTTCCCGTCCCAACTCTGATAATGATAACACTCAGAGGGTAAATTCAAAACCTATATAAAATCTACTTTTTTAAAGAAGGCTTATTATAAAGTCAATCAGTACATAGAGGACAAAGATGCCTGGAAACTTCTGCATAGCCGCCACGCGGCACCGACACAAACAAACGAATGTAACCAAACCAAATATTCTAAAACAATCAGTTGAAATAATTAAGCCTTACAAGTTTCTTGTGCGATCTTCTTGTAAAGGTATCTTTCAGTGTCAGACTCAAACTCAAACTCAAACAGATTTATTCAAATAGGTCATAATCTGACACTTTTGTACGTCAATGAAGATACAGTACTGAGTCTACCGTGCGTTCGGAAAGATACCTCTACAAGAAGAACGCACAAGAAACTTGTAGGGCTTAATTTTTTCAACAGATAGTTTCACAATATTTGGTTTGGTTACATTCGTTTTCTTTGAAGGTGCCGCGAGGCGGCTATGCAGAAGTTTCCAGGCATCTTTGTCCTCTATGTACTGGTTGACTTTATAATAAGCCTTCTTAAGTAAAGTAGATTTTATATAGGTTTTGAATTTACCCTCTGAGAGCCCAGTTATCTCTTTTGGGATTTTATTATAGAAACGTACACTATTTCCTAAGAATGTCTTTTTATTTGTTTTAGATAATCTAAAGCTAGGTACAGCTATTTTGTCTTTATTCCTAGTATTAAAATTATGAAGGTCACTATTTAATTTTAATTTATGTAAATTTTTACGCACATACATGATGTTCTCATAAATGTATAAGGATGGTAGGGTCAGTATGTTTATTTCTTTAAATAATTCCCTCAGGGATTCGCGTGGACGCATCTCATAGATGGCACGAATCGCACGTTTTTGTAGTATAAAGATAGTTTCTATATCTGCAGCTGACCCCCACAACAGAATCCCATAAGACATCAAGCTATGGAAATATGCAAAGTACACTAATCTCGCCGTGGCTACATCTGTTAGTTGCCTAATTTTATAAACCGCGTAAGCTGCAGAGCTTAGTTTCCCTGAGAGCTCGGTGATATGAGTGCTCCATTGCAGTTTAGAGTCTATATTTATGCCAAGGAACAAAGTTGCATTGTCAATATTGAGTCTTTCACCGTCAAGAACTATGATTGGTTCTATACTTCTGACGTTAGGCAACGAAAATTTCAAACATTTAGTCTTTTTCGCATTCAATAACAGATTGTTTGCTGTGAACCATCTGGATATACTTGCTAAAGTATTATTTACATGTACTAGTGAAGTATCCTTCCTATCAACTTTAAAAATAAATGACGTATCATCGGCAAATAGAACTATATCTGCTAGACCGTGGACCATGTAAGGCAAATCGTTAATATATGCCAAAAACAGGAAAGGACCCAAAATTGATCCCTGTGGGACTCCCATCTTGACAGGAGAACTAGCAGATGTGATACCATTGACGCTAACCTTCTGCTGCCTACTAGACAAGTATGATTCCACCAGGTTCAGGGCATTCCCATGAATTCCATATACTTCTAACTTGCGCAGTAACGTGCAGTGTTCTACACAGTCGAATGCTTTGGAAAGGTCACAAAACACTCCAATGGCATCTTGTGAACTCTCCCAAGCCTCCAAGACAAGAGTCATGAGATGACAGCCTGCATCGGTTGTTGATCTGCATTTGGTGAAACCATACTGGTTTGAATGCAATATTCTATTTCTATTGAAATGTGACAGCAGTTGGTTTAGCATCAATTTCTCAAAGATTTTACTTAATACTGGCAAAACAGAGATTGGCCTATAGTTTGAGGGATCTGTCTTACTTCCCGATTTAAAGATAGGAGTGATTTTACTTATTTTCATTAGTTCTGGAAACGTGCCTTTATCTATGCATAGGTTAAATAAGTCTGCTAAGTAAGGAGCAATTGTGTTTATTATAGAATCTAGCATTTTTACAGATAGACCCCATAGATCTTCAGTAGCTTTAACATTTAAACTCTTGTACGTCTTTTTGATATCAATTAATGAGATGTGTTCAAACGAAAATTCAGGTATGGTGCGTTGGAAGTTTTCTTTAAGAAAAGCCTCCGCCAAGTCTGGGGATGAATCAAGTGACTTGGTCGCGTTCAGGGCTATGTTAGAGAAGAAATCGACAAAAATATTAGCGACTTCCTCAACATTTGTAATGTGTTCATTATTAATTAATAATTTATATTCAGAATCTCTACATTTATCTTTACCTGTTTCTACGTTTATTGTTTTCCAAACCGTCTTAATTTTATTACTTGATTTGCGAATTTTGTCTCTAATATTTATGGCTTTTGCTTGGATGCACACAGCTTTAAAAATTTTTGAATAACATTTAACATACTCATGAAATGATTCTGAATTGGAATGGGCTTTATCCCTATATAACTCATACATATTATCTCTACTTTTCCTGATACCCTTGGTAGCCCAATCACTAAATTCTAGTTTCCCATTCGAGTGTAATTTCTTTTTGGGACATATCTCATTGAACTCCTTACTTATTACAGAAAATATGTTTTCATAATTGAAATTAGGGTCTTCCTCAGAGACAGCGACATTTTCCAGTTTTAATTCTATATTATTCCTAAGCTTTTCGAGTTTATATGTTGTTAGGGGCCTATGTTCAATTGTTGGTTTTTCTTTTGATTTTTCACTTATAAATTCTAGTGAGAGACCCTTGTGGTCAGACCTAACTCCACCCGTTATTGATAACTTCCTACTTTCGAAATTGGTAAAGATATTATCAATACAGGTCGATGAGGTAACTGTAACTCTTGTGGGCTCAGAGAATAGGTAACTCAAACCGAAGGACTTAAATAAACTAGTCAAATTAGTTTTATCTGGAGAATCTGACAAAATATCAATGTTAAAGTCACCGCATACAAGTACATGTTTATTACTTTTACAAATTTTGTTTAGAATTATTTCCATAGAGGACATAAAAGAAGTGAGATTCGAGTTCGGCGGCCTATATACACATAAGATTATGTGCCTTTTTACTTCTACACAAGCCACCTCGCAAGTTCGTTCCACAGAACAGCTGACAATATCATTTCGCTCTTTATATTTAATTGATTTTCTTAAAAGTATAATCGAGCCACCTCCTTCAGCAGATGTTCTGTTGAACTTACTGGCCACCTGAAAATTATTAACATTAAATGACATTTTATCATTTTTTAACCAAGTTTCACAGAAACATAAAATATCATAATTATATTTATCTACAAGTAATTCAATGTCGTTAATTTTGCCAGAGAGGCGGTTTATATTTTGATAGAATAAAGATAATGTACAAGTACCACTCTCTGTTGTCTTAGAAATTAGTTTAAATTATTTTCCACAGTGTTATTTTTAGTACATATACTAATCACTGTGGAGTCATTATTTAACACCGTTATATTACCTATAACTGAATTAATATTATAAGCTACCAATGTAGCAAGCATCGAAATGCATTTCTTCGAACAGTACATAATATTGTCCGGGGTCAGTTGAAAGTTTTTAATAAACTTATTCATGTCAAAAAACATTAATTTGTCACTATGACGAGATGTCAGATTATGAAATAAATTGTTTATCATATGTGTGTGTTTATTTTGAGTTGAAGTTAACAATGAACAATATGGTAAGGCACACAGCATAATCTTAAAACAATTTATTTCAAGGAGAGAGGTTATGTTATTAATAACCTCCCTTTTGTCTATACCTATACTTTGTCCTATTAAGATGACAATAACTGTATTACTATCTATAGTATGAGCACTACTCCTAATCTTATCACATATTTGTGTGTAAGATGCTCCGGGCATGCAATGATTATATATTATATGATTACTCTCATTGCACAACAGAGAACCAAAATCTACACCAATCCGGTCTGAGAAAACAAGTACCTTAGTCCTACTATGTCCAGCAATACATTGCTTCTCCCTCCGAGCCACTCGCACAGGAACAGCACATGGTGATTGTGAGGTCACCTGAGGCTCAGTTGATTTTGTTTGCAATTCTGAGTTAATGAAATCTACATTACTTGTAACCAACTGGGCCAGATCTATAGCAGTATTATAGTGTTCTGCTAACTGAGTTTGTAAGGCAGTATAACTGTTGAAAATATCCTGCAGTGTTTGTTCTCTGCGTAGAAGCTCAGAGCGTAGTTGCAGTATGTCATCATCATATAATTTTCTTGTTATTTCTAACTCCTCTATACAATTTTGGAGTTGTTGATCTAATAAAAGTCTACTTTTTATAAGTTGGACATTTTTTGTGAAGTACTTCTTATTACACTTGAGTTTTTTTTGACATTTCCGAACAAGTTTTTTGATTTTTATATATTTTTTAGGCTTTCTATGGAGAATGGGTTTTGAGGGAGTCTCACCAGTGAGGTCAATAATGTCTAGGGGCTGAGAACACTTCACTTTACTAACTACTAACTCATTGTATAGGCACTGAGTGTCGGCTACTTGTTGAGCGGTTAACTTTGATTGCAACTCTAATATTGTTGATTGAGCCGTGTCTAGTTCACGCTCGAGGTCTCCATTGTGATTGTGACCTATTTGAATAAATCTTTTTAACTTTTGACTTTGACTTTGATGTCCTTCTGTCTCATTTCGGACTCGACGACTGTAAAAGCTGGACAGGCGTATTTAACTGAGACTGCTGTTAGAGTGTAGATTTGCCACCCTCTGGTGCGCTCTGTAATGACTCGCGTACCCTACCTTATTGACAAATACAAGTTACAACACGGTCTTCTCCGCCAGTCAGGTCAAAAGATGGACAGCAAGCGGTTAACTAATAATCAGTAATGTAGTAGCATTTTCTTAAAGGCTCAATGTAGTCATAATTTGGTACAACTTTCACTATGAAGCCTACTTTGCAATCGAGGAAAGCTCTTTGATTTTGAACAATAATAATAATGGGACAACTTCCTCACACACTCATCTGGTCCCAAATTAGGCTAAAAGCGGTACTATGGTAACCAGACTGATGACTGATATACATACTTATATACGCTTATAACTCCCAAACACAGATCATACAGACATGTTCATGCACATAAGTCTATTCACCTGACTCTGAGTCCTGAAGATTAATCTTGGAGATGGATCACCAACACCATGCTCGTTGACCGCTTCCACGAAGATCTCGTAGTCGGAGTTAGACTCCAGGTCTTCCAGTATGTATGGAGAATGTACCTAGGGAAGATAATGCTGAGAATAAAGTTTCATTTATAAGACTAGCAGTTACGCCCTGTGCGTGACCTGCTGGAAAGTACCTCAATTAGTTTATTCAAGATTTTAACAACAAACATAATTTTATTAAAGACCAGATGGTTCAGTATTTAAAGCATGAAGAGCTTAACAAGTAACTACTCACACTTTTTTGTAATACTACGTATTAGTGGAATAATATAGGACTGGAGGTTAGATAAATTTGATTCCCAAAATCCAAGAGTTCGATCATAATTTAGTTTTTTGCTAATTTATATTTCTATAGCTCAAAAATACGGCATAGATTAATTATGCTCCATATTTCATTCTAGGTTATAACATGCAGACTTTGCAGACTAGCTTTCAAAACGAGACGTTAATATTATAGAATTCAATAACACGACCAAGCAAGGATGTAGCTATATTGCATTTCCTGCTGGCACAATGCCATGCGGACTTCCGAGATTCACCGCGGATTCACCTGTTGATCGACGTTTGGTAAATACTAACGAGACAATACGATTATATGACTTAACCAAATTAATTTGATTCATATACAAGATCATTTGCATCTCTAGCATTCTAGCGGGTATTAGAAAAAATACCTATCTAATAGACCAGCAACCTACCTGGCACCAAACGAATGGACCATTAGGTTCTTACGGGTAGGTAGAGGGTAGTGTAGGTTTTGGCCATTATTATCAATTGTTATTGTGTGCCATCCATAGGGACCTTGATTCACTGCCCAAGCCCGCTGAATCTAGAAACTGCCAGATTTTCCGGGGAGTGATATGTTGTATCTCCTCAGGGCGTATTATGTGTCGTTCCAAGTGGTTACTTCTTTTGAACATGAGTGGCCAGCATTCGCAGAGGCTGTACATAGCCGTTTCCTGTTCTTCGAGGCAGAATCTGCGCTCAGCATCTGGCCCATGTTCATTATAATATATACCTGTTCAGCATGCAGTGTGAATATTTAGTAAGTATTCTGGTTACTACACAGGTTTCTGGCAGCGAACTGAGAGCTGACTAGTGGACAACTGCGTCCATTTTAACCTATAGAAACACTTACCTTCTCAATGGCTCTGAAGTCATCACCAGGCTGCAGCGTTTTATAATGCAGATTGTAGTGTTGCACGGTGTCTGGCAGCGTACTGGGAGCTGACCAGTGGACCACAGCGTAGTCTGTGTCAATGTTAGTGAGGTAGAGGCGGCGAGGGGCGCCGGGGAGCACGCCGTAGCCTTGCAGGAGGCAGTTGGTGTAGGACTTCATGTAGCGCAGACATCTGGTGGAAACAACCGGGTTTTACGGTACCAACAAATCAGCAGGTAGTAATGAAAATCATTGCTGTCGAGTGATTTGACTGATTTGTGCTTCCACTATATCCAACGAAAGTTTATCGAAATAAATGAAGTAGAATTGCCTGCAAAATGGCAGATGATGTTAATTGGGATATTTAGTATGAAGACAGATCTTTGCCTCCAAAATAAGAAGACACCATCATTGTCTTGTGCTGTCACTTTTGCCAAGAAGACTCATGCCGAACGAAACATTATAAGGGAATGGCATCGAATGTTAAAAAGAGCGTACTAGAGACGAGCAATCGGCAAAGGGCTCGTCAAGACTTTGCTAATTTAAGAAATTATTAATGTTAATATGAGAATGATCAGTCTAACTTATTAACGATCAACATTCTATCAGCATTTCTTCACTCACTTGAAATGATTAAAGTCCAACGAAGTAATATTACCGCTGCACAACGGCAGACAAGCCTCAGGCAGGCCTCGAGACTGGCAGCAGGGTGTATGGTCCATGCCATTAGCGAGACAGCCGAAGGTCACTCCGGCCCAGGGCGCGCAGATCATCAGATCTGTCACCTGCAACTGAACGGTTACAACGGGCCTTTGGATGATTGTGCGTTAGTCACAAATGAGTGTTCGTGGTCATGGACAAAGATGTGAAGTAACATGGCATGCCAATGTGGTCGTGGCATATTTGTATAATAAGTTATTGTTATAATTATAATTATGGTTGTGCTTTTTGTGATGATTTAATGAAAATGATTTTGGTTAATGTTACAATAAACATAAGATTTGGAGTGAGTTGATATACTAATAATAAAATAATTGATTGAACTTGGCTTTACTTTTCGGAACTCCATTACAAACTTTTAGAACAAGAATATTTAGTTTTGAGTTCCGATTTTTAGTCTCAAAAACAACATGCACAGTGCACCGCCCTCCCGCCCGCAAAATTGCATGCAAAGAGAATAAAGGCGAAAGTTTGTCGAAGTGTTTGTTTGTTACTTCTTCATGCCAAAACTAATGAACTGATTGGGCCGAAATTTGGTATGAAGATAGCTTAGACCCTTGGATAGCTTAGAATACATCATTATACTTTTTATCACCATATTGCCAAGGGATCGATGACTACGCCGAGAAAACCGCAACCAGTATGAAATTGAACTAAAATTGGTTTAGCTCTTCGTATTATTATTTTAGTATCAGTCAAATTTGTTAATTACCTCCATAATAATTATTTGTAAATTTAGGTAGGCAATTATTCAAAATATAATTATATCGTGGATGTCGGTATTGGTTGGTAAATTGTTATTACGTATATTATTATGTATTCGTAATAATTGTGGGCTTATCATGTAATATTGTTTTTAATTAAAAACCTATTCCTGCCAAAAATGCAGATTATAATTAATTTATGTTTTTAGGCTATTCAAACAAATTCCTTAATGTCCTTTAATAAAATTCAATTAATTATGAGATATAACTGAAATATAAAAGTGTTGATGATAAAAACACGAAAACAAAACAAGAATGATGAAAACTACAACAAAAATATCATCACAACTTACAACAATCTCGAAGGTTTTGGTGGGGTCGCAGAGTTTTTCAATGCATCCGTAATGGTTGACTCCGCCGGCCGTACAACACGACCTAACGTCTGGTAACTTGGGCGCCGCTGCCACTTCCTTGGGCTTCATCTTACCAGGAGTCAGGGTTAGGGATCTAGAAATATTGGAACCTTAGACGCCCTGCATTGTAGCACTTTGAGTAGTGGATCCTAGAGTCCTGAGACATGAACGCTGTGTTCGTTAGGAAAATATATCTAAAGATTGTGATTTCACACATGTCATATTGTATGTAAATAAATTGTTAAGGCATACGTATGTATGCATAGTGTAGGGTTCCATGCCAAGATACCAAGAACATACAGCGCCATCTATTAGTTCCATGCGCAAAGTATGGAAACATGCAGTAAAATGGCCATAAAATTTGATTGCGTTAACTTAGAAGTATGATTTTTTAGAGCTATAGTTGATATTAATTTTAACTTGATATCTCCACGCGTTCCCGTTATAAAGATACAAGGCCTTACTACATAATCATCATCATCATCATCTCAGCCGTTGGTAATCCACTACTGAACACAGGCCTCCCCCATAAAAGGGGGTTTCACCAATACTCGACACGCTTGGCAGACGGGTTGTCAGTAGTCGAGCGCAGTTCGATCGTTTTTGAAGAGGACGCTGAGACGCGAGGGTGGAGCACTATTCTAAAGTCGGTAACTCCTAGGCAAACTACAAAATATGTGGTCAAAACTCCTAGGAGAAAACATGAATTTAAAAATATGTTCAGCCTTTCTTACCTCACAGCATAACTCGGCAAACTAGACCCATGAATACTCAAACTGGTCACAGTAATCTCATACATCGTGAACGGTTTCAAATCATTCACCACCAAGAAAGTTTTATTCGCCGGCAACTTCACCGTTTGACTGGTTTTCGTCGTTGTTTCATTTTTCACAGGGATCATGGAACTTTCTGAAGGGTCTATCAGATGTGCGTCGAAAGACTTTAGTGTGGTGATATTGACCATGTATTCTGTGACTGTGTCTGTATTTTCTACTGGTGGGCTCCAGGTAACATTGAGCTGCTTCTCGTTTAGAGGTTCCACTTCTACGTCTTCGGGCTGACTTGGAAGTAGTTCTGTTGGATTGATTTTTATTTCATTAGCCGTGTCCAATCTTAACGAGGTAAACGTTTGGTGTGGACACGAAGCTTCAATGATTTAAAAATGAATTCATTGTAGGAGCAAACTGACTACGCTAACTGAAAAATAGAAATCTTAAAAAGGTCTAATGTCGTCAAATAAAATGATGCGGCAGCGGCCGGCGAAACGCCAGTACTGATTGTTGCTGACAATTGAAGTTTTCAATCAGTTCTACCGCTTCGCCAGCTAATTCTTTTTTGTAAGAGTTTTAACATCATAAGTTTTACCAATTCCCTCGACGATGCAAGCAAGAGTCTTCTCCATGTAAGTAGCGCAGGAGTAGTGAGTCTTGATGTTGTCGGTCACAGGAGTGAACTCCCCGCGGCAAACATCTTGGCAGATTGTGGGGACGTGTTCTTGTATGCAGCAGGGAACGTGGTTTCTACCGTCTGCCATACATCTGATGAGAGTAAATTTTATGAATTATCATAGATAGATTCAATTGACCTCAAAATTTATATAGAATTCGGGCTTTAGACTTTCGATTTATCGTAATAGTGCTTATTTGCAAGAATTACATAAGTTTCCCAAAAGGGGGGATTTTGCTAATACTCGCCACGCTAAATAAACGGGTTGCCAAGCTCAGTTTGATGATACCAACGCAATTTAGGAGCAGTCTAGTATGTTGGAGGTGATAAAATGAGCTGTGTAAATCAGTCAAATTTGGTGATGAGAATTCGACAGGATCTTTAACTTACTTGACGATAGCTGGGAAGTCAGGTTGGCAGGTCTCTGGATCCTGTCCCGTTCCTTCCAATATGGTCTGTATACTACAGAATCCTAGACAGGACTTGCTAACGTTAGCCGTTATACAGCAGTCCGTGTAGTTGTGTGCGAGAGCCATTGTTGATAGTGTGGGTGTGTTGGCTGAGTACGTGTCTGTTGCGTTCACGTTCTCTGGCGGGGTTAGACTTCGGGATATCACTGAAAGAGAAGATTTTGTGTGAGTGTTATAAAGTATTAACTTGATTTGCAAAACTAAGTTTCAGGTTACTGCGAAAATAGGCTGAAGAGATGCAAAAATTGGACCTAAACATCATGATTGCCCATGTCAGACACAGCCACCCAGTGTTTTAAAATTCAAAATTCTGCATTGCGCCTGTCACCCTGAGATATAAATTGTTGAAACACATGCCCAGTAATTTCGCTGGTAACATTGCTCTTCAGAACGGAACACAGTAATTTTTGCACATTACTGCTTGGCGGATGAATAACTTGCAAAGGTGTGGTACTTCCCCAGGCGGCCCCTACAAAAGAGGCCTACCACTACAAGGTATCAGATTAGGAATTTCAGAACCAAAGGCTACACATAAAAACATTCACAAACTATCGTATCGTAAATAATATAAACATTTATCATAATATAATAAATTGGTGGGTGTTAACCAATGCAGACAGAAAGAATCTTTATTTTAAATATGGACGGCCCTTCACTTGAACTGTCTTTACACGATATACACCTAAATAGTAAGAACAAGTGTAGTAAATCTCACCAGTAAGCCTATGGAAGCTACGAACTGGTGGCTCGGTGTTGAGCTCGCACATGTAGAGGCCGGCGTCGGAGGCTCGCACCGACTTGATGACCAGCGCCCACACGTCGCCGCCCTTCTTGATACCCGGCCCTTGGAGGGGCTCGTGTGCTACGGAAGACAATTATTATGCTGTAGTTTGCTTAGTGGTTCCTGTAACCACGGCTTATACACGGCAACACTTATTGGTTCTTTCCTTGGCGTACGAGTTTCAATACTTGTGTTTAGATGAGTATTCAGAAAATGGGAGGCCCGTGAGTGATAAAACAACATACGTTCACGCCTTTTTCCCTAAGGGGTAGGCAGAGGTGTACCCAGGACTCAGTCCCATAGTAGATACACCCACATTTCGCCAGTATGTTATTGGTCCCATGTAATAGGGGGCGAGCCTATTGCCATCTACCGGGCACAGTTCCAGACTCCAGGCAGTTATTGAGATAATTCCTCATTAGGAAAAATCCAATATTTAACATTTTGCCTGACCTGGGGATCGAACCCGAGACCTCTTGATTGGCAGTCGAGCATGCGCCCTCTATGCCACCGAGGCCGTGAGTTATCCAGCAAAAAAATGGATGTTTAGAGGGAACCAGCCGTTATTGAGTAAGTACTGTTATTTATTCCGATTATAAGGAATATGTACAAAGGCATATTACACATATATATGATATGCATATTATTATAGGCATATTATATGACTGCCTCGGTGGTGTAGAGGGCGCATGCTCGACTCCCAATCAAGAGGTCCAGGGTTCGATCCCCAGGTAAGGCAGTGTTAAATATTGGATTTTTCCATTAGGAATTATCTCAATAACTGCCTGGAGTCTGGAACTGTGCCCGTTAGATGGCAATAGGCTCGCCCCCTATAACATGGGACCAATAACATACTGGCGAAATGTGGGTGTGTCTACTATGGGACTGAGTCCTGGGTACACCTCTGCCTACCCCTTCGGGAAAAAGGCGTGAATGTATGTTATGTTTATAAGGAATATGAATATAGACCTGCCTCAAAGATTTCCATTCAGTCTGGTTGTAAGCGGCCCGCCTCCAGTGTGTTCCTGCCGTTATTATTTTACGAGTATGTTATGTGTTATAATATGCTCAGCAGTGGTCGTCCTATGGCTGAGGTGATGATAAAGGAATATGAAACGTTCATACATTTCAAATTATTCTAATCTAAACATAATATAACATATCATCGCGCTTAATTTCCCGAACGCGCAAGCAGAGGTGTTCACGCCACGGTTCGGTTTATGTTTCCAGTTATGTTTTTTAAGTCCTCATTTGGGTATATATAATATATGATGAGTTGGCTTTTAACTAAAACATTCTTAACCATCCAATGATGTATGAATTGTTAAAAGCAGATTCAACTCAGAATTTTAAAATCAGGTTTCCTCGATACAGGTTTGCCTAGTGAGTAAACCAACAGACAATAATAAAATATATTATGTAATATAAGTCCTGCAAAAATGTTTAGATTGTACTTTTAGTTCTCTAGTTTTAGTTTCCCCTTTTTGTTAATTTTTGCAGTAATAATTAAATTTTAATTTATAAGTTTTTCATTGAAATTTAAAAGCGTCCTGGCTGTTGTACCGTGTACAGAGGCCTTCTGAAGGGTTGGCGAGAAAAGATATTTTTACCAGTTATCAGTTATCAAATAGAGTTACTAATACTCACTATCGTCATGTAGGACATACACCCTATCATCCCTGGTGACCCTGACTCCGCCTGCAGTCAGCAGCTGCAGATCCTTGGCCCGCCTCCACAGCACTGGCCGGCCTCTCGCTCCAAGCACCACACACGTGAGTAAGGCATCCTCTCCACTCCTCACGGTGACGCCTCCAACAGGCGCCCGCATCCACGCTTCCTTTGTTTCCTCTTCATCCGGCTCTGGTGTGCTCGCCGTTTCTACTGCTTCTTCTCTAAATTCTGATGACAAAATATATTTGGTTAGGAAGGGTTCAATTTGCTGGTTTTACGACATTGCGATTGTAGACGTGCCTTTTCCATTGAATAATACTCGAACACTTCAGCATATTTTAAATGATTTATTCCAAGCCCACCATCTTCAATCTCGCTCTACCATCATCTGTCGCGCTGGCATCCACCCCGCTGTGTTGCCATCGCGCCCTCGCACATGCCATAGATCTCCGTGAAACCGCACGTTGCCATTAATACTTTCCATAAAACCACCAAAACGTTCACAGAATCCGTAGCATGCGCGTCACAAAATAACTTCAACCCTACACTCGGCCAACCTGACAACGTGTATGCCCCCATACACGCATTATATAATAACCCTACACTATAGCAATGCGACAACAGCGTGACAGGTGGAATTGCGATATTGTGTTTTCTCTATTTGGAAATAAAGTTCCTGACCAATGTATGACGTTGAATTGCTTTCTCTGAGGTCCTGACTGATACATACTAGCCAGCCTTGAAGCTTCTAAGCCTTGAAACTAGAGAGCTGAAATTTCTTTCAGAAACCAAGCCCCTTTTACACAACATAAATCTTGAAAGGTTCACGGTTCATTTGTTCCCAATTAAAATCCCCAAAGGGCTACAAAACACTTCAAAAGCTAAAATTCGACCGTCGAAAATCAAAGTTGGGTACTTCTAACTAAGCTCTTTCGAAAGTATTAAACTATGTCATACCTCAAAGGAGCCCAAATCCTTAAATACGATTTGGAAGGCAATTTCGGGGACCGTTAAGAGCTACTTGGACAAAGAGGTCATCAAATCTTAACCCTAGGATCGAGCTTTAGAATATTATCATAGGACATCTTCCTTTTGGAATATCTTTGTGTGTAAAATCTAGCTTGAAATATTATGACTACTTTTTACCGCAGTCGCCGAAGTAGTCGTATTTTTAATGTAGATATCAATTTCTACAAGCTTTTGGTCTCAAACTGGCACAGCGCTACGGTAGCCAGAAGACGATATCTGATTACTTTTCCATCAAATATAATGAAGTCAACAATAAGTGTTGAAACAATTATTTAGATTTGAAGAGATCTCTGAAGTACTTGTGTAACCTACCACACAAACAACAAATATCACAAAAATACGGGAACGAATATATATACATAGTCTGGCCATAAATACTGTTACAATTAAAAATAAACAAAATATTAAATTTTATATATTCATTTAATGGCTTTGGCTTTGGACATTAGGTCTGCATAGAGTATCTTTTGTTATGACTATTTAGATCGATTCGGGAAAGGCATCACGTCGACATCTGGGGCAGATATTACGGCATGTGACAGGTGGATTTATGCATTGATATAAAGGAAAGGGAAGATAGGGTACGTTCTCCCAGCGCTCACTCAACAAATGTCACGTGCAATTTGCTCAGTGTGAAGTTTGCACAGTGACATACAATGAACCACAAAGATAGAAAGACGTACCTAAGACTGAATTGCGACCGAGACAACAATATTATACGCTAGTACGACCATACTTTACTGACGTACGTGGACCTAATGGAACCTTATTTGAGCTTGCCATTTTCGACTAACAGTACTTCATCTCCCCTTTTCTTTATAACATAACATACATTCACGCCTTTTTCCTGAAGGGGTAGGCAGAGGTGTACCCAGGACTTAGTCCCATAGTAGATACACCCACATTTCGCCAGTATGTTATTGGTCCCATGTAATAGGGGGCGAGCCTTTTGCCATCTACCGGGCACAGTTCCAGACTCCAGGCAGTTATTGAGATAATTCCTTATATCAATCATTTTTCTTTATATCAATGAGATATTGTCACTGATGTCAGTTGATGTGCCTCTTTTAGCTTTTTTATTCGCCAGAATCTTAAACCTGTCAATATATTATCACCTGATTAATCCTAGGTAGTGCTAGTAAATAATAATTTATGTGGTTACTAAATGCAAATTGTGGTTTCACGATAGCCATAAAGTGGTGGAACTTGGAGCCTATCCAACGTGGAAGTGATTCTGCTGGATTCAATACGCCTTCGATGCTTTGGAGATTTATAACACTTTTATATTACCTTTATATCGCTGCACTTTAATTTATTCACTTATATGGACCACAACCCTGAATTTGATTTGTTTGAGGACGGATGGTCAAAGTTATAATATTAATTTATACTCTAACAGAACGGATTACTCCAATTACACTGCTCGAGTCAATTCATATGTGTTATGTGGACAACCCATATTGTCAGAGTTTCAGGTCGCCAAGATTCCTACGCAGCCTCCGACACAATCTAACGACTGCCGCCTACATAAGTAAATTAAAGAAAACTATAGAGACCTACAGTTTAACGTGCCATCCGAAACACGGTAGCGCCCAGATGAAAAGTCCACATGGTGAGATTCGATCCATGGGCTCCGGATTTAAAAGGGCATATTTCCGCTAGACCACGGATGCTACTCGCTACGCTAGTTATTGTCAGAGTGTCTGAGGTCTGACGTACTGTGAATTTGACGTATAATTGGATTTTTTTTATAAGTATATTTTTAAGTATTAATTTTTTTAAGTACATAATATTTTATAATGCGTTCGTTAATACGCGTGCGTTAATACGTTCTAACTTTTATTTTTTATTCATCTCTATAAACTTATGTATATTATTATTTCTTAGTCAATTAATGTTAAAGGTTCAAACCGTTTTGTTTAAATAAAATAAAAAATGGGTCAGTGCAGTAACGTCCGAGCACCGGTGAAATGGTTTCCGTTTCCAAATGCAATGCCCTTGGGTCCGAATCCGTTAACATATGATATTTCATCTGGACGCTACCATGCTTCGGAAAACATGTAAAGTTGATGGTCAGTTTTGTTCCCTTCTATCTAGTTTAGAAATAGATAACCGTGTGTGGAAGTTATATAAACTGGTCAAATGTGAATGGGACTTGCATATGAAAGGTTTTTTTTTACCCACAAAACCCACTTTGTGTATTTATCGACCTATAGGTGTCACCTCCCGCTATAAATTAAACCTAATTACTAGTATTCTTATTGCAGTAAATATACACCAAGAAATGGCATGCACTTTTCTTAAAAGAAGTTCATAACGGATTTTGTGTTATTCGTTATTGTAGTGGCATCATGAATACATATTCCGCCACTTGTACTAGCCTAAGACTATCTGTACCTACTTTATTTACATAATATTATGTTTGCTGTAAGGTGTCCAATAAAGTGTTAATCTATCTATCTATCTATCTAT
Organism: Hemistola chrysoprasaria; assembly: GCA_947063395.1. Lineage (NCBI taxonomy): Eukaryota > Metazoa > Arthropoda > Insecta > Lepidoptera > Geometridae > Hemistola > Hemistola chrysoprasaria. The sequence continues at coordinate 1,420,496 of OX346724.1, forward strand.
CTATTCCAAAAAATTCCAAGTTTATGAAAAAGAGCCCTGCGACAGACGAAAGGATGGACAATAGATAGCGGTCCTTAGTAATAGGGTTCCTTAGGCACCCTTTGTTTACGAAACCTAAAAATAGTAGGAATATTATGAACAATAAAAGCACACGAAGACAGAAATAAGAAATTGCATGTAGGTACAACACGTAAGGAGAGGAATCTCACACAAAGAGTGAGGGGAAGCACTTAGAACATACTTATGTAGATATCATGGGACACACGTACACGTAAGGAGGTATAATCTAACTGCTAAGTTTAATACTATGAATAGACGATCGAACATGGTTCGACCGTACCACCGTACCGTTTGGTACGGTGTTCACGCCACACGATCGAACCGCTTTGATGTGCAAGCGACCGTTCCACCGTAGCAAGTAACAAAAATAATAATGGTCACCGGACAGTGCGCCAAACGATCAAACATGTGAACGAAGTTTGTGGTGCAGCCGTACTCGTTACTGACCCCTGGACCAATCGGTAAGTTCAACTAGTTGAAACAACGGGACAAAAATGTACCTATGGTACAACTGGTTGTAACACCGTTACATACGTTTACCGATAGTCCAATTGGTTTACCCGGTGTGGTTATTTCGCAGGAATCATGTAAATATTAGCCCATTATTAAAGCACTGTCTCCGTACCAGATACCAGGGTATCACAAATACTATGTTGGATCGTCTAATCGTAGTATAACAAACCCAAACCGAATATTATGAAGCTAGCAGTTGCGATACTGACACACGACTTCCGCTTCTTCTACTTTCATAGCGTTCTGCATACATGTTCATCTGTTCTGGGCATCTAATTGCGACATGGTCCTTCCTTAGAACATCGACAACTTGATCAAGTAAAAGTATACACAACTAAAGTAGCATACCATCATACCTTCCACAGTTTGCATGAACAACATCAAACATTCAATAACACTTTGCTTGACCTGGTAACCGAACCAGCGAGATATCCGGGACCGGCGGAAAAAGTACGCCTACGTCGATCCTTACTGACTTTACAAATAATAAGTAAGTTCTTCAAACTTAACTCCTGTGTATGGTTAAACAGGTGTACCTATACCTATACACACAGATACGTTGTAGAGTCTCATCTCGCGATCTCTGTAAGGACGTGCGAGGGCTTTCAAATCTTTACCAAGGTGTCATGCATTATAAGAAATATTATGGAAGTTTTTTTTATGGTAGAAAGTTACAAGCCGAGCAAATCAGGTGCTTGGTTATTAGCATCATGATTGCCCATATCAGACACAGTGCCACCTAGTGTTTAAAAATTCTAAATTCTGCGCGGCACTGGCATGCGCCTGTCACCCTGAGATATTAGTTGTTGAAACTCGTCATGCCTAGTAATTTCGCTGGTATCCTTGCCCTTCAGACCGGAACACAGTTATGTTTGCACATTACTGCTTGGTTGATGAATAACTAGCAAAGGAGTGGTACTTCCCCAGGCAGGCCCCTGCAAAAGAGGCCTACCACTACAAAATGTAATTTCTCATCTTCTGTAGGGTTGCATATTTTTGGCTGCCTTGGTGGCGTAGAGGTCGCAAGTTCTACTGCAGATCACAAAGTCCCGATCGATCACTAGATCAGGCCAACAGTGTTAATGGATTTTTCTATGAGAAATTTGCTCAGTAATAACATGGAGTCAAAGTGTGGGTGTATCTACTATGGGACTGTATCCTGGGTACACCTCTGCCTACCCCTTTGGGAAAAAGGATGAATGAATGAATGAATGAATGAATGAATAATATAAAAAAAGCGTTTGCCAGCGATATTTTATGTGATGTTAAATTCAGTAATCAAATAAGCCTATCTTAATTAGTTTTTAATGTATTCATTACGTACTCATTTATCTCTAAACGTTCATTAGAGATACTAAAATATACAGATAATTAGTACAAAATCCAATGCGCTTGCCTAAATATACTAATTTCATGAGAGACTGATGGACGATGGGGCCGTAAAGTTCTCGAATGGAGACCACAGACTGGAAAGCGCAGCGTAGGACGTCCTCCCACAAGGTGGACAGACGATCTGATAAGTACGGCAGGAGCACGGTGGATGCAGGCCGCTTGAAAAATCCAATATTTCACACTTTGCCTAACCTGGGGATTGAACCCGGGATCTCATGATCGGCAGTCAAGCTTGCGCCCACTACGCCATCGAGGCAGTCGTCGGCTTAATATAATAATATAGTCTGAATTAAATGATTTTTAATTTAATTGTAACCATTAGTTTTCTATGGCAGCAAACCTAAATAGTTGAATTTTACCGACGCTCGTGTAATATTGTTGACGGGCGCATAGTACCGGAGCAACGAGAATGTAATTTAGTGAACATTATTTACTCGGGACACACATGAACTTGGTCGATCCCCGGTCGAGGTAACACTACAGAAACATTGCAGTAACCTAACTGCTGAATGTATGCGGTTACACCTATTTTTTGGTATTTTAATTTAAGCTTTGTGACTTGCTTATTATGGACTTGTGTTTGTAATTGAAGAGTAATTTTTTTAATGGTTGAATGTGTTAGTGTAATCCTTAATTTTTGTTTAAAATAAACATACGGTAGTGTGTCAGCCAATCCAGGATACTTACATATTATATGTAAGTATCCTGGATTGGCTTCTTATTGTTCTTATTCTTATTGTTTTCGCAAATCCTAAACTGCACCTAATTTAACTTTTTTAATATCCAATCACTTCTAGCCGTATTTCATTTAATTTCACGTATCCCTTCCACCCTTGCGCAGGCTACTTGATGTCGGTAATGGCAAGTGGAAAGTAGCATTAAATGTAATGCCTGCCCTAATCTAATTTAACCCACTCGAATTGACTGCATAAGAGCCAAATCTAGACCTGAATTATTATAAATACTAAAACTTTTAATTATCTTTATAATAATTATTATTATCAGCCTTTTAAAGCTTTTATAGCGTCCCTTTGTTTCTGTTATTCTTCCTTACATCTTGCCATACGCATCCAGCTGCGTCCTGCCACTCTTTTGATGTCGTCAGTTCATCGTGTTCATTGAACACAAACAGCAAAATTTTGAATTGGACGTCTTGTTAATTATATAGGTCCATATAAAGGTCCATTTTGTAATACCCTTACTGTTACAATACGTGGATGCTAGTGTAAGAGCTCACACACAATTTGCTTAACTTACACGATATGAACAGAGCGGGCTTATTGCGAGATTTATCATCCTTCCCTCATTCAGATGGAGCATCGGAGATCAAATAACTTTGCTTACATTATGCATGGAGTATGGAAATTCAACAAAATTGTAAAGCTGAGCATAATGGCGCTATATGTCTCGAATCTTCAAATACAAACTTTTTTAGTCTTATCTATAATTTTTATCCATTATCCAGGTAAGTGAGGGCGCCAAGGTCTATGTACTAGAGTGTTTTGATCTACTTTCAACCTGCAACAATGTTATAGTTCCAATTTTTGTGACATTCATTATAATCGAAGTCGAAGTACAATATAATCGGTTAAAAAACCTCCGACTGCCTCGGTGGCGTAGAGGGCGCATGCTCGACTGCCAATCAAGAGGACCAGGGTTCGATCCCCAGGTCAGGGCAAAGTGTTAAATATTGGATTTTTCCATTAGGAATTATTTCAATAACTGCCTGGAGTCTGGAACTGTGCCCGGTAGATGGCAATAGGCTCGCCCCCTATTACATGGGACCAATAACATACTGGCAAAATGTGGGTGTATCTACTGTGGGACTGAGTCCTGGGTACACCTCTGCCTACCCCTTCGGGAAAAAAGGCGTGAATGTTTTTTATGTTTTATGTAAAAAACCTCAATTAAGACCTTGGCTATTTTTACTGAACTTTCATCCAAGAAATGCGCTACACGTGTAAATGTAGTAATAGTATTTACCAACTATAACACTAATTCACGCCATAATATTATGAATTATGAATTTTCAGTTAAGTCAAAGTCACAAATTGTAGAACATTGTGCAGTAGCATATATACCTGTATACCTATACCTCTCGTAAAGTGATAATACTTTGTAAGAAGCTTGCTGGTGATTCCGTCAAAAAATGCAATATATTGCGTAAAACTTAAATCACACTTATCTAAACTACTTAAGTCAATACGAAATAATAATAGAATTCTTTATTAAAAGTTTGGAAAAAAATAAGCATTAATCGGTCTCTATTTACATGTCTATACTATAGTATACCTATAGTATAGACATGTAAATATTATAATTAATAATATAACGATACGAACGAACGATAGATATTATAATATAACGGAACATATTTTGGTAATTGGTGGTGGCCAAACCACCCACCTCTCATTACAAGTCCCCATGTAGCCGTTTTTAATTTTTATCAAGCCAAATAACTAATAACACACGCGATGGTCACCAGGCTGGTGATCACTCGGAGTAATTAGTTGAAATAAAACGGTTTCATTGTATTTCAAAACAGTCGAAGTGATATGTCCGTCTTTTTTCAGTACATTGCGTTTCGCGTAAGTAAGAAAGGTCAAGCCAGTGCTTTTATAGTTAAACTTTTCGTTACTTCTCCAGGCTAGACAATTGCTCCGAGGTTTACCCTTTGGGCAATTATTTAAAAAGTAAATAATTATGTAATATAAATAACAAATAGTTCGGCTACCAAAAGTCAATCACTCGAATACCAATCGTTAAATCAGAGGAAGTCGTAAACCTTCCGACCCAAATATAATAAATCAGCCGGAACAAGGGCCTGCTTACAATAAAACGAAGAAAATTGAACATGCCTTGTATAAAAATACATTATTTGCTGAAAGCCAGTGCACGTTTCAGAAAAAAAATCATCGTTTTCCGAGTATTATTATGAAAAGTTCTTTTTAATAATATGGTATGGACAAAATATTCGTTATATAAAAGGATTTCGTTATATAAAAGACTGCCTCGGTGGCGTAGTGGGCGCATGCTCGACTGCCAATCAAGAGGTCCCGGGTTCGATCCCCAGGTCAGGCATAGTGTTAAATATTGGATTTTTCCATTAGGAATTATCTTAATAACTGCCTGGAGTCTGGAACTGTGCCCGGTAGATGGCAATAGGCTCGCCCCCTATTACATGGGACCAATAAAATACTGGCGAAATGTGGGTGTATCTACTATGGGACTGAGTCCTGGGTACATCTCTGCCTACCCCTTCGGGAAAAAGGCGTGAATGTATGTTATGTGATGTTATAAAAGGCTTTTTACTCCTCCTGCTCCAAAAGTCCATGATTGTTGCGTACCAAAGCGGGGCTACAATAACTTTTGAACCTCTAGGGGATAAAGTAAATTTCTTTTTAATATTTGTCTAATACCAACGAGATTATAATATTATATTTTTGGTGTCGCACGTATAGTATATTAATAGCAAAAATATTTTGATAAAATTAATAATTTGTCAATTGTTACTCTTTCTAGTTTTAAGTTCTTTTTCTTGTTATTGTCTGTTTTATCGTGGTACCAATAAAGAGTTATTATTCATTCATTCAATAATTTTATTTTCTCACAATCTTAGTGAATAGTAGAATGTAACACACGGCGCTAAAACATATTATAACTCGGTTTTTATTTACCCCAATTTGGCAAATTTTTCATAAGATTGTGTCAAATTCCTAGAAGGCCATGTACGCTATTAGTCTCTTATTTTTTTCATGGAGCCTTAATTCAGACTTAGCGCGAAATGAGGCTTTAAAATAATTTATAGTTAAAAAATACATTAAAAAAAATTCTTCTTTTAAATGTTATTATGTAACTTCAATGCGAAGTCCTTCCTGCGCCAGTGCACAAAAAACCTGATAATAATATTATCATGTCTTTATTTTAAAATTCAGTCGCTAACTAATATAAAAACGAAAAAACTTCATATTGAATGCAATGCAAAGGATTTTCATCACTTTAAATTGTGTTTTGAAATGAAAGTGTGCTATTTTCATTAAAAAACTAGATTTTTTGTAGGACGGGCGTCGCGCGGCGCGACGCTCATCTGAAGCAAGAATTCAAATAACTGAGTTAATTTGCTGGCGGTATACTTTGCTGTTATAACTTAACAGGTAAAACGGAAAACGGAATGTTTTCGAAAGGTCAGGGGTATTGAATGAACATTATATATCATGATGTTCTTTTTTTTATTAGATGGGATTCATTATTTCATTGATCATTGGGAAAAATTGATTTAATAAATTGGTTGGTTGAAAGTCTAAATCACAAAACGGTGAGCTTTTTGTGAGATATTGTAGTGGTAGGCCTCTTTTGCAGGGGGCCACCTGGGGAAGTACCACACCTTTGCCAGTTATTCATCCGCCAAGCAGTAATGTGCAAACATTACTGTGTTCCGGTCTGAAGGGCAATGTTACCAGCGAAATTACTGGCATGACGAGTTTCAACACTAATATCTCAGGGTGACAGGCGCGGTGCAGTGCCGCACAGAAATTTGACTTTTAAAACACTGGGTGGCACTGTGTCTGATATGGGCAATCATGATGTTTATCATCAGGCACCTGATTTGCTCGTCTTGTCACTCACTATCATAAAAAAGTACTGTTACATCGAATTTCTTTTTGGTATGGGATGACTTATGTTTCAAGGAAATATTTAGCCAAAAATACAATAAGAATTTTATATTATACTTTATTTTGGCTTATTTATACATCCTTGCGTACTTTTTTGCTCAGAGGACATAATTATTGAGCAGAGCACATGCTGTTAACGCCAGTGTGTTTTTAATGTACTCGTATAAGTAAATATAATTCATGTAAAAATATCGCGCGGTCTTCATTTTCCACGTAACTATTTACATAATAAATCAGTACATAACTTTAGCTATTAATTCATTAAGTAGTACAAAATTAGCACATCCAAGTAAATATTCTGATGTTTGCTAAATGAACGCGTTCACAGTTTACCTTTGAAGTTTCATTATAGTTGTCACCGTCTCTACTCAAACAAAACGTAGAGTTTACACAAACTAGAGCTCATAATCCGACGTGTCCTAGAGTCGCTCTCTACAGTCAGTTATGTAGAGCAAAGAGGTTATATGTAGAGCAACGGATTTCATCAAAAGCCTTAAAAAAGAATGTCATAACCGTTGTTCGCAGTGAATGTTTTTTTGTGAGCTAATAAAACGATATTTTCGTGGACTAATTTTGACATATTTAAGAGCATAGGGTTAACATAAAATCGCTTCGTGGAAATAATTAAAAACTTACATTTTTATGTTTCATCGATATTTAGAGCAATTTGAACAACAGAGTGAAAAGTTGTTGTCTTATTCTCGAAGATAAGATCTGATGATTCCTTCAATTCTTCAATTCTTCAATTTCTTTATTCAGAGATTTCAGGTACAATAGATAATATAAGTCATTAAGCCCAGCCAAAATCTGCCTTCTCAGGCGTCTGAATATTAAATATAATTTGAACAATAAACTTATTTTAATGTCATGATCAAAATAGATTAAAACTAAAATTAAATAATCAGAGTAAAAAGAAAAGTAAAAAAAAAAAAAATTTGAAAATAATTATTGAAGAATATTGTCATATAGATGTTAAATTATATTTTATATTCAAAAAATTCATTAATACTATAAAAACATTTTTCAGCTAACCACTTCGTCAATTTCATTTTAAATAGGTTTAATGTCAAATCGGAATCTCTAAAACTATTTGGAATTTTATTATAGATTTTAATGCACATTATAAAACTATTATTTGAAGTCAATGTCAATCTTGTTGGAGGTCTAAATAAATTATTTTTATATTGAGAACGTAAATTATTTATTCTTATTGAGCTCATTTGCTGAAAAATATTCTTATTTTTGTAAACAAATAGACATGTATCCAGGACATACAAAGAAGTTACAGTTAGAATTTTAAAATTTCTGAAAAAGGGTCTACATGATTCTATTTGTTTCAAGCCAAATATAGCTCTAATACACCTTTTTTGTACTACAAAACATTGATCTATATCTGGGCATCTACCCCAAATTACAATTCCATATCTTATTATCGAATTAACAAAACCATAATAAGCTGTGATTGCAGCTTCCCTAGAAACAGTTTGGGATATCCGCCTTAATGGAAAAACAACACTATTTAGTCGAGAGCAGACATACTCAACATGCTGTTTCCATGACAACGCAGTGTCCACGTTGAGCCCTAGAAATTTTATTGTATCCACTTCTTCAATGGCTATTTCATCTTCCATCTCTAGGAAACTTATTTGATGTCTGTCTTTCATCATAATCATCATCTCAGCCAAAGGACGTCCACTGCTGTAGGCCCCATGTGCATTCAGCGTGTTTCTGCCATCTTTATCAGATCGTCTGTCCACCTTGTGGATGGATGTCCTTATTGCATGTCTTCATTTATTGTAAAAAAATATTTTATAAAAACTCTAGCTATTTGAAGAAGAATTCTCTACAATTTCATGTCTGTAAATTAACCAAAGTTATGTTTACTTGAGGGAAATGTTGTGCGATTGTAGAGTCGGTGAAATTTTGTGAGGCTTTACATTGTTACGTTGGTAACTTTTGTTACATTTTTAATACGTTTCCGCCCCAGTTTGCTCAGTGTGCAGACGAAATGTGGAATTATCACGAGCATAATTTGTACTCTTCATTAATTATGCATTATTACATAACATACATTCACGCCTTTTTCCCGAAGGGGTAGGCAGAGGTGTACCCAGGACTCAGTCCCATAGTAGATACACCCACATTTCGCCAGTATGTTATTGGTCCCATGTAATAGGGGGCGAGCCTATTGCCATATACCGGGCACAGTTCCAGACTCCAGGCAGTTATTGAGATAATTCCTAATGGAAAAATCCAATATTTAGCACTATGCCTGACCTGGGGATCGAACCCGGGACCTCTTGATTGGCAGTCGAGCATGCGCCCTCTACGCCACGGAGGCAGTCATGCAATTATGCATTATTACAGAGTCCAATTTCGAGAAACAGGTCAATTGTTGAATCCAACTAGGTTGGGCAGTGTTCGGAAACCTATGCAATGTCTTCTCGTCCAAAATACCTCAGCGCCTCAAGGTTCGACCAGTGTGTGTTACTAGTGATGATATATGGATCTGAAACGTGGTCTCTGATTGTGGGCCTTATCAGTAAGCTCAAAATAGCGCAACGAGCTATGGAGAAGGCTATACTCGGAATTTCTGAGCGAGATCGAATCAGAAATGAGGAGATCCGTAGACGAAAGTTACCGATTTTGTATGGGAAAACAAAATATTTTTTCCGAATTTTGCAATTCTTTCCTTTGAAAGTTGTCTATTAGACGGCTAGGTGCACCACTTAAGGTTACCTAAACCTTTTATTTACTCGTTGTACATATTATGTACAGCCAAGGTTAAAATTGGAAGTTAAGTGTGACAAAATATCACATGTATTGGGCTTGAGACTTGGGATTCCGATATGTCTAGTGTCAACACTGGGTCGTGATGTTAGCTGAAATTTATTATGTCAAAATAATAAGGATATCATGAGACAATTATGTATCATGAGGTCATTACATAATATATGAATAGTAGGCACTCGTTTTACGATGAATTGTGGTAACTCCACCACATAGATCCACCAATCCATTCGATAAATTTAACTTTGTTTTAAAATATGTAAGACAAATTAGCTATGTGGCGTTACCATTTAGTCTCCAGTTATAAACTCAACTGTAATTAATTAAAGTTCATGTTTGCAAGAAGTGTTTTCCAAAGACGACAAAAAGCCACAAAAAGCATCGCTTCTAATTAACGTCAAAACGCTGTCGTTGTGCCAACACCGCATCTACACAATGAGCGTATATACCTCTATAGATACCGCTATAAGTTATGAACCTATAGTTTCCCAGCTAGGAGATAAGAAATGAAAGATTTCTACAGGAAGCTACGTTTGTTTTGTGATACACACGGATGGAATAAGCCTCGGATTCAGAACTTAACATCACACCTTTTCCCCATAGGGGCAAGCAGTTTGGTCCCTTGCAATAGGGGGGCGAACCAATTGCCTTCTACCAGGTCTCGCCGTGTTGACACGTCAGACGCATTTAGTTTGGCCCCCAGGTAATTAGTGCCACCAATTTACCCAATACTGTATTTTCTTTTTTTTGTTGTCATTATCTTCCCGTCCTTATCGCACATTAGGTAGATTCGGCATAGCACGTCGTCTTCCGCCATTGCAGTCTATCATCTGTCATCTCTGTACTAACTCACACGCGTATCTTCATTCCACAGTTCATGCAGGTTCTCAATGCTGTATTAAAATTTGTTTGCAGTATTGGTATTTTAAAATGTTAGTGTTCTTGTGGTCAAAATTTTTTTTACTGCTTGTCAGTCGCCATTTTGAGGAACGGTTTTAACTTAAACTCCACTAGCGACGTTGTTTACTGAACAGATAAGTTGGTGGGAGTGTAAACTTGTTTTGTCATCATCATCATATCCGCTGTCCATTGCTGGACATAGGCCTCCCTCAAACATTTCCAACTAGTCGAGTTGTAAGCGTATTCCTGCTGTATTTACCTACTATATTATCGTCTGTCCACCTCTTGGGTAATGTCGATGTTTTGACATTAATTGTAAATTTTCTCTAATTGTGTGAAATACGATAGATTTTTACCATCACAACTAAATGTGATTTACTGTATCTCCTCTCCCTGCACGGTTGTCTGGAAGAGATCGCTCTTAGCGATAAGACCGCCAATTGTTACATTATTTGTTATTGTATTTTAAATTTTAGGTTTCATGTTTGTAGTGTAATAATAAAGAGTTAATCTATCTATATACCGTCGTCTGTCCTCGCTTTGTAAAATTTTACCCATGTAGATCAATTAATTGTACCGTAACTCTGTGTCAGTGTCTGACTTATACAACAGAAGAAATAATAGTACCTTTTACGCCTAAATCACTACCAATTTTGACAAAATTTGGTATAGAGATAGACGAGTCCTTGGGAAAGTACATAGGGCTTTTGGTTCAAGTAAGAAATTTGAAGGAGGTCAAATAAGTGACGAAGGATTGCATGAATCTAAGAAAATAATTTTATGCAGTTGAAGTTACGGGCACCACCTAGTATCTCATAATGATAAGCGGCGGTAACAGGAAAGAGGACCTCTTAGCAGTTTGACACAATCCTATGGAAAATTTACTAAATCGATGTTTTGTATTCCCCTGTTTCCTCCGAATACAGTAAACCTATTTGATATATTTATATCCTGATATTTTAAGATGAAGCAAAGTATGTCCTTATCATTTTTGGAAGTTCACTATGAAAAAACCAAGGGTTTATAAGAAAAATTAAAATGACAGGGACATAGGCTAAAAAAATATCAGGATATAAATATATAGAATGGGTTTATTATATCCGGAGGAAACACGGGAATACAAAACATCGATTTGGTAAATTTCATAGGATTGTGTCAAATACCTAGAAGGCCGCGTACGCTCTTCCGTGTGTCTCGCTCCCGCGGTTCCATTAACTTTATTTGCGGGCACCGACTACAGCCCGAGGTCAGATATCGGCAGATTGGAATGATGTATTGTTACGTACCACGCCGCGCCGCGAGCTCGAATATACACCGACCATTCTCTGTTTGCCTTTTCACTTTTAAGCTTTTGTCTGATGCTTTTAAGTAGATGAGTGTCGTCATTTTCGTACAAGTGGTGTTTTGCGTTTGGATTGGTTGTTTCTGACGAAATATTTTAGGATAGTTTGATTTCCCTTTAAAGTTCTTTTCAAATTAAAATGCCTACCGTAGATAAAGTACCATATATAGACACGATATTAGCCAATTGTACTACTATTTGTTATGATGTATTTTTAAATCTTAAGGATTATTTTTAAACTGTACCAAAAAAATCTATCTTTCTGTAGTTAATTGTTCTAAATAACTTTATTGTCAATCTTTATAAATAAATAACAGTGACGAATTAGGGAATATAAAAGACTTTTATAAGAACGAAATTAACTGACATATGTACTAGAAACTATTGATAAAGTTGTTTTTTTATTATTAAACAATATAAATAAATGCATGACATTATTAAATAAGTAAAAATGTATGTTGTACACTCCGGACAGGAGTAGAATATACTTGACACTTGTATTGTTATTTACAAGACCCGTGTGTATACCTACATTCCAGCCATAAACAATAAAAAAGCGCTTTATTGTAAATCTTACAGAGAACAAAACTTGAAGAAAATACATTAAATGTTAGACTAGTATAAAGCTTTATTGCTATAAGTAATGTTACCAGCGAAATTACTGGGCTGAGATTCAACAACTCATATCTCAGGGTGACAGGCGCAGTGGACTGCCGCGCAGAATTTGAATTTTAAAACACTGGGTGGCACTGTGTCTTATATGGGCAATCATGATGCTTACCATCAGGCACCTGATTTTCTCGTCTTGTCATTCACTATCATAAAAAAAAGTCGCTATAAATATACCGAATTAAAACTCAAAGGACTACAAACTCTTAGTTTGAGTTATTTTAGTTTAGAGTTATTTTGTACTTAATAAATAGTTGCTTTTATACAGCTTAATTAATGTTTTTTCTTATTCATCACAAACAGAGACATCCCCAAACAAAACCGTTTGGACTTTTTTTTACATAATTAATTGCATTATTAGGCGTTTTCATTGGACTAACTTAGACTATCTTGAGGGAGTCCATTGCGTAAAAAAATTTTTACCTATTATTATTACATAAATATATAAACATTATTTATAATACTTATACATATAATTTAATGCTTATAAATATATAATTTAATAGTTTTTTATTAAAACATCAGCTATGACTATGTAGTACACATGCATTATTCGTACTGTCGACATAATAAGCGAGCTTTCAAACGAAGTCGGCGCAACAGTCAACGCGGCGCTGTGGTCGGGCGCTAATTTGTATGAAAAAGAACAGTAGAATACTCACGTCGGCGTCGCTCGTCTGAAAGCTCACTAATAAGTTTTTTTGTGATCTCACAATGTTTTCCTTTAAAGCGATCATAGGTCATACAATTTTCCGAATTCCAGCAATGCCTGGTAAAATCCTCGTTCAACGCCCGATAAATTAAACTGAGGGATTAATTGATTCGCTTTGTGTCAGTAATGGATTAATATAAAATGATAAAGCAACTGATTTGATTTCGGATTACTCGCGTGTAAGAGTGTGCGGCCCTGATGGTGATGTGTAAAGGATTTAACGTTGTCACTGACGTAACATAACACCCACGACTTTCCATCCGAATGGTTAGACAGAGGTGTGCCCATGGCATAGAACAGATAATAATACTACGTATAGAACGGATACTGTCATCCGCCCACCAATCGGGCCTTCCTCACCCGCACACTCTTGCGCGTGTACAAAACTCACTTTTTTTTTAGAAACTCCGTCCGCTTTTTTTTCGTGGCTAGAGACCTATACAAGACAAAAGACTAGGCAAAAACCTGAAAAGAAATATATCCCAGTGTAACTTCCTACTCCGTCTGCAGGTAACGTTTAATTTAATTCTCCAATGTCACACGTTACTGCGACTATAATCTTTAATCCCCGTGTTAATAAAGGAGGAATTCGCTCGCGGGAGATTTACGATCTAACTGAAGATTATCACCTGGCATTACCGTCGTGTAGGCAAAGGCTTTATGGGTATTCTGGCTTTAAACGTTTGAAATTAAGCTGTAAATTAAAGGTGTCAAGGTGAGATTACAACAATAATAATAATATAGGTAGATAGGCCTTAAGTCCTTATACTAAGACTAAATGTTTACTTTAAAGAATCCTAAATACCAACTATCTTTAAGCTAACTTAAACATATGTATAATAACTCATACCTCAGTGCCCAAAAACCTTTGATTACTGTTTTATGAAGGGATTTTTTGTCTTTTTTGTTTACAACTAAATATTTTTGGGTTGTTACCAACCCCTTGGGCATATAAGGGTTACTTAAACACACCTTAAATCCACTTTTAAATGTCACTGAATGAAGTTAATAATTAAAGAATCTACCGTTTGGTTGTAAAGGGGTAAAACTCATTGCCCACTATCCCGGGACGTTATAAGGCCGTGAGCGAACAATATTCTTTTAATAGAAATGTATGACATTGCACACTACAGCGTTTTGCATTCGCACAAGACCGTCGCGTGCCGTGCACGGCAGGTCAACAAAATTGTCGGAAATAAAATTTCTCCCGTTCCGAAACGGTGTATGAGCCCGGTATAATAGATAAACAGCTGTAATAAATAATAATAGATAGATAGATAAATTCTTTATTATTACACCACATCTTAAAAAACTTAAAAACTAAAATGGAACAATAGGAATATGTCTAGTGTAACAATTGGCGGTCTTATCGCTAAAAGCGATCTCTTCCAGACAACCGAGCAAGGAGAGGAGAGTAAAGTAGTTCACATTTGGTCTATAATCTCTGCTGCCGAAAGTCCACTGCTGGACATAGGCCCATAACGGGTTTTTTTAAATACCACCCTCGGAAAAAAACTCGTCGGGTATTAAATATATTGTTGTACGTAATATTCGAATAAATTTTGATTTTGACTTCGTTAATGAAGAAACAAGATTATTCATATAATATTCCTACGGGAATGGTATCTAAACAATAGTTGAAATCGCGGAGTACATACACTCCTAACATACAATCACGCCTTTTCCCGAAGGGGTAGGCAGAGGTGTACCCAGAACTCAGTCCCATAGTAGGTACACCCACATTTCGCCAGTATGTTTTATATATTGGTTTCATGTAATAAGGGCCGAGCCTATTGCCATCTACCGGGCACAGTTGCAGACTCCAGGCAGTTATTGAGATAATTCCTAATGGATAAATCCAATATTTAACACTTTGCCTGACCTGGCGATCGAACCCGGGACCTCATGTCCGGCCGGAGCTTGCGCCACTACCCCACCGACCACCGCTTATATAAACAATCTTATATAATATTCCAGCGGAAACGAAAATATATAAAAATATATGTTTTTTTTTTTTATGATAGTGAGTGACAAGACGAGCAAATCAGGTGCCAGATGGTAAGCATCATGATTGCCCATAACAGACACAGTGCCACCCAATGTTTTGAAATTCAAAATTCTGCGCGGCACTGCTCTGCGCCTGTCACCCTGAGATATGAGTTGTTGAATCTCATCATGCCCAGTAATTTCGCTGGTAACAATGCCCTTCAAACCGGAACACAGTAATGTTTGCACATTACTGCTTGGCGGATGAATAACTGGCAAAGGTGTGGTACTTCCCCAGGCGGCCTCCTGCAAAAGAGGTCTACCACTACACGAAAGAGTATGTAGAATACCAATTCATTAAAAATAAAATAAGATAGAAAACCTTGTCTTTAACAGAACATAACAATACAGAAGAGCGTACTCGGCACATTTTTAATAACTTTTCAAGGGCGTCCCAAATACGGCCCGACGCTAATCATCTTTTCTTTTACTGAAGAAAAGAAACTCATTATTTTCGAGTGGGTCATAATCAAAGGGCGATGAAGAAGTATGTCAATCAGAATTTCGCTTTTCTTGTTTGTGTATTCTTTCTAAGCCGATTGTCTCAGGCTTTGAAGCGATCTTATTAAAAGTTGAAACAGGAGGTTGACATTTCAGTCAAATATAGCCTATGACTAGTCGGATCTTATCATCTTAATAAATAAATAAAATAAAATTATAGCTAATAGGAGGGTGTTATATCAGGCAAAATATTGTTAGGGAATTTATAATTTCAAATTAGGTATTAAAGTAAATTCGTATTATTTAGAAGAACATAATATCGTCAGATTCACCTTACCCTGAGCAGGGGATCCTCTAATGGGATTTGTGGAATATGCCGACGTGTCAAATCGCGAGACATTTGTCCCCTAACGAATACAAGGCTTAATTCGAAATAACATAACATCCATAACGCCTTTTTCCCTAAGAGGTAGGCTGAGGACAGACTTAGTCCCATAGTAGGTTCACCTAAACATCTCCGGTTATATTTTTAAGTCCCATGTAAAAGGGTACAGTTCCAGACTCCAGACTGATATTGAGAAAATTCCTTTCCCTGGAAAAATTGTAACTAAGACGAAATAAAAAGATATAAATTATTTTGTAACGTAGCGATATTATTAATGTTAAACTGATTCCAATATTACATTTACTAAGTCCAGAAATGAGACAATCTTGTGGTTTCTAATATGAATTTTAATATCAAGTGACAGTAACGATACACGTGCACTTGTTAGCCGCGTTTGATTAGAATGAATTCCTTTCGCCTTCCCCACCTCTTCCCCTCTCGTAGCACAGGGATAGCTAAGGTGAAGCAATGACGTCATGGCGTAGCTGATGACGTCATTGTGTAGCACACACGAGTACCGTATGAGTGGTGTTTATCAACTAAAAGTTGTAATCTTACTATATCTTTTTGAAAACCAACATTACATCCGGTCTATTTGGATATATTTTCTATGTTTGATATTTATTTATTCTAAGCCGCAGCCCTTTTTATTAATACTTATTTCGCTTTTTAAGTTTAAGAAATGGGAAAACGTGAATTGGAAATCTAAAATACGATTATGATTTGAGTAAAGCCTGACTTTTATGGCCTCTTTTCGAGGAGGAAGTAATAATTCTTCTTTGTTATGAAGCTGTTTTTAAAGTATTTTAAATTTATTATAAAATTAATTAGGCAGTTTTGAATTTGAAATTTAGTTATAAATTAAGTAAACATTTATTTAAAAAAACTCAATGATTTAATAAAGCATAAAATATAATAAAAAATGGCTAGCAGATATTTAATTTTTTACAATTATCCTACTAAAATTAAATCTCAGAACAGTGTTAAAAAGTTATGTCTGTTTTAACGCTAAAACTACTAAACCTAGCTAAAATTTGGTATGTAGATAGCTCAGATCCTAGAATAACACATAGTGTACTTTTTTATCCCGTTATTCCCACGGGAACGAAGAATACGTGGGTAAAACCACGACGCACATCTAATACTTTATAATAAAACAAATCTGGGTCAAATTAACCCTATGTCGCATAGAAGCCACCTATGCCAATTGTTAACACATAAATAGAGCTGTTAAAACCCATAAAAATAGTCCAAAAACAAACTGTGGTGCGAATTGTAAAGTATAATTTTGTTTGATGAAACTTTCGGGCATTTTCACGTTCAAGTACAGGAGCACATGCTACATTGCATTACTATAGTAACGGATGAATATTGCAACGGGTATTCAAATGTTTATGTTTTATTGTATTCTTATTTTAAACAAATCACATATTATAAATTTTCTCTTAAAACAGATAATAAATAAAAAAAAATGAAAAGTGACAGATGCCATATCTGTCAGTCTAAAGAATTTGATGTTTAGCCAGTAAAGCCGTCCAGGGGATAAGTTCAGTTTTATGTTATAAATTTTAATAAGCACGTTTTAAAAATACCTACATAATTTAGTTAAATTTAAAATAGAGTGTAGATATAATGACTAGAATATTTTGGCTTATAAAAAAAGATCTGTCAGTTTACAGATCTTTTTTTATTATGGGACAGCTTTCACACACGGTTATTTGGTCTCAAACCAATCTTTTATAGCAACTGAACCAACGGGTCAATGATCTTATTACAGCAAAAATATTATGTTTACGTTATTTGTTATATCTCTAAGCCAAATTAATGATTATAAAAGGCCGTTAAAAGCTATTTTTACGACAGTAAAAGTAATGAGTCCATAATAAATAGCATTTGGAAAAATACCTCTACCAGAATGCATAAAAATATCCGACAAGAAGAACACACAAGAGACACCAGTTAAACATAACTTATAAAAGTGTATCATAGCTACGAAAATTAGATACAATATTATGAAAGTTTTTAAAAATCTGTGTTGTTTTCTCCTGTTTCCACCGAATTTAAGTTACCGATTCTATAAACTTATATAATATCTTGATATTTTAGGGTGAAGTAATCTATGTACTTGTATCATCTATGTATTTTTGGGTCTCTTATAATTTTTTTCATTGTGAACTCCTTAAAATCCCAGTTTTACTCGCGTGACTAGACGCACTAAAAATGCTCTAAAAATAATTAAGCGTTTGATCATCACGGTCATCTGGTCCCAAACTAGGCTGGCAGCCTGTACTATGGTAACCAAATGACTGATATACATACTTAAATACGCTTATTACACCCAGACACAGATCAAACAGACATGTTCATGTTTGACCAAACACAAATCACAAATCACACAAATGTTTGACCAGGCCGGGGATCGAACCCGGGGCCTGCGGCACAGAAAGCAGAGTTACTACCGTCTGCGCCAACGAGGCTGTCTAATGATAAAGACAACGTTTACTTCATCTTTAAAATATCAGGATAAAGATATATCAAATATCAGGATATAAATATATCAAATAGGTTTACTGTATTCGGAGGAAACATGAGAATAAAAAAATTAAACATTTGGTAAATTTTCCATAGGATTGTGTCTAACTGCTAAGAGTTAACATTTACTGTTAAAAATCAAACATTATATTATCTTAGAAGTTTAACAGAGCGCTGAACTATCGTACAATCCCACAAGTAATAAAACTCGCCATCCAGCCCTAATCTATGAGGCGGCAGTAAATATTTATGCGCAGGTTTTTCGGGTTGGCACAAGGGTTGAAAGTGAATTTAGCTTTAATGGAATCCAGGGGCTTCGATGCAGGAGGTTTGAATAGTAATGTACCTAATGTATTACCTGTATTAAGGATTTAATAGCGAGTAGGTGCTGATTGTATATGATAGTGTAGTTAAGGTGGTTGGGCCAACATCATTAAATTTCACATACACACTTTGAGGAACCAATGGCGTTGATAGACGAGATATAATTTCTTTATTAATATTTTACTCGGTACCCCGGTTTATGCTCTTCCGTTACCTGTGCGAAACCGGGCGGGTTCTCATTTTATAATATATTAGTTTATGAATACTAATGGGAGGAGTCCTCCATGCTCTGATTACATCCCCCATACCATCAAATAGTTCGCTATTCAGTCGTGTTCCGTTTACACACACAAACAAAGCTGTGTGTTGTTTATTCATCACCCAAAGACCTCCATCCGTCAAAGGATATAATGGAATCAACGAGATAATACGTTTTGATAATGATCACAGTTAAATTAAATGCTTATTAAATATTACGCTTTCAATTCGTGAATTTGTGAATTGTGAACGGCTGAATTCGTAGAGGAAATCCCTATCAGTGGGTACTTAGTGCTCTCGTCCGAATGTCATTAAAACCTTATTTGAATTCCCATGTGACTTAAAAAAGTCACATGGGAATTCATGTTTGAGTAAAATTGCCCGAGAATAAAAAAGTGTTTGTGAATTTCACAGGGCACGTTTGTTTTTAAATAAAATAAAATTATTGACTTCAATGAATAAAAACTTTATTACGTTACGTGAAACTTAAAAATGGGCTTTAAAATGTCTGTTTACAAATTTTAATAGATGCACAAAAACGAGGCGACGTTTATAATATGTTGCAAGCGCTAGTTACTCTTTGAACCATGAGTTGAGAGACAGTGACTTCTGAGACTCCTATGGGTTGAATCACGACAGAATACTGGCGTAGGTCGTGGTCTTCATACGGATTTATCACATTTAGGTTCCTCAGTGTTAAATCGAGCCGTAACAATAAACATTCCTATGGCATTGCATGCGCACCTTTTATCTTGGAGGAAGGAATACATGGAAACTGCACATACGAGTAGAATAACATACAACGACAGTTATAGTAAGGTTCCTGATCAGTCATCTTGTGTGGCAAGTTTCGTAGTAGTTGAACCACAGAATAAATAATAATACTAACGGTTGAACTGTCAAACCCTTGCTATGACAGCCATTCTATGTGACATGATTTTGTGGGTATTTCGGGTCCATATATCTATGTCAATGCCTATTATCATGTTTGTCATAATGTCGTGTTTCACTTGTCTATCTATACTTCTATACTAATATTATAAAGAGAGAAATTTTGTTTTTTTGTTTGTAACGAATAGGCTCCGAAACTATTGGACCGATTTTAAAAATTCTTTCACTTATGGATAGCTTAATTCAGTGTGAGTGACATAGGCTATATGAGATTTTGAAAAATATTAGGGATCCGTAAGAAAATTGCAATATTGTGAACCAAGGTGTCACATATATTCATTAATTTGCGTGCGCTGTGAAATCCATTGATGGTAGAATAATATAATGTACTAGGGGTTTGTAGTACTTATCGATATCGATATCTACAAAATAGTCCACGGAAATTTTATCCATCTATTTTGGTTTAGTCACAATAATCGAAACAGACATTATATGCATGCGCTGTGAAAAGTATTGGTGGTAGAATAAAGTAATGTACTAGGGGTTTGTAGTACTAATCAATACCTACAAAACAGTATACATAGATTATATCCATCTTTTTTGGTTTAGTCACAATAATCGAAGCAGTGATTATTTTTCATGCGGTGTGAAAACTATCGGTGGTAGATTAAAGTAACGTACTAGGGGTTTGTAGTAATTATCAATACCTACAAAACCGTATATATAGATTATATCCATCTTTTTTGGTTTAGTCACAATAATTGCAGAAGTGATTATTTTTCATGCGGTGTGAAAACTATCGGTGGTAGAGTAAAGTAATGTACTAGGAGTTTGTAGTACTTATCAATACCTACAAAACAGTATACATAGATTATATCCATCTTTTTTAGTTTAGTCACAATAATCGAAGCAGTGATTATTTTTCATGCGGTGTGAAAACTATCGTTGGTAGAGTAAAGTAATGTACTAGGAGTTTGTAGTACTTATCAATATCTACAAAACCGTATACATAGATTATATCCATCTTTTTTGGTTTAGTCACAATAATTGCAGAAGTGATTATTTTTCATGCGGTGTGAAAACTATCGGTGGTAGATTAAAGTAATGTACTAGGGGTTTGTAGTACTTATCAATACCTACAAAACGGTATACATAGATTATATCCACCTTTTTTGGTTTAGTCACAATAATCGAAACAGTGATTATTTTTCATGGTGAAAACTATTGGTGGTAGATTAAAGTAATGTACTAGGGGTTTGTAGTAATTATCAATACCTACAAAACCGTATATATAGAT
The DNA here is from genome assembly GCA_947063395.1 of Hemistola chrysoprasaria. NCBI lineage: Eukaryota > Metazoa > Arthropoda > Insecta > Lepidoptera > Geometridae > Hemistola > Hemistola chrysoprasaria. Next base: position 1,441,721 of record OX346724.1, read on the forward strand.
TATATCCATCTTTTTTGGTTTAGTCACAATAATCGAAGCAGTGATTATTTTTCATGCGGTGTGAAAAATATCGTTGGTAGAGTAAAGTAATGTACTAGGAGTTTGTAGTACTTATTAATACCTACAAAACCGTATACATATATTATATCCATCTTTTTTGGTTTAGTCACAATAATTGCAGCAGTGATTATTATCCATGCGGTGTGAAAACTATTGGTGGTAGAGTAAAGTAATGTACTAGGGGTTTGTAGTACTTATCAATACCTACAAAACAGTATACATAGAATATATCCATCTTTTTTGGTTTAGTCACAATAATTGAAGCAGTGATTATTTGCATGCGGTGTGAAAACTATCGGTGGTAGATTAAAGTAATGTACTAGGGGATTGTAGTAATTATCAATACCTACAAAACAGTATACATAGATTATATCTATATTTTCTGGTTTAGTCACAATAATCGAAGCAGTGATTATTTTTCATGCGGTGTGAAAACTATTGATGGTAGATATAAGTAATGTACTAGGGGTTTGTATTATTTACCAATATCTACAAAATAGTCTACGGACATTATTATCCATCTATTTTGGTTTAGTCACAATAATCGAAAGTCATTATATGCACGCGCTGTGAAAAGTATTGGTGGTAGAATAAAGTAATGTACTAGGGGTTTGTAGTACTTATCAATATCTTCAAAATAGCCCACGATAAATTTATACATGTGTTAAGGTTTGGTCATTGAAACAGAAATAGTCATTAATTTGCGTGCGCTGCGTAAACCATTAAGGTTATATCTATTAAAATACAATGTATCACGAATTTACTCCTGTTAAACGTTCACTATACCTACTTCTGCTACCCGTGCGAAGCCGGGGCGGGTCGCTAGTCATTAATATTTTTTTATACACGAAAAGAGTACATCTGTCGTCTCTTTCGCGCTTTCGACAGTCAAAATTTAATTACGCATCCTAGCCCGCCTAGACATTACTGATTTTACAAAAGTTTAAAAAATCAAAAGCTACTTCCTCTTATCAAAACACACTTAACTTTAACGCGGCCACGAGCGACCATTCAAAAAGACAAACACCGACCGATGTCCCTCATTACGGCGCTCATTACCGTAGGTTATCGCTGCATAACTCGTCGCGCCACCGTTATGGACCATTTTGCCAGATTAACTGGACTTATCAGCATATTTGTTTGGCTGGTGGAAGGCGGAAAAAATGGAGGTGTGGTTTACAAACGTTATGCAATTTTGGAGGTCATGATAAACTTGAGGATTTACTTGTAACAGAACATCGATTCACCATTTTTAGGGTTCTAAGATACCTGTTGGGTAAGCCCAATGGGTGCCGAGGGAACCCTATAACTAAGCCTCCACAATCCGTCCGTCCGTCCGTCCTTCTGTGACAGGGCTCTATCTCATAAACCGCAATAGCTAGACACTTGTAATATTCACAATATAATATTGTAGGGTTGATGTTATTTTGTGACGCGCATGCTACGGATTCTGTGAAAGTTTTGGTGGTTTTATAGAAAGTATTAATTGCAACGTGTGGTTTCACGAAGATCTATGGCATGTGCGAGGGCGCGATGGCAACATAGGGAGGTGGATGCCCGCGCGACAGATGATTGTAGAGCGAGATTAAAGATGGTGGGCTTGGAATAAATCATTTAAAATATGCTGAAGTGTTCGAGTATTATTTAATGGAGAAGGCACGTCTACATTATGTATATTTCTATTGCCGTTATAACAACATATAATCAAAATAAAATAAATTCATAATTCCATAATCTCCATACAGCTAACGTGTTTAATAAATTGTCATATAAAACTGCCTCCGTGGCGTAGAGGGCGCATGCTCGACTGCCAATCAACAGGTCCCGGGTTCGATCCCCAGGTCAGGCAGTGTTAAATATTGGATTTTTCCATTAGGAATTATCTCAATAACTGCCTGGAGTCTGGAACTGTGCCCGGTAGATGGCAATAGGCTCGCCCCCTATTACATGGGACCACTAACATACTGGCGAAATGTGGGTGTATCTACATGGGACTGAGTCCTGGGTACATCTCTGCCTACCCCTTCGGGAAAAAGGCGTGAACGTATGTTATGTCATATAAGACTTTTACTGCAATAAGTTATTTATGATTTACTAATTAGATATAACCCGAATAATAACATTATTCGGACACTTCGGCACATGAACTGATTTTTTTTTGTGAAACTGACAAAAGACACTTGGGGTTTTTCTACTTGCCGAGTAGCACTAATCGGCGACTAGTAAACAACACTTTACTCGAGGATGGTGAAAGAGGCGCTAAGTCTATGTAATAGTTAGGTACATAGTGGGTAGGGAACTAGGAACCCCTCATATGCGAGACCCATTCATATTTGACCAGTTTATTTAATTTTATCAAACTGAACTTCGAGCATGACGGATGTCGTTTAGTTCACTCACCGTGAGCTTTACGGCGAGCGGAGCATCGAGCATTCGCGAAAACGTTACATTTGTAGTATATGCTCAAGTCTATTACTAATTTTAAAGAAATAGCGTATTTTCGTTTTCTAATTTTAATAAAAAATATTATTATATTATTTATTAATAAATATTTTTAGGGCTCCGAACCCTAAAAGGGTGCCGAAGGAGCCCTATTACTAAACCTCCGCTGTCCGTCCGTCCGTCCGTCCGTCCGTCTGTCACAGGGCTCTATCTCATAAACCTTAATAGCTGGGTACTTGTAATTTTCACAAAACATGTATCCCTAATGCCGCAATAACGACAAATAATAAAATTAAAAAAAAGTTTATAATTAAAGGTACTCTCCATACAAGCAACGTGTTTTTGCTCAAAATTTATTTCTCGATTTCGTTCGTGTATCGTGAAAACGGCATCAGCTAGGTATTTGATTTTTTCACGGAACGTTAATGATTATGATTGCTATAATATGAAATAATTATGACTAAATAAATTAATAAATAACTGGAACGTTCATACAAATCACGATTTTTTTTCAACGTTTCACGCTGTAACACCATAATGGCAATAGTTATCTACTTGAAAATCTTACACAATATGGGTAACTATAATAGCTATAACAACAAATACTAAAAATTAAATAAATTCAAAAATTCAAGGAGTTTCCCATACAAGACACTTTTCCGACTTATTAAAATCAAATAAGACTAATTCTGACTAGAGTTTTCGAAGAAGATTTCAAACCATATTTGGCAATACACATATAACATTATCATGATTTACCTTATATTATACGAGTAAGATACCGTATCTTGTGTAATATTTATAATCTGGATATCTATTGCATACCATCATCAGGTTATCTGTATAAAAACTCCTTAATGTGATGAGACTGCCGGTTACTTACAGTCTTCCTTATTATTTCAAGTTTTAACAAAAATCATTCCCACCTACGTTCCCTTAACTAACAACCCTTAAAATACCACATCTTTAAATATTTTCAATACGTAAAAATCATATATTAACAAAGTACCTATTGAACAGCAGCAGTGAGGTTAACCTATTTAGGAACTGTTTAATAAATAGATAAAGAATACATAACATAATATTACATCTAAGCCACATATTGGTATTTTTGTAAAACGATAAGTTGTTACCTCTTAAAAATAAAAATAAGTAAGTATAATAAAACATGAATTTAGTAAAATACTACAACATCTGGTCTTTGTTTTTTTTTGGAAGCTGGTCATTAAGATTGAGTCTGGGACAAAAAGTTCATAGCCAAGTGGCACTTCAATGGACAGAAAAAAATGGACAAACAATGTGTGAAGATTGGTTTCAAGAGGAACAATAGAGTCCGAATAGTACAAGGAACGTGTTTTTCAATAAAAGTGCATATTTTTTATGATACTTGCTTTAGAAATTGACGTTTGAAAAGAATATATTATGCGACTTACTTGACCGACAATTGTTTTTTTATTAATTTGCTGTGTAAGGTACATTAGTTTGATGAGAAAACGTGATTTCTATAGCTATATCAGTACATACGGTGGAGAGTGAGGAGCCCTTCACATGCGCGTCCCAACACGCATTTGACAAGTTTATTTTAATAGCTTAACTCGCGTGACTAGACGTAGTTCATAAAAGAAAATAAAATGATATATCACGCCTTATTCCCGAAGGGGTAGGACCCAGGACTATCCAGGACTTAGTCCCATAGTAGGTACACCCACATTTACCGGGCACAGTTTCAGACTCCAGTTATTAAGATAATTCCGGTTGGAAAAATATAATATTTAAAACTTTGTCTGACCTGGGGATCAACCCGGGACCTCATGATCGGCGATCGAGCTTGCACCCACTACGCCACCGAGGCACTCGATTATATATTATACTTCATTTTAAAGAAATTGAGGATATGTGGTAATTAAATAATGGGGTAATAATATTCGGAGAAAACCACAGAGAAAACAATGGAATACATCGATTTGGTATTTTTCATAAAACTATGCCAAATTCCTCTAGATACGTTCTTACGTTTAAGTAAATGATAAGTAAGTGAAAACTCAAGATTCAAAAACATTCATCAAAAACAGACTACCTATCAATATCAAAATGAAGTATTCGAATCGATTCGAAGCAATCTCCATAATATACTTATTTCAAATCTATCGAAGCTGCACGCCCGGTCCGAGAGTGAATACAAATTTTCATTTTATTCGTGTATGCAGTGAATAGGAAAGATCTTCCTACTCTTTGCATTATTAAAGTCAGGATACTTGCCAAGTGCTCGGTCAGAATTATTTGATAAATTTTTCACGTCAGTTTTGTGAAAACGAAATATCTACGTACTGCCATCATGAACTCTCATGAACAAACTATACGACTTAGAGAATTTAGACCGGGAGTTTGTAAATGTCTACCCCTTCGAGAAACAGACGTGTTGATATGTAATGTTGTCAAGTTTATGCCAAGAGTTTTGGTCTAAGGATAGACCACGCAACTTAGAGTCTAGACAGACTGCAAATTTGCAGTTTGAATGCAGCTGTACACCGATTGCAATCGGGCTGCACTGTTGGGTTGCAGTTTTATTACTAGAACTTTCTACTAGAATTCAACGAGAATTTCCGTTATTTTTTAGATTCTTTCATTAGCGATCGGTGCATATAGTCTTTCGAAAGGCCTCCTTCTCATTTTTTTTCTTTTAGAACAAACATTACTAATCAGTACTATTATTATTATGATTTACTTATGAAACGCATAATCTCTATTGTCATAATATACTTTGGCATAACAATATTCAGCATAATGAGCACTACGCATTATATTATTAGGCACAAATATTTAGACATAATGTTTATTGTATAAGCATAAGATTATAAACGCATAATGATATTTACACGTAATCTTCTTTGTCATAAAAACCCATACATATTGGCTCGCATAAACTTAAGTCCTAATTTACTAACCTATCCAACTGATTCGGATTTCGCAACATATTTTTATGCCACAGGATTATTATACAAACTATTAGTATGCCTTAAAAATTTATGGGAATATCAATTATGCCTAAACATGTTAGACCAATTACAACTTATACTAAACCTTCTATTATGCCACAATTTTTTTTATGCCAAAGTATTATTATGGTAATACAAGTTATGCGAAAACGTTATGCCATACAATTTTATGTCACTAAAAAATTATAGTAAACGGAGGGAAGCCCTATTATTATAGACACATTACCTTCTGCCGAGTCAGCCAAGGTGACGACGAAGAGCGCCAACAGCGCTATACTCCACGACACCGCTCTCATCTGAAACAATCATAATTCATTCATCATTAGTTTACTTACATAATTACTCGTTAAGGTAGCAGTCGCAAGGACCTGGATTCAATCTCAGATCAGGAAAAAAGTGTAATTGCATTTTCCATTACATAATAACAAGGTTTTATGCATGCCCATTCTATTTGAGACCTAACTTTATTTCAAACCAGCTGTGCCCCGCGGTTTCACCCACGTAGTCTTCGTTCCCGTGGGAATGTCGGGATAAAAAGTACTTTTTATATTATTCCATGGTCCAAACTATCTATATACCGAATTTCAGCTCAGTAGTTTTGGGGTGAAAGAGTAACAAACACCAATCCATCCATCCTCACAAACATTCGCTTTTATAATATTAGTAGGAAGTAGGATACTAATATAGTTATTATTGAAATTTCGTAAGAAGATCAAATATTCTATATTCGAAACTAGTTTCCAAAATATATTTTTGTAGTGGTAGGCCTCTTTTGCAGGGGGCCGCCTGGGGAAGTACCACAACTTTTCCAGTTATTCATCCGCCAAGCAGTAATGTGCTAACGTTACTGTGTTCCGGTATGAAGGGCATGTTACCAGCGAAATTACTGGGCATGATGAGATTCAACAACTAATATCTCAGGGTGACAGGCGCAGTGCAGTGCCGCGCAGTATTTTGAATTTTAAAATTTCTGGGTAGCACTGTGTCTGATATGGGCAATCATGGTGCTTACCATCAGGCACCTGATTTGCTCGTGTTGTTACTATCATAAAAAATAAAAAAAAACTGGAAACCAGGTTTCGATAAAAGGAGAATCATTCTGTTTTGGAAACTAGTTTCGAATCATTAGTTCCAAAGTGGCCGAAGGGATATTTATTAAGTTTAATTCAGACAACAAAAACCATTCAGTATATGACTAAAAACGTTGAGTGAAACCTGAGTATTAATATCTAATAAATTCACTATAAATAATATTACTATAACTAAATTAACTATCTGCTTATGGCGTAGTGGGCGTAAGCTCGACTACCAAACATGAGGTCTCGGGTTCGATCCCTAGGTCAGTCAGAGTGTTAAATATTGGATTTTTCCATGAGGGGTTATTTCAATAACTGCATGGAGTCTGGAACTGTGCCCTGTAGATGGCAATAGGCTCGTCCCCTATTATATGGCACCAATAACATACTGGCGTAATGAGGGTGTGCCTACTATGGGACTGACTCCTGGGTACATCTGCCCATATTCTTTGGGAAAAAGGCATGAATGTATGTAAAAACCAGAAGAAACATGGCTGGATAGGCTCGTCCCCTATTATATGGCACCAATAACATACTGGCGTAATGAGGGTGTGCCTACTATGGGACTGACTCCTGGGTACATCTGCCCATATTCTTTGGGAAAAAGGCATGAATGTATGTAATAACCAGAAGAAACATGGCTGGAATGATAATTTCATGAAAATGTCAAAAGTTTAAAATAACCAAATTTCCCAAGATACTTGCCGGCACTAAAAATTATTACATTTCACAAAGTTCAATAAATAATAAGAACTTCAATAATATTAAAGCTTAGTTTTAACATAAAACCCTAATTAAATATCTTTGATTCATAATGAGGTCGAATAACAGTGAAAGGAATGTAGCCAATTTGCCTTAAAAATTTACAAACTAATATATTTCAAAAGGAAATTCTGAAATTCTGATGTTAAAAGCAAATTTTCTTCGCATTTTATAAAGTTGTCGAGTGCTACGAGCGAGTGGTACGAGACCGCTACGACGAGAGCGTAATTGCTACGAGGCTACGAGCTACGCTATGATTGCGTCCACGCAGTTCGCTGGGATGCAGTGACAAAGGTTCTGCGATTTTTAGCTAGTATGATAAAAATGTTGATTAATTATTTTCTAAGGAAATTTCTGCTAAGAATTTTGTTAAAATTAGGTGTAAGTGTTAAGTATTATTATTTTAAAAATTTATAAACAATATAATATGTACAAATGTAGAACGACATTTTAAGATATTTTTGGGAACCAAAACATAAATAGTAGCATAATTATATAGCTAATAATATATTAAATGCGAAGGTTTGTCGGCATATGTGTAGCTTGGTTACGTCTTCACACCAAAAGGGATAAATAAGGGCATCAGGTACAGAAGCCGTGGGGTAGAGCTAGTACTTAATAATCTGTAGGTAACAAAGGACACTACTTTTGTCGAATTAATTCATCTAGGTCAATTCACCCAGGTGAATTGATTCAGAGGTGAATTGATGCGACTATTTTATTCCACTTTGTTCAAAATACATTCACGCCTTTTTCCCGAAGGGGTAGGCAGAGGTGTACCCAGGACTCAGTCCCATAGTAGATACACCCACATTTCGCCAGTATGTAATTGGTCCCATGTAATAGGGTGCGAGCCTATTGCCATCTACCGGGCACAGTTCCAGACTCCAGGCAGTTATTGAGATAATTCCTAATGGAAAAATCCAATATTACACTGCCTGACCTGGGGATCGAACCCGGGACCACTTGATTGGCAGTCGAGCATGCGCCCTCTACGCCACAGAGGCAGTCAGTTGAATTCACCCAGGTGAACAAGGTGGAATAAACCGTTTTAAATATTTATGTTAGTCATAATCATAATCATTTTATTTGCAGGAATATATTATGTACAAACAGGTCTTAACTTAATTTTAATTAGCCCAATACATTCTGCCTTCTTGAGGCGTGCAAATTAAAAGATGAGATACTGCATAAACTGAGTAAATATTTCGTTGGTGGCTTGAATTAATTGACTTCTTTGTTTTATTTCAATGGAGCACTAACTTTTGTAAGCGGTCGGTTAAATTTTCATGGAGTCAGAAGCGTTCAACGTTTGGCCACGGGTTGTTTATTATTTTGAACGGTGAGGTCGTCGGTTCAATTTGTTGTCAATCACGACTTTGAACACAGTATTAAAGGTTTGACTTTACTTTCGTGTTCAGGGGGTCAGAAAGTCTATACAGAAAAAAAGTAGAATTCTACTTTTTTTCTGTATAGACTTTCTGAAATTCTGTATAGACGCATCGAGAAATTCGCCGCTATTGGGACCAATATCTATTCCAATTTCAATATATATTCGTCGCTATTGGTACATGGGACTAATAACTTACCGGTGAAATGTGGGTGTACCTACTATGGGACCGAGTCCTGGGTACACCTCTGCCTACCCCTTCGGGATATGGCGTGGTTGTATTTCTTTTATATTATATAGTAGCAAAACTGAATGGAAACCTTTAGATTTTAAAATTGAAAAAAACCATTTTCACTTATTGTCTAAATGCGTGATCGCACTTACCTTTAGATTAAAAATGTTTTTTGAATGAATGGATGATAAGTTTATTTGCGTAAATACAGGTGCGAATACGATCTTATAAGTATTAATAAACTGTAATAAAACGTATTTTAAAAAACAAACTCAAAAGATCCTCCTTCCTACACGACCGTTAAGAAGGTACGGTATGCACAGAAATAACAGTATTTTTGCTCAAGTACCATAAAATATAGTAAAATAAGTCTTTGTGAAATATTCACATAATACAGAAAAAGGAAACAGGTAACAAAGGTGGGAGAGTAAATGTTTTGGAATTAAGACGACGAATTGAAAATATTGGCGGTAGGGATCTCAATATTTCTCAGCAACAACAAAACATTTGAAACTAATGTTTATGTATTTCATTTATCATGATATTGACATCATTTTGGTAATTGGTTTACATGATTGGTTAACTTTTACAGCAGAGAAAAAAATATCAAAGACTGGTCTATAAAAACAGAGATTTTCATTCTACAGGGAAATGAGACTGATTTATGCCTCTAAATTGTTTGTGTAGATTCATCTATACAAATACTTCAATATGTTAATTTGATTTTATAAAATTAGCAATAGTTTTAATATTATTCGAGAAATACTGTTTTGGCGCATACGACCTTTCAGTGCACGCAAGCTCGCGCGTGTTTTAGTATGCAATCTGTCCCCCCTCAGTCCGCTACTGACCATTGTCAGCGACGGGTCTGTGCCAGTCGAGCTCCCGCGCGCTTTCGATAACCATAGTATCAAAGTAGTGATCAAAATATTTTACCGAGTAATATCTTATCATTAAAAATGGGGAAAAAATCTGTTAGAGTTCCTAAAAGAAAGAGGAAAGCTTATTTAATTGAAAAGTGTAAAAAAATGGTAAATAAAAGGTGAGTAAACGTCAAATAATTAGAACATTTGTTAACTGCCTACTACATATACATAATATACCTATGTACTAAATGTATGGATACTTCCGGATGACTGTTTTCCTTGGGATAGGTGATAGCTAGTTATTTTCCTGACATTTTTTACTGGTTTGGTTTATTTATTTTATCCATCATAAATAACTAAAATGGTAAATCAGTAGCGTGGACCAAACATTGCAGTATTTTCGGGTTTTTAGTATGATTATCTGGTCTAGGTTTATATTATTTATAATCTATGGGTAAGTATGTATATTCTTATGTCTCCACAATATAAAATGAAAAAATAAAATAACCATTTATATTGTAGGAAGCAATCGTCAGAACAGAGAAAAGCAATGGAGTCGTCTCTGGATTTAGCTGAAAATAAAACAATGTCAGTTGAGTCTCTAGAAGGATATGTGTAATCATGTGATTATGTGTACCTAATCATTTTACACATCCACTAAATTAAAGGATCGCTTATAATAGGTATTAATGATGTAATAAATACGAGTAAACTATATTGTTAGGGTTCCGTACCTCAAAAGGAAAAAAGGAACCCTTACAGAATCACTTTGTTGTCCGTCTGTCCGTCTGTCTGTCAAGACATTTTTTAATGGGAACGCGTGGATATGTCAAGTTGGAATTGATATCAACTACTCAGATCTGCGATACGTATTAAATTATTATACAATACTACTATTACTATAAAATATTGTGGCTATAAAAAAAATATACTTCTAAGTTAACACAATGAGAAGTTATGGCCATTTTATTACATATTTCCCTACTTTTTTTTCGCAAGGAACTAATAGATGGCGCTGTATGTTCTTGGTATCTAAGTATGGAATCCTATACTATGCATACATACGTATTCCTTATTTTATTTTGTAGAATACAAGAAATGCCTCTGAGTTTTTTTTTTTTTATTTATGATATTGAGTGACAAAACGAGCAAATCAGGTGCCTGATGGTAAGCATCATGATTGCCCATATCAGTTATGCAGAATTACAAAACGTGTCACCCACGTAAGATTTTATTATAACTTATCAGTGTTTATGTTGAATTACAGAACAATAAAGGTTTACTAATAGGATAATAATGCGCATACACGTAATTTTGAACATACTCCTACAGCTATCGTATGTATTATCTTTATATATTTTTACATGACCTGAAGGTTCGATAATCATACACTTATTGTTGTGTATATGTTTCAGACTGAGAATGAATGTAACGATGATGACACGCTCTCAAACATATAAGAATACGCACCTGAGCAAATGGTAAGAACTTTGTTTTATTCTTTACTCGATAACTCGATTGGGACCTTATTCGAACATTTTATTATCTGTACAAATACCAATAAATTAAATTGTAGTGTCTGTTTGTAATCTTAAAATAACAGTTTTTTTATTGAAAGCATATGAAAGTATATACGATACTTATAACAAAAAAAACAATTTTTGTTTTGTCTGTTTGTTACGCCTGATCTCTAAAACGGCGGAACCAATTTTGACGGGACTTTCACAGGCAGATATCTGATATACTAAAGAGTTAGCCTAGTTAGTTTATTTTAGAAGAATAGAAATAAAAAAGAAATAGAAGTTTTTGGATTCCGCGCAAGAATATAAGTTAGACTTGAAACTTAGAATTGAAACTGCTAGTGGGAATTTGATGACATTTGGAATAGACATAGCCGTTCAAGATATGCATATAAGCTACTTTTAATGAAAGTAATATTTGCTACATTTGTGTGAGATTAATATAGGTTTTTTGTTTTTCAGTCAGAAAAACAATGTCAAGAAAATAATGCGCTTCCATACATAGTTGAAGTTACATCTGAAGCTGAGACCAAAGTGGAAAATGAAGAATTAAAGTACACAATAATGAAGGGATTTTGAGTGATTGGTGAACTAGCGCCGGTGTCGTTCACTACAGCTTTCTAAAATCTGGCCAAACGATTACGGCAGATATCTATTGTCAGCAACTGCAAACCATGAAGGAAGAACTAGCTGCTAGCTAACTGCTGCTTCATGACAACGCAAGACCACACACTGCACAACTAACAACCACTAAGTTAGATGAGCTACAATTGAAATGTCTGCGACATCCACCGTACTCCCCGGACCTTACTCCAACAGATTACCAGTTTTTTCGGAATTTGGACAACTTCTTACAAGGAAAAAAATCAACTCCGATGCGGCAGTCCAAACCGCCTTCAAAGAGTTTATTGATTCTCACCCCATAGTTTTTTTAGTAAAGAGAACTACCTATGAGATGGCAAAAGTGCATAGATAACAAACTTTGATTAATTAAATATATTTTACAAAAAAAAAAATTCTTTATATTCCTCCCGTACAAAACACCAATTTCATATGTATTGTACCCAATATTTACCGACGATTTCAGTTTTGTCTAACTGTAACTTCAGTAGTAGTACCTACATACATGCCTATACCTATATCCTTCATAACATCATATCCTACTAATATTAGCTATATGTAGTTATGTTGTGTTGTTATGTTGGTAACAATACTTGTATATACCTACGTATATACGTCGTGTTAAAAAAATTGTATTAATACTAAAGGTGTATATTTCTATCAAACTGAACACCTTTCAAAAGAAAGAATTTTTAAATTCGCACAAAAAATATCGACTTCCCATACAAATCTGCCGATCAGCTGATCCATTTAATATGGGAAGTCGAATTTTTTTGTGCGTATTTCAAAATTCTTTCTTTTGCTTTTAGGTTGACGGGTGTAGTAAGACACCCCTTTATGTATTACTAAACCATTTTTTAACACGTTGTATGACTCAACAATAATAAATGGCTGAACGGATTTGCTAAAAGCTAGAAGATCATATTTCTACCTATAGCAGTAGTTCTGCACCATGAATACTATAGACCGTTATATATATCTAATTAATTGAATTTCCTATTAGTGAAATAATTTTCATTATCGGGCCTTTCATTATTCAGTTTCAGTTACATTTTACAAACAAACAAACATCAAACTTTAACCTCTATATAATATTAGTGTATAGTAATATAATATTATATATAAGTAATATAATAATAGTGTAGATATTTTTAATGTAAAAAGATAGTCCAAAAAAAATAAGGTACGGAGACTCTACGGCGTCTATGTTCCAGTGCGTAATAAGTCGCGCTGTGATGACGGCTCGAGTCGAGTAATAGTATTCTGTGATCGAGCCGGTCAATCGCAAGTTACGTAATATTACAGGGGTGTAAGCGGGTTGCGGGGCTCAGCGCATGATTTCAGATTCATTATTTAAGACTGCGTCACCTTAAATACAGTGAAATACTAAATACGATGACACTTGGGATCGCGGCGATGTGAATATTTCAACGTTGACTTTGATGTAAGAAGTTGAATGTAACTTCCTAGCAAGCGTATTTTTGTAGACAGAAAAAAAAGCGCTGACGCTCTATTCGTTTTTTTTTATATAATAAATACAAAATCCACAGGTCATAAAATAAATAAATTAAATACTAATATTACAATATCATTATTACTGTCATTTATCTAGAGAAAAGCGGAGATGAGGTACTGGCTTCTCGAAAATGGCAAGATCAAATTAGGTCCCATTAGGTTCACGTACGTCAGTAGGTAAGGTCGTACGACCGAATCATATTGTTGTCTCAGTCGCACTTCGGTCTTAGGTTAGGTTAGTCTACGTCTTTCTATCTTTGTTGTTTATTATATGTCACTGTGCAAACTTCACACTGAGCAAATTGCACGTGCCATTTGTTGAGTAAGCGCTGGGAGAACGTACCCTATCTACCCTTTTCTTTATATCAATTATTACTATACCATCGTTACACTGTTTTTATATGAATAGACAGTCAATTTTAATATGTAGTTCGATAATTTATAAATTTTAAACACGTTCCAGTCGTCAGACAGACAGACAGACACACGGACAACAAAGTGATCCTTTAATTTTGCCGAAAACCAATACTTTTCAGCGAGTGAAACCGCGGGGCAGCTAGTCTTTTATAAAAAAACTTAATGTGCTCACCCAATCCATTTACTTTGTCAATTTCTTCTCTTTGTAAGGTTTCAACGTGGGCGGTTTGTAGCGACGCGACAAATGTCACATTTCTCGTAGACAAGCGCCCGTCGTGACTTTAAACGTCAAATAAATACGCCGGGAGTTGTCACCGTAGCGTAATGTACTTAGGGAAATATTCGAGAGCGTTCCTTGAATTCCATTTGCTCGTTCTACTCCATTTTAAACAGTTTCTGTCTTTTGAGTGCGTTGGTGCCCTTTTTATTAGGTTTTATTTTGTTTACTACGTCACCGATTTCCACGAGAGTTCAACAACGAGCCGATCATGAGCTCCCGGGTTTGATTCCCAGGTCAGGGTGTTATTAATTTTTTACATGACAGTCTATGTCTATAGAGTCTATGGAATTTTGCCCGTTGGGACTTAAAAAACGTCGAACTTAAAAAACGGATCCCTTTGATAAGTATAATTGTTTGCCGGAGAAAACTAGTTATCCCCATGCCATGCTAGGCGGGCTGTAAATTAAGTGAGAATAAAATAATTTGGGCTACAATTTGGAATAGGTACTTTAGTACTTTTACTCGTGTCTGTCCCTTAATTAGATATAAATTTCCTTCATTCGATAATTAATGATTAAAGGTGAAAACGCGAGAGCCACATGTGGCTGAACTCTTTTAATTAATTTCAGCCGGTGACATCGTAATTAATTACAAATTGTGTTGCTTTGCGCTATGTTCGATTTTTAATAAAACGATAACTGAAGATAAAATGCTTTTGTCTTATAAAAATTAAAAAAAAAATTGAATATAGTATACCTATATACTAATTTGGTCATTTCTTTTTTGCGTTTTTGCGACGGTTATAGTCATTACATTATATAAACTAACTTTTTCACTCCTCTTGATCAAAAAGTCCGTCATTGTTGCGTACCAGAGCGAACTAAAATAACTTTTCAACCTCTAGGGAATAAAGTAAATTTATTTTTAATTTTTATCTATGTCCAACGAGTTTATATATGTTTTGGTGTCGCTCGAATAGGATATTAGATTAAATATTTTAATAAAATTAATAATTTTATTTTCTCATAATCGTAGTGAAGAGTAGATGATATAACACACGGCGCTGAAACCCACACTATAACGCGGTTTCTATTTACTCCCTCGCTCAAACTCAGGAGTAAAGCCCGTCGCACACGTAGCTATAATATATATTAATATACCGTCATATAATATATATTATAGCAAGCTACCCCACACGGAGACGATGCTATAATATATATTTTAGCCTTCATTTCAATGATACCGTAATTTATATATATATGCAATAATCAATAATATATATTACGCTATATACGGTACATATGTTGGTGACGTCATAGAAATATATATTATAGCTGCGTGTGCGGTCTGTCGATTATTTGTAAAGAAAATATATCGTATTATGCCTTGCTATGATTTATATTAATATATATTATAGCTACGTGTGTGACGGGCTTAAAACTACCTCGTAAACAACGGGTGTCTTTAACCCCCTGTGTAACAATCTACTATTTGGGCATCTTATTATCTCCAAATGTTTTTTCTGCCATAAAAATAAACAATTTTCAATCAGAAATAATCCTGTACAAATTAACACCGACCGACCGCCAATGTTTGTTCATATTATTTTTCAATGGAATCCGATAGAAACAAAGCTATCATGGGTCGTATTTATTCAAACTGGGTTGAGTTTGCCTTAGGTATCCTGTCGTTTATATGATTTCTTTATTTCGAAATGGCGTACATGATAATATTATGTATAGATTTTTAATCGACCGAGAAACTGAAGGTGTGTTATAAGTTTGACGTAACTGTGTATATAATGTGTGTCAGTGGCGTCCCATTAGTTAGTCGTTCGTCAGAACGTACGTCAGAAAAGTTAATTGTTGTCTCGTCCGCACTTTTTTTTTTTACTAGACGAACAAATCAGGTGCCTGATGGTAAGCATCATGATTGCCCATATCAGACACAGTGCCACCCAGTGTTTTAAAATTCAAAATTCTGCGCGACACTGCACTGTGCCTGTCACCCTGAGATATGAGTTGATGAATCTCATCATTCCCATTAATTTCGCTGGCAACATTGCCCTTCATACCGGAACACAGTAATGTTTGCACATTACTGCTTGGCGGATGAATAACTGGCAAAGGTGTGGTACTACAAAACCATACAGAAGCCCCATACAAAGCCGGCCCCATACAGAGGGGGCTGCCTAGGGAAGTACTGAGGTACTTCATGCAAAAGAGGCCTACCACTACAAAACAACTTTGGTCTTAGGTACGTCTTTCTATTTGTTGTTTCCAATTATACATGCCAGTTGTTGAAATAAGCGCTGGGAGAACATACCCCTATCTCCCCTTTTCTTTAAAACAATGCCAAACAAACATTTGTGTGCATGAACATGTCTGTTTGATCTGTGTCTGGCTGTTATAAGCTTATATAAGTATGTATATCAGTCATCTGGTTACCATAATACAGGCTTAGAAGCCTGTCCCAAACTAGGCTAGAGCCTAGTTTGGGACCAGGTAACCGTGTGTGGAAGTTGTCCCATATAAAAAAATGGGTTCGTAAGTAATAATATACCACACAGGAGTTTTTTGGCGGGAGACCGAAGAATACAGTTTGGCTCCCGTATCTTTATCAATTATCGGTGCATTTTCGAGTGTTTAACGTGTAATAATGGTGGAATATTACGGGTTGACAGTATTCGAAGATACACAAGTCTCTTGGCAAGTGATGCGAGAATTGAAATGTGATTTTTCGTGTTCCCGCCAAAATTCCGAAAGCTTCTTGTAAAATCCACCACTTTACTAGAGCTGTGACTTGACTGGGCTTGCCCTGACTCTGAATTGACTAATTGACCATTGTCCATGTTAACTTGAAAATTTATATAACTTCATACTGGCAATACTATTTGTGTGGAATAAAATAAGACAAAAATAACACACAAAGGTTTGTTTAGAAGCCATAGACGTCCCATTCGCATAATACTAGCAAGTTATCGATTTTCAAAAGTTTATTATGAGAAAACCAATACAATATTTGGTATTCTTCCCCCGCACGCCACTAATGAAGGTAGCTCAGTAAATAATGTTATACGAGCACGGCCGTAGGGCAGCCACATAAATAATTTACAATATCCCTAGAGATACCACGGAAATCTTTTTTGTAATTAAGGAAGGAGATTGGGCTTTTTGAAGTTGATATTACGAAAAATTTATAATAATCTGAGTCTGTCGTCTATATAATATACTAGCTGTGCCCCGCGGTTTCACCCGCGTAGTCTTCGTTCCCGTGGGAATATCGAGATAAAAAGTACTTTTTATGTTATTCTAAATTCTAAACTATCTATAAACCGAATTTCAGTCCAATCGATTCATTAGTTTTGGCGTGAAAGAGTAACAAACATCCATCCATCCATCCTCACAAACTTTGCATTTATAATATGAGATAGGATAGTAGGACTCAAAGTTTTTATAATTTTGGGGCTACGCTAAAAATGGATTTGTTATTTGAATTAAAATCGTATTGCAATCAAGGTATCAATTTAATAAAACCGAAATAATATTATTATAAAAAAATAACCTGACTCTGTATCCCCACCATAATGGCGAATCAATAGACAATTCAACTCAACTCAACTCAAACAGATTTATTCAAATAGGTCATAATCTGACACTTTTGTACGTCAATGAAGATACAGTACTGAGTCTACCGTGCGTTCGGAAAGATACCTCTACAAGAAGAACGCACAAGAAACTTGTAGGGCTTAATTTTTTCAACAGATAGTTTCACAATATTTGGTTTGCTTACATTCATTTTCTTTGAAGGTGCCGCGAGGCGACTATGCAGAAGTTTCCAGGCATCTTTGTCCTCTATGTACTGGTTGACTTTATAGTATGCCTTCTTTAGTAAAGTAGATTTTATATAGGTTTTGAATTTACCCTCTGAGAGCCCAGTTATCTCTTTTGGGATTTTATTATAGAAACGTACACTATTTCATAAGAATGTCTTTTTATTTGTTTTAGATAATCTAAAGCTAGGTACAGCTATTTTGTCTTTATTCCTAGTATTAAAATTATGAAGGTCACTATTTAATTTTAATTTATGTAAATTTTTACGCACATACATGATGTTCTCATAAATGTATAAGGATGGTAGGGTCAGTATGTTTATTTCTTTAAATAATTCCCTCAGGGATTCGCGTGGACGCATCTCATAGATGGCACGAATCGCACGTTTTTGTAGTATAAAGATAGTTTCTATATCTGCAGCTGACCCCCACAACAGAATCCCATAAGACATCAAGCTATGGAAATATGCAAAGTACACTAATCTCGCCGTGGCCACATCTGTTAGTTGCCTAATTTTATAAACCGCGTAAGCTGCAGAGCTTAGTTTCCCTGAGAGCTCGGTGATATGAGTGCTCCATTGCAGTTTAGAGTCTATATTTATGCCAAGGAACAAAGTTGCATTGTCAATATTGAGTCTTTCACCGTCAAGAACTATGATTGGTTCTATACTTCTGACGTTAGGCAACGAAAATTTCAAACATTTAGTCTTTTTCGCATTCAATAACAGATTGTTTGCTGTGAACCATCTGGATATACTTGCTAAAGTATTATTAACATGTACTAGTGAAGTATCCTTCCTATCAACTTTAAAAATCAATGACGTATCATCGGCAAATAGAACTATATCTGCTAGACCGTGGACCATGTAAGGCAAATCGTTAATATATGCCAAAAACAGGAAAGGACCCAAAATTGATCCCTGTGGGACTCCCATCTTGACAGGAGAACTAGCAGATGTGATACCATTGACGCTAACCTTCTGCTGCCTACTAGACAAGTATGATTCCACCAGGTTCAGGGCATTCCCATGAATTCCATATACTTCTAACTTGCGCAGTAACGTGCAGTGTTCTACACAGTCGAATGCTTTGGAAAGGTCACAAAACACTCCAATGGCATCCTGTGAACTCTCCCAAGCCTCCAAGACAAGAGTCATGAGATGACAGCCTGCATCGGTTGTTGATCTGCATTTGGTGAAACCATACTGGTTTGAATGCAATATTCTATTTCTATTGAAATGTGACAGCAGTTGGTTTAGCATCAATTTCTCAAAGATTTTACTTAATACTGGCAAAACAGAGATTGGCCTATAGTTTGAGGGATCTGTCTTACTTCCCGATTTTAAGATAGGAGTGATTTTACTTATTTTCATTAGTTCTGGAAACGTGCCTTTATCTATGCATAGGTTAAATAAGTCTGCTAAGTAAGGAGCAATTGTGTTTATTATAGAATCTAGCATTTTTACAGATAGACCCCATAGATCTTCAGTAGCTTTAACATTTAAACTCTTGTACGTCTTTTTGATATCAATTAATGAGATGTGTTCAAACGAAAATTCAGGTATGGTGCGTTGGAAGTTTTCTTTAAGAAAAGCCTCCGCCAAGTCTGGGGATGAATCAAGTGACTTGGTCGCGTTCAGGGCTATGTTAGAGAAGAAATCGACAAAAATATTAGCGACTTCCTCAACATTTGTAATGTGTTCATTATTAATTAATAGTTTATATTCAGAATCTCTACATTTATCTTTACCTGTTTCTACGTTTATTGTTTTCCAAACCGTCTTAATTTTATTACTTGATTTGCGAATTTTGTCTCTAATATTTATGGCTTTTGCTTGGATGCAAACAGCTTTAAAAATTTTTGAATAACATTTAACATACTCATGAAATGATTCTGAATTGGAATGGGCTTTATCCCTATATAACTCATACATATTATCTCTACTTTTCCTGATACCCTTGGTAGCCCAATCACTAAATTCTAGTTTCCCATTCGTGTGTAATTTCTTTTTGGGACATATCTCATTGAACTCCTTACTTATTACAGAAAATATGTTTTCATAATTGAAATTAGGGTCTTCCTCAGAGACAGCGACATTTTCCAGTTTTGATTCTATATTATTCCTAAGCTTTTCGAGTTTATATGTTGTTAGGGGCCTATGTTCAATTGTTGGTTTTTCTTTTGATTTTTCACTTATAAATTCTAGTGAGAGACCCTTGTGGTCAGACCTAACTCCACCCGTTATTGATAATTCATAAATTCATCTCAAAATGGTTTTATAATATTATAATAATGTCCAATATTAATATCAGGTGAGATTGGGGTCAAACGCAGATCTATTTAACATAAAAAAAAAATTAAAAAAAAAAATCATGTGTCACAAAATATCTACATTTTAATGTGATGTATGGTTGTGTGGAGTGCCACACATCTCCTCTCTCCCTGCACGGTTATCTGGAAGAGATAAGTACTATAGTAATTAATTATTATTAATGGATGCTCTTGTTTGTGGTGTCCCAATAAAGTGTTTATCTAGCTATGTATCTATGTTTACACACAATTCATTAAAATGTTTAAGATCCCTACACCTATAATTATTCTCACTTCCAACACACAATACTAACGGTCACATCATTTTATTAATGTTGCAGATAAAAGGCTTACCAATTGTTACCAATTTGATTAAATTTGACTTTGTGGCGCTGCCGTGTCACAAAAGAAGACACCCACATTTTCATACCTTCATCACTGGCCTTTAACATCTATAAAAGATGATTCAAGGCAGGATCGGCACTTACGTACATGACTAGTAAGGACGATTCTACTTAGCTGCGCTGAAGTGGGTGGAGTGTCCTCTCCACGGACGCTGCATCGCCTGGGACGCAAATAAAATGGTGCAGGCGTGCCCTAGACCTACACCACTCTCTCGACCTAACCAGCAGGATCCACAGGAATGACGAGTAAAAAGTAACTAGACCATTTCCACCTAGATGTTGTATACGGTGGTTTGCCAGAGCCTCACTTGTATGCTAGCAGGGTGCACTACATGCAGGTGAGGTTAGCTTTGAGTCCTGAAGATTGTGGGACCTTTACACCCCCTCCCTACCCTATTTTTACAGACGCTATAGCTTATATTAATAGAGAAAAGAGTACTAAAATCCCCCTTTCCTTTCGGATTTTCCGGTAAAAAGAACTGAATGCTCAAAATCCACACCCGACCTATAAAAAAACCCCGTCTACGTATATTTAAAGAAATAGATAGGTCAATATATTTTATGACCGCCAATAGAGATCAATACACTTGTTATTCTTCCCCCGTTCGCTAACGAAGTGCTAGCCAACCAATGGAGTTAAAACAACGGCGGAAAGACCATCAGATAAATAGGTAAACTTAGTACAAGAGCTCACGTTCACGGATTGGAACTTTTCTTTGATAGGTAATTGTGGGGTTTGGCATGGGGTGCCGATAATAGTATCTACTAATATAATAAAACTCAAATTTCAGTAAATGTGAAAAAACAAACGTTTTTAACAGGTGAACAAATCGCTTGCGAGTTCTAACTCTCCTCCAGCGCCATCGGCGGTTTTGGTTAGATTAATGGGTGTATGGATGTTTGTTACTCTTTCACGCCAAAACTACTGAACAGATTGGGCTGAAATTTGGTATGTAGGTAGTAAGACCCAGAAATAACACATAGGGTACTTTTTTCCTGATATTCCCACGGGAACGATGTCTACGCGTGTGAAACCGCTGGGCACTGCTAGTAGTAACTATAACTACCCCACTCTTCCTACCCGTGGTTACTGTAAGAGCCGGTTAGGAAAGGTTATAAGAGATCTGGATGTCATTACATAACATACAATCACGCCTTTTTCCCGAAGGGTGTACGTAGGCAGAGGTGTACTCAGGACTCAAGTAGAAGGTACACCCACATTTCCCATGTAAGGGGGCGAGCCTATTGCCATCTACCAGACACAGTTCCAGACATAATGTTGTTACTGAGATAATCTAATGGAAAAATCCAAATAAGACTGCCTGATCTGGGGATCAAACCCGGGATCAAACTCATGATCGGCAGTCGAGCTAGCGCTCACTACGCCACAGAGGCAGTCAAACCTCATTGAAGATCTCATAACCTCTCCTAACAGCCCCTTCTGGGCTCTCCAGAAGGTTGCAGTGTCCTTTGCGTAAAAACCATCAAACTGAGCTCGCCAGCCTGCCTACCGTGGCGAGTATTGGTAAAGAAAGAGATATTGGGACACATTTTCTTTTTATTATAGTGAGTGACAAGACGAGCAAATCAGGTGCCTGATGGTAAGCATCATGATTGCCCATATTAGACACAGTGCCACCCTTGTTTTAAAATTCTAAATTCTGAAACACTGCACTGCGCCTGTCACCCAGAGATATTAGTTGTTGAAACTTGTTATGCCCAGTAATTTCGCTGGTAACATTGCCCTTCAGACCGGAACACAGTAATGTTTGCACATTACTGCTTGGCGGATGAACAACTGGCAAAGGTGTGGTACTTCCCCAGGCGGCTCCCAGCAAAAGAGGCCTACCACTACAATATTAATATGACTAATGAGATCGGTTAGTGAGATGGGAGCGTAAAAAGACATGAGACAAAATGGACAACTAGGGAAGTACCTAGCAGCGAGTACACACAGACTAGGACTGATGGGATGATTAATAATATAATAATAATAATATAACATAACAACATAACATAACATACATTCACGCCTTTTTCCCGAAGGGGTAGGCAGAGGTGTACCCAGGACTCAGTCCCATAGTAGATACACCCACATTTCGCCAGTATGTTATTGGTCCCATGTAATAGGGGGCGAGCCTATTGCCATATACCGGGCACAGTTCCAGACTCCAGGCAGTTATTGAGATAATTCCTAATGGAAAAATCCAATATTTAACACTATGCCTGACCTGGGGATCGAACCCGGGACCTCTTGATTGGCAGTCGAGCATGCGCCCACTACGCCACCGAGGCCGTATAATAATATAATAATAATAATAATATGGGACAACTTCCACACACGGTCATCTGGTCCCAAACTAGGCTAGAAGCCTGTACTATGGTAACCAGATGACTGATATACATACTTATATAAGCTTATAACACCCAGACACAGATCAAACAGACATGTTCATGCACACAAATGTTTGACCTGACCGGGGATCGAACCCGGGCCCTGCGGCACAGAAAGCAGAGTTACTACTGTCTGAGCCATCGAGGCTGTCAATGACTCTAGGACGGTAGTAGTATAATTCGTTCAAAATATCTTAATGAATCAAATAAGCAAGCATCACTAAACGTCGTGCGATTGTTGTTTACTTTGGATAAAAAACGTGAGGAGATGAATCATATTCTAACACTGGAATAGCAAATAACCAAGTGCATAATATTTATTTAAAATATTAGAAAAAAAACCACGATTTCCAACAAACACCAAGAGTTGTTTACTTTAATTAATTAACCAGTTTTGACGCGTCTTTTCTGGGGTAATCGTCCACTATCTCCTCGCGTATACGATAACAAAATATATTTATATCTATCACGATATAAATTATTCAGGAGTAGCGTGGATGTATCGAGTGAACTATGGTGGTCGAGCGAGGTTGAATAAATACTCCTCGATTCACCCCATTGCGCCCCTTTTTTCTATTTTTCCTTGGATTGGTAAACCAATAGATGACAGACACGGTTTCAATTTTCGTAAGAGATTATGCGCAAAAATTTTATGATGATTGTATTATTTACGTGTGGTTACATTGATGCTTGGCACTAATTCTTCAAATATAGAAGGTATTAGAAAAAGCTTTAGTGATACTTAAGTATCCATGAAAGTGAAATACTTCAGCTGATCTATATAGTGTTCAATATCTATATAGTCCAATTTTATACGTAATTCTTGCAATTTTTATCTTAAGCAAGTTTTTCAAGTTTTTTTTATAGGATCTACTTTTATAGGAGCTACGCACACCGGGAGAACTACTTACTAAGAAACGATATAGTGATAATCGAGCTCTTTGTTATACCGCCCAACGGGTGTCCATCTCGATTCGAGTACAAAATTTTTGAGGTTAGCTGGGTATGAATCCCAAAACAGGTGCTGACCAAGCTAAAAAACTATTTCGGTCACTAGATAAATTTAAAATCTTATCAATCAACAAATAGTAGAAAATTAAAAAATCGAATTTAGCGATTAGAAAACAAATTAACGCAGTATAGGGCAAAAGCCAAAAGTAATTGTTATATTTTTAGCAGTACGCGTCTTGAGATCAACTTTTATTCATTTGTGTTGTATATAGTAACCCTCTTGTATCTTTTTAAGAAGAAATTTATATTTGAGAGTGGGCCGTCCTCACAGAGCCAAGTTGACGGATTTATAACCGGCTTAGTCTCGCATCGTCTCAGATTCGCCGCTATTATTTGTTTACAAATGGTGCGTTTAAAAATAAATCTTGCGAATGGGATTCCGCGCGTCACCGTTCTGTCATTTGTAGGCTTTAGGCGCCGCCCAGTAACAACATGAGCCATTGCTACGTGATGGTAGAAATTAAAAACGTTACGGGCACTTTTTCCCTTACAGGTTTTTGTAGTGGTAGGCCTCTTTTGCAGGGGGCCGCCTGGGGAAGTACCACACCTTTGCCAGTTATTCATCCGTCAAGCAGTAATGTGCAAACATTACTGTTCCGGTATGAAGGGCATTGTTACCAGCGAAATTACTGGGCATGATGAGATTCAACAACTCATATCTCAGGGTGACAGGCGCAGTGCAGTGCCGCGTAGAATTTTGAATTTTAAAACGCTGGGTGGCACCGTGTCTGTTATGGGCAATTATGATGTTTACCATCAGGCACCTGATTTGCTCGTCTTGTCACTCACTATCATAAAAAAAAAGTTGTGTTCAAAGTTATAAACAGAAAATTATTGCAAAGGGCTTTACTTATGGTCTTGGTATCCCACCAACTCCACTTACAATATTACTTACTTATGTTTGTTACCTCATCACGCCAAAACTACTGAATCAATAGGTTTGATAGGTGTGCAGTCTGGAATAACACTTATGATACTTTTTAGAGGGTAAAACCGCAGGGCGCAGCTAGTATAACATATTGTACGAAATTATACGACAGTTCGGATGAGTATATGTTTATTACTGCACGACAAAACTTCTGATTGATAATCATTTGTTGGTAAATTAGATCATTGAAGCATTGAAATGTACTTAGCGTTGTTTTCACTTAGCTTTGTAAAGAACAGAATGTTTAATGAAATGTAGCGTTGTTTACAGTAGGTTACAAAATGGTTGAAATAATAAATAGAATATTCTCACCTTTGGTTCAGGGTAAGCACCCCTCTCTTAGCTGCAGGCTAGCTTCCTGGGAGCATACGAGATCTGGAACAAAAAGACCACAATTTGGAACTGTTTAGCAAATCTCCAAGGAACTCTTCTAGATATTACTACCGTGACTCTTCTTGCACTTAAGTTTCATCTAAGCGTAATTTTTTCAAAGGATTGTGTCAAATTGCCAAGAGGTCACCTTTTCTGTCGCGTTTTTCTTATAGAACCAATATTAGTATGCAAGTTAGTTTTATTAATCATTTTATTGACGTAAAAAACGTTTTATAATATTTTTTGATAAATGTATAAGTATCAGTTTGAGTGACTTGCTCCATCATATATTATACAAATAAATGCTAGGAATGCCAAATATATATTTAAGTATCTTTATCATAAAAACTCATGACTCTGCAGAATTAAAGTTCATCCCCTGAGCTAGAAAAAAGTTCGTAACTTGCAAGTTACGGATCGGAGAGGCGTTAAACCTCTTTGTTTGGGACCCCCAAGGCTGTCAACTGCTCACAAACTTTGTATGTGCCGGGCCACAGGAGTTAAGATATAAACTAGTGTAGTTATATCTATTTTAGTTATTAAGGGTATGTTTCAGGGCGCTATTAAGCTATCTTATTAGTATCGAATGCCTCGTAGCATATTTAATTTAAGTAACTTTTAAACACTTATATACGCAACTACAGCGATCACCAAGCCGCCTGTCAAGCGTGGTGATTACGGCAAAATCCCCCCATATGAATAGTTTATGGCGTTCTTATATGAGGGAGGCATATTCAGCAGTCAACGTCTTCCGGCTGATGATGTGTCTGTGATTTAGCTTTGTTTTTTTTTCAGGTATTCCTGTTCCATTCGGTCGCCATGGTAACTGTATTTTGTAACCAGTTACCTAAAATTTCATTCATTTACTAGCTTCAGAAGACATACCAGTCTTTAGGTACCTAAGGTCTTTATTAGTCAGGAGTTTTACCTCTCCGATAAGTAAGGCTCCTAAAAGAAAACCTATCACGAAAATTCTCACGCCCACAACAACAATAGCGTATATCGAAAAACCACGAAATTGAGATCACTGATCTTAGGGATATTCAAATTGCTTTACCCGAGAACAGTAAGCCGTACCTGCGGAGTGCCGGACAAATTGCCAATAACTGTAAAGTGTAAGCTCGGCTTATATCTCTCAAGTCCGGGAACACTATCGGCCTCAAAGAGCGCGGGTTAATCCGGGAAAAATCCAATCCCTTCATCTTGACCCTGGGGCTTGAGGCGCGGACTTGAAGGGTTAAGTTGGGGTTACACAGAGAGAATATCAAAACATAGATATCATACCTGAAGCTATTATTCTTTGCCTGAAGTGTCTACTATCTTTGTGGATTTCAATCGAGGCTAATGTCTTTGTGCTATGGTGAGTTGTTAGCTACCGTCAGGCACCTGATTTGTTCGTCTTGTTACTCTCTATCATAAAAAAAAAGAAAGTTTCGAAGTTTTTGGGCTTCATCATTCGTAACACCGGCTCATTTAATAATATGAAGACAATAAAAATACTCTACTGTGCTTATGTCCGCCGTCACCTCGAATAGGTACGCAAGCCAAATTTGCAATCCACAATAATAAATTATACGCACCAAAGGCCAGCTTGGTTGGCACAGATGGTAGTAACTCTATTTTCTGTTGCCCCGAGTTCAATCCCCGGCTATGTCAAACATTTGTGTGCATGATCATGTCTGTTTGATCAGTGTCTGGGTGTTATAAGCTTATATAAGTATGTATATCAGTAATCTGGTTACCATAATACAGGTTTCTAGCCTAGTTTGGGACCAGATGATCGTGAGTGGAAGTTGTCCCATATTATTATTATATTAATAAATGCCGTACAGACTAACATATATGACGGAGGCACCGAATTATTGGTGTTGTCGTCGGACATCCTGCTGGGCGTACTGCTGGGTAATCGAGTAAAGAGAGACTGCGAGTGCACGAAACACATTTATTTCCTAACGATTCTAACTCTGCTTTATTAACAACTTTATTAAAACGCAAACGAAACGAGTGACAGTTCCTAGGACGAAGTGTTCACCACGAAGGTCGATCGGTAAGTGAGTGTCGTCTTCGCGCCCCTCCATCGAACTAGGCTCTGACGTAGCACGAAGTTAGCCGAGCTCTGACGTTATCGCGACGGTGCTGCCATCGTGCTGCGCTTCGTTTGCCACCAAATTAATTACCATCTCCGACACATATAAAAATGTCAAATAACATCATCATATTATACACTAGGTAGCGATTTATTTCGGTCACCTCCCTGCAGCGCCGGAACACAAGTCCTTAGGGCCAAAATTCAGTAACAAGTAAAGAGTATTTTCTCTTTGATGTTTCCGCGCCCACTGTATCCCCCAAGTACTGCGGTCAAATGGTAATAGAAATAAATCGGCACCGTATCTAACCCTTTAGACCTTCGCGGTCGACCCTCGCCGGCGGGCCTGTTATACCCTTACGAAAATTGGAACACATTTGCACGGACGAAATTAAACGCCAACGACCGAAACAGTTGGACTCAACACTTTTTAGGGACCTGTTGATATAATATGAAGATTAGATATGGTAATGGTCTCTGATGTTACAGCTTATTGCGTGTTATTACGGCGGTGTTATTTTTTCCGTGGACTGAATTTTTTGTGATAATGACTTTATTTAAGGTGCGGCGATGATTTTTTCTTTTTAATAATCTATTTGCAGTAGAATATGAATATGGAAAGAAATATTTCACCCAGAAGCGGTATCTGTTTGCAGTAGGTTGGAAAAAAAGTTATATCTTTTTTTAATGAGAAGATCCGTAAACGAACGAAAGTTGCAGACATAGCCCAGCGGATTAGCAAGTTGAAGTGGCAATGGGCAGGGCACATAGCACGTAGAACTGATGGCCGTTGGGGCTGTAAAGTTCTCGAATGGAGACCACGGACCGGCAAGCGCAGCGTAAGACGTCCACCCACAAGGTGGATAGACGATCTAATAAGGGCGGCGGGAAGACGCTGGATGTAGGCTACTTACTCCTCCATAGATTTCCATTAGCAGTGGACTTTATTTTCGATAAATGCACGTCTACAAAACGAAACAAATTTTAGAGTTTTTTATATGAAATCCAATGGAACCTCGCATACCTGTCCGGTTCGGACAATTCGACGCGGATAGGAACATAAAAAAATTTCGTTCAGGCTGTATATAATAATTCACATTTTCAGAACATTAATTTAAATAAATTTCACTTCAAGTAAAGACTGTTAGTTTAGATAGATCATAATATTAAAATAACAAGCCTTTTAGTTGTTCACAATCAAAGTGGAAAGTAAAATATTATACCAC
The DNA here is from genome assembly GCA_947063395.1 of Hemistola chrysoprasaria. Classification (NCBI taxonomy): domain Eukaryota; kingdom Metazoa; phylum Arthropoda; class Insecta; order Lepidoptera; family Geometridae; genus Hemistola; species Hemistola chrysoprasaria. Next base: position 1,470,402 of record OX346724.1, read on the forward strand.
ATTAAATAAAGTAGATGGGGATGTGGGATGCTACTTGCGTCGACACCTTAGCGTCCTCTCACTTGCAGAGATCCTCCAGGGCCGCTGGCGCAGCAGCAGATGACGCGGAATCCCTCAAGCGTAGGAAATATGCGTCTCTCAGCGAGGGATGCATATTTGTTCCGTTTGCAGTAGAGACAATGGGGCCATGGGGTTCAGAAACTAAAACCTTTTTCAAGGAGTTATCGAGGCGCCTAGTTGAAACCTCAGGTGACCAAAAGGCTGGTTACTACCTTGGCCAACGTATAAGTTTGGCCATACAGAGAGGTAATGTAGCTAGTTTTTTGGGCACCTTACCTGCAGGAGGCGACCTAAATGATATTTTTTATTTATAATTAATGTTAAGTTATTAGTTGAATTGTTTTATTTAATTATGTTATTTTCAATAAAATTCTTAATAAATAAAGTAGATTCTAATATTACAGCAAATAATGTTCAGCGATACAAAAACTTTGCAGACCACGAACCGTAATGAAATTTCTTATTCAAATTCAATTTGTTCATTGTTGGCGCAAGAAGCGGACTGCACTTTAAAGACGAGATGGAGACGTTGACACTTGCATTACTTATGTAAGAACTGAGAACTTGAGAGTCGGAATAATGTTATGTTAAGATTATTTTACCATTGGGATGAATTTGTTTTGTGAATGCAGTTATGTATACACTTTGAATAAGCTAACAAAATCACTAAAAGAGTCGTGTGGTGGTACTTCGTTTAGAATTTAGAACAACTATCAGTTTGAATCCGTCGCTAAAATCGAAAAGAAAAATGTTCTGTTTCGTAAAACGGCTTATAGAACTAACAAAATGTATGGAACTAGATTTCCTTATGTGGATTTATTGATTGAACAAATTGAGATGCGAGGATACCTACTTATTACAGTAACAAAAACTCTGATATCGTGTATAACTTACGGGTGCTTAGCTTCGCTTATGATCGGGTTACCTTAAACGCAAGATGCCCATGAAGGCGTTATACTTTAACAATAGATTTGTCTAAAAGGCTTTTTGACCTAAACGAAAGATGGCGATGAAGCAGTAAGCCTGAAATGCGAAATTGACTAAGAAGCAGTTTGCCTAAAGAGGATGCCTAAAAAGCATAATACCAAAGTGGTTAAATGCTTACAAAGGTAAATGGCTAAATGGTGAAACGCTTCTTGTTTTAATTGAAATTATTGAATTTGAAAGAACGTGATACTCAAAAGTAACGCTATCAGAAAAACCCTGTACTAGAACTGATGTAGATGCAAAGACCAAAAGAACACCTAAAATGCTCATCCTAGACAATATTATCTACATGGTAAAGGTATCTCAGAGATAATTTCTGTATCCACACCTGACCAATAATTTGATCTTTATAGACATGTCACAGATACACATGTAGACGACATTAAATACACCGTATGGAGTATAGACTTATTTTTTATGATAGTGAGTGACAAGACGAGGAAATCAAGTGCCTGATGGTAAGCATCATGATTGCCCATATCAGACACAGTGCCAGCCAGTGTTTTTAAAAATCAAAATTCTGCGCGGTACTGCACTGCACCTGTCACCCTGATATATGAGTTGTTAAATCTCGTCATGCCCAGTAATTTCGCTGGTAACATTGCCCTTCAGATCGGAACACAGTAATGTTTGCACATTACTGCTTGGCGGATGAATAACTGGCAAAATAATTGACTTAGCATAATATTTGACAAGACTACAGCTAATCTAGAGATACAACAAACATAATATCTTTGTGATAAAACTCAAAAGAACTCTCTAAAGACATTAAAAATAACAGAACAATTTCAGACAATGTATACGAGTTTAAGCGACGACAATGACGATATGAATAGCCAATAAAAGGGTACTAAACAAGCCGGTGACAGCTACAAGCAATAACGCTCAGGGTTACAGAGAACCTTTGCTCTGTTAGATATAATGCTTTGTTGTAAGACACGAAAATCTCACTCCTGACTGCAAAGTTTGTTAGGATGTGTTTATGTTTGTTACTTCTTGCTATCGAACCTATCCGGTTGAAAAGCATGGAAATATTATAAGGCCGTACCCTCACTAAAGAACCTAGAGCATTCGTTTCCTCTTCGCCGCACTCCACCTTTTACGCTCAGAGTTTAGAATAAAATCTTTATTATAAAATAACATTTTGGTTTTGCAAAAAAAATTCTAACATAATGTTGATTGTCGAGTTGCTTATCCATTGGTGTAAGTAGCATCAAAATAATGGTTACTTTACGAAGACATGCATGATATTAATAAATATTTCTCATTTGTGCTTTCGATTTGAGGAGATTAAATAAACATTATACTTCTTTAATAAGAAAAGAAATCTACCATTTTGGAGTCAAGGTTATGTAGAAATATAATATATTTTTTATTAGTTGATATTTCTTTTGGTTAAAGAGTAGATAGCTCCGCATAAGGAGCAGTACCTAGATGAAAATAAACACAGGTTACAGTTAATAAGTTTAAATTATACACAGGATACTGTATAGACGTGCCTTTTCCATTACATAATACTCGAACACTTCAGCATATTTTAAATGATTTATTCCAAGCCCACCATCTTCAATCTCGCTCTACAATCATCTGTCGCGCCGGCATCCACTTCCCTGTGTTGCCATCGCGCCCTCGCACATATCACAGATCTTCCTTGAACTCCACGTTGCCATTAATACTTTCCATAAAACCCCCAAAAAGATCACAGAATCCTTAGCATGCGCGTCACATAATTGGTCAACAATGGGTGGCCCTATTGCAATATCTCAAGCAATCTCTTTCAAATAAACCACCTTGGGATGCCTTAACCATGCCTTAACATACTAATGTACAAATTTTGAGGAAGAGAAATACATAAATTAGTACAATATAATTTACAAAATATAATAGTTTTACCAGACTTATACATAATACGTTTTGTTAAAATAAGTGTCGATAGTTTGTAAAATCACGATTGCGTTAGCAACACAAATTACCAGCTTCGTGTGATTTAGCGCAGCCCTTGTTGATGTAACATTATAATATTAATTTAAGCTACCTATATTTGTTTAAGGCGAGAGTAAAGTCGGCAAGTTTATACATGCTTAGTTCTGATGAGGGTTCTGTCAGGCGCACGCCTTGATCTTATGTAGTCGTGGTAGGGGACTTAGTTACGGAAACAGTTATGTTAGATATATACAAACTAATAACTTATAACTTAAAATACTTGTGACTGTACAAAAATCATACTTCCAACTTATAATAATAATAATAAGCCTTTTATTCGAAATATACTAAATAACAAAAAATCTACTAAACTACTCTCTAAATTTATATTTATATTATGTCTCGTATATCCGAGTGCCTGTCGGCAAAGGCCTCCTCTAGCTCACTCCAGTGTTTTCTTTCTAGTGCAGCCCTTTTCCAGAATGGTCCTGCTGTTTGTTTAATTTCATCTTCCCACCTTGTAACCGGTCTTCCCCTACTTCTTTTCCCGTCTCTGGGGTACCAGTTTGTGACTACTTTGCTCCATTTTTCCTTTTTGTCGCGAATCATATGGCCTGTCCATCTCCATTTTTGTTCGTCAATTTTTTTCAGTATATCTGTTATCTTTGTTTTGTTCCTAATTATTTTGTTATTTATTTTGTCCAGCTTCTTGATATTTAACAAACTCCTTTCCATTGCTCTTTGGCAGCCTTGTAATTTGTCTCTATGAAATTTTGTTAGTGCCCATGTCTCGCACCCATATGTGAGGCAAGGGAGTACGCAGGTGTTATATGTTTTCCTTTTGATTGTGAGATTATAGTCTTTGTTTTTCAATATTTCTTTAAGGCTCCAATACTTTTTCCATCCTTTTGCTATCCTGGTGTTGATTTCTTTTGTAGTTTGATCCTCTAGGGTGATTATTTGGCCTAAATAGGTATAGTCTTTAACAAATTCTAGTCTTTTATCATTTAAATATATATCTACCTCTATTGAGTTTGTCATAAGTTTTGTCTTGTTTTCGTTCATTTCTAGACCTACTAATGTACTTTCTTTTGACAAATCTTGTATCATTTGTTCCAGCATTTTTGGATTCTCCTCGAACAAAACAAGATCATCTGCGAACCGAAGGTGACTTAGTCTTGTACCGTTTATGTTAAGGCCTACTGTATCCCAATCTAGTTTTCTGAAAATGCTTTCTAAAACTGCTGAGAAAAGCTTTGGGGAGAGTGGGTCTCCTTGCCTCACTCCGTTGCTCACGGGGAATTCGTTTCCTATAGTCTCAAGTCGTATCCTTGCTTTGCTGTTAGCATATATGTTTCTAATGTTGGTAATGTATGTTGGGCTTATTCCTTGCTCTTTTAGACTTCTCCAGATAAACTCGTGATTTAGGCTATCGAATGCTTTAGTATACTCAATAAATGCTATGTATATTAATTTTCCATATTCATTGTACTTTTCAAGGATCTGTTTTACAGTATGTATGTGATCGATAGTGGAGAAGTCTTTTCTGAACCCGGCCTGTTCCCTGGGTTGGTTTTGGTCTAGGGTATTGCTTATTCTGTTTAGAATTACTTTTGCATAGACTTTGTAAATGTTGGAGATTAAGCTGATAGGCCTGTAGTTCCTCATGTCGTATTTATCGCCCTTTTTGTGTATAAGTATTATGTGGGCTTGTTGCCATTGTTTTGGAATAGTTCCCGTTTTAAGAATCTTGTTAAAAATTTTTGTTAGTAATGGACTTATTTCATCTAATGTACCTCTCAGTAATTCGTTTTTAACTTTGTCTGGTCCAGGTGCTTTGTCCATTTTCTGTGAGAGGATTGACTTCTTGACTTCCTCGATCATTATTGATGGCTCCTCTGTAAGGCTTTCTTGTTGGTTATATGTTTCATTTTTATCTTCTTTATTATATAGTGATTGATAAAAATCCGTAGCTAGTTGTTTTATATCCTTTCTTTTAGTTAAAGTTTTTCCAGATTTCTTCATTTTGACCATCCATGCTGACCCTTCTTCTCTCAGCTCTTTTAGTGCTTTCTTTATCCCTCCCGTTTTTAGAATTATTTTCTCAAATGTTTGCAATCTCTTTTTCTTCCTTTGTCGCCTTATTCCTTCCTTTATTTTTTTGCTTAAATCTGTTATTCGTTTCAAATGTTCTTTGCTCGAAGTTCTGATTTGGTTTAGTTGCTTTCTTTCTATTATGAGTTCTAGCACTTCTTTGCTAAGCTTTGGTTCATGTTTCGTAATTTTTATTTCGCATTTGCAAAGGGCTTTTTCAAAATTTGTGTAGATATCTATTATATTCCCAGTTTCATTCTCCATTATTTGTCCGTTAATTTCTTCCCATGTATATTGTTTTTCTATTTCCCTTTCTTCTGAGTTCATTATTAGGTGATTTTGTATGTTTTTCCGACTTCTCTTCAGTGGTTTAAGACTTAGCTTGCTCCTTACCATTCTGTGGTTGGTATTAAAATTTAAATTTTGGATCACGCTTGCGTCTATAAAAGCTTTAGGGTTGTTGCTAATTATATAATCAATTTCGTTTCGATATTCTCCTCCTGGGGAACACCATGTCCATTTGTGTTGTGGCTTTTTCTTGTAATTGGTATTAAGAATATTCATATTGTATTCTAGGAGCAAATCTATAAGCTTTTGACCATTTCTGCTTCTTTTTCCATATCCATAATTTCCCATGATGAATTCTCCGTTGTTTTGTTTTGAGCCAACCTGTGCATTTAAGTCTCCCATGATGATGATGTGGTTATTTTGATACCTTTCTATAGTTTTTCTTAAGTCATCGTAGAAGATATCTAGAATATGTACATCTGCCTGTTCAGTTGGTGCGTATACTTGAATAACTGCCCATTTTTTTTTAAAATTTGGAATGTTCATGTGGAGAATGGCAATTCTGTCTGACACTCCTACAATGTCTACTATGAGATTTTTCAAGTAAGGTTTAATCAAGAAGCCTACTCCTCCATAGCCAGGGATCTCACCTTTGTAGTATATTATAAGGTTTTTACGTTCGTTTATACCTTCTCCCATCCTTCTCATTTCACTGATACCTATGATATCCCAGTTCAGGTCTTTTAATACTTGTTCCAGTTCTAATAGGCTCTCTTCGGTTCGAAGGGTTCTGACATTTAATGTTGCTATATTCCAAATACATTTTTGTTGTTGATGATTGTTTTCCTGTTTCTGTTCGAATTTCATTTTTGGTTCTAGGTTATACTTAAGGTGCTGTTGAATAGCTAGAGGGTTTTGGTCGAGCTCCCCACGGTGACCAGCCGGATTGGGGATTTTTGTTTTATCGTTTATCTTGTAGTTGTTGTTAGTATTGGTGTTATTTTTCCGGCCGGACGATAGTTGCTATTTCTTCTGTGCAAGAGTTGATGTTAGGGAGCTAGCTCGTGGACGCATTAAGTCGAAGGCGTTGGCTCGGCTTACTTTCGAAGCTGGTTTTTGGAATGATGGGCCCGCCATTGCCTCTTCATTACGTGGACTACAAGTTGGTGATCTTTTCCTTTTTTCATTAGGCTTGTTCTCCATAACTAATAATTGGTCGTATTTGATGTAAGCAAAATTTCCTTTCTTCCTCTCCATTATAAGTTTATCTTTCAGTTGCCGTCTTGTTTCCAATACTGATTTAGGGAAATCTTCTGTTATGTAGATGTTGTTTGTAGCTTTCTTTTTGTGTCTTAAAATTTCCGTTCGTTTCCAAGAGGTGGTCAATGTAACGACAATAGGTCTGTCTTTCCCATCGTCCCGTTGCTTTCCCACTCTATGCGCCATATTTATTTCTTGTTTATCTATCATGATTCCCATATTTTTTATTTCGCCTACTGCGGCCTCAATTAGTTCCGTGTTTGATTTTTCTTTTTCTTGAAGTCCAAAAATCATCAAATTATTTTTACTTCCAACTTAACGCAATCAAAAGTTATGGCCATTTTACTGCATATTTCTATACTTTGCGCAAGGAAATAAAAGATAGCGCTCTTTGTTATTGGTATATAGGTATGGAACCCTACACTATGCATACATATGTATGCCTTAACAATTTATTTTAGTTTAAAATGGAATATTTATTTATCATCATCATCATTATCATCAGCCGTTGGTAATCCACTACTGAACAAAGGGCTCCACCATAAAGGGTGGTTTTGCCAATACTCGACACGGTTGTCGAGCGCAGTTCGATGGTTTTTTGCAGAGGACGCTGCTGCCCGTCCTCTGGATCTGTTAACCCTTAGCCGGCTCTTACGGCAACCACGGGGAGAGAGGGTGGAGCACTATTCTAAATAAATAATAACTATTAACCATTGACTGCCTCGGTGAGGTTGTAAGTTGGTAGCTCTACTGCCGTTCATGAAGCCCCGGGTTCGATCCTAAGGTCAGGCATACAATCACGCCTTTTTCCCGAAGGCTTAGGCAGATTAGGACTATATAGCATAGTCCTGGGTACACCTCATATAGCAGGTACACCCACATTTCGCCAGTATGTTATTAGTTCCTAAGTTAATAGGGGGCGAGTCTATTGTCATCTAACGGGCACAGTTGTTTCCTTAGTTAATTCCTAACTGAAAAATCCAATTATACTTTGCCTGACCTGCGGATTGATCCCAGGACCGCATGAGTAGTAAAATAATTGATTGAATTTGGAGTTTCTTTTCGGTTCTTGTTCCAGCATTCAGCAAAGTAACATCTCGAGGAGCGGCGTCGTACTAACACATGTCGCCCTTACAGCGGAGTCAGAGTCTATTTCCTGATGATGCGTCATGTAGACGCGAAACACGTGTCGATATATAGCATATAGCATTTCCTCTTTGCGTGCAATTTTGCGGGCGGGAGGACGGTGCACTGGGCATGTTGTTTTTGATACTAAAAATCGGAACTAAAGATTCTTGTTCCAGAAGTCTATCAGTAGTAAAGCTTGCGACAATACCCCACCGAGGAATTCATAATAAATAATAATAATAATATGGGACAACTTCCACTCACGGTTATCTGGTCCCAAACTAGGCTAGAAGCCTATACTATGGTAACCAGATGACTGATATACATATTTATTTATGCTTATAACACCCAGACACAGATCAAACAGACATGTTCCTGCACACAAATGTTTGATCTGGCCGGAGATCGAACCCGCGGCCCTGCGGCACAGAGAGCAGAGTTACTACCATCTGAGCCAACGAGGCTGTCATGTAAACAAATAAATGTATATATAGGAACATTTGTTCCTATCCCGAACCCATTTCGCTCAAGTTACATAAAAGGTCTTTGTAATATTAAATTGAAATCCTTAGAAACAGCAAATGTGAAGTACGTGTTAATTAATTTCTTAATTGTGTTTAGACTGTACTGTGTCTTAATTAATTCTTCATATAAACTTGTGGTTATTTTCGCGGGTCTTAATTTTAAAAGTATAAATAATATCGTTTCACGCCTCTTGCTTAAAAATATATAAACACATAGGAAACAGAGCACCCTATGTGTTATTTATTCCAAGGGCTAACATAATATACATACATACATGCGCCCTCTACGCCACCGAGGCACTCCAAGGGCTAAGCTACCTTTAAACTAAATTTCAACCCTATCCATTCAGTAGTTTTTGCGTGAAAGAGAAACAAACATCCATCCATCTTCACAAACTTTCGCATTTATTATATTAGTACGAAATAGGAATTACTTCTAGGTACTTTTACCCTTCTAGGTACTCTTTTCATAGACTGCTAAAAATGGAATCATTCCCCCGTAGTGTAAACAACTACACATTTAAAATCACCCATACAAAATGAAAATACATAGATATGAAGAAATAGGAAATAAATTTCCACTCAATTGTTTGTGGCTGGCTCTGGATCTGGCCTTTATTTGCGCGAAAACATGTTTTGTCCAAGAAAACCGTTTGATTTTTTTTTGCCAATTAAAAAAAACTATTAAAAACCACTAACATAAAAGACACTTTTTTTACAATTTTCATAAATACGAGAAACTGTAAGGTTTTCTTTATCAAAATATGTTTTCGCGCAAATAAAGGCAATATCCAAATTAAAATTGCATTACAATAATAATGAAAAATACCTAAAATCTATGTGTCCAGTAATTCAGTAATCCAGTCCAGTAATCATAATGCCTATCATTCCTTGCCTTGTATAGGACAGTCAAATCTAGCAACAATCAACTTCAGAATTTTAATAAGAATCTGAAAAATTATTTCCATATATCTGCCAAAAGCTCACAGAAAGCTCCACATTTAAAAATGAAAAAGCCTGTTAACAAAGTAACACAATCCTTCACCCAAGCCGAGGTAGAACAAGTATTAGTTTAATTTGTAAAGAAACAATACCAGTTGGAGCTCTGCCAGGCCACAGCGGGATTTGTAAAAATGAAATATGCAACTTTATGAATGCCTCTGAATTTGATGGAGCATGCCTCCTGTTCTTGCTACCTACTCGGTTACAGAATAAATAAACTTGTGAGATTTGAGAGCGTACATGCCCTTCTAGGAATTTGTTTGACACAATCCTATGAAAAATTTACCAAATCTATTTTTTTTTTTATGATAGTGAGTGACAAGACGAGCAAATCAGGTGCCTGATGGTAAGCATCATGATTGCCCATATCAGACACAGTGCCACCCAGTGTAAAACACATATTCAAAATTCTGCGCGGCACTGCACTGCGCCTGTCACCCTGAGATATTAGTTGTTGAAACTCGTCATGCCCAGTAATTTCGCTGGTAACATTGCCCTTCAGACCAGAACACAGTTATGTTTGCACCTCTATTTCAACCTTCACCTTTATAATTAAAGAGTAACAAACATTTATTACTCATTCACACCAAACTACTGAACCAATTAGGCTGAAATATGGTACCTATGTAGATATTTTATACCCTGGAATAACACATAGGGTACTTTTTATTCCAATATTTTACCTATGTGAAACGCTTCCCTTAGGGCCGGTTTTTTGATCGCGGGTAATTGTCAAGTTAAAATTTGTTAAACTGACAATGGTTAAGTCCCTAACCAATGGTCAAGTCGCATTTTCGTTTTTTGATACCTTTTTTAACCTTGGCTAGAATTAACCATGGTTAATTATGTTGCCATTGCAATGAACTACTGATTTACCCATTTTGGAGTCGGGAGATTTTATTTTATATGGCAACTCTTGTAATTTTGATAGATTTAAACGTCAACGATGTCATTAATGTCAAAACCTTTCCGTGTTTTGTGTGAGTTCTTGCGATTTCGCGGTATTTTACAATTTGCAAATTTTATTATTACCTAACCTACTAAAACCAATTTCACAATAAACCATCAAGCCACAAATTAAGAATTGAATAAATTGAGTTGAAGATTATTTTCTATTGTTGTATACAGTTCGGCAGTTCAGCAAAATTCTAAAATTATTGTGATATAATGGAATCAAACACAGAAAATAAGTAAGTACCTAGGTACTATTTTTAATTCTGAACTTGAAACAATGAATATATGAATCTCATATTTTCAACACTGTTGTCCTAAATTCTGACTGGCTGATGATCTGAAGGACGACCTCTGCATGGAGAGAGACTGACGATTTCTATTGGTGCGAAGTAAATAATATATTAGCGAGGAAGTTCGCGCGCTGCAGTGGGGACGTCAAGGACGTTCTGTTCAAAACTTTCTGTCTCAGCATGTACACCTGCCAACTATGGGTTAATTTATACCAGAAAGTCCTTTGACACCATAAGAGTCCAGTATAATGACACATATACCGGGCTCTTATGTGTTATCCCAGATTTTGCAGTGCATCAACAATATTTCTCTCACATGTGAATACCTGACTTCTTCACAATATTAAGATCTCGAGTAGCGTTGTTCTGGAATTGTGTCAATGCCTCAGGTAACGCAATTGTTAAGGCAGTTGCTGATATCTCCAGAGTCCCATGTTTAAACACTGGATATCGGTTCACATGGAGAGGAATAGGATAAAGACCAACACGAACAATTTAATTTATGACTGGGTATAAAACACCTGCACAAAGTAGTTTTTTATATAATTTAATTTTAGTTGACTGCCTCGGTGGCGTAGAGGGCGCATGCTCGACTGCCAATCAAGAGGACCCGGGTTCGATCCCCAGGTCAGGCAGTGTTAAATATTGGATTTTTCCATTAGGAATTATCTCAATAATTGTCTGGAGTCTGGAACTGTGCCCAGTAGATGGCAATAGGCTTGCCCCCTATTACATGGGATCAATAACATACTGGCGAAATGTGGGTGTATCTACTATGGGACTGAGTCCTGGGTACACCTCTGCCTACCCCTTCGGGAAAAAGGCGTGAATGTATGTATGTTATGTATATGTAATTTTAATTTAGATAATACTTCACAAAGTGACATACATTGTGTGAGTGTGTCATATCAAACTGTTTAATGGGTCATGTGTGCCTGCTAATAAATCTATTATATAAATTCATTTCATGTAAATACACCTACTTTTTGTGTTTCAGGGAACGTAATACTTCTAATAATTTTAGCATAGAAGAAAGTTCTTAATAAATGATGTTAGCTACAATGACGGACCTTCTTGAAGCAAACCAAAACACCGTAGACCTGGCAAAATACTGGACCAAAATTTTATAAGGAGAAAACTAGCCATATTGACTCGAAAAGAAGAAGAATTAATGATGTACTCAAAAAGGCCTCCACATGCTTGAAATGGAATTAAAGGAGCTTGATATAGAATCGAAGAAGCGTGAATTGAAATTTAAGAAAGTCAGGAAGGTGTATCATAAATTAGTTATAGAAAAAGCATTATATATTAGAAATAAACAGCCAATAAAACTAAAATAAATTTGTCATATTTATTCACTACATTATTATTATCCTATCCTATTTCCTACTATAAATCCCTACTACACTATTAAATACGAAAGTTTGTGAGGATAGATGTTGGATGGATGTTTGATACTATTTCACGCCAAAATACTGAACCGATTAGGCTGAAATTCTGTACCTATTAAGATAGTTTAAACCCTGTAATAACACAGGTATACTTTTTAGTCCGATATTCCCAAGGGAACTAAGACTACGCGGGTGAAACCGCGGCGGGGCACAGCTAGTGTTGTATAGTATATAGCTTGAAATATAGGTAAACGTGTTATTATTAGTTAGGTAGGTACATTTGAAACCAACAGTATAATATATATAATATGTAGGTATCAATTAGTTCTTGACGATTACTTATGTGGAGTCATAGTTCTGGTTTGTTACCTATATCATGCTGTACCCCGCGGTTTCACCCGCATAGTCTTCGTTCCCGTCGGAATATTGGGATAATAAGTAACATATGTGTTTTTCTAGGGTCTAAACTATCTACATACCTACTGAATTTCAGCCCAATCGCTTCAGTAGTTTTAGGTGTCCATATTCACCAACTTTCGCATCTAAAATATTAGTAGGTTTCACAACACGATTTCTTTTGATAGACGCACAATATAGAATAGACGATACCGCTTACGAAAATTTTCATCGTCCGAATACTTTAGCGGAGCTGTAAATTACGTGGCCGGTCTTCTTGATAAGGTATAACATCTGAACATCATTCCTTCGTCTGAGGAGCTATTTCGATTTCCAGTATGTTGATAAATTATGTAAATCCATATCTTTAGTATTAAATACTTTCCAAAACACTCGAATAAAATATCATGAAGCAGCAGTAGGTAGATACGATAAGATTAATAACCATCTGTTTTTGGCGCCAACTAGTCGACGGAGCAGTGGTTAAATATTCTGACTAATGGTTACTTATTTGACTATTTGTCAAGCTAACCAGGGATCAAAAAACGAAATTTTTCGAAATTTAACAAATTGTCAAGAAATTTAACAATTAGTCGACTTAACCAGTGATCAAAAAACCGGCCCTTAACACAACTCAAAATAAGAACAAAAATCAGCAGTTGCCAGTACGAAAACAAACGCTCATATCAAAATAGAACGGGAAATCGTATCTTTTCGATTCCGAAAATCGAAAAGGAACTAATGGCTCCGATTTGAAATTCCGATTGCAACATAGAAAACAAAAGTACGCAAACACAGGATCATGTCAAAAGAAAAAACTACCATTGATTCAGAAAACAAAAGAGGTCTGAATCCTAAGGATGAATGACATATCGTACAAAAGGACCACAATGGGCCGCGATGAAAGGGATCAGAGATATCTGGAATCAGAGTGGAAACAATAAAGATATTTTCGCGGGAAGGTGCGAACGGAAAACAGGTTTTTCCCGGCTTTTCAATAACGTAGGTTAAATAGATAAGGTTGTAAATGCTTGTTAAGGCTCAGCAGACCGTTTGGGTTCACGATTTGCGTTCGGTGCGGCTTAACTTGTAACTCTTATTAATGTCCATGATAATGCTTTTATCGAACGTTGAAATAAAATCTAACGCGAAACCACAAAGGAGAATTAATATTGAAGGGTTTTCAGAACTCAAAAGTTGAGTACTTTCATGAAAGAGCTGCTTGAGTCTGTGGTGTCTGTGGTGTGGTGTCTGTGGAGCCTGGAACTATGCCCAATAGATGACAATAGGCTCGCCCCCTATTACATGAGACCTAAAAACGGGTTGTTGTAACAACAATGTTGTTACAACAATGTTGTTACTTCGTCAGAAAGTTATCTCGCACGACACTTGATTTTTTCATACATTCAAATAACTGGCGAAATGTGGGTGGCCCATACCCCAATCCCATACTCCACCCGTATGGGATTTAGTCCTGGATTCACCTCTGCCTACCCCTTAGGGGAAAAGGAGTGATGGTATTAAGTACGTTACGTTTTTAGTCTGTGGGGCAGTTACACATAATTTCTCAATAATTATAATACTCGACGGAATTTATATCTTATAAAATAACTGTACCTAGATCTAAGTTGGATAAATTTTTAGACATAAATTTCTGGCCTGTAGGAGTTAAGTTTAGAATGTATCGCGAGTTTGCGCCGAGATTAAATACGATTAAAAATAACTAGTATGGATTGTACATCAAAAATATCAATTATATCCTACAATTGTAAAAACATAAAGAACTCGTTTCCTTATGTAAATGATCTATGTAAAACTGTCGATGTAGTGTTACTCCAGGAGACTTGGTTGTATCCTCACGATCTTAATTTCATACATACGATCCACACAGATTTCTCGTGTGTAGCCAAGTCTTCTATCGACAACTCGGTAGGAATACTGAGGGGTCGTCCTTTTGGAGGTTTAGCTATTTTGTGGAATAAGCTGAAATTTCCACACGTAACACCGATTAAATGTACAAACGACAGGTTGATGGCTGTGACGATTTCTATAGGTGCTATATCTATTGTTGTTATAAATGTTTACATGCCCTGTGACAACAATGATAATTTAGCGGAATTTATTGATTGTTTGGCCGAAATAAGTGCAATAATAGACGAATGTAATGTACAAATTGTATACATTTTAGGTGATTTTAACTCTCACCCAACTGCTAGATTTGGGAGAGAACTTATTAAATTCTGTACAGATATACAATGGGAATGGATGGATGTGAGAATATTAGGGATAGATTCTGACTCTTTTACTTTTATTGACGAGGCACATGGCAGCCGGAGGTGGCTGGACCACTGTATTACTACTGAAGCAGCCAAAAATACGGTGAAAAATGTATCCATTATACACGATGTGGGGTGGTCCGACCATTTTCCATTAAGGATTGATTGTGAGATCTCTGATGCTGGTATGGTAGATGTTGGTGCAGCCAAGTCCGACTGTCATGATGAGTTAAAACATATAAAATGGGGGGATAGGACAGCTGAGCAGATAAGACTATATAACGAGTATTGTGCAGAGAATTTAGACAGTTTTTATGAATTTTATAAATGTGACTGTGTAACAACTTATAAGAAATGTACTCATGGTAAGGAATATTGTAAATATATAGATAAATATTATGACCATATAGTAAGCACGCTGCAAAGTGCGGCTACCTTTAGCTCCAGAGTAGGTCAGGTAAGAAAATATAATAAAGTGATAGGGTGGAATAATTATGTCAGGGACAGTCATAAGTTGGCGAGGATCAAGTTTGAATGTTGGGTCGTGGCTGGCAAACCTTCGAGTGGGCCTATATATAATGAAATGCGGGTAAGCAGAGCACATTTTAAAAATAAAATTAAATGGTGCAGACGTAATGAAGAGCAAATAAAAATCGATTTATTGGCCAAACATAGAGAGGGTAATAACTTCACCAAATTTTGGAAGGCTACAAAAAAGTTTAATTATAAGGACAGCTTGCCGGTTTCTATAGATGGGGTGCAAGAGCCATCTCAAATTGCGCAACTTTTTGTCAAGAGATTCAAAATTGAGCCTCTGCCCACTGCTGAGTGTGTGCTCGATACTGAGCAAGACGGCGTGACCAGGACAGTTATACAATATACACGCAAAGACGTATTTGAAGCGGTAAAAAAAATAAAACGTGGTAAATCTCCTGGTCACGACGGACTCAGTATCAAGCACATACTATGTGCCGGTGAAAAGGTCTACGTTCATTTACAGAACGTGTTTAACCTGTGTATGGAACACGAATACCTCCCGCTAGCACTTATGAAAACTACCGTGATTCCTGTGGTCAAGAACAGAACAGGTAATTTGAGTGACTCTGCAAATTATCGCCCAATATCACTTGGCACAAAGTGTTGGAATGTCTTATCCATCCAGAACTGAAACGGAATATTGCGATAGAGGATGCTCAGTTTGGCTTCCGTCCCGGTCTCTCAACGGATTCAGCAATCGTGAGCTTGAAAAGTGTGGTAAATTACTATAATGAAAGAAAGACCAGCGTTTATGCATGCTTCCTGGACCTCAGTAGGGCGTTTGATCTGGTGAATTATGAAATTCTCTGGGTAAAGATGCTCTCTGCTGGGGTTCCAATTCCGATTGTGAATCTGTTGAGGTACTGGCACGGGGGCCAAATCAACAATGTGAAGTGGGGTGACGCCTTATCTAGCGGATATAGGTTAGATTGTGGGGTGCGCCAAGGAGGACTGACATCTCCGGACCTGTTCAATCTGTACGTAAATGGGCTTATTGGGGAGCTCAGGAGCGCCGGAGTCGGTTGTTACTTGGGTAACACTTGTGTTAATAACTTAAGTTACGCAGATGACATGGTGCTCCTGAGCCCCTCAATAAAAGGACTCAGGAAGCTGTTATCAGTCTGTGAGCATTATGCTAATGCCCACGGACTGAAATATAACGTACAAAAAACTGAGGTTATGGTATTTAGATCGAACAAAGGTCCGGAGACAATCCCGGGAGTGTATTTGAACGGCTCAGTTTTACGTGTGGTAAAGCAGTTCAAATACTTAGGTCACGTGTTAACGGAATACTTGCGTGACGACTGTGACATAGAACGTGAACGCAGGGCCCTCGCCGTGCGTAGCAATATGATAGCCAGACGTTTTGTGAAGTGTACCGAAGAAGTTAAGAGAACCTTGTTTAAAACTTATTGTTTGTGCATGTACACCTGCCAACTTTGGTTCAACTTCACAAAAAAGACCATGGAGACCATAAGAGTACAATATAATAATGGGTATAGGATCCTTATGAAGCTACCGAGGTTCTGTAGTGCATCAACAATGTTCGCAGAGGCGAGGGTTCCTGATTTCTATGCCATAGTCAGGACGCGGATCGCAACTTTCTGGCATCGGATGAGACGTTCCGACAACAAAATACTGAGGGCTGTCTCTGACAACGTACAGAGTCCTTTATTCAAACACTGGACTGCTGTTCACCTTAAAGGGAATAGCACTAAGGCGACCAAATAACAATTATGTTATACATATTTAGTATTAGTATTAGTTTTAATTAGTCTAATTTGATTTTTGTTAAACCATATGGGATTCTTATGCCTGAAATAAAGGACTTATTATTATTATTATTATTATTATTATTATTTAGAGTCTCGTTCGCTCGGAAATAAATATTGACCACCGACAGCACTCCTCGCTCGTGGAATTGCTTAATCTGTGTACAGACCTTGAATGTTAAGGTGTATACACACACTATTAATATACTAAGAATACTAGGTACTATTGAGGTTGGAACTGTAGCCGGTAGATGACAATAGGCTCGCCTCCAGGCTGTAGCCAGGAATTCATTTCCTTCAAGGAATTCATTTGGTCAAGCTCTAGACCAAAAAAAGCCTGGCTATTTGCTAAGCTTTAACCCAAGGTAAAAGGTATTAAACGCGACGAAGAATTGCGTCCTAACAATGCGCGAGAAACTTGCTGCGAGCGCGACGGTAAGTTTCATAGATATAACAATGAATGCAGCGAAATATTTTGAATTTTTACTACATACAGCTCCTAGGGATTTCGGTGGGTTTTAAAAATCGTAATTAAACTACCAAATTAATATATATTAATAAGATAAAAATGCTTTGGGCATCTTTTGCTTACCTAGATCTACAAAATTGTCAAAATATAACAAGAACAGTGTGTGCGTAGCTTAATATGGCACGTATTTATCAATGGCCGATGGCGTAACAAGTCGAAACAAATATGTCACATGTCATATGCAGACTGATACGTTACATATTATTTAATTGTCAGGTTTATTTCAATGTTCGTTTCAGTCAGAACAAAAAGCTGAGGGATACAGTTTAAATTGAAATGTAATATTGATTTTATTGTTTGTTTTAAAAAGATCTTTATTCAAATAACATTTACAATTAGCACATTAAACTAGTGTAGATTAAATCCTAGCAGTACATACCATTCTTTACTTTGTTTCACAAGCATATTACTTATATAAAACTTACACAATAAATAATTCAAATTTTAATAGATCTAAGTATTTAAATAGCGTGTAACGTTTTCATTACAAGAATAAATTTTCTAAATGTTATTGTTATGTAAGCTTTAGTCTAGCATTACATTTTTAAGCAAATTTTATTTAGTTAATTAGTGGTAATAAGCCTAATCTGGCGGTAGGTAGATAATTAAATTACAAGCATAAAGCGGAAACCGGTCACAGCTAGCAGCAAGCGTCCTCAGAGCACGTAGGCATTGATTTGATTGATTGATTTTATTGGATTGAATGAAAGTGCTTTAATTTATTTATTTATTTATTTTGAACTGAATATTTTTTGTGTCGTTATATGCCCAATTATTAATTATTGCCTTATTATATTATAAGGGGTCGACCCTTGGGCATATGTCTAGCAGTGGACTACCAACAGCTGAGATGATGATGAAAAGACGATTAAGTGGTTTATGTCATAGACGATAAAGACCGTAACTATATAGGTCATCTCAGGAGGCTTTTCTTCTTCTACATATTTGTACATATTTGAAATGTTACAATTCGTACGAAATAATCTGAATTTATTTGAAAAAGACCACTTAGCGACAGCAAAAAGAAAAGTAACTCAGAAACCATTAATAGAGCCTAGGTACAGATTGGAAATGTGCAACAGAAATTGCTACAAAATGGCAACTAAATATATAATAAATTACCAATGGAATATAGTAAATTAAATGCAAATGAATTTTATAATAAAATATTTTAATGGCTATGTGACAGATGTTTTTACTCAATAGACGACTATTTTAATTTTTAATTTTAGATTTATTTGTTTCAAATTTGTTTTTATTAATTTATAAATTTTTATTTTGAATGTTAAACTAATTATTGGTTATTGAAATGCTAGATTGACAATTACTATGTATGCCTAGAAATTTAAATATTTGCACGACAGATAATATTATGTCAAATACGGAATGAACAGTATATTAATACTTATAAGATCTTATTCGCACCTGTATTTACGCAAATAAACTTTTCATTCATTCATTCATTCATTCTTCTTTGGGTGCCATCTTCTTAACGAAAGTTGGCGACCATCATGGCGACTTGAACCTTCGACACAGCAGCTCTAAATAGAGAACGCGTGCTCTTTCCATACCACTGGCGCAGATTTTTAAGCCAAGATGTTCTTCTTCTTCCTGGAGTCCTCTTTCAAAGTCAAAGTCAAAGTCAAAAAGATTTATTCAAATAGGTCACAATCTGACACTTTTGTACGTCAATAAACGTCAATAAAATTCCTTGTATCTTTCCCTGTATAATAAGCTGTAACAGGTCATATTTCGAGCTACGCATTATATGTGTGTGTAGGAGGCTTTTGGCAACCTGAAATCTCTAAAACCACGTACCACCACCATATTCTATATTTTTTTATGCACATCATCATCATTCGGAAGACGTCCACAGCTGAACATAGGTCTCCCACATAGAACGCCATAAACTATTCATATGGGGAGATGATGCCGTAATCACCACGCTTGTTGTGCAGCTTGGTCGCAGTAGTTGGAATTTGGAATACTTGGAAACAGAGAGCGCTGCCCACTCTCCGAATATGTCCCTCTGCCAAGTCTCACGGCTCCCACGGGATCAGAAACAGGTAGCCCTTTTATATATAACTGGGAACCACACGGCCATATTAACGAATTATATTAAGGACTAGGGCGGCCTTATCGCTTGAATATGAATATGGAAAGAAAAGTCCCTGAAATTGAAAGTAGGTTAAATTTTTCTACCCATTTTCTAAGATCAAGGTTCCACGTTCCAACACCTCAAGAAGGAACGAGAATTAAAAAGTTTTGGACACGTTTATTTTCGACGCGGCGATTCTGTCTGAACCAGCTCTATTTTCTTAAGAACAGTATACGATTGTCCGAGGAGATAAAATAACGACATTTTAAGATAATCTTGATCCATAGATAGGTCTGTAACCTCATACAAACATGTTTGTCTAAAGGTCGCCATGAAGTTAAGTTAGGTTGTTGAACTCACAAACGGATATCAATGAACTAATTAAGTAGCAAGAATTCCGAGATCATATCGATTTTTAATGGTGTTGAAGCAAAGGAATTTATTTTTAGAGTTCCGTAACCAAAGGGTGCCGAAGGAACCCTATTATTAAGCCGCCGTTGTCCCTCCGTCCATCCGACAGAATTTTATTTGTGAATTGAGGTGATACCTATAATTATAGGTATAACACATAGTGGGTAAAGTAAGAATAAACGATGAAATTTCGTACGGCCGTACCATTGTGCTACTTTATCAGGACCCGTACCGTTCGGTACGGTGTTCACGCCGCATTTTTTAAATCGCTTTAATTTGCAAGCGACCGTACTACCGTACCAAGAAATAACAATAATAATGTTCGCCGGACAATGCGCCAGACGATCGAACATGATATGGTGGTAAACCAAGTTTGGGTCACAGATTAAATAACACTAACACAATAACAGTGACACGGCCATACCATGTTTGATCCTTTATTCGTAGTACCTATTAGAAACCCTTCGACAAAATATGCGAGTCCCATTCGTTTTTTTTTTTAGACAAGGGCAGAGTGACTTTATTGAAAAAAGACTAAACAATAGATCTACTTACTATCTACCCTAACTAAATACACTATACCATAGAACACTATGAAAATCCACAAGCCGACATGTCACCCTATAGAAAATCCAAGTGCTCTAAACCACTGTCAGATGGCAGCGTTCCCAAGATACTGGCGGCATTGCCACGTTGACTAGCAATGCTTATACGTTGAGCCAGATAAACGCCATTGTATTACATAGGTAAATGTAAAATGCTAGTCTCACGCCTTCAAAACTACGAAAGCCCTACAAGTTTCTGTGCGTTCCTCTTGTAGAAGTATCTAACGAACGCAAGGCAGACTCATTACTGTTTATCTTCATTGACGTGCAAAAGTGTCAGATTGTGACCTAATTGAATAAATCTTTTTTGTGTTAAGAGAAATAAAGAATTGAGATCACAAATTAATTATTATGTCAAGTTGAATGTAAAATATTTGCATTCAATGATATTAAACGAACCACCACATTCTCGGATACCATGTGTCGTGGGTGCTAGTCTTCTCACTCTTCCCTGAGGTCTAAAGAAAATCCTTAAGTCGCCACGAGTAGACAATTATGCATAATAAATCCAATAACACTGCCTGACCTGGGGTTCAAACCCACGGGACCTCATGATTGACATTCGAGCTTGCCCACTAAGCCACTGAGGAAGATGTTATTGCTTTCCAATAACTGTATCATTCTATTATGAGTTCATAGATCTATTAAACTGGTCTTCGCATGTTTAAGTCATTCACCGTATTATTACAGGAAAAGACAACGTGTCTATTATACAGGGTTACTGGAATCTGTTTTTTTTATGCCATAGGTGACAAAGAAGCAGATGGGCCTCCTGATGATGCGCGGTTACCGCCGCCTATGGATACCTGCAACACCATCTGTGCAACACCAGCTAACTCTTAGTGGCATAGTGGTCGGAAGCGTTACTACCGATCATGAAGTCCCGGGTTCGATCCCCAGGTGACGCAACATGTATAATTAGATTTTTCCATAAGGAATTTGCTAAATGACAGCCTGGAATCTGTAAATGCCAAGCCTGTACCTGTGTAAAATACAGTGTTAAAAAAGGAGTAGCAATACTAAAAGAATTACAAAATTCGCAAATAAAAAAAACTACTTCCCATATAAACCTGATCAGCTGATCGGCAAATTTGTATGGTAAATCAAAATTTAAGATGTCAATCAGGTATTTAAGAGTAGATTTTTTCGAGTTTTTTTATTTGGCTCTATTAAAAAATGTACCAAATGATGAGTTCAATAACCCTTTTAGGATTCTTACTGATTTTGAGTGTTGTTGTATTAGTGTCGTCTCTAAAGATAACACCATTATTTTTAAGCTAAACTAGTTATGTATCGTGATTTATTGATAATTTGCATTAAAGTTTTATTACTTTATTGCTATTTTATTACAGTCTTGAGTATTTGTGGGAACATTAATTAGGAAAGTTTTATCATTATTGTACTAAATAGATTTGGCTCTTATATCTTATAGCTTATATCAAAGCTACGAGAAATCCTATGAAAAATTTACCAAATCGATGTTTAGTATTCCCGTGTTCCCTCCGAATATAAATAACCCATTCTATAAATTTATATCCTGATATTTTTATAGTGAAGTAACCTATGTCCCTGTCATTTTAGTTTCTCTTATAAACTCTCGGCTTTTTTATGTGAACTTCTAAAAATTACAGTATAGCTCGCGTAATTATATGTTTACAAAAAATAAAGCGTTTTTATAAAATAATACGGACATAGTTTACTTCACCTTCTAAATATCAAGATAATATAAATTTATTAATGAGGTATAATCGAAAGACCTTAATCGAAAGAAACAGGGGAATAAAACAGATATGGTAATTTTTCCATAGGAGTGTGTAAGTTTGCCTTTTCTGTTCATAGGTATATAGCATGCTTAATATTAGTATTTAAAACAATCATATACAACCTTTTTACCCGAAGGGTTATACAGAGATGCATCCACACCATCGTAAGTACACCCACACTACGTTAGTGTTATGTTTTAAGTCCAACAATGGGGACGAGACACACACAAAACCCAGAATCTTTTATACGTGAAAATGCGTCGTAGAAGATTCTTGTTCACGTTTATTCAATTATTTATTATCCACAATAAATGTCAATATTATAATAACGTCGAATGACATTTCTAAGTCACAAAATATTATGTGAATTGTAATTAGTAGTGCTTTGTATGGGTCAGATATGTGAGAATAATGTGTTTTAACCAATACTAGCGAACCATCCCACTTTGCACGTGTAGCAGCAAAATCTGGGTGTAAGAATCCCGTACATACCCACATTGCGATATTATGTCTATATTACGTTTACCTAATTTGTAAGTAGCTATAAGTTAGTGTAGTATAATATGTATATTAGTTAGTGTGTAATGGTGCTGCATAAGCCATAGCAGCAGTTCATGTTAGCTTATAATGATAAAAAAAAACCCACATTACTTTCATTATTACTAGCTACTAGCCGTGCCCCGCGGCTTCGCCTGTGTAGTCATCCTTCCCGTGGAAACATCGGGATAAAAAGTACCCTATATGTTATTCGAGGGTCTACCCTATCTTATGCATACCGAATATCAGCCCAATCGGTTCAGTAGTTTTGGCGTGAAATAGTAACAAACATCCTTCCATCTGAGTCGATTTTTTTTGCAAGTTGATCGGTTTGGTGGGATGTAGAGACAGACAGATATACGCGGAAAGCGACTTTGTTTCATACTATATAAAGATAACATTGACACTAAAATATAATACCCATAAAGAGATCTCTTGTGACAGTCGTACCTATATATAAACATGTACTGTCTACTTTATGTGAAGACGACCCGTCGGCCTTAACACCAATGACGTGACACAAATAATCTGCATGTACCGCTTATAATTATCGATTATCAATCGATTTCTGTAATCGATTGACAGATTTTACGGTCAATTACTATGGCAATTATATAATATCTAATGTTTTATATTAACAAGTTATTAGGAATATAAAATTGATGTCCTTCGATGTTTGCTTATATCTTTGGCTGCACCAAACTCCACACGTGCTCTATTTTTGTCTCCTAATTATGAGATTTATTTTGACATTTTTATTTACATAAATATTATAAAATTCTAAATGACTCACTGACTGATCTGCAACGCCGAGTCCAAACCACTGACCCTAGAGACTTGAAACTTGGAACGTAGGTTCTTTTTGTTGTCTGGACGTGTGCTATAAGAGAGGATTTTTGAAAATTCACATTCATGGCTAGTTTTCTACTTATAATATTTTGGTCCAGCATTTTGCCAAATCTACGGCGTTTTGGTTTGCTTCGAGAAGGTCCGTCATTGTAGCTATCGTGGGACAGTTAGAACACTGCAGTAGGTGAGCCATTGACTGGACAGCGCCATAATTATTCTTGTCATCGCTTGAGAAACCCCACCTAACCCGGTTTTTTAGTTTTTTTTCTATTCAATCGTATTTTGACTGTATATTAAATCATCATCATCATCTCAGTCGTTCGAAGCCCACTGCTGGACATAGGCCTCCCCCATAAGGGGGTTTCAGCCAATTTTCAACACGCTCGGCTGACGCGTTGGCGAGCGCAATTCAAAATTACACAGAGTACGCTACTGCCCGTTCTCTGGATCTGTTAACCCTTAGCCGGTTCTTAAGGCAACCAAGAGAAGACAGGGTGGAGCACTATTCTAAAGCCGGTAACTCCACGGTATTTTAAATGTACTCACCATATTTTCCTATTCTGTATCATCTACCTGTAAACTAAAATATTGGTGTTCTCGAAATAGAACACCTGCATTATGACGTCACAGCTTAAGTGCTTCCTAAACATTAATAAGATAATGAATATTAACGACCCTACCTCCTAAGCCCTATTTAAAATACAAACAAAAATAATCCTTAATGGATGAAAAATAAGGCTTAAAATAACACACTACTTTATATTGTTTACTAGTGGTCAGCTGTTCAGTTTGGTAATAGAAATCTGAGTCTTATCGTGTACCAATAAAAGTGATTTTTGTTTATTGAAATAGCTTTAAAGTATTAGGGATGATAAATGATTTAGGTAGCTGAAAATAAAGACTGATCGTCGCCATAAACAAATACCCTTGAATTTTGATATATCTATACATGGATATGATATTTAAAAACACACTTCCTTCCTTTTTAAACCCCGACCGAAAAACGAAGGGGTGTTATAAGTTTAATGTGTCTGTGTAACTGTGGATTTTGCAGCGGGTTTTTTGGTTTGAAAGTTGACGTACCTAATCGAGTGTTCTTAGATCGCTCATGAAAATCGGTTCAGCCGTCAGCCGCTTGAAGATTATAATCACCTTTTTTCTAGCATCTGAAGAATATGGGCTGCTTCCAGTGACCTGATCGATTCGTTTGGTATCCTGTCACTTTTACAATATTCCAACGACATGTTAACCTTATATTTTAGAAAAAAGTTCAAAAGTATAAAACATACCATCACGCCTTTTTCCCGACGGAGTAGGCAGAGGTGTACCCAGAGCTCTGTCCCATAATAGGTATAAAAGTTCAAAATTTCTTCAAATAAATAAAACCTTTTTCATATAGGATCATCGCCAAAACCGATCTGTACCGATTTTAGCGGGATGTTATTACAAAAAAAAAATACTTAAATACCACAAGAAGAAGAAGGGGAGACCACGCGGGCTAAGTCGTGGGTAACACCTAGCCTTATAATAAGTTTATTATGATATACTAGCTGTGCCCCGCGGTTTCACCCGCGTTGTCATCGTTCCCGTGGGAATGTCAAAATAAATATGTGGTATTCCACGGTCTAAACAGGACTTAATTCCAGGACATACCAAATTTCAGCCTAATTGGTTCAGTAGTTTTGGCGTGAAAGAGTAACAAACATCCACCTATCCGTCCATCCATCCTCACAAACTTTCGCATTTATAATCATCATCATCATCATCATCTCAGCCGTTGGTAATGCACTACTGAACATAGACCTCCCCCATAAAGGGAGGTTTTGCCAATACTCGACACGCTTGGCAGGCGGGTTGTCGAGCGCAGTTCGATGGTTTTTTGCAGAGGACGCTGCTGCCCGTCCTCTGGATCTGTTAAACCCTTAGCCGGACGACACGGCAACCACGGCAAGCCGGTCTCGACGGCACTATAATAATAGTAGAATAAATAATATTTCCTGCCAAACCCACATAGATAGATGCCCACTGCCCACATCTCAACTACTCATTGTTTCAATCTATTTGCTGAGCTATTTGGGCAAAAACTAATCGATCTACAAACACCGCCGTACTAGGGGAACCTTGTAACCTTACATGGGAAGTTATGGCTATTGCATGGTACCTGACATGTGGCGATCAGTAGGACAATGGCAAGGCCACGCCGTGATAATGGGCTGTGGTATTTTGCCATCTAATTACCTATATTACCTATCTTTGTACGAGGTTACTAGTTTAATAATAATAATAATATGGGACAAATTCCACACACTAATTCCACACGCTAGAAGCCTGTAAAGCCTGTAGAAGCCTGTAAGCCTATGGTAACCAGATGACTGATATACATACTTATATAACCTTATAACACCCAGACACAGATCAAACAGACATGTTCATGCACACAAATGTTTGACCTGGCCGGGGATCGAACCCGGGCCCTGCGGCACAGAAAGCAGAGTTACTACCATCTGAGCAAACGAGGCTGTCAAAAGTAAAAGTTTAATGTTCGTTTCTGTTCTGTGATATAAACCACAGAAAACATAATGTTTATTTATTCATTTAATGACATAATATCTGGATGACCGAGCTTTGCTCGGTATATTTTTTTTTTTTTAATAAAATGACATTTTTTAAAAATGATTCCTAGCTAGATCGATTTATCGCCCCCGAAACCCCCTATATACTAAATTTTATGAAAATCGTTGGAGCCGATTCCGAGATTCCAATTATATACAAGAATTGCTCATTTAAAGATATAAGATTATAATAGCACGGTTACAAAAATAAAATAGGTATATAGATTTAAATATTTTTAAGTAAAATATTGAATCCAACTCCTCGAGGAACTCCTCCTCCAGTCTCCTCGAGGTTCCGTGGTACTCAATAGACAGACAGCGTTCCCACGCCGCTGTCTGTCAAGACTCAGTCGCTGTCAGCTGTTATGAAGCACTGCGGTCATCACAAGCCTCGACAACACGTGCTGACCCATCTTTTCGATCCCGACCGAACACGTACCTGTCTTGTAGATCCCAATATTTACAAGATCTTCTTACAAGACTACATCTTCTAACAAGTCTCAACGCTCATTTCTCTATTCCTCACGATGTCCATACAACGCCCAATTACTGGGCATGACGAGAGACAACTAATATCTCAGGGTGACAGGCGCAGTGCAGTGCCGCGCAGAATTTTGAATTTTAAAACATTGGGTGGCACTGTGTCTGATATGGGCAATCATGTTGCTTACCATCAGGTACCTGATTTGCTCGTCTTCTCACTCACTATCATAAAAAAACAACAAAAAAAATTCTTAGTAATATTATAAACGCGAAAGTTTGCCAAAACTTTTTATCCAATTGGGTTGAAATTTTGTATATAAGTAGCTTAGACCCTGGAATAGCACATAGGGTAGATTATACCCCGATATTCTCACGGGAACGAGGACTACGCGGGAAATTAAATACAAAAATATCATCACCATAATTTTTTGGAATGCAGGTTATTAGAACGCACATAACAAAAATATCCTTATAAAATAAAATGAACAATAATAGAGTCATAATAATGTGGAAATAATATTATGTTGACTAAATAAATTATCTTCAAGATATTTTGCCTCCGATGACCTTTCGAAGGTGTTATTGACCTTTGCATCACTTATATACAACCTTGTCACAACTGACTTGTATATTTTAATCTATATTGTACGAAGACGGTTCGTTAATATTAAATTTGTTGTGACAGAATTTGCATTTTCGAGAAATATACTTCTTTTGTTTTTCTTGGGAAAACCTTATTTATTTTTATTACTGGTAAATACATGCCTACACAATTTATGACGTTGTTTTAAATGAGGCGTTTTTTTTTAAAAAAAGAATGTAATTCTCGAAGCAATAATAGATGGCGTAATGTAACGTACCACAGACTATACAGATAAACAATTTCAACAACTTTAATGTTAACTTTTTTTTTTCTAGAATAACAATACCACATGTTTCCTTCTTTGAGAACTATTTTTTTAAAGAAAAATTTAAAGAATAAAAGAAAGGAGAAGGAGAAACCATTTACGTTCGAATAAAAAAGATACTCATACAACTGACGAGCATGTCTGAAGAATGTCATGAAAGTGAAAGCCGTACCTCAGGATCGTAGCAAGTGGACCCCACGGGATTAAGGCGTGACTTTAAAATGTACGAAAGTATAATACCTATTATACTTATTGAAAACAAAATCTATATGCAATAAATATTACCAATTTAGCTATTTTTTTTGTTTTGACTGCCTCGGTGGCGTAGTGGGCGCAAGCTCGACTGTCGATCATGAGGTCCAGGGTTCGATTCCCAGTTCAGGCAAAGTGTTAAATATTGGATTTTTCCATTACGAATTATATCTAAATAACTGCTTGGAGCCTGAAGCTGTGCCTGGTAGATGGCAATAGGCTTGCTTCCTATTACATGGCACCAATAACATACTGGCAAAATGTGGGTGTACAATTTGGGACTGAGTCCTGGGTACACCTCTGCCTACCCCTTCGGGAAAAAGGCGTTACTGTATATATATTATGTAGTACCTATTTTACAAATTATTAATAAATGTATATTATAAGTAAGTTATTATATTGGTATTTATAAATAAATTTTAAACAATAAAGGTTTAAATTTGACAATAAACAACTCTTCATTTAAAAATTTGCTAGTAAAAAACTTATCATCACATTGATTGTAAAGATCTAGCTTCCACGTGAACCTAACAATTTATCGGTGATTATTTTCAATGTCACGTCCTAAGAACATAAAGCACGGGAAGTGTCTAGAGGTTTCCAGGACTATTTTTTATCTGCTGCCAATTTAATTATTTCTTTATTAGAATTTTCGCGGGAGGTGAATGTCAACAGGTACAGCAACACTTGCAGTTGATAAAACTCTTCAAGTTTCTTTTGCGTTCTTTTTGTAGAGGTAGGTATATATCCGAACGCGTGGTAGTGATATTATTTGTTGACGTTTAAAATTGTCTTTTTAATATTAATTTAGATACATCTTTTTGACTAAGTTTGAAAGCTTCACACATAAGCGACAAACTCAAAACAAGCACACAAATAAAAATACATGAACATAACGTTCATGTATTCCAGCAAAGGTAACGGCGTACGCTTAACAACTCCCGTTTTAAATGCTTGAAGGTCATGTCGGTACGTTCAAATGACGAATAATAATTGTGAATATAATTATTTAAGGTATTATTATGATTATAATAATAGTCGGTTGCTTCACGGTCGGCACGCTATGGACGTTCTATCTGCCTTATATCTGAGGCGATTTTACCAAAATAGTTCTTGAAAATTTTACTTCTTTTTAATATGTTTTTATCTCAGCTGTTAGAAGTCTACTTCTGGACCCGTTGTAACTGGCTTGCATCCAGCGTGTTCCTGCAGTCTTTATTGGATTGTCTGTCCACCTTGTGGGTGGACGTCCTAACGCTACGCTTGCCGGTCCGTGGTCTCCATTCGAGAACTTTACAGCCTCATCGGCCATCAGTTCTACGCGCTATGGGCCGCCTATTACCACTTCAACTTGCTAATCCGCTGGGCTATTTCAGTAAATTTTGTTCGTCTACCAGTCTATATATCTGATTCGATTTCGTAGACAAATCCCGAGCATATAACCCTCTCCTTAGCTTTGTTGTGCGAATTTGAGCTTATTAATAAAACCCATAAGTAAGTGAGAAAGGTAAGAGATTGCGTAGAATGTTTTATTTTTTAGTTAAGTAAGTAATGTAAACTCAAAGGGTGACACAAAAGTACACTATAAGCTCGATATATAGGTTCCCTATTTCTTATCTAGAATGTTCAATATTCTTAATAAGATAGACTAGCGTAATATGCGCAACTTTGTTTTGTGGACATTTAGGAAAACCTTTTTTTTTCTTGTCTACATCATAGTCCAAAGGTTACGGCTGGATGTTGTTGAATGTGTGTGTCAATCAGTCAGGAATTCGATTTTATTATACAACGTAAGACGCTATAGAGCCACATAATCATGGAGTTGGCAGCAGCGCTATCCGGCACTTGGTATTCCAACTACTGCGATCACCAAGCCGCACAGCAAGCGTGCTCATCTGGGCTGAATGTCACATATGAATGACCTATGGGGGAGGCTGAACATATTCAGGACATCTTCCGGCTGATAATGATGATGATCATCATCATCATCTCAGCCACAGGACGTCCACTGCTGAACATAGGCCTCCCCCATAGATTTCCATTCAGTCCGGTTGTAAGCGGCCCGCCTCCATCGTGTTCCTGCCGTCTTTATCAGATCGTCTGTCCACCTTGTGGGTGGACGTCCTACGCTGTGCTTGCCAGTCCGTGGTCTCCATTCAAGAACTTTCGGCCGTCAGTTCTACGTGCTATGTGCCCTGCCCATTGCCACTTCAACTTACTAATCCGCTGGGCTATGTCGATAACTTTCGTTCGTCTACGGATCTCCTCATTTCTGAGAGAAATTCCGAGCATAGCCCTCTCCATAGCTCGTTGCGCTACTTTGATAATGATGATACAACGTGTTAAAAAAGGTGTAATACCTAAGGGGGAGCATCCACCCGTCAAACTGAACAATATTGAAAAGAAAGAATTTCTTAATCGATTACCCATACATAATGATCGGCAAATTGGTATGGGAAGGCGAAATTTACATACTTATTTAATTATTACTACACCTTTATTAAACAGGTTGTATAAAAAGAAGAAGATAGAGGATGAGTCGTTTTCATAGAATATCCTATAGTATATCAACAATATGTGTCAAGTATTCAATGTCAGCGCGAGGCCGCCGCGTCGTCCCACCGAGCCGGGGTATAATTGCTTGGACACACGTCGCGTTACATTAGCTACATTGTCATGTGCATATTAGCATGTTTATGCTACTTCTACGTGACATCAACGACTGAGTTTGGACCGTTTGGCTTTTTGAATATACGAACTGCGTAGAAAGGACAGGAATGTCTTCAATATGTTCAAATGATTCATGTATCGAGTCGTAGTGGTAGAGGTTTTGCCAATGCTCGCCACGCTTGGTAGGCGGGTTAGCGAGCGCAGGTCGATGGTTTTTACACAAGGAAGCCGGCCCCCACAGCAATCACGGGTGGGGACGACGGTCGTAGATTTTCTTGTATTGTAACTCAAAATTCAGTTAGTAGTTAGTAGCAGTACTTAGATACATTCCCTCCAATATTATAAGTATGTGAAAGTTTGTGTAATTTTTTGCCTTGACAACCATTTCAGCCAAAACTGTTACGAGGTTGGTACCGTTTGGACTGTTTCATTTAAAGGTAAATTAGTCTCTGGATGAGTAAAGTACATAGGATACTTTTTAGCAGGTGTAACCGAGTGGCACAGCTGGTATTTTACCGTCGCACCCTAAAATGTCGTCGTAGATAACAATTTGCCTGACCTTGGGATCAAACCCGGGACGTCATGATCGGCAGCAGAGCAGGCAGTTTGTGTTCATCTTTACATACCAATACTTGCAGGTTTTGTGCGTTTGCTTATTTCAACGTGATATTTCAATTATCTTTGTAGTGTATGCATAATAAGTATTTATCAAAAAATCAACTTACAATAATGACTAGGAAGATTCACGGCCAAGACTAGGTATCTGAAAAAAAATAACATGAATTGTTATTTTTGCTTTCAAATTTTTGACGACAAACTATAAATAAATGTAATAAATCTTACAAATATTATTTATGCGATAGTTTCTGAGGATGAATGTTTGTTAGGATTTCACGCCAAAACTACTGCAGTTCAGTAGTTTGAAATTGGGCTGAAATTTGTTGTGTAGATGGTTTAGACCCAGAGGAATAAAACTTGAGGTACTTATAATCCCGATATTCCCTCGGGAACGGTGAATACGCGGGTGAAACCGTGGGGTACAGCTAGTATTGTAAAATAGTAGTGCTAATGTAGAAGTTAATAAAGAAAAACAATATTATTTTTGCAATTGGCTACATAGTGTCATTATAATAGGTATAGGTACCATTAATTTTGTAAACACAAAAAATAATAAGAGATTTTCATAAGGTATTAATTAAAATAAATTGTTAAGGCATACGTATGTATGTATAGTTCCATACCTAGATACCAAGAACATACAGCGCCATCTATAAGTTCCTTGCTTAAACTATGGAAACATGCAGTTAAATGGCCATAACTTTTGATTGCGTTGACTTAGAAGTATGATTTTTTTACCACCTCACGGGTCCGCAGATCTGAGTAGTTTATATCAATTTCAACTTGATACCTCCACGCGTTCCCGTTAAAGTGTCTTAACAGACGGATAGACAGACACACAGACAGACAGACAGACAACAAAGTGATCCTATAAGGGTTCCTTTTTTCTTTTTAAGGTACGGAACCCTAAAAACAAATTTTGTTTTTTTGTCATGATAGAGTACAATGAACATAGTGTCAAACTGCTTATAATACTACTATCCCGAGTGTTGCCTGTAACAATTTAAAAAATTCCTTTTTTTACACAATTAGTGATAGACCTAAATAGTCGTTATTGTAGTGGTAGGCCTCTTTTGCAGGGGGCCGCCTGGGGAAGTACCACACCTTTGCCAGTTATTCATCCGCCAAGCAGTATTGTGCAAACATTACTGTATTCCGGTATGAAGGGCAATGTTACCAGCGAAATTACTGGGCATGATGAGATTCAACAACTCCTATCTCAGGGTGACAGGCGCAGTGCAGTGCCGCGCAAAATTTTAAATTTTAAAACACTGGGTGGCACTGTGTCTGATATGGGCGATCATGATGCTTACCATCAGGCACCTGATTTGCTCGTCTGGTTACTCACTATCATAAAAAAAAAAAAAAAAAAAAAAAAATTAAAAAATATCCCCAATCTTCACAAGATTTAGTTAGAATGAAGTACATCCCAATGCCAGCAAGCGACGGATTGTAAACACTGATTGATGGTATAAATATTCATGGCTCTCCTTCATGACAGTCGGCGACATAACTACATTACCATAGCTGTTTTATGGAATAATATTACCATGTATTTATTAAACAGTGACTTAACTACATACGTTGAGGTTCAAGATTTCCCACTCTGAGTCATGCATATACCAATACAAAAGAAAACCCCTAAAAATCATCTCGGTACATCAGCTTTTAACAACAAAACCGCATCAAAATCTATCCATTATACACAATCCCACAGACTAGATACACAGACAATAAATACACACGTCAAACTTATCATAACGCCCGATCATTTTTCAGTCGAGGATTTAAAAAAGGCTCCATTGGTATAGTTCGACACAAAAGAGTAGAAAATAATGGGGGCGCCACTGCCTTTTACAAGAGTAAAAACAATTTCATCAACACATACACTTTAATTTAGTTCCGTTTCTACTCTTTTGTGTCGAACTATAGGTAGGTACCTATTTATAATTATTATTAAATTTTCAAGGAAAATACAGTACAGCTTGAAACTGTTAACAAGTAGCGATTTACACTTTATGCATAGAAATTGGACCAGTAATTTCAACGACACAATGTCATAAAATTTAATTTAATACATTGCACTGCTACAGTTGACTACTCTAATCCAGTAAAAAGATAGCATATTTGTTTATTATAGGTATAGTTCGACACAAAAGAGTAGAAATGGAACTAATTTAAAGTGTATGTGTTGATGAAATAGTTTTTACTCTTGTGAAAGACAGTGGCGCCCCCATTATTTTCTACTCTTTTGTGTCGAACTATACGACTACGTCAAAAAAAATTAAACTTAAACTTAAAAAATTAAAAAGGCGTAATATTATGGTAAGTATAGCTCGGTAATGAAATCTTGTTGTTTTGTGTGAAACTTTACAACTGACTTATAATAATTAATACAAATTAAACCAGGTGCTTTATAAATAAACTGCGCATATATCTGTACAACTAGGAAGGTAACAATTGCATCATTTATTATAGTACACGTGGGTTCCATTAAATAATCAAGGAAACTATTTATTGATTGTTTTACTAAGTTTTATTTATACTAGTAACTTGCCTCGGCTTCGCACGAGTAACGGTATAACATCACGGGAAAAAAGTGGGGGTGACATTATGAAAGGAATAAATAAATACCGTCATGCATTGTCATCGTAAGTCATAATATTTAGAATAAAAAAAAAAAATTTAAATTGCTTTATTGGACCTTTAACAATTGTAGCAGTACAAAATTAGTTTCTCATTCCTTATGCTTTAGGTGGGTGATATATATTATTAAGTATTGTATGTTTGTATTTACCTATAGTATGTACCTTGGTGATAGGCTGTATTTGACACTAGGTCTCTGTTGAGCCTGTATTGCCAAATAACTAAAAAAAAAAATAGGCTAGAAATTACCTCGGCCGGACTGCCTCGGTGGCGTAAAGGGCGCATGCTCGACTGCCAATCAAGAGGTCCCGGGTTCGATTCCCAGGTCAGGCAGTGTTAAATATTGGATTTTTCCATTAAGAATTATCTCAATAACTGCCTGGAGTCTGGAACTGTGCCCGGTAGATGGCAATAGGCTCGCCCCCTATTACATGGGACCAATAACATACTGGCGAAATGTAGGTGTATTATACTATGGGACTAAGTTCTGGGTACACCTCTGCCTACCCCTTCGGGAAAAAGGCGTGAATGTATGTTATGTTATGTTAGAAATTATACTTTATTGCATACCAAAAAAGAAACAATGTTACAAAAGACACAATATACACACACGGTAAACAACCTGTGATCTTATCGCAAAAACAATTTCTCACAGACAATTTTATTTCAGCCCATATACTTATACTAAAACTTCGTAATTTATAGGAACCTACATCTAAACCTTCCTATTAAATCACTCCCTTTTTGGTGAAAACACAGAGACAGACACGGCGGCTTTATTTTATGGTAAGTACTCTATAATAAGTAGTGTTTATTCAGTATTTTCACAAATTAAACCATTTTTAACCAAACATCCAAATTTTAATCGAGACGATGGTTGGAAAATTTTCCCAGCATGGCCACCCTTTATAAATTTTGTGAAATCTCAATCTACGCAAAAACTTCAAGACCTTGATGTCATATGCCATTACTGCGTGCATAACATAACATAACATACATTCACGCCTTTTTCCCGAAGGGGTAGGCAGAGGTGTACCCAGGTCTCAGTCCCATAGTAGATACACCCACATTTCGCCAGTATGTTATGATTTATTATTTAATTATTATTATGGTCCCATGTAATAGGGGGCGAGCCTATTGCCATCTACCGGGCACAGTTCCAGACTCCAGGCAGTTATTGAGATAATTCCTAATGGAAAAATCCAATATTTAACACTTGCCTGACCTGGGGATCGAACCCGGGACCTCTTGATTGGCAGTCGAGCATGTGCCCGCTACGCCACCGAGAGTTACTGCGTGCACCGAGAATATTTGGATTATAATAATAAGCGGTAGATTCAATCATTTTTCAAACTATTGCAGACAAAAGCGTTTTCCACAGGTATAAGGAAAATGTAAAGAAATGCGAAAAAATTAAAGTATTTACTAGTAGTTATTCAGTAGTGATGATACATAGAAAGGCAGAAGTTATTCACTTTTCGAGTGTTTACTCACACAGAATGTCGATAATCCATGCATAACAATACGTCAATTTGTGATGCGAAAACTTTTCCCATCTCTCGTGGAGAGCTCATACAAACATTACAAAAGATCCTATTACCGACTTACTCTCTATGAAAATATTTTTATTGCTTTTCAGATTTGATAGGTCACTATTATTGTTTGTATTAACGGCCCAATTCGGCGCAAAAATCACATGTTTTTTTTATGAAAATAGGAATACGAAATGAGGGCCCATTCCGGCTAAATAAATATTTTTTTGCCGTATTACAAGCAGACCACCATGGGCGGTGACTGCCACCTATAGATACCTGCAACATCAAGGTTATTGCCAGTATGTTGACGACCTTTCAAGACTATTCTCTCTCCTTTTGAAGTGCCCAGTGATGTAGCTCAACGGAAAGACCGCAGAAGGGAGATCATTCTACATTTTATAATAGAATAGAAGAATTATCCTATATTCGCATCGCAGCGTTATCTAGTCAGCAACATTGAACTGAGTCTATTTGTTACCATTATACCTAAAGAATCCTAATCTAAGAGGACCTTGATGCGATAGGAGAAAGATGCTTGGAAACTTCAGCATAGCCACCGCCAGGCACCTTCCAAACAATCAATAAATGTAGCACAACCAAATAATCCCATTCTATGATCACTGGTAATCATTCATCATCATCATCTCAGCCATTGGAAGTCCACTGCTGGACATAGACCTCCCCCATAGATTTCCATCTAGTCAGTGACTGGTTATCATCAGCATCTTCTTAAATTATAGTCATAGTGCTTCATTTGGTACAACTTCCACTTTAGAGCCAACTCTGAAATCGCCAAAAAAACAACTGTTTCATAGAAAAGGCACCTTTTGTTTGAAGAAAATTTATGTAACAGCTGAGTAAAGTTGAAAAATTGATCTTAATGAGAAGAAAGACACTACACATGACGCAAAATGTTTACTGATTGTCAGAAAAACTGATGACCCAGCCACGTAAAATATTAACCTCGTTATAAGTAGACAAAACAATAAAACAGTAATATTAGACATACTTATAACCAAACCGTACTTGATCCTTACTAATTGAAAAGCCAAGATTTACGCGTATCTCGATGAGCCACTATTAAAAGGCCCCCAAAGGCCACGCTGTTATTTACGAGTGGTCGATAAGTGTCGTTTTTCCTCCAAATTGGGACCCAAGAGCAAGGGAATCCAACCCTTATGGGCGACATAAAGTGCGTATATTTATTACGTTTGACGTGTAATTATTTGGAATCGTATTACGGGACGGTTTATGGCAATCTTGTAAAACATTTATTGAGTCAAGTTCTCCTAACTTTAGTGTATGTTTTTGTTTACTTGACCCCACCTGCTAGTACCTTGTACAAAGTCTAAAGCAAGAAATTGATAAAAGTCCCCTCTCCTCTATTTTTTGCTCATAAGACTCTGGTCACCATCTATTTATAACATATTTTTTGACACGATGGCCAATCCTGCTAATATCCTTCCTATCCTACTTCCTACTAATTTTCCTAAAAATATTATAATCATACTAACATTATAAATGCAATAGGTTGTGAGGATGGATGGATGTTTGGTACTCTATCACGCTAAAACTACTTAACCGATTGGGCTGAAATTCGGTATGTAAATAGTTTAGAGTTTAGATCCTGGAATAACACAGTGTACTCTTTGTCTCGATATTCCCATAGGAACGAAGACTACGCGGGCACCATAGCTAGTCACGATATATTTGACGATTGGCCGATCTGAACCTGATACAACAGCATCAGGTCAAGATAACCAAATCATTGCTATATTGTTGAAGTGGCAGGAGTGGCAGGAGCAAACGTCGGATCGATCAGACCACAAAAAGTTGCTCATATCCAACAGAGTCATCAGACACAGCATATTCTCGATTGCGTCAGCTTTCCATAAAAAAAACCCATCGTTCCTATTCGTTTAGGAGCAGCGATGCCAGAGGCAGACACATATACACAGACACGTCCAAACGATGACTTCTGAGGAAGGACATCCAATACGACCGAATCCTAGGTTGGGTTTCGATTTAAAAATGTAAGCCTGGCAGAAACGAGCAGAAAACAATGGGGGCGCCACTGTATTTTCCAACAATAAAAACAAATGAATGAACACTTACACTATAAATTAGTTCAGTTTCTACTCTATTCTATCGAGCCATAAAGCAGTAAGTTTTGGTAAATATGAAATGTATCGTCAATCATTATGCAACAATGTCATAGTAGCTCTATTAATTATTATTGGCTTCAAACAAATGGTTGTACGCTTGTAACCAATCAGTTATCAATATAGTTAGTTTAATTAATTAGTATCGGTATTGATATCGGAAATAATTGTTGGCAGAATAGGTTTATTAGTGGCATATTGATATACTAGTAGCGGCCTGCTGCTACAACCACTGCGAAATTTAACTTGTCACGAGTTATTTATCTGTTTTATATTATCTAAGATCACTTTTACCTATATATATATACATATTGACTGCCTCAGTGGCGTAGAGGGCGCATGTTCGACTGCCAATCAAAAGGTCCCGGGTTCGATCCCCAGGTCAGGCAAAGTGTTAAATATTAGATTTTTCCATTAGGAAATAGGCTCGCCCCCTATTACATGGGACCAATAACATACTGGCGAAATGTGGGTGTATCTACTATGGGACTGAGTCCTGGGTACACCTCTGCCTACCCCTTCGGGAAAAAGGCGTGAATGTATGTTATGTTATGTTTTATATACATATTGTGTATAACAGTCTAATGGGTGTCCTGGTTTCGAATCCCATAATATATAATATGTGGTGTGGTATTAGTAGCATAAGTACCTCGTATAAGTACCTAGTTTAAGAGAAGCAATGTTAGTTAAATCTGGAGGCTATTGTGCTTCGAGGCACGTTAAGCTGTGAGTCGCGGCTGTTATCATGGATGATAGACCAGTCATCATGTCAGAGGCCTTGTATTTTAAATGCAAAAGTAATCTCTCTGTCTGTGTGTGTGTTTCACACCAAAACTACTAATAAGATAGATTATACTCGCGGTTTTACCAACAGAATAGTACTTACCCACGTATAGTTATATCAGAGTTTAATTTTGGTATGAAGAGGTAACACACATACTGAAAAACACATACTTTCGCAACTGGTTGATAGTGTTCAATACCTTTACGTAAAGGTAGAATATTATTATGCAAGGGTGTAACAATACAAGCCCATTAGCTGGCACACGTCCAGTGAGCGATTGCCTGCCAATAACAGGATTCCTTTGTTCGAGTGGTAATGACATGCTCATAATATCTGTCAATGTGTGTACGCTATCACAAAGCCGCGTTTGCACTTGCGGTTGTCTTGATCTGAGGCTGCGTAGGTAAGATCCTGCTACAGAATAAATAATACGAGTAGTACTAAGTAATTGTATCTCGAGTTAAGCCCTCTACCCGAGGCGCAAATCGGTAGACAAGAAACAAGTGTCTACCAATTGAATCGCTAAATAAATTATGTAGTAGACATTTCAAAGTTGATTTTAAATTACTTTAATTATGCCTGCTATATTTTAATTAAAGTTAATTTTCAAAATTATTTTAGTAAAATATAATGTTAAAACAGAAATATTATACTCAACATCGACTTCTAATTTAATTTTCTGTAAATGTAGCTTGTAAAAATGATAGTAAGCAAATACAAACTTTGACATTATAAAACAAGTTCTTTTCTTGTTTTTCTTCTGTAACAAATTCTACAGCGCTCAAAGGGTCCTCCGACACCTTTAACATTTATTTAATTGTCTTGTAATTATACCTAAAGTATTGTATAATTAGACTCAAGTAACTTTAAGCCAAAAATGTAAGTCAATTATTGCTGTAATTTGCTTCAATTTATATTAACAGAAAAATATTTTAAAATTTAAACTAATTCCCTAGAGATTAATTTAAAAAATCATACAAAACTCATATAAAAGTAGCAAATAACATTAAAGTCAATTAATAAAATATTGTCGCCCAACGTGGGACTCAATATGGACTTCAGTTTTTGCTTACTTAAAACAAACGTGGCAAATTAGGAATACTTAGTATTCAAATAAATTTTGATACACTCATCTCTCACCGAATTAAAATTAACTTTCATAAACATTACAAAAAGTGGCGCCCAAAGGGGGGCTCAGTGACTGAACCAACAACTTCTAACAATCAGTTAATCTGTAAACAGTTTCTCAGCTTCAATTATTGACTATGATAAAGTTTCACCGAACGTGATCCAACCTTCAAACCTTCGTCACTGGTACTAACTAGAATCTATCAATCAGGAAAGTTGTGGACAAGTAATTAGTCGGATAACTTGCGTTCTATCGGCTGTGTCTTTGTAACTCATGAGATTTTTAATCCATGGAAAAGTCTTCTATTATTTTAGGCATTTTATATGGAATAATATATTATTGGTTGTTCATAATAAAGCAAACTTAGAAACTTTTTTGTTTCTTCATACCTATATTTAATTCCTGATAAATATTGATTTTTGTTTAATAGTTACTAATTCTTATCCTATAATTCCCTAAAGGGATGGTAACCTATTTCAAAAATAAGTTTATAATCGGGAAACTTTGATCAGCCTATCTTTACAATAGCCTGTCGATAGGGGTCGTTCCCAAGTTTATAATTTTATTTGATCGACGCGAAGTTTGGTACTACGAATAGGCACATTCATTACCAGCTTCTGATCAAAGGTTCTTTGAGAAATTGAGAACTGACTCAACGTCTTTCTTTCAAATGTAACAAAAGTACGTTTGATCTTTTGATTACAATATTAATATAATCAACTACTTCACTTTTTTATTATTCCTTAGAGGTATTTATGCTTGTACAAGCTATCCGCAATAAAACAACAAAATGAGAGTTATTACCTAAGAAACCCAATTAAAATAACACTTATTAATGTCTTAAGGCAAAAATCCTGAGCAAATTCAAGATGATTTATTATTTTAGCGCTATTTATCTCAGATGTTTATCCGTAAAAAGCGCTAAGACAAGAAAAGATGGGCAATCAGTTTGTGTCTGGTTTTTGTTGACGGTTTTATTTTATTCTTGAAACATTTTTATAGCTCTACAAAATAGCTAAGAAGCACGTTAACTTTATGTTTATTAGGCTGTCCGTGGTCTATCAGTCAGACAATCTGGAAAAATGCCTTTTACAATTAGGTATAGATTTTCACATTATGGTGTCTTGTGACTTTTTTATTGTAATAAATAAATAGTCTGAAGTCTTATTAGATACATAATATTATAATATTGGATCACATTATTATGCTAAGTATGTTAAATGAAATGGTTTTTTCTTCATTGTACACATTTGCCGGAAGGCATAGCATCTTCCTGATTGCTTGAGTGAATCGTGAATATGTATACATATTCACGATTCACGATGTATGTTGGATACTGATGAATGGCCTAGTAATTAATGCATTAAAAATTAATTAGCAGTTCGCAGCCTTGATTCATATTAACTCGATCGACTGTCTCTAAGGTGTAGTGTGTATTGCTGAGCTTATGTCCTGGGGTTATATTTTCAAGACAGGTAAAATATGACTTTTCCATGAAAAATTTTCCTACAGCCTAGAGTCTAGATTTGTACCCGGTTTATGGCAATCGGCTCGCCCACTATTATATGGGATCTTAACACATAACTGGCGAAGTTTGAGTGTACCTACTATGGGCCAGGATCCTGGATACAATATCCATTAATACTTTATTGTATTGGAAAACATTACTTCCGCATTTATTGGTCGTGTTCGTTTTAAATGTTGATAGAGATTACACATTATGGTTTTATAATAAACACAATAAACATAGTGCAAAGCTTATCCTGAGCTGTACGACTGAGGAATCGGCACGTGCTGCATTATAACGTAAAATTGAGTAAAACCACAAATTCGTGCGCACAATACCATTTAAGCTTTAAACATGCCTCTTGATGCCAATGATGCCTGGCTAATATTTAAAATCGTATTGAATATAATTTTTTCTGATCTTGTAGAGACAATGAAATAAATGCGACACATGACAGCCTCGTTGGCTCAGATGGTAGTAACTCTGCTTTCTGTGCCGCAGGCCCCGGGTTCGATCCCCGGCCAGGTCAAACATTTGTGTGCATGAACATGTCTGTTTGATCTGTGTCTGGGTGTTATAAGCTTATATAAGTATGTATATCAGTCATCTGGTTACCATAGTACAGGCTTCTAACCTAGTTTGGGACCGGATGACCGTGTGTGGAAGTTGTCCCATATTATTATTATTATTATATTATGAACAAAGTACTGACAGTTATTTGATTTATCGTTGAAGCATTGCAATCCCACGAGACAATGCCGCCAGCATTTTGGGTACGCCACCACCTGATAGAGGAAACTTTCTGCAGGCTGGCATGTCGGCCTGAAGATTTTAAAGTGTTTTCTATCGGTAGGTTTCAGCAGATGTGATGATGTTTTGTTTTTAAAAAGTACTTTTGCCAATTAAATAAAAAGCATTTAAGTGCAGGTACGGTTAAGTATTAGATATGCATATGCAAAACTCGACTCAAAAAATCTTTATTTAAGCACCAAAGTCTCAAAAATACATTTAAAACGTCAATAAAGCTAATAACGAATGAATCAACCGTACGTTGGAAAATATGACTCTACTAGAAGAACGCACAAGAAACTTGTGGGGTTTAATTTTTTCAACTGAAAATTTTGACCGATATCATGTATCCACCCGTATAAGACCAGCTGTCGTAATAATATATGTGTTATACCCAATGACGTTGAATCGCTTTCTGTTATACCACGATGTTCCATTATTTGTCGATCATTCGTGCGATAATATCGACTGGAACAACCAGCATCCGCACGTGATGAACTATTGTCGAGCTTTCGATGGCCACCAAGTATCTGAATAAATTATATTTATTATACTAGCTGTACCCTTCGGTTCAACGCGGTTTCAACCGCATATTCTTCGCTCCTGTGGGATAATCGAGATAAAAATGTACCCTATGTGTTATTTCAGGGTCTAAACTAACAACATACCGAATTTCAGCACAACCGGTTCAGTAGTTTTGGCATGAAAGAGTAACAAACATCCACCTATCCATCCTCACAAATTATCCGAATTTTTAACCTACCAATATAGGATAGGATTTACACTACACGTATATATACTTATACTAATGTGGATTCATTGATTATTTTAGTACTTATACTTGTTATGCCTTGGTTAGGTCGCAATTTTGTTATTTAGATATTATTGTCATCCAATTTAAACAAAAGACGTATAAATATATCATGAAATTGAGATAACGGGGCTATCAGAGAGTAAA
The DNA here is from genome assembly GCA_947063395.1 of Hemistola chrysoprasaria. Classification (NCBI taxonomy): domain Eukaryota; kingdom Metazoa; phylum Arthropoda; class Insecta; order Lepidoptera; family Geometridae; genus Hemistola; species Hemistola chrysoprasaria. The sequence continues at coordinate 1,513,129 of OX346724.1, forward strand.
TTCAAAACCAATGAATCTAGTTTATTAAATAAGGCTTAATATAAAGTAAATCAGTACATAGAGGACAAAGATGCCCGGAAACTTCTGCATAGCGCGGCACCTTCCAAACAAACGAATGTAAGCAAATCAAATATTGTAAAACAAGCAGTTGAAAAAAATAAGCCCTACACTTTTCCCGAACGCACGGTAGACTCATTACTGTTAATCTTCATTGACGTGCAAGAGTATGAGATTGTGACCTAATTGAATAAAATTCAAAGAAAAATCGAAATCTTTATGAGTTTAAGCAGGTGAAACTAAAAAAACCTCGTAAAATAACTAAATCTCACTTCACTTTTACAAAAATGTTTTACGCAATTAAACAAATCGCATGATATTTTTCAATAAACTGGATACAATCTACTGCAATAAAAATGTAAGATACGTACGTACAGGCCAGTAATATGTGCATACCGTCCCATCCCACAAACAACTAAACCAAAAGGACCCCACTTTCATAAATTTTAGTACCAACATGGCGACTGACATGAATATTCGCCCGATGTAAGCACGTTACAAGTAAGAATATTCGGCATGGCAGTACAGCGAGCCGAGCAGATACACAATGTTCAAATGCTCGATGCGAATATGACCTAACCGAATTAAAAACAAAATCGCCAATATGTGGCGGTGTGTGGGGGGAGATCGGCTGCCATAGTTCATGTCATTTCATGGGCAAACATTGAATCTAATGAAAAACGAAAAGGGGGCGAGGCCGGCTGTTATGCAATTTCACTGGATTACCTTGGCGAATGAATGCTATAACCGCGCAGAATTTTGAATATTAAAACACTGGGTGGCACTGTGTCTGACATGGGCAATCATGATGCTTACCATCAGGCACTTGATTTGCTCGTCTTGTCACTCACGATCTAAAAAAAAAAACAAAAATAATAAAAAAAAACTTAAGACTAACCCAAGTTTATGAACTTGGGTTAGTCTTAAGTTTTTTTTTGTATAAGGGTAACTAGCATTAATATTTCCTGTACTATTTTTGTAACTATTTATGTGAAATAAACAAACAAACAAACAAAACCTTTGTTTGTTTTGTTTGTTGTATTCTAATAAGTTTTGTCTGCTAAGTTAACTTGTCTGTGCGTCCATTGTAGGTAGGTATATCGTGAGCTCAAGTCAAGGTCAAGGTCGGTTAGCTAACACTTGCGTTTTTGTGTCGGTTCTCGCCAGCTCTGTTTTTGTACTGTTCTACAATGTTTGGTATTAATTTGTGCTACAAAAAATTGTAGATGCGTCATAATGCGTCATTGTCTCTTATGGAAAGCTTTTATTGGAAGTCAAGATCAAAATATTGTTATGTTTATCTCATTCCACCCCACTGAAGATAATAATAATTAGAGTTTTATATTCCAGTAACGTACCCACTTAAGTTAATACACCTTTTTGTACCATTTAAATCAAGTCCGATCTTGCATGGAGTACTGCTGCCAATTTTGGGACGGCTCGACCAAATACCAGCTCGAGGCTTTGGACTCCATTGAACGTCGTGCTCGAAAGCTTATAGGTGATGAGAAACTAACAGAGTCAAAACTACGAAGTCTTGCACATCGACGTGTAGTCTATGCGTATTATACTAAATACATCACGGAGAATGCGCCTCTGAATTGCATGAGTTGATTCCACCATCGCCCTTCTTTCACCGAACCTCGAGACAAACGGCAAAGCGTCACCACTATTTGGGAGACTTACCAATAGCTCGCAGAAAGCGATTTGCCTCGTCATATATCATGAGAATGACGAAGCAATGGAACTCGCTGCCGTCGTCCGTTTTTCCCGAAAACTATAACGTGGGTATGTTCAAATAAAGAGTGAATAGGTATTTACTGAACAAGCGTGCTCCAACTTAGGCCGCATCATCACTTACCAGCAGGTGAGATTGCGGTCAAACGCCTGTTTAGTTACATATAAAAAAAAAAATTGTATATTCAAAGCGTTCAAGGATAAAGAATCTAATAGAACTCTTGCTTGGTTCTGATTCTCTGGTATGGGTGTACCAGGGAATTCCACTTATGATTAGACCATGTAAAAGTAAATTGCGAAAGTAATTAGTTACTGATAGCAATAGCAAGCCCTTATAGTAAGTACTGTAAGAACATTAATGGTTAGGTAGAAGTGTAGGAACTGAATTCAAGGTTAACCAATAATGATTGATCATCCGTCTGTAACGCGACACCTGCCAATCTGAGATTGATTAAACATAGCCGTTTATAAGAAGACACTTCCTGCCCCGGCAACCTTTGTTTTATTGTTTTAACTCATGGGAAAAATTACTCGAAGTTGGTAATATTGTATGTTTTGAAAATATGTTGTGAACACGGAATATCACAATATTATTGTTGAGTATGTAATTGAGAATATTAGTAGGCTAACCTGACTCGCCCTGGGTTGCTTGTTTTCAACTTCGTACCCATTGTTTGAATGTTTCGGGATTTTTCTCTATAATATATTCTTACGACAAATTCAAGTCGCTACAAGCGGCTTCAGCTGTGCGTTCATTTATAATTTTAAGGCGCGGTGCTAAACAAATTCGCCGTCTCGCTCACACGTATCTACATTATTCATGAAAATATTACACGCAATTATGTAAAAAAAAGACAACTAGGATCTAGAAAATAACAATACAAATTTTCACTAAAAATTCAATTCTATGCAAACATGGCGGCACCAGGCGGCCCCCTGCAAGAGAGGCCTACCACTACAAAAATCGTCATATTGTTGAAATAACAGGATACCAGTAATACCAGCTGATAATCTTTGAACGGCTAAACCGATTTTTATGAAGCATGACTAAGACCACTAGATTACGTCAGCTTGCTAACAAAAAAAACATTGAAAATAGATTATTCGTTTCGATACTAGATTATGTCACCTGCCACAAACACATACAAACTTATAACACGCTTTCGTTTTTCAGTCAGGGGTCAAAATAAAATTTAGTGCAAATTATGTGAAGAGTACAATAAAAGTATTTTTTTTATATCTGTTATAAGCACCCTCAGTCCGCCCGCTTTACGACATTTTTGCCGGAAATTGGAGGAATCGTCGCAGTAACGTGTCACCACTAGTTTTATTGTCGGCTCCTATCGACTCTATTGCACGCATGTGGGATTTATTGGTCATACGAGAGAGTCCTACTAAAAATAAAATAAATTCACTATCTCCTATTGATTTTATATAACGTTTTATTAAAAGGTGTAGAGTAATGCTTAAAGAGGTGGATTTATCCATCAACTTAACAACTCACAAAAGAAAGGCTTAAAATTCGTGAAAAACATTTTGGTTTGAAAGCCTTTATTCGAGTTAACACTAGATAAACATAATGTTGTCTTAAGATCACTAACAACGGGATATTTACCAAGATTCAACTCAACTCAAAAAGATTTATTCAAATAGGTCACAATCTGACACTTGCAAGTCAATGAAGATAAACAGTAATGGTTCTACCGTGCGTTCAGAAAGATACCTGCAAGGAGAACGCACAAGAAACTTGTAGGACTTAATTTTTTCAACTGATAGTTTCACAATATTTGGTTTGGTTACATTCGTTTGTTTGGAAGGCGTCTCGCTATGCAGAAGTTTTCAAGTATCTTTGTCCTCTATGTACTGATTGACTTTATAATAAGCCTTCTTTAGTAAAGTAGATTTTACACAGGTTTTGAATTTACCCTCTGAGAGCCCAGTTATCTCTTTTAGGATTTTGACTTTAACGCTTACAACCATGATAGTTTTAAATTATATACCTAGTCAACTTAGTGGGGCATATTTCGCTACAAAATTTATAGCATTCACTATGCCCCACCAGTGGGGCGGCTTGGTGGGGTAGGGTGGAACAATCCTAATGTTGTCGTAGTTTCATGTTTATACCTATAATGTTGTCTTTACTGGGCATGACGAGTTTCAACAACTAATAACTCAGAGTGTATTATTATACATACTATACTGTAAATATAACCTTATTTTCTTGATCACTTTTATGTTTTTTTTATCTGAATTATCCTTTGATGATGAAACATTTGATGTATTTTGGTATTTTAGTCATTATTTCGCTTGTAAATCGTCCGCTAAAAAATTGTAAGCATGTCGTCTTAGTTTTGTCTTCATAATTCTATCGATTTTAGCTGAAATAACTGAAAATTTGGTTTGTTTACATTATTAATTTTTGCAATTTTGACTGACATGTTTATAATTGACACATTAAAAAGGTCTAATGTCTTTAAATCTTAGTTATATTTTTTAAATTTTGTGAGGTTGAATACCATTCTCAAGGGTTTCAACCATTTTTACTTGATGTCTGTAGAGGTTACATACCTTGTTAAAAAGTTTTAATTATTTTTTACTGGCTGCATGTATTTTTCTTAAAACTAAATTCAAAATTTGGGGTTTCGAAATTTAACTGGGAAATTTTGGATAAAAAGCGGGGTCCTGGGTACTTTTGGTCATTCTCCTTCTGATTCTCAATCTGATTCTCATTCGGATTCTTATTCTGATTATTATTCTTAATCGTAGTCAGGCTCAGTCGGAAACTATTCTCGGTCCGGTCTGAACCTTCTACAACTTGTTTTATTCAACACTTGGTCGACAACTTGGACAACTTGGAGAGATAAATAAAATAAAAGAAGGCCAGGAAGCGCTGTCCCTTGGGGCCTCCAGAGGGGTACCTGCGAAGAAGATAGAATTGTGCCCTCCCCTTGAATCATCGAGATCATAACAACTAGAGGAACTCAGGTACGCCGACTCTCCCTATTATTCCGGCGTACCGAGGGGGAGGTGCACAATACCTGTTCGTGGTATTTCGTCTGGCTGGGGACCTCACCGACCTCAGGTCACATCTGCGGTCGGCGGCGCCCGGGCGGCGTCCTACGGTCTTCAAAGAACCCTCTGCAACAGCTGCCGACCTCACACCTCCTCCCTCAATAGTTTTTTTAGATTCTTTTTTTTAGTTTCTTATCTTGTTTTAGTTAAGAAAATATTTTTTTAATTTTAATTCTATTTTTTTTGTTTATCATATCTACCTAGGTAGTATTTATACTAAGTAGGACTTAGGTAGGTCCCTACATTGGTACGTTACCAACACAGTAACGTTACAAGGGTGACAGGCGCAGTACAGTGCCGCGCAGAATTTTGAATTTTAAAATACTGGGTGACACTGTGTCTGATATGGGCAATCATGATGCTTACCATCAGGCACCTGATTTGCTCGTCTTGTCACTTACTATCATAAATAAAAAAAAGTTTTTAGTTTTTTTTTTATATAAGGTAGTAAACTAACACGTTATATCCGAAGATTTATTTACTGTACAAACATTTGTCAGCACATAAAATTGTTTACTTACATCTTTATGAGTAGATTATGAGAGCTATTTTATGACCCTTTCTACTATATCGACATGTTTAACTACTGTTTACCAGAACATTCTTTTGAATGTGACAAACGAACTAGAGATCTACTAAAGCTTTTATCACTTGACTAGCCTCTCGTAATACCCGGCTTTGCACGGGTAGCAAAGGCGCGGTGCAAAGCTAATTCGCCCTCTCGCTCACACGTACCCACATTTTTGACGATATAAAAAAAACTACATGTAATTATGTTTATATATGTATTATTAGTAATTAATATATTTTTATGTATATATTATGAACATCATTGCTAGTATAAACTGTTAAGATGCGCCACCGTCTTTCTGCTGTAAATAAATCCTCTCCATCCATCGGTTGTCTGGAAGAAATCGCTTATTAGCGATAAGACCGCCGCTTGTACATTTAAGTTTAGTTTCTGTGTCCTGTAATGTTATTTTCTTTGTGTGTGGTGTACAATAAAGTATTATCTATCTATCTATCTATCTATGTAAAATAAAGACAACTAGAAAATAACATAGAAAATACAAAGATAATTTAATCCAAACGAAGAAACGGAGAAACTGTTAATTCCTATTAAATAATGTATCTATAGATAATAAATACATACATATGGATACAATCACACCTACTACACTCGCACACAAACCCTCACATGCAGACACACACATACCAAATCATAATAATAAGCAATTATGTTTTAATTTGAATACATAATTAGAATAATTTTAATAATTAATCGTAATTATGTATGTTTACCCTATAAGGCTTGCTCTTAAACTCCGGCGAAGGAGTCCTGCACCCTATAATACGGGTCTTTGAGCCTAGTTTAGGGTACAGGTGCTCTAAAATTATCTAATAATTCTGTAATAAATGCCTTATTCAATAAAGTTTATGTATAAAAACCTGCACAAAGAAAAAACAATCTTAGAAAATTAAATAGGCACTGAATTCTTGTTTGGATTAAATTTTTATTAACTAGAACCTAGTTGTCTTTACTTCACGTAATTACATGTAGTATGTATTTTTTACATCTTCAAAAATGTGGACATGTTTATAATTGACACATTAAAAAGGTCTAATGTCTTTAAATCTTAGTTATATTTTTTAAATTTTGTGAGGTTGAATACCATTCTCAAGGGTTTCAACCATTTTTACTTGATGTCTGTAGAGGTTACATACCTTGTTAAAAAGTTTTAATTATTTTTTACTGGCTGCATGTATTTTTCTTAAAACTAAATTCAAAATTTGGGGTTTCGAAATTTAACTGGGAAATTTTGGATAAAAAGCGGGGTCCTGGGTACTTTTGGTCATTCTCCTTCTGATTCTCAATCTGATTCTCATTCGGATTCTTATTCTGATTATTATTCTTAATCGTAGTCAGGCTCAGTCGGAAACTATTCTCGGTCCGGTCTGAACCTTCTACAACTTGTTTTATTCAACACTTGGTCGACAACTTGGACAACTTGGAGAGATAAATAAAATAAAAGAAGGCCAGGAAGCGCTGTCCCTTGGGGCCTCCAGAGGGGTACCTGCGAAGAAGATAGAATTGTGCCCTCCCCTTGAATCATCGAGATCATAACAACTAGAGGAACTCAGGTACGCCGACTCTCCCTATTATTCCGGCGTACCGAGGGGGAGGTGCACAATACCTGTTCGTGGTATTTCGTCTGGCTGGGGACCTCACCGACCTCAGGTCACATCTGCGGTCGGCGGCGCCCGGGCGGCGTCCTACGGTCTTCAAAGAACCCTCTGCAACAGCTGCCGACCTCACACCTCCTCCCTCAATAGTTTTTTTAGATTCTTTTTTTTAGTTTCTTATCTTGTTTTAGTTAAGAAAATAATTTTTTAATTTTAATTCTATTTTTTTTGTTTATCATATCTACCTAGGTAGTATTTATACTAAGTAGGACTTAGGTAGGTCCCTACATTGGTACGTTACCAACACAGTAACGTTACAAGGGTGACAGGCGCAGTACAGTGCCGCGCAGAATTTTGAATTTTAAAATACTGGGTGACACTGTGTCTGATATGGGCAATCATGATGCTTACCATCAGGCACCTGATTTGCTCGTCTTGTCACTTACTATCATAAATAAAAAAAAGTTTTTAGTTTTTTTTTTATATAAGGTAGTAAACTAACACGTTATATCCGAAGATTTATTTACTGTACAAACATTTGTCAGCACATAAAATTGTTTACTTACATCTTTATGAGTAGATTATGAGAGCTATTTTATGACCCTTTCTACTATATCGACATGTTTAACTACTGTTTACCAGAACATTCTTTTGAATGTGACAAACGAACTAGAGATCTACTAAAGCTTTTATCACTTGACTAGCCTCTCGTAATACCCGGCTTTGCACGGGTAGCAAAGGCGCGGTGCAAAGCTAATTCGCCCTCTCGCTCACACGTACCCACATTTTTGACGATATAAAAAAAACTACATGTAATTATGTTTATATATGTATTATTAGTAATTAATATATTTTTATGTATATATTATGAACATCATTGCTAGTATAAACTGTTAAGATGCGCCACCGTCTTTCTGCTGTAAATAAATCCTCTCCATCCATCGGTTGTCTGGAAGAAATCGCTTATTAGCGATAAGACCGCCGCTTGTACATTTAAGTTTAGTTTCTGTGTCCTGTAATGTTATTTTCTTTGTGTGTGGTGTACAATAAAGTATTATCTATCTATCTATCTATCTATGTAAAATAAAGACAACTAGAAAATAACATAGAAAATACAAAGATAATTTAATCCAAACGAAGAAACGGAGAAACTGTTAATTCCTATTAAATAATGTATCTATAGATAATAAATACATACATATGGATACAATCACACCTACTACACTCGCACACAAACCCTCACATGCAGACACACACATACCAAATCATAATAATAAGCAATTATGTTTTAATTTGAATACATAATTAGAATAATTTTAATAATTAATCGTAATTATGTATGTTTACCCTATAAGGCTTGCTCTTAAACTCCGGCGAAGGAGTCCTGCACCCTATAATACGGGTCTTTGAGCCTAGTTTAGGGTACAGGTGCTCTAAAATTATCTAATAATTCTGTAATAAATGCCTTATTCAATAAAGTTTATGTATAAAAACCTGCACAAAGAAAAAACAATCTTAGAAAATTAAATAGGCACTGAATTCTTGTTTGGATTAAATTTTTATTAACTAGAACCTAGTTGTCTTTACTTCACGTAATTACATGTAGTATGTATTTTTTACATCTTCAAAAATGTGGATAGGTGTGAGCGAGAGGGCGAATTACCTTAGCACCGCGCCTTAAACTACGTATTTTAATATAAAATTAATATAAAAAAAATTCATAAATAATCTTGCAGCATAGAATAACACTCAAATACATAATTTTAAGGTAAGCGGCCATATTTTTGAAGTTAAACGTTATTTTACAGGCCCCGAGGCATACGAGGTGTCTTTCAAAGAAATAATTAGGTTAAGTGGTAAGACGTGAGCTTAACGCTCTTATGAGTTCATTTCTTTAATGTTTTAGGAAAGTGGTTTAATTGAATACCTTACTAATATTATAAATCTCTTGTACACAGTAAAAACCTTACGTTTTTAACAGGTGAAACAAAACGCTTGAAAGAAAGAAAGAAAGAAAACAACCTTAATAACAAACACGCTATTACATATGCTAGAACATATATTTAGACAGTGGTTGTGGTAATCGACTTGTGCTCAGCATGTGCTGCGCTCGGCTAACCGTGCACAGCGCTGTTTTTCAGCACATACCGTCTTATTAAGATTTGTACATATTTATCCTTGTGGCATATGCACACCATGCCAAGCAACTTGCGAGGTCTAACTCACCTCCAGCGCCATCTAGTGCGGTTTTGGTTAGATTAATGGAAGGATGGAAGTTTTTTACTCTTTTACGCCAAAACTACGGAATAGATTGGGCTGAAATTTGGTATGTAAGTAGTTTAGACCCTGGAATAACATATAGGGCACTTTATTCCCGATATTCCCACGGGAACGAAGACTACGCGGGTGAAACCGCGGGGCACAGCCAGAGTTATTACTATGGTAGTACGCTGACTTAAGGAGTAGGTAATTTAACACAATCCTTTGAAAAAATTACAAATTTCTGTTAGTTTTCCCCATAAGGCTGCCGGACACGATAAAAAAGGATACGTCCGTGACTGAATTTAAATCTAGATTAAGGAAGTGGCTTTTACAACACTCCTTTTATTCAATAATAGAATTTTATTCTATACAAGTGGTAATATAAATATATAATAATATATAAATTTTAATTAATTAATATTTAATTTATATTAACTTTAAACATTGTGAAAAATGACATGTAACTTGTGTTACCAATAAAGAATCTGTATAATGGGGAGTTTTGCCAATACTCTCCACGCTTGGCAAAGGGCTTGGCAAGCACAATTCCATGGTTTAACGCAGAGGATGCTGCTGTCATAATAGAGGACCTATATTATAGATCAGATAGCCCTTAGCTGGATCTTACGGCTACCACGCGTAGATAAAGCGGGGTACTATTCTATATAAGCCAGTGACCCCACGGCGAGCAAACTATGACCCTATCATTTTATTTTCTTTAATAAACTTATAAAATACTGGTATGAAGGAGTGTCTCCTATGATAATTAATTGTTAATGAAAGTAATTTCTATGTAATGCTTGACGAGCCGTCTTAGATAGATAGATAGATAGATAGATTAACACTTTATTGTACACCTTACAGCGAACATAATATTATGTAAATAAAGTAGGTACAGATAGTCTTAGGCTAGTACAAGTGGCGGTCTTATCGCTTAAAGCGATTTCTTCCAGACAACCGAACGGAAAGGACAGAAATTATAAATATTTCTGGTCGGCAGTGTACTCATTGTTATTTTAAAAAATAATAAGAAAATAATAAATAAATATATAATATAATTATATAAGTAAATAAATATATAATAAAACACATCATATATACATACTTTATACTTACATACATAATACACATACATACATAATACACATATTATAAACATATAATATATATAAATATAACGAACAGGTGAATAAACATAATTGTACATGAGACTAATAAGGACAAAGTGACAAGTAATATTTGTTGACTTTAGTTTTGAATGCATACAGTGATCGAGACTGACGTATTTCCAAGGGTAAGTAGTTCCACAATCGGGCAGCTTGGATACTAAAAGATTTGTCGTAAAAGGAAGTAGCATGTGAAGGTATTCTCAGCAGCAAAGTTTCAGAAGACCTTAAAGAGCGACCATGACCTGCATGAAGAAATTCAAACCGTTGTTTGAGATAGCTCGGAGATGAAGGATTAAATAGTATATTGTAAAGAAGATATAGAATTCGTGCGTTCCGCCGAAAGCGAATGGGGAGCCACTTGAGCTGAGCACGAAAAGGAGAGACATGGTCATATTTGCGTAGTCCAAATATGAACCGAATGCAGAAGTTTTGAAGGCGCTCAAGTTTGTCAAGCTGTTCTTCGGTAAGATCTAAGTAGCATGAGTCAGCGTAATCAAGGTGAGGCAATAGAAGAGATTGGGCAAGTGAAACTTTAGTAGCTGTAGGAAGGAAGTTACGAAGTCGTCTAAGTGAACCTGCAGATGCGAACATTTTCCTGCTTACTGCATTAATCTGTGGTTGCCACGTAAGACATTGATCAATGATCAGACCCAGATTTCGAACTTCTCTGCTATATGGTACATTAACACCTTCAAAAACTATTGGTGGTAGGGTATTTAGATCTGTCTTTGAAACCATTCGAGAGCTTCCTACTATAATTACCTGCATTTTTGAAGGGTTGACTTGAAGACCAAAAGCTCTGCTCCACAAAGATATCCGGTGTAGATATTTATTGATTAATGCAATGCAATTATCTAAGTTTTGAACAGTAGCCTGTGAATAGATTTGAAGATCGTCTGCATAAAGGTGGTAGGAAGAAGTAAGATTTTTGGAGATGGAATCAATAAAAATTGCGAAAAGAAGTGGAGATAGCACACCGCCCTGTGGTACACCAGCCGTAGTGTTGCACCATGAGGAGCATAACTCATCAAGGCGAACCCTCTGCCGGCGCCCAGACAGATAACTTTGAAACCAGCTTGTCACGGCCGGTGATGCATTAATAGAGCGTAATACAGATAAGAGGATATCAATATCGACGGTATTGAAGGCGTTACTGAAGTCCAAAAGGACCAGAACGGTTAGTTCCCCTTTTTCCATACCGGAGCGAATGTCTTCGGTAACCTTGGTAAGTGCAGTGACAGTGCTATGTGCCGGTCGGAATCCAGATTGGTGAGGATTTAAAAGTTGATTTCTGGCAAGGAAGGAACTCATTTGGTTGTGGACTAGGCGTTCGAGGACTTTAGACAGGAAATCTGTCGTTAGACCAATTTTAAGCGTTGCACCATTTCAACAACTGGTAAAATATCGTCAAAATAACGATTAGCGTATTGGTTATTGGTATAAAAAGAGATTTTACGGTCGGTTATGGTAAACGCACAATTATCCGAGCCGGACGCGCTGAACTAGCAGGACGAAACGAATTTTAGAATTCTTTATTATTATAATAAAGAATTTGAATTTATACTCCAGAACTGGTTACCCCAATTACACTGCATGAGTGAATTCATATGGGTTATGTGGAGGACAACCCATATTGTCAGAGTTTCAGGTCGCCAAGATTCCTACGCAGCCTCCGACATGACCTAACGTAATAGGAAACAGCCGGGACCTACAGTTTTAAATACGTGCCATCCGAAGCACGGTAGCGACCAGGTGAATAGTCCACATGGTGAGATTCGATTCACTGGGCCACAGGCGCTCACAACACGGGTTTTATATGATTTCATAAAAATAATTCGCAAGAATTGGCGTGCGCGTTCGGCTCGGATAAGTGTGCGTTCACTTTTAGTTGTTACAACTTGTAAACTTGTAAAGGTCAAACGAATAATTATAAATTTACGAGTATCATCATTTTAATAAATCAATAAAATCGAAACTAGTTAAACCACCTTACCTATTTCATAATTAACTTTAATTAAAGGCTGTCGTTTTTATTATTTACGCTGTTTATTAACTGAATTATTGTCCTGTTCTAAACAAACAATTAAATGATGATTAATATTTTATTTTATAGCTAAACGGGGTTTAAACGCGTTACAAACATTAATCATATTTTTTGTTTATTAGTAAAGAAAGCATTTTGCGCACTATACTGGTACGATAGGAACGTATTGGAGCCGTGAGGGGCAAAAATATTGTTTGTATAGGAATGTTCACTAGACTATGCCACAGATCACTTTATTAGTACTACGTAGGCCCACCCTAGACCGTTTTGTGACGTTTGTGACAGACGGGTTTTCACTTCACTGTTTACCTATGTTCGACTGGTGACTCGTGACCCTCTTAAAGAGGGTTTCGCAGATGGTTGTCGCTTGGCTCGCGCACTAATAGTCGCATCGCGCAATTTAATTTTTTTGTGATTTTTGCAACGATAATTAATTTATAAACGATCTATAACCTGTATTACATATTATATTGTTGTGTATATTATTGGTGTCGAAATAAAAGAAGAACATGGATTAACGTAATAATGACGTAGATAATAATTAATGCACTTATTTACACTCTACTTTTCACTACGGTTGGGAGAAAATAAAATTGTCAATTTCACCAAAACATGTTGGCTAATATCCTTATACATGCGACACCAAAAATAGTTGTATTATACTGACCTCAGGAAATGATACTCCGTGGCTGTATTTCAATAAGTATATTTTATATTCACAAACTAATTATTTCCAAAGCAAAGTATTCGTCAGGCCCGACGTTTCTATCACGAATGACCATCCGCTCGCGCGATGACAGCTTTTCACAAAAATAATGAAGGTAGTCTTAATGTGGGTAGGTATGAGATCTAGGCATAGAATAAATTGTTATCCGCTAACAGACGGCCATTCTGCAATAGGAATGTCCCTATTCCGAATAACCCGCTCGGCCATTCTTTAAAGGGTATGGACCCCATACCAAACTCAGCTAAGTACATATAGACGTAGTAGGTATAGTTATACTAACAATTATTATTGTAAATACCTAATATTAAAAAAAAAAAAAATTTGCAACATTTAGTATTCATCAAGAGTATTATAACAAAATCAAAATAGAAATAAACAATTGACATAATATTTTAAGTACTTATTTAGTTTTGATCGACACTATTTCTTCTAATGGTCTACATAAATATTTAAATCAAACTGTTTGATCATAAGTTTACCTATATAATGTAAGTATCTACATAGAGAAATACACTATAAAATACACTATAATAATTAATTTACTTAGTAGGTAAGTTCTCAGTTATTTTAACACTCATATTTGCTCTTAATACACTAAAACTCTAATCACAATCATGACATCGACGCTTACTTCCGGAAACACGCCTTGGGATCAACAGATTAGTTTCAAGGCCACCCGAGAGCCATAGATATCGCATCATCTGCCGTTTAGCCATCCGAAAGCCACGGCACCGTGTGAAGAAACTTGACAGTAATTATTACCAGCTTCCGTCTAGCCACCCGAGAGCCACGGTTTCCTGGCCTTACTCTGCTGTCAGCTGCCGTTTGACTACCCGTAAGTCACGGCGCTCCCAGCGATCACTCGTTTGTTACTAAGACGGCCTGGGGTTTTCCCGATCAACCCACCCGGGCCAATCTGTATCGAGTACCTAGTCTGAAAAGGTTACGGGAGGAGTTAAGTTATATGTGCCGTGATTCCGTCAACAACCATACAGTAACCATACAACAACTATATAACTCAGTTAACAACACAACTTGACACATATTATAACAACCGTACAATTATCATCTTTACTGACTGTCATCGTCCGTCCCGCTTTCGCCACTACCTACAGGCGAGTCTGGGGAGACGCTTATCGAAATCCAAGGCTTCAGTTGGTCCGCCGGAAATATATTCTTATACTGTCTTTTAGAATGACCCCGAATATTGGCTACTTCATATCTATCTTTGTCTAATACTGCACTGACTCTAAATGGACCCCGAAACTTAGGAGCCAACTTTTTACTTTTACCTTTTTCCGGGTTATGGTTGGGTATCATCACTAGATCACCCTCTTTAAATATCTTTGTCGGCGCCCTCCCTTTATCGAAACTTTCTTTCATTTTACTTTGCATGTCTTCAATTCTTTCTTGTACTAATTTCCGAGTTTCTTCTCTTTCAGGCTCTGACATCTGTTCTTCCGTTTCCAAGGCTCCTCTTAGTATACCTTCTTCTTGGCTTGACGTTCTTTGGCCAAATACAATTTCAGCAGGTGATTTTCCGGTAGTTTTATTCATCGTATTATTAAGGCTCCACTGTAGCTTAGCAACCTTTAAGTCCCAATCTCTTTCATCCAGACCATGATTCATGGCAGACAGAGAGTTAAGTATAGTCCGATTGTAGCGCTCGATTTGTCCGTTAGCCCGAGGCGTAGCCACGGCATTCAGTACATGCTTTGCTCCAATCGAACTAATAAAGTTCTTAAACTCATTTGAGGTAAAACTGGTACCCTGATCTGATATGATGACTTTTGGGCTGCCAAATGTTGCAAAGATGTCTTCAAGTACCTTTATGGTAGTTTTAGTCCTTGTATTTTTGACCGCTCTTACGAATATGAACTTGCTAAATCCATCTATGATTCCCAGAATATACGTATTTCCCTTCTTACTTTTGACAAATGGACCTAAATGGTCCATGTGTATCGTATGGAATATCGCATTCACCTTCGGAATCGGATGCAGGTAACCTGATTTCTTTCCGGATAGTTCTTTATTGTAAGCACAATTAATACAAGCGTCGACGTACTTCTTAACAAAGCGGTTCATCTTAGGAAACCAGTAGTCAGCTTTGATCTTCTCTAAGGTCCTTTCGGTTGAAAAGTGACCTGCTTCATCATGGTTAAGCTGACAAATTCTCCAGCGAGCTGAACTGGGTACTACCCATTTCATTTTAGAACCCACACGCCGGTAAATCTTATTATCACGTAGTATGTAATTGTTAGTTATGTCCTTGATATCTGATTCACTGGTTTCCAAGACAGTTTTAACATGTTTTAAGCGAGGATCTGTCATTTGAACTGTGTGAAGCCAGTCGTTAGTAGTAATGCTCAGGACTTCAAGTTCTTCGTGAAGGTCAGGTGGTGAGACCGGATTACGGCTCAGAGCATCAACATGTTGCATGCTGTGCCCTGGCCTGTATTCTATAGTAAATTTATACTCTTGGAGCATCAGCCACCACCTGGCAATCTTCGGAATCAAGTCTCGTTTTGTAAGTGTCGACCGCAAAGCATTACAGTCCGTGATAACTTTAAACTCAAGGCCAATCAAATATACTCTGAATTTTTTTAGAGATAGCACTACTGCAATGGTCTCTAGTTCATAAGAATGCCAGAATGCTTCTTCTGAAGTTGTTTGCCGGCTAAAGTAAGCAACTGGGCGAAAATGTGCATCATCAGTAGGTTTTTGTAGTAAAATACCACCTAAACCCAGTTTACTAGCATCACAGTGAACTTCTGTGATATAATCTGGGTTATACAATGCTAGGATAGGGCGAGCAACTAATTTGGCCTTTATATCTTGAAAGGCGTTTTCTTGCTCATCGCCCCATTGCCACGTAACTTCAGCCTTAGTAAGACGCGTTAGTGGTCTTATAATTGTTGCAAAGTTATAAATAAAGCGCCGGAAAAAACTAGCAAGACCAACGAATTGCCGAATTTGATGCACATTTTCCGGTTTCGGAAATTCTGAAACAGCTTGTATCTTTTTGCTACCAGGCTTGAGTCCGGACTCTGATATCTCGTAGCCCAAGTAGTCAACTTCAGATTGAAAGAAGAAACATTTCTTCAAATTCAGCGTGAGGTTGGCTTCACGTAGTAGTTCCAAAATAGCCTCCAGTTTATCAAAAGCTTCTTCAAATGAACTGCCCGTCGATAGCAGGTCATCCAAGTAAGGTATGGCTAAATCAAAACGTTTTGCACCAAGTGCTTTGTTGATCATACTCTGGAAGACTGCTGGAGCATTCACAAGGCCAAAGGGCATCCTTGTGTACTCATAATGACCATCAGGGGTCACGAAAGCTGTGACATGTCGTGACCCCTCCGACACCGGTATCTGGTGGTAACCCGATGCGAGATCTAGGCTAGTGAAGTAAGTTTTACCACTGAGACGATCGAGTTGATCATCTATCACAGGCATCGGGTAACTGTCCTTGACGGTTTTCTTATTTAGGGCTCGGTAATCGACACAAAGTCTCAACTCGTTATTCTTTTTACGTACTAAAACTATTGGGCTAGCGTATGCTGATTGAGATTCGCGGATAATACCATTAGCCAACAGGTCACCTATCATTTCCCTAACTTTAGCTCGTTCGCTAAATGGAAGACGGTAGGGCCTATAAGTCACAGGTGTGTTATCATTAAGTCGGAGCGTCATTTCGGTGATGTGTGTTAGGCCTAATTCCTGAGTATTAAACGCGAAACAGTCCCTAAATCTTGTTAATAGTTCGAGCAACCGTACCTTCTCCTCATTTGTTACATTAGGGCCGATGTTAAGCATATCTAACGTGATAAGTTCTCTGGTATCATTATGAGTTATATCTCGCATGGCAGTCTCTATAACATTTACATCTAAACGTTCAATCATTGAGCCTATCAATTCCGATTTGTTTATTATTATTGCGCGCCCCAATAATTTCGTTTTCACTAAAGTAGCTCCCCCTTTGGATAAACCTAGAATTAAGCATCGCCCCTTACCCTTGTCAAATTGATATAAGCCTTGCAATAACACATACTCACTATTGGGCTGCATACTAACGTTGCCGGGAATAAACAACATTCCTGTATAATCATTTTCAGTATGCACCTCTACATCCTTCATTCCTAAAACCGTAACTTCATCAGTATTTCTAACGCCTACTCTTTCAACTTCGGAGCTATCGCAATATAACATTAATTTATCGCTAGTCTTGTGAGCGACTACAGTTGGCAACTCAGTTAAAGATTGTCCGATGAGAACTTCGGTATTGAGTAAATCGTCAGAAACAACATATGCTAGTATGTTGGCCTTCACCGCATCCACTTCAACTGCGATGATTACTTTACCTATAGGTGAGATGCTTCCAAATGCGAAACCTTTAATGACCGGGAGCCCTATATTATTCGGTATAAGATTCAGCGACTTAGCGAGTGATTCTTGTACTAGTGTACACTGACTACCGAAATCTACATAAGCAGAACACTCTCTGCCATTTAGTGTGATAGTTTTAAAATACTTACTATTTGGCTGATCAGTAGAGGTTATTTTTAACACGCTCTGCGAGGGATTGGACTTTCCATAAGAGCTTTCATGAGGCTGTTGAATCTTTGGAAGGAACTTGGTTGCCGCGTCACAGTTCTCCGAACTATGTCCAAGACGTGAGCATTTCTCACATCTATTCAATGGTTTCAGACATCGTCGAGCCGTATGTCCGATTTCAGCGCAATTATAGCACTGTAGTGTAAATCTTGTTCTTTCTCGCGTATTTGAAGACGGTTTATTGAACTGATTACTGCGGTTTGAGTCCGTAGTCCGGGTGTTTTGCGAGTCATTCTTGAAAAATGAGGTTTCCTTTCGGACTGCCATATTATTTCTTTTAGATATGCGACGTAAGTATTTTAGCAATTGGGATGGTCTCTTCAAACTGCCCCCTTGGGCATTCAACCTTACGCCGCTATCAAAAATGCCACTAACTATACAATCGACAGCATTTCTTCCGGTGATACCACACATTTTGACCAATCGGGCTTTCTCATGGAAATATTCTTCCAGAGATTCCTCCCTTCTACTTCTTCTGCTCAACATTTCTGTCAAACGATCCGCGTAATTTCGATCATCCGGAAAAGTTTTAATTATCTTCTTTTGCCATTGACTCCAGCTCAAGTCAACCGTGCTCCTTCCCTGATACCATTTCTGGGCGTGTCCCGCAAGTTTCGGTATGGCATAGTAGATTATCTGTCTCTCACTCCATCCATAAATCCTTGCCGTCTCATTCACTTTGCGAATCCAGTCTACCGCAGTCTGCGAATGAGCGTCGGGATCGAACTCCGGTATCACTTTGTGCGCACCCTCGAAGTGATTCCCCTTATTTTGAAATAACTTCGCTAGATTTTTCATGAAGGCCTTCTCCTTAGGTACCCTAGACTTGGAGACAGACCGTCTTCGTTTGGACTGACGAATTCTAGAATAATAGGATTCATCTGTGTCCGTGGTTGAACTAGTTGACGAACCAGAACTGAGTCGACGGCGTTTCCGGTTTCGTTTGTAGTCACTATCGCTTGTAATGTCAATGTCGGATTTTTGATGTTGTCTCGAGCCCCGTTGCCTTAGATTTACCCGGTCGCGTGACGGCGTACTACATATAGAAGAAGTGCTGCTGTTGCTACTAGACGACGAAGCTCTACGTCGCCGCGACCTACTTCGATAAGTATTACGCCTCTTTTGCCTCCTATTCAGTCTACTAATCGACCGCCTTCTTCGTTTAGGTTTCTGGTTACGATCTAGACATCGTGAGGTCCGGGAGGACTTTGATCTGATGTTCTCAACGGGAGGAGTATAGTTAGATCTTTCCCCAGACGACATTATAACAACAGCAGTGTGGTTACTTGTGGAGCCTAACTCATTTCATTAAGCGGTTGTTTCAAAACAAAGATTATATTGAGGATGGGGTTGAGTTAGTAATAATATCGGAGATGATAAGTAGGAAGAAAGAGAAAATAATAAAGATTAGACATAACATAACCAGTGAACAATTAAGTACAAAGTCAGGTACCTAGAGACTCTGGACAACAAGGCTTGAACAAGTGATGTAGGTACAGGTACCTTCATAAACGACCTACATTTATGATGGTGATTGTACCTGTAAACTTGTTGAAGGAACTTTACCATTTAAGCGCAGATCACAAAAAAAACCGTGGTACCTTAATAGCTACCAGGTACAAATTACTAAAATCTTAATCTGACTACAAATATAGCAAAATAACTTCATCACTAATATCGTGATAAATATTTTTTTCACTTTAATTCATTTTAAAAACTAAACATCTGTTTGTTTTTATGTATATCTAGACAATATGTGGTATAAGTATTGGTTGGCGGTATAGGTATGTGTCTCAAATAGTATATTAAGAAAGTGAATAACATATTAGTTATGTTTTATAACTCTATTCATCATGATTATGGTTATCAATATTTAGGCACATAGGTAGGTACCTAGCTATACCATCTGTAACTGTACTAGTAGGTACTTAGTTGTATGGTACTATTCCACACGATTATTCACAGACTATAAACAAAACTATTCAATGACTGTGCTACTACTCAGTAAAATATATATTGTACGCCTTTGCCCTTATATGAGGCGGGAGTCGAACCCAAACCCTCACTCAGGTGACACATCCAGACTTATAATAAGTATTACAATGACTGGTCCGTCTGCCCGCGCTGTCTTCTTTCGAAGCACAGGATCGAAGTTTTATTAAGTACAAAAAACAAGTAGGTACATATGCCAAAAATGTTCATATAAACTGTGTCACATCGTGCTTAGTAAGTAGATAAATATGTACCTACGCGACACTTACGAATCTTAAAAAAACCAGGCGTTGAAGTATAAGAAGCAACCTCATACTACCAATACATTGATCAATTTAAATTAATTATGGTAAGTAGAAAATTACATACCTCCAGGTTTTTTCCAACGTTCTATCCCACTTCTGATTATTATACTGACCTCAGGAAATGATACTCCGTGGCTGTATTTCAATAAGTATATTTTATATTCACAAACTAATTATTTCCAAAGCAAAGTATTCGTCAGGCCCGACGTTTCTATCACGAATGACCATCCGCTCGCGCGATGACAGCTTTTCACAAAAATAATGAAGGTAGTCTTAATGTGGGTAGGTATGAGATCTAGGCATAGAATAAATTGTTATCCGCTAACAGTTGGTAATAGACAAACATTTAAATGAAATTTACTTTATCCCCCAGAGTTTAAAAAGTTATGTTATCCCGCTCTGGTAGGCAACAATGACGGACTGTTTGAGCAAGAGGTGTCAAAAAGTCCTTTACCTTCCCTATTGCCTAGCCCATGCATAAACATTATAGAAAATTTCAAGGTTCGTTGGGCCCCTCATGTGATTAAGATCTTCGTTTCCTTTGATGTTTATGTCTCAGATATTATATGGAAGAATCTTAGCTATATCTTAACGTTTTTACTTGAGAAGCTTCTAACATGGGAGATGAATGTTGTTATAAGATAGATATGTATATAAATAATGTATAATTTGATTTATTTTTTCTGTCATTGTTTTTGATTATTTTTTATTTTTTTATTGTTTGACTTCTTTTATAATTATTTGATGAATTTTGAAATTAATATATGTACTAATTTTAAATTGTTTATATTTATGTTTATTAATTAGAGTAATTGGCCAGTTAGCCGTCTAATTAATTATTTAAATTAAAAAAATATAAATATTAAATGGTAAATTAAAAAAAGAAAAAACGAGGTATGAAGTAAATCTTCATTAATGTAATATTATACAGTCGGCTATTTATTTGTTGTGGCCATTTTCGGAGGAAAGAGATAGCTACTCTGGGTACTTTAACATTGAATGAGTTGCAGCAGAGATAGTTATTGAATATTTTTAGGATAAATAATTTCATTATACATTGCTTTCAAAGAAGTTCCAATAACAACAATACCCCTCAACTGCGAACTAATATAAAAAACTTTCAACAATCATGGCGCTGTCACTTTTTTTTTGTTTATGTTATAAGAGAAAATTTATATGTAATTAGTTTAAAATAAGAATATTATAAAACGTATTCATTTGAATACCCGTTGAAATAAGCTATCTAATAAATAAATTAGTACCGTAGTTTTATTTATATCCACCCCCACTGCATATTTTTTTAAGGCGCTGTACCCGTCAGACGTAGTGCCACCCAGTGTTTTAAAATTCAAATTTCTGCGCGGCACTGCACTGCGCCTGTCACCCTGAAATATTAGTAGTTGAAATTCGTCATGCGCAGTTATTTCGCTGGTACTCGTAACATTGCCCTTTAGACTGAAACACAGAAATGATTGCACATTACTGCTTGGCGGATGAATAACTGGCAAAGGTGTAGTACTTCCCCAGGCGGTTCCTGTAAAAGAGGCCTACCACTACAATTGTGTGGTCGTTTTAAGTCAAGAAGTGTCTATTGCTTGTGTGGGTAAGTAAATAAACATATTAAATATTTAATTCTGTGCTGAAACTTAGCTAATCTTCTCGCTAACTTTGTGATCGTGAAAACCGAGTGTGCAGTTACCGAATCTAATTCAATTAACATTATTAAGTTAGGATCGCAGTCGAACCACATAACTTTACTAATGGAGACGGATAGATGTATGTTCCTATATTAATACTATACTAATTGATCTTGACTCTTGATGAGAAGATGGTGAGATCGAGGAGAAATTATGTTTGGAATGTTTAATTAAATTAAAATGATTTTTCATGTGGGTGAAATGTGTTAACGGAATATAAATAATATTGTTTTTGGTATTATGTAACTTACAATCTGTCTGTACAATCTAAGTGTCTCATCAGGTACTGCATAACCGTTTGGGGTAGTGCAGCTAAAACACACCTAATTTCAGCAGAAAGAGCACAACGTGCGGTTTTAAAAGTACTCTTACGGTTACCTTTTAGGCACCCCACATCGGCAGTCTATGAGAAAGCCAATGTACTGAGTGTAAGAAAGCTTTTTATTTTTGAAAGCATACGACGATATCATAAAAATGTTATTCCGAATTTACCTCCATGCACGAAGAGAGTTGACCGTTGTCCAGTACCGCGTGTAAGGAAAAAATTTGCACACAAACACTACTCTGTGATAACACCACATCTTTACAACAGACTTAACCAAAAATATAAAGTGAAGACTACTAGTTCAAGGGAAATAAAAAAATCAGTACTCTCCTGGCTTAAAGAGTTTGACTATGACGGTATTGAAAGTATGCTAAGTAATCTATATTTTTAATACACACACACACCCTCTCACCACATACACACACCTCAATCAATACAGTAAGTTATTTTAAGTAATTTGCATAATTTCATAATTGAATCTATTGTAGTTGTTTTGTTAACTCACAATTTAGTGATAGTATTATTATTATTACCTCTAAATTTAATGATCATAATCTCAGAAGTTTGTTTAGTAAAATTATGTTTAAAGTAGGTTTAGTAAATCAAACAGTAATTCAAGTAAGTAATGTTCTCATTAGTATTAGCCTATAAGTATATTATATATATTGTATGTGTATGTGTATGTATGTATATGTGTATATATGTATATATTTATGTATATATATGTAATGTATATATATATATGTAATATATTGTATTAAATATATTTATTTGCATTATATTGAGATCTTTGCAAAATATTGTAAAAAAACACAATGGGAGAAGCCACTGGTCCCTGAAATACAGTTTTTAACTAGTTCGGGGACCTATGGATTCATGCAATAAAGCTGTAACATTTATGTCAATAAATAAATAAATAAATAAATAAATCTTCCTTCGTAAAATAATTAAACTGATATAATTTACCTTCAAAAAATATTCTATTACACTAGACATAGCCCTGCGCGTTTAAGGGCATTCGACTTCCAAAAAAAATTAAAATACCCATAAATGATATAATAAGAAATAATTTTTCACTCAACCGCTTGTTCTGCATTCTTAATAATAGAGTATAATAAATATAAAATTTTCAGTTAAAGGAGATCGACTTCCATAAAAAAAAGAAATTACACAAATATTTGGATTTATTGGATTTATTACACGAGGATTTGGAGCATTTTTTCATAGTAATGAAAAAATGCTTCACATCGCGTTCTTAATAATAGAGTATATTATATTATACCAAAGAGCGTTCGACTTCCATAAACAAATGAAATTACACAAACATAAGGTAAGAAAGAAAATTATTTCACTTAATTTTTGTGGTTGGCTCTGGATCTGGCCTTTATTTGCTGCAAAACAAACCTAACGAGGATTTGGAGCATTTTTTCATAGTAATGAAAAAATGCTCCAAATCCTCGTTAGGTGCAAGGACATTGTGAATGGATAGAAGCTACAGGTGTGATTTCTAGATGGATGGTAACCGGGCTATTAGCTAGAGACTGC
The DNA here is from genome assembly GCA_947063395.1 of Hemistola chrysoprasaria. Taxonomy (NCBI): domain Eukaryota; kingdom Metazoa; phylum Arthropoda; class Insecta; order Lepidoptera; family Geometridae; genus Hemistola; species Hemistola chrysoprasaria. The sequence goes on from OX346724.1 coordinate 1,536,856, forward strand.
ACCCACCATTTCCGTCTCATAGTGAAATATAATATTGTTATTTAGTTTAAATAAACAACATACAAAGTAAATACTTACACAACATCCACAATCTCATAACCCATAGTTATCTACCAGAATCAAATGATGATGTATCAGAGCCTCGCGTGACCAGCGTGTACGTAATAATTACACCGACTGTCTTAGTTATTATTATTAATAATAATTGCTTCACAGCAGATAATAGATATTATAACAAGTCGCTATTGATAACGTCTGTGGTAAAGTTACGCGATGATCAGCGCTATTGCTAATTGAACTATTTCTTTATTTTCAGGGATTTCCCAGATATTAAAATAACGACAAAATAACATTATTATTTAATATTCTGACGACTGATCTGATTACTGATTAATGGTTTTTTTATGATAGTGAGTAACAAGACGAGCAAATCAGGTGCCTGATGGTAAGCATCATGATTGCCCATATCAAACACAGTGCCACTCAGTGTTTTAATATTAAATTCTGCGCGGCACTGCACTGCGCCTGTCACCCTGAGATATGAGTTGTTGAAACTCGTCATGCCCAGTAATTTCGCTGGTAACATTGCCCTTCAGACCGGAACACAGTTATATTTGCACATTGGCTGCTTGGTGGATTAATAACTGGCAAATGTGTGGTACGTACTACCCCAGGCGGCCCCCTGCAAAAAAGGCTTACACTACAATTAAAATAAGGTTTATTATTACATATCTATTTTAGGCTAACAAACTTTCGCTTTTATAATTTTTGTAGGATTACGGATTAAATAGGTTAGTTCCGTTATGCTCTAAATTCGCAGGGAGTCTCTGCTTGCAAACAGAGAGAGACCCCAGGTTCCGTAAGGAACTATTAATTCATCTGTGCACCCGGGGCACAGATAAATTAATTAAAAGGAGGCCATTGTCTTTAAATAGACAATAACATAAGTATCTGAGCGCTGGGATGAGGCGACGCGTGATCAAAATGCTGGCGTTTATCTGGCCCAACATAAAGCATTGCTATTCAACGCAGCAATGCCGCCAGCATCTTGGGTGCGCTATCATCATCCCTGAAAGTGGTTTAGAGCACTTGGATTTTCTATAGGCTGGCAATGTCGGCCTGATCGGAGTGATCTTTGCCATAGTGTATTTAGTTAGGGTAGAGTAGGCAGTTGTATTGTTTAGTCTTTTTACAATAACGGTACTTTGCTCATTCTAAAAAAAAAAACAAATTGACGAAACAATCAACAAATAAATCCAATCAAATTTCAAAATTGATCAAATATTTTACTCAGACAGATAAACAAAGTTAAAACTGTGGTGAAAGTATTAAAACAACAGTACAAAACTATATTTTACTAACAAAATGAACAAGTTAGACTAAACTCAATGAGCTCGAAACTATTGACCCGTCGACTATTGATCCACTTCGACTGGGAATCAAATTATTATGAAAATTCTATTACGGTGCTAACTAGTCGTGGTTTGCTAGAATTGAAAAAGGAGACTATGTGTGTTTCTGGGTGAACAAGTGCATAGGTGAACAAAGGACACTACTTTTGTCGAATCAATTCACCTGGGTGAATTAATTCCAAGGTGAACTGAGGCGACTATTTTATTCCACTTTGTTCACCCAGGTGAACTCACCTAGGTGAACAAAGTGGAATAAACCGCTAGTTTGAGTTTCCATAATTTCTTCCTTGGAAGTGAAGATGTCTCTGATGAGTTCGGCTGTAGAACCTTAGTTCTATATCGTAAGTCTCAACTGAGTGTCGCAATACCTAATACTCGTATCTAATGGTTTTTTTTTTATATACAATAGGCTTTTGTCCTCAATCTCGCTTGATGGAAAGCGAAGATGAGGCCTAAGATGGTATAGGTTTGCCTAGAAGGTGTCTGTTCACTTTGGCCTTAAAGATCTCCAGATTATAGGTTCCGGCCTCGGCAGAGTTCCACTCCTTAGCCGTCCGCATAATGAAGGAAGAGGCAAACCGCTTCGAGCGTGATGGTGTTAAGCATTTAACTACTATGTAAGACTAGCTGCGCCCCGCATTTTCGTTCCCGTGGGAATATCGGGATAATAAGTACCCTGTGTGTTATGCCCTGTCGTGAGCGGACAAAAAAGTGATCCCATAAGGGTTCCTTTTTTTCTTTTGAGGTGCGAAACCCTAAAAACGGTGAATGCTCGATGTTCTGCTCGAGTAAATGCTGAAGTCTATCACCACCCTTATAGTATCTCTTCGTTTATCATCTGTCTGCCCAGCCGTACGTCCGTCTACTACTTACTTCTGACGTCTATGGTTAAGACCCTTTTTCGCAAGAATACTTGGAAGTGTAACATAACATACATTCACGCCTTTTTCCCGAAGGGGTAGGCAGAGGTGTACCCAGGACTCAGTCCCACAGGAGATACACCCACATTTCGCCAGTATGTTATTGGTCCCATGTAATAGGGGGCGAGCCTATTGCCATCTACCAGACCACAATTCCAGACTCCAGGCAGTCATTGAGATAATTCCTAATGAAAAAATCCAATATTTAACACTGCCTGACCTGGGGATCGAACCCTGGACCTCTTGATTGGCAGTCGAGCATGCGCCCTCTACGCCACAGAGGCAATATTTAGTACGCAAGTCTACAGCCTCTTGCTGCTGTGAAAAAAATCAAAATTCTGTTAAGTTCTGCATTCAAAATATTTTTCAACAATCTATGTTTTACCCCATATTTCGAATTGCGATACGCGCGCAGGGGAATTAAAATCCATTAATAACCCCAAAAGGTGATGCAGTTATGGAATAAGTTTCATCTACATTTAAAAGCTAAATGCACACTATACATTAACTCGGCCACTCGAGCTCACATCTAGGGCTTGTTTAAACGCAATACAACTAAAGTGCGGTGGCAATAACCGTAACGGCCGAGTCATTTGCTGCTAAACGTCTGCCACGGACTGCCACGGATTGTGTAGACTCTGCTTAATGACGCGATTAGTATGCCCTCGGTTTATTGTGGTATTGTGGGATCAAAAGAGTAAAATTAAGCATTTATTTATGAAACTCAAACTCAAAAAGATTTATTCAACTAGGTTACAATCTGACACTATTGCATGTCAATGAAGATAAACAGTAATGAGTCGTGCGTTCGGAAAGATACCTTTACTACAAGAAGAACGCACAAAAAACTTGTAGGGCTTAATTTTTTCAACTGATCTATTTGCAATATTTGGTTTGTGTTGGCGACAGCCTTTTTGGTACGCGCATTTGTACCTTTTATTTTTGAAAATATTTCTTTTTCCTTTTTTTATGTTCTCAATCAATGAGGTATGTACCTAATCTTATAATCCTAATTGCTTACAGCAAATTAAGCCATGTTTAATTATTGTAGCTCCGGGCAACTAAGCTAACAGCTAAGTATCAGTAATCTATTCTTAACGCCAAATTATACGTAGTCCATGGGATTATAATAATAATTACTGTAAATTAGTAGATACAAAATTGATACAATCCATGATCATCATCATCATCATCATCATCACAGCTGTTGGTAATCGACTACTGAACATAGGCCTCCTCCATAAAGGGGGGTTTTGCCAATACTCGACACGCTTGGCAGGCGGGTTGTCGAGCGCAGTTCGATTGTTTTTTGCAAAGGACGCTGCTGCCCGTCCTCTGGATCCTATAGCCCTTAGCCGGCTCTTACGGCAACCACGGGTAGAGAGGGTGGAGCACTATTCTAAAGCCGGTAACTCCACGGCGGATCTATGATATATCTAGTCGAATTCTTTGCTTGCGTTGGTCATTTGGTCGTTACTTACTTTTAACCCATTTTCGCGCAGGGTAGGCTGTAGAGGCAAAGAATGCTAACTATGACTACGTACAGAAGCGACCACCCCCGCCATTAGCCCCCCAGGCTGTGGACCAGGCAGTCAACAAGGCAGTAACGCCCGTACTTACGCACACATTTGACGCGTGTTCACATGTTATGATTTCTCCGTAGTAGTAAGTACTAGATTGTTATACAAGGGCCTGAAGACACTTATTGTATACGAGTTGTAGTGGTAGGCCTCTTTAGCAGGGGGCCGCTTGGGGAAGTACGACTCCTTTGACAGTTATTCATCCGCCAAGCAGTAATGTGCAAACATTACTGTGTTCCGGTATGAAGATCAATGTTACTAGCGAAATTACTGGGCATGACGAGATTCAACAACACATATCTCAGGGTGACAGGCGTAGTGCAGTGCCGCGCAGAATTTTGAATTTTAAAACACTGGGTGGCACTGTGTCTGATATGGGCAATCATGATGCTTACCATCAGGCACCTGATTTGCTCGTCTTGTCACTCACTATTATAAAAAAAAAGTTAGTCTTACTTTGTCCCTTAGAGCTTTAAAAGTTATTTTAGACCCGCAACGCAACTACGCAAAAATACGCATAATGACGGACTTTTTCACTAGAGAAGTAAAAAATATACTATTTTATTATTAATTATTCGAAGTAACGCACCGCACCAATATGCGGTTATGAACAAAAGTACCAATTTAACCAAATATCGTAGGTAATTAACTTTATAGGTTTCGTTGAATCAGTTCGGTGTTCCGACGAGCTCATTTATAAATATCTACTGATTATATCGATCAATGTGGTTTCCTTGGATTTACATTTAACGTACAACACTTGTCAATAGATTCGATCGTGTATATTAAACGACATTTTGGAACAGGAATTTGTAATCCAACCTTTTAAATATCTCTTCATTAAAGGCTCACACCCACCGCTGTGCATGCTGTGCACGTTCATTTAAGTGTCCGTGGGTTGTAGTGGACCAAATTAAATACGTTTTCTTGCAAAGCGAAGCTTGATGCACGTGCGTAGTCTCTCCGCTCGCCGCGATGGGTTTCAGCTTGAAATAAAAGTCGCTTCCCGCGGTCTGTACGCTTAGATCTTTAATGAATCTACCACCTTTGATACGTTCCCAGTACACAATTATAACACACATCACAACATAACACATTATCAGCCGAAAGACGTCCACAGCAGAACATAGGCCTCCCCCATAGAACGCCAGAAACTATTCATATTGGGGGATTTTGCCGTAATCACTACGCTTGTTGTGCGGCTTGGTGATCGCAGTAGTTGGAATACTTGGAAACGGTGAGCGCTGCTGCACACTCTCCGAATATGTCCCTCTATCGGGTCTCAAGGCTACGGGTAAGACAGGAGTGGCACTTTTTTATGATAGTAAGTGACAAGACGAACAAATCAGGTGCCTGATGGTAAGCATCATGATTGCCCATATCGGACACAGTGACACCCAGTGTTTTAAAATTCAAAATTCTGGACGGCACTGCGCCTGTCACCCTGAGATATTAGTTATTGAAACTCGTCATGCCCGGTAATTTCACTGGTAACATTGCCCTTCAGACCGGAATACAGTAATGAATGCACAATACTGCTTGGCGGATGAATAACTGGCAAAGGTGTGGTACTTCCCCAGGCGGCCTTCTGCAAAAGAGGCCTACCACTATAAAAATCCCTAAAAGCCCTAAAGCCCAAAAGGCCCTATTATATAGCCGGGAACCACACGGCCATTTCAACTCATACATACATACATACAGTCACACCTTGGTTCCGGTGGGATAGGCAGAGACTATTTCCCTCCACTTGTTACGATTCTGACATACATCTTTCGCTTCTTTCACTTCACCATTTTAACACACTTTGTTGTAAAATCATATTCGTTCAATACCAAGATACATAATGAATTTTTGAAAAGTTTACATGCTCCGAACTCTCGCCCGTAAATCACGCTATAGTCAAATAACAATTTTCAGTAGCAAAGTGTGTAACGAAGAACTGGCCGAAGTCTAAAGTAATTTTCCAAGTTCCTCATTGAAACTCCGAGATATGCATCGTCAGAAATAACAATAGACGTTAACTTTTTAATACGGGCTTTTGGACAAGCATTAAGATACTTTCATACTTTCCTGAGGTTGAATATAAAAGATGATTTAAAAGGTTATTATGACAAGGGTCAGAGGGTTAGTCCTTGGGCCTTGGTTAATACACAATAGCGTTTGGCTCTCTGCCTTATGCGCCATTGAAGATTGTTTGCTGAGCCACGGAGTAAAGAATTTTCTTTTATGATTTTTCAAACATCCTCTGTGATCAAATAAGAATTATGAACTTAATAATTCCATACCTATTTCAAAAATTTAAACCATTGTCAATGGCCTTTATCTGGGGTATAAAATATTATTTGGATATTTGCGTATTCGTTGTGTTGTTATTGGAAACAAAAAATATATGAACAGTATTTATACTAAGCGATTTATTGTATAAAACGGTGTTAGTCCAATAAAAATAGTTATTAAAAACGATGTAGAATCAATAATATTAATCTGTTCTTAGACTGCCACTAAATACAGATTAATTCATAATTACTCGTATAACAGCTCTTTATATTTCTGCTCTCCTGGTACTTCTCAACAAAAGTCTAAGTCCTAATAGTTGACAGTCTCGTTGGCTCAGATGGTAGTAACCCTGCTTTCTGTGCAGGCCCCGGGTTCGATCCCCGATCAGGTCAAACATTTGTGTGCATGAACATGTCTGTTTGATATGTATCTGGGAGTTATAAGCTTATATAAGTATGTATATCAGTCATCTGCTTACCATAGTTCAGGTTTCTAGCTTAGTTTGGGACCAGATGACCGTGTGTGGGGGCAAAATAATATGGGGCAACTTGCCCCATATTATTATTATTACTATTATTTATTATCATATCTTAGTTTGTAAACTAGACGAGATGAGACGAAAATGTCTTCTTTTGTAACCGGTAAGAAAAATATCGTAGTTACCAAAAAGTTACGAACACAGACTGAAAAGTTTTCTTTTGTAACTCAATTACTACAAAGACGACAATTCCTTTAACTGGTCACGATATTCAGTTACAATGGCGGACGAAAGGTAAAAATGAGGGTGATTTTGCTTAGAAATATAGGTTATCTATCATTCACCATGGCGGTAGCGGGACAAGGTCAATTAATTTGACGAGTAGATGCACTGAAGTACGAGCTAAACGGTTTGTTCCCGTTTGTTCACCTGAAAATAATTTCCCATCAATTCACCTATGCATCATTCACCTGGGTGAATTGACCTAGGTGAATTGATGGGAATAAAGTAGTTTCGTTTGTTCACCTACGCACTTGTTCACCCAGAGGCACACATAGGCGGCTTTTTTATTACTTTAGAACCTATTCTTAAAGCCTGGCCTCATACTTCCTCGATTGTGGTTCTCGAGATGTGATGACACCATTAGACCATCGATCGCTACCATTAAATCATTAAAGCGTTGGGCACAGCACTGCACCAATTAAAATTCTTACACAATTGTGGTCGTTTCCTTTGAAGCTATTTAGGTCATATCTATTGGAGGTTACGTGAATAGAATGAAATAACTAGACTTGTATAATCTGTACCTATTTTTAGGGTTCCGTACCAAAAAAGGAAAAAAGGAACCCTTATAAGATATACTTTGTTGTCCACTTTTTCGGGAATGCGTGGAGGTATCAAGTTGAAATTGATATCATCTACTCAGATCTGCGGTCTCTTGTGGCTGTAAAAAACCATACTTCTAAGTTAACGCAATCAAAAGTTATGGCTATTTTACTGCATAATTCCATACTTTGAGCAAGGAATTAAAAGATGGCGCTGTATTTTCTGTAGGCAGATTGTGTTTGAGATTGGAAGCGTTTTGATCAGGTTGTAACACTTTTAGGACAGTTTCCAGTAGGTACTTACTTGGTCGGTTCAACAGAGGTTAAGACCAACCCTCTGTTTAAAGGAAGACAGTATAACTCCAGTCGTCAGCCTTCCTCGACGCCATACCTTTTCTAGCATCCTATTAATCACGAATCTCTTTCCAGATAGCTGCGTAAACATTCAAAACTCGACGACTTAATAATGTTTATTTTTAGATATTTACCAACAAAACATAGGTAGTCAAGATAGAGGATCGCGAGATTTATTTTTTAAAAAGACAAAAATAGAAAATTATATATTTATTACGTCTGACGATACAGAGAGTTGAGTTAGAACTAACTTAATATTAATCGAATGGTTACAAGAAAGTTTCTTATCGCTACGGTTCTCAAAACAAATGCATCCTGGACCACCGTGCAGCCAGACGCTATCTCAGCAGTTTTACTGCCTACGCATGTACTCGAATGGTGGCGGTCGGGACTCCAGCATGCATGACTCCTCCCTCCGTAAGATCGAAATTATCGCGGGGATTTTCTTGACCTCGATAATTTCGTCTGTAATATTTTAACATAAAATACGCAAAAACTATAACTAAGAGTACATATAAAATCAATGTTCCAATGCTTATCCTTTCCACGTTTATCACACTATCATGCTCACTATATTGGCCAATTACACTTTCACTTTTCCTTAACACACTGGATAGATGCTGCAGGTTTGTCAGGTCCATTCCTCTCAGGTTCACTGGTTCTGCGAGAGGTGCTCTCTCCGGCGGCGCTACGGCGGGAAGGTTTATCAGGGGTACTGCTGGTAAATTCATTTTTCTGGTATTTCCTCGATGTCTTTTCATGGTCATGCCTTTGACTTCAGCTTCGCAATCGTCGTCTGCAGTCACGATGTATGTTCCTCGAAGGTGGTGGTGAGTTACGTCATTTTTGCAATTTTGGGTGAGAAGAAGATCGGATCTGGTGAACACCATCCATCGGTTGCTCTGTATCTTCTCTACTTTTACATCTTCCAGGTCTACTGTGATCGGGCGGCACTGAGTCGTGTCTGCTGCAAAATTGAGCAGGTTGGCGATGCAGGTATCCTTGACCAGAGAGGGTGAGTAATCTTCCTCGCAGAGAAATAAGGACTCTTCTATTTCCTTACAAGGGCGCGAGAGCGAAACTGTTTTCGACCTTTTCATAAGCAGATAAGGGAATTTCGGCAGGATAATATGAGTTTGATTAAGGGTGTTTGTGACAGGTAGGGGAAGGACTTTATAGTAAGTATATATATCGTTTTCTACAAGGGGTATGTCCATTATGAAAGTTATTTGATTTTCCTTTGCGTAAGCCTTTAAGTCTATACATTGCTCTAGTTTCAATAAATTTTCTGGGGTTACAGGGAACATGAGCTTATTTTGCTGCTCTATATCCTTAAATATTAATAACAGCTCTTTGGAGTCCAAAACAGATTGATGTAAGATTCCTAGTTTACTAAAAGCTACAGTAGTTTCAACTTCGTCCAATATGGTGTAAAGAGTTTGGAAATTGTGTAGAAATAAGTGATAAGTGTTAGTGATTTTGAGAGCATCTCTGGTTTCATTAGTATTATTCAACTGTTTTCTAATTTCCCAAATTGCTTTATCCAATTGAATGAAATTGTATTTAGTACTATTTGTAATATTCACCAATGACTTCATCATTTCAGCGACCACTGTTACCTTTTCATCTACAGCAATTTGCTTTGATTTTACGCTTTTTATTAGTGCGTCATATTTTATAGCGTCATCATTATCTAAATTTCCCGAAATTAATTTGATTATGGATCCCAAAGGGTTTAGAAGGCCGCGCTGAACTCTATTTACTGGCATTAGTTGGTTTAATTTTTGCACTGTAATATTCTTAATAAAATCTGTCTGAGTCTTTATGTCATTGATGTCGGGGTTAATTCGATTTTTTCCGAAATAGTTTTCTATATGCTTATTCAAATTTACGTATCTATTCAAATTAAAATCTAAATCGTCTCTAATTAAACTTAAATCTAGAATCTTAATAATAGTCCACTTATCACTAGTCGTGAGGGCTTGACCTTCTTTGATCGGGAAGATTCCGGGGTTATCCCTGATCTGCTGAAGTAGAAGGGCCAGGGCAGCTGACGCCTGCAGCAGGATCAGGGCGCACCTGTGAAGGACGTTTTAGATCCTTAATTGGCGCTTTGGTTTCACGACCTTTTATCTTAATTGGTACTATGTTCCTATCTATTTCTCCTACAACTTCTGCCTTTTGATATCGCGGTTTATCTTTCCCTCTTCTCTCATTTACGCCTTTTACAAATACTGTGTCCCCTTCTTTTACTTTGAATTTCTTTTCTCCTCCAAACTTTTCTTTAATTTTCTCCTTTATGTCTACAGCTTTATCAGTTAGATATTTGTACAAGAATTTAGTGCGATTTTTGTGGTCTTGCACTAATTTTTGTGTAAAATCCTTATTAAATTCGACATTGAATGGGTTTTTAGAATCCGTGTGACCGAATACCACCTCGAAGGGTGTTAGTCCTGTGGTCGTGTGAATCGTCTGGTTATAAGACATAAGCGAGTAAGTCATTACGGACGCTGCATCCGTGAATTTGTGTTCGTACTTGGCTAGCCGATAAATTTCGATAAGGGTTGAATGAAATCGTTCCACGACTCCCATCGAATTTGGGTTATGTGGGGTACCTATGTGTAAGTCAACTTTGTAAAAGCTTAAGGTTTCTTTCAGTAAGATATTGTTAAATTCGGATCCGGAATCAGCACTGATCTTATGTGGCACTCCATATAAAGAGAAATACTTGATGAGAGCTCTAATTATTTCAGGTGTAGTTTTATTATTAATTTCCATCGCCTGTCCGAGTTTGCTGAAAGCGTCAACCAAGGTTAAGTATGATTTTCCTTCAATAGTGAATACGTCTATGAAAATCTCTTGAAAAGGCTTCATTTGTGTTTGTGTGAGCTGTAATTCAGGCTTCAGTGGTTTTCTGTCGTACTTCATGGTTTTGCATCCTTCACAAGCATTTATTATGGTGGCTACAGTTAAATCCATATTATTCCAGTAGAATGTTCGTTTCAAATGCATGATGGTCTCTTTTATTCCTCGATGACAGGTTTTACCAATGTGGTATTTTTTTACTATATCTCTCTGCTCATTCTCATCTTCAACATATACTACTCTCTGTGTGCATTCAAGAATCTTTACGGTGTCCTTTTTAAATAATGTTATTATTGCGGCTGCAAATTGTTTCCGGTGTCCTTCGTCTTCGAAATAGATAAAATGTTTCACTTTTGGTTTGATGAATTCTTTCAGAAATTGTTTCACTAAATCGGGTCTATCAAGTGGTAGGTGAACTTCCAAAATCTTTTGTTTTGGCCTTGATAAGTCCTTGACGGCCAATTCTCCTCTAAACCATGTATGTATTAATATTTGGTTGGGCTTAGTGTCAATGGCTTCATTCAAAATAGGAATTCCAGACGAGTCTGTTTCGTAGACAGAGTGTTCAGTTTCTGAGGGCTCAGATGCTGTTATAGTGCTGCTCGTTGGGGATGGAATAGAAAAGGGTGACCTAGGCTCGTGTGGTATTGATAAAGTACTTTCTGATTCAGAAGATATGGTTACTGTGTCTATATTAACTTCCATGGAGTCACAATCTCTTCCTACGGCGTTGACTTTAATTCGTGATAAGGCATCGGCTACACAGTTTTGTTTCCCCTTTTTATATATGATGTCGTAATCAAATTCTGCCAATCGAAGTTTCCATCTGGTTAGCTTACTATTATGCTCCTTCATGTTGTTGAGCCAGGCAAGGGGTCTGTGGTCAGTATATATTGTAAACCGCCTACCATACAGATATGGGCGGAAATGTTTTACGGCCCAAACTATAGCGAGTAACTCCTTTTCTACAGTGCTGTATCTGCTTTCGGCGTCATTCAAGGTGCGACTAGCATACGCTATTGGCTTGTCAGAGCCTATGGGACCTTGGGAGAGTACCGCACCGACCGCGAAGTCAGACGCGTCGGTCGTAAGTACAAATGATTTAGAAAAGTCTGGGAATTGCAATATTGGCGCATTCACCAACAATTCCTTACATCTTTCAAAAGCACCTACAAATTCGTCCGTGAGTTCTATTTTATTGCGCTTTTTTAGACAGTTAGTGAGGGGACGAGTGATTTTGGCAAAGTCCTTAATGAATTTACGATAATATCCCACTAGTCCCAGGAAGCTTTTAATTTGTGTTGTAGTGGTTGGGATCGGAAAGTTCAGGACGGCCTGAATTTTATCGTTGTTAGGTTTAAGTCCCTCTTTCGTTATCATGTGGCCAAGATAGAGTACTTCCTTGCGGAAGAATTCGCACTTGTCCAGCGTCACTTTTAGGTTGGTTTCCCTTAGTCGGTCGAAAACCATACGCAATTTTTCAATATGCTCCTGAAGGCTAGATGAGTACACGATTATATCATCTAAATAGACAAGGCAATGTAGTCCTTGTAAACCCCTAAGCACATTGTCCATCGCACGCTGAAACGTAGCTGGAGCTGTTTTCAGGCCGAAGGGCATGCGGGTGAACTCGTAGTGACCCGCTTGCGTGGAAAACGCTGTCTTGTGTCTGTCTTCTTCTGTCACCTCGATTTGGTGGTAACCACTTGCCAAATCGATAGTACTAAAGTACACCGATTTTCCTAATTTATCAAAAAGGTCTGCGATGTTGGGCAGAGGGTATTTATCGTCCGTAGTTATTTCATTGAGGCGCCTATAATCTATAACCATCCTGTATTTTCTTTCGCCCGAAGCGTCAACCTTTTTGGGTACCAAATGTACTGGAGCGCTCCAAGGTGAGTGTGATTCCCTTATGACGTCATCTTCTAAGAGTTTGGTCACCTGATTTCGAATTTCTTCATTGTAGAGTGGTGGGTGTCTATATGGCCGAATAAATATGGGGTCTTCATTCTTAGTCCGTATTTCATGTTTGACCTTGTTGGTGAACGAGAGCGGTATACCCTCGCAATGGAAAATGTCTCGATATTCGTAGCATAGTTTTTCTATTGCCTCGCGCTCTTCCGTGTTGGTATGGTCTAGCCGAAGCTTTTTTAAATTTTCCTTTAGGAGTTGGTCGACCTCACTATTACTTGATGTTGCGTTTATAGTGCATTCCTCCCTTTCATATTTTGTTACCCTTAGTGGCTTAGCAAATGCCATTGATATAGTGTCTTCGGAAGCATTTTGAATTATAGTGTATGCAAATGAGTCCTCGCATGTGACAAGGGCACTTGGCATTCTCACCCCTTGTCCAAAATCAACGAAATCTATGATGGCTTCCCCATTTTTGAGGTCAGTAGGTATTTTGACCCGCGAGTCAGTCCTGGGCTCTAGTAATATTTCGTACGGTGGGTTATATATTATTGGTATACTTGTATAGGGCGTCTGCAGAATTTGATTTTTCATGTCGATTTTAACTTCTAGCTGTTTCAGCAGGTCACTCCCTATTAGGCCGTCGTAGCGGCTGTCTACGTCGTACACGTAGAATTTGTGTTTCCCTGCGCACTGGAAAGTTTTTAACAGAGGTATACAGATAACCTCGTTGTGTTGGCTGCGGGCGTGAGTGCTTATTACCTCGAAAGGCTCGTAATATTTAAAAGCGGAAAAGTATTCGTCCATCTTTGCAGGACTTATAAAGGACCGCATGCTTCCGGTATCGATCATGAAACGTGATTTAATTTCGGGTATTTCGATATGTGGGAGTTTTAAGACTGAGCTACAATTTAATTCTATTATTTGGGGTGGCAGCTGCAGGCTGTTAAGTGAAAATTTTCCAAGTCATTCATCTCTGAATAACCGTAAGCATCCCCGGGCATGTCGTTGAGTTCCGGTACCTCCGTATTGTACATATAGTTTTCGTCGTAATAGGCGGCATCAGCAACGCTCTGCTCAGTGGGTTCTTCTACAAGTTCATTGTTATAGAATACATTCTCTGGGTCCGCCGAAGCAGTTAACATATTTTGCCTCAGCGGTCGGGCTGTTCTCATGGAGACATCCGTGTTTTCTGATGGTTTGGGGCGATTCGCGTTTGGCGCAATACCAAATTTAAATCCATGGCCAAAGGGTTGTTGAGGCAGTACTGGCCTCGCAAAATTTGGGTTTACTGGTGGCCTTGGTGCTTGGCCAAAATTGAAATTTGGTCGTGGGGCACTATAGTTTTGGGGTCCGGTATTTTGGTTAAACCTGAAGCCCGTAGGTGGGTTGTTAGTTTGAAAATTGGGCCTAAAACCGGCATGTGGGGTTATATTTTGAGGCTGAAGGCCGAATCTAAAACCTTGGGGTTGTTGCGGTATTCCGAATTTGAAATTTGGGCTAGGCGTCGTGAATTTATTTTGTGTGTTAGATGGAATCCCGAATTTATAACTATTATTAGGGGCTGCATTAAGCGGCAGTGGCGGTTTAGTGGGCGCCGCCGAGGTTTGTCGCTGTTTCTGTTTTGCGTTAAATTGAGTCATGAAATTAACTTCCTCAGTTACTATACTTAATGCGGCCTCTAAGTTAGTGCACCCTTTCAGACGCACGATACGGATCAGATCTTCGGTCAGATTATATAAGAATACGTTAAGTGCCATATTATTATATACTATCATTTTAGCGGCCTTCACTCCCTCGTCGGATAACAAATTGACCTTGGCGAATAAGGTGCTACGCATATGTTGAATTCGGTGACAAAAATCGATATAAGATTCGCCCGAATTTATTTTCATTTGCTCGAGTTCAATCGCGATGCAGTCCTCAGAGCGTGGGTCGCCAAAATGTTGAACCAGTATGTCCCTAAGCGCTACCCATGAGTTTATATCCTCCCGCTCGCTTAATAAAGCAGCGGCTCTACCATGTAACCTACTGGTTATTGCGTGGAATACATATTGCTGCTGTACAGCGTTGCTAGGGGCTCCATACCCGTTATATATATATTCAGATTTCTTTATGAATAAATTTAACAAGTTTTCTTCACCCTCATACTTAGGTATTAGACACAATAGATCCTTAGGTACAATTCTTATGGTTTGTTCCTCCATTTTATTAATTTTACGAATATCTTACTATAACAGACAGTATTACGAGCTTAAAAATTAATATTGAGATTATAACGACGATATCAGTACGTAAGTGAAAATCAAATAACGATTATTTGGTCTAACCAACAGAAATAGATGGAAACGGAAAAGGAAATGCGAAAAGGTTTACTCACATTACGCCCGTCTTCATCCTTCTATTGTAGTTAGTCTTCGTCCTTTAAAACTTCCCGCGTCCAAGTATGACAAATTTATTGGTTTGGTTCGGATTGCCGCGAGCCACAGTCACTGAAGTTAAGTACCGCGACTACTATACGCGCGGATCGCACTTTTATTTCAGTACGACCTTTCGCAAACGTATCCCAACAATCCTACCGGCTGCGCCAGTCAAGATAGAGGATCGCGAGATTTATTTTTTAAAAAGACAAAAATAGAAAATTATATATTTATTACGTCTGACGATACAGAGAGTTGAGTTAGAACTAACTTAATATTAATCGAATGGTTACAAGAAAGTTTCTTATCGCTACGGTTCTCAAAACAAATGCATCCTGGACCACCGTGCAGCCAGACGCTATCTCAGCAGTTTTACTGCCTACGCATGTACTCGAATGGTGGCGGTCGGGACTCCAGCATGCATGACTAGGTATCAATGGTTTGACAACCTGTCGTCCAACTGACGTTTGACAGAAGGAAAGTTGTGACATCATTATTTTTATATGCATGGTTCGCAGGGTGTGCGGATTTGCCAATGTCTGAATTGTCATTTACCATTTTTCAAAATGCCTCCTCTTGTATCAGGAATGCCAGGGTAATTATCCCTGTGTATCCCTAACTCTCTAACACATGTTGGATAATATTACTTACAAAATTCTTATTATTTATCTATGGACTTCGTTCCAAAATTTATCTCTTGCCAGGCTCTTCCGGAAGGTAAGGTCTATGGGATCGGCCATTTTGTGGTTTTTGACATTAGGGGAGCCGCGCCTTTTTTTTCACACGGTACGTAGCGTGGAGCCGAAGAAGTTTGGTGAGAAAATTCATAAAGTGTGATAAAGGTCGGGGCCGTGGCGATCTCAAGCCGGCCCCGTACCGTTCGTTAACTATGTGCCGTCTGATCGAACATTTGGGTCCTCGCCCACCGGCGATGATTCCGCGCGTCGGGCTCGACACGCGGGATCCACCAGGTACTGTGACGAGGCCTCGGACTATCTCGCTGGATGAAAAGGCTCTATCCTAATGTCATTTTCTTGTTCCACCAGGCTGAGGACCCCATTGCCACCTTCCGGGCCTAATTATTGAACCGAGAGATTTGTCACCCAATCCTGTGGTAAGCTATCTTTTCCATATTCGGGTCAGTGAGTAGGCAATAATTCCTGTATTCTTTATTAACCTGGAGTGTTTCCTATTCCAGGGTGTTTTTGGATAGGGTTAAAAATCCTCTTCTTTTTAACCTTTTTCTTATGGACTACTACTTTCGAGCAAGCTTCTCTGCGCCGTCCACTCAGCGGAATTGGTGCTGAGGCGCCGAGCCTGCTCATTACCTGACCGGGAAGGAAATTAAGTAAACTAGAAACATTTGCCACTCTAATCCCCAATACCCAGGTCGGTAATTTCTGATTTTTATTATAACTACCTGAGCGAAGGAACACAGGTGTTAATCTTGGACCTCTGCATAAGAAGACATCATAATTATGTTAACTATCAACACAATTCTAAGTTTTATTTCACCGTACAACAATAATATATAACTTTAGAAACTTAAGTATTACACCTAAAGTACCTAATGTTAGAACATACCATCTAAGGAATAAAACAAAGTATTATCTCTATACTATATCTCTAGCGTTGAAATGTCTAAAGTGTAATAAATGAAAACTTTCAAACAGTTGTTTAATTTCATCGAAACCCTACGCTCGTGAACACCGTATCTGGCGCCCTCTTTATAAATTTCGATATGGTGATCCCCTGAGTTGGCGAACCCATCCCTGCCTATACCATCTCTATACTGCAGTCACATGTACCTGTTGGGGAAGTAGACACCGAACGGAAGCTTTGAGACACCAACCTGTTCGGGTTCAGGGGTCGTAACTGTTCCGCTGAGTGCGAACAGGGGCCCTGTCTCAAGCCGACACAGCGTTCGAGGCTTACGCCAGTAGGTCTACCTCGCTCGTCCAACCCCAACAGGGTCTAAAACACTACAAGGTATCCTAGGTATGGAACCAAGGGCGTCGCCAAGGGGGGGCAGGGGGGGGCAGCTACCCCCCCCTAGAGAATCGAAGAAATGTAGCCTTTATTTTTGTCAATGTTTACATTCAAGTGCCGCCATACGATATACACGTATTTTTAAATACAGAACCATCTGATGAGAAAATTTACATTTTGGACAATTGCAATTACAATTTAAAGGATTTTTTACCCAACAATGGTACATATATCTTGCAATTATATTTTAAAACACCATTTTCTCATAAAATTGACCTATTTTAGGTTTATTTACATTTTTGTTACTTAAAAATTACCTACAAAAAATATGTTTATTGAAAACACTTGAAAACGATGTTTTAGTAACACGAATAAAACTAAAATATTTGATGGTGAATAAATTACACAACGAAACTATAAAAATACAAGTCACATTATGTCTGTACTGTCAAAAACATCTTGAATTTTTCACTTGCTTGACAATGCTCCTAACTGTACCTACATACTTTTCCCATCCTCTATACTTCTACTAGCCCCAAGGAATTTCTACCCAAATGGGGGTTTGGGTAGAAATTTCTTGACTAGCCCCCCCCCTTGATCATCGGCTGGCGACGCCCTTGTATGGAACCCTTAACTTTGAATACATACGTAATATGTTTGCCTTAACAATCAAAGGTTATGGCCATTTTACTGCATATATCCATAGTTTGAGCAAGGAACTTGCGCTGTATGTTCTTGGTATCTAGGTATGGAACCCTACATAATGCATAGATACGTATGCCTTAACAATTTATTTTAGGGTTAATGCCTTCACTGTAAAAGTATTTCCGTCCTTCTGTTTCAAAGGATTCTATCTCTATCAGATCATCTGTCTACCTTGTGGGTGGATGTCCCTCTTGCCGGTCCGTGGTCTCCATTCGAGAACTTTATCCTACCTGAAATCTATGGGGCGAGGCTGTTCAGCATTATGATTTTCAGCAGTGGACGTCCTATGGCTGAGATGATGATGAATAGATTGATTTGACCTTTAAATTTACAACGTGATACAAAAAGTTGTAGTAATAGTTACTTAAGAGCATACATGGCCGTCTAGGAATTGGACACAATCCTATGAATGAAAAAATTAAAATGACAGGGACATAGCTTACTTCACTATAAAAATATCAGGTTATAAATTTATAGAATGGGTTAATATTATTCGGAGGAAACAGGGGAATACAAAACATCGAGTTACTAAATTTTCCATAGGATTGTGTCAAACTGCTAAGGGGTCCGCTTTCCTGTAAAGGACGTGGGTCGCCCCATCAAACTAAATAACTCGTTAAAGAAATAATTGCAAAATTCGTGAAAAAAATTTTCGACTTCCCATACAAATTTACCGATCAGACGATCCAAAAATAAAATAAATAACATACATTCACGCCTTTTTCCCGAAGGGGTAGGCAGAGGTGTACCCAGGACTCAGTCCCATAGTAGATACACCCACATTTCGCCAGACGATCCATTTGTATGAAAAGTATTTTTTTATTGTAATCCAACCTTAGATAAGCTCGCAAGAGAAATAGGTGCTATTGGATTACTTCCGTTTACCTGAAAAAAATTTTTTAGTTTTTTTTTAGTTTATTACCAAAAGGTCCTATACCTAGCTTCGAATCCATTACCCCTGGGTCCTGGGTTCAAATCTCATAAAAAGTGGTCTCGCCGCTACCGTGCTTAGGAAAATACGAAAGCCGTTGGTCTGAGCTCGAGTCTCAGATCATTACTGGGCATGATGAGATTCAACAACTCATATCTCAGGGTGACAGGCGCAGTGCAGTGCCGCGCAGAATTTTGTATTTTAAAACACTGAGTGGCACTGTGTCTGATATGGGCAATCATGATGCTTACCATCAGGCACCTAATTTGCTCGTCTTGTTAATCACTATAAAAAAAAAAAAATTCTCATGAATAAAAAATATGATATTCAAAAGCCATCAATCAACCTTATCATAGGTCACATGCTTCTCAGACCGGTCGGACGGGAGTTGCGCAACTCGCCGGACTGCTTCAATGGACAATGACCCTACATGACATTGCTAGTATTTATTTTGTTACCTATTAGTATGTTCTTTTAATGTCAGAGTTGTTGATGTTTTTGTAACTTTTAGGTGGATTACTACTCTGTTATTTTTTATTCTTTAATTATAATTAGAATTTAATAGGACAAAATCTACATATAATTTTAAAATGTAGCTCATTGATTCTATTAATAATGATTTAAAAATAATGTTTCACAATGTAATAATAAACTATACAACGTCAAGTTAGTAAATAATAAGCTTTAAAAATAATGGTTGCCATTATAAAGTTCAGAGCAATCCGACTTATGTAAGTTTAGACCGCGGCAGCGGCCGGCGATGCGTCAGATCAGATTCTGCCATGTTATAAAGTTAAATTTGACCGCCTCGGTGTTGTAGTGCAAGCGCTACTGCCGATCCTAAGGCCCGGGTTCGATTTCGGCAAGGCAAAAAAAGGCGTTAATTTATTATCTTACTTTTCACTACTTAAACTTTGCTTGAACGTTAAAATAATAACAAAACGCTCAGCAAAACGTGATATTTACAAGTTTTCTTTTATTTTCGTAAAATTTACCTGAAAATTTTAACACGTACAGAATTGAGGTCGGTAAAGATAACGTTACTGACTTTACAAACGCCGGCACGAAACACGCACGCACGAGACGAGCACAGTTTTTAAAGATCTGAAAGAGTTTGCACACTGCGTTTCACATAATAATTGATCTATAACTAATCATATAAAACTGGAAATATTTGTTGTATTGGAGGTTTATGAACAATGCTGTGATGGCCCAAATGCATAGGGCCATTAAATTCACCTGGATTTTTTTTTATGTCTTTCATAAAAAAAAATCCAGAGAAGAGTGACAAGACGAGCAAATCAGGTGCCTGATGGTAAGCATCATGATTGCCCATATCAGATACAGTGCTACCAAGTGTTTTAAAATTCTAAATTCTGCGCGGCACTGTACTGCGCCTGTCATCCTGAGATATTAGTTGTTGAAACTCGTCATGCCCAGTAATTTCGCTGGCAACATTGCCCTTCAGACCGGAATACAGTAATGTCTGCACATTACTGCTTAGCGGATGAATAACTGGCAAAGGTGTGGTACTTCCCCAGGCGGCCCCCTGCAAACGAAGCCTACCACTACAAAAATTGCCTGGCGTGACGACCGCGGTGAGCAATTCCTTACTAAGCACGGTACTTCACATAAGTATTGTTCTTGAGTATGTTAGTTAATGTCTTTGCACCTGAAGACGAGTCTATATAATTTACTTGTAACTGAACATTCGTTCGCCGTTTTATAAACATCAAACACGTCACGTTTCGGCGAATATCCTCATGAAATTTGCAAAAATAAAACATACAATCAAGTCTTTTTCCCATGTACCCAGGACTCAGTTCCGTAGTAGGTACACCCACATTTCGCCAGTATGTTATTGGTCCCATGTAATAGTGGGCGAGCCTACTGCCATCTACCGGGCATAGTTCTAGACTCCAGTCACCAGTCTGGATCGAATTTCACCATGTGGACTCTTCACCTGGACGCTACCGTGTGTCGGATGTCACGTTAAACTGTAGGTCCCTATAGTTTCCTATAAGATATGTAGGGGGCAGTCGTTAGGTCATGTCGGAGGCTGCGTAGGAATCTTGGTGACCTGAAACTCTGACAATATGGGTTGTCCACATAACCCATGTGAATTGACTAGAGCAGTGTAATTTTGGAGTAAACTGTTCTTTTAGAGTATAAATTCAAATTCAACTTATAATGAATTAATATGGTAATAATAAATGCTCTAGTGTAAACTCAGCTTTAGTTAACCCCAACAATATCAATCTGTGCTAAGATTATTGCCGGTAACTCTACATGTAGAGAATTTGTGGAGACCATGCTCTACCAAGCTTTGTTTATGGAGAGATTGAGATAAAACATGTTTGGGTTATTTGTAGAGTCTAGGGAAAATAGAGGTTTGCTGTGAATTGAGATAACATAACATACAATTACGCCTTTTTCCCGAAGGGGTAGGCAGAAGTGTACCTAGCACCTCAGTCCCATAGTAGGTACATTTCGCCAGTATGTTATTGCTCTCATGTAATGTTATCCTATTGCCATCTACCGAGTACAGTTACTAGACTCTAGGTTGTCATTTTTTTATGATAATGAGTGTGACAAGACGAGCAAATCAGGTGCCTGATGGTAAGCATCATGATTGCCCATATCAGACACAGTGCCACCCAGTGTTTTAAAATACAAAATTCTGCGCGGCACTGCACTTCGCCTGTCACCCTGAGATATCGTCATAGCGGTACTTTTTTCCTAGTGTAAAATCCAATAACACTTTGCCTGACCTGTGGATCGAACCCGGGACTGTGTTCCGGTCTGAACGGCAAAGTTACCAGCGAAATTACTGGGCATGACGAGGTTCAACAACTAATATCTCAGGGTGACAAGCGTAGTGCGGTGCGCGCAGAATTTTGAATTTTAAAACACTGGGTGACAATGTTTCTAATATGGGCAATCATGATGCTTACCACCAGGCACCTGATTTGCTCGTCTTTTCACTTACTATCATAAAAGAAACCCTGTATGACATAACATAACATACATTCACGCCTTTTTTCCCGAAGGGGTAGGCAGAGGTGTACCCAGGACTCAGTCCAACTCTGCCTCGGTGGCCTAGAGGGCGCATGCTCGACTGCCAATCAAGAGGTCCCGGGTTCGATTCCCAGGTCAGGCAAAGTGTTAAATATTGGATTTTCCCATTAGGAATTATCTCAATAACTGCCTGGAGTCTGGAACTGTGCCCGGTAGATGGCAATAGGCTCGCCCCCTATTACATGGGACCTATAACATACTGGCGAAATGTGGGTGTAACCCTGTATGGTCGATAGTAAAATGCAAGATATACAGTAGGTACACACACTTTGTCTACGTTTGATAAGATTCAATTGAGGATGTGCTAATCATGAAGCGGAGCGTCCCGGTGCGTCGAGATGTCACTTAAGATCAGAGAACACCGATTACGACTTCTTTTCATTTACAAACTAGCTGTTCCCCACGGTTTCAGCTAAAAACTCCTCCTTTGTGTTATTGCAGGATACAAGCTACCTCCCCCCGATGGGTTCCCGCCTTCTCGCGGCGGTGGGGGTCAGTAACCGTGGTTGGGGCCCACGGTGAAGCGAAGAGGAGCCCGAGGTGGTCGGCCGCTTCACTTTCCTCCAGGCAGGTGTGAGCGGCCGAGTAGGTTGCGGTGCGTCCCACAGGACGCAACGCAACTGAGGCGGGCTGCGATGCGTAGCGCATCGCGGCCGAATGGTGGGGCCGCGGCGGGAGAGAAGTGCCGGTATTGCGGTGCGCCGCTCTTCCTGCCTTCCGCGGCCCAAACGGGGTCGCCACCGTTAGATGGCGAAGGCGGTGGGGTCGCAGGGGAAGAGGAGTGTCGGTATTACGATGCGCCGCTCTCCCTATCCTCTGCGACCGAATTGGGGCGGAAAGCCGACGGCTTGCCGCGGTGTGGGTTGCGCCTCCACGTGTCCCTATGAAGTCAGCATAGGGCACAGTGGATGGCGCAGGCGGGGCTCACTTGAGCCCTGCGGTGGTGGTGGGCGGGAATGGGTCTTCCGTGTCTTCTCGCACGTTCGGTAGGCGTTCGAGAGGGCACGGAACACCCTTCCAAGCCCAAGATGTGGGGCCCGGGCAACGGATGCGGGGGTATCCGTTGCCCACCTAAAGGGCCCGCGAGGAGGCGCGCGCGTGTTTCCGCGCGCCCCTTGGGAGGGTTGGGGTGAAGGATTACCCTCACCCCACCGTGGCGGGGTCCTCCACGGAGGACCAAACGCCGTCGGGGCCGCGGATGAGTGCTTCGGCGTGCCCGCAGCCCCGACACATGGCGTCGCGAAGGAACACCCCGGGGTTTTTTAGTGGGTACACCCGCCGGCACAGCAACGTACCGACGTACGGTGCTGTGCCGGCGGGGAGTCCCACATAACCATCCTGCGCTCCCCCGGGTGCGGGTGGTATGCGTCACGCATTTTTCCCCGGGCACCAAAAAAAAAAAAAAAAAAGGATACAAGCTACCTACGTACAGGCTCATTAGCTCAGATGGTAGTATCTCTGCTTTCTGTGCCGCAGGCCCCGGGTTCGATCCGGCCAGGTCAAACATTTGTGTGCATGAAAATGTCTGTTTGATCTGTGTCTGGGTGTTATAAGCTTATATATGTACGAACATATCAGTCATCTGGTTACCATAGTACAGGCTTCTAGCCTATTTGGGAATCAGATGATCGTGTGTGGATTTGTCCCATATTATTATTATGTCGCTCGAAAACACGGGATATAGGTAGTCCAACGTGCAGAGGCCCCTTTGAGCTTTTAATCTAAAGGTAATGTATAGAACCTATCGGGATCTATCTCTGAAGCCATCTACAGTTTTTTTTAAGATGAGCTCAAAAACAGCCTCCGCTAGGTACAAAGACTATTGTGAATGGATGGAAACTACTTGATTTGGCTATAGGTGTGATTTCTAGATGGATGGTAACCGGGCTATTGCTAGAGACTCCGGCACCTGCCACTTCCGTCTCATGGTGAAATATGACGGCAGGCGATAACTCGCCGCTCACTAAAACGGACCACCCATAAAGGCCGCCCACCACTTGGGTTATTATTATTATTATTATTATTATTATTGTTATACCAAATTATAGTCCCGGTCAGTTCAGTTCTTTTGGCGTAACCTAAGCACGATATTTATTTTTTAAATATATGCCTAATGTGTAAACATTATCATTAGAAATGAGAAGACAATAAAATAATAATATAATTATCATAATAAGGAAACCAGGATATCCGAGTCAAAAGGTCGTCGATGTGCGAACTATTATCTGATCATATAATTATTATTATACATGTATTATCATTATAACAATGGACAATATCGTTACGTGACTTTGAGCACGTCATGTTAATGATAATTTGTTAAATTATGTTAATAATTTAATTGTCAAAAGTTTTATTGAAATTATTAAGCGCTAAGAGATGAATTGTGGGTCATTTTAAGTTACTAGTGATTCTTTTAGCGCTAATTCAATATAATTTTGAGAAGAATAATTTTTCAACCACGAGCGGGACTTGAATTCCCCACCAATCCGCGTGGCATGGCACTCTCATAATTAAGCTATCGTGGACCTCTTTTCGAATCGATCGGACCACTAGAAGTTACTCATCTTCTACTTCAGCCGCTAGAAAAAAGCAGATAATCTTCAAACTGCTTAACCGAAATATGCCAATAGGCTCGCCTCATATTACATGGGACCAATAACATGTTGGAGAAATGTGGGTGTACCTAATATGGGGCTAAGTCCTGGGCACACTGTGCCTATACCTTCGGGGAAAAGGCGTGATGTTCTATATGTATATTATTTATCAGTAAGTAACTGATTAATCTGTTTTTTTGTAGAACTGGGAAGTCCCGGACAGGTGACGCACCCATAACATAGTATTTACTTACGCCTTTTTCCCGAAGAAGTAGGCAAAGGTGTACCTAAGACTCAGTCGATAGTAGGTAAACCCATATTTTGCCAGTATGTTATTGGTACTATGTAATAACTATGGCAATAGGTGCCATCTATCGGACAGAGTTCCAGACTCCAGCTCCGGTAGCACAGTGACCAGCGAAAACGAAAACCCAGGGGGTTTGAACGTGACAGCAGATATGCAATGTTCGGACGCGAAAGAGATAAAAAACGAGGAAAATGAGTTATCCCCGTTCCATGCTAGGGGGGCAGGCAGTTATTGAGATAATTCCTAATGAAAAACTCCAATATTTAACAATTTGCCTGACTTGGGGATCGAACCCGGGACGTCATGACCGGCAGTCGAGCTTGTGCCCGTTACGCTACCGAGGCAGTCTAGCTCTACCTCTTGAAATAATAAAAAATACGTAGATACTCAATTAATAATATTCACAATATTCAATATTCACCCACAATGTCCATCTCAACTTCACCTAGAGTTACATAATCAGCCCTAATTCATCTAGTTCATTAAGCTCTTGGCCTGTGAAAGGGCGTGATACCGGCCCTTTGTGCCGACCGCGCATAAATTACCAGTGATCGATTGGTACCTAGTTCAGTTTTTGCCGGGATCAGAGGTCCGGTCTAATCAACTAGGTAACGAAAATCGATGGGGAAACTCTACGCAGATATTTTGAATGAGAATTTCTTGCTTTGAATTAGTCTACTATAGTAAAAAGTCGTAGAACTGATAGCCGATGTAGCTGTAAAGTTCTCGAATGGAGCCCACGGACCGACAAGCGTAGCGTAAGACGTCCACCCACAAAGTGGACAGACAATCTGATAAAGACAGCAGGATCACGCTGGACCGTGCTACAGGCTGTTTACAACAGTACTAAAAAGAAATCGACTACTAATCTACGTGGACCTAATGGGAGCTTGTAATTTTCGAGAAGCCAGTACCCGTTACGGGACATGGTTGTTCACATGACTAAACGTCCAAAAGGTTCGATTATGTAAGTGTCAAAATGTACAAAGTGGAACGGTTAAAATGTTGGTATCTACAGGTATATGTCTGATAGATCTGCAACAGACGAGGCACACCACACGTTTTGACCGAATCCTGGTCTTTAATAGTGCTGCATAATTTCGCATTTTCGCAAACCGTCACGAATCAGGCCAAACTATACCTTGAAGGTTGGTTTGGCATGCGTCGAAAACAGAAATTGTCGAAAATAAAAAATCTTGAAAAGTCTAACTGTAAGTTATAGTTACTTGCTTTAGCTAATCCAAAGATTTATGATCCTAGATGTCCTAGACGTTGACCATTCAGAGTAAAGTGGCTAAGGTTGTAAGCAGACAGGCTCTCTCATAAATCTAGACTAGAGACTTAACAGCTCTCAAATACTTCGCGGACAGGGGGACACATTAAAACTTTTATTTCGTGAATGGAATTTAACTTATAAATTCGTATTCTTCAGCTAGTTCTGTTAGTTTCAACTTAAAATTCGAGTTTGTTTTTTTTTATCATCATCATCTCAGCCGTTGGTAATCCACTACTGAACATAGCCCCCCCCCCCCCCCCCATAAAGGGGGGTTTTGCCAATATTCGACACGCTTGGCAGACGGGTTGTCGAGCGCAGTTCGATGTTGTTTTTGCAGAGGACGCTGCTGCCCGTCCCCTGGATCTGTTAATCCTTAGCCGGCAACCACGGGTAGAGAGAATGGAGCACTATTCTAAAGTCGATAACACCACGGTTATTTTTTTTATTAACCTATAGCACAGCCTATAGTTTAGGGACGATAAGAAAATAAACTAGACTCTAGACTTTAGTATCGGTACTTCGGAATAAAATACAAGTTGCAAGCTTGGACTACATTCTGGCGAGAGCGTTCTTGTCAATTTGGCAGCGTGTTTCAACTGCAAATTAAATATTGAGCTTGTAGTTCCATTATTGTCCATGTTCAATTTGAAAACGATCTCTAGAAGACCCGAAAGCATATCCCCCTCCTTAAGAGGTTAGAGGTTGAAAGGTTGAGTTATCAGTGATTCCCACTAACTATATAGTACAGTCAAGAGAAGAATAAAAGAAATCTACCAACTGCCGAGGCAACAATAAGGAGTTGGTTGGACAATAGCGCCACACATAAAGAACTATCGCAATGGACATATCCTGTTGGACTGAGTGGTCAATCTACTCGTGGCACGAACATAATTTGAGAGATAGATACACTTTTGAGCCAGATTGTACTGGATTTTTTGTTATTTATTTCTTATTTAGCTCCTGTATAATAATAATTTGAGTATATACTTTAACGGAATGGGTTTCCGAAATAACATTACTCTATTCAATTAATATGTCAGATCAATAATGTCAGAATTTCAGGTCGCCAAGAGCCTTAGAAGAAGCCTCAGACATGACCTGAGGACTGCCCCCTACATATTATACAGAAAACAACCGCGATCTATAGCAGATATTATATATTATAATGGACTCACAAGTTAGTGTATTTGCCAGTGATAGGTTATTTTAGGGTTACTTAGTATTATCCTGTTTTGACAGAAATTGGGTACTTATAGGTCGACCACTAAATGTGTAAAAATAATCGTTTTGACTTTCATTATTTTTACACAGGGGAATGTAGTACACGTAGTTTTGATTTTATTTAAGCCTACCATGGCAAACCAAAATTTTCTTTTTATAAAATTATCACATTAATAACCTAAAAAAATTCATTTATAATTTTTTTAAGTGGTTACGAAATGATTGGTTTACCTTTACTACTTTACTCACGTGACGAATGAAAGTGGATTCAGGATTCCCTATTCGCTAATACCTAGTCGAACGGAAATAATGCGCCTTCGTGTTCGCAAATAATTACATACGTTTTTCGATCAATCTTTGACAGAAGCGACTGTGTTTGTTCTGGTTAAACCTCTATTAACAATATTATTATTAATGATTACTTACATATTTAATGTACCCATAACATGCCCGCTGTTATAAACAAGAAAACAACTTAATGTGTATTTTTTGACTTAAATATACCCACTGATAGAAAAGTAATAATATTACTTAAAAAATAAGGAATAATTTGTAGAGTTAAATACTCGTATTCTTCGGTGATACGGAAACCTTTGTGAGTGAATCTGACTCTCATTGGGCCAGTTTATTTATGTTTATAATCTATACTAATATTATATGTTGTGTAGCGGGACGTCAATAACAACACCGGGCTGAGCGAGAACTGATTTATTAACTAAAGGTTACACACTGTCAAACTGTCATAGCGCAATATATGACTACCCACATTCTTGGGTACTTATCCATATAAATATGACTACATCACACATCTCCCTCCTTAAAATAAGAACATCTTTAAAGTTATTTTTCAATAACCACATAAGTATAAGCTAAAAAAAAAATGATAACCAAAAAAAAATTAAACGTTATATAAAAACAAAAACATCCGGGCTATACATCCGGGTCTTAACCAAAATAAAATTAAATAGTAATATTAGATAGTCGACTATAGATACGGGTCTTAGAAGTTAACATGCTAGGTACTTATCTATAGAAGTGAGGTGATTATACATGAGATAATTAGTTAATCAAACTCGAGATCAATAGGCAGATACCTATTGTGACGAGAGCGAGTATTTACATATTCGTTCTCGTTCCTCGAGGGAGGAGTGTCAACAGACTCGGGCTCCTCAGCTTCTTCAAACAGTGGTGATGAAGGGGTGCCCATCATCTGCGAGCTCTGAGAGGTCCGAGACACCGGCGAGCGCTTGAGTGATGGAGTTTGTGTCGCTGGAGTGCGCGGACTATCACTCGGGGTGGGCCCTGACCTCTCCGAAATACAATTTTCATCATCGTAAATGAAGTTGTCATGTGAAGTGTCCTTGAACATTTGTTCTATATGCCGTCTATGCCTTTCATTATTATGTAATATTTCAAACATTGTATTTCCTATTTTACTTATAATCTGACCTCTTTCCCATACTTCCCTGTTAATTTTCCATTTCTTAAACATAACTGTATCTCCTATTTCAAATTGCCTCTGTTTCCCCTTAAAGTTTTCTATTTGTTTACATTGACTGTGAATAACAATATCATTAGAATTCGGTTTTATTAAATCTAGACATGACCTTAACTTACGGCCTAGTAACAATTCACTGGGTGATTTTTGCGTTGTACCTTGCACAGCGTTTCTATAATTTAACAAAAATCTACTAAGGGCTATGTCGATAGCGATTCCTTGGTGGGTAGCTTTCTTAAAACACTTTTTAACAAGTCCGACAGCATTTTCTGCTGCACCATTGCTACGAGGGTGTCTGGGCGCGGTCGGCTTATGGACAATTCCGTTTTTAATTAAAAAATTTGCGAATTTATCGCTTGAAAAAGGGGGTCCGTTATCTGTGACGATTTCATGAGGTATGCCAAAACGTGCAAATATTTCTCTTAACTGCTTAATATTAACATCCGCATTTGTGGAACTTACTTTACATACTTCTATCCATTTCGAGTGTGCATCGATAACAATCAAATAATAACAATTGGAGTAAGGCCCTAAATGGTCTAAATGTAGTCTGTACCACGGTTTTGTGGGCCATGTCCACGGAATTAGCTCACTCTTTTCTGGGGTCGGTCTTTCTTTCAAACATATATCACATGACTTGCACAACGATTCAATATCACGATCCATGTTAGGCCAATAAACATAATTACGCGCCAAAGATTTAGTTTTAATAATGCCCGCATGGCTACTATGTAATTGTTTGAGGACTAGCTCTCGTAAGCTATGTGGAATTATTACCCGATAGCCAAATAACAAACACCCGTGCTCTGACGTTATAAATTCTTTTCTATTATAAAAATCTTTACAATCATTATCAATAGCATTTTTACCTGGCCAACCGTGAATAGTGAAGCCTAATAATTTATTTAATAAGAAATCCTTCTTAGTATGTTCCGCTACTTGTTTGTATGAGACGGGTGTCGGCGAGTCGATAAAATTAACTTTATCAGTATGTCGATAACAATCGCCCTCAGATTTTTCTTTATTACTCAAACAGACATCCTTTAATGAGTCATCGTATGTGACGTGTGCCGCTCGCGATAAATAATCTGCGAGACAATTATCTTTCGCCTTAACACATCTAACCGTATAGTTATATTCGCTGAGCAAAACACACCACCTTTGAAGCCTTCCGGCCATCATCAATGGAATCGCAGTTTTTGGGCCAAAAATTGAACATAACGGTTTACAGTCGCTCACCAACGTAAAATGCCTACCGTATACGTACTCGTGGAATTTTTGCACCCCAAAAACGATGGCTAAGCCTTCTCGACATATTTGACTATAATTACGCTCGGCGGGTGTGAGTGAGCGGCTGGCGTGCGCCACGGCGCGCACCCGTCCGTCCGGCATCTCGTGCCCGAGCCACGCGCCCACCCCCACCGGCGACGCGTCGCACGACAACACCAACGGGAGCTCGGGGTCGAAGTGCATCAACACATCGGCTTTCTTTAAAGCGCTCTTTATGATCTTAAAAGCATTCTCGCATCGCATGCACCATTCCCACGAATTACTTTTCTTTAACAATGAATATAATGGCGCAACAATGGTGCTGAAATTTTTAACAAATTTAGAATAATAATTAATTAGTCCTAAGAATGCTCTTAATTCCCCGACGTCCCCCGGGCGTTCGGCGGCCAATACTGCGTCTATCTTATTAGTTTCGGTATGTAAGCCTTCGGAATCGATAACGTGGCCGAGATACGATACACGTTTTTTGAAAAAGCAACACTTTTCTATACTAATTCTGAGACCGCAATCATTCAAAATTTCAAACACTTTATAAAGATTGTTAACATGTTCCGCGTGATCGGATCCGGTCACTATCAAATCGTCAACAAACACTGCGACATGCTCCAATTTACTAAACAAAATATCCATTATTCTCTGAAATTTATTCGGCGCCGTTTTGATTCCGAAGGGTAATCTATTATAAACAAAGTTCCCTTTGTGCGTTACAATAGTGCATAGCTTTTTAGATTCCTCATCTAATAATATTTGTTGATAGGCACTTTTCAAATCGATCTTACTGTATGTGAGCCCTCCACGAAGGGACATAAATAAATCCTCGATCCTCGGAAGAGGATATTTATCATCACATAGAACCGGATTAACCGTCACTTTGAAATCGCCACAGATCCGGATGTCACCGGAATGTTTCTTTACGGGTACAATGGGCGTCCCCCAGGAGCCCACGTCTTCGACCGGGCTGATGATGCCCTCGCGCTCGAGCCGCGCCAGCTCGGCGTCTACGGCGGGACGGATGGCATGCGGCGGTACGCGCGCGCGAGCACACACCGGCACCGCGCCCTCGCACACTTGCAAGCTAATGCTTCCGCGGGTGAAACTACCTATTCCCGGTTCGAAAACGTTTGCGTATTTTTGCATTATATCCCGAATGGTATCGCTATCTTCTTCGGCTTGGACACTAGCTATTAGAGGCAAAGTGATCTGTAACTCGCGCATCCATTTTCGACCGAGAATAGGGGGACAATTCCCGTTATCAATAACGTACAGGTTCGACGTAAACAACCTGTCATTATTTACTACATTCACGGGCATAGTCCCGACCGGTTTAATTTTTTCACCGCTATACACTGTCAAGGCACGATCCGTTTCGTGCAAGGGTCTGCCTTGAAAATATTTATCGTAAGTATTTTTAGAAATCGCACTCACCGAAGAACCGCTATCTACCTGCATGTCCAACGTGACGCCCTCGACACTCAGCTTACAATACCACGGTCGGTCCGACTCGTCCGTGTCGCCGAGCCTGTACAGCGTCGGCGAGTCCGTATCTACCTCCGCATCACTTTCCACTTGAAAAACACGAAAGAGTTTTTTATTTTTACACATATGACTGATGTGGCCTACAGTATCGCACTTGTAACACCGCGCACTTCTATAAGCACAATTATCGGGCGCATGCTGCCGCGAGCCGCACCGATAACACCCGGTCCCTGGGACGGAGGCGGGTGCGCGCGGCGAGCCGGCCGCAGCCTGCCCGCGGCCGCCGCGCCCGCGCTGCCGCTGCCCGCGCGCCCGGCCGCTGCCGCCGCCGACCGCGAACACTCCGCCGCCCGAAGCCTCGACTTCGCCTCGGTTCTCGCCGCCTCCGAGCTTGGCCTCCGACTCGGCCGCTTCTAATGTTGTGGCCAGATTCACCGCCCGTGTGAACGTCAGCTCCCTTTCCGCCAACAATCTCTGTCTATACTTCTCGCCGCGCAACCCGTACGTGAACTGATCGCGCAGATTTTCTTCCAGGGACTCTTGACCTTTGAACTTGCACGTCATAGCTAATTTCTTTAAACGTACGAGATACTCGTTTACGGTCTCGTTTGAAGATTGGAGACACGCTCGTAATTTCATTCTTTCTGCCATATCGCTCGCTTTCGGATTGACGTGATCTTCGACGATTTTCTCTAATTCTGCGAAGGTTTTTGTTTCGGGTTCGCTAGGACTGCACAAGATCGTCATCAACTCGTAGGTTTCATTACCGACCAACGTTATTAAAAACGACGCCTGCAATTCAGCTTTGATATTATTAACTAGAAAGAAAGCTTTCACTCTTTTAATGTACGAGCTCCACAAATCATCACCATTAAGACGAAATTCTTTTATATTTCCGATCACTGCACACGCGGTATCCGCCATTTTAACGTTATAGTTAACAGCCTCGTTCGCCAATTGTTGTGTAGCGGGACGTCAATAACAACACCGGGCTGAGCGAGAACTGATTTATTAACTAAAGGTTACACACTGTCAAACTGTCATAGCGCAATATATGACTACCCACATTCTTGGGTACTTATCCATATAAATATGACTACATCACATTATAAAGAGAGAAACTTTGTTTTTTTGTTTTTTTGTTTGTAACGAATAGGCTCCGAAACTACTGGACCGATTTTAAAAATTCTTTCACTTATGGATAGCTTAATTCAGTGTGAGTGCCATAGGCTATATGAGATTTTGAAAAAAAATGGGGATCCGTAAGAAAACTGCAATATTGTGAACCAAGGTGTTACATAATATAATTACCATATTCATAAATTTGCGTGCGCTGTGAAATGCATTGATGGTAGAATAATATAATGTACTAGGGGTTTGTAGTACTTATCAATACCTACAAAACAGTATACATAGATTATATCCATCTTTTTTGGTTTAGTCACAATAATCGAAAAAGTGATTATTTTCATGCGGTGTGAAAACTATTGGTGGTAGAGTAAAGTAATGTACTAGGGGTTTGTAGTACTTATCAATACCTACAAAATAGTATACATAGATTATATCCATCTTTTCTGGTTTAGTCACAATAATCGAAGCAGTGATTATTTTTCATGTGGTGTGAAAAGTATTGGTGGTAGAATAAAGTAATGTACTAGGGGTTTGTAGTACTCATCAATATCTTCAAAATAGCCCACGATAAATTATAACATGTGTTAAGGTTTGGTCATTGTAACAGAAATAGTCATTAATTTGCGAGCGCTGCGTAAACCATTAGGGTTATATTTATTAAAATACAATGTATCACGAATTTACTCCTGATAAACGTCCACTATACCTACTTCTGCTACCCGTGCGAAGCCGGGGCGGGTCGCTAGTATAATATATAGTAGTATAAATCTAAATCAACCCCGTTAATTAAAAGTGATAAGTGTAAGTATTGCTTATACATTTATCGAATACGTATGAACAGCGGCTTAGTCCGCTCGCAATTATGAAATATAAGAAAGAGTTTTATACCAAAACTTCAAAGTTTTGGTATAAAACTTTTTGAATGTGAGTTTTCAAAAATCCTTCCTTAGCACACGCCCAGACAACGAAAACAACCTACATTCCAAGTTTAAAGTTTCAAGGATCTAGGATAGTGGTTTGCGCTCTGCGTTGTATGTCAGTCAGTGAGTCATTTAGGATTTTATAATATACAGTGATAATTAAGTTTTTTTTTTTATGATAGTGAGTGACAAGACGAGCTCATCAGATGCCTGATGGTAAGCATCATGATTGCCCATATCAGACACAGTGCCACCCAGTATTTTAAAATTCAAAATTCTGCGTGGCACTGCACTGCGCCTATCACCCTGAGTTACCAGACTAAGTAACAAATAAATGCAATAAAAGTGGAGTAGTGTTACGGCAATGAGTTATAATTACATTCGCGCTCGTAATCTCCCAATTTCATTATTCAATTCACGTCCATACCATGCTTATCGTACTCTATTGGGAATCGCTTTGCAATACTGAGCAGGTCAAGTATATAAAATGTAAGCAGAGCCAGATAAAATCATAGATACAAATACAAATACAAAATTCTTTATTGACAATAATAAATAAAGATTGGATTGATGGATGGATGGATCCATCCATCTATGATTTTATCTAAGATTTTATAAAATCTAGCCCTGGCTCTGCTTACATATTTTATAGGACCAAATATAGGACCAAAAAATGAATCCAAAAATATATGGCGGAGCCGATGGTAACGAGTTAAAAGAAACCTTAAAATAACTATATATATTTAAATAATCCACAAACTGGTTTGAGAAAAATATTGACACATTCTCTTGCTCAAGCCATCCTTTAATCAAAATTAGATAAGTAACATAATAACTATTTCATAAGAAACATTAAACCATAACTTTTAGAGGCGTAATCCATTTCAAATCCTTTCAACAGGAACAGCGCCATTAAAAATTGTCCCGCCAGGAATTTTAAGTCTTTTTAATTACATTAAAGAATGTCTAGGGGTCGTAATGACTGCCACTAAGGGGAAAGTGTCAGGGTGTCTGGGCGACTCATAAATCAGCCGCGACTTACGGAATTTTTATAACAGATTCTTGCGTCAAATGATGAGGCGATGCGATGGGGTGTGAATGAAAGTGACAATGCGCAATTTCCGAATGCGGATTGTTTTTGGGATTGGAAGCGTTTTGTTCAGGTATCTGGGTATGGAACCCTGCACCATGCATACGAGTACATACGTATGCCTTAAAAACCCTATCACATTTCAAACGTAATTTTTGTATTAAACGGCCAACTTCGGCGTTCTTAATCTAAGAAAATAAAAGACTACGATATTTTTAATTTATTTAAAAATGGAGAATGTTGAAAAATGCACGACGGCACTTCTTTGAGCTCTTAGTTTGAACTATAGATCAAAGTGATTGAAATAAAAAAATATATCTATAGTGATCTAGTTCAAAGCGGTCTCATTGATATTTGTATAGAATATCTAGAAAAAACCACATTCAAAAGCGTAAAACTATTAAAAATGCTCTGAAATAGTTGTGAATATCTCCTCTCAACACTATAATTATTATTACGAATTGTTATACCTAAAGTTCCGTCAGTTCATAAAGAAATCGATTTTTTATTTATTTTGGAAAATAAGTAAATAAAACAACTTGAAAGAGACGTTATTACAACTACTAAAATGCTATGAAATGCGATGCGTTGGGCGCCGCCTATAAGTAATTGAAATTTTATGATAAGGATCTTAACAATTTATTTTTATGCCATAAGGTGGCAAACAAGCAAAAGGTGTGCCCAATGGTGAGCGGTAACCGCCGCCAATTGATACCAGCAACACCAGGAGTATTGTCAGCATGTTTCCAACCGTTCAACAGTCTATTCACTCTCCTTTTCAACATTGTTGTAGTTTAACGGGACGAACGCAACAGGGAAATCATTTTTTGATATTTTTCATGTGTTAGCGTACGTAATTCAATGGCAATGTGAACGACTTCAAATCTAAAGCCCTTGGTTTTGTATACCTTATCACATGATAAGAGAAAGTACGGTTATACATTATAATTTTTTGAGAATTGAGCCCACAGACCGGCGAAATCAGTGTTGGAGCTCCACCAACAAGGTGGATTAATGGGATTTAGCGCTTCTCACTACGATTGTGAAATAATAAAATTGTTAATTTCATCAAAACATTTTGGCTAATATCCTATACGTGCGACACCAAAAAAATATAATCTCGTTGGGTACAGACAAAAATTAAAAAGGATTTTACCTTATTACTAGTTATTTTACCACGGCTCTGGTACATATGCAACAACAACGCACTTTTTGAGCAAGAATCTCATCATGCCCATAATAATTTCGCTGGTAACATTGCCCTTCAGACCGGAACACAGTAATGTTAACACATTAATATAGCTGGCAAAGGTGTGGTACTTCCCCAGACGGCCCCCTGCTAAAGACGCCTACCACTACAAAAAAAACTTATCATATTATGAAACAACTTTCACTAAGGAGCCAACTCTGAAATCGCGAGGCTTTTCTACGAATCAACTGATTTTTTCGGGATTTCAAAGTAGACCAAGTGAAAGTATTCTCATATTCTTTATTAAGTGTACAATGACCCTCTCAGAGAATTCTTACTGATCACCAGTATAGATTAACCCTGTATAGATACCCAGGTCAGTGTAAAACTGCAGACAAAGGCACAAGTTTTATGGCACTGCACGGCCAATAAAGTAAACAATTTGTCATTTTACTGTCGTTTAATGGTCCATACATAGCTTAGGATGAGCCATTCGGGATATATTTGTAAATATGCAGCTTATGATTGCTTCTTTGTGCTCAATTCTTGTTTTACGAGAGCTAAGGTATATCTGGGATGATGTAAGGTTAATCGTCCTTTGTGCTTACAAAAGTGTCGATTAAAGAGCGTGTCCTAACTACGACAAATTTGACACAATCCTATGAACCAAATCGATGTTTTGTGATTCCCGATGATTCCCGTGTTTCCTCCGAATATAATTAACCCATTCTATAAATTTATATCCTGATATAGTGAAGTAAACTATGTCCGTATTATGTATTTAAGTTTCTTTTATAAACTCTCGGCTTTGTCAAAGTGAACTTCTAAAACACCCAGTTTTACTCGCATGATTACACGTTCACTACAAATAAATAAAGATATTATAAACAAAAATAAAATAATAGGGACATAGTTTACTTTATCTTCAAAATATCATGATATAAATGTAATAAATAGGTTTACTATATTTGGAAGAAACAGAGGAAGGAATACGAGATTTCGATCGGTAAAATTTCCATAAGATTGTGTCAAATTCTTAAGAGATCCCCTTTCCTGTTAATTATACTTATTAAAATAATAATTTTAATGACAAAACTAGAAGCGTTAATTTAACAATGTAAATTCTAGAGTTAAGTTTGTCTTGTCTATAAACAACATAGAGATCAATAATAAAATTATTGATCTCTATTAAATTGCTGTTATTTAGTAATAATTAGATTTTTTAATTTATCGAAAAGTGAATAATTATTATTGCTATTACAGTTTGCTATAGAAATAGATCCAAGAAGACAACATCGTTTTTACTTTCTCTGTCGTTTCTCTAACAAATTGCTAATACTTATTAGCTTTGAAGAGCTACGGGTCTTTCGTGTACCAATATTAACGTACTTACCAATATTACATAATAATAATATAAATTTTTCGTTAAAATTAGCATAGCCATGTGATTTCTAATACTACCATAAAATATCTCAAAGCTCCACTGCTTCAGGCGTTTGTAATTTATTTGGCGGAATACATAAAATTCACGTAAATCATTACTTAAGTCCCCGACAAATAAAAAAATCCCAAATGGCTCAAGGAAAACGAGAATAGCATCTTTTTAGAAGAAATTTTTGTTGTACTATTGTAAACGTGCCTTTTCCATTAAATAATACTCGAACACTTCAGCATATTTTACATGATTTATTTCAAGGCCACCATCTTCAATCTCGCTCTACAATCATCTGTCGCGCTGGCATCCACCTCCCTGTGTTGCCATCGCGCCCTCGCACATGCCATAGATCTCCGTGAAATCACACGTTGCCATTAATACTTTCCATAAAACCACCAAAACGTTCACAGAATCCGTAGCATGCGCGTCACAAAAAAACATCAACCCTACACTCGGCCAACCTGACAACGTGTATGCCCCCATACACGCATTATATAATAACCCTACACTATATACTCGCAGTGCGCAAAAAAGAGTCTTAATAATTAGCAACCAACATAACATTACTCTTTTTTCTGTGAAGGGTTAGACAGAGGCGTCCCTGTACAGAGGTACTCCCACATTTCGCTAGTTATGTTTGTTTTTAAAGTCCCACATTTAATAGGGGCGAGCATTGCCATCAGCCAGCCACAAATCCAAAAAAGTGTATGATTATTCAGAAATTGAGAAGTTAATGAGTCTAGGGTAGTAAACACCGGTGACCGCAGCTAGAAGCCGCAGAACGCGAAATAGGCTCTCATCACGGTTGAAATGCGAATTTCTTGCGGAATGCCAAGGTGAAACCTTCATTATAGTGAACTACTCTTTTTGCTAGCAATTACGCTACAATTCCTGATAGTTTTTTTGTGAGTAGATAGAGAGGAGTCACAAAATATGAACACAATTTTTAAAAATATGCAGGCTTCTACTCGACAGTGGTGCAAATCGTGCCCAATAAATATGTGAATTGTATTAACCTTGACTTATTTATTAATTTAATGATGTCTTAAATTAATTTGATTTCAATAACTACCTAATTTTAACTAATTCATTTTTTTCATTTAACTATTCGGAGGAAGCAGAGAGTACACATCGATTTGGCAAATTTTCCCAAGGATTGTGTCAAATTTCTTGTAGCTAGAATACGCATTTATTCCTTCGCACATATTTTTTGTCTACGTCACGGTTATATTCATTACGATTTTTTATTGTTCTTTTGTTTTGATAATTGATAAAAGATCTGTAAATCCATTTTCCATAAGTAACAGTAATAAATATTTGTCCCAAACACAGCTAATTAAAGGCGCGCATAAATCAAGCACCGGAATGACTCTGATACCCTTTATCCTGGCTTTACGGAAATTAACGGAAATTCCTTCTAATACTAAATCCTATCTATTCAACCTGTCAAGGCTTAAAGGGTTGTCGGTGAATTAAAGAGCGAAGATATAATTATCCCTGATTTAAGACCATGGCTTTGATAGCTTACGTGAAATTTGACACAATCCTATAAAAATATTACCAAATCGGTGTTTTCTATTTCCCTATTTACTCCAAATATAATCAAGAAGTCCCGGGTTCGATCCCCAGGTCAGGCAGTGTTAAATATTGGATTTTTCCATTAGGAATTATCTCAATAACTGCCTGGAGTCTGGAACTGTGCCCGGTAGATGGCAATAGGCTCGCCTCCCATGGGACCAATAACATACTGGCGAAATGTGGGTGTATCTACTATGGGACTGAGTCCTTGGTACACTTCTGCCTACCCCTTCGGGATAAAGGCGTGAATGTATGTGTTTATCCTATTGATTAAATTTATATCCAGATATTTTTATAGTGCAGTAAACTATGTCCTTGTTATTTTAAATTTTCTTATGAACACTTGTTTTTTCATAGTGAACTTCTAAAAATGACAGTTTTACTCGCGTGATTTACGTTCACTACAAAATATTAAGAGTTTATATAAACAAAAATAAAATGATAGTGATATAGTTTACATCATTTTAAAAATCTCAGTACATAAATATGTTTAATATATTCGGAGGAGAGGAATAAATAACATCTATTTGGTAATTTTTCAGAGGATTGTGTCATACTGCTAAAAGGTCACCTGTCCTGTTAAGGAATTAATGAAGCAAGTTTTTAGGAGTTAAGGAGTTGTTAGGAGGAGATTTTTAGATTGCGTTTTTAGGAGTTTTTTTACTTGAACCTATAAAGATGTTTGATAGGTAATGTAAGTACAATTATTATTGGATTCCATGTTGCAGGGCCCTGAATCGCTCCGCTTATTAACAAATGCCTGCCTGCGTACGCTCTATCATATTAAACAAAAACGTCTCATGAAATCAGCTGCAAAATCTTAATACAAAGCCGTGTTTAATAACGCGCGACGCTTGTACTTTATTTATTCATCGTGACACATCAAATCTGACGTAGCGGTTTAAAGTCGATTAATTTTAAGTGTTGGCAACATCGTTTAGGAGGATTTTAAATGCTGGCGATGATGTTAAACGTTTTGATTTTTGATAATGGAAGCTAAAATTGTTACTGGCTGTTGAGGAAGACGTTCACAGGGAGAGACAAATTATTGGAAAAGAATAAATACAGTCAGCTACAGAAAATACACAAAAATATCCGAAGAAAGTTTTTATGTACTGCTATATTATTCATATACTTATTACGACTGTGTGCGACTTTATTCTTGTAGAATTTAAGGGTTTTAATTATTATATAATAATTATTTAGAACCGTAATATTTTAAGGGTTCCGTACCTCAAAAGGAAAAACGGAACCCTTATAGGATCACTTTGTTGTCCGTCTGTCTGTCTGTCTGTCAAGTCTGTCTGACAAGACTTTAAACGGGAACGCGTGGAGGTATCAAGTTGAAATTTATATCAACTGCTACTCAGATCTCCGGTCCCTTGAAGCTGTAAAAAATCATTACTTCTAAGTTAACGCAATCAAAAGTTATGGCCATTTTACTGCATAATTCCATACTTTGAGCAAGGAACTAAAAGATGGCGCTGTATTTTCTGTAGGCAGATTGTGTTTGGGATTGGAAGCGTTTTGATCAGGTATCCTAGATATGGAACCCTTAACTTTGAATACATACGTAATATGTATGCCTTAACAATTTGTTTATTTCTTAAAAAAGTTTAGCTTGAGTAACTTCATATAACATCGGCTATCTGCAAGTACCTTTTTAAACTTTAAAAAATCGCACGGTACTGATTTTATATAGTTAAAAATCACAAATTATAAACTAAACTCCCAATAAATCTGGCGTCTTGCAACATCCCCATTCAGCCACGGCGCAGGTTGCCATATAAAAGAACATTTTCCCCAGAAGGTTTGCCATTTTTCGGACTGTCACCGCGTGTAATTGATGGCATGGGTGGTATTATTGTGGTATTAGGGTGTATCACATCAAAAATGGATCAGTGTAACGACAAAATGTTTAGTTTGATGTAAGGCAATCTTAGTTGATGTCTGGTTGTAATGTGGAGATTTTGGTTACATTTTTCTAAAAATCATTTGTATAGGCTACGGACAATCTGTTGTCATTTTCTCAAGGGAAAAAAGGGCCAGAAATGTGGGTGTACTTACTATGGACTGAGTCCTAGGTAAACCTCTGCGTACCCCTTTGGGAAAAAGGCGTGATTGTAAGATAAGTTTTTTTTTTATTACAGCATAGTCCAGCACTTGACTGCAATCTCATCTGATGACACTGTGATAACTACGCTTCGTTAGCCGGTCTGTCATCATCGTCAGCCGGAAAATGTCCGCTGCTAAACATA
Organism: Hemistola chrysoprasaria; assembly: GCA_947063395.1. Classification (NCBI taxonomy): domain Eukaryota; kingdom Metazoa; phylum Arthropoda; class Insecta; order Lepidoptera; family Geometridae; genus Hemistola; species Hemistola chrysoprasaria. The sequence continues at coordinate 1,577,866 of OX346724.1, forward strand.
GACCTCCCCCATAGAACGCCATAAACTATTCATATAGGGAGATTCAAACTGAATCTCAAACTCAAAAAGATTTATTCAAATAGGTCATAATCTGAAACTTTTGCACGTCAATAAATGTTAACAGTAATGCTAATGAGTCTACTGTGCGTTCGGAAAGCTACCTCTCTCAAGAAGAACGCAAAAGGAACTTGAAGGGCTTAATTTTTTCAACTGATAGTTTTACAATATATGGTTTGGTTACATTCGTTTGTTTTGGAAGGTGCCGCGTGGTAGCTATGCAGAAATTTCCAGACATCTTTATCCTCTATATACTGATGGACTTTATAATAAGCCTTCTTTAGTAAAGTAGATTTTAGATAAGTTTTGAATTAACCCTCTGAGAGCCAAGTTATCTCTTTTGGGATTTTATTATAAAAACGTACACTATTTAAGAATGACTTTTTATTTGTTTTAGATAATCTAAAGCTAGGTACAGTTATTTTGTCTTTATTCCTAGTATTAAAATTATGGAGGTCACTTTATAATTTGAATTTATGTAAATTGTTACGCACATACACGATGATCTCATAGATGTATAAGGATGGTAGGGGAAGTGTTTATTTCTTCAAAGAATTCTCCCAGGGATTCACGTGGACTTCTTCTCATACATGGCACAATCATCACGCGCCTGGCAGGCGCTTGGTGATCGCAATAGTTGAAATACTTGGAAACGGAGAGTGGCCACCCTCCGAGTATGTCTCAAAGACCCTCTAAAATTTTCAGTTTTGTTTTATTTTTTTTGAGAACAATTTCTTTTTGACTTGTTACCGTGTATAGTCTGTGTAACTATAGCCGTGGAGCAATTAGGGTGGCACTTGTCACAGAGGAAATGCTAGTTAATGTACCGCCCACCTCGTCTGCCGTCTACATTACGCGCGTACTTGTTGGTCGCCTAGCCTTGTGCAATAATGGCAAACGGTATGACTGAGTGAAACCACAAGCTGGGACGTGCCGACTTAAATGCGTACGCGGCCTTTTAGGAATTTGACACAATCCTGTGAAAATTTTACCAAATCGATGTTTTGTGTTCCCCTATTTCCTCCGAATATAATAAACCCATTCAATAAATTTATAACCTATGATATTTTTATATTGAAGTAACCTATGTCCATGTCATTTTATTTTTTCTTATAAACCCTTGGTTTTTTCATAGTGTACTTCCAAAAATCCCAGTGTTACTCGCGTGATTGGACGTTCACTAAAAAAATGAAGAGTTTATAAACAAAAATAAAATGATAGGGACATACTTTACTTCATCTTTAAAATATCAGGATTTAAATACGTAAAATAGGTTCATTGTAATCGGAGGAAACAGGGGAATTCAAAACATCGATTTAGTAAATTTTCCAAAGGATTGTGTCAAACTCCTAAGAGGATTGATGGATGGATGGATGTTTGTTACTCTTTCACACCAAGACTACTGAATCGATTGAGCTGAAATTCGCCAATGAATGATAGTTTAGACCCTGGAATAAAATAAAAAGTACTTTATATTCCGATATTCCCACGGGAACGGAGACTACGCGGGTGAAACCGCGGAACACAGATGGGAAATTATAAGCACCAGATACCCAAGTACCTACCTTACAGACTAACATAAATACATAGATAGTAAGTTACTTTAATTTGCCGTGGGGTTACCGGCTTTAGAATAGTACCTCACCCTCTCTACCTGTGGTTGCCGTAAGAGCCGGCTAAGGGTTATTTATGAGATCCAGAGGACGGGCAGCAGCGTCCTCTGTGTAAAACCATCAATCTGCGCTCGCCAACCCGCCTGCCAAGCGTGGCGAGTATTGGCAACAACCCCCCTTATGGGGGAGGCTTATGTTCAGCAATGGACTTTTAACGGCTGGATGATGATGATGAAGTTACTTTAATAAACAGAAAATATAAACAGATACAAACATAGACACAAAATCGATGGAAATACCTAAGTTAGGCAATGTCCCTGTTATTTTTTTTTTTTTACTAAACTTCATATTTTTCTAGTGAACGTCTCATTACGCAAGTAAAACAGACAGATTTTCATGTTTTTAAAGGGACCTATATCATTGAATAATAAATTTTAGGAAAATGACAGGAACATGCTTACTGAAGACCTTCATTTATGAAAAAAAAATCATTGCTCTGACGCAGTTATCTAGGGAGGAACCACGGAAAAACGTTTGTATAAAAGAAACTCCCCTAACCTGCCCTCTTAAATCCTGATTACATACATACATACATACATACATAGATTCACGCCTTTTTCCCGAAGGGGTAGACAGAGGTGTACCCAGGACTCAGTCCCATAGTAGATACACCCATCTTGATTACAATGCCTAATTATTACGAAGGAAATAACTATTTCCTATGATTTTAATTCATTTTATTCACTCTTTATTATTAGGGTTCCTTACTTCTAAAGGAACCCTTATTCATTTTGTAGTCCGTCTGTCTATCCGGCCGTCACTCAAAACCATTTTTACCTTACACTAGGAAAAATTAGTATGACACTTGACATGACGTTTTACTGGCGTGATTGGACGTTCACTAGTACAACAGCTAGGAGCTAATAAAAGAAAATATATATTTTTTTTATGATATAAAGTGACAAGACGAGCAAATCAGGTGCTTGATGGTAAGCATCATGATTGCCCATATCAGACACAGGGCCACCCAGTGTTTTAAAATTCAAAATTCTGCGCGGCACTGCACTGCGCCTGTCACCCTGAGATATTAGTTGTTGAATGTCGTCATGCCCAGTAATTTCGCTGGTAAAATTGCCCTTCAGACCGAAACACAGTAATGTTTGCACATTACTGCTTGGCGGATGAATAACTAGCAAAGGTGTGGTACTTCCCCAGGCGGCCCCCTTGAAAAGAGGCCTACCACTACAAAATTATAGGGACATTGTATATATATTATATTTAAAATATCAGTATGTAATCGAAAAGATTAATTATTCTCGTCGTCCCGCACCCATCACAATAGCCCATAATATAAGCTATATCTCCGTATTTCTGTCCCAAAATATAATGTGTGCCATATGTGGCTCGAGCGACTAATTCGACGGCGCCTGGAGCGGCTACATTTGCATTTTATGGACCTCATATTACAGTCGTTAGATATTGCCGATGGATATCCAATTGTTCTATATTCATTGGAAATTGGGACAGGAATTTGTATTGCGTCATGTCTATTATCTATTGTAAAATAAACTGGTCAAATGCGAATGGGATTTGCATATAAAGGGTTCCTATCCTTATATTTGAAACCAAATATCTACCTATAAGTGTCACCTCTCCTCACCTAACAAATAAAATTTTTACTATTTTTAATTTCATTAGTATTCATAATGCAGTTTAATAGTCCTATGAATTGATTTAAAGAAAAAGGGAGATGAGCTTCTCGAAAATAGAAAGCTCAAATTAGGTCCTATTAGGTACAAGTACGTCAGTTAAGTCAATTTTTGTCTCGTTTGCACTTCGGTCTTAGGTACGTCTTTCTATCTTTGTTGTTTCAAATTTCACATGCTAGTTGTTGAGTAAGCGCTGGGAGAACGTACCCTATCTCACCTCTTCTATGAATCAATGTTCCTATGTGACATTTAAAAAACACGTTGCTTGTATAGAGAGCTGGTATAGGAAACATACTACGTATGTGAAAATTACAAGTGTCTTCTTGCTGTTACGGTTTATGAGATAGAGCCCTGTGACAGACGGAAGAACGGACGGACGGACAACGGAGGTTTAGTAATAGGGTTCCTTCGGCACCCTTTGGTTACGGAACTCTATCTCATCGGTGGCGTTATTGTGGTCGCAAGGTCAACTGGCAATCATGAGGTCCAGGGTATGATCCCCAGATCTGGCAAAATGTTATTGTTTTATTTACATTTTTTTTTACACTATCTTTCTCTTGAATTACTCTGTCTATTGGCGTTTATCGTGAACAGACGAACAGACGGACGCGACACTTTGTTTATAATATTATAATTTTTTGATGAGTAAGCTAAGATATCACATAACATTAAAGATAGGTAATTAATAAGCTAGTTCTAATTTTCGCACCGCAAGTTGAATGACCACTTCAGATATCCTACTAATATTTTATATGCGAAAGTTTGTGGGATTGATGGATAGATGGATGGATGTATGTTTGTTTGTTACTCTTTCACGCCAAAACTACTGAACCGATTGGGCTGAAATTCGGTATGTAGGTAGTTTAGACCCTGGATAACACATAAGGCACTTTCCCGATATTCCCACGGGAACGAAGACTACAAAAACGATTATTTACAATACGGTTTTCTTTAACCAAACATGTTTTTCCGCAAATAAAAAGGCCAGATCCAGAGCCAACCACAAACAACTGAGTGAAAAATTATTCTTTCTCCCTCCATGTTAGCGTATTTTCATTTTGTATGAGTCCCGCCCTTAAGGAACCTACACACGATCCACACAGATAAGCAAAATGATTATCCCATTCCGTTTGTAAGGCACCTAACCCAAATAGCATAAACCCGGCAACTAGCGAGCTATGAAACAGTACAGTCGGAACCAGCCAATCGCATCCGGAATGTTGCTCGAGCCCAAATACCCTGTAACCACGGACAGAATGCAAACACAACTGACTACAAACGTATTGAATACCTAAGTAACATCTAGGCACCTAACTATCAGGCAATCTAGATCTACGAGTAGGTAACTGAAGTCAAAGAGCAAAATATTATAATTTTTTAGATGCTAGCTTTACCACACAGTTACAACGGCGTAGGCGTGATTCCTGTGGGAATGTTGGAATAAAAAGTACGCTATGTCCTTTCCCAAGGTCTATATCTGTACCAAAATTCTTAAAAATTGGTGCATCAACTTAGGCGGGAAAGCGTAAAAGATATAAGACAGTTATTCATCCGCCAAGCAGTAATGTGCAAACATTACTGTGTTCCGGTCTGAAGGGCAATGTTACCAGCGAAATTACTGGGCATGATAAGATTCAACAACTAATATCTCAGGGTGACAGGCGCAGTGCAGTGCCGCGTAGAATTATGAAATTTATAACACTGGGTGGCACTATGTCTGTTATGGGCAATCATGATGCTTACCATCAGGCACCTGATTTGCTCGTCTTGTCATTCACTATCATATAAAAAAAAATTATAAAAACTATAGATACTCGTATGTACTCGTAGGTAAGCATATAGAAGCAGTTTTACATAAAATTTTAATTCCTACACAAAAAATACTTCCTACAAGCTGTTGTGGGTTTCCGCGATTGGCACACATCAAACGACGCGTGTATTTTTAATTATTTTTCATGCACATTTTCTTAGTCGAATCTAATTTCAAATTAATCAAGATTATGCAAGAAACCGAACGATCATTATTATTATTGTACGTATTATGTAACTTGACATAGTTTAAACAGCTGAATACCTAACATACATAATATGCCAAACATATCTTCATGTGCTATGAATTCAGACTACATGTTTTTAAATAAGTAAATTATTGTTATAATTTAAGACAGTATCGTTTTGTATGTACATTACACAAATTATTTGTATTATGTTTTCATTTTATTTATATATAATTTTGATGTGTAACTGATTTTTTTTCAATCAAAGTATAAGGTACTTAATATTACTTGAACTAGAATCCAGCATACAACTGTAGATTTATATTATATTACATTAAAATAATATGGTTTAGCGTTAACTGTAAATATGCTATTTATATATTGCTACATATATGTACACTGTCGAGTGGGGGGGGGGGGGGGGGCACTGGTGACTGTTTGTAACTAAACCTACAACAGTCACCAAAAAATAACAATAACTCTTTATTAATATTTGTATTTTTTTAATATTAATCTAATGCATGCGTTCTTCATTCTTAAATATTGTGACAATTGGAAGAGTCATACCAACAATCTGTGTAACAGAGTCATCATCATCATCATCTCAGCCACAGGACGTCCACTGCTGAACATAGGCCTCCCCCATAGATTTTCATTCAGTCCGGTCGCAAGCGGCCCGCCTCCATCGTGTTCCTGCCGCCTTTATCAGATCGTCCGTCCACCTTGTGGGTGGACGTCCTACGCTGCGCTTGCCGGTTCGTGGTCTCCATTCGAGAACTTTGCAGCCCCATCGGCCATCAGTTCTACGTGCTATGTGCCCTGCCCATTGCCACTTCAACTTACTAATCCGCTGGGCTATGTCGATAACTTTCGTTCGTCTACGGATCTCCTCATTTCTGATTCGATCTCGCAGAGAAATTCCGAGCATAGCTCTCCATAGCTCGTTGCGCTATTTTGAGCCTGCTGATAAGGCCCACAGTCAGAGACCACGTTTCTGACTGTGGGCCTGACGTGTAACAGAGTGAATCAATTTATATATGCACTAAGTCAGGTGAAGAAGACGACAGATAGGAAAACTGCAATAACGTGTTATCATACATATATAGAATCTTTACTGCGTTATGGTATAATAATATGGGGCAACGGCACCAAGAAAAATAGTCTTTATTGCGCAAAAAAAATGTGTCAGAACAATATGCGGGATCCCATCTGATCAGTCGTGTAGACCTCTATTTAAAAGTCTTGGTTTACTACCATTACCATCTCTTTATATTTATGAAATAATGTAACTTTGTAAAACAACATAAGGATCTTTTTGTTACTGTAGAGCAAACAAGTTCTAGACTTCAGAGAAATCCGGAGACGCTCGTATTAAAGGAACAGTCGAGATCAGCTAAATTTAGTAATAGTAGTTTGACGATGTGTGTACAAATATTTAACAAAATACCAAATGATTTGAAGTTGTTGAATTACAATTCATTTCAAAAGAAACTGTATTATATGTATTATATGTATGTATATAAAGCAAATAAATGATTAAAAAAAAAAAATAAAAAAAAAAAAAATGTAACACTATGAAATAAGGACTAATATTAATAATTTGAATTTATACTCTAACAGAACGGGTTACCCCAATTAGACTGCTCGAGTGTAGGTATGCAATGTGGATGATCTTAAATAAACTAATTATATTACTTTACTGAAACAAATAACGTTTAGATACGTTATAATTACAAATATATCAATCCAAGATTAAATTACATTTTCTAAAAATAGCGAATGCATAAAGTGGCACGCCATTCCTGAAAAAAAAAAACATAATTTCCATAACATTTCACAAAAAAGGTTTAACTCAAGCACGATTTCGTGACTGGTGGAAACTGGGACATAGAATAAAATTAGCAGAGTGGCATGTTAGCTGCAATTAATTTGCTGAGACGTCGCGTGTGAGCAAAGGCATAGAGGGAGGCGCAGGGTGGTAATGCCAAAGGGAAGGCATTTAGGTTAACGAGTTGCATTGGGCCTTCTTGGCGGTATGTTGGCAATTTTTAGACATGTTTTGGTAATTTTATGAGTACGCTAAAATATTAAAAAGTATTGTAGATTAGTCATAACGCAAAAATTGTCGGTAAGATTTTTACAAAGCTATCTTTGTAGCCACATTTTAAAAAGTATGAAATTAATATAAGTACCTACTGAATCTTCTTTGATAAAAGCCATATTTTAAGCACTGCCTCGGTGGCGTAGAGGGCGCATGCTCGACTGCCAATCAAGAGGTTCCGGGTTCGATCCCCAGGTCAGGCAGTGTTAAATATTGGATTTTTATATTAGGAATTATCTCAATAATTGCCTGGAGTCTGGAACTGTGCCCGGTAGATGGCAATAGGCTCGCCCCCTATTACATGGGACCAATAACATACAGGCGAAATGTGGGTGTATGTACTATGGGACTGAGTCCTGGGTATACCTCTGCCTACCCCTTCGGAAAAAAGGCGTGAATTTATGTTATGTTGTTGTTTTAAGCAAGAAGGAATGGCGCAAAAACTTTGATCACATTTAAATACCATCGATGTGCTATATATAGGTAAATAACTCAACCTTGTTGTGACCAAACATTGTTAAATTATAATTAACATACTTTTTGCGCCTTTTTTTGTTTGTTTAGTAAGACGAAGCGTGTTAAATGTGTGTACCAGCACAAACCATAAGGTTCGGTGCAAACGGGCCACCGACCATAGCCACCGGTGGCCAGCGACAAGCAGTTCACACACATTTTCACACATTTTGTTGAAACTCGCCGCAGACGGTTGACGCGGCCACACCGTTCTTCGGGTGGCGACGTCTGTGGCTGTAGCGTGTGGCCCGTGTGCACCCACCCTAGGGTTTATTGGTGCAACAAGTGTGTAGGTACGTACTAATATTTTTTGGATTAAATAAACAAAAAAAATACAAAAAAAATTATAGCCCAGCAAATATAAGAAGTACCCTCCTAGAAAAAGAATATTCAGTTTTTAGTTCCGATTTTTAATAAAACTAAACTTAACTAAATATTCTTGTTCTAGGAGTTTACAATGGAGTTCCGAAAAGTAACGCCAAATTCAATCAATTATAAGAAGTACCGTTTGACGTCTCATCTTTTCAAGCTTTGAGAGGGAAGAAATAACTTTGTATAGGCGTAACTCACACAATTTCAATAAACTTCTCCGTAAAACCATGGAATTATGATTTTTATCACAACATGTTCAATTCTTAATCACTAAATATACTTAAAGTCAAATCCTTCAAACAAGGCAAAATTAAATCTGTCAAACGATACTTCTTAGATTTGATGGGCTGTAGCGATAGATAAGCAAATTTAAAAAAAATCAGACTACAGACTTATTCTAAAAAATTCCGGAAAGCGATTCAACGTCATTGCACATAACCAATACCATAACCAATACTGTAGTGACCCATGACTAACGTGACCAGACGTCCCGTTTTGAACGAGACCGTCCCTATTTTCGATTATCTGTCCCGGTGTCCCCAAAAACAACACCGGCCTCCTTATTACGGACGCAACAGAAGTGTGGAAATCATTTAAATTGCTAAATGTCTGCTGTCAAACATCATTTTTTGTATACCTACCTTTTGACAGCACTTTCCACACTTCTGCTGCGTCCGTAATAAGGGAGCTGGACGCATTGTCCGATTTTTCGAAAACACGCGAAAATTAAAAAGAAAGCAATTCAACGTCATTGGAAGTCACTAAGGAGTTTCGGGAGTGAGTGTGCCTTATGCCTTGGAAAGGGCTCATAGGTCATGACCCACTGGACCAAAATGACCAGCTAATATTTCAAAGCCGAATGTGTTATACATTTTTCATGACAGTACACCTAGTAGGTATATTAAAAAAATAAATTTCGTATTTTTAAAACGAATAAAACCTGTTGTTATTTTTAATGTCTTAAACAAAGAGTGACCTTCTCAAGATGTGCAAATTATTTTTTTGTTAATAATAATACACGATATAATAAAAACATGACTTAATAACATGCCATCAGGCCAACATCACCCGTACAAAATAACCTGCATGACTACATCAAATGATGATTTTTAAATAATTTGGACTATAATAAGAACGATTATAGCTTTCAATGTCACTCTAGAAAAAATGTCAACCATAACATGGAAGTATATTATGTTAATGTCTGGCAAATGCTTATACCGTGCGAGGCCATATTCCAGTGTTATTAGAGGAAAAACGTAACGCTGGGTAAAAAAAATGACACTTATCTATAATTCCCATTATTTCCACCACAATCAATAATAGTAGATTGTTACACAAGGGGATAAATATACTCATTGTATACGAGATAGTATTACTGTCGAGCTTCAGGGAGGGATTAAATAGAAACAGAAATAAAATGGGTTTTACCGCCGTGTGATATGCGATATTTTTCACGACGATTGTGAGAAAATAAAAAAACATTTTGACTAATATCATTTACGTGCGTCATCAGAAAAATATTTTTTTTTTTTATATGAATCTAAACAGGCGTTTTATAATAATAATAATTTTTTTATAATATTTTTTAATTTTAATTTTGTAAATACCTATACACTTGATTTGAACATACCCACGTTTTAGTTTTCGGAAAAAACGGACGACGGCAGCGAGTTCCATTGCTGGAAATTTTTTTCTATTCCATTTTCCATATAATCTCTTTGGTGACAAACAAAAAATAAAATTTACTTCATCCCCTAGGGGTTGAAAACTTATATTAGTCCCGCTCTGGTACGTAACAATGACGGACTTTTTGAACAAGAGAAGTGAAAATAAAAATTTCTATAGTACGAGATTCATTATCTTGCATTTTTAAATTAAATTTTAAATGCGTGTAGCCGTCATCGCACACACGTAAGATTAACCTGCCCCGGTAGCAACAGTGACCAGGGAAATAGAAGTCCCAGGTTAGAACAAGACAGTAGATAAGAATTGTTCGAGCGCAAGTGAGAAAAGACGGGGAAAACTAGTTATCCCCGTGCCATGCTAGGCGGGCATGAAATTTTTTTTTTTCTTAAGGAGCTGGAACAATTTATTAATCTTCTATATTTTACCTACTAGTATATCCAAACTGAACCTAATCTTTGCTCTTTGCTAAGGTCAAATTAATACGCGCTAAATCTATACTATTATATAAAGAGAGAAAGTGATTCACTGACTGACTGACTGACTCATCAACCCAGAGCCAAAACTACTGGACCGATTATGATGAAATTTGGACTATAGATTATTTTTACAGTCTAGACAAGTAATAAAAAAGGATTTTTCTAAATTTTACCCCTAAGTGTATTAAATAGGGGTTGAAAGTTTGTATAGAGTAGACTTCATTTTTCAGCCGATTAATTTCAAATTTTGTAGAAACATTCTAAAATGAAAATAATAAAACACGTGTTTCAGCGTCAAAGCGTTCAAAAATTTTAGAACTTATCTGGAAAAATTAAGTTTAAAAGTTTATTATAAATATTTTAGTTCCAAAAATGCTCATTAGATGGCGCTACAGGAAAAATTAGAACGCGCTGACAATATTTTCTTGCAAGACGTAAATTAATAGGTACCCTAATGCAACATTTTATATTCCTACATTGCATAATACGCATAATAGATAACGTTTTGCAAATAATTTAAACGCGGTATTGATTTCGCTTTTCTTTATCATAGCCCCTTTAAATTGGGCTGCAACGACATCGAATTATCGATGCTCTTAGATGCTTTCAGTGTTTCTTTAATCCGTATGCTGTATTCGTTTCCAGATTATTAATATAATATACACTTATAGTGACTTAGTTTTATACCTACTTCTGCTACCCGTGCGAAGCCGGGGCGGACCACTAGTAGTAAATAAATGTTGACAATTCTACTTTTTTTAAATATTAATTCGTAGCTCTGCATAATACGTGTTGTGCCTGTTTATTAATTTACAAGCTTTAGCCACAGAACTGATAATAATACTAATTTAGCTGCCTTTTGAGTCATAACATTTTTAAAGTGTTTTAAACAATGGAAATTGCCTCGGTGGCGTAGAGGGCGCATGCTCGACTGCCAATCAAGAGGTCCCGGGTTCTATCCCCAGGTCAGGCAGTGTTAAATATTGGATTTTTCCATTAGGAATTATCTCAATAACTGCCTGGAGTCTGGAACTGTGCCCGGTAGATGGCAATAGGCTCGCCCCCTATTACATGGGACCAATAACATACTGGCGAAATGTGGGTATCTACTATGGAACTGAGTCCTGGGTACACCTCTGCCTACCCCTTCGGGAAAAAGGCGTGAATGTATGTTATGTTATGTTATGAAATTGCCGTCAGCCGTAGGGCATTCACTGCTGAACATTTTCATCTAGTCCGGTTGTAAGCGGCTTGCATTCAACGTGTTTCTGCAACCGTTCTGTACTCATTGTTGTATCGTTAAATATTTATTAGCACCCTAAACAAACAGTAAAACAATGCCCCATTGATCTCATGCACAAAATACTGACAAGTTTGTTTGTAAACCTATATCAGTTTATTTCTTATGTTTATAAACAGGTTTCCTTTAATTATGTCATAATAATATTCATCTTCAGGTCGCAAATATATGCTATGCATAGGTTGATCACTACTACGAGTGTATTTGCAACTTTGCGTCTTAGGGCTAGATTCGCCTACTGTTGCAAAGTAATTATTAAATTCATTTGCCACTTTTGTAGGCGACTCTATTGTTCTTTTATCTATGTTTAATTTTATATTTTTACATTTTTTGTCGCAGTTTTATCTAAATAATGAATCTTATATCTTATATGTGTTTTAAAAGGTTTAGTAATACGTTAGGGGTGGATCTACCTTTGAATATAACAACTTTGTAAGAAAATAAATGCAGCATTCGCTAAAAGGAATCTATTACAAAATCATCCCCGGTCAGGTCAAATATTTGTGTGCATGATCATGTCTGTTTGATCTGTGTCTGGGTGTTATAAGTGTATATAAGTATGTATATCAGTCATCTGGTTACCATAGTACAGGCTTCTCTGCAAACATTAGTGTTTCGGTGTGAAGGGCAATGTTACCAGCGAAATTACTGGGCATGATGAGATTCATCAACTCATATCTCAGAGTGACAGGCGCAGTGCAGTGCCGCGCAGAATTTTGAATTTTAAAACACTGGGTGGCACTGTCTGATATGGGCAATCATGATGCTTATCATCAGGCACCCGATTTGCTCGTCTTGTCACTCACAATCATAAAAAAACATATCCGCATTGAGTATATAAAATATATAGGAAAATACGTCTTAGTCTTTAAAAATATAATTAAATTATTATTTATTTAATTCTATAACAATTATTAATATTATCCTGTGAAAGTCGGCCAGAAACTAAAATAAAAATTGAAACTGATCTGATAACTGAGATCGTCACCCTGAGAGAGTTGATAATAGACTCGTATGCCTCATCATAATATTTTTGTTTGAAGATGTTATTAAACCTTGAATCGAAGATGAGACTTGTCCGTATATTTTATCACGACGCGACGTGATCTATTGTTCTATTATACCTATTTAACGCTAGGGTTGTCCACTCATCATTTTAAACCTAAACTTGGTCACAGAATACTAAAGGGACAGAATCATTTAAATAAATTGCGACTCTAGTTCCGACGCAATAAAGTGCAATTCAGGTCGCACAGCGCCTAACTAATTATCGTTCTATTAAGATACAAGCTGCTTCTCTTTCTATCGCGTATCTCTCTATTTGTTCTCTCTGACTAACCCATAGAAATTGTACCGTCAAGACGGACGCCCCGGCTACATGTAGCTTCAGCGGAGTGTCTCAAGCCTAACTTGGTGTTAGTAACTTGTACATAGAACAATAAATGAGGCCTCCGAATCCATTTTGACCTTTAAGGCACATCCCTAAAATCGGCTACCAATCTTTTTATCTACCCCGACCGAAGGAATGGGTGTTATAAGAAATAAATTATAAATATGTCAAAGACAGAAAGATCACAGATGATGTCAAAATGTTATTAATGTCAAAGCTTCTCTTTCTTTCTTTTTTACCATCTGTCATCTCTGCACTCACTCTCCTTTCTAATCCCATTTCAAGCACAGGCTCAGTCGGTAGTAACACTGCTTTCTGTGCCGCAGGCCCCTGGTTTGATCCCCGGCCAGGTCAAACATTTGTGTGCATGAACATGTCTGTTTGATCTGTGTCTGGGTGATATAAACTTATAAAAAAATAAGTATGTATATCAGCCCTCTGGCTACCATGGTACAGGCTTGTAGCCTAGTTTGGGACCAGATGACCGTGTGTGGAAATCGTCCTATATTATTATTATTATAATGTAACACTTTTAAATAAATTAAATAATAAACCCTACGTTGAACATAATTGTGTAGATATAATAACATTGATGAAGGTACCTTCTGCCGCAATGCAATTAAGTTGTAAAACGGTTGGTTTCCTTGCTAATTAATATAATTAAAGCTTATTACTAGGTATAATTTGACGTAACTCAATAACATCGAATTAAGATTTTTTACTTAATTTTCAAGAACCTACTGACGTTTTGATCTACAATCGAAGCACTTAGAAGTATCTGTTCATTTCAATTTGAACAAAAAACCTGTCACACAAATTACAAATTATTATAGGTAACATATTTTTAGGAATATATAATAATTACGCGTGCTTTTTAATCCGCCATTTATTTTGCAGAGATAATTAACCATAGATATATATAAAAACTGGAGTTGACATTACATAAAACCATAGATGTCTTATAACATATTCTATCCTAATCCTAATCCTAATTCCTAATATATATATATATACTATTATAAAGGCGAAAGTTTGTAAGTATGGATGTATGTATGGATGTTTGTTACTCTTTCACGCCAAAACTACTGAACCGATTGGGCTGAAATTTGGTACGTAAGTAGCTTAGACCCTGGAATAACACATAGGGTACTTTTTATCCCGATATTCCCACGGTAACGAAGACTACGCGGGTGAAACCGCGGGTCACAGCTAGTCCTAATCCTAATACTATACTATTATAAAGGCGAAAGTTTGTAAGTATGGATGTATGTATGGATGTTTGTTACTCTTTCACGCCAAAACTACTGAACCGATTGGGCTGAAATTTGGTACGTAAGTAGCTTAGACCCTGGAATAACACATAGGGTACTTTTTATCCCGATATTCCCACGGGAACGAAGACTACGCGGGTGAAACCGCGGGTCACAGCTAGTATTCAATAATAATCATTAGATTTATCTTTGAGGTCGTCAGTCGTCGCATAAGTAGGCAAGTAATTAAAGATACCACTTTGTATGGAAAAACCAATTCATAAGCCGAGTTAGGTATAATAATTTTATGTACCTCCTAAAAATAAAATAAATACTTCAATATAATCGAAAATGACGCTATCAAGCTCTTGTTTACATTATCAATTTTAATGTACCTAATACCTCCTCATTTCTACAATAATCTCTATTGAAAGGAAAGTAAGTTGTACTCGGTTACATAAAAAGTAAACACACATAATAGACAGCTTTGTTTCCACTGCAATTTTTTTGTCCTTACACTTACTTGACCGGTACCATGTTATACAATCTAATGAAAACAATATTAATAAAAACTTACCTCGATAGACAACCTTTTTGGCACAATCCAGGCACAAAAAAAAACAAAACACAGAATGTACGTTTCAAATTCGTATTAGAACACTCGCGAGGGAGAAATTTCGACACGGGTCTCGACCGGTCCGCGCCGCAAGGCTGACGCTCGTCGACTGACTACCAAGACTGAGCCCAAAGAACAGACAACAGAGGATTCTCCTATAACTCGGTGCGTTATTAAAACAATGAATCGTTTGTTTATCTCTCATTAACACGAAGGTTCGAGCTTACCTTTGCATTAAATGCTTCTATTTGATATATTTCAGAGCGCTATTAACATAGAATTAGGTTGGTTTTAAGTGCTTTGGGTTATGTTTTGCGTGGGTGGGTATAATAAAAATTAAAGGCTCATAGGGCGTGCTTTGGAGAAATAGTTAATTAAAACACTAAACACACGAATAAATCATTTAACGAGATTAATTACAATATAAAACTTTAAAATTAAAATAGTATTAACAGCCTTATCGGTAAAAGAAATCTCTTCCAAACCAAGAGCAAGATTGAAAGGGTACGAAGTGGATCCAGAATGGGTGCACAAATGTTGCAAAACAGGAGTTCTACGGCTACGGGCTATACGTAGGCACGCTACGCGGCAAAAATAATGCTACGCGGCTGCGCAAGTATGCTACGCGACATTTGCACTTTATTACCCTGAATTTTAAGGTCAAAATGATAGGTGATAATTAATAATTTCGGTGGGTATGTGATAACATTTAGCATCCTTATGTGTTTTACCATACCGTTACGTTTTCTAGTATAAGTTTAAACGTGTGTTCATGGCCAATTTTATTTTTCTTATAATATAAAATAACATCAGGGTTTTACCCCTGAAGGGGAACCTATTGCCATTTGCCATCAACCGGGCACAAATAAAAGTACTTAGCAATTGAGTATTTGAAAAAAAAAGAAATGTCATATTTATCAAGTTATTTTGTAAGTTTAATGAAAATTATGTATTATCCGATTCAAAACTCACTTTAAAAAACTTTTTTTTATTAATTACAACCAATTCGAATTGATACAATTCTAATAGGAGTCACTTCACTTGTTCACGAACGCGCTACGAGTGGTCGCCATGATTGTGACGTCATTATGTTATAGTTATGTATGGTACTTTATAACATTTTGACGTCACTACAGGTCACGAGCTCGTTCGGGTACTATCGGCGTGTCCTTCGGTACTGGATTAAAAATGATTTTTTAATTTGATATAACTTTGTAATTATAGCGAATAAAAGAAAACTAAAAATAGTTTTGGTACGAATCTTATATTATATGATCTATCCATTTATGCCAAAAGAAAATAAAATTCAGATACTCAATTATATATTATTGTTTATTGTTAGCTCGCTATGATAATTATTATTATTATATTTAAATATTATAATGTTGATGATAATATTTTATCGATCCATATACTAATATTATAAATGCGATAGTGTGTCTGTCTGTCTATTACCACTTCACACTTAAACCGCTGAACAGATTTAGGTGAAATTTGGTATAGAGATAGTTTGAGTCCCGGGAAAGGATATAGGATAGTTTTTATGCCAGAAATTATCTTTTAAGGGGATGAAAGGGGAGGGTGGAAATTTGTATCGGGAAATTAATCTATGATAATTACATTACCTAAATTAATGTAAAGTACAGTAACATTAACGCCTTTTTTTTCCGAAGGGGTAGGCAGAAGGGGTAGTCCTGGGTACACCAGGACTCAGTCTCATAGTAGTTACACCCACATTTCGCCAGTATGTTATTGGTCCCATGTAATAGAGGCGAGCCTATTGCCATCTACCGGGCACAGTTCCAGACTCCAGGCAGTTATTGAGATAATTCCTAATGGAAAAATTCAATATTCAACACTTTGCCTGACCTGGGGATCAACCCTGGACCTCTTGATTGGCAGTCGAGCATGCGCCCTCTACGCCACCGAGGCAGTTCTAAATAATATTAATATAATATAATAAATAAATAGGGTACTTTTTATATCAATATTCTCACGGGAACGAAATCTACGCGGATGAAACCGTGGGGCACAGCTAGCAATTTAAATTTTACATAAAATATTTTTTTTAAAGTGGCTTCAAAAATTTAATAATTACTGTTAACAATAATGCATCGATCAAAACGTTCCAACCACGTTATAAGTAGTCTATACGGACTCCATATAATAAGTAAGTCAAAAAACCATTGATCAAAAACCTTACCAGAAAAATTACAATCGAAAAACTACACAAAAGAAAACCGACAAATCAAAGAAATGGCAATAAAGCACGCATTACACATGGGATTCCTTCGGAAGGCCATACGTAATACAGTAATTGCCAAGAACAGTAAGTAGTTATTACGTGTCTGCTCCAATTTCCTTCCGATATGGCAATGAATCCGTAAGTGAAATCGATTTTCGTTACGGTGGTCGAACAACGGTACGAAATCTTGGTGTTGCTTATACTGCTACTCTACCAGTAGTCCATACTTAGTGCTTAGTTTTAACAAAACCTAGAAAACTTTTAACGAAAGAAGAACACATTTATAGATCGTTAATAAGACACCTATTAGGAATTTGATACAATCCCGTAAAAATTACCAAACCGATGTTTCGAAGGAAACACGAGTATTCTCTTAATTGTCTTGTCAATAATATAATGAACGCATTATAGTGGTAGGCCTCTTTTGCAGGGGGCCGCCTGGGGAAGTACCACACCTTTGCGAGTTATTCATCCGCCAAGCAGTAATGTGTAAACATTACTGTGTTCCGGTCTGAAGGTCAATGTTACCAGCGAAATTACTGGGCTTGACGAGTTTTAACAACTAATATCTCAGCGTGACAGGCGCAGTGCAGTGTCGCGCAGAATTTTGAATTTTAAAACACTGGGTGGCACTGTGTCTGATATGGGCAATCATGATGCTTAATCAGGCACCTGATTTGCTCGTCTTGTCACTTACTATCATAAAAAAAATCGAAAAACTATGCAACCAATAAGTATTTATTTACGTAACTAAACACATAAATAGCCTTATACAGTCTCGTAAAATAAATAAACTGCCAAAAACTTGCTTCTACAATACAAAAAACAACCTTTTTAAATCCCTTATCCTTTTCTCACCTCACTTCAATGTTCGAGTAGGGGACATGTGGCAGGCCTAAGGTTGTCATGGGAACTACAGGCACACACACTCCAAGGGACGGCTATTTGATTGTGTGATATAAAATAAGAAACATGTATAGGTAAGAAGATCGTAGCAAGTGGAGGAAAATAGTTAGCTTTCAGACGAACGTCGGCGAGCTTTCAGACGAGCGACGCCGACGTGTGTATTCTACTGTACTTTTTCATAAAAATTAGCCCCCGACTACAGTGCCGCGTTAGCGGAGCCGACGTTCGTCTGAAAGCACGCCGATGTTGGTCTGAAAGCTCGCCGACGTTCATCTGAAAGCTCGCATAATATAGGCTCTACCTACCCCATCGAGAACAAGGCGTGACTGTATGTATGTAGTATTTGTATGAGAAATCTGTAGATATAATCAAATCCTATAACTTATTTGTTGGATTGGGTCTGATTCTGATTCTTGATAAGATATAGGTATAGAATAATATTCTTAATTTATAATAAATACGAATGAAGTTAGAAAATAACAAACATAAATTTAAATACTTATTATGTTATGACAAAGAACTCCTAATATATTAAATATTTAAAATGTGTTCAAATCGCGAAAGTTTACAAAACTATGAAACTTACAACTACACCTAAAAAAAAGGCGGGCAGTCTTCTAAAACAAAATGTGAAGCACCATAGCATAAGCTGGCTCGCTAATACAAACATGACGGCACGCACCCATGTTCACACATGAAGCTAGAAAAATAAGTGTGAATGTGTCCTTGTGTGCAAGCAGTCAGGGGTCAGTACAAAAATCCTATACGACCACTCAAGGTAGACCTTACTATGGTGCTTCACTTATTATTTTAGTACTCCATCCGCCTTTTTTTCTATGTTTATCATCACTATCATCATTATCATCATCTCAGCCATAGGATGTCCACTGGTGAACATAGGCCTCCCCCATAGATTACCATCCTGTCCACGGTCATATAAACTTATAATACCAAATAATTTCATAAAAATTACATAAAGCGGATAAAGACCTTGCTGCTATAGAAATAAGGACGCGCTAAGATCTTCATTTAGCACTTCTGTGACCTCTACTAAAGTTCACCAGTCAGGAACAATAAGAACGAATGCAAATATCATGATTTTATATTAACTTTTAAGCTAAATTAAGGTTATGATATCCGATAATAGAGAATATTGATGTTCAAGGTTGTTTTTTACCGGACTTTTGCAAGGCTGAAAAGGAAGGGTTATATATTAACAGTAAACACAACTATACCTACTGCTACAGTACTAACTGTGCTCTTCTCTTCATCTTCTTGTCCTTATCCTTGTTGGCTCAGGTGGTAGTAACTCTGGTTTCTGTGCCGCAGGCCTCGGGTTCGATCCCCGGCCAGGTCAAACATTTGTGTGCATAAACATGTTTGTCTGATCTGTGGGATTTTTTTTCATAAGTGACAAGACGAGCAACTCAGGTGGTAAGCATCATGATTGCCCATATCAGACACAGTGCCACCCAGTGTTTTAAAGTTCAAAATTTTGCGCGGCACTGCACTGCGTCTGTCACCCTGAGATATGAGTTGTTGAATCTCGTCATGCCCAGTAATTCCGCTGGTAACATTGTCCTTCAGACCGGAACACAGTAATGTTTGCACATTACTGCTTGGCGGATGAATAACTGGCAAAGGTGTTGTACTTCCCCAGACGGCCCCCTGCATAAGAGGTCTACAACTAATATCTCATATTGTTATCTTTTTCATCTTCTTATCGAGTAAATCTGTGACCAATCGTAGTATTTAATTTTTTAGGTCATCCGAAGGCCTAAATATTATGGCCTAAGGTATATTTTGGCCGTGTGGTCCCCGGCTCTATAATAGGTTTCTTATCCCGTGGGAGCTGTGAGATCCAGCAGAGGAACATATTCGGCGAGTGGCCAGCAGCGCTTTCCGTTTACGTTCCGTATTCTAACTAATTACTGCGATCACTAAGCCGCCTCCCAAGCGTCAAAATCCCTCGACATGAATAGTTTCTATGGGGGAGGCCTGTGTTTAGCAGTGGACGTCTTCGTATAATTTTTTTTTTATGATAATGCACGTGACAAGACGACCAAATCAGGTGCCTGATGGTAAGGATCATGATTGCCCATATCAGACTCAGTGCCACCCAGTGTTTGACGGCTATTGCCAGTTATCTTCACCAAATACAACTACGAGTAAATAACCTTATTACACATAGAAACTACAATAAATATATAGGATTTATATTAATATTATTAATCCTACTAGTATAATAAGTGTCAAATCTCAGTACTAGATATAAAAAGTTACCTAAATGCTAGCGTATTCAAGTTTTTTTTTTATTAAATTTAAAAAAAAAATTTTTTTTTTTATTGACCTTTATGATTACATGCCTTTAGGTACTTACAAATTATGTGTATGTAAACAAATATAACAAGGTAGGTAGGTAGGACCGTTGGTATCTGTAATAGTATTTAAACTGAGCTACAGACACTCGAGTATTCTAACTCGAGTCCAGCATCAAGCGCTGTTTTTTTGTGTTCCGTTTGATCCGTTTTCACGCTAAAACTACTGAACCAATTCAGCTGAAATTTGGTATGTGGATAGCTTAGACCCTGGAATAACACACAGGGTACTTTTTATCCCGATATTCCCACGGGAACGAAGACTACGCGGGTGAAACCGCGGGGCACAGCTAGTACTTACATAAAAAATACTAACGGCAGAGATGACATCTACTTAGTATTCAATGAGGCAGGTAACATTGTCTAAGCCATATTTGGGACAGATATGATACAAATCTAGAGGACGAGGCATGCGTGAGGAATTTACGATCTCTTTTATAAATACTCCAATGTAAAAGGTAAAAAGTTACAAATAAGTCATCAATAAATTGATGACTTATTTGTAACTTTTTACCATCCTAATATATATACTATTATAAAGGCGAAAGTTTGTAAGTATGGATGTATGTATGGATGTTTGTTACTCTTTCACGCCAAAACTACTGAACCGATTGGGCTGAAATTTGGTACGTAAGTAGCTTAGACCCTGGAATAACACATAGGGTACTTTTTATCCCGATATTCCCACGGGAACGAAGACTACGCGGGTGAAACCGCGGGTCACAGCTAGTTTAAGTATAATCCTACTAGCTGTGACCCGCGGTTTCACCCGCGTAGTCTTCGTTCCCGTGGGAATATCGGGATAAAAAGTACCCTATGTGTTATTCCAGGGTCTAAGCTACTTACGTACCAAATTTCAGCCCAATCGGTTCAGTAGTTTTGGCGTGAAAGAGTAACAAACATCCATACATACATCCATACTTACAAACTTTCGCCTTTATAATAGTATATTAGGATTAGGATAGGATAGGATTAGGAAGGATTAGGATATACCACTACATACTATATAATACTGTTTACTTTAATTTTTAAGATTTATTGTTTTTGTGGTGTACCAATAAAGTGTTTATCTATCTATCCTACTAATCATAATAGTATATTACTTGTAGTTTTATTTTACCTCTTATTTTTTTTATGTAGTTGCCTTATTGTATCATCATCATCATCTCAGCCATAGGACGGCCACAACTGAACATAGACTTCCCCCTTGGACTTCCATCTAGTCCGGTTGTAAGCCCCCTGCATCCAGCGTGGTCCTGCTGTCTATCAGATCGTCTACCCACGTGAACGTCCTACGCTACGCTTGCCTCGGAGGCATAGTGGGCAAGTTCGACTGCCGATCATGAGGTCCCGGGTTAGATCCCCAGGTCAGGGAAAGTGTTATTGGATTTTTTTATTAGAAATTATCTAAATGACAGCCTGGAGCCTAGAACTATAACCGGTACATGGCTATATAGGCTCGCCCCCTCTTACATGGGATCATTAACCTACTGGCGAAATGTGGGTGTACTTAGTTTTGTACCATAATGGCAGAAGCCTATACCCTTTGGAAAAAGGCGTGATGTTATGTAATAGTAAATAAGCCACTATCAACTTTTGCTACAACGTCCTATGAATATCAAAATGGAAACTCTTAAGGAGCGTTCACATTATAATGCATATTCTAATGTGAGTTTAAAAGCAAGACATTAAACGTTCAGTGCGTGTGCATGTTACGTAACATTAACCTAAATGCAATCCGCGAGTGTTTACGGTAGCACGCTAAGGTTACAGGAACGCTGCTTGATTAGGGTGCGACGACAACCAAAATCATATATTTTTAGTTTTGTTAGTTAGTTAGTGTGAAGCAGTTTGTTAGTTACTTCTTGCCGGAAGTCGTAGCAAGTCCACTGCTGAACATAGGCCTCCTTCATAAAGAGGGGGTTTGCCGATACTCTCCAGGCTCGGCAGGCGGGTTCGCGAGAGCAGTTTGGTGAACTTTACGCAGAGGGCGTTAGTTAGTTTGTTTTTCATAAAATGCCTAGGCAAAATTTATAGAAAATTACGTAACAAATATAACATAACAAACAATCACGCCTTTTTCCCGAAGAGGTAGGCGGAGGTGTACCCAGGACACAGTCCAATAGTAGGTACGCCCACATTTCGCAAGTATGTTATAGGTCCCATGTAATAAGGGGCGAGCCTATTGCCGTCTTCCAGACACAGTTCCAGACTCCAAGCAGTTATTGAGACAATTCCTAATGGAAAAAATCAATATATTTTATACACTGCCTGACCTAGTGTATCGTTTTTGACGTTTCATCTTTTTTTTAAGAATTTTCAAGTCAAAATAACTTTGCATAGGCGTAACTCACGAAATTTCAGTAAATCCGTACTGTTAAGAGCATCAATTAAATTTGAAAAGTATACGGATTTGTATACTTTTCAAATGTAATTATTGTTATTCGCAATAATATTCCCAAACATAGTAGCCCTCTTATTATCGCCGATTAATTTTTAATATGATTTTAATAAAGTGGGGTAATACTTCTTTTTGGCGTGACACGTTCCAATTTTAGTGGAACTCCAAAACTTACTTAATTATAAAATGCTACTCTAGCATTATTAGTCCTAGCGTTGTGCTGAATTACAAATTAATTGAATAAATAATATATAAAACTTCACTTCACTTAGTGAAAAATAATTTAAACTCTTAATATTTGGAAACAATTTCAAATTGTCTCCCCTGAAATTTTTATTATATTAGTATGCTCCTGTCCCCCAACAGAATCAAGAATCGTTTCTTCATTCATCCCTTCACTCACACTCCTTCATCCATGATCTTGCGCTGTCGAGCTTTCGTTGTCTCTTCTGAGTTACAGCAGTCCGACTGCATCTGTAACTAGTGTCAAAAAGTTATTAGTTCACGTCGCGTACATTCAATAGTGGTTTAGTTTCGTGTTTAACTAGATATCACTGTAGAATACGTAAATACACGTTATCAATGTACAGCGAGTACTACACGTCGTACTACAAGCATAATCATTGACATGCTTCATTAGCTTTTACCTTAGTACTCGGATCTATTGGTAAAGTTATTATAACATAAGGGGGCGTCCATAAATTACGTGAGGTGTTTAAGGGGGGGAGGGGGTCGAGTCAAATCTCATCTAATCTTACGTTGGAGAGAGTGGGGGTTTCGGCAAATATCACGCAATTTATTTTCTAATTAAATCAAAAAAAAAAATTATAGTATTTTGGTCTATTTAATCCAGATTATACATGCTTAACATTCAATCATAAGCGTAATCGCTTACTAGTCTTAACTAGTCGTAAATAAAAGCACGAAGCGTTTTTTTTTTTCTTTTTACAATAACAATCCAACCCGTTTACGTAAGAAACCTACATTTTGAAAAATCTCATATGAGATTGGGGGATGGGGGAGGGGGTTGAATGAAATCTCACGACATCTCACCATGCAAAAAATTTAAAAAAGCACCTCACGTAATTTATGGACGCCCCCTAACAACAAATTTTTTTTCACATCACTTCCAAAGCTTCCCATCATTAGCCGGAAGACGTCCACTGCTGAACATAGGCCTCCTCCATAGAACACCGTAACTATATTTTGTCGTAACCACCACGCTTGTTGGCTTGGTGATAGCAGCTGTTGGAATACTTGCTGCCCACTCAGCGACATAATAACATTCCGCAACTATGACCGACAAACCGACAAATAAACGTACTTCATTAATTCATTCATTTCATTCATTCATATAATTTTAGGTATTTTATTAATTTATATAATCAAACCATCTCAATGTGACAACCCTATGTTTACAGCACCCCAGATATTGCCAGCCTCTACCGCAATAAACTCCTCTTAAATAAACACTGCCTCGGTGGCGTAGTGGGCGCATGCTCGACTGCCAATCAAGAGGTCCCGGGTTCGATCCCCAGGTCAGGCATAGTGTTAAATATTGGATTTTTCCATTAGGTACTATCTCAATAGCTGCCTGGAGTCTGGAACTGGGCCCGGTATATGGCAATAGGCTCGCCCCCTATTACATGGGACCAATAACATACTGGCGAAATGTGGGTGTATCTACTATGGGACTGAGTCCTGGGTACACCTCTGC
The DNA here is from genome assembly GCA_947063395.1 of Hemistola chrysoprasaria. Taxonomy (NCBI): domain Eukaryota; kingdom Metazoa; phylum Arthropoda; class Insecta; order Lepidoptera; family Geometridae; genus Hemistola; species Hemistola chrysoprasaria. The sequence continues at coordinate 1,602,596 of OX346724.1, forward strand.
CTACCCTTTCGGGAAAAAGGCGTGAATGTATGTTATGTTATGTAAATAAACACATTGCTAGGGTGTACCTATTTAACATCAGTGTATGGAAGCCGTTACACAGAATATAAACACGTTTGTATGGGGACTGCCTCCGTGGCGTAGAGGGCGCATGCTCGACTGCCAATCAAGAGGTCCCGGGTTCGATCCCCAGGTCAGGCAGTGTTAAATATTGGATTTTTCCATTAGGAATTAGCTCAATAACTGCCTGGAGTCTGGAACTGTGCCCGGTAGATGGCAATAGGCTCGCCCCCTATTACATGGGACCAATAACATACTGGCGAAATGTGGGTGTATCTATTATGGGACTGAGTCCTGGGTACATCTCTGCCTACCCCTTCGGGAAAAAGGCGTGAACGTATGTTATGTTATGTATGGGGAATTCTCCGGTCTTACCGATAGTTTTTCTAAGCACTAAAATTAAAGATTCATCGGTTGACTAATTGAATAAAGATTACCTATCCATAGCCGATACTCTACAAAAAGTCAACACTGAGCTGAGCAAGGACGCCTGGTTTTTTACCGCTGTAATGTTCCGGTTAAATTAATATTTGGGACAAAACATTGAACTGGAACGACTAATTGGATATATAGATTTAATATTTATAAACACTAATTGTGCCCCATGGTTTCACCCACGGAGTCTTCGATCCCGTGGGAATATCGGAATACAAAGACTATCAACATAACGAATTTCAGCCTAATCAGTACAGTAGTTTTGACATGAAAGAGTAATAAAAATCTATCCATCCAATCATCCATCCATCCAAAGTAGGTTTAGTAGAATTGACAATTTTTGAAGTGGTAGACGGGTGGTGACCCTTCTAACATTGCAATTGAAAAACTTGGGATTAAATTTTTTGATATAGATAATATTTTATGTCATTTTATCTCTTGTTATATTCATCTTCATCATCTCAGCTGTTGCAAGTTCACTGCCGGACATAGAGGCCTTATATTTCTCAGCTAGCTATGCCCCGCGGTTTTACCCGCGTAGTCTTCGTTCCCGCGGGAATATCGGGATATAAAGTTTCTTATGTGTTATTCCAGGGTCTAAACTATCTACATACCGAATTTCAGCTCAATCGGTTCAGTAGTTTTAGCGTGAAAACGGAACAAACATACCACACAATAAAAAATGCGCTAGATGGCAATGATGGCGAGTTAGAACACGCTAGCGATTTGTTTACCTGTTTACAAAGGTTATCTTTTTTATATTGTACTGAAATTCGAGATTTGTATAATAATAATAGTAGGATTAAAATGTACGTAATTTCATAATATTTAAACGTGAAAAATAACCCCGTGAAATCAATTATTTTTCTTGTTAAAGTGATTAAAACAATTTAAGCAGATTTTATTTATTTAATTTAATTAAAGCAGGTATCATGATTTTTGAAGCACAAAAAAATCACGAGGATACATGAACTCACGACAAAGTTTCAGATGCGACTGAAATCAATTAATGTAAATGTTGACGACGCGTCGACATTTAGGAGGTCCGATAAATCAAAGCGAGGAAAAAATTTAGAGTTTATAATCAAAAATAAAATGATAGGGACATTCTTTACTTAAACTTTAAAATATCAGGATATAAATACGTATATCAAATAGGTTCACTGTATTCGGAGAAAACAGGGGAATACAAAACATCGATTTAGTCAATTTTCCATAGGATTGTGTCAAACTGCTAAGAGGTCCATACGCTCTCTACGCCACCGAGTAAGTTTGTTTTTTGTAACACGGTGTATAAAATAATAATATGATTTGTAGCTATCTGCAATATTTCAGGGTACTTTATAGTCTGCAGACTAACCCTCTCTTTCAAGTCTCTCTCTCTCGAGTCTTAAGACTTGTTCCTGAACCAAACTGAATGGACCGTGGGCCATTCGACCGTAAACGAAAATTGTTTCCGTTCCAAAGGACCGATGATATTTATAATTACATCAAGAATATATAATTGGTACAATTGCATACAGTAATCATTATATTACTTATATTACATAATATTATTTATTTATTCCTAAAAAAGTAGGTACCTATACTACCTATACCTATGGTATATAACCTTTATCTATTACTTCTAATCGAGACATCGTGTCTACTCAAATATTCAATCACAACACTAAAACGAAAATACATCGATAAATGACTGAATTTTATCATTCGAATAAGAGCTCTATTATTACAGGATCAGAATGTTTATTGTAATGCAGCTAATATGATCGAGGAAGTCGGTGTGAATCACGTTCTTGAATTATTTGATGCCTATAAAAACTACAGGCAGTTGCTCATAGCTCATTGCAAAGTAGGTAGATGGGTTACTAGTTTCGTAATACTTTTTTGATGTTGGTATCATTCCGTTGGCAGGTTTTGCGATTTTACTTTTATCTTCTATCACCACATTTAGAGAGTTTTGGCGGGAAGCCGAAGAGTACAGTTTGGCTCCCGTATCTTTATCAATTATCGGTGCATTTTCGAGTGTTTAACGTGTAATAATGGTGGAATATTACGTGTTGAGTGTTTTCGAAGATTCACAAGTTTCTTGGCAAGAAATGTGATTTTTCGTGTTCACACCAAAATTCTGGCAGCTTCTTGTAAAGACCACCACTTTACTAGAGCTGTGACTTGACTGGGCTTGCCCTGACTCTGAATTGACTAATTGACCATATTAACTTGAAAATTTATAGAACTTGACACTGGCAAATACACTAACATGTGAGTCCATGAATGTCCCGTGTAAGCAGGCTATAAATACAAAACTTGCCACTGGCAATACATTCGTGTGGGTCCATAAAAGAAGAAAAAAAACACATTTAGAGACGATTGTTATTTTTTTTTTTTTTTTTTTTTTTTTCAAATTTAATGAACATTTTGAATGTCTGTGAATGTCTGTTTTTTTTTAAGATATTTATGACTATTAAATAGTATTTCTGGTCATAACAAAACATCAAAGGAAAAAATTATGCTGTTTTAATAAAAATTACACACTTCAAATTTAAAGATCTAGATTACCTAATTATTGTGCACAAAAGACAAAATTATAAGTTGAGAATGAATTACTACTTGTTGAGATGCAGGCGTTAAGGTAACTATTATAATCCACCAACATAAACTCATATGATTGTGATCAAACACCTGATTACCTAGATTACAATTAAATGTAAAGTCTTCTGACGAGGAATCGAGAATCTCTACGCGGTGGCACTGCCAGGTACCGCTGACGTTATCATCTTTTGTTTTTATCTACTCATCCACAACAATATTACTTCTACACTTAAAAAATAAACCCACTACAACAAGCAAGAACAACGCTTATTACCTCAAGCGCAAAACTAAATTTGCTTGCTGCTCTGGTCGACAAACTTAATTCTACAACTGCAAAAATTACTACTGGAGTAAATTCTCAAGTGAGAGGAGATTCAAACCGGCAAATACAACTTTGCTTGCGTAACAGTGGCAAAGATATGAAACGCGTTACAATTACGTTGTGAGTGCTAAGCCCTTGGTAATACGATCCAAATCGGCGGCAAATTACTTTGGTTTATAATTACCGCTTGATTGTTAGCTTTGCAGAGGTAAGTTTGCTATTGATCCAAGGAATAATACGCCTTATAGAAGGAGAAATAGAGTCTATAAAAGTAGAGAGATTAAGTTGCTCGCTGCACCTCGTCATCTCCCTTACATAAGCCGGGCTTGTACTTGACTTCTAACTTAGTTGATGAACAGGTACTATCGAGCACAGAAACTGAAAAAGATAAGTCGACGTCAAAGACGTTAGATACACTATTTCAATAAGCACCTACTACTTTAGGTACTACTTAATAGATAAGTAGTAGAAGATATGGAAGCTAGACCGACAAACGAGCTAAATTGAATTCCCAACCAGTTAGACAATGTGAAACCAGAAAGTCTACTCTACTTTTAACCAATTTCCAAGATTTTTAAAAATAACATAGAATTGTATGTTTTGTTGAATTGTATGTTTGTATGTACTTTATATAATTAAAAAACCTTATGAGGTGGGGTGCACTCATATATAGAACCAAGAGAAATCTTATTATGTTGTTTAATCACCGATCACAATTATTGACTAAAGTACAAAAGAATCACGGATTTAACAATGCGTGCAAACGCGTGTTACCTTTCTTATCGCTAGGCGGAAGCGGAGTGACGGATGGTGCAGGCGATGACAGAGGTGAGGAAGGACGCGGGGGACGCGCCTCGGCTCGCGTTCCCGATATTACCTTATATGGTAATTTAGTAAATCTACACAGACTACTTATCTAGTATAAGAGATAGATGAGCGGGAGGACGGCCGCCAGTGGTGTGTGGTAGCAGCACCGAACGGCTTTATAACCTGTATTTGCCTGACGCCAATCAACACTTAAGACTGACTTCCCAATGTTTGGATGCACTGAAAAATATACGTTTGTCCATCGGATGGCGTGACCAAAATACTAGTTTATCTGGTATTGTAATCTAATTTAAAAGCATTGCAATCCAACTAGACAATGCCGCCAGCATTTTTAGTATACGCTGCCATCTGATGGAGCACTTTGATTTTCTAAAGTCAGGCATGTCGGCTTGTGAGTTTTCGTAATTTTCTAATGCAGTGTGTTTCTTTTATCACTACATAATATTATAAAATCCTTAATGACTTACTGACACGCAACACAGAGCCCAAACCACTAATCCTAAAGACTTGAAACTTGGAACGTAAGTTGTTTTCATTGTCTGGACGTGTGCTGGGTTCACAAAAGGGCGTTAAAGTTTTGGTATAAGCCATACTTCCTCCCATATTTCATAATTGCGAGCGGGCAAAGCCGCTGTTCTTACACTAGTTTATTTATAAATCAGCACAACGCTAGGACTAACATAATGCTAGAATAATATTTTCTACCAATCTTGGAACTGACAATGGAATGACAATGGAAAATGTTCGATATCATCATCTCAGCCGTTGGTTATCCACTACTGAACATAGGCCTCCCTCATAAAGGGGGGTTTTGCCAATACTCGACACGCTTGGCAAGCGGGTTATCAAACGCAGTTCGATGGCTTTTTGCAGAGGACGCTGCTGTCCGTCCTCTGGATCTGTTAACCCTTAGCCGGATCTTACGACAACAACGGGTAGACAGGGTGGACCACTATTCTAAAGCCGGTAACTCCACGACGAGGACAATGTTTGATATACTAACACGTAATTAACTTAAAAAATAACACACAACTTTAAATCATAATGAGATGCTTGTTCAAATTGATTTTCGTTGCCCTGCAAGTCGCAAGCCCTTTTGTCGCAGGATTAAAACTGAAGTAGCAAGAGCGTGTCTGATGGCTCAAGAACTAATATCAGTTCGTGTTTTACTTGGAAACTATTAGATAAGTCGAATCAAAATTGAAACTTTGATAGAAGGGCTCGCAAGTTAACGATAGTGATGTAATTAATTTCGAATCATAAGTTTGATGTAGCAAGCGTAAAATTAATAAAAATCTGTTCTTTTGGAATTGTGCCCGGTAGATGGCAACAGGCTCGCCCCATATTCCCTACATGGGATAAAAAAATGGCGAAGTGTCGATGTGCCTACAATGGGACTGGGTCCTGGGTAAACCTCTGCCTCTTTGCGAAAAATGTCACGATAACTTATTTCTGCTTCATCACCAAACCCTGATCACCATGTATCTGTAACCTGTGCCAGCATTCCTTGAACGAATCATCATTCCAACGAGCCCAAGCAAGGGTACCTTAATTGCAAGATAGTGAATAGTAGATTATCCTGCAGGGCCCAGATAAGGTAAGACAGGCACATGAACATAATAAAATATGTTTGTATTTTTTTCACGCCTTGTTTCCCCAAAGGATTAGAATTTATAATTATAGTTACCTATACCCATTCCCATTGTAGATGCACCCACATTTCGCCAGTAATGTTCAAGTCTCATGTAATAGGGAGTCAAACTCAAACTCAAACTCAAACAGATTTATTCAAATAGGTCATAATCTGACACTTTTGCACGTCAATAAAGACAAACAGTACCGAGTCTACCGTGCGTTCGGAAAGATACCTCTACAAGAAGAACGCACAAGAAACTTGTGCGTCCCCCTTGGAGTGACCCTATTGTCATCAACCGAATACAAAACCAAACCCCAGACTGTTATTGAGAAATTCCTCATGGAAAAATCCAACTATAACCCTTTTCCGACCTGAGAATCAAACCCAGGATCTCATCCGTAGAGCTTGCGATCATTAATAAGTTCAAACACACACTTTCAACATTACACGTTTATGGTTGTTTTTCTATACATTTCCCAAATAAGTATGGACAAAAAGTGCATGGTTTTCCACTCATTTGTTTGTGGTTGGCTCTAAATCTGGCCTTTATTGCGCCTAAACATATTTGCTTTAAGAAAACCGTATGGTTCTTTCCATATTTACAAAAAAAAAAACAAAAAACATTAAAATAACCTCAAAATATTTTCTACAATATTTATATAAATATAAGAAAAACCATACGGTTTTGTTCAACCAAATATTATATTTTGGCGCAAATAAAAACCAGATCAAAAACCAACAACAAACAATTCACTGGTAAATTATTCTCTCCTTCTCCATTAACTTTCAACATGGCTTTTTTAGGTCTGGGGCTTAAGGCGCGGTGCTAAGCAAATTCGCCCTCTCGCTCACACGTACCCACATTTTTGAAGATCTACAAAATACGACATGTAATTACGTAAAATAAAGACAAAACTAGGTTCTAGAAAATAACAATACAATGATTCAGTAAAATATCTAATTAACTTCAAACGAGATTTCATGTTTAAAAACCCCACAAAAAAATCTTAGAAAAATAAAAAGGCTCTTAAAAATAGTTGGGATTAAATTGGATTTTTTACTGAATCTTTGTGTTGTTATTTTCTAGAACCTAGTTGTCTTTATTTTACGTAATTACAAGTAGTATTTTTTTTTCTTCAAAAATGTGGGTACGTGTAAGCGAGAGGGCGTATTTGCTTTGGGCAGCGCCTTAAATACATTTTGGTGTACCTTTTTACTGAATGCTAACCAAAAACTTGGTCGTAGTTCTGAATAACCAGTAACTCTAACCTTTTCTATCGTCACTTGTACATATGCAAGCCGTACCTAAGTGTTTGAAGGTCAACACCAACTATGCAGCGCAATCACGACTATTCATTCCCAGCTGAATAACAACCTATTTCAATACAACTTTGCCTCCAATTTCAACTTTAACACATAAGGAATAAAGGTTACGACAAAACTTCGATGCGTTTGATTTTTCATAGTCGCAAGTAATAGGTAAGTATGTATTAAACAATGACAGATTTGTAGGGAGGTAGACAGGTGACTCTCTGACATTGTAAAAAAACTTGGGCATTAATTTTTTATCTTATAGTAGGTAAGTAGATATTTTTTTTGTCATTTTAGTAATGGTTCCTGCGTGACTGTAGTGTTGTTCTATTCTCAATATTTACTTTATTTTACATAGTAATACCTAGGCGAAAAGTAATCCGGACTACATATATGTATTTTGCCCCGGAGTGATTAAAACACTGGAAATACGTATGTTACTATTTCTCACACGGTTCTTTCACGGTTTCTTGCACGGTTGTCTGGAAGAGATCGCTTTTAGCGATAAGACCGCCAATTGTTACACTATTTGTTATGTACTTTTAATTTTAAGGATTATTTTTTGTGGTGTACCAATAAAGTGTTTATCATCTATCTATCTCAATAAAGCCGGGTCCGCAGCGGCATGTTTTTGTGTTACCTAACACCATAACATGAAAAGTGGGCGTGGCTTTGGTGTTTATAACAAAATATTGTTATATAACACGTTATCCGTCGCGGATGGAAAACATCACCCGATTTCGCCTGCGGGGGGGGTTCGTAGTTCATTTTTTGTTAGCGCTCGTGCCGTCAACATCTCTTCTGGATATTTGAAAATCATAATCTCCTTTTGTAGCATACAATATTTAGCAATTTTCTATTATTTAGAGACTGTAGCATATTGTGAGTCGGAATCAATGGATTTTAAACAAGAAAACACTTGCCCTTGTACGGAGCTTATTTTAGAAAATGATAATTGCTAACAAAAAGATTTTCGGTGACAAGTCGCTGTGGACGAGTTGTTATATAACACGTGTTATATAACACGGTTAGATAACAACGTTTTGTTACTAACATTTAGCTGTAGACCCGGCTTAAGAATGTACATAATAATAATAAATAACACTTAAGCATAAAAAGCAATCCCTTTAACTTATTTTCCGCACCCGGAGTGAGTGAAATACATATTATGCAGGCATGATGATGTTTGGAGCACCAAACAAATCACGCGAATTGCATTAACGATATATTTTCAAGCGCTACTGAATTCAATTAATGTGAATGTAATCGGGCGACTACATTACGTAGGACCGACTAATCAAAGCGAGTCGCACGTCTTTTGATAAGTCGGTGGTACTAAAACAATTAATATTAATACCTGTATTAAATAATGATGCGTATAGCTGACATATATTAATGTATATTATTTGCTAGGTATGTAAGAATATATGATTTGTGTTTGTTCTTATTGCGACAAGTACAGGTGTTCCGAGATCGTTTCTAAGCACGGGAAGTTGTTAACTTCGTGAAAATACCAGTATACTTAAGGCCTCTTTCACCATCCTCGAGTAACTACTCGACTTGATTAACTACTCGCCGATTAGTGCTACTCGGCAAGTAGAAGTCCCAAATGTAAGCATTATTGAAATATTATATGTAAAATAATGCATGACGATATGATAATTTATGTTTATTTTTTACATTAGTTGCCATAATTGAATTGTATTTATTAGTAACGGATTTTATAATAACGAGTTAAATAACTATTTAATACTGAACGTGATTTACTATGTTAGCAACACTGATACTTTTTGTGAGGGTAGGGGAAGTAATACGAGTATAAGGTCAAATCATAGCAGAGCGACTCTAGTTACCACTGCCCGGTAAAGCTGTAGAGGCCATCTGAGGCCAACAGCATATATCATTTAAAAAAAAAAAAAAAAAAAAAGCGACTCTAGTCTTGTCATCGCCGTAGTCAGTTTTTGCAGTGTTTTTTAGACACTAGTCTATTAAAGTGGCGAGTAAGACACAGTGCTAATTTCATAATGTCCGAGTAATGGAATAATAGTAATCGGCACATAAACTGGCTTTTTTTGTGAAACTGTCAGAAGTCACTTGGGACTACTTAGACAGCCTCGTTGGCTCAGATGGTAGTAACTCTGCTTTCTGTGCTGCAGGCCCCGAGTTCGATCCCCGGCCAGTCAAACATTTTTGTGCATGAACATGTCTGTTTGGTCTGTGTCTGAGTGTTATAAGCTTATATAAGTATGTATATCAGTCATCTGGTTACCATAGACCAGGTTTCTAGGCTAGTTTATTTCATTGAAAAATTACTTATCGAGTAGCACTAATCGGCGAGTACTTAGTTAATCAACCCTTTACTTGAGGATGGTGAAAGAGGCCCTTAGAATACTTAAGTGAGTATAGATGCCTACATAAATAATTATATTCGTTGACCATCGGCAATATCTTGACCTATTTACATACTGTTTATATCATGGATTTCATTCAAAGATATTAACAAAATATTATATCTGAGTTAAATTACCTTATTGTCTTATTCATCCAATCCGAAGAAGGTTTACTGTATGATTGGGTGGTTGAATGTTTGTTACTCTTTCACGTCAAAACTACTGAACTGATTGGGCTGAAATTCGGTATGTAGGTAGATAGTTTAGACACTATTCCAGGGAAGTTCATATGGTGTACTTTTTATCGCGATATTCTTACGAGAACGAAGACTACGCGGGCGAAACCGCGAGACGCTGCGCCTCGTTCTTCTAGTTTATGATGTGTATACAAAGGCAGTCTACAATCATAGAATATTATTATGCTATTACATTGTTCTTGACTCCTGCAGTTGACACATCAATGTTCATGTCAAGGGCAAGCGATGGTCCAAATGGTTTTACTGACAATAAAATTTCGACAGATAGATCACAGCAATGTGAAGTCATAAAGACGTTTTAATGAGCCTTACCTACGTGTATTAACACGAGTCAATTCTAACTTTTAATTATCGTCTTCTTTAGTGACCAACCATAGAGATAATATAACGTAGCATGCAATCACGCCTTTTTTCAGAAGGGGTAAGCAGAGGTGTACACTTCTTCTTCTTCTTCTTCTTCTTCTCAGCCGTTGGTAATCCACTACTGAATGTAGGCCTCCCCCATAAAGGAGGTTTTGCCAATACTCGACACGCTTGGCAGGCGGGTTGTCGAGCGCAGCCCCGCTTCTATGGGAAATCACCTCACGCACACTTGCGCGTGTATAAAACTCCATGTGTGGAATGTCTGTGTCTGTGGTAGGTTGTATTGCGATTTTTGTATGGAATTGAGTCGAGTGTCCGGGGTTGGTGCCGCGCCGAATTTTGAATTTTTCCCACATCATAAATAAAAACAAAATAAAAATCGTCTATGATGATAGTAAACCCATCTCAAATTACTTTTTCAAATGACTAACACCTAAAAAGATTGCAAATGATAAACATTCAGATACATTCAGATTTATTTGATCTGAATATTAATTAGTTAATTGACCCTTTGTTCAATTACTTATGTCAAGGTTCTAGGCCAGCGAAATCTTCGCATTGCAATATATGAATATTAATGCACCGACAACATAACAAGAACATAATACCTAATGGTAATAATTTGGTGTATTTGTAAGATACCTTTAAAAGGTACTCTACCTACAGTACTATGCGTTTTATTTTGGCGAGTCTGATAGAAGAAATAGCTGAGTCTGACGTATAGAATGGACACTGTCAACCGCCCACCAATCGGGCCTTCCTCGCCCCCCCAAAGAATAATAACTATTACTACGTAGCCCCGCCAGCGAGATTGAGCTCTCCACGAGCCCAGCTTCTATGGGAAATCACCTCACGCACACTCTTGCGCGTGTACAAAACTCCATGTGTGCAGTGTCTGTGTAGTAGGTAGTTATATCGTGACATTTTTATGTAGTCCATTGAAATGTTACATTTTTTGGCCTTACCTTGCGTTTTTTAGAGGACGCAATTTTATTTTTTTGATGTGTAGGGGGGGTCAGTGTAAAGCTAAAACCAAGTTTGTGGGATCGCCACCCTTGTCCCACGGCCGCCATCTTGAAAATAGGGGTTGAAATGGTTTAAAATGGCTCTTAAACTATTTATTTGATAAAAAAAATTTATTAACATTTTTTGTTGCAAATTAAATTCTCTACAACTTTGGTCCAGTAACTTTTTGTCGTAGAACTATAAATTAAAAAAGTTATAAGCGAAAATCTTCAGAAATTCGAGAAAAAAATTTATATTTTTCGATTTAACTTTTTTTTTATCATTTTACGAAAAAATTATATCTGACCATTTTTGTAGATCGTTTTTTGAGGAACAACTTTTATTCGCATCATTTTTTCATTAAGTCAATAGCTAAGGTTTTACAGCGCCCCGAAGTGAGTACTATTTTTCAGTACTCTTAACTATACCTATATTATACGTGTGTACTAATAATATGTCATCAGTTATTGTTTTTTTTTTTTTACTTTGTAATTATAATTTTTTTAATTATAAATTTTGCAATATTATTAAAAATTAATTATTGACTCTTTTTCACTCCATAAAAGAATTTAACAATTATTGATTTTTAAAATAATTTTAAATCTGATAGCCGTTACCGAGAATACTGTTCAGGTAGAAAATACCCAAGTGAGCATGAGGGAATAAAAGAACAGCTGACTGCTATTGTTATTATTATTCCTAACCTCTGTTATTGTAAGAATTATTGATGCCAGTGCAGAACTCTAAACCTCCAGCACCCCCTGAGTTTCTAAAATTGATCTTTTGCAAATGCAAAGGAAACTGTGGAGCGATGTGTGGATGTCAAAAAGCAGGACTGAAATGTTCTGCAGTGTGCTTCCATTGTTCTGGAGAGACTTGCAGTAACGTAATGGAACTCTCAGAATTAATAAATGAAAATGACTTTGATGATGAACCGCCAGCACCCCTTCCTTCCCCAGTTCTCCCACTGGTATTTAATTCAGAAAGCCGATCAGATGCTGAGCCGCAGCCTGGTCCATCGAAACGAATGAGGACGAAGTAGTTCTAATTTGGAAAATCACCGTGGATTATGCCTATTGGGGATACCACGTATAAAAAACGCGCCTCTAGACTCTACCTCGTGGGTGGTGGGGAAAAGAGAATAATTAATTATTAATAATATTGCAAAATTTGTAATTAAAAAAGTTATAACAAAATAAAAAAAAAATTAAAAAAAAAAAAAACTGATGACATATTATTAGTACACACGTATAATATAGGTATAGTTAAGAGTACTAAAAAATAGTATGTACTCACTTCGGAGCGCTGTAAAACCTTAGCTATTGACTTAATGAAAAAATGATGCAAATAAAAGTTGTTCCTCAAAAAACAATATACAAAAATGGTCAGATATATTTTTTTCATAAAATTATAAAAAAAAAAGTTACATCGAAAAATATAAAATTTGTTCTCGAATTTCTGAAGATTTTCGCTTATAACTTTTTTATTTATAGTTCTACGACAAAAAGTTACTGGACCAAAGTTGTAGAGAATTTAATTTGCAACAAAAAATGTTAACAATTTTTTTTTATCAAATAAATAGTTTAAGAGATATACCGTAAAACCATTTCAACCCCTATTTTCAAGATGGCGGCCGTGGGACAAGGGTGGCGACCCCACAAACTTGGTTTTAGGTTTACACTGACCCCCCCTATACATCAAAAAAATAAAATTGCGTCCTCTAAAAAACGCAACCCCAAATGTAACTTTTCAATGGACTAATGGGAATCGAATCGTGTCCGGGGTGTGATTTAGGTTCAACAGTGGGTCTATAACTCGATCATAAAAATCCCCTTTACTTCCAACTCAATCTTGAACTTCGCAGTTTCAACAGTCACAATAAATGTCACAATACCTATAATAGGTAGTCATAAATATAACGACGAGTAATTATTCCAACCGTATCCGTAGAGATCACGCGATCTCGTGTTAGCTAAGTAAAGGTATACCTAAAGTTATAATAATACTAGATGTGCCCTGCGGTTTCACCCGTGTAGTCTTATTCCCGTGGTAATATCGGGATACTCGATGTGTTATTTCAGGGTCGAAAGTCTAAACTGCTCGCCCACTATTACATGGGACCAATAAACATAGGTAGGGTAGGTTTTTTTCTTTTTTTATGGCCCCACACGAATGCCAGTGTCAAGTTTTGTATTTATAGCCTGCTTACACGGGACATTCATGGACTCACACGTTAGTGAATCTGCCAGTGTCAAGTTACATAAATTTTAAAGTTAATTTGGTCAATTATTAGTTAATTCAGAGTCAGGGTAAGCCCTGTCAAGTCACAGCTTTAGTAAAGTGGTGGCCTTTACAAGAAGCTGCCGGAATTTTGGTGGGAACACGAAAAAACACATTTCAACTTTCGTATCACTTGCCAAGAAACTTGTGTATCTCCGAAAACACGCAAAACGTAATATCCCACCATTATTGCACGTTAAAACACTCGAAAATTCACCAATAATTGATAAAGATACGGGAGCCAAACTGTACTGACTGTGACAGCCTCGTTGGCACACATGGTAATAACTCTGCTTTCTGTGCCGCAGGGCCCGGGTTCGATCCCCGGCCAGGTCAAACATTGGTGTGCATGAACATGTCTGTTTGAACTGTGTCTGGGTGTTATAAGCTTATATAAGTATGTATATCAGTCGTCTGGTTACCATAGTACAGGCTTCTAGCCTAGTTTGGGACCAAATGACCGTGTGTGGAAGTTGTCCCATATTATTATTATTATTATTATTACTCTTCGGCTTCCTGCCAAAACTCCCGTAGGATAGGTTGGTTTGATTTAAAAACTACTCAAAGTGTTTGCTATTCAGAATCTTTCAGGCATTTTATGCCTAACAGTCAACCTAAAAATAAACGCCTTGACTTCAATGTCTGGTGTTTCCGGTCAGTGCCGAATGCAAGGAAAATTAATGTGGGGGTGGGGCAATGACGTTGAATTGCTTTACTGGGGTGGTGGCACAATTAACCTGTTGCCATGGCAACCGAGCTATAAACAACTCCTGTTATTTGCGGACGAAAACGTAATTGCATTCGAGTAACGTAAAAAGCGAAAATTTTTATGAGATATTGTAAAGGCATTCCCTTTTTTATGCCATATTGTTCCGTACATTAAGAATGGAAGAAGGGAATGCATAGGATAGATATATTATATAATAGAAGAATAGAAATAATAATAATAATAATTTAGTTTAGTGTGGGAATTTGATTGATATTGTGATAATAATAATAATTTGTAATGTGTGAAATGCCTATGGGTCTGGTTACCTGTAATAAATGAATTTTAATTTAATTTTTTTTAATAATAGAGGACAAATTGCAAGATGCAAGAGAGGATGCCTGGAAATCTTTGAATGCCCACCGCGCGACACCTAACTCAAAAAACGTTGGTTTGGTTAATTAATTTTAAAGAATAGGGGAGATATGTTACGTTCTCCCAGCCCGCTTACTCAACAAATGGCTAGTGCAATTTGAAACAACAAAGATAGAAAGACGTACCTAAGACCGAAGTGCGAACTAGACCATTAACTTTACTGACGTACGTGGACCTAATGGGACCTTATTTGAGCTTGCCATTTTCGAGAAGTAAGTACTTCAAATCGATGGCTACGATTCGAGTATTTTATCATAAAGTCAAGACTCCTATTCTTCTATTATGGGTTAAAGCCATAGGATGCCAAACGTCTTTCAAGATCAAAAAGCAGCATCAATTTATCACTCCGTTGTTTACTTCCTACTCAAGAAGCCATAGCGTCTTTATTGGACCGTAAATACAACATGGCTGTATTCTGTAACGCAAAAGCCTACAATTTCCTTCAGTCTCGCCCCAAATAGGTCATTTCCGAGACTGCGAGCGTCGATCCACGGGACAATAGGCAATTTATTGGTAAAGTAGCGCATTTTAGCGAAAATTCGCTTTGACTTGCTTTTCTAGTTGCATATTTACAGGCGCTTCCGCAACGACGGGTTTAAGAAAAGTTGCTTTATCGATCTATACGTGTTTCAAAAAAGTGTAGTAATATTTCGCCCTCTCGCTTACACGTACCCACATTTTTGAAGAAAAAAAAATACTACTTGTAATTACGTAAAATAAAGACAACTAGGTTCTAGAAAATAATAATACAAAGTTTCGGTTAAAAATCTAATTTAATCCATGCGGGCCTGTATTTTGCCCAGAGGATAAGCATCTGCATCCAACGGGGCAATGCCGCCAGCATTCTGGCCACCTACCCTTCCTCCAAGGGTTTAATAGATTTAAGTTAATGAGTAGGTTTTGTATATAAAATGTAAATAGCGTAGGTAGTGACTTTTGTAAATAGTGTTTTGTGTGTTTTTTTATATTGTTTTTTTGAATAAATTTACTCAGTTATTTAATCCAAACGAGTTTTCATGTATAAAAATCCTAAAAAAAAGAAAATTATCTCAGAAAAATAAAAAGGCACTGAAAACTTGCATAAGTTGGGTTCCATATTTAGATACCTGAACAAAACGCTACCATCTAAGGACATACAGCACCATCTAGTTTCAAACTACAGCAAACATGTTAGTAATCACAATTTTTTTTGGATAATTTTACATTTTTTCCTTTAATTGTGATATTGTAATTATTTAATTGTGATTGTGATAAATATAAGATTTTATTTTATAACACGTCAATAATAATACGCGCGCGAATGTTGTGGCTACCTTTATATGGATCATTTTGAATTTGTTTTATTATGTAACTATTTTTGTATATGCTATTGTTACATCCAGCGACTCTACTATCCCCGCTGAAGTCACACCCAGCTTACTCTTGGCCTCGAACCGACGTCACAAAGGGCCGACGCTGCATTTTAGGCTGTTTTCGCCTGCCCGATGCCTGCACCTCAAAGACCCACCACTTCGGCCCTAACATCGGACCGTTGTCGCCGCATTTAGATATAAGATAGATTAATACACATTATCGCAATGTGAATTTTATTAAAGACCTAGTACATAGAAGAAGTTTTTGGATTCTCCTGCGCCCTCCGGCCCCGGCATATATAATTCGATAGTTGCTTATTTGTTGGTTGCCATAAATAAATAAAAATCTTCCTTCTTGCTAATTTATATAAAACACTTTATTTACCTAAATGAAAGTCTCAAATCGACATTTTTAAACTTCAATAAAGCCAATAGGTAACTAATGAATCTACCGTGCATTTGAAAGGTTTACTCCCAACGACCCCCACTAAAACGGGCACCAGTAGCATATTTGTGTTGGCAGGCCGCCATGGTGGGGCCATGGCGGCCGTTGCCACAGAAATTAATAGTTTGTCCTAACGTTTCCCACTGGTGTCTGTTTTAGTGCTAGTCGTTGGAAGTAAACCGTTGGGAAGGTTTTTGGAAGTAGATAGGTATACCTCTACAAGAAGAACACACAAGAACTTTTAGGATTTAAATTTTTAGCTACAGAGGAGATGAATTTCATCTGATCTGCGAGGATTACAATATTTCATTCGATTACCTACATTTATTTGCCTGTTATTTTTGAAAACTGTGTTCATATTATCTCACGCCATCTACCTATTCCAAGCTATAAGCTAAATGCGTTGTAGTAGGAATAACGATCAATAGAGATATAAAACCAATAAGTGAGGTTCGTCAGGCGTTGTCAAAGGCTAGGGAATCCAATATGGTAGAGATTGGCGCAGATCGGCGAAGCGCGGTGTCATTTTGATGGTTCTTTTTCCATATTTTATCAAATTGTTTTTGACATTAATTTGGTCGAGATGACAAATATCGTATTTGGATTATATACAAACTAATTTGGTGGGTGCACATATTTTTTTCTTGAATCTCCATTATTCTGTACTAGTGGCCCGCCCCGGCTTCGCTCGGGTAGCAGAAGTAGAGATTAAAAACCTCTAAAGTTATCAGTGTTTCTCTACTATATAATGCATGTATTATACATATAAACCTTCCTTTTGAATCACTCTATCTATTAAAAAAAACTGCATCAAAATCCGTTGCGTAGTTTTAAAGATCTAAGCATACATATAGGGACAGACAGCGGGAAGCGACTTTGTTTCACACTATCTACCTACATAATTTTATATAGGTATACATATTTTTTTCTTGACTCTCCATTATTCTATATTATGCTATTTGCACTTCTGTATTTTCCATAGCAATACAGCCATAGAAATACCGGTCAATAGCAAAACTAGTCGCTTCGTTCTTTGATGGCCTTACTAAGTTTAATTATGTCACACCACATGGCCCCCTGTTTACAAAATGATTATAAAAACTACATAAATAATACTTTGGCGACTAAAAAGACTTAAGGAATGATTGTAGAACAAACTTTAGTACGTATGATTATTAAAATATATTAATAATGAGCTCTGAGACAAGATCGCCATCTATTGTCGAGTAGAATATTTTTTTAGAGACGCCGATAGTACATTGACTCAGGCCACGCCTACTGTGGTGACGTCAGGACCTAGTTGAAATCACAGTGCACAGTTACTCAAACCGCCTCCTCTCCGCATTTGCTCTGTGGTGTGGCCAACACAAATGCCAGAATTGTCAAGACGCCGAGGTCAATGAATCCAATAAACTGACGACGGCCATAATTATTTTTGATCTTATAAATAAAAATAGATGCCGTAGCGGCAAGCGCAGCGTCCGAATAAAGACAGCAGGAACACGCTGGATGGAAGTCGCTTTCAACCAGACAACATAGAAATCTATGTGGAATTTATTTATTTATAAAACATAACATAGATTCACGCCTTTCTCCCGAAGGGGTAGGCAGAGGTGTACCCAGGACTCAGTCCCATAGTAGATACACCCACATTTCGCCAGTATGTTATTGGACCCATGTAATAGGGGGCGAGCCTATTTATTTATTTATTTATTCATTAATAAGACATAGAATGCTTACAGTATACACCAAACGCAAACTATGTTAGGAACGGCTTAGAAATAACCTTAAGTTAGTTATTAGAATGCTTATACTATCGTGAAATATGTCGACATGTTGGTTCTCGCTCAAAAACGCAGTCAATAGAGATACGGCTCGGCGTGTCGGCGTATTGCTGGCATGACGCGTCCTAGGTGCCGGTGGACCCACCAGCAACCGGTGATGCCTACGTCCCGAACGTAAATAGTTATCTGGCACATACAACCCAACACTAGAATAATGTCTATATCCAGCAGTGGACTTACAACGGCTGAGGTGATGATGATGATGATGATGATGATGATGATGATGATGATGATGAGGATGATAAGATGATAACCGTGCCTCTCGAAATACGGTAACGCCAGATGTAAAACAGGTCTTCCATGTCGGAGAGATAAGCTCATTATTTAAAAATACATCATTATATTTACTTACCTATTATTGAAATATCAAACTCTCGGTATTTTCAATATACATTATGAAGTAGATATTTATTCTGCTTAAGAAGGACATGAAAAGCTCGTTCACAGTATTTCCGCCATCACGTCAAATTGAGCTCATCCTCGGGTCTCCAATCTCGCAAATAGCACTATCGGAAAGGCACTGAGGCTCAGATAGTGGCGCATTTATTTAGGATCTGACACAAGACGAATGGCTGTCATGTCGGCTGGTGGCAAGTCATGAGAGCGAGCGATTTATTAAACACAGGCTGCCGCGCGGATTCCCCTACTGTATGTTATTCTAAGCTATCATCTACATAATTGTGCTACATAACAAACAGCCCTCTCGGTTCATTTGTTTTGACATGAAGAGTTATCAAACATACACGAACACATACATTTGAATTTTAATATTACCTATAGTTTAGTTGTGCCGTGAGTTGAGCCGTCGTGTGCCACGCTGTTTTAGCACTGAAAGTATTTTAGTATTAGTTATTAAACATACTAATCAAAGTATTTTATAAAATATATTCTAGGGCTTAAACCGTCTTTTATTTCTTCTTTTATGGACCCACACGAATGTATTGCCAGTTTCAAGTTTTTATTTATCTTAAGCCGTTTTTACGACATATTTTGCATTATGGGACTATGTGATATTACAACTCGTTCAAAATAACTCCAAGCGTCAATAACGTCATCTAGTAGGGACTGGGATAGATTGAAAGAGAGTGACAGCACTGTAAGATACATACTTACATAATGCTTACATACATAACAGACCTCGTTGGCCACTACCCGCTTTCTCCTATATTTTAGACTAGTTCCACATTAAAATTCTTCCCTCGTTGTCACCCCACTACTCCGTATTTTGACAACGCAATTTATGGCCTATAGAATTATTTGCAAACTTATTTATTGTTTTCATAACTAGCTAACCACTGTTCTTGTACAATTGTGGGGTTCCAAATTCCAAACCCAAACAGTGCCAACGGATCCCTGTTACATAAAACACGAGGAACTTTATGTGTCGTATCTATTCCGTGTCAGTGTTTATAAAAAAATATGTACTTATTATTAAATAAATAATAATAAAAATAAATAAATATCGTTTATTTATTCATAAGTGCCATACATGTTTTTTTGATAATTAAATCATAAATTGTTTACTTAATAATTTACTTAATTATTGTATACTTAATAAGAACCCTACGAAGCTCTTCGTATTGGAGACTGACT
Organism: Hemistola chrysoprasaria; assembly: GCA_947063395.1. Taxonomy (NCBI): domain Eukaryota; kingdom Metazoa; phylum Arthropoda; class Insecta; order Lepidoptera; family Geometridae; genus Hemistola; species Hemistola chrysoprasaria. The sequence goes on from OX346724.1 coordinate 1,622,450, forward strand.
CGCACATGGCTGGTTAGTTTGTACACGATACCAATGTGTTTTTCCTCGCTTCTTACTTTTCAAACGTAATGAAGAGCAAAGGCAATTGGTTCTGTTCTATCTTATTACTAATTTAGGAATATGTATATCTGATTTACAGAAAAAATCAGCTTCTCTTGTCGGTGAAATAATTAGGATAACTGCTCATAAGCTAGGCACAAAATAAATTAGATTTATTCTATAATTACCTGCCGGCCGCCGGTAACTAATTAACAGCAATGAGATTCATTGCTAGCATAGTTATTCAAAGAAACTAGTGATAAAACCTGTCATGGTCCTAGATTTAGGTACTAGTTATCTTCATAGTCTCTATGTTCAGCTGGAATACATTTACTGCTGAACATAATAGGGAATACTCATAGATAGCTTGAATCTATCCTCCTCGGCTAGACTGCGATTAAACCTACATCTGTAATCCTTTATTAAATATCCTTTATTAAATATCTTCCTGCTTTTATGTCGTTCACTATAACCAAAATACCAAGACGCTTGGACACCCCATATTGTCAGAGTTTTCTGTCGCCAAGAATTCTACAAGGCCCCTGACATGATCTCTACATATCTTATTGGAAACAGCCGGAACCTCAGAAACACGGTAGATAGCGCCTAGGAGAAATCCCTATGTGAGATTCGATGCAGGGACCCCGGATTCGAAGCCATATTTGGTGTAGTAATACATATAAGGGGGTGCGTTTACCCATCAAACTGAACAACTTTTACAATATATAATGAGAAATTCGCCATAAAATTTTCTCTCTCGATAAGCTCGTCGAATATAGGATCCAATGGCGTAAACTCATAAAGGAATAGCACTTAACGATAGAGTCTGGCTCGAGAAACTCTCTGAGAAAAGAGATAAACGGCATAACCTCTACATCTGCCATCAGTTGCAACACACATCTGCTCCTGGTGTGCACAACCTAGCCACTCCAGAATTGGTTTGTTAAGTCATCAAAGGAAGTGCTTAATACAACCCACGAACACTGAATCGTCTCTCATAGACGTTAATTCCGATGACGATTATGACAATAATCTAAAATTCTAAACTGTATATAGGTAGTTATTGCATCGCGAAATGTAAATTCACCTTTGTTAGTGTGGTCTGTGCTAAGTGAGTACTGGCTAAGTGTGCTAAGTAAATACATACTAGTTCGTACTTCGTCACACTGCACCGGAGCCTAAACTTAACTTACATTTTGCTACGATAAAGTTACTTATTTTTAAACTACTTTCATAATTTTGAAAACTTATAACTGTTTTATGTTTTCAAAATTAGGTTATAATATAAAACACATAATATAAAACTTCTACAATCATAGAGTTTATTTCCTATCTAAGACAAGAATGGGGCGAATTCCAAAACAAATCAATTTATTCATTTTAGTCAAAATGATGATGGTAATGAATGTCGAGAAAATTCACTTCAGTCATTTATCAAAGTCAAAGTCAAAAGGGTGATCATTTTGCAAGCTAATAAATAGTTACATAAACCTAATGAATCTACCGTGTATTCGGAAGATAAAGAGAAAGACCTCTACAGGAAGAACACACTATATTAAACAAAAAAAAAACCAATTACTTTATTTTTCTACTGATAGTTTACCAATTTATTGGAATTGGTAAACTTCATTATAAGTAGGTACATTCATTGTTTGTTTGGAAAGTGCCTCGTGGTGGCCGGTTGCTACCGTTTTCAGGCATCTTATTCCTCAGAGTGCTTTATAATAAGCCTTCTTAAGGTCCCCAAGGTTCTAAAGGTTAAGAAATTATATCCCTTTTATCATCGTCATTGGTTCCTCAAAGTTTTTACCTTGAGAATGATGTCGTTACCTTGGAAATGATGTCGGCCCAACCACCTTAACTGAAGTTGATTTGCGTTAGTTTCTTTATGTTATTTATTGTAAACATTTATTGTAAACAGTAGTTGTAGTGGTAGGTCTCTTTTGCAGGGGGCCGCCTGTGGAAATACCACGCCTTTGCCAGTTATTCATCCGCCAAGCAGTAAAGTGCAAACATTACTGTGTTCCGGTCTGAAGAGCAATGTTACCAGCGAAATTACTGGCCATAACGAGTTTCAACAACTAATATCTCAGGGAGCCAGGCGCAGTGTAGTGCCGCGTAGAATTTTGAATTTTAAAACACTGGGTGGCACTGTGTCTGATATTGGCAATCATGATGCTTACCATCAGGCACCTGATTTGCTCGTCTGGTCACTATCATAATAAAAAATAACAAAAATTTACATTAGTTTATAAAATTGTGTCGCAGGACCTCTTTCATCCTGATCTGTGGTCGCAGGCATGTACCTACCTATAAATTTTCACAAAGAAAAATTTCAACAAAGAAATTTTCATGTTATTAATTTTATAAATAGAAGTATCAAAATACGTGTATACTACTTTTCTATATGTAAAAATAATGGGTATCTATACCCTTTCTTGGGTTCCGTACCTAAAAAAGGAACCCTAATAGGTTCACCTTGTTGCCCGTCTGTGTGTCTGACCGTCTGTCAAAACATTTTACACGGGAACGCGTGGAGGTATCAAGTTCAAATAGATATCAAATGCTCAGCTACGCGGTCCCTTAAGGCTGTAATAATAATGATACTTCTGTGTTAATGTAATAAACAGTTATGGCCATTTTACTGCATCTTTCCATAGTTTGCGCAAGGGACTAGCCACCTCTAGGGTACCTACTTCCCGTTGGCCTTGCATTATGAAATTTGGCATGAAGCAAGATCTTGTATCAAGTAGGCAAAGGCAAAAATCCCAAAAATTTTCCAAAACAATATTCTGATATTGCTAACATGTTTGCTGTAGTTTGCAAATAGATGGCGCTGTATATTTAAGTACGTTTTGTTCAGGTATCTAGATAAGGAACCCTACACTTTGCATACATACGTACCTATACATTTTTATTTACAATTATTGGTCGACCTTTACATTGAATTACATTACATAGGTACCTAATATATATTTTACCCATTGTGTTATGTAATCGCTTTTATAATTAACCTATCAACTCGCAGAATTACACAAATTGCGTGTAGGTACCTACCTAATCACTCATATTTGTCTTATTTGCCTCAAACAGTCTGACGTTCTAGAAGTTTTTACAATGTTAGTTCGTCTTATTATATTGTTAGGCCTCTACTGTGCTGTTCTAGTTGTTTTTGGAGCTACTGAAAAGGTAATCATAAATAACATAACGTAGGTAAGACATACCTACCTTTTGTAGCGTCCGTGGTCCAACGGGAATATGCGCGGCTTTAAATCCGGAGTCCCTTGATCGAATCTCACCTTGTGGACTTTTCGCCTGGACGCTACCGTGTTTCGGAAAGCAATCCCGGCTGTATGTGTCCCGGCTGTTTGCTATAAGATATGTAGGGGGCAGTCGTTAGGTCAAGTCGGAGGCCTTGTAGGAATATTGGCGACCTGAAACTCTGACAATATGGGTTGTCCACATAACCCATATGAATTGACTCGAGCAGTGTAATTGGGGTAACCCGTTCTGTTAGAGTATAAATTCAAATTATTATTGTTAATTATTATACCTACTTACTTATTTATGATGCAATACGAGCGTGCCTCTATATATATAGCTCGATCCCCACTGACTGATTGACTGACTTATGATCGGGGTTACAGGTCGGGGGGTCGGGGGGGGGTGAGATTTTTTGGTATATTTGGATGGTAAATTTTACGAGTACCCTCCATTAAATACGTGGGGGGGTGTGGGGGGCTGTTCCGATGGAACTGCTCAACGGCCCGCCGAAACGGTGCACATTTTCCGTTACGCCGTAGAACAAACGTTACTCGGGACCCTGGTATGGGATGGATGGCGCAAAAAAAAAGATGGCGCCCATACAAAAAAAAAATGGCCGCCATACAAATTTTCGATTCGAGGCTCGACACTCTCGCCGCAAAAGGGATGGGTGACCGGTTTCTTTGGAAATATGATGGGGAGGGGGGACCGATTTTTTTTTTTTTTCAAATCCAAGATGGCGGCCGAGTACTGGGTTGCTTCGATTTGGATGAAATTTTGGATTCGGGGGTTCTGATTTCAAATTTGGAATAGTTTTTTGGATCCACGATGGCGGCCACGAGCTGGTACGCGAGCAGCGCAGCTGCGAGCGTACCGCGAGTGCCACCACGCGAGCAGCTTGCTGCGAAGCGCACGGCGCACCCTCTGTAGTCGGACTGGGAGTGGTACGAGCTGGTACGCGAGCAGCAAGGCTGCGAGCGTACCGCGAGTGTACCCACGCGAGCAGCTTACTGCGAAGCGCACAGCGCACCCTCTGTAGTCGTACTGGGGGTGGCACGAGCTGGTACGCGAGCAGCAAAGCTGCGAGCGTACCGCGAGTGTACCCACGCGAGCAGCTTGCTGCGAAGCGCACAGCGCACCCTCTGTAATCGTACTGGGGGTGGCACGAGCTGGTACGCGAGCACCAAAGCTGCGAGCGTACCGCGAGTGTACCCACGCGAGCAGCTTGCTGCGAAGCGCACAGCGCACCCTCTGTAGTTGTACTGGGGGTGGCACGAGCTGGTAAGCGAGCAGCAAAGCTGCGAGCGTACCGCGAGTGTACCCACGCGAGCAGCTTGCTGCGAAGCGCACAGCGCACCCTCTGTAGTTGTACTGGGGGTGGCACGAGCTGGTAAGCGAGCAGCAAAGCTGCGAGCGTACCGCGAGTGTACCCACGCGAGCAGCTTGCTGCGAAGCGCACAGCGCACCTTCTGTAGTTGGAACTGGTCTACGGATCTCGGAAACTAAAAGACTTGGAGGTATGGTTCCTTAGACGAAAATGTTTAAAACCCTGGGACGATTTTACGTAATATTTCGAAATCCAATATGGCGGATGCCAAAATGCACTTCCTTATAACTCCTAAAGTAAAAGAGATGGGAAGGTGGTTCTTGAACAAAAATGTACGAGATCGGTGATGACTTCAAATTGAAATTGGAAATAATCCAAGATGGCGGATTCAAGATAGCGGCCTTTTACAAAGTCGCTCCGATTTGGATGATTTTTTGTATACGGTGATATTTTGAGGTTTTGATTCGAAAAAAACTTATTTTTTTGGTATTCACCCACCAAAAGCAAAGGAAAGCATATCTCGCGAGCTGCTTGCAGCTCGCGCACCACCCAAACTCTAGTAACATATATAGCTAATTGGGGTGTCGAAAATTGCCGAAATGTCGTGGTATGTTTTATGTTTCAAAAGGCGTAATGCGGTTGGCATAACATGGCAAGTAGGTATGAACAGGAACATAGGCTCTGCAAACTTTTTAAGTTTTTTTCTCATGTAAGTAAATTATATTCTTTTTGAGAAATAAATATTCTTAAACCCGAATGTTCAGTTCAGTTCTATCATAATAATAACAGTTTTCTTCACGAGCTTAGATACCTACCTATGTTCAGTTCAAACTCACCAAGTTTCACCTTTCGTAGTACAATTGAAGAAATAAATACCTGAATTAAATAGGTATCTAGTAGGGGAGCCCAATTAAAAAATCCTGCACTGATTTGTTTACCTGTTTTTATGAATAATTGACATTCATTAGAAACTGGTATAGCATAGGCATATAAATGTATTTGATGTTGACAAGAGGAGTGCGGAATATGGGCAGATTGTCAAGAATTTCGAGTATTAAGTAGATTTTCAGTCGATTTTATGACAAGGTAAGAATCAAAATCAAATTATCTTAAGCCGAGTTTTTAATTTAGGTATTTAAATTACATTCAACGCATTATCGCATTGTTATTACCTGAGACATAATAATATGTAAGTCATTATTGAGAAACTCTGCTGAGAACGTCGAAAGATAATCCGATAAATTTAATTGTATATCAATTATAAGGTCTAGGACTCGTATAAAATAGGAATTACTATTTTGTTAGTGGCGTGTAAAAATACATCTTTGGTTCTTATATTTGCAGATCAGGTTCTTATCCATGAAACATCCAAATGTGTCATACTTCAATACTAAGTATGTATCTTATATGAATCTGACCAGCCATCGGTTCTCCCGCTACGATCCTCGCTACTACGTCTCCTTCCATTTCTATAGTATTTGGACATTCCATAACAATGTAACGGTAAGTAAAGAAATTAAAACATCAATTCCTATGACCGATGTGTATGTGAAACCTCGTTTGTTTAATTCTATAATTAATATTATATTGAGGATAATTCCTCATTATCTACCTACAACTACACCTCTTTTAACAGGTAAGGGGACCACTTAGCAGTTTGATACAATCCTTTGGAAAATTTACCAATACGATGTTTTGTATTCACCTGTTTCCTCCAAATTAAGGAAACCTATTTTATATGTATAAGTATTTACATCCTGATATTTTGAAGATAAAATGCATGTTCTTATCATTTTGTAGTCAAGCGGGTAAAACCGGCATTTTTAAAAGTTCACTATGAAAAAGCCGAGAGTTTATAAAATCTTTAATTACACTGATATTTTAATTCACTATTAAAATGTCAGGATATAAATTTATAGAGTTTATTAACTATGTTCGGAGGAAACAGGGGATTACAAAACATCGATTTGGTAAAATTTTCATAAGGTTGTGTCAAATCTCGACTCAGAGTTGAGATTCACCCGTCAAAAACCAATTATCGCAAAATTAGCCAAAACTTTTTTACTTACTATCGGTTTAAGGACATTTATTCCTTAACCATTAAGACATAGTCACTTACATGAGAAACGTTAGCTTAGAATAAGTAATTGAATATCAACTTACAATAATATTAACAAATGATAGATAGAATGAATACAATTCAGATAGAATACTATTCTGACTAGATCAACAGTAACTGGTCGGTAATGTATGGTTGACATTTTCTTAGTAGTAGTATCTTGAAAGTTGTTCAATTTTACAAGGCGTGATAGTATTATGATAAGAAATAGAATATCATACTGGCGACTTGTGATTGCCTTTTTTTATGACAGTGAGTGACAAAACGAGCAAATCAGGTGCCTGATGGTAAGCATCATGATTGCCCATATCAGACAAGGTGCCACCAAGTGTTTTAAAATTCAAAATTCTACGCAGCACTGCACTGCGCCGGTCACCCTGAGAATTTAGTTGTTGAAACTCGTCATGCCCAGTAATTTCGCTGCTAACATTGCCCTTCAGACCGGAACACAGTAATGTTTGCACATTACTACTGCTTGGCGGATGAATAACTGGCAAAGGTGTGGTGCTTCCCCAGGCGGCCCCTGCAAAAGAGACCTACCAATACGACATGCAAAAGAGAGGCCTCTTATGCAAGTCTGTTTGTAACGCTATATTTCAGCTGGATTTCTACTTCTACGAGTTTCTGAGCAACACATACAGGCGAGGTTTCGTCGAGATGCATTTCAAACTCTGTGACCTTATCAACAAAGATTTATTCTTCGGAACTTCTGTAAAGCAGGGGCAGTTTGGACGTCCTTGCCCTTATCCACCAGTAAATACCTTTTATATTTCACACATGACCCTAAACTCAAACTCAAACGGATTTATTCAAATAGGTCATAATCGACACTTTTGCACGTCAATGAAGATAAACAGTACTGAGTCTACCGTGCGTTCGGAAAGATACCTCTACAAGAAGAACGCACAAGAAACTTGTAGGGCTTAATTTTTTCAACAGATAGTTTCACAATATTTGGTTTGATTACATTCGTTTTCTTTAAAGGTGCCGCGAGGCGGCTATGCAGAAATTTCCAGGCATCTTTGTCCTCTATGTACTGGTTGACTTTATAATAAGCCTTCCTTAGTAAAGTTGATTTTATATAGGTTTTGAATTTACCCTCTGAGAGCCCAGTTATCTCTTTTGGGATTTTATTATAGAAACGTACACTATTTCCTAAGAATGTCTTTTTATTTGTTTTAGATAATATTTTAGATAAGCTAGATACAGCTATTTTGTCTTTATTCCTAGTATGAAGGTCACTATTTAATTTTAATTTATGTAATTTTTTACGCACATACATGATGTTCTCATATATGTATAAGGATGGTAGGGTCAGAATGTTTATTTCTTTAAATAATTCCCTTCGCGTGGACGCATCTCATAGATGGCACGAATCGCACGTTTTTGTAGTATAACCCCCACAACAGAATCCCATAAGACATCAAGCTATGGAAATATGCAAAGTACACTAATCTCGCCGTGACTATATCTGTTAGTTGCCTAATTTTATAAACCGCGTAAGCTGCAGAGCTTAGTTACCCTGAGAGCTCGGTGATATGAGTGCTCCATTGCAGTTTAGAGTCTATATTTATGCCAAGGAACAAAGTTGAATTGTCAATATTGAGTCTTTCACCGTCAAGAACTGTTTAGGCATACGTATGTGTGTGTAGGGTCCATACCTAGATACAAGATACCTGAACAAGACCCTACCGCCTTTTAAGAACATACAGCCCTATCTAGTTTCAAACTACAGTAAACACAAACAATAGTCACAATTTTTTTTGTAAAATCATACGGTTTTGGGATTATTCCTATAAATAAAATCGGTTTTATAAAAATCTATAATATAAATATAATATATAAAATCCAAAAAGTGATCATATATTGAGATTTGAACTTTTCCCTATAGCTCGTGATCATGTGCACACCTGAATTTGAATAAATATATTAAGTACCTAATTAGTGTTGCTTAATTTTCAGGGTGATTATCACTTGTACAACCTGACTGTGCCTATCAACCAAATACCGGAAAATTTTCCCTTTACAAAGGGTCGGATTTTCTGTAATATGACGTCACGGGTCAACCGAGATCTCATAGCTTCGGTATACCTCGATATGGAGATAAAAACAACTAATTTGGGGAAAAAAAATAATTTTAATGCCACTAAGTTAACCAATCAAAATCATCGTGTGTCAATCGAGGGAAGAAGCTTTTAGACACCATTTCAAATTTTTATAAATAGATAACATAATTGGAAATAACATCTGGACTTGTTTTCCCAAGAAGGTTAATCAAGACCAAACCAATAGAAGGTTCACCCACATTAGCCAGGCAGCAATAAAACAATACATAACTGGAATAACACATAAGTAAATTACTTTTTAACGAGTATGGCACCCATGGAAAAGTGGCCAAACAGCTAGTTTGTATTAGTAAAATTGAATAATTTATGTATAAAAAAGAAATTATTTATTGTATTTGTTATTATACTCCAAATACCATATAAACTAATAACCTTCACCTTCACATTCCCAAAATTAACAAAAAGATGTGTACTCGTATGTTCTTAACATTGACTACCAATTTTAAACCTTACAAAAGTTATGACATAATATAACACATTTAGTAAACATAATACCTACCTACCTATATCTAATATTCAGATTATTGCATTCGGGTCCCTGACTAAAATGTACTCGAGTGTAAAATGTTCTAGGAGGTAGGTAAGTAGGTTACTTTTCCACGGGTGCCATGGCGAGACACAGCTAGTTATAAGTAAAATTGTATAATTAATAATTAAAAAAAACAATCATTAATTTGTATTTTATTAAAATATTCCCAAAGCCTTATTTTTACTTAAGCTAATAATATTCTCTTTCATATTCCCAAAATTAACAAAATCATGTAAAATAGGTAGGTTGTTCCTAACATTAACTAGTAGGTCCCCAATTTAACCCATAAAAAATAATAAAACACATCCGGTAAACATAACACCTACCTACCTATGATTTGTGCGTCAAGTTTCATAAAAGCATTTTTTCATAGTAGCGAATTTTCACATCGCGTTCTTTCATGATCGCAAATTTAAATAACTAATACTATCAGATTATTGCAGTCCCTGACTTAAATTTACTCGAGTGCAGTCTAGGAGGTAGTAGGAGGTACCTAAGTATAAAAATATTTTCCAACAACTAGGTAAAATTAGTATTATTATTCTCTTTATTTATAATTACCTACTTAATTTTTAAAATAATATATATTAAATATAATATTGTCATCAGAACAAAAGGTGTGTGTACCAAATATCAGATCAACAGGTCGGTTAACAGGAAAGAAAAAAAAACGGGTCAAACTAACAATAAATATTCCATAAAACTGATCGATCAGTTAATCCACTTCGAATATAGGTATAATACCTATAACTTGATTTTATTAGGAAGGTACCAAATGAAAATATTCTTCCACTAGATGTTCAGTCTGATGAGTAAACGTAAAGCTGGGCATCGACATTGCGAAGCTGGCTCGCATGGCATGCCACGCGAGGCATGCTTAGCAGCAGCAGCACAGAGGAGATGAAAGAGGTTAGCAGTGTAGAGTCGCGTTTGCCTCGCGAGCAAATGGGTGTCGATACCCAGCGTAAAGCAACCGTTTACTTTCAGGAGCAGAGCGACGGCGATAGTTTTTACAAAAACCAAATTTTTAAATTCATCGTCACTCAGGTTTCCCGTTAATAATTTCCAAAGTAGGTATTCATATATATTAAGGAGGGAACATCACAGAAACGGATAGTTAAAATCAACAAACATTCTTCCAGAACATTAATTCCATGCCTAAAATAATCGTCAATCATATTGTAGTAGTTAATACCTAAACTGATATAAAAGTATCTTGTGATTTGTAAATGCTTTTTTGCATTTAGTAATTTCCTCGCTGAGGTGGGATGAAAAGTTAGGTATACGTGTTGCACTCGAGTGCAAATATTTTTCACCTCGTGCTCTTTTGATTTCCTGGCTAACGCTCAGGATTCAATTTTAGATTCCTTCGCTTTCTCGTTCATCAAAATTGAGCACGCGGTTAAAAAACAACTTTGCACTCTTGTATAAACACAAATTACTATTATTACTGCCGACATCATTCTTGTGAAATTTTGTCGCCGAATGTCAGAGGTGCCTAATTATGTCCTTTCTTACTTCTTATGTAACAAGTGTACCTACCTATATCTTGCACCTATAGCGGACCAGCGTAGCGAGACGGTCCACCTCGTTATTTGAACGCTCAAAACCAGAGTCGTGCCACAATCGTTTTTATTTATCCTTGCATAAAACACACATTGGTAAGCAAAGCTTGGTATTCGTACGCAATATATCCGCGTCGAAACTCGCACCGAAATCGCATAAAACTTCAGCGGACATCGGTCGAAGCGGCTTTTTACCCAATTACATTGCGGTGACACGGGGTGATTTAGAGAGGACAGTGGGCACCCTAGTTTATAATAGGTAAACATAGTACAAATAACAAAGACCAAAGCACAAAATAAATAATAGTGACCGAAGTCTGTCAGGTTTCATTGAAGTTTCACAGTTATTTCTTTGGAAAATTGTTTAGATTTAAGAAGGTGAATCAACCCATTAAGCTGAAAAATGTCCAAAAGAAATAATTGTGAAATCAGCAAAAGAAAATTCGACTTCCAATACCACTCACTGATCAGTTGATCCATTTTATATCGGAAGTCGAAATATTTTTTTGCTAATTTGCCGTACGGTAACCAATATTTTCAAGGCCAATACGATTAGCCAGAGTGACCTGAGTAACGATTTCGGAACATCAACGTGTCGCAATGTCCAGTCTGCTGGCAAGAAGCTTCAGGTATAAAACTGCAGGCAAGAAGTTGCAGGTATAATTCCATTAGTTTTCCATTGGAGCTTTTTAATGATGTTTAAACTCGCGTGTATATTAAACAAAGGAATGATGATGATGATACACGATTGAACTACTATTGCACCTAGGTATATTTAAGGATAGATAAGTTGGCCACTGGTTAAATGCGAATGGGACTCGCTTATGAAGTGTTCCCACCATGTACCATTACCTACTTAATATTAACCCTCCTCCTTCCTAGGGTTCCATCGGCATCCTTTGGGTACGGAACCCTAAAAATGGACTGTGACAGCTTAAAAAAATCAATGACCAGTTGACAGCTGACAGATGTCATATCATAAGTCGTATAGAAGACAGTGTGGCCATCTTAGTTGATTTTTCACTAAATCTTGTGGTTTGGACCCTCCTGCTTAGTGGTAAAATATTGCTTATGTAATGGGGTTAGTGGATTTTTTTACTCTTGTTGAAATCTTGTTACAATTTTGTTACAAGTGTCAAAACGTTTATTATCTTTATATCTATAGATATTCCTCGCTGAACACTCATATCTGTAAAATTACAGTGACAAGTGACATCAACTACTCGAGGGTAGTTGATGTCTAGGGCACAACTACTCGATGAGGTAGGACAGACGACTTCATAACGACTGCAGGAACTTGTATAATATGTGTTCTGTGGCAGGAACACGCTGGATGCAAGCTGCTTACAACCGGACTAAATGGAAATCTATGGGACGTCCTACGGCTGAAATTATAAATTAAAAACTTGTCTAGTGGAAAATTTAGTGATTATTAGTGTAGGGCCGTTTTATGTTGGTGGTTTCTGGTGGTTTTAGAAGTAAAATCTGGTAGGAAGCAAATTAAACTGTTAGGCAACACTGCATTCTGCACCACAGATCACTATAATTAGTATGTTCTGCACAGAGAAGAGCGTATATGTGTTCTGTGGAGAAGAGAGTGAGAGAGATTAATTTCGCTTTTCGCTCGTCGCCCCGCCACTAAAATCAAAATATTTATTTTGTACATAAATCCTACTTATACTAAAAGGTCTAATATACAATTTCTAATTAATACCATCAATTAAATGAAAAAGAACAATGAAGTGGAGTGAATCAACAACTATAGAATTTGTCAGAATCTACCTGAAACACGAATGCTTATGGAATCCTTCGCACGGAGCGTACACATTAAAATACAAACGAGAGAGAGCGTATGCAGCGATCAGTGGAGAATTCAAAGATTTCTCCGGCAAAAGCATGTCAGTCCCCGAGGTTAAAAATAAAATAAAAAATTTGAGGACCACATACTCACAAGAGGTGCACAAAATCCTCAATAAGTCCAGCCCTGACTCTATTTATGAACCTTCTCTGGCTTGGTTCAAAGAGATGGATCGGTGCTTGAAATATGTATCTAATAAAAGACAGTCGATAAGTTACTTTAATAATTACGTAAGTATACACTACATATTATTAGAACTTGTGATGCACAGGGCTAGCTCTCGCTCATGTAGGGCCCGTGAACACCCTGGCGCCTTTTAGTGGGCTTTTAGAATTAAATATATTATATAGATAATAGGATTAGAGAATTAGTCTATCAAAACACTTAATAAGAACATTTGCATATGCAACACAGTGCAAATTATGCAATATTAAATTAAGATGTCAGTGCGGCGAAAAATTCTATGGGTGTGACAATAAATGCTAGAGCAGCTTGAAACGGTTCATTGCTATGCTGTCGTGCCGGGCGTCGACTATCACACTGCTGCAGGGTTTCATGGGACGGAGATGTACAGATGATCTAGAGATGTCGCTTGTGGAACTGGGTGCCCTCTAACTCTGTAACCATGAATTACGTTCTGATAGGGTTATTGATTAATCATTTGAATTACTTCCTCGGTGGCGTAGAGGGTGCATGCTCGACTGCCAATCAAGAAGTCCAGGGTTTGATCCCCAGGTCAGGCAGTGTTTAATATTGGATTTTCATTAGGAATTATCTCAATAACTGCCTGGAGTCTGGAACTGCGCCTGGTAGATGGCAATAGGCTCGCCCCCTATTACATGGGACCAATAACATACTGGCGAAATGTGGATGTATCTACTATGGGACTGAGTCCTGGGTACACCTCTGCCTACCCCTTCCGGAAAAAGGCGTGAATGTATGTTATGTATGCATCCTCACAAACTTGCACATTTATAGTATTAATAGGATAACCAAAAAAAAATATTTTTGGTAAGCTGTCACATATCAATTTAAAATGCTCTTTTTTTCTAGATAAACAATGACACTACAGAAGTAGACTCCTCAAGTCAATTAATATGGGCTGAAGAAGCAAACCAAACTCTTCATGATTTTGACGATGGCAACCCAGATCCTCTGGTTTCCCAAAATATTACTGATAATGAGTATGAAATGATTGTTCCTGATGAATCACTGTCTATAATGAAAATTGAACCTTCACAGTGTCGCAATAAAAGAGTTAAAAAGAAAAAGAAAAACAAGCCCATACAAACTTATGAAGTAGATTCAATGTCAGAAAGAGTGGCAAGAGATGATGAGTTTGATATCTATGGGAAGTTTATTGCCACACAACTGAGGAAAATGGAACTTAATAGTGCTTTGAAGACACAACTTGCTATACAGAACTTATTGAGTAAAGCTAGACTTTCAGAATAATGACTTGAAATATATTAAGTCTAAAGAAACTTTGTTTGACTAAAATCTAACTTCCTTGTGATGTGCCATGATACCTGAGTCATGAAAATTTTTATTATTATTCATAAAGTTCAATAAATCAATAATATCTCTACTGAAAGGCACTGTATCACTATAAATTGATTTAATACTCTAGTATCCACTTAAAAATTAATATTATTCAAACATATTAAAATTATATTTATGACATTTATTTATAACCAGCTGTGCCTCGCGGTTCCACCCGCGACATCATTCCCGTGGGAATATCGGGAAAAAAGAACCCTTGTGTTATTCCAAGGTCTAAGCTACTTACATTCCAAATTTCAGTGCAGTCGGTTCAGTAGTTTTGGCGATAAACAGTAACAAACATCTATCCATCCTCACAAACTTTCACATAATATAAAGTAGGATAGGATATTGATATTTATTTTAATTTTGGATGGTATTAAATAAAAGGTATACATTGATAATTAAAATCAAAAAACACGTTTCGCGCCATAATTGCACTTTATAAATAGGAGAGGAAGTCGAGTCGATCAATTTTTATTTCTACTGATTTAATAGAAGCCTTGAATATTTCATTAGTATCTCGCTTTCGCCAGCATATTGTTTATTATAAAATAATATGCCTTGTTATATATAATATATAGCTCGTCATAAAAGAGTAGAAAATAATGGGAGCGCCACTGTATTTATCAATAAAAAAACTTTTTAGTCAATACGTACACTATAAATAAATTCCGTTTCTACTCTTTTCTGTCGAGCTATATCACTGACCTCTATTATAATGATAGGGGTTGCTCGATAAATATGATATTTTATGCAGACTGCAGACATCTCTAGAACTAACTGATCGTGTATGGTGACCATATTTAATATTTTATTATCTGTTGAATTACATGAAAGCCGTACCAGCTGCTGTCAATGTCCAATTGCACGTGTTCTGTGATCTGTGCTATTGAGTATTCTGTGGACTTGACTATTGTCAATCTGTTTATTGTTTATCTTACGGTGGTTTTTTGAAAACAAATAAAAATTCTTTGCAGTCTTGATCAATTTTAGTGAGCGGAAAATTAAAATAAAATGCGATGGGGAGAAAGAGAGACGTGCATATTTTCCAAAATATACATAGGCCATCAGTGTCTTTGGAACCCCGAGCACTCGTTCTACAAACTGCGAGACAAACGCACTCACGCGTACAAGGAAATCATGGCTCAATTTTACGATGCAACAGGGATTAAACTGAATGAAATTGAGGTGAAAATTAA
The DNA here is from genome assembly GCA_947063395.1 of Hemistola chrysoprasaria. Lineage (NCBI taxonomy): Eukaryota > Metazoa > Arthropoda > Insecta > Lepidoptera > Geometridae > Hemistola > Hemistola chrysoprasaria. Next base: position 1,638,021 of record OX346724.1, read on the forward strand.
AATAAAGAACCTGAGATCTACATATCTACAAGAAATTCAAAAGATAAAGCAGCGTTCCAACGAGGAGTGGACTTACCGACCGAATTTGAAATGGTTCCAAGAATGGTATAAATGTTTGAGCACAATAAAGAAGAATGAATCGGACTCGGTGTCTTTTGATGTTAGCCGCGATTATACAGATGTATGTTATTCTTTTATCTATTCAATGTTAGGTGTTTTGCTTCCAATTTCTATTTAGTTGCCCAAACACTCGCTTTGCTTGTACAGTTCAAATCTGTCAGGTAATAATTAAATCAACCTCCCAGTTCAGGCGTAAAGTATTTACCTACCTACCATAAGTCTTATTTCAGGATCAGTGATTTAACGGTTGGTTAAGTTATCATAATATATTGGTTCTAGTTTGTGTCGTCATCATCACCTGGAAGACATCTTCGTAGAAGATAGGCATCTCCCACAGAACGCCATAAACTATTCATATGGGGTGATTTTGCTGTAATTACCATGCTTGGCAGGTGGCTTGGTGATCGCAGTATGTCTCCGAATATGTCCCTCTGCCGGGTCTCACCACTCCCACGGGATGAGAGAGGGGTGGCCCTATTATATAACTGGGAATCACATGACCAGTGTAGTTTGTGTAACTCCAGCCTTATTGTTGTAGAACCCAGACACAGAAGACACCTGTGGTGAAATATGGGCATCTCCTCCACACGAAGTCACTCCCACAGATATGAACAACTCTGACCCAGTTCCTGATGATGACTACAAATTACTTCTACTAAAACCAGAACCTAGCGATACCTCAACAGAACTACAATCAAGAACACATTACAAAATTAAAAAGAAAAAAATTAAAAGACAAAGGCACACAAGCACAGATGATGATAAAACATTTGACAACTATAGAAGTGTGGATTCAAGTGTTACAATTGAAGATGAATTTGATATCTATGGAAAGTATATAGCAACACAGCTGAGGAAAATGGAGTTGCAGAAAGCTTTACGAGTACAGATTGAGATTCAAAGTATTGTTAGTGAAGCTAGGATATCTGATCTCACTGATAATAAATAGTTATGAAGTACCTGTATTTATTATATTTCAGTTCTTGTCTACAACAAAATAAGATAAGAATGAGGGTCACATTAAAAATTTTTAGAATAAATAAGCAGCCAATGAAAAATGTATTTAAATTTCAAATTAGGAACTCTTTCAGTATCTGTAGATGTTTTTAAGCTTTCACAATTGGAACACATATTTTATGGAAGAGACTGGACTTCATTGTGCATAAAAATTTATTGCATTTATTACCATGACATTTCAACTGAGTTCCAGTCTTCTTGTGACCACAGCTAATGCAACTCAGTTGAAACATCAAGGTAAATAATAATAATTTTTTTTAGCACAATTAAGTCTTTCATAAAATATCTATTGATAAATATGTCATTAGTTTTTAGAAATTGACAGCTAGAGTGTATATTTGGTAAGACAAAATGTTCCATCTAGAGTTTCTAATTCTAAATTTAAATTATTTTTATTGGCTGGTTTTTTTACTGCAAGTATCTATCGCCTATAACTAATATAGTGATCTGTGCCTGTAATTAAGCAATAAGCGGTGAGTGAGCGCTAAGCCGGCCACTGACCGAGTTCGAACTGTATTGCACAGATGGCGTATAAACGGGATCACGGCGGTATAAAAAAAACAAATGAAAACAAGCCTCAAGTTGCAGGGACTGATTAATTTATGGCGTGTTCGTGTTATGCGAGAAAACTTATTAAACGTGATCGTATTAAGCGAGTTTTACTGCAGTCTTAATACCTGACAGCTGAACAAAAAATCAATTTTTGGTCTCTGTAAATTAAGTTCGAAGAGGGTATTTAACATAACATAACATACATTCACGCCTTTTTCCCGAAGGGGTAGGCAGAGGTGTACCCAGGACACAGTCCCATAGTAGATACACCCACATTTCGCCAGTATGTTATTGGTCCCATGTAATAGGGGGCGAGCCTATTGCCATCTACCGGGCACAGTTCCAGACTCCAGGCAGTTATTGAGATAATTCCTAATGGAAAGAGGGTATTTAATCATTTGAATTAAGGATTATGACCAAAAAATGATTTTTGCTGTCACGTATCAAGCTATATTTTATAAAGTATAGTATTCCGCTATATATAAATGAAAATCATTATTCAAGTCTGATTTTTATTGCTGTCACAGCATCAGTTTATCAAACAAATTATGTTATCGCTTACATTTCTCTAGTGAAAATCAGATCAGTTCCGATTGTACCATTTTGCTCTTACATTATTTGACCAGATATTTTCGTGAAAAAATATATCTTTTACAGATCTCTTGAAGACAAATGTTATCTAATGCTAAATTAAGTACTTTGATTACAAAAACGATTCACAACTTTCTGTCTGGAAGTTTCACTTCAAGGGCTTCAGTCCTTTGTTAAAACTTATAAAAAAACTTAAGTTACAAATAACTTAGAAGGCCGGTTTGTAGTCAGAGGTGGGATAATCTCTCGTTAAAAAATTCCACGATTGTACTGGCGTAATTGTTTACGCGCTATGCTTCATCTTTTGTATCTTAAATACTTTCAAAGTGTTGATAGCTGACTTTTTACCCCTTTATAAAACCCTCATTTAAAATAGGGCTAAATCTTTACCTTCCATAACCTCTGACTACATTTAAACCTTAGTTCAAGACTAGAGTATGTTTGTCACAATTACTCGAAAATAATGACAAGTCATTACAATATTACATTTGTGTGCGTTACTTGCAACAATGTGATGTTATGGACTTTCCCTTGATAACTATTAGGATTTTACGAGAATGGCCGCATTATTATTTATCTTTTTTGACTAGGTGGTTTTTACTCTTATTTTTCCAATTTGGACAATTATTTGGGGTCAATCCTTGAGGCTAGCAATCCAGCTCATCTCTATGTTATATTTTCCTCCAAAGAAATCGGTAACTTATCAGCTTGCATCTTACATTTTTTATTACCATTATCAGTCGAAATCAGCGGCAAAAGTCTCAGCAAGTAAGGCTGATCTGTATGTAAACGGCCGAATTTAATTTATGCGCCAAAAAAAAGCAAGGCGATTGAAGGAATGCCTAGCCCTTTTTTAGAATAATTTGTATAAGTCATTTAGCTTCTTCCATCTCGTTTTTATCAATTAAGTACAGCAAATTTTATCATCCAAATAGTTCCAAGAGAAAGTTTACATAATATTTAATCCCGCGTCTATTACTTATCAACTTAACTAGGCAATTAAAAAATACACTGTAAATGCAACTAAATTGGAAGATAAATATGGGAGTGTACATGCTTGTAGAATGAGAATGTTCAGGCAAACATCTAAATTGTACTGTTTATGAACTTAATATGAGCGAGGGCAACAATTCTTTATTGCAATTTTTCATATAATCTCAAAGATGTAAAAATAAACATAACACATAACATACATTCACGCCTTTTCCCCGAAGGGGTAGGCAGAGATGTACCCAGGGCCCAGGACTCAGTCCCATAGTAGGCACACCCACATTTCGCCAGTATGTTATTGGTCCCATGTAATAGGGGGCGAGCCTATTGCCATCTACCGGGCACAGTTCCAGACTCCAGGCAGTTATTGAGATAATTCCTAATGGAAAAATCCAATATTTAACACTGCCTGACCTGGGGATCGAACCCGGGACCTCTTGATTGGCAGTCGAGCATGCGCCCTCTACGCCACCGAGGCAGTCAAAATATAATATGTATATGTATAATGTAAAAATATTCCCTTATAAACGCCATATAGACTTAACTAGGTACCCGATACCTAAAACATTCCCATTCTTCACAGATCGTGTTCATTTATTTTACTCGCGAAGTAAGCCCCGAAACACTCTTCGGTCTACATAACAAGCATATAGGTAGGTGCTATAAGCATCTCATTGTGAAGTTTTTCACTTTACGGAAGTCAGTCATTCACTAGTTAGACAACACAACAGTTGCACGTCAGATTCCACAATAAACTTCAACTAGAAAATATTTTGCACCCGCCAAAATGTGGCAACATTTAAAGGTAGGTAAACACAATATTGATCTGTAAGAACGTACGCCACCACTGAACGGAATTAGATGGAGGTGCGAAACTAGTCACGATTATCGTGGCTTGATTGTAAGACTGAGTTGGACCAGCTAACTATAACATTAACTACCCTCATATCTCTGTGAGACCAAAAGAGATAACTGGGCTTTCAGAGGGTAGATTCAAATTCTATATAAAATCTACTTTACTAAAGAAGTCTTATTATAAAGTCAATCAGTGCATAGTGGACAAAGATGCCTGGAAACTTCTGCATAGCCACCACGCGGTACCGCCACAAACAAAATAATTTAACCAAATCAAAAAACTATCAGTGGAAAAAATCAAGCGCTACAAGTTTCTTGTGCGTTCTTCTTTTAGAGGTATCTTTCCGAACGCTGTTGACGTAGACTCATTACTGTTTGTCTTCATTGACGAGCATAAGTGTAAGATTGAGACCTATTTGAATAAATCTTATTAAGTTTGTGAAAATGAAGTCAGAGATAACGTTCATTAACGTGCAACACGTATTGGTCAAACCATAACAATATCGGTTAAACTTTAGTTAATGTTGAAGTTAGCTGGTGCAACACAGCCTAATTGATGCTGAAATCGAATGGCATTTACAACTTGTACATGTCGCGTCATGGTTTTATAGCGCTCGGCAAAAGTGGAGCGGGGCTTTGCGCAGGTGTATTGGTCTAAAAAGTCCTAACAGATCTAAAAATCGATTTCTGCGCATTCAAGGTCAGCGCTATTAATCCGTGACGCGACCTGTATCTATGCGTTTTTTCGCTAATGTAGAAACGTATAACGTTAGGGAGTGCGCCTACATTGAATTAAACGGACTGGGGGGCGCTACACTGATCCAAAGTTCATTTTTCCGAATAATATTCAACCCGCAAAATGTCGCACAAAAAGTTTGCAGCACCGAATAAGGTTCCCACGAATGTTTAGACCAGTATTAATGTTTCTTTCTACTGTAAACATACAACATAACATACAATCCCTCCATTTTCCTGAAGAGGCATAGTTGTACCCAGGACTCAGTCCTATAGAAGGCACACCCACATTTCGCCAGTATGTTATTACTCCCATGTAATGGGGCGATCCTATTGCCATCTACCGGGCACAGTTGCAGACTCGTCAGTTATTGAGATAATTCCTAATGGAAAAATCCACTGCCTCGGTGGCGTAGAGGGCGCATGCTCGACTGCCAATCAAGAGGTCCCGGGTTCGATCCCCAGGTCAGGCAGTGTTAAATATTGGATTTTTCCATTAGGAATTATCTCAATAACTGCCTGGAGTCTGGAACTGTGCCCGGTAGATGGCAATAGGCTCGCCCCCTATTACATGGGACCAATAACATACTGGCGAAATGTGGGTGTATCTACTATGGGACGAGTCCTGGGTACACCTCTGCCTACCCCTTCGGGAAAAAGGCGTGAATGTATGTATGTTTGGAAAAATCCAATATTTAATACTGCCTGACCTGGAGATCGAACCCAGGACCTCATATCGGCAGTGCAGCTTAAACTGTAAACTTTCGGATAAATGAATTTTTGACTAGTATAACGCACCCGGTTTGTAACATCAACGTAATAAATATAGGCTCACCTGCCCGGCAGGCCTACTACAGTACTTTAGGTGGACACCAAAATTCAACTTCGTAAATTATCATGCCAATTTTCGCGGGCACATTGCCGCCAACAAACGCGATAAAAAGACTAAAACGTCAATAAACTACTACCAAGGAAGAATCAATTCAGATCTTAAGATTTGTACAATTTATCACATAAAATTTAAAAGAACACTTATTCAAGACTGCAGCGACCCCTTGCTACACTGATTATGTTATGAAAGTTTGTGAGGATGGATGGATGTTTGTTACTCTTTCGTGCTAAAACTATTGCACCGATTCGGCTAAAATTCGCTATGTAGATAGTTTAGACCCTGGAATAACGCATAGGGTACTTTGTATCCCGATATTCCCACGGGAACGAAGACTACGAAGTCCGCGGTAGTAGTGCTATATATTCAAACTGTTTAAGGACATTTGTACCTTTTTCTTAGTAAAAGAAATAAATACCAATGTTTAAATTGCAACAGCAATAATCCAAATACATTCTCATTTATGAAAAATAAACGGTCTCTGTACGTACACATTTACAAAACTAATTTTATTATAATATTTAGTTTGTTACCGATATTTGTATGGACATTTTGGGCAGTCTAAATATTGCTTTAAATCCTTATAAAAATATTATTTTTCTATATATATATATATTTTTTTTTGCTATAAATTTTATGATTGTCAAATTTGAATTTTTTTTTTTTTATAATGATGACAATATTATATAGGCTTAGGTTTTTTGAAAATAAAACTGAGATATGTATGTAATACTTTTTGAGAATTAAATATTGTACCCAATTATAAAACTACCCTCAATACGCTAGTTTTTAAATTAAACTAATTAATTAATTGTCAGGTCGAATGAGATCAAAAAGAAACGCCCATACAAAAACCAGTATTATAAAACCCGCTTGCGTCGATCATGGTTAGTTTATAACCTCGAGTAAATTAAAAAAAAATATGGTTAAACATTTTGAACTAAATTTCGAATATTATTTTTATTTTGTAATCAATTTATGCTAACTCTAGGTTAACGCTAACCCTGAGTGACGGCAGAGGGCCTATAGGGACATATTTTGTAGTTGTCGGACAAATTCGGAGGGTTGTTATTACATTTCCAAAAAATTTCAAATTATATTTGATAGACCATTGTTAAAAGTAAAAATCTTCTGAAGCTCAAAATTGTAAATATGTAAAATTGTCTTTGCAAATTTGTGTGCTTTGAAAATTTAGTCAAGAGCATTTTTGAACATAAACTCATTGGCTATATTCCTATTGGGCTGAATCGAAGATAACTGCGAAGATATAATAGAATATTGAATTCTATCTCCATTACCTAAGGTACTAAGTTGTATGAAGAAAATATAAATTTGCGCGCATCTTTGCCATCGGAGTCAAACTAACTATGAGCCGTAAGTCAATGGCGATAGAATTCAATCTAACATGATAGTGTTTCATTTCGCTTCTGCTTAGCGCAAGTAGGAATAGAGCCTTTGACAATAGGGAATATGCATGTCATTGAAATTTACCAGATTTTTTTATTTTTGGTAGTATATTTGCCTTACCTGAACCATTATTTTTTGTTTAGTCTGGCCACATTGTATTTATATGCACAAAATATTAATTAACAAAGCCACGGATAAAGCCCGTCACACACGTAGCTGTAATATATATTAATATACCGTCCTATAATATATATTGTATGGGCTCACCATACAGAGCACTTGAGTTCCCACGATAACCTAACACTTAACATAACTCTACAGATTTCTTTAGTCATAAGTTTGTTAAAATCAATAGTACCAATAAAGGCGTCGTTCAGAGCACACTGCTCTTTCATTTTTAAAACTAAGCGTCCCGGCGTCGCGCACCCGTACTCAATAACGAACAAAACATTAACTATTAACTTTAACTTATAACTTAACAAATAAAACAATGTATGCAGAGTCTCCAAACAGTCGAGACTCTACATAATATATTATAGCAAGCTACCGCGCTGCTATAATATATATTTTAGCCTTCATTTCATTGATACCGTAGTTTATCTTAATATGCAATAATATATTATTACGGTATAAGTTGGTGACGTCATAGAAATATATATTATAGCTGCGTGTGCGGTCTGTCGAAGTAAGGAAAATATATCGTAATATGCCTTGCTATGCTATTTATGTTGATATATATTATAGCTATATAAAATCTACTTTACTAAAGAAGGCTTATTATAAAGTCAACCAGTACATAGAGGACAAAGATGCCTGGAAACTTCTGCATAGCCGCCTCGCGGCACCTTTAAAGAAAACGAATGTAACCAAACCAAATATTGTAAAACTATCTGTTGAAAAAATTAAGCCCTACAAGTTTCTTGTGCGTTCTTCTTGTAGAGGTATCTTTCCGAACGCACGGTAGACTCAGTACTGTTTATCTTTATTGACGTGCAAAAGTGTCCGATTATGACCTATTTGAATAAATCTGTTTGAGTTTGAGTTTGAGCCACGTGTGTGACGGGCTTAAGCCTCGCTTAAGCGAGGGAAGTTCGAATTTGTAATAAACGTCACCATTGGTCATCACCACCAAACGTGACGTCACGCACGGGACAGAAGAGACACTCCTCAAAATAATTTATTTTAATAAATATAGATAACAAATAAAAAATTATGCACATTCCCTATTACAATTTATGGGAAACGAAAGTTTTAAGTGGGAAAATTTTCGAGCGGCGAATACGGGCAAGATAATTAGTTCTACGCGCGGACGAAAACTTAAAAGGTCTACGGAGAAAGCACTAAATAAAACCTAGCCCAATCATAAGTACTTGACGATGGCAATATGTTTTTCATGATAATTTCTTAGATTTTCGCTATATTTTAAATTTTTAATTACACAATATAAAAGAGATAAAATCCTCTCATTGTTGTCTAATTAAATAAATAAAAATAAAGTTGAAAAAATGACGAGGAAAATGAGTTCTGTTTCGGACGCGCGCAGTTATCTTGCACGCTCTTAATTTGTATTACAAAGTCAGTATTACCGCTATGCGTCCGAACAGAGCTGTTTAGGAGTGTAGACAGTAGCGTTAGGGTCTAGAGGGGAAACGTCGGAGAGTCTCAGCTTAGAAGCCGCCGTGGAAACGGGCGTTACGAACTCAGTCGGCATTACTGCTAACATCTGCGCTTTCAACTCTTCTAACTCTTTCTCTTGTCTGTTTATTACACCTGGGGAATGATAAATACATGAATTAATTTTTCACTTATCTCGCGCACAATGTCCGTCATTGTTGCGTACCAGAGCGGGGATAAAATCACCTTTCAAGCTCTATTGGATAGATTTTTTTTTAATTTTTGTCTATTACTAACGCGATTATATTTTTTTGGTGTCGCACGTATAGGATATTAGCCAAAATGTTTTGATGAAAATTAGTTTTTTTTCTCACTAATATTATAACTCAGTTTCTATTTATTCCCTCGCTAAAGCTCGGGAGTAAAACTACCTCGCATACAATGGGTCTCTTCAGCCTTCAGCTTCTTTGTGTAACAATCTACTATTGACTTTTAACTTCCCGATAGACCAGTGTTTCCCACAATGTCGACTCGACACATAGTACACTCACCGTCCTGTATATGCATCTTCCTGTTAGCGTCCCCGAGCGCCGCCAACAGGTCCAGTTTGACTCGTGTCTCGGCGGAGAGCGCACGTTCTAGTTGTGCGGCGCGACACATAGTACACTCACCGTCCTGTATATGCATCTTCCTGTTAGCGTCCCCGAGCGCCGCCAACAGGTCCAGTTTGACTCGTGTCTCGGCGGAGAGCGCACGTTCTAGTTGTGCGGCGCGACACATAGTACACTCACCGTCCTGTATATGCATCTTCCTGTTAGCGTCCCCGAGCGCCGCCAACAGGTCCAGTTTGACTCGTGTCTCGGCGGAGAGCGCACGTTCTAGTTGTGCGGCGCGACACATAGTACACTCACCGTCCTGTATATGCATCTTCCTGTTAGCGTCCCCGAGCGCCGCCAACAGGTCCAGTTTGACTCGTGTCTCGGCGGAGAGCGCACGTTCTAGTTGTGCGGCGCGACACATAGTACACTCACCGTCCTGTATATGCATCTTCCTGTTAGCGTCCCCGAGCGCCGCCAACAGGTCCAGTTTGACTCGTGTCTCGGCGGAGAGCGCACGTTCTAGTTGTGCGGCGCGACACATAGTACACTCACCGTCCTGTATATGCATCTTCCTGTTAGCGTCCCCGAGCGCCGCCAACAGGTCCAGTTTGACTCGTGTCTCGGCGGAGAGCGCACGTTCTAGTTGTGCGGCGCGACACATAGTACACTCACCGTCCTGTATATGCATCTTCCTGTTAGCGTCCCCGAGCGCCGCCAACAGGTCCAGTTTGACTCGTGTCTCGGCGGAGAGCGCACGTTCTAGTTGTGCGGCGCGACACATAGTACACTCACCGTCCTGTATATGCATCTTCCTGTTAGCGTCCCCGAGCGCCGCCAACAGGTCCAGTTTGACTCGTGTCTCGGCGGAGAGCGCACGTTCTAGTTGTGCGGCGCGACACATAGTACACTCACCGTCCTGTATATGCATCTTCCTGTTAGCGTCCCCGAGCGCCGCCAACAGGTCCAGTTTGACTCGTGTCTCGGCGGAGAGCGCACGTTCTAGTTGTGCGGCGCGACCGCCCCACGATGTCGACTCTAGTCGGGACTCGAACGCCGCCACCTGAAATTACAGTTTACTTTAGTTAATGATGAGATTCGCGTTAATTGTGTAGTCCTCGATTTATTCAGATAGTCATATACCAATTTCCATTGACGCGGCCACGACTCGGTACAAAGCTAGCCGCTAGCTGCGGTCTTCCGCGGCTACCGCTTAGTGGAAATTAGACCTTAACAGGAAAGAGGTCCTCTTAGAAGTTTGACACAATCCTATGGGAAATTTTCTAAATCGATGTTTTGTATTCCTTTGTTTCCTCCGAATACAGTAAACCTATTTGATATATTAACACAATTATTATATCCTGATATTTTAAAGATGAAGTAAAGTATGTCCCTATCATTTTATTTTTGTTCATAAACTATACATTTTATTGTGGTGATCATCAAATCACGCGAGTAAAACTGAGATTTTTGGGAGTTCACTATGAAAATACCAAGGGCTTAGGGACATAGGTTACTTCACTTTAAAAATATCAGGAAAAATTTATAGAATGAGTTTATTATATTCGGAAGAAACAGGGGAATACAAAACATCAATTTGGTATTTTTTTTATAGGATTGTGTCAAATTCCTAGAAGGCCGCGTACGCTCTTAAGGCTCCTTAAAGACTAGGTTCCTCAACCAATTCCATATGAAATGGAATTTCACAACTGTGGAGAAGGAGAGGTTAAAATTCTACTCTTAAAGTTTGTGGTTGGCTCTTGGACCAGCCTTTATTAACGTTTTTTTTATATACATGAATTTTTTTTAATATTTTTTATAAAACCGCATATACACGATAAAATTAAATGAAAAAGTAATTCATTACCTACTCTTTTATTTTATGTTTACATTTTGAGTAAATATATGAAAATCCTGCTAAATATTAAGACTGGAGCTCACAACCTTCCACACGTCGTTAAACTATAATATGCGATATTCGACCTTAATTAAAGCAGTCTAGAAAAAAAAAACAAAATAGCAGCGTACTGTCAAAGTCAGTTAACCTTTGGTATTCTGGAATTACAGACACAAGAATATGCCTTGTGTTTCGCGTGGATGCGCGTTTTGATATACGACGGCTTAAGTTTAATTTTTCTAGGATTATATGCTCACCCTTAACTTCTTAAGTCCCGTTAAGGCGAAGAAGGATCGTAGTTGCGTGACTGATGGCCAGTGATGGCCGCCCGCGCGCAATTTCACTGGATGTTGTTAATAAATGTATTTTTGCTACAAAATAATACCCTTTCGCAATAAAATAAAACCGTAATCGTCTAAAGTATTTATTATAGAACACGTAAACGAAATATCATTGAAATATGTTAATTAACTAGCAAATGAAACTGCTTTTTCGTAGAAGTATCTCTCTAATAATGAAGATTTAGAGGAAACTTTGCGACTTTTTTGTATCGAGTCAAAATTAGTCCATCGTGTTTCGACTCCCATTACTTACTGAATAAAATCCTAAACTTTTAATTGTCATCAACAAAAATATTAAAATTTGATGTTTTATTACCTTAAAATTGATTTGCCGTACAGTCAAAGCGTGGGTTTTGGGACCCACTTCACCTTAAATCCATATAAAGATGTATGCGAATCTCGAAAGTTCAAAAATGATTATTGTAATTATTATTATCATACCTGTTCATTAGCCCTGGTGGCGTCACGTTGCAGCTGCGTGTATCTCTCTCTCACTCTCGCCAGTTCTCTCCGCAATGCAGCGCTCTCGCTCTCCGCGGCCGCGCGACGAGACGCACACGCGCCGCTCTCACACTCACCACTGGAATGTAGGCTTTATGATGATTGAAATAGAGGTGGATTTTCAATGGTAATTTGCCAATATATTAGGAGAATTATATGTTCTTCGCGGCCGATGAGAGAAACACGCGCCGCTTCGACACTCATCGCTGGAATGTAGAGCTTATACTCGTGCGAATAGGGTCGGATTTGTAACGGAACTTGCCTATGTATTAACGACTCTTCGCGGCCGACGTAATAGGCACGCGCCGCTTGCGGCAGTCACCACTAGAATGTACACCTTATGTTTATTGGAATAAGGTTGGATTTTAAATGAAACTGCCAAAATTTAATTGAAAATCCAATTCTTTCGGTAAATTTTTTAAATTGACCCAAAGTGCGTGTGACCCAAGTGAGTGAAATTGTACAAATTATCGAAAGGTAATTTGTATGTTTAACGAAAATTAGACTATAATTAGATATTTATTAAACTTTGCAGACAAGCAAGATACAGGGTTACTGGAAATCATCAGGTAGCATCCTCCCAAACGGTCATTGTACTCATAATAGGGTTGTGTCCACTATAAATAAATCGGATGCACGGTTGTTTCTGATTATTAACTAAGATGTAGAAATACTAAAAAACTAAATGATTTATAAAACGAAATAAAGATTAATAATATTTTCAATAAATAAATTCCGTAAAACTAGGCGTACGATCACGTGATATTAAACACCAATCAGAAAGCGTGACGTCACACCGCGGCAAACATCATTGTTGTTGTTGACGTTTCCATAAAACAGAGCAAGTTATTTAATTAGTTTTTCGTTTTTTAGCTATTTTTGACAAGTTAACATAGTGGTTTTCAGTTATTTCTTGAAAGACAGATATATTTCGCTATGGAATCAGGATTTATTAAAGCAAATAGTACGAATTTACCCAGAATTGACGCCGTCATGCTCGGCAATTTTTTCGCATCAAATACTGACTTTTGCTCATCGGAATTCCGCAATGCTAAAACCTCTGTGTAAGTATGAATATGTGTAAATTATATAATACATGTTCATTGACTTATTATAAACATAAACAGTATTATTTGTTTCGTAGTTTGTCATACTTAATGTAAGTTGCCGGACATTGGTTTTGAGGTTAGATTTGCTAAGTATTATTTAATTTATTACTCCATATAATTAACCATGTCATTTGGCAACTAGAATAAGAATATAATGTTGGTTAATTATAATAAATATAACACTAAATTAAAATTCTACCTGATAACAACATAACATAACCTTTACTCGTAAATTAAAACTTGGCAAATAATGATTCATTATTTTTGTTTTAAATTTGTAAATATGTTGATTGTGTGACTTACATCAAAATGATCTTCACAAAAATACATTCTCGAAACTGCAGATAAACTATTAGCATCATCTCTCCTCGCAAGGTTTAGCCACTTTTTTCGTATATGTTTATTATTTGGAACATAAATGAATAATTTGTTTGGCGTTTTTATAGTCGTACTTTTACACACTACACAGTTCTTGTAATAAGAGGAATTCATTTTTAATTAGAGATAACTAACAACTCCCAGAAAAACACACGATTCCTTTGTTGTGTTTGTCACGGTGTGACGTCATTCAAAACGCCATGACAGTCTGGAGCGTTTTTGCGGTAAATTCAAATTGATTTTTTAAAACCAAAAATACACAATATAAATGATCGAATTTTTCAAAAATAATAAGTTTTTAGGGTAAAATAGATAGTAAGATAATGTATTAACCAATTTTTCAAATTTAGTCAACTAGCCTATTTGCATAAACTTAATACTTTGGAACCAACTTTGAAATCGCGAAAAAAATCAGCTGTACAATCAATTTTGAGATCAAGGTCAAGTTCAAGGTAAACCCTTTCGAGAATGCTTATTGATAATCAGTAACCCTGTGTATAGTATAGTTACTTGGCAGTAGCAGTGTGTAACAGTTGGTTCTCGGCCCGCGAGCGCGCCCTCCTCTCCTCGCTGAGTCTCCGTTCTAACGCTGCACGCTCCGTGCAACGCCACGCTGACACCCTGCACGAATATTTTAATTATTGTATTTTATTAGGAAAACAAACAGCTTCTTAACATAACATACATTCACGCCTTTTTCCCGAAGGGGTAGGCAGAGGTGTACCCAGTCCCATAGTAGATACACCCACATTTCGCCAGTATGTTATTGGTCCCATGTAATAGGGGACGAGCCTATTGCCATCTACCGGGCACAGTTCCAGACTCCAGGCATTATTGAGATAATTGCTAATGGAAAAATCCAATATTTAACACTTTGCCTGACCTGGGGATCGAACCCGGGACCTCTTGATTGGCAGTCGAGCATGCGCTCTCTACGCCACCGAGGCAGTCTTACAACAGCTTCTTACTTAAAAAAACAGGAATACAATAAACACTTACAGGAATACTATAATATACACGAATAATAAAGTGGGGTTAGATAAAGAATTTGTTGCTAATTAGGTCCTTGAATAAGTTTTGTTGCGTCATAAATAAATCTACGTCTTCCGATATACACTAATAATTAGGTGAATTAGTGACTAATTCAACTTGAGGAATATGAAAATAAAAAGTACATTATTCCCCTATGCCATTATAGAAGCCGTTATTCCAAAACCAATAATTTTTATTTCAATTCGATACGATAAGTATTCACAAAGATAATGTACATAATATATTTGCTTAACATTATAACCTCTTTTAGTTGTTAGGCCGCGTGACGTCATCGTATCCGACAGACTAGTGAGAGAACGGAAGTTTAAATATTTTTATGTAGAAATTGTATGAATGCCTATCACATATTATGGTTTTCTTGACTAAATTTAACGGCGCAGCTTGTCGGCGGCGAGCGCAGCCTGCAGCTTGTTGCAACTGTTGTACACACACGTACACATACTGACTTGTGTTGTAGCGCGGCGTGCGCGTGCTTGAGCTGCGCGTGCTCCGTGCGGCGCAGCTTGTCGGCGGCGAGCGCAGCCTGCAGCTTGTTGCGCGCCTCCGCCTCGCTGCTGCGAGCCGCCGCCAGCTCCGCCTTCACCCGCTTCAACTCTTCCATGCACGACCGACCTTCACGCTGAACACACAACGTACACGTGAACACGTAAACGTGAACTCACTGCAGAAGGTGCTAAGGGATGATCAGCGCAGGTTGCTCTGCAACCCGTATTATGCTGAGTTAGCACCGTTGGCATAAGTTATACCTCCTTATTTAGATAGACTTCATATTTTTTGTGTGCAGCGAATAAATATGTTTTCTTTCTTACACAGTTTATGTTCCCGGTGAGGTAGGCAGAGACTATTTCCCTCCACTTGCTACGATCCTGACATACAACTTTCGCTTCGTTCACTTTCATGACATTTTTCGTACATGCTCGTCGGTTGTACGTACTTTTCACTTGGCCTTTCCTAAGACCAACGTCAACTTGTTCATGAAAAGTACGCCCGCGGTCGACCGCTAGCGACTTGACCATACACACTAGCCTTATAAATCTCTTTTGTTAATCTCCTTTCATCCATCCTCTCCACATGTCCGACCACCTCAGCATTCCTTTCTCTATCTTTGTCACTACATCTTCTACCGCGCCACAGCGTTTCCTTATCAAACTATTCCTCATTTTGTCCATCAATGTCACTCCAGTCATGCTTCGCAGGCTTCTTATCTCCACAGCATTAATCTTACTTTCATGCTTCTTCTGCCAGACCTGTTGGGTCTTCACTACCATACGTAAGTGTAGGGATCAGTACCCCTCTATGGACAGCCAGTCGTGCCTTTTTAGACATTTTCTGACTGTTCATAAAGGTATGCAACGCCCCATTCTCTTGATTTCCTGCCAAAACTCTTCATTCAATATCATAGTCATACTTTCCATCCCTTGTAAACTTAGAACCCAAATATACAAACTCTTTCACACATTTTAGGTTAGTTTGTAAAAATGAAGAAACAAGAAATGTGTCATATTTTCAAAACTTGACACATTTCTTGAATTAATTAGCTAAGATAAATCAGCAGTACCTAGCTAGCTTTAGATTATCTAAACAAATAAGTATTTCTTAGGGGACTGTGTACGTTTCTTTAATGAAATCCTAAAAAAGATAGCTCGGAGGGAAAATTTAAAACCTGTATAAAATCGACTTTAAATTTATTTACTCGAATTTAAAATGACATTTTTAGCCAAAATGTTTTGTAGAAATTAATAATTTTATTTTCTAACAATCGTAGTGAAAAATAGTGTTACAGCGCTAAAACTCTTAGGCGCTTTACTCTCTCGCTAAAGCTCGACAGTAAAACTACCTTGTAAATAATGGGTCTCTTTAGCCCAATCTACGTTTCGACTGAAATGGTTTGTATAATGGTGTTTTATAATTATTTAAGTCGAGTGTTTTGCCAGATCTACGGCGTTTTGGTTTGCTTCGAGAAGGTCCTTCATGGTAGCTTTTGTAGAGCACTTAGAGCATTGCATTCGTTATGAATTCCAATAATATTAACTGGATCGGGATTTATCTGCGAGATCGAATCAGATATGAGGAGATCCGTAGACGAACGAAAGTTACCGACATAGCCCAGCGGATTAGTAAGCCTGATGGCCGAAGGGGCTGTAAAGTTTTCGAATGCAGACCACGGACCGGCAAGCGCAGCGTAGGACGTCCACAAGGTGGACAAACGATCTAATAAAGCGGGAACACGCTGGATGCAAGCAGCTTACAACCGACTAGATTGAAATCTATGGGTAAACATGGAGTACTTACAGCGGGTCTATCAACGCACCAATTACATAGTTTATTGAAAACATAAAAGAAATACTTACCAACTCGCGTTCTCTGTCCCGCTCTCTTTCCTTCTCTCTCTCTCGCTCCTTTTCTTTTATTTCCCTCTCCTTCTCCTTGTCCTTATCTTTATCTTTACAACTACTGTCCTTATTTTTTACTTCTTTTGTACTTTCTACTTCCTTAACTAATTGTTCTTTTGCTGAAAATTAAAAAATGACAGTATTGCTGTTTGTGTTAATTATTAAGTTAATTAATAATAAAAATAATATGTGACAACTTCCACACACGGTCATCTGGTCCCCAACTAGGCTAGAAGCCTGTACTATGGTAACCAGAGGACTGATATACATACTTATATAAGCTTATAACACCCAGACACAGGTCAAACAGAAATGTTCATTCACACGAAAGTTTGACCTGGCCGGGGATCGAACCCGGGGCCTGCGGCACAGAAAGCAGAGTTACTACCATCTGAGCCAAAGAGCCTATCAAATTATCGAACATTTTCCATTGTCAATGCACACTACTCTATTTATGTAAAATCCTCTCCAGTTTCAGGATAACTGGTAGAAAATACTGTTCTAGCATTAAGTTATACATGTATGTATATGTGTTATACATGTGTAATATTATACATGCAAAAGTTTATGAGAATGGATGGATGGACGTTTTTTACTCTTTCACGCAAAAACTAATGAACCGATTGGGTTGAAATTTAGAATGTAAGTAGCTTAGACTATGAAATAACACAAACAACATTTTCTTACGGGAACGACGAGTGCGCGGGTGTAACTGCAGGGCACAGCTGCTAGTACATAATACTTTCCTTATAAATCTACCTATCAAGTGATCCATTTTTAAGTGGGACATTTTTACGAATCTCCCAAACCGTTTACGATGATCAAATACGTACCAAATTCTGTACTCTTATGACTATCACTAATCTCTTTCTCTCTTTTATTTCTTCTTCTCTCTTCTTTCCTATCATCTTTTAATGAGGCGGCTTCTTTTTTGTCGTATTTCGACGATTTTGTACTACCTGAAATGATACAAATTAATTTTTATAGCTGTTACCCCCAATGGAATTTATATTTAATTTTTTTATACGGTTTCCTAATCATTTTACAAAAAATAAATATATAGTTGTAGTGGTAGGCCTCTTTGCAGAGGCCGTCTGGGGAAGTACCACACCTTTGCCAGTTATTCATCCGCCAAGCAGTAATGAGCAAACATTACTGTGTTCCGGTCTGAAGGGCAATGTTACCAACGAAATTACTGGGCATGACGAGTTTCAACAACTAA
Organism: Hemistola chrysoprasaria; assembly: GCA_947063395.1. Lineage (NCBI taxonomy): Eukaryota > Metazoa > Arthropoda > Insecta > Lepidoptera > Geometridae > Hemistola > Hemistola chrysoprasaria. The sequence goes on from OX346724.1 coordinate 1,656,281, forward strand.
TATCGCAGGGTGACAAGCGCAGTGCAGTGCCACGCAGGATTTAGAATTTTAAAACACTGGGTGGCACTATGTCTGATATGGGCAATCATGATGCTTACCATCGGGCACCTGATTTGCTCGTCTTGTCACTTATCCTAATGAAAAAAAAAGTGACGCCATAAATTGTAATTTTATAAACGCTAGAGTGCAGTAGGGGCACCGTCATGTCGGTCGCCGAGCTCGGAGGGGGCAGTCAGTCTGCCTTTGGCGTTCGTCGTGTGCGGTTGTCACCAACCTGCCGCATGTACGGTTATTTGTTAATTATTTTCTTCAGACTGCCTCGGTGGCGTAGAGGGCGCATGCTCGACTGCCAATCAAGAGGTCCCGGGTTCGATCCCCAGGTCAGGCAGTGATAAATATTGGATTTTTCCATTGGGAATTATCTCAATAACTGCCTGGAGTCTGGAACTGTGCCCGGTAGATGGCAATAGGCTCGCCCCCTATTACATGGGACCAATAACATACTGGCGAAATGTGGGTGTATCTACTATGGGACTGAGTACTGGGTACACCTCTGCCTACCCCTTCGGGAAAAAGGCGTGAATGTATGTTTATGTTTATTTTCTTCATAATAAATATCATCTGATTGCAAATGCTTTAGGTATAACGAATCTATGGACAATTCGTCTGTGGCAGGCTTATTAAGGTCTTACCTTTACAATGGTTAGTTTTGTCGTCATCCTCGTGACAACCCGGGCCAGTGGCATTCCCGTTAGTGAGCGAGTGACTCGCCTGACTACCGGTCGTGTTACTCGCGCCAGTACTAGCTACAGCGCCGTTCTGTGACTTGTCGCGTTCGCGTGTGCCTTTCTTGTCAAACGGTTCTATGTGTTCTGACTGGAATTTAAAAAATATATTTTTATTTAATTGATTGAATTTGGCGATACTTTTCGGATGATGATGCGTCGTGTAGACGCGAAATACGACGTGTCGATATATGAATGGTGTCACTAATAAAAATAATACCTAACAGCATTTCCTCTTTGCATGCAATTTTGCGGGCGGGAGGGCTGTGCAGTGTGCATATTGTTTGTGACACTATGAATCTAAAGATTCTTGTTCCAGGAGTTTATTTATTTATTTGACCTTTCTAAGGAAAGGACCTTCCTTAGAAAGGTCCTCCTCCTTCATGAAAAAATTAGATGTTGTAAATTAGATGTAGAAGGGAAAACATCTATTTTTTCATGAAAAGGATGCCTATGACGACCTCTACCAAATGGACCATTCACTCACCTTTTTAGGGTTCCCTACCTCAAAAGGTAAAAGGAACCCTTACATGATCATTTTGTTGTCTGTCTGTCCGTCTGTCAAGACACTTTTTCACGGCAACGCGTGAAGGCATCAAGTTGAAATTGATATCAAATACTCAGGTCTTGCGGTCCCTTGTGGCTGTAAAAAAATCATACTTCTAAATTAACGCAATCAAAGTTATGGCCATTTTATTGCATATTTCCATACTTTGCGCAAGGAACTAAAAGCTCTAGGGTACTTCCATTTGCTGTAGTTTGCAACCAGATGGCGCTGTATGTTCTTGGTAGGCGGATTGTTTTTGGGATTGAATGCGTTTTGTTCAGGTATTTAGGTATGGAACTCTGCACTATGCATACACAGACTGCACTATGCATGCCTTAACAATCACTATCATTACATAGTATAAAACAAAGTCGCTCCCCGCTGTCTGTCCCTATGTATGCTTAGATCTTTAAAACTACGCAACGGATTTTGACACGGTTTTTTACAATAAATAGACTGATTCAAGAGGAAAGTTTATATGTATAATACATGCATAATATAGGAGAGAAACACCGATAATTTTAGAGGTTTCTAATGTGATAAAATAAAATGTAACACGAATTTACCCCTGTTAAAACGTTCACTATACCTACTTCTGTTACCCGTGCCAAGCCGGGGCGGGCCACTAGGTTATTATTATTATTTTTTTATTATTATTTTGTTATTTATAATTTATAATAGATTAGTTTTTTTGTTATTGTATTTAATAGACATATATAAGTATAATCTCCTTAGATAGATTAGTTGCCTTACCTTATTATTAGTATCTGTGACACAATGTCCGTTTTGTTCTGGTTTGTGTTTCCGTTTCCCCCCTCCCCCTCCCGCCGAGCCGTTCATATGACGAGTAGACGATGCACATGATACGGGGCATTCGCATACTGCTTCACTCTGGAAAAATAGAAGAGATATGGAAATTGGTTGTAAACTATCCTCAGTCTTTGGAAAGCTGGGTTGATCAAGATAAGGCCGCCCATTGTTCTGCTAGATAATCCTATTCTAAAATTCATCATCATCAGCATCATTTCGGCCATAGGACGTCCACTGCTAAAATTAGGACACTAAATAGGACATCGCTATAGTCAGCGCTGTTTTTTTGTGTGTATGTTTGTTTCGTTTTCACGCTAAAACTACTAAACCGATCGAGCTCAAATTCAAAATCAAAAAGATTTATTCAAATAGGTCATAATCTGACACTTTTGCACGTTAATGAAGATAATCAGTATACGTCTCTTTAGGAAAGATACCTCTACGCGAAGAATGCATAACTGAAATTTGGTGTGCGAAAGTTTGTCAGTATGGGGTATATATCGGGGGTTAAGTAATAAACATAACATAAGACCACACCTTTTTCTCTAAGGGATAGACAGGAATTGTACCCAGGACATAGTCCCATAGTAACATAACATACATTCACGCCTTTTTCCCCAAGGGGTACTACAGACTCCAGGCAGTTATTGAGATAATTCCTAATGGAAAAATCCAATATTTAACACTTGCCTGGGGATCGAACCCGGGACCTCTTGATTGGCAGTCGAGCATGCGCCCTCTACGCCACCGAGGCAGTCCCATAGTAGGTATACCTATACTACACTACACCTAGTCTAGTTGAAAACTCACCGGCGGCAAGGCTTCCCTCATAAGCGCGAAGTAGAACTCATTCTGCGCTCGCACAAGCCTCTGCGTGCGTTGCCGTAACCTCCTCAGCACATATCTCTTCACACTGACTCCTAACGTCACGGCCGGGTAGCCCACACAATGGGCAGCCAACGGCCGCGCGCCCCACCCGTGGGTGGAATTAGACACCCACGCGGCACGTATACCTTCTATGTACACTATAAGGCAGCATATCGCTACTGTTGGCAGGCATATGCCTTTGTCTGCAACTGAAAACAACCTTCCAATATACGACTGAGGCCACCATATGTACGACTGAGGCCACTGTATGTATGACTGAGGTCACTGTATGTAAGACTGAGGCCACTGTATCTATGACTGAGGCCACTGTATGTACGACTGAGGCCACTGTATGTACGAGTGAGGCCACTTTATCTACGACTGAGGCCACTGTATCTACGACTGAGACCACTGTATGTATGACTGAGGCCACTGTATGTACGACTGAGGCCACTGTATGTACGCGTGAGGCCACTTTATCTACGACTGAGGCCACTTTATCTACGACTGAGGCCACTGTATCTACGACTGAGACCACTGTATGTATGACTGAGGCCACTTTATGTACGACTAAGGCCACTGTATGGACGACTGAGGCTACCGTATGCACGTCTAAGCCGATTGTATATCTGATTGAGTCCACTTTCAACTGTGACAACTGAAGCCAAAATTAAAAAAAAATCATAGAATCATGGTAAATATCCCGTAATAAGTGATCCTAATGCTAACAACCATGGTAGTTTTAAATCATATATGAAGCCTAAAGCTATTTTTATTTCTTGATACAAATAATATTATTGGAAATTAGATCCCACTTTTCTATAGCTACTATATTATAATGCAAAAGTTGTTGCATTTGTGTGTTCAGATTAAAGATATTATGTTTATTTCTCAAAAAGAATTACATTCACTTACTTGAGAAACTTATGCTAAGTAGAAAGTAGGTATTGGGCTTATCGTACTATTCTAAACTTAATATTTAAAGTAAATTTAAACATTAATAATATTTTAAAATAACAGTATAAAAACAAAAGTAATTAAAACAGAAAGAGAATATTATGTTGTTACATACAATAAGAAAACAGTCAAGTGATTTACAATAAAAAATAATATTTGTAGGAGGTAGATGCAGTAAAACAGCAGTCAAATAGGTTCGAGTGTGAGTACAGTCCGTTCATATTTATTTTACCGATATTTACCTGTAGTGTGTTATATATTACCTCTTTGTGGCAGAATTATTGACATTTCGGTGTGTAGAACAGCATAAATCTTATTAGGGGTACATTCTGCAAGTAAAACTATTGACCGAAGCTGTATCCACCCATTGCTGGGTATAGGCCTCTTTCTTGGTTACGTCACGCTATCCACCGTAGGCCGTCCACTGCTGAACATAGGCCTCCCTTATAGATTTCCATCTAGTCTGGTTGGAAACAGCTTCCATCCAACGTATTCCTTCTACTTTTATTAGATTGTCTGTTCACCTTGTGGTTGGACGTGCTACGCTGCTCTTCGGTCCGTGGTCTCCATTTGAGAACTTAACATCCCCATCGACAACCATTTCTATGTGCTATGTGCATACCTATATAATATATAATATATACTGTTGAAAAATACTTACATGTATACCAGACATATTGTACCCACACATAGGTACTTGCCGCGAAGAATATATACTGTATAGGTATGAAGAAGAAACATATCATGTCTGACGTCAACGCTATGCAGATGAAAAACACTGAGAAGGCCTGAAACAATGTTATTGTTTATTTTAATTAAATTTAAGGCGCGGTGCTAAGCGAATTCGCCCTCTCTCTCACACGTACCCACATTTTTGAAGATATAAAATAGACTACATGTAATTACGTGAAATAAAGACAACTAGGATCTAGAAACTGGGGAAGTGTGCAGTCGCGTGCACTGATATGTAAACATGGCTAAATTTTCACATAGCTAAATATAAATAAATAGGCTACCTATGTGAAGCCTAACATGAAGTGTAGGTAACCGAGCATGAGGTGTTACATTGTACGTGAATGTACCTACTATGGGAAAAGGTCCTGGGTACACCTCTGCGTATCTATGGTTAAATAAATCCGCGACTATGTCATGAATACAGGCAGTTCTAAACATTTTATCCTACTGATATTGTAAATGCGAAAGTTTTTGAGAATTAATGGATGGATGTTTGTTACACTTTCACGCAAAAATACTCAATGGATTATGTTAAATTTGGTGTATGCAGGTAGGTCAGACCCTGGAATAACACATAGGGTACTTTCATCCCACGGGAACGAAGACCACGCGGGTGAAACCGTGGGGCATAACTAGTATAACATATATTTATAAAAAATAAATTGTTTATACTCACAAGTCCCTGATATTTATATGAATCATATATGGACCTGAGCATCCACAAAGGCCAGAGGAACTCAAAACGAAATTCCAACATATAGTCTGCCAGCACCACTGATGCCCAAACTATTATGAACTTTATGTACAACATTGAGCTGAAAAATAATTACACAATACATTGATGTTATAGATATAACCTGAAACAGCAAACATGTAGATTGAAATAGAGTCTAAGAGTTAGACACTATTGCATTTCCTCTCACTCAGTCTGACTCAGACCATCACTGGAAACACATCTGAACATGCTGTGTCACACAATCAGTGTACAATAAACACAAAATGAGTTAAAAAATAACTAAACTAGTAACAAATATCGGTAACTAACACTATTTCACATTATTTCTGGGACAATCCTATCCTACTAATATTATAAATGCGAAAGTTTGTGAGGATGGATGGATGGACAGATGTTTGTTACTCTTTCACGCCAAAACTACTGAACCAATTGGAATGAAATTCGGTATGTAGATAGTTTAGACCCTGGAATAACACATAGGGTACTTTTTATCCCGATATTCCCACGGGAACGAAGACTACGCGGGTGGAACCACAGCTATCAAAAAATTAATTTTCATAAATATGAGATGAAATTAAATTAAATTAACAATTTTTTCATAAGGAAATGAGATGATAGCCTCTCTTGTAACATAACAGAAACTCATTGGTAGTCATCAACCTAACGGAATAAAGGGTGTCCAGCGGCAAATTTTCAACTTCAAATTAAAATTACTCGCAAGCTTGCGGGGCGAGGGAAGAGGAAGGGGTACCATTCGACGCGCGGGCTTTGCGGATTGGTTAGTCGCCATGAGTCACTGGCCGGGGTCACACCGCGCGTACGCAGTGGAGCAATATATAAAGTGCGATGAATCGCTGGTTCGTGCACGTCGCGCTTTTTGTTCTCACTATGGCATTCGTCGAACAAGTGATGCACCATCCACGCAACTTATCCTATCGTGGGTGCAAAAGTTCCGAAAAGAGGGTACAACGCTGAATCAGCCTCTACCAGGACCGTCTACGTCAGTAGCTACGCCGGAACACATAATTCAACTTCAGGAAGAAATTAAGCAAAATCCGCGTAAATCAGTAAGAAAGATATCGGCCTCAACTGGAATTAAAAAATCAACAGTACACAATATTCTGAAACGCAAATTAAACCTTCATCCATACAAAATCCAAATAATGCAACATTTGAAAGAAAACGACCACTCACTAAGAGAAACCTTCGCCAAATCAATGCTGGAGCGTTTTCGAACACCACGAACACTTGGAAACATATTGTTCACAGATGAGGCACATTTTCACATCGATGGCTATGTAAACAAGCAGAACATGAGATACTGGAGCCCCGAGAATCCTAGAGAACGGCATCAAAAGCGTTTGCACTGTCCAAAAACGACGGTGTGGTGTGGGATCTTTGCCCAAGGGATAATCGGCCCTTATTTTTTTCACGAGGGAGAGACTGTCACTGCTGAGGTGTACTGCCGCATGATAGACGAATTTTTGTTGCCCGAACTGCAGCTGCTATCTGGATACAACAATAGAACTCACTTCCAGCAAGGTGGCGCCACTCCACATACAGCTAGGATATCTATGGAGAAGATGAGGTCGATTTTCCCAAATAAACTCATCAGTAAAGGCGGAGACATACCCTGGCCTCCTCGATCACCCGATTTGTCACCATGTGACTATTTCTTGTGGGGATATCTAAAATCCAAAGTTTACAGTAACAGCCCTCGGACGATTTCAGCCCTACAAGAAAATATACGCCGTGAAGTTGCCGCCATCACACCGGCGCTCTGCGCTCGAGTGGTCTCAAATTTGAGAGCTCGGCTAGAAGAGTGTGTAAAAAAAAATGGAAATCATTTAGACGACATAATTTTTAAAAAGTAAAATCCGTAACATTAAGCTTCATTTTTATCCAAATAAAAGTTAAATAAACCAAATAGTTTTTTTTTTACAATTATTTTAAATCGAAAATTTGCCGCTGGACACCCTTTATCTAAGCTAGATTCAAGATTACCTGCAGGTACTTTGATCCATGTTAAAGCATGAAATAGACAATAAGCAATTAACACATAATATATGACTCAATAATTTATAACATTTTGTAGATTTTAGTAAAACTCGATAGGTATGTCAATCATCATTATCATCATCATAGGACGTCCACTGCTTAACATAGGCCTCCCCCATAGATTTCCATCTAGTCAGGTATGTTAATAAATTGGTTAAATAATGCGACTATTTGACCAATTTATTACCAATTATGACCAATTATGATATTATAAAAATGATTTTCCCTTAAACTAGAGAATGGCTGGAGCGATATGGTTAATGTTCATTTTGAAATATTTGTCAAAATCTAGGGAAAAAGTGGTTAACTTTCAACTTAGGGTCATCTAGTTTTAGATAGATTTAGGATGATCTTGTTTCAGTCTTCAATATGGCTATTTACAAGAACTTCTTGTGAGCATGTGACTACATTAACATGGACAGAATTAGTAATTTTCAGGGTCTGTGCACATCATGTTTTATAAAGACTCGCGCACATTAGGGAAGGCCGAGTCGCACACAAAAATCCGCCTACATCACTGTCGTACATTTTACATATCGAACACTACAGCGGGTCATACCGGGCCGCATCGTCTGCCTGTAGTGTGCGATACTTCATATAAAATTTACGAAGTGATGTAGGCAGATTTTTATTATGCCATATGGTGCGGTCTGTTGCGGCTGTAGTCTGCGCGAGCCTTAAATGCAGAGTCGACGTGCGTTCGCAGCGATACAGACACGAGTCAAACACAGCCTGATGTATAGGATAAAGGATCGCCATGTTAAAAAATGTGGTGTGCACAGGCCCTATGATCATACTTATTATTTTCACATTATAAACACATTGCTTTTTTATATTAATTAACTAGTGTAATTAATTATCCAGATAAGGAATGTACTTATTTTGGATGGTATTTTACCATTATTGGATTACTGGTTATATTTATCATAATCATGGTGGCCCTGTAGGTACCTACTATCAACATTGTTGCATTAGCTAAATGATAACAGAACAAGTTCAAACAAAATTAAATTAATAAATTAAAACTCATTTATTGCTATATTTCTTTTTTTATGGGTCTATGCAACCTGCATAGACCCATAAAAAAAGAAACATTACACACAATTAATTATCCTTAAATTTTAACACAATTTTTAAATTAATTAAATAAATTAAATTCTACAAATAAAATTATTAAATTATTGTCTTATTGTTATATTATTGTTACATTAAAAAATTATTAATCTTAATTATTGTTCATTAAAATGAACAAGGAACCAAAATAGATGTGATTATATCTGTGCCCACGAAAGATGAACACAAACCAACATTGTTCAGTGGCATAAACTAAATCTTTCTCTCCAATACAAGAGGAGCACAGATATACATACAGTCACCCTTTGTTCCCGGTGGGGTAGGCAAAGATATTTCCCTCCACTTGCTACGATCCTGACATGCAACTTTCGCTTCGTTCACTTTCATGACGTATGAAAAATTCATACATTTTCGTTGGTTATAGGCACTTTTGACTTGGCCTTTCCTAAGAACAATGTCAATTTGTTCATGAAAAGTATGTCTAAGTCGACCCTTACTGACTTGACCATTCACACTCGCCTTATGAATATATTTTGTTAATCTCCTAACAATACAGTTGGTAATAAATGCAGATGCACCCAATGATCTTTCATATCAACTGAGGTGGATGCGTTTTACCCTACTTTGCATGGTGAACTCAAGTAAAGCTAATTGGCTTGAGTCAAGTCAGTTGCAACTTTTCTTGCACCAATGTTTCATGTATAAGGTTTGCTGCTCATGTAGCTGTGAACCTGTGTTTATCTCTTTCTGACCACCAGCCCCGGTAGCACTGTGAAAACGAAGTCCTAGGGGGTTAGAGCGAGACAGCAGATACTAATAGTTCGGGGGCGAAAGAGAGAAAAATCTAGTTATCCCTGTGCCATGCTAGGCGGGCAGGTTTTAAATATCTCTGGTATCTTTTACTTTAACAAGTGATGGAAAGAAAGACTACATAAGTAGGTATTATTATTAGTACCAGAATTTCACCACATTTTAGGACTTTTTTAATGAGTATAACATGTCTATTTGAATTAAAGATCAGAGGATACATAATACTCTAAAAAACAAAGCTATGGACAATCTCAATACCTAATACTCAAGTGTTATGTTTTCCTGCTCAGTGTGCAACCAAAACAGCATGTGTTATATTGTAACATATTCTATTTACCATTGGTTTTCACTTACTTTTAATTTTAGAGTACAGTATCTGACTGTGAGGCCATACTTGTCTATTCTACACAGTTATAGGTCGCGTCACTGTTTAATAGCGCTCGGCAAAAGGGATGAAGGGGTGCTTTGCGCAAGTGTACAGTTGCGCATCAAATTATTACGTGAGTTTTTTTGTAACTACCTAATTGTCAAGTTAATAGTTTATAAGTATGAAAAAAGGTGCAATAATCAGTTCAGGCATGCAATATTAAATAAATTGAACTTGTTTTAAAATTTTAATCAAAAGGACATATCAAAGTATGTGCAATGCTCAACATGAAGATAAATAATGTGGTCATATTTAGTGGCCACATGTTTAATAATAGATCGTGAATATTACAGTTGTTACTCAAAATAACTATGTTTATGTTATCTAGGTACATAATCTGACATGCAACATCAAGATGTATGTTCGGCATGTGTACCTAAGTATGTGACATAAAAAGAATACAATGGTAACATGTTCGAGCCACTTCTTGTTTCTTTTCTTTATTTTCTCACATGAATTTGCCTGAGCAATGTAAACCAGATGGTACTTTCTACCTACATACATTTGCCTTTCACATTTTCCCACACTTTTTCTCGGCCACCAATGAAGTTTTAAGTCTTAAATCATTCAGGACAGCTCTATAAACTTTATTATGGAGAATAACTTACTTTCCGTACATTCCTTCGGTAATTTTTGTGCGCTTCACGGGGCGCCGCAACTTCCCAGTTTCGGCATTTCGCCGCTTCATATTTCTACATCCGAAACTCTAATCACGGATTCTGGCGATCCTATCACAACACTAATTCACAAGGAAGAATTAAATATCAACAATGATCCTCAAAGTTATGCCTTTTGTTGTCAATCGGCCTATTTCCATTTACGAGGGAGATGGATGGACAAATAAATCCAAAATTAAGTCGGCAAGCTTTTTGCGTTCACTCTTGAATTATGTTGCCATAACCCGGGTAGACGATTATTACTAAAAACGAATAATTCAGAATAACCTTGGACCTTACATAGAATAATCCTACTAATAATATGAATGTGAAAGTTTGTGAAGAGGAATGGATGGATGGATGTTTGTTACTCTTTCATGGCAAAACTACTGAACCGATTGGGCTGAAATTTAGTATGTAGGTAGCTTAGACTAGAATAACACATGGGGTACTTTTTTCCCGATATTCCCACGGAAACAATGACAACGCGGGGGAAACCGCGGGGCACAGCCAGTAATACATAATATATGAATAGGTATCGGACTTGCTTATTGCTTGCACATCCACAGAAAAGGATGGTTGATTCCCATATGATTCCCACTACGCATCCTAACTATGGGGGATTTTGGAAATATTTGTCTCGAAATCTCCACTTAATAAATATTTATTATTATTATTTATATGATAACAATAATATATATTAATTCAGTGGTGGTTAAGGTGGTAGGTAATATTTTAATTATTTGTAAGGGACTCCTAACGGGAGATGCACCATACATTATAAGACTTTTATCCCGGTAAGACTAATATTAATAGCAAATGTTTTATTGGTAAGAATTGGGTAAGACAATCCTTAAATCCCCTTAAATAAAAGCAGTGGGGATGCTAAGGGACAAATCACACTTATTCAGTTCAGTTCAGCTTTTATCCATAAAAAACCACGATATTGTACGAGATGAGCACGCATCCGAATGTGAATCTTAGGTGTGATTAGCCCCTAAGTTGAGATTAGCGGAATAACCAGAAAAAAATATAAGTGACGCGACGGTTCAAAAGATAGTGAAATCAATAAATTTAAACTGACTTTTACCACCTGGCAACTCAATATTAAATGTCTATGCTTTTAGCTGTCAGCAATCAGCTGTCATATTTACTGATGACATTGACATTTACTGAGTTCTGACCTCTGACATATAAATCTTCAGTGATCGACGGCTCGGCGGCGCGGCACAGTGTGACCAGATTTAGCTTTTAGATTTAGCATTTTAGGTTTTTAGGTTTCATTTTGTTAATTTTCTGTATTGCTGTATCAATAATAGTGGTATATAATTCTTTAGCCCAATTATTAGGTCAGTTTAGGGTTTAACGGATTGTGTCGCAAATCTGCAAAGAAAGCAAATTTTGGCAGGATCTTATAAAATCTCAACAGAATATTAGCAGGATTAGATAATAACAAATTACCCGTGTTTCACATGAGTAGTTGCGCATTTAAGGACGTAAAAATATCATGTGCATACTTGTGCATATAGAAAAAATGGACCACATATAAAATTATCATCGAGGAAAATTATGTTGCGAGCGATATAAGTTTAAATATATCGAGATACGGACCGGAGTCGATAAAATTTGTCGTCTCATACGTGAGATAATAATTCATATCTTAGCATTTTAGCCCTGCTGGACATTCATCAGTTAATGATGTTAACTATGTTTGCTATTTGCTGTAAATAATCATAATTATCGTGAATATTTTATGGTGACATTTAATATAACGTTATAAAATAAAACAGATTTTAGCAGAATTTAGACGAATAGCTGGCATAATGTTCAATTTTAATCTGGTCACACTAGGCGCGTTGAGAAGTGGAAAGCAAAATATTTTGGTCATAAATGTAGTACGTGCTCAGTGATTTTGGTTTGGACTAAATTATTTGGACACTGTGTTTATTATCATCATATTAATCGTATTAAAATGCTCCAAATTGTTCGCCAGTATTTAGCCACTCATCACATGCCTGTCGATGATGACTGGTTGTCTGGGTAAGATTCAAATTTAATTAAACTCGGCATATCAAATTCGGTTTTATGCCGCGATTAACTTACACATATATATTTTACAATTTTTGCTTTACTGCTGTACTGTCTGGCCTGATAAAATTTGGTTTTTAGATGTGTAGAATACTTGACTGAAGATTTAAGCAATAATTATACCGAAAATGATTTAAAAACGTTAGCCCGAGAGCAATGGTTACTGAACGATTTGAAGGACATCTGCCCAGGGTCTTTGCCTCCCGGCTTAAACATTCAACCAAAAACTACGCTCAATGGAAGGTTCGTGCTGCAAATAAACGCTGCTATTGATATAGGTAATAATAATTAAGCAACCCAATATTAAATGTGCTTCTTACAATTGTTGTACCTTCTAATGTAGAATAAACACAACTTTATTTTATCCATCACTCACTATCATTGCAGTCAGGGATAGCAGAGATATATTTGTACCCAATCCCACCCCCTACTTATCTTCTCATGTCCCTATCCATACAAAGGTTGACTGGAAGAGATTTCTAGCAATAAGTCCACATATTGTTGACCAATAAGGATTATTTTAATGTGAATCTGTATTTTAATCTGATTTTGGTCCCAGTAAGATAATTCTATGGGTTCTATGTTCAATAGGTAGTCTCCTTTTTGCTATTAATTAACACCTGACACTATTAATATTGCTATTATCAATAAAAGTGTTTAATCCTACTTTTCTACATAATGTGGGTGTATCTACTATGGGACTGAGTCCTGGGTACACCTCTGCCTACCCCTTCAGGAAATGGGTGTGAATGTATGTTTTTATGTTCTACATAATGTTACTGTAAAACATACATTTTCAGGAACACCTGCTTATCAACAGTATTTGAAACTACAAAAAGTCAACATGGAGAATGTGGAAGCTACAACCAAGTTCGAAGACAAAATATCCAACCATAGAATGATCAAACTGTACCTAACTGACGGTGTACAGAATATAACAGCAATTGAGTACAAACCTATGAGAAATCTTAGCTGTGATATCACTCCAGGTTGTAAAATATTAATAAAAGGGCCCGTGGAATGTCGTAGAGGCATGCTTTTCTTAACTGAAAGTGCTATAGAGTTACTTGGTGGTGAAGTACAAGAGATAGCAGTATCTCATTCTCTAGCGGGACTGTTATCGGATAAGCTAGACTTGCCTATAACACAGAATCTAGATCTTAATGCTACAAGCCATCCACGTAACACAGACATACCCACACTCCATTCTAACGTCCCTCCACCAATGTCTGACCCAACATTTGAACCAAGTAATTCCATATTTGAAACAAATCGCCCTGTTGCTATCGTAACAAGCATACAGGCCTCCTTTGATGATGACGTCATAGATATTGATCAACTGGCTGCAATTGAAGCACAAATAACTGAAAATCCAACGAAAAGATCATTTGAGGGTAGTTCAACAAACCCTGTCAAAAAGTTAAAAATGGAAGTGACAACTAGCTCAATAAAAGTGCAACCGAATATCAACCTTATAAATAGCAACAATAGAGTTGAAGATTATCCTGACGATAATGATGTAATTTTTAATGAAGACGAAGATTATTTGAGAGAACTGGAAGCCAATATTGATGCAAAGGAAAATATGCTCAATTTGAATACAAATAAAGTTCCAATTTCCGTACCGGTGGAACCGTTTATTTACTTAAAGCAGATAAATGAAATGAGGAATGATGAGAAAGCTGGTAGAGTTTTCAATGTTAAGGCTCAGATTATGAAGCTGTTATCAAAGTTATCGATTGGGAAGGAAGGTTGGAGCCTCAAATGTACGATTGTGGACGGCACAGGGAGCTTAGATGTTGAGTTCACTAATGATGTACTGTCAAAATTAGTTGGATTTACTCCACAAGAAATGAAACAGTTGAAAAAAGAAATAGCAAAGAATCCAGAGTTAAACCAGAAGGCTGTATTGGTATGTATTTATAGACTCAGTAACTGTGCCCCGCAGTTTCACCCGCATAGTCTTAGTTCTATGTGTTATTCTAGGGTTTAATCTACATACCGAATTTTAGCCCATTCGGTTCAGTAGTTTTGGCGTGAAAGAGTAACAAACATCCATCTATCCATCCTCACAAACTTTAGCATTTATAATATTATAGGAAGGATAAGTAGGAATTTCATTGCCTGCTACTAGTACGCAGAAGACAACGCGTGTACACGCGTCAAAAGTAAGCGGGCGTACAGGCGTTACTGCCTCGTTGACTGCCTGGTCGCAGGCGGGGTCTAATTATGGGGGGTGGACGCTTCTTTATGTAGTAATACTTAGCAGTAGCCATTCGCAGCAATAGCGCTTGTAAACCGCTACTGCTGAGAATGGGGTTCTGGGTTCGATTCTCAGGTTGGGCAAAATGTGTTATTAGATCATTGGAAGTTCTCAATAGTGGCCTGGAGTTTGGATTTGTATCTGGTTGATGGCATTAGGCTCGTCCCCTATTTCATGAGACTTAAAAAAACAGGTGCCTGATGGTAAGCATCATGATTGCCCATATCAGACACAGTGCCACCCAGTGTTTTTAAATTATAAATTTTCCGCGGCACTGCACTGCGCCTGTCACCCTGAGATATTAGTTGTTGAAACTCGTCATGCCCAGTAATTTCCCTGGTAATATTGCCCTTTAGACCGGAACACAGTAATGTTTGCACATTAATGCTCAGCGGATGAATAACTGGCAAAGGTGTAAATAAAACTAAAAAAAATTGGTTGTCTGTAAAGTCGGTTTACTGACGATAGTTGAACGTGACAACGTCTTAAGAAAATACTGATGGAATGGTAGCATTTTTCAAAAGAAAATTTTAATTTCATTTGTTTCACTTTTCACTGCACTTGATACTCGATCAAAACATGTAATGTACTATAGTATAGCAGCTGTCCACGCAGACGCATCGCTCACTCAAGTAGGAGAGAGACGGATGTTGCTCGTTCCGCGCTCTCGCTTGCACTTCAAGCCTTACAGCGAGCGCCTCAGAGCGAGGTAACGCCGCATGAGTCATGTTTTTTCGTGCGTGCCGCAAAATTGAGCAGCCGGCTCTATCGAATTATAATGACGTTGTCACGTCAAAAACACTAACGCTTCAGCAAAAAAGGCGTGATGTTACGTCATTCTTCATAACTTTTTGCAGGCCCTACAAAAAGCGAAAGAAACCTTACAAGTACTTTACTGTATAATAGAGCTTACAATGTTGGAAGTGCCCAAGATAACCTGCCTCACTCCCTACGACCATATGCATGTAGACGCACTGAAGAGACGGATGGACAGGACAGACCTTTAATCTTGTACATATCATTGAAATTAAACTTTGTAAATATGTACTTGTTTGTGTTATTTCAACTTGAAAGCTATTGCCACCATTGATTTAAAGAAAAGGGGAGATAGAGTACGTTTTCGCAGCGATTACTCAACAACTGGCACATGCAATTTGTTCTGTGTGCAGTTTGCACTGTGCTATATTATGAACTTTGCGACCGAGACAACAATAATAGGTTATCCTAATTTGAGCTACCCATTTTCGAGAAGCCAGTCTCTTCTTTTAAACTATGATTGCCACAGATGCTTTCAAAAATTAGTAAAAAATAATCGACTTGCAAATGGATCAGCTAATTTGTATGGAAAGTTGCATGAGTGACAAGACGAGCAAATCAGGTGCCTGATGGTAAGCATCATGATTACCCATATCAGACACAGCGCCATCCAGTGTTTTAAAATTCAAAATTCTGCGCGGTACTGCACTGCGCCTGTCACCTTGAGATATCAGTTGTGGAATCTCGTCGTGCCCAGTAATTTCTCTGGTAATATTGCCCTTCATATCGGAACACAGTAATTGATCCATTGGAATGGGAAGTCAAAAAGTCAAAAATGTTTTTTTTTGAATTTATAAATTCTTTCGGTTGAAAGTTGTTCAGATTGACGGGTAGATAGTAGATACACCCCCTTAAGTATCACTACACTACACCCTTTATGTACCACGTTGAATAAACCTTTAATGTCAATTCTGTAAACTTGACAAATGTTACACAATCTTCGATGCGGACGTCGATATAAAAAAATGTCGCTAACAAACGGAATAAGGTTACCTATAAACAGAAATACCAAAATCATATTTTAAAACTATATTTTTATTTAATACACCTGGTTCATAACGCAATAATATTGTAGAGTTACATAATATATCATACAAAATTCATCAAATAACATAAAATAATTAACACATGCTAACCTGTATAAGAACTGACGTCCTCACTTCACAAATGCAAACTTTACAATAACCTCCGTTGAGAATTACTTGGTGTTATTAAACATTTAACATAACTGATAAAAACAAACGAATTATAGACAAAGTACTAGCATATTGACAGTGACAAAAGTTAAAATATATGTACACCACATCAATTTTTTTTTATAAATAGGTATATAAGTCATTAGGGCCCGTGAACACCACGTGTTTTAAATGCTCCAATGACGCGCTTTTATCCTACAGACACGGCGTATCGCGTCTGTATCGCTAAGAACGCGCGTCGACGGCGCTTTGAAAAAACTGGTGCACAATAAAATATACCAATAAATAAGCAATATTTATTGCCTTATTAAAACAAATGTGCAATTGCTTTACATTTCATTAAATTCTATGTGTCCGATTTGGCCAATTATTGGCGCTCGACAACCCGCCTGCCAAGCGTGTCGAGTATTGGCAAACCCCCCTTTATGGGGGAGGCAACGGTCAACAACGGTCGAGATGATGATTTTTATCATGAATGATAATCCCAATTATATGATGATATCTTACTTATATTCGTTCAGCTACCAATTTCCTAACATTGGGCGAAGATTGTCTATTATTAAAAATTGGTCAACAATAATGGTTGATTCAGACATCAACGCGGGCGCGGGACGGGTCAATTTGTCTTCTATTCAATGTATGGAAGACAACACAAATCGTGCGCGGGTCGGACATTCTTCCTTATCCGACACCCGACCAGACCCGTGCCGTGAGTTGTATGATTCAACCTTAGTTAAGATTGACCAATAATGATAAAACATTGTCCAATAAAGAGAATATTGCCCAATAGCACCAAGTCTCTCCCACAATGTTAGTCTCACGCGGGCAAAGCATTAACTAAAATTGAGCACTCAATACAAACCTAACATAATATAAAAAACAAGTTACATGGGGACCTTTGCAGTCGCAAAACGCTCAAAAACATAACATTTCGGACTTAATATCTTAGTTATGTATAAAAAGTGTATAATACAAACTATTTCATAGCGTGCGCTTATCAGGTGTTAGGGAAACTTTCCATAAGTGAATTAACGTGGAAAACTTGACCAATATTAGGTGAATTATGGAAAATTTCACTGCAAGGAGATCGCCGCGAGATCCTTTATGGCTACTGTTCAAAGCTAGATTAGTGCGTGTCGATTCAAAAACATGAAAATATACAACACACGTATGTTAGATTATAAAACGAATGAGATGCTATTTAAATTGTCCTAAACCGTGTTTGACCACGAAAATAAATAATTACGCTAATTGTTGAAAATGCCTTATAATATGAATTTTATTTATCCATAAATTGTAAACTAACTCGACACTTCAGTGGAAGACTTTGCCATTGATAAAATACACCAGGTGACACGAAAAAGTGTAGTTATCTTTAAGGGGTAATTTATCCCCCAAACTAGTAAAAAAAATAATTTCTAAATTAGTGGTTCCACATAGCGAGACCACTTAATGTAGAAAAGTTGATATTTTTTTTTCAGATAATGTATATGTTCAATAATGTACCCACTTAAGTATAACTTCACCTTTTGATACACGCTATAAAATATCCACGGATTCCTATAAAACTTACGAACGTAAATACCGTATAAATACACAGGTCAACTTGCAACTCGGCAAAAAAGGCAAAAATTACATTATACTGCCACCATGCTCCCGTCTGTTTGCCTCTCTTGGCAAAAGCCTCTTCAAACTGCGTCCACTCTTTTATTTCCTGAGCTTTTCGTTAATTCGATTGTTTTTGTTGATGAACTAGACAGCAGCGTCCCCATTATTTTCAACACTTTTTTGCCAAGAAGTTAGTTTTGTATATTCTGCTACAATGAGACATAAATACATTAATTACAAATAGTGCCATTAACGAAGAGGCGCTTCAACTCTATTTGCTTCAAACGTCAACGCAGGACGAATCACGTTGCGTTCGCGTATCTGCTGCTTCAAACGTCAACGCAGGACGAATCACGTTGCGTTCGCGTATCTGACACCCGACGCGTCCCATATGTATGTGTGAATGAACCTTTGAAAGGGAGTGACCAAACTATTCGGTCTTTGGTACTTCGGTTCATTACGATTTTAACAGATTAACGCGGTCTGTACGCTTTTTCACATGAACATTATAATAAATATGTGAAAAAAAACTACACCCACAAGCGGGATTTGAACCCATTCCGCGGCGATGCTCTAACCAAATGAGCTGTCGTGGTTCTACCACTTATCGGGTTAATTATTTTGTCCCAAATACAATTTATAAACGCGAAATTTTAGAATTCAAATCTCGCCGAGTGTAATTTTTTCTTAATCATATAAATTCAGTTATGGTTGAACTCAGAAATAACTGTATATCCAAGTAATAAGAGCGTAAAAGATATCGTTCACCTCGCTTCAGCGCGCATACTCGGCATCGGCCGACAAATTACGCTTTAACGTTGGCTTAAGCCGATTTCGCGACAGCTGGTTTAAGTCACTCCCTTAGACTGACTTGTAAGGGTTGTTTATTTTTATAAACAACTATCTATCTCTTTCAGGCTCACGACATTGACTAGTGTTACAAAACAGGTTACAAACACTCGACATTATATTACAAACAAAAGTTACAAGTCAGTCCACATCATAATTTCACTAAATGCGTGAAAATTTTAAAATTGTGGAAAGCGCATCTTCGCGGATGGCTATACTACGACGGGCGATTGTCACTAAAAACAATCGAAATCGAATCGAATAACAATTGATGATTTTCAGAAATCAAAAAAGCTAATAATCGAAACGAAACTGAGGGCATGGCACGTGTTTTTTTGACACTCGCAATCGAGCGTTACCTGTCAAAAATGATTTGAAATAACGATGATACGTGCTAGGTTACAGACACATTTTAATTAGTTACTGACTTCAGTCCGTCTGTGCAGTTTGTATTCGATTGTTAGTTTTTATTCGATTGATGTTCGGCAACCACGAATCACGACTTTCAAATTCGCAAATGTAGAGTTTATTCGGTGTTTTAGTAACAATCGTCAATCCCCAGCTACAGTGCCGTGGAGAAACTACGAAACGAGATAATGCACTCAATCAATTCCTTCATTTTAAATAACAATGTCGATACGGTTTTAAAGAGAAAATGCTTCGAAATCGCGTTTTCTATAGGCCGTAATGAGTAACTTTTCACTAGCTTTTAAAAATACCATAATCTTGATTAATATGACATAAAAAATCAGATAATAACCAGCACATTACAGCACTGAATCAGGGTCCTTTAAGGTTAGGTATTCGATTATGTAACTTTACTTAATTATAATAGTTGACACTCCTCTGACATTTCACCAACACTGTAAAGTTACAGAACCGAACGTCAGAATAGCAGACCAAACATAATACAGAAAGTAAATACGTTAAACGAGTAAATAGTCAAGCTATGTACAGCCATCACATCCTTAGACCATCAGTCTTCCACATACATGCCATTAGGCCCTATACAATCCTCTCGTAAAATAGCAAATAAGCCTGCGCTCGAAGAACTTTATCCTCTGTGACTTCAGAGACCATGCTATCAGACACATAATACCATTTCCCCGAAGGAGCTTCAGCGGTCGAAGTGGGCCCTTCTCCAGATTCATACCCAGATAGCTCAGATTCAGAATCTGCTTCACCGTCACCACTTCCAGCGTTATTTGTAGGCATTATGTTACCACTTTTTGGTAAGAACCACCATTTCGGATCCCCAGCTTTAACAGGCTGTCGAACTTTAACGTAAGCGACGTAGTGTCCCCCGTGCATACCGCCCGAATGCTCCACAACACCATACAACGAATAAAGAAGCTCATGCTGCCCGCGAACCACGTTAGGAAGCTTGGTCACTTTCTCCATAGCACAGAACGGAGCTAGGTTTAAAATTGTCGGAAAATCTACATGTTTGGACATCTTCCTGAACATACATCTCGGACCCAATTGGAACCTTTTCAGATGTAGGATGAGAATGGCAGGCGGCGACGACACTAAGAATCGTTTGGTCGCGTTGGTGTACACAGTCTTCCCGTCCTTTCCGTTTGTTCTTTCAGTGCAAGTTTCACAACCGACTTTGTTGTTTCCCGTAAGGAGTTCTAGAGCCGTGAATTGGCTGAGACAGGATTGGATACTGCATTCGTCTTCATCGCACATATACCGAGGGGAAAGTGTGCTTTGCCTCGAATATCCCAAGTAATCTCTCGAATCTCTAGATTTCTCGGCTTCAATGTTATTAACTTTAGGTTTAGTCGGTGGTGGAGGAGGTTCCACGGGACTTTCGGCTGCTGGAGACGGAAGCATTGGCTTATTCGGCAGCTTATTATCTCCCATGTACAACTTTAGTTTATCCAAATGATTATTTAAGTCGTTCAACGTTTTGCTCTCAGTTAATGACTCGTAACTGCTTTCGCCGCTGTGCTCAAGCACATTCTTACACCCTTGGGCGCTTATTCCTCTTGTTACTACTTCATTCGAGTATTCTGGCACGAAAGATATTCGCGACACAGGTCTTTCGTACTCATTTTTGACTGGCTTGCTGTTAGATCCAGATAAGTCAAGGTTAATCTCGCTGGATAGAGAACTGTGACTGCCAAGTTCTTTGCCATTCGGCGAGTCAACATTATCGACGGTTTCCGTAGAGTTATGCTTAGTGGCTTCCGGACTAGCGACGCCAGAATCTGGATTGGATAAATTCTCAAGATTAATAAGGGGTTTGTACTCCTGAACGGTCGTATTCGAGGTGGACGTGTCGGCGAATTCCTTATCTTTGTCTGTATTTTCTGGGGTATTATCCATCTTTTCTTTGTCTAAGTCAACGGGGCTTGTTCTGATGGAATCTGAAGATATGACTTTTTCTGAGTTGTAGCCAGATTCCATGTGATAAGCGGCAAAGTTAGCTGCTGTGTGGGGTAAAGGTGGTGCAATGGAGCGCGTTGGCTCTTCCAAATTGTCTTCTACATCAGCATCTGATTCAGAAGAAGACTTACCATCCTCTTTGGCCGTTGTCTCGGTGGACGCGTCTTCCTTGCTTGCTGAATTACCTGCAAATAGAATAAATACTTTTACAAAGTGTAATCAGCTTTGTGATTTCAAAGTGTAATTGAGTGAAACGATTGAGAATTTGAAAAAAAAAATAGTATTTTAAAATTAATTTTGAAAGTTTAATAAAAAAATAATATATATCATCCGATTCAAAAATCACTTTTAAAATATTATTTAAATTAATTTAAAGCAATTCAAAAATGATAAAATTCCAATAAGAGTCACTTGATCATGAATGCGCTACGAGTGGTCGCCATGATCGTGACGTCATATTTTAGTAATATGAATGATACTTTATCACATTGTGACGTCACTACAGGTCACGAGCTCGTTCGGGTACTATCGGCGTGTTTTCGGTACTGGATTAAAAATGATTTTTTAATTTGATATAACTTTGTAATTATAGCGAATAAAAAAAAAACTAAAAATAGTTTTGGTACGAATCTTCAATTCAATTCAATTCTTATTTTGTGGCTTGTGAAAGTGTTTTTAACACCACAACTTTGCCAATATCACGTTGGGAGATTGGACAATATATGATCTTTCCAAATATGCCAAAAACAAAAATTCTAATACTCAATTTCATTTTGAAACAATGTCTGATAGTACCTTTGAATATATCACTTTTTTTTTTTGTACATTTTTGCGAGGCGTGAGGGAAATAGGTACAGCACACATTTACCCATTCATATGCACGCAACTGCTTCGGTGGCGTAGAGGGCGCATGCTCGACTGCCAATCAAGAGGTCCCGGGTTCGATCCCCAGGTCAGGCAAAGTGTTAAATATTGCATTTTTCCATTAGGAATTATCTCAATAACTGCCTGGAGTCTGGAACTGTGCCCGATAGATGGCAATAGGCTCGCCCCCTATTACATGGGACCAATAACATACTGACGAAATGTGGGTGTATCTACTATGGGACTGAGTCCTGGGTACACCTCTGCCTACCCCTTCGGGAAAAAGGCGTGAATGTATATGTTTATTTCGTTAGCTGTATAGTTTGAAGTGTAGATGGCCTGTTTATTTTGGTATTAGTTATGCCACTATAGTGCCTCAGTGAAAAACCGTTCTAAAAACACAAAAAGCCATGCAAAAAGCACCTTTATTCTTCCTGGCCGCTTTCTTGGCTGCGATTCGTTCCTTCCTGATCTGATGTTTGGAGGGCTTGTTCTCCTCTTGGGCATTGTATAACTCTTCTGAAAATACATGCCACATCAATTCATGCTTTATTCACTAGGCGACAAGGCTCACTTTTGTTTAGACAACTAGATCTGTATTAAGGTTTATTGGATATTTGGACCAACTTTCACTCTGAAATCTATACAAATATAGGTAAATACAATTTAAGTATCTGTTTGAAATATTAAAATAACAAGTTTTCACAACATGCCGAAAGTAAATACGATACTAATACTAACGGGACTTCAACTGACAGATGGGGCATTTCACGTGAAGCGGACAACGAAAATAAAGTGAAGTTCTGAAATTCGTTCATATTATGCATATTGGTACTTCTAGGGGATATAAACACGTACACGAAAAAAAAAAGTTTTTAGAGCTCTGGTTCTCAAACTGTGGGGCTCTAAAAATTGAGCTGATTGATGGAAGGCTTCTTTTGGAATTATTTTTTCATATTAAAGTAATTCGTAATAAAGTAACATGTGTAGTGATTTGCCTAGAAAAAATGATGTTATTTTTGATTTTTAATTTAGATTCTAGATAGTACCAATTTAGATTTTAGATAGTACCAATATGCATAATATGAACGAATTTCAGAACTTCACTTTATTTTCGTTGTCCGCTTCACGTGAAATGCCCCAGATATTTCTTTTTAAGAAGTATGACTAGAGTTCCATATAAAACATTAAAACCCTTCAACGACAATTAAACGCGGACGAAGTCCCAAGCAGCTAGAGGTCAATAAAAATCAACTGTTTTATACATTTTGTTTCAAGTTCAATGAGGCTTTTTTAAGAAATTGCTGATTTTAGATTTGGTTCCATAGTGAAAGTTGCGGGTTATCCACAGATGTCAAGATCTGATCGCATTAGCCCAGAAAAACGACGATTTGCATCCACTGATAACGTTATCAGTTTCCACTAAAAAAAATAATTCTCACTTTACCCGCTGATCTCAATATCCGTGGCTACAGTGATGAAACTAATTTCATTTTAGAATCTAATCAAAAACTGACAAACCCAAAGTTGCGGGGCGTAGCTTCTATGTAAAGAATTCGATGGAATTCGCATTTTCACGTATCTATCACTTGTTTCAAAGCGTAAGAAAGGCCGTCGATCAATATGTATTGACCCTAACACAACAGTTCTAAGAATTATTCTGTTTAGTTCGAATTGCTCTCGCCGTTAATCATTGAGATCTTGGGTGACTGTATTTATCCTGATAGAATACAAAAATGATCCGAATTGTTTACAAATTAATTACAAAAATATATATTATGCGTGTTCCATCAATCAATCGGTATAATGATCCATATTATTACAGATCAGCACAGAGTAAAATATAAGGGTTCTACAAAACAACTGAACTAAACATTTCAAATTAGTTGCATTTCTAGACATTTAGCCAAGTAACACATAACATTATGTAATAGGCAAATAAAACACACATTTAAAGGAATTCTATAAAATCTTTACAATATGTGAAAATACTACTGACCGTTAGGTGTTTTCCTTCTAACGACGGCGGGCGGCTGTGGCCTGGTCGCGGCGACCGGCAGAGACAAGTCTAGGAAGTATTCCGCACGCTCCGATGTGTGCAGGCATTCCTGACATTCCAGGGTCGATACTAGGAAACCGCGGAACACCTGAACACACAAGATAAATGCCGTTATTCCGTTATCCGTCGCTAGGCGATGCTTAAGTCTCCCATGTTTAATCTTTATCTCTCTACATTATATACTCAATAGAAATCTACCGTGCGTTCGCAAATATACCTCTTCAAGAAGAACGCACAAGAAACTTGTAGGGCTTATCTTTTAAATTTTCAACAATACATAATAACATAATAATAATAATATGGGACAACTTCCACACACGGTCAACTGGTCCCAAACTAGGCTAGAAACCTGTACTATGGTAACCAGATGACTGATATACATACTTATATAAGCTTATAACACCCAGACACAGATCAAACAGACATGTTCATGCACACAAACGTTTGATCTGGCCGGAGATCGAACCCGGGGCCTACGGCACAGAAAGCAGAGTTACTACCATCTGAGTCAATGAGGCTGTCAATATTTATTGATATTTGGTTTGGTTACATTTGTGTGTTTTTTAAGGTGCCCGGCAAGTGTTCTTACCTGTTCCGGCCTCAACATAGTATCAGAAGCCTGTTGTCCGTAGAACTTGACCTTCTGCCGCACCTCCCCGTCGACCTTAGCTGGATCCACCTTGGAACTCATGCCCAAACTGTTCAGGATCACCGACTGGTAGCGACGTAGGTCTTCGGACCTAGAAATATTTTTTTATGGTAGTGAGTGACAAGACGAGCAAATCAGGAGCCTGATGGAGCATCATGATTGCCCATAACAGACTCAGTGCCACGCAGTGTTTTAAAATTCAAAATTCTGCGCAGTACTGCACTGCGCCTGAGATATGAGTTGTTGAATCTCATCATGCCCAATAATTTCACTGGTAATGTTGCCCTTCATACCGGAACACAGTAATGTTAGCACATTACTGCTTGGCGGATGAATAACTGGCAAAGGTGTGGTACCTCCCCAGGCGGCCCTCTGCAAAAGAGGCCTACCACTACATGATAGTAACGTGAAGATTGTAGCAAGTGGAGGGTAATTAAAAGTATCTGCTTACAACAACGAGAACAAGGTGTGACTATTATTTGCGAAGGACGTTCAAATATTATAAATGCATAAGTTTGTTAGGATGGATGAATGTTTGTTACTCTTTCACGCCAAAACTACTGAACCGATTGGGCTGAAATTCGGTATGTAGGTAGCTTAGACCCTGGAATAACACCTTGAGTTCTTTTCCCCCGATATTCCCACGGGAACGTTGTCTACGCGGGTGAAACCGCGAGTGGAGTGGCAGTCGTCTCATGGCTCCAATTATTACTTATTTAATTTAGTGTAGAAGTAGGGAATATCTGTGAAGTCACCGGAACAGGTACCAACGGAAGACCAGCGCACATACCTGACAGCTTCCAGGAGATGCCTGAGCAGTTCGTGAGCGTCGTGCTGGTCGCCTCCACCGAACTGCGGCAGTTTGTTCACTAAAGCAGACAGCAGCTTGCGAGGATTGTACGTGCCGCCTTCACCTGAAATACAAGTAGAAAAGTTTTACACACAAACATGAATAAATTTAAAGAAGAAAATATACTTTTAAAAGCAAGGTTTTATTTGAATACTCTTTAATGAAGATAAGAAACTTAGCCCAAATTCAATTATCCTATCATTTGCCATCACAAAGTTCTAGTCTTTACATCATGGCTAAATCATTAGAGATCTGAGGTGCTATTGGCGTTCATCATAATCACCAGTCGCTATTAGGCTTAAATCTTTGTGTTCTGTGGTTTGAGTTAGTTACAAAGACGTTTTACCTTTCTAACAAGACTGCACTGTGAAATTTGGAGGAGAGAAAAGAAAAAAGATAGACACTGCGAATGGTTCTCATTCGGGACTGACACAGTGCACACTTTACTTAGTAAGTATAACATAATGTCCATTTCAATTCAATTCTTATTTTGTGGCTTGTGCAAGTGCTTATAACACCACAACTTTGCCAATAACACGTAGGGAGATTGAGCATCAAACGATGTCTTTGGTTAGTAACCGCACTTTTACATTTGTAATTAATTTCAAATCAAGATAATAGTCACTAAAGTGATAGTCACCGAGAACGCCAATAGCCCCACAGGTCAATGGTACCATAATATTGCATTGTCACCGGACTTAAGGCGCTATTAATCTAGTACCAGTCTTAACACAGTGTTCTGGTTCCAAACAAGGCTAGAAGAATAGTCCAGCAGCCTGCTATTACTCACTAAGAAAAACAGGTGGTGGCTGCTTGACTATTTTGCTATGGTAACCAGAACATTGATATTATGTAAACTTACATTTATGTATGTACAACACCCAGACAATGATAAGACAGACATGCTTGCAAATGTTTGACCTGCCTGGGGATCCAACCCAAGACCTGTGGCTCAGAAGGCAGAGTTATAACCAACTGCGCCAAAAGACCAGTCAATGTGAAGCAATTTTTAAGGAGCAAATATGCTGAAATAAATTTGAATTTTGTTCAAATCTAACTTAGGTTAACTAAATCTTATTTGGTGTTTGAAACTGGGTCA
The DNA here is from genome assembly GCA_947063395.1 of Hemistola chrysoprasaria. Classification (NCBI taxonomy): domain Eukaryota; kingdom Metazoa; phylum Arthropoda; class Insecta; order Lepidoptera; family Geometridae; genus Hemistola; species Hemistola chrysoprasaria. Next base: position 1,683,478 of record OX346724.1, read on the forward strand.
AGGGCTTGTGATGAAACTATTAGTGCAAGATAATGCATGTATGTGCATTTTTATTGATGTGTACATTTTAAAATCATGTAGCAATAGGCATTTCATTTTCATAACTAACAAATTACTAAGGCTGTGTATATAATAGGGTCTGCATAACCTTGATACAGATTTCAGTCAGATTTGTTCAGTATTTGTGCCTTGAAAGAGTAACAAAGACATCTTTTCAACCATTAAACTCTCGCATTTTATCAGTGGGATGATTATAATTAATAATAATAAGATTTAACTTTTATTTGTATGCCATAGGTGGCAAACAAGCAGACGGGCCGCCAGATGGTAAGCGGTAACCGCCGCCTATGGATACCTGCAACACTAGTTAGGGGTATTGGCAGTTTGTTGCCGACCCTTCAACACTCTATTCACTCTCCTTTTGAAGAACCTTATGTTGTAGCTCAACGGGATAACCGCAGCAGGGAGATTATTTCAGTTTGCACGTATGCGGCAGAAAAGAGCGGGTAAATAGCACAGTGTGCAACGTCTACATATCGATTATGTGCCGATGAGCTCTCAAGCAGTGGCGGCTAGTACGGTGACAGAACCGCGATGCCGGTATCTATTAATTTATTACTTAACGCAACATTATTATAAAAATACACATGTTTCTATGATAACTCAATATTACTTTATACATCATTGTGTACTTATAATAGATTATCTGTGCCCCGCGGTTTCACCCAAGTAGTCATTCCCGTAAGAATATTGGGATATAAGTATTCTTTGTGTTATTCCAGGGTCCAAACAATCTAATTACCTAATTTCAACCTATCCATCCTCAAAAACTTTCGCATTTATATTAATATTGTGTAAATTGATTTGATTTAACTTGACGTCATTTCATGTAATTTTATTTTAATTTTATTTAGTAAGTATAATTATGTGGACTATGGATGTAATGTCTGAGAATAAAACATTTTATTATTATTATTAGTAGAATAACCATTATGTTTCATTGTTAACACTATGACAAAACAGTTATTATAGCAAGCCTTTGTTTATTAGTTCTTTGTGTGATAGTACAAAGTGTGAATCCAATGCACACCAAGGTTCATAAAAGACTGTAGTTTTCTTGCATAATTTTATGGCTTGGATTATGACCTTGGAATAGGTAACATCTTTAGGATATGAGGCTAGTTTGCCACCAGATGTGTGAATGTTGGAAAATATATAAATCACTAGCTGTGCTCAATGGTTTCACCCGCGTAGGGGGTCTTTAGTGGGAATATTGAGATAATAATAATAATTTGAATTTATACTCACAAAACGGGCGTCTCCTTTTCGAGAACTTTACAGCCCCATCGGCCATCAGTTCTACGTGCTATGTGCCTTGCCCATTGCCACTTCAACTTGCCAATCCACTGGGCATGTGGGTAACTTTCGTTTGCCTATTTCTGATTTAATCTCACTGAGAAATCCCGAGCATATACCTGTATAGGTAAAGATAAATATAATACATACCAGCTTGCAATTCAGCCAGTGTCTCAGCCAGCGTGCGAGTAAACATGCCCCACTCCGACAGCTGTCCTGTAATGGGAGGCAGCTCCACCTCCTTACTTTCATCATCACCGTTCATCTTCATCTTCAACTTGCCACCGGGTAGAGTGAACCTATAATAAATACATATGTTTTATTGATCTTCTCCCTCTGCCGCGGTGGCATAATGGGTGCAATATTGACTGCCGATAATAAGGTCCCGGAAGTATGGAACTGTGTCCGGTAGATGGCCATAGGTTCACCCCCTATTACATGGGACCAATAACATACTGGCGAAATGTGGGACAATCCTACTATGGGACTGAGTTCTGGGTACACCTCTGCTTACCCTTACAGAAAAAGGTTATGTTATTTTGAACTGGTCTCAGTATTCTATTCTAAGGACTGTAAGGCAGCCATTGTTATACATACAATAGTTATTATTTTTGATTTGTGTTACTTTCTGTATTAATTGTAATACCAATAAAAAAATATCTATTCTATTCTGTATAAAGTACATACTTTAAATACATTAATGGTTGAATTAGGAACCTGGGCAAACAAGTGCTTCTTCTGTCAATGTATCTGCGCGCCATGAGAATGGGATTAACCTTGTCAAAGTAAATCTTTCAACCAATCAACTAGCGAGCTTCGACATGAGTTTGCCGATGCTATGGCTGGTCTGCTGACCATCTCAGTTCCAAACGGTTGTATCCCATTCTTATCATGCACAGGTTATACTGGATTGTTTGTAGAAATTAATAATATAAAAATACATACCTTTCCCCCGGATTGGACATCTCCTGAAGAACCTGCAACAGGTATGGTGTCTGCACCAGACATTGCATGACAGAGTTGAAGAAACATGTATTCCCAAGATTCGACAGACCTCTGACTCTGTACAAGCTATATCCTGACTTATCTTTATTCTTAGTTTCATTCTTCACAGCCTCTATTGTAGGAACTTCTATCTTGGTCTCATATGGTAACTCAATAGGGGGTAGGGATTTAGGGGTGGGTGATGATGCTTGTTTCTTCAAGTACTCAATGCATTCGTGAAGTTTTTTAGCGCTGGCAGTGGTTATTTCATTATTGCAGTTGTAGCAATATATCTCCCAGGAAGTAGTGTTGGCGGTCAGCGCGTGGCAATCCGAATGCGGCGTGTTGAAGTGGTTTAATGCGTGTTTGTTCCTCGCACGGCCGCATAATTGCGAGCCGCAGCGAAGGCACATCCAAAGCGAAAGATCTTCTTCAAAATCCGGGTCTGAAACCTCATTAGATGTAGCCTTTTTACACTCGGAGCATTCTTTCTCGAAGCCTCCAGTTTTGAGGACCTTCTTCAGTCGTGTGAGGTCCACAGCCTTAGCGACGTGAGGGCATGCGGACTTCACGCCTTCGTCGCACGATTCTGTAGATTCATCATTCTCCCCCGGGTCGCTTTGTCTCTTTTTCTTCACCATTGTGTTAGATTAATTCGCCTGCAATACGTAACGGGATACATGTGTAAGAATAACTTCGTGCAAAAAGAAAAAATGTCAAATCTGTGTCGATAGCCATTGCACGCGTGACAACGCACATTCATCGAATTACCACCGAGGAAATGGTGTAGTGTTACCGCAAGTCTATTTATAAAACCATTGCCTACTTACAGTTGCATGCGATGAACTAAGAGATAAGTTTCCAAAGTCCCGTTTTAACAAAAAAACTATTTTTTCAGAATTTTGTCACTGAAAGTAAACCACGGCCGTCAGACATCTTGACAATGTTGCCAACTTTAATTAAACTTTATAAAAAAAAAAAACAAATTAAAATACTTTTCCACGATCAAAATCAAGATAAAATCATCAATTCACAGACCAAGGAGCATTAATATACCAATAAAAAAAACAGAGTTGTCTATGCTCAATACCAGAATAGGTCTCCTGTCATGTGGTGCGGTGCCATCTAGCGGCAAGTAGCAAAACTAAAATACTGAAACGTCAACATGATCTTGTGGAATTTATTAATCAAATTGTGATTTTCCATGATTTTCTTATTAATTTACGCCTAAATTTGTGTCTAATTGGCATGAAATAATACGTGAGAAGTGTATCTTTAATTAGTGCCCATACAATATGTAACTCTTGACAGATTGATCAAAAACATTGGTGATATTTTGTGAAGTTGTTAATGTCTCATGTAAACTTTGAAATAAATTGTGATAATGTCACTACCGGGGAATGGGATATTCGTGGTGCAGGGCGAGATGGCCATGCTGGTCACTGCCCTGCGGCGGAGCACACGGTGGGGCTCTCATTCGTTCCCCAACGAGGAGTATGACGTGTTGATGAGAACCTTTCAAGATCTCAAGACAATCTTGAACCAGGTTGAAGACTTACGTCTCCTGGACCCGGCTACATACCTGAGCCCTTTCCTGGAGGTGATAAGAAGCAAGGAGACGACTGGGCCAGTTACTAGTTTAGCCTTGTCAGCTATGCACAAGTTTATCTCCTACGGGCTTATAGGTAAATTCCGATCATTCTTCTTTCTCTAATTCTACCAGCATAACATTGAAGTAGGCTTTCACAAGGTGTTATTAATATTTCTCTGATAAGAATCCATGGCAATTATCGTGTGAAATTATGTAATATCAACTGGCATGTTATTGTAGCTAATTTATTTTATTGTTTATTATTATTGACACAAATAATTATGTTAACTAACATAATACAAATCTTATCTAATGTTAAAAAATTGATGCTAAATAGGAAGAATACATATACCTTAGTAGCTATGATGACATAGCTGGAATAATATCAATGTACCAATCAATGTTGATTAAATTGGCTAATGACATTAAGAAACAGCCCAAAATAGATGCTTAACAACAGGTCCCAGTGTAGAATAACAAATGAGAAAGATAGCAGATGCAGTCTGTTTGGTGCAAAAAATAAAAAACCAGGAACAAAATATATTTGCCAGCTATTCATCCACCAAGCAGTAATGTGCAAACATTACTCTGTTCTGGTCTGAAGGGCAATGTTACCAGCGAAATTACTGGGCATGATGAGTTCCAACAATTAATATCTCAGTAAGACAGGCTTAGTGCTGTGTTGTGCAAAATTTAGAATTTAAAATACTGGGTGGTACTGTGTGTGATATGGGCAATCATGATGCTTACCATTGGCACCTGATTTGCTCATCTTGTAACTCACTATCATAAAAAAAAAAAACCCAATACGATATCACATACATGTTACACATAGCATGTAGAACTGATGATTCTGGAATGGAGACCACTGACCAGCAAACCATGTAGGATGTGGTGTGGACAGATGACCTAATGAAGACCACTTTCATCAAATTCTTTATACATGCTTGTCAGTTATGGATAAAAGTACCCATGATCAGGCCTTTCCTCAAGACAACATCAACTAGCGCATCAAACATATGCATAGGTTGACTGCTACCAACTTGCCAGCCCAGTATTTTGGCTCCAGCTTCAGAAGTATTTATGCTACGGTCTGCCCTTTGCGTTACAACATGGGGCTCTTCAAAAGGAGAGTAAATAGAGTGTTGAAGGGTCGGCAACATACTGGCAATACCCCTGCAGCCCTTTAACACTCTATTTACTCTCCTTTTGCAGAGCTCCATGTTGTAGCACAAAGGGCAGACCGCAGTAAAAATTCTTTTGAAGCTGGAGCCGAAATACTGGGGTGGCAAATCGGTAGCAGTCAACTTAGGCATAATATGTTTGATGCGCTAGTTGATTTTGAGGAAAGGCCTGATCAAAAGTACCCATAAGCGAAAAGCATATATAAAGAATTTGATGAAAGTGGTCTTTATTATGTCATCTGTCCACTTTGTGGGTGTACATTCTACTCTGTGTTTGCTAGTCAGTGGTCTCCATTTGAGAATCATCAGTTCTACATGCTATGTAAAGGGTTAAAGGGTTGGCAACATACTGTCAATACCCCTGCAGCCCACGTACAACGGACCAAATATAGAGTCTAAGTGCGGAAAAGGAGTCCACTTTACATTACCCCTGCAGCCTGTCTGCTTGTTTGCCACCTATGTCATAAATAAACTACTAATAGCTTTAGAATATCTCCCTATAACGTTTTATAAGTGCTTGCAGACCCAACACACCCGAGTGTTCCAGCTACAGTAGAAGACATTGCTGAAGCAGTGACACATGCTCGATTCGTTGGCACAGACCACTCGTCTGATGGAGTAGTTCTTATGAAGATACTGCAGGTAATATATATAAATAGCTGTACCTTGTGGATTAAACCACTGAGAAGCACCCTATGTGTATACCAGGGTCTAAGCTATCTACCTATATTGTTGTCTATTTATTTAAAACAATCACTAATACAATTTTACTTCTTCTGTCACACTACCGACCAAATGTGATTTACTGTACTCTCCTCTCCCTGCACGGTTGTCTGGAAGAGATCGCTCTTAGCGATAAGACCGCCAATTGTTACATTATTTGTTATAATTGTATATTTAAATTTAAGGTTTCATGTTTGTAGTGTAATAATAGAGAGTTAATCTATCTATCTAATCTTATTATTATTTTTTTAATCATTGAAAAGAGCTTTGTCACATAGCAACTACGCCGCCCTGGTCTTATCATAATTATTGTTATATATAACTGAAGCTTAACTAGGTTGTACACAATTTTTAATTAGTTTGTACAGCATTCTGGCTGAATCCGATTGAGGTTCAGCCAGAATGCTATCACAAAGTCCCACTTGGTAGGTGCTAATGTCTATCTGGCTTCTTATATCTTAAATATAAATCTTAAACATAAAATATTATAGGTACATTTTTTTTATGATAGTAAGTGACAAGACGAGCAAATCAGGTGCCTGATGGTAAGCATCATGATGGCCCATATCAGACACAGTGCCACCCATTGTTCTAAAATTCAAAATTCTGCACGGCACTGCACTGCGCCTGTCACCCTGAGATATTAGTTGTTGAAAGTCGTCATGCCCAGTAATTGGTAAAGGTGTAGGAATTCTTGGCGGATGAATAACTGGTAAAGGTGTGGTACTTCCCTAGGCGGCCCCCTGCAAAAGAGGCCTTTTTTATATATTATTATCTAGTAAATAATAATATTGTTGAACGGTTTACAGGTGCTGCGAACATTAATGCTGAGCCCTGAAGGAGTGATGTTGTCAGATGAGAGTGTCTGTGAGATCATGCTCAGCTGTTTCAGAATATGCTTTGAAACAAGACTTACAGGTAAACATTTCTTTGTCTTGTCTTTCATTTTCTTTGTCATCATATCCTCAAGGGGTAAGCCTCAAGGTGAACCCAGGACTCAGTCCCATAGTAGGTACACCCTTCGCCCATGTTGCCAATACTCGCCACGTTTGACAGGCGGGTTGGCGAGCGCAGTTTGATGGTTTTCACGTAGAGGATGCTGCAGCCGTTCATTGTATCTGATAAAAATAAATAACCCTTGCTCTTATGGCAACCACGCGAGATTTTGCCGTAATCAGTCCGTAAAGTCTGTCGATTCAGTAAATTTTATATGTCCCTCTGCTGAGACTCACAGCTCCCAATGAGATGAGAAAGGTGTGGCCCTATTCCTCGTATATAGCCGGGAACCATAGGGCTTCACCATATGTGAAACTTAATACTTAATGTGGGATTTAATAAATTATAACTTGTGCCTACTATGGGACTAGTCCCGGGTGACAGGGTACACCTCTATGCCTATGCCCTTCGGATAAAGGGCTTGATATAATTTATGTTATGTTCTAGTCAAGGCCAAAGAAGTCAAATAGGTGGTCAAAAATTTGTATGTTAATATTCCAGAGTTGCTTCGTCGCAACGCCGAGCAATGTCTCCGCGATATGACGCAGTTGGTCTTCATGCGACTGCCGCAGTTCCGCGAGGACTCCACGGCGACGAACACCACTGAGATGTCGCTCAAGAAGAGAGACAAACTTATTAAGAGGAAGACTTTGAACACTGTTCATAGTGAGTTTATTCATCCTATTAAATCAAGACCCAATATAATTCAATTAAGAAGTACTCCCCTGATATCGATTTATTTGGTGACTCTTTAAAACAATTTAAAAATAGTAAAATCGCAGTTTACTCTACATCTCATCATAATTTGTAATATCTCTTATGTCTTCTTTTTTAACTTTTTCGCAATTTGTACAAGTTATCTTCTATTTTTAATAATTATTATTAGAATTCTTTTTTTATTTTATAAGACGTTAATCATACGCGCGAATGTTGCGGCTACTGGCTACCTATAATTAGATAAGCATCTTGAATTTGTTTAATTATGTAACTATTTTTGTATATAATGTGATAGTTGCTTATTTGTCGGCTGCTCTTAATAAATAAAATAAAAGACCCCAATCAGATTCTTCAGCTTAAATACTACTAGAAAAGTACCCATGTGTTACGCCAGAGCATGGTCTTTAATGCAGGTCTAACGTCAACAGTAATGGCGGTACGTCAGTCTATTGGTTACGCTTTTTTTGCTTTTCAATTTACGGCCGCTAGAGGCATGACGATGGAAAGATTTGTTGTGCAACAGATTAGCATTCAAGCGTTTTGTCTCTTTTACTATCGACACTATCGATAGCAATGAAGTACAGCGGCGTTGACGCGATCGATAATAATATATGACATGATTGTATTTATCTGTCATCACTGAAATTGGCCTACGTTATTAGACCTGTGTAAGCAGACCATGCTCCAGGGTCTAAGCAAGCGGTTCTTTAACAGTGGTCTGTGGACCTCCCAGAGGAGTCCACGAAGACATAAAGAAAACAAATTATCCAAAGATTCGAGAAATTATTACAAAGGCTGGGTTATGATGAGCGTCAGTTAATAATTACTCACTGAATCTCACTGTGATCAATCACTGAGGTGCTTTAGAAGAGACTGAAAGTTACCGTTATAGAATTCTTGTGTTGGTCATGTCAAAGAAAAAACGTTTGTGTATACATCTTGAAAAGCTTGGTTTACGGGGATAACTCATTTTCCTCGTTTTTTTTCTCTTTCACGCCCAAACATTGCATATCTGCTGTCTCGTTCTAACCCCCTGGGACTTCGTTTTCCCTGGTCACTGTGCTACCGGGGCTGCGGTACCTAACGCATCATCGGTTGAACGTATTATGATACAATTGGTCTGTTCTGACGTTATGTGACCGATAAGACGCGACGCATGTTCCGTCAGGTACTCTTCAAAATTAAATTTTTTCAGCTTCTCTTTGGCAAATGTTTTTGAGGAGGCGCCGGTACATGTAGGTAGCCAACTGCCTCACGCGTTTAAAAATAACGTGTTGGGTATGTCTTGATGGCCATACCCCGCGGCCCGTGAGGACCGCGTGCCATCGAAGCGGCAAACACCCTTTTATTGTTCGCTTTACTCTCATCTTGATAACTCTTGCTGGTTTGTGAACAAAACACTTGCGCGTTTTAAAGTTTTACTAGCGCCATCTAGTTGCTTCTTGTGAAACTAATGTTAACCGACTTTTAACAGAAATGAGGATCTCTTAGCAGACACAATCCTATGGAAAATTTACTAATTTTTCTATTCTCCTGTTTCCTCCGAATACAGTAAACCTATTTGATATATTTATATCCTGATACTTTAAAGTTGAAGTGAAGTTGTCCCTATCATTTTATTTTTGTTTATAAACTCTATAGTTTTTTGTAGTGAACGTTCAATCACACGAGTAAAACTGGGATTTTTGGAAGTCCACTATGAAAAATCAAGGGTTTTTAAGAAAAATTAAAATAACAGAGACATAGTTATATATAATAGTAAAATATCAGGATATAAATTTATAGAATGGGTTTATTATATTCGGAGGAAACACGGGAATACAAAACATCGATTTGGTAAATTTGTCATAGGATTGCGTCAAATTCCTAGAAGGCCGCGTACGCTCTTAAAAAAGTTATGTTTCTGTAATGTTTCAGGTACCAATTCTCTGGATGGAAAGTCAATAACAGAACAGACGAACGCAGAGAAGGCAGATAATGATTCCGAGTCTGAAGCGAACAAAGCTGAACGCTTACGGTACGAAATAACATAACATAACATACATTCACGCCTTTTTCCCGAAGGGGTAGGCAGAGGTGTACCCAGGACTCAGTCCCATAGTAGATACACCCACATTTCGCCAGTATGTTATTGGTCCCATGTAATAGGGGGCGAGCCTATTGCCATCTAACGGGCACAGTTCCAGACTCCAGGCAGTTATTGAGATAATTCCTAATGGAAAAATCTAATATTTAACACCGCCTGACCTGGGGATCGAACCCGGGACCTCTTCATTGGCAGTCGAGCATGCGCCCTCTACGCCACCGAGGCACGGAGGAGGTACGAATTTATACAAGTATTTATTAGTTACTATGTCCCGAAGTTTTACTCGCGTAATTATCTTTTCCCCTGGGAATATCGAGATAACAAGTAACCTACGCGTTATTCCAGGATCTAAACTAACTACATATCGAATTTCAGCCCAATCGATTCGGTAGTTTTAGCGTGTAAGAGTAACAAACATCCATCCCGATATTTCCACGAGAACGAAGTAGTGGGGTAATCTTCTAAAGGACAGCCTGGAATCTGGAATTGTGCCCATTAATGGGCTTAGCCCCTATAGGGCTGAATGCTGGGTACACCTTTGCCTAACCCTTCGGACAAAGGCGTCATGTTTTATGTAACCATAGGGCACAAATAGTTTATAAAATTGTCATCCCTTTTTTTAAACAGTTTCATTTAGCTTCACCTGTTTCTTGTTTGTTTGAGTGACATCTATAAATTAAAATTGTACCTCAAAACTCAAACTCAAAAAGATTTATTCAATTAGGTCACAATCCGACACTTTTGCACGTCAATGAAGATAAACAGTAATGACGCTACCGTGATAGATAGATAGATAGATAGATAGATAGATAGATAAACACTATTGGTACACCACAAAACAATAAATCTTAAACATTAAACAAAACAGTATGTTATATAGTGCAACAATTGGCGGTCTTATCGCTAAGAGATCTCTTCCAAACAACCGTGCAGGGAGAGGACAGAGGAGAGGAACCGTGCATTCGGAAAGATACACAAGAAGAATGCACAAGAAACTTGTAGGGCTTAATTTTTTTTTTGTTGACATATGGATCTGATACACAACTTTAGTTCTAATAACAATACAATTAAACCGTTTATTGTTTGAAATGATTACTCGTTTCCACAGGCAAGACAAAAACCTCCTCAACGAGGAGGAAATAACAATAGAGCCCATAGAGAGCGGTGGTAAAACTCCAAAGAAACACGCGCGACACTCGTCCATGGACCTCGCGGCCGACACCTCCATCACGCAGCTGTTGGAGAAGTGTGTCAACCCTGACACCGACGGGAACGAGGAGATTCTACTAACACATGTTGACGGTAACATCATTTTATCCCCCTCTTTTTTTATGCCATAGGTAGCGAACAAGCAAACGGGCCGCCTGATGGTCTTGCTCAAAAAATTCATTGTTGCGTACCAGAGCGGGGCTAAAATAACCTTTCTGCCTCGAGGGTATAAAGTAAATTTCTTTGTCTGTGTTTTTTATCTCTTACCGACGAGATTACGTTTTTTGGTGTCGCTCGGTTAGGATGTTAGCCAAAATATTTAGATGGAATCATAATTTTATTTCTCTCAATCGTAGTGAAAAGTAGTGTAACACGCGGCGCTACAACCCATTATAACTATGATTCTATTGACTCCCTCGCTACAGCTCGACAGTAAAACTACCTTGTATATAATGGGTCTTTTTAACCCCTCGTGTAACAATTTACTATTATTTTAATCCTTTACAGGACTCTAACAACAACTTAACTTAACAACTACGCTTACGGTTCCTCCCGCGCTGTCTTCGTTCCCGCGGGAATATCGGGATAAAAAATACCCATATGTGATTCCAGGGTCTAAACTATCTACAAATTAAATTTCACCCCAATTGGTTCAGTAGTTAATGCGTGAAAGAGTAACAAACATCCATCCATCCTCACAAACTTTCGCATTTATAATATTACTAGGATAGGATAATGACTAATAATGATAACCTTTAACAAAGTACATTTCAATATTTCAGCGATTCAAAAACAAAAATACATACATACATACATACAGTCACGCCTTGTTCCCGTTGGGGTAGGCAGAGACTATTTCTTTCCACTTGTTACGATCCTGACATACAACTTTCGCTTCTTCCACTTTCATCACATTCTTCATGCATGCTCGTCGGTTGTTGGTGCTTTTGACCTGGCCTTTCCGTAAGATAACATCAAATATTTTAGCCTATATCAAGATTAACTAAAGTTTGACGTCTTATAGAAATAAGACATGTTAATCTTCTTCTTCTTTGTCCTCGCCTTGTCCCGTTCAAACGGGGTTGGCTTTCCTTATCTTGAGACGCCAGGCTGTTCTTTCTTGTGTGTCTTCTTGTTGTACGTTTAAGGCTTTCATATCTTTTTGGATACTCGTCAACCACTTGGTTACGGGTCAACAAATAAGACATGTTTATGTTGGTTTTAAATGAACTTTCTTCTCCACAGCACCTCCTCAAGATCTAACAACAGAATCTGACGGTACGGCAGCAAGTAAGTGCGACCCGTCGACAGAAGCGACTGCGGAAGAGGACAACAAACTAGAAGAGTATGTGAACCATCGCGGAATACGATTCACTCCACAAGAAGACGAGATTAACTTGCAGCCGTACGGGCTCGTGTGTGTTCGGGAGTTGTTTAGGTATGTGGAACTTTACTTATGAGTTTTAATTAGATCCTCATTTCGCCACAGAATACTAAAGGCACAGAAGGGACACTCCACAAAATCATTTAAATAAATAGCGACTCAAGCTCCGACGCAATAAAGTACAATTCAGGTCGCACAGCGTCTAACTAATTATCGTTATATTAACATACACGCTGCCTCTCTTTCTATCGCGTATCTGTCTATCTGTTCTCTCTGTCTAGCCCATAAAAATTGTACCGTCAAGACGGACGCCCTTGTAGCTTCAGCGGAGTGTCTCAGCACTGATTTCGCTAGAAACAATCATTTGAAAATTAATTATGTATTTGAAATTTAGCTTTAATTATGTTTGCTTTGTTTGACTATGTTTTTCACAGAAGTTAACCAACATGCCCCTGTCCCCAGGTTCCTAATATCCCTGTGCAACCCCCTGGAACAGCAGAACACCTCAGCCATGGTGAACCTCGGCCTGTCCATGGTGGGATGTGCGTTGGAAGTATCTGCGGACCTATTGCACCAGTATCCTTCCTTGTTGATGTTGATTAGAGACCCGCTCTGCAAGAATTTGTTGACTGTAAGTTTTATTTTAACTTTCTTTTTTTCATTTTTAGCCCTGTTTCACCTTAGGAAAAATTCTCCGTATGTTATAACACTATCTGTAGTAAGCTGTAAGCTAACTAACATAGGTCGTGCAATAATCACGCTCCGAATCAAAGGCTACAGTCGGAGACTTTTGATTTGTTTACCTCTTAACTAGTCCAAATAAAGATACGAAGTCAAAAATTATGTTCCAAGTTCCCTCTATACTTTTCATTGCCTGGCCTATTAACCAGTGATTAAAAAAACCCAGCCTTGGTCAATGCATTCGGCCTGCAAGCAGATGTGCAAATATTATTTATAATCTCCACGAAAATCCAAAAATTCCTTATGCTACAAAATCAGTTAAAATTAGCCAGGCATTTAACAGAATATACTCGTAGGACCTCTTAGCAGTTTGACACAATCCAATGGAAAATGTATTAAATCGATGTTTTGTATTTCCCTGTTTCTTCCGAATACAGTAAACCTATTTGATATATTTATATCCTGATATTTTAAAGATTAAGTATGTCCCTATCATTTTCTTTTTGTTTATAAACTCTACATTGTTTTGTTGTGAATGTCCAATCACGCGACTAAAGCTGCGATTTTTGGAAGTCCACTATGAAAAAACCAAGGGTAATAAGAAAAATTAAAATGACAGGGACATAGGTTACTTTACTATAAAAATATCAGGATATAAATTTATAGAATGGGTTTATTATATTCGGAGGAAACAGGGGAATAAAAAACACCGATTTGGTAAATTTTTCATAGGATTGTGTCAAATTCCTAGAAGGCCGCGTACGCTCTTAATTTTTTGTTATATAAATTGCCTTTTAATAACTTAATGTCATCAGGTATCCTGTTATAAATCAACCTATCATGGACAAACCTTTATAAATTTGTTTCAGTTACTCAACACAGAGAGAATATCTATCTTCGCGTTGGATCTGCAGGTTTCCTTTCTTCTATTCGAATCGATGCGGTTCCACCTCAAATACCAAATGGAAGCCTACTTCAAGAAACTCATAGAAATCATCTCTTCAGATACGACCAAAGCTATCTACGAATTAAAAGAGATACACCATTTAGCTTTGGAAAGCTTAATTCAATTCTTCCACATACCCGGCTTATGTACGGAATTGTATTTGAATTACGATTGTGATGTTTATTGTATGAATGTTTTTGAGGAGTTGACGAAGCTGTTGTCCAAGAATGTTGTTTCGTCGACGGCTTATAATATTCATCAGTTGTCTTTGGAAGCGTTGTTGACGATATTAGAAGCGGTTGAGATGGGGCAGGAGAAGAAGGAAGAGGTGCAAGAAGAGGTTAAGGAGGTCAAGTCTGGGAAGAGTGGGCATATTACGCTTGAATTGGGTAAGATTTTTTCTTCACTAATTTTCAAGATACAAATGCGAAAGTTTATGAGAATGGATGGATGGATGGATGTTTGTTACACTTTCACTCCAAAACTACTGAACCGATTGGGCTGATATTCGATATGTAGATAGTTTAGCCTCTGGAATAACACATAGGGTACTTTTTATCTCGATATTCCCGCGGGAACGAAGACTACGCGGGGTCCAGCTAGTTTGCAATAAAAGCACAATAAGAGGCGGTGGATTCAGGTTTTTTCAAACTTTGTTTAAGAGCGTACGCGGCCTTCTAGGAATTTGACACAATCTTATGAAAAATTTACCAAATCGATGTTTAGTATTCCCCTGTTTCCTCCGAATATAATAAACCCATTCTATAAATTTATATCCTGATATTTTTATAGTAAAGTAACCTATGTCCCTGTCATTTAATTTTTTCTTATAAACCCTCGGTTTATTCATAGTGTATCGATGTTTAGTTTTCTCCGAATATAATAAACCCATTCTATAAATTTATATCCTCACATTTTTATAGTGCAGTAACTCATGTTCCTGACATTTTAATTTTTTTTATAAACCCTTAGTTTTTTCATAGTGATAGTCCAAAAATCCCATAGTATAACTCGCGTGATTGGACATTCACCATAAAAAATGTAGAGTTTATAAACAAAAATAAAATGATAGCGATATTTATTATTTTATTATTACTTCATCTTTAAAATATATGATCAGGATAATAAATATATCAAATAGGTTTACAGTATTTGGAGGAAACAGGGGAATACAAAACATTGATTTAGTAATTTTTCCATAGGATTGTGTCAAACTTCTAAGAGGTCCTGTTTCCTGTTAAGACAATAATAAATGTCATCTAGTCTGTGATCAGGGACAAAGCAAAGTAATTGAAACGTCGAGATAAAATCGCAATAGAATCCGTTAAAAGTTACTTAAGTTACAAAAGGGAATTCAAAGTTGTTTAATTCAATGAGTAGCTAAATTTTTTTTTTAAAATTTTTATGATAGAGAGTGACAAGACGAGTAAATCAGGTGCCTGGTGGTAAGTATCACGATTGCCCATATCAGACACAGTGCCACACAGTGTTTTAAAATTAAAAATTCTGCGCGGCACTGTACTGCTCCTGTCACCCTGAGATATTAGTTGTTGAAACTCGTCATGCCCAGTAATTTCGCTGGTAACATTACTGCTTGGCGGATGAATAACTGGCAAAGGTGTGATACTTCCCCAGGTGGCCCCCTGCAAAAGAGTTTATTGTTTAATTGAATCATGTGAATTTATTTGATCAGGAGGTCTCGACGACATGTCAGTGTCGAGCGAACCAGTTCGTGACATCAGTCAGTACGTGGGCGAGGGTCACGGTCACGGTCAGGGTCAGGGTCAGGGTCACGGGCGCGCGGCTCGGTACCACGGCTCGCTGGGGGACGTCCCGACCGAGGCTGAGCTGGATAATATTAGGAACATTAAAAAGGTACAGTATTGTTGTAATAAGTATTATTGTAGTGTTGACAGCCTCGTTGGCTCAGATGGTAGTAACTCTGCTTTCTGTGCCGCAACAAAAACCTTTTTTAGTCTAAGTTTGTACATATATACCTAATTATTGTATTGTATGTAGGTAAAGTCTACAAGTCGGTTTTATGTTTATTATGTTTATTACAATATTCTTACGCTTCATGGGCTAAGTTGGTAGGAATTCTGCTTGCGAAGTAGTCCTGGGCTGGAATCTCAGTCGGGGCAAAAGTATTAGTGGTCGGAGCTCTGCAGTTTGTTCTCGGGTGTTGTGTTGTATGTGTGCTGTGTTGTTGTATGTGTGGATGTTGCCGGAGACACAAGGGAGCCTAACTCAGGGGTTTGAGTGTCGAAATGTTATATTTGTGAAGCATACCGGGACTTTTCCCACCCGAAACTTATGTTACATCCTTCAAAATCGGCATACCTCTCAAAGTGACATATAATAAATATACAATTTCCTTTCGTGTTCCAGTGGATAACCCAAGGCACAGAACTATTCAATCAGAAACCGGAGCGCGGAATAGAGTTCCTACAACAACACGGGGTTCTCAAAACTCCTCTGGAACCGCACGAGGTGGCCATGTTTTTGAGAGAGAACCCTAATTTAGACAAGAAGATGATCGGTATGTGTAAAGTTCTTTATTTTTATGGCTAAGATTTTAATACAATTTAATATTTTTTTTTTTTTAGTGGTAGGCTTTAGCAGGGGGCCGCCTGAGGAAGTACCACACCTTTGCCAGTTATTCATCCGCCAAGCAGTAATGCGCAAACATTACTGTGTTCCGGTATGAAGGGCAATGTTACCAGCGAAATTACTGGGCATGATGAGATTCAACAACTCATATCTCAGGGTGACAGGCGAAATTTTGAACTTTAAAACACTGGGTGGCACCATGTCTGATATGGGCAATCATGGCGCTTACCATCGGGCACCTGATTTGCTCGTCTTGTCACTCACTATCATTAAAAAAATATGAGTATGAGGGCTTTAGACCTTTATTTTCTCAAGTGATTTTACAATATTAGTCCATGTTCGTAATTTTTAGGTGAATATATATGCAAGCGCTCGTCCCGCGACGAGCCGGCCGAGGGCCCCTCGGTCCTCACGGCGTTCGCGGACAGCTTCGACTACCGCGGCCTGAGGATCGAGCAGGCTCTCCGGCTGTACCTGGAGACGTTCAGGCTGCCTGGAGAGGCGCCGCTCATATTCCTTGTCATGGAGAGATTCGCCGAGAGGTGGCACGTGAGTATTTGTTTATTGAAAACTGGCCGTGCTTAGCGTAAAGTACCCATGTTATATTTCAGGGTCTAAACTACCTACATACCGAATTTCAGATCAATCTGTTCAGTAGTTTTGGCGTGAACGAGTAGTAAACATATGTCCATTCATCCATGCTCCCAAACTTTCATACTCATAATATTAGTAGCCCATATGTGACAATTATTTAGGATAGTGAATTACCATTATAAAATTAAATTAATAAAATTTGTATATTGTACATTAAACATAATTGAATTAAAAATTTCCTAAATAAAATAGCTACATATAGCGAGAACTTGAAGAGAAAGAGATGCTTAGACAGATACGCGATAGAAAGAGAGGCAGCTTGTAGGTTAATATAACGATAATTAATTAGGCGGTGTGCGAACTGAATTGCATTTTATTGCTTTGCGGCCAGAGTGGCTATTTATATAAATGAATTTAAACGAGTGTCCCTGTAACTCTGTGCTTTAAAATAAATAAATAAAATAAAAATCATTTAATTCAGGCATGTAAAACCCATAATACAAATAAAAGACAAAATGATACTTTAGTCTGTGTCTCTGTGTAAGCAATTGTAAACCTACGATTCTTTACAAATAAAGCTCAAAATTCCAGTCGACCAACGGGTCTCCGTTCGCGAACACGGACGCGGCGTTCCGTCTCGCGTACGCAGTGATAATGTTGAACATGGACCAACACAACCATAACGCCAAGAAACTGAACGTGCCCATGACCGTGGAAGACTTTGTTAAGAATCTGAGAGGGTGCAACGGATCGGGAGACTTCGACCAGAAGATGCTGGAGGAAGTGTTCCATTCTATCAAGTAAGTTTGGGTGGTTTCACCCATTGGACTCGCGTGTAATGGTTGGTTAGATGCACAGTAAAGAGTTGTTGGTTTTAGGGGTCTACCTTACCTTAAGAGGATACATTAGGGGTGATTTTTCTATACAAACGTATTCCCGTGTTTCCTCCCTAGATAATTGCGTCAGAGCAATGGTTTTTTTTTATAAAATGTCCCTGTTATTTTCATTTTTCTACAAACTCATTATTAAATGAAATATGACCCTTTAAAAACATGAAAAACTGTCCCAGTTTTACTCGCGCAATTAGACGTTCACTAGAAAAAAATGAAAATTTAAGGAAAAAAAATAAAATAACAGGGACATAGCCTTATCTATTTTCTAATTTACAAGATATAAATTTATGGATAAAACTAATTATTCTCGGAGGGAACACGGGAATACAAAACATCGATTTCGTCATTTTTTCGTAGATATAATCGCTTTGAGCTGCAGTTGTCCCTTTCGCGTTCTACGGGGTGCGGCAGGCGGTGAGGGGGGGTTCCACTCACACTTACACAACTAGGGAAGGGACTCATAGACATAGTATTTTGAAAAATCCTAGTGATGTTCATAGAAAACGAGTTTAAACCAATTACTTCTTACGAAAAAATAAAAGACTAATAGTATGTAACAATATCGATTTAAATGCAATTCAACTATAATATCAATCTTCATATGGCCCATTCTCGTTCAGTTAGACCTTCGGAGAACCTAATTATGAGATGTCTAGTGCATAGCACTTGTTTTTATGGTGATCTTTCATTGTCTTCTATACTGTTAAGTAGGTAATTTCTTAATAAATATTATATAATATGTAATTGTATTAAAATGTATTACTTTATCATCATAATCATTATTGGCCTTGTACGAGTAGATACATCTTTAAAAAAGAGATGGTTCAAGAGCATTATCGCAAGCTACGGCATTTGCGTTCATGGGTGAAGACTCAGTGAAATTTTCTAACACTTTGCCAGTAATATTTTAAATCTCTTGTAGTAGAAGTCGTACCTATTGTCATCTATTGGGTTCAGACTCCAAGCTGTCATCCAGAAAACCCCTAATAGAAAATCCAATTACACTTTTTGGCTGACTTGTGGATCAAACCCGGGTTCTTATGATCATATGATTGGCTCAAACACCACCTAAATGGTTTTCAAGTTTGTAGTTGATAGCGATCAACGGTTCGAACGGATCGAATTTTTGCGGTCGATATGACTATTAACTTCTCGCCCCTAACATCACTCATTAGGTTGAAGAAATTAATTTGAATTGCGTTTTATCGTAATTTCATGATGAAAAACACAAAATAATTAAGTATGTTCGTATTACCTATACTCAAACGGATGGCAAAGGCGCAAAATGTATTTGCCGTTTTATACGTAAATGGTGTATTTTTCGTAGAGCGTTCAACAATAAACGTCCTGCCCCTTTTGCTTTTACCCATTTTCAGAGAGAGTTTGTATGAATTCTGAAAGAAATTCATACAAACAAGCCAAAACCGTAAGTACTAAAGCAAAAGAATCAATACGAACAAGGAAAGAAAAATTTCACCCACGGGCGGGATTTGAACCACGCACCCTCCGCACCAATCCGTGGTGGGCGCTCTACCACATGAGCTACTAGTGGAGGTACTAGTCGTCGGCGAAATTTTTCTATCCCTTCTACCTAACGCTCTAGGGGCGTGTGTTTATCTATAGGTGATGCATTTCGCAATCTACCCACCGACAAGTCTAATGTTACAATTAGAATTCATATCGAAATTGATAAACACTTTCTTTTTGCTTAATATTTTAAATTTTTAGACAAAGCGGTCTACTCGCATGAAATACAATACGAATACAATAATAATTCTTTCTTTATTCGTATTGTATTTCATGCGAGTAGACCGCTTTGTCTAAAAATTTAAAATATTAAGCAAAAGAATCAAGTCCGTAAACAACAGCACAGGTCGAAAATTATTTAGGCGAACTATTATTAGGTAGATATTACAATGAAAAGTTATATTTTCAGCAAACGTCTAGACTGACAGGATGAACTGAAAAAGTCAATACTTACCTTCGAAGATAATATACACATTGATATGAATTTTTAAGCGCTGGGCGACTGGTGTCATATATACTGTAAATATATATTACAGTATCTATTTTTTTATTATATAATATCACATTAATATAAATACAGATAATGAAGAAAAAAGTTCCTAACAAAAAAATATCCGGGCAAAAATTACTCCTGGGACTGGATTAGAACTCGCATTCGTTGATCGATGACACGATTTTGTGAACGCTATCTGAATACTGCAACCACTGGTCCATTTCAGACGTAGCTAATGAATTTAAGCAATCATCTTTACGAGCATGTAAATAAAAACAAAAGTCTAAAATAATACCTACGATAAGTACCTACCTAATTTGAATACAAGCGTCACAAACTTTACTACTGACATGAATATGCGCGCGAAGTCGCAATAATAATCTTCTTACACACACATTCATAGCTCATACTTTCAGGAGCAGAGCGACGGCGATAGTTTTTACAAAAACCGAAATTTTAAATTCTTCGTCACTCAGGTTTCCCGTTAACACGTCGACCTTACATTATAATTTTGGTTGTATTAAATAATATTTGACTGCCTCGGTGGCGTAGAGGGCGCATGCTCGACTACCAATCAAGAGGTCCCGGGTTCGATCCCCAGGTCAGGCTAAGTGTTAAATATTGGATTTTTCCATTAGGAATTATCTCAATAACTGCCTGTAGTCTGGAACTGTGCCCGGTAGATGGCAATAGGCTCGCCCCCTATTACATGGGACCAATAACATACTGACGAAATGTGGGTGTATCTACTATGGGACTGAGTCCTGGGTACACCTCTGCCTACCCCTTCGGGAAAAAGGCGTGAATGTATGTTATGTTATGTATTAAATAATAATAATAAGATTTTTAAATGTGCATAAATAATATTTTTAGCATTGCCATTAATTATGATAAGTTAAGAAAATGTTCTAATAAAATTGGAACACGCGACGCCATTAAAAAATATTTATTTTCCGTAACATTTTTCAAATTAACATTATTCAAATCAAGTTATAAATAAAAACACCGGATCATACCGGAACACAGTAATGTTTGCACATTACTGCTTGGCGGATGAATAACTGGCAAAGGTGTGGTACTTCCCCAGGCGGCCTCCTGCAAAAGAGGCCTACCACTACAAAAAACCTCTCTCTGTTAAAAACCTTACAGTGACAGTTCTAATACTTTGACACTGACTTATTAATATTGTTTACTTTCCAAGAGTGACACTGCATTGTAGCCGTTCCAACAATTTTCATTTCTTATTACATATGTTTGATGACATGACATGTTTGAAGTGAAACGGTCTAATACAAATTAGTCTCTCCCCACACACTGCCCTTACCCCTTACTAGGTGGGGTTGCCACCGCAAACAACAAAATATCAAATTCGTTTTATTTTTTTGTTGAGCAACACAGATTGATCAACTAAAGCCACGGATTCACTAAGGGACATTTTATCACGCAACATGTCGCGCAACACTCAATCTACGTGTCGCTGCAACCTTGCAAAGCGTCCCGCAACAAGTTCCGCTACATACATATTACGTATCGCGGGACATGTTGCTTGCTCCCGCTCCGAGAGCGAGCGCATGCGGCAATGTTCATGTTCAATCAACATGTTTTGCTACATGTCGCTCAGTTGATCCCTAATGCCCGGTTCCTATATTCAACGGACCGTCATAGTATAAGAGCAACGACTCGTTTTCTTCTACCTATAACGAGTAGTTTCATAGCGTTTCACAAAGTTTTTAACTCACCTACCAGCGACGAACAACAAACCGTTCACAGATAACCGATGGTTCTTTTTGCGTTTCGTTATTGCATTAAAATTCGATTTTTGGATTTAACAATACGGTGTTTTCATAAAATAATAATACGTTTTAATTTAAATAAAATGAATATGAAACCATATTAAATTAATTTTTGCTGTAATTCGATTTTTGGATTTTACAATACGGTGTTTTCATAAAATAATAATACGTTATAATTTAAATAAAATGAATATGAAACCATATTAAATACATTTTTGCTGTATTTTGAATTTATATATTAGATTAATAATTTTTTGTTATGGTATATTTGACGCAAACGTATAATATATTTGACAAAAACGAAACGCTATCTTATGGCGCGCGCACCATTTGGCGCCACATTTATGAAAAAATTAAAATGTGATATGTGTGTATAATAATAATATGTGAATTCTTAAAAAGAAAATGATAGTCTAATTATTATAAGTTTAATGCGTAAAGCGAAAATAAATAAGTATTCCAGGCCATCGACATATTATAGTACATTAATGTCATTGTTCCATATGCTAACTTAATAAATATTATTGGAAGATTGGCTACTAGAAGGCAATTATGCAATTTACCTGTCGGAAATTAATAATAAGAAGGCGGAGAAGAATATTTTATAAATGAGACAGTTACAGAAGAAAATAAAGAAAATACCTTATTTCTTATCGTATATAAATTAAACAGTGCTTAAGTGTGAAGTGTTTAATAATAAATGTAAAGTATTTTAAAACAAGTGTTTATATTTTACCTTAGTAAGTTTCAAATTAAATTTAAAACTAAGCCTTTATAATCCTATTTCCCAATATGCATTTTAGGCCCGTTATATTCTTATTCGTAGGTATAATTATTAATTATTTCAAGTAGCTCTTGCTCAGAACATTTATCGTGCCGAAATCTCAGTTGAAATAATTATTATAATGAAATATATCATTCACTCATTGCTTGTAAATTCTATCAGGTTGCGTAATTATTTACGTTCGAATCGATCGTTAATTCTAGTAGTAAATAAAATATCATAATTTCTTGATCACATTCTTAACTTGACATTTATTATGTTAACTAGACATGTATTATTTTTATGTTTTAAATTCTAAAGAATCCGTCGGTACAACAAAACCGACCAAAATCGACCGGTAGACAAGTTTGGTACGGATGGTAAGTTTGACAAATTAAAAAAAGTTATAGAAACACCACAGAGTGTCATTTCCATACATAACTGATACGGAGCGTTAAAGGTAACCTTCCATCCGTTAGTAACAAACTGTTGGTAGTTCAACCTACTAGACGTTGGTTATAGAAACGGTTTGCACTTACGCCTGGTAGCATATTTAACTGTCCGTAGGTAAAACGAACCGTTTCATGTTTATAGGAACCGGGCATTAGTGAATTCGTGGCTTAAAATCGAACCGTGTGAACCAGCTATTAGCCGTAATTCGGCTAGTCGCTAATGCGTACGCTCGCTTAAGCCACGTACAGTTAAGGCAGTTTCGACTTCGCAATTAAATACACGGCTACAGATTTACAGCAGAATATTGAATGTATAGGAACGAAGAGATGGTAATGCCGGCGGAGCGAGTGGGTCCGGTGAGGGAAGCTTATCTATGGCGAGTGTTACAACGGAGAGGCACCGCCCCCGCCGCTGTATACAGGGTGTCCTGTGGGACTCATCGGGCCAGGCTGCTGGCCGCCGCGTGTCCCCCCACTGTGAGTATACAGGGTGTCCTGTCCTGAAACTTTACTTAAGTTTGTTTTAAAAAAACATTTTTAAAAGTCAGTAACTAATAATGTCGTTAACTAAGCGTGCTTCCATCTTATGGCTCTAATCTTGGAGGCTTGGGAGGGTTCACAGGACGCCGTTGGGGTGTTTGGTGATTTCTTCAAGGCATTCGATTGTGTAGAACATCGCTAGTTACTGCGAAAATTCTATCTATGGAGTTCACGGAAATGCCTTGAACTTGATGGAATCATATTTACTGGTAGGCAGCAGAGGGTATGTGTCAATGTGATATCACATCTTCTAGTTCTCTTGTCAAAATGGGGGTCCCACAAGGATCAATTCTGGGACCGTTCTTATTTTTGGCGTATATCAACGATCTACCTTAAGTGGTTAAAGACCTAGCAGATATAGTTCTACTCGCTGCTGATACTTCCGTTATTGTTTTAAAGTTGACAGGAAAGATAATGCACTTGTACGTGTTAACAACGCTTTAGCAAGTATATATCGCTCTTAATCTGGCCTTTATTTGCGCCACAACATTTAGTGAAAACCTAACAGATTCTTCGTATTTATGAAAATGGTTAAAAAACAGTTTTAAGTATGTTAATGTGTTAAGATTTTCTTTAATAAAATATGTTTTCGCGCACACAAAGGCCCAGACCCAGAGTCAACCAAAAACAATTAAGTGGAAATGGTTCTCTATTTCTTCGTATTTGTGTATTTTCATTTTGTATGGAAGACAAATCACCTTAAATTGTATTGTATAATTTGTCCCAGGTGACAGCCCTATCGGCAGCATTCGAGCGCTCAGCGCCCCCGTCGGCCGAGGAGATCTCCTCCAACAACACACGAGACAGCGCGGCGCTGTTAGCTCTGCAAGGCTTGGAGAGAGCTGCGGCGCTGGTCGCGCGGCTCCCCACCGACACCATCTCTGTGGATACTGTGCTGCTCACTCTGTGCAAGTTCACTGGAGTGTTGGCGCCGCAACACCCGGCTTATATCGCCATCGGTGAGTTGAAGACATCTCCGCCAACACACGAAGCAGTGACTGAGTGAGGAAAGTTTCCAATTATAAAATGTCTGATTATCGGAGTACTTACACATCACAAACAACTTGGAGTATGGTGATAAACTTGAAATTGCGAAAAAAAATCTGAATTGCCACGACATTATGTTACTCCCTAGAAATTGACGCTTATTAAAGACACATACAGATGGTGTAATAATACAGGGAGTGATATATTTTTCGAAATCAATTCGTTCGATTCCCGACCCGGAGACTCTTTTCAAGACAAGACTCATTTTAGCTATTTTTTTTATTTGCCGTAGTTTCGGAGATGACTCTGAAGACCCTTTAAAATACTCCTGTTTACATATATGGTGACGTTTCCCTGTCTCCCAGGTGTATCGCTAGGCCAGTCTCAGAAGTCGATGCTAGCATTGCGTGTTGCGGCGGCGGTGGCGGCGCGACACGCGCACCACGTGCGCTGCGCCTGGAGACACCTGCTGGAGATACTGCACACGCTGTACCTGGGGAGACTGCTGCCTAAGGTTACTATCACTATTACCAAACATATCGGCGGTGGCGGCGCGACACGCGCACCACGTGCGCTGCGCCTGGAGACACCTGCTGGAGATACTGCACACGCTGTACCTGGGGAGACTGCTGCCTAAGGTTACTATCACTATTACCAAACATATCGGCGGTGGCGGCGCGACACGCGCACCACGTGCGCTGCGCCTGGAGACACCTGCTGGAGATACTGCACACGCTGTACCTGGGGAGACTGCTGCCTAAGGTTACTATCACTATTACCAAACATATCGGCGGTGGCGGCGCGACACGCGCACCACGTGCGCTGCGCCTGGAGACACCTGCTGGAGATACTGCACACGCTGTACCTGGGGAGACTGCTGCCTAAGGTTACTATCACTATTACCAAACATATCGGCGGTGGCGGCGCGACACGCGCACCACGTGCGCTGCGCCTGGAGACACCTGCTGGAGATACTGCACACGCTGTACCTGGGGAGACTGCTGCCTAAGGTTACTATCACTATTACCAAACATATCGGCGGTGGCGGCGCGACACGCGCACCACGTGCGCTGCGCCTGGAGACACCTGCTGGAGATACTGCACACGCTGTACCTGGGGAGACTGCTGCCTAAGGTTACTATCACTATTACCAAACATATCGGCGGTGGCGGCGCGACACGCGCACCACGTGCGCTGCGCCTGGAGACACCTGCTGGAGATACTGCACACGCTGTACCTGGGGAGACTGCTGCCTAAGGTTACTATCACTATTACCAAACATATCGGCGGTGGCGGCGCGACACGCGCACCACGTGCGCTGCGCCTGGAGACACCTGCTGGAGATACTGCACACGCTGTACCTGGGGAGACTGCTGCCTAAGGTTACTATCACTATTACCAAACATATCGGCGGTGGCGGCGCGACACGCGCACCACGTGCGCTGCGCCTGGAGACACCTGCTGGAGATACTGCACACGCTGTACCTGGGGAGACTGCTGCCTAAGGTTACTATCACTATTACCAAACATATCGGCGGTGGCGGCGCGACACGCGCACCACGTGCGCTGCGCCTGGAGACACCTGCTGGAGATACTGCACACGCTGTACCTGGGGAGACTGCTGCCTAAGGTTACTATCACTATTACCAAACATATCGGCGGTGGCGGCGCGACACGCGCACCACGTGCGCTGCGCCTGGAGACACCTGCTGGAGATACTGCACACGCTGTACCTGGGGAGACTGCTGCCTAAGGTTACTATCACTATTACCAAACATATCGGCGGTGGCGGCGCGACACGCGCACCACGTGCGCTGCGCCTGGAGACACCTGCTGGAGATACTGCACACGCTGTACCTGGGGAGACTGCTGCCTAAGGTTACTATCACTATTACCAAACATATCGGCGGTGGCGGCGCGACACGCGCACCACGTGCGCTGCGCCTGGAGACACCTGCTGGAGATACTGCACACGCTGTACCTGGGGAGACTGCTGCCTAAGGTTACTATCACTATTACCAAACATATCGGCGGTGGCGGCGCGACACGCGCACCACGTGCGCTGCGCCTGGAGACACCTGCTGGAGATACTGCACACGCTGTACCTGGGGAGACTGCTGCCTAAGGTTACTATCACTATTACCAAACATATCGGCGGTGGCGGCGCGACACGCGCACCACGTGCGCTGCGCCTGGAGACACCTGCTGGAGATACTGCACACGCTGTACCTGGGGAGACTGCTGCCTAAGGTTACTATCACTATTACCAAACATATCGGCGGTGGCGGCGCGACACGCGCACCACGTGCGCTGCGCCTGGAGACACCTGCTGGAGATACTGCACACGCTGTACCTGGGGAGACTGCTGCCTAAGGTTACTATCACTATTACCAAACATATCGGCGGTGGCGGCGCGACACGCGCACCACGTGCGCTGCGCCTGGAGACACCTGCTGGAGATACTGCACACGCTGTACCTGGGGAGACTGCTGCCTAAGGTTACTATCACTATTACCAAACATATCGGCGGTGGCGGCGCGACACGCGCACCACGTGCGCTGCGCCTGGAGACACCTGCTGGAGATACTGCACACGCTGTACCTGGGGAGACTGCTGCCTAAGGTTACTATCACTATTACCAAACATATCGGCGGTGGCGGCGCGACACGCGCACCACGTGCGCTGCGCCTGGAGACACCTGCTGGAGATACTGCACACGCTGTACCTGGGGAGACTGCTGCCTAAGGTTACTATCACTATTACCAAACATATCGGCGGTGGCGGCGCGACACGCGCACCACGTGCGCTGCGCCTGGAGACACCTGCTGGAGATACTGCACACGCTGTACCTGGGGAGACTGCTGCCTAAGGTTACTATCACTATTACCAAACATATCGGCGGTGGCGGCGCGACACGCGCACCACGTGCGCTGCGCCTGGAGACACCTGCTGGAGATACTGCACACGCTGTACCTGGGGAGACTGCTGCCTAAGGTTACTATCACTATTACCAAACATATCGGCGGTGGCGGCGCGACACGCGCACCACGTGCGCTGCGCCTGGAGACACCTGCTGGAGATACTGCACACGCTGTACCTGGGGAGACTGCTGCCTAAGGTTACTATCACTATTACCAAACATATCGGCGGTGGCGGCGCGACACGCGCACCACGTGCGCTGCGCCTGGAGACACCTGCTGGAGATACTGCACACGCTGTACCTGGGGAGACTGCTGCCTAAGGTTACTATCACTATTACCAAACATATCGGCGGTGGCGGCGCGACACGCGCACCACGTGCGCTGCGCCTGGAGACACCTGCTGGAGATACTGCACACGCTGTACCTGGGGAGACTGCTGCCTAAGGTTACTATCACTATTACCAAACATATCGGCGGTGGCGGCGCGACACGCGCACCACGTGCGCTGCGCCTGGAGACACCTGCTGGAGATACTGCACACGCTGTACCTGGGGAGACTGCTGCCTAAGGTTACTATCACTATTACCAAACATATCGGCGGTGGCGGCGCGACACGCGCACCACGTGCGCTGCGCCTGGAGACACCTGCTGGAGATACTGCACACGCTGTACCTGGGGAGACTGCTGCCTAAGGTTACTATCACTATTACCAAACATATCGGCGGTGGCGGCGCGACACGCGCACCACGTGCGCTGCGCCTGGAGACACCTGCTGGAGATACTGCACACGCTGTACCTGGGGAGACTGCTGCCTAAGGTTACTATCACTATTACCAAACATATCGGCGGTGGCGGCGCGACACGCGCACCACGTGCGCTGCGCCTGGAGACACCTGCTGGAGATACTGCACACGCTGTACCTGGGGAGACTGCTGCCTAAGGTTACTATCACTATTACCAAACATATCGGCGGTGGCGGCGCGACACGCGCACCACGTGCGCTGCGCCTGGAGACACCTGCTGGAGATACTGCACACGCTGTACCTGGGGAGACTGCTGCCTAAGGTTACTATCACTATTACCAAACATATCGGCGGTGGCGGCGCGACACGCGCACCACGTGCGCTGCGCCTGGAGACACCTGCTGGAGATACTGCACACGCTGTACCTGGGGAGACTGCTGCCTAAGGTTACTATCACTATTACCAAACATATCGGCGGTGGCGGCGCGACACGCGCACCACGTGCGCTGCGCCTGGAGACACCTGCTGGAGATACTGCACACGCTGTACCTGGGGAGACTGCTGCCTAAGGTTACTATCACTATTACCAAACATATCGGCGGTGGCGGCGCGACACGCGCACCACGTGCGCTGCGCCTGGAGACACCTGCTGGAGATACTGCACACGCTGTACCTGGGGAGACTGCTGCCTAAGGTTACTATCACTATTACCAAACATATCGGCGGTGGCGGCGCGACACGCGCACCACGTGCGCTGCGCCTGGAGACACCTGCTGGAGATACTGCACACGCTGTACCTGGGGAGACTGCTGCCTAAGGTTACTATCACTATTACCAAACATATCGGCGGTGGCGGCGCGACACGCGCACCACGTGCGCTGCGCCTGGAGACACCTGCTGGAGATACTGCACACGCTGTACCTGGGGAGACTGCTGCCTAAGGTTACTATCACTATTACCAAACATATCGGCGGTGGCGGCGCGACACGCGCACCACGTGCGCTGCGCCTGGAGACACCTGCTGGAGATACTGCACACGCTGTACCTGGGGAGACTGCTGCCTAAGGTTACTATCACTATTACCAAACATATCGGCGGTGGCGGCGCGACACGCGCACCACGTGCGCTGCGCCTGGAGACACCTGCTGGAGATACTGCACACGCTGTACCTGGGGAGACTGCTGCCTAAGGTTACTATCACTATTACCAAACATATCGGCGGTGGCGGCGCGACACGCGCACCACGTGCGCTGCGCCTGGAGACACCTGCTGGAGATACTGCACACGCTGTACCTGGGGAGACTGCTGCCTAAGGTTACTATCACTATTACCAAACATATCGGCGGTGGCGGCGCGACACGCGCACCACGTGCGCTGCGCCTGGAGACACCTGCTGGAGATACTGCACACGCTGTACCTGGGGAGACTGCTGCCTAAGGTTACTATCACTATTACGAAGATATTTTTTTAATTTTTAATTTTATGATAGAGAGTAACAAGACGAGCGAATCAGGTGCCCGATGGTAAGCATCATGATTGCCCATATCAGACACAGTGCCACCCAGTGTTTTAACATTCAAAATTCTACGTGGCACTGCACTGCGCCTGTCACCCCGAGATATTAATTGTTGAAACTCGTCATTCCCAGTAATTTTGCTGGTAACATTGCCCTTCAGACCGGAACACAGTAATGTTTGCACATTACTGCTTGGCGGATGAATAACTGGCAGGTCGTGGTACTTCCCCAGGCGACCCCCTGCTAAAGAGGCCTACCACTCCAATAACATAACTTTTTATGGCGATATACTTTTAATTACACAAAATTCTGCGCCGCACTGCGCTGCACCTGTCGCCCATATTTGGATAGTGCACATTTGGACTGGAGGTGTATGGTGTCGTATGGTCATTACATAGGTTTGGCGTCAATCAAAATCCATCAATAATTCATGATACTGGTGAGTTTCCGATAAATTAATATGGGAAAAAAAATTTGACCAACCAGTCTGCGTGGCGTCATCGACAAAATTTTTCTATTCAACCTACCGCCTATAGGTGGTAGCTCAGATGAGCTCAAATACAAGAAGAAGTTCAAAGACAGCCTCCGCTAGATGCAAGGACTATTGAGAATGGATGGAAACATCTTCCTGTCCTTATCCCACAGTAGGCACGGTCGGCAGCTCGTCCTCCTCCGCCTCCAGTCTATCGTCCGTCATCTCTGCACTCACTCCACGGAGATGTGAGGATATTCTCATATCCTCACATCCTCATATATCTCTCATATCCTTCTAGGCTAGACTTCCCTCTTTCATTTCTCGGTCACTGGTGCTACTTTCAGATTTCCTCTTAAATACTCATTTCTAATTTTATCCATTCTTGTCACTCCACACATCCATCCATGGATGGAAACTAATTGTTATAATCACTATCTATACTAATATTATAAAGAGAGAAACTTTGTTTTTTTGTTTGTAACGAATAGGCTCCGAAACTACTGGACCGATTTTAAAAATTCTTTCACTTATGGATAGCTTAATTCAGTGTGAGTGCCATAGGCTACATGAGATTTTGAAAAAAAATAGGGATCCGTAAGAAAACTGCAATATTGTGAACCAAGGTGTTACATAATATACTTACCATATTGATAAATTTGCGTGCGCTGTGAAATGCATTGATGGTAGAATAATATAATGTACTAGGGGTTTGTAGTACTTATCAATATCTACAAAATAGTGCACGGAAATTTTATCCATCTATTTTGGTTTAGTCACAATAATCGAAACAGACATTATATGCATGCGCTGTGAAAAGTATTGGTGGTAGAATAAAGTAATGTACTAGGGGTTTGTAGTACTTATTAATACCTACAAAACAGTATACATAGATTATATCCATCTTTTTTGGTTTAGTCAAAATAATCGAAAAAGTGATTATTTTTCATGCGGTGTGAAAACTATTGGTGGTAGAGTAAAGTAATGTACTAGAGGTTTGTAGTACTTATCAATACCTACAAAACAGTATACATAGATTATATCCATCTTTTTTGGTTTAGTCACAATAATCGAAAAAGTGATTATTTTTCATGCGGTGTGAAAACTATTGGTGG
Organism: Hemistola chrysoprasaria; assembly: GCA_947063395.1. Classification (NCBI taxonomy): domain Eukaryota; kingdom Metazoa; phylum Arthropoda; class Insecta; order Lepidoptera; family Geometridae; genus Hemistola; species Hemistola chrysoprasaria. Next base: position 1,714,754 of record OX346724.1, read on the forward strand.
TAGAGTAAAGTAATGTACTAGGGGTTTGTAGTACTTATCAATACCTACAAAACAGTATACATAGATTATATCCATCTTTTTTGGTTTAGTCACAATAATCGAAAAAGTGATTATTTTTCATGCGGTGTGAAAACTATTGGTGGTAGAGTAAAGTAATGTACTAGGGGTTTGTAGTACTTATCAATACCTACAAAACAGTATACATAGATTATATCCATCTTTTTTGGTTTAGTCACAATAATCGAAGCAGTGATTATTTTTCATGCGGTGTGAAAACTATTGGTGGTAGAGTAAAGTAATGTACTAGGGGTTTGTAGTACTCATCAATATCTTCAAAATAGCCCACGATAAATTATAACATGTGTTAAGGTTTGGTCATTGTAACAGAAAGTCATTAATTTGCGTGCGCTGCGTAAACCATTAGGGTTATATATATCTATTAAAATACAATGTATCACGAATTTACTCCTGTTAATCGTCCACTATACCTACTTCTGCTACCCGTGCGAAGCCGGGGCGGGTCGCTAGTATATTGTAAAATCCTAAATGACTCACTGACTGACATGCACCGCAAAGCCCAAACCACTGATCCTAGAGACTTGAAACTTGGATGGATGTTGTTTTCGTTGTCTGGACGTGTGCTAATAAAAGATTTTTGAAAATTCACATTCTCTGGGGTCCAAAAGGGCGTTAAAGTTTAGTATAAAACTTCCATGTTTCATAATTGCGAGCGGGTAAAGCCGCTGTTCTTACACTAGTGAGAAATAAAAAGAAGCGGGTATAACTAGGTCACTTTTGCGAAAGCATTATTAAAAAAAGAAAAGCGTCTTTAGGTTAAATTGCAAATGATTATCGAACATACATACTTCCAGTTAGATATTTTCTGTTATATTTGTTCAGGAGCTAGTAGAGGCTGAAGACTACCTGTCTCCAAACGGCACAGTGTCGTTGATAAGAGAAGTCGTGCGCGGGAACGAGGCAGGATTACTCTCCAGCATTTACTCTTATATCGCTTTGGGAGAAACTGGTAAGTTTACAAACTCAAACTTTAAGAACATTTATTTAGCATTCCACATCATTCATATTAAAAAAATACATTGTAGATTTTGGTCTAGTAAAAAAATAATAGATATACCTATATGACAATTGAAGGAATACATTTTTTTTATGATAGTGAGTAACAAGCCAAGCAAATCAGGTGCCCGATGGTAAGCATTATGATTGCCCATATCAGACACAGTGCCACCCAGTGTATTAAAATTCAAAATTCTGCGCGGCACTGCACTGCGCCTGTCATCCCGAGATATTAGTTGTTAAAACTCGTCGAAGGTAACATTGCCCTTCTGACCGAAACACAGTAATGTTTGCTTCCCCAGGCGGCCCCCTGCAAAAGAGACCTACCACTACAAAAACATAACTTTTTATGGCGATATACTCTTAATTAAAGCTAAACATTATTGAAAATAAATAATTATATACTAGAACACTAATTTAACATTCAAGAAAAATGAATGAAATTTTAAATATTTAAATAAGTCTTAAAGACATTTTTAAACTTCATCAAATTAAATCTATAACTAGTAACTGTTTGCTTTTGAAGCAGGGCACAGTTACAAAAGTTTCCAGGTATCTTTGTCATCAATGCATTGGGTAACTTTATACCTAGAACCATTGGCCGTGTGGTTCCCGGCTATATAGAACCCCCCCCCCCCTCCGCTGGTGGGAGAGGGGTGAGCGGTGAGACCTATAGAGACGCTATAGAGCTACATATTGCAGAGTGGGCAGCAGCTCTCTCCTACCCCAAGTATTCCAATTATTCCAATAAATAACTAAATATATATCCTATTTTAATACAGAAACCACTAAAATGCGTATTTATTGATAATTAACCACTTAAATAAACATTAACTTAGAGGTCAATTTTACCTTTCATATAAAAACGAAATGGCATCTCCCTTCTTCGAGTGGTTTAAAGCTTCACTACATTGTTTATATAAACGATACCTAGAACTTAGCTTTGTGTGGAATAAGGCATGATGGTATGTTACGCTCTAAGTCTCACTGAGCTCACTAACTCACTATCTTATTGAGCATGCATTATCTAGTTCATAACAGTAAGTTCAGGCACTATCTTAATATTAGATGTATTTACAATTTAAGATTTAAATACCAAAAATGTAAGGGGTTTTTAAAGAAAATTGAGATATTTATTATTGAATGTTTGGTTTACATAAATGTATTTATTCGCAAGGTATGCGAGCTCCGACCCCCCACGAGAAGTCCCTAATAGACGCGGCCACAGAATGTGTGGCCAAGTGCAACTTCCACGGACTATTTGTCACCGAGACCAAGTTCTTGCAAATTGAGAGCTTACAGGTAACATTACAATTATAGGTATGTTTTGTGTATTAGCTGTGCAGTTACCGGCTTTAGAATAGTGCTTCACCCTCTCTACCCGGTTGCCGTAAGAGCCGGCTAAGGGTTAACAGATCCAGAGGACGGGAGGCAGCTTCCTCTGCAATATACCATCGAACTGCGCTCGACAACCCGCACAACAAGCGTGTCGAGTATTGGCAACAACCCCCCTTTATGGGAGAGGCCTATTTTCAGTAGGGGATTACCAACGGCTGAGATGATGATGATGATAAGCTGTGTCCTACTGTTTCACACGCTCAGGTATGGTTTGCGTAGAAATTCAGTAATCAAAACTACCCTAATTCGGAGCTTAAAGCTTTTAACTGCCACTTTTACGATATTCGGTTTGGTTGCATTTATTGTTTGTTTAAAAAATGACTATGCAGAAATATTTATTGTCCTGTAGAATGTTTTTATTCTCTGAAGCTATCACTGAAACTATGGCTAATTTCGATTATAGTACGTGGTTATGGATGTATAATGGAGCAATAATAGAGGATGAGTTTTTTATATAATTTTTTACATAATCAACTCGTTCTATTTCCGTTTTATTTCCATTATTTTTTCATAATTGTAATGATGAAATTTTATTTATTATCAAAATTGGACACACGAGTCCTTTCGTAATTTTTCGAAATTAGTCGCAGTTTCGAAGACGGCCCTGAAGCCTCTATTAAAAAGTTTATCGTTGTTTCCCAGGAGTTGGTTCGTGCTATGATAGCGGTGGGCACTCCTCCAGACTCGGACAGCGTTCAGTTAAACCCGCAGCTGGAAGATAGCACTATATTCTTTATGGAGTTGCTGTGTCAGACTCTCATACAGAACAGGTATGGATACTGTTGAGACGATCAGAGTCCTGATGGTCGACTATAGCTCGTGGATCGGATGATGGAGAGGGCGGTAGTACATATAAAATCCCATCAAAAACATTTTTATGATGAAGATTTTAAATTGATAGAAATGCTTGGATTATGACACATTTTAACTCTAATAAGTAACTAATTGAATGTAATGTTTGTGTTTCGGAGAATTTTGTATGATTGTATTTTGTGGACGTGCAAAAGTGCTATATTATGTAGCCTATTTGAATAAAAACTTTTGACTGTGACATGTAAAATGTTTCCAAGACCAGACCATATACTCCATGGCTCGTACTGTCAAAAAGTTATCAGATCTCATGCAGAGCCAAGCTTCTAACTCTACAAGGCCTAACATCACAAACTCTAAACCTTAGTAAAATTATGTGGCTTGGCCGTTTCGCTACGGTCACATGGGAGTAAGGTGGAAAAATGATTCACTGTACATTACTAGTCTGTTATACAATAGTTCTAGGTTCAGAGGTAACGGTGGTTTGATTCCCGGGTAGGTCTAAAATTTGTGCAAATGACCATGTTAATATTGAGTTTTGTAATTTAGGGAGACTCGCGTACTTAATACGAACAGCAGTAATAAAACATAACATACATTCACGCCTTTTTCCCGAAGGGGTAGGCAGAGATGTACCCAGGACTCAGTCCCATAGTAGATACACCCACATTTCGCCAGTATGTTATTGGTCCCATGTAATAGGGGGCGAGCCTATTGCCATCTACCGGGCACAGTTCCAGACTCCAGGCAGTTATTGAGATAATTCCTAATGGAAAAATCCAATATATAACACTTTGCCTGACCTGGGGATCGAACCCGGGACCTCTTGATTGGCAGTCGAGCATAAATAGAATAAACAGCAGTAATAGAAGTGTGAAAAACATTTGATTGCTCAATGTCTGCTGTCAAACGGCATACAAAAATGACGTTGGACAGCAAATTTTACTGCTGTTGTTACGCGACTGCGTGTTCGTAATAGCGGCACCGTTCTGCTAGAATATAAGTCGTAAATTACTATTTTATAAGATGGAGGGTTCTTGCCATCAGTGAGCAATTGATTGTCATTTACTTACAGTTGCTTTTAAAGCTTAGGACGTTAATGAAAACTTAAAACAAACAATTTCCTCTGTTACCTCTTCTCTTCGGTACTGGTACCAGATCCACCAACTAACACAATCACAACACTGACCTCGCCGGCGAGTTCGCAGATATCTCCAGATAATTTAGTTTCTCTCTAAATAATCAAACAGATGAAAACCTTTCAGTTTTTTCGTATTTATGAAAATAGTAATGGTGGTTTTTAGGTTATGGTATTATTTAAAATGGCTTTCATTATCCAAATATGTTTTCACGTAAACGGGGGCCGGATCCAGATCCAATCACAAATAATTGAGTGGAAAATTATTTCCTATATCTTCATATCTGTGTATTTTCATTTCGTATGGGCGACGTCTAACCTTTTTTTTATTATTCTTTTATGGACCCACACAAATGTATTGCCGGTGTGAAGTTTTGTATTTATTACCTGCTTACACGGGACAGTCATGGACTCACACGTTACTGTATTTGCCAGTGTCAAGTTATATAAATTTTTCAAGTTAATATGGTCAATTAGTCAATTCAGAGTCAGGGCAAGTCACAGCTCCAGTAAAGTGGTGGTCTTTACACGAAGCCGCCGGAATTTCGGCGGGAACACGAATCACATTTCAACCCATTATTACACGCTAAACACTCGAAAATGCACCGATAATCGATAAAGATACGGGAGCCAAACTGTAGTCTTCGGTTTCCCGCCAATACTGTACGTGTAACCTTAATAACCTGTAGGATGTGTGTGTCAGGGACCGGCTGCAGTGCGTGTGGGCGGCGGCGGGCGCGCACGTGCGGCGCGCGGTGTGGTGGGCGGCGCGGGCGGGGGGCGCGGGGGGCGCGGGGCGCGCGGGGGGCGTGCTGCGGCGCGCGCTGACGGCGCAGCTGCGCACGGCGGCGCGGCTGATGCGCTGCGACGCGTGCGCCGCGCCCGTGCTCGACCACCTCACGCTGCTGTTCGCGCTGCCCTACAAGCTCTTCTATCAGCAGGCCACGCTCGTCAGTATAATATTCTCTATTTTCTCGGACGACCTCGAAAGTTCTAGATTCGGCGGGCTTGAGACACGATCCTATGAAAAATTTACCGAACCGATATTTTGTATTCCCCTGTTTCCTCCGAATACAGTAAACATATTTGGTATACCTATTTGTATCATTGATTTCTTTTTTTTTATAAACTATATTTTTTGTAGTGAACTTCCAAAAATCCCAGTTTACTCGCATGATTGGACGTTCACTACAAAAAAATATAGAGTTTATAAAAAACAAATGATATGGACATACTCCACATCATTCATCATTCATCTTAAAATATCAGGATATAAATATATCAAATAGGTTTGCTGCATTCGGAGGAAACAGGGGAATACAAAACATCGATTTGGTAAATTTTCCATAGAATTGTGTCAAACTGCTAAGGAGTCCTGTTTCCTGCTAAACAGTGAATTATAATCCACACGGGCTGCCACAATAGATCAGCAATGGTCGAAGCGGCTTCAGATCCCTATGGATGAACATAAATAATAATAAATTAATTCATCTGCTGAACATAGGCCTCCCCATAGAACACCATAAACTATTCATATGGAAGGATTATACCGTTATCACCACGCTTGATGGTTTGGCCATCGCAGTAGTTGGTATATCTTGGACTGGCATATACGTCCTAAACAATGTCACCTTAATTTGTTCAATACAATATGCAAACCTACGTGTCAACATATTGGCTCTAACTGACAATGCTCCCTCTTTATATCCAGATCATCTGTGAGTGTATCGGTAACCCGATGACCTAGATATTTAAGTTCGTCCCCCTTGTAAAATATCTATTATTAGTAACTGGTGTTATTATAGGTTTTAAAACCCGCTTTAAATAGCATAAGCTCGCTCTTACTAAGTCATAAAGTCATAGCCTGTGAAACTTCACGTAGCACTTACATGTCTTAATTAATTTTCTGAGAGCACTGATCGACGGGCTCAGCAGTACCATGTGGTCTACATATCTGATGTTGTTCACATAAACACCATCAGTGGAGCATCCGACACGAGCTCTGCTGAGCTCACGTATCAAACGGTTCATGTAGAGGCTGAAGAGAGAGGACGACTCGCCAACTTCTGCCACAACCCATCGAGATCGAAAACTTTCGACAAGTCTAAAAAGCATGCGTAGATGGGTGTGTTCATTGATATAAAGAAAAAGGGAGATGAGGCTTCTCGAAAATGGCAAGGTCAACTAGGTCCCATGAGGTCCACGAACGTCTGTAAAGTAAGGTTGTACGAGCAAATAATATGATTGTCTCGATCGCACTTCGGTTTAAGGTACGTCTTTCTATCTTTGTTGTTCATTATATGTCACAGTGTAAACTTCATACTGAGCAAATTGCAAATGCTAATTGTTAAGTAAGTGTGTGTTTTCTTTATATCGATGGGTTTGTTTCTCTAGGTGTAGTAGTAAGCTGGACGGTATGCTTCAGATTCAGTATTGCTGTGTCAGCTGAGAGCCCGGGTCTAAACCCAAACTGACCGCATTACTCTAAACCGTTTTATTAATTCCAGATATCGTGCGGTCTATACGAGCTAGTGAAAACATCGGCACAGAATGTGCACACCGCCGCGGAATGGGACATAGTGTTCGCGTTGTTATGTGCCGCCGGCGCGGGGGCGTGGCCTAAACAACAACCGCAACTGCCTGCAGGTCAGTATTGTGCCTTATTGTTACAGAACAAGGTTCATATTATATATGAAGCTAAACAACAACCGCGACTGTCTGCCGGCGAGTATTGTACCTTATAATTACAGCAATAAGGTTCATATTATTTGGGAAGTACCACACCTTTGCCAGTTATTCATCCGCCAAGCAGTAATGTGCAAATATTATTGTGTTCCGGTATGAAGGGCAATGTTACCAGCGAAATTACTGGGCATGACGAGTTTCAACAACTAATATCTCAGGGTGACAGGCGCAGTGCAGTGCCGCGCAGAATTTTGAATCTTAAAACACTGTGTGGCACTGTGTCTGATATGGGCAATCATGATGCTTACCTGATGGTAAGGTGCCTGATGGCACCTGATTTGCTCGTCTTGTCACTCACTATCATAAAAAAGGAATAATAATAATTTAGAAACTGTATACATACATTGTTGTGTTACATGATAATACATATTTTGTTTAGTGTATGTCAACAGTTTGCCCTGCATACAATAATTATTTATAATTATTTTTATTTATAAACTCTTCATAATATTTTGCAGTGAACGTCTAACCACGCGAGTAAAACTGGGTTTTTAGAAGTTCACAATAAAATCCGAAAGTTTATAAGAGAAACTAAAATGACAGGGACATAGTTTACTTCACTATAAAAAAAGATTAGATTAGATAATACTTTAGTGATACCACAGAAAAAAACTAGAAACAGTGTAACAATTGGCGGCCTTATCGCTGAGGGCATATAAAAAAAATCAGTCTCAGGAAAATATCAGGATATAAATTTATAGAACGGTTAATTATATTCGGAGGAAACAGGGGAATGCAAAACATCGATTTGGTAAATATTGCAGACTTTTTTATTTTATTTTTATTAGAATTTTTCGTAGCTGGGATACTCTTTTAATTATTTTAGTGTAGTGTATATGTATATTAAAATGTTTTTATGTATGTATGTAGTTATTTCGACATTATTTCAGTCACACCACCGACCAAATGTGAACTACTCTCCTCTCCTCGTACTTACTCTCCTCTCCTTGCTCGGTTGTCTGGAAGAGATCGCTTTTAGCGATAAGACCGCCAATTTTTACACTAGACATATTCCTATTGTTACATTTTAGTTTTAAGTTTTTTTTAAGGTGTGGTGTAATAATAAAGAATTTATCTATTTATCTTTAGCAGCGACATCGAGTCGTTCGGAAGCATCAGACGAGGAGAGCGACCGGCGGCCGCAGAGCGCTTCTTCTGAGAGCGAACTCTCGCAGTCGCCGCAAACTCACGGCTGGATATTGGTAACATTACTATTGTAATTATTATGTAATGGAGAGGGATATATGGACGGAATATCTGGACGAGATCCAATCAGAAATGAGGGTGCGAACGAAAGTTACAATAAGGTTCAATTTCGTATGCCAGCAGAATTAGTAGATATATTTTTATACCTATAATGGTGGTTTCTTCGAGAGTGAGTTTTCTGTACATTAGTAGTATTATTTTTTCTGTGATTACTCTAATCATCATCATCTCAGCCGTTAGTAATCCACTGCTCCATAGGCCTCCCTCATAAAGAGGGGTTGTTGCCATTACTCGACACGCTTGTTGTGCGGTTGTCGAGCGCAGTTCGATGGTTTAGTGCAGAGGACGCTGCTGCCCGATTTGATCTATCATTACACCCAGGTCACGTATACTCGAGACCTCAGATAGCGGGGAATTTCATATGGTAGCTGTGCGAGTCCCCACATATTTGTTGATTGATAAAAATGATAAAATGCTAATAAGAAGTAAAACACTGATGTATTGACAGACCACAATGATGATACGTAATGATAAAGGAGCGAGAGAGTACGCGCGGTGCTGTGGCCGGGTCTGGACGCGAACTGATCTGTTATGTATTAGAAATGCTGAATTTACTAAAATGATTTCTGTGCGGTACACCGTACAGTAGCATTTAGAAGCATTCAACACCATATTGTTTTGTGAGCACCATTCACTAATTTGAAACAGATCGGCTTGTAATTTACCGATTTCCTCAGGATTATGAATCACTTTGTATATTTTGAGATCGTCAGCAAATAATCGATATTAAGATGAGATGGAGTTACATAGGTCGTTAATGAACGTTAGGAAGAACAGAGGTCCGAGATGAGAGCCCTGAGGTACTCCTGATGGAACAATTTTGATGGAGGACTTTTAGCCTCTGACGATGACCAGCTGGGAGGGATTTCGGAGATAGGATTCGCACCACCGTATCAAGGACCCACAGATCCCTCCATGACCCAGTTTTTGGACAAGCAAGCCTTGATTGACCACGTCAAATGCTTTAGACAAATCTGTATAGATCGCATGGACTTCGAACTTGTCTTCCGATGCCTCAACAACGTCGCTCGCGTATCTCAAAAGATTTGACGTGGTAGAACTTCCGGGTAGGAATCCGTGTTGGTAAGAGTCAAATACGGGTTTTAGGCGATGCTTTTGAACAAGTGATTCGAAGAGTTTGCCAATAGAGCTTAGAATAGAGTCGGGTCTGTAGTTGGTAATATCGTTCCGGTCACCTATTTTGAAGATCGGAGTGACATGAGCGTCTTTCCACAAAGTGACTTTGACTTTCCCCATGTTTTCATGGTAAACCGATGGAGTGATACGGTGTGTGAGTACGGGTGTTATCGTGTCCAGGTGAAGAGCGGCCCGCCGCCCCCCGCGGCCAGCTGGGAGCACTTAGACGACACGGTGACGCTGCGCGCGCACCGCGCGGCGGCGCTGGCGCGGTGCAGCGAGGCGCTGGCGCTGGTGGTGCGCGACGTGGCGCACGTGACGCCGCACAACTGCCGCGCCGCCGTGCGCGCCGTCAGGATCTTCTCCGCCGCCACGCTGCACCACGGTAACTCACATATACATACACATACATATACGCTGGCGCGGTGCAGCGAGACGCTGGCGCTGGTGGTGCGCGACGTGGCGCACCACCATACACACTTATACACATATACACACTTATCCTACTTCCTACTAATATCTTACTAATGTTATTAATCACTAACTTCCGTGCAATCGGTGCGATGTAAAAGACTAACGTTTTTACAGGTGAACAAAACGCTTGCGAGTTTTTATTCGACTCCGGCGCCATCTAGTGCGGTTTCGGCTAGATTTATGGATGGATGTTTGTTACTTTTTCACGCCAAAACTACTGAATAGATTGGGCTGAAATTTGATATGCTGGTAGCTTAGACCCTGGAATGACACATAGGCCATTTTTTAATCAAGATGGAACCGATATTCACTATCCATCCATTTTAGTTGACCTTCTGGAGCTATTTATTCCAATGAGTCTAAACACGGTATATTGATTGGACTACTGACTCATCTGAACCTGATGCTGCAGTATCAGGTCGAGGTTACCAAGTCGTTGTAATATTGATAAACATAACATAACATACATTCACGCCTTTTTCCCGAAGGGGTAGGCAGAGGTGTACCCAGGACTCAGTCCCATAGTAGTAACACCCACATTTCGCCAGTATGTTATTGGTCCCATGTAATAGGGGGCGAGCCTATTGCCATCTACCGGGCACAGTTCCAGACTCCAGGCAGTTATTGAGATAATTGCTAATGGAAAAATCCAATATTTAACACTGCCTGACCTGGGGATCGAACCCGGGACCTCTTGATTGGCAGTCGAGCATACGCCCTCCACGCCACCGAGGCAGTCAATTCAAATGATTATTGCCATTTTAGGTAAGAAGTCATCATCATCATCATCGACCGGCTCCCGACCTAATTCGTCGCGACGTCGCGGAGACTCCAGCGACGAGGACGAGGGCGACACTCAGGACCAATACCATCTCATTAGTATACAGGTGTGTACTAATGTATGTGTAATAAACCTTGATGGACAAAATCAGGAATAGTTTGATAAGGATAGAGAAAGGAATGCTGAGGTGGTCGGACATGTGGAGAGGATGGATGAAAGGAGATTAACAAAAGAGATTTATAAGGCTAGTGTGAATGGTCAAGTCGGTAGCGGTCGACCGCGGGCGTACTTTTCATGAACAAGTTGACGTTGGTCTTAGGAAATACTTACAACCGACGAGCATGTATGAAAAATGTCATGAAAGTGAACGAACCGAAAGTTGTATGTCAGGATCGTAACAAGTGGAGGAAAATAGTCTCTGCCTACCCCACCGAGAACAAGGCGTGACTGTATGTATGTATGTGTAGTATACGGGAGTCGGGAAAGACAACGGCAAGGTCGACTTCGAGACGCGTTATTGTCCGCGGACTCATCGCAGCCGCAGGAAGTCCATAGCTGGACATAAGCCTCCCCCATGACGGGGGGGGTGGTCAAGTTTGATGTGCTTTTACGCGAAGGACGCTGTTGCCCGTCCTCTAGATCCTTTTTTTTTATGATAGTATGTGACAAGACGAGCAAATCAGGTGCCTGATGGTAACCATCATGATTGCCCATATCAGACACAGTGCCACCCAGTATTTTAAAATTCAAAATTCTGCGCGGCACTGCACTGCGCCTGTCACCCTGAGATTTAAGTTGTTGAATCTCATCATGCCCAGTAATTTCGCTGGTAACATTGCCCTTCATACCGGAACACAGTAATGTTTGCACATTATTGCTTGGCGGATGAATAACTGGCAAAGGTGTGGTACTTCCCCAGGCGGCCCCCTGCAAAAGAGGCCTACCACTACAAAAATACCTCTATATAAAATTTACGTTATAATGAGAATATTGAATGGATTTTTCTTTTGCTTTGTGTCTTTTTGAGTTAAAACTTGTATGAAAACTATTGACCCATTGGTTTCGTTTCAGTTGTTAGATCTAATGCACACACTACACAGTCGGACGGCGCAGATATTCAAATGGTGGAGAGACGAGGCCGAACAAGAAGGTAATATATCCCGACAAAAAATTAATAATATCATAGGGAATGGGGTGCCATATCTAAATACCGCAAATATTTTATTTGAGTTTTTTCCTTTACTTGTGAAATAAGAGATCTGGCTTCTTGCCAAATTTCGGGATGCCAGGTTAACGGAAAGTACCCTCGAGGTTTAGAGCCTGATGCGCAAAGTATGGAAACGTGCGGTAAAATAGTCTTTTGATTACGTTGACTTACAAGTTTGATTTTTATACATTAGAGTTTCAACTCGATACCTCCACGCGTTCTCAAGAAAAAGGGTCTTGACAAAGAGACACACAGACGGACTACGAAGTCATACTATAAGGGTTCCTTTTTCCCTTATAGATATAAATTATAATGATAGGGATATAGTTTACTTCATCTTCAAAATATCGAATAGGTTTACTATATTCGGAGGAATCAGGGGAATACAAAACGTCGATTTAGTAAATCCATAGGATTGTATCCAACTGCTAAGAGGTCCTCGGTGGCGTAGAGGGCGCATGCTCGACTGCCAATCAAGAGGTCCCGGGTTCGATCCCCAGGTCAGGCAAAGTTAAGCATTGGAATTTTTCATTAGGAATTATTTCAATAACTGCCTGGAGTCTGGAACTGTGCCCGGTAGATGGCAATAGGCTCGCCCCCTATTACATGGGACCAATAACATACTGGCGAAATGTGGGTGTATCTACTATGGGACTGAGTCCTGGGTACACCTCTGCCTACCTCTTCGGGAAAGACGCGTGAATGTATGTTATGTTATGCTAAGAGGTCCCGTTATCTGTTAACTCAGGTTTAATTACGTGAACCCAGAATAGTGCAAGTGGTCCTTAGAGAAGTGTTTCTAGTATAATTGTATTTGCAGGTGCAGAAGAATACGACTTGTGGGAGGTGGCGTGGATGCCGTTATTACAGGGTATTGCTCAATTCTGTACGGACAGACGGAAACAGGTACGAATTGGCTTTCTAATGTAACAATAAATAATCTTTATTAACATAAAATGTTACTTACTTAAATGTATCCATAGACTCCCTAGTTGAACTAGTTAGAACTAGTTGAAAACTGTGTGTCAGGAGTTATGGCTTTTCCATATCATCTTACTAACTATTTATGTCAACGGAACATTACTAATATTAACATTAAAATTATGTATTGATTATGTAAACATTATATACGTCTTTGAATGGGCAATTCTGTTATATTTATTTACTAGCGACCCGTCTCGGTCTCGCACGAGTTATGCATAGTTAAAGAAGAATTTGAGATGAATAATTCCGTAATACATTCTTTTTGACATTGACTTTAACTTTCATTGTTTTTACGTAACTCTACAAACTGTGCCCCGCGGTTTCACCCGCGGAGTCTTCGTTCCCGTGGGAATATTGATATAAAAAGTACCCTATGTGTTATTCCAAGGTTTCAACTATATACCAAATTTCAGCTTAATCGGTTCAGTAGTTTTGGCGTGATGGAGTAACAAACATCCATCCTCACAAACTTTCGCATTTATAATACCTATATTAGTAGGATAGGTGTACGGAGCGCACGATTCGTAAACGAAAACACGAAAAACTCCTATCTGGCATGACTTTTTCCGACCTATTCAACATTTATTTTTATTTATTATCCAAAACTTGGACATTACGGCAAGATACCAATGCGATAGTTTAGTTATATTGCTTATATTATAACGTTATTTTTACCTCATTTCCTAATAATATAACATAAAATGTATAAACTTACTCTAGTAAACTCGTTCAGACTACAAATAAATAAATCTAATTGGTCCGCTATGACATTGAGAATGCAAAGTCATGCATCAATGGTGCCTCTCTCAGCGTCTCTCTCAACATATTTCGCCATATTTCACCCATTTTATACAAAACTTTTATGAATTAAACATACAAATCTTCGTCTTGAATCACTCCACCCAGTGATGTTAACCGCATCAAAATCCGTTACGTAGTTTAGGAGGAGTTAGCAGATATACAGACAGACGCAGAAAACGACTTTGTTTTATACCATGGAAGATGTAAGGATAAAGAATACGAATACCGTTTTTTTCGGCTTGTCGCATTTGGATGATTTTTTGTACTTTTAACATCCGATTGAAAAGTACGGGTATCTGTGTGTCTGTGTATCTGTGTTATTTGAAGGAGGTGTTGACCAGCGGGAGGTACTTAAATATTATATCGGCTCTTTGGAATCATCTCAATGAGTGTGTTACAGATAGATTGTCAGGATCTCATGATGGGGCATGAAGAAGAGGGATATTTTAAATTTCTTAATTGAGACTCGTTACAAAGTTTTGTTTTAGGATGTTTATTAATGGCACTTTAAATTTCATGAAAACAGCTATAAATTTTATATAATCAGCATTTAATAACCTGTATAATTTAATATCATCACCACGAAAATAATGGTTTGTACTATTCAAAATTGTATCAAAAACCACAAGTATCATAATACAAACCGAACCTACAGAAGTCGGCTTGCTCTGAACTTTATATAACATGGCAGAATCGAATGTAGAGCATCGCCGGCCGCTGCCGCGGCACTCTCGCTTATTTCGCTCGGCTCGCGCATTGTGGTTACAAGAAAAACCTAAATCTAACCTACAGAAGTCTGCTTGCTCTGAACTTTTTAGTGGGAACAATTATTTTTATAAAAATATGGTGCGAAATGTAAATTGGTTGACTTTATCTGTTGGTTAAATGGGTTTACAAATAAACTCGATGACTAAATACGCATTCGTACAGTTTTTACCTCGGTAAAGCTGAAGTAGAGAAAGCAACGGAATATAACGAAATAGGACTAAATGTTTCTAAAATATTCATTTAATTTAAGAACGAGCGTTTCTAACGATAGTCTAAATTCTGCATACACTGCTGCCGATAGTGGCAACTTTTACAGACTGCCATTATCCAGAGCCGCCCGAAAATTAACGTGCCCAATCTTGTTGGCAACTCTCGCCAGTTTGCCGGCCGGTCGACTTTATAAGTGCAAGGGCTTTTTATGAATATGACGCAATCCTATGAAAAATTTACCAAATCGATGTCTTGTACTGCCCTGTTTCCTCCGAATAATATTAATAATAATAATAAATTTCATTTATTCAGACTCAATTGATCCAATAATTGTTAGTATACATGAAATCTTAAAAACTAATGTTAGTAAAATTATTATGACACAACACACAGTTCTAACACCAAGTAACATAATGCATAGGGCATTACCCGCCTGTTCCATATGAATACCAACCCAGTGTTTCCATATGGAACAGTCAGGTCTGTCAGCTAATACGTTCAGGATGCTATTAGAGCTCCCGCGCACCCGCCTCATCAGTGATGCAATCCTCGAGCGCAGAATGGCATGAAAACCATTCACCGATGCCTCTGCTACCATACCCGAAGCACTACATCTACGCGGGAGCCCCACAAACACCCTAAACGCATTATTACACTGCACTCTAATTTTATTGAGCACTGCCTTGGTGTAGGTTATATTACCACATTCTATAAATTTAAATCCTGATAATTTTATAGTCAGGTGTAAATTATGACCCTGTCATTTGGATTTATCTTAGAAACTCTCGGTTTTTTCCTAGTGAACTTCTAAAAATCCCAATGTTACTGGCTTGATTGGGACTGGGGTTGGGGTTCACTACAAATGAAAAGTTTTTAAAGGAAAATAAATAGATAGGGAGATAGTTTACTTCATTTTCTAAATACCAGGATATAAATGTATCAAATTGGTTTTTTATATTTGAGGGAAACAGGGGAATACAGAACATCGATTTGGTAAATTTTCCATAAGCTTGTATCAATTTGCTAAGAGATCGCTATTCCTGTTAAGTTGCCGATATCGGCAGCATTATTGAAGCAGACAAACGTCTGAGACATTCGTCCGAATAGCCTTGAGTCGAAATCGCTGGAACTTGGTTTGGGTGTACGCAGGCCGTTGAAGCGGATTCACACGGTGATATTTTAGTTGATCAAATGCTAAATTGCATTCGATTCGAACCGTCTGAACAGACTTTCACCAAAATGATCGAACACAAATCAAATTAGTTTTAATTTTTTGTTGAACAACAAATGTTGATCAACTAAAATCGAACCGTGTGAACCCGCTATTAACGCTTTGTGAACGTGTGCCGTTTAATGTGCAGGTGTCAAACACTGCCATAGCGTATCTCCAACGAGCTCTATTAGCTCCCGGGCTGTCCAACATGGCGGCCGCAGGGTGGGAGGCGTGCTTCCATCATGTTCTGTTCGTGTTGTTGGACCGAGTGCCGCACACTGCTGCAGCCGCCACCAGACCTAACACTATCATGTGCAAGGTAACATAACACGACATGACGCCGCGGGGGGGAGGCGTGCTTCCATCATGTTCTGTTCGTGTTGTTGGACCGAGTGCCGCACACTGCTGCAGCCGCCACCAGACCTAACACTATCATGTGCAAGGTAACATAACACGACATGACGCCGCGGGGGGGAGGCGTGCTTCCATCATGTTCTGTTCGTGTTGTTGGACCGAGTGCCGCACACTGCTGCAGCCGCCACCAGACCTAACACTATCATGTGCAAGGTAACATAACACGACATGACGCCGCGGGGGGGAGGCGTGCTTCCATCATGTTCTGTTCGTGTTGTTGGACCGAGTGCCGCACACTGCTGCAGCCGCCACCAGACCTAACACTATCATGTGCAAGGTAACATAACACGACATGACGCCGCGGGGGGGAGGCGTGCTTCCATCATGTTCTGTTCGTGTTGTTGGACCGAGTGCCGCACACTGCTGCAGCCGCCACCAGACCTAACACTATCATGTGCAAGGTAACATAACACGACATGACGCCGCGGGGGGGAGGCGTGCTTCCATCATGTTCTGTTCGTGTTGTTGGACCGAGTGCCGCACACTGCTGCAGCCGCCACCAGACCTAACACTATCATGTGCAAGGTAACATAACACGACATGACGCCGCGGGGGGGAGGCGTGCTTCCATCATGTTCTGTTCGTGTTGTTGGACCGAGTGCCGCACACTGCTGCAGCCGCCACCAGACCTAACACTATCATGTGCAAGGTAACATAACACGACATGACGCCGCGGGGGGGAGGCGTGCTTCCATCATGTTCTGTTCGTGTTGTTGGACCGAGTGCCGCACACTGCTGCAGCCGCCACCAGACCTAACACTATCATGTGCAAGGTAACATAACACGACATGACGCCGCGGGGGGGAGGCGTGCTTCCATCATGTTCTGTTCGTGTTGTTGGACCGAGTGCCGCACACTGCTGCAGCCGCCACCAGACCTAACACTATCATGTGCAAGGTAACATAACACGACATGACGCCGCGGGGGGGAGGCGTGCTTCCATCATGTTCTGTTCGTGTTGTTGGACCGAGTGCCGCACACTGCTGCAGCCGCCACCAGACCTAACACTATCATGTGCAAGGTAACATAACACGACATGACGCCGCGGGGGGGAGGCGTGCTTCCATCATGTTCTGTTCGTGTTGTTGGACCGAGTGCCGCACACTGCTGCAGCCGCCACCAGACCTAACACTATCATGTGCAAGGTAACATAACACGACATGACGCCGCGGGGGGGAGGCGTGCTTCCATCATGTTCTGTTCGTGTTGTTGGACCGAGTGCCGCACACTGCTGCAGCCGCCACCAGACCTAACACTATCATGTGCAAGGTAACATAACACGACATGACGCCGCGGGGGGGAGGCGTGCTTCCATCATGTTCTGTTCGTGTTGTTGGACCGAGTGCCGCACACTGCTGCAGCCGCCACCAGACCTAACACTATCATGTGCAAGGTAACATAACACGACATGACGCCGCGGGGGGGAGGCGTGCTTCCATCATGTTCTGTTCGTGTTGTTGGACCGAGTGCCGCACACTGCTGCAGCCGCCACCAGACCTAACACTATCATGTGCAAGGTAACATAACACGACATGACGCCGCGGGGGGGAGGCGTGCTTCCATCATGTTCTGTTCGTGTTGTTGGACCGAGTGCCGCACACTGCTGCAGCCGCCACCAGACCTAACACTATCATGTGCAAGGTAACATAACACGACATGACGCCGCGGGGGGGAGGCGTGCTTCCATCATGTTCTGTTCGTGTTGTTGGACCGAGTGCCGCACACTGCTGCAGCCGCCACCAGACCTAACACTATCATGTGCAAGGTAACATAACACGACATGACGCCGCGGGGGGGAGGCGTGCTTCCATCATGTTCTGTTCGTGTTGTTGGACCGAGTGCCGCACACTGCTGCAGCCGCCACCAGACCTAACACTATCATGTGCAAGGTAACATAACACGACATGACGCCGCGGGGGGAGGCGTGCTTCCATCATTATGGGTTAACTTTCTCTTCTATCCATGTAATGTGTTAAAGAGCTAATGAGTATTGTGATATTCCAGGTGTTCCTCCAGCACCTGTCGGCCTTATCGTCGCGCAGCACGTTCAGCAACCTATGGGCCCAGGTGATAGACACGCAGCGAGCCTTGATCGCGGCGCCCGACGACCCGCTCACTGAGGCCGCCTTGGAGTCTCTCAAGAATATGATACTTGTTATGGACTCTGTTAGGGTAAGTCGACATTATCCTTATTAACTTAGGCCCAGAACACGAGGTGAAACGTATAAGCGACGAAACTGCAAAATCTAGGTACTTTTTCCATAGACTGTTGAGAGACCGCACCGACTCGATATTTTTTTAATGTAATTCAATTCAAATTTTATTTTATAATGATATTTATAAATTCTATTGTATTGGGTTGTTCAGAAAGTCATTTCGTTTTTTCCCGACAGTTTTTTGCCAGAAAAGACCAAAAATTTTATGAGCGTGGAATTATAATACTACCAGAAAGATGGACCAGAACGGCCAATATATAATTTAATAAAGTATTTGTTTATTATACGAAAACTGTCTTTCAATTACACAAAAAAAAACGAAATTACTTTCCGAACAACCTAATTAAATAAGTGTAATTAAATGATTTTTATTTTTAAAATAAATGGTAATACATGGTTGTCAAATGATATCGTCTTAAAGGACTATTAAATTGATATAGATTGATTTTGATTGATTTTGTGGACTGTATTATTATGAATTTGTGGCACTTTCACTGGTAATTTACTAATATTACGGAGTAAACAATTGCGACTCGCGTACCTTGAATGTTTTGTTATCGGATTACTGAGGCAGGGGGAGGGGCCCCCTGCCCTCCCCTCCCCTGTCAGTGTCCTGAGTCGTTCGGGTCAGTGTTGCCCGAACACAGGCGACCCAGAACTCAACCCCTCCCCGAAATCAATGGCCTAATGGCTACAACCTTGATTATTAACGCCCACCTGCACATAGTGATTTTGGATGCAGTTTTTAATTATGACGTAGACGAGGAATAAGAAAATAATTTTCGAAATTTCCCGCGGGATTAAAATCACTGAAGCTCTGTTATATACTGTTGATCGATCGATTTGGAATTTTAAAATTAATGTTTTTACTATATCTTCAATTTAATGTGTAGATAATATGACCTTATCTCCGATCTATAACAGATATTCAGCGACGGAGACGGATACAACGATCTGTGGTACATGACGTGGAGCAAGATAGGCGAGTTCTTACCCAACTTGAAGGAGGAATTGTTCCCGAATGGTAAATATTAACTGTCACATGACTCCTTTCAGCTTTTGTCGAAATTCGCTGTAGTTTCGGAGATGGCCCCGAGGACCCTTTTAAAATATTCTGTATATTGTTTACACGCACAGAAAAAAAAAGCTTTAAATTGTAAGCTCTCAACATACCAAAGGCTTCTGTCAACTTTCTATGAGTCTTCGGTCACGAATGAACAGACTTGTGACGTATATGAATATTAAAAATTAAATTAAAAAACACTTTGTAACCCATAATATATCACAAAAGTAGTAACCGAAAAAATCTTAAAATATAATGTAAAACGACATCAGAGTCACTATTCGAAAATGTTCCACCATTCTAACATACGTCACTTTAACCAAAAAGTTTTTTATTCGATTGTTAATTTTTAATTAGGTACTATTTATTATGACCAACATTTTTTCATCATACTCCATGCTTGCTATTGAGAAATAAAACTATCATGGTGGCTCCTATTATCGTAGTCAAAAACGGATATTACTGAATAAACTTTTTATTTTATCATTTTTTTATCTTTTGGCTGGATACAAAAATATTAAATGAAAAATAGTTTGTTGAAAAGACACATTTTTTGGTATAATTGTCTTTTTGCCAGAATGCTGCTCATTTGTGACCAGGAGTGAATATTCAGCTTTCAACCCAATTGGTTCAGTAGTTTTAGCGTGAACAGATAACAAATACTTGAAAAAACACCTTCTAATACGAGTTTGTCAAAACCGACATTTCTCTCTCTAAGTACTATGAAGATTTTTTTCAAGACGTTTTTTATACTATTTCAGTGCAAGACAACACAAAGCCAGCATCGATTCTACCACACGTGGACACCCTCCCCCCATCCATGCCCACGATCCTGCCAGTCGGTATGTCCAACCCTGCCCTACAATCTCCCACATTAGCCCACTCCCCACCTATAGTAATCCCAACGGCCATGCAATCACAGAATTATGCTCACACTTCACCTACCTTTGTCCAACAACCGCCAACATTTGCTCAGACACCACCAACCTTCGCCCAGACCCCTCCAACCTTTGCCGCACCTCCACCTGCCTTTGCCCAACAACCGCCAACGTTTGCCCAGCAGCCGCCAACGTCGCCGGTGAATATAATACAGACACCGCAGAAGTCGTTGTCCCCATCGTTGGTCGTGCCCACGCCCATAAGTGGGATGGTGCCCATAAGGAATCCACTATACGACCAACCGCCACTGACTTCGTCTGTGTTACTACAACCTTTGAACGAGGTGAGTTTAATTAAACATAAATCCTTACTAATCCTACTACATATTATTATAAATGAAATGCAAATGATGTTTGTTACTCTTTCACGCCAGAACTACTGAACCGATTGGGCTGAAATTCGGTATGTAGATAGTTTAGATCATGGAATAACACATAGGGTAATTTTTGTCCAGATATTCCCACGGGAACGCTGTCTCCGCGGGTGAAACCGCGGGTCTCAGCTAGTACAACATAATACCTGGGATCAATGTACGCTTTTCTCTATGCATTTCGAACAAACTATAGTAGGATAATATATAATTATTTGTATTGATAAGTTTAAAAACTTGCCAGTTTGATTGTCTTGGTGGCGTAGTGGTCGCTAGTTCTACTGCTGATAGTCCCGGGTTCAATCCCTAGGTCAGGTATAAAGTGTTGGATTTTTTAATTAGCTTTAGATTTTTACATTATCTCACTGAAAGGCTGGAGAATGAATCTGTGCCCGGTTGTTGGCAATAGGCTCGCCCCTGTTACATGGGAAAAATAACATACTCACGAAATGTGGGTGTGTCTACTATGGGACTTTGTCTTGGGTACACCTCTGCCTACCCCTTCAAGAAAAAGGTGTGATGTTATATTTAAAAAACTTGCTTAAAGATAAATCTTGTTTTCAGATGAAATCGACACCGATCGGCATTTCGATACAATCGCAAATGCCAATAATCTACCCGCAAGAACCGGAGCCAATCAAAACTGAACCTTCCCCCCTTGAAATACAGCCCACGGAAAACTTAGAAACGGGCGAACTATACGGAGAATATCTAACGAACCCGTACAACGAAACTAAAGAAATCGCGCCCAAAGAGTCCACGTTGTACGAACCGAATCAGAATTTAATAGAGAATAAATCGTTCAGCGCAAACGCTACCCCAATGCATAGGAATAAAGCTCAATTTGGCTCGACAGATAATGTCAGGCAGGAGTCTAGTATATTTAACTTTTCTAGTTATTTCGGTGGAGTCAGCGAAAAAGGTGCGGAGGTATTTGATACTTTGACGAGTCATGAGGGATAGCTGAGGGACTGTGACTTGGGCACTTGGCTCTAGTTAGTAAATAGGTTTTGAAAAAGTTTAGTAATTCCAGACTTGAAAATTTCTATGTGCTAGACAGAGAGAAAAGATGGAGAGATACGCGATAGAAAGAGAGGCAGCATTAGATTGTTTAACGAACTGAATTGCACTTTATTGCGTCGGAGTTAGAGTCGCTATTTGTTTACGATTTTCAGGAGTGTCTCTTCTGTCCGTTTAGTTCTTTATTATTCTGTGGTAATACTTAACTGCCTCGGTGGCGTAGTGGCGCAAGTTCGACTGCCGATCATGAGGTCCCGGGTTCGATCCCCAGATCAGACAAAGTGTTATTTGTATTTTTCCATATGACTGCGTGGAGTCTGTAAGCTCGCTCCCTATTACATTAGACCAATAACATACTGGCGAAATGTGGGTGTACCTACTATGGGACTGTGTCCTGGGTACACCTCTGCCTACCCCCTCGGGAAAAAGGCGTGATTGTATGTTATGTTATGTAATACTTAACGTGTATACAGGTAACCAAACATTTTCTTAATGATTCGTGACTAAATGTAAAGTCCGCGCGAGCTCCGTGGCACCGGTTTTGTGCTATTTTATTTTATGATCTATTATAATACAAAATATACAGGGTTATTGATTATTCCCTAAATTCCTATTAAGGGCTTGTAGAGTAGCTCGTTAGCTATCAATTAAGCCATATGGTGTTCCGCGAAATTTAACCATTATACTTTTTTGTTTTTATTCTTGAATTATTTGAAATTTTATGATATTTTTTTTATTGTACTGCTATGTTGGGAACATACAAAACGGAAGTCGAAAATAAACAACACCATATTATTGCAAACAAAATAAAATAAAAATAGAAGATACAAATTTAAAAAGCACAAGGCCGATGTCATGGAGCTCGCGCGCGGACTGTTAATGCATGCGTTTTGATATTACTACACCTTTTTCTAAAACCACTTAAATTAGTTAAATTAGTACATGGGCGGGCACATTTAAAATCAGAAATATAATATTATATGACATGGAGTGATATAAATCTTTCTCGTTTTTTGTCTTTTTCGCTCATGAATGAAATGCATCTGTTATCTCCTTCTCACTTGTTATTCTCCACTGTGAAATGCTGCCCCTGGATCATTCTCTTCATGCACTCTACACCTATGTTGTAAACATAAGGTCTCAATTACCTTGGCTAAGTATTTGTTTATAATATATTTATCAAAATCTTGTTAAAACTGTTGTTTCTTTAGTTATAATAGGGATACAATATCATCTATGACATTGATAGTACATTTTCTACCGCTGCCGGGCTATTGGCGTTCTCGGTGACTATCACTTTAGTGACTAATAACTTGATTTGACATTAACTACAAATGTCAAAGTCCGGTTACTAACCAAAGACATTATGATAAACTTACTAAGTAGACTGTGCACTGTGTCCGTCCCGAGTGAGAACCACTCGCAGTGCCTACCCTTTTCCTTTTCTCTCCTCCAAATTTGACAGTGCACAGTCTTATTTGAAAGGTAAAACGTCTTTGTAACTAATTCAAACCACAGATCACAAAGACTTAAGCCTGATAACGACTGGTGATTATGAAGAACGCCAATAGCCCCACTGATGTTGCAAACTTTGACGTAATACATACGTTGACGTTAATGGGTTAAGAGGCCGGCGAATTACCCAATCAAACGTAATACTTCAATTATTTACAATCAGAGAATGTATCCAAGATATTATGATGTTATTCAGAATGAGACAGTAGTTATTTAGGTTTCTAATTATATTTTAATCCAAAATATAAGTTTACTTTAAACTAAGATATATAAAAATCAAAATATAGGTATTTTGGCGAAATGTAAGTATTTTCAAATACAACTGCAAAATATAAGTATTTTGGACCAAAATATTATTAGGAACCTAGATAACTACGTCTTGTACCGAATATTAATATTAATTATCTCAATAACTGCCTGGAGTCTGGAACTGTGCCCGGTAGATGGCAATAGGCTCGCCCCCTATTACATGGGACCAATAACATACTGGCGAAATGTGGGTGTATCTACTATGGGACTGAGTCCTGGGTACACCTCTGCCTACCCCTTCGGAAAAAAGGCGTGAATGTATGTTTTTTTTTAATTTTATGTACCGAATAACATTATTGATTTAGGTATCACGTTAGTATGGGGAGTTCGTCGGCCTCTTAATGTATCCATAATAGGTTTGACGCAATGACTACAAAACGTAAAGACTGTCTGTCGTCTGAAACATGTCTGCTACATACACTTTACAACCAGATTCCAACACCATCACGCTTAAAGACTTACGCCTTACGGCAGGACAGTCTTGACTTGAAGCTCGCTCTAAAAAAGCTAGTCCCCCCTCCCCCGTCAACTTTTGTATCACCTGCAGAGAAACTTCCACCGTGACAATCTTCCCTGGCCAGTTTGAAAATCCTCAAACAGACTTCGAGCTGGTGTGTCACAATATGCAAGAAAACCGGCCCCCTCATTACGAACAGCAGTAGCGCCGGTAGCACAGTGAACAGGGAAAACGAAGTCCCCGGGGGTTAGAATGTGAAGGCAGATATGTAATGTTCAGGCGCGAAAGAGACAAAAACGAGGAAAATGAGTTATCCCCGTGCCATGCTAGGCGGGTAGAAGTGTGGAAAGCGTTTATTTGCTTAATGCCTGCTGTCAAACGGCATACAAAAAGTTACGTTTGACAGCTGTTGTTGTTACGCGATTGCATGTTCGTAATACCACCCCGGGTTGAGTGGGGTTTCTAGCAACAAGTTCGATTATGGAGCTGTCCAGTCAATGGCTCACCTCCTGCAGTGCCCTAACTGTCCCACGATAGCTACGATGAAGGACCTCGTAGCCAACCAAAACGCCGTAGATCTGGCAAAATACTGGACCAAAGCATTATAAACTACTAGCCATTTAGACTCAAAAAGAAGACTAAAATCCATGGAAGCTTCGCTTTTATGAATCATTATCTGTGGTTTGACGGAAAGATACACACCCCCTTAAGTATCACCCCTAAGTGACTACACCTTTATCTGTCTTTTTAAACAAAATTCAAAGTTTTGACTGACTTTTGGACTCAAAAGCCGAAATCTGACGTTTAGCATGTAGTGTTGAACTATAACTTACACAAGGTGCTATTCCCACGGGAACGATGTCTCTGAATTACTCTAGTGTTACATAAATATGGGCCTACTAGTATTTTCTGTATCAATTTCGTTTGTGTTTATTTGCTTCGTGTCACATTCCAGGCCGTTTTGTTAATTGTATTTTTATGTTAGATCCTTCGCATACGAGTCGTAGCGTAAACGCAATAAGCGCAGTAAGCGCAATAATATTGCCTATTTATTATAATTTTTTAATTGAAAACTGAACAAAAATCAATAGCCATATTTCCGTAAATTAAGAAGGTGTTTAATTAAATATTTGAACCGTAAATTAGTTGGTAACATTTTTTTATGATAGAGAGTGTGACAATACGAGCAAAAAATTTAAAGTAAGCCATTAAAAGGAAAATAATACAGTTAATTTAATTCAATGATTATACGATTATGTCTACGTCTCGTGTACGAAGTATCTTAGCCTTGTTATATTATTTGATTTTCAAACTGGGATATTCTCCGATGTATTTTGTAAAATATGTAATTACTATTCGTTTTGTATAGAAAGATATATATCTACTATCCTAAATGTATTATAAAATTATAATGTTAATTATTAACCAATAAACGTATTTAACTTAAAAAAGGGTTTTTTTTTAATTTATTCAGTGACAAGACGAGCTAATCAGGTGCCTGATGGTAAGCATCATGATTGCCCATAGGCAAATTATGATGAATTAATCATGCTTAATCATGATGAATCTGATATGTCAGACACAGTGCCACCCAGTGTTTTAAAATTCCTGAGATATGAGGTGTTGAGACTCGTATACTGGCAATAACATGCCCAGTTATTTCGTTGGTAACATTGCCCTTGAGACCGGAACACAGTAATATTTGCTCATTACTGCTTGGCGGATGAATAATTGGCAAAGGTGGGGTACTTTCCCAGGCGGGCCCCTGCAAGAGAGGCCTACCACTACAAAAGCTTAATTGAAACAAATGTTTGTAAAACAATGGTATATTAATAATTACAATATTTACAATTATCAGTAGGTACAGTCGAGAGCGCCTTCACAGAAGGCATATTTTAATATAATCCTTACATTCACATAATAAGTCTCGTCTATAGTTTATATGCCATTGAAGGCTTTAAGGGGTGTTCACATCTACCGTCACGGAGCGTTTAATGTGGGTCCCATCGACGTTATAATTATTATTGTCATCGTTACTTACCGGTCCGGTCGTCATCGTATCGTATACGGACAGACAGAAAAAATCTATTCTACTTCGTAGTAATGTGAGAATGGTAGGTAATCATTATTATCTATCGGTCGCCGTGTGACGCAGATGTGAACACTTCTTCATTAGTTTCACACACCACTATTAACACTGCACGTCATCATGTATCGTCTGCATACATACGAATAGGCTACACAAATGTCCGAGGACGTCCGTCGCGAGTCTACGATACACGCGAACATTGTACATCAGACGCGCGACACGTGCAGGGGTCGCTTGTAGTACGTGTGTTGGTGGTGCAGCAGCGGCGGCGGCGGCGGCGCGCAGCACGCGGCCTTGCGCGGCGGACACAGCGCGCGCCGCCACACCGCCGCCGACTTGCGCGAGCACGCCCAGCTCGCCGCCGCCGCGCCGCCGCACGAGCCCAGCGCCGCCGCCAGCGCCGGCGCGCCCGCCAGCCGCGCCGCCACGCCGCCGCCCGCCAGCGCCAGGTACACGGCGCCCGCCGCCGCCGCGCGCGCCGCCAGCGCGCCCACGCGCCGCGCCCCGCGCGCGCCCAGCGCCCGCCGCACGCGCGCCACGCCCGGCGCCGCCGCCGCCGCCAGCAGCGCCGCCGCCGCCAGCAGCGCGCCGCGCGGCACGCCCACCAGCGCCGCCGCCGCGCCGTCCGCCACCCCGCACGTGCCCGTCAGCTCCTCCGCCGCCACGCGCCGCAGCGCCAGCGCCGCCGCCGTCCACGCGCCCGCCCAGCCCCACGCCGCCGCGTGCAGGTACGCGGCGGCGCGCTCCAGCGCCTCCGTCGACCACTCGCTGGCCGCCGTCAGGTACCACGCGACGCACGCGTTCGCGAACCACGCGTCCGCCGCCACCGAGAAGTAGTACGTCACCGAGAAGAACGCGACGCACGTCGGCGACGCGAGCCCGTCCGTCGCGAGCGAGTCCCCCGCGCAGGACACGACGCGCGCGCCGAGCCACCCGCGCGCCACGTGCGCCAGCGCCGCGCCGGCGTGGCACGCGCACATCCACACCGCCGGCCGCTCCGGGTAGCGGTAGCGCGAGGGCTCCGCGCAGAACGTCAGCAGCGCGAGCGACGTGGAGAGCAGCGCGAGCCACGCGAGCGTCGCGCCCCACGCCTCGGCGGCGCGCTTCTGGTCGCGCGTGTAGGCCACGTCGGCGCCGCACGCGGGCCGACACTCGCCGGTGAGCGCGCACGCCCGCGCGCGCCGCTCGGGCGGCCAGCGCGGGCCCGCCGGCGGGGGCTCGGGCTCCGCCTCGGTGGCGTTGGGCGGCCGCATGCAGAGGCGGCGGTCGGGCCGCAGCGGGAAGGCCGCACACTCGAGCCGCAGCCGCGGGCCGCAGTCGGCGCGCACGCTCTCGCACACGGCGCGGCACGCGCTCACGGCGCCCGACACCTCCTCGGAGCAGAGCGGAGCGAACGCCGAGCACAGCAGGAAGCGCGCGTGCACGGAGCACCCGCTGCCGACCACCTCCGCGAACGATCGCATCTGGAATATACGATAACTCTACATTAGAAACGGTGGCATACGAAGTAATACTGACTTCATCATTTGAATTCTCTAATTTAAATCCCCGAAACTGATGCTCGCTTTCCCCATCGTCCAATAAAACGACAAATCCCGTAGAGTGACAGGTTGAGAGACAATGGCAAGGTCGACTGGGAGACGCGTTTTTGTTCGCGGACGGATGTCACGCAATCTTCCGACGCGACGGAGGATGTCAGACGAAGTTAGCTTATTTGTAAAATAACCACCTCTATTTTGCAATACCGAGTGAAATAAATATATTATACAAATGCAGAGTAACTTATTTATGGAACGAAGATCAGAAGTCCACTGTTGGACTTACTCCTCAAATCCATTTTTTTATACCTATGTATATGCGTATGAAATTAGGTAAGTACTGAAATTTTAGGAACAATAATTTGGCCTTCAATATTTGGCGTGCAATTTTTATTTTCTTTTCCTATATCGATATCAATTGTCTTGAACGTGAGTAACCTACTCGTAGAAAAAAAGTAATTCTAGCTAATCGACAATCTATGATAAGGATCAAATGTTATGATTGATAGGAATTTATTAAAGATGATAAATATCTCAATCTACTTATATGCAATTTCTTATCACGCTACTTACATAACATTAGATAAGTACGAGGGGTATACCTATTTACTATAATCTACGCGACAATTGTACTTTGGTCTTATTCGTAATGTAATGTTACTCCTTTCTTGGATAAGCATAAGTTTAGTCTTAGCATAGCATAACATACAATCACGCTTTTTTCCCGAAGGGGTAGGCAGAGTACCAGGACTCAGTCAAAGAATACTAATATTTTTGTATATTATGTGTTGGGAATAAAAAAAAATCTTTCTTTCTTTTCTATTGTTTCAACCGTCATTAAGGCAGACGTGAGGCTCAAATCACTGCGTGTGCGCAGAATTTTTTATACATAATATATTTATGTAGGTATGTAACCACAGAATAAGGAGAGTGGGCAGTAGGTTGAGGTTGAACTAGTAAATTTCTACTAGCTAACTAGTAGAACTTTACTAGTTCAAGAGAAGATATTGAATATAAAGAATCACTCTCTCTTTCTCCCTTATAAAGAAGATACAGACCACCTGCCATGTCTTGTAATATCTAGTAGTATTGGAGCCAAGCATTTTGCAATTGAATAGGCACCGAAAATTATTTGCCACTTTATCGTCCGACTGTACTTCGCATGTGGTCGAGTTAACTAACAAACAATTAAAAAAACATTCAAGTTTCTAGCATTAAACTGATCACGCAAAAGTTTAAAACTGTCTCACTGTGCCACTATAATGCCATTCATTATAAAGATCGCTCAAAATTAAATAGGTAGGCCAATCCTCGCAGCACGCTGATGTGAACATCAATACGATTCCGTATGAAGAATTCCTCCTGTTCTCTCTATGTGAGTCCCAAGTGCCATCGTCCAGGCATTCGTTCAATTCACCGCCGGTACCCATTGTAGTCGGATAATTGAGGCTGCGAGCAAAAAGCTCATTTCACGGAACGGCCTTGCCGGCTGTCGGCTGGCGGGGTTATTATTGAGCGAGCCAATTTGAGAGGCTCTGCGAGTTTCTTTAGAGAACTTTTTGATGTTTTGAGCTCATGTAAAATGCTGAGAATTAGGTACCTAATTGAAGTGTCTGACATTATAAAAGTACTTAAATACCATAAATTATTATAAATACTAGGCACTTCAGACGCAATCTTAGATCTGCTTCATATTCTCAGCACCTATTTCAAAGCTTTGATGTTTCGCTTTAGGTAGAGAGATAACCGCCTGGGGAAGTACCACACCTTTGTCAGTTATTTATTTAATTAGCTACATAAGTATAATATTGTATATCCTGTTACTAATATAATAATATTTCACCATGAGACGGAAGTGGCAGGTGCCGAGTCTCTAGCAATAGCCCAACAACTAATATCTCAGGGAGACAGGCGCAGTGCAGTGCCGGACAGAATTTTGACACCCTCGTTGGCACAGATGGTAGTAACTCTGCTTTCTGTGCCACAGGGCCCGGGTTCGATCCCCGGCCAGGTCAAACATTTGTGTGCATGAACATATCTGTTTGATCTGTGTCTGGGTGTTATAAGCTTATATAAGTATGTATATCAGTCATCTGGTTACCATAGTACAGGCTTCTAGCCTAGTTTGGGACCAGATGACCGTGTGTGGAAGTTGTCCCATATTATTATTATTATTATTATTAATTTTAAAACACTGGGTTGCACTGTTATGTGTCTGATATGGGCAATCATGATGCTTACTTCAGGCATTTGATTTGAAAAATAAAGATAAGGCTTATAAACATAACAAAAACATACATTCACGCCTTTTTCCCGAAGGGGTAGGCAGAGGTGTACCCAGGACTCAGTCCCATAGTAGATACACCCACATTTCGCCAGTATGTTATTGGTCCCATGTAATAGGGGGCGAGCCTATTGCCATATACCGGGCACATTGCCATATAAGGCTTATTTATATTAGTACTTATTATCTGATCTGCTATTTGACTCCGTTTTTCCTAGATTACCCTAAAGCATTTAAATAAAGCAAGTAGAAGCTACTTGACAAAAAAAAATATCACTAAGTTTTTCTGACTTGTACGAGTATTTGTGAGATTTTTTGTGGGTAAGATATTTTTTGATAAGTGTTTGTCTTCTCTTTTTTTTGTCTTCTAAAAATCAGATCTATTGATATATAGATTTCAAAAGGTGTAGCTTACTTATTACTATTTATTTTTTCAATCGTTCCGGATTAGCTAAACGTACAAACAGTTGTTACCTGCCTTTATCCTATTATAGTAAACGGTAGAGCGCACTCCCAAGTTCCTACCTTCTTATTATAGGTTTTTT
Source organism: Hemistola chrysoprasaria (assembly GCA_947063395.1). Classification (NCBI taxonomy): domain Eukaryota; kingdom Metazoa; phylum Arthropoda; class Insecta; order Lepidoptera; family Geometridae; genus Hemistola; species Hemistola chrysoprasaria. The sequence goes on from OX346724.1 coordinate 1,745,519, forward strand.
TAGCTAACGTTTCATATCATTGTAGGTGTAGGTAGATGTCAGTGAGTATTGTTAAAAAAACTATGCAATTTACAGAATTTGGCGTTAATACCTAATAGCCTCAGAGTAAGGAAGCGATTCAACGTCATTGCTAATAGCATTTCCTCTTTGCATGCAATTTTGCGGGCGGGAGGGCGGTGCAGTGTGCATATTGTTTTTGACACTAAAAATCGGAACTAAAAACTAAATATTCTTGTTCTAGGAGTTTTCATAGAAAAAGAGTTTCTATCTCTCTATTTGATCATTGATTGCTCATTTCTTGGGTACTAGTTACCAAGTTTAAAATAATTAAGATTATCTTTGACTTAAATACCTATCATCTTTCCGATCATATAAAATAGTTTGCGTGTACCTATATGACATTTAATTTTTTTTCTAAAAAATAGCTCGTCAAAATTGTTTAGTAGGATAAGTAAACTTCAATGATTTCCTCAAGAATTAACGTAAAGCCGCCTCAGCAAACATTTGCTCACATAAAGTGGTATCCGATGTTTTGGATCACATACAAGGGTTTCTATTGATATACAACACAAACTTTTAATCTTCCTTTAGCTGCTCAAGTAGGATAAGTAAACTTCAATGATTTCCTCAAGAATTAACGTAAAGCCGCCTCAGCAAACATTTGCTCACATAAAGTGGTATCCGATGTTTTGGATCACATACAAGGGTTTCTATTGATATACAACACAAACTTTTAATCTTCCTTTAGCTGCTCAAAAATGAACCTTACACACTAAATATAAGGGTCAAAGTTTTAGTAGATATGGTAAAAGTTTGTAATACGGTATTTACTTGAGAATGTGTTTACTCTAGCCGTTCCATTGAGTTCTTAGGAGTGGTATTTATTTGCTTTTGTAAACATTCGCTTCAAAAGACGCCGATTGAGCAATGACATCATCAAAGGAGATGTTTTTAAAAGTAGGATTTTGGTAAAAATGGGTTTGGAAATCTCGAGTACTTAAGTACTTAGACAAACATTTAAAAATGTATATTCTCTATAGGTACCTTCTTATTCAGTGGTCATAGCATTAAATGATAAGAAGGATCAGAGTTTAAGATGTATGGTGTCTCAATTCTCTTAATAGGTACCATTGGTATACCACACTACCCCATCGGTGGGATTTCAGTGGTATGACAATTAAATGCCCAATCATCGAAAACAGCAGAAATTGGCCCACTGGCCTGCTTCAAGAAATTTTCATTGAAACTCCACATTAAACTTAGAGATAAAGTTCTATAATTGAGCCCCACATTTTTTCCCTAAAAAGACTTAATCACAGGGAGAATATAAAATACCTAATATTTGTTCAAAAAAGATCAGAGCTATCTCTTACTAACACAAAGGGAGGATGGCGACAAAAAAATTAATTGCTGAGTTATCCGAAAATAGCAGCGGACGAAGTCTTTGATGTTCTATGTTCTGTGATTCACGGTTGAGATGCGCAGGAGATGAGAAGTAGATGGAATGATGGTACATACGACGTACAGAATAAAAAGGTTTAAGAAGGATTTTTACGATTCTTATCAAAATTTACTTACTTCTAAAATTGAAGCAATGCCGTCACAACATAATAACAGCACGAAAATAAGAAAGACCTTACGCCACATTAGCAATTTGACACAATCCTATTGAAAAAGGTACTTTTGAATAAAACTTATCTGTCTCCTTTGAATAAAACTGTCTCATTCGAAAGTTACTGATATTTTTAAGATGAATTAAGTTTATTAGGGAACCTTACCTACTGCCTATAAGTGATGGATTTTTGACTAATGTATACCACTGGATACCCAATTGATATATAGACATTCACTTTCACTAGAAAAAAATTGAAGAGTTTATAAATGAACATAAAATAATAGGACCATTGGAAAGTAGTTAAATACATCGGATATAAATGTATCGAATGGGTTAAATATATTCGGAAAAAACAAGGTGATATAAACATTGATATAAAGAAAAGGGGAGATAGGGTACGTTCTCCCAGCGCTTACTCAACAAATGGCACGTACAATTTGCTCAGTGTGAAGCTTGCACAGTGACATATAATGAACAACATAGATAGAAAGACGTATCTACCTGTAAGACCGAAGTGCGACCGAGACAATATTATTCGCTCACACGACCTTACATTACTGACGTATGTGGAATTAATGGGACCTAATGAGTTTTCCATTTTCGAGAAACCAGTACCTCATTTCTTTATATCAATGAATATAAAATATCGATTCGGTAAATTCATAAGTTTGTTTCAAATTCCTAAAAGGTCTCCTATCATCATAAGCCACTATAGAGTCGTTACAAGTGCACAAACGCACCATAACTCTTCATCAAAGGCACCGTTAATAGAACCTTTATTACGCTATTAAAGACTTTGTAGCTGCTTCTGATGAAGCTATCTTTGCATGTGCCAGTACAACATTATCTTAACCTCTCTGTTATATTATTATTTCGATTTACACCACATTTTCCTCTGATTGTACTTTGTATGATTGATCCCATAAACTGGCGACCGCATGGTGGAGTTCTTTGCGGTCCAGATGACTACATCATAGAAAATAAAGAAAGTTGTATGAGGGGATTGTAATAGAAATAGATAGATAGATAAACGCTTTATAGGTATACCACAAACAAGAAGTTCTTAAAACTAATAACAATTAATAATAACCAGTGTAACAATATCGCTAAGAGCGATCTCTTCCTGACAACCGTGCAGGGAGAGGAGAGAGCCGTAATAATATAATATCTCCTATTAAATGATGTAAGTCAGCTATTAGGCTTTAACTTAATTTGCATGTTACCACAGAATACAGACTTAAAGTATAACTTAGAATTATTTAAAGAAATAGCGATTCTGGCTAAGACGCAAGTGCATTCCAGGTAAGATAGCGCTGTGTTGCTCGGGAGCTGAGGTCCAGGAAATTTAGAAAAATGTTTAAAGTTCTTTACTGTAATAAATATGTACCTAGGTAGGTAATGAAATAATTTTATCCTGAGATTAAGGAACATTGTTTTTTTTTTTTTACTAGCCTATACTTTCCCACTGCTGGGCAAAGGCCTCCCCCAAGACCTTTCATACGTCACGTTCCTGCGCCACCTTTGGCCAGCCCGACTGGTACGCGTCTAAGTCATCACGCCATCTCTTTCTGGGCCGGCCTCGGCGACGATGTCCGTCTTCAGGTGCCATTTTGTGTACGATATCTGTTTACGATATCCAAAACAGCGACTTCTGTATCGGACTTGTTTATAACTTCATTGGTTCAGCCCTTTGATCTACAGGTTCACCTGATCATAGGAACTTTAGGTAACTATTGAAATAGGGCTGGCAGTGGGCAATAATTTACGAAAATAAAATATATTTCTTTAAGGTCAGGTGTGGACAATTGATAGGATTGGGGGTGGCTAAATGCAATTAATAGGTGGATAACATCGCTTATAATCAGATTATGTTATAGGCATTGATTTAAATAAAAAGGGAGATGAGGTACTGACTTCTCGAAAATGGAAAGCAAAATTAGGTCCATGTACGTCAGTAACTGTTGTCTCGGTCGCACTTCGGTCTATTGTAAGACGTATCTAACGTTTTTCTATCTTTGTTGTTTCAAATTGCACATCCCAGTTGTTGAGTAAGCGCTGGGAGAACGAACCTTATCTCCCCTTTTCTTTAAATCAATAGTTATGAGTATATTTATTAATATGCCTGCCTAAGTAAGTATAGTTTGCTGGATAATTTTATTAGTTGTTTTGCACTCTGAAATTATATCACAAAACTACACTATAAAATTTTAAAATAATAATGGCACTGTTATCGTTTGTTCTTTATTTTTTCTGTACTTACTGCAACACTGTGGATTGAAGCAATTGGCAAATTAGTAAATAATTTTGTTTGACTTGAGAGTGAACCCTATCAGATAAGCAACTATTATTTAAACTGTAGCTTATCAAAGCTGCCGCTAGTCTTCCGCTACGTAAACAACGGCGAGCGGTGTTATATTATATATACCTAGTAATACTCTTTCAACGGAATAAGCAATCTGCACTCATATTACTATGTTAAATGTTATTTTGGTCGGCATGTTTTTGATCCACATTGCAATGAATATGAAGCTATATATAGATACATGTAAGTTTATCCTTATATGAACATAAAACATGACTTATGTCATAAAAAGTCATGTTTCTGGTATGTCATATGAGTGAAATGTGAGGAAATGAAATAGGAATTCTGTGTACTTTATTGAATTTTTTGCATTGTTTATGAGAAATTTCATGTAGGAAATTCAATTTACAAAATGAATGTTGTTCAAATTCAATGTTGGAAATTTTACATAGGGTATTTTTTTTTTTTTTTTTTTTTTTTTTTTTTATGATAGTGAGTGACAAGACGAGCTCATCAGATGCCTGATGGTAAGCATCATGATTGCCCATATCAGACACAGTGCCACCCAGTATTTTAAAATTCAAAATTCTGCGCGACACTGCACTGCGCCTATCACCCTGAGATATGAGTTGTTGAATCTCATCATGCCCAGTAATTTCGCTGGTAACATTGCCCTTCATACCGGAACACAGTAATGTTTGGACATTACTGCTTGGCGGATGAATAACTGGCAAAGGTGTGGTACTTCCCCAGGTGGCCTCCTGCAAAAGAGGCCTACCACTACAATATTACATGTATGTACAGTATTTCATGTATGTAGTTCATTCAAAATCATGATTAGCTACGATAGGTGCTTACGGATTGGAAAGTCTTAACACGTTTGCTGCCAGTTACTGCTGTCCTGAAAATGTCCCACTTCCTGCGCACGGTCAAAATGTTGCCTAAATTATTATGTAGAGAATTATGTTACTAAATATTATATACTATAGGTACATATGAATGATACTTATATTAGAATACTGTTAACTTGTTATTTCCTAATATTATTTTAGTTTAATTTCTAAATATACTCAAAAAGGATTCTATTAAAACAAATTGAATGAATTTCACGTTTCGGTGATTAATAAAGAGTCACTAAATCAAAACGTAATTTATGCTTAAAATAGTCTTGCCCCCATTTACCTAATGCTTTCACCTATTAAGGGCAGAAACACTTGTCCGTTTTTAGAAAATAATGATGTTATTCTGATTAAATCTCAGCAAAGTAGACGCGTTATGAAAACAGTGTGGTAAGTGTTTCCCGCAGTGCAACATTACAATTTCTCTCATAATATATGGCTACATTTTCTCGGCCCAGTTTCCACAGTTGGATCGCTTCACTGCACTTCCTGATTTATCTTCAACAACCGCTGTCTAGGGTTGGGAGGTGGCATATTTTGCTTATATTCATTCTTGCTCTAAAATGTTTCACTTTACATGGTAATGTATTTTGGTTTTATTGGTGTGATACACCCAATACGGTACACAATTACACACACATAGTAATGTTATACTTTTAATATTTAAAACTTACTAATAATCGAACATTCATTTTATCTCTATATAGGATTTAACTTGGCTCTTAGTGGGGCATATTCCGCTACAAAATTTAAACAATTAATACAAAATTACATTTGTATTTAAGGCAGGGTGGAACAATCCAGGATTTTCAGGATTTAGGTGATGAAATTCAGCATTGCACAAAATTCCATCGATGATCTGACTTCATTGGAATATCTGACACAGCCCTAGGCCCTAGCCTCTGACGGGAGATTTAAATCACATGAAAGCGCCCTCTGGTGGCCATCACCGTATAATTGGCGGCCGGAGTGTGTAGAGTAGTGTAGAGTGCGTGTCATTATTTATTATCACTTGTTTTATTTTAAAATCAACGTCAATGAATATTTTATTAAAATACTTGAAACAATCAACAAAGTACTCGACATCTTTAAAACCATGTTTCTACAAAGTCCCACAAACTGTTACAAGATACAAAGATTTAGCTCCGCCGGTCCCGAACCGGTCCCAATACCGCATTCGAGCGTAGCTAATTCCTAATTATCGACGGAATCGTGACTATCTCCTACACAAAACCATTACCACATCAATCTTAACTCTTACCACAATGGAATAAAGCTAATTTTCCTTTAAAATCACGTAGATATTTCCGATTCGATCCAGCGGCATTCAAGAGAAGACAATTCGCCGAGATTGCTTGCTGCTTGATGAATAAGCATTAATGCTTTAGGAACGCGTTAAATCATCATTTCGAATATATTTTATGGGATCATACAGCATGAGAAAAAAATGTTTATAGCCTCTGATTACGTACGCGGAGGTAGGTAATCAATTGATTGATTATCTTTAACGATTTCAAATATTAATAGATAGTTCTCAGCAACTAAAAGCTTTACGTTTTGATAGATTGTAATTTTTGCGTATCGTGTTTTTAATCTGCGGCATGAAGTGTATACTTTTATCTTTAAAATATATTACTTAATGTAAGCAATAAAATATATGTATATATACAAAGGTGCGATTAAAACTATTAATATTTTATTGGTCGTTTAGCCCCTTGGATACCGGAACGTACCTAAGATTTAGATTGCCAAGAGACGCAGTGCTTAAAAGTAGTGTGTCTAGATTTCCGGCTCACGATTGGTTCAACTTTCATTTTAAATCAAGTAATTTCTGATATTTCGAGGCCTCGAAATATGTTACATATAACATTTTTATGATTCTCGGTCCTCGGTACACGACATGTAATAAAACTGCGCCTGCGCCGTGTCGTTCCCCACGCGTCACGCAGTTAACACTTCATAAACTGTTAAACGCATTGTCAACATGTATGACCGTCTCTATGTCACGTGTGTCCGGAGTCTGTAGGCGTAAACTACATAGTTTTGTTACTTCAACTAAATCATAAACATGTAACAGTATTTTAGTGCAGTGTGAATTTTGAACATTTTTGAAAGAATAACACTGCGATTGTGTAATCTGCCAGTTTATCACTCAACATGAGATGTGCTCTTTAAAATACGTTAAAATATCTGTTTTCGAAAATTAAATTGGGATGCATCTTATTATAGTACTTCATACTACAATATTTATAATTATCAAGCTGCCCCACTGCAGGACAAAGGCCACCCTTGTCTCTCTACATTTATTCCTTGCTATTTTCATTTCTTTCTATTGAATCGAGCGTATGTTGACATTTTGATTCCTTTTTTTTAATAATAAATTATATTGTAGTTTGATGCATACATTTTTTTATTTTTAATCCTATTATTTTATTTTAACATTAAATTTTAAATAATATTCTAAAATTTCATACGCCAACAGGCATAAACATGTTGACATCAATTGTATGAGGTTACCTCGGACTGCCTCGGTGGCGTAGTGGGCGCATGCTCGACTGCCAATCAAGAGGTCCCGGGTTCGATCCCCAGGTCAGGCATAGTGTTAAATATTGGATTTTTCCATTGGGAATTATCTCAATAGCTGCCTGGAGTCTGGAACTGTGCCCGGTATATGGCAATAGGCTCGCCCCCTATTACATGGGACCAATAACATACTGGCGAAATGTGGGTGTATCTACTATGGGAATGAGTCCTTGGTACACCTCTGCCTACCCCTTCGGGAAAAAGGCGTGAATGTATGTTATGTTATGTTGTGTATGAAGTTACCAACTACAAAACATTGTAATAATGTACCCATGTTTATTCAAATACATGTTTTGAATCTTTTAATCTCTGGGCAGGAAGGATTGGCCCTAGCTCGTCTGTCCCGTTTATTAAACGAGTAATATTATATCCATCAACCACAATTAATCTGTCTTTAACAATGACATGCCGTTCGAATATCTAGTACATCTATGTCCTCACCACGAGCTTAAAATTCATGGCGCCAGTTGTTATCACCTGATAAGGGATCCGTAATTAGGACATGGACGCATCTCAACAGAAAAATAACAGGTATTAAGTATAATGCACCTGTTTTCGTGCATTCCTTTATATGGAGCACCTATAGCTAAATTATTGCGCTTACTAAGTGTATGTAGTAAACTTCATTAAGATACGTTTAATTAAAAGATATGCCTTATTTAATGAAATACCACAAGATATTTGTCGTCCGGACTACATACACTACTTAGCCTTATTTATTAAGTTTTTGTGACTAAAAGACATGTGCGGAGCCGATAAAAACGGAATAAAAATTACCCACACACCGCACATGTCAGTCTAGTACCTACTTACTGTTTTTAAATGCCATTGTATGGGTGACAAATTAGCATCAAGCACTATATATATCTTCGTTTAGCTATCAATTTAAACTACTTTAGTCTTCAAAGAAACAAATTACAATATATCTAAGTTTGTAACGTTAAAAACCTCCCATTACTCTCATTAATAGCCAGCCGTATCTAGCGGCCAACCGTGTGTGACGTATAAAAAACTCCTACCATCCCACGAATACGCGGAGGTGTGATAATAATCTGAATTTATTGCATTCCACTACGATTACTGGAGTACCATTAACCAGGTTTAATGATCCTATTGCTTTTTACGTATCTCATTATGAATCGACTGACTGGATAATGATTGGAGCTTTAAAGCCCCTATCGAAAAAAAGTAAAAAATACTCATAATTAAATTAATTTAAATTGGGGAAAGAACCTGTACCTGTAAGGCGTAAGCTAATTCATGAGGGACTTGAGGTAGGGAAAGGGTTAAATTTTTGCCAAATATAGATTCTGGTAATATTTGAGTCCTGATATTTTAAAGATGAAGTAAACTAAGTATGTCTATCATTTTATTTTTTATTATACTCTAACACTTTATTATATAACTCTTAATTTTTTTTTAGTAAACGGCTAATCACGCAAATAAAACTGGGCTATTTGGAAGTTCACTTTAAAAAAACCTAGAGTTTATGAGAAACTAAAATGACAGGGACGTTATTTACTTTACAATAAAAATATCAAGATAAGTATAAATTTATAGAATGGGTTAATTTGGGGTTTTTTATATTTGGAGGAAACAGGGTAAACAAAACATTGATTTGGTAAATTTTTCATAGGATTGTCAAATGTCAAATTTCTCGTAACTAGGAGTTCTGAACAACTCTCAACATGCTCTATAAAATCGCGAAAAATTTGGTTGTTTCATAAATTTTTTGAAAGGGAACCTTTTTTATGGAACACCAGCTTTATTCGCGATTTAAAGTGAAAGTTGCACCAAATGCCCATCAAACGCAATAAGTGTAACCCCTAATTACTAACCCTGTACCTCTATACCTAAAGTATAAAATTTGTGTATAAAGAACCGGTGTACCGGTGCGCAGGGGTCTGCCAGCAAGTGGCAGCCAGCGTATGCGTCCAACGATTCGTAATTGACAAGAGAACGAAGCCGGCTTGTCGTGCAACAGATAAACACTTTTTAATGGTTATTTATGCGCGCGCAACCAACTTAAATGGTGCGCTTGAATTAAACGTCGGCTGTCGCTGGGTTTTTCACTTGTCGCGGTCGGCTGTACAAGTGATTTCGCTATTTTTGCCGGCTTGCCTTTTGAAATTTTATTTAATGTAAGCTCTTTTGATGACACTTATTTTGTTATCTTGATCGGCAGTTTTTGTCACTACAGGAAAAAATTGGGTTGGAACTTGGAACACGATTCACAATGCGAGAGATGAAATTAAAAAAAAAAACAGTACTGATATGTAGTTAACTCTTAGTAATAACCTAATGATTTGCATTATTATCATTAATGTAATGATAAAATGACTAGGAAAGTCATTTTTGAACAATTTTATGATACAATATGAATTTGGAAAAAAAAATACACCAACGAGCGAGACTTGAACCCACAACTTCCGCACTAATCCGCGTGGTGGCCACTATACTAATTGAATTTTATGATAGCAATCAGTAAAATAATGTAGAGCAAAATAATTGTGATTTGCTTAAGTTGTAATTTTTTCCAACTATTTTTACAATAATCTTCGAGCCTAGTGAATATGAAAATATGAGGCGACTCGACCGCGAAAAACTTGACCACGTAGTCTAGACAAAAAAATTGTTTTGTTATTTCACTTAGAGTGAAGTCTACCAGTAGCGGAAATTTGTTCATTAAGGAATAAAAAATAAAAAAAACATACATTCACGCCTTTTTTCCCGAAGGGGTAGGCAGAGGTGTACAGTCCCATAGTTAGATACACCCACATAAAATGAAGGGATAAAAGTGCATTAAAAATTTAATTTTCATAAAGGTACGAATGACGAATATCTTTGTTTCATCTACAATAACCTGGTAATCAAACTTGAGATCCGACCCCGGAATTCATATCTAATTGAGCAGCATTCCTCATTCCACCGCCTTTATGGGTACAATGGTCTTCCATCCTGCTCTAATGACTGTTATTTGTGCTACACTAGGCATCTGTCATCCTTCTCATTCGTGGTTTTTATACAAATTCGTTTCGTATTTCATGGAAGGACACTTTGGTATTAGTTTTGGTATTCAAGTTAACGAAATGATGAGTTTTGATGACGAATGATCCAGATTCTGAATGATGACAAAGTAAGAGACTATTTTGTGTGAGATAATGTTAACGCAGGGCAGTTTAAGGCGATCTGTTAGGGAGAAGCGACCCCACGGACCCGAGTGCTCCCGGGGGCATGTTCTGTTATTATTGTTGAGTGAACACTGACGAGAAACAGTCCCCCCCCTCTGTGAAGCATAGATGGCGATGCTTCACATCCTCCCTCGAGCAAGAGGCTCTTGCGACTCCACTCTGGCCGGCTGGTGAAGGCAAGCCAGTGACTAACAAGTAAGTCAAGTAGTCAAGTCAAGTAAGAGTTTATGGGATATGAGGTAATTATATACCTAGAGGTACGATATTGTAACTGGCATTATTGGCACTACTTCGTATCTCACATTGCGGCTCAGTATTGGTGCTATTAACAAAAGTCATCTTGAAAGACACTTCACTGCAGGCGATATTTTGCAAACCTTTTATTATTCATCATAAGGAAATAGGAATAGCCTCAACTTCTTCTACATCTATAAAATACAATTAGGACTTATAGCGAATTTCTAGGTTAACTTCTATTTTAACCATAATGAGGCGTAAACTCAAACTCAAAACTCAAACAGATTTATTCAAATAGGTCATAATCTGACACTTTTGTACGTCAATGAAGATACAGTACTGAGTCTACCGTGCGTTCGGAAAGATACCTCTACAAGAAGAACGCACAAGAAACTTGTAGGGCTTAATTTTTTCAACAGATAGTTTCACAATATTTGGTTTGGTTACATTCGTTTTCTTTGAAGGTGCCGCGAGGCGGCTATGCAGAAGTTTCCAGGCATCTTTGTCCTCTATGTACTGGTTGACTTTATAATAAGCCGTAATTATTGTAATTAATTAAATGTATTATCGATCATAGTTGATTTCCTTATAGTTAATCGATTAATTCATCCATTGCTGTTTTCCCTATCAGCTGATCTCTTTGATAAGCAACTCCTCGATTATTTCACTCTAATGAATCGATTACATATGCTGAACCATTAGAGTATGATAATTAAAAGCCGTCATACACTATCGCATCGATGTCGGATCGCAGGTCGACGCACTATGCTTCGATAAAATAAAACGAAGTGCGCGCGCGCATCGCGGCGGTAATCGCGACTGTTTCATCTTGCCGATCGATTGTGGCCCGAGGGACAGTCTAACTGGGTTTTAATACAAAATTATCTGTATTTCAATATATGCGAAGAGGTATTTTAATGTACTTACATAATATAATAGAAAGAATAGCGGGTCGAGGTGAGAGCCTTGAGAAACGCCGGTAGTAATTTTCTTAGCACCGCACTTTAAACCTCTGATCCCAACGAGGAGCAATAAGAATCCAACGTTTAATATAAACTTGACAATTGGCAAAGCTTGGAACTGTTCATTTTTCTGATAATTCTGAAAACCGTCCCGGCGTTTGTATTAAAGCTAGCGCCGCGTCTGGCTACCAAGTTAGTTTGACATAATCGCTTTAAGCCTGTACTTAGACGTTGCCCCGACTTCCCCTCCTTTCAGTGCCTCGCCCTGAGCTGAACTTTACTACGACTTTATTACCAGTCATTTGTGATTGTTACCGGCGTTATTAAAACGCTATTACAGCGCTATTACGGCTTTTTTTAAAGTCGCCGCCTTAACTTCGTCCGGATGAGAATACTGAGAACGTCATTAAATATCGAAATATACGAGTAATTACGACTGGTGGAATGAAATTAATGTTTTATGCACCTTAGTTTTCTACAGACTATATACATACATACATACATTTTGAACGTAGGTACTAAATTTTACTTTAATTACAAACCATAGCCTTTTAAACTCTAGATATACATATTTTAAGATTATAAAGAGACTAGCGGCGCCCCACGGTTACACCTGCGTTCTCATCGTTCCCGTGGAATATGGATGTTTAATTCCAGGGTCTAAATTATCTACATACCGATCTTCAGCTCAATCGGTTCAGTAGTTTTGGCTTGGAAGATAATAACGTTTACACACTCACATCACTTTTACATTTATAATATTAGTAGAATATATCGAATACAAGTAAGTATATCTCTATTAAATAGTTCTCATTAATTTATTGCACCTACCTAAGAATCATTTTTTAAATTTACCCTTGATAAATACTAATTAAAAACTCTCCTAGCACACGTCAATACAATCTCTTCCGGTCAATTTTAATCTAATACACACCTATAACAAAAGAAATAACATAACTCATCATAATTTCTTAGAAACTCTGTGCCTCCGGCCACAGGCGGCTACACGGGCTCCAGCAAAAACGGGCAGGCGCACAAATTGCCCCTTAATCACTACAGGTAGGCGGTCGACTACAACACGGCCTTTTTGTTACAAAAAGTGCTAAGTTATTCAAAAACTGGTCTGATATAGTCATAAAAATGATGCTGATATCATATTCTCTTTAGAAGACTGTTTTCATAGTGTTATGTGACGAAGATTCTCGATTTCTCAAAGTTTGTGACAAAGTTTTGACAAACCTTTATTTTCGCAAGATTTTCATGTAACTTATATTTACATTTAAGATAATAAGCTTATCTTCTTTGACTTTAATTTTCATCATATCATTTACTACTAAAAAGCAGTGCACTGTATATACGAGTATATAGGACCGAATACTATTTGCAGTTGCAGATTGCAGGCTACGGAACGAGTTATATAACTCATAAAATAATATAATCCAGTTGTGACTCGAAGTTGTAACTTGCAAGGGGCAAAACAGAACGCAGTCAGCTGCCGAATACCACCTTTATTCTAATATAGATATAATAAGTAGGTTTAAGTAGGTACGTCTCCATAAAGAAACTGAAGAATATGCTTATATTCCAAGTCGCGTATGAAAGAACCGTAAAATATTCAAAGTCTATGTAAAATAAACTTCCCACAATACGTCGTCAGAATCACCGTGAAAATTCACGGTGTCAGTACACAATAGGTTGCCATACGGGATGACTTAACGCTATTATAAACTTTCTTTCATCCGAGAACACCGGGCCTTTACCTGCAGTAATGATAGGGTGCTATATAATACTTCCAAACTTCTCAATAACACATTAACAGCTCAAAAAACGGCCAATTTCGGGCTCTACAGAGAAACGCCGGCGGATCTAGGGAAATGGGTTATCTTATTGTTTGCGCAATGTTTTATCATTTGTATTTTATTGTTTTACGACCAAACTACATAACCCTTCTGATAACGGCTATTTGGGCAATCGGTTCGTAAACATTTACTATCTGCCATATTTCTGTATAACGCTGTTTTATGGCACTTCAAGCTGCGCGCCGTGGTTTCACTTTTCACCCGCTCTAAGCTGTTTGCCAACTGTACCGGTATGTTATAGGAACGTTTATTTATTTAGCATTCCACATAATATATTAAAAAATTACATTGTAGATTTTGGTTTTGTACAAAAATAAGTTCCGGTCTGAAGGGCAATGTTACCAGCGAAATTACCGGGCATGATGAGATTCAACAACTCATATCTCAGAGTGACATGCGCAGTGCAAAGCCGCGCAGAATTTTGAATTTTAAAACACTGGGTGGCACCGTGTCTGATATGGGCAATCATGATGCTTACCATCAGGCACTTGATTTGCTCGTCTTGTCACTCTCTTTCATAAAAAAAAGGCGACGAAGACGGAACGGTGTGCCTTGCCCACTATAACGCATCAATAGTTCTCATAGAAATTGTTGACGGAGAGCTAACACGCAGTGCACGAAACGGTCTAGTGGGCAATGGGCAAGGTCTCAAACATTTCTATATAAATAATTTTTGCCGTTTACGGCCCCATAACGTTCCTTTGACGTACCGGCATTGTGTGCAAACAGCTTAAGAGTATCCTATTTGTTACTTCAAGCTCTAAGCTAACTCGATATTAAATACCAAAAAGTTCGTTTTGGCATCCAGTTGTGAAAGAGGTAACAAACACATTCACAAGCTTTCGCAATTATAATATTAGTGCCAAGTCGGATAGTGGAATATTATTATTTTATGATCCTTCTGTCCTTGGTGTTTCATCATCAATTTTCTGTATAGGTACAAAATTGTTCACGTGCGGATGTGAATTTCCAAGAAAAGCTTCGCGAAGCATCTCCGTGCCATTAACTTGATGTTTGATGTATATTTCTTTAAGAATAGTGTGTTAGTTTACGCGGTGCGGTGTTAATGGTGCGAGGCGAAGGTGTGGGTGCCTCGAATTGGCTCATTACCACCTTCCTGGGAGCTAAAAGCCAGCTTTGTTGCCGCGTTCTGCTTCGCCGATCGGATTTAATTTTATTATGAAATTGTTTGAAATGTTCTCTTGGATGACAGATGTAAAAAACTACATGAATCCTCAGTTCATGAGTTAAAGTAAATCATAATGTCTTGACGAATTTTAAGCACTATCGTCCTAAAGGTATATTGTTAACAGAATTATGCTTCTAAATAATTATCTAAAGAATGTTCAGTACAAAAGTACGGGTGCACAGTATCCTGGGATACATTTTAATGTGACAGAGGAATGGGACTTCTGTTTATATGTACTAACATAACATAACATAACATAACATAACATACAATCACGCCTTTTCCCGATTGGGTAAGCAGAGGTGTATCTATGATACCCACATTTTGTCAGTATGTTATTGGTCTTATGTAATAAGGGTGAGCCTATTCCAGATTCCAAGCTGTCAAAGAGATAATTTTCCTAATGGAAAAATCCAAGAACTCTGTGCCTGACCTGGAGATCGACCCCGGGACCTCAGGATCGGCAGTCGAGCTTTCGCCCACTACGCCACCGAGGCAGTTATTATGAAATACGATCTAAGGTGTTCATAACAGTTTCTTATGAGATAAGGCCACTTTTGGCCATCCACAATCATCCTGATTAAAGAGTAATACGACTTTAATTGCTAGATAAAAGGTGAATGACCGAGAATAATGTCGAAATGAAGATTCTTCTCGTGAATGAACCGTCCGACTAGCGCCGGAGAGATAATGATCGGTAGACCTCAGACTGGGACCCACCGACTTATAAGGGAGCCGAATATTCTCCTCTCGAGACATTGAGATTTTGATAAAGTCACGGCTATTTCGTCAACTGAGTCTGCTCCTCGTGTGGGCTGGTTTCTTTGGACATGTACTAATCCCTGTACAATTTTTTGGTGCTTAATGTATATAATAAGTCAGACTTTTACGCCTTATGGAATACCACAGTTCTTTTTGTTGTTTTATAGGATTCCACACTCCCGCTGCCGACCCGCCGACAAACTGACAAACCCAGCGGCTTTTTGTCAGGCATGTAGAGGTTCTTAATATAATTTGGTCGCCGACATCTATAGGTAGTGGACGTCAGGTCTGTTTGGGTACATTGTCGATGGCTTCGTGTTTTGGAAGAAACGATGAGCTTATCAAAACGTGACCACATTTTACCGTAACGCGGTAAACGAGACAGAAAGAAACTGCGAGAGGTCGTAAAACCTCGAAAAACTTGAGTAGATCCAATATAACATATACTTATACATGCGAAACGAGTATATAGTTGAGCTCCAGCGCATGACAAGGGTCCATTTCATACCTACCAACATAATTTATTGTCACTTGGCAAATGATTTCAGGAGAGAAGCAGATGTACAAAAGAGATTTATAAGGACACTGTGAATCGTCAAGGCGGTAGGGGTGTATTTTTCTTGATCAAGTTGATGATATCTTAATGTAAGGTCATGTCTCAACGTGGTCATGTCAAAAGAACCGACAACTGACGAGCATCAATGGAGAATGTAACGAATGTGGAAGAAACTACAATCAAGAATGAGAAAGAACATGAGAAAAAGGCGTGAGTGTTGCGAAAAATTTAAAAAGTGAACAGGACTATCTAGGTCTCGGCCTGACGTATCGATAACTGACAAAATAAGAACTCGAGCAACGAGGCTCGAGCTATCGTGTGTCTGGGGAAGAAGATTGCCGTGGCTCGATCCACGTCTCGCGGAGAGCCAATCTTTCATGCCCAAAGGCGCCTCAGTGTGAGCCGCGTGTTCAGGTGTAGACGTTTTATAGCGACGCCTATTGTTAGCTAGAAGCTAATGGATTTGGTCGAACTGCCTTGATACTCTAGTTTTGCCTTAATCCGCGGCACGCTCTGGAAGGTAGCCTCGGCGGGAAGCTGCTAAAGTGATTTTGACAGCTTTAATCGTACACTTATTATACCTACCTAGTCATCATTGAATGTTAATATTATTTTTGTCGTTATTCATAATGATTGCAGACTGTTTCGCCGATTGACAAGAATGCAATTCTGCTAATAGCAACATTCTCATTTTACAGCCGCAGATATATGTATATCAGATGTGTGTAAAGTGATGCCGCCGATAAGAGGCATTAAGGCATGCCCGATACACATCGCCACTTAAGGGGATACGATAACGGATATAAATAAAAATATAACGTACGAGTAGTTGCGTTGTGCGTTGTAAAGATACGATATCGGTGTATCAAGCCATCGTCAACACACACTTAATAGACCTGACCCACCTGTGTAAAACCATTTTTTTACATAAATTGTTATTCAAATGGTAAAAGTCATAAATGTTCATCACTATTTCGTAAAACATGATGATCAATAATTATAAATCAAATAATTATAAAAATGTAATGATTAATGTTGGCTTTTTCGATAGTTAATTTCCTCCGTTCACTTTTTTATACGCCGATAAGTATACTTTTTTTTTAATGATAGTAAGTACAAAACGAACAAATCAGGCGCCGAATGGTAAGCATCATGATTGCCCATATCAGACACAGTGCCACCCAGTGTTTTAAAATTCAAAATTCTGCGCGGCACTGCACTGCGCCTGAGTGCATGAGATATTAGTTGTTGAATCTCATCATGCCCAGTGATTTCGCTGGTAACATTGTCCTTTATACCGGAACACAGTAATGTTTGCACATTACTGTTTGGCGGATGAATAACTGGCAAAGGTGTGGTACTTCCCCAGGCGGCCCCCTGCAAAAGAGGCCTACCACTACAAAAACCAATTTTCAGAACCAATCAATATTCAATATGAATTCAGTAATTTACAAACTTCAGCGTTTTTAATAGGTACAAGTGAGATTAAACCATATAATTTTATGCGAGAACTAACGCCCATAATATAGCTTGATGCCACAGCTGTCTGTCAGAAAAATAAGTAGAGTTTGAAAGCGACATTCTATAAGTCTGAATAGTCATAGACTGTAAGTGACCGACATGACGCCCCCCGTTTCAACTATGGAACTGTCGGTTTTGTTTGTTAATGGCATTAATCCCAAGTAATTTGCAATATCGGTGGCCTACTATTTATAGGTCCTATAGGGTTGTAATGGTGGATTAACTTTATCTTTATCCGCGTTTAGTACATCAGTTTTTTTTATAAAAACGTGGCTCTCACGTGAAGCAAGTGAGAGCCATGAGAAAAAATGCTTGAAATATTATAACGGTGGGGCAGATTCCTCTTCTCTTAAATCTGTCTTATAGATCACAGACGCTGGTAATCGTCTGAGAGCATATCCTCGCTACGAGAAATTTGACACAATCCTACGAAAGGTTTACCAAATCGATGTTTTGTATTCCCCTGTTTCTTCAACAATATAGTAAACCTATTTGATATATTTATATCCTGATATTTTATAGTGAAATTAACTATGTTCCTGTCATCTTAGTTGTTCTTATAAACTCTCGGTATTTTCATAGTGAACTCTAATCCTGGTTTAACTTGCGTGATGAGATTCATTAAAAGATGAAGAGTTTATAATCTTAAATAAAATAATAGGGACATATTTTACTTCATCTGCTAAATATCAGGATATAGGTACATATGTGTAAATAGGTTTACTAAATTCGAAGGAAACAGGGGAATAAAAAACACCAATTTTATATTTTTTCTATAGGCTTATGTCAAACTGCTAACGGGGACTTCTTAGCACTTTGTCTTTGTCTTTTCCTGTTAACTGTCTTACTACTGTATGATCGAAGAATGTAAATCTATTTTTCTCCAACGTAAAATAATGGGTATAAGATAGAAATATGATTAGTAACTTAAATAAGTAACTAACTATAATATATCTTATGCGTTATATATTATGTTATTTATATTTTAGGTATAAGTATTTTATGTATGAGTATACATAAATATGTATATTATAGTATAATAAATAATAAGATCTTGTTTTAAGAGAAATAAAATGTGTACCCTTTCCCATCCCCTACTCATCCTATCTTTCCCCTATCCGTCCAGACTGGTTGCCTGGAAGAGATCGCTTAAGGTGACGCAGTCTTAAATAATGAATCTGAAATCATGCGCTGAGCCCCGCAACCCGCTTACACCCCTGTAATATTACGTAACTTGCGATTGACCGGCTCGATCACAGAATACTATTACTCGACTCGAGCCGTCATCACAGCGCGACTTATTACGCACTGGAACATAGACGCCGTAGAGTCTCCGTTCCTTATTTTTTTTGGACTATCTTTTTTCATTAAAAATATCTACACTATTATTATATTAGTTATATATAATATTATATTACTATACACTAATATTATATAGAGGTTAAAGTTTGATGTTTGTTTGTTTGTAAAATGTAATCTCTGAAACTGAATAATGAAAGGCCCGATAATGAAAATTATTTCACTAATAGGAAATTCAATTAATTAGATATATAACGGTCTATAGTATTCATGGTGCAGAACTACTGCTATAGGTAGAAATATGATCTTCTTGCTTTTAGCAAATCCGTTCAGCCATTTATTATTGTTGAGTCATACAACGTGTTAAAAAATGGTTTAGTAATACATAAAGGGGTGTCTTACTACACCCGTCAACCTAAAAGCAAAAGAAAGAATTTTGAAATACGCCCAAAAAAATTCGACTTCCCATATAAAATGGATCAGCTGATCGGCAGATTTGTATGGGAAGTCGATATTTTTTGTGCGAATTTAAAAATTCTTTCCTTTGAAAGGTGTTCAGTTTGATAGGAAGATGCACCTTTAGTATTAATACAATTTTTTTAACACGACGTATATACGTAGGTATATACAAGTATTGTTACCAACATAACAACACAACATAACTACATACAGCTAATATTAGTAGGATATGATGTTATGAAGGATATAGGTATAGGCATGTATGTAGGTACTACTACTGAAGTTACAGTTAGACAAAACTGAAATCGTCGGTAAATATTGGGTACAATACATATGAAATTGGTGTTTTGTACGGGAGGAATATAAAGAATTTTTTTTTTTGTAAAATATATTTAATTAATCAAAGTATGCACCGTTGTTATCTATGCACTTTTGCCATCTCATAGGTAGTTCTCTTTACTAAAAAAACTATGGGGGTGAGAATCAATAAACTCTTTGAAGGCGGTTTGGACTGCCGCATCGGAGTTGATTTTTTTCCTTGTAAGAAGTTGTCCAAATTCCGAAAAAACTGGTAATCTGTTGGAGTAACATTTCAATTGTAGCTCATCTAACTTAGTGGTTGTTAGTTGTGCAGTGTGTGGTCTTGCGTTGTCGTGAAGCAGCAGTTAGCTAGCAGCTAGTTCTTCCTTCATGGTTTGCAGTTGCTGACAATAGATATCTGCCGTAATCGTTTGGCCAGATTTTAGAAAGCTGTAGTGAACGACACCGGCGCTAGTTCACCAATCACTCAAAATCCCTTCATTATTGTGTACTTTAATTCTTCATTTTCCACTTTGGTCTCAGCTTCAGATGTAACTTCAACTATGTATGGAAGCGCATTCTTTTCTTGACATTGTTTTTCTGACTGAAAAACAAAAAACCTATATAAATCTCACACAAATGTAGCAAATATTACTTTCATTAAAAGTAGCTTATATAAGCTACTTTTGCATATGCATATGCATATCTTGAACGGCTATGTCTATTCCAAATGTCATCAAATTCCCACTAGCTGTTTCAATTCTAAGTTTCAAGTCTAACTTATATTCTTGCGCGGAATCCAAAAACTTCTATTTCTTTTTTATTTCTATTCTTCTAAAATAAAAGTAGGCTAACTCTTTAGTATATCAGATATCTGCCTGTGAAAGTCCCGTCAAAATTGGTTCCGCCGTTTTAGAGATCAGGCGTAACAAACAGACAAAACAAAAATTGTTTTTTTTGTTATAAGTATCGTATATACTTTCATATGCTTTCAATAAAAAAACTGTTATTTTAAGATTACAAACAGACACTACAATTTAATTTATTGGTATTTGTACAGATAATAAAATGTTCGAATAAGGTCCCAATCGAGTTATCGAGTAAAGAATAAAACAAAGTTCTTACCATTTGCTCAGGTGCGTATTCTTATATGTTTGAGAGCGTGTCATCATCGTTACATTCATTCTCAGTCTGAAACATATACACAACAATAAGTGTATGATTATCGAACCTTCAGGTCATGTAAAAATATATAAAGATAATACATACGATAGCTGTAGGAGTATGTTCAAAATTACGTGTATGCGCATTATTATCCTATTAGTTAACCTTTATTGTTCTGTAATTCAACATAAACATACATATACATACATACATTCACGCCTTTTTCCCGAAGGGGTAGGCAGAGGTGTACCCAGGACTCAGTCCCATAGTAGATACACCCACATTTCGCCAGTATGTTATTGGTCCCATGTAATAGGGGGCGAGCCTATTGCCATATACCGGGCACAGTTCCAGACTCCAGGCAGCTATTGAGATAATTCCTAATGGAAAAATCCAATATTTAACACTATGCCTGACCTGGGGATCGAACCCGGGACCTCTTGATTGGCAGTCGAGCATGCGCCCACTACGCCACCGAGGCAGTTCAACATAAACACTGATAAGTTATAATAAAATCTTACGTGGGTGACACGTTTTGTAATTCTGCATAACTGATATGGGCAATCATGATGCTTACCATCAGGCACCTGATTTGCTCGTCTTGTCACTCAATATCATAAATAAAATAAAAAAAAACTCAGAGGCATTTCTTGTATTCTACAAAATAAAATAAGGAATACGTATGTATGCATAGTATAGGATTCCATACTTAGATACCAAGAACATACAGCGCCATCTATTAGTTCCTTGCGAAAAAAAAGTAGGGAAATATGTAATAAAATGGCCATAACTTCTCATTGTGTTAACTTAGAAGTATGATTTTTTTATAGCCACAATATTTTATAGTAATAGTAGTATTGTATAATAATTTAATACGTATCGCAGATCTGAGTAGTTGATATCAATTCCAACTTGACATATCCACGCGTTCCCATTAAAAAATGTCTTGACAGACAGACGGACAGACGGACAACAAAGTGATTCTGTAAGGGTTCCTTTTTTCCTTTTGAGGTACGGAACCCTAACAATATAGTTTACTCGTATTTATTACATCATTAATACCTATTATAAGCGATCCTTTAATTTAGTGGATGTGTAAAATGATTAGGTACACATAATCACATGATTATACATACCCTTCTAGAGACTCAACTGACATTGTTTTATTTTCAGCTAAATCCAGAGACGACTCCATTGCTTTTCTCTGTTCTGACGATTGCTTCCTACAATATAAATGGTTATTTTATTTTTTCATTTTATATTGTGGAGACATAAGAATATACATACTTACCCATAGATTATAAATAATATAAACCTAGACCAGATAATCATACTAAAAACCCGAAAATACTGCAATGTTTGGTCCACGCTACTGATTTACCATTTTAGTTATTTATGATGAATAAAATAAATAAACCAAACCAGTAAAAAATGTCAGGAAAATAACTAGCTATCCACCTATCCCAAGGAAAACAGTCATACGGAAGTATCCATACATTTAGTACATAGGTATATTATGTATATGTAGTAGGCAGTTAACAAATGTTCTAATTATTTGACGTTTACTTACCTTTTATTTACCATTTTTTTACACTTTTCAATTAAATAAGCTTTCCTCTTTCTTTTAGGAACTCTAACAGATTTTTTCCTCATTTTTAATAATAAGATATTACTCGGTAAAATATTTTGATCACTACTTTGATACTATGGTTATCGAAAGCGCGCGGGAGCTCGACTGGCACAGACCCGTCGCTGACAATGGTCAGTAGCGGACTGAGGGGGGACAGATTGCATACTAAAACACGCGCGAGCTTGCGTGCACTGAAAGATCGTATGCGCCAAAACAGTATTTCTCGAATAATATTAAAACTATTGCTAATTTTATAAAATCAAATTAACATATTGAAGTATTTGTATAGATGAATCTACACAAACAATTTAGAGGCATAAATCAGTCTCATTTCCCTGTAGAATGAAAATCTCTGTTTTTATAGACCAGTCTTTGATATTTTTTTCTCTGCTGTAAAAGTTAACCAATCATGTAAACCAATTACCAAAATGATGTCAATATCATGATAAATGAAATACATAAACATTAGTTTCAAATGTTTTGTTGTTGCTGAGAAATATTGAGATCCCTACCGCCAATATTTTCAATTCGTCGTCTTAAGTTTAGTTCTCTGTTCATATTTCACGTGGGAAAGTAGGTATGTTTAGTTGACGTTTCATTAAACTTTGAAGTGTCAGTCTACTAGATGTCTGGTATTTTAATTAACTTCGACTCGACTCTAGCAGTTCCAATTTGAGATCTCTACTTATTGTAGAGACTTAGTTAAGAGTGATAAAATATTTTCAACTAATCCAACGGGTCAATGATGTTTGTACCTACGTTAGGTACAAACATTCTACTAATAATATAAATGCGAATGTTTAATGTTTGTTACTCTTTCACGCCAAAACTACGACGAAACGAATCGATTGGCCTGAAATTCAGTATGTTGATAGTTTTGACCCTGGAATAACACATAGGGTAATTTTTATCCCAATATTCCCACGGGAACTAATGCTCTATAAATATATCTTAGCGTTTGCGATAAGACCGCCATTTATATTAGAACGCAGAATAAAACCAGACGTGAAGCTGCTATCGCTTGATTATATTTGGATTTATCCGTATGTCACATAATTTTCGCTAATGTCACATTCGCAATATGCCAAAGTTTACAAATTCGGTCTCGATTTTGAAAAGTCGGGTGTAAAGTCATTTGCCTCCCAAACTGATTGGCAAGAACTATATAACAACAAACGTCGCGACGGACGTGAGCGATAAGTGATAAGGGGCCGACAAATAGCCGCGTTATCATAACTGCATCTAACGAGCCGACTCGCCGCCTCATAACAATACCGGTTACACTCGAAATAAAGAATCTACCTTAGAAACTTTGGAAAACATAAAACACTATATTCTATTCGCTTTAGGACGCTGCCTATGACAATACCTACGTGACTTATTACAAAAAATTACAATCACCTACTTATTGGTTAATTATAGAATAGAATAGAATACTCTTTATTTTCACCAAAATAACATAATACATACATATTATACTAAAATAATATAAAACTAATTATTGGTTGACAATGGGCGGCCTTATCGCTTTAAGACGACGAATTGAAAATATTGGCGGTAGGGATCTCAATATTTCTCAGCAACAACAAAACATTTGAAACTAATGTTTATGTATTTCATTTATCATGATATTGACATCATTTTGGTAATTGGTTTACATGATTGGTTAACTTTTACAGCAGAGAAAAAAATATCAAAGACTGGTCTATAAAAACAGAGATTTTCATTCTACAGGGAAATGAGACTGATTTATGCCTCTAAATTGTTTGTGTAGATTCATCTATACAAATACTTCAATATGTTAATTTGATTTTATAAAATTAGCAATAGTTTTAATATTATTCGAGAAATACTGTTTTGGCGCATACGATCTTTCAGTGCACGCAAGCTCGCGCGTGTTTTAGTATGCAATCTGTCCCCCCTCAGTCCGCTACTGACCATTGTCAGCGACGGGTCTGTGCCAGTCGAGCTCCCGCGCGCTTTCGATAACCATAGTATCAAAGTAGTGATCAAAATATTTTACCGAGTAATATCTTATTATTAAAAATGAGGAAAAAATCTGTTAGAGTTCCTAAAAGAAAGAGGAAAGCTTATTTAATTGAAAAGTGTAAAAAAATGGTAAATAAAAGGTAAGTAAACGTCAAATAATTAGAACATTTGTTAACTGCCTACTACATATACATAATATACCTATGTACTAAATGTATGGATACTTCCGTATGACTGTTTTCCTTGGGATAGGTGGATAGCTAGTTATTTTCCTGACATTTTTTACTGGTTTGGTTTATTTATTTTATTCATCATAAATAACTAAAATGGTAAATCAGTAGCGTGGACCAAACATTGCAGTATTTTCGGGTTTTTAGTATGATTATCTGGTCTAGGTTTATATTATTTATAATCTATGGGTAAGTATGTATATTCTTATGTCTCCACAATATAAAATGAAAAAATAAAATAACCATTTATATTGTAGGAAGCAATCGTCAGAACAGAGAAAAGCAATGGAGTCGTCTCTGGATTTAGCTGAAAATAAAACAATGTCAGTTGAGTCTCTAGAAGGGTATGTATAATCATGTGATTATGTGTACCTAATCATTTTACACATCCACTAAATTAAAGGATCGCTTATAATAGGTATTAATGATGTAATAAATACGAGTAAACTATATTGTTAGGGTTCCGTACCTCAAAAGGAAAAAAGGAACCCTTACAGAATCACTTTGTTGTCCGTCTGTCCGTCTGTCTGTCAAGACATTTTTTAATGGGAACGCGTGGATATGTCAAGTTGGAATTGATATCAACTACTCAGATCTGCGATACGTATTAAATTATTATACAATACTACTATTACTATAAAATATTGTGGCTATAAAAAAATCATACTTCTAAGTTAACACAATGAGAAGTTATGGCCATTTTATTACATATTTCCCTACTTTTTTTTCGCAAGGAACTAATAGATGGCGCTGTATGTTCTTGGTATCTAAGTATGGAATCCTATACTATGCATACATACGTATTCCTTATTTTATTTTGTAGAATACAAGAAATGCCTCTGAGTTTTTTTTTATTTTATTTATGATATTGAGTGACAAGACGAGCAAATCAGGTGCCTGATGGTAAGCATCATGATTGCCCATATCAGTTATGCAGAATTACAAAACGTGTCACCCACGTAAGATTTTATTATAACTTATCAGTGTTTATGTTGAACTGCCTCGGTGGCGTAGTGGGCGCATGCTCGACTGCCAATCAAGAGGTCCCGGGTTCGATCCCCAGGTCAGGCATAGTGTTAAATATTGGATTTTTCCATTAGGAATTATCTCAATAGCTGCCTGGAGTCTGGAACTGTGCCCGGTATATGGCAATAGGCTCGCCCCCTATTACATGGGACCAATAACATACTGGCGAAATGTGGGTGTATCTACTATGGGACTGAGTCCTGGGTACACCTCTGCCTACCCCTTCGGGAAAAAGGCGTGAATGTATGTATGTATATGTATGTTTATGTTGAATTACAGAACAATAAAGGTTAACTAATAGGATAATAATGCGCATACACGTAATTTTGAACATACTCCTACAGCTATCGTATGTATTATCTTTATATATTTTTACATGACCTGAAGGTTCGATAATCATACACTTATTGTTGTGTATATGTTTCAGACTGAGAATGAATGTAACGATGATGACACGCTCTCAAACATATAAGAATACGCACCTGAGCAAATGGTAAGAACTTTGTTTTATTCTTTACTCGATAACTCGATTGGGACCTTATTCGAACATTTTATTATCTGTACAAATACCAATAAATTAAATTGTAGTGTCTGTTTGTAATCTTAAAATAACAGTTTTTTTATTGAAAGCATATGAAAGTATATACGATACTTATAACAAAAAAAACAATTTTTGTTTTGTCTGTTTGTTACGCCTGATCTCTAAAACGGCGGAACCAATTTTGACGGGACTTTCACAGGCAGATATCTGATATACTAAAGAGTTAGCCTACTTTTATTTTAGAAGAATAGAAATAAAAAAGAAATAGAAGTTTTTGGATTCCGCGCAAGAATATAAGTTAGACTTGAAACTTAGAATTGAAACAGCTAGTGGGAATTTGATGACATTTGGAATAGACATAGCCGTTCAAGATATGCATATGCATATGCAAAAGTAGCTTATATAAGCTACTTTTAATGAAAGTAATATTTGCTACATTTGTGTGAGATTTATATAGGTTTTTTGTTTTTCAGTCAGAAAAACAATGTCAAGAAAAGAATGCGCTTCCATACATAGTTGAAGTTACATCTGAAGCTGAGACCAAAGTGGAAAATGAAGAATTAAAGTACACAATAATGAAGGGATTTTGAGTGATTGGTGAACTAGCGCCGGTGTCGTTCACTACAGCTTTCTAAAATCTGGCCAAACGATTACGGCAGATATCTATTGTCAGCAACTGCAAACCATGAAGGAAGAACTAGCTGCTAGCTAACTGCTGCTTCACGACAACGCAAGACCACACACTGCACAACTAACAACCACTAAGTTAGATGAGCTACAATTGAAATGTTACTCCAACAGATTACCAGTTTTTTCGGAATTTGGACAACTTCTTACAAGGAAAAAAATCAACTCCGATGCGGCAGTCCAAACCGCCTTCAAAGAGTTTATTGATTCTCACCCCCATAGTTTTTTTAGTAAAGAGAACTACCTATGAGATGGCAAAAGTGCATAGATAACAACGGTGCATACTTTGATTAATTAAATATATTTTACAAAAAAAAAAATTCTTTATATTCCTCCCGTACAAAACACCAATTTCATATGTATTGTACCCAATATTTACCGACGATTTCAGTTTTGTCTAACTGTAACTTCAGTAGTAGTACCTACATACATGCCTATACCTATATCCTTCATAACATCATATCCTACTAATATTAGCTGTATGTAGTTATGTTGTGTTGTTATGTTGGTAACAATACTTGTATATACCTACGTATATACGTCGTGTTAAAAAAATTGTATTAATACTAAAGGTGCATCTTCCTATCAAACTGAACACCTTTCAAAGGAAAGAATTTTTAAATTCGCACAAAAAATATCGACTTCCCATACAAATCTGCCGATCAGCTGATCCATTTTATATGGGAAGTCGAATTTTTTTGGGCGTATTTCAAAATTCTTTCTTTTGCTTTTAGGTTGACGGGTGTAGTAAGACACCCCTTTATGTATTACTAAACCATTTTTTAACACGTTGTATGACTCAACAATAATAAATGGCTGAACGGATTTGCTAAAAGCAAGAAGATCATATTTCTACCTATAGCAGTAGTTCTGCACCATGAATACTATAGACCGTTATATATCTAATTAATTGAATTTCCTATTAGTGAAATAATTTTCATTATCGGGCCTTTCATTATTCAGTTTCAGAGATTACATTTTACAAACAAACAAACATCAAACTTTAACCTCTATATAATATTAGTGTATAGTAATATAATATTATATATAACTAATATAATAATAGTGTAGATATTTTTAATGAAAAAAGATAGTCCAAAAAAAATAAGGAACGGAGACTCTACGGCGTCTATGTTCCAGTGCGTAATAAGTCGCGCTGTGATGACGGCTCGAGTCGAGTAATAGTATTCTGTGATCGAGCCGGTCAATCGCAAGTTACGTAATATTACAGGGGTGTAAGCGGGTTGCGGGGCTCAGCGCATGATTTCAGATTCATTATTTAAGACTGCGTCACCTTAACAATATGTAGAGATCAAGTTGACTTCATTAGTAACAGTAGAGATCATTTTGTTAGCATAATAAATGAATGGATGTAGAGCATCTTCCCCCTTCAAAGTTTCCATTACAAATCCCGTATCGGATTTACAAACCATAAAATCTTTTCAACCAACTCCCCCTATTAGTTAGTTAGTTAGGGGTGACTCATAGAGCTACTAGAAAATTAAAAATTTATCGATTTCAAAGTTGTTGGGGTAACTATGTTTGGTTCATTTTGATCCAATAGCCTAAGTTGGAGTCAACAATAAAACTCTCATGATTTTTTTCAATTTATAAAATTTTAGAATGACTTTTTGGCAGTATTATCATAATTGTATTTTCTTCGTTCATCCTAACTATTATAAAGGCGAAAGTTTGTAAGTATGGATGTATGTATGGATGTTTGTTACTCTTTCACGCCAAAACTACTGAACCGATTGGGCTGAAATTTGGTACGTAAGTAGCTTAGACCCTGGAATAACACATAGGGTACTTTTTATCCCGATATTCCCACGGGAACGAAGACTACGCGGGTGAAACCGCGGGTCACAGCTAGTATAACATAAACTCTATATGATTTATTCATTAGATCTATGAATAATTAGAAAACAACAAAATCCTTACCGCTTCCTCAGCTTCTTTCTGATCCTTGTGTCCCAAGAGGTTAGGCATGGCAGTCCAGTTGTACCCCAGGTCTTGGCACATCGTCAGACGGATCCTCTCGCACTTGCCACCTTCCTGCACCTCTTCCTCAGCTGCCGCCATCACCAAACCCACCAGCAACAAAATAATCCGAGACATCATTCACAAAGTTTCATTCAGCACTTATAATTCATAGTTGGAATTTGTTTGTAAACACTAAACGTGCACTAAACTATCGTCATTGTCGACACGTGTGTTCTCGAAAGCGGTTGGCGATGGACTGAACATTTCGAGCGCGGCGCGGCTCGGTTACAAAGGCAAAGGAACGAAACCGGTCGACCGCGCCGCGCCGGCCGGTGCGCTCTCAAACATGCATATGTCCGGATAAAAGGTCCAACTCTCAACGCATGAGGGCATTAAGAAGAAATAAAAAAGGGCCTAATTCGTGTACGGCTCACTGCAATCAGGGAGTAATTTAATCCGTCCCTTTCTATAGTTCCATCCACCGCTGGCTATGTCTGAGAGGGACAATGAAGCATCAAATTAAGTGTATCTGCTCGGGCTTGGGTTTTATTTTCAGAAATTGCCGCAATAAATGTGTTGGGTAATTGAGAGGTTCGGGAATTTTATTATAGAGTGCTATTACAGTGAGTACCTACGTCTGTGAAGAGTCGAACAGATATGAAGACGCTGACTTTATTTTCTGAAGCAACGAATTCTCAAAACGTAGTCAATGAAACTTCATTGATACAATCTCAGATATTACAATATTATTACATGTACTTATTTATAATTACATTATGTCATAATGTAATTAAATTCTCACTAAATTAATTTGTTAGTAAATTAGTGCGTGCTCAAATGTTATTACTTGTAAACGAGCTTTGGGTATTTCAAGAAATCTTTCAGTTTTCCAATGGACATAAAACATGTATAAGATTAAAGGTACAAGTTAACTTAGCAAGTCAACAAAGAAATGCTTTTAAGGTGAGGCACAACTTTCAATTATCTTCCTGTGGAGTTACCGGCTTTAGAATAGTACCTCACTCTCTCTACCCGTGGTTGCCGTCAGAGCCGGCTAAGGGTTATGAGATATCCAGAGGACAGGCAGCAGCGTCCTCTGCGTAAACCATCAAACTGCGCTCGCCAACCCGCCAGCCATGCGTGGCGAGTATTATTGCGAGTATATAACAACCCCCCCTATGGGAGAAGCCTATGTTCAGCAGTGGACTTCCAACGGCTGGATGATGATGATAATGAATATTTCTATCAATATTCATCATTATCATGCAGCCGGAAGACCTGCAGACCTATGTAGGTCTCCCATTTTGCTGTAATCACCACGCTTGTGGCAGGCGGCTTGGTGATCGCAGTATTTGGATCACTTGGAAATGTGGTTAAATTGTCCAAGTTGAGAACGAAGAGCGCTGCTGCCCACTCTCCGAATATGTCCCTCTGCCGAGTCTCACGGCTTCCAGATAAGAAAGGGGTGGCCCTATTATATAGCCGAGAACCGCACTGCCTACCTATTATAAACATTATTTTCAGGATAGATCAGGATAATAATACTGGGGCCATATATTAAATTAAATAATCATTCCCTTCAATGTCCACTTCGCATTGCAAAACAGTGAATAAAGAACTCCGCAGATCGAGCAACTTTAGTTGAAGAATTGCAGAAAATATCAACTTTT
This sequence comes from Hemistola chrysoprasaria, assembly GCA_947063395.1. NCBI lineage: Eukaryota > Metazoa > Arthropoda > Insecta > Lepidoptera > Geometridae > Hemistola > Hemistola chrysoprasaria. The sequence goes on from OX346724.1 coordinate 1,776,173, forward strand.
TGAAAGGTTTTGTTAATAGTTGCAATTCTAAATAAAATTTTCAAATCTACTTAATCTACAGCAGAAAAGGAAATCGCTCGACGAGTTGTAACATCAGAAACTAGAACAAATTCGATAGTTGTTAGTTCAGATTTAAAACTTCAGTTGTCGATTGCAGAAACTGGAAACTGTGGTTGATCGTTGAAGTCTCAACTAAAGTTGTTTTGTTATGTTGCTAGTTGCGAGTTGCCTGTTGCCGCACCACGGTACACTGAGTTGCTCTGTTTGTGGAGCGCCTTCGAAACGAGTGTCATGCAGAAACAGGCTAAAATATATGCTACAAACTAATTCTAATACTACGAATCTTGCGCTACTATGTAACTATGTATTTGATATTTCTATAGCTCTATGTGCTTATCTAGAGTCTATATTCAAAGTTTATTTGCGGGGTTATGGTATCATTAATGACAGACAAAAGGAAAAATTATTATCAGGTCCTGATTGCACTGGGGGCCAGGGGCGTGAAAGACCGGGCTATACTTAGAACAGTTCTCTGTCCCCGTGGTTGCCGTAAGAACTGGCTAAGGCTTATCAGATCCTATGTGGAAAAGCCATCAAACTGCGCTCACCAACCCGCCTGTGAAGCGTGGCGAGTATAGGTCTATATATACCTAATCCTCCCACGTATATTATAGTTTTCACGCACCACGACACATTTATATCGTCATTTGCAACGGCGCGGCGCAGAGATATGAAAGAGATACGGTCGTTTCCCGTTCGTGCTTTTATCTTCCCATACCAAGTAGAATACACAATTAGGTCCCTTCATTACATCACTCAAATAACACCTTTGATACATCAAACATCTTCAACCTAAACACAACTTAATGCTTTACGCAATAAGATTGAAAATAGCATGTAATGGAAATAAATTTCAAAGGCAGCAAGACCAGTGTAAGTTGATATTTATAGTAAGCTATTCCGTTTGATATTGAAAGATGTGCGTGGTTCAAGTAACAGCGGTTGTGTGGTATGAATAGATGCATTGTGTGAGCGGGATGGAGCGAGGCGCTGTCAAAGACGCCGCCTGCGCGTACGCCGACCGACGCCGGACGCCAAGGGAATGCCTAATTAAGGACGCATGCATGGACCGCGGGGTGTCGACGTGTGGTCACATGAGAAGCGGTAAGCGGGTTGATATTTTAATTGTTCAATATCATTATTTGGTCAGGGAAGACAAATCATAATTAATAATTAAGGCTTGAAGGTATAAAAAAGCTGTAAAACGAGTAGAAGGTATGATAATTTGGTATAGCAGTGAATCAGTGACTAAGCAATGAAAGAATTTTGACTTTTGACCAATGTCCAATGACAGTGAATGTAGACAGGTGACGTTCTATATTGCAATTGAAAAACTTGGGCTTTAATTTTTTAGCTGATAATATTTTATGTGTCAATACATGACGGTATTTATTTTTATTTTATATATTTTTATTGACTAATTTTTTAGCTGATAATATTTTATGTCTCAATACATAGCGGTATTTATTCTTTTTTTATATATTTTTATTGACTAATTTTTTAGCTGATAATATTTTATGTCTCAATACATAACGGTATTTATTCTTTTTTTATATATTTTTACTGACTAATTTTTTAGCTGATAATATTTTATGTCTCAATACATAACGGTATTTATTCTTTTTTTATATATTTTTATTGACATATCACATACACAATATTATTATTGACATAATAATATTGTGTATGATCCTTGTTGGTCGAAATAAACGATTAATAATAATAATAATAATATCATCAAAATGACTTTAAATATAAAAAGCAACATACCTATGCAAAGTCTTAAACAGTCGAGATTCTACATGAATATAAATAAAATGTGTACGGTAGCTCAATTGGTGGAGCCACGCCACTCGGATTAGTGCGGTGGGTGCTGCAGGTTCGAGTCCCGCTCGTAAGTGAAATTTTGGTTTCCATATTCATACTCTATGGGTATGTAAGAACTTTTGAATGGTTAAAATAATGGTACCTTTAAATCAAGTTCATTCAGCATTTTTGTGATTCCCGCTATCAAACTCAAACTCAAACTCAAACAGATTTATTCCAATAGGTCATAATCTGACACTTTTGCACGTCAATAAAGATAAACAGTACTGAGTCTACCGTGCGTTCGGAAAGATACCTCTACAAGAAGAACGCACAAGAAACTTGTAGGGCTTAATTTTTTTAACAGATAGTTTTACAATATTTGGTTTGGTTACATTCGTTTTCTTTGAAGGTGCCGCGAGGCGGCTATGCAGAAGTTTCCAGGCATACTTGTCCTCTATGTACTGGTTGACTTTATAATAAGCCTTCTTTAGTAAAGTAGATTTTATATAGGTTTTGAATTTACCCTATGAGAGCCCAGTTATCTCTTTTGGGATTTTATTATAGATACGTACACAATTTCCTAAGAATGTCTTTTTATTTGTTTTAGATAATCTAAAGCTAGGTGCAGCTATTTTGTCTTTATTCCTAGTATTTAAATTATGAAGGTCACTATTTAATTTGAATTTATGTAAATTTTTACGCACATACATGATGTTCTCATAAATGTATAAGGATGGTAGGGTCAGTATGTTTATATCTTTAAATAATTCCCTCAGGGATTCGCGTGGACGCATCTCATAGATGGCACGAATCGCACGTTTTTGTAGTATAAAGATAGTTTCTATATCTGCGGCTGACCCCCACAACAGAATCCCATAAGACATCAAGCTATGGAAATATTATTGCTTTGCGCTGTAACTCGCACCGCACCCTACATTGCAGTACGGAATCGTAATTAAAATGTCAGATATGGCGCAGTGAATGTGCTAGCGAGTAACGTCGGGTCGGCGAGTCGGCGAGTGACTGCCAATCGCCAATCGCCGACAAATGCAAATTATGAGTTGCACGATAAATTTATAACAAAAAAAACGATTTGTGACAAATTTACAGTAACTTTTTTAACTGTGTCGAATTCACTGATATATTTTTATGCATGTGACAAAACTTTCAATGTATGGATTTTCAAAAACGTGGCGAATTAACTTTTTTCGATCGACAATAACATCGATCGACAATAACCCCCTTAAACTCATGACAGTTAAAAGTTCACTTTATAAACTTCCAAGCTGTAGTTGTAGTATCATCATCTAAGGCGCTACAGCCCGGGGTGGGCCTTGGCCTGGTCAAGAACATTTCTCCAGCTCGATCTGTTCTGTGCCTGCTGCTTCCAGCTCCTGACACCGATCGTCCTCAGGTCCTCCTCGGCGCCATCCATCCACCTCAACTTGGGTCGGCCACGAGTTGTAGTATACTTAGATTATTAAACTGGACATGAATGTCATATAATAGGTATATCCCGTGCATAAAGCTTGCCGACAATGACGCCGACAGAGAAGACCGAAGGCAAATATCGATTGTATGGTGATTTATTACTATTCACTAGCAAATTGCTTCTTTCGCGATGTCAGTACTTAGGTAAGTAGCTTAGTGATTAGAGTAGCTTTCGGTTAATTTCTTCAGCTTAAACCAAAAGCAAGTCAATGTCATTGGCTTACTCCCATACATCCAAAATTTTGTTTCCGTTATATTCAAAGCTTTAATTAGGTATACATTTAATAATTCACAGGATATTCAAAATAACAAAAGGACAGTCAATAGTCAGTTTCGGTCCAATGGGCTGAATTTGTAATGGAACGAAACGACGAAGATGTCTTTGTCGCGTTTGATTTTGACTTTTAATACTTTTATTATTATAAACGGTTCATGGTTCATGCAAAACATAAACACGTAGAAAACTAATTCCTGAAGGAAAAAAGCTTAAAATACAGAGTCGACAACTAGAAGAGACAAAGAAATACTATTCTCGGGGATTATTTCGTTTCATCACCATATATTATAAAATCCTAAATGACTCACTGACTGACATGCAACGTAGAGCCCAAACCACTGAACCTAGAGACTTGATACTTGGAATGTAAGTTGTTTTCATTATCTGCACGGGTGCAAAGAAAGGATTATTAAAAATTCACATTCTAAGGGGTCCAAAAAGATCATCTAAGTTTTGGTATACAACCCATATTTCATAATTGCGAGCGGGCAAAGCCTCTGTTCTTATAATCTTACAGGTCCTGGGGCAAGCTTCTAGTTCCTTCATTCTTTAAATATACAACGTGTTAAAAAAAGGAGAAGTAAAACATAACGGGGTGCACCTACCCGTCAAACTGAACAACTTTCAAAAGAGAAATATGTGAAATTCCCAAAAAAAATTTTACTTTCCATAAATCGAACAGCTGATCCATTTTATATGGGACGAATGTTGTTTAGGTTGACGGGTCCAGTACCTACTTCACCTTGTTCGCTACTCCCAATACTACTCATTCTTTCTGCCAATTAGATACAGCACACATTCACATAAACACGCAAACAGGGTACTTAGTCTGAAAGGGCCTAATTGACACATAGTTCACACTACAATTTGAAAGTTGCCACACTTTCGAAGCTGTTACTTTTCAACTACTAATATCTCAGGGTGACAGGCGCAGTGCAGTGCAGTGCCGCGCAGAATTTTGAATTTTAAAACACTGGGTGGCACTGTGTCCGATATGGGCAATCATGATGCTTATCGTGAGACACCTGATTTGCTCGTCTTGTCACTCACTATCATAAAAAAGGTAGTGAGGTATCTGGTCAAAGCGCGCGCAGAGATTTTTCAAATAACATAATATAATCTAAGCTTTAGTCTTTCGTCTCTCATATCTCAAAACTCAACCAATATAAAAAAAAAAACAAGAATGTTTAGGCACATTAAATCTACGGCGGTTCTCATTGGCCTCATTCCCTCTAATTCCCCAGCTATCTACCACCATTAGTGGTCCATCATTCGTCCAAAAAGCGCATTTGCGTGGAGACTCGCAGCGCGGTCCGTGGTACAATTACCGCGGCCAACGTCGCAGACACAATTAAATAAATTTGCTATCCCAGAGCAAAAACAGGACGAGGGTGGGGTGACCATGAAATAATTATTATAAAGGAGAATAATAATAGAACATACAATATGAACATGGGAAGAAACATTTCACAGAAGTCATAGAAGAAAGACGCTGGTATAAAAGTATCCTACCAGACGACGCATAGGGATCGAACACGAGACCTAGAGCTTGCGTAGCTTGGGCAGTAGAGCATCCGACCATTAAGCCACCAAAGCAGTTCATCCCAGTCTTTATAGAGATCCTATCTACATAAGCCGTACATTTTGTAGTGGTAGGCCTCTTTTGCAGGAGGCCGCCTGGGGAAGTACCACACCTTTGCCAGTTATTCATCCGCCAAGCAGTAATGTGCAAACATTACTGTGTTCCGGTATGAAGGGCAATGTTACCAGCGAAATTACTGGGCATGATGAGATTCAACAACTCATATCTCAGGGTGACAGGCGCAGTGCAGTGCCGCGCAGAATTTAGAATTTTAAAACACTGGGTGGCACTGCGTCTGATATGGGCAATCATGATGCTTACCATCAGGCACCTGATTTGTTCGTCTTGTCACCCACTATCATAAAAAAAAAACCGGGATAATAAGTATGTTTCCTGACGCATGGTTACAGTAGTTCAGTACAATTTGACAGGAATGCCGGCTGGCGAAGCGTCGCATTGTAAAAACTATGACGAGGCCGCGCACCGCAAAAACAATGCTTCGAGAAATTCGACCAACGTTTTATAACCGCAGGCCACTCTGACTGTTTTGGGATGATCGGCTTGTGGACTCCACATTGCAGTTGGTTTTTAGTTAGAAGGAAAAATCGACATATATATAGGACTAGCTCTGCCACGCGGGTGCACCTGATGAAAAAAAGTACCCTATGTGTGATGGATGGATGGATGTTTGTTACTCGTTCTCGCCAGAAGTACTAAACCGATTGAGCTGAAATTTGGTATACCAATTATAGATAGTTTAGACCCTGGAATTACATACTTTTCACTCCGATATTCCCACGGGAACAAATACTACGCGGGTGAAACAGCGGGGCAACAGGTAGTATTACATATACAGCTACTACGAGTAAGTAGGTATGCCTAAATATTTTTCACACCAAATATCATTTCTTAAAAAATATTTAAATTTTTTTTCCAATTCTTAACAATATGTTTTCGAGTGTTTTTTGTGGGCCATAGATAAAGCTCCCACAAAGTTTACAATGTATCCATGTATCAGCGGTAGGTGTAAACGCAGCCTCCCACTGCGCTTGACTGAGGACAGAGCCGTGCGTGGAGATGCATTATTATTTTCAAGTCACTCGCAAACACGGAATAGACCCGATCTTTTGATAGGCGTATAAACACGAAGACCTTTTATTACGTCAAACGTGCGGAGGCCCCTATGAGCTTTAAATCTAAATAACAACACTTATCGGGGTCTCTGAAACAGAACTAGAGTTTAAAGACAGCCCCTGTCTAGTCCAAGGACAACTGAAAAGTAATGGAAACTACTTTAATGGGCTGATTTCTCGATGGATAGTGACCAAGCTGTTGCTCTAGACTCCGGCACCTGCCATTTCCGTATCATGAGGAAATAATTTAATCATGTTAGATGAACTGAAATCAAGATTTATTAGTTCATAAAAGTACTAGAGTACTAAGTAACGATAAATGATAAACATATAAACTAAGCAACAAATAATACATTTAGAGAACGAAGACATAATCCTCGCTTTGATTATTTTCTGCTCAACAAAACACGTGAAAATAAACAATGATTCGACTCCACAGTTTTATAGTTCGGCACCCCGCTGCTCTCTATGTTCTATTTAGTGATTCAAGTGTTGTCACTGCGTGCCGCCCGCTGCCGGCTGCCGGCGCCTCCGCGTGACGACGTGACGACATGTCACGCACATTATTGCATTATTCATTATGTCACTGCTGACTGCTGACCCCAGCCTGAGGTGCGCGGTGAACAGGAGCTGAAATGTATTTTGGATTCTGTAATATAACTCGTACATTATGAAATTAACACAGCACCTTACTCGCCACTTTAATAGACGAGTTCACGCGACACTTTACTTAAGAGCGTCCGCGGCCTTCTAGGAATTTGACACAATCCAATGAAAAATTTACCAAATGGATATTTTGCATTCCCGTGTTTCCTCCTAATATTATAAACCCATTCTATAAATTTATATCCTGATATTTTTATAGTGATTATATTTTATATTTACCTATGTCCTTGTTATTTTAATTTTTCTTATAAACCCTTGGCTTTTCATAGTGTACTTCCAAAAATCACAGTTTTACTCGCATGATTGGACGTTCATTACAAAAAATGTAGAGTTTATAACCAAAAATAAAATGATAGGGACATACTTTACTTCATCTTTAAAATATCAGGAAATAAATATATCAATAATAGGTTTTCGGAGGAAACAGGGGAATACAAAACATCGATTTTCCATAGGATTGTGTCAAACGTCCTCTTTCCTGTTAAGAATGGTTAAAGAGGCCCTTAAAATAAAATAAAAAGTTTCTATAGGTACAAAAGCCCATACAGTCTGTCTGTGAGATTTGTTCCGGCGATCGTGTTGTGGTCAATCATACGTGGACCGTCGTAAACACTCCGTGACTATATATAGATATCTTTCGCTTTATGCAATAAGACCGCCTGTTGTGCTAGCCTTACATTAATTGGGTTTTTTCTGTTAGGTCTAAAATAAAGTGTTTATCTATCTATCTTTGAAAGACTGTATTTATATGTATAGTATATGGTTCTCGCCTCGGTGGCGAAGTAAGCGTAAGCTCGACTGCCGATCATGAAGTCCCGGGTTCGATCCCCAGGTCAGGCAAAGCGTTATTGGATTTTTAATTAGTAATTTTATCTTTATGATAGCCAGCGGAGTCTGGTACTGTGCCCGATAGATGGCAATAGGCTCGCCCCCTATTACATGAGACCAATAACATACTAGCGAAATGTGGGTATAATAATATGGGACTGAGTCCTGCGTTCCTCTGCGACCTCTGCGTACCCCTTCGGGAATAAGGCGTGAATGTATGTTTTATCATACATATTTATATTATTCTCAAAAATAGTACCTAACTAATAAAACACACCCTTCTTTTAAGACAAGTTTCAATCTCAATTCGGAACCCTTTTAACACTCTTCCGCTATTAAGAAAAATAGGTAAAAACTATATAACACAGTCAATAATATTATGACCCTTATCACTTAGTTAATAAAGTTGAATATTCTATGTAGAGTAACTTCAAAGCGGTAAAATTAATTTACCTATTACAAAGGATTAAGGTTCAAAATAGAGTGTTTTTGATGGTTAATAAACTTTTAACATGACAACATGAAATTAAGAGTGTAAAACAACATGTGGGAGACAATGGGCGGCGAGTACAAAGGCGGCGGCGCCTTTGATGTCGGCTCGGACGGTTAATTTTACACCGGTCGGTGCCCACACCGGGCGCTGCGTTGTACAACTCATGCGCTTTATTGTGATGCTACTCTCATTATAATCATATTATAAGGTGGTATATAAAAAAATGTTTTTTTTCATACTTTTGCTCAAACAATAACGGACCCTTGAAGCGAAAAAGCGAATCTTCTAGCGCCACGAAATATACAAAGATTGAAAAAAAGAAAAGTAGGGTGCAATACGCGGCGCGGCGCTAAAAACCCGATATAACTTTATTTTTATGATGTGTCAAGACGAGCAAATCAGGTGCCTGATGGTCAGCATCATGATTGCCCATATTCAGACACAATGCCACCCAGTGTTTTAAAAAATTTAAAATTCTGCGCGGCACTGCACTACGCCTGTCACCCTGAAATATTCGTTGTTGACTGCTTGGCGGATGGGTAACTGGCTAAGGTGTGATACTTCCTCAGACGGCCCCCTGCAAAAGGGGCTTACCACTACAAAGTACAATGTAATTAGAATAATTTTATTAAATACAAGAAAATATCGTGCATCTATATAAATCGAATATTGTATATGTCAGGATGTATGTAATAACACGTTTTTATATACCGACCCACAACACAATACTTACCTCTATGCTCGAGGCGTCCGTTGGTATAAAATAACTATGCAAAATAATAAGAGGAAATTGGGACTACATATTTCCACTGCAACATTGAAAAACAATCACTATAAGAACATAAAATCACGCCCTTTGCCCTGCCTTTCCATTTGGGGTAGGCAGAGATGTACCCAGGATGGGTCCTGGGTTCCATAGTTCCATAAGAAGTGTTATGTTTTAGGTGCTATTTAATATGGACGAGTCTATTGCTATCCAGTTCCAGATTCAAGGCATTCATTGAGAGATTACACCACAGAAAACCTTTGTACATACATTGATGTAAAGAAAAGGGGAGATGAGGTCGGCTTCTCGAAAATGGCAAGCTCTAATTAGGTTCCATTATGTCCACATACGTCAGTAAAGTGAAGATGTACGAGCGAATATTATTGTTGTCTCGGTCGCACTTTGGTTTTAGGTACGTCTATCTATCTTTATTGTTCATTATATGTCACTGAGCAAATTGCATGTGCCATTTGTTGAGTAGGCCTTGGGAGAATGTACCCTATCTCCCCTTTTCTTTATATCAATGGTACATAGTTTGATAAGTGCCATGAAAACAGAGCTTAAAATTTATAGTACAATTATAATCTTAAATGGAAACACTTCGCACGCAACTAGATTTGCCAATGAGTTGCTCGATAAAAAAGACATGAACGCGCGCTCTTTAGAAATGATTATTAAAAATAAATATTTTTCTATATTAAAAGAATTCTTGTCTGTTATACTATACAATGTTATATATTTTTAAATAAATAATTATGTTACTTGAATATTTACGTATTAAAAAAATCACAAATTTATGAAGTGAATTTTTGCACAATTCATAATAATAATACTAGGACGATTGTTAATTCGTTCAAGTAATAATATTATAATAGCGAACTTCCATAAACTTTCTTCAATACCAATTGCCCTAAATGCGTAACCCTTATTTTAACAACAGAAGGGTATAATTAAAGTACAGTAACTTTACCTGGCTTTGTTTATTTTCAAAGGATTCTATTGTGGTTGTTACTTTAAAATTGTACAATGATTTTTCTATTGTTACCTCAAAAATATGAAATGTAGGCCAAATTCTTGGTAAGAATTTTTATTTTTAGAATAACATAAGTTATAAACGTATAATAACTCCTACTTTGTATTGGGGGTTCAATAAAAATAAGTAGACATTAACCCTACTATTATTATAAACCTCAAATTTCAGCACAATATAAAAACTTACGTTTTAATAGGTGAACAAAACGCTTGCGATCATTATCTAACTCAACAGTCTGTCGGTCTGTCACTACCATCATATTTTGATTATTGATTGTAGTACTTACTCATTATATCTATCTATAATCCATGTATGAAAGATTATAGGTAATAGTTATGTATATAATACTAGTATATATTATATGTTATGATACTGATTTTATATCTATGTAGGTATATAATATTATTACGTAGTAAAGGTATTTTGTATATTATTTTATATATTATATTATATTTATTAATATTTAGTTTATTATATTAAACAATATTATATTATTTACACTTGATATATTTAATTTATAAAGATGCGCCACCGTCTTTTTGCTGCAAATGAATCCTCTCCATCCATCGGTTGTCTGGAAGAAATCGCTTATTAGCGATAAGACCGCCGCTTGTACATTTAAGTATAGTTTCTCTGTATCCTTTGTATTGGTTCTTTAAGTGTGGTGTACAACAAAGTATTATCTATCTATCTATCTATCTATCTTGCGAGTTCTGACTCACTTCCAGCGTATCTAGCGCGGTTTGGATGGATGGATGTTTGTTACTCTTTCACGCCAAAACTACCAAACAGATTGGGCTGAAATTTGGTATGCAGGTAGTTTAGACTCTGGAATAATACATAAGGTACTTTTTTCCAATATTCCCACGGGAACGATGTCTACGCGGGTGAAACCGCGGGGCACAGCTAGTAATCTCTATATAGGTATAAATTTCCATATTAAATGTGCCGTGTCGGTACCGGCAATAGAATATTGCTCCACCCTCTCTACCGGTGGTTTCCGTAAGAGCCGGCTAAAGGTTATCAGATTCAGAGGAGGCAGCAGCGTCCTCTGTGTAAAAACCATGAAACTGCGCTCGCAAACCCACCTGCCAAGCGTGGGGAGTATTACCAAAACCCCACGTTGTGAGCAAGGCATAATATGTCCAGCGATTTCCAATTGCTGAGATGATGATGTTTTTTTCAAAGTCCTGACTGACTGACACACTCGCCCACCCCAACCCTCGGACCTAGAGAGATGTAGGCAGGGAATTAAAAAGGTATTCCCGAAATAACCACGGGAATGAAGTCGCATTTTGAAATTACGCTACATATTTTACGTAACAAAGATTTTATGTATGTTCTATGTATTTTGGTTGGGATAAAGAGTATTATATTCTATTTGTTCTTTCTAACGACTATTTTAAATGAACAAATAACCCGTCCTGCCCGCCTAGCATGACACGGGGATAACTAGTTTTCTCCGTTTTTTCTCTCTTTAGCGCCGGAACAATTCATATCTGCCCCGGTAGCACAGTGAGCAGGGTAAACGAAGTCCCAGGGGGTTAGAACGAGACAGCAGATATGAATTGTTCGAGCGCGAAAGAGAGAAAAAATGGAGAATACTAGCTATCCCTGTGCCATGCTAGGCGGGCTGCCCCGGTAGCACAGTGACCAGGGAAAACAAAGTCCCAGGGGATTAGATGGTGACAGCAGATATGCAATGTTCGGGCGCGAAAGAGATAAAAAACGAGGGAAATGAGTTATCCCCGTGCCATGCTAGGGGGGCTGCTGTTTCCTTCTAACCCCCTGGGACTTCGTTTCCCCTGCTCACTGTGCTACCGGGGCATTCTTTATACTTTTAAGTAAGTTCTTTTAGGTTTTAGTATGAACTTACTTTGTTTTCATTATGTGAGCATGTTGTTTGTCCTGAATTGAACAATATGAGAATATAATTAAATTTTAACAAAAAACAATGCCTTTTCATTCCCACGCAATTTGAATATCAATATCAATTAACGCAATAGTAGAAATGAATAAATTATAAAGTAGCAAATTATCTACACGCAATTCACATGAGATCGTCAATAAAGGTTAGCTATGGCATTTTTATTGCTTTTATAGCGTTTTATACAACCCATAGCTACCTAGTGTGAGCGGCACATCAAAGAGATGGACTTTTATACAAGTTTTATGAAGCTTCTTTCAATTAAACCCCTCTCCTTCCCCTCCTGACGTTACTTCTGACCACAATTAATTCCTTTTAAAGGTACAATTGTGGTCAAAAAACTAGCACAGTAATTGTGGGGTATTAACGGAAATACATTTTTCAATCAGACCGAACCTTTTTTAATATATAAATTATATTAAAAAAGGTTCGGTCTTATTATCTTATTATCGGTTATTTCGACCAACTAATAATATAATATTCATCATTATCATCCAGCCGTTGGAAGTCCACTGCTGAACATAGGCCTCCCCATAAGGACGGTTGTTGCCAATACTCGCCACGCTTGGCAGGCGGGTTGGCGTAAAACATCAAACAGCGGTCGCCAATATAATACATATTACAATAGTGTAATTAAGAACAAAGAAAACTAAATACGTATAGGTAAATAGGTACTTATAAAAATGAACTAACATTTATTAATTACTAGCTGTTCCCCACGGTTTTACTCGCGTTGGTTTCGTTTCTGTGGGAAAATCGAGATAAAAAGTATTCCAGGGTCTAAACTATCTATCCATCCATCCATCCATCCTCACAAACTTTCACATTATTCATTAATTCATTTTTTGTTCCATATATTCCAAAGCTAATATTATATTCCATTCTTTTTCATTTAAAAAAAAAATACTTTTAATTAATACTAATAAATTTTTTCAATGTATTATTATTATTTAACAATTTTTCATGATTATAAAAGAACCACAATTCGATTTAATGTACCTACCAATTTTATGAAAATTTTAATTAATTATTATGTTTTACTTTATTAAAACTCGCCCAATATAAGTGAATGTTGTCTGCACCTATCATTACAATAGCATTGACCATGTACAATTCTTTATGTAATTTATTCAAATGAAATAATGTATATTGTGTTGGTGTACAATAAATAAATAAATAAACAATATTAGGACGATTTTATTTAAATAAATTAATATGATTGAATTCAAAAATCATTATGTCATCAATTTAATATAATAATATACCATTTCATTTTCGTTCACAGTCGAATGGCCCGCGGTCCATTGCAGCTTATGTTATATAAATGTTTAATTCTTCTTAGTTCTTGCAAGCATGTGTACCTTCAATTAATCTCTCAATAATCCCTTCAATTAACTCCTTCACTCAATATCTATATTTGGACACAAATCTTCGAAATGTTACGATAGACCTGAATCTGTTACATGTACCTGTTCTCAAATTCAGCGCGTCGACAGTATAAAATATTTAGGTGTGACCCTAGACAAAGCACTAACCTTCAAATTACATATTCATGAAACTGTAAAGCGTATCAGAAAACTAACAGCCGTTTTCAAAAACATTAGAGATTGTGCTAGTAATGACATCATCATGATGGTTTATTACACTCTGTGTCAGTCACTGATTACATACTGTATAACAGCATGGGGTGGTACAAGTAAAACACATCTTCTCCCTCTCGAAAGAGCTCAAAGAGGCATATTAAAATGTAGCAATAAACGCCCGTACAGATACCCGACCAGCGACTTATACCGAGAATGTAACGTTTTGACAGTCAGACAGTTGTTCATACAACATCAAATCCTGCATCAGCATAAACTACTTATATACGACCCTTCTTTACCTATACATAAAAAACGAATCTCATACAATGTATGTACTGTTCCACATAGTAATACTGTTTTTGCTAGAAAGTTTATCTCCTTAAAGCCATACCTGTATAATAAAATGAACAAACATAATATTTACAAACTGTGTCACTTTGAATGTAAGGAAAAAATATTCGATATATTACATAAATTAAACTATGAAGAAACGGAGAAACTGTTAATTCCTATTAAATAATACGTCTATAGATAATAAATACATACATATGGTGATACAATCCCACCTACTACACTCACACACAAACCCTCACATGCACACACACCCTAACATACCAAATTATAATAAAAAGCAATTATGTTTTAAATTTAATAATTAGAATAATTTTAATAATTAATCATAATTATGTATGTTTACCCTATAAGGCTTGCTCTTAAACTCCGGCGAAGGAGTCCTGCACCCTATAATACGGGTCTTTGAGCCTAGTTTAGGGTACAGGTGCTCTAAAATTAACTAATAATTTTCTGTAAATGCCTTATTCAATAAAGTTTTTATTTTTATTTTTATTTATTTATTAATCGCCCCTCTGTCGGTGCAGAAAACGCGCGTGACAAACAATTACGACTTCAACAAAACCGCACTTAACGATAGCTTAATTACACCTAATTGTATTTTATATCCTTGAAGCAATTATAACTTGACCCTTAAAAGTACAATTTACAATGATATGAAGAGATCTGGTTATACTAGACGCGGTGTACGAACGAGAATGTGCCCAGGTCCTGCTCGAAGTTTTTGCTTTAGTTGAAATTACTGTATTTCAAAGGGTTAATGAAGGGCATATGGTATTTATAGTGTGTGTGGTGGCTGATCTGATATATGGCCACCATGTTATTGAGAAAATGACATGCAAGTAAATTATCAAAGTTATTAAAAGCCCATTTTAAAATTGAGTAAGTATTTGAAAAAAAAAAGTCGTATTTATCAAGTTATTTTGTAAGTTTGATGAAAATTATGTATTATCCGATTCAACTCACTTTAAAAATTTTTTTTTTATTAATTACAACCAATTCAAAATTGATACAATTCAAATAGGAGTCACTTGTTCACGAACGCGCTACGAGTGGTCGCCATGATTGTGACGTCGTTTTGTTATAGTTATGTATGGTACTTTATAACATTTTGACGTCACTACAGGTCACGAGCTCGTTCGGGTACTATCGGCGTGTTTTCGGTACTGGATTAAAAATGATTTTTAATTTGATATAATTTTGTAATTATAGCGAATAAAAGAAAACTAAAAATAGTTTTGGTACGAATCTTATATATACTATTATATAAAGAGAGAAAGTGATTCACTGACTGACTGACTCATCAACCCAGAGCCAAAACTACTGGACCGATTATGATGAAATTTTGACAATAGATTATTTTTACAGTCTAAAGTAATAAGAAAGGATTTTTCATAAACCCCTAAGTGTATTAAATAGGGGTTGAAAGTTTGTATAGAGAAGACTTCATTTTTCAGCCGATTAATTTCAAATTTTGTAGAAACATTCTAAAATGAAAATAATTAAACACGTGTTTCAGCGTTTTCAAAAATTTCAGCCTTTATGTGGAAAAATAAAGATTAAAAGTTTGTTAATGAATATTTAGTTCCAAAAATGCTCATTAGATGGCGCTACAGGAAAAATTAGAACGCGCCGACAATATTTTCTTGCAAGACGTAAATACTAGGGTAATAGGGTATGCAACATTTTAAGTAATTTATTTCCTACATTGCATAATACGCTTATGATAACTTTCTGCAAATAATTTAAACGCGGTTTTTATTTCGTTTCTCTTTATCATAGCCCCTTTAAATTGGGCTGCAACGACATCGAATTATCGATGCTCTTAGATGCTTTCAGTGTTTCCGTAATCCGTATGCCGTATTCGTTTCCAGATTATTAATATAATATAATACACTTAGTGACTTAGTGCTGCCGGCCTGCCTTTGTTTTTTTGAATTTTTGTTTGTAATGAATAGGCTCTGAAACTACTGGACCGATTTAAAAGAATTCTTTCAATTATGGAAAGCTTAATTCAGTGTGAGTGACTTTGAAAAAAAAATAGGGATCCGTAGGAAAACTGCAATATTTTGTGAACCAAGGTGTCACATAATTACCTAATATATTCATTAATTTGCGTGCGCTGTGAAATCTATTGATGGTAGAATAAAATAATGTACGAGAGGTTTTTAGTACTTATCAATTAGTACTCATACTCCTGTTAAAACGTTCACTATACTTACTTCTGCTACCCGTGCGAAGCCGGGGCGGACCACTAGTATATTATAATATGATCTTTCCATTTATGCCAAAAGAAAATAAAATTCAAATATGTACTCAATTCTACTAAATTACACAAGACAACCCGAACGTCGTGAAAATTGTCAAACTCGGCCGCCTCCGCTGGTTAGGTCATGTGGAGCGCATGGATGAGTCGAGGGCACCTAAACGGTTCCTAGAAGGGGAACCTGACGGCCGCAGAAGTCGTGGCCGACCCAAGTTGAGGTGGATGGATGGTGCCGAGGAGGACCTGAGGACGATCGGTGTCAGGAGCTGGAAGCAGCAGGCTCAGAATAGATTAAGCTGGAGAAATGTTCTTGACCAGGCCAAGGCCCACCCCGGGCTGTAGCGCCTTAGATGATGATGACTTAATTACACAGTTACTATAATACAGTTGACAGCAGGGCCGGATTTAGAGGTCCAGAGGCCTCGAGGCAACAAAGGAGCGGAGGCCCCCTCGTCCCAAATTATTTACCAAATAAAATGAAGAATTTTTTTCTGTCGAGTTTTTCTATAAACAATTTATTGTGAAACCAAGTAGATTCTCTAAGTATTTAACAAACACATATAAATATAATCGGAAACAAGAATATCTGAAATTAAATTTTAGATTTAAAAGAAAATATCAAAGGAAAAGATGTTTACTAGTGTTTACTAGTTGGAATTTAAAAGATTTTTTTTTCTGAAGTCTCTATTGTGGGGGCCTCCTGCTTGTGGAGGCCCCGGGGCTTTCGTCCCGGTTGCCCTCCCCTAAATCCGGCCCTGGTTGACAGCTAAATGCAAGCGGTCAACTATCTATCATTACATTCTATCATCTGTCATCTCTGTACTCACTCCTTTTTCACGAATATCATATCCCCTTTTATACAGTTCGTCCAAGTCTCTCTCCCCACATAATCACTTTTCAATGCGTATTATTCAAGCAAAAACGCGGTGACTGGTTCGTTGGCGTTAGCTTAGTTGGTAGTAGCTTTCGGAGTTGATAGTAAGTAGTTAGTACTCTGCTTTCTGAACTGCAGTTCTCGGGTTCTATCTCCGGCCAGGTCAAATATTTGTAAGTAAGACCATGTCTGTTTGATCTGTGTCTGGGTGTTATAAGGGTATTTAAGTATGTATGTCAGTGCTCTGGTTACCACAGTACAGGCTCTGACTGCCTCGGTGGCGTAGAGGGCGCATGCTCGACTGCCAATCAAGAGGTCCCGGGTTCGATCCCCAGGTCATGCAAGGTGTTAAATATTGGATTTTTCCATTAGGAATTATCTCAATAACTGCCTGGAGTCTGGAACTGTGCCCGGTAGATGGCAATAGGCTCGCCCCCTATTACATGGGACCAATAACATACTGGCGAAATGTGGGTGTATCTACTATGGGACTGGGTCCTGGGTACACCTCTGCCTACCCCTTCGGGAAAAAGGCGTGAATGTATGTAGGCTCTGCCTAGTTGGGTCCAGCTGACTTTGTGTGGAAGTTGTTATATGTATATTATAAAACTTTATCGCATTTTGTAACACTTTTTTGTAGACTAATAGCGACGGTAATAATTGAATATACCAAAGCCAATTTTATAATATCCAAAAGATAACCAGTTCCCAATTAATTTGATAACATGTTAGAATAGATTGAGTCTTTAATTGAAAAATGAAGCTAAGCCTGATTTTATGAGCTACCATCACAGATTGAATTAACATAACATATATTATGTGATGTTATGTGTATCATTACATCACGCCTTTTCCCCATAAAGAGGTAGAGGTGTACCCAGCACCCACGACCCAGCCCATAGACACAAGCGCCATCTACCTCGTGACTCACTAAAACTTTTACCGTGTTTATTCTCTTGCGCCTAATCATGTACCGGCTAGACCGGTCACAATAACTCTGTAGTAGGAAGCTGATTTATTAAAATATCATTAAATCTCATCTCAGCCGTTGGAAGTCCACTGCTGAACATAGGCCTCCCACATGAGGGGGTTTTTGCCAATACTTGCCACGCTTGGCAGGCTTGGGTTGGCGAGCGCAATTCGATTATTTTACGCGAGGACGCTGCTGGCCGTTTTCTGGATCTGTTAACCCTTAGCCGGCTCTTACGGCAACCACGGGGAGAGAGGGTGGGGTACCATTCTAAAGCCGGTAACCCCACGGCATTAAATCTTTATCAAATCTTCAAAAGTCTTTCTCATTTCTTCAATAGTCACCCACATTTCGCCGACAGATAAGTTTTGTAATGTTCTAAGTCTCATGTAATAGTCGGCGAGCCTATCATCATCTGTGCACAGCTACAGTTCTGTCATTCTGTCATCGAGAAAATACCTATACACAAGGGCGTCGCCAAGGGGGGGCAAGGGGGGGCAAGGGGGGGCTGCTGCCCCCCCCTATAGAATCGGAAAAATGTAGCCTTTATTATAACATGTCAATGTTGACATTCAAGTGCCGCCATACCGTTCGACCTACCGATAGACGCGTATTTTTAATTAAGAACCATCTGGGCTCTATTTCATAAAAAAATAATTTGCAAAACTGTAAAAAAACTACAAATTTGTAGTATTGCAGGGCTATTCTGTTTCATAGAAATTTGTAATGCTCTCGACTGTACCTATATATTTTTCCCATTCTCTATACTTCTACTAGCCCCCCCCCCCCCCCCCCCCCCTTAATCATCGGCTGGCGACGCCCTTGCCTATACAGCTATACAAAACTATGCTGAATGCTGTCCCTATACCTAAAGGTGATGATAGACTTGAGGATTTCCTCGAGCAGTATCGATATAGTGGGCTAAATTCTTATACCTTAACTTTCCAACTAGTTTCGCTTTCTAGCTTTCCAGTCGAGTTGCTGGCGCAAGCGTCCGAGCCAGCGGCGGCCGTGGGACGCTAATGGACTGAGATAAAACTAGTAATTAACGAATCAATTCGATTAGCCCGAGAGCTTTGTACCGGTGCGGCCGGGCCGTGGAACCTTGTAGGAAGGGAGCCGTGACACGATGCGGTGGAATGCTTTTGTAAGTTAGTTATGTATGATATTTTGCATGTGGTATTTTTTGTCTTCAAAAGTGTGGGTATGTGTGAGCGACAGGGCGAATTAGGAGTACACTGCGCCTTAATGATAAGGTAAATTCGATTTCCATTGTACTAGTAAGAATAAATAAAAAAAATTAAAAATATTATGTATCTGCCTCGCGCGGTTTTACCCGCGTAGTCTTCGTTCGGGAATATAATATAAGGAATGATAAGTATTTTATGTATTATTCCAGGGTCTAAACAATCTAAGTACACACCGAATATCCGCCCAAAGATCGTATATTGAAGTTATCTTCTATTAAAAGAAACTATCCTAATAATTCTTACTAAATATAATAATCCTATCCTACTAATATTATAAATGCGAAAGCTTGTGAGGAGGTGAGGTGAGAGGATGGAGGATGGATGGATGTTTATTACTCTATCACGCCAAAACTACAGAACCAATTTGTACCAATTTGTACCAATTTGTTGTAGTGGTAGGCCTCTTTTGCAGGGGGCCGCCTGGGGAAGTACCACACCTTTGCCAGTTATTCATCCGCCAAGCATTAATGTGCAAACATTACTGTGTTCCGGTATGAAGGGCAATGTTACCAGCGAAATTACTGGGCATGATGAGATTTAACAACTCATATCTCAGGGTGACAGGCACAGTGCAGTGCCGCACAGAATTTAAATTTTAAAACACTGGGTATCACTGTGTCTGATATGGGCAATCATGATGCTTACCATCAGGCACCTGATTTGCTCGTCTTGTTACTCGCTATCATAAAAAAAAAAAAAAACCAATTGAGCTGAAATACCATATGTAGATAGTTTAGACCCTGGAATAACACAGGGTACTTTTTATCGCGATATTTTCACGGGAATGAAGACTACGCGGGTGAAACCGCGGGGCACAGCTAGAAGATAATAAACTATCATAGGTATAAAAGAACTTTAAAAGCACAATAATGCATCCACACATCCAAACTGTCGGTCTGCACACTATTATTTCCAAGCAAAACATCTGAATACCGAGCAATTTACAAGTCGTATCTTAAAAATAATAAAATACGTTTAAAACGGCGCGACAATGCAGTTAAAAGTCGCGTAATCGTCGTATAAACGCAGTAATTATGCGTCGCGTCTGAAACGCATTGCTTCATAATTATTGGGACGTATATTATATGCGATTTTAAAGGAATTACAATCTTGACGACTCATTTTAAAGCAGTTAGAGAGTTTGATGCAAAGAAATGTGGCCAAACTCAGCCAAAATGGCTCTAGAAATGTTTTATTCACTGGCAAATACACTAAAGTGTGCTTCCATATTAGAAAATGTGTAAGTCAGTCCTCTGTTAATAATAAACAAATATAAAATACTAATAACTTAGCAGTCATTAGGTCATGACAATATGGGTTGTCCACAAGACCCATATAAATTGACACGAGCAGTGTAATTGAGGTAACCCGTTGTAAGAGTATTAATAATCCAAATTTATTAATTAAATTAAATTATAACTTTATTTGCCTCAAAAATAAGTCGTCTTACAAAATAATACATACTTTGAATAAAAATATATCCAAAAATCTGTATTACCTATATCTCTTTATTAGTTCAACAGTAAATTACAGATAATAAATTAAATTAAAAACTTGAAAGCGTGTAGCAGTTGTCGGCCTTATCGATCACATCAGTCTCTTCCGGAAAAGCATGGAGAGAAAAGAAATACAATTTACAAAACATAATCATCAAAGGTGCAACCTTTGATTATCACCTTTTTTTTATTATTTGTTGATGGTTTTGCGGAAATTACAAGTGTCTAAGCCTAATTATTATGGTTTATGAGATATATTCCTGTGACAGCTAATAAAAAAAAAAAAAATTAGCCTTTATTTCTCTGACCTTATCATTAACAAGGTTAAATTTAGATAATTATATTTAAATAGATTAATTTATGATATTTTGTATGTATGTGACAGTTACGATACTCTAAATAGCTAAATAAAAAGCTATAAAAATCTGCAGTATTATAAGTCTTAGCTGGAAGCTCCTAGCC
Source organism: Hemistola chrysoprasaria (assembly GCA_947063395.1). Classification (NCBI taxonomy): domain Eukaryota; kingdom Metazoa; phylum Arthropoda; class Insecta; order Lepidoptera; family Geometridae; genus Hemistola; species Hemistola chrysoprasaria. The sequence continues at coordinate 1,797,490 of OX346724.1, forward strand.
TATAAAGATACGTCGAACCCGTAACATTCTTTTTATTCTCACAGAGCTATAAAACTTTAATTCTGAGCTTCGAGATATCTCTCAGACTTAATGCTTATTGACATTTTGCCCGTTTTGGGACAAACCTTCTAAGTTCGTATCTTTCGTGGTGATACTATGTCGGTCACCTTAGTCTCTGAATAGTCAGTCAAAATAGTCAGTCATAAAAAAAGACTATTATGCATATAGTCCGCGCGCGAGCTATGTGACATGAACATGTGCTATTCGAACCCATTGTTACATCTTCTATAATTCATAATAAATATAATCAATTTAAAAATATAAATCTTTTTTATTTATTTAAAAAACCCAATTGTGATTGTATCAAAAATAAAACATAACCAGAAGATAAAATACTACAAAGCCGATGTCACATAGCTCGCGCGCGGACTGCTTCTAACTAAATCTGACAAAAAACTTTTAACCATTCAACTTTGTACATTTTGACACTTACATAATCGAACCATTTGGCCGTTTAGTCATGTGAACAGCCATGTCTTGTAACGGTCATTCCTCATACCTCATTTTTTTTTTAATCTAATTTTTTTTTTGGGGCTTTTAGCCGACATTCGGCTATGTACCTCAAAGGTTGTATGAGCAATGATGTCGGCCCAACCACCTTAACAGATATATTTAAATGTATTGTCGATGGCTTTTGGTAAGTCTCTTTAATGTCCCGACAGAGGTCTGATAAACTTGATCAAATTGCAATTTATTATTGAAATATTGAGCGATAAGCGTGCGTATTTGTTTTTGGGTCTGAGAGTCCGAATTTAAATATATTCCTGTGACAGCTAATAAAAAAAAAAAAAATAGCCTTTATTTCTCTGACCTTATCATTAACAAGGTTAAATTTAGATAATTATATTTAAATAGATTAATTTATGATATTTTGTATGTATGTGACAGTTACGATACTCTAAATAGCTAAATAAAAAGCTATAAAAAAATAAAAATCTGCAGTATTATTAGTCTTAGCTGGAAGCTCCTAGCCTATAAAGATACGTCGAACCCGTAACATTCTTTTTATTCTCACAGAGCTATAAAACTTTAACTCTGAGCTTCGAGATATCTCTCAGACTTAATGCTTATTGACATTTTGCCCGTTTTGGGACAAACCTTCTAAGTTCGTATCTTTCGTGGTGATACTATGTCGGTCACCTTAGTCTCTGAATAGTCAGTCAAAATAGTCAGTCATAAAAAAAAAGACTATTATGCATATAGTCCGCGCGCGAGCTATGTGACATGAACATGTGCTATTCGAACCCATTGTTACATCTTCTATAATTCATAATAAATATAATCAATTTAAAGATATAAATCTTATTTATTTATTTAAAAAACCCAATTGTGATTGTATCAAAAATAAAACATAACCAGAAGATAAAATACTACAAAGCCGATGTCACATAGCTCGCGCGCGGACTGCTTCTAACTAAATCTGACAAAAAACTTTTAACCATTCAACTTTGTACATTTTGACACTTACATAATCGAACCATTTGGCCGTTTAGTCATGTGAACAGCCATGTCTTGTAACGGTCATTCCTCATACCTCAGTTTTTTTTTTAATCTAATTTTTTTTTTGGGGCTTTTAGCCGACATTCGGCTATGTACCTCAAAGGTTGTATGAGCAATGATGTCGGCCCAACCACCTTAACAGATATATTTAAATGTATTGTCGATGGCTTTTGGTAAGTCTCTTTAATGTCCCGACAGAGGCCTGATAAACTTGATCAAATTGCAATTTATTATTGAAATATTGAGCGATAAGCGTGCGTATTTGTTTTTGGGTCTGAGAGACCGAATTTAAATGCTTAATTTATAAATGAAAGCGAGCTTTACATGATAAATGCATTTGGGACTGCGTTCGAGGTGGAAAAGGCAGTGTGTGGAGTGTGGGTGTAGGTACATTAGTTATGTCTTAATTAGAAAAATATCGTTTAGTCATATTATAATTTACTAGCTGTACCCCGCGGTTTCAACCGCGCAGTCTTCGTTCCCGTGGGGATAACGGGTTAAAAAGTACCCCATGTGTTATTCCAAGGTCTTAACTACATACAGCTCTACATACCGAATTTGAGCCCTATCCATCCATCCCATCAAACCAAAACCGCGCTAGAACTTACTATGCGTTAGAACACGCTAGCGTTTTGTTCACCTGTTACTAACGTAGCTTTTATACATTGTACTGAAATTTAAGATTTTTATAATATTAGTTTATAGGAGTTTGACGACTTTGGTCTAAAATGAAAAATGACTAAGTATAATAATGTCCACTCGTGTATAAATGTCAAAGTATAAAATTGTCGAAGTATAAAATGCTAACAATGAATTTTGCCAAAATATATTTTGGTATAAAAATGTCGAGATATAAAAATGCCAACAATAAATGGCTAAGTAGTAGGCGTCCGTGTAGTTTTGTAATATTGATCGATGATCACGTGTAGGTATAAGTATTCGATTATAATCATCATAATTTCAGCCTCAGGACGACCACTGCTAAACATAGGCCTCCCCCATAGATTTCCATCCAGTGCGGTTGTAAGCGGCCTGCATCCAGCGTGTTCCTGTCGTATTTATCAGATCGTCTATCCACCTTGTGGGTGGACGTCCTACGCTTCGCTTGCCGGTCCGTGGTCTCCATTCGAGAACTTTACAGCCCCATCGGCAATCAGTTCTACGTGCTATGTGCCGCCCATTGCCACTTCAACTTGCTAATCCTCTACGCTATGTTAACTTTCGTTCGTCTACGGATCCCCTGATTTCTGATTCGATCTTACATAGAAATCCTGAGCAATATCTCTTCTCTGTAATATTTTTTTGTAAATACAAAAGAGAGAAACGTTATATCCAGTGAATGAGGCCTCTATCTGCAACTTCAATAGTCGGTCAATAGCTATAATAAATAAATCATAATTCCAAGAAATAGCGTGAAATGAAACGCGCCCGCCCCGCCCCTAGTGATGTTCCCGCGCCGACAATAATTCGAATGAATTTCTCGGCCAGCGGAAAATCGATGTTTTTGTGGGTTTGATTATGGTCTCCAGTTGATTACGTGGACACAGATTATATGATAGTTGGTCGTCTACGCCCGAGGAACTAAACTATTAAATGGATTCTCTCTGCTCACGCGCAGACCTGCCTGTCACGATATAGCTTTTTGAGAATAACGATTTTATTTAGTGTCGAGAGGCGTTCTAAGTATATTTTTTTCTTTCTTTTAGATTCTTTATTTGTAGCTAAGAACAATGTTTTTAAAGTCAATAACTTGATATTTTTATTTCAGAGAGGATTCTTTTAATCATTTGATTAGCTATACTATAGTTTATTATTAACTTTTGTTGACTTAGGTACAAGTTTTTAAACCCACTTTCCGGTGTTTGATTAAGCTAAAATACAATTATTATTAGGTGTACAAGTACGTAAGTACTATTGTTTATTCTGTGGTATAAGAACAACATTAATTAAATAAGTATTTGCATTGTAAGCGCTCATATTTTTTAAGTGAAAACCTTTTAAGCTAACGTTCTTGTTCATTTTAGAACTACATATAATATCACAGACCGTAGTGATAAAGGTATAAGTTAAATCTGTGCAACATATATATGTTTATAGCTGTTTGTTTTCACAAATATAAAAAAAAATCCTTCCAAAACACTACATAATATTATTTTAATTATATCTGCCCGCCTAGCATGGCACGGGGATAACTAGGTTTCCTCGTTTTTCTCTCTTTCGGGCCTGAACAAATCATATCTGCTGTCTCGTTCTAACCCCCTGGGACGTTTTCCCTGCTCATTAGGTCAACATAAATATTGCGTGCTTAACTTATATAAAAGTACGTATATTATGTTACACTATCAAATGAAATAATGTAACTTCATTGGGCTTTACACAAGAAAAAACACTTTCATAACCTCAAATTATTTAAGCCATGATATCGATATTAGATAGAGCGAGAGATGATTTTGATTACTCACAAAAAATATGCCTACGTCACTGAAACCGTCCATGTTACAAGTTTAGAGTTGGACTGGATTGTCCATCATTTTATTAAAAGTTTAAATCAATCGACTATTATAAATTTAAATACTTATTCATAAAAAACAAGGGCTTACTTATAAAACTATTATATTATCATAAATACAAAAGAAAAGCTGTATCTGGAATCAATTTTGGTATATTATAGATAATAACATTTTTTTAGTAATAATAATATGGGACAACTTCCACACACAGTCATCCGGTCCCAAACTAGGCTAGAAGCCTGTACTATGGTAACCAGAGGACTGATATACATACTTATATAAGATCAAACAGACGTGTTCATGCACACAAAATGTTTGACCTGGCCGGGGATCGAACCCGGGCCCTGCAGCACAGAAAGCAGAGTTACTACTATCTGAGCCAACGAGGCTGTCGATAGAGATAGAGATAGCTAAGTATAACATATTATGGAAAATATTTACCTAATATTAATAATACTAATTTGTGGATGGTTATTTCAGAAATACTTACTGAAGGTAATAGCCATAATAATAGCCATTCAAAATTAAAAAAAAACTGCTTTGGGATTACGTGTGGTTTACGGTAAAGCCAGTTCTTATCCAGTGTTCAACTGCCCGAGTAAAACTAATCCAAAATAGAAAAAGAATATAACGTTCATTAGTCCCATTGAAAGCTCACCGGACGACTTTAATACTGGCTCTTTCATTATAAGTAGTTTTGTTTTAAAAATCGTCTAATTATTCCTGCCTTTTGTGTTTAGAGTGTTTCAATGTTCGACGCAATAGCTTTTGAAGAATGTTTGATTGTGTTTATTAATTTTAAGCCGTGGATTGAGTATTGTATGGTTTTGTTCATCGGCATAAGTAATAGAGAACGAATTATGAATAATAATTTTGATTTTGATTTGAATATTATTTAATTTCAATATAATTTTAAAATGAATTGTTTTTTTAAAGTATTTTCATGTTTTTATGGGTTTTTATTATGCCTGAAATAAAGCAATTTTATTTTATTGATTTATTATAAATGCGTAAGTTTGTGAGGATCGATGGATGGATGGATGTTTGTTACTCTTTCACGCCAAAACTACTGAATTGATTGAGCTGATATTTGGTATGTTAGATATAATATAGATCCTGGAATAACACATGGGTACTTTTTATCTCGATATTCCTAAGCTACGCGGGTGAAACCGCGGGGCACAGCTAGTACTTGATATACACGTGATGGAATAGCGAATAGAGATGTCTATTGTCGATACATTAACATCGATGATTTTTAATATTATCGTTTAACTAAAAACTTCCGGTTTATATGCAGTGTTAATATTTTTTTATTCTGTAATTTATTCAATTTAACACACAAGAACAAAAGAAATGTTTTCAGCGCACTAATCAATTATTGATGTGTATTTAAAGTCGCAGTCATAAAATAAATACGAGACTTTAATGGTCGCGTAATGACAATGCACGAGGCATTGAAGGCATCGATCAGCCATCCCACGACAGTCGGTGCATTTATATGAACAGTACTTAATCTTATGCTAAAACACATCTGCAACATTGCCTAGTAATATTATTTGCACTTAAAATTATCTTAAACATAACATAACATACAGTCACGCCTTTTTCCCGAAGGGGTAGGCAGAGGTGTACCCAGGACTCAGTCCCATAGTAGATACCCACATTTCGCCAGTATGTTATTGGTCCCATGTAATAGGGGGCGAACCTATTGCCATCTACCGGGCACAGTTCCAGACTCCAGGCAGTTATTGAGATAATTCCTAATAGAAAAATCTAATATTTAACACTTTCTGACCTGGGGATCAAACCCGGGACCTCTTGAGTGGCAGTCGAGCATGCGCCCTCTACGCCACCGAGGCAGTCTCTGCCAAAAAATTATCTTTGCCCATGCGATGTCGGTAACCGAATTTTAAAAAATCATCAACATTATCTCAGCCGGTCTCAGGAAGTCCACTGTTGGATATAGGTCTCCCCCACTTGGAAGGTTTCGCCAACACTAGCCACACTTGGTAGGTGGGTTGACGAGAGCAGTTTTATGGTTTTACGCAGAAGACGCTGCTGCCTGTCCTCTCGATCTGAAAACTATTAGCCGACTCTTACGGCAACCATGGGTAGAGACGGTGGGGTACTATTCTGAAGTCGATAAAAAATCACCTATATTTAAATTCTGTAGGTATTTTTATGTAAAAAATATCATACAATATGAATATTATGTAAAATACCTTCTATGAAAATATAATAATATTATATACTCTGTATTGTTTAGAAAGAATAAGTAAATCAATGTCGAACTGTCTCAATCTAGATAAAGCTACCGTTGCCTGGTTCAAAGTTAGGTACGGTATCTAAAGAATAACGCAGTGGTGTAGTGGTGGGCATGCGTTTTATTATATTACCTGTAATGGCGCTATTAGGGCGGAGCGAGGGATTTAATAACCGAGCGGCACGGCGGCGGTTCACCGACCAAATTGCGATGTTCGCTGCGTACGCGCAGCGCTCCCCGCGGCGATACTAGTGCAGGGAACATTAGACGCTATCGATGTAATTTGTGTATCGGTATTTTCTGAGTTTGGTTAAGACATTTTTGTGTGAAAATTAATCTACGAAATTAAAACTCTTAATCCTAATTGATGATGATATAGCTTTAAAAGCAATGTCTGAATAAGGTGTAAACGTGTACACGATCATAAATATGTGCCCAAAAATAAACCATATTTCTCTGTAATGAGTAAGTACTCATCTACCATCCTATGTCTAGTTACGCATAAAAGGCATTGTTTCCTGTTATTTTATTGTACTTGTGAAAAAAATCGTAGAAAATCTATACATTCCAATTATATTTCGTTCCATTGTAGTTCCATCGTTCCAAGTGTATGTACTTAGGCAACAATAATATGGATATTATTCATTTTATCGATATTAATGAAATGGGACATCTCTAGTGCACCGTGGGGTAATTTATTTACCATTCGGTGTACCCGCTACGATTATTATTATTGTTCCACGAATACTGATGCGCACAATAAAATGTAGTAGGTTTGTATCATGGCAACACTGTTTTTAAGCTCTTGAACTACTTCTCTTAGATGAAATAGGAAAGCTACTAAAAGTTTAGTACCTATTTTGTGCTTAAAGTTTGTTTCTGTTTCCTATATTATGCTTTACACTTTTCCATGCGTTTGGACATGGTTTTATTTTTAATGCTGTCACATTTGATGAGGATTTTGAAGTTATTCAAACTTTTTGACAAAGTATACGAGAGTAGGCTATAAAGTTAGAAATTAAATATAAATAAGTTTAATATTGAATAGGTTTCGATTATCTGGTGGACGGTCTAAGCTAGGTTAACAAGTGCTTCGTGCTCTACTAATATCATAACCAGATCGCACACTGCAGATGCTCATGTGATGTCTCAAAAATTAAAAATATCTGACCTGCCTGACAGAATCAGTAAGGAAGAAAGATTCAGAAAGCAGAGTACGGAGCTACAGCAACGAGCCATTCAAGAAAGAGTCATTTTAAGAATGAGTAGATACGTACCTACCTAGAAAAAATAACCCAACACATTGAAAAAAAAATTTCGGTATAAACTTTGACGTATAAACGACAGATTAAAATAAATAAAATAACATTCATTTATTTCAGGCAATAGTGCGTATAATTTATTATACGCACCAGAGGCCCATATTAATAAATACCTTACAGACTAACATACATAAAAATATAAAACACCTAGGAAGGGATAATTTTATGTACTTAAACCTTTGTTAGAAGCTTTTAAAAAGGAAGTCCTATATTTTACTGAAGAATTTTGGTTTTGTAATCTAGTTTTCGCTGTTTCATCATTCGTATTCGTGGGTGGCTCCTATTCTAAAGAATAAAACCTAGTGCGTTATTAAAAACGGTCTCATCAGAATCTGACAGGAAGTGAGACATCAAAGGTTTCGTTTCAGGTGACCGCACAAATTGGACCACTTCGCACGTTCCAACAAAAACACAATACCTTCCCGACTCTACCTCTAGAAATGACCTAATAATATAAAATTCAAGGCTCAACTGTCTGCTTGGGGTGGTCACGCTACGAGATAATTATATTATGTACGCTTTTAGTATACCTGCTGGAAATTAAAGGAAATAAGGATTTTGGATATCTATCATCATCATCATCATCATCTCAGCCACTACTGAACATAAATAAATAAGCCTCCCCCTTAAAGGGTGGTTATGCCAATACTCGACACGCTTGATGTGCGGGTTGTCGAGCGCAGTTAAATGGTTTGTTACAGAGGACGCTGCTGCCCGTCCTCTGGATCTGTTAACCCTTAGCCGGCTCTTACGGCAACCACGGGTAGAGAGGGTGGAGCACTATTCTAAAGCCGGTAACTCCACGGATATCTATGCGTAAATTTTAAGGTTTGTAAAATTGTCAGCCACGTCAGTCAAAAAAGTGTTATTAGGTATTTATTTACGAATTGCGAATTTTCATAAAAAGCAACCTGAAGTTTATATCTGAGTCCGGTTTATATGGCAATAGCAATAGGTTCGTATATTATTTCAAAGGGTTTTAAACGTAACTGTCAAAATGTGGGTATTTCTATGGTATCTGTTACCATAGAAATACCCTATTAGAAAACTCAGTAATAGGCACACCTCTAGGATCACTTACTTACTCGTATTACGGGATATTAACCATGATTTGACGTTTTTCGAGTTTCCCGATATTTCGATGGTTTTAATTCAGGTACACCCCTGCCTAATCCTTCGGCAAAAAAACGTGTTGTTGTGGTATGTTCAAATGAGAGGACAAAATGCGTGTATGTACAACACATAAGTAAGAGTAAGAACCTGTTTCCTGAAAGAGCTTTTACATGCACGGCGACCCACGCTTGCAGTTTTCTTTAGTATTCTATATGGTTTTATTTATGTATGTCATCCCGACCACATTATTGCATTATAAGAAAATAATGTACTCACATGTTCATGTGTTCATGTTTGCTTATTTTATTATGTTGAGAGTTGAGACTACTAATTAAAAGGCTAAGCCTGCTACAAAACTTTTAAACAACGGCTAACCGTTACTTGTTTTGTCAAACCTAAGTTCTGAACCTAACAAAGATCTTTTAAAAAAAGGTTTCCTTTTTTCAATTGCCCACGTAAGTAGTCCTGGCTAGATTAGACTTCAGGCACAAAGGACCAAATAAGCGTTTAAGTGCAGAAAAGTAGTCAAATTTACATTACATTAGACTCCTTTTTTGTCATTATTATTTTAGAAAAGTATTGCAAGAATTATTTTGCAAAAGTATTGCACAATTTAAATAAGTGTAATGGCGTAAAACTGTACCCATAAAAATATAACTACATTTATTTCGACGATGTCATGCAATGACCTCTACCACGTTACATTAATAGCAATATTTTATTACCATGTATCGATACAAGCCAATAATAACAGAACAGAAAATATAAAATAACTACTGATTATTCATTTTGTATCTTCAATAAAAATACAAGGATATCAAGCGAGTTCATAATTAAATATCGATAAACGTCAGTCGCACGATCGTTGCGAATTTATCGACCGTACAAAGGCCTTCACGAATTGCAACTTTATCACAATGAAGAAATGCGCGTAACATTCATTTATGAATCTGATTTTAAGGATGTTTTATTTAGATAGGGTACGAAATCGTTTGAGCGGGTTGTATGCCCTTTGCGGCCATGTCCGCCGGCTTGTTGGCTTTGAAGCTTGTCTCTTGATAGAGCTATAAATTATAGAATGAAGATTAAATTGTATTGCCGAGTTATTGCGTACAGTAATAATTAAAACTCTGGGAATGCAGCCTTTTTTTTGGGGGGGGGGGGAGGGAAATGCCTTCGCACTTCCCTTCTGAAACGGGGGATATCAGAAGGGGGAGTGTGGGACTTGGACCCACTAAAACCCCCCTGGGAACAGTCTTCCGCCGAGAGGTGGAGCGAGATGGGGTCGCGGTTGCATTCACCATCTCGTCCCAGCGGTAGGCCCAGTATGATGACTGGGCCTCAGCGCCTGTGGGGAGGATGACCCTGCTTACCTGGTCATCCCTAGGCTTGTAGGGTCATGTGGCCCGGCAAGTTCCCCGACTTCACCGGAGACCCCACTACGAAGGCAGAAGAAGGTGGGCAAACCTCCTCCTCCTTGCCCCTGTACGTCTTCGTCGGATCGGGTCAGCCAGAACTGAGAGCAGAGTTATTGCGTACAGTAATAATTAAAACTCTGGGAATGTGCTTGTGCTTGTGCTAGTCTTAGTCCTAGTGCTTGAGTCGGTATATTAATGTGTAAAATGATATTTGCTTCATGAATAGGATAGGATCCCTGCAATATCTGGTTTTTGATTCAGCGGGTCTAGGCGGTGAACTCTAAATCCACCCATGCCTTGGAGGAAGGAATAGGTACATCTGGCACATACAATTACATACAACGTTGGGCTCGTTGTAGATAAGGCAGATCAGTCATCATAATGCGACAAGTCTCGTGGTAGTCGAACTGTCAAATGATTGGTTTGACAGTTTAACTAAAAGCAAAAGCCATTTTAATAGGTGTTGTAGGTTCAATAAGTTCAAGTTCTAGTTCTTTATTTATAAAAGAAAATGTTACAAATCAATACGCAAATAAATTGATAATTCTTAACTTATTGCTAACTTTTACATTAAATGTCAGGTTATGAACAATATCTCAACAATATCATTATGAACAATTCTCTTGCTGTCTTGTTCTAACACCCTATGTTTTTTTTTTGCCATTTAGTTGGTTCCGCAACGAAAGTGGTTCCAAGTATTGACCCTTCCTTAATCATCATCAGTAACCCTGTTATACACATAACTAGGTATATTCCTAGCAGTTTTTCTACAATATAGATTGAATTGTTTATGTTTTTCTACAGCATACGAAAAATATTTTAAATAAGTTTAACGAAAGTATGTAACTTGATATTAAAAGAAAACAGAATCCCTTCAAAAATATTTTCATGTTAAATGTTGCCAAGACGAGACAATATGGCTCGTTCTGTCAATAAATTATCAGATCTCATGTAGAGCCAAGCTTCTAACTCTACACTCCCTAACTCTTCAAGCCCTAACTTTACAAACTCTACACCTTAGTCAAAATATGTGGCTTGGCCGTTTCGCTGATTCCAAAATGCACTCATTGTTATAGTGAGTGCATTTTGGAAGATCTACTTACGACTGTTAAATTATCTGTAAGGTAGACCTTAAGGACCGTCCTTAAGGTCGGACGAACAAAGCGAGTTTAAAATCGCACCACTACATTGACTACATCTCCCGCAATTAAACCTATCTATTGGATACATCGTCTAATAGCAGTTGATTATGTAATAGCAGGCCGGCAAGTGCAATTAAACAAGCCTATCATTATGGGTCCGCGGTCATTAAGACGCAGAGTCACTGAAAATTAAGGGCAATTTGTTATTATTAGAGCTGTCTAGACTGACCACACGTAGATCATTCAATATTATGTTTAAGAATTTCTTTAATTATTAAAGATAACTATCTGTGCGTCGCGGTTCACCCGCGTCTCGTGTTATGTGTTATTCTAAGGTCCAAACTATCTACATACTGAATTTCAGCCCAATTGGTTCAGTAGTTTTGGCGTGAAAGAGTAACAAACATTTATCCTTACAAACCTTCGCATTTATATTATTAGTATAAGGATAGGAAAAATAGGAAGGATGGGATAGAATGGGAAATCTTTAATTATTGTAGTAAAAGTAGAGTTTATAATCTTAAAAGTAAGTCAACTTGTCATAGGGAATGATAGTTCGTTAAGGCGCTTTCACATGTATCGGCTGTCTTCCCCCACGGTCTTGCTGAAGTGCCCGCTAAATCTAATGTTAATAAGTGGGTTCATTACTCTTTACCTTCATTGACTTGCAAAGTGTCATATTATGACCAAATTGAATAAAATAATTTGACTTTGACTTCTAAAACATAGTTTTTGTTTTCAGTATAAAGAAAGCTCAAAGTTCCAGCTTCACAATAGTAAGGAAGGCGGTAGCGCCGCACCGACCATGGACCGATGAACACAAATTGCTGAACGATAATGCCTTTTAAAGAAACAGGGATGACGGTTATAAAATTATAAAGTTTACGTCAAGAGCTTTTGTTTTTATCTCCAAATGCACGATAAAATGGTAATTTGTGTGCTTCTGAGAGCATTAAATTGTTGTGTGTAAAGCGGAGTCTTATCAGAAAATTGATTGTGTTGAAAAGGATTGTTTAAATGTAACTAATGTTATAAATCTCAGTAAAAAAGTCACGTTTGTAACAGGTGAACAAAACTCTAGCGAGTTCTGACTAAACCACAGCGCCATCTGGAGCGGTGTTGCTTAGAGAGATGGATGTTTGTTACTCTTTCATGCCAAAACCACTGAACCGATAGGGCTGAAATTTGGTTTGAAGGTTGTTTAGACCCTGGATTAACACAGGTGAAACGGCAGGGCACAGATAGTACATTATAAATGTCTTCCTACAGTCCTATGAAGTACAAAGCGAGCCGCCGCAGTCAGTAGACACCGCGATTTATCTGCGATATCATCACGATCTAGCTGATCGCCGATGCACTTGCTTGCTTGCTTAGTCTACGCTACATTTTACGAATGTTGTATTAATATTACTCTTTAGGTAAAAGTATAATTATAGACTAGAGCATTTACCTACTAGAAACATCGAAAATTCGTCATTTTTTATAAAACCCCATATTCGAATTCGAATACGACGCTCGATGTGTTGTTACAACTATGGCAGAGTTCTTTTATTGAAAAAAACTAAACAATAAAGCTTCCTACTTACTATCTACCCTTACTAAATACACTATGCCATAGAACACTTCGGAAATCCACAGGCCGAGATATCAACCTATAGTCAATCCAAGTGCCACTGTCAGATGGCAGCGTACCCAAGATACTGGCGGAACTGATGAAAGTAAATAAATAAATAAAAAGTATTTATTTACGAAAAGATTTACATAAAGTCGGATAATTTACAATTTGCACACTCCTAGCTTAAACAATCTGTACATGATGCTCGTATAATATTAGTATCAGATGTTCTCTATCTGCTCTCGCAGCGACATCGACAGAGGTCTATCCTCGAACTAAGTTGGTGTAATGTAACTTGTATCTCGAGAGATAGACTCTCCGCTTGTCACGTACTCTCCTCTATGAGCGGCATTGCCACGTTGAATAGCATAGAGGAGATGAACTTTCATCTGTGTTGAATAGCAATGCTTATACGTTGGGCCAAGTTGTTACAACTTGATTTTAAAAACCCACTCGTCGTATTCTAACGTAGCATCGATCATTCCTCGAAAAGCTACATTAAAATGGAATGTAAAGTTTACCTGAAATCATGTTTGCTTTCATAAATGATGTTCACAATATGTTATGACTGATGGAGGTAGTCTTTTCACCTTGTTAGGTACCTATATATCTACCTGACCAGGTAAAAAAACGAATTCAATTAAAAAGACGCAGCAGATGTCCACATAAACCGACATCTTGACATCCATTTATGGTTCTTAACGCCTTCACTTTTATTACACTGTACGGAACTGTACTTATACATATTATTATAGCAGTAAGCAATTGAGTAGGACTTTTTTTTTACTTATCAGAACATTAGTCAAGTTCATCAATGCTTATATAAGTGATTGTAATTCCTGATTATTCTAAGGTAGGTACATTAGATTTTTGCAATGATCTTAAAAGTGATATGCAGTTAGGAATATGGAGAAATTCTCGCTCTAGTTTTCAACTATCCTTTACGATGTAATATATAAATTATATAATATATTTATATAATTAATTTATATAATATATTATATAAAATATATAATATATTAAATACCTAGTGTTCACCTCTTGCCTTGAAGGGAGCTCAGCATGCGTCGCGGTATCAGGCGGTAAAACTGTTTAAGTAATGGCAAATAATAATAACTATTATGTGATGGTCTGCCATCTGATATGAGTTCCTTCATATCAGACATTGCTGAGATTGATAATCAACGACAATTTAAGAATAAATTAACGCAATTATTGAAAGGGTGTTCCTTTTCTATTCAGTTAAAGAATTTAATAAAATGTAAAATGTAGGTTTTAAGCGATGATACGCTTTTTCTGATTATTCTGCGACATATAATATACGTTTATCTTAAAATCTTTAAACAATTCTTGTTTCGTGTTCAAACGTAGGTATAGTTGTCAATATTAAATAACCGCTTTGCGGCTGTAATTTTCGGCCATTTAGAGCCACAAATAGCCAGCCTGAGGCTCTTTTTGTATCGTGTAAGATTGTTGCGATCATCCGTCATTAGTTTGGTTTGGAAATGTCTATTTACAGAACACCGCGGCTTGGACAAAGGTAGCTACGGTAATTCGACAAAAACTGGTGACGACCTCGGTTGCTCCAAATTATTTCTACCATTTAAAGTTTTAACCATCGTAGAGCATTCTGCTCACACGGAATGGTCGTTAAGATAGGTTTTTCTGTATCAGGGACCCTTATGATGATGAGATTACATGATGACGCTGATCAATGGTGTAACTAGCCTGTAGGTACTATTTGGGGGCACTGACGGCCTATTCTGCCCAATTTTTGTCGAATTTATAGACTAAACTAAACATGATATTTGTATTAAGATCTTCAAGAAGGTAAGTATTATAACTTACTTATCCATTTTTCTAAAAAAGCCTTCTGAAGTAAACGTGAAAATACAAACGGAGATTAAAAAAAACCAGTTAAGTCACATAATATCATCAACCGCGTCACGACACAATAAATAAAATTTTCAAAATTTTACATAATCTGCCAATATGATTGAGATATTATTCAAATTCTTTTACATTCAACAATAATTAACAATTATTCTTGTATGTTTACCCAGTGATGAAGTTCCAATGATACTGAAGAGGTTTCGTGTATTTCATCTAAGATACAGATCCCGTCACGGTTTAATAGCGCTCGGCAAAAGTGGAGTGGGGATTTGCGCAGGTGTTTTGGTCTAAAAAGTCCTAAAAGATCTAAAAATTGATTTCCGCGCATTCAAGGTCAGCGCTATTAAACCGTGACGCGACCTGTATACATTAACATGTATAGGGGCAAAGACAATGGAGATCGCGTGCACTTTAAAAATATTTACCTAAGTACCTATCATAGATTGCAGTACATATTTAGTTACAATGACGCTATAGGAAGCCGTGCTGCTGGGGCGCTGGGTATTTTAAAACTCCATATATTGCAGGAGTCAGGGAGCCGGCTGTTCTCTAATGACCCGTAATTACGAGATCGTAATGGACGCGGTAATAGCGGTTGCCCACAAAGCGATGCCTCCATTTTGTTTTTACCTTTTTTATCGGTGCGGCGCGGCGCGGCGTTTCGATTCGCCGAGCAGTGTGAAGTTTGAATAATTTTACAAAGTTCTTTACTTCTTGAGATTGCAAGTGGCAATGCAAGATGCTTTATAAATTATTGTTAAAAATTGTTTTAATAAAATAAAAACATAATATATTAATTTCCTACTAATATATTATGTTACTACTATTTTAGTAGTAACATATTAGACTGCCTCAGTGGCGTAGAGGGCGCATGCTCGACTGCCAATCAAGAGGTCCCGGGTTCGATCCCCAGGTCAGGCAGTGTTAAATATTGGATTTTTCCATTAGGAATTATCTAAATAACTGCCTGGAGTCTGGAACTCTGTGCCCGGTAAATGGCAATAGGCTCGCCCCCTATTACATGGGACCAATAACATACTGGCGAAATGTGGGTGTATCTACTATGGAACTGAGTCCTGGGTACACCTCTGCCTACCCCTTCGGGAAAAAGGCGTCAATGTATGTATGTACTATGTACTATTTTAGTACCTACCTATGTGGTCAAACTAATAAATATGAATGCTACCTACGTCGTTTTCTTCACTAAAAATTGTGGACTAAATAATTATTTTGTCGATAAATCGGGAAGTTTTTTGCTTTCACCAGATGTTCACAAAAACATTAGTGCTAATTAAACCAAAAATCAAAAGTACCATCAATGAGCTCGAATAAATATGCTGTAAATTCTTAGAGCATCCAGAACGGGAGTTGTCAACCGTAAACTTCTTTATATCTGTCTGACCTTGGCTCTGTCGATAGTAGCTCTGATTTCAGAGTCGCAGTTCAAGAGTTCGATTCGCGGCCAGGTCAAACATTTGTGTGCATGAGCATGTCTGTTTGATCTGTGTCTGGGTGTTATATATAATACGTAAATACGTATCATATAAATGTATATCAGACCTCTGGTTACCGTAGTACCATATAGTCTTACGGGGTCAAAAAATATTCAGCCCAAAACTAAACACGAAAATTCAAAACAATCCCTTAAGAGTTATAAAAAAATGTAAAAAGATTTTTGGGCATATGAAAATATTTTTGTTTATTATACCTAATACATACGATACGAAATAGTACTTGACATATCCAGAAATAACCCTAAATAGTAATATTTGGCGCCGTTACGCCGTATAACATTTGATAGCAGCTCGGTCCAGTGTTAGCCACATAGATTTAGGGTTGGCTGGCCACATACAAAATATAATCTCAGACTTTAAAAAATAAATATTTTTTGTATAAATTGAGACGAACCGCGCCGCAATCGGTTGCGGTGAATCGATTCTCCACACTCGGCTCATTCTCGTACCAAATTGCTGGCGTGAAATGAAAAAATTAAATGAATAGACGCGGTTTGTGGAGAACTCAGATATTATGTCTCATCCGATCGCTATAGGGACATAATATTATGCCTTATGTAAAGTACAATGGGCACAATAACATAATTTTGTATTTTTTACTTTTATTAGGCCACTTTATATAATTTTAACTTATTTGTATTTACTGCCTTCGATCAACGCGATCTTGCTCCGTTCCGGCACGGCGCGGCGGATGATCGCGTTGCTTGAAGGGTATCATCATCATCATCATCATCATCATCTTATGTTTTTTTTTATGATAGTGAGTGACAAGACGAGCAAATCAGGTGCATGATAGTAAGCATCATGATCGCCCATATCAGACACAGTGCCACACAGTGTTTTAACATTCAAAATTCTGCGTGGCACCGCACTGCGCCTGTCATCCTGAGCTATATTAGTTGTTGAAACTCGTCATGCCCAGTAAATTCACTGGTAACATTTGCCTTCAGACCGAAACACAGTAATGTTTGCATTACTGCTTGGCGGATGAATAACTGGCAAAGGTGTGGTACTTCCCCAGGCGGCCCCCTGCAAAAGAGGCCTACCACTACAGAAAATCAGCTGGAAGACGTCCACTGCTGAACACAGGCCTCCCCCAAAGATCGCCATAAACTATTCATATAGGGGGATCTTGCAGGAATCACCACTTGGCAGGCGGCTTGGTGATCGCAGTAGTTGGAATACTTGGTGCCGGAGAGAGAGAGAGAGAAGAGCTTGGAATACTTCGAAGGGTAGATGTAATGTAGACAAATATTTTGACCAATATTTATATACTCGTAGGTAATCGGTATCGGTGTCAAAACACATTCTTGTTTTAATATAGCGGCTCTCTATACTTAGTTCTCGATTATATTATGTTAGTAGTCGATTTATCTCTATTATTATATTAGATAAATAGAATATAATAGAAAAAAGAAATGACTTATAGAAGTATAATTACCATATTAGAATACCAATTTATCGAGTCTCGGGTTGGTCGTTTATTTCCAGAATTCCTGATGGCTCGCATCGTTAGGGTGATTGGGATGAGAGCTAAGAATAAGAATATTATATCAACTCCATCAGATCAGGGTTAGGTGTACCTATGTTTGATGCACGGGTCTTTGTGTTTGTTGGATCTTTGATGTTTGGATCTTTGTATAGTAAGTATATTATACATATCAAAACAAAAAATTAGTTAAAGTTGTTGCTATACCTATTGTAACAAAGTTCTTTCGCACCAATTAAATTTTTCTGTACATTCTGTCATTCAAAGATTTTTGGGCCATCTAGCAAAATGCGCAAACGTTCCCATAAAAACCTAACTTTTTTCATTCCGAGCTCACATTTTATCGAAGTTCAAGGAGGTCCGACTTTATTTATCGTCGATGATGGCAACATTTAATCGATTCTCTCGCAAACTCGCTCGATTATAAGCCACGGACGAATTAAAAAGATAAAACGATGCCCATGGATTCCGCATTTCAATGACCGATGAAAAAACATTGTGGGTCAGTTAAAAATATCTACTTAGTTAATTAATATTCTGAGTGTATTGATAAGGAAATTCACATCAAGTAGGCCGACGACGGCAAAGTTTCATTTTAATTGCCCCCATAAGCGATAAAATGTATGTAAAGTTTCGTTTTTATGGACCTTCCGAACGACTTTACGTAAAGAGCATATTATTTTTTTACGATTTAATCTTCCTTTTCCGATGCGCATTAATTTGATACTGGCATGTAAGACTACGTAGAAAGTAGATGTACTAAGTAATAATTTTTTGTCGTCACATATGGGCTAAGAGCCTGCAATAAACTATTTTTATTTTATTTATTTAATATACTAGCTGTGCCCCGCGGTTTCACCAGCCCCGACATCGTTCCCGTGGGAATATCGGGGAAAAGAGTACCCCAGTCCGGTATCTGAGTCCGGGCCTGTCGCGACGTTTGACTCGCTGTCCATTGCATGGTGCTTCTAGCCTCTAACCCATCGCTCATCAGACATGCGGCAGATAATTTTGTAGTGGTAGGCCTCTTTTGCAGGGGGCCGCCTGGGGAAGTACCACACCTTTGCCAGTTTCTCATCCGCCAAGCAGTAATGTGCAAACATTACTGCTTGGCGTCACTTCATCAATACTGTAAAACGATTTCTCGATGAGCCAATTTTTCAATTTTTATCTTAAAAGTTCTTATGTGGTTCTTATAAAGGCTTGGTGCTTCCCTAATAAGCTCTGGGAGACGATTATGTACTGTAAAGTTAATAAGTAGAGTACCTTATAAATTAGACATAGAATACATTACTTAAATTGAATTAGGTAGGTAGGTATGTACACACTTCTTTTTATATAGAAAACTTTCAACTGTGTCCAAATTAGATAGGAAACGGACATCCTCTAAGTGTTTGAAGTCCAACAGGTGCCGGCAGGTGGGCATTTGGCCACATTGTGCCTTGTTATGGTCATAGCATGTTTATGGTATCGATACATTAGGAACCGATGGCTATGGCGTGTCAGAGAATTAATTACTTGGATTAAAAGTATCTAAATGTGGCAACTCTTGAGTTGAGTCTCAACCACTGAACTTAAAGAGCTGAAATTTTACACGTAGGTCTCCATTATGATGTAGATAAGAAATAAAGGAAGGATTAAAAAGGAAATCCCGTAATTCCTAAGGGAACGAAGTCGCGTGAACTACGCTAGTAAAATAGGTACTTATATTATGCCAATATGAAAGCATAAGTAATTGCTAACTCTAAACAATATCGACAGTTTATGGGCTATGAAGTCGCTACATAAAGATATTATTCTGAGGCGAGCTTGCCAAACTCAAACTCAAACTCAAACAGATTTATTCAAATAGGTCATAATCTGACACTTTTGTACGTCAATGAAGATACAGTACTGAGTCTACCGTGCGTTCGGAAAGATACCTCTACAAGAAGAACGCACAAGAAACTTGTAGGGCTTAATTTTTTCAACAGATAGTTTCACAATATTTGGTTTGGTTACATTCGTTTTCTTTGAAGGTGCCGCGAGGCAGCTATGCAGAAGTTTCCAGGCATCTTTGTCCTCTATGTACTGGTTGACTTTATAATAAGCCTTCTTAAGTAATTTTATGATAGCGGCGCTTCTTTGATGTAGGGATGCGAGGATAGTGATAATACTTTTAGAGATAGACTTTACTCTTAAAGATGGACTTTAAGAGACATGATATATAATATATTATTTAAAGACCGCTTAAAGTCTATTATATTATATTATGACTTTAGGAAAATTATCAACGTTCACATTCTCTTCAGGCGTTAGGACATATTAATCAATTACCTTTAATGTCATGAAATGACAGATAGCCTCGTGGGCATGGCGTAGTGGCTCGCAAGCACTACTGCCGATCATGAGGTGTCGAGTTCGATCTGGGGATCCAACTCCCAGGGAAACTGTCTATAGATTTCTCCATTAGGAATGTTATCAATGAATGCCTGAAGACTATAGGTATACTTACCTACATTCGAGTAGGCACATACAACATATCTAGGTATAATACTTAAGGTATGAGTAGAAACATAGTGTTTTATTAATTTTTAAAGCGCTGAACCGATTTAGATGAAATTTATAGGTACGGGACCAACTTCAAAGTTACCTACCAAGCCAAAGAATTATCAAAACCCATTCATAATTAATGGAGTAATAGCATAACAAGCATTCAACCACATATACTGCATACAGTCGAATTGCAAAGTCAATTAAAAATTCATCAAATGCGTTTTAACTCGGAGGTTTCAACTGTTTAGACGTGAAAGCGTAACAGACAAAAAGCAAGACTTTCCAATTTTTTTATTAATAAGGATTATCGAAATGAAATCGCTCCGTTTACCACAATCGTCGCACAACATTAAAGCGACACAGGACAGAATGAGATATTACGATTCGACGCACGCGCGTGCCATTTGCTAGAGGTACCAGCAGTACCAGTTTATAATATGTATTATCTATGGCTAGAAGACTCGAGCCCGCCCGCGCTGCTATTATGTATCGTAAAGGCGTCTACCCACAACGACGTTGAATTACTTTCCTACTACACTAAAACGGAACGGAATAGTGACGTAATAGAACCGTATGCGGCAAAAAAATTATTTTGTAAGCAGCGGCGGATGTAAATTTTCAATTTTAAAGCAAAATCACTCGAACGTGTTATTTAGTACATTTCTATATTCGGTCCCCTGGCCCTAGAAGCGCAGCCGGTAGTGCCTTCTGAGCCGCAGGTCCCGGGATCGATCCCCGGCCAGGTCAAACATTTGTGCGCATGAACATGTCTATTTGATCTGTGTCTGGGTGTTATAGTATATATAAGTATGTATATCAGTCATCTGGTTACCATAGTACAGGCTTCTAGCCTACCTGGGGTTTGGGACCAGATGATCGTGGGTGGAAGTTGTCCCATATTATTATTATTATAAAATCCTAAATGACTCATTGACTGACATGCAACGCAGAGCCACACAAACCACTGCTCCTAGAGACTTGAAACTTGGAATGTAAGTAGTTTTCGTTGTCTGGACGTGTGATAAGAAAGGATTAATTTTTAAAATTCACATTCTAAGTGGTCCAAAAAGGGCGTCAGTTTTGGTATAAAACTCCCATATTTCAGAATTTCGAGCTGGCAATGCAATTTTTTTTTACACTAGTAACATACATTGCTATGGGCCTGAGTCCTGGGTACACCTTTGCCTACCCCTTCGGGAAAAAGGCGTGATTGTATGTTATGGAACCATAGGCATGCTGGGTGCTTATATTTTGGAGAATGAATAGGTTAAATAAAATTAATTTTACAATAAATAAAACATTAGGTATATTTAAATATAAACAATAAATAGTAGATTAAAATAAGGACCACATTATACTTTTGCCTTAATCAATAAACTAGCTATGTCCCGCGGTTTACTCGCTGAAAAGTGTCCTGTGTTACTCCGAAGTCTATTCTACCTACAAACCAAAATTCAGCACAAAGGTCCAGTAGTTTTGGCCTGAAAAAGTAACAAACATTAACAATAACTCACACAGACACAATCTTTCACATTTCAGTCACGCCTTCACCCACGTTCCCGTTGGCGGTAGGCAGACTATTTATCACCACTTGCTACGATCCTGACATAGTATTTCTAATATGTGCATTTAAGGAGGTTCGAAGACTATTGTAATATTGCACTCGTGTAATATTGCAAATATTTTATTATTTTTATATTAACAAATCAATTCGGGTGCCATATATTTCTCGAAAATAGTGCATGCAGAGAATGGTCCTTGCTTAGCGGCATTATAGAAAGTAGACTTATCGCAACTATGGTTTTAGTAAGAAAGATATTTTATTACAAAAACCCTAGTTGGTGCTATCTCAGTCTTAGACTTATGAGCGTACGCGGCCTTTTAGGAATTTGACACAATCCTATGAAAAATTTACCAAATCGATGTTTTGTACTCCCCTTTTTCCTCCAAACATAATAAACCCATTCTATAAATTTATATCCTGATATTTTTATAGTGAAGTAACCTATGTCTCTGTAATTTAAATTTTTCTTATAAACCCTTGGTTTTTTTATAGTGAACTTCCAAAAATCGCAGTTTTACTCGCGTGTGGACGTTCACTACAAAAATATGTAGAATTTATAAACAAAAATAAAATGATTGGGAACTCAAACTCAAACTCAAAACAGCTTTATTCAAATAGGTCATAATCTGACACTTTTGGGACATACTTTACTTCATCTTTAAAATATCAGGATATAAATATATCAAATATGTTTACTGTATTCGGAGGAAACAGGGGAATACAAAACATCGATTTAGTAAATTTCCCATAGGGTTGTGTCAAACTGCTAAGAAGTCCTGAGACCAATAACATACTGTCGAAATGTGGGTGTACCTGACAATGGGACTGAGTCCTGGGTCTTCCCGTTTGGGAAAAATACGTGGTTGTATGTTATGTACAAGAAAGAGACGCAGAAAACCCCCATTCTTCTACACGCACGATTTTAATCTTTATTCCCTCATAAATAAGGTCTAAGAGGGCATCATCCCTTGGCTTCGTTTCCACTGCGCCCCTTGTCTTCTATTGTGGTTCCCGCGAGTAGACTTATGCTTCTCCTTCTTGTCTCTGTTCGCTATGACCTCCTTCTCTTGACCTTGACCTTTAGGTTTACCTATCACATCTGTTTTCCTGTAAAGTCAAAATCACAATGATTTTATAAGAAAATTGTGCGTAAAAGCCGTAAAAGGGAGGGGGAGGGGCATTATTGCCCCCTCTAAATCTTACTAATATTATTAATCTCAAATCTTAGTACAATGTAAAAAAGTGACCTTTGTTGCAGATAAACCAAATGCTTGCGAGTTCTAACTCGACCAGCGCCATCTAGATGGCACAAAAAAAAACATAGCGCTGTTTTTTGTGTGTATGTTTGTTCCGTTCTCACGCAAAAACTACTAAACCGATTGAGATGAAATTCGGTATGTAGATAGCTACTACTCTGAAATCACACAAAGGGTACATTTTATATCGATCGTCCCACGGGAACGAAGACTAAGCGGGTGAAACCGCAAGGCACTGCTAGTCTACTTATAAACCAGGCTCAGATTTTTTTTATGATAGTGAGTGACAAGACGAGCAAATCAGATACCTGATGGTAAGCATCATGATTGCCCATATCAGACACTCAGTGCCACTCAGTGTATTAATATTCAAATTCTGCGCGGCACTGCACTGCGCCTGTCACCCTGAGATATTAATTGTTGGATCTCATCATGCCCAGTAATTTCGCTAACATTGCCCTTCAGACAGGAACACAGTAATGTTTGCACATTACTGCTTGGCGGATGAATAACTGGCAAAGGTGTGGTACTTCCCCAGGTGGCCCCCTGCAAAAGAGGCCTACCACTACTAAACAACTCGTATATAATGGGTCTCTATAACCCCTTGTACCACAATCTACTATTAAAATTGTATTGAGTTATTACCTAGGCTGTGGAGGTCCTCTCGGCCCCTTCCCTCTCCTAGCTTGATAGTTAGCTTCTCTCCTCGCTCTCATCTCCTCAGGGTTCCTGCAGAAGTCCATCTTGCTGGTGCTGGACCTGCTCGGGCCAGGAGCTGGCTCTTGAGGACCTTCCTCCGAGGATGATGATGATTCCTGTTTTATAAAAATAGATTTCTAAGTTATAACTGTTTGATCGAATAGATGTACAGAACCATCACTAGGTAGTGTCCGTGGTCCAGCGGGAATATGCCCGGCTTTAAATCCGGAGTCCCTGGATCGAATCTCACCATGTGGACTTTTCGCCTGGGCGCTACCGTGTTTCAGATGTCACGTTAAACTGTAGGTCTCTATAGATTCCTATAAGATATGTAGGGGGCAGTCGTTAGTTCATGTCGGAGGCTGCGTAGGAATCTTGGCGACCTGAAACTCTGTCAATATGGGTTGTCCACATAACACATATGAATTGACTCGAGCAGTGTAATTGGGGTAACCCGTTCTGTTAAGAGTATAAATTAAAATTATTATATTATTATTACTATCTATACTAATATTATAAAGAGAGAAACTTTGTTCTTTGTTTTTTTGTTTTTTTGTTTGTAACGAATAGGCTCCGAAACTACTGGACCGATTTTAAAAATTATTTCACTTATGGATAGCTTAATTCAGTGTGAGTGACATAGGCTATATGAGATTTTGAAAAATATTAGGGATCCGTAAGAAAACTGCAATATTGTGAACCAAGGTGTTACATAATATAATTACCATATTCATAAATTTGCGTGCGCTGTGAAATGCATTGATGGTAGAATAATATAATGTACTAGGGGTTTGTAGTACTTATCAATACCTACAAAACAGTATACATAGATTATATCCATCTTTTTTGGTTTAGTCAAAATAATCGAAATAGACATTATATGCATGCGCTGTGAAAAGTATTGGTGGTAGAATAAAGTAATGTACTAGGGGTTTGTAGTACTTATCAATACCTACAAAACAGTATACATAGATTATATCCATCTTTTTTGGTTTAGTCAAAATAATCGAAGCAGTGATTATTTTTCAAGCGGTGTGAAAACTATTGGTGGTAGAGTAAAGTAATGTACTAGGGGTTTGTAGTAATTATCAATACCTACAAAACAGTATACATAGATTATATCCATCTTTTTTGGTTTAGTCACAATAATCGAAAAAGTGATTATTTTTCATGCGGTGTGAAAATTATTGGTGGTAGAGTAAAGTAATGTACTAGGGGTTTGTAGTACTTATCAATACCTACAAAACAGTATACATAGATTATATCCATCTTTTTTGGTTTAGTCACAATAATCGAAAAAGTGACTATATTTCTTGCGGTGTGAAAACTATTGGTGGTAGAGTAAAGTAATGTACTAGGGGTTTGTAGTACTTATCAATACCTACAAAACAGTATACATAGATTATATCCATCTTTTTTGGTTTAGTCACAATAATCGAAAAAGTGATTATTTTTCATGCGGTGTGAAAACTATTGGTGGTAGAGTAAAGTAATGTACTAGGGGTTTGTAGTACTTATCAATACCTACAAAACAGTATACATAGATTATATCCATCTTTTTTGGTTTAGTCACAATAATCGAAAAAGTGATTATTTTTCATGCGGTGTGAAAACTATTGGTGGTAGAGTAAAGTAATGTACTAGGGGTTTGTAGTACTTATCAATACCTACAAAACAGTATACATAGATTATATCCATCTATTTTGGTTTAGTCACAATAATTGAAGCAGTGATTATTTTTCATGCGGTGTGAAAACTATTGGTGGTAGAGTAAAATAATGTACTAGGGGTTTGTAGTACTTATTAATACCTACAAAACAGTACACATAGATGATATCCATCTATTTTGGTTTAGTCACAATAATCGAAACAGTGAATATTATTCATGCGGTGTGAAAACTATTGGTGGTAGAGTAAAGTCATGTACTAGGGGTTTGTAGTACTTATCAATACCTACAAAACAGTATACATAGATTATATCCATCTTTTTTGGTTTAGTCACAATAATCGAAGCAGTGATTATTTTTCATGCGGTGTGAAAACTATCGGCGGTAGATTAAAGTAATGTACTAGGGGTTTGTAGTACTTATCAATATCTTCAAAATAGCCTACGATAAATTATAACATGTGTTAAGGTTTGGTCATTGTAACAGAAATAGTCATTAATTTGCGTGCGCTGCGTAAACCATTAGGGTTATATCTATTAAAATACAATGTATCACGAATTTACTCCTGTTAAACGTCCACTATACCTACTTCTGCTACCCGTGCGAAGCCGGGACGGGTCGCTAGTATGTTATAAAATACTAAATGACTCAATGACTGACATGCAACGCAGAGCCCAAACCGCTGATCCCAGAGACTTGAAACTTGAAATGTATGTTGTTTTCGTTGGCTGGACGTGTGTTAAGAAAGAATTTTTGAAAATTCACATTCTAAAGGGTCCAAGAATGGCGTCAAAGTTTTGGTATAAAACTCCCATATTTTATAATTGCGGACGGGCAAAGCCGTTCATACGCCTTTTTAATATCACGCCTTTTTCCAGAAGGGGTAAGCTGAAGTGTACCCTGGGATCCAGTCCCATAGTAGGTACACCCATACTTTCCGTTACGTTTTATGTTCAATGTAATACGGGGAGAGCCTATTGCCCTCTGCCGGGCTCAGTTCTAGATTCCACCAAACATTGCCAAACCAAATATTGTGAAACTATCAGTTTAAAAAATCAAGCCCTACAAGTTTCTTGTGCGTTCTTCTTGTAGAGGTATCTTTCCGAACGCACGGTAGACTCATTACTGTATATCTTCATTGACGTGCAAGTGTCAGATTGTGATTGTGATGAAAAAATGATTCAATTAGGAATCATTTTTTTAAGTTTGAGTTTGAGGACCATTGAAAAAATTCCAAATGGAAAAATCCAATAACACTTTGCCTGACCTGGGGCTCGAACGCGGGACCTCATGATCGGCAGTACAGCTTGCGAATACTAAATCACGGAGCAGTCCGAAGTTAAATAGAAATATGAATGTTGGTTGAAGTGATATTGGGCATGGCACATAACACGGAGAAATGTTGGAGCTGTAAAGTTCTCGAATCGGTTCTCGGAGACCACGGACCGGAGAGCGTAGCGTAGGACGTCCACCCAAAAGGTGGGCACATGACCTAGTAAAGACAGCATCGGTGGCGTTGTGGGTGTCAGCTCCACTGCTGATCATGATTGAGGTCTGGGTTCTCTCCCTCTCTTTAACATCTTATCTCTACCTTTTACATGAGACTAATATCATGTTTCGCCAGGGGACCGAGTCCTGCGTACACCTCTGCCTACCCCTCCGGGAAAAAGGTGTGATGTTATGTTATAGTAACCAGTAAGAGTACTCACATCGTGTCTATTATTCTGCGCGAGCACCCGCGGAGTGACGAACGGTCTCATCTCGTCCGCGGCCGAGTCCGCCGCGGGGAGAGTCGCCCCGTCCGAGTCGTACGTGTCGTCATACTCGTCCGAGTATAGAGCCACGTCGTCGCATACCAAACTGTAATGTTAAAGCGTTTCGACTTGCATTCAACATGAAACTACACAAATATCACCATAATCTCAGCCGTTGGTAATTCACTACTGAACATGGGCTTGTGTAGTGGTAGGCCTCTTTTGCAGGGGGCCGCCTGAAGAAGTACCACACCTTTGCCCGTTATTCATCCGCCAAGCAGTAATGTGCAAACATTACTGTGTTCCGGTCTGAAGGGCAATGTTACCAGTACAGCAACAGTACCGTGCAGAATTTTGAATTTTAAAACACTGGGTGGCACTGTGTCTGATATGGGCAATCATGATGCTTACCATCAGGCACCTGATTTGCTCGTCTTGTCACTCACTATCATAAAAAAGGCCTCCCTCATAAAGAGGGGTTGTTGCCAATACTCGACACGCTTGTTGTGCGGTTGTCGAGCGCAGTTCGATGGTTGTATGCAGAGGACGCTGCTGCCTCCTCTGGATCTGTTCCCTCAGCCGGCCGCCACGGGAACCCCGGGGGGAGGGTGGAGCACTATTCTAAAGCCGGTAACTCCATGGCACATATATAAAGAAATAATATATAATCCAAATTTCCACTCAATTGTTTGTCGTTGACTCTTGATCTGGCCTTTTACGGTACATAACATAACATACATTCACGCCTTTTCCCGAAGGGGTAGGTAGAGGTGTACCCAGGACTCAGTCCCATAGTAGATACACCCACATTTGTATGTTATTGGTCCCATGTAATAGGGGCCGAGCCTATTGCCATCTACCGGGCACAGTTCCACACTCCAGGCAGTTATTGAGATAATTCCTAATGGAAAAATCCAATATTTAACACTTTGCCTGACCTGGGGATCGAACCCGGGACCTCTTGATTGGCTGTCGAGCATGCGCCCTCTACGCCACCGAGGCAGCCTTTTGCGGTACAACTGAGACATATCTCTATTATCCTTCCGGTTCCCTCTAGATGGATAAATGAATGACGAACCATTGTACTCACTTATACTTGCTGTAAATATCCCCCATCTGCCTAACCTCAGTCTTATCGTTGAGCAACTGAGACAAATCTTTATGTGCGTCCTTCCGCTTCCCTCTATGTATGTTCTTGACGTCGACGTCGTCTCGCGACATTATATCGAATCTGTCTCCGTCGAATATGTTTAGTCTCTGGACGCCCGTTTCTAGGAACTTCTTGTCTAAGGCGTCTTCCGGGATTATTGGTAGGGATCTGTCTAAGCCTGGAAAACAATTAAGCAGTATGTTAAATATGGTGTTACTGGTTTTCAGCATCACTTTAAAGGTCATTTGAATTTACTAAAAATGACACATGTTAGTTCAGAATAAATGGAAAAGTGGATATATTAAGAATAACAAACATTCATCCATCTATCCTCACAAACTTTCGCATGTATAATGTTACCTATAGAAGAATCCTAAGACGGTACGATGTTCGCTGGGTCAACTAGTCTTATTAATATTATAAATGCGATATGCAATGAACAATCCAATAACGCTGCCTGACCTGGGGATCGAACCCGGGACCTCATGATCGCCAGTAGTAATTGTGACCACTACCGAGCCAGTCCTATAAAAATATATATAGGGTACTCAATCAGTTAGCATCCATAAACAAATTAACTGAAATCACGAAAAAAAAAAAAAAAGACGTGTGGCACTCGGGGACTGGCGCGGTAAAGCTATTGCATAGCATTTTTTTATCAACTTATGCAATTATAATTATTTATTTATTTTATTTATGCAGTATTTTTTTTCCTTTGTTTTTTTTTTCTTTGATATTAATTCAAGTTACACTTTTTGAGCGTGGTGACCGATAAGAAAACAAATTCCTCGATACAACCAATGCCACCAAGTGGCGAGTTGCTGAACTAAAGAGACAAGCGTGATATTTCAAATGTCATTAAAAGTTCTGCTATTCATCGATAAATGGCAAAACTAAAAAGTATCACCGCCGTGCCGGTCGGAGTGGGGGGTGTTAGGTTATTTTCGTTACGGAATTTCTGGATTCGGTCTCCACGCTCAAGGCCCGTGATAGAAGCTATGCAATAGCTTAAAAAGACATTTTGTGCGTGTGAGTCTCATTTATGAAAGTATTTGGATTTTCAGATTTTAAACTGCGCTCGCAAACCCACCTGCTAAGCGTGGCGAGTAAAGGGTTAAAATGTAAATAAAACTTACCTCTTAAAGACTCATCCAAATTATCTTCCAAAACCGAATTAATCACCCTTTCAGCATTAAACCCATAGTGTTGCAAGCATTTCAATATAAAACCATCTCCC
Source organism: Hemistola chrysoprasaria (assembly GCA_947063395.1). Classification (NCBI taxonomy): domain Eukaryota; kingdom Metazoa; phylum Arthropoda; class Insecta; order Lepidoptera; family Geometridae; genus Hemistola; species Hemistola chrysoprasaria. The sequence goes on from OX346724.1 coordinate 1,827,194, forward strand.
AAATCGGGGAAAATATCCCTCACTTCGCTTATTAAAGATTCTTCTCGAATATGATCCGGTATTTCATTGTCTATGGTGATTTCTCCATTATCTGTGGTTATATTGTCTGTGGTTTCAATATGGCCGTTCATCATAGGTTCTGTTATTGTTTCTGGCGTAGGTTCGTCTAAGTTCGAATAGATTGCTTGCAGAATAAAATCCGTTTTCACTGTATCTCTGTGTTTTAATTTAGGATGTTTAATGAAATAACATAACATACAATCACACCTTTTTTCTGAAGGGGTAGACACACTCTGCACAGGACTCAGTGCCATAGTAGATACACCCACATTTCGCCAATATGTTATTGGTCCCATGTAATAGGGGGCGAGCCTATTGCCATCTACCGGGCACAGTTCCAAACTCCAGGCTGTCACTGAGCTAATTCCTAACTCGGAATATCGGGGGAAAAGTACCCCATGAGTTATTCCAGGGTCTAAGCTACCTGCATACCAAATTTCAGCCCAATCTGTTCAGTAGTTTTTGCGTGAAAGAGTAACAAACATCCATCCATCCATCCATCATCACAAACTTTCACATTTATAATATTAGTAGGATACATACGCTAAATAATTGATGGCGATAGTTTATGACATCTTCATCATCTTAGCCGTAAGAAGTCCACTGGTGGACATAGGCCTCCCACATTTTGCCAAAACTCGCCACGAGCAGACGGGTTGGCGGGGGCAGCTCAAATTTCTTCCTCTGGATCTGATAATCCCTTAGCCAGCTCTTACGGCAACCCCGTGTAGAGAGGGTGAGGTGTTATACACCCGGTACCACCACGTCGAATAGTTTGTTTTTTTATGATAGTGAGTAACAAGACGAGCAAATCCGGTGCCTGATGGTAAGCATCATGATTGCCCATATCAGACCCAGTGCCACCCAGTGTTTTAAAATTCAAAATTCTGCGCGGCACTGCACTGCGCCTGTCACCCTGAGATATTAGTTGTTGAAACTCGTCATCCCCAGTAACTTCGCTGGTAACATTGCCCTTCATACCGGAACACAATAATGTTTGCACATTACCGCTTGGCGGATGAATAACTAGCAAAGGTGTGATACTTCCCCAGGCGGGCCCCTGAAAAAGAGGCCTACCACTACAAAAATAAACAAATGTAATAAATAAATGTAAAGGATACATATCAGGGTAAGCTTGTTTCAGTATTTCAAGGTCTTCGTTGACTGGGTAGCAAGCATGGTAGTCCTTTATTAGCAACTTCTCTGAGAGGCCTTCCATCAGGACCGATAGATAAGCTTCTACGTGCGCTTCTATACTGCCTCTGGAGAGAAACCACATAACATCACGCCTTTCTCCCCGAAGTGGTAAAGCAGAGGTGAACCCATCAAGTAGATACCACCCACACTTCGAGATATTTAGTTTTTAGTTCCAATTTTTAGTGTCAAAAACAACATGCACAGTGCACCTCCCTCCCGCAAAATTGCATACAGGACGCGTCGTGTAGACGCCAAACACGTGTCGGTATATGAATGATGTCACTAACAAAAATAATACCTAATAGCATTTCCTCTTTGCATGCAATTTTGCGAGCGGGAGGGCGGTGCGTGTTGTTGTTGACACTAAAAATCGGAACTAAAAACTAAATATTCTTGTTCTAGAAATTTACAATGGAGTTCCGAAAAGTAACGACATATTCAATCAATTAATCATTTTCCACTCAATTGTTTGGGGTCGGCTCTGGATCTGGCCTTTATTTGCGCGAAAACATTTTGTTAAAGAAAACCGTCTGGTTTTTTATTATTTAAAAAAACATTAACATAACCTAAAAATACTTTTTTACAATTTTCATAAATACTAAGAAACTGTAAGGTTTTCTTTAACAAAATATCATCATCATCATCATCCAGCCGTTGTAAGTCCACTGCTGAACATAAGCCTCCCCCAGGGGGGTTGTTGCCAATACTCGCCACGCTTGGCAGGCGGGTTGGTGAGCGCAGGTTGATGGTTTTACGCAGAGGACGCTGCTGCCCGTCCTCTGGATCCTATAGCCCTTAGCCGGCTCTTACGGCAACCACGGGTAGAGAGGGTGAGGTACTATTCTAAAGCCGGTAACCCCACGGCACACAAAATATGTTTACGCTCAAATAAAGACCAGAGTCAGAGCCAACCACAAAAATTAAGTGGAAATTATTCCATATTTCTTCATATCTGTGTATTGTCATTTGTGGTGACGTTTAACCGTAAAAAATAAATTTATTCAGTCAAATAGTCCATATTATGTGAAAATTCAATTAATACCAAAATAATAAAACATATTTCCAATATAATTATTAATTAATACTACCAATATAATGTAGTAAAATTAATAAATTAAATAAATAAAAACCAAAGAAAATAAAAATTTCTAATGGAAATATCCACACTTGGACTCGAACCCGGGACTCTCATCATAGGCAGTAGAGCTTGCGACTACTACGCCGTGGTAGTCAAAGATATCAACATTTTATTAAGTACTAGCTTTGCTCCGCGGTGTCACCCGCGTAGTCTTCGTGCCCGTGGGATTATCAGAAAAAAAAGGACCCTATAAATAAAACTCATTTCTTTCAGGCAATAGTAACCTAATGAATTATTCCAGGGTCTAAACTATGCGTGGGTAACTCAGCTCTGAGCCGGCTCAAATATGCAGATCATGTATGTTTGAGTCATGAGTCACAGCTCAACTATAAACTAAACAGCTCATTGGTGGCTTGCGGGTCATGTACTCATCACTGTCATTCCAAAGAAAACAACCTTGTCACGCATTTTGAGAGTCGAAAATCGAACGCGAGTCGCATCTTTTTGACCCGTAACATTAGTTGCAAAATTAATGAGCTGATTAGAATCATATTGGATATTTCATCTGAATAGTTCAATACATGCATTTAGTTTCGAGATGTGTTGAATTGATTTTTGAGCTGATCTGTGAGTCGGTTCACAGCTCCGACTCAAGTGGATGAGCTATGAGCTGAGCCGTGACTCATAAAGATCTGCCGAGTTACCCATGGCTAGTCTAAACTTCATCCCGAATTTCAGTCCAATCGGTTCAGTAGTTTTAGCGTGAAAAAGTAACAAACATCCATCCATCCATCCATCCTCACAAACTTTCGCATTTATACTTATAATATTAGTAGGATAATCCTACTATTATAAATCTGAAACTTCAGTAGAACGTAAAAAACTTACGTTTTTAACAAATGAACAAGACACTTGGGAGTTCTAACTCATCTCCAGCGCCACCTAGCGCGGTTATATTTAGATTGATGGATGGATGTTTGTTACTCTTTCACGCCAAAACTACTGAACAGATTGGGCTGAAATTTGTTATGCAGGTAACTTAGACCCTGGAATAAACATAGGGTAGTCTTTTCCCGATATCCCCACGGGAACGATGTTTACGCGGGTGAAACCGCGGGGCACCGCTAATTTAGTAATAATTATAGCCGGGCGTAGCAGAGGCGAGTTTATAGTAAACGAATAAAAACATTAACATACTCACTCCCCACTAAAAATATTATTCTTGTAAACAGCCAATATTTCTCTGAACACATCAATTAATTCTTCTCTAGTATTGTCTATATAATTTTCTACTTCTGTATATGTTACACTAGTCACATCACCCGTCTCCGCTAGTTTTTCATATAATTGCGGTATACCGTGCTCATATAATTGGACTATACTGAAAATAATGGGAATTTTTTAACTTATTTAAAAAAAAAAATAGTCATATTAAAAATAGTCTGCTATCTTACCTAAGAATTTAAAAATAGTCTACCAACTTACCCATGTCGGTATGCAATTTCGTTGTATTTATTTTTATTTTTATGATAGTGAGTGATAAGACGAGCTAAACAGGTGCCTGATGGTAAGCATCATGATTGCCTATATTCGACACAGTGCCACCCAGTGTTTTAAAATTCAAAATTCTGCACGGCACTGCACTGCGCCTGTGACCCTGAGATATTAATTGTAGTTGTTGAATCTCATCATGCCCAGTAATTTCGCTGGTAACATTGCCCTTCATACCGGAACACAGTAATGTTTGCACATTACTGCTTGGCGGATGAATAACTGGCAAAGGTGTGGTACTTCCCCAGGCGGCCCCCTGCAAAAGAAGCCTACCACTACAAAAAAATATACATATACTTATCAGTCGTAACAATTATTACTTATTGGACAAAAATAAGTAACCCATTGTTACGGCCACGTCGTTTTAAATGATATAGTCAAGTTGCTCATAATTATACCACAAAAATAACTGTCCATCTCATACATAATATTTTCATAATAGAAAATAATTTCTATCTCACACACATTATTAAAAATAGTTTAATCTCTCACTATCATCAAAATGAAAATCGAGAGAAAATAGATTAAAGAGTCTACCTCATCATACTTAATCCTTTTCTTCCAGTTGCCTGGAAGAAATCGCTTTACGCGATAAATCACCACTTGTACTAGCCCTAAGATTAATTGTATTTTTATGTATTTTGTATGTCATCTGTTTTAAATAATATAATGAACAATAAAGAGTTTATCTATCTAACTACAAATTATAGTCCCCAATCTCACCCACAAAAAAATCTCTCAACTCACCTAAGTACAAAATTAGTTTTCCTAAATATTCTCACAGCCTTAGGGTAAACCTCAACAAAGACCCTCATCGTTATCGCAGTGTCAAGTAGATGTATTATTATATCTTTTAAAGCGTCAAATGTCAGTCGGTCTTGGACCTTCGTCGTGGACGGACGTCTTATGTCGGTGAAGCCTTTGAACGTTTCTGGAAGGTTCGGCGGCTCAACCGTGTCGTAGTCTTTGTTTACTTGCAAAATTATGTATTTGAAAGCCTGGAATGAAAAATTTATAATGTTAATATGAAAAAGTTTTGAAGTTGATTTCTTTTCATTATTTTAGATTTACATTAAATATTTACAGCATTGACTGCCTCGGTGGCGTAGAGGGCGCATGCTCGACTGCCAATCAAGAGGACCCGGGTTCGATCCCCAGGACAGGCAGTGTTAAATATTGGATTTTTCCATTGGGAATTATCTCAATAACTACCTGGAGTCTGGAACTGCCCGGTAGATGGCAATAGGCTCGCCCCCTATTACATGGGACCAATAGCATACTTGCGAAATGTGGGTGTTACTACTGTGGGACTGAGTCCTGGGTACACCTCTGCCTACCACTTCGGGAAAAAGGCGTGAATGTATGTTATGTTATGTATTTACAGTATTATACATTAAATAGTACCAGACCTTTGTCATGTTGTATATTTTGTATGTATAAAGACACAAGGATGAAGAAGGGCTGAAAAGCATGGCTGTGATATTGAACAAAGTTTTTAAAGGAGTTGAAGTGAATACATAAGATTTATTCTTGAATATGGGTGTAATTATTAAGCCCGTCAAACACGTAGCTATAAAATATATTAATATATATCATAGCAAGGCATATTACGATATATTTTCTATACAAATATTCAACTGACCGCACACGTAGCTATAATATATATTTCTATGACGTCACCAACTTATACCATAATATATATTATTGCATATTAAGATAAACTACGGTATCAATGAAATGAAGGTTAAAATATATATTATAGCATCGTCTCCGTGTGTGGTAGCTTGCTATAACATATATTATAGGACGGTATATTAATATATATTATAGCTACGTGTGTGACGGGCTTTATTCTTACCTCCTGTACAAAAGACATGGCTGATACTGCATCGCTTTCATAACAAGGTTGCAATGTAAACACACAGTCAACCAAACGTGACACATGTCTTGGGTTGTCCACTCCGTATGTACCACAAATGTCCCATATTATAGGTATTGTGAATATAAATTTGTTGTATATTGTATCCGCCATGTACTCTTTTGTCATCCAATGCGACTGGAAAATAATAATAAGCTTAATTTATTTTTATTTTGAATATAATACGTTATTGCATACCAAAAAAAATAAACAATGCTTCAAAAGATACAGTAGAAAAGACACAACCGGCGGTCTTACCGCGTAAAGAAATTTATTTTTTATTTATTTATCAAAATTTGTTAAGGCGCTGTCCAAAGTAAATTCGCCCTCTCGCTCACACGTACCCACATTTTGGAAGATCTAAAAAATACTACATGTAATTACGTAAAATAATGACAACTTGGTTCTAGAATATAACAATACAAAGATTCACTAAAAAATCCATCCAAAAAATAGTTTTCATGAAAAATAAAAAGGCACTGAAAACTTGTTTCGATCAAATTGGATTTTTTACTGATGACGAGTGCCTCTACGGTAGCACAAGTGCTAGAGTGCCCACCACGCGGAATGATGAGGAGGGTGCATGGTTCGAATCCCGCCCGTGGGTGAAATATTTCTTCTTATTTCAGATTTATTTATTTATTTATTTATTTATTGGATCACCAACATGATGTACATCATTACATTTACCATAAAGCACAAAATCGGAAAAATACATGTTAAATGCCAACATAATTACAGGTGACGACAGCATGAAATGAGACTATTAAGCGAAAACAGAATAAAATGGACTTATAACAGTTAACATGAATATAACTCAATTCCAAACAATGTATTAATTTACAAATAAAAAATTCAAATCAGCTATTTAGACGAAACAAAACAGAATCAAAATATGTAAATTAGATAATAATAATTATTTCATGCGTACAAAACAGAATGGATTCACAATACAATAATACATTATACAAGTTAGGTAAATTAAATGTTGTTTAAAATAATAAATTAGACTAATAAATTACGAATACAATATTTTAAAATTAATTAGAAAATAAATATAAATATGTTTAAAATTACATAAAATATAAATTTTGTGCAATTTCATTAAGGGTCATCGAATAAAATAAGTTTCTTTAATTTTGCAATATTATCACAATATAAATCAAACTGCTTGCTCTTAGATAACGAATTATATTCTCTCACAATACGGTTAAGTGGTGCATTATGTCCAAGATTTGACTTGCTTTGAGAGCCTACAAACAATTTATAACTAGAAAATCTAGGCAACTTAAGTGGTACTGCAATCTTTAACACAGGTAACAGGTCAGGGGTATCCAGAATGCCGTTGGCTAACTTGTAGAGAAAAGTAATGTCAAGCATACTTCTACGATCTGATAAAGAGGACATCTTAAAATGAGACAGTCTCTCCCTGTAGTGCAAAAGACTTTTACCCATGTGGCAGGAATAAGTGAGGTGCCACAAGAATCTTTTTTGAACACTTTCTAGTCTTTTTATATAAATGTCATAGTGTGGATTCCACGCAACACTACCATATTCTAAAACGCTACGTACAAAAGAGTTGTAGAGTAAAATTTTTGTATTAGGATTTTTAAAATCTTTGCAGTTACGTAATACAAATCCGAGGCTCTTGAATGCTTTAGAAGTAATATTATCTATATGTTTATTAAGCCGAAGTTTGCTATCGATCAAAACTCCAAGGTCTTTAATGCAGTCTACATCAGCTAAACATTCACTGCCAATTTTGTACCTGTAATAAATGCCAATCTGCATTTTTCTCGTGAATTTAATGGAGAAGCACTTTGTGGCGTTTAAAGTCATACCATTTTTATCGCACCACACAACCAAACGATCAAGATCTTCCTGCAGACCAACGGAGTCAGTCGGCTTATCGACAGCTTTGAAAAATTTCAAATCGTCCGCGAAAAGATAATAGTTAGAGTGGGAGAAACAACTACCTATATCATTTATAAATATATTAAAAAATAAAGGCCCTAAGTGCGAACCTTGTGGGACGCCAGAATGCACTGAGTAAGGGGCAGACGCATAGCCATTCGCTACCACAAAAGATTTTCTATTCGTCAGATACGATCCACACCAACCCAGTAAGGGTTCCGAAATGCCGGCTGCTGCAAGTTTACTTAAAAGAATATGGTGGTTGACGCTGTCAAAGGCCTTACTAAAGTCAGTGTAGATCGCATCGACTGATGAACGGCTATCAAGTTCGAGAGATACATCGTTGATAAATGAAGAATGATTTGTTACAGTAGATCTAGCCTTCGTGAAACCGTGTTGACGAGAACTTATTAACCGTTTGAATTGCCAAGACAGTATTGGATACAGCAACTTTTCAAAGACTTTAGCGAATACCGGCAAAATCGAAATAGGCCTGTAATTTTTGATTGATTCGCGATCTCCGTTTTTGAATAAAGGGACAACAAGAGCCTCCTTCCATGCAGAGGGAAAGATGCCAGTAATAAGGGATTTATTATATATGAATCGTAGTGGAAGCGCGAGCGCTGATGCAGCTTTAGCGATAAAGACTGATGGTAATCCATCAGATCCAGCCCCCATGTGGTGATCAAGTCTTTTTAAAATTTTCAATACTTGGATGTCCTTGAATTTTATTAATGTGAGATAATTGCTTGTCAACCCGAAATCCCGAGAGTCAAAAGGTGGTAATGTGTAATCGCGATCTATTCTAAAATTGTTATAGGTAGCTGAAAAATTACGAGCAAATAGGTTGCAAATATCCACGCCATCTGAAGCCGTATTATCGTCCAAAGACATTAGTGCTGGATAATGATTACTGCCTTTCTTTATATTTTTTATAAATGTCCAGAAAAACTTTGAATTTGATTTAAGGCTTTCTTCTAAGCGGGTGATATAATTATTATAGCAAGTTGTCATCAAATGTTCTGTGCGGTCTTTCAACAATTTAAAAGATAATTGGTCGAGTGGGTTACGATTGAATTTGCGAATCTTGTTACGATACTTTAGCTTCTCACGTAATCGATTGATTAAGTAAGGAGTAGTGGAAAACCATACGGGAAACTTTTTAGATCTTGGTAGCGACTTAGGGACATGTTTAATAATGGCTTCACGAATATGTGAATAAAATAATGTGACCATTTCATCAACGTTAGCGCACTTATCCAAAACTTCGACCCAACACACCTCGTTCAGGTGTTTAATAATATTATTATAGTCTGCTTTGTAGAAGTAAAGACGCTCGCAATTATTATGCGAGAGACTTTTACATGTGTTAAGTAATGCCTGAAATTGCAGAGGAGGATGTGAAGGATCGATTGACGATAAAGCATTAGTATCATGTATTAAATTTACAATTTTGAAATTGCTCAGAACCAGATCAAGGATGTTATTTTTATTATTAGTGATATGGTTGTATTGCATTAAATCGTGGAAAGCAGTAAAATCTAAAAGCATAGTAGAGTATAGACTATTATTTGCAGGAATTGTAGAGTGGCGAACATTTTGAGAGTCCCAGATTATTGAGCCTAAATTAAAATCGCCTATGAGCATTGTTTTTGACTCATTTCTTTGGTCCAAAACCCGATTCGAGTTCGTCAAAAAATGGTCGAGAATATGTCTCTGAATTGGTGGCGGTAAATAAACAGCGCACAAAAGCAGCTTTTCAATCTGACCAGAATCGCAACAACATTCGACTTCTACCCAAAGATCCTCACAATCAGACTCAAACATTTGCAACCGTCTAGAGTTAAATCGTTTTGACACCGCGATTAAAACACCACCACCATTTTTCTTACTGTGAAAACCACTCGTTTCCCTATCTCGCCTGTATACAACGTAACGGCTGTCGAACAATTCAGTGTCGAAGATCCCACTATTCAGCCATGTCTCGCTTAAAATTATAATATCATAATTATTGCAGCAAATATTTGCGAAGAAATTTATAGTTTTGGTTCGTAGACCTCGAACATTTTGATAATAAAATTGCATACACAATTGAGAGAAAAAAAAAATCAAATAATAATATAGTGGACACTTTCAAATAATAACTATTATGTATAAGATAATCTACGCTAGACGTTCTAGAGCAGCCAAGTCCTTCACAACAATGAAGTTAGTGCTCTCAGTTCTCCGGAGAAATACCTTGCCGTCGCGCACCCAGCAGAAGCGATATTTCATTTCCTTCGCCCTCAGGCGCGCAGCAGCGTGCAGTGCCTTCGTCTCGGGAGTGAGGTGCTCCGACACGTACACCGGAATCTTCTTGTCGCCGCCGATGCCCAAGTGGCTGGTGTTTAGTTTATCAGTGGGATTGTTCCGATTGAACTTAAGGACTCCTGCGAGAAAGGTATCGCGAACTCGACGGCTGCTGAATTTGACCAATATGGAGCGCGGCCTGAAGCTCGAGGTGTTAAGCTTAGCAATTCGAGTGCAGTAGTGTATATCCGAGTCAGATAAAGGGCATTTAATGGTATTCGCCAGCTGTAACACTGTAGTGTATAGATTTTCGGTCTTATGTTCAGGGACGCACTGTATCTCTACGTTGGTAGTGCGTGAAAGTAGTTCCATCTGTTGGACACGGTACGATAGTTGGGCCTCAGAATCGCGCAGCTTTTCGTTATCACTTTGTAACTGCTTTATTACTTGAGCTTTGGACTCACATTGACTTTTTATATCGTTGTACTCTGAATTATAAAATGCAATGGATTCCTCTAGGCGAGTTATTTTAGCCTCAATGTCCGTGATTTGGTTGTTAAACTTCCTGTCCAACTCCTCCCTAATTATCTCGCGAATAATGTCCGCAGAGAGACAGCCACAGTTGCTCGTGCTGCGAGGCTTTGTCCGCAACGTTACGTTATCGTATTGCGTGCCTGGATGGTTCGCTTCTACTGCGATGGGTACTTTAACCGTAGTAGTGGGGGCTGGAGAGCGCACCGGTGTATTAGAGTTATCTCCGAACTTAGGCTCTCTACAGCGACACGAAGGGCATACCCAAGAATTTTTAAAATCCTTAGATAAACCGTTGTAGTCTTCTTTGCTAAAATTCACACATTTATAATGGTATTCATCCTTGCAACGACAACATTGAAGGAAAGATAATCCTTGAATAGCGGTAGGACAGCCGGCACACGTATTTATAGATTGTACTATAATATCGAAATTCACATAATAATCATTAAAATACACTATAAATCAGCGAAAATAAAAGCAATAGAGTTGTGTTCCAACACTTAAGGAAAAGATATTGTACAAACAAATTCACCTTGGTTTCCTTATTAGTAGCGAGTCTGCTGAACACAACGAGGACCAATCTCCTGATCTCCTCGTACAGTTTATGGACATCTCTGCTCTCATGTATGGGAAGGTACGGAGGGTTGGACTCTTGAAGGAATGATACTAGGAAGTCCATGCATTGAGGGTGGTGGATGACTGTGCTCCAGAACCTGCAATATTCAACATAATATAACATACAATCACGCCTTTTTCCCGAAGGGGTAGGCAGAGGTGCACCCAGGACTCAGTCCCACAGTAGGCACACCCACATTTCGCCAGAATGTTTTTTTTTTTTTTTTATTCAAATAGGTCATAATCTGACACTTTTGTACGTCAATGAAGATAAACAGTAATGAGTCCACTGTGCGTTCGGAGAGATACCTCTACAAGAAGAACGCACAAGAAACTTGTAGGGCTTAATTTTTTCAACAGATAGTTTCACAATATTTGGTTTGCTTACATTCGGTTTCTTTGAAGGTGCCGCGAGGCGGCTATGCAGAAGTTTCCAAGCATCTTTGTCCTCTATGTACTGGTTGACTTTATAATAAGCCTTCTTTAGTAAAGTAGATTTTATATAGGTTTTGAATTTACCCTCTGAGAGCCCAGTTATTTCTTTTGGGATTTTATTATAGAAAGGTACACTATTTCCTAAGAATGTATTTTTATTTGTTTTAGATAATCTAAAGCTAGGTACAGCTATTTTGTCTTTAATTCTAGTATTAAAATTATGAAGGTAACTATTTTATGTTAATTTATGTAAATTTTTACGCACATACATGATGTTCTCATAAATGTATAAGGATGGTAGGGTCAGTATGTTTATTTCTTTAAATAATTCCCTCAGGGATTCGCGTGGACGCATCTCATAGATGGCACGAATCGCACGTTTTTGTAGTATAAAGATAGTTTCTATATCTGCGGCTGACCCCCACAACAGAATCCCATAAGACATCAAGCTATGGAAATATGCAAAGTACACTAATCTCGCCGTGGCTACATCTGTTAGTTGCCTAATTTTATAAACCGCGTAAGCTGCAGAGCTTAGTTTCCCTGAGAGCTCGGTGATATGAGTGCTGCATTGCAGTTTAAAGTCTATATTTATGTCAAGGAACAAAGTTGCATTGTCAATATTGAGTCTTTCACCGTCAAGAACTATGATTGGTTCTATACTTCTGACGTTAGACAACGAAAATTTCAAACATTTAGTCTTTTTCGCATTCAATAACAGATTTTTTGCTGTGAACCATCTGGATATACTTGCTAAAGTATTATTAACATGTACTAGTGAAGTATCCTTCCTATCAACTTTAAAAATCAATGACTATTCTTCTTCTTATGATACCATCTCCTATTTCCGGAGGTCGGCAATCGTCAAAGCTATCCTGATTTTGGAGACAGCCGCACTAGTGCTCATTTTTAGCCATGTCCTAAGCTTTTGAGCCATGAGGTTCGTCATCTCTCAGGTTTTCTGGTGCTCTGTATTTTACCCTGTATTATTAGCTGGAGGAGTTATGATATTGGTCCCATGTAATAGGGGGCGAGCCTATTATTATCTACCAGGCACAGTTCACAACAAATCCAATATTTATTTGCCTGACTTGGGGATTGAACCACCGAACCAGTCTATATATTATACAAAAACAATATTGAACAAAAACTACATAAAACATATTTCACGCAAAATAGGCGTATTGTCGTCGAGTTGCGGAGAATTGCCTGCGTATTTGAGTTGACATAAAACATAACATCAACCCTTTTTTACGGAGTAGGAAGAGATGTACCGAGGACCTAGTTCCAAAGTAGGTATCCTTTCAGAAGCCATGGTAACTGTGTTTTATAAGCAGTTACCTGAAAAGAGTTACAAACTACTTTTCTGTCTATGTTCAATGTTCATAACTCATTGGTATCCCCACTGCAAAAGCATTAAAGTATAGGATAAAATTTTGCAAATTTAATTAAGTTTGTTAAGGATCCATTATGGCATTTATTTTTTATACATTGAATATTAGTAAACTGACTTGATTATTGCTTGCAATTACTATGAAACAGAAATATAATGGTTTTTCAACCTCTAGGCCCTAGGGGATGGGGTAAATTTATTTTCAATGTTTGTCTTTTACCAAAGAGATTTTATTTTTTTGGTGTTGCGCATGTATAAGGTATTAGCCAAAATCTTTTGATGAAATAAATAATTGTATTTTCTCACAATCGTGGTGAAAAGTAGAGTGTAACACACGGCGTAAACTCGGTTTCTATTTACTCTCTCACTAACTGCCTTATATACAATGGGTTTCTTTAGCCCCTTGCATAACAATCTATTGTAGGATATAGATGTTTACCTACAAAATAGGTATAGAAGGGGTTCTCAACACGTGTCATTTGTCTGCTATCTTACCTATGATATTCCAAAGCTAGTAGCCACCTGACATCCTCTAAATACCCCTGCATCTTCATCTTCCATGCATCAACAGCACCGAGCACCAGAGAACTGCCGGATGGTGGCCTCTCATATATTGTTAGCTCTCTCTTCTCCACCCAGTAGGGGTCCTTCAAATATTAATAACACAATCATCATCATATTTTATATTTTTAAAGGCTAAAGATAGAAAGAGGAATGCTAAGGTGGTTCAGACATGTGGAGAGGATGAATGAAAAGAGATTAACAAAAGAGATTTATAAGGTTAGTGTGAATGGTCAAGTTGGTAGGGGTCAACCTAGGTATACTTTTCATGAACGATTTGACATTGTTCTTAGGAAAGGCCAAGTCAAAACAACCGCCCACAACCGAGGAGCATGTATGAAAAATGTCATGAAAGTGAACAAAGCGAATGTTGTATGTCAGGATCCTAGCAAGTGGAGGGTAATAATCTCAGCCTACCCCACCGAGAACAAAGAGTGACTGTATATTTGTATGTATGTAAAGGCTAAAGAGGCCTTATTCACATTGAAAACACAATATAAATATTAGAAGAAAAATTTTACCCAGCAGTGGGACTTGAACCCACATCTTGCACGCCAATTCATGTGGCGGCACTCTACCAATTGAGCTAACGTGGAGGTTATTAATCATCGGCGAAATTTTGCTATCACACCTACCACCTATAGAGGCATGTATGTTATCTGTAGGTTGATGCATTTGACATTCTACTCATGCCAATGACTAATAGCTCAACTGGGAGAGTGCCACCACGCAGATTGATGAGGAAGGTGAGGATGATAAACACAAGTTGATAATATTTTAATGGAACATTACTATAATCGTTGTGTAAAGTTTCATTATAAACTTTTCCATGGAGGTGAAATAGTCTGCTCAGTCGGGGACTTCCCCTAATAAATGAAGTTACTATTTGAAGGTAGGTTGGTACCAACTAATTTGGATATCTATTGATAAAAATGATAACTCACTAAGGCAGGCACTTGTTGTAAAACTCCAGAATTAGACACAGATAGCTTCACTGACTCAACCGGCAAGTTGTCTGGGTTCTGCAATAACAACCACGCTGTTTATAAAACATAATATTTCATCTCAACTTCTGATCGCATGTTTTAATACTTACAAAAAATTTAACGCAAGACATAGCAGTGGCACTAAAATACAAACGAAATAGCACCGAAATTGAAGATAAACATAAAATGGAAATTTTAAAATAATTTAACAGCTGATGTTGGGAAGAACCTATTCACAATTATTTCACTTCACAATTCACAATCAAATTATTTTGTAAACGTTCGCACTTTGCTCACTTTCCTTCAACCACAGATTCGTTTGTATTCTGTGCCACAGACCCACAGCCTTCAACTTCAACTTATTCTCCATAATTTGAACACTGACACTGACAACTCGAAGAGATGGCAGCTGACATTGAAAACTAAAAATATATGTTAATGACAGCCATCTTTTTTTTTTCTTTTTGATCTACCCACACATATGCCGTATTGCCAATTACAGCTCATCAGTCATGTCATAAACCCAATGACGTTGAATCGCTTCATACCATATTATGTAACGTAAAGCGATGAAAACATGTTCTTTTTATTCTGTGGGTTGACGTCTAAACAATTCCTTGCATCACTTGTACTACGCATAGATAATACATAGTACTACGTTTACTTCACATGCATTTTCATCACAGAGTACTTTTTATTTAAAGTTTCAATAAGATACAAGAACACTCATTATGTAATATTTCACCCATATTACGGATTAACTCTCAAAATATCAATTACAATAACTGCCACATTATGTAATCCGTATCGTTCCGCCATTATGTTTACTCGCCAATCAATCTTATTCTTTTCAAATGATTTTCTAAATACCCAAATCTCTTCCTTGATATTTTCACAAGCCACAAAATTAAAAATTGATTCTGTGGCGCAAGTAAAAGTAGTAAAAATGTATTCTGTGATATAGCTTGATCCCTGACAGCTGCACAAAAAACAATTTTTCGGGTAATATTTCCTTAATTTCTTTTCTACTCGGGGGGCCGCCGTTCAAAGGGAATATCTGCACTTTATCTCTACCTAATGTTAGGAAATAATAAGACCAAATTAAAGATTCTAAAAGCTAGTAAATCCAAAATCCATGTCTCCATATGGAGGTCAGTGGTCAGTGGATTGCTTTTATAAATATGTGCTCTGTGGTGGATTGTCACTGTCAGATATTTATCAAATGTCTAAGTCAAAATGCAATTATCCTTGTATAGTAGTATATAGTATATAGTAATCTGTGGTCAAAAAGTCGCGAAGTTTGAATTTGTAAACAAACCGTAATTTTTCTGTTTTGTATTTTAATTAAATAAATAAATACGAAATGCATAAAACTAGGTCAGACCCCAAAGTGAAGAAAACGCTAGTCCGCAACTGTGAAAGGAAAGTAAGGCTTCCAGAACGTAAGCAGGTTGTTCACGATGTTGGTGTTATTGACGAACCGGCAAAATGTTCTGGATCTAAAGAAAATAAGTTAGATAAGCCTACATTATGCTCCAGCGAAGCTTTAGCTCAGTATCTCTCAGATGCTAAACTATCTGCACCACCTCCTCTTACAGCTGAAGATCTGAACGTGGATAAGGGACCAAACTCTTCTAAAGTAAGTTACCATCTGTAACCTGATTTCTATAAATACTTGCAGTAGCTTTAATAACAAATAAATAGCCGATCTGTTCATAAGTTTTCGTGTGAAAAGGTCACAATTATAATTTTATATTCATCCTCACAAACCTTTGCATTTATTACCAATAGTGTATGTGGGTGGGGAAGTAATATAATTTTTATCATTATTGTAAAAACTATTTTTTGTTTTTAGATGACAAAAAAGCTAAACTTCCACTTCAATGATAGAATATACAAAAACTTAATAGAATTGAATGCAAATGTAGAAGACCTCAAGAAAAAGAGAGACAAGCGACCAACAAGCAGCAACTCTGCAAAAAGAGATGTTGAACCAAATATTGAAGATTTTTACGAAGAAATTAAAGATATTGACACCTCACCTACAATCCCTGTTATAAAACCTAAGTTTAAACCTGTAAAAAAAGTGGAAAATGGACATTTGCACAAACTACTAGCTGCTTTTGAAGATTTATGACAAAGGATGTTATGATTTAGTTTGAATTATTGAATCACAGTTTAGATAATTTTATTAAATTCAATGATAACCTTTGAATGTTACATAATGTGTCTTGTGATACGGGAAATTAGTTTCTATTTTATTTAAATATTTAAGCTGATAAAAAAAGCAACAAGTAAAGAGGTATTATTTTAAATTGTTGTAAAACTACATTGAACCTTGAACTTATTTGGTGTGACCAGTATAATCAAATCTACTCCTTATTGTGGGCATTTTCTTATATAATATTGTTAGCTGGCAATATTTAGAAATTTGCATGAACGGCCGAACAGCACATAAAAGCAGGCCAACAATCGAGCTCACTTTGCCTTTAGATGTCATTGAGTAGACATCACAAAAGATATTCTTTTGCATATACTTTTGTTGTCGAATCTCTGCCTGAATCGCAATATAGTAATTAATTTTGCTAGCATAATTTGATAAAATTTTAATTATTTGTAATTGCTGTTGTTTGATGTTTGTCATTTGATGTTTTCTTTTATTAAATGTTGTCGTAATTTACTAAAATATATTATAATAATTACTTGTTAATATGATGATGGTTAGTTTTGTGTCATAAACAACTTATATGGTAAAAAATTTATACAAGGGACGTTTGTGAAAAACTTCATAAAATGCTGAAAGGAATTGATAAAAGTTGATTTTGAAAAATAAATCACCTGAGCCATAATGTACCATGCAAAAGTATTGCTAATAATGATCAATAAATGGTAAGTAGTAATTTAATGTGACAAACTTAGAGGCCTATTCAGACCTAAGCATTATTTGCTATCGCTCTGGGTGGCCATACATCCAATTATCTCTAGCCGCGGAATTGCGTAGAAATAACAGTTAACAATACAGTTAAAATAACAGTTTGATTTTAGACCGCAGAAGTACCGGGCGTTGGATTACTGAGAAGAGCATCAACGAGGAGGCACATCAAATGCACAACCAAGAAATGTTAAGAAAATCAAGAAATGTTTTTTGGTGATTAATTTCCATTTTTTTACCACACAATGCTACTTTCCAGAAGTACAGAATAGAAAAGAATAGAAGCCTAAAAATTATCTTTATTAGACACTTTTAGATTCAGATGGTATTATAGTATTTTCAAAATTTTTATTATGCAATTTTATTTATTATCATAATCGGGCACATAGGTCCTTTCAGCCGTTTTCGAATTTGCAATAGTTTTGGAAATGGCCTTAAAAAAATATTTTGTGCCCCGTGTATTACAAAATATTTAATTGATAAACTTCTAAATTGTTATATCATGTGGCCTAATACGGAATATTTTATGTAAACGAAAATATTAATTATTGAACTTTTTCTGAGGAGTTTAATTTTGAATCATGGCAATCCAGTTTAGTAAAATAAAAGGCGATGACATCGGTCTTTTCCTCTCGCTCGACCGCAAACCCGCGCCCCTATTATGCATGGTCAAGCGATAGAAGTAAAAGTAGCAGAAGCAGTGAAGTAGCAGTAGCAGTAATTGCAAAATGTCACTTTGAATTCGAATTACGCATGCTTTCTGCACTGCTGTTTTGTCGCTTTGGCACACTAGCGGCCTAATGGAATATTAGCAGTAAATGGAACTAATTATTGCGGTTTAATTTTTTTTATCTGTGGGAGGCTGCTATAGTCTGTTCTATTTTTACCTTTGATTTCATCAAATTATTTATCTTCTATGGGCACGGGCCACTAAATCAATGAGACAGAAGGACGGTTACTATATCACCAGATATTCGAGTAATATATTTTCAACTTGGAGTAAGCGCACTACATTTATTTTTAAGTGGGTGCTTAATTGTTATGATTGTTTTAGTTAAATATTATTTATAGTATAAACTTCATACAGAAGTCCGCAGTCTGTACTACATTAAAGTTCATATTACCTATTAACATCCAATCTATTCATATCAAAATACGGACACAATATTATATAATAATATCTTCGGTGCGGGAGAAATCTCCAATCCCCCAAAAGTGGTTAGGTCAAGTTGAATGGATAAAACAAAACATAACTTTAAAAATATACCTTTTCTTCTTTTTCCTTACCCTTTCCCCCTAAATTCGTGGCTTGAGTCACAGTAGCGGCACAAAAATAATATCTCTTCGGCAGATGGGCGGGAAGGGTAGGAGGTAATCTCCCTTCTCCACATACTAGCCAATTTTGTGCTATTCGATTCCAATTTCTATTTAAATATACATAAAAATCGAAGCCCTGGTAGAGCCGGCTTTCTGTTTGATTGTATTATGTGGCAGCGTTGATGGATTACCTAAATTCTAAATCTGACAACATTAATAATTATCCATTCATAATAATGTCCAGTCTTAATTAATTACTTATATCCTTGTTTAATATGATAATATCTCACTTGAACTATATTTCACCCATATTAGCTGCAAGAGAAGGTAAGTTACGAACGCATAGATTGCATATACCTACTCCAACTGTTGTTGTTGTTTACATATTATCGAAACTAATATTACTACTTGTTAACAGGCCAAACGTAAGGCTCCAGTAGCCAGATGGAACTATATACAGAAGGATGAGGCAGAAACCAGGGGCCGATGTCGTACTTATCACCGTCGTACTGTGGCGGAACGTAAACACCTACCTCTGAGAGGTTGTGGCATAGGCCTCGCGTTTGATTTGGCTGTAAACGTGCTAGAAATAGTGACTGTGACGCATACCTACTAACTAGCTCGAAAGAGAGCACCCTAGGGAACTAATCAAGTGTGCAAGTAACTCATTGAAACTGGCCCATAATAAAACACATATAAAGCTCCAAAATCTTTTATTTTCTCCTACTTAGGTGTGAGAAACAGATAAGTACGCGCGTGTAATAATAAATAAGTGTATTTTTAGTTAGTGTGATCATATTTTAACATATGTTAAAAAATATGCATATATAAGATGCGTGGTCGCGAGCGCTACTGTTGACCATGAGGTCCCGGGTTCGATCCCTAGGTCAGGAAAAATGTGTTATTATTAAGTATGAATTTTCTCAATGACAGTCTAAGTCTAGAGTCTGGAACTGTGCCCGGTAGATGATAATGGACTCTGGAATTACGCTAGTTATGTTATTGGCAATAGTAGTTAACTACATGTAAGTAGGATTATAAATCCTACTTCTTACTAATACTGCAAGCTATTCCTACCTTTCACTATAATACAGCTTAGACCCTGAAATAACACATAGTCTAGGGTACTTTCCAGCGCATAAAACACAGGTAGTATAAGTATATTATATTCTTACTTTCCTTTTTATTATTCTTTTAATGACAATAATTATGTTAAATAAATCTATAAATTCTATAATAAGTAAAAAATAATATGATTATTATCAAAGAAATTCAATTTATAATAGCAAAACAGAATAAACTATGAACAGCTCTATTGATAGTCAGTAATTAGTTCTGGACCCTCAATCCCTAAGTACAAATTATGGGTCTGACGAGTCTTCTTAACAGTCTCTTCTCTCATGTCTACTTGTCTCCATCTATTAAGTGGACATCTCTTGTAGCTGCAAAAGTATAAAATTTTACTAAATAAATAATACTTAAAACAGCCCGATAGCCTGTTGGCTCAGATGGTAGTTACTCTGCTTTCTGTTCCGCAGGATCCGGAGCAGGTTCGAACCCTGTCCAGGTCAAACATTTGTGTGCATGAACATGTCTGTTTGATCTGTGTCTGGGTGTTGTAAGCTTACATAAGTATGTATATAAGTCTTCTGGTTAGCATAGACCAGCTTCTAGCCTAGTTTGGGACCAGATGACCGTGTCTGGAAGTTGTCCCATATAATTATTATGTATAACATGGAGATAAAATAAGAATAATAAATACCTACACCAGTCACTGGGTGGAATTAAATATAAGCTGTGTCCAGTTGCATCGAACCTACACAAGCACAAGAAAGAATCGAGTGGCTGAAAATGAAAGAGATTCTTAGACCTCCTGTATGGATCTTTGAGGATGTTATTGATTGAAAGAGAAGTTGTTGTGTCGAGTGTTATATAATTGTTTAATATACTAAATGAGTCGCATGTAAATGATGAAGTGATTGATTGCGAACTGGTAAATTTAGGCCGCAGCAGTTTGATTTGCAACCGCAGCAAGACGCAGGTTTGGTTTGACCGTACACCTCGAGACATACTTATTTAACAGAAGGATATTTTATGATATTAGGTAGGTACATATCTAGGCTGAATAAAGATAATTTATTAGGTACCTGGTAAGTTAGTGTTTTATCACAATAAACGTTTGCATGTTATGAATTTAATCATTCAATAATAATTATTAATAGGCACCTACCTAGACACATTAAAACAATAAAAAATAAGGCCAAATTACCTTTCTGATGTGTCTTGAGATTCAAATACTTAATTTCTCGTTAATCCTCAACTTTCACAATGGGTAATATTATGGTTTTTGAAGCTGTAAACACACCAATAACCAAAATAAGGTGTTTGAGTTCGACTCAACGACTTGGACTCTTGTTTTATGGGTCTTGTAAATAAGTTTATGCAGGTAAAACATCACGATTTTGGTTAGAGTTTTTTTTGATTTGGATAACAATCTGAACAACAATCTGCAAATAGTAGTCGCCTTCTGTCAGTCCCATTTCGCGCTGCTACTTCTATCGCTCTGCTGTTGAAACGCTTCGGTAATTCCGAAAATTCAGCCTTAGCAGCAATTTCTGCCACAGACCACAAAGATTTCTTCACTAACGACCAATTTTTGGTTCCTTTCCCGACGGTCAGAGGGCGTCTTGAATCGAGCTAGCAATCAATTGCAAGTTTTTTTGGGTAATACGAAACATGCCGTTTGACAGCAGAAATTGAGCAATCTTAAACGCTTTCCACACTTCTGTTGCGTCCGTAATAAGCCCGCCGCAAATACTGCGTTGCGCCTTGCCGCGCCGGCTCGCTCGCTCTGCTAGAAGGAGATGGTGCTCTTTCTTCTATCTCATCTTTCACCCGCATTTTGCCAATAATTTTGTTCATATCATTCACTCATTCAGTCAATTTTCGACATTCGTTCGCTGCGGTTGTGCTTTTACCACGTGAATTTTGCCTAAAATTTTAAATAAATAAAACGGACTGAAAAGAAAGACAATGGCTGAAACAGAAATAATATCTAGTAGTGATAATAATGAGCAATTTTTTGAAGGTGTGGAGAAGCTCATTGAAATATGGTTTACGCCGGCAAAAAATGCTGATCTGAGGAAAATCACCCGGTAAGTGCTATTTATACATTTTCTTCATTTTCTGCGTTTGTAAGTGCATTCTTACATAATTCACCGTAATATTTGTTGTATTATCTTTTAGGTTACCGGCATAATTCGAAAACTAATATTTTAACCTTAACCGCATTAAATTTACATAATATGTACCCTCTTCAAATCATGCTACCATTCAAAAGACAAGAACTTTGAAATATTTTTAACTTTGTTTAGGACCTAACATTTAAAAGAATAATATTGAAGTTCATTGTTTGTTTTTGTAATTAATGGTAATGGAAGGTTCTGGATTCAGCTGTTCGTTCTATTTTGGCCGTCGGTTGGTGGTTACATCAGTTACGCTGCCTATCGTTGGCCCACCAGTTGGAGTATTTACCCCGCGACGTTTAAAGATGATTAAAAAAAACCTCAAGCATATTTTGAGTTGATCAGTTAGAATCAATTTTCCTACAGAAAAGTATATTATATTTCTTTTTTACCAATTTACCAATGATCATTGATAACATTGATTTTATAATTACACTTTCATTCAAAAATATATACATTCATTCACTGATAAAGGGCAATTGTTGATTGATCCAGTTTTTAGTCAAGATGCTTATTCCAGAGCAGTTTACTGTCTAGAATTACTCCTAGGTACTTGACTTCGTTCTTAACTGTTAGTGCTGTATTGAAGAGTTTCGGGAGCCTGTAGTGTCCGAGGATACTTTGGTTTGTGAACATAATTAGTTCAGTTTTTGCTGGATTTACTGAAAGCTCATGTTTTATTATTATTATTTATATACATGTTGCACCAGTTTTCAATTATTCTGAAGTCTCCTCATTAGATCACAAAAGTTCCTTCCAAAGTTACCGGATATTAATATAGCTATGTCGTCAGCATGTGGAGATTGCTAGCGTTGTCCGTACAGCCCATCAAATCTGAGTAATACCAAGTACCAAATGGTACTTTCATCTTTTCAATCAATTTTCGAACTGAAATAACTTTGCATAGGCGTAACAGCAAACAATTTCAATAATTTGCTTTATTTTGCCGTAAAACCGTGAAATTATGAATTTTAAAGATGTACAATTCTTAATCCTTAAATTTAAAAACAAAGTCAAACAAGGAAAACTATGAACTTTCAAACGGTAGAGGTTAGATTTTATGCGCTATAAATTACCTAAAGCAGGCCTAGTATGATACGGAGACAACTCCTTTTCCTGATTTCTTGTCTCTTTCACACCCAAACAATTCATAATATCTGCTGTCCCGTTCTCGTTTTATAAGAGTGTGTATACAATAGGTATGTATATTGTTGCAGTCAGCAATGGGAGAATGTTCTGAAGATAGTCCGCTGTGAGATCATCTCTTTCACACAGAGCGAGCAAGTCGACGCTTATGTACTTAGGTAAGTTACATAAAATAATAATAATTAATTTCGTGAAACAGTATGTTACAGACTAACATTCATATAATTCTACCCTTTGAGCTACAACATTGCGCTCTACAAAAGGAGAACGAATAGAGTGTTGGAGGGTAGTTTGGAATTATTTCACGGTCAGATTACAGTATCTTATATGCTTAGAACATACACTGGAGGTGTCAACTACTACAATCCATCCAGTACTACAATATATGCCGGTTGTCACAGGGGTGATATAAACAGGCACAGAACACATTTCTATAATCACGCAAACGAATGCAACAAATGAAGCGTCATTAAAACAGATGAAAACTGCACACAAGCACATGAATACATGAACAAACTGCAGAGGACTGTAGAGCGTAAACTCAAACATAAAGAATTTTTTTTCTAAATAAGTCTTAAAAAGACATTTTTAAAACGTCAACAAAATATCAATAACTATCTACCGTGCGTTCGGAATTATGTCTCTACAATCTACAAGAAGAAGAAGAACGCACAAGAAACTTGTAGGATTTAATTAGCAGTCCGATAGGTGCTAATGCTTCTAATTAGCAGTCCGATAGGTGCTAATGCTTCTAATTCGGAATCTTACAGTATATACCATAAGTTTTAAAATGCAAAAAGTTGAGGCATACGGCATTGCACGCATTTTAACTAATTTTCTCATTGACTTATTTCCCATAAAAAAATATTTCAGTACAGTACGCGCAAAACGCAAGACTTACTACTGCCTGCGCTCCGCGGTTTCACCCATCTAGTCATCGTTCCCGCGGGAATATCAGGATAAAAAGTACCCTATGTGTTATTCCAGGATCTAAACAATCTACATACCGAATTTCAGCCCAATCGATTCAGTAGTTTTAGCGTGAACGAGTAAGAAACATTCATCCATCCATCCGCATATTAGTAGGTCATAATGTTTTGCCCCAGCTGTAACCTGATGTTTTCAGACATAAAATTTTATTAGAGTTAACTCAAACTCATAAAGATTTATTCAAATAGGTCATATTCTGACACTTTTGCACGACAATGAAGACATACAGTACTGAGTCTACCGTGCGTTCGGAATGATATCTCTACAAGAAGAACGCATAAGAAACTTGTAGGGCTAAATTTTTTCAACAGATAGTTACACAATGTTTGGTTTGGTTACATTCGTTTGTTTAGAAGGTGCCGCGAGGTGGCTATGCAGAAGTTTCCAGGCATCTTTGTCCTCTATGTACTGATTGACTTTATAATATAATAAGTCTTCTTTAGTAAAGTAGATTTTATATAGGTTTTGAATTTACCCTCTGAGAGCCCAGTTATCGCTTTTGGGATTTTATTATAGAAAGTAAAAAACAGTTTCCAGAAAGAAAGGAAAATAACATAACTTGGTCACTGAAACCGATAGTTATTATAACATTGTGACTTCATCAATATTCTCTTACGTAACATTATGAGTAAGTGTACCTAGGCATTATTGTGATAAGGTTCGTTAAAATAACGAGGAAAATTGTAAAATAACATGAATCAGAATAACGGTTAAAACGTTGGCACCAATTAGGAATTTTACACAATCCTATGAAAATTTTACCAAACCGATCATTTGTTTCCATGATTTGTCTGAAGAGTCTGAACTCATTCGATGAAATAATACCTATCCTAAGATTTTTAGACCATATTATTTTATTGTCTTTTGTTAACACTCGACGGCCTCAGTGGCGTAGTGTGTTGTAAGCTCGACTGCCGATCATGAGGTCCCGGGTTCGATCCCTAGGTCAGGCAAAGTGCTATTGGATTTTTCCATTAGGAATTATCTCTGACAGTCTGGAGTCTGGAACTGTTTCCGATAGATGGCAGTAGGCTCGCTCCTTATAACCAGTAACATACTGGCAAAATGTGGATGTACTGTGTGGACTTAGTCCTATTAAGACGAAGACTTCTTACTAATATTATAAATGCGAAAGTTTGTAAGGATGGATAGATGGATGGATGTTTGTTACTCTTTCACGTAGTTTAGACCCTGGAATAACACATAGGGTACTTTTCCCTATATTCCCACGGGAACGATGTCTACGCGGTGAAACGATGAAACCGCAAGGCACTGCTAGTATAATTTACTTTGATATAGTCCGACACAAAAGAATAGAAATGGAACAAACTTGAAATGTATGTGTTGATGAAATTGTTTTTACTCTTGTAAAAGACAGTGGCGCCCCCATTATTTTCTACACTTTTAATGCGAACTATACATAAGTTTAGTAGGTGGTACTTTCTGCGGTCTGCATGAACGGACGTTCCCGGGCAGCAACACCAACACAACAGTCACACAGTTGACAATATCTCATACATTTTCAGAGAATCGCTTTGTCCCCGTCAGAAAGAAACATTGTTCGAACAATCCCGTATTTATAGTGTTGATAAACTCGACTGCCTTTCATATACCGTCATATACGTATCACTAGCGACCCGCTCGCGCTTCGCTGCGGGTACCAATATACATAATATAAACCTCCCTTTTGAATCTCTCGTCTATTGATGAAAAATGAAAACCTTATTCAATTTCGTTGCGAAGTTTATAAGATCTGAGCGTACAGAAGGCGTGAAGCGTTTGTTTTATACTTCGGTATGTAAGGATTATCAACCCTGGGACGATTATTGACATTGAATTGTAATTATTAATGATGCAGCAACATTTTTATAAAATTCGCAGTACTAGCGTAAGACACCTTATGATTTTTTTTTATGGTAGTGAGTGACAAGACGAGCAAATCAGGTGCCTGATGGTAAGCATCATGATTGCCCATATCAGACACAGTGCCACCCAGTGTTTTAAAGTTCAAAATTCTGCGCGGCACTGCACTGCGCCTGTCACCCTGAGATATGAGTTGTTGAATCTCGTCATGCTCAGTAATTTCGCTGGTAACATTGCCCTTCAGACCGGAACACAGTAATGTTTGCACATTACTGCTTGGCGGATGAATAACTGGCAAAGGTGTGGTACTTCCCCAGGCGGCCCCCTGCAAAAGAGGCCTACCACTACAATTTGGATGAATTTTGGAGGATATAATATACACGCAGGAAACAGGGAAATTCGAAACAATTCGAAAGAAATCGCTTTAAGCGATAAGACCGCCACTTATACTAGCCTAAGACTAACTGTACCTACTTTATTTACATAATATTATGTTCGCTGTAAGGTGTACAATAAAGTGTTAATCTATCTATCTATCTATCTATAACTCTAGTCCTTGTATTATGTAACTTCATCTTTGCCACGTGCCGGCCATGACGCAGTTTGATCCGTAAGGTCTTTACACATTGTTTGTTATTGTGTCTGGTAGAATAGAGGGCGTACACTGTACTTTTGGTACGATTTCGATAATACAGATCTAATCTCATTTACCCAGGTAAATGAAGGATTAGCTTACATCATCACATCGCTTCATTGTAAAAACTTCATCTTTTAAAAACTCTTTTCTTCTAAAAAGTCTTTTCTTATTTAAAACCTTTAAAATTCTATTTTCCCTCGCGTGATTTTGCGTTAACTAAACAAAATAATAAGACTAAAGCTTTAAAAATGAATAAGACATAGATCACTTCATCCTTGAAATATTCTCAAAATATTAAATAGATTTCCTGAGAAGATATTCCGAAGAAACGGAATACGCAACAAATATTTGCACGACAATTTGGTCGAGTACAGTGGTCTATATACAATAAGCAAGAACATTCTATACCTGTATTCATGCAAATAAGGTAATCATTTTATTTCATTTCATCAATTTGGTAAATTTTACACAGATATATGTCAAATTCTTCGTAGCTCTAGGATCAATTGAAAACAGCCGTGAGCAAAAGAACATTTCTCAGTTACTCTGTCATCGGGTTATCTCAGGTTATCAAATGGACCTTATATAGTAAACTACACTAAACGTCTCACTCCTGATAAGATGTGTTACTATGCTTGTTGAAATCAGTGGCTTTGGCCTCTGTCTGATTGATTAGAGAAGCGACGTTTATGAAATACCCACAAAAAAATAAGAACTACAATGAATAATTATAGTTTGATGTGAGAAATGAGAATGGGTTATAAGAGTAACAAGGAATAATACGAATGATTTTGTGTATGTTAAAAGAAAGATTAGAAGGTAAAAAAGACTTATCATTGTGCCGACCTAATCGAAGAATTTCCCCTTCGAAATAACCAAACGAAGCCCGAATGACCAGAGCGTCTTTCTTATCCAACGAGTATAAATAAATGGCCAATGTTGAAACCAAATCTTCCTACAAGTTACATTAGCTTAGCTCTAAAAGCCTCATTCAACACCTAACTATTCCCATTTGACCACTCCAAAATCTATTCATACGTGTTTTATCCACATAACGTGTTGTCCCACAATGTTTACGTGTGTATGACGTCGAAATGCTCTGGGCAAGGAGCCAACAGCAGATAGTGAAAGCAGACGACGCTCGTAAATAAATGGAAGCGTCACAAAAACAAAAAACAAACTGAGTTTAGGGGGAATCTATTGCGTACGTTGGATGTCTAGGTACTAGTTCTGTTACGCAATTTTGACAAAATGCTATTGCTAACGTTTTAAGAGGCAAGGGTTCAGAACTGTGCATAATATGTCTTTGTGGAGTTGATCTGTCCAACTGTACCTAATGTCCAGTGTTTAGGTCGCTCGGAGGTTTCCAACCTACACGACTATCTTCCATCTATCTGTATATACTCAGCCCGTATCCACTATCCACCCAATCCTGGGTTATGCCTCTTTCCGGTCTTATTAGTGCGGTATCTTATCCAGCGTTTTCCGTCAAATTTGACGATTTCGTCTTACCATCGGGTCGGTGGTCCTCATTGAGATCGTTGTCCTTTTCTCCATCACGGACTATATTGCTTTAAAATGTTAAAACACGCTTGCGAACCATTGATGAAATGCCTACGATAATTATTTTGTTCGTAAATATTTTAGACTAAAGGAATTTGTGAGACAAACGGTGGAAGGTGCTATTGAACTTGAATAGGTTGCGAAGTCTCCGTTCGTTTGCAAACTAGTTATCACGATGCAGTAGTTATACGAGATTCTCCCTATATATTTAGTGTATGCACTATGTAAAGAAAAATGGTCAAGTTGCCAAGAAAGTGTAGTATCGATTAGCGGATAATGAAACACGGAACACATGTTTGCGTGTCCCCTGTACCTACAACTTGCAATATAAACTACTTTTAATGAGACCGACGTGATGTTACGTACACTTAGGTATGCTATTTCGACTTTGTTCGATACCTTTTTGTCTTGGCCTTCGATAAAATCCATAATACTTATTTCAAGCCCAAAGCTCACCTTTCCCCGTTTCTTTGGGGGAGTCTAAAAAAAGACTCGATAAGAGCGTCTGGTCCATTCTACTAAAAATATCATTTATCAAATTCATAATATTGCTCTATAATATTAGGCATTTTACAAAAAAATATATGTGACTTTAAATTCTTCAATTCACTACAAATTCGTCAAATCATTAAAAATCATTCACGAAGATTTAACTCGACATTTTTCACTCTTGAAATCTTTAAATTCACCGACCTCTAGTCTCTAGTTCAGTTATTCAAATGAATATCCTTTGCTTACTAGTGGATACTTATCACACGCGTCGAGATTAGTTAGTGTCTGCGATTTTATATTGATTTATACAAGTGCCATAAATAAGGCAATTTGAGAACTGACCTGTGAATAAATTACAATGTTTCCAACATGAACTTGCAATCTAATAAGTACTAACAAATGTAACCAAATATAGTAAAAATTCCGGTGAAAAATTTGATATTATCGAATATTTTTTGTTTATTGTGACTAATGATCAGGCATTCCTATGTGAAATACCTACATATCGAGAGTAAAAGTTTTCTTTGTCTTGTCTTTATTAAAATAACATCAATCACTTATGTAACTCGTGTTAATTGACGTCATAAGAAGCTAATCTATCGTAACATGATGTCCTCTGTACGTGTTATGAGATAAAACAATGTATATGTTACACAAATTGGCTTTAATTCAAATACTGATGATACATGAGTATTTCGGTAAATCGAATTTATTTGGGAAAGCTTGACGTACAGAAGCACACCTGCTGAAGTCTTCATAGTGTTGTGGAAGACACGTTAAACTTTGGGTCAGAGAGTCCTTCTTAGTTGACACTTGGAATAAAACATAACGACTATAATGTAAGGGACCGTTGTCAGTTCATGCTGAAGACCTGATATTACGTTCGAGCTGACAACTCTGTAAGATAGGTAGGCCACGCTGGTGACCAGACCAGGCGAGGAAACAACTTCGGTTGGAGTTATCTACATTGTTTTATAAAAAACAGCGATAAGTACCTAACATGCACAATTTCCGTGAAACCCAATACTAAAATTGTATTTTCCTGCTTTTTTTTATAGACTTCGGAGAAGTAACCTGTAAAATTTTTCAATGAAAATAATTACGAACAAACTTACAAAATTTGTTCGAATAATGATTTTAAAACATCTTGTTTATGTCGCTTTCATAACATCCTAGCGAAATTTCTTTTGGAAATTTCCCTTCAATTTGAGGCATAAACATCCATAAAAACTTCCATAAACATCGACTAATCTGGATTCTGGAGGTTCAAGGCCTTTTCGTCTTCGTTTCAGTTTAAAAGTAGGCTCTTAAGGAAATCATTTGAAATCAATTTTATCTAATGACCTGGGTCTTAGACTATTGGCACATACATAATACATACAATATTGTTGAGTACAACTTCCATTTTAAAAACTTCCGCGTCTAGACGTCTTATAAATCTGTATTTAACAACCAATCGACCTGGTATTTTGAATTACAGTCATCTGTATTAACTAAACAAGCTATTTGCCGGATAATCTAATTCCGTCGGTGTTGAACTCTTTTACTCCAAAACTCTTTTATGATGTGGAATAAAATTAAAGATGGCTTTATAAAAACCTTTCTATCTATCTCAATTCAGCTCATATTAATATTTATTCCCTGTTCGGTATAGAGTATAGAGGCCTCCTCTTGATTATGTTTGTTATAATGGTTGATTATGTACCCAATTTAAGGCAAATAAAGTTAAGCCTGCGCGAGTCTATCAACCAGCGTTTTCCGACGGTAAATCTCATTATGGTTGTTTAAATAACTTCGTTTTTATATGATAGTGAGTAACAAGACGAGCAAATCAGGTGCCTGATGGTAAGCATCATGATTGCGCGGCACTGTCACCCTGAGATATTAGTTGCTGAAACTCGTCATGCCCAGTAATTTCGCTGGTAACATTGCCCTTCAGTCCGGAACACAGTAATGTTTGCACATTATTGCTTGGCGGATGAATAACTGGCAAAGGTGTGGTACTTCCCCAGGCGGCCCTCTGCTAAAGAGGCCTACATTACCACTACTCGTGATTTCCGTCCAGTCAAGCATCGCACAATTATTTGACAAAAAGATAAAATCCGGGAAAACACAATCTCTGCTTTGCTAGACCTGCTAGCCCTGCTGAGCTTGAATCTGTTGCATGTAATACAATGTAATTTATCTTGATTGCAATGCTCTTCATCGTTCATCGATACTGATTGAACAGTTTAAGAAGATCAATATATAGGCCACTTTAGCAATTTATTTAACTACTACAGACTACATTGTAGTTGTAGCATAATCAGTAATTTATGTTCATGAATTTGTTTTGTATGTTCAAATGATTTCACCTTACTTTGCTGTAATAAGATCATTATGATCACAATGATCATAATGGTCTTCGTATTATATTAATAGAGAGGTGTAAGTTAGTAATGTCTGAAAAAGACAGCATTTAGGTTTTCACTATTTTTGACAGCCTCGATGGCTCAGATAGTAGTAACTCTGCTTTCTGTGCCGCAGGGCCCGGGTTCGATCCCCGGTCAGGTCAAACATTTGTGTGCATGAACATGTCTGTTTGATCTGTGTCTGGGTGTTATAAGCTTATATAAGTATGTATATCAGTCATCTGGTTACCATAGTACAGGCTTCTAGCCTAGTTTGGGACCAGATGACCGTGTGTGGAAGTTGTCCCATATTATTATTATTATTACTAAACTCTGTTTTTTATCGTTGCCTTTTCTAAGACCTTTTATTGGCATTCTAGATGGCCGGTACCTAGCTTGTCTTGTCTATAATCATCTGCCTTTTTAGCACTTTTGATATTTATGTTTGCCACATTATGACAGCCTCGTTGGCTCAGTGACTCTGCTTTATGTGCCGCAGGCCCCGGGTTCGATCCCCGGCCAGGTCTAACATTTGTGTGCATGAACATGTCTGTTTGATCTGTGTCTGGGTGTTATAAGCTTTTATAAGTATGGATATCAGTCATCTGGTTACCATAGTACAGGCTTCTAGCCTAGTTTGGGATCACATTGATCATCTGGACCCAAACTAGGCTTGATCCTAAACTAGTGTAGAAGTTGTCCCATATTATTATATTATTATTTTTCCTTAAATGTTCATTGCGCCATCATCATCGTCCTATTTAATTAATCGTCTTTTTAAATTTAGGTTAACAAAAATATTTATATAAATTATAAATACCACAACTTATAGCCTTTCTACCGTTAAAATCAAGATAAATAACAAATACATAAATATTACAGTAATGGTTAATTTGACCTCGCTCTATTTTCGTCTGGGAGACACTATCGCTTCGCACTTTGTGTTTTTATTTTGCGGTTAATGCCGATTGTTCCTGTCCAGTTTACGTCGGATTATTTTTAACTACAAGTCAATGACCCCTCCATGGTATTTATTATTCAATATGTTTTTACTTCTTTATGTTTTCATCGCTTATATTCTTTGCTAGGGCTTTATCAGTTTTCCCTAGCAATGTCTGGAATTTCTATTTCTACTTTTATAGTCTAAACTGTCTAACAATCTACTAGGACGTTCTTCTAAAGATTCAGGTTCCAAGAAAACATCTTCGTATTTTTTATCTGATCTCGGGATAGTGGCGTCCGAGGGGATGACAGTCTCCAATCTCTAACTTTCTTATTTGTTGTCATCGACGTATTTTAAATTGCTAATAAGTAATAAGTAAATCTATTTATATGTCTGATTTTTATAAATAAATATGTACAATGTAATATGTGCTGTGCTGACTGCAGCATTAGACAAAATTCTGCAGTTAAACAGCTTACCTTCGAATATTATTTCATTGTTAGCATCTGTTGACAATTTGTTGCTAGCCAACAATAGCTTAGTATTATGCTCACCTAGGTATAACCTCAGTGCCTAAAGCAGTAAGCGATAACAGACCGGCGTATAAATTGATTTTTACAGTTTTATTACATACCTCGGTGCATTAAGAAATCACATTTTGCCGTATTGGGGAACATTGTACATTGTACGTTTACAGTATCCTACTAATGTTATATAAACATAAAAGTTTATATGGAATTGCGTGCTTTTGTGGAGCTTAGATTCTGGAGTAACAAAACAAAATATAGCACTAATATAATATATATTATACTATAGTTATAACACACTTTTGAGCGGTGTGAAATCAATTAAATTGTATACAAAGATAAGTTTGCGAGCTACTTAAAAAAGGTGTTGAATAAAACCCAGCGTAAAAAAGCTTAGGTACTTAGGTACCTAGATGAAACTGGGTCACAATTCACGAATGTTGCGCAAATCCGAGATTGAAATGGCGTTTGTTTACGTTCCCGTCATATTCTTGCTTAGAAATACAAAAATCCTAAATATACCGTTTTATAGACGGAATATCAAAGCAGATCGGTTCTTGACTTCAAAATAACCTGGCAGGTAATAAAGCCCCGGGCTTGTCTGGCTGTCGTGATATTGTTTGTGAATGTAGGTACTGTAGGGCTTGTCACTTGACGGGAAAATTAGGCACAACTTGTCTACAATCATAATGGATATGGCGAAAAATTAAACTTCATTTTCCGCTATACCAAGTTGCTGTCGAACGTCCTAGTTCATAGACATTAGCGCCCTCGTCCACATAATAAGATCTTAGACAGATAGGGTGTGTCTGGTGGGCGCCCCGACTGTGTGCCGCTGCCGCTACCCGCAACATGAAAGGGATAACATTTGTTTTTTGTTTTTCACATTCAAAAGCATTCAATAGGATATGGGTGGGTAACAATAAATGGTAACTACATAATGTGCCGCTTGTCACCGCTGGTAACTACCGAGAAGTTTTTCTGCTCAGTTGTGGTCAGTGGTAACGTAGGTATGGGATTTCTTTCCTGTTTGTCGCCAATGACGACTGGGTAATAGCCGGACGACGGAAGCTTCGTCCAATCTACAGGGTTACTTCAAATTGTCTCTCTCTCAAGTCGTTCCTTAATGGCCGTGGCTGATAATCGTAGTCATCGGTGGATGTGGATCCTCTAACATATGATCTAGAGTAACAAACGCTGGTTTTTAATCTTTCATCCTTCATTTTCGTTTTTCCCGGAATAGGTTTGATGAAATGCAAAGTTATCTAGGTACTCTTGAATTAATATTGTTATTGTCCTGATGATGAGAACAGGCAAAAGTTTAGTCACATTATCAGATCTACGTCCTGTTGAGTTTTGGAGATGTTGCCAAGAATTGTTAAGAGATTTGTGTGACATCTCCAATCACGTCTCCAGTTTTGACAAGTTTTAATTGGTATTAAATCTGGATGCTGTGATGCAAAAATAATAATTAGTCATCTGCCGTCATAATTTACCCCAATTACACTGGTCGAGTCAATTCATATGGGTTATGTGGACAACCCATATTGTCAGAGTTTCAGGCCTCCTACATATGTTATAGCACACAGCCGGAACCTACAGTTTAATGTCACATCCGAAACACTGTAGCGTCCAGGTGAAAATTCCAAATGGAGATCGATCCAGGGACTCCGGATTTTAAGCCGGGCATATTTCCGCTGGGCCACGGGACGCTACGTCATCTATATGTGATGATGTCAGTCATGTTAGAGGCCTTCGGGTGATCAGATAACTAAGGTTGGCCACACACCAACTCGACAAAAATGAGAGTTAATTTAGGAAAGTATTACTATTTTCCAAGGCGTCATCGATTTGTTTACCTTTTTCAAGCGTGTCCAAATAGTGGGCGTGCTAAGCTATTTTTGGCGCAGACACTTTCGTCAGATTTTAATTTTCATAATATGAAAACAACGATTATTTTTACGGCGGTTTCATTGACTTCAGCATCAATATCATTATTTACTTTAGAAATAAGTATTTCAGAAGGCTTTCCTTCTTTCCATTTATTTAATCCCACTTCTGATATTAGAAAGTCATACTTATGATTGTATACTCCATTGCTTAACACCTGCTCACAGGATTTGTAGGCAAACACAAGTTTGTATGTAAATAAACACACTAAGATTTCCTCGATTTCCCCGAGATCCCAGCATCATCTTCACTTACTTAAAACTTATGTAGGTCATCAAAAAAGTTATTCCTTCGCTTTCAAGCAATACTTTGTTCACTAGAATTTGTGAATATAATACTTAAAACCTATTTACAGCATACCATTATGATATGGTACAAAACATTATGACATCCTCTTCATGTAAGATTTTCAACCCTGTTCACGACTTCACAACGAGACGCCTACCGCCCACCTATCATGCTAAATAAGTGGTGGAATGAAAGGGGGTGTGAGGGTGAGGGTAAGGTCAAGGTGGTGCCCATCGCGCGTGCGCCGCGCCGTGTACTACAAACACTTAACAACACCCAAGATGCTGATGCCATGTTCTATAAGATCACTTACTGATGTGATATTGCGAACAATGTGTTTCTTATGATGCTCTCAAAAGTTTGCGCTTGACTTCAAGTTTGCTTCTTTTTTTAATGGTTTTCTTGACTTAAGATTCCTGATGCTTGGTGAACCCTCCTTTCATGTTGACGACATAATATTTACAATTATTTTATATCCAGAGAAAATTCGTCCCAAAATGGTACAAATTGTAATGAATGAGGTTTTCAATATTTTTAACACACTTAGAATCTATCTTATTCTTAGGGGTGGGTCCGGATCTCGCGAATGCGCCGTTATTGAATGTCGACTGTGTCTTGATAGGCTTGAGCCGGTCATAAAGAACATTTTACATTATCATATGTAATAAAAGCGAAATTAGCACATGTGTCGCGTTTTCCGAGCCGATACAGAGGAAACTACGCGACGTTTTATGCGCTTTGTCGATAAGTGTGATTACTCCCGTAAGCCCGTAAATGTAAGCCGTATTTAAAACTTGTCTTCATAAATGTGTACCATACTACCTAAATAATACCCAGGCGGTGCAAAGAGCTCACCAGCTCACATGACTTCAGCCACGAGCATTGGCGTGGCCCATGTTAGCCCTGTCATCTTTCATATAGACTCAGTACGATAATAATTATTATAAATGTCTCGTCCGCAGTTCATTGTCCAAATGATGTAATAGAAACTGGTTACAGAAATAATATCACTTTGTCAGCTCACACCGGTTTTGACAGTCTGCGTTGATTTCAAGGTTGCCTTGCGTAATATAAAGTCGTTGTCTTGCAAAAACTTGCAAAGTTGCCTATTAAGGAATAGGTATTGTGATCGCTACATTAGCTTATTGCTCAGAACAGTTATGTGTTACTATGCAAATATATCGAAAGTTACGGTGAAAAATCGGTTTTTTTTTTCAATTCTTCTCCGTTTTCTCTTACATTCTTCTCATATTTGTATTTCGTTGTGAATGGATGATAATTGAAGATGTTGCTGAAACATCAGCTTCATAACTTGTTTAAGTATTGGTTGTTTTTTTTTTATAAAATAATAACGTAATCAACTTTATTGATCTAAATTTTATGAATATGGTGGCTCCTAAGAAGCCATATAAAACGAATTAAAATTTTATAAAATTGTTTCAAAAACCTCGGAAAAATGACATAATATGAAAATGAATAAAACTTACAGATGAATTTTTTATTTTAAACTTTTTGAGGCTGTAAAAGAACGCTCTCAACCTGGTTTAAGTCATGACGCACTTAAGCTTTTATCTCTTAAAGGAGATCTTTAAAAATAAATCTGTAAAAAACTGTAAAATAATAGTAATTTTTATTATTCAGCCTGTACTGTCCCACTGCAGGCCTCCCTTCTCTCTTTCCTTTCTCTGGGCAGCTATTTGGGGCCAATCATTCAGGTAGTACTTAGTATGTTATATAATGGGATTGTTCCACTATGCCCCACCAAGCCGCCCCACTGGTAGGGCATAGTGGAATGCTACAAATTATGTCGCGGAATATGCCCCACCATATCGCGGATTCCACGACTTGAAAAGCCTGGTGTATTTTAACCCACCAGGGTTATCACCATAATGTTTGTGTTACAATTTTCATACGACTACATGTTCCTTCACATATAAGGGAAACGCCTTCTACCGGCAGCCTGTGAACTTTCTTTGCTTAGGGTGCCATCTAACGGAAATATACGCTTGGCTTCAAATCCGGAGTCGTAACACTGCACTTTGCC
Source organism: Hemistola chrysoprasaria (assembly GCA_947063395.1). Classification (NCBI taxonomy): domain Eukaryota; kingdom Metazoa; phylum Arthropoda; class Insecta; order Lepidoptera; family Geometridae; genus Hemistola; species Hemistola chrysoprasaria. The sequence continues at coordinate 1,864,052 of OX346724.1, forward strand.
CGAACAGTGGGGCAGCTTGGTGGGGCAGGGTGGATCAATCCGAATCTCTCATAATGTGCATTTTTCGTATTCTACTCTGTTTGCTGCAGGTCTGCAGGTCCCGGCTGTTTCCTAGAAAATGTTGTGTAGGGGACGGTCGTTAGGTCATAACGGAGGCCTTGTAGGAATTTTGATGACCTGAAACTCATTGCTTGTGCCGACATTTGGTGTTAAATTTTTTTGCACGTTTGTGACACGTTGTGCATCCTAATATCATTTGTTAGAACCTAGTAATTAAGCCTACTTCATTAGCATACTTATAATTATATTACTTCTCAAGGAGGTTAGTTACGCTTTACGCTTATTTATTTTGAGATACCTACTATGAGCCACTTTTTTCTGAATACCGTCCAATTTCAATCCTCCCTTTTCTATCTAAGGTTTTTGAACGTCTCATTCATAACCAACTCAGTTCCTTTCTATCAAAACACAATCTTTTTAACCCCATGCAGTCTGGTTTCCGAAGTGGTCATCATAGTACAGCTACCGCACTCCTTAAAATCACTGATGACATTCGTTTTGGCATGGAAGAAGGACGGTTGACTGTACTGACCTTACTAGATTTCAGCAATGCCTTCAATACCGTTGACTATGACATTATGCTTGCAATACTACGCTCTATTAACGTATCTCCAGCAGTGATTGATCTTTTTCATAGTTACCTGTATGGTCGCCGGCAACGTGTACGCCTGGATGACACTTACTCCTCTTGGTGTGATACTTCTGCCGGTGTACCTCAGGGCGGCGTTCTATCCCCTCTTCTCTTTGCAATATTCATTAATTCTGTTTCACAACATATTACTTCTACCTACCACTTGTATGCAGACGATCTCCAAATTTACTCTCAAGAACCGTACAGTAATCTAGCAAGTGCTATTCATAAAACTAATGCTGATTTGAGTAATATCGCTGAATGGAGTAAATCATATGGACTTAAGGTTAATCCCACGAAAACCCAAGTCATGATTGTTGGTAGTTCCCGGATGATCGAAAAAGTAGATTGGTTGGCGCTACCGTGTGTTAAATTTGATGGTGTCACCATACCTTACAGTCGTAAAGTAAAAAATCTTGGCCTTATAATAGATCAAAATCTCACTTGGGGTCCTCAGATGGAAACCGTAAGTCGTAAATTATTTGCGTCTGCGGGTTCCCTCAGAAGGCTCAGAAACTTCCTGCCTATTGCTACTAAGGTTGCGCTTGCGGAGTCTCTGCTGCTCCCAGTTCTAGACTATGCCGATGCCTGCTATCTTGACGTCACGGAGGACCAGCTAAACAAGCTTGAGCGGCTTCAAAATCTCTGCATACGATTCATATTTGGTTTGCGCAAATATGATCACATTTCCCAATATCGTAATAAGCTCAAGTGGCTGAATATTCGTTTTCGCCGGAATACTCATATCCTTTCTTTACTGTATTCTACCCTGTTTAACCCTATTGACCCGCGCTATCTAAAGAGCCAATTTCAATTTCTCCACTGCTCTAACCTTTACACGCTCAGGTCTTTGGATAATTTTACTCTAAGGATGCCCCCACATAGGACCTCGTTCTTCGATGGTTCTTTTGCAGTGCAAGCTGTACGCTTGTGGAACGCTCTCCCGGTAGACATAAGACGTGCGCCATCATTGGTCGTGTTCAAGTCTCGGGTGAAGGGCCACTATCTAGCTCAACAGTCTGTCAATCTGTTACGATCATAACCATACTAAGATAATTTGTCTGACATAGTACCTACCTATTTATGATATTTATCTCATATTAGGAACATTGTAATATGTATATTTATGTAATTATATATACTTATATGTATTTTTCTGGATATTATAATATTATTATACTCTTCATTCATCATATTATTTTTATGTATATGTATTATTATAATATATATGTATATGTATTATTAATAATTAATTTATTTTTATTATATATTATGATCATCATTGGTAGTATAAACTGTTAAGATGCGCCACCGTCTTTCTGCTGTAAATAAATCCTCTCCATCCATCGGTTGTCTGGAAGAAATCGCTTATTAGCGATAAGACCGCCGCTTGTACATTTAAGTTAGTTTCTGTATCCTGTAATGTTATTTTCTTTGTGTGTGGTGTACAATAAAGTATTATCTATCTATCTATGAGAGTATACAGTTCACGATCTTTTTGTTAATATACTTTTTGCATTGATCGCCGATGTATAAAATATATCAAAACCTGTTCCAAGACAATAGTGTCCGAAATCTCGTCTGGTTAACCTTGAACCTTGAATCCAAAGGCCGATATCGCGAATTGCAAGGTATAAGTCACCTTCTACTTGTTACGGAACGTTTGTTTGATAATATAATGTGCAAAGATCATAACATTATGAATGTACGTGGGTAAGACTGAAAGTTTTTATAATAGACCAGTGAGAAAAGCAGCCGATGAAAAATGTAATTAAATTTCGATTTGTAAGAACTCTTTGGGAATCTGTAATGTAAATTAAACTCATATGTCATTTGTTTTTACAAATTGGCAGCAATTGAGTCTCGATGGCTCAGGTAGTAACTCTGCTTTCTGTGCCGCAGGCTCCGGGTTGATCCCCGGTCAGGTCAAAGATTTCTGGCCATGAACATGTCTGTTTGATCTGTGTCTGGGTATTATAGGCGTATTTAAGTATTTATAACAGTCATCTGGTTACCATAGTACAGGCTACTAGCCTAGTTTGAGACAGCAGTTTTCTTCACGAGTACGTGCGCTAAAGTTCGCAGAGCCTATGGTCAGGCTCGCCAAGACAAAACGCACGCACGTACTGTTTACCTAAGGGACTATCCTAATTCTTAATCAATTTAGGAACTAGGGCAGTTTGCCTTCCATCCTATATTTGGTTTTATATCAAGCGTGACCTTATTATCAACAATGTTAGCACTTGGCTTAGTGACCTCAATTACAAGTTTATCTAAACGTAGAGGTAGCAAAGACGAACTCGCTCTTAATAATATCAAATGTAAGGTTACAACCTTACTATTGCACCAGCTTACTTTAACATTAACATACAATAACATACTGGTGAAATGTGGGTGTACCTACTATGGGACTGAGTTCTGGGTACACCTCTGCCTACCGAAATAAAAGTGATTGTATGTTATGTTTTAACTGACCTTCATATATCTGGTTATATCTGTACTGACTCTATCAAAATGAAAATTGTGCTTTTTATACGAAGTGAAGGAAGAATAGCCCTAACATTTGATTTTTTTTTTTTTTTTTTTTAAATTTATTTATTTAATCAAAACGGTTTAGTTACACCAATTACAATGATTAAAATTCAATTATTGATGACTTCTTCAGGCTAAAACTACTGAACTGATACTGAAATAAAACAAAGGGTTATTTTTAGCGTGTTAGCAGAGCGTATTAGTTACACCTAATCAAATATGCTAGCAAGTTGCCAAGACTTTATTGATAGTAAAAAGTGCTTCCGATGAAATTGCAATACAATAGCCGGTAATAGTCATATTAAACAATGTATCAATTGAATTATATTATATATATATATATAGATATCCCCACGGGCACTTAGTTGATCATGCGGGTCGTAGAAGTAGTTATTATTTGATCCGTTTTCATAAGTTGATCCGGGGCAGTATTACTTGATCCTTTGCCAGTTGTGTATGACTTTGTGGATCCAGCTGGAGCCACACGTGTCACACATGTGGCTCCATCTGAATCTACAGAGTAATAATAATAATTACGCTGTTTTTATACGAATCCACCTTTTTGGCATTCAGACAGTTGTTGCTCCAATTCAAATGGGCCAATGGGGGCGCACCATTTTCACAAGCTTCTGTCATTGGTTGCCTTCGACAGAAACATAATAAGTACAATACTATAGCTCTTCTCATCAATGTAAAAGTTAATTTTAGGAGAATTGTGAATGTTTCACCTTGAGAGATATTTCTATTTCGCATTTTTATTTAATTTGCAATGTATGTATGTACCGATATGTATGTCCGGTACAAATCTTGCAACTGAATTTTGAAGCACTCAACCGATTTAGCTCAAATTTTGCATACTTATATAAGTCCGGTGACAATGCAATATTATGGTACTGTTGACCTGATCTGATGATGGAGCCATGATGTAGCGACTGGAACTCTGCGATGACAAATGATAAGATAGTTGAATTTGGGCTAGTATGTTAGGTTTTAATAAGTACTTTTCATTCCACATAATAACGAGGGTCTAATGATGAAGCCGAAAGATTGCCATTGGAACTGCCTTACGAAAACTGCAATGATAGTCGAATTTAGGCTCGTTTACTTTGTTGTTTTAGGCTCTTTTCATTCCACATGATGACGAAGGTCTGATGATGAAGCCGAAACAGAACCATTGGAACTGCCTTACAAAATGTGCCAAAACAGTCGAGTTTGGACTCGTTTGCTTTGTTGTTATGGGGACTTCTCATTCCACTTGACGACGAGGGTCTGATGATGAAGCCGAAAGATTGCCATTGGAACTGCCTTACGAAAACTGCAATGATAGTCGAGTATAGGCTCGTTTACTTTGTTGTTTTAGGGCCTTTTCATTCCACGTGATGACGAAGGTCTGATGATGAAGCCGAAACAGAACCATTGGAACTGCCTTACAAAATGTGCCAAAACAGTCGAGTTTGGACTCGTTTGCTTTGTTGTTATGGGGACTTCTCATTCCACTTGACGACGAGGGTCTGATGATGAAGCCGAAAACTTGCCATTGGAACTGCCTTACGAAAACTGCAATAATAGTCGAGTTAAGGCTCGTTTACTTTATTGTTTTAGAGACTTTTCATTCCACATGATGACGAGGGTCTGATGATGAAGCCGAAAGATTTCCATTGGAACTGCCTTACGAAAACTGCAATAATAATCGAGTTTAGGCTCGTTTACTTGGTTGTTTTAGGGACTTTCCATTCCACAGAATGACGAGGGTCTGATGATGTATCCGAAAGATAACCATTGGAACTGCCTACAAAATGTGCCAAGACAGTCGGGTTTGGACTCGTTTGCTTTATTGTTATGGGGACTTTTTATTTCACATATAGACGAGGGTCTGATGAACCATTGGAACTGCCTTACTAAATGTGCCCAAGACAGTCGAGTTTGGACTCATTTGCTTTTCTGTTATGGGGACTTTTCATTCCACATGATGACAAGGGTCTGATGATGGAGCCGAAAAATAACCATTGGAACTGCCATACGAAAACTGCAATAATAGTCAAGTTTAGGCTCGTTTACTTTGATGTTTTAGGAACTTTACATTCCACATGATGACGAGGGTCTGATGATGGAGCCGAAAGATAATCATTGGAACTGCCTTAGGAAATGTGCCAAGATAGTCCAGTTTGGACTTGTTTGCTTTATTGTTATGGGGACTTTTCATTCCACATAATGACGAGGGTCTGATGATGGAGCCGAAACAGAACCATTGGAACTGCCTTACGAGATGTGCCAAAACAGTTGAGTTTGGACTCGTTTGCTTTGTTGTTATGGGGACTTTTCATTCCACATGACGACCGATTTAGCTAAAATTTTGCATACATATAAAAGTCCGGTGACAATGCAATATTATGGTACTCTTGACCTGATCTGATGATGGAGCCATTATGAAGCGTCTAGAAATCCGCGATGGCCATTGATAAGATAGTTGAATTTGGGCTCGAATGTTAGGTTTTAATAAGTTCTTTTCATTCCACATGATGACGTGGGTCTGATGATGGAGCCACAAGATATCCATTGGAACTGCCTTACGAAATGTGCCAAGACAGTCGAGTTTGGACTCGTTTGCTTTGTTGTAATGGGGACTTATTATTCATTCCACATGATGACGAGGGTCTGATGATGGAGCCGAAACAGAACCATTGGAACTGCCTTACGATATGTGCCAAAACAGTTGAGTTTGGACTCGTTTGCTTTGTTGTTATGGAGACTTTTCATTCCACATGACGACCGATTTAGCTCAAATTTTGCATACATATAAAAGTCCGGTGACAATGCAATATTATGGTACTCTTGACCTGATCTGATAATGGAGCCATTATGAAGCGTCTAGAAATCCGCGATGTCCATTGATAAGATAGTTGAATTTGGGCTCGAATGTTAGGTTTTAATAAGTTCTTTTCATTCCACATGATGACGTGGGTCTGATGATGGAGCCACAAGATAACCATTGGAACTGCCTTACGAAATGTGCCAAGACAGTCGAGTTTGGACTCGTTTGCTTTGTTGTAATGGGGACTTATCATTCCACATGATGACGAGGGTCTGATGATGGAGCCGAAAGATAACCATTGGAACTGCCTTACGAAAACTGCAATAATAGTCAAGTTTAGGCTCGTTTGCTTTGTTGTTTTAGGGACTTCCCATTCCACATGTTGACGAGGGTCTGATGATGGAATCGAAATATAACCATTGGAACTGCTTTACGAAAACTGCAATAATAATCAAGTTTAGGCTCGTTTGCTTTGTTGTTTTAGGGACTTCCCATTCCACATGTTGACGAGGGTCTGATGATGGAGCCGAAAGATAACCATTGGAACTGCCTTACGAAATGTGCCAAGACAGTCGAGTTTGGACTCGTTTATTTTGTTGTAATGGGGACTTTCTATTCCACATGATGACGAGAGTTTGATGATGGAGCGGAAAGATAACCATTGAAACTGCCTTACAAAAACTGCAATAATAGTCAAGTTTAGGCTCGTTTACTTTGTTGTTTAGGGACTTTGCATGCCACATGATGACGTGGGTCTAATGATGGACCCGAAAGATAACCATTAGAACTGCCTTACGAAATGTGCCAAGACATTCGACATACATACATACATTCACGCCTTTTTTCCCGAAGGGGTAGGCAGAGGTGTACCCAGGACTCAGTCCCATAGTAGATACACTCACATTTCGCCAGTATGTTATTGGTCCCATGTAATAGGGGGCGAGCCTATTGCCATCTACCGGGCACAGTTCCAGACTCCAGGCAGTTATTGAGATAATTCCTAATGGAAAAATCCAATATTTAACACTTTGCCTGACCTAGGGATCGAACCCGGGACCTCTTGATTGGCAGTCGAGCATGCGCCCTCTACGCCACCGAGGCAGTCTGACCGAGGCACCGAGGCAAGACATTCGAGTTTGGACTAATTTGCTTCTTTGCTATGGGAAGTCCTCATAGTAAAAAAAGTTTGCTGTTTTGTTATGGGGACTTTTTATTCTACATGATGACGAGGGTCTGATGATGGATCCGAAAGATAACCATTGGAACTGCCTTACGAAATGTGCCCAGACAGTCGAGTTTGGACTCGTTTATTTTGTTGTTATGGGGACTTTCCATTCCACATGATGACGAGGGTCTGATGATGGAGCCGAAAGATAACCATTGGAACTGCTTTACGAAATGTTCCAAGACATTCGAATTTGGACTCGTTTGCTGTGTTGTTATGAGGACTTTTCATTCCACATGATGACGAGGGTTTGATGATGGAGTCGAGTGATATCCATTGGAACTGCCTTACGAAATGTGCCAAGACAGTCGAATTTGGACTCGTTTGTTTTGTTGTTATGGGGACTTTTCATTCCACATGATGACGAGGGTCTCATGATGGAGCTGAAAGATAACTATTGGAACTGCCTTATAAAAAATGCAATAATAGTCAAGTTTAGGCTCGTTTTGTCGACATTGGAACTACCTTATGATAAGTGCTAATATAGTCGAGTATGGGCTCGTTTACTTTGCCGTCTTTTAAAACTTACTTTACAAACATAAGATAAACTTGTATGCAATATGACCAAAATCAATACCAAAGTAAAACAGTTTTTTTTTCTATTGACATTTTACACAATTTCTCATATTTATTTAATATTGCAATAAAGTAAAATTTAATGGATAATAAATTATAATATCTAAAACTTACAATTAAATAATGATCACTGACAAATAAACAATTAAAAAAAGAACCTCGAGTGTAAGAGTGAAGTATTGAGCTCAAAAATATATTTAAAAACTGTACTACATAAAAAAACTGTTTTGACCAAAATCATACAAAAATAAAGAGAAAACTGTAATTCAATATCACTAGTAATCGATGCGGAATAAATCACGAAACGAACGGCGGCGCTCGGGCAGCGATAGAGGAGAGCGCGGGATTCGGGAGGCAGTCCTCCCTTTGCGAACCATTCCTACTTCAGATTGTTGTAAGAAGTGGATCCAACAATGTTGGGAGTGTTAAGAATATAAATTAAAATGGATCAAATAAGTACGAGTTTGTCCTAAAAATTATATATAAAACGGAACCACTAAGTGCCAATTATTAGTCTAATATAATCAAACACAGACAATAGTAGGTAGTAATAAAACCAGAGCGTCGAGTCGAATAAGTCATACGTCACAAATGGTCACATTATGTTTCCCACTAGTTTTTGACATTATTAGGTATGTCATTATGTGTGAAATGAAACATTGCAAAAGTAGTTCTAACCAACAAAAGAATCACAAAGGTTCTATTATTATTCACAAGTTACATTCATTATTTTGATTAAGTACCGTAATTTTACTTATAGGAACACAAAACCAGAACCAAACACAAAAACAGATCAGTGATGCAAGTGTGCATTGAAATTATTTTCAATATATTTTAAGAAGATAATATTATCATAACATTGACTGTCTCAGTGGTGTAGTGGGCGCAAGCTTGACTGCCAATCATGAAGTCCCGGGTTCGAACCACAGGCCAGGCAAAGTGTTATTTGGATTTTTCTATTAGGAATTATCTTAGTGACAGCCTGGAGTCTGGAACTGTGCCTGGTAGATAGCTCACCTCACCTGGGACCAGTAACATACTGGCAAAAAGTGGGTGTACTTACTGTGAGACTGAGTCCTGGGTACACCTCTACCTATTCCTGGATGATTAGATTCACAATGAGAGTTTCATGAACTGCAATTATACGAATGTTGCAGCACTCAATTTGGGGTCATAGATCTGTTAAGTATGCATCTTTATATTATAAATCCATTAAATAGATTTTATGGATTTTTATAATCCCATTTTATATCGATGGACCCACTTAGGTGTTCTTGAAACAAATTATAATTCGGTGCCAGAACGATCTCTTGGGTATAAAAAAACTTGGCCGCTACGGACCCAGTTACGTTCAAAATTCAGTCACAAAAAGGATGGAGTATATACCTATTTTAAATACGTAATTGGATGAAGTTATTACCCAATGCTAAGAATATAATCCCATTTTATATCGATGGAGCCAATAAGGTGTTCAAGGTATAAAGTATAATTCGGAGCCAGTAAGTACTCTGGGGTTTAAAAAATTTGGCCGTTACGGATTCAGTTCTGTTCAAAATTCGGGCACTAAAAGGATGGAGTATATACGGTTTTATATATGTAAATGGATCAAATTATTACCCAATGCTAAGAATATAATCCCATTTTATATCGATGGAGCCAATAATGTGTTCTAAGAAGAAAGTATATTCCGGAGCCAGAAAGTTCTCGTGGGTATAAAAAATTTGGCCGTTGCGGATTCAGTTCCGTTCAAAATTCGGGCACTAAAAGGATGGAGTATATACCGTTCTCAACGAATATAAAGAGCAACATCGCGCAGCAGAGGGCGACGTTGCCACTCCGGTCGCAATAGGTACAAACGGAGTCGAGTTATTCGCGCCTAAAGGTGGAGTCTATAATGCACGGATTCGTGGCTGGATCAACTAAGTGCCCAGGGAGGTGTTTATATATATATATATATATATATATATATATATATATATATATATATATATCCTCAACTTATAATATATAACCTCAAGAGAACTTTCTGGCTCCGAAATATACTTTCTTCTTAGAACACATTATTGGCTCCATCGATTTAAAATGGGATTATATTCTTAGCATTGGGTAATAACTTGATCCATTTACATATATAAAACCTTATATACTCCATCCTTTTAGTGCCCGAATTTTGAACAGAACTGCATCCGTAACGGCCAAATTTTTTAAACCCCAGAGAACTTCCTGGCTCCGAATTATACTTTATACCTAGCACACCTTATTGGCTCCATCGATATAAAATAGGATTATATTCTTAGCATTGGGTAATAACTTCATCCAATTACGTATTTAAAAGCGGTATATACTCCATCCTTTTTGTGACTGAATTTTGAACGTAACTGGGTCCGTAGCAGCCAAGTTTTTTTATACCCAAGAGATCGTTCTGGCACCGAATTATAATTTGTTTCAAGAACACCTAAGTGGGTCCATCGATATAAAATGGGATTATAAAAATCCATAAAATCTATTTTATGGATTTATATTATAAAGATGCATAATTAACAGATCTGAGACCCCAAATTGAGTGCTGCAACATTCATATAATTGCAGTTCATGAAACTCTCATTGTGAATCTAATCATCCAGGAATAGGTAGAGGTGTACCCAGGACTCAGTCTCACAGTAAGTACACCCACATTTTGCCAGTATGTTACTGGTCCCAGGTGAGGTGAGCTATCTACCAGACACAGTTCCAGACTCCAGGCTGTCACTAAGATAATTCCTAATGGAAAAATCCAAATAACACTTTGCCTGGCCTGTGGTTCGAACCCGGGACTTCATGATTGGCAGTCAAGCTTGCGCCCACTACACCACTGAGACAGTCGATGTTATGATAATATTATCTTCTTAAAATATATTGAAAATAATTTCAATGCACACTTGCATCACTGATCTGTTTTTATGTTAGGTTCTGGTTTTGTGTTCCTATAAGTAAAATTACGGTACTTAATCAAAATAATGAATGTAAATTGTGAATAATAGAACCTTTGTGGTTCTTTTGTTGGTTAGAACTACTTTTGCAATGTTTCATTTCACACATAATGACATACCTAATAATGTCAAAAACTAGTGGGAAACATAATGTGACCATTTGTGACGTATGACTTATTCGACTCGACGCTCTGGTTTTATTACTACCTACTATTGTCTGTGTTTGATTATATTAGACTAATAATTGGCACTTAGTGGTTCCGTTTTATATATAATTTTTAGGAAAAACTCGTACTTATTTGATCCATTTAAATTTATATTCTTAACACTCCCAACATTGTTTGATCCACTTCTTACAACAATCTGAAGTAGGAATGGTTCGCAAAGGGAGGACTGCCTCCCGAATCCCGCGCTCTCCCCTATCGCTGCCCGAGCGCCGCCGTGCGTTTCGTGATTTATTCCGCATCGATTACTAGTGATATTGAATTACAGTTTTCTCTTTATTTTTGTATGATTTTGGTCAAAACAGTTTTTTTATGTAGTAAAGTTTTTAAATATTTTTTTGAGCTCAATACTTCATCTAACACTCGAGGTTCTTTTTTTAATTGTTTATTTGTCAGTGATCATTATTCAATTGTAAGTTTTAGATATTATAATTTATTATCCATTAAATTTTACTTTATTGCAATATTAAATAAATATGAGAAATTGTGTAAAATGTCAATAGAAAAAAAAAAACTGTTTTACTTTGGTATTGATTTTGGTCATATTGCATACAAGTTTATCTTATGTTTGTAAAGTAAGTTTTAAAAGACGGCAAAGTAAACGAGCCCATACTAGACTATATTAGCAATTATCATAAGGTAGTTCCAATGTCGACAAAACGAGCCTAAACTTGACTATTATTGCAATGGTTATCTTTCAGCTCCATCATCAGACCCTCGTCATCATGTGGAATGAAAAGTCCCCATAACAACAAAACAAACGAGTCCAAATTCGACTGTCTTGGCACATTTCGTAAGGCAGTTCCAATGGATATCACTCGGCTCCATCATCAGACCCTCGTCATCATGTGGAATGAAAAGTCCTCATAACAACACAGCAAACGAGTCCAAATTCGACTGTCTTGGAACATTTCGTAAAGCAGTTCCAATGGTTATCTTTCGGCTCCATCATCAGACCCTCGTCATCATGTAGAATGGAATGTCCCCATAACAACAAAATAAACGAGTCCAAACTCGACTGTCTGGGGATAATTCGTAAGGCAGTTCCAATGGTTATCTTTCGGCTCCATCATCAGACCCTCGTCATCATGTAGAATAAAAAGTCCCCATAACAAAAAAGCAAACTTTTTTTGCTATGAGGACTTCCCATAGCAAAGAAGCAAATTAGTCGGTGCCTCGGTCAGACTGCCTCGGTGGCGTAGAGGGCGCATGCTCGACTGCCAATCAAGAGGTCCCGGGTTCGATCCCTAGGTCAGGCAAAGTGTTAAATATTGGATTTTTCCATTAGGAATTATCTCAATAACTGCCTGGAGTCTGGAACTGTGCCCGGTAGATGGCAATAGGCTCGCCCCCTATTACATGGGACCAATAACATACTGGCGAAATGTGGGTGTATCTACTATGGGACTGAGTCCTGGGTACACCTCTGCCTACCCCTTCGGGAAAAAAGGCGTGAATGTATGTATGTATGTCGAATGTCTTGGCACATTTCGTAAGGCAGTTCTAATGGCTATCTTTCGGGTCCATCATTAGACCCACGTCATCATGTGGCATGCAAAGTCCCTAAACAACAACAAAGTAAACGAGCCTAAACTTGACTATTATTGCAGTTTTTGTAAGGCAGTTTCAATGGTTATCTTTCCGCTCCATCATCAGACTCTCGTCATCATGTGAAATAGAAAGTCCCCATTACAACAAAATAAACGAGTCCAAACTCGACTGTCTTGGCACATTTCGTAAGGCAGTTCCAATGGTTATCTTTCGGCTCCATCATCAGACCCTCGTCATCATGTGGAATGATAAGTCCCCATTACAACAAAGCAAACGAGTCCAAACTCGACTGTCTTGGCACATTTCGTAAGGCAGTTCCAATGGTTATCTTGTGGCTCCATCATCAGACCCACGTTATCATGTGGAATGAAAAGAACTTATTAAAACCTAACATTCGAGCCCAAATTCAACAAAATCTTATCAATGGTCATCGCGGATTTCTAGACGCTTCATAATGGCTCCATCATCAGATCAGGTCAAGAGTACCATAATATTGCATTGTCACCGGACTTTTATATGTATGCAAAATTTGAGCTAAATCGGTCGTCATGTGGAATGAAAAGTCCCCATAAAAACAAAGCAAACGAGTCCAAACTCAACTGTTTTGGCACATCTCGTAAGGCAGTTCCAATGGTTCTGTTTTGGCTCCATCATCAGACCCTCGTCATTATGTGGAATGAAAAGTCCCCATAACAATAAAGCAAACAAGTCCAAACTGGACTATCTTGGCACATTTCCTAAGGCAGTTCCAATGATTATCTTTCGGCTCCATCATCAGACCCTCGTCATCATGTGGAATGTAAAGTTCCTAAAACATCAAAGTAAACGAGCCTAAACTTGACTATTATTGCAGTTTTCGTATGGCAGTTCCAATGGTTATTTTTCGGCTCCATCATCAGACCCTTGTTATCATGTGGAATGAAAAGTCCCCATAAAAAAAAGCAAACGAGTCCAAACTCGACTATTTTGGCACATTTCATAAGGTAGTTCCAATAGTTATCTGTTGGCTCCATCATCAGACCCTCGTCATCATGTGGAATGAAATGTCCCCATAACAGAAAAGCAAATGAGTCCAAACTCGACTGTCTTGGGCACATTTAGTAAGGCAGTTCCAATGGTTCATCAGACCCTCGTCTATATGTGTAATAAAAAGTCCCCATAACAATAAAGCAAACGAGTCCAAACCCGACTGTCTTGGCACATTTTGTAGGCAGTTCCAATGGTTATCTTTCGGATACATCATCAGACCCTCGTCATCATGTGGAATGGAAAGTCCCTAAAACAATAAAGTAAACGAGCCTTAACTCGACTATTATTGCAGTTTTCGTAAGGCAGTTCCAATGGCAAGTTTTCGGCTTCATCATCAGACCCTCGTCGTCAAGTGGAATGAGAAGTCCCCATAACAACAAAGCAAACGAGTCCAAACTCGACTGTTTTGGCACATTTTGTAAGGCAGTTCCAATGGTTCTGTTTCGGCTTCATCATCAGACCTTTGTCATCATGTGGAATGAAAAGGCCCTAAAACAACAAAGTAAACGAGCCTAAACTCGACTATCATTGCAGTTTTCGTAAGGCAGTTCCAATGGCAATCTTTCGGCTTCATCATCAGACCCTCGTTATCATGTGGAATGAAAAGTACTTATTAAAACCTAACATACTAGCCCAAATTCAACTGTCTTATCATTTGTCATCGCAGAGTTCCAGTCGCTACATCATGGCTCCATCATCAGATCAGGTCAACAGTACCATAATATTGCATTGTCACCGGACTTATATAACTATGCAAAATTTGAGCTAAATCGGTTGAGTGCTTCAAAATTCAGTTGCAAGATTTGTACCGGACATACATATAGGTACATACATACATTGCAAATTAAATGAAAATGCGAAATAGAAATATCTCTCAAGGTGAAACATTCACAATTCTCTTAAAATTAACTTTTACATTGATTAGAAGAGCTATACTATTGTACTTATTATGTTTCTGTCGAAGGCAACCAATGACAGAAGCTTGTGAAAACGGTGCGCCTCCATTGGCCCATTTGAATTGGATCAACAACTGCTTGAATGCCAAAAAGGTGGATTCGTATAAAAACAGCGTAATTATTATTATTACTCTGTAGATTCAGATGGAGCCACATGTGTGACACGTGTGGCTCCAGCTGGATCCACAAAGTCATACACAACTGGCAAAGGATCAAGTAATACTGCCCCGGATCAACTTATGAAAACGGATCAAATAATAACTACTTCTACGACCCGCATGATCAACTAAGTGCCCGTGGGGATATCTATATATATATATATATATATATATAATATATATATATATAATATATATTAATATAATAATATAATATATATAATATATATGTAATAAATGTAATATATAATGTAATATATATAATATATATATATATATATAATATATATATATATATAATATATATATATATATAATATATATATATAGATATCCCCACGGGCACTTAGTTGATCATGCGGGTCGTAGAAGTAGTTATTATTTGATCCGTTTTCATAAGTTGATCCGGGGCAGTATTACTTGATCCTTTGCCAGTTGTGTATGACTTTGTGGATCCAGCTGGAGCCACACGTGTCACACATGTGGCTCCATCTGAATCTACAGAGTAATAATAATAATTACGCTGTTTTTATACGAATCCACCTTTTTGGCATTCAAGCAGTTGTTGATCCAATTCAAATGGGCCAATGGAGGCGCACCGTTTTCACAAGCTTCTGTCATTGGTTGCCTTCGACAGAAACATAATAAGTACAATAGTATAGCTCTTCTCATCAATGTAAAACTTAATTTTAAGAGAATTGTGAATGTTTCACCTTGAGAGATATTTCTATTTCGCAATGTATGTATGTACCTATATGTATGTCCGGTACAAATCTTGCAACTGAATTTTGAAGCACTCAACCGATTTAGCTCAAATTTTGCATACTTATATAAATCCGGTGACAATGCAATATTATGGTACTGTTGACCTGATCTGATGATGGAGCCATGATGTAGCGACTGGAACTCCGCGATGACAAATGATAAGATAGTTCAATTTGGGCTAATATGTTAGGTTTTAATAAGTACTTTTCATTCCACATTATAACGAGGGTCTGATGATGAAGCTGAAAGATTGCCATTGGAACTGCCTTACGAAAACTGCAATGATAGTCGAGTTTAGGCTCGTTTACTTTGTTGTTTTAGGGCCTTTTCATTCCACATGATGACGAGGGTCTGATGATGGAGCCGAAAGATAACCATTGGATTTGCCTTAGGATTTGTGCCAAGATAGTCCAGTTTGGACTTGTTTGCTTTATTGTTATGGGGACTTTTTATTCCACATAATGACGAGGGTCTGATGATGGAGCTGAAACAGAACCATTGGAACTGCCTTACGATATGTGCCCAAACAGTTGAGTTTGGACTCGTTTGCTTTGTTGTTATGGGGACTTTTCATTCCACATGACGACCGATTTAGCTAAAATTTTGCATACATATAAAAGTCCGGTGACAATGCAATATTATGATACTCTTGACCTGATCTGATGATGGAGCCATTATGAAGCGTCTAGAAATCCGCGATGACCAATGATAAGACAGTTGAATTTGGGCTAGAATGTTAGGTTTAAATAAGTTCTTTTCATTCCACATGATGACGTGGGTCTGATGATGGAGCCACAAGATAACCAATGGAACTGCCTTACGAAATGTGCCAAGACAGTCGAGTTTGGACTCGTTTGCTTTGTTGTAATGGGGACTTATCATTCCACATGATGACGAGGGTCTGATGATGGAGCCGAAAGATAACCATTGGAACTGCCTTACGAAAACTGCAATAATAGTCAAGTTAGGCTCGTTTACTTTATTGTTTAGGGACGTTCCATGCCACATGATGACGTGGGTCTGATGATGGAACCACAAGATAACCATTGGAACTGCCTTACGAAATGTGCCAAGACAGTCGAGTTTGGACTCGTTTGCTTTGTTGTAATGGGGACTTATCATTCCACATGATGACGAGGGTCTGATGATGGAGCCGAAAGATAACCATTGGAACTGCCTTACGAAAACTGCAATAATAGTCAAGTTTAGGCTCGTTTGTTTTGTTGTATTATGGACTCTTCATTCCACTTGATGACGAGGGTCTGATGATGGAGTCGAAAGATAACCATTGGAACTGTCTTACGAAAACTGTAATAATAGTCAAGTTAAGGCTCGTTTGCTTTGTTGTTTTAGGGACTTCCTATTCCACATGTTGACGAGGGTCTGATGATGGAACCGAAATATAACCATTGGAACTGCCTTACGAAAACTGCAATTATAATCAAGTTTGGACTCATTTGCTTTATTGTTATGGGGACTTTTCATTCCACATGATGACGAGGATCTGATAAACCATTGAAACTGCCTTACGAAATGTGCCAAGACAGTCGAGTTTGGACTCGTTTACTTTTTTGCTATGCGAAGTCCCCATAGCAAAAAAAGGTTTGCTTTTTTGTTATGAGGACTTTTCATTTCACATGATGACGAGGGTCTGATGATGGAGCCGAAAGATAACCATTGGAACTGCCTTACTAAATGTGCCAAGACAGTCGAGTTTGGACTCGTTAGCTTTGTTGTAATGAGGACTTTTCATTCCACATGATGACGAGGGTCTGATGATGGAGCCGAAAGATAACCATTGGAACTGCTTTACGAAAACTGCAATAATAGTCAAGTTAGGCTCGTTTACTTTATTGTTTAGGGACGTTCCATGCCACATGATGACGTGGGTCTGATGATGGAGCCACAAGATAACCATTGGAACTGCCTTACGAAATGTGCCAAGACAGTCGAGTTTGGACTCGTTTGCTTTGTTGTAATGGGGACTTATCATTCCACATGATGACGAGGGTCTGATGATGGAGCCGAAAGATAACCATTGGAACTGCCTTACGAAAACTGCAATAATAGTCGTTTAGGATCGTTTGTTTTGTTGTATTAGGAACTTTTCATTCCACTTGATGACGAGGGTCTGATGATGGAGTCAAAAGATAACCATTGGAACTGTCTTACGAAAACTGTAATAATAGTCAAGTTTAGGCTCGTTTATTTTGTTGTTATAGGGACTTTCCATTCCACATGATGACGAGGGTCTGATGATGGAGCCGAAAGATAACCATTGGAACTGCTTTACGAAATATTCCAAGACAGTCGAGTTTGGACTCGTTTGCTTTGTTGTAATGGGGACTTATCATTCCACATGATGACGAGGGTCTGATGATGGAGCCGAAAGATAACCATTGGAACTGCCTTACGAAAACTGCAATAATAGTCAAGTTAGGCTCGTTTACTTTATTGTTTAGGGACGTTCCATGCCACATGATGACGTGGGTCTGATGATGGAACCACAAGATAACCATTGGAACTGCCTTACGAAATGTGCCAAGACAGTCGAGTTTGGACTCGTTTGCTTTGTTGTAATGGGGACTTATCATTCCACATGATGACGAGGGTCTGATGATGGAGCCGAAAGATAACCATTGGAACTGCCTTACGAAAACTGCAATAATAGTCAAGTTTAGGCTCGTTTGTTTTGTTGTATTAGGGACTTTTTATTCCACTTGATGACGAGGGTCTGATGATGGAGCCGAAAGATAACCATTGGAACTGCCTTACGAAAACTGCAATAATAGTCAAGTTTAGGCTCGTTTGTTTTGTTGTATTAGGAACTTTTCATTCCACTTGATGACGAGGGTCTGATGATGGAGTCAAAAGATAACCATTGGAACTGTCTTACGAAAACTGTAATAATAGTCAATTTTAGGCTCGTTTATTTTGTTGTTATAGGGACTTTCCATTCCACATGATGACGAGGGTCTGATGATGGAGCCGAAAGATAACCATTGGAACTGCTTTACGAAATGTTCCAAGACAGTCGAATTTGGACTCGTTTGCTGTGTTGTTATGAGGACTTTTCATTCCACATGATGACGAGGGTCTGATGATGGAGCCGAGTGATATCCATTGGAACTGCCTTACGAAATGTGCCAAGACAGTCGAATTTGGACTCGTTTGTTTTGTTGTTATGGGGACTTTTCATTCCACATGATGACGAGGGTCTGATAATGGAGCTGAAAGATAACCATTGGAACTACCTTATGAAAACTGCAATAATAGTCAAGTTTAGGCTAGTTTTGTAGACTTTGGAACTACCTTATGATAAGTGCTAATATAGTCGAGTATGGGCTCGTTTACTTTGCCGTCTTTTAAAACTTACTTTACAAACATACTTTACAAACATAAGATAAACTTGTATGCAATATGACCAAACTCAATACCAAAGTAAAACAGTTTTTTTTTTCTATTGACATTTTACACAACTTCTCATATTTATTTAATATTGCAATAAAGTAAAATTTAATGGATATTAAATTATAATCTCTAAAACTTACAATGAAATAATGATCACTGACAAATAAACAATTAAAAAAAGAACATCGAGTGTAAGAGTGAAGTATTGAGCTCAAAAAAATATATTTAAAAACTTTACTACATAAAAAAACTGTTTTGACCAAAATCATACAAAAATAAAGAGAAAACTGTAATTCAATATCACTAGTAATCGATGCGGAATAAATCACGAAACGCACGGCGGCGCTCGGGCAGCGATAGGGGAGAGCGCGGGTTTCGGGAGGCAGTCCTCCCTTTGCGAACCATTCCTACTTCAGATTGATGTAAGAAGTGGATCAAACAATGTTGGGAGTGTTAAGAATATAAATTAAAATGGATCAAATAAGTACGAGTTTGTCCCAAAAATGATATATAAAACGGAACCACTAAGTACCAATTATTAGTTAGTCTAATATAATCAAACACAGACAATAGTAGGAAGTAATAAAACCAGAGCGTCGAGTCGAATAAGTCATACGTCACAAATGGTCACATTATGTTTCCCACTAGTTTTTGACATTATTACGTATGTCATTATGTGTGAAATGAAACATTGCAAAAGTAGTTCTAACCAACAAAAGAACCACAAAGGTTCTATTATTCACAAGTTACATTCATTATTTATTTGATTAAGTACCGTAATTTTACTTATAGGAACACAAAACCAGAACCAAACACAAAAACAGATCAGTGATGCAAGTGTGCATTGAAATTATTTTCCCTATATTTTAAGAAGATAATATTATCATAAAATCGACTGTCTCAATGGTGTGCACAAGCGGGCGCAAGCTTGACTGCCAATCATGAAGTCCCGGGCCCCGGGTTCGAACCACAGGCCAGGCAAAGTGTTATTTGGATTTTTCCATTAGGAATTATCTTAGTGACAGCCTGGAGTCTGGAACTGTGCCTGGTAGATAGCTCACCTCACCTGGGACCAATAACATACTGGCAAAATGTGGGTGTACTTACTATGGGACTGAGTCCTGGGTACACCTCTACCTATTCCTGGATGATTAGATTCACAATGAGTTTCATGAATTGCAATTATGCGAATGTTGCAACACTCAATTTGGAGTCTTAGATCTGTTAAGTATGCATCTTTATAATATAAATCCATAAAATAGATTTTATAAACATAAAACATACATTCACGCCTTTTTCCCGAAGGGGTAGGCAGAGGTGTATCCAGGACTCAGTTCCATAAGTAGATACACCCACATTTCGCCAGTATGTTATTGGTCCCATGTAATAGGGGGCGAGCCTATTGCCATCTACCAGGCACAGTTCCAGACTCCAGGCAGTTATTGAGATAATTCCTAATGGAAAATCCAATATTTAACACTGCCTGACCTGGGGATCGAACCCCGGACCTCTTGATTGGCAGTCGAGCATGCGCCCTCTACGCCACCGAGGCAGTCTTACGATTTTATGGATTTTTATAATCCCATTTTATATCGATGGACCCACTTAGGTGGTTCTTGAAACAAATTATAATTCGGTGCCAGAACGATCTCTTGGGTATAAAAAAAGTTGGCCGCTACGGACCCAGTTCCGTTCAAAATTCAGTCACAAAAAGGATGTAGTATATACCGTTTTTAAATACGTAATTGGATCAAGTTATTACCCAATGCTAAGAATATAATCCCATGTATATCGATGGAGCCAATAAGGTGTTCTAGGTATAAAGTATAATTCGGAGCCAGAAAGTACTCTGGGGTTTAAAAAATTTGGCCGTTACGGATCCAGCTCTGTTCAAAATTCGGGCACTAAAAAGATGGAGTATATACGGTTTTATATATGTAAATGGATCAAATTATTACCCAATGCTAAGAATATAATCCCATTTTATATCGATGGAGCCAATAATGTGTTCTAAGAAGAAAGTATATTCCGGAGCCAGAAAGTTCTCGTGGGTATAAAAAATTTGGCCGTTGCGGATTCAGTTCTGTTCAAAATTCGGGCACTAAAAGGATGGAGTATATACCGTTCTCAACGAATATAAAGAGCAACATCGCGCAGCAGAGGGCGACGTTGCCACTCCGGTCGCAATAGGTACAAACGGAGGCGAGTTATTCGCGGCTAAAGGTGGAGTCGATAATGCACGGATTCGTGGCTGGATCAACTAAGTGCCCAGGGAGGTGTTTATATATATATATATATATATATATATATATATAGAGATCTCTTTACGGTAAATGTTGATCTCACGCGACTTCACGCGAGCACTTAGTTGATCCAAAAATGTATGTTGATCCGGCGCCTTTTGTTGATCTAATATGCATCTCTAATAACTAATGTGGCTCCAACCGGATCAACATCTACACTCACGTGACTGCTTCCTCGCGTTCGTCGAAGTTGATCCGATATACAAATCCACCGTGCGATGGTTACGGTAAATGTTGATCCTATTTAAATGAGCCAATCAGAGCACAGCAAACGATCGGATTGGCTAAAAGCAGCCGCGACGTTGCCGTTTCGTGTGTACAAGCTATGAAGCTACAGATTAAACGGATAATTCAACAACTTGACAACACCACGGCTAATAGCGGATTTCAGGTGGTCATACTAATTTGTCATATCAGTATGACTACGAAGACATTTATAACATTCTCGTATATCGGTTGTACTCACTTTTCAGAACCCCCTGTAGGAAAAACTAATGCCAGCCCATATGAAAATAAAATATAAACTAGAAATAACTACACAGAAATGTACTGCCTCGGTGGCGTAGAGGGCGCATGCTCGACTGCCAATCAAGAGGTCCCGGGTTCGATCCCCAGGTCAGGCAAAGTGTTAAATATTGAATTTTTCATTAGGAATTATGTCAGTGAACGAAGCGAAAGTTGTATGTCAGGATCGTAGCAAGTGGAGGGAAATAGTCTCTGCCTACCCCACCGGGAACAAGGCGTGACTGTATGTATGTATGAATTATGTCAATAACTGCCTGGAGTCTGGAACTGTGCCCCGTAGATGGCAATAGGATAGGTAATAGGTACCCATAATAGGTACATAATAAGTATTATTGAAATTGTAGAGGTAGGCCTCCTTTGCAGGGGGCCGCCTGGGGAAATACCACACCTTTGCCAGTTATTCATCCGCCAAGCAGTAATGTGCAAATATTACTGTGTTCCGGTATGAAGGGCAATATTACCAGCGAAATTACTGGGCATGATGAGATTCAATAACTCATATCTCAGGGTGTCAGGCGCAGTGCAGTGCCGCGCAGAATTTTGAATTTTAAAACACTGGGTGGCACTGTGTCTGATATGGGCAATCATGATGCTTACTCGTGCTCTTTGCTCGTCTTGTTACTCACTATCATAATAAAAAAAAACATGGAACCAATAACATAAATGTGGGTGTATCTACTATGGGACTGAGTCCTGGGTGCACCTCTACCTACCCCTTCGGGAAAAAGACGTGAATGTATGTGTGAGAAATGTAGTCGAGGCGCTCGTGGCCAAATGGCGGCTACTAGTAGGTATCAGCCGGTAACCGAGGTCAAGCGACACTAGGTACGGCCGGCACTTGGATGGGTGGCAGTTATTTACACAAAGAGTTTCCTCCGTGCCTCGGAGAGCACGTTAAGCCATCGGTCCCGGCTGACATTGAAACACCTTATAGGTAGTCGGAGACCATCAAATTTGACATCCACCAACTTGAATTTGGCGAGTGTGGCTAAAACACTCAAGCTGAATATATTTTTATTTTTCATACAAACTTCCACTTTTACATACTTAGGGGTGGAATTTTGAAAAATCCCTTCTTATTACTTGTCTAGGTTAATAAAATAATCTTCTGTCCAAATTTAATCAACATTGGTATGGTAGTGTTGGCCCTGAGTTCAAGGGCGTCGCCAAGGGGGGGCAGGGGGGGGCAGCAGCCCCCCCCTGCCCCCCCTTGGCGGATCGAGAAAATTTAGCCTTTATTGTCTATGTTGACATTCAAGTGCCGCCATACCATATAGACACGTATTCATAAATACAGAACCATCTGGGCCCTATTTCATAAAAAAAAATCTACAAAATTGTATGGCTTTTCTGTTTCATAGAAATTTGTAATTGTAAATTGTATACAGGCAAATACCGTTTGTATATCTATAGTGAATTTGGGTAAAATTCCTTGTCTAGCCCCCCCTTGATCATCGGCTGGCGACGCCCTTGCCTGAGTTGATGAATCAGTCTGTGAATCACTCTCTCTCTCACATTATATAATTCTACTTCTAGAAGTCTGAGAACGGAGACAGCGTAGTTTGTGGTGAAGGTGGTAACGTAAACGAAAGCGAAGGAGGCGGAGCGGAATTTGTGGTGAAGTCGGAGATAGTGGAAGCGGGAAGAACGGGGTAGGAGGTGGATCAAGCTGAGTTTGTGGTGGAGGCGGAGAGAGTGGGGTCGGTGGGCGGTGGTGGATAAAGGGATAAAGAAATAAAGGGTCTTGACAGGCAGACGGACGGACGGACAGACAGACGGACAAAAAGTAATCTTATATGGGTTCCGTTTTTTCCTTTTGCGGTACGAAACCCTAAAAACGATCAAAATTGGTTCAATCAAATCATACAGGACGTGTCCCAAACTAATAATATAGGGTTATTTAGGACCGTAGTAGGATATTATGTAGGATATAGGTATATGATGTTCTCTTTTTTGTATACCTATCAATTAACTCATTTTGAATGCTTTTAATACTAGTTCTACCAGACTTTTTTTTTTGAATATCATTTTTGACATTGTAATAATGAAGATTATTTTAATACTATAAAATAAAACAAGACGTGTAATTATTTTTTATGAATAAAATGAGTTTGAGTTTGACCCCAGATAATGTGGGACCAAAACTGAAATCGCGAAAAATATCAGCTGTTATATATAGGTACGTTTTGATTAAATATTTTAGCACTTTTGAATGAAACAGATGCAATTTTTCGCGATCTCATCTTTAGTTCTCTAATAAAAGTTGTTTGTTTTCATGAGTAGGAAAATCTCTAAAATTATACATAACATACATTCACGCCTTTTTCCCGAAGGGGTAGACAGAGGTGTACCCAGGACTCAGTCCTATAGTAGATACACCCACATTTTGCCAGTATGTTATTGGTCCCATGTAATAGGGGGCGAGCCTATTGCCATCTACCGGGCACAGTTCCAGACTCCAGGCAGTTATTGACATAATTCCTAATGGAAAAATCCAATATTTAACACTGCCTGACCTGGGGATCGAACCCGGGACCTCTTGATTGGTAGTTGAGCATGCGCCCTCTACGCCACCGAGGCAGTCAGAGATTATTAGGGATGATAAAAATTAACCCCGCATAATACAGTATCGGTACCTACTATGCATTTCAAATAACAATAGGACCCATCTTATGCTGCGACGTCACTAAACAAAACTTCTGAAATCTATACTTCTATAAGTAGAATTATATAATGAGAGAGATAGTGATTCACAGACTGATTCATCAACTCAGGGCCAACACTACTATACCAATGTTGATTAAATTTGGACAGAAGATTATTTTATTAACCTAGACAAGTAACAAGAAGGGATTTTTCAAAATTCCACCCCTAAGTATGTTAAATAGGGGTTGGAAGTTTGTATGAAAAATAAAAATATATTCAGCTGATTTACTTCAAATTCTACATGAAGCCTCGTTTTAATAAATAATTACATAAGTATTTCACGGTTTCTTTAAAAACAACCCTATGCGCGAAATATAGGGATTCAAAAATTAAATAGTGAAAGTTTTATTTTTGAGATTACCTTAGCAAAAATAACTTAAAAATGTATTGAATTAAATCCGTTTTTAATAAGGTTTATCAAAATTCAACCCCTAGGGCAAAAATAAGGGTTGAAAATTTGTATGAAAAAAAATCAATATTTAATGAATTAAAGTATCTTGAAACTGCACAAATTGCACGCTTCTCTATATGTTTGTTTGTTTAAAACATTATTTTATTTATGAACTAGCGACCCGCCCCGGCTTCGCACGGGTAGTAGAAGTAGGTATAGTGGACGTTTAACAGGAGTAAATTCGTGATACATTGTATTTTAATAGATATAACCCTAATGGTTTATGCAGCGCACGCAAATTAATGACTATTTCTGTTACAATGACCAAACCTTAACACATGTATAAATTTATCGTGGGCTATTTTGAAGATATTCATAAGTACTACAAACCCCTAGTACATTACTTTATTCTACCATGAATACTTTTCACAGCGCATGCATATAATGACTTTCGATTATTGTGACTAAACCAAAATAGATGGATATAATCTATGTATACTGTTTCGTAGGTATTGATAATTACTACAATCCCCTAGTACATTACTTTAATCTACCACCGATAGTTTTCACACCGCATGAAAATAATCACTGCTTCAATTATTGTGACCAAACCAAAAAAGATGGATATAATCTATGTATACTGTTTTGTAGTGACTAAACCAAAAAAGATGAATATAATCTATGTATACTGTTTTGTAGGTATTGATAAGTACTACAAATTCTTAGTACATGACTTTATTCTACCACCAATAGTTTTCACACCGCATGAAAAATAATCACTGTTTCGTTTATTATGACTAAACCAAAAAAGATGGATAAAATCCATGTATCCTGTTTTGTAGGTATTGATAATTACTACACAAACCCCTAGTACATTACTTTATTCTACCACCAATACTTTTCACAGCGTATGCATATAATGTCTGTTTCGATTATTGTGACTAAACCAAAATAGATGGATAAAATTTCCGTGAACTATTTTGTAGATATTGATAAGTACTACAAACCCCTACATTATATTATTCTACCATCAATGGATTTCACAGCGCACGCAAATTTATGAATATGGTAATTATATTATGTGACACCTTAGTTCACAATATTGCAGTTTTCTTACGGATCCCTATTTTTTTTCAAAATCTCATATAGCTTATGGCACTCACACTGAATTAAGCTATCCATAAGTGACAGAATTTTTAAAATCGGTCCAGTAGTTTCGGAGCCTATTCGTTACAAACAAAAAAACAAAAATACATAGTTTCTCTCTTTATAATATTAGTATAGATGTGAGTAACAATGACTATAAAAGAAATTGCAAAAAATTAGGGATCCGTAAAAAACAGCAAAATAATCATTAATTTACTTACGAACGCTATGAAAACTATTGATGATTGAATAAAATAATGTATTATGGGTTTGTAGTACTTATTAATATCTAAAAAATAGTCGGCAGACATTATATCCATCTATTATGGTTTAGTCACAATAATCAAAGCAGTGACTATATCGATGGCGTAATGGGCGTATGATCGACTCTCAGTCATGAGATCCCGGTAAATATTGGATTTTTCCATTAGTAATTATCTCAATGACTGCCTGGAATCTGGAACTGTGCCCGGTAGATGGCAATAGGCTCGCCCCTATTACATGGAACCAATAACATACTGGTGAAATGTGGGTGTATTTAGTATGGGACTGAGCCCTGAGGTGTACCCAGGGCTACCCCTCAGCCTACCCCTTCGTGAAAAAGGCGTGATCATATGTTGATATTATGCTATGTTATCAAAGCAGTAATTATTGCTTTGTGACAACTATTGGTGGTAGAACAAGGTAAGTAATGTACAAGGGGTTTGTAGAACTTATCAATATCTACAAAGTAGTCCGCGGATAATATATCATCCATCTATTAGGACTGCCTCAGTGGCGTAGTGGGCACAAGCCTCACTGGCGATCATGAGATCCCGGGTTTGATCCCCAGTTCAGGCAAAGTGTTGAATATCGGATTTTTCCATTAGGAATTATGTCAATAACTGCCTGGAGTCTGGAACTGTGCCCGGTAGATGGCAATAGGCTCGCCCTCTATTACATGGGCCTAATAAATACTGACGAAATGTGGGTGTACCTACTATGGGACTGAGTCCTAGGTACACCTCTGCCTACCCCTTCGGGAAAAAGGCGTGGTTGTATGTTATGTTATTAAGATTTTATCACTCTATCACAACATAACATACATACACGCCTTTTTCCCGAAGGGGTAGGCAGAGGTGTACCCAGGACTCAGTCGCATAGTAGATACACCCACATTTCGCCAGTATGTTATTGGTCCTATGTAATAGGGGGCGAGCCTATTGCCATCTACCGGGCACAGTTCCAGACTCCAGGCAGTTATTGACATAATTCCTAATGGAAAAATCCAATATTTAACACTTTGCCTGACCTGGGAATCGAACCCGGGACCTCTTGATTGGCAGTCGATCATGCGCCCTCTACGCCATCGAGGCAGTCTTTATCTCTATCACAAATAGTCATTAATTTGCGTGCGCTACGTGAACCAAACATAAACAGACAATAACGCCTTTTTCCCATATGGGTAGGCAGAGGTGTTCCCAAGACTCAGTCCCATAAGTACACCATTGGCTCCGTAAAAAATAGGGTTGTATAAATAAAAAATACAATGTATCACGAAATTATTCATGTTCAATCGTTCTCTAGGTATACATATGCTACCCGCTACTCGTGCGAAGCCGGGGCGGGTCACTGGTTTTGTAAATATGTAGGTATTAGCTGTACTTCGCGGTTCCACCCGCGTTGACATCGTTCCTGTCGGAATATCGGAAAATAATTATCTCATGGTCTAATGTCATGGGCCCATGGTCATGGTTCCATGGTCAAAGGTACCTACATACCAAATTTCAGCCCAATTGGTTCAACAGTTTTGACGTGAAAGAGTAACAAACATCCATCCATCCATCCTCACAAACTTTCTAATTTATAATATCAGAAGGATGTTTGGTCTTTTTACGTACTTAAATAAAATAAATAAATGTTCTGGACATTTCGCACATAAGTCCCTAGTCTCAAACTAGGCAAAACCTACTGTACTAGGTATGGAGGCCTGAGAAATACATAGCCAAGACACAGAGCAAACATCCGCGTTCGTCACAAAAATGTTTGTCCTGGTTGAAAATCGAACCCACTACCTCAGGATCCGCAATCAGAGCTACTAACCACAGAGCCAAAAGGCCAGTCATATAGTTATTGGTTATCTATTTTATTATTCTGATTTGACTTCTTGCAGGCAGCATTGGTGAAAAGATAGCGTCTTTACTGGTCCTATTGTTATTTGAAACGCATATTAAGAATGTACACATAACTAAACATAATTGCAACTCCTTTTCGTCCGAGGTTACAAACCGGTAGGTAGTTAAGTTAGTCCTTAGGTATCATAATGTGAATAGGTACCTATTTATAACCATACGTATCGAACATGGATGAGGGGTGCCTTTCCACTGAAGCGGTCTCTACTTCCCCCCTACCCCATTCATTTGAGCCGGGATCACATACGGCCAGATTAATTTATTAATGTAAAACATTCATAAAATCATGTTTCCAAATTGATAGATAATCAAAATGCATATGGATAATAAAATACTCACCTCATCTTCTGATTGGTCTATGACAAAAAACAAAATAACACAAATTCACTAACACGATACCAAAAACATGCGCAAACGTTTTTACGCAATAAAATCTGCCAAACACGAGTGAAGGAATAAAAGTTTGATCCTCAAACGCCGCAGCTAACGCATATATCTTACCTTATTACTCTAACGAAGTAGTGTATACTGGGTTCTCTGTCACACGAAGAATGCGACGTTGCCGCTTTGTGTTCGAGTACCTATTCGTCAATTTTGGCTCCGGATCCACTTAATCTATGTAAATGTCGCATATAAATAAAATATACTCTGGATCTAAGTAATCATATTCAGTGTGATTTTTTCGACCGTTGGATGGATCAAAAAATGTTGGTCAAATCGATGACGAGTATGTTGAAAACCTGTAAGTGCAGATCCACCGACGTCACACGCGCATCAAGGACGGATCAAAGTATATAAGTTTGCACGACGCAGAGCTGAGTAAACACGTAAAATAGGTGGATCAACAATTGTTCTAACTTCTCACTGGACCAACATTTACCGTGAAAGGTTGATTATATATATATATATATATATAGAGATCTCTTTACGGTAAATGTTGATCTCACGCGACTTCACGCGAGCACTTTGTTGATCCAAAAATGTATGTTGATCCGGCGCCTTTTGTTGATCTAATATGCATCTCTAGTAACTAATGTGGCTCCAACCGGATCAACATCTACACTCACGTGACTGCTTCCTCGCGTTCGTCGAAGTTGATCCGATATACAAATCCACCGTGCGATGGTTACGGTAAATGTTGATCCTATTTAAATGAGCCAATCAGAGCACAGCAAACGATCGGATTGGCTAAAAGCAGCCGCGACGTTGCCGTTTCGTGTGTACAAGCTATGAAGCTACCGATTAAACGGATAATTCAACAACTTGACAACACCACGGCTAATAGCGGATTTCAGGTGGTCATACTAATTTGTCATATCAGAATGACTACGAAGACATTTATAACATTCTCGTATATTGGTTGTACTCACTTTTCAGAACCCCCTGTAGGAAAAACTAATGCCAGCCCATATGAAAATAAAATATAAACTAGAAATAACTACACAGAAATGTACTGCCTCGGTGGCGTAGAGGGCGCATGCTCGACTGCCAATCAAGAGGTCCCGGGTTCGATCCCCAGGTCAGGCAAAGTGTTAAATATTGAATTTTTCATTAGGAATTATGTCAGTGAACGAAGCGAAAGTTGTATGTCAGGATCGTAGCAAGTGGAGGGAAATAGTCTCTGCCTACCCCACCGGGAACAAGGCGTGACTGTATGTATGTATGTATGTATGAATTATGTCAATAACTGCCTGGAGTCTGGAACTGTGCCCGGTAGATGACAATAGGATAGGTAATAGGTAAATAGGTACCCATAATAGGTACATAATATAGTATTATTGAAATTGTAGAGGTAGGCCTCCTTTGCAGGGGGCCGCCTGGGGAAATACCACACCTTTGCCAGTTATTCATCCGCCAAGCAGTAATGTGCAAACATTACTGTGTTCCGGTATGAAGGGCAATATTACCAGCGAAATTACTGGGCATGATGAGATTCAATAACTCATATCTCAGGGTGTCAGGCGCAGTGCAGTGCCGCGCAGAATTTTGAATTTAAAAACACTGGGTGGCACTGTGTCTGATATGGGCAATCATGATGCTTACTCGTGCTCTTTGCTCGTCTTGTTACTCACTATCATAATAAAAAAAAAACATGGAACCAATAACATAAATGTGGGTGTATCTACTATGGGACTGAGTCCTGGGTACACCTCTACCTACCCCTTCGGGAAAAAGACGTGAATGTATGTGTGAGAAATGTAGTCGAGGCGCTCGTGGCCAAATGGCGGCTACTAGTAGGTATCAGCCGGTAACCGAGGTCAAGCGACACTAGGTACGGCCGGCACTTGGATGGGTGGCAGTTATTTACACAACGAGTTTCCTCCGTGCCTCGGAGAGCACGTTAAGCCATCGGTCCCGGCTGACATTGAAACACCTTATAGGTAGTCGGAGACCATCAAATTTGACATCCACCAACTTGAATTTGGCGAGTGTGGCTAAAACACACTCAAGCTGAATATATTTTTATTTTTCATACAAACTTCCAACCCCTATTTTACATACTTAGGGGTGGAATTTTGAAAAATCCCTTCTTATTACTTGTCTAGGTTAATAAAATAATCTTCTGTCCAAATTTAATCAACATTGGTATGGTAGTGTTGGCCCTGAGTTCAAGGGCGTCGCCAAGGGGGGGCAGGGGGGGCTGCTGCCCCCCCCCCTAGAGGATCGAGAAAATTTAGCCTTTATTGTCTATGTTGACATTCAAGTGCCGCCATACCATATAGACACGTATTCATAAATACAGAACCATCTGGGCCCTATTTCATAAAAAAAAAAAATCTACAAAATTGTATGGCTTTTCTGTTTCATAGAAATTTGTAATTGTAAATTGTATACAGGCAAATACCGTTTGTATATCTATAGTGAATTTGGGTAAAATTCCTTGTCTAGCCCCCCCTTGATCATCGGCTGGCGACGCCCTTGCCTGAGTTGATGAATCAGTCTGTGAATCACTCTCTCTCTCTCATTATATAATTCTACTTCTAGAAGTCTGAGAACGGAGACAGCGTAGTTTGTGGTGAAGGTGGTAACGTAAACGGAAGCGGAGGAGGCGGAGCGGAATTTGTGGTGAAGTCGGAGATAGTGGAAGCGGGAAGAACGGGGTAGGAGGTGGATCAAGCTGAGTTTGTGGTGGAGGCGGAGAGAGTGGGGTCGGTGGGCGGTGGTGGATAAAGGAATAAAGAAATAAAGGGTCTTGACAGGCAGACGGACGGACGGACAGACAGACGGACAAAAAGTAATCTTATATGGGTTCCGTTTTTTCCTTTTGCGGTACGAAACCCTAAAAACGATCAAAATTGGTTCTATCAAATCCTACAGGACATGTCCCAAACTAATAATATAGGGTTATTTAGGACTGTAGTAGGATATAGGTATATGATGTTCTCTTTGTTAATTGATATTATATTATAGTATACAAATCAATTAACTCATTTTGAATGCTTTTAATACTAGTTCTACTAGACTTTTTTTTTTGAATATCATTTTTGACATTGTAATAATGAAGATTATTTTAATACTATAAAATAAAACAAGACGTGTAATTATTTTTTATGGATAAAATGAGTTTGAGTTTGACCCCAGATAATGTGGGACCAAAACTGAAATCGCGAAAAATATCAGCTGTTATATTATATAGGTACGTTTTGATTAAATATTTTAGCACTTTTGAATGGAACAGATGCAATTTTTCGCGATCTCATCTTTAGTTCTCTAATAAAAGTTGTTTGTTTTCATGAGTAGGAAAATCTCTAAAATTATACATAACATACATTCACGCCTTTTTCCCGAAGGGGTAGACAGAGGTGTACCCAGGACTCAGTCCCATAGTAGATACACCCACATTTTGCCAGTATGTTATTGGTCCCATGTAATAGGGGGCGAGCCTATTGCCATCTACCGGGCACAGTTCCAGACTCCAGGCAGTTATTGACATAATTCCTAATGGAAAAATCCAATATTTAACACTGCCTGACCTGGGGATCGAACCCGGGACCTCTTGATTGGCAGTTGAGCATGCGCCCCCTACGCCACCGAGGCAGTCAGAGATTATTCGGGATGATAAAAATTAACCCCGCATAATACAGTATCGGTACCTACTATGCATTTCAAATAACAATAGGACCCATCTTATGCTGCGACGTCACTAAACAAAACTTCTGAAATCTATACTTCTATAAGTAGAATTATATAATGAGAGAGATAGTGATTCACAGACTGATTCATCAACTCAGGGCCAACACTACCATACCAATGTTGATTAAATTTGGACAGAAGATTATTTTATTAACCTAGACAAGTAACAAGAAGGGATTTTTCAAAATTCCACCCCTAAGTATGTTAAATAGGGGTTGGAAGTTTGTATGAAAAATAAAAATATATTCAGCTGATTTACTTCAAATTCTACATGAAGCCTCGTTTTAATAAATAATTACATACGTGTTTCACGGTTTCTTTAAAAACAACCCTATGCGCGAAATATAGGGATTCAAAAATTAAATAGTGAAAGTTTTATTTTTGAGATTACCTTAGCAAAAATAACTTAAAAATGTATTGAATTAAATCCGTTTTTAATAAGGTTTATCAAAATTCAACCCCTAGGGCAAAAATAAGGGTTGAAAATTTGTATGAAAAAAATTCAATATTTAATGAATTAAAGTATCTTGAAACTGCACAAATTACACGCTTCTCTATATTATGTTTGTTTGTTTAAAACATTATTTTATTTATGAACTAGCGACCCGCCCCGGCTTCGCACGGGTAGTAGAAGTAGGTATAGTGGACGTTTAACAGGAGTGATGGATATAATCTATGTATACTGTTTTGTAGGTATTGATAAGTACTACAAACCCCTAGTACATTACTTTACTCTAACACCAATAGTTTTCACATCGCATGAAAAATAATCACTGTTTCGATTATTGTGACTAAACTAAAAAAGATGAATATAATCTATGTATACTGTTTTGTAGGTATTGATAAGTACTACAAATACTTAGTACATGACTTTATTCTACCACCAATAGTTTTCACACCGCATGAAAAATAATCACTGTTTCGTTTATTATGACTAAACCAATAAAGATGGATAAAATCCATGTATCCTGTTTTGTAGGTATTGATAATTACTATACAAACCCCTAGTACATTACTTTATTCTACCACCAATACTTTTCACAGCGTATGCATATAATGTCTGTTTCGATTATTGTGACTAAACCAAAATAGATGGATAAAATTTCCGTGAACTATTTTGTAGATATTGATAAGTACTACAAACCCCTACATTATATTATTCTACCATCAATGGATTTCACAGCGCACGCAAATTTATGAATATGGTAATTATATTATGTGACACCTTGGTTCACAATATTGCAGTTTTCTTACGGATCCCTATTTTTTTTCAAAATCTCATATAGCCTATGGCACTCACACTGAATTAAGCTATCCATAAGTGAAAGAATTTTTAAAATCGGTCCAGTAGTTTCGGAGCCTATTCGTTACAAACAAAAAAACAA
The DNA here is from genome assembly GCA_947063395.1 of Hemistola chrysoprasaria. Classification (NCBI taxonomy): domain Eukaryota; kingdom Metazoa; phylum Arthropoda; class Insecta; order Lepidoptera; family Geometridae; genus Hemistola; species Hemistola chrysoprasaria. The sequence continues at coordinate 1,897,712 of OX346724.1, forward strand.
AGTTTCTCTCTTTATAATATTAAGTATAGATGTGAGTAACAATGACTATAAAAGAAATTGCAAAAAATTAGGGATCCGTAAAAAACAGCAAAATAATCATTAATTTACTTACGTACGCTATGAAAACTATTGATGGTTGAATAAAATAATGTATTATGGGTTTGTAGTACTTATTAATATCTAAAAAATAGTCGGCAGACATTATATCCATCTATTATGGTTTAGTCACAATAATCAAAGCAGTGACTATATCGGTGGCGTAATGGGCGTATGATCGACTCTCAGTCATGAGATCCCGGTAAATATTGGATTTTTCCATTAGTAATTATCTCAATGACTGCCTGGAATCTGGAACTGTGCCCGGTAGATGGCAATAGGCTCGCCCCTATTACATGGAACCAATAACATACTGGTGAAATGTGGGTGTATTTAGTATGGGACTGAGCCTTGAGGTGTACCCAGGGCTACCCCTCAGCCTACCCCTTCGTGAAAAAGGCGTGATCATATGTTGATATTATGTTATCTTATCAAAGCAGTAATTATTGCTCTGTGACAACTATTGGTGGTAGAACAAGGTAAGTAATGTACAAGGGGTTTGTAGAACTTATCAATATCTACAAAGTAGTCCGCGGATAATATTATATCATCCATCTATTAGGACTGCCTCAGTGGCGTAGTGGGCACAAGCCTCACTGGCGATCATGAGATCCCGGGTTTGATCCCCAGTTCAGGCAAAGTGTTGAATATCGGATTTTTCCATTAGGAATTATGTCAATAACTGCCTGGAGTCTGGAACTGTGCCCGGTAGATGGCAAAAGGCTCGCCCTCTATTACATGGGCCTAATAAATACTGACGAAATGTGGGTGTACCTACTATGGGACTGAGTCCTAGGTACACCTCTGCCTACCCCTTCGGGAAAAAGGCGTGGTTGTATGTTATGTTATTAAGATTTTATCACTCTATCACAACATAACATACATACACGCCTTTTTCCCATATGGGTAGGCAGAGGTGTTCCCAAGACTCAGTCCCATAAGTACACCATTGGCTACGTAAAAAATAGGGTTGTATAAATAAAAAATACAATGTATCACGAAATTATTCATGTTCAATCGTTCTCTAGGTATACATATGCTACCCGCTACTCGTGCGAAGCCGGGGCGGGTCACTGGTTTTGTAAATATGTAGGTACAAGCTGTACTTCGCGGTCCCACCCGCGTTGAAATCGTTCCTGTCGGAATATCGGAAAATAATTATCTCATGGTCTAATGTCATGGGCCCATGGTCATGGTTCCATGGTCAAAGGTACCTACGTACCAAATTTCAGCCCAATTGGTTCAACAGTTTTGACGTGAAAGAGTAACAAACATCCATCCATCCATCCATCCATCCATCCATCCTCACAAACTTTCTAATTTATAATATCAGAAGGATGTTTGGTCTTTTTACGTACTTAAATAAAATAAATAAATGTTCTGAACATTTCGCACATAAGTCCCTAGTCTCAAACTAGGCAAAACCTACTGTACTAGGTATGGAGGCCTGAGAAATACATAGCCAAGACACAGAGCAAACATCCGCGTTCGTCACAAAAATGTTTGTCCTGGTTGAAAATCGAACCCACTACCTCAGGATCCGCAATTAGAGCTACTAACCACAGAGCCAAAAGGCCAGTCATATAGTTATTGATCGAACCCACTACCTCAGGATCCGCAATTAGAGCTACTAACCACAGAGCCAAAAGGCCAGTCATATAGTTATTGGTTATCTATTTTATTATTCTGATATGACTTCTTGCAGGCAGCATTGGTGAAAAGATAGCGTCTTTACTGGTCCTATTGTTATTTGAAACGCATATTAAGAATGTACACATAACTAAACATAATTGCAACTCCTTTTCGTCCGAGGTTACAAACCGGTAGGTAGTTAAGTTAGTCCTTAGGTATCATAATGTGAATAGGTACCTATTTATAACCATACGTATCGAACATGGATGAGGGGTGCCTTTCCACTGAAGCGGTCTCTACTTCCCCCCTACCCCATTCATTTGAGCCGGGATCACATACGGCCAGATTAATTTATTAATGTAAAACATTCATAAAATCATGTTTCCAAATTGATAGATAGTCAAAATGCATATGGATAATAAAATACTCACCATCATCTTCTGATTGGTCTATGACAAAAAACAAAATAACACAAATTCACTAACACGATACCAAAAACATGCGGAAACGTTTTTACGCAATAAAATCTGCCAAACACGAGTGAAGGAATAAAAGTTTGATCCTCAAACGCCGCAGCTAACGCATATATCTTACCTTATTACTCTAACGAAGTAGTGTATACTGGGTTCTCTGTCACACGAAGAATGCGACGTTGCCGCTTTGTGTTCGAGTACCTATTCGTCAATTTTGGCTCCGGATCCACTTAATCTATGTAAATGTCGCATATAAATTAAATATACTCTGGATCTAAGTAATCATATTCAGTGTGATTTTTTCGACCGTTGGATGGATCAAAATATGTTGGTCAAATCGATGACGAGTATGTTGAAAACCTGTAAGTACAGATCCACCGACGTCACACGCGCATCAAGGACGGATCAAAGTATATCAGTTTGCACGACGCAGAGCTGAGTAAACACGTAAAATAGGTGGATCAACAATTGTTCTAACTTCTCACTGAACCAACATTTACCGTGAAAGGTTGATTATATATATATATATATATATATATATATATATATAAATCTGCCTGGAGTCTGGAACTGTGCCTGGTAGATGGCAATAGGCTCGCCCCCTATTACATGGAACCAATAACATACTGGCGAAATGTGGGTGTATCTACTATGGGACTGAGTCCTGGGTACACCTCTGCCTACCCCTTCGGGAAAAAGGCGTGAATGTATGTTTTATGTTTATAAAATCTATTTTATGGATTTATATTATAAAGATGCATACTTAACAGATCTAAGACCCCAAATTGAGTGTTGCAACATTCGTATAATTGCAATTCATGAAACTCTCATTGTGAATCTAATCATCCAGGAATAGGTAGAGGTGTACCCAGGACTCAGTCCCATAGTAAGTACACCCACATTTTGCCAGTATGTTATTGGTCCCAGGTGAGGTGAGCTATCTACCAGGCACAGTTCCAGACTCCAGGCTGTCACTAAGATAATTCCTAATGGAAAAATCCAAATAACACTTTGCCTGGACTGTGGTTCGAACCCGGGGCCCGGGACTTCATGATTGGCAGTCAAGCTTGCGCCCACTACACCATTGAGACAGTCGATTTTATGATAATATTATCTTCTTAAAATATAGGGAAAGTAATTTCAATGCACACTTGCATCACTGATCTGTTTTTGTGTTTGGTTCTGGTTTTGTGTTCCTATAAGTAAAATTACGGTATTTAATCAAAATAATGAATGTAACTTGTGAATAATAGAACCTTTATGGTTCTTTTGTTAGTTAGAACTACTTTTGCAATGTTTCATTTCACACATAATGACATACCTAATAATGTCAAAAACTAGTGGGAAACATAATGTGACCATTTGTGACGTATGACTTATTCGACTCGACGCTCTGGTTTTATTACTACCTACTATTGTCTGTGTTTGATTATATTAGACTAATAATTGGTACTTAGTGGTTCCGTTTTATATATCATTTTTAGGACAAACTCGTACTTATTTGATCCATTTTAATTTATATTCTTAACACTCCCAACATTGTTTGATCCACTTCTTACAACAATCTAAAGTAGGAATGGTTCGCAAAGGGAGGACTGCCTCCCGAATCCCGCGCTCTCCCCTATCGCTGCCCGAGCGCCGCCGTGCGTTTCATGATTTATTCCGCATCGATTACTAGTGATATTGAATTACAGTTTTCTCTTTATTTTTGTATGATTTTGGTCAAAACAGTTTTTTTATGTAGTAAAGTTTTTAAATATTTTTTTTTGAGCTCAATACTTCACTCTTACACTTGATGTTCTTTTTTTAATTGTTTATTTGTCAGTGATCATTATTTCATTGTAAGTTTTAGAGATTATAATTTAATATCCATTAAATTATATTAAATAAATATGAGAAGTTGTGTAAAATGTCAATAGAAAAAAAAACTGTTTTACTTTGGTATTGATTTTGGTCATATTGCATACAAGTTTATCTTATGCTTGTAAACTATGTTTGTAAAGTAAGTTTTAAAAGACGGCAAAGTAAACGAGCCCATACTCGACTATATTAGCACTTATCATAAGGTAGTTCCAAAGTCTACAAAACTAGCCTAAACTTGACTATTATTGCAGTTTTCATAAGGCAGTTCCAATGGTTATCTTTCAGCTTCATCATCAGACCCTCGTCATCATGTGGAATGAAAAGTCTCCATAACAACAAAACAAACGAGTCCAAATTCGACTGTCTTGGCACATTTCGTAAGGCAGTTCCAATGGATATCACTCAGCTCCATCATCAGACCCTCGTCATCATGTGGAATGAAAAGTCCTCATAACAACACAGCAAACGAGTCCAAATTCGACTGTCTTGGAACATTTCGTAAAGCAGTTCCAATGGTTATCTTTCGGCTCCATCATCAGACCCTCGTCATCATGTGGAATGGAAAGTCCTCATAACAACAAAATAAACGAGCCTAAACTTGACTATTATTGCAGTTTTTGTAAGGCAGTTTCAATGGTTATCTTTCGGCTCCATCATCAGACTCTCGTCATCATGTGGAATGGAAAGTCCCCATAACAACAAAATAAACGAGTCTAAACTCGACTGTCTTGGCACATTTCGTAAGGCAGTTCCAATGGTTATCTTTCGGCTCCATCATCAGACCCTCGTCATCTGGAATGAAAATTCCTCATTACAACAAAGCTAACGAGCCCAAACTCGACTGTCTTGGCACATTTCGTAAAGCAGTTCCAATGGTTATCTTTTGGCTCCATCATCAGACCCACGTCATCATGTGGCATAGAACGTCCCTAAACAATAAAGTAAACGAGCCTAACTTGACTTTTATTGCAGTTTTCGTAAAGCAGTTCCAATGGTTATATTTCGGCTCCATCATCGGACCCTCGTCAACATGTGGAATGGGAAGTCCCTAAAACAACAAAGCAAACGAGCCTAAACTTGACTATTATTACAGTTTTCGTAAGACAGTTCCAATGGTTATCTTTTGACTCCATCATCAGACCCTCGTCATCAAGTGGAATGAAAAGTCCCTAATACAAAAAAAAAGGGGCCTTAACTTGACTATTATTGCAGTTTTCGTAAGGCAGTTCCAATGGTTATCTTTCGGCTCCATCATCAGACCCTCGTCATCATGTGGAATGATAAGTCCCCATTACAACAAAGCAAACGTCCAAACTCGACTGTCTTGGCACATTTCGTAAGGCAGTTCCAATGGTTATCTTGTGGCTCCATCATCAGACCCACGTCATCATGTGGAATGAAAAGAACTTATTTAAACCTAACATTCTAGCCCAAATTCAACTGTCTTATCATTGGTCATCGCGGATTTCTAGACGCTTCATAATGGCTCCATCATCAGATCAGGTCAAGAGTATCATAATATTGCATTGTCATCGGACTTTTATATGTATGAAAAATTTTAGCTAAATCGGTCGTCATGTGGAATGAAAAGTCCCCATAACAACAAAGCAAACGAGTCCAAACTCAACTGTTTGGGCACATATCGTAAGGCAGTTCCAATGGTTCTGTTTCGGCTCCATCATCAGACCCTCGTCATTATGTGGAATAAAAAGTCCCCATAACAATAAAGCAAACAAGTCCAAACTGGACTATCTTGGCACATTTCCTAAGGCAGTTCCAATGGTTATCTTTCGGCTCCATCATCAGACCCTCGTCATCATGTGGAATGTAAAGTTCCTAAAACATCAAAGTAAACGAGCCTAAACTTGACTATTATTGCAGTTTTCGTATGGCAGTTCCAATGGTTATTTTTCGGCTTCATCATCAGACCCTTGTCATCATGTAGAATAAAAGGTCCCCATAAAAAAAGCAAACGAGTCCAAACTCGACTGTTTTGGCACATTTCATAAGGTAGTTCCAATAGTTATCTTTTGGCTCCATCATCAGACCCTCGTCATCATGTGGAATGAAATGTCCCCATAACAGAAAAGCAAATGAGTCCAAACTCGACTGTCTTGACACATTTAGTAAGGCAGTTCCAATGGTTCATCAGACCCTCGTCTATATGTGGAATAAAAAGTCCCCATAACAATAGAGCAAACGAGTCCAAACCCGACTGTCTTGGCACATTTCGTAGGCAGTTCTAATGGTTATCTTTCGGATACATCATCAGACCCTCGTCATCATGTGGAGTGAAAAGTCTCTAAAACAATAAAGTAAACGAGCCTTAACTCGACTATTATTGCAGTTTTCGTAAGGTAGTTCCAATGGCAAATTTTCGGCTTCATCATCAGACCCTCGTCGTCAAGTGGAATGAGAAGTCCCCATAACAATAAAGCAAACGAGTCCAAACTCGACTGTTTTGGCACATTTTGTAAGGCAGTTCCTATGGTTCTGTTTCGGCTTCATCATCAGACCTTCGTCATCATGTGGAATGAAAAGGCCCTAAAACAACAAAGTAAACGAGCCTAAACTCGACTATCATTGCAGTTTTCGTAAGGCAGTTCCAATGGCAATCTTTCAGCTTCATCATCAGACCCTCGTTATAATGTGGAATGAAAAGTACTTATTAAAACCTAACATATTAGCCCAAATTCAACTATCTTATCATTTGTCATCGCGGAGTTCCAGTCGCTACATCATGGCTCCATCATCAGATCAGGTCAACAGTACCATAATATTGCATTGTCTCCGGATTTATATAAGTATGCAAAATTTGAGCTAAATCGGTTGAGTGCTTCAAAATTCAGTTGCAAGATTTGTACCGGACATACATATAGGTACATACATACATTGCGAAATAGAAATATCTCTCAAGGTGAAACATTCACAATTCTTTTAAAATTAAGTTTTACATTGATGAGAAGAGCTATACTATTGTACTTATTATGTTTCTGTCGAAGGCAACCAATGACAGAAGCTTGTGAAAACGGTGCGCCTCCATTGGCCCATTTGAATTGGATCAACAACTGCTTGAATGCCAAAAAGGTGGATTCGTATAAAAACAGCGTAATTATTATTATTACTCTGTAGATTCAGATGGAGCCACATGTGTGACACGTGTGGCTCCAGCTGGATCCACAAAGTCATACACAACTGGCAAAGGATCAAGTAATACTGCCCCGGATCAACTTATGAAAACGGATCAAATAATAACTACTTCTACGACCCGCATGATCAACTAAGTGCCCGTGGGGATATCTATATATATATATATATTCAATGGTCGATAAGTCATCATAGGTGAAATGTAACATAACATAACATACATTCACGCCTTTTTCCCGAAGGGGTAGGCAGAGATGTACCCAGGACTCAGTCCCACAGTAGATACACCCACATTTCGCCAGTATGTTATTGGTCCCATGTAATAGGGGGCGAGCCTATTGCCATCTACCGGGCATAGTTCCAGACTCCAGGCAGTAATTGAGAAAATTCCTAATGGAAAAATCCAATATTTAACACTGCCTGACCTGGGGATCGAACCCGAGACCTCTTGATTGGCAGTCCAGCATGCGCCCTCTACGCCACCGAGGCAGTCACAAATGAAATGAAATGTGATGATGAATGATGAATGAATGAGGTGAAATGTAACAAGATGAAATTATGTTGCGGAAAGCCGTAGTGAGCCCATTCAGAACGTTTATCATAAGAAACTTTAAAGCTCTTAAAATTGCTTTCCAACTACGTCTCTGCAAACGTTATGTATCTCGGTAAAACATTTAAAGATGTACAATAAGTTTTAATTTATTATATTTTAAGGACATTATTGGTATGTATAAAATGTAAAGACAGTGGCGCCACTGTCTTCTGCTGTAGATAAATCATCTCCATCCATCGGTTGTCTGGAAGAAATCGCTTATATATAAGCGTCCTGCCTGGTTGTTATTTCTTTGTGTGTGCTATATTCATTAAAGTATTATCTATCTAAAGTGCTAGATAGTGCACATATTGTAATATATGATGTGAACCCAACTAGATACCGTTTATCATCAGAAATCGTTACCGCCCTTATAATTGCCATCCAACTTCGTCTCAGGATATGTACTGTACCTATATCAGTAAAGTTCTAGATAGTGCACATGTCGTAGTATATGATCCATCCATCGCAGGCTATCGATCCAGCTGGCACCTGCGCGCTCCGAAATCCACTGCCAATGCATTCAACAGGCTGGAACTGATAAACAGTGACGCTATTACTCTGACTTGTGACGCAGTTACACGAAAAGCTTTGGTTTTACATCGTTGGGTACAATCAATTAGTTATGCAAATGTAGCTTCTTATGAATTTAATGGTTCCGTACCTAGATCTAAATGTTTATCAAGTTACATGGGATGAACTCTGCAAACGACAAAAAGAGACTTATTTAATCGGTACACAATTTTCGGAGTAATGCGTGCATACATACATAAAATACTTACATAAGCCATGAAATATATTAAAATGGCATTTGTTTTTATCATGAGAATTCCCAATATGTATTCACAAAATATAAATATAACTATACTTTCCTTTTTCGAGTCTAGAATCATTTTACACTTAATTTTTTATAAGATATGTTGCGCCTCCCGGTTCATGATATTAATAAGTGGTCGTAGTAGAACTCGTCTCATCACAAATCTTTGTAGAAGATTACAGTTATTGTTTAGATTTCAAGAAATGTTAACCATTGTTTTTGTTTTAACGATAAACATGTTCGGAGAAGTGTCTCGGAATGCGACATCTAAATCAACATTTAGGTCTCAAGTTTCAAATCTCACATGACATACAAGGACTAGTATCTTGTATGTCTGCTAAGCGTAACTTCCCTATTTCCTGTACTCGTGATCTGAATCTCGAGGAAATCAGAAAGATAAAAACATTAAGCCAAATATTCGCTACACACAGATTCAGATTCGTTATTGACCATAATGATAACAATTTCTATTACAATGGCGTCTCAAATCCATAAAAAATTATATAAAGCTGGGTATCGACTATCGATATTTCGAGGCATGACTCGCGAGCCAGCCTCGCAATCTGTAGAAATATAACACTTCAAATTTATTTAAAATAATAAGTCATAATTGAATACCTAACTAAAATAAATAAATTGTTTGAACATAAAAATAATATAAGATTGTAGTAGTTTAGTAAGAGTGAGTAAATTATTATTAGCCAGTCAAAGTTCCCATGCAAAAATGACGATTCGCTCAGACGCATTTCCATAAATTCATTTACAGTGTAAAATGGGTTCAATTCACGTAGAATAGGACGTCAAGAAATTATACTGAAGCCAGGGTTTCCGTAAGTGTCTAGAACCTTCCATATAATGATAAATAGATAAGAGAAATGACGAAACTTTCTCTGATAACGTTAAGATAGTGAGTGATAAGTCTACGCTTTCACCAAATCACTGAAGCGCATGTCTCGTTATAAAGTCCCATTGCATTGATTTTGAACGATAAGTCGAATTATAGTGATAAGTAGATATATAGTTATCAAATCAGTCATTGCGTTACCGAGTTATGTAATTATCGAAGATAAGTATCTACCTATACATAAGTTTATGTTTGCTCTTAGTTCTGAAGTAAGGTGCAATATTAGGGTAACTCTAGAATTGGACCCTCATCAACATCTCAGCCGTTTCATAGAGGCCTCCTACATTATGGTGATTTTTGCCAATACTCACCACGCTAGGCAAGCTGGATGGTGAGAGCAGTTCGATGGTTTAACTCAGAGGACGCTGCTGCTCATCCGGTTCTCTGGATCTGATATCCCTTAACCGGCTCTTATGGCAACCACGGATAGAGAGGGTGGGGTACTATTCTGTAGCCGGTAACCCCACGTTGCACTGTCAATAATGTATAATGATGAGGCAGTGCTGACGATATACTAGCAGGATTCATTGGTAAAACTCATTCTGTTAAAGTACAACCTTCCATTATTTATTTTATGTCGCAAAACGTGTACAGACAATTATTGAGGTCCTTCATAAGTAAACCGGCTTCACCCGAAACTGGCTGTTGCAGTTTTTGCACTATAATTAAGAAGAAAGTTGGTGCCGAGGTACAGACCAGTTCAGGTTATGTTGGGGGCGAGTTTTACTGAAATGGTCCTTAAAAAACCTGGCAAAGATAAAAGCTTTTGTTTGATAGTTACATTTTATATTAGCGATTGATATTTTGACTACTTGCCGTGGAGTATACCAAAAGGTCATTTGAAACCACCACCACCTTTTTTGCCAACATGGTTTTGGCACTTGATCGTATTATAGAACCTCTGAAAAAATTGGTTGTCTGTAAAGTCGGTTTACTGACGATAGTTGAACGTGACAACGCGCTCACTCAAGTAGGAGAGAGACGGATGTCGAACGCTGCCGAACGCAAAGGCCGATTGTGCTTCTTTGTCGCTCGTTCCGCGCTCTCGCTTGCACTTCAAGCCTTACATGGAACGCCTTAGAGCGAGTTAACGCCGCATGAGTCATGTTTTTTCGTGCGTGCAGCCGGCTCTATCGAATTATAAGACGTTGTCACGTCAAAACCTTGCAGCGATTCTCAAATAGAAGATTACTGCAACTCATCTTAACCGATTACCTAAACGTGCTATCTCAAAATAAATACACGTGAAACTTGCGCATGTCTCACATTACTGCTAAATATAGCCCTTTTCTATGGCTTACACAGAGTAACGACATCTTGGCACGTCAACGTTCATTACGTTTGTTGCACCAACATTTATTTTGTTTAGTTACTTCAGGAAGATAATTCCTCTAGTTTTTTCTTGGTATTTGCGACACAGTCTCATGACTATTGCAGGCACTATCGTTTCTTTCGCCTTTGTGTACATTCGCAATTAGTCAAAATCGATCGCGGTGGATGTCGACAGCGAGTAACCAGTAACCGTACCCTCTGGCATTCTGTCTCAGCTGATTTTTAATGACACAAAGCTAACTTCTTTTCCCCCATTTTTTGTCTCTTTCGCAGCCGAACAGTGTATATCTGCTGTCTTTCTGGGTCTGTCTGGGACTTTCCCTTGGTCACTGTGTTAGCTGAGCTGCAGTTTTCCGGCTTTTCAATCTGGTCATGTGTACAACTGTTAGAGAACTGTTAGAACTTAGAGCTTAGTGGTGGTCTTAGTTATCTATCCGACGTTAAATTTAGTCTATAGTACGGTGACCTCACAATCAACAGAAATACGCGTTCCTTTGATACGTCGCGTCGTGCCCTACTCACGACCTCACGATAAACAATTTTATTGTACTTTGGAATTATCATAGGGAGATTAATATTACATAACTCCTGGTACAATTACTTATATACAGGGTGATTATTTAAAAAGGGTTTTTTTTTTATGATAGTGAGTAACAAGACGAGCAAATCAGGTGCCTGATGGTAAGCATCATGATTGCCCATATCAGACACAATGCCACCCAGTGTTTTAAAATTCAAAATTCTGCGCGGCACTGCACTTCGCCCGTCACCCTGAGATATGAGTTGTTGAATCTCATCATGCCCAGTAATTTCGCTGGTAACATTGCCCTTCATACCGGAACACAGTATTGTTTGCACATTACTGCTTGGCGGATGAATAACTGGCAAAGGTACTTCCCCAGGCGGCCCCCTGCAAAAGAGGGCTACCACTACAAAATCAGTCTTGCAGTATCTTGCAGTTTTAGTTCTTATCAAAATCAGTCATACAAGTCCTTACAGCATTTTTCGTGAATCACGGTAGTTTTGAAGAGGGCCTTATAGATTCTTTTGAAAAACACTAGATGGTGCTTAAAATATATTTTACTGATAATCACAGTCAAGAACTGAGTTACCTACTTTCTTACGATCCTCTTGTATTGTTGATTCAATCCTGAAGCCCTTCGTTTCTGATCACATGCGGACTTTTTTTTTGTCACAGTCAATTCATTATGGGTTGCTTAATGAATCGACTCGAGCAATGTAATTGAGGATATCGGCACGTTTATTAAAAAAATGCTACAGTAATGCGACAGCAGTAAATTGCGTAATTACCAATGTCAAAATTGATATTTGACAGATAAGGTGACAGACGGACAACGAAGTAATCATGTAGAATGTAGGTATGGGTACTTCCTCGTTGACTTTTGAGTCACGGAACCCTAAAAGAGACATGCCTCGCACAAATAATTGATCTAGGTACCCGAATTCGGAAGCTGCGGCTTAGATAGCATAGTCACTATCTATAATTTTTCTTTCTTTCTTTCTATCTTTCTTTTAGAAATTGATACGACCGCCGGGTGTTTACCGTGTAATTTGCATTGAGTTTATGTATTGTATGCAGCCTGTCAATTAATAGGTGCTTCTCTCGTTCCCCAGTGAGAGCAGCATGTTCGTGTCCCGTCGTCGGTGGATCCTCAAGACCTGCGGCACGACCACTCCGCTGCGATGCGTGCGCGCAGTACTCTCGCTGGCTCGAGACGTGGCTGGCCACGCGCGCGTGCACAACGTGTTCTACTCGCGGCGGGAGTTCGCACGGCCGCATGCGCAGCTGTCGCCGCATGATCACTTTGATTCTGAAGTAAGTAAACACTGACCATATACAAGAAAACAACTTGAAGTTTTTTCACGATTTCAGAATTGACCCCATAGGTACTAAACGCTGTTTTAAGGCGCGTCCCCGTGCAAAACGCAGCGCTAGCCGTTTTTTGTGCGGTTTTTTGGAGCTATCTACTCTTTATCCCAAAGAAATACCAACTAATAACAAAATCTACTACATAATCTTGACTCCAAAACAGTAGATTTTTTAAAAGTAGTATAAATGTTTAATTAATCTCTTCACAACGAAAGCCCAGAAATGAGAAAATTATCAATAAAATGCGATATGCATATAATAACCATTGTTTTGATTTGCTACTTCTTTTTACTGAATCTTTGTATTGTTATTTTCTAGGACCTAGTTGTCTTTATTATGTAGTATTTTTTAAAATCTTCCAAAATGTGGGTACGTGTGAGCGAGAGGGCGAATTTGCTTTGGACTGCGCCTTAAATAATGAGTAAAACAATCCCTTCAGAGGATGCTTACTTATTTCCAGTACCTAACCCTACAGGCCTAACAGGGTATTTTATAAATATGGTGCTTATATTCGTGAATTATTTTCTAACATAACAACATACATTCACGCCTTTTTCCCGAAGGGGTAGGCAGAGGTGTACCCAGGACTCAGTCCCATAGTAAATACACCCACATTTCGCCAGTATGTTATTGGTCCCATGTAATAGGGGGCGAGCCTATTGCCATCTACCGGGCACAGTTCCAGACTCCAGGCAGTTATTGAGATAATTCCTAATGGAAAAATCCAATATTTAACACTGCCTGACCTGGGGATCGAACCCGGGACCTCTTGATTGGCAGTCGAGCATGCGCCCTCTACGCCACCGAGGCCACCGAGGCGAGAATTATTTTCTATTGAGTGTATATAGTATATAGGTTATTGCTGAAATGTCAGTCAATGGATTATGGTCCTTTTCCATCGTGACCATTCAATCTACACTCTACTTAACCCGTTCGGCCCTTATTAGACTCATTATCATCCAAACTAAATATGTATAGGTATTAGTTATGTTAGCAAATAACTCAACCGGTTTCTTTCAGTCGTAATATTTCACTCACTAAAAGGAAAGTTAAATAATAATATTAAAAACGTCGTTCAACAAACTGAACTAGAATGAACTCTGCATGATAGTAAGCTATCACATTTACTACGAACACCTTGTGCTATTTTATAGTTCACCAGTTCAATCATAATTATCATTATTTTACTCAGAAGTGATAAAAAAGGCGCAAGACGATAACAGGGGTTATAGGGGATCTGCCATAATGTCTAATCTTGTACTCTGTTCTCGAACACGTCATTTTAATTTAATTATCACGCGAATGATGGGTGATATTATAATATGTATTTATATGTATTTACACATGGTTTGAAATAAAACATTTTAAGATATAATAAATTATTATTTATTTATATTAGGCCTATGTTCAGCAGTGGACGTCCTATGGCTGAGATGATGATGATATATGAATACCTATTTAAAAACTTTAAAAAACAACGTTTTTCGAATTCATCTTAGCGAACCCTTTTACTTGATACCCATAATATTATGTGCGTGCACAAAAAACGTCCGCCATTTTGAGCCGTCCGCCATTTTCGATTTAGAATGACGTCACTTAGCTAGCCATGCATCGCCGTACACAGTTAACATGTTTGTGTGTAGGTAACTGTAACACGTTTATTTTGTGAGTGTATTTGAATAAATATTTTTTTTTCTTAATTATTTTATTGGGAATTTCGAACACATTTCGAGTTGGTACTTTTCAGCAGTTGTTACTGCGGGCTTAGTATATTTGTAGCTTACATAAGTTTAGAAGTACGTCATATAAAATCCTATATAAACATAAAAAAATATATATCATAGAGGATAACCAATGTTCCTCGTTCATAATTACCTTTATTTCATCATATTCTTCGACATGAGCTTCTCATATCGCTACTAAGCGATAATAAGATCCCGACCTTACATACATTCAATGATTTTCCCGGCAAATTATTATCTAGTATGTTACTCGTGTTTAATGTACAATTTTCCTTGTTTTATGGACGGATGACGTCATAATTCGTGTAGTCCGAACTCCAACGGAATGCATCTACTGTCTCTTTGACTCTTATTACTCCACTGGGGAATGCTAGATTAGAATATCTCTTTCTATAGCGCTAGCTTCTCGAGGGAATATAGTTCAGTGACCAGGTGAAATTAAGCTTCAAAGGAAGGGGTTGGAAAGTTAGTATTAGACAGCAGATATACATCAGAAGTCAGTTTACAAAAGAAACAGTAAAATTTGCCACCTTTGCCCTAGTGCAGGAGACAATCAATTTTAAACCTTATATCATAAATACTAAATTATATTTTCTTTTCCAGGTGAAACTTCTGGATTCGTTCTTCGGCGATGGACGCGCTTACATTATGGGTCCCGATCAGGATTGCTGGTACCTTTACACGCTACTGCCTTTAGAAGGTAAGAGATACTAGAACAGCGTAAGAAAATATCTAATCGATAATTAATTTGCGATTCAAACAGATATTTTATTAGAGAGACAATCTGCTTTGTGTGGCAGACTCAAGTCAAGCTAATTGTCTTGAGTCTAGTCAGTCGCACCTTGTCTTGCGCCCATGTTACACGTATAAGGTTTGCTGCTCACGTAGCTGTGAACTTGTGTTTATCTCTTTCTGACAACTGAGTTTTATATATCTCTGCTATCTTTTACTTTGATGAGTGATGAAAACAAAGATGCGTATATTCCACATAAGTAGGTACAACATAATTACGGGGCTGTTTTTAATGAGCATTATGTCTCTATTTGTATAAAAGCTCATAGACATAATTCACTTAATAGCGCTAAATCATTTTGGTTTTTTAATGTTTTTAGCGCATTATTACATTTGGAGAGTCTGGAACTGTGCCCGGTAGATGGCAATAGGCTCGTCCCCTATTACATGGGACCAATAACATACTGGCGAAATGTGGGTGTATCTACTATGGGTCTGAGTCCTGGGTACATCTCTACCTACCTCTTCGGGAAAAAGGCGTGAATGTATGTTTTTTTTAGCGCATTAATTCTCGTTGCTTTCATAAAATTAATCATTTAATTTTTTCACTTGTTTAGTTTGGCGGATCCTAAGTACTAACTTACGTCTTTTTGGTAACCCTAAGTATATTATTTTTCCAGGCACAGTGGATGCCCTGGAAAAGGAACAGCACGAAGCGCAGGGAGGAGGCACGTGTCTCTCTGAACCAGACCAGACTATTGAGATCCTGATGTCGGGCCTCGATCCAGACGTTATGGACATCTTCACCAGGGCGTACTCGCAGGACGCCAAGCAGGCTACTAAGGTAACTACCCACTGTACTGGTCAGACCACCAACTAGTGGCTCTGTGAGCTGTAGACCTCGCTTGTCTTGTTCACCTTACTGATTTGAGAACTACCTCCTTTTTTTAAAGTCGGTTAAAAACCTAGTTATATTTTGAAAGCAGATTAAATCCCTTTGTGATAGGATTTTTTGCATTTTTAATGTTTTCCACCCCGTTTTTTAGAAAAATTTCCAATAACTTCCATACAAACATCGAATATGTTCACAAAAATTCACTAGAATCGGTTGAGAAATGCGACCTGTAGAGGAGAACACTTGGACGGACATACAAAAGCATTTTTGACCAAGCTGAACCTTAGTCGCTTCGCTCAGTCAATAAATATAGAATAAATATATTCCTAGAACAGTGTCGAGATCACAATAGGGTAAAAGAGCCATATAAGATCGTCTATATTAAAGTTGTCTTATAAAGTTAAACAATACATAGAGGACAAAATAAATATGCCTGGAAACTTCTGCATGGCCACCACGCGGCACTTTACAAGCAAACAAATATAACCAAATCTGGTAACGTTGAATTGGTAGTAGAAAAAATTTAATTATCTTGTGCATCTTTCTTGTAGGCTTATTTACGTGCAGAAGTGTATTAAAACTTGATTTTTTCATAAGGAATAATACAATAACTGCCTGGAGTAGGGAACCGTGCCCGGTAGATGGCAATAGGCTCGCCCCCTATTTTTATTTTTATTGAGTTTGAGTCTGGGGTACACCTCTGCCTAACCCCTTTGGGAAAAGACGTGATATGTTATGACTTATGTGTATTTAATTTTTTTTTTTGTTTTCAGGAGTCTGGCATCGACAAAATTATTCCTGGAATGGTCATAGACGATTTCCTGTTCGACCCGTGCGGCTACTCTATGAACGGGGTCGCTAAAGATGTAAGTAACTATAACATTGTGATATAAATGATATAATTATATCATCGTCATCATCATCTTCATCATCATCATTTAAGCTGTTGGAATTCCACTGCTAGACACAGGCCTCCCCCCTAAAGGGGGGGTTTGCTACTTATTCAACTAGATTGAAAGTACCAGGGCATCATATGTTACGAAGAAGTAGATGAACAGATTTAAGGAGGAGGATTTAAGGTAAGGAGGCTCAAGAGCAGTTCAGCAGAAGGAACATAATTTGTTATATTACTGAACATTTTATGCCCAAACTATATATTGTTCAACCTAATTGATCAGTATGTCATCCATTTAAGGCGCTGTCCAAAGCAAATTCGCTCTCTCACTCACACGTACCCACATTTTGGAAGATTTAAGAAATACTACATGTAATTACGTAAAATAAAGACAACTTGGTTCTAGAAAATAACAATACAGATTCAGTAAAAAATCCAATTTAATCCCAAGTTTTCAGTGCATTTTTATTTTTCTAAGATTTTTTTTCTTTGTGCAGGTTTTTATTTTTGTATACAACTCGTTTGGAATAAATTAATTTTGTTACTGAATCTTTGTGTTGTTATTTTCTAGAACCTAGTTGTCTTTATTTTACGTAATTACATGTATTATTATATATATCTTCAAAAATGTGGGTACGTGTGAGCGAGAGGGCGAATATTGTTTGGACAGCGCCTTTAAAATCTTATTATTATTAATATGACCTACTGCCCAACTGGGCCTCCTTACTATATATTGCGTTTCGTCGGAATGCTATATTAGAATTAATCAAATATATTATGTTTCTCGCAACCAAAGGGAGATAAGGATATACCATCTGTAAGTGATTGTTACACGTTAATATTTAGGTAAATGAAATGTGAAGATTGGGTGAGGTAAGAGAACATTCCGTTTCTAAAAACCATGAATCCATTAAATGGAACGGAGAAGTGGATATATTCCATATACCACTCAATTTATTTATGAGTTACTGTAGTAGATTTGTAAGATATTATTCGTTTTTTTTTTTAAGCATTTAATCAGTCTGTTATAATTTAATGTTTAACTAGTTTGCTGTGCGCTTTGGTATCGCTGTAAGCACATCAAGGAAATTAAATAAATAAACAAATTCATTTAATCATTGTGCTTTCAGTAAGATAGTTTTTTCTTTATTTTAGATTGTGTTTTTTTTTTAATGTGGACCGTTCCACATTTCAGCTGATAGAAAATTAACAATTTTTACCAAAAATCCTTTCTCTCCACTCAAGGTTGACCTGCCCATAGAAGTGTGCGAGCTGGCTTACTATGGTGCTTCATTTATTGTATTAGAAGACTCAGTCCGCCTTTTTTTCTGTTAGATTCATGCATATTTAAATTGTCAAAATTTTACTTCTTGTTGCCGCTCATGTGAACGGAAATCCATTTATATATATTATATATATGGGAATCGTCATGTCGTCAAAGACAGCGTTCAAAATGCCATTCTTCGACCTCTGGAGACGATTCCAGAACGAGGCTATCCTGGATCTGATAGCTGCGAAGAAGTTTGAAACCCTCGCTTCCGCAAACATGCGCTGCCTTAGAAATGCAAAAGCATCATTCCACTCTAGACGAATGAAGGCAGATAATCCGATCGTGGCGACAGTGCACTGCCTAATATATCTAACGAGAGCTAAAATGATTAGTCTAATCTAATATAATTTATTCAAAAATATTAATTATTATAATAATAATATAGACGGGTATGTCTAATATACAATGAGGAACAAAAACGGTCAAAATGTTTCACTAAAATATAATATTATATATCTAACATACAACTATTTAATTTTAAAATTTCTCAGCCAAAGTAATTTAATTTAGTAATTAATATTGTGTACCTATGATCCTTGTTGGTCGAAATAAACGATTAATAATAAAAGGGCGAACCCCCCCCCTAAGATAAAAGTGTTTTTTTAAAACAATTGATATAATGAAAAAACCAGAACCAAATACAGAATATGAGTAATACAAATTCAAATGACAACAATAGAATTACAATTAATGAATTTTTTACCACTTGCAACTTTTTTTAGGCAAATTCCTAACCTACTCCACTTTTGACAAATGCCAAAAGAGCTGTCAGCAGCGAATTTCTAAGTGTCATAAGACGGTTGAACATATTTTTTCTTATTGATAATGCATCTGTGAAGTTAGTCGATTCATTTTCACACGATGTAAAAATCGACTATTTAAGTCACAGAGAAGTGTGACTTAAGTGCGGGTTTAGGTCACACAGTGCTATAAATGTTTTTTATGTATGTATGTATGTAGTTATTTCGACATTATTTCAGTCACACCACCGACCAAATGTGAACTACTTTACTCTCCTCTCCTTGCACGGTTGTCTGGAAGAGATCGCTTTTAGCGATAAGTCCGCCAATTGTTACACTAGACATATTCCTTGTGTTACATTATAGTTTTAAGTTTTTTAAGATGTGGTGTAATAATAAAGAATTTATCTATCTTTCTATCTATCTATTCATTTTTGATATTTTTGTGTATTTTTATAAAAAAAACGTTCGTGTTTCTAATTGTATAAAGTAACTAAATTGTCTGAAATAATGATAATTATAATTACAATGTTACATGTAATGTTACAGGGGTGTTACATGACGATCCACATCACGCCCGAACGTTCGTGTTCGTACGTATCGTTCGAGTCGAATGTTCCCGTGTCGAGCTACGACGAGGTGATATCACGCGTGCTGAGAGCGTTCCGACCCGCCAAGTTTGTTCTCACCGTGTTTGCTACCCCGGTTAGTATTACTACAGATTAGATAAGGTGTCAATACATAAGAAGGTGCATGTAGTTGTCGATAATGAAGGAGAAAAAATTGCAAGATCAATAAAAACAACTTCAGATAGGTACTTGACACTGGCAAATACACTAACGTGTAGACCATAAAATATTCGATAATTAATACAATTTGACACTGGCAATACTTTCGTGTGGGTCGATAAAAAAGAAAAAAAAATACTAAAGGATCATGTGATCGGTTTTGTATGGGAATTCGAAAATATATTAACGCTAATGTAGCTGTTATTGATAATCGAAATATATTAGCCGATTATCGAAATTATCATAATAATATTTGAAATGGTACTCTAACAGAACGGGTAACGCCAATTACACTGCTCGAGTCAATTCATATGGGTTAGACAACCCATTTTGTCAAGTTTCAGGTCGCCAAGATTCCTACAAGGCGTCCAACATGACCTAACGACTGCCCCCTACTTATCTTATAGGAAACTACACAGTTTAACAGTTAACAGTTTAACCTGCTGGACTGCGGACGCTACAAATATTATATCATTAATTTGTTGTTACCAGGACGCTCCTATAACCGGCAGCGGAGCATCACTGAAGCAGTTCTCTTCTCTCTCGTCGTACAACGAGCAAGAGGCCCAACACTGCAGGTTCAGCGGCTACGAGCTGCACTACGCTCTCTACTGCAAGTTCCCGAGCTGAGGACACGCACCCCGCCCCCCGCGCCACACTACACCGCTACATGATACTAACTACAGGTACTACTCTCTACTGAGCTCTCTACATAGCTGAGGACACGCACCCCGCCCCCCGCGCCACACTACACCGCTACATGATACTAACTACAGGTACTACTCTCTACTGAGCTCTCTACATAGCTGAGGACACGCACCCCGCCCCCCGCGCCACACTACACCGCTACATGATACTAACTACAGGTACTACTCTCTACTGAGCTCTCTACATAGCTGAGGACACGCACCCCGCCCCCCGCCCCCCGCGCCACACTACACCGCTACATGATACTAACTACAGGTACTACTCTCTACTGAGCTCTCTACATAGCTGAGGACACGCACCCCGCCCCCCGCCCCCCGCGCCACACTACACCGCTACATGATACTAACTACAGGTACTACTCTCTACTGAGCTCTCTACATAGCTGAGGACACGCACCCCGCCCCCCGCGCCACACTACACCGCTACATGATACTAACTACAGGTACTACTCTCTACTGAGCTCTCTACATAGCTGAGGACACGCACCCCGCCCCCCGCGCCACACTACACCGCTACATGATACTAACTACAGGTACTACTCTCTACTGAGCTCTCTACATAGCTGAGGACACGCACCCCGCCCCCCGCGCCACACTACACCGCTACATGATACTAACTACAGGTACTACTCTCTACTGAGCTCTCTACATAGCTGAGGACACGCACCCCGCCCCCCGCGCCACACTACACCGCTACATGATACTAACTACAGGTACTACTCTCTACTGAGCTCTCTACATAGCTGAGGACACGCACCCCGCCCCCCGCGCCACACTACACCGCTACATGATACTAACTACAGGTACTACTCTCTACTGAGCTCTCTACATAGCTGAGGACACGCACCCCGCCCCCCGCGCCACACTACACCGCTACATGATACTAACTACAGGTACTACTCTCTACTGAGCTCTCTACATAGCTGAGGACACGCACCCCGCCCCCCGCGCCACACTACACCGCTACATGATACTAACTACAGGTACTACTCTCTACTGAGCTCTCTACATAGCTGAGGACACGCACCCCGCCCCCCGCGCCACACTACACCGCTACATGATACTAACTACAGGTACTACTCTCTACTGAGCTCTCTACATAGCTGAGGACACGCACCCCGCCCCCCGCCCCCCGCGCCACACTACACCGCTACATGATACTAACTACAGGTACTACTCTCTACTGAGCTCTCTACATAGCTGAGGACACGCACCCCGCCCCCCGCCCCCCGCGCCACACTACACCGCTACATGATACTAACTACAGGTACTACTCTCTACTGAGCTCTCTACATAGCTGAGGACACGCACCCCGCCCCCCGCCCCCCGCGCCACACTACACCGCTACATGATACTAACTACAGGTACTACTCTCTACTGAGCTCTCTACATAGCTGAGGACACGCACCCCGCCCCCCGCCCCCCGCGCCACACTACACCGCTACATGATACTAACTACAGGTACTACTCTCTACTGAGCTCTCTACATAGCTGAGGACACGCACCCCGCCCCCCGCCCCCCGCGCCACACTACACCGCTACATGATACTAACTACAGGTACTACTCTCTACTGAGCTCTCTACATAGCTGAGGACACGCACCCCGCCCCCCGCCCCCCGCGCCACACTACACCGCTACATGATACTAACTACAGGTACTACTCTCTACTGAGCTCTCTACATAGCTGAGGACACGCACCCCGCCCCCCGCCCCCCGCGCCACACTACACCGCTACATGATACTAACTACAGGTACTACTCTCTACTGAGCTCTCTACATAGCTGAGGACACGCACCCCGCCCCCCGCCCCCCGCGCCACACTACACCGCTACATGATACTAACTACAGGTACTACTCTCTACTGAGCTCTCTACATAGCTGAGGACACGCACCCCGCCCCCCGCCCCCCGCGCCACACTACACCGCTACATGATACTAACTACAGGTACTACTCTCTACTGAGCTCTCTACATAGCTGAGGACACGCACCCCGCCCCCCGCCCCCCGCGCCACACTACACCGCTACATGATACTAACTACAGGTACTACTCTCTACTGAGCTCTCTACATAGCTGAGGACACGCACCCCGCCCCCCGCCCCCCGCGCCACACTACACCGCTACATGATACTAACTACAGGTACTACTCTCTACTGAGCTCTCTACATAGCTGAGGACACGCACCCCGCCCCCCGCGCCACACTACACCGCTACATGATACTAACTACAGGTACTACTCTCTACTGAGCTCTCTACATAGCTGAGGACACGCACCCCGCCCCCCGCGCCACACTACACCGCTACATGATACTAACTACAGGTACTACTCTCTACTGAGCTCTCTACATAGCTGAGGACACGCACCCCGCCCCCCGCCCCCCGCGCCACACTACACCGCTACATGATACTAACTACAGGTACTACTCTCTACTGAGCTCTCTACATAGCTGAGGACACGCACCCCGCCCCCCGCGCCACACTACACCGCTACATGATACTAACTACAGGTACTACTCTCTACTGAGCTCTCTACATAGCTGAGGACACGCACCCCGCCCCCCGCCCCCCGCGCCACACTACACCGCTACATGATACTAACTACAGGTACTACTCTCTACTGAGCTCTCTACATAGCTGAGGACACGCACCCCGCCCCCCGCCCCCCGCGCCACACTACACCGCTACATGATACTAACTACAGGTACTACTCTCTACTGAGCTCTCTACATAGCTGAGGACACGCACCCCGCCCCCCGCGCCACACTACACCGCTACATGATACTAACTACAGGTACTACTCTCTACTGAGCTCTCTACATAGCTGAGGACACGCACCCCGCCCCCCGCGCCACACTACACCGCTACATGATACTAACTACAGGTACTACTCTCTACTGAGCTCTCTACATAGCTGAGGACACGCACCCCGCCCCCCGCGCCACACTACACCGCTACATGATACTAACTACAGGTACTACTCTCTACTGAGCTCTCTACATAGCTGAGGACACGCACCCCGCCCCCCGCGCCACACTACACCGCTACATGATACTAACTACAGGTACTACTCTCTACTGAGCTCTCTACATAGCTGAGGACACGCACCCCGCCCCCCGCGCCACACTACACCGCTACATGATACTAACTACAGGTACTACTCTCTACTGAGCTCTCTACATAGCTGAGGACACGCACCCCGCCCCCCGCCCCCCGCGCCACACTACACCGCTACATGATACTAACTACAGGTACTACTCTCTACTGAGCTCTCTACATAGCTGAGGACACGCACCCCGCCCCCCGCCCCCCGCGCCACACTACACCGCTACATGATACTAACTACAGGTACTACTCTCTACTGAGCTCTCTACATAGCTGAGGACACGCACCCCGCCCCCCGCCCCCCGCGCCACACTACACCGCTACATGATACTAACTACAGGTACTACTCTCTACTGAGCTCTCTACATAGCTGAGGACACGCACCCCGCCCCCCGCCCCCCGCGCCACACTACACCGCTACATGATACTAACTACAGGTACTACTCTCTACTGAGCTCTCTACATAGCTGAGGACACGCACCCCGCCCCCCGCGCCACACTACACCGCTACATGATACTCTCTACTGAGCTCTCTACATAGCTGAGGACACGCACCCCGCCCCCCGCGCCACACTACACCGCTACATGATACTAACTACAGGTACTACTCTCTACTGAGCTCTCTACATAGCTGAGGACACGCACCCCTATAAATTTAATAAAGAATGAGCTCCTCATTTACTTTAATTTTGATTTAACTTGAAGTGAAGGCTTATGAAGCCTTCAAAAATGACACTGACTTGATAAGTTGTTGCAAGAAGCACCAAGAAATATGTATTTGAAAATTAATGTTTATTACATTAAAAAATATTATTATAAATTATACTGTTAATTTTCCTTCCCCGACCTGAATATACTGTATTTCTTGCGAAAGAAGTTGGCAACCCTAGCCTGCGGTCGAATACACTAGCAAAATTTTGTCTGAGATTTACCTATACCTATACATATAATGAGTAACAAATTATTGTTATAGCAGACACCTCGGCGACATCCTGTCCCGGCACGCAGCCCCCCGGCGCCCCCCGGAGCCCCCCCGGCCGCGCCTGCCCCCCTACATCTCGGGGCTGGGGGCCATCCTGCGCGCCGCCTGCCGCTGCTTGCCGCTGGCTCCGACTCCTCCCGCGCGACCCTCTCCGCTGCTCTTATAACACGTCTACTGGACTGTTCGCCGCCGGTGTCTGACAACATGTGATTATACAGTGAAGTGAACTAAAGTGAAGTGAATGTTAGTGTTGCGTTGACCACACATTCGTGCTTGAGCGACCTTTCTATTGCAAACATTAGTATTATTCAGTTTGTAAACAACCACTGCAGCGCTTCCCTCCTCTCTTTCCATTCCTTTCTCTGGGCAACTATTTGGGGTCAATCCTTCGGGTAGAAGTCTAGCTCGTCTCCATCGCATTCTGGGCATGCCGCGACGTTCTGGGCCTGACGCCAAAAATGATAATAAGATAATTAATGTTAGTGCATAAAATTTACTAGAAAGAATAAGACTAAACAATCCACTTACCTATGTGTAAACATGAAAATAAAAGAACTACAGGAAATTCTAAATCTGAATCTGATCCTCTAAATCTGAACATTAGCCTGCTCTTACAGTAACCATGGCTAGAGAGCGTGGGGTACTATTCTTTAACCAATCCCACAGCCATTTTCTATCCACGTTTTCCTTTTACTATCCCTATTTACCGTAACTAAGTCCATAATTAAATTTATTGCAAATCCCCAGTTGCTCAAACATGATATGATGGAAATAGCAAATGTGTGGTCGAAGGTTAAAGTGAGCCCATATTTTAGAACTACAAATCTAATTTCAAAACTTCAGGTTTCGACAGAATTGGTAAGAAATTACACATGATTGAGACCTAGTTTGAATTCTAATATATGGTCTGATTAGTCAAACCCAGAGGTTTGCTGGTTAACTTTTTGTGGCAATATTTAGCGGTGACCGGCGATATATACGTTGTAGAAGCAAAACTAGTGGATTTTTTCGTCATTTAACTATTGTTAGTTCAGAAAGACTTATGAATAAATACAAATTATAAATAATTATCAACAATAACATATTATGTGATTTAAAATTGTCATAGTCTTTCATGAACTATTCTGCATTATGAAAATTAGCTTAAAATCTGGCAATAGCCTCTATGTAATATTGCAAACAGCTCCTTAGGAGCAGTCTCAACCGCGATTGAAAACCTTAGTAATATAGAAATAAAGTTTAAAATGCCCTACTCTAAAGAGTCTCGCGGGCGAAACTTAGAATAGGCACCCTTATTGTCTCTTCTTAAATCTATTTTGAAAAGCGCTTACCGGCACCCATAGGTTTCAATACCCATTCCTTTCAGCGCTGTAAATCGCTTGATGTGCTTATTTCATAAGTAAATTAAGGCTGGTTTATATTAGTGTCCTATCTTCGGCCGTAGATTGAAGATATAGTATTTAAATCAAGGAAACTCGTGCAGTACCTAGTAATTTTCTAAGACAACTTTTTCTTTAATCATCTTTGTGTCGAATGAAAATATTTTTTATATTAGTATATTAACAACATGTTAGAAAAAGGTGTAATAATACTTAAGGGGGTGCATATAACCGTCAATCCTAACAACTATCAAAAGAATTTAAAAAAAAATGCGAAATTCAGAGAAAATATTAACTTCTCATTACAAAGCCGATCTGCTGATCCATTTTGTGTGGGGAGTTGAAATTTCTTTGTTTTGGTTGGCTCTTGATGTGGCCTTTATTTGCCGTAAAACATATTTTGTTAAAGAAAGCCATAATATGTTATTTTTCATATTAAATATTTAAAAACGATTTTTATCAATTTTTAAATATATGTTTCTTTAGAATTAAGCATTACTATACCTTTTTTAAACGCATCGTGAAATATATCTACGGCCACCAAAGTACGTACAAACTATTTCCTAATGTGATGTAAATACGGAGTAGATCAGGGTGCCGTTATATGTAATGTAACAGAACCATTCCATTATGCGTGATCCTACGTGATATTATAATAGGCCACAGACTATTCAACCTAAAAGACTGCTTTCGTGTAAAAATAAAATTGGGTAAGAAAAAGAGGTCGGCTACAGGGCTACAGACCAGCAAATGAAAGTACCAGTAATTTTAAATTGTCGCGATTCGAACACATTTTACGAAAGAAACGGGACTTACGTCCCGGGGTCTTACGTTACGGGGGTCACGAGAACACTGGAGGATGCGGGTGCCGCCGTTGGGAAGAGCGAGTATTTTCTCGCAACTACCCGCATTTGCATAACAAAACCAGTGAAACTCTGTCGAAACTTCGAGGTAAATAAAAAATGTTTTAGCACGATTAAGTCATTTTTCTTTCACAAAATACAAAGAATTTGACAGTTCTTATTTTGCCTTATTTCGAGTGATTTGTATTTAAATTTAGTGAAGGATTGTAATAATTATTGTAACATAATTTCATGATTGATCACTGTATAACCTTAGCGAAAATATACCCCCCAAAGCGTATTCTTTTAGGGTGAGTGGTCTATGTAATAGGTATAGTCGTGTTATAGGGAGAAGTGTGAGGGGTGACGTCACTCGTGTGTGGTGACGTCATCAGCCGGTAGTACCCATTATTATAGTGCATGCGGTAGCGTGTAGGGGCGACGGGCCGCGACCCCGCTCAGATTTATAAAATCAATAAAATATTTCGTCTCTATTTTTGACTTTTATTTTACTATGTTATACCATTGATCTAAAGAAAAGGGGATATGAGGCAAAGATGAGGCTACTCGAAAATGGCAAGTTCAAATTAGGCCCCATTAGGTCCACATACGTCAGTAAAGTAAGGTCGTACGAGCGAATAATATTGTGGTTTTTTCGGTCGCACTTCGGTCTAAGGTACGTCTTTCTACCTTTGTTATTCATTATATGTCACTGCAAATTTCTAAGCAAAAGCACGTGTCATTTGTTGAGTAAGCGTTGGGAGAATGTGCACTATCTCCCCTTTTCTTTAAATCAATGTATTATACCTAAATTTGGCGTCACTAAATTATTATTAAAATAGAGCATAATATTTCCAATATACTGTGATGTTATTCGGAACAAAACGTTATGTAGGTAGGTTTAGTCCGAAATACTTATATTTTGGAGTTAAGTTTGAAAATACCTAACTTTATTTTGGATTTTTATGAATTCTAGTCCAAAGTACTTATCTATATAATATTGTGGATGAAAATATAATGAGGAACCTTGATAGCTGTCTCGATTCTAAATAACATCATTGCATGTGGGAAACATGCTCTGACTGTAAATCATTTTTAGGTATTTATTTATTTATTAACATAATAATAGAAAGCTTACAGTATAGATACCACTAATATAGACCGCATACTATCATCAAAAATATCGACATGCTGGAGCTCGCTTGTGAACACGTTCAAAACGGATAATGCTCGCGAAGTAGGCGTGTTGTTAGCGTGGCGAGTGCGAAGTACAGGACCCGAGAACATTAAATTGTTTTCGACGCCCGGTTCGTAGGTTGTCTGGCACAAAAAAGTTTATGGCTGCTAAAACGATCGGATTATTTATCTTACTGCGCAAAATAAGACAGTAATGGACCAGTAATTGTAATTTCCTCCTAAGTTCCAATGTACCAGTATTCCGTTTGTATGGGGAATACGTCGGACACCGGTCTCTTAAAGTCCGGCAGACGTGGCGTATATTAGGACAGTAAGAAGTAGAGAGCCAAAAATGTTGAATTATTGCAAAAGAAAAACACAGTGTAAATTGAAAAAATATAAGTTTATTAATTTAATAATGACCTTCACCTTACTATATACTTTGGAATATACATTTCAGTCTTACATAATATATAGATAAATGATTATATGTACACAAACAGGTATGTAAACCAAGGATATAATTCTTATTGCGTACAAATTCTATAAAATCCTCTCAGAAATATTTTTCAATAAAAATACCGTACAAAAATACAATATTAAACATTATAATAGCAACACAAACTTCATATATACCTCTTAACAATACATATATCTAAGATTCTCACAGGTTATGGGCTCAGCCGTGAATTTAGTGAATAATAAACTAGTTCGTCTTTATTTAAAGGTAGAATATAAAAACATACAACATCAATAGCCTTCCTCTAAAAATAGTTGGCTACACTTCTTTTCTAGGCGTTTGCCTTTTTACTAGTTTTTACTGTTTCTAAAAGAAAGCTTGATACGTGACAGCTACACAAAAAACAATATCACGTAATTTATGACTCAAAGAGCGTTCGCGGCCTAGGAATTTGACACAAGCCTATGAAAAATTTACCAAATCAATGTTATGTATTCGCCTGTTTTTTTCCGAATATAATAAGTTAGCGGCGTGTCGAAATAACGAACTGTCGAAATTCAGAGGTACACTCATAATAAACCCATTCTATAAATTTATATCCTGATATTTTTATGGTCAAGTAACCTATGTCGCAGTCACTTTAATTTTTTGTGATAAACCCTTGGTTTTTTCATAGTGAACTTCCAAAAATCACAGTTTTACTCGCGTGATTGGACGTTCACTACAAAAAAATGTAGAGTTTATAAACAAAATGATAGGGACATACTTTACTTCATCTTTACAATATTAGTATATAAATATATCAAATAGGTTCACTGTATTCGGAGGAAACAGGGGAATAGTAAATTTTCCATAGGATTGTGTCAAACTGCTAAGAGGTCCTGTATCTTGTTAAGGTTGAAAGGTAGATAGTAGATACATCATACACCCCTTAATTACAACTAAACCTTTTGGACACGTTGTTTAATATGAATGAATTATTGCAATATCTGACAAGGAGGTACAAATCCTCCGAAAGTTTCCTCCAAATGCTTAGCCACAGCGAGACACAGTGCGTCCCGACGTGGAGATGACACCACCTGGATACCTAGGGGGAGACCTTTGCTGTCTAGACCTAGGGGGACCTGGGGATACAATAATACATTAGTACCTATTTATGACAGCCTCGTTGGCTCAGATGGTAGTAACTCTGCTTTTCGGGTTCGATCCCCGGCAAGAGATATTAGTTGTTGAATCTAATCATGCCCAGTAAATGCGCTAGTAACATTGCCCTTCAGACCGGAACACAGTAATGTTTGCACATTACTGCTTGGCGGATAAATAGCTGGCAAATACTAATATAAATATTAGTATTTATTAATTATAAATGCGCAAGTTTGTTAGGATGGATGGATGTTTTTGGAGTCGATTGGGCTAAAATGCGGTATGAAGGCAGCTTAGACCCTGGAATAACACTTATGGTACTTTTATATATTCCCACGGGAACGAAGGACAAAGATCCCTGGAAACTTCTGCATAGCCGCCTCGCGGCACCTTCAAAGAAAACGAATGTAACCAAACCAAATATTGGGAAACTATCTGTTGAAAAAATTAAGCCCTACAAGTTTCTTGTGCGTTCTTCTTGTAGAGTTATCTTTCCGAACGCACGCGGTAGACTCAGTACGTAATCTTCATTGACGTGCAAAAGTGTCAGATTATGACCTATTTGAATAAATCTGTTTGAGTTTGAGTTTGAACGAAGACTAGACGGGTGAAACCGCAGGGCACTAATAAATAAATAGTGTAAGTACCTGTGCGGTGGGCAGACGCAGTGCGTTGAATATCCCCCAGTAAGCGAAGTTGAAGGGCCGCGTGAAGGCCGAGTAGTGGTAGGGCGCGGGGGCGGGGGCGCTCGGGAACAACAATACTCCTTCCGACTCTAACTTGCTCTGGAACAAAGAAATAAATTGTTAAGGGCATTCATTGAAGACAAGTGAAAGAACAGTAATGAGTCTACCGTTCGTTCGGAAAGATACCACCTTTACAAGGAGAACGCACAAGAAACTTGTAGGGCTTGATTTGTTCAACAGATTGTTTCACAATATCTGGTTTGGTTACATTAGTTTGTTTGTGTCGGTGCCGCGTGGTGGCTATGCGGAAGTTTCCAAGCATCTTTGTCTTCTATGTACTATATGTATATACTATATGAGTACTATATATTATATGTATGTATTGATTGCGTAACTTTTTCACTTTGTACTGTGATTCGCTAAATGACAGTGAAATTAGATTTAATAATACCGAACACAATAAGCACCTAGAAAATCTTAATAATCGTCTAAAAACAGCAACTCAGGAGATTGACTATCTAGTCTTAGAAAATACTCAGCTTAAATCTGAACTGACGCACTATAAAAATTTAGTTCAACGTTACAAATCGGAAGGATCCTGTGACATTAATTTAACCAACTCTAATACAAGGAAAAGAAAACGAATAAGACTAACTAATGATACACAAGACATTATTGACACAGAAACTGCTAATAGGGATGTAAGCGACAGTCAAAATGGGCCAACTTATCAAGATTTCAAAGATACAGAAACCTTAGACAATTCACTAAATAAAACTAACGACATACCTCCAAATGAAGAATTGGCTGTTAACGGCAAACTAAAAATTGGAAATATCTCAGATTATATTAATACAGATAGTACTGTTAACCATAAAGCTGTAGAAAATCGGATCGATAGTAATAATGATACTAAAAAGGTACAATCAAAAGAAAATATAGATGAGAGGGAAAGGAAGAAAATTATTGTTATTGCGGATGATCAAGGTCTCAGAATACAAAGAACGCTTCAACGATTGGTAGGTGAAAACCATACAGTTAGCTGCTTCTGGAAACCTGGGGCGTCTCTACAAGAAGTTCTTTCTGCAAATAAAGCAGAAATAGGCAATTTAAACATGAATGACTTCGTAATAGTCCTTGGAGGGATTAATGACAGAAATCCATGCGACCTTAAATTTGGTATTACTAAGTTCTTACTCTCCGTAACCCATACCAATGTAATCCTATCTGAAATACCATACAATAGATTTTTTAAATGAAAAAAAGTTAAACTACGAGTTAAGATTTATTTGTTCTAAATTTAAAAATGCTTTATTTTGTGAAATGAATTATTCAACTGTAATACCTGGGAGGAATTCTTTTGCGCTGCATAAATGCCAGTCTGTTCTAAAAGAAATTTTGCACATTGAGTATCTAAATAAATACGAAATCTACCTAAAATCAAAGGTTTTCCCCAAAGCCATGGTTTGTGTGGCTGACAAGAGTATCCAGACCGATATGACTGAGACTAAAACTAATGTAAGCCACACTAGCATTGCTCATAAGGAGTCTATCAATGTGCAACCCGAAAATGATAATACAAATGATTTATTTCGTGTATAATCGTATTATTATTATGCACCAAAATATTAACGGTCTAATAACTAAAAGTGATCTCCTATCAGCTACTTTAGAATCTCTTAGCGTAACAAAACAGCCAGTCGACGTACTTTGTATAACTGAACATAATATGACTAATCTAGACACAAAACTTCTAAAGCTACCCAATTATATATTGACTTCGTTCTTTTGTCGAAAGAATCGACGTGGTGGTGCCTGCATACTAATCCGCAATACCCAAGATTTTAGGCTTATTGATAATTTAGGTAAATTTAGTATCGAGAACATTATTGAGTGCTCAGGTATTGAACTCCAAGAACACAATCTTATTATATTGTGTATTTACAGACCACCTAGGACCAATTCGGAAGATGTAAACTTATTCTTTACTAATCTCAATTCTCTATTGTCTAAATTCAATAGTTCCAAAAAGAAACTGATCATGTGTGGTGATTTCAATATTAATACACTAGGAAAATCGAAAGATGCAAACGATTTTCGAGATATATTAAGTAGTTTCAATTTAAAGTTGATAATTAATGAACCAACAAGATTGGTAAGCGGCACCTGCATTGACAATTTTGCTACTAGAATACGTGGCAGTATAGGTAAAGTCCACGAACTAGCACTATCCGACCACACGGCACAAATTCTCACATGCCCCATAAAGCCAAGTTTCACAATTAAGTATTGGTTTATTCGACGTCGTGACTATAGCTCTGAAAATATCATAAAATTTAAAGATTGTCTTAAATCCTTGAGTTTCAGTGATGTATTTGACTGTTACAATGCTAAGGATGCCTTTAATACGTTCTACGAACTTTTTACGCTCTTTTACTATCTATGCTTTCCGATAATTAACTTAAGAATTACACCTTTTAAGCGGCCTCAATGGTTAACAAAAGGCATACGAAAGTGCTGTAAACGAAAACGACGTTTACTTTGGCAATATCGAAAAACTCCTAGTGAAGTTAACAAGAACAGTTTCACGACGCTCTCATCCAGATTAAATCGCATTATCAAGTTAACTCAAAAAGCCCAAAACGCTTATACTATAAATTCAGCTCATAATAAATGTAAAGCTACTTGGGGAATTATAAATAATAATATAAGAAACACTACACCCAAAGAAAATATAAAAACTATACGTACCGAAAATAATATATTAATTAGTGATCCTAAAAAAATTGCAGATACATTTAATAATTTTTATGTAAATCAAGTCAAACAAGTAAATTGTAATGGTAGTGGTCCTAATAACAACAATGTAATTGTAACACGACGCAATCAGTTGAAATCGCTATTCATGGGTCCTACTACACCATCTGATATTCAGAAAATTATTATGGATCTCAAAAATACAATGAGCACAGGGTATGACGACATTTCGTCAAAAATTATGAAACAAGTATCATGTGAGATATCCCCCGTTATTAGCCACGTTATAAATTTATGTATACTTGATGGTACGTTTCCTGACAAACTAAAGATCACCATAATAAAGCCCTTGTTTAAAAATAATGATAAATGTGATATGAACTGCTACCGTCCAATAGCCCTTATACCGGTACTATCTAAAGTGTTTGAACGGGTTATCTACAATTCTCTGTATTCATTTTTTGAGACAAATAATTTACTCACAAGCGAGCAGGTCGGCTTTAGAAAAAATAGGACTATAAATCAAGCTGTTTATAATTTTCTAAAAATAATAATGACCAGCCTCAACAAAAAATCTTCTGCGTGTGCATTATTTATGGATCTTACTAAAGCCTTCGATTATGTTGAACATTCAATTTTATTGAAAAAGTTAGATTATTACGGCGTGAGAGGCAATATTCAGAATTTAATAAGATCCTATTTAACTGGCCGAACACAGTCTACTCAAATAACTAGAGTATGCACCAAAAATAAAAGAGAGGTTAATTACTTGTCAGACTTTAAAATGGTCACATATGGTGTACCACAAGGAAGCGTTTTAGGACCTTTATTATTTATTATATACATAAACGATATGCCTTCTGTAACTAGCAATCAAATGGTACTGTTTGCTGATGACAGCACGGTAGTTTTCACGGGAAAAAAGGGAACAAATTTTGAACCTGACATAAATAACACATTAAATGACATAATCAAATGGCTGACATATAATAATCTCTTAATATAAGCCCATCACACACGTAGCTATAATATATTATATTAATATAAATCATAGCAAGGCATATTACGATATATTTTCTATACAAATATTCAACTGACCGCACACACAGCTATAATATATATTTCTATGACGTCACCAACAGATACCGTAATATAATATATTATTGCCTATTAATATAAACTACAGTATCAATGAAATGAAGGGTAAAATATATATTAAAGCATCGTCTCCGTGTGTGGTAGCTTGTTATAATATATATTATAGGACGGTATATTAATATATATTATAGCTACGTGTGTGACGGGCTTAATTTGAATAAAACTAATATAATGACATTTTGCAATAGAAACCCAAATATACAATACCATAAAGGCGTGACATATCAAAATTCAGTAATTCATAGCGTAGACGAAACAAAATTCCTAGGGTTACATATTGACTGCAACCTTAATTGGAAGACCCACATCGAAAGCATTCGTGTAAGAGTGAATCAATTTTCTTATGCTCTCCACATGCTCGGAAAAACAGCAAGCTTAGAAACCACTATAACAGCGTATCATGGCTATGTCGACTCTTTGTTGAGATATGGTATCATGTTTTGGGGAAACTCGACCGACAAAGATGTTGCATTTAGAGCGCAAAAGAAATGTTTAAGAGCGATCTGTAAACTTAAACAGACAGACAGCTGTAAACCTCATTTCAAACAATTAAGGATTCTTACACTACCTAGTCTATATATACTTGAGAGCGCTGCATATGTTAAAAGTAACATAGCTATGTATACACACTACAAAAGTAAGCGACATGAAAATAAAGTGTGTGGTCCTGCATGTAACACTACTCTGTTTAACAAGAGCGTCTTCTGCATGGGTCCACGTGTGTACAACCATTTGCCGAAGGCACTCCTGGAAACTAGCAATATTAATATATAGTTTCAAGACTGACTTAAAGAAGTTTCTAATTGACAAAGCGTATTATTCGGTGGCTGAGTATTTATCAGACAAATCTTTTTGACCAATAATTGTTATACCTACACTAAATTCTGGACCTACTTATAACTATAAAATTAACATTAATCTATATAATTGTAATAATAAGAATAAGAATACCTATGTTTGCATGCCGTATGGTAGAATAAGGCGATCCTATGTTCACATAACATCTTTATCATGTTACCCTTATCCGCAATAAATGATATGATTTGATTTGATTTGATTTGAGAATTATAATATTAGTTAGATTAAAAATATGATAGACTTACGAAACGATTACTGACAATAATAATAAAAATACCATAATTACCAGTAAGTCATCCTTCAACTCCTTCAACAGTGTATCGGCCCACTGTGCGTTCACTTGAGGTAGTATCTGTTCCTCTGCCAACTTCATTATCGCGGCTAGAGAGTGATCAGACTTGCCAAAGAGCTGAAACAAAATATATATATACCTATATATAATATGTGATTTACTGTACTCTCCTCTCCCTGCACGGTTGTCTGGAAGAGATCGCTCTTAGCGATAAGGCCGCTAATTGTCATATTACATATTATTATTTGTTATAATTGTTTGTTTGAAAGAGTTAATCTATTTATCTATATACCAGCTGTGCCCCGCGGTTTCACCCGTAGTCTTCGTTCCCATGGGAATATTGGGATATTATAAAGTACATGTTTAGAAAAGGTGTAGTGATACTCTGGAGGGTGCACCAACCCGTCAACAAAAACAACTTAAGAAAGATTTGTGAATATAATAATAATAATATGGGACAACTTCCACACACGGTCATCTGGTCCCAAACTAGGCTAGAAGCCTGTACTATGGTAACCAGAGGACTGATATACATACTTATATAAGCTTATAACACACAGACACAGATCAAACAGACATGTTCATGCACACAAGTGTTTGACCTGGCCGGGGATCGAACCTGGGGCCTGCGGCACAGAAGGCAGAGTTACTACCATCTGAGCTAACGAGCCAATATTTTTGTTAATTGTGTACATCTACCCATAGTCAGTATAGTTTAGGACCAAACGCGCGTTGGAGTACATTTTGCGCCGCTCGTACGCCTAAAATTTTGACATTATGAAAAAAAAAAGGTGAATACATAAACTGTGGGTATAGCTCGACAGAATTAAGAGAAGAAACGTAACTAATTTAAAGTGTATGTGTTGATTAAATTGATTTTACTCTTGTGAAAGACAGTGGCGCCCCCATTATTTTCTACTCTTTTCTGTCTATAATTGTCTCTAATTATTCTGTGCTCTAATTTCATTTTGTATATAACTGTTTGTCGTAAAATAAGTCGGAAAGAGGTATCGTAAAGCAACTGCTTTTAGGCGCCATTTTTTCAATATGGCGGCGCGACCGGCAAAAATACAAGGTGACAAAGTCAATATTCGCATCAAAATCTTTAAAATTACCAATTTTCAAAAGTACCGGAAAACTTTTCAGGTAACCACTATTTTTCGAATCAAATGACTGGGTTACAAACTCAATTCCAATTACTCTTGGCAGCTTGACCGACAGGCCTTTCTGTATTATAATAATAATAAATAATTTCTTACAGGCCAAATTATATCAATAAACTCAATAGAGGCCCACATAAACATGTACTTATAGATCTATCTATAAGTACAAAAATAATAATAATACATTAAAAAAATATGTGTTATTATTATTATATTATGTATGTTACTGTAGACAATAACATACATAATATAATAATAATAACACAGATTTTTTTAATGTATTATTATTATTATTTTTATATATTTTATTTCATGTACACATTTTTTTACGACATTGTATAGATTACCTTCAAAACAAACTCCTGGACAGCACTAGCCTTATACTTATTATTTTTAATAATTTTAGCGAATTCTTCACTCTCCTTCGTCATGCAATGTCTCCAGAGGTTGAACATGTAGGAGAACCCATCGTGGGTATACCGCTGTGGGGACAATCCGGAATCATTCAGGTGGGTTATTACTCTGGAATATAAAATAAGATTATATCTTTGCTTGACCGAATTTAATTGGAGATTTATTTATATATTACAAGCTGTTTATTACTACCCCGCGGTTTAACCTGTAGTCTTCGTTCCCGAGGGAATATCGGTGATAAAAGTACCCTATGTGTTATTCCAGGGTCTAAGCTACCTACATACGAAATTTCAGCCTTATCGGTTCAGTAGTTTTGGCGTGAAAGAGTAACAAACATCCATCCATCCATGCTCACAAACTTTCGCATTTATAATATTAGTAGGATTAGTAGAATAAACAATCGTATCAAAATAAAAATTAAACATTACATCACGCCCTTTTCCCGAAGGTGAAGGTGGAAGGTGAGTGAGCCTATTTAAATCTACCATGCACAATTACTCATGGAAAATCAAATAACACTTTTCCTGACCTGGGAATCGAACTCGGGGCCTCATGATCAGCACTAGCGCTTGAAAACCACTACGCCGCCGAGGCAATCTCATATGAAATTGAAAATATAAAAAAAATGCTTACTTGTTCATAGCGCCTTTCAACTCTTTACAAATGGGGCTCACGCGTAGATCCTGGCACGACTCCACGTAATAATACTTTAGCTTCTGAAAATAAACAATACACAACATACAATCACGCCTTTTTCCCGATGGGTAAGGTAGAGGTGTATTCAGGATTCAGTCCCATAGTAGGTACACCTGAAGCAATACATATTTAAGGTACAATACGGTCAGCGTAACTTTGCGACGCCGAACATACCTAAGGCTCTGCGAACTTTAGCGGGTGTAAACTCGTGAAAAAGACTGTGATTTCCAGATAAACAAACAAACAAACATACGAACAAACGTATATTATAAATTTAATGTTCAGTTCAATCATAATAAAGTTCATTATTATTATTCATTTATTCTGGAAACAGTAGAAAAAGTTGCATAAATCGGGTAAGGTGAAATTAATTTGTTTGAATTTGTAGCATAAATCAAAGTAAAAAGAACGTTTGAAAACAATTTGTATGAAAACTAAAATAGCTTGTTCCCTGCAAGCTAACTTAAAAATTAACACAAATATGTGAATATTAAGATATTAAACCCTACAATTTTCTTGCGCCTTCTTCTTGTATAGAGATATTTCCGAACGCGCGGTATAATAATAAATAAATAAATATAAAAAAAGCCTTTTATTTCCCATCACCTGAGTTTTACAATTATAATATTATTTGTATGTATAAAACTTATAATTAATTAAATTACACTAGCTATGTATCTTATGTATGTATGTTTCTTAGATAGGAACCCCTATTTGGGTATAGGCCTCCTCCAGTTTTGTCCAGTTTTCTCTGTCCTTAGCTTGTTGCAGCCAGTCTGTTCCTGCTGTATCTACGATGTCGTCGCTCCATCTTTTTATGGGTCGTCCTTTTCGTCTCTTTCCACAAGGTCCTTTCCATCTCGTCACTTCTTTTGTCCATCGCATGTCGTTGTACCGAGCTACATGGCCGGCCCAACGCCATTAAACTTAAGCTGTATTATAGGGCGTCGATTAGATTTGTTTTGTTTCGTTGTCGTTGTTGTATAGTATTTTCGAGATGAGGTCCAAGATGCTGACATACATGTTGACCCTATTAAATGTATATATAAGTATATTATATTTAATTTAAATACCTAGTATATAAGTAATAGCATTATGAGCGTTTTGGTCTAGCTGTAAGCTCATAATTGTGCCTTAAATAAATAATAAATAAATAATAAGTAATTTAATGTTCAAAACAATATTCGCCACTAATAAATTTACCTTGATATCAACAGGAATGTCCAGATCGATATTCTTCTCCCCTCTCACAAGTACAGTTTTGGTGAGCGGCGCCAGATCGGAACAATGTTTGGACGAGAATCCTATGGACGCCATGGTTTCCTCTGAACCCGTGCGAAGCGCTGATCCTACAAAAACAATAATTGAAAATATCGGTGTTTTCTTTTATGATACAAGGCGACAAGGCAAATCAGGTGCCTGATGGTAAGCATCATGATTGCCCATATTCGACACAGTCGAAAACAAATAAAATAAAAATTAGCTTTTTGCAGTTTTCTTAGCAAACCTATTCACCTTTTCAATTTACTATACCATACAAAAAAAATGCACAAAAAGAAAAAAAAACTAACACATATTTTTAAATAATCCATTTGAATGCAATCACTTGCTGGGCGTAGTTATCCACAGTTAACTATGAATACTCATAATTATTATAGATATTATAGTATCTATAAAAAATATGTGAATGTACCTCCTATGGGTCTGAGTCTTGGGTACACCTCTGCCTACCCCTTCGGGAAAAAGCAGTGATTGTTATGTTAAAAAAATACTGATTAAATAATATTATAGGATTACATTAATTTTTTTTTTCTTTTTTGTTTATGCCATAGGTGGCAAACAAGCAGACGGTGTGCCTGATGGGTCGCGGTGACCGCCGCCTACGGCTCCCTGCAACACGCGGAGTATTGCCAGAATGTTGCCGACCCGACCAACACTCTATTCACCCTCTTTTTGAAGAGCCCCATGTTGTTAGCTCAACGGGAAAACCGCAGCAGGGAGATCATTCCACAGTTCGCACGTATGCGGCATATAGAACGTTTAAATCGTACAGTGTGCGACGTCCACGTATCGATTATGTGCGTATGAGCTCTCAGACGATGGCGGCTAGTACGGTGATAGAACCGCGACGCCGGTATCAGGTTGAAAAGTAAATAAATAAATAAATGTGTCTAACCTTTCAAGCTAGTGTGACCGGCGGTGGGATTGTACCCAAACAGGCCGCAATAGAAGGCAGGCATCCGGGTCGACCCGCCTATATCTGAACCTGTAGCCACAATAGGAATGATGACAGATATAGAGATTCAACGAATAAAGTTGATAGTTGATTTCCAATAGTAACTATGCTGTAAGGATCCGAAAAATATACACAGTTTTAATATTAGGTTCCCGTGTGACTCTTTCACGCAAAAACTACTAAAACGATTGGGCTGAAATTTGGTAAGTAGATAGGTTCGATCCTGGAATAACACATAGGGTACTTTCTATCCCGATATTCCCGCGGGAACGAAGACTACGCGGTTCACAGCTAGTAAATAGACATTACCACGCCACCGGATCGCTAATATGTCAACTGTGCGTGTTTCGAATTTATTTGTCCAATATTACCTTAAACAAAAAACACTATGGCTGATGAGAAAAAGGGAGAAAGTGAACACATCAATTTGAAAGTATTAAGTCAGGATCAGGTCCCCACGGGAATCTGATGAACGCCTATTGTGATAGAGCTGGTTTGTCAATGCAAGTGGCGAGATTTAGATTCGAAAGACAGCCAATCAATGAGAACGACACTCCGACGTCACTTGAAATGGAAGAAGGCGACACAATAGTCAATAGAAGTATACCAGCAACAAACCGGTGGCATTCTTATTTAAAACTTACTTTAAGGCATCTCCTTCACCATCATCCATTAGGGAATTGTGCGCCACGAGCCCATCTCAAATTCAATCTTAAATTAATTATATAACAACATTTGTAAGAAACGATAACTTTTGAGATGCATAAATGACTCGACAAGATGCTTGCATTGATCAGCATTGATCATCTCAACATGTTAATTTAAGAAATCTTGAGGGAAACCAAATGTAGGTAAACTTCAAATAGATTATTCCTATATTATGTAATAATGTTTAGTTTGACACTGGAGGATCTTAATTTGTATTGTATTTTGTAAATTGCTGTGCCAAATGGCACAACAACAATGACATAGCGACCCTGTATGTGTAGAAACTAATTTATTGGACAAATTTATATATTAAGGAGCCCCCGGGGGTCCGACCCGGGTGGTAAGGGTTGTTGGTCTGACCGAATATAACGTTAAGAAAGTAAATAGATATAATAAACTTACACAATGATATAGGAGAAGCGCAGGCGGAAGCTAGAGCCGCTTCTCCCCCGCTGGAGCCCCCGGGGGTCCGACCCGGGTGGTAAGGGTTGTTGGTCTGACCGAATATAACGTTAAGAAAGTAAATAGATATAATAAACTTACACAATGATATAGGAGAAGCGCAGGCGGAAGCTAGAGCCGCTTCTCCCCCGCTGGAGCCCCCGGGGGTCCGACCCGGGTGGTAAGGGTTGTTGGTCTGACCGAATATAACGTTAAGAAAGTAAATAGATATAATAAACTTACACAATGATATAGGAGAAGCGCAGGCGGAAGCTAGAGCCGCTTCTCCCCCGCTGGAGCCCCCGGGGGTCCGACCCGGGTGGTAAGGGTTGTTGGTCTGACCGAATATAACGTTAAGAAAGTAAATAGATATAATAAACTTACACAATGATATAGGAGAAGCGCAGGCGGAAGCTAGAGCCGCTTCTCCCCCGCTGGAGCCCCCGGGGGTCCGACCCGGGTGGTAAGGGTTGTTGGTCTGACCGAATATAACGTTAAGAAAGTAAATAGATATAATAAACTTACACAATGATATAGGAGAAGCGCAGGCGGAAGCTAGAGCCGCTTCTCCCCCGCTGGAGCCCCCGGGGGTCCGACCCGGGTGGTAAGGGTTGTTGGTCTGACCGAATATAACGTTACGGCTCTCCTGCCTGGAATATTAACACATTATACCGTTACTGGTATCCATTAGCTTCTTTGAATATTACTATGTACAATATGTTGTAAAAGAAAGAATGTTGTATAGAATAGAATACTCTTTATTATACACCCACATTTCGCCAGTATGTTATTGGCCCCATGTAATAGCGGGCGAGCCTATTGCCATCTACCGGGCATAGTTCCAGACTCCAGGCAGTTATTGAGATATTAATATAATATTGTTTTTTTTTTTATTATGACCAAAGTACACAGAATACAATCACCTTACAAATTAAATTATTGTCATTGGTCGACAATGGGCGGCCTTATCGCTTAAAGCGATCTCTTCCAGCATAATCATAAGCAATAAAAATTGGATTATATTGTATGGGAAGTGGAAATATTTTACTCTTGGTTTTGCAAGATGCTAAGGTTGACGGGCTTAAGTATTACAACACGATGATTGATATGATGTTATG
This sequence comes from Hemistola chrysoprasaria, assembly GCA_947063395.1. Lineage (NCBI taxonomy): Eukaryota > Metazoa > Arthropoda > Insecta > Lepidoptera > Geometridae > Hemistola > Hemistola chrysoprasaria. Next base: position 1,939,899 of record OX346724.1, read on the forward strand.
TATTAAATGTAGTATTACCATTTGTTAACCTCCGGCACATTAGTGACAGCCAGCGGTATGGCCCCCGCGAGCTTAAGGCGCGCGACACACTCGGCGTCCGCGTCCGCGCGCACGTGACGCCGCGCCGACACGCCCAGCGTGTGCAGGAGACCCGACACTGCGTGACTCTCTTTCGCTGTGAATGGGACACCTGGGACAAATGCAAATAACATAACATAACCTTTTTTTTTTTTTTTTTTTTTTTTTTTTTATGGTTTTGAGTGACAAGACGAGCAAATCAGGTGCCTGATGGTAAGCATCATGATTGCCCATATCAGACACAGTGCCATCCAGTGTTTTAAAATTCAAAATTCTGCGCGGCACTGCACTGCGCCTGTCACCCTGAGATATGAGTTGTTGAATCTCATCAAGCCCAGTAATTTCGCTGGTGACATTGCCCTTCAGACCGGAACACAGTAATGTTTGCACATTACTACTTGGCGGATGAATAACTGGCAAAGGTGTGGTACTTCCCCAGGCGGCCCCCTGCAAAAGAGGCCTACCACTACAAAAACCAGGCCTTGGACACTCCACGTTTTAGGTATTGAGCTATAGGTCGCGTCTCGGTTTAACAGAGCTGACCTTGAATACGCAGTAATCGATTTTTATATCTGTTAGGACTTTTTGACCAATACACCTGCGCAAAGTATCCCTCCACTTTTGCCGAGCGCTACTAAACCGTGACGTACAGCACTTTAGAAGTATGTTTGAGGGTCGTGAGTTAATTTTGTATACAGATCATAAACCATTGTTATATATTAGTGAGTTTACGACTGATATTCGACATCTAGTCGGATCGTCGAATTTGGCAGCAGATGCACTAAGTCGTATTTGGATAGAAACAATTTCGTGTCCGACTATACTTGATTTCGAAGAAATAGCGCGCAGTCAGGCGAATGATAAACAACTCGAAGAATTACGGTCAGCAAAAAATGGTAACTGTAGCTTTAAACTAAGCCTAAAGAATTTATTGTTTGTGAGAATTCGAGTAATAAAATGAGGCCATTAGTGATGGATTAATTAGCATTCGCATTCATTGATAGCATGCGATTGCTATAATAGCATTTAGCAAATTAAATGAAGTTGCGAAATTCTGTGATTGCGAATTTAGCGAATTCATCGCTTCATACGATCATAACGGCAGCGTGCGCCGTGTGCTCTCCCTCGGCCGTCGGCCGTCGTAACCACGGGAGACGCCGAGACGGGAATACTGAAAACTAGCGATGGATTAAATAGCAATCGCAATCGTTGATAGCACGTTATAGCTTAAATAGCATATAGCAAATTATATTTAGTTGCGATATTCTGTGATTGCGATATCATGCAGCGGCAGCGCGGCAGCGTGCGTCATGCGCTTTCCCGCGGCCGTCGGCCGTCGTAACTCGTAACCATGGGAGACGCGGAGACGGGAATAGTATATCTGTTTCACATGACCCTGATTGAACTCGTTGCGTTCGAGAATCGCGAGTGAAATTATTAGTAATTTGGTAGGCGCGGTTAAGTAATTATCACCTTTATTTGCTTTATGTTAGGATCGTATATTGAATGAACGGGTGTCATAGCAAATAGCGTAGCAATAGCAACTAGCATGCTGTGACTAATTGAATCGCATGCTTGTGAAATTATTGTAAAATCGCAATAATTTCCATCGCTACTGAAAACTATATCTGTTTCACATGACCCTGATTGACCTCGTTGCTTTCGAGAGTCACGAGTGAAATTATTAGCAATTTGGTAGGCGCGATTAAGCCACTATTATCTTTATTTGCTTGTACTTAGGGTCGTTTATTGAATGAACGTGTATGATTATTTAATTCGTTAAAATTAATAGCGGTGTTAAGTGCGAATTATCGTCTTAGCAAATAGAATAGCAAAGAGCATAGCAATAGGAAATAGCATGCTATGACCAATTAATTCGCATGTTTATGAAATTAATATGAAATCGCAATATTTTTTTTTACTTTGGTCCAAGGCATGTACAGACTGTCAGCGTTCCAAAGTACAGAGACATACGATGTCCGCTTTAGGTAAATTCGCACAGGTAGATAGGATGGAACATCTACACATAGATATTGACGGACCTTTACCAACTTCGGAAGAAGGTTATAGATATTATCTTACGATGATAGATAGGCAGACAGTTTGGCCAGAGGCATTCCCACTGAAAGATATTTGCGCTAGTAAAGTAGCTAAAGTATTGTATGAAGGTTGGATAACTAGATACGGATGTCCTGTTAAGCTAACAAGCGACCAGGGCAGACAGTTCGAAAGTAATTTATTTAGCAAATTAATGAAATTTTTAGGCATCAATGACGACTCCATACCATCCACAAAGTAAAGGCGCTAGAAAGATGGCACCGTAGCTTTAAAGCCGCGTTAAGAGGTTACATGAGGGATGATTTCTCCATACAAACGTATTCCCGTGTTTCCTCCCTAGATAACTGCGTCAGAGCAATGGTTTTTTTTATATAAAATCTAGGTCTTCAGTGAGCATGTCCCTGTCATTTACATTTTTCTACAAACTCATTATTAAATGAAGTATGACCCTTTAAAAACATGAATAACTGTCCCAGTTTTACTCGCGTAATTAGACGTTCACTACAAATAAATGAAGGGTTAAGGAACAAAAATAAAATAACAGGGACATAGCCTAATTCATCTTCTAATTTTCAAGATATAAATTTATGGATAAAATCAATTATTCTCGGAGGAAACACGGGAATACAAAACATCGATTTCGTAAATTTTCCATAGGATTATGTCAAACTGCTAAGAGGTCCTGTATCCTGTTAATGGCTAGGTTAAGTAATAATAAAGGTGGGTTCCCATCCAGTCACACCAAACGAGTCACACTGTGACACGTTGAGACTTTTTTGTCCCATCGAGTAACACTGTTACTCGTTGCAACCTTTTTTTTAAAATGAGTTCCCATCCAGTAACAGTGTTACTCGTTGCAACATTTTTTTGGCCCATCGTGTCACACTGTTACCCGTTGCAATATTTTTTTTTAAAAGGATCCCAACGAGTTACAGTGTGACCGGTTGGGATTTCAATTATGCGAAAAAAATGTTTTAGTAATATTATAATCATCATTTTATCGTAAAATCATCTTAAATATAATAGTTTTTTAGATGAATTAAGCTCCAAACACTATATTTATTTTCCATATGATGTAAATACTGAACATAATAATATTTTGTTGTGTTTGTGTTTTGTTATAATATTGTTTTAATGTTTTTATCACTTAAAAAAGGGCATCCACTTAAAGATTAAATACCTATATAATTAATTTATTATATAGAATATAATAGAATAGAAGACGCTTTGTTACGACCAATATACACAGAATATATAGGTATATCAACCTAAATAATCTAAAATTGTTGTATTGGACAAAAATGGGCGGCCTTATCGCTTGGAACAATCTCTTCCAGGCAACCAGCGTTTGGACGGATAAAGTATAGGGTTATATAATATAAACTTATATACCAATGCATTTATTAATTATATTCTTATAATATATTATATATAACCTTATATACCTTATGTACAACCTTATATACCTTATATACTATCAAGTATATACGGCAATATTGATTTACAGCCTTATATACATTATATATAATAAGGTATATAAGGTTATACCGAATTATTTAAAACATTAATTTATTTGATTATATATTATATACAGCCTTATATACCTTATTTAATATCTAGTATGTAAAGTATTATTAATTGAAAGGCTTATTTACCTTATATTACATAAGGTATATGGGCGAAGCTAGGGTGCCAGTTATGCGGGGGCGAATGATGGGTGTGCGCAGGGTTCCGCGGCACACCGTTCAGCCCGTACTCGCCGTGTATATTATTTATGATGTTGGCAAAATGAAGAAATGCAGCGCTTGTTAATAATAACTCCAATATTTAATTTACGAGTAAAATCGACTGTTACAAAATTGCGCAAGTTTGCACGGGCGGTGCGTCGTCTAAATCGCACTAACTAGACTGGAGACTACCGACTGCGGTGTAGCCGCGCGGAAGGCAAATACGGGGCGCGGGCTGCGGGAGCGGTGCGGGGCGACCGGTTACTCGCATACCCCTTGTCCACATCTAAAGTTTTAATCAACACAATAATTATCGGCACAAAATTGCCTTTAAGAATTCTGTTGTCTAAAACTTTAATCATAGAGAATAGACGATTTAGTGTTCACACAAACCAAGCAGTGTTTGTGTAGTGTTGCCAGCACAACGCCTTTTTATCTACATGGACCGGAAGTTGATTATAGAAGGGCCCAGTTACATTAGTCCAGAAATCGAGTTGTAGTAAGCGACTTACACTTAATACGTAACAAAACTGAATGGAAATCTGTGGGGGAGGCCTATGTTTAGCAGTGGACGTCCTATGGCTGAGATGTTAATGAGATGACGAAGTAGTAGGTAGAATAATTGTGGAAAATTCTTTCGGAATAATGTCTTGTAGTGGTAGGCCTCTTTTGCAGGAGGCCGCCTGGGGAAGTACCACACCTTTGCCAGTTATTCATCCGCCAATTATTAGCATCATCGGGAGACTGAAATCGTAGCAAGCGTCGCTCAGCCATGAGGCTCAGGGTGTGATCGGACAATTTTTGAGGTCTATTTGTACGGCGGAGTTTATAGAACTTAGAGCCCACCGTTTGGACAGTTTCTACGAGCCTGTTATTAATTTATGTTATCTATGAATTTAAGAAAGAGAAAATATAATAAAATCAAAGAGTATATTTAATAAGTATTTATTTTAAAAAGGCAACTGCATTTTAAAAGTTGAAAATACTTTAAGACTAGGAATTGAACAAAAAATAAATAAAAATTTCAAACATTATCCCATCTTATTGTGTACCTTATTAAAGTAAAGCTAGAACTACATCTGGCACACGTGTGCTACGTACGCCGATCTGGCCGCGTCGGAACCCATACATTTTGTATGGCGACTAGCTGTTTAGAGCTACATTAGATCCACGCCTAATGCGTGTGCGTAATGTAGCTCTAAACAGCTAGTCGCCAAATAAAATGTATGCGCTCCGACGCGCCCAGAACCGGCGTACGTGGCACACGTGTGCTAGATGTAGCTTAAAAACTTTAATATTTTGTATATTATTTTTATGTTTTAGGTGTATCAAAATCATTCTGATAGAAGAATCGCTATAGAGAGAGTAAAAAATAACGGAGAATTCGGATCTCCTGCAAAACACAGAAAAGTCCGGCCAAAATACAGTTATACGATTTTGACAAGTGCGCCATTCGGCAAAAAAATCATTATTTATATGCTGTGAAGAAAGAAATCCTTACACTCTCTATATTATGGAGTGTATAACGAAACGATATTTTTTACGGTGGAAGCAGAGAGCATTTACGAAATATTTTATGAGAAATTGGGATTAATCTCTTAATAATGTTTTATTTTTTATACAATCTAGTTCATTTAAAAACGTTTTATTTTAGTATACAGTTTAATAGATTATGAATATTATATAATTAAGAAGATATTAAGTAAAAAAACACAATACCGGTGATACATAGTGTATGGGCTCACCATACAGAGCACTTGAGTTCCCACGCCAAACTTAACACTTAACATAACTCTACCGATTTCTTTAGCCATAAGTTTGTTAAAATCAATAGTACCAATAAAGGCGTCGTTCAGAGCACACTGCTCTTTTATTTTTAAACTAAGCGTCCCGGCGTCGCGCACCCGTACTCAATAACGAACAAAACATTAACTATTAACTTTAACTTATAACTTAACAAATAAAACAATCTATGCAGAGTCTCTAAACAGTCGAGACTCTACATAATGGTCCTTCGAGCAATAACTGCAAGGCCACTAGTTTTGTCTAGGTCTGAGTGCGCGTATACAGACCTCAAGTGAACTAGATTTTTAGTGGTTTTGTAACAATCAGTGAAAGTGGAAACGTGCACTAATTATCGAGAGCAGAGGTTTGAAGTCATCATAAGGTCAGATCTTTCCATATTATTAAACTGTACAATATTAAGAAAAATTTGTCAATATGGAAGATTTACTAACAGAACAAAAGATATTACATGATTCAATAGAAAATGTATTGAGAAATTTCAAAAAGGACGGAAGTGACAGGAAAACACCTGACTATATAAAAAGGAGATTACAATCCTTAGAAAAATATTGGCAAGATTTTCAGTCGAATCATGTTAAACTCGCAGAATTCAGCGACATAAACTTACCGTATTTTAACAATGACCAATTTTCACAAACTAAATTGTTATATGAACATGTCCGTAATAATTTACTGTCATATTCAGAAGTAGTTAAAGAACAACCGCCTTTAACTCCTATATTAAAACCAGCAACTCTACTAGTGAATAAACCTAGCACATCAGATACCATGACAACATATCAAAATACGGATAACAAACTAGACGAAATGTTGAAAAAACAAAACAGAAATTTTAAAGCATTCGCGTCTACAATAGAAGATATTGATTTAGATATGATAACCGAAAAATGGGAATTAGATGATGCCTTAAAATGTTTAGAAAATCGCTGGTCAGTAATAGATTCACTTCATTGGGATTTAGATAGCTTTTGCGATGGTAATAATGAATATCAACGTACCTTAAAACAATAAAAAACAACATATATAGATAAAAAAAGGTCAATTAACAGCAAACTTCGGTCAATGATTCACCAAGAAAAATCAACACCAAAAGTAGATATTCCAGTTTTTCACGGAAACTACAATCAATGGGCCTCTTTTAGAGACCTTTTTATTGAAACTATACATAATAACAACTTTTTATCAAATGCACAAAAAATGCTTAATTTAAAATCAAAGGTCAAGGGTGAAGCAGAAAGGCTTATTCAGCATCTCAGCATTAGTTCTGATAATTATGCAATCAGCTGGGATATTCTGAACCACCGTTATAACAACAAACAATTGATATTTTCAACACATATCAACACATTACTGAACCTTCCTGTAATGCAGCAAGCTTCATCAAATCAAATCAAACGAATTCATGACATAACGCAGGAAACAATTAATGCAATCAAAAATCTAGGAGTAGATGTCTCGTCTTGGGATCCTCTTATAGTACATATTTTGTGTCAAAAACTCGACAGTGACACACATCAAGATTATCTATCGCTAGTAAAGCAGCCCCGTGAATTGCGTAACCTATCTGAATTTTTGGATTATTTAGAAGGTAAATTTATAAGTATGGAAGCATCAAACAGACGCAAACAAGATAACTTTAGTTCAAAGACGAATCAACAGACCACAAAAACATCGAACTACAGTGACAACAACTATCAGAAGTCTTATAATTTTAAACAATCTTATTCAAGCAATATAGATATGTCAAAGGCTACCACGTCAAACAATAAAACCGAAATAATTTGCCCATCTTGCAAAAATAATCATGGTTTATATCATTGCAACCGATTTCTCGATATGTCACTATCGAGCAAAAGGAATTTTATTGCAAACTACAATTTATGTGAGAATTGTCTTTTTGATCATAAAGGACAAGAATGTTTTTCTAAACGTCGCTGTCGAACGTGCAATGGGACACATAATACAATCATACACGAATTGTACAACCAAAGCACAAATTCTAATCAGACTCCAGTTAGAAATCAACAACAAGAAAAAAGCAATTTTCACATAACACAACAAGATGATATGCCAGACGTTTTACTATCAACAGCAATGATCCAGATCCAAAAAGCGGATGGTACTTATCAAATTATGAGAGCATTGATTGACCAAGGCTCTCAAGCTTCTATTATAACAGAAAACGCCGCACAACAGTTAGCATTACCGAGGAAAAGGTGTCAAGGCGTCATCAGCGGAGTAGGATCAAAGAATAACAGTTGCAAGGGAGCCATTAATATCACTTGCAAATCAATGGATGACAATTATCAATTTAACACAGATGTTTATGTCATAAAGAGTCTGACAAAGCATTTACCATCGAACTCATTCACGAAACCATCCTGGGAAGAGATAGAGGGCTTACCATTAGCAGACAAAGATTTTAATATCAGTCGTCCAATTGATATACTACTCGGCGCTGATATTTATCCTAGAATAATAATGAAAGGTATTTTCCGATCGGAGCATTCATCATTAATAGCGCAGCACACCCGTTTGGGGTGGATTTTATGCGGTAATATCAAAACAATACAATGTAATTTCGTTCAAGTGGACATTGACGAAATACAAACATTTTGGGAAATAGAAGATATTGTAGAAGAAACACCTCACTCATCAGAAGACTTGGAGCGTCTTCGCATTTATCAAGAATCTACAGAGCGGCTAGAGGATGGGAGGCATCAAGTCAAACTCCCCCTCAAGGCTAATTTTGAACAAGATCTAGGTGAAATGAAACCTAAAGCTATAGCTCAATTTACACAAGTAGAGCGAAATTTATCAAAAACTCCAGATATTTCTAAACAAAACAAAAACTTTATCAACGAATATCAAGAACTAGGTCATATGCAATTATCAAAAACGACCGGTAATAATCAAACAACAGATATCCCGGAAAATACGGAAAATGCTCTAATTTACGTAAACGAAGAAGAAGTCAAAAAACATGAAAATGCTCTAATTTACGTAAACGAAGAAGAAGTCAAAAAACATGTAAATGTTGTAACAAACGAAGAAAGCATTATTGAAAATTTGTTACACCGCCATAATTGCATAAAATCTATTACGCGTATATTAGCATGGGTATATCGCTTTATAACAAACAAAAAACAAAAAGGGTTCCTAACACTCGAGGAAATCAATAATGCAAAACAAAAAATCATCAAACATGAACAACAAAAAGAGTTTGAGGACGATATAAAAAATTTAAAACAAAGGGACAAATTGCACGTGAAAAGCAAACTGTTAAATTTAAATCCCTTCCTTGATAAAAACGACATTCTTAGAGTTGGAGGCAGGCTACGTCACGCACAGATTAATGACGACATGAAACATCCGATAATTATTCCGCACACAGGACGACTTACAGAATTAATCATCGTTAATGCTCATACGACAATGCTTCATGGTGGAGCTCGTATGACATTAAGTACTATCAGACAAAATTATTGGATAATTGGTGGTAACAGAGCAACAAAAGCACAGATACGACGATGCGTTATATGTGCAAAACAAAACCCGAAATTAAAACAACAAATTATGGGAGACCTACCGGAAGCGCGAATTAATCCATCAAGACCCTTTTCTCACACAGGGGTGGATTTTACAGGTTACATTTCTGTAAAAACAAGCAAAGGCCGTGGAGTTAGAAGCTCTAAAGGTTATGTAGCAGTCTTCGTGTGCATGTCAACAAAGGCCGTACACCTAGAACTAGTCTTGGACCTTAGCACATCATCATTTATAGCTGCATTGCGCAGAATGGCGGCACGTAGAGGAACGCCGAATCATATTTATAGCGACAACGGTAGAAATTTTGTAGGTTGTAATAATGTTTTACAAAAACAATATAAAGAAATTCGCGAAACAATTGAAAATAAACAATCTCAATCTGAATTATTAAACATGGAAATACAATGGCACTTCAATGCCCCCTCGTGGCCGTCAGCTGGCGGATTGTGGGAATCAGCAGTCAAAAGTTTTAAAAATCTATTTAAAAGAGTAATAGGTGAGCAAATTCTCACTTATGAAGAACTTTACACAATTCTCACTCAAATCGAAGCGTGTTTAAATTCACGCCCATTGTGTGCAATTTCAGAAGATCCTGACGAGATGAATTATTTAACTCCAGCACATTTTTTAACTGGAGTATCAAATGTCACATTACCTGAAACTGAAACAGATCAGCGAACTAGATGGCAATTAACACAAAAAATTATACAAGACTTGTGGAAAAGGTGGAAAAATGAATATCTCACTCAAATAACAACTAGAAGCAAATGGCGACAAGTAAAGGAAAATATCAAATTAGACGATGTGGCCATCATACACGACGATAACCTACCACCGGGAAAATGGCTAATGGGAAAAGTCATCGACCTACATCAAGGCGCAGACGGTCATATTAGAGTTATAACATTAAAAACCAAAAATGGTTTACTGAAGCGCCCAGTCACTAAAGTATCTATTTTACCTGTGCATGAGCAAAACCAGAATTAAATGAGCCCTTGTAACATATTGAATACCAAGTTTGCCCTAACCAAATTATGTTTGACACATTTTAGTCAAACTTATATACCATCTAAGCAATTCCCAATGAAAAAACTTTCCTTTGTTCTACCAGCATCAATATTCCAGAATACATAACATTATGTAATATTTATGAAATCAGTAAATATAATGTAGTAACGAAACATAACAAACTACAAATCATTCAGCAGAACATTTACAAAAAAAAAAGGTGAAACACTTAGAAACCACCCAGCAAATAAAGAAATCCGTGAGAAAACCACTTAAACAAAGTTTACACAAACCTTTCTAATATTTTATTATAAACACTTAACACACTGCAAGACGTTGGCGTAATTAATAGAGTCAAATATCAAGTGTTTAGCACCCTTAAAGAAAGGCATATTCGTTAACATGAACATCTCAGCAGAGTAATTAATTATAACCCAAATGACAAGGAGAATTATGATAACTTAAACAACAATGAAGTTAAGAAATAAATGCAACGATTGACAACAAGTATGTTTGGTGTGTAATAAGTACATCACATCAGCAAAACTAACAAAGCAGAAGCAGTAAGCCTCGATTAACGCTCGCACCCCTGTCTTCAGCAGCGCGGCGAGCGCCCGCGGAATAGCGCGGCGCCCGCGCTGCCTCTGTATCGGTGTGTACCTATCAGTGATTCGTGGTTCAAAATTAGTGTCTCAAATTAATGAGTGTCAGTGCGCGCAATACATTAAATAAATATCGCGTAGTGGTATAATCTATCAAATGACTTTACAAACTAGAGACATTTAATACATAGTTTTTACTTTTTAACATTTTTATTATATTTTTGAAATTGATTACTTATTTTAACATTTTTTGAATTTTTTAATGTGTTATTTTAACAGTTATCTTTTAACAATTTATCATTACACTTAACAAATATTTCAAAATTAACGTGTTACTTTTAAAATTTTTGCACTCATGTTCAATCAATTATATTGTTACTTATAGCATATTATTTTAAACTTAAAGTATTTGCTAATTTTACCATTTAAACATTTTGTAATATTTTAAACATTTATCAATTAACATTTATTTGAGTAGTACTTAGCATTTAACTTTATCATTATGTTTTTATAATTATGTTTTTTACAACTTTGAACAATCGTATCATTAACAAATCAATTTTAACAACAAACATGTATGGTTATCAAACATTTTGCAAATTATGCATATTATTTGTATTATATACACTTTAACATATACATATATACACTTTAACGTATACACTTTAATTTCAACAATATTTTTCTTGCAAATGTTATATTTTTCTTTTTCTGTGGGGAACATGTATGGGCTCACCATACAGAGCACTTGAGTTCCCACGCCAAACTTAACACTTAACATAACTCTACCGATTTCTTTAGCCATAAGTTTGTTAAAATCAATAGTACCAATAAAGGCGTCGTTCAGAGCACACTGCTCTTTTATTTTTAAACTAAGCGTCCCGGCGTCGCGCACCCGTACTCAAAAACAAACAAAACATTAACTATTAACTTTAACTTATAACTTAACAAATAAAACAATCTATGCAGAGTCTCTAAACAGTCGAGACTCTACACATAGCTTGCGAACCATACTTAATGTAACACTTGTATTTTTTCTATAACTTTAATAGTAATCAAAAAAAGTTCTTACAAAATGCTTTGTTAAAATAAAAATACTTTTATGAAAGAACAGTTCTTTGATATTTTTTAATTATTAGTGGTAAAAGGGCAGTGGCTTTTATTCATTAAAGACTAAACAATACAGCTACCTTCTTACAATCTATCTACCTTATCTAAATACACTATGCTAAAGAAAACTTCGGAAATCCATAGGCCGACATATGAAACTACGGGAAATCCAAGTGCTCTAAAACCACTAGAGTAATAAAACATAACATCACGTCTTTTTCTCATGTAATAGGGGGTGATACTATTGCCATCAACCAGGCAGAAATCCAGACTGAGAAAATTCGTAGCAGTAGCGCTTGCGCTCACTATTGAGGATATTACCAATCCTTATCCTGATCCTAATTTTTATGAAATAGGATTCCAAGTTCGATTTGTTATTTATTGACTATAATTTCTAGATGAACGAGTTATATAGACCCCTTTTTTCGTCGGGTAGTAGTTACTTGTATCCATATCTACTACTAGAGAGGTAAAAACTATAGAAAATAAATTAAAATTGCAAAGTATCAAAATCGTTTATAAGTAATAAAGTTTTTTTTTTATGATAGTGAGTGACAAGACGAGCAAATCAGGTGCCTGGTGGTAAGCATCATGATTGCCCATATCAGACACAGTGCCACCCAGTGTTTTAAAGTTCTAAATTCTGCGCGGCACTGAACTGCGCCTGCCACCCTGAGATATGAGTTGTTGAATTACGTCATGCCCAGTAATTTCGCTGGTAACATTGTCCTTCAGACCCGAACACAGTAATGTATTGCCATACATAGAGCAAGTGGCGCCCTCAATTATATTAGCCCTCAATTAATTTCTACCCGTTCAGGTACACACCCACAGTGAAAAATTTGTTATTCAGCTATGCCCCCGGCCGAGACGCTCCCACTGTAAAACAACCGTATTATTATGTGTAAAAACGATAACAAGGCTATAGCCTTGTTCCCTGTAGCCTTGTTCTCGTAGAGGTAGGCAGAGACTATTTCTGCCATAATTTTGACTAATAGAACTTTACTAAACTTGAAAATTAGTTAAATTTGACACTAGCAAATACATTTAACATGCGAGTTTAATTGAGAAGAAAGAAAAAAGCAGGCATACTGTCTATGGCAGCACCGGAAGTCAGTCAATGTGAACACTGTTATGGCCGAAACACAGGGACCGGATCGAGGAATTTAAATGGGGCATGATTAATAATATTGATCGTATTCTCACCCAAACTTATTATATAGTAAATTTAAGTTTCTGTGTGAGACGAAGAGGTAAGCTTGATTAAACCAAGTTTAGTTCATGTATGATTGGATTTGGTGCTGGTACATAAAGTCATTCTCGAATAATTAATAATTTGTTACACCTTTTTGTACCAGACTATGTACCACCAAAGGTACATAGTAAATTGAAATAGATGAGCATCGGTAAATATGTTTTTACCCATGATTTGGCCGCCCCCGTGTTATATGCAGCCGGGGCCATTACCCCCCGGTTTGCCTTAATGCAGATCTGGGTCAACAGCATAATTCTAGGCATAATTATGGTGTTAGCTAATACTTTAGGTGTGTACGAGCCTATAGCGACGCCCGCGCTCCGCGCCGCGCAGTGCGAGAAAGTAAACACGGTCACGGCGTTTTGATGAGATGTGTAAAATATATCAAACTAATATTATTGGGAATAAAATTATAAATAATAATATAGATTATACATTGTTAATTAATAATGTAAATATTGTGTCATGTATGGGTGTATGTATAAATATTATATATACATAAGAAAAAATAAATAAATAAACGTGGGATAGGAGCCCACAGGTACATAACATAATATCCTATCCAATTAAATGCGAAAGTTTATGAGGATGGATGGATGGATGTTTGTTACTCTTTCACGCCAAAACTACTGAACCGATTGGGCTGAAATTCGGTATATATAGATAGTTTAGAGTTTAGACCCTGGAATAACATAAAAAGTATCCCGATTTATCCCCTTTTTATCCCGATATTCCCACGGGAACGAAGAATAAGCAGGTGAAAATTAATTCATTATATATATACATAAACATACATTCACGCTTTTTTCCCGAAGGGGTAGGCAGAGGTGTACCCAGGGCTCAGTCGCATAGTAGATAAACCCACATTTCGCCAGTATGTTATTAGTCCCATGTAATAGGGGGCAAGCCTATTGCCATTTACCAGGCACAGTTCCAGGCTCCAGGCATTAAGAGCAGGTTATTAAGATAAATTTCCTAATGGCCCTCTACGCCACCGAGGCATTCATATACTTAGAATAATAATTAATATTTTATTATATGTATAATAATATATAAAAAGATTTGTTATCCACATAAGTATGAATCCGCAGAATTCCTAATATATATTAAAATACAGCCCGCGATACGTTATCCCTATCTAATAAAAAAAGCCATGATTGATGAAAAGTCTCGGAAAAAAATCTAACTTCGCCGCCATTATTTTTGTGTGTTTTGAAACGAGTCACACTGTGACTCGTTGGGATATTTTAAATCCCATCGTGTCACACTGTTACTCGTTGCAACCTTTTTTTTTCCCAACAGGTTACACTGTTACCCGTTGGCACCTTTTATTTTTTAATCCGTCCCATCCAGTCACACTGTGCAACAAGTGTTACTCGATGGGATTTTTTTGTCCCAACGTGTCACACTGTGACTCGTTTAGTGTAACTCGTTGGGAACCCACCATAATAAATCATGGATTGATGAAACGCACACAGTCATGCTGGGACTGCGTACGGTACCCAGGCCCAGAAGCGACACTGGCGTAAGTGCAGCAGAGCTAACTTTCGGCAGGACATTAAGACTGTCCGGAGAATTTTTCGAATCATCAGATAGAAAATAACGAACGGAGAAGAAAACATCGAAAATTTACGCGACATAATAGATACCTTGAAGCCTAAGTCTGTTGCTAATAGGGATTCCCGAACCATTTTCGTACACCCAGAGCTAATATCATGTAAAAAAGTATTCGTTTGGAATGTTTTGTAAAAAATCACTACAGCCACCGTATTCTGGACCTTTTCCAGTGGTAAAACGTTTAAACAACATAACATACATTCACGCCTTTTTCCCGAAGGGGTAGGCAGAGGTGTACCCAGGACTCAGTCCCATAGTAGATACACCCACATTTCGCCAGTATGTTATTTGTCCCATGTAATAGGGGGCGAGCCTATTGCCATATACCGGGCACAGTTCTAGACTCCAGGCAGCTATTGAGATAATTCCTAATGGAAAAATCCATTATTTAACACTATGCCTGACCTGGGGATCGAACCCGGGACCTCTTGATTGGCAGTGGAGCATGCGCCCACTA
Source organism: Hemistola chrysoprasaria (assembly GCA_947063395.1). Classification (NCBI taxonomy): domain Eukaryota; kingdom Metazoa; phylum Arthropoda; class Insecta; order Lepidoptera; family Geometridae; genus Hemistola; species Hemistola chrysoprasaria. The sequence continues at coordinate 1,955,163 of OX346724.1, forward strand.
CGCCACCGAGGCAGTCAAAACGTTTAAATATGAGTTATATTATTCAGTTTCCTGACAGACAAACGTTAATTTCAATCGACCTTTTAAAACCTGCATATTCTCTTGACTTTGAATCAACCGGTACAGACCCGGGTCAAAGTCAAGATAAGGTTAATATTATTAAGAAGAAAAAGGTAAATACTATAGTGGCACAGAAATGGTAAACAGTCGCACGACGCGATCAGGTCGCGTCATCAAAACGCCAACTACGTTTATATATAAAATAATGAGTTTAAGCAAAGTAGGTTAATAAAATTGGAAAACCGAAACTGGGTCAAGTAACCCACAAGTCGTGTGACGTGTGTACTTTAGTACACACATCAGCACATTACATATTTCTATGTAATGTGCTGATAAGGTTATTGTGTGTGTTTAAATATTTTGTGTACTTTTTTATTTTATTTTTATTATGTCAATCTTTTTATGTAATTTTTTTTATGTATTAAGAGCAAGGAACTACTCAGAAAGTAGTAAATTTATTGCACGTATTGTAATTGTAAAGTCGAACGTAACAAATGTAAGTAAATGATAACGAATCGCGCACCCAAGTACATGACGTACAGGCAACGCGACGAGTTATGGTGCGATAAATTTTTGTCTACAAAAATTTTTTTTGTGATTGTATTTTATTTTTTAGTGAATTGTTGATGTTTATCTGACAAATTCGAACTAAATTGTGAAATTGTATTTCATTTTTGTTGACGTAATATTTTTTTATTTTTTTATTATGAATTTAAAATGATTTTTGTGTAATTGTAATGTAATTCAACATTTGTTGTTTGTTGTTTGTTAACGGTTTTATTTTTGTGTTATATGGGTGATGTTTTCTTTTTAAAAATAGAAGGGGGGTTGATGTAGGGACACAGAGGTGACGGGGCGCGGAGCCGGAAATATGCAATGTTGCAAATTGGAGTTAGTTGGAGTTAGCGCCACTCAAAGAAGCAGTTCACAGCAGTTGCTTCCCGGCCCCGGTACCGTGAGTCCGTATTGTCATTCCATCCACCTGTGTATATATTTCATCGTATTATGTCACAAGTGTTACACGCAGGAACTTATTATAGGCAGGACAATATCATGCAATCTATTAGTAACGCCTAACGAACTCTAACTACTACATAGTCCTACACACATACATAGTTGCATAATAGCGAGATAATACACCAAGATCCCGCAAATATCCATCTATTGTGGTTTAGTCATAATCTCAGATATAATAATTAATTTGCGTGCGCTGTAAACTATTAGTGGTAGAATTATATAGTGACATACCCAAAAATGGTTTTTTCTTGAAATATTCATCGTCGAGTCCGTCTTCAATCTGCTTGTCAATCTGTTTAGCTTCTTCAAGCGCCGCTTCGAAACGCTCGTCTGTTACTGCATTTAGGATCGGATTCACCTGAAAAATTAATACTCATTACAAGAGCGTACGCGGCCTTCTAGGAATTTGACACAATCCTATGAAAATTTACCAAATCGAATATAATAAAAACAGGTTTACTTTAGTAAATACGAGTAGGTATACTTATTATTACATAATAAAGTTATAAACATGAGGAAAATAACTTAACGTGTGGTATAGTAGCAAAGGTCAATGATACTTGTTTTATTTTTGTAAATCTTATATATATATAAAAATCTTGTGTCACGATGTTTGTCCCGAATAAACTCCAAAACTACTGAACCGATTTCAATCAAATTTCACATGCACCCGTATTTTGGTCTAACTTACTGGATAGGATAGTTATCATCTCAATTATTCGCTTATGTCGTGAATGTAAACGGATAAAATGTATCAATGAATTGTTTCTGAAGCAAGTGTTTATTTACTGTTTAGTTTTATAAAGTTCTCATAGATGGCGGTGTACGTTGATTCATCGATAACATTCTTCAATATTGTTTAACATCTAGGTTGCAAATACACCCAATAGATGGCGCTGTGTTCTGTTTCTTAGAATATAAATTCTATTACTTTATTTCACGTTATATTTATTTATGCTCACGATATAACCGTATTATTTTAATGGTTTGTGACTGATATTTTTATAATTATACTGCGTATGTTACAATATTATTACCATTAATAACAAAAAAAAAAGTACTATTTTTGTTAGAGAATTATTAATGTCTTGGCGCCAAATTTTAATCAAAGTTTCAAGATCTGGCCATCAAATTCTATCGAGTCGCCATCTCTGGTTTGAATGTCCAAAGCTTTGGTATCTCATTCGTTCTCGATACCTCTTCTGAGCGTAAACAAAGCTCCCTCTCGAACCATCGAGACCCACTATTTCGAACAATCGATCAATCGATTCTTCTCGAAGCATGCGAACTAGAACGTTCGGGAAATTCAAGGTTCCGGTATAAATACTGGCGCCGAGTGTCACCGCAGTTCAGTTCCTTTTTATAGTGTTTTATTTCCTCAGTTGCGCTTAGAGAAATAAAATATGGCGGTACGAAGTTCGCCGGGTCAGCTAGTATTATGTATGTATCGATAATGCTGAAGGTCAGCGCAGTCATAACGCGAGCGCGGCACAGACGCATGGGGTCGGAGAGTTCTGTTTGCGTTGACCTTAAAGGGTCAAAGTATATTGTCCTACACCACATTGTATTTAAAGGAGTTGGTTTTAGAGCGACGTCGAACTTACATTATAAATCTGATTTTATTTTATACTTTAGCCTAATAATAAGATTTTCAAATGTTTATATGTGTGTATTTTCAAATAAATAATATTTTTTAGTATCGCCATTAATTATAATAAAATAATTTATTACAATTAATGCATATATAAATATGCTTTAAAAAAAAACATACATTCACGCCTTTTTTCTCGAAGGGGTAGGCAGAGGTGTACCCAGGACTCAGTCCCATAGTAGATACACCCACATTTCGCCAGTATGTTATTGGTCCCATGTAATAGGGGGCGAGCCTATTGCCATCTACCAGGCACAGTTCCAGACTCCAGGCAGTTTTAGCACTCAGCACGTAGAACTGATGGCCGATGGGGATTCAAAGTGTCGAATGGAGACCACGGATCGGCAAGCGTAGCGTAGAACCACCACAAGGAAGAAAGACGAACTTATAAAGACCGCATGAACACGCTGGACGCAACTAGACTAGATGAAATCTGTGGAGGGACTATGTCCAGAAGTAGACGTCCTACGGATGAAATGATAGTGATGTAATACTACGAATAGACGATCGAACATAGTACGGCCGTACCACGAACTTGGTCCGCCACCATGCCATGTTCGATCGTCTGGCACACTGTCCGGCGAACATTATTATTATTATTACTTGTTACGGTTGCTTGCACATCAAAGCGTCGATCGTGTGGCGTGAACACCGTTCAGAATGGTACGGCGTTTCGTCCGTACCATGTTCAATCGTCTATTGGTAGTATTAATATTTTATCATGTACACTTACCGCCTTAATCCTCTCAATGCAAGCTCGTACCAACTCCTCAGACTTCAACTCCTTCCTCCTGATCTTCTCAGCCAATTCCACTGCACTTAGCATCAGCATACTATGCCTTTTCTCTAAAGGAGGCAGTTCCTTCCTGGTGCCTTCCCATATCCACCCGAATATCACATCAATGAACATGTCTAGATATGTCCTAGAAATATGTTTATATTAGGGTACAATTTATAATCCTATACTAAATCATATAAATCTCAAAATCTCTAAAATAAAAATCTCAAATCTCAGTACAATCATAGAATACTTAATTACTAAAAGGGTAGAAGGGACACTCATCAAAATCATTTAAATAAATAGCGACTCTAGCTCCGACGCAATAAAGTGCAATTCAGGTCGAACAGCGTCACAACGCCTAACTAATTATCGTTCTTTTAAAGTCAAGTCAAACAGATTTATTCAAATAGGTCACAATCTGACACTTTTGTACGTCAATGAAGATAAACAGTAATGAGTCTACCGTGCGTTGGAAAGATACCTTTACAAGAAGAACGCACAAGAAACTTGTAGGGCTTGATTTTTTCAACTGATTGTTTTACGATATCTGGTTTGGTTACATTCGTTTGTTTGGAAGGTGCCGCGTGGTGGCTTTGCGGAAGTTTCCAAGCATCTTTGTCCTCTATGTTACTGGTTGGCTTGATAATAAGCCTTTTTAATAAAGAAGATTTTATATAGGTTTTGAATTTACTGTCTGAGAGCCCAATTATCTCTTTTGGGATTTTATTATAGAAACGTTCACTATTTCCTAAAAATGACTTTTTATTTTTATTAGAAAATATAAAACTAGTTATTGCTATCTCTCTATCTGTACTCTCTGTCTAGCAAATAGAAATTATCCCGTCCAGACGGACGCCCCGGCTACTTGTAGCTTCATACCTATAATGCTGAGTGTCCCAGGCCTGGTACAATGTAAAAAAGTTATTTTTGTATCAGGTAAACAAAACCCTTGCATGTTCTTACTCGAATACAGCGCCATATAGCGCTTTTTTGTGTCTATGTTTGTTACCTTTTCACGCTAAAACTACTGAACCAATAGAGCTGAAATTTGGTATGGAGATAGCTTAGACCCTTGAATAATACAGAGTACTTTTTTATCCTGATATTCCCACGGGAACGATAACTACGCGGGTGAAACCGCGGGGCAAAATTTATAATCCTGCTTAAGCTGCCTGCTTGCTGCTGCTTCCGTTCCTGCGACCCTAAAACGTTTCTATTTTCTATAACGTGCCGGTATAGTGCGAATTGCTTTAAAACTAATTTATAATAATTATGGATCACTAGCTGTGACCCGCGGTTTCACCTGCGTAGTCTTCATTTCCGAGGGAATATCGGAAGAAACAGTACCTACCCTATTCCCTATGTGTTATTCTAGGGTCGAAACTATCTCCATACCGAATTTCAGCCCAATCGGTTCAGTAGTTTTGGCGTGAAAGAGTAACAAACATCCATCCATCCATCCTCACAAACTTCCGCATTTTATAATATTACTAATAATACACTAAATATATATATAATATACCTAATGACAAAAAAGCCGTGTTTGATCAGGTTGGACGCCATGCCGTAGAATATCTTCGTTGGTTTGTTTGAATGGCGCTGAAACAGAAAAAAAAAATGATGAGTAATGTGATACTACAGTTTTACCTGAGAAAAAAAAAACAGACCCAGAAGAACAGATGACAAGGAAAAACAGATGGGTTAAAATGGTTTTAGCTTTAAAACTACAATAGATGATTGAACATGGTACCGCACCATACCATGTCCAATGGTCTGGCGCACTGTCCGGCAAACATTACATTCACTCACGCCTTTTTCCCGAAGGGGTACGCAATACGCAGAGGTGTATCCTGTCTGAAACAGTGCCCGGTAGATGGTAATAGACTCGCCCGTATTACATGGGACCAATAATATACTGGCGAAATGTGGGTGTACCTACGGGATTGGGTCCTGGGGACACCTCCGCCTATCACCTCGGGAAAATGGCGTATTGTTATATTATGTTATGAACTTTAAATACAAGTCAAACTACTACAACATTTTTTATATATAATTGCCTAATATTGTTAAGGCTATTTTTTCATTATAAATAGCTATTATACTTAATTATTTAAATTGCTGCCTCCATAACTTAACAAAGATGCAAGATAATTATTTAAGAACCTGGATAACTGTATAGCTCAAGATTTCACGGTTTTTAGTTCAGATTTTTAGTTCCAAAAAAAAACAAAAACAACATGTTTTTGTTGTTTTTGACACTTTGATGGTAGGCCTCTTTTGCAGGGGGCCGCCTGGGGAAGTACCACACCTTTGCCAGTTAGGTATTCATCCGCCAAGCAGTAATGTGCAAATATTACTGTGTTCCGGTCTGAAGAGCAATGTTACCAGCAAAATTACTACGACATTCAACAACTAATGTGACAGGCGCAGTGCAGTGTCGTGCAGAATTTAGAATTTTAAAACACTGGGTGGCACTGTGTCTGATATGGGCAATCATGATGCTTACCATCAGGCACCTGATTTGCTCGTCTTGTCACTGTCACTAACAATCATAAAAAAAAATTACACCACATTAATTAGCTAATATATAAAATAAATAATGTTTGTGAAAATTAATTAATAAAACCCAGAATCTTATCATCATTGTCATAGTCCTTTTTTCAAGGATGGATAGTATCCGTGTACTGAATTTTGGCCCAATTGTTTCAGTAGTTTATGCTTGAAAGAGTAACAAACATCCATCCATAAAAACAATGGAAAAGTTTGTGAACTTTCCCTATATTTTATAAATATGATATACTTACCTATTAACTAGCTACCTACCGATGATAGTAAAATTTTACAATAATATTATTGTCCATAATTTCTCATTTGAATTGCAAATCCATGCATGTTAAATAGAATTAAAATAAATAGTGTTAATTAGACTTGCTTCAAAATATATGCAAGTTGAAATTGTTCTGAGTTAATTTGGAAAACAATAATAAATATTTTGATTTGGTTTTTGTTTTTTATCAATTTAGAATATTATTTAATACCGCTTACCGAAAACACATCCTTACTAACACTCTGATTCGTGCACATTACTATTATATTAAACACAAGTAAGCAAATGTATTTAAATCTACTTTTAATTAATAAATTCACTTTGAAAATACGACTTCTCAGATCGGAAATTGGAAGCAAAAGCCACGACGAATGGAAAATAACTAATTTAACTGTGCGCTTGTGGCGTGTGCTCGCAGGTAGGTACCTTCTTGGACTTTGCTTCGAATCAGTAGGTTACGACTTGTAGATAGATCTTTCTCTCCGCTTCTTGATTCTTGGTGAAAGTTCACAAGACACGAGATGCGATATGCTATCATAAACTACACAACACTCTATTCAACATGATTCCGATAATCGCTAGGCATTCCTATTTCTGTTTGTGAAGTAATCTTTAATTTAATTGGTTTGCCATTAGCCATTTGTTGGTGATTTTTTTTGGAAAATTTAATGCAGAAAACAATTTAATAATTTCAGTTGAACCCAGTCTATATTTGATATTTATTATGAATTATGTATTATTTAATAAATTTATTTTAAATAAGAATAATTATGTATTATCCAGTACTGGATATACATTTACTGGATAATACATATAGACTGGTAACATTTAATATAACTGTAATACATTTTTATTATCGTATTTCCTCTAAATGATTTCAAAAATATACATAAAATATTGACATTAAAATATGATAATTAATTTTGAATAATATCCAAGCAAAATGTTCTAATAATTATTATAGGGATTATGACATTTTTTATTATTATTATATATATAGAGCTGACCGTACCGTTTGTGACTTTATTATATGATTTTGACCCATGCTTTAGTAATAGTATTCTGTGCCCATGCTAGATTAAATTTACTAAATAATAGAATGTACTGCGAAATTAAATTAATTAAAATACTTTAACTTTATAGACTAAGTTAAGTCGCACACTCGTTAAAGGGTAGATTGTACAGGATCGAAAAAATCTATTGTAACAACTAAAAAACCTATGATCTGTGACAATTATTTGTATAACAAGTATTTGTATTTGTATTTGTAAAAAAAACACTAAAAAAATCCACCAGCCACTAAATGCAATAATTCACCACTAACTACTAACACGGGGGTCCAAACCTCAAACCACCAGTTCCAGTCTTCCAGTGTAAAATCCCAGTTTATATGTATTATCTATGGTAAAATCCACTAAGATACTAAGATGGCAACACTGAATCCAGTAATATTAAATATTAGCTATGACTTGGGCATTGGCCAGTGGCCATTTATTGAGATTAGGGTTATGGGGCTTTAAATAAAATGCGCAATGGTGAGGGAAAGGTGTAATTTAGTAGGTTTTAAAGAGTTACACAAAAATTATTGGACCGCCATTTAGCCGAGCACAACCACAGAAGAAAAAGAACTTAACACTTCTAGGGATGAGACACAATCATAGTGATGTGCTTATATTGCAACATTACAACACCCTCCCTCAATATAAACACATTTAAACTCTTACAATCTGCATTTACTTATTTACCTATATCAACATCAATCCTTCTCTTAAATTTAGAAACTTGTTATTTGACAAAGGTTTTGTACAAATATCAGCTAACTGTTCATCAGTTGGTACATATTTCAACTTAAGAATACCGGACTCTACCTTATCTCTCACAAAATGATATTTCAAATCAATATGTTTAAGCCTCTTATGATTTTCAGGATTCTTTGCAACATGAAGTACAGACTGATTATCTTCAAATATCAAAATATTATTACAATTCAATCCTATTTCCTTTAACAAATTTCTTAACCAAGCTCCCTCAGATATACCTTTAGCTAATGCAACATACTCTGCTTCTGTAGATGAAAGAGCTACACACTGTTGTTTGCTAGATGACCAAGATACTGTACACCCAAACATTTTCATGATGTAACCTGATGTGGATTTTCTATCTTGAGTATCTCCTCCCCAATCTGAATCACAATATCCTATCAATGGCATCTCCTCTGTTTTCTTGTAAATCAGCTTCAAATCTAGACTTCCTTTTATGTATCTCAATACTCTTTTTAAAGCCTTCCACAAATCTTCATTTGCCTTTGACTGAAAACGGCTTAAAAAACTAAGTGCATAACAAAGATCTGGCCTGCTTCCCAACATTGCATACATCAGGCTGCCAATCAGACTTCTGCATCTTGTGATTAAATCTTTGTCTTCTGATGATGTATTGGATATATTTAACCCTATCTCAATCGGAGTCTTAACCGGCTTGCAGTCCTGCATGTTGTACTGATTTAGAATATCAATTAGATACTCTTTCTGATCTAACTCAATACTCTCTTCTTTCTTTAATATATTTATTCCCAGATATTTAGTTACTCCTTGCATGTCTTTCATTTCAAACTCTTCTTTCAATAAATTCTTCATTTTGTCTATTTCACTTTGATTTTCACACACTAACAAAATATCATCAACATAAACTAATATATAAAACTTCACTCCTTCTTTGTAGTATAGACACCAGTCACTCCGACTTCTTATGAATCCTTCATTAAGTAAAAAATTATTAAACTTTTCATTCCATTTTCTTGGACTCTTTTTTAAGCCATATAATGATTTATTTAATTTGAATACTCTTCCGTCTCTTTCGAATCCTTCTGGCTTCTCTAGATACACCTCCTCATCTATATCACCATATAGGAAGGCACTTTTAACATCCATCTGATTTATATGTAAATTAAATTTAGTTGCTATGGCCATTAGAACTCTGAATGTTGTGAGTTTAGCAACAGGTGCATATATATCTGAATGTTCAAACTTCTCTTTTTGCTGATAACCTCGTGCAACTAAGCGTGCCTTATACTGAACTTTTCCATTCTCTTCCTTTTTAATTTTAAAGACCCACTTTGCTTGAATCGGTCTTTTCCCATTTGGTAATTCTGTCTCAGTCCAAGTATTATTCTTATTTAATGCTTTTATTTCGTTTTCTATTGCCTCCAACCAATAATTAGAATCTTCTCCGCTAGTTGCTTCCTTGAATGATAACTGCTCTTCAGTTTGTGCCATAAAAACTGTGTCATAATCTTCTAGCCACGTTGGCTTCTTAACTTGCCTTCTAGTTTGTCTTGTGTTTTCTACATTTTCATTTTCTACTTCAGCATCATAGAATTCATCTTCTAAATATTCTTCTAGTACTTCCAATTCACCCATCTCGCTCTCAATTTCTTGTCTATTACTCTGCTCTTCCTGTACTTCTGGTATATTTTCTTCCATCCGATTTTCAATAATCGCCTCTTGTATCTCACTTTCTTCAGTTTCTTCTGGTATTGTGATACATACTTCACTTGATATTATCTCTTCTGATTCTCGTCCAATCTCTACTTTATTTTTATTTTGTACAAATATCACATCCCTATAAGTTTCAACTTTCTTTGTGTTTGGAAACCAAATCCTGTAACCTTTACAAGTAACTCCATAACCAACAAAAACTCCTTGTTTACTTTTAGAGTCCCATTTTGTTCTTTTCTCTTTAGGTATGTGAATGTACACTTCAGCACCAAAAGTCCTTAAATTGTGTGGATCAAAACTCTTCTTATAAAGTAACTCATACGGTGTCTTTCCTTTTACTCTACTCACTCCTGTCCTGTTAATGGTAAACACCGCTGTGTTCACTGCTTCTCCCCATAGCTCTTTACTAAGTTCTGCCTGAATAATCATAGTTCTTGCCGACTCTACTATAGTTCTCATTTCACGTTCGATTCTACCATTTTGTTCTGGAGTGTAGCTGACTGTTGTTTCATGTATAATTCCTTTTGACTTTAAAAATAACTCCACATCTCTGTTAATAAACTCAGTACCATTATCTGATCTAACCTTTTTGATTTTACAACTGAACTCATTTTCAAACTGCTCTACAAACTCTATGATTTTTCCTTTGGTTTCAGATTTGTGCTTCAAAAAATAAACATATCTATAACTGCTATAGTCGTCTTTTATTAATAGAAAATATAACGAACCTCCAAGTGATGCTGGTGTCATCTCGCCACATAGATCCATGTGCAGCAGCTCACCAGGGCTCTCCGTTCGACTCTCGCTGGCACTGAAAGGGTTCCTATGCTGTTTCCCTTGAATACATGAAATGCATTGCTCAGTCTGTCCTTCATATTTTACATTATTGGTATCTAGACATTGTTTCACATATTTAAAATTTTGATGTGCCATACGCTCATGCCACTCAGACAATGTAGTCAAGGCTATGTCACAATTTTGTTTAAAATTCATGATATACATTTTATCCACACGGTCAGCTAAAGCAACTACCCTCCCTTCTTTCAACAATTTACACCCCGTGGTAGTAGATACCATCGTGTGCCCCCTATCTAAAGCACATCCTAATGAGAATAAGTTTACACTTAATTCTGGTACATACAACACATCATGGAGAGTTGTAGGTATGCATTCATCCCCATTGAAAGCCAACAAATCAATATTTCCTACACCTTTTACTTCTACCAGCTTTCCATCTCCCACAGTTACAAATCTGCCCGACACATCTTGAAAAGATGAGAATAAATATCTACAGTGACTCATGTGCTCACTCGCTCCAGAATCTAATATGAATGCATTATCCACAGCTCTCATTGGTGACACAACAAATGCATTTTTATTTACATTCTCTCCACTATAATTTTGCTTATTTTTTAACATTCTACAGTCTTTAATTAAATGGCCTGCCTTATGACAAAAATGACACTTCCTTTGCCTACAGTCTTTTCTAAAATGACCTTGTTTACCACATTCAAAACACTTTATTTCACTTTTATTGCCACTCACACTCTTATTTTGGTTTTTATTATTTGCTCGACCATGCTGTGATGCTAGAAACGCTGAGGTCTGCTCCGGCTCCACGTGACCACTTCTTTCTTCTTCAATAAGTAACCGGGACACTAGACTCTGGAAGTTTTGACTGCTCTCCGGAACGGATTCCCACGCTGAGACGAAATGTTTGTACTTTTCAGGCAGTGCCATCAACACCTTTGTTATGAGCATAGTGTCAGACATCTTCTCACCGAATCCCTCGAGTTGGTGACGGAGATCTTCTAGTTTTGATATAAATCCGGTGACAGGTTCTTCGAATTTTAGGTTAAAAAACTTTTGCTGTATTAAGTGCACACTTACTTTGGATTTCGGTTCATATAAAACACTCAGTTTCTCCCAAATTTCTGCACTTGTTTTACATGGTAATAAATGCGTCAATATACTGTCGTCAACTCGAGTAACAATAATTTCTTGTGCTCTTGCGTCATCATCTTCAAATATAATATTTTCATCATCTTTTATTGGCTTTGGGCGGGATCCATCGACAACTGCTAATAATTTCTTCGATCGCAATATAATACTCAACTGATACTTCCATATAGCGTAGTTCGACTCGTTCTTTAGTTTAATTCCTGTCTCGACTTTAGTAGTAGCCATTTTGTACGCCGCTCAACTCGATCACAATTTATTACAATCTCGACACGACTACCTTTCCTCTTCTATGCAAGCCTGGGCCCATGACCTATTGAGATTAGGGTTATGGGGCTTTAAATAAAATGCGCAATGGTGAGGGAAAGGTGTAATTTAGTAGGTTTTAAAGAGTTACACAAAAATTATTGGACCGCCATTTAGCCGAGCACAACCACAGAAGAAAAAGAACTTAACACTTCTAGGGATGAGACACAATCATAGTGATGTGCTTATATTGCAACATTACAACACCATTGCATTGTGATTGTGGTCATTGGACATGTGATTGGACACACCATCTTCGGTAATAGTATTCTGTGCACACCAGGATTCAGATCCGAGGGGCTATTGGCGTTCTTCAATAATCACCAGTCGTTATCAAGCTTAATAAAGCCCGTCACACACGTAGCTATAATATATATTAATATAAATTATAGCAAGGCATATTACGATATATTTTCTATACAAATAAGCCCGTCATACACGCAGCTATAATATATATTAATATACCGTTCTATAATATATATTATAGCAAGCTACCACACACGGAGACGATGCTATAATATATATTTTAGCCTTCATTTCATTGATACCGTAGTTTATATTAATATGCAATAATATATATTACGGTATAAGTTGGTGACGTCATAGAAATATATATTATAGCTGCGTGTGCGGTCAGTTGAATATTTGTATAGAAAATATATCGTAATATGCCTTGCTATGATTTATATTAATATATATTATAGCTACGTGTGACGGGCTATATTCGATTGACCGCACACGCAGCTATAATAATATATTTCTATGACGTCACCAACATATACCGTAATATATATTATTGCATATTAATATATACTGCGGTATCAATGAAATGAAGGCTAAAATATATATTATAGCATCGTCTCCGTGTGTGGTAGCTTGCTTAATATATATTATATAGGTCGGTATATTAATATATATTATAGCTACGTCTGTGACGGGCTTTAGTCTTTGTGTTCTGTGGTTTGAATTAGTTAAGCCGGGACTACAGCTACGTGTTAGCGTGTTTATCCGCAGCGGCATGTTTTTGTGTTATCTAACACAATAACATGAAAAGTGGGCGTGGCTTTGGGTGTTATTTAACAATATATTGTTATATAACATACGCTAACACGTAGCTGTAGTCCCGGCTTAATAATGACTGTGCACTGTCAAATTTGGAGGAAAGAAAAGGCCCACTCAGATCATACAACTGTATGATCTGAGATTGCCCATATCAGACACAGTGCCACCCAGTGTTTTAACACAGTTACCCAGTGCACTGCGCCTGTCATCCTGAGATATTAGTTGTTGAAACTCGTCATGCCCAGTAATTTCGCTGGTAACATGGCCCTTCAGACCGGAATACAGTAATGTTTGCACATTATTGCTTGGCGGATGAATAACAAAAGCAAAGGTGAAAGGTGTGGTACTTCCCCAGGCGGCCACCTGCAAAAGAGGCCTACCACTAGCAACAAAAATAAAGTAATGAGATCAGTCTCAAATATCGGATCGATTCCTGAGAATGTTTGGATCCGATCCGATATATGAGAATGTATGAAATAGGGGGTCAAAACGGTCCCAATTGTACCATTAATGGTACAATTCAACGGTACAATTGGAACGGAGGCCTTTTCCCGAAGGGATAGGCACAGTACAATTTTTAAGGTATAAGTACTTAGTAGTAGTATACCTATAGTCTATTATCTAATCAATTACTTGAAATGTAATGCACTGATACTGATTCCATCACACCGGCGTGGCATGCGGCTTGCAATCTAACTGTGTATTTCATTATTTGGACTCGGACAGTATTCGCCGGGTCTCGCAAACGAAAACACGCGCATTACGTAAAAGTGAGTTTTGTTATTTGCGGCTCCGCGTTATCATTTAAAGTTCAGTTACGGGTAATATTTTTATAGCTATCTACTTCTCACACTGACCATTATACACGCGTGTTTGTACTTTGATTGCTGATAAAAAAGAAAAAATATGTGATACCTAGTTACCTACGCTTTGTCAAATAGGTATAGGTTGATGAATGACAGCTGATCAAAAATCTATTTATTAATATTAGATTATTATTTTATCAATTGAATATTAAGTTACATACCATTTATGTACCTAATTTATGGAAAGATGAGCAGAATTTTGTTGAGCTGTCATTGATCAAGCTAAATTAGACAAGTTATACCAACGTATTACATTATTTTATTTGTTAATACTATCTACTATATTTAGTGTATAAAGGAAGGCATTGATATAAAGAAAAGGGGAGATAGGGTACGTTATCCCAGCGCTCACTCAAAAAATGGCACGAGCAATTTGCTCAGTGTGAAGTTTGCACAGTGACATAATCACAGAACACATATAAATGAACAACAATGACAGAAAGACGTACCTAAGTCCGAAGTGCGACCGAGACAACAATATTATTCGCTCGTACGACCTTACTTTACTGACGTACGTGGACCAAATGGGACCTAATTTGAGCTTGCCATTTTCGAAAAGCGATTACCTTTTCTTTATATTATTAATGTAGGTACCTAGGTTATAACATGTAGGTAGTTATCGTGTAAGGTATTTCTTTTAGTAGGTACGCGAAAAAAGGTAATGGACCTACCTTTTTACTACTACTTGAGTCCCTGGATCGAATCTCACCATGTGGACTTTTCGCCTGGTCGCTACCGTGTTTCGGATGTCACGTTAATCTGTAGGTCCCTATAGTCGAGTCGCAGAGCCCACGATGGCGATATATCTCTCCCGGTTTGATAAAACCACATCCGGTGAGGAGATCGCTCGCTACATCGACGAAAAGCGCACAGAACGAGCTCCGGGAAAGGACTTCTCCAAGATTTCGCTGTCGAGGCTGGAGGCTACGCGGACGCAGACTTTCAAGTCATACGTGCTCCGGTATCCGGCGAAATACAAGGAGACGTTCCTGGACCCACAATTTTGGCCCGAAGGCATCGTTTTCCGTCGCTTCAGGGAGGCGAAACCGAACAATAATATCCCTAAGCCATAATTAAATTAAGTGTTTTATATTTTTTATGTATGTTAGTCTGTAAGGTATTTATTAATATGGGCCTCTGGTGCGTATAATTTATTATACGCACTATTGCCTGAAATAAATGAATTATTATTATTATTATTATTATAGTTTCCTATAAGATATGTAGGGGGCAGTCGTTAGGTCATGTCGGAGCCTTGTAGGAATCTTGGCGACCTGAAACTGACAATATGGGTTGTCCACATAACCCATATGAATTGACTCGAGCAGTGTAATTGGAGTAACCCGTTCTGTTAGAGTATAAATTCAAATTATTATTTATTATTGAGTAGGTTTACATAATTATGTTAGTTAAGAGAAGTAATTCAACGTCATTGTAGGTAAGTAATTACCAACTCGGTTTTTTTTTAATTTGTCTAGGCAAACTAAAATATGGATTTTATGACGCACTTCGCTCAGAAGGTATTGGTATATTTTATGTACCTAAGTACACAATACACTTTATTTTAGCATACCAACATTTATTTTCTAAGTAGGGTAGAGGCCAGAGGCATACATGCATTCTATATTATTATATACAAACTAGTAAAAATTTTCACTATAACCGACATATCATACATACATACATACGAGTACATACATACATTCACGCCATTTTTTCCCGAAGGGGTAGGCAGAGGTGCACCCAGGACTCAGTCCCATAGTAGATACACCCACATTTCGCCAGTATGTTATTGGTCCCATGTAATAGGGGGCGAGCCTATTTGCCATCTACCGGGTACAGGTCCAGACTCCAGGCAGTTATTGAGATAATTCCAAATTGAAAAATCCAATATTTAACACTTTGCCTGACCTGAGGATCGAACCCGGGACCTCTTGATTACCGACATATCACTTATTTAAATATAAAATCCTAAATGACTCACTGACTGACATGCAACGCAGAGCCTAAACCACTGCTCCTAGGGACTTCAAACTTGGAATGTAAGTTGATTTCTTTGTTTGGAGGTGTGCTGAGAAAGGATTTTTGGACATTCACATTCTAAGGGATCCAAAAAGGGAAGAACTCTGACGTTCTGGTATAAAACTACGTTATTTTATAATTGCGGGCAAAGTCGCTGTTCTTACACCAGTATAATATAAATTCAATTACTTTCACGCACCTCTGCCTCGGTGGCGTAGAGGGCGCATGCTCGACTGCCAATCAAGAGGTCCCGGGTTCGATCCCCAGGTCAGGCATAGTGTTAATATTGGATTTTTTCCATTAGGAATATCTCAATAACTGCCTGGAGTCTGGAACTGTGTCCGGTAGATGGCAATAGGCTCGCCCCCTATTACATGGGACCAATAACATACTGGCGAAATGTGGGTGTATCTACTATGGGATTGAGTCCTGGGTACACCTCTGCCTAACCCTTCGGGAAAAAGGCGTGAATGTATGTTATGTTATGTTACTTTCACGCAGGGATTATTATTCTCTTAGTACCACTTTAAATCGCCTCCACCAATAAAGCATTGGTTATGGGATTTCTTTTAACTACTTAATACTTACTTTGATTATATAACTTACCACTTACCTATTAAACATTTTGCTATTGGCGTTATAACAAGAGCGCAGAAGAAGGCTTAGAACTAACAAGGCTTTGATATTGACCTAAATCATTAATTTCGTCGGCTTACAGCAAGAACTCCTTAAATGCAAATAATCACCTGATATAACTGATGGTTTCGTCTCGATGAGTTCTCCAATACGCAAAGACTCATTTATTTCTAGCTTTTCTAAATTAGACATCATGGTTTTTCACATTTGCTTACATTAACAGTTTTTAACGACAGCAAAAAGTTTTTTACTTTTTCTACCAGATGCATTTTTTTGTGTTACAAAAATGTACCTATGTGTTTGTGTGCAGTTTTGTGGGGATCAAAAGTAGGTTCGTATACCCAATATAATATTATAACTCCACGGCCTCGAATGGCAAACTTGTCGGGCACACTGCCGTGTGTCTAGTAGAAATGCCACGAATAGTGATTTGGCCGAATACCGAATATTCAGCGAGGTTCTTGGCCGAAGCGCCTAATATTCGGCAGCCGAATATTCGGCAACACTTAGTACTTTCCGCGGGCCACAACTCGTCACTTACGAGTTTAAACTTGCATCGCTGAAGTAGTACGTAGTACGTAGGCGCTGGCAGTTATGCTTCATTTGTTGAAAAGAACTTGATTTTAGAAATGAATTGGCGGTTGCAAAAGAACTGGATTTTTGCATGGCATCTGTTCGCCTAGATCGGACAGCAGATCCTTACAAGAGATGGTCAGCAAACGCAAAACAATATCCAACCCTTTCACAATTTGCTAAGATTTATTTATCATCTCCCGGTAGCAGTGTATATAGTGAGCGGCCGTTTTCGGAAGCAGGTATGATTTGTGAGGAAAGACGCAATCGTTTGCTATCAACAAATGCTGAAAAAATTGTTTTCATTCATCATAACTTACCAGTAGTAGATTTAAATATTAATATGTTAATTTGTTGGTTAAATAAACATCTCTGAGTAATATTTTGAGTTCTTTTTTTCATGATTTGCTGCACTTTTTTCGATATTCGGTATTCGGCCGAATAGCCGAATACCGAATAGTTGCCGAATATTCGTGGCATATCTAGTGTCTAGACATTACGTAGGTAGTTATAAAGATTTTAATAATTATTATAAGTAATAAAAGTCAACTTAGGAACTGCATTCAAATTTTTAGATGTATTATTTATTGCATTAGATTAAAACTTTTTGCTTTACAATAAAACTTATGAAATCTAATTTGAAATAGGATTATGTAATTATATATACACACCTACCTGCTTCCTTTATACTTAATTGTTGTATCTAATAATATATTTTTATTACCAATATATTTTTCTAAATGTTAAGTCTAAGGTTTATGATACCTACATAGTTAAATACTGTTTATTTATATACAAGCTGCGCCCCGCGGCTTCACCCGCGTCGTCTTCGTTCCCGTGGGAATATCGAGATAAGAAGTACTCTATGTGTTATTCTAGGGTCTATGCTATCAATATACCGAATTTCAGCCAAATCGGTTCAGTCGTTTTGGCGTGAAAGAGTAACAAACATCCATCAATCTGACCAAAACCGCGCTAGATGGCGCTGCAGGTGAGTTAGAACTCGCAAGCGTTTTGTTCACCTACATTGTACTGAAATTTGAGATTTATAATAATATTAGTATAATAGTTACTTACATTCACATAAAATAATTAATTTGCAGCTTACTTATCACAACACCTACTTACTGATTGTGTTAATTTTCTCATCAGATCGAACAAATAAACAACTGGTTATATAATATAGTCAATAGTCACTATTACTACGGCTTAACACTTAACACAGTGCGGAGTAGTTACTTGCATGAGCATTGTCTAATTAGTTTGTGTTTTATAGTTTTCTAACTACCCTACAATTTTATTATAAAATTATTACCTACTTATTGTTTTTCCTTCTTTTAAGATTTTTTTTTTTATTTTTTTTTTTTTTATGACAGTGAGTGACAAGACGAGCAAATCAGGTGCCTGATGGTAAGCATCATGATTGCCCATATCAGACACAATGCCACCCAGGGTTTTAAAATTCTAAATTCTGCGCGGCACTGCACTGCGCCTGTCACCCTGAGATATAAGTTGTTGAATCTCATCATGCCCAGTAATTTCTCTGGTAACATTGCCCTTCAAACCGGAACACAGTAATGTTTGCACATTACTGCTTGGCGGATGGATGGCTTGGAGATGTATTAATTCAAGTCATGTTAGGTATATTGTTAATATTAATTATTTAGTCTTACGTTAATAGTTTTAGTAAGTACCAGTATTTTATGATAGACCCTAAGGAAGAGTGAAGAGTCTAGCACCCACGATACAGAGTATCCAGGTGTGGGGGTAAGAAGTATGTTTTTTTTTACAGCCACAAGGGACCGCAGATCTGAGTATTTATTTGGTAATTAGTATCAATTTTAACTTAATACCTCCACCCGTTGCCGTGAAAAGTGTCTTGACAGACGCACAGACAGACAGAGACAGACAGACAACCAGACGGACAACAAAGTGATCCTATAACTATAAGGGTTCCTTCTCTTTTTTGAGGTACGGAACCCTTTAAAAAGAGAATTAGTATAAGAATTTAAAAAATTCTATCGTTCCTAAACATAAAAAACCTTTTTTTTATTCATTAATTGAGAATAGTCTTCAAACCGAGATATTACGCAAACATAAGTACTACCTCTATTACAAAGATATTATAGGCCAATGAACCGCTTACGTAAAGTTATGCTCTAAGTATCACGGCTTATAGTTGCATGCGAGTCGAGCAAATGTATGTAGGCGGTAACTTTCTTTTTTCTGTTTTGGACTATTTTTGCCCACTTGGCACACCGATTTCGAACATAGAATAAGTGGTCTATGTTTGCGGACAGATTGCCTAATGATTGTGAAATAAAAATAGATGTGTCTGACTGGCTGACAGACACACTTGCTCATCAAAACCAACACCTGGACAATCTGAAAGTTTGCACATGGTTTCATTTATCATATTTTTTAAGTTATATTTAGCTAGATTGCGGTTTATTATGCAGATAACATAGACCCTGGAATAAAGTAATAGAATTAATTTAAATTTCGAATTAGGAACTCTTTGGGAATCTGTAATGTGTATAAAATTCATATTTTGTCAATTGTTTTTACAAATTGGCAGCAATTTAAAAAGTGTCTCTGTCGAGCGTCGAAATGGATCATTCTCTCAAGTCAAATGCAAATAACAAACAAATGACAAATTAATTTAACACACACAGATTTCCAAGAGTTCCTTTTATTCGAAATTTAAATACATTTTACATCGGCTGCTTTTCTTACCGGCCTATTCTAAAAACTCTCAGTGTTACCCACTTTACAGCGGGTGAAGTTTCGGGGCACGGCTTGTAGGAAATAAACACATAATAATGTCTTGAAGTGGTAATAACAACTTGCATTGGCCCGTGACCGCAATACCGCAACGGCCAATTCTCGACGGTTCACAAAATACAAGGTACTCTGACTATATAATGATGAGTAAGTACAAGGTTATAGTTAATACCGGTGAGAATTTAGAATTCATAGAATAAGATCCATAGAAAATAGATCCATAAGATAAATAAATCCATAGAAAAGGATGTAGGTACGAAGTCTGTGTTACGTCTGTGCATTGCTGACACAAAAATTTACTTAAGATCGGAATAAGAGTGTGATATGCCTGTAATCACTATATATTATAAAATCCTAAATGACTCACTAACTGACATGCAACGCAGAGCCCAAACCACTGATCCTAGAGGCTTCAAACTTGGAATGTAGGTTCCTTTCATTGTCTGGACGTGTGCTAAGAAAGGATTTTTGAAAATTCACATTCTAAGGAGTCCAAAAAGGGCGTCAAAGTTTGGTATAAAATTCCCATATTTCATAATTACTTGCTGCTAATAACTAGTTACTGCTTACACTAGTTACTTAAAATGCTTAATTTATCTACCTTTTTGTATATTTTTAATGCATCTCCGATCCCCATGATATGGGTATCAGGCATATTTGCTTAGAAATCCAATAGTTATCTAATTCTCAAAAATTTTATCCTTATTTTCACAACTTTTAGCTCCGTATATAATAAAGCCATATATATTGCTATGATTCAATTAAAAATGACAAAATTTATTTAATTTTTATATGTAGGTATATATCATGATAGAATTTGAATAAAAACTAAATATTCTAAAAAAACTATTCAAAAATATTGTATTTGCTATTGTAACAATTAAAAAAAAAAAAGATTTTTTCAGATACGGCCTTTTTCGATAGAGACATAAGACAGATAGATAAGATGGCAGAGATAAGAGGGTTGCTTTGAAGAATATTTATGAACTACTTATTAATTTATTTTCCAGACCAAAAATGGGGGAGACTATAGGAAAGATCTTCCTGTACTCGCGCATCATCGTAGACCACATAATAGACTTCTTCTTCTCACTCTACTGGGATAGAAGGAAGAAGACCATACCAGACCTATCCAAAAATCATGCAATATTGTCAGACAGCGCTGTTACTTTAGCCAGAAAGATAAAGCAGAAGGAAATCAAGTCTGAAGATCTTGTGAAAGCTATCATTGAAAGAATTAAAGAGGTATGTGTTGAAAAGTTGTTTTGGAAGGAGACATTTTTTTAACCCCCCACCTAGAAAGAACGTGAATAAGTATGATATGTATGTGTATAATATGTGTCTCTCTGTGGCATCGTAGCTCTTAAATGAATAGATCGATATCGATGCGGTTTATTTTGTTTAAAGAGCCCTAATATCATATTTCACATGTAATTTTTTTAATATATAATATATTTTATATATTTTTAATATTTTTTTAATAAGTTTAATTTTTGTATTAAACGGTAAGACTACAATATTTTTATTTAAAAAAAATTGGGAAATACTCATTAGTACTGACAATTCCGAATGATCAAATTTCCGAAGCTAGTTTTTCTTAGTTTTGAGCTTTGAGCTGTTTAGAGCTGAGAGCTCTTAGTATAAAGTAAATGCATAAAGTAAATGAAATAAAAACTTTGTTTTTTTTTATAATAGTGAGTAAAAAGACGAGCACATCAGGTGCCTGATGGTAAGCATCATGATTGCCCATATCAGACGCAGTGCCAACCAGTGTTTTAAAATTCAAAATTCTGCGCGGCACTGCACTTCGCCTGTCACCCTGAGATATTAGCCCTTCAGACCGGAACACAGTAATGTTTGCAGATTACTGCTTGGCGGATGAATAACTGGCAAAGGTGTGGTACTTCCCCAGGCGGCCCCCTGCAAAAGAGGCCTACCACTACAAAATAATATTATATCTCATATACAGTGTTCTAGTAAATAGCGGCCTCAAAATTTTGATATATGCATGGAATACCTAGAAAAAAATTATATTCAAAAGCGTAAAACTACTAAAAATACTACGAAATAGTGAATTTCTCCATACTACTTAAATTATTATTATTACGAAAATTTTATATACCTACCTAAAGTTGCGTCAGTTCATAAAGAAATCGTTTTTTTTTAATTTATTTTGGAAAATAAGTAATTAAAAAGACTTTTAAGAAATGTAATTACTATTACAACCACTAAAAAACTAAAATGCTTGTAAATTGCAATGCGTTGAGCGCAGCCTACGAGCGCATGAAATTTCGTGATAGGACTCCATACATGGCCTTCTAGGAATTTGACACAATCCTATAAAAAAATTACCAAATAGATTTTTTGGATTCCCGTGTTTCCTCCGAATATAATTAACCCATTCTATAAATTTATATCCTGATATTTTTATTGTGGAATAACCTATGTCCCTGTAATTTTTATTTTTATGAACCCTTGGCTTTTTCATTAAAGTGAACGTCCAAATATCACAGTTTTACTCGCATGATTGGACGTTCACTACAAAAAAATGTAGAGTTTATAGACAAAAATAAAATGATAGGGACATACTTTACTTCAACTTTAAAATATCACGATATAAATTATATCAAATAGGTTTACTGTATTCGGAGGAAACAGGGGAAATACAAAGCATCGATTTAGTAAATTTTCCATAGGATTGTGTCAAACTGTTAGAGGTCCTGGATCCTGTTAAACTAACATGATCAAGAGTGTTCCTAGAACGAGATGGAGGCGCAGCAATGGGCCCAATTAGGCACATGATAATATAATTAATTTCTGGAACAAGAATTTTAGTAATAGCATTTCCTCTTTGCATGCCTTTGCCAGTTATTCATCCGCCAAGCAGTAATGTGCAAACATTACTGTGTTCCGGTCTGAAGGGCAATGTTACCAGCGAAATTACTGGGCATGATGAGATTCAACAACTCATATCTCAGGGTGACAGGCACAGTGCAGTGCCGCGTAGAATTTTGAATTATAAAACACTGGGTGGCACTTGTTCTGATATGGGTAATCATGATGCTTACCATCAGGCTCCTGATTTGCTCGTCTTGTCACTCACTATCATAAAAAAAAATGCATGCAATTTTGCGAGCGGGAGGGTGGTGCAAAGTGCGTGTTTTTGGCACTAAAAATCAGAACTAAAAACTAAAGATTCTTGTTCCAGAAGTCTACAATGGAGTTCCGAAAAGTAACCCCAAATTCAATCAATTAACACATGATATATTTAAAAGACTGCCTCGATGGCGAAGAGGGCGCATGCTCGACTGCTAATCAAGAGGTCCCGGGTTCGATCCCCAGGTCAGGCAGTGTTAAATATTGGATTTTTCCATTAGGAATTATCTCAATAACTGCCTGGAGTCTGGAACTGTGCTCGGTAGATGGCAATAGGCTCGCCCCCTATTACATGGGACCAATAACAACTGTGGGGGACTGAGTCCTGGGTACACCTCTATGCCTACCCCTTCGGGAAAAAAGGCGTGAATGTATGTTATGTTATGTTATATTTAAAACTAAAATTGTCGGATGGCATATTATAATTCCGATAGGTACCCGTTATTATTCCTATTCCTATTATTCCTACACCTAGTAGAAATTAGACACAGCTAGAATTGCGAAATAAAAAAAAAAGATTACGAAGACTCTGATTATTGAAAACTAAGATTTTTCAAGAAAGATTTTTAAAGCAACGAGATAAAAGATATATATACAGTTATACTAGAGAGTTCATTATACTTAATACGAACTTCTAAATTCGAGAAAATATTTAGACTTTAAATAAAAACTGTCCAGCTAAGCTTATCCATTTCCTAAGGAAAGTAGATTCTCGAATTTTGATATTCCTATAAAAGTCACTTATTTTACAGGCACCCCCGGGTTATGCCACTTCGCTCCACGTCTATTGTTTTTAAATGAGCAAATGTCCATACCCTATTACATTTTTTTATGCACATGGTATGTGCATAAAATTTTGTAGTGGTATAGGCCTCTTTTGCAGGGGGCCGCCTGGGGAAGTACCACACCTTTGCCAGTTATTCATCCGCCAAGCAGTAATGTGCAAACATTACTGTGTTCCGGTCTGAAGGGCAATGTTACCAGCGAAATTACTGGGCATGATGAGATTCAACAACTAATATCTCAGGGTGACAGGCGCAGTGCAGTGCCGCGCAGAATTTTGAATTTTAAAACACCGGGTGGCACTGTGTCTGATATGGGCAATCATGATGCTTACCATCAGGCACCTGATTTGCTCGTCTTGTCATTCATTATCATAAAAAAAAAAAAAAAAATGTGCTTGAATAACTTGATTGACGAGTTGTAGAGCTTATAGTAATAATTATAATATTAGATATAATTAATTGAGACTACGGTAACTATAAATAAAGAACTGGTCATTCTCGTCCTACAACTTAACGCCGGTATGCGAAGGAAATAAAATACTGGTTTGTGGCATTGTACAGCTGTAAAGATAAACCTATAGTGCTCTATATGTTATGATTTGATATTTTCTACTGTTCTAAGTCAAGTTCTTATAAAACTGTGTATGATTTTTTTATGAATGAATATGTTTATGGTATAATAGCTATTTCCAATAAGATATGCCGAGGCAATCGTCAGGTCCTGTCGGAAGCCTTGTAGGAATCTTGGCGACCTGAAACTCTGACAATATGAGTTGTCCACATAACCCATATGAATTGACTCGAACAGTGTAATTGGGGTAACCCGTTCTGTAAGAGTATATTATTAAAATTATTATTATTATTATTATAAAATGTGGTATAAAAAAATTAGGTCTTAAATTAACATCACAAGGATCACACACTTCGCCAAAAACAACTTGAAATGCAATTTAAAAATTATATTAAGATTCCGATTTGATAAATAAATTCAGAGTTATAAACTTACATTACTATATTTTTGTACTATTTATAATTTCTTCGCATATAAATCTTTAAAATATCATCTGCAAAAAGCGTACACCTGTGGGGATTCACATCAGGCAAATCGTTAATATAAAGTAAAAACAATAATGTCCCCAGGACGCTACCTTGACGACTTTCTTACGATTTTTTTATCAACTGCTTCAGACAGTGATCTTACGAAAGAAAAGCAGGCTTTTGTATTTACCCTTTAAGAAGCCGTTCTGTTCCTATTTTATTACGTTTAACGAAGTCAAAAACAATGATATTATACGATTATGCATAATTATTTCAAAGACCTTGAAAATAATGGGAATTTAACTGTCTTCAAAAAAGGAGGAGGTTCTGAACTCGACTGTTGTCGTTGCCTTTGTAAGTTAGTTATTTGATTACAGCGTGAATTATGAACTGATAATGATGAATTAGGTTCAGACGACGTCTAAGTAGATCTTTTGGCGCTCCTATATTAATTTCAATAAAACTGCTCTTTTACGAACACTTTTTGGTTTAAGTTTGCACTATATCCAATGCACGTAATTGTGAAGTACGAGTAAAGTGCATTTATCTAAAAGTCCATCTTTTGCCTTTTATGAATTGCAAGTTTTACCGTTTGTTTATTCTGTGGTCTGCTTTCTTATCTTTTCAAAAATATCCTTTTTCCAGGTAAACCCAATAATCAACGCAGTGGCAGATGAGCGGTTTACGGCAGCGCTCGCCGATGCTAAGGATGTAGATGCTCTCGTAGAAGCTGGCCTGACTGAGGAGGTGGCTAGGAAGAAACCGTTCTTAGGTAAGCGAGATAAGACTGGCAGAAGAGAACGTGAAGAAAACTTTTTTGCTTTTGTGAACAAGGCTAAGGGGTAGACGACAGCGTTCGCCGATGCGAAGGAGGCAAAGGCTTTCGTAGAAGCTGAACTATCTGAAGAAAAGGCTAGGAAAAACTCGTTCTTAGGTAAGATGAGACTGGCAGGAAAGAATATTATAAAAAAAAAAATTTCGCGTACTCGTAGTCAGGCTAGCTTGGCTTGGGATATGTTTTCGCCGCCGATAACATGTGCCAAGAGGGGAAAACGAATTTACCACCCGTTACCAAGTCGTAAACTTTGCCAACCGTCAACCGTCATGCTCAATTATCATGCAGACATTGCCTAAGGATTTCCTATGACATTTAGAAACATGCCGTATCTAATTACTTATTACCACCTATCATATCATAATATACTTCATTGACTAGGCAAGTAGCTTTATGGGTAGGTACCTATATCAGTTTATGTGTATGTATGTTAATTTACCTATTTATTTAAACGTTTCTAAAAAAACTTTCTGATTCGATAGTTATAACTTCACCGTTATATTTACTACCTATTCAGTGTTATGTACCTGCTATAATTTATTCTACCATGTACCAAAGTCAAAGAGTCGCCTGCGAGTAAAGCAAATAATATTATATTATGTATTGTCTCTCATTAGTTACTTTATATATAAGTAGCTAGCAAGAAAATTTTATGAATAATAATGGATTCAGGTAGCTTATTTACATATAATTTAAATGTACTTAAATAAGTAAAAACAGTAAAGAGAGCTAAAATCGACCTAAATGGCGTTAAATTTAGGCACATATTGCTTTGAAATGTGTGGAAATTATAATGTACTTAGTCTAAGTGTAGTGAAGCAATAATACCGGATACCTAAGCATGGTTTAAGTGCTGTGCTCACACAGAAGAGAGCAAATATTTTGTAATGCTGTCTACCAGATGTTACATAAAAGTGTACTTAACTTATCCAGCTGACAAACGAACGAGGCTCTGACGCTAATTTCGCCAAGATGCACCCCCCTTAAATAAAACCATCGACCTTAGTCCCCAGCCCCCGCGCAGTGCAGTGCACTAGTATTATATTTTTATTTTATTTATGTACCTATATTATCTATTTCTATTTTATTTTGAATAACAATGAGTACACTGCTGACCAGAAATATTCATAATTCTACTCCTATCCGTTCGGTTGTCTGGAAGAAATCGCTGAGACAGATTTTCCTATTCCATCAGCCAGAAGCCGTCAACTGCTGAACATAGAACGCCACTCTGCGCGGTTGCTCACCACGCCTATATAACTATATAATTATTCTAGTATAACTTATAAATCATCCGCAGGTGTCCCATTTACAACAAAAGAATGCCAGGCAATAAAAGGCATGCCGATGACCCTAGGCATGTGGTCACGCCGCAACGAAGTTGCTGATGAAGATAGTGCAGCGGTGATCGCGCTCAAGCAAGCCGGTGCCATACCGCTTGCTGTTACTAATATGCCGGAATTACTTATTTGGTTGGTTTCTATGATAGCTTTGTAGTAAACTGTGTTTAAAATCCATGTACTGAGTACTTGAGTACGAACTAAATAGGTAAAAGAAAAAGTGGCCCTGGTATGCTCCCCTGTGACACTCCCATCATTTTATTTAGAGTAAAGAATCAGTTCACTAATTTTAGTATAATATTTTATCGTCTAAGTATTTATTTTGGTATTAATTTCTTTAGCAAACTCACAGACTAATAGTAATTGCTGTAAACTTTCACATATTTTGCATTCCACACGATCGAAAGCTTCATGCTTATCCATATTGTTTTGTAGAGTTGCGCATGTATTATTGACATAACATCACGCCTTTTTCACGAAGCTACTCTTTTGGGCAAAGGTGTACCCAGAACCCAGTCCCATAGTAGGTACACTCATTCTTCGCCACTTACGTTTTTGGTCCCATGTAACCTAAACTAGAGAGCGAGCCTATTGCCATCTACTAGCACAGTTTCATACTCCAGGCTGTCATTGGGCCAATTTCTAATGGAAAATCCAGTATCACTTTTGGCCTGAACCCTCATGATCGGCAGTAGAGCTTGCGACTATGCTACCGATGCTGAGAGTATACCGTTCCGAATGTATACATATGGTATGGTCTAGGCAAGAAACCCGCAGCGCAGTGTACGGCATGACTCGGAACCCGCACCACACGGGACGCACTCCAGGCGGCTCCAGCGGGGGAGAGGCCGCGCTCACTGCTTCATACGCTTCTCCTGTTAGCTTATGTGAGTATTTATTATATACTATCTATCTTACTTTGCACGAAACAAACTGAGACAGGGCGATTAGGCGATCGTGCGAACTGACTCGACACTTTTTACTTTAGACTTTTTGTTACGGTAATACCAAATCTGAGATAATCTAGCTATGAATGGTGGCTTTTCATAGATCGAGTTTGTCGCGAACTTAAGACCCTGCGACCCCTAAATAATCCCCTAATCTGTAGGTATAATAATTTAACAGGATTTATTGAACTAAGACTTGACAGTTTAAAATAAATTATTTTATAATAGGTTCTGATATCGGAGGATCGACGAGAATGCCAGCCTTTTATTGTGGAATGTTTGGGCATCATCCTACGCCTGGCACTCACAGCATGAGAGGTATATAAAGCTTTCAAACTATAACGTGATTATTTTCTTTAAATTCGTAACAAGATCTTAAGTATATATAATTAAAATATACCTATTATTTTTAAATCTTAAATGGTCTATACGGGGTTACTGATTGATACCCATAAAATATAAATCTAATCAGTAAGTATTCTATTTTAGGATATTAGTTTGGAACATCTTTGATAGAGTCAACACTGAATTTTCATATTGTTCTAGGTAAGAAAAAGCCTATGAAAGAGCTGATTTTTTTCGCTTTTTGAGAGTTGGTTTTATTTAAAGGTGTTTCCTAATATTAATGTAAACTGCTTTCAAGTCGATCCTTTTTAATGTTAATGATGGTGTTACAGGAATAGTATTTCGCAAGGAAGATTTCGACTCGATGTTTGCTCTGGGCTTCATATCGAAGCACGTGGAGGATCTGCCGCCGCTTGTCAAGGTGCTGTGTCAAGGACGAGCTGAAAAACTGCAACTAGACAGAGATATTAACATTAAGGTAACATTAAGATATTAAACATTAATTATTAGATTAGATAACTTATTGATAGGTACCTACCACAATACAAAAAAATAACATAATAAACATTATAACTAGACCAGCGTATTACATACAATATATTATCACTTCTGCGTGGATTGCAGGACCTTAATTTTTGCCGAAGGTTTAAAAATTTTGATGATGAAGATCATTGACTCCAGTATGGATCCCTGTGGTAGTCCATATTTTATTTTGAGTTTTTATTTTATATTTTTGTTATTATTTCAGGATATCAAAGTATATTACATGGAATCAGCCATGGATTACTATGTAAGCACAGTGAGGCCTGATTTAAGGGACGCTATGAAAAGGTAGGTATTATAATAATATGGAATGGCTATGAAATCTGAAGTCATCATAAAATATGAAAAAGAGATTTTAAACGGGTGACTTATTGACTGCAAAGTCGACCCATTCAATGTTATCTACGAATATATAAACGGTGATGGTATAAAAAAACGGGGCAAATAATTTATCTCAATGTCAGCGGCAGAGGTGTACCCAGGACTCAGTCCTATAGTAGGAACACCCACATTTCGCCAGTATGTTAGTGATCCCATGTAATAGGGGGCCTATTCTACCGGCCACAGTTCCAGACTCCAGGCAGTTAGTAAAATAAATCCTAATGGAAAAATCCAATATTTAACACTTTGCCTGACCTGGGGATCGAAACCTCATGATCGGCAGTCGAGCTTGCGCCCATAACGCCATCGAGGCAGTATCTTACACTTGTCTATATTCCAGGGTAATATCCAAACTAAGCCAAGTATCATCCGAGGCTCCTAAGCCGTATTACCACGAGGCGTTCAACTATATGTACCGCCTGTGGGCGTATTGGATGAGCCGCGAGCCGGAGAACTATGGACATCAATATACCAACTTCAAAGGGGACCCTAGTCCGCTTGTCGAGTTGTTCTTGAAGGTAAACCATCACATCACCACGCCGTTCCAACGGAAGACCAGCGCTGATTGGTCGCAGTCAGCATTGTGCTGAGTTAGAGCCGTGTTTTGACCAATTCAACATTGAACGAATAAAAATAGCATTTAGGATGATATGAACTTCTTTGGTGGCTGTGGTGACAGATTTTTTTAAATAGTTTAAATAAATTATTACACAGATGGTGCATTTGCCAGTCTAGCTTTTTTTTATATTGTAATGCTAGGCTTACACGGGTGACTAAGCCGTACATAATGAAAATAGACTGTCTAAATGGCTAGGTAGTCGACTAGTTTTGCATAAATAAAATTGAGAGTTAACTTTGCAGACGAATCGTCGTGCGGCATGCAAGGTGGTTGTAAATAATTTTACATAAAACTTAGAGCAACCAATGACGATGACAGAAGAGACAATATAATTCTTTCTTCCTTTCCTATAATTGTTATCACGACACACAACACTCACGATATCCGCAGATCTATCTTGGTTGGATTAAGTCCCGTCTCATTCATAAAATATGTGTTCGAATCGCGAAACTGTTTTTTGACATAATATTATTTTTGAATGTTTATTACTATCAACTGATTATTGCTGGTTTATTGATTTATTTTATTTTTAATTTTATAACTTCACTTTAATAATTTTAAATTGTTTTTAATTATGACAATATTTTGATTTAATTTTATTGCTTTTCTGTATGCCGACAAGGTAGGACATAGAGATCTCAATTTTTTCTATAACATCCATGAACACACACTGTTACATAACAGTGTGTACCTATGTTCACAGAATAATAAATTGTATCATTGTATCATTGAAAGTTTAAAAATTACTTAATACCCATTAGCTGTTTTAAAACGTATTTTTGTAGTATATCTACTCGTAGATAAGCGACACTTTTTAATTTTAGTTGTTACTTAAAATAAAACACTAGGTATAATCAATAAATCTTATTATCTCCAATAAGATCGTCATTGATGGTTTGATTGTTGAATGTTTGTTTGTACAGTTAGCATTTGCCAGAAGCAAGCTTTACGATTACATACACTAAGTACCTAACCGATTTTGTATATTTTTTTAGATAGTAGGGCAGAGCAAGCACTGTTTCTTCACCATACTTCGCCTGTTCGAGCTAAAGTACTTCCCTCTACTCGATGCGGAGTTCGCTGAGAACATTACTAAGGATATCAAGAACGATCTTTTTGTAAGTCTGGCCATTTTTTTTTCATCATTATTATAATCTCAGCCGTTGAAAGTCCACTGGAGGGGCTTAGTCAATACTTGCCACTCTTGGCATGCGGATTGGCGAGCGCAGTTCGAGGGAAACCATCCCTCAGAAGACGATGCCCATATTCTCCGGATTATAATATAACCCTTAGATATTGTCTGATAATTCTTACGGGAACCTCGGGTAGAGAGGGTGGTGAAATTTTACATACGAGTACACGTTGGGTTTGGATGATAATGCATCGTTAAATAAATAACGTCATTCTAAAACCAATATGGCGGGCAGCCCAAAATGGCGGACAGTTCTACACGATGGACCAAGTTCCATCAAATCCAAAGTAAGAAGTACCGTGTGATAGTTTTTAATTTGCGTTGTTTGAAAAATTGTTCATATTGTGATTAAAATTCATAATTTCATGGCTTTACGGCGAAGGTGCAGGGCGAAGGTTATTGAAAGTGTGTGAAGTACGCCTATGCAAAGTTAGTTCGTCTTAAGAAGATGAAACGTCAAACCGTACTTTTTAAATTTGATGGATATTAGTTATTATTGCTTGCCCATGCCCATGGTTTTCTGATGAGAATATGAAAGAACTTGTTTTCATAAGTTTTTTATGTTAAAAATCTATTTTCAGTGCAAACTAGGTGACAATGGCGTATTGTTAATGCCGAGCGGTCCCCAGGCAGCTCCCTACCACTACTCCTGCTTCCTGAGACCTTACAACTTCTCATACTTCGGCATGGTTAATGTACTCAAATGTCCTGCTACACAGGTAATTATGTCGCAAAAATAACTTAATTTTTTTAATATCAGGTACTTATACTTACATAGATATTGACAGGTCTCCGCGTCCGCTCCGACATGATACCGCTGTCATATATGTCAAATGCGGCAACTCTTAATACACCAAATCGGCGTGATCGAACCTTGTCCGCCTCAAATTTTTACGCACACCTTACTGTTTTTACAAGCGTCTATTTTTTTTTATAAAAAATTAAAAGCTTACCTATATTATTTCCCATAGGTTCCACTCGGCAAGAACAGCGAAGGTCTCCCGCTCGGCATCCAGGTGGTGGCAGCGCCGTACAACGACGCTCTCTGTCTCGCAGTCGCTAAATATTTGGAGACGGAGTTCGGTGGCGCGGTCAAGCCGTGCGGCGTCAAAATTTAACTTTTTTTTTAAATATTATCTACGTTATGGAAGGTAGAGGCACAGAACAGAGAGGAAAGGTAGAGGCCAAGAAACGCGAACAACGCGTTGAAGCAAGGAAATGTGACCTTGAATGACGATACGAATGTTTTTCATTCTTTTCTTGACATAGTCGCCCTAAGAAAGAAATGGATGAATAACATACGCAACGTCATTCAGGCCTACATTTCCTTTTTCAATTCAATTTAAAGTGTTCTTGGCAATGCAGTCTCCAGTGTTGTCTATTATTAGCATAAGTTGGTAGAGGCAAGGACGTCACAGTGTATGAAGAATCCGTCAGACTTGAGTAGCGGCGAAGACTCAACTATTAATATTTACTATTTTTCTAAGAATATTTACTTATTTTGTAAAGTTTAATACACTTCGTTTATAATTAATATATTTTTTAAATAAATTAAAAGCCTATTATTATATTTATTGTGCCACTGCTACAAAATTTTGCGTACGCGCCTAACCCGCTATTTTCAAACGCCGCGCCAGTTAGTATAGTCGCGGCATTAAAAACCAAACTCCAAACGTTATTGCATCATTGGCTGGCGTCAAATCACCATGGCGGGATGTAATTAAAATTTTACGTCACTGTTATAGCCCTTGGTTGAAGCAGTTACAAAGTTATAGTAATTATAGGTGAAACTAGCTGGTACCCGCGACTTCGTCTGCGTACTTTTAGTAGCCTATGTCCTTTCTCAGGGTCTAAAGATTGTCTGTTCCAAATTTCATCATAATCGGTTGAGAGGTTTAAGCGGGAAAGCGTAACAGACAGACAGACAGAGTTACTTTCGCATTTATAATATTATATAGTAGGGATATTACATTATTAAGTGTTCCTGATCGTCACGGGCCTACCGTGGTGTTGTGAATTATTTAGGCATCACACTTCCACAGTGTTTTATTAGTGTTTTCGCCGCTTTGTTATGGGCTTGATTTATGAAGTTGTAAACTTGTACCGACCTTGACCTGATTAACCCAGTTTTTATTTTAACTAGATCCTGGATAAAACACTAATGTGTGGGTTCATCAGAAGCAAAAAAAAGCGCAGCGTTAAACTGACAGATGACAGATGGACATTGACCTTGGTTGACATTCATGTGACAGTTGTGACAGCTATTTTGTAACATCGGCTATCGGCAGTCGCACTTTTGACCTCAAGAATAGCGATAATTTACGTTATTTATTTAGAACAGCTTGAGCTGATAACTCATACAGTATCTCAGCAAACCAGCTAGAAAGTTCTCTCATTCATAAAAATGCCGGGGGTGGTCGTAGTAAACACAAATCCCTTTGAAGGCCAAAAGCCGGGTACGAGCGGACTCCGCAAGAAAGTGAAGGTTTTTCTTCAAGAACACTACACAGAAAACTTCATTCAGAGTATTTTAGACGCTAATAGAGAAGCCTTGGTCGGCTCCACCCTGGTGGTGGGCGGAGATGGCCGGTACTTAGTGAAAGAAGTCGTCGATAAAATTATCAAAATCTCTGCGGCGAATGGGGTAAGTAATATCATTTCGGGTGGCAAATATTAACATATCGTATTAATTGTGTGGCAGTGGCATTTTTAATATTATTATTGTTGTAGGTAGCCAAGCTGCTTGTAGGTCAAAACGGTATTCTTTCAACACCAGCGGTTTCCCACCTTATAAGGAAATACAAAACTCTTGGTAGGTGCAATATAATCTGTTGTATTGTTATCACTTTTTATTATTGTTAGAAAACCTCTTTGGTTTGTCAAATAAGACTGCTAGGTTTATTAGGCATAGAGTTTTTCTATACTAGTAATTTGAATTCGATGATGTCAATCTATCTTTTGTTTCCGCAAATTGAGTGTCAAGTTGAAAGAAAGAGAAAAAATCTGTGTTATATTTTTTAGTCGATTTAATAATAAACATCTTTATTATTATATGTGTTGTTTGCAACCATTTCGTCCACATTCCACATACACGCATTATATGTGTTGAGCGCTACTCCAGCAGGTTATGGCCCGCTGCAACCATGGACGGTGGTGGTAATAGTAGCACACATAATGGTTCGACTTTGAATTTACCTACTTTCGAGAAGCTTGATGGAAATTCAAATTATGCAAGTTGGAAGTTCCTTATGGAGCTGTGCCTTATACATGATGACCTGTGGGAGTACACGAGTGTCACCCCTCCAACGTCAGATGCAGTCGGAACAAGAAAAGATCAGAAGGCAAGAGCAAAGATTTGCTTGATGATAAAACCGCATTGCTTGGTGCATGTAAGGCATACTAAGACAGCAAAGGATGCATGGGAATCTTTAAAAACAGCTTTTGAAGATAAAGGATTGAACAATAGATGCAGGCTGCTGTCAAGACTTGTCAATTTGAAATTGGAACAATTCGGAACAGTTCGAGAATATGTAACAACTATGATGGCGGTTACTCAAGAATTAACTGACCTTGGAAAGGAGATCGACGATGAACTGTTAGCTGCATTGATTCTCCAAGGACTTACTAAAGAATTCCAACCTATGAGATTAGCTGTAGAAAACAGTAATATAGCACTGACTACCGACTACGTAAAAACAAAACTTTTCCAAATGGAGGACACCTATACATCGAGCTCTAGTGAGAAAGCGTCTGCGTTATTATCCAAGAAGCAGTCTACGAAATCGAAGACTAAGAACGGAAGAACAATCAGATGCTTTATATGTGACGGACCTCACAAAGCCAATACATGTCCAGAGAATCCCAGAAACAAAAAGGAAGCTTTACATACATATGCTCTTAGTACTGCGGGAGATGCATATGACGAAGAATGGGTCTTCGACTCAGGCGCCTCTACGCACATGACAAAGCAAAGAGATTGGTTTAATGACTTCCAGAAGTTTAGTGTGGATGCTCGAGTGACTGTAACATGTGCTGATGGAAAAAAGGTGTATGGTGAGGGAAAAGGTATGGTAGAGTGTAAATCATTAGGGTTGACTGTAAGTGATGTTATGTATGTTCCGGGATTACAAGCGAACTTAATGAGTGTGAGTGCTGTAGTGAAGAAAGGTCACATTGCAGTATTTACAGAGAATGGATTCGAGGTTTATAAGAAAGGAGAATGTGAGGTGAAAGGTAAGGCTGTTGTGAAAGGAATAAAAGAGAGAGGCGTATATAAACTTAAAAAGTGTTTACAGGATACTGCTCTCAACACAACTGTCAGTCAGGAGATGATTCTGTGGCATCAGCGGATGGGACATCTGGGTATGCGCAACCTCCTCCTCCTTAGAGATAAACTTGCGACTGGGGTAAGTTTTCCTAACTCTTCTGCGAAACTCAACTGCGTAGCTTGTTTGATGGGAAAACAAACCAAACAACCTTTTACGAAAAAAGGTGGTACGAGAGCTAAAGAACCTTTAGGCTTGATTCACTCAGACGTATGCGGTCCTATGAGTGAAGATTCTTTTGGAGGTTTGAAATATTTTTTGACGTTTATTGACGATTTTACGCGGAAAACTTTTATATATTTTCTAAAACAGAAGAGTGAAGTTTTAGGAAAATTTAAAGAGTTTAAGGCGTTAGCGGAAACGCAAACAGGGAAACAAATAAAAGCCATTCGAACGGATAATGGTAGGGAGTTCGTCAACAACGCTATGGATGAATATTTGAAACAAAAAGGAATTAAACACCAACTTTCGGTAGAGTATACACCCGAACAGAATGGAGTTGCAGAACGTGCAAATCGAACAATTTGCGAAAAGGCGAGATGCATGCTTCAAGAAGCGGGACTTCAAAAGAAGTTCTGGGCAGAGGCTGTCCAACATGCAGTCTTCTTGAAAAATCGATCACCAACGGTAGCTGTCAAAAACATGACACCAGAAGAAGCCTGGACTGGCATAAAAAGTGATCTAAGCATGATTAAAACATTTGGATGTAAAGCGTTTATGCACGTACCAGATCAGAAAAGAACGAAATGGGACGCCAAGAGTAAAGAATTGCTGCACACTGGATACTGCGACAATTCTAAGGCTTATCGGCTTGTAGATCCTAAAACAGGAGAATGTTTTAAAGCCAGAGATGTGGTATTTTTTGAAAATCAAAAGTTAAACGCGAATTTGGCGAAACCTTCAAATGAAACCATGGTGGTACCCGTTTCAAGACAATCTGAGGATATTATGCCCTTGGAGGAGCATATTCAAGATTCTGAAGATATTCAGAATAATATTCTTCAAAACGAAGAAGTTCAGCATCCTTGTGTGGGTACTGAAACACTTGATATCCCTATACAAGCTCAACAACCTCGGTTGGATACTGACGGAGAAAATGAAAATGATAGTTTGGAGGTGCCAGTGGATAATAATCATGAGATTGATAACTACATGTCTGCAGAGGAAGACGATGATCAAGAAAGTGAGAGAAGGTATCCATCACGCAACCGTAAACCAAAGAATTTTCAGGACTATGTTCTATATCAAACAACAGAATCAGAGCAGGATCCTAAAACTGTTAACGAAGCTTTGTCGAGGGATGATAGAGTGAAATGGAAAAATGCAATTCAGGAGGAGCTGGATGCATTAAAGAAAAACAATACCTGGACATTGGTAAAACCACCAGCTAAGTGTAACGTCGTTGATTCTAAATGGTTATTTAAAATCAAAGAAGAGGCGGGAAATAGAAAACGATACAAAGCTCGGTTGGTCGCTCGTGGTTTTAGCCAAAGATGCGGTATTGACTATAACGAGACGTTCTCACCGGTTGTTCGTCACAGTTCGTTACGAGTGTTACTCGCTTTAGCTGCCCGAACTGGTCTTAAAGTTGATCAAATGGACGTGAAGACAGCGTTTCTGAATGGAGAGATATCAGAGACTGTCTATATGAAACAGCCAGACGGATTTGTAGAACGCGGAAAAGAGACCTATGTCTGTCTCATGAATAAGTCTCTTTACGGCCTTAAGCAAGCTGCTCGAGCCTGGAACCAAAAACTGGATCAAGTTCTAAAGCAACTGAACTTTACACAGTCCAAAAACGAACCTTGTGTCTACACGAGAATTACAGATGGAAAGATTATTATCTTGGCCATATACGTAGACGACATGCTAATTTTTTGGAACGATGTCACTGAACTTAGAAGAGTGAAGAAAGAACTCACTTCAAAGTTTGAGATGAAAGACCTTGGTAAAGCAGAGCTCATTCTGGGAATGAGAATCACACAGAATAGTGATGGAATCAAGGTGGATCAAGAAAAATATGTTGAGAAAATTCTCAAGACCTTTGGAATGGAGGATTGTAAAATAGCTG
Organism: Hemistola chrysoprasaria; assembly: GCA_947063395.1. Lineage (NCBI taxonomy): Eukaryota > Metazoa > Arthropoda > Insecta > Lepidoptera > Geometridae > Hemistola > Hemistola chrysoprasaria. Next base: position 1,992,778 of record OX346724.1, read on the forward strand.
CAACACCCTCTGTTCCTGGTGAATGGCATAAACTGGAGAGACCTAATGCGGAGCATCAACCTGATCCTAGGATACCATACCAGAATTTAATAGGATCGTTGATGTACCTTGCTGTGTGTACACGACCGGACATAGCAAATGCGGTGAGCTATCTCAGCCAGTTTAACACTTGTTACACTGAGGTGCACTGGAGCATGGCAAAACGTGTGTTGAGATACCTGAAGGGTACAAGGAGTTATGGACTTATGTATTCCAGGGACACACAACAACTTTTTATACAAGGTCATGCCGATGCAAGTCATGCTAGTACTTATGACAGAAAGTCATACACGGGATATGTGTTCTTATCTCAAGGAGGAGCAGTGAGCTGGGAGAGCAAGAAGCAGAAAACTGTTGCCCTCTCAACAGCAGAGGCAGAATACGTATCAATATCTGAAGCTGCAAGGGAAGCTATCTTTCTGAGAAGGTTTATTTCGGAAGTAACACAGAAAGAAGAGAGCTCTATCACTATACGCAGTGATAGTCAATCAGCAATACATATTGCTGAGAACCCTGCCCATCACCAGCGCACAAAGCATATAGATGTGCGCTATCACTTCATAAGACAGGCGGTTGAGAGCAGTACCATCAATTTGAGTTATCAGGATACCTCACATATGATTGCGGATGGACTGACAAAACCGTTGGCAAAAGGCAAGTTTGTATGGTGTACAAAACAGATGGGAGTGATAGATGTGGTGCACTAGGTAGATGCATGTGAGTGAAGTGGTTTGCTAGACAGATGGATACAAGGGAATTCAAATTAAGGAGGAGTGTTAGAAAACCTCTTTGGTTTGTCAAATAAGACTGCTAGGTTTATTAGGCATAGAGTTTTTCTATACTAGTAATTTGAATTCGATGATGTCAATCTATCTTTTGTTTCCGCAAATTGAGTGTCAAGTTGAAAGAAAGAGAAAAAATCTGTGTTATATTTTTTAGTCGATTTAATAATAAACATCTTTATTATTATATGTGTTGTTTGCAACCATTTCGTCCACATTCCACATACACGCATTATATGTGTTGAGCGCTACTCCAGCAATTATACATTAATAAAGACAGCTGTCTACCTACTGGGTAGCTTGAACTCAAAAACTACTGAATAAATTTTCCTCATGATTTTCAATTATACATGCATAGGGAAGATTGGAGGTGTATAATTATTCATGAAGACTTTATGTAAATAAGCTGAAAAATACCTCTGAATGACGATTGAAGTGTTTGGATAAAAATAATTAAAAATACACACTTATGAAAATAATTTATTATATTGCTTGAAAACATAATAATAATAATAATAATAATATCGTTTATTTCTTCTTAAGTGCCATACATTTTTGATAATTAAATAATAAATTGTAAAAACTTAGACCTAATATGAAGATAGCCTGAACTAGGTTCAATAAACCTGTATTTCAGGCAAAAAATGGCTTATAACTACAATGGGATACAAATAAATTAACGATAACCTACATATTGCTTAAGTACTAAGTCAAATTATTTTAGGTAAACATAAAAAAAAAATTAATAATAATACTTAAAACAAATTACTTATTTACACACTAAAAGTAAGTCCTCTGTCTGTTTGTAAGACAGGGTCTTTAAATATCTATATACATTTTTCTTACAACAAAAATTATTTAGTTCATATATATTTAAAGTTCTATTTATTTTATTATAAAGGAAAGGACCTAGAAACGAAAAGAATCTATTTATAAATATATGCTTCGAGCTCGCTGCTGAAGGACAGACTATATCTTTCCGTCTCTTGTTAGTCACATTTGTGTTATAAGCAAGCCTCCGATGTTGTGCTAATATTAAGTGGAAGATGAAAAGTTGGCGCACAGTTAACACGTTGCAGTTTTTATATAAAAGGTGTGTAGGATAGAAGAATGGTTTGTAGTGGGCTACTTTGAGGATTGCCCTTTGAGCACGTTCAAGGGGTAGAATAGTCGTTTTTATGAGCTCCACCCCAGGAGGTTATACAGTACTGGATTATGGATTGACATAAGGCTAAATAGATTTGCATGATTAGTTTTGACTCTGCTATTGTTCGGAGTGTTTTAAAAACATATATTATTTTGCGAAGCCTGTTAGTTACATTTCCAATGTGTTGCTTAAAAGATAGAGTCTCATCAATCGTAACCCCGAGATATTTAATATTGGTAGTTTTACTGATGATTGGACATTTACATGTTATGTTGACTAATTGATTTTGACAATTATGTGCGTACAAATGCGGATGTAATATATAACCTTGAGGCTTTCGCATGGAAAAGTGAATATATTTTGTTTTATCAGCGTTCAATGTAAGTAGGTTGTGCTGAAGCCAATTGTTTACAATGTTAAATCCTGACTGTGCATATTCGAATAATTCTGCGGATGATTTGGCGGAAAAAATTAATGCCGTATCGTCAGCGTATGAAATGATTTTACCAGAATTTAAATTTAGATTGCAGAGATCATTTATGTAAAACAAAAATAGAGTAGGGCCCAATATGCTGCCCTGTGGTACGCCAAAACCTGAGTTTTTTTGATAATCACTGGTAGTATTTCCAATCCTAACACATTGGTACCGGTCATCCAGATAGTCCTCAAAAAGTCTCAACTGGGTCCCACGTATACCCAAAGTCTCTAGCTTTTTTAGAAGAATGGGGATAGACACAGTGTCAAAAGCTTTTGCCAAATCTAGGAAAAGACATGGACTATACCTGGTCTTTTAATAGGCGTACATGGAAACCTTTTTCTTTTTAAGTCTAATGTGCAGAGGCCCATGTGAGCTTTTAATCTGAAGGTATATATTATTAATAAATTATTCTATTGGGGTTATGTTTTGCTAGTTTTGCAATTATTTATTCTTTGATTACGAAAAACACTATAATAATGTTTTAAACTGCAGCTGTCGTGCGGCAAAACACGCCACACGTTTCGGGACAGGTGAAATGCCTGTACGTTTTCCATATTTGGGGACCTTTCTTTATAATATATTGTTTCACAGCCAATGTGTTAAAAATAATAACCAGACCCCCGTCACTCCATTCAATCGGCCGCACGCAATAGCTTACTACTACGTAGAAAACATAACACGTCAAATAATGTGTACACGTGTCAAATGTGTGCGTAAGTATGGCCGTTACTGTGGTCACAGGCGACGTAAAATAGCGAGGGGAGGTGAGTGTCGCTTCTGGTAATTTATACTATTGTTTGCCCAGGTGGTATAGTCCTTACGGCGTCTCACAACCCTGGCGGCATTAACAATGACTTCGGCATCAAGTTCAACTGTTCTAACGGCGGCCCAGCGCCTGACGCCACAACCAACGACATCTATGCACTCAGCACTGAGATCAAGAAGTACATGATCGTGCCAGATCTGGTCTGCAATATTGATCAGATTGGCGTGCAAAGTTTTGCTGTGAGTATGACTTTCTATGTAAAAGAGCAGGGACTGGTGGTCACAAGTGCTACTACCATAGTGTAACTACCTACTAGTAGGTCAACTGTGGGTCTAGACAGAGTAATTATTGGGCGAGGTATGACAGAGTGGAGTCCTCACCTGCCCGTGACGCCTGCCTGATCACTGGTACCGGCCGGCTGCTATTGCGCCCATCCTGCGCTAATTATAACTTGCCTTGATTATGATTGAAGCGCCTTCAGGTCTTTTTCCTTGACAGCCTCATTGGGTCAGATGGTAGTTACTCTACGAGGGTAAAACCGCGGGGCACAGCTAGTACTCTATACGTGGTATAACAAAAAATATATAACCTCGTTGGGAACAGACATAAAATCAATAGAAATTTACTGTATCCCCTAGAGGTTTAAGAATTACATTAGCTCCGCTCTGGTACACAGCAATGACAGACTTTTTGAGGAAGAGAAGTGAAAGTACCATTGAATTTCTCTCCCCAGGTGGAAGACAGACAGTTTACAGTGGAAATAGTAGATTCAGTGAACGACTATGTGTCATACATGAAGGAGATCTTTGACTTCAACAAGATCAAGGCTCTCATACAAGGATCTGAACATCGGAAACCTTTTAATATACTCATTGATTCTATGAGCGGAGGTAATTATTATTTATTTATTGTTGCTGTTAGATAAATCAGTATTTTTATGACTTCCCCTGCTGAAATCATTGTTAAGCTATCTTGATAATGATTTATGCAGTAAAATTTATAAAACAGTTATAATAGTGGTGTAACATAACATAACATCACGCCTTTTTCCTGAAGGGGTAGGCAGAGGTGTACGCCCGGTTATGTTTTTATTTTATATTACTAGCATTTGGGATATGGTCAGCTTTATGTTCCTTAATCAGATGAAATTATCCCCCCTATTACATGGGACGAATTACATACATGCTAAATTATTCCCCTTATTACATGGGACCATTAACGTACATGCTAAATTATTCCCCCTATTACATGGGACCATTAACATACATGCTAAATTATCCCCCCTATTTCATGAGACTAATAAAATACTTGCTAAATTAACCCCCCTATTACATGAGGCCAATTACATCTTCTTGTAGAGGTATCTTTCCGAACGCACGGTAGACTCAGTACTGTTTATCTTTATTGACGTGCAAAAGTGTCCGATTATGACCTATTTGAATAAATCTGTTTGAGTTTGAGTTTTGAGTTTGATTACATCCTTGCTAAATTATCCCCCCTATTACATGAGACCCATTACATACATGCCAAATGATCCCCCTATTACATGGGACCAATTACATACTTGCTAAATTATCACTCTATTACATGAGACCAATTACATACTTGCTAAATAAACTCCCCCTATTACATACTTGCGAAATTATCCCCCCTATTACATGAGACTAATAAGTAAATAAATATATCCTTATCTTTAATTTGTTCTATGTCCTCTCCACAGTGACGGGTCCATACGTTCAGCGTATATTCGTAGACGAGCTCGGCGCGTCAGAGAAGAACGTCCGAAGGGTGAAACCCCTAGACGACTTCGGAGGGGCTCATCCCGACCCGAACCTGACGTACGCTGCGGATCTGGTGAACGCTGTTAAAGGAGGGGATTACGATATGGGGGCAGCTTTTGATGGCGATGGTAACAATCTCGAAAACTTTATAGTTTATGTATGTTTGATAGAAAAGAAAAGAATCGGTTGAGTTGCTTCAATTGTTTTTATTTTTGTTAAAAGACAGTGGCTGACAAATTATATTTAACACCCACCAAAATGTCACACAAGAGCGGGATTTGAACCCGAACCTTCCGCACCAACCCGCGTACCGGCACTCTACCCATTGAACTACCGTGAAACTACTGGTCATCAGAAGGCGTGTGTGTTATCTATAGGTGATGCATTTCGCATTTTACCCAACGACAAGTCTAATGTTACAATTATTAATAGAATTCATATCGACTGCCTCGGTGGCGTAGAGGGCGCATGCTCGACTGCCAATCAAGAGGTCCCGGGTTCGATCCCCAGGTCAGGCAGTGTTAAATATTGTATTTTTCCATTAGGAATTATCTCAATAACTGCCTGGAGTCTGGAACTGTGCCCGGTAGATGGCAATAGGATCGCCCCCTATTACATGGGACCAATACCATACTGGCGAAATGTGGGTGTATCTACTATGGGACTGAGTCCTGGGTACACCTCTGCCTACCCCTTCGGGAAAAAGGCGTGAATGTATGTTATGTTATTCATATCGAGATTGACTAACATTTTCAATCAACATTTTTCAATATGAATATGGTAGGTAGAATGCGAAATGCATCACCTATAGATAAACACACACGCCGCTATAGTGCGTTAGGTAGATGGGATAGAAAAAATTCGCCGATGACTAGTGTCTCGCCACGGTAGCTCAAGTAGTAGAGTGCCCACTACGTGAAATGGTGCGGAAGGTGCCTGGTTTGAATCCCGCGAGTGGCTGAAAATTTTTTACTCATTTCAAATTGTAGATTGTTCGGTTGTCTGTAAGAAATCGCTTTAAGCGATAGGACCGCCATTTGTACTGGCCTAAGACTAACTGTACCTACTTTATTTTTATAATATTATGTTCGCTGTAAGGTGTACCATAAAGTGTTTATCTATCTATATATCTGCCGCAGGCCCCGGGGTCGATCCCCGGTCAGGTCAAACATTTGTGTGCATGAACATGTCGGTTTGATCTGTGCCTGGGTATATAAGTATGTATATCAGTCATCTGGTTACCATAGTACAGGATTCTAGCCAAGTTTGGGACCAGATGACCGTGTGTGGAAGTTGTTCCATATTATTATTATCTAGCGATCTACTGCCTCGGTGGGCGCATGCTCGACTGCCAATCAAGATGTTCCGGGTTCATTAAATATTGGATTTTTCCTAATGAGGAATTATCTCAATAACTGCCTGGAGTCTGGTACTGTGATCGGTAGATGGCAATAGGCACGCCTCCTATTACATGGGACCAATAATATACTGGCGAAATGTGGGAGTATCTACTATGGGACTGAGTCCTGGGTACACCTCTGCCTACCCCTTCGGGAAAAAGGCGTGAATGTATGTTATGTTGTGTTAATTAGCGATTAGATTGTTTAGTCTATACAAATATGAAATAGTATTTTTAAAGTTAGAATAAACTTCCCAGGTGATCGCAACATGATAATCGGCAGGGGAGCGTTCTTCGTGACGCCGTCAGATTCGCTCGCAGTGTTAGCCAACAACCTGCACCACATACCGTACTTCACTAGTGTCGGCGTGCGCGGGCTCGCTCGCAGCATGCCCACCGCCGCCGCCGTCGATAGGGTCGCCATGGCTAATGGAAAGGAGATCTTTGAAGTACCCACTGGTGAGGACTACTTTTTTTTATGATAGTGACAAGACGAGCAAATCAGGTGCCCGATGGTAAGCATCATGATTGCCCATATCAGACACGGTGCCACCCAGTGTTTTAAAATTCAAAATTCGGCGCGACAGTGCACTGCGCCTGTCACCCTAAGATTATGAAACTCTTCATGCCCAGTGATTTCGCTGGTAACGTTGCCCTTCAGACTGGAACACAGTAATGTTTGCACATTACTGCTTGATTGGCAAAGGTGTGGTACTTCCCCAGGCAGCCCCCTGTAAAAGAGACCTACCACTACAAAAAATATTTTGAAAGAGTATTTTGAATTTCGTCAACTCGTCCCAAACGCACCGTGAAACTGTTGCCGCACAACTGTTGCCGTGAAACTGTTGTTGTTAAAACACTGGGTGACACTATCTCTATTATAGGCACTCACTATCATAAAATAAAAACTTACATATTATACAAATTTGATCTGTGTCTGGGTGTTATATAAGTTTATATATATTAGTCATCTGGTTACCATAGTACAGGCTTCTAGCCTAGTTTGGGACCAGATGACAGTGTGTGGAACGTTGTCCCATATTATAATAATTATAAAAAAAAAAAAAAAAATGCTCAATTTTTTTCAAGGTTGGAAGTACTTCGGCAACCTAATGGACGCTGGTCGCCTCTCACTGTGCGGCGAGGAAAGTTTCGGCACCGGGTCCGATCATGTGAGAGAGAAGGATGGTGTGTGGGCCGCCTTAGCTTGGCTCTCGGTCATAGCGGCCACTGGCCAGAGTATTGAAGATATATTGAAAGATCACTGGACCAAGTTCGGACGGAATTATTTCACTAGGTGAGCAGTGTATTTTATGAAAGAGAGAGAGAGAAATAAATAATTAACTAAGTGAGTTAGAAATAATAAAAGCATTAGTAAGACTATAAAGATATAACTCACCGTAAGTGACACGAAACATAAGCGAGATAGAAATAATTAATTCCTAGGTGAGATACAAAAACAAAGGTACTTTGAGTCAAAGATCGACAGAGTCACATTGTATGTGATTTTGAGTGAAAAAATAATTTCGAAAAATGATGAGAAATGCTTAAAAGAAATGGACCAAAATGTAAAAGCCACAGTCTTGAGCTGAACACGGCTTTAATAACCGGCAATATATTATAAAAGCAGTAGCAGAAAAATCCTTAAAATTTCAAATAATATGACATTTATACTATTCACAAATATTCCACCGTCAAGAATGAGACACTGGAGTCAAAAAGGATATTACTGAAAATACTTTTTATTGTATAACTTTTTTTATCTTTTGGCTGGCTACAATATATTGAATGAAAAATAATTTGATTTAATGAGTCACTTTTTTTGTATAATTAGCATTTTTCTCGCAATCTGCTCATAAAGTGACTGTTTTGGACAGAGTTATTATCTTTCCAGATATGACTACGAGGAATGCGCAAGCGACCCTTGCAACGAGATGATGCAAGCGTTAGAAGAGAGGATGACGTCCCCCGGGTTCATAGGGTCCTCGCACACTGCTCACAGCAAGACTTACGTCGTTAAAGTTGCTGACAACTTCTCTTATATGGACCCTATTGATAGGAGTGTTGCTATGAAACAGGTTCTTTACTTACACCTTATCATCAATATTATCATCTTAGCCGTGGGATTTTTGCAATACTCGGCCCGCTTGGCAGGCGGGTTGGCGAGCGTGGGTCAAGGGTTTCACGCAGAGGAGGTTGCTGCCCGGCCTCTGGCTCTGATTGGATTTTTCCATTAAGAATTTTCTCAATAACAGCTTAGAGTCTGATACTGTGCCCAGTAGATGGCAACATAACTGGCGAACTGTGGGTGTACCCACTATGGGACTGAATCCTGGGTACAGACACGTGTGATGAAATGTAAACACCAACACAGCACCTAAACCAAACAGCATTATGCTGAGTTGGAGCCGTGTTGTGACACTCTTTGCTTTATAATTTGTAACATATATTTTTTCTTTTAATTTATTTGTAAGTATTCTTACTTAGATTACTAAGGAGCAATGTGTGTCTCAATAAATGACTTTTTCTTTATTTTTTCTTTCAAGGGATTTTGGAATTCATGTCGACACAATGTATAGCAAAAGGAACAATACAACCCATGATTCAAATTTATCTAATCATTATGATCTAGTCGAATGGTTAGATAATTTTGAAGTGTTTTGAAGTAAGTATTTGTATAGTTTCATTTGCTGTGCATTTGTAACAAAGTAAAATTGATAGCTACCCACTACATACTACATCATCAAAATTTATTGATGACAATAACAGATTGTTATCTCAGTAATATTTACAAATTAAAACTAAAACTAAACTAGAACAAAAAACTTACATACCTAACTAATAATCTAGATCTGCTAAGCCCTTCAAGGAGGGGAAACTGGCCATTAGTATTGGCCATTACATCATTAGAAATTCTTCAAATTTGCAAGAAGAATCTATGGACCTAGCAAAGTGTTGATATGAATTCCAAAATCTGTTGCTGTTTACATTTCATCATACGTGACTGTACTCCTCTGCCTACCCCTTCGGAAAAAAGGCATGATGTAATTTTTAGGGTCTTCGTATAATCTTCGAAGATGGTTCTCGCATCGTGATCCGACTGAGTGGTACTGGGAGCTCTGGAGCTACTGTCAGGTAACTTCTCTATTTTTCTATTATTCTTGTTTCGCTCCCTTTTATTACAACAATTGTATTTAAAGCAATATAGTCTGTTCGGTCTAAATTACTTTCTTTGTGAAACACTATCTGAAGATCTCTCGTCCTTCATTATAATAATTTGAATTTATGCTTAAACAGAACGGGTTACGTCAATTACACTGCTCGAGTCAATTCATATGGGTTATGTGGACAACCCATATTGTCAGAGTTTCAGGTCGCCAAGATTCCTACGCAGCCTCCGACATGACCTAACGAATGCTCCCTATATATCTTATAGGAAACTATAGAGAGCTGCAGTTGTATAACCTAGTTCATAAAAATTATAACCTCACAATGACTTGTTCCTAGCTTTAATAGGATACAGGACCTTTTTGGAAAATTTACTAAATCGATGTTTTGTATTCCCCTGTTTCCTCCGAATACAGTAAACCTATTTGATATATTTATATCCTGATATTTTAAAGTAGAGTATGTCCCTATCATTTTATTTTCTTTATAAACTCTACATTTTTTTGTAGTGAACCCAGTTTGACGCGAGTAAAACTGGGAATTTTGGAAGTTCACTATGAAAATACCAAGACTTTATAAGAAAATTTTAAATTACAAGGACATAGGTTACTTCACTATAAAAATATCAGGATATAAATTTATAGAATGGGTTTATTATATTTGGAGGAATCAGGGGAATACAAAACATCGATTTGGTAAAGTTTTCATAGGATTGTGTCAACTTCCTGTAGGCCGCGTACGCTCTTAAGAGGATGTCCAGGCCTTTGGGACAGATTATAAACGCCAGCATTTTAATCATGCGAAGCTCACATAGATTTTTGAAAATGCAGTGAGCTCACGGTCCCAGAATCTTGAACCCACTTTCTTCTTTCATCTTCGTAATAAATAATGTAATTTCAGATTATACATAGACTCGTACGAGGCGAGCTCAGTTCTCGGCGAGGCCCAAGTCATGCTCAAACCGTTGATAGATGTCGCTCTGGAGATATCGCAGCTGCAGAAATATACTGGACGCGACGCTCCCACCGTTATCACGTAAATTGTACGTTAAATATGGAATTTTACGTACACGTAGGTTTTTCAATGTACATTTTGTTATTGTTTTTTTTAAGTTTATTTCCTACAGATTTTTTATCAGAAAAAGCTAATTGCATTTCAAAAATCTACATAAAGCAATCTATGATTGTTTGAACCAGTCCAAAAAAAAAGTCTTAGTTATAATAAAAACATGCAAAAAAAATAATCAACAAATATCACACATTTTGATAAATATGTATAGGTATTAAATGTTATAATATACTGTCCATATGTCATTTTTGTCATTATATCTATAACTAGCGTAATTCGGCGCCTATATAGAAAGAATATCGGGAATGCCTTTTTATTCCTTGTCTACGTCATAATGTAAACGAATGTGCAATAATTATGTCATGTGAAATATTTTCGAAAGTTTAGAAAACTACTATTTGATTTGAATTGAATTGAAAACTATTGTCATTTTCATAGTTCATAATTTTTTATTTGCCTTTCAACATGTTATTTGAGATGTGTGACACTTTACAAAACTGACTTTTTAAATTGATAAAAAAAAGACGAAAATAAAATTTATAAAATGGGGTTGTTACAAATGTTTACTAAAATAATTATAAGCATAATTATAATAACGGTAATATAGATAGCGTTATGAGCCTATGTTAAATATATTTACATTTATTTTTTATTAAAGGTTTATAAATCACACAAAATTGTCACGCCAAAGAAATATATTTTCTGTGTTGTATATTTCATAATAATTATGGTTACAAATTATATAAAAGATGAATACAAGGATTTTTATTTCTAATTATTATAACTATGACTAGATTACAACAAATCTTATTATAATAAGTATTGTATTTCAATCTTAACACATTTTTACTAATTATAACAAATATGTTTTCTTTTTGAGATTCGTGTATTGGATACTGTAAAATTATTGATTTCACACTAATCTATTTGCTATTACAGTAAAGACATAAAATTCTCTGTATCTCACTCTACTTCCTTCTCTCTCTCTCTCTTTCTTTCTCTCTCTCTCGGGTGAGACCCATCACTCTAACACTCTTGCAATTATTCAGATATGAAACTTCTTTCATACGCTCTCTTATCTCTCAACTCACCTATTCTTACTATCTCTCACTCTCACAGATAATAAACAAAACATCCAAATTATTCGTTAATAAAAAACTGCATCATAAGATTAACCGCTCCAATAAGAACAATAGCTGTATAAAACACAAGTTTGGTACATGTTAGCTGGTTGCGTAGCTGTAATGATCGCAGCTGTAATAGAGCTGGAAGTGCGAATACATGCACTAGACCACTTACTGCGCCTGTGTACCTGAGGAATTAATAATAATTATTAACGCTAGCTTCCAAAGAGTTTTTTTTTATCATAAAAAAAAAATTTTCAAAAAATCAGGTGCCCGATGGTAAGCATCATGATTGCCCATATCAGACACAGTGTCACCCAGTGTTTTAAAATAAAAAATTTTGCGCGGCACTGCACTGCGCCTGTCATCCTGAGATATGAGTCGTTGAATCTCATCATGCCCAGTAATTTCACTGGCAACATGCCTGCATGCATGCATGTTTTGTGTGCGTTCTTTTTGAAGAGGTATCTATCCGAACGCACGGTAGACTCATTAATGTTAATCTTCATTCACGTGAAAAAGTGTCAGATTGTGACCTTTGTGATTCAATTATAGGTCATAATCCGGAAAATATCCTATAATTTTAGTATTATAAAATCTCACATCTGCCACTCATATTACCCACTACTAACGACCCTAGCGCCATCTCGCGCTGTTTTTTTGTGTGTATGTTATTCCGTTTTCACGCTAAAACTACTGAACCGATTTAGTTTAAATTTGGTATGTAGATAGCTTAGACCCTGGAATAACACATATTATGGTACTTTTTGTCCCGAAATTCCCACGGGAACAGACTACGCGGGTGAAACCGCGGGGCACAGATAGTAATATATAAAACTTACCTAATAATAGTCCCAATGCTTGGACAGAAACACGCGAACAAAATGCAAACAGTCACAATAACAAAATTTATACTAATAGTTAATCTCCTTGTATCTCTGAACGGTAGGAGAAGAATCGCTTCGGTTCGCAGCATGAAGGCCACTAGAGGGTATACTGTTATGACCTGGGAAATAAAAAAATTGCTTGTTCCAAGTCATAGTACTTTTCATTAAGTACCTACTTTAATTTTTTTATGATAATGAGTGACAAGACGAGCAAATCAGGTGCCTGATGGTAAGCATCATGATTGCCCATATCAGACACAGTGCCACCCAGTGTTTTGAAATTCAAAATTCTGCGCGGCACTGCACTGCGCCTGTCACCCTGAGATATGAGTTGTTGAATCTCATAATGCCCAGTAATTTCGCCGGTAACATTGCCCTTCATACCGGAACACAGTAATGTTTGCACATCACTGCTTGGCGGATGAATAATTAATTAACTTTCATTCCCCATACAAACATATATTATATATATACTTACTTGAAATAATAGAAGCATTCTGGCAACAGCAGTCATAACGTCGTGCATCTCGAAGTTGTTTAGAATGTTCTGAAAATAGACAATCATGAACATTGCGTACTAAATAAATGTATTGAACTAAAAAATTAATAACAGTCCATTATGGAGTAATAACTTGGAGTAACAGGAATATTTTGAATTTATTTTGTATGTCTTATTATATATTGCCAGCATTGATATAAAGAAAAGGGGAGATAGAGACGTTCTCTCAGCGCTTACTCAACAACTGGCATGTGAAATTTGAAACAACAAAGATAGAAGGACGTACCTAAGACCGAAGTGCTAACTTAACTTTACTGACGTGTGTGGACCTAATGGGACATAATTTTAGCTTGCCATTTTCGAGAAGCCACTACCTCATCTCCCCTTTTGCCTTTACTTCATATCAATGATTGCCAGTATGACCTTTTGAAGAGAGGCTTATGTTGTAGCTCAACGGAAAGACCGCAGCAGGAAGATCATTCCACAGTTTGCACTTTTGAATTGGTTTGAATGGGTTTGAATATTCTTAATATAATGACTTCATTCATGGGATTACCAGCTTAAGAAGTAGTACCTCACCCTCTCCCCCCGAGGTTCCCGTGGCGGCCGGCTGAGGGAACAGATCCAGAGGAGGCAGCAGCGTCCTCTGGATAAAACTATCGAACTGCGCTCGACAACCGCACAACAAGCGTGTCGAGTAATGGCAACAATCCCCCTTATGGGGAGGCTTATGTCCAGCAGTGGACTTCCAACGGCTGTATGATGATGGTAACTTACATCTTCAATGCAAGACTTGGCGAGAGGGAAACAGATGTAGAACACAGCTCCGACTAACGTGTATGTTAGTGTCACCAACACAAACGCTATTGTTAGGTCTCTGCCCTGAAATAACACTATCATTAAATAGGATTAACGAGTGCTTCGGTGCCGATTGCCGATCGTGGGGTCCCGGGTTCGAGGCCCAGGTCAGGCAAAATGTTGTTGGATTTTTCAAATAAATAGGAATTATCTTATTGACAGCTTACAGTTTAAGAGTCTCGAACTGGTAAGATGGCAATAGGCTCGCCCCCTATTATATGGGATCAATAATAACATACTGGCGAAATGTCGGTGTACCTACTATGGGTACACCTCTGCCTCTCCTCTCGGGAAAAATAGGCGTGATTGTATGTAAATTTTATGAGAAAAAAGATGATGATGTTTTTTCTCTTTCGCGCCTTAACAATGCAAATCTGCTGTCTCGTTCTAACTCACTGGAACTTCGTTTTCCCTAGTCACTGTGCTAGCAGCATAGTCTTCTTTCTGGTCACAAACTAACCAACTTTTTTGACACATATACTGTAAATTAGCATTTGCAAATTTGGTTCTTTCTGACTGCCTCGGTGGCGTAGTGGTTCGCAAGCGCTACTGCTAATTCCGAGGCCCCGGGTTCGATCCCCAGGGCACGCAAAACGTGTTATTGGATTTTTGCATTAGAAATTTTCTCAGTGACAGCGTGGAGACTGGAATTATGCTCAGTAAATGGCAATAGGCTCCCCCTATCACAACACAGAAAATAGTAAAAACGGAACTAATTTAAACAGTTAGGTTTGATTCAATTGATCTTATAATTGTAAAATACAGTGGCGCCCTCATTATTTTCTACTCTTTCGTCAAGCTATACACGAAATGTTACCAGCGAAATTACTGGCCATGACGAGTTTCAACAACTAATATCTCAGGGTGACAGGCGCAGTCAGGGCCGTCTTAAGTCTATTCTGCGCCGGGGTGCGGGACTCAGCCTGCGCCCTCGTTTTGTTTACACTGCAGCGTGGCACGCGTGGCACACTGCAGTATGAAAGGGGTCCTAGTCTACCAAGAAAACACAATACACGTAATTTTTTTTTCCTCTTTGAAATGAATGAATTTACACTTTATAGATTTAGAGATCATTTTGCTTCAAGTGCGGGCGACCGGGCGGCAATGTCAAAGGGCGCAATTACTCGCCCATGACAGACGCACAGGTGCCGCGCCGCGCGCCCATTTCATGTGAACTTACACTCAATTGACTTAAGAGATCATTTTGCTTCAATTGCGGGCGGCACCGGGCGGCAACGTGTCAAACGTACAAACATACACTCTCTTTGGATTAGAGATTTTGCTGCGCGCGTGTTGTATTAAATAAAATTGTTATTTGTGTAGTGTAGTAATGCGGTATGACAAGCGCCGAAAGCGTAATAAAAGTAAAAAAATATTATTGTTGATGACTATTTTTTTTTGCTTGCGCATACATATTTGTCGTAAGTAACAAGTATATAAAACTGTGCAATAGCGTTAAGTTCAATGAAATATCCAAAAATTCAGCGCTCGAAGGGCGCCCCCGGGCGTTCTGCGCCCGGGTGCACCGCACCCCTTGCACCCCCTGGTAAAGACGGCCCTGGGCGCAGTGCAGTGCCGCGCAGAATTTAGAATTTTAAAACACTGGGAGGCACTGTGTCTGATATGGGCAATCATGATGCTTACCATCAGGCACCTGATTTACTCGTCTTGTCACTCACTATCATAAAAAAAAATTAAGTTAAAATGTTTCACTTACATTATTCTCCTGCCGATCATTATTACTCATAATAGTGATAATAATATTGTGTATATAGAAGGACAAGGCGAGCATCCCGCTCAGTACAGCCGCGTTACCCACGTGAGACTCTATGGGGTTGGTTGATATGTTTATACCCCACGTGTACGACTTTACCAACACGAATATTAGCAAATAGACTACTGATAATGTCCCTGAAAAAAAAAAATAGTGCTGAAAGAATATTATGTATACTACTTAACTTATCATCTAACAGTGCTTTAGAGCACTTGGATTTTCTATAGGCTGACATGTCGGCCGGTGGATTTTCGAAGTGTTCTATGGTATAGTACGCCGTGGAGTTACTGGCTTTAGAATAGTGCTCCACCCTCCCCCCGAGGTTCCCGTGGCGGCCGGCTGAGGGAACAGATCCAGAGGAGGCAGCAGCGACCTCTACATATAACCATCGAACTGCGCTCGACAACCGCACAACAAGCGTGTCGAGTATTGGCAACAACCCCTCTTTATGAGGGAGGCCTATGGTCAGTAGTGGATTACCAACGGCTGAGATGATGATGATGATGGTACGAGTATAGTGTATATTTAGTTAGGGTAGATAGTAAGTAGGTAGCTCTATTGTTTAGTCTGTTTTCTACTTATATGTACTTCTTATGTACGTATGCATATTATTTTGATATTAACAGGAGAGAGGACCTCTTAGCAGTTTGACACAATCCTATGGAAAATTTACTAAATTGATGTTTTGTATTCCCCTGTCTCCTCCGAATACAGTAAACCTATTTTGATATATTTATATTCTGATATTTTAAAGTATGTCCCTATTATTTTATTTTTGTTTATAAACTCTAAATTTTTTTGTAGTGATCGTCCAATCACGCGAGTAAAACTGGGATTTTTGAAAGTTCACTTTCAAACAACAAGGAAAAAGGTTTTTAACAAAAATTAAAATGACAGGGACACAGGCTACTTCACTATAAAATGTATTAGGATATAAATTTATAGAATGGGTTTATTATATTCGGAGGAAACAGGGGAATACAAAACATCGATTTGGTAAATTTTTCATGGGATTGAGTCAAATTCCTAGAAGGCCGCGTACTCTCCGAGTGAGCTACTCGTCAATTACAGTGCCGAGAAAGGCGCAGTGCTAATTTCATAATTTCCGAGTTAAATTACAGAAGCCAAAATACATTTCAGCTTCTGTTCTGTCACCGTGCACCTCAGGCCGGGGTCAGCAGGGATTATGTCAAATCTCTAGAAGGCCGCGTACTCTCTTAATACCTACTTACTTACCCAAAGAATTAAACTTGGTAAAGAACGAGACATTCTTGAAGTTCAACAGCGGGAATATAATGAAAGCCACGACAACTGGCACAGTGGTGTGTAGGCCCCATAATGTGCTGTCGTCTGTAGTGTCTGGTAATATTAAGGAACCGTTCACACCATGCTTGGGGCAGAGGAGGGTCGAGTTGTAGGGGGCGCTGGTGGTGTTCAGATCTAAAAACAAAAATAAAGAACGTAAACAACTCATGTGGAGAGGATGGATGAAAGGAGATTAACAAAAGAGGCAGAGATAAGGCTAGTATGTGAATGGTCAAGTCGGTAGCGGTCGACCTAGGCGTACCTTTCATGAACAAGTTGACGTTATTCTAAGGAAAGGCCAAGACAAAAGTATCAACAACCGACGAGCATGTATGAAGAATGTCATGAAAGTGGATGAAATGAAAGCTGCATGTCAGGATTGTAGCAAGTGGAGGGAAATAGTCTCTGCCTACCCTAACGGAAACAGGCGAATGTATGTAAACAACTCCTCAATCAGTTAGATCCAGGGGACGGGTAGCAGCGTCTTCTGCGTGAGATTGAACTGCACTAGCCAACCCGCCTGCCAAGCGTGGCGAGTATTGCAAGGCCCGGGGGAGTTCTTTTCCTATTAATTGACTTCAACAGCTGAGATATTATTGATGGTGATGATGATAAAGCATCTTATTGAATGAGACATTATTTTTAAAGAATTTATAACATAACATCACGCCTTTTTCCTGAAGGGATAAGCAGAGGTGTACCAAGGACTCAGTCCCGTAGTAGAAGTATATAATTACCAGAGTACTTACTGTCAACAGGAAAGGGGTTAAATTTTAATTAACCAAACAAAATATTCCGAAACAAACATGTCAAGCTAAATAAAACCGTCAAAAAATGAGACACCGAAATAACATAATATGATATTTTTCGGTGGGTGCACAGTGCACAGTAAGTGGGGTCCGTCATCTCTGCACTCCTCTCTTACTCATATCCTCACTCACACAGATCATCAGCTCTTTATAGAACGCCCTCTTCCTCACATAACCACGTGCATTCATCCTCATCGACATTTTGGCCCCATGACTTTCATCCCTCAGATAGCTAGTATAAAATGAACTTACCAACGAAATAATTAACAGTGAAGTACAAGAAGTTAGTGATGAGTATCCAATAGACCACGTTAGCTCCGAGGAGCACTAGGAAGCTGAAGGCATGCGCGAGCGCCTCCGCCCACCGGCCGAGCAGCGAGCGGCACAGGGCCGGCACCTCGCATGTGTCTGTACCTGTCACCGTCAAACATATGGTAGCTAACCCTCAACACAAAAGAACCTTTAAAAACTATTTCTATAAATCATAATTCTTTATTTGCCTTTCAACATGGTGTTTGAGATGTTACAATATTATTGTTTTATTATAAGAAGCATTAGACATGTTGAGCTAATTATAGTATTATATAGCATGCAAAATACAAACAAAAATCACGTCAGCTTTCAAAACGATAATCATACATCAACGCCTTATTCCCGAAGGGATAGGCAGAGGTGTACCCAGGACTCAATCCCATAGTAAGTTCACACACATTTCGCCAGTATGTTATTGGTCCCATTTAATAGGGGGCGAGCCTATTGCCATCTACCGGGCACAGTTCCAGAATGTCATGGAGATAATTTGTAATAGAAAAATCCAATAACACTTTGACTGACTGGGGGATTGAACCCAGGATATCATGCTCGGCACTCGAGCTTATGCGCACTATGCCACCGAGGCAGTCTCAAAAAAAATCACATCATTGATTATCTTAGCCGTAGGACATATAGTAGTACACCATAATACCATAATAGTACACCAACCCTACCAATAAAACTTATTATAGGGAATTAGGAATTTTACATTTTATTATTGTTGCTTAAATATAATTTTTGACATGAATTGGCATGGACATGAATAATAAAGATAATATTTTTTCTATTTGTTGTATGATAATTATTGGTAATAGGATTATTGAAATTTAATGTGATTTTTAATCTTTTGTATTATGTAGTTGTTTAATTACCATGACATTTGTACGCCTTCTAGGCAAAACATGCCGATGACTACTGATAGCTGTTGATAATATTATGTTATGATCATTTGAATGTAGCCATGTTTATACAAATAAAAAAATTTTGATTTAATTTGATTAGAATTAATAGACTTTCATCTAAAATCACATCAAAATCGGTCAATTCGTTTATAAAGTTACGATGCCACAAACACACAAGACAAGATATACCTCCATTATACCTACACATATTATTTCAAACTTATAACACCATACATAACCCGTGTATGGCTGGCTAGAGATAATTGTTGAAATAGGTCAACTGGTTCTTAGCATCATCATCATCAGCCGGAAGACGTTCACTGCTGAACATAGGCCTCCCCTATAGAACGCTATAAACTATTATGGGGGGATTTAGTCGTAATCACCACGCTTGTTGTGCGGCTTGGTGATCGCAGCAGTTGGAATACTTGGTGCTGGAGAGCGCTGAATATGTCCCTCTGCCGAGTCTCACCGCTTCCACCAGATGAGAGAGGGGTGGCCTTATAATATAGCCGCGAACCACACGACACTGTTCTTACCATGGTAAGCATTAATCTTGAGCAGTAGTCCAGCAGTATAAAGACACAATGCAGACATGACAGCTATGAGTAAGAGCGCTGCAGGCAACCCTGCGCGCTCGACGCCCCACGCCATCGTCAGCAATGACGAGCCCATTATCGTGTTCCATACTGAAAAACTGACATAGAAAATTATAATTATGTTATACCGCTCGAAAACACGAGCTATTATACCCGGTCTTTTGATAGGCGTACACGGAGAACATTTTTAGTCCAACGTGCAGAGGCCCCAATGAATAGCACCTATCGGGGTCCATCTCTGAAACCATCTACAGAAGATAAGCTCAAAGACAGCCCCCGCCAGGTGCAAGGACTATTGTATGAATGGATGGAAACTACTTGATTTGACTATAGGTAGGTGTGATTTCTAGATGGACCAGGCTATTACTTGAGACTCCGGCATCTGTCACTTCCGTCTCATGGGGAAATCATCATCATCATCATCATCTCAGCCGTTGGTAATCCACTACTGAGGCCAGGAGCTGAGGAACATAGGCCAGGAGGCCTATGTTCAGTAGTGGATTACAAGTACAATTACAATTACAAGTAGTGTTCAGTAGTGGGCAAAACCCCATTTTGCCAATACTCGACACGCTTGGTAAGCGGGTTGTCCAGCGCAGTTCGATGGTTTTTTGCAGAGCACGCTGCTGCCCGTCCTCTGGATCTGTTAACCTTAGCCGGTTCTTACGGCAACCACGGGTAGAGAAGGTGGAGCACTATTCTAAAGCCGGTAACTCCACGGCGTCTCCATGAGGAAATATTACGACAGTATTTATTAGCCGTTGCTATCCCACTGCTACCTTTACTACTATTCTGTGCCACTGCTGAGCAAATGCCTACCTTCCATCACGTTATATTAAGTATATTAGTATGTCAATATATATAGTGTAGTGGTAGGCCTCTTTTCCAGGGGGCCGCCTGGGGAAGTACCACACCTTTGCCAGTTATTCATCCGCTAAGCAGCAATGTGCAAACATTACTATGTGTACCGGTCTGAAGGGCAATGTTACCAGCGAAGTTTCAACAACTAATATCTCAGGGTAACAGGCGCAGTGCAGTGCCGTGCAGAATTTTGAATTTCAAAACAGTGACAGGCACTGTGTCTGATATGGGCAATCATGAAGCTTACCATTAGGCAACTGATTTGCTCGTCTTGTCACTCACTATCATAAAAAAAACTTAACAGTGCATCTACCGGTCAAACTGAACAAGTTCCAAATGAAAGAATTGTTAAATATAAATATAAAATGGATCCATATAAAATGGATCAGCTGAACGGCAAATTTGTATGGGAAGTCGATTTCTTTTTTGTGAACCTGCAATACTTTCTTCTGGAAGTTGATCAATGTAATGGTTTGATGCACCCCCATAAGTATTCTAAGTACACCTTTTTGTTACGCCTTATTTAATATTCTCAGAGCGTCAGACTTCCAAAAATCATAACTAACGTACTTTGAGTGTCTCGTATATACCTACTATGCGATTGGGTCCTGGGTACACCTCTGCCTACCCCTTTGGGGTAAAAGGCGTGATGTTGAGTTTTATGTTATATTTTCTAGTGAACGTCTAATGACGCTAGTAAAACTTACATTGTAACAAGAGAGCCTTGTTTCTTCCTTTCGGTCTTTATTGGTTTGTCGAACTGCTTGTGATAGGTCTCTAGGATGTCACTGGCTGACAACTCTCCCGGGCCCTGGAAGAAATAATATTTTTAGGGACTCCGTACCTTAAAAGGAAAAAAGGTACCCTATCTTTATCAATTATCGGTGCATTTTCGAGTGTTAAACGTTTATTATTATTTATGATTATGAATAATGGTGGAATATTACCACCATTTATTATACAATTAGTGTTTTCGAAGATACACAAGTTTCTTGGCAAGTGATGCGAGAGTTGAAATGTGATTTTTCGTGTTTGAAGTGCACTTTAGTGGAGCAAAGTGTGTGTTCGGAACACGAAATCTATTAAGTTAAATAAATTAATACATTAACATCGTTAAGAATGATTCATTTATTACTTACACATTTTTTTTTAAATTTATGACATTTATTTTGCCTTGTTTGAAAGATTTGAATTTAAATTTAACAATTTAAAATTATAATTCTCTCAGATCATACAAACATACCTTGATCTGTGGTAATTCTTGTGATAAATATCATAAATCCATGGTTTTACGGCGAAGTTTCTAGATATTGTTTTATTAAGAAGCGAATACGCTATGTATAATTATGTATGTATGTATTATTATATTTCATAATGCTTATAAGTATATAATATTATTCAGATAATATGTACCTATATAAGCCATTATATTTTATTTTATATTTTGACTGCCTCGGTGGCGTAGTGGGCGCATGCTCGACTGCCAATCAAGAGGTCCCGGGTTCGATCCCCAGGTCAGGCATAGTATTAAATATTTGATTTTTCCATTAGGAATTATCTCAATAGCTGCCTGGAGTCTGGAACTGTGCCCGGTATATGGCAATAGGCTCGCCCCCTATTACATGGGACCAATAACATACTGGCGAAACGTGGGTGTATCTACTATGGGACTGAGTCCTGGGTACACCTCTGCCTACCCCTTCGGGAAAAAGGCGTGAATGTATGTTATGTTATGTTATATTTTATTTTTGAGTTTATAACGAATACTTAGTCTTTATTGTAGGTTGTGTTTATTTATATTACTTAAGTAATTTTAAGTCATAATTTATTATAATTTTTCACACTATCACAACACTACTGAACAAATGTGAATTACGGTTCTCTCCTCTCCCTGCACGGTTGTCTGGAAGAGATCGCTCTTAGCGATAAGAACGCTAATTGTTACACTGTCTCACTGTTTTGTTTAATTTTAAGATTTAATGTTTTGTGGTGTACCAAAAAAGTGTTTATCTATCTATCTATTGTGTGAGTTTCACTTTTTTTATGATAGTGATTGACAAGATGAGCAAATCAAGTGCCTGATGGTAAGCATCATCATTGCCCATATCAGACACAGTGCCACCCAGTGTTTTAAAATACAAAATTCTGCACTGTGCCTGTTGCCTGTTGTGTTGTTAGATGTTAAATTTCATCATGCCCAGTAATTTCGCTGGTAACATTGCTCTTCACACCGGAACACAGTAATGTTTGCACATTACTGCTTGGCGGATGAATAACTGGCAAAGGTGTGGTACTTCCCCAGGCGGCCCCCTGCAAAAGAGGCCTACCACTACAAAGTTATTTCTTCTCTCTCCAAGCTTGACAAGATAAAACGTGAAACGGTACTTCTTAGATGGGTAAATAGTATGACCAGGGCCGTCTTAAGTCTATTCTGCGCCGGGGTGCGGGACGCAGCCTGCGCCCTCGTTTTGTTTACACTGCAGCGTGGCACGCGACCGACGACACACCGCAGTATGAAAGGAGTCCTAGTCAACCAAACTCGCCTATGACAGACGCACAGGTGCCGCGCCGCGCGCCCATTTCAAATAAACTTACACTCTATTGACTTATAAATCATTTTGCTTCAAGTGCGGGCGACCGCGCGGCAACGTGTCAAACGTACATACATACACTGTCTTTGTATTAGAGATTTTGCTGCGCGCGTGTTGTATTAAATAAAATTGTTATTTGTGTAGTGTAGTAATGCGGTATGACAAGCGCCGAAAGTGTAATAAAAGTAAAAAAGTAAAAAAAAAATATTATTGTTGATGACAATTTTTTTTTGATCGCGCATACATATTTGTCGTAAGTAACAAGTATATAAAACTGTGCAATAGTGTCAAGTTCAATGAAATATCCAAAAATTCAGCGTTGCACCGCACCCCTTGCACCCCCTGGTAAAGACGGCCCTGAGTATGACCAATGTACTTATAAGAAAATATCACAATATAATAAGACCTGCGTTATCGGAACAGGCCATATTAATGTCACATTACTCAGTTTGAACTGAACTTAAGACGTCATTACCAATTAAGTAGGTACTAATTATATTATCGAAGGCGTATTTGTGTGAACCTCATTATCTGTAATAGGCATAAAACGAGGCAAATGGTTGTCATTGCAACAATTATAACGTGTCTATAAATAAACTATCTGTTATTTTGAACGTTGAATTGATGCGTATATTTAGCAAGATAAATTTAATTAGCTACCTACTGCACGTTATCGCGCACGCGATTTTGAGAATAAGTATCTAATTGAACTAATGGCCTACTTTTCGGTACCTACCCAATTCAATAAAATCAAATAATAATATAAGAATATTTAATATTAAGAATATTTAATTAATTTATTTCTGAGACTTTCATAGTAGGGATTATCGATATATTATATTAAGTTTCTCGAAATCTCGCGCTTTTGGGGACAGGCAGTTAAGATTTCGACATAACATCAAACAAAACTGATTGAAAATTACAAAAAGTCGAAGACTGTCTAAAAAGTAGAAATTACGCCAGCAGTTCCATCGATCTGTATCCGGGTTCGATCCCCAGGTCGGGCAAAGTGTTAGATATATGATTTTTTCCATTGGGAATTATCTCCATGAAAGCCCAACTGTTACCTACCAGCAGCCCCCAGTAGCAGTGGTCGCTGTTGCAGCTGTGCCCCGCGGTTTCACCCGCGTAGTCTACGTTCCCGTGGGAATATCGGGATATAATTAAAGTATGTGTTATTCCAGGGTTTAAGCTATCTACATACCAAATTTCAGCTCAATCGATTTAGTAGTTTTGGCGTAAAAGTGTAACAAACATCCATCAATCCATCCTTGAATCCTCACAAACTTTAGAATTTATAATATTAAGAATAAAGTAGGATAATAATATACTAGATGGCGCTGAATGCCGTTAGCTCGCGGTATCGTTTTTCATCGCTGTTTTGTACAAAACGTTTTGAGTATATAGTATATATACAATATGGAAATATAAAATTAATATTAACGGTAACGGATATAAAAGGTAGACTCAGTACTGTTTATCTTCATTGACGTGCAAAAGTGTCTGATTATGACCTATTTGAATAAATCTGTTTGAGTTTGAATATTTACGAATCCACGAAACAAATAGACAACCGATTTTTGAATTAGTTCCTATTAGGTACATTGATGTAGCTAACTTAAGATCTATTGTCATTATGATTATGAATTTTATTAATAAAATAAATTATTTTTATTAATATAATTGAGGTACAAATTTAACCAAACCAAATATTGTAAAACTCGCAGTTGAAAAAAATTAAACCTAGGTAACAAGTTTCTTTTACGTTCTTCTTGTAGAGGTATATTTCCGAACGCACTGTAGATTCTTTACTACTTAGTTTGATATTACTGATTGACGTTTAAAATGCATTTTTAAGATTTATTTAAAATCATTTTCTTTGAGTTTGAGTTTTTGAGTATATTTCCGAACGCACGGCAGCTATATTCATTACTTAATGATACAATTAAGCATAATAATATTATTATTTATTAACATTTCAAAAAAAATATTTTTGAGACTATTATATTTTTAGTTTGAGTAAAAATTACTTAAATTAAGAATTATCTGCTTTTATGCACGTTAGTGTATACTAAATAACCTACCTTGGGCTCTAGAGACTCAGTTGTGTTTTTTACTACCTTCTAACTTACCAAAGAGTCGCTACTGCTTGAGTTGGCAGTTACAGAGTTGTAGTCGGAGAGGGGCGCACCACCCCGACCGCCCAGCAGGGGCGCAGTCTCACGACTCATGACCTTGTTGGGGCTGGCAATGACGCTGCTTTGTGGTGGCTTGCTGAAGATTTAGAGGAGCCATATATATAGGTAATCATATAGGTGGTATGACCAGGACAGCTTTCATTTTCAGATCAATGTGTAGGCAAAGGATAGTAACTATTACTAAGTACCGACGTAAAGAAGCGCCACTCACCTCTCTCCGCCATTAGCCCCAGCCATACCCCGGACACTCGACTCAATCCTATACAAAAGCCGCGCTTTAACTACCTACTACTGTGCTACTACACAAATACTGCATACATGGAGTTTTGTAAACGTGCAAGAGGATGCGTGAAGTGATTTCCCTGCGAAGCGGGACTCGTGGAGAGCTCAATCTCGCTCACCACACGCACATATTTGACGCGTGTATACATGTTATGTTTTCTACGTAGGAATAGTAGGCTATTTTTTTTTAATTTTTTTCACTATCTCCAACATGATCGCAGTTTCAGTGACTTCTGCCATTCTTCTTCTTTCTTTCTGCATAGCTATTCTTTCTAACATACATCTTCTGTCATACTTAAGGGGTTTAATTCTTTGCAAGTCTCCATAATAGTAGGCTATTGCGCGCGGGTGATTGTATGAAGTGATAGGGGTCTGGTTTAGGCATAAGTATTCTTTTTATTTTGGTCTCAATAAAAAGTAGGTATTATATTAGGTTCCGCACCGTTCTCACCCGGTCCCGTTTTCACCCGGTCCGTTCTCACCCGATTCGAATAAAGTTGGAACACTTCGAAAATCCACAGGCCGACATGTCAGCCTATAAACAATGCAAGTGCTCTCAAACACTGTCAGGTGGCAGCGTACCGTATACTGGCGGCATTGTCACGTTGAATAAAACATAACAATATAATATAAGCAAATAATATAATACCTATGTAGATATATATAGCTGCACAATTTTGAAACAAATTTACGTTCCACTTACTTGTTCCTGAATTTATTTCTTCTTTCAACACAATGTTCACAATCTGAGAAGTCCGAGCACGCACTCCCGAATATTCTAAACACAAAAATAACGCTTAAAAATTATAAAAAAATCATAGATAATATAATTTAAAAGGAACTGTACGTGATGATTACTCCTTGTGAAGTGACTGGATTATCGCAGATGCGCAGTGTTGTCAATAAAATTATATTGTAATAACTTTATTTATGTGTCCATTTACCCAGTCGATCATGGTTTCTACCTACAATATGTACCAACTTAGTAATTTAATAAGTATACTTACTACCTACCGTTAAACACTACAACTTTGCCTCCTGGAGGCTAATTCCAAAATACCATTTTAAGGAAATTCTTCTAACAAAAAAATGTCTTGCAATAATTCGGCAACATTAATAATTTTGGTTGAACTTTCTATTGTGTTTGCAACCCGCCTAGCATGGCACGGAGCTCCCATTTTCCACGTTTTTGTCAGTAAGTACTGTAAACGTTACTTCAAATCAAACTTTATGATGATAGGCAAAGTACTTAACCAATGAATCTTCCGACCTAAGAATGAAAACATTGCCCGAATCCAAAAAAAACCTAAGGATTGTCACCTAAAAAAATAATCCATGCACATTATCCCAATGTTACAGCCTATATTATAAATAACAAAAAAATTCAATAAAAAAACATATTACGGACCTTATTTTCGCTACACATATAGTTATCTAGGTTCCTAATTGTAACTTAGTCCAAAATCCTTATAATTTGGAGTTATAATTGAAAATACCTACCTATATTTTGAATTTTTATCATATTTTAGTGCAGTGCTTCTATTTTGGATTGAAATAATAATTAGAAACCTAGATAAATAGTGTCTCATTCCTAATAACGTCTTTAAATGTTGGAAATATGCTCTGATTTCAAATGATTTAACTATTACCTACGTTTGTATGGGGAATTCTTTAGAAGTCTGTTGGCACTGCCTCGCATCCTCGCCATCAAGGAAACTGCTCTTATACGCATTATACCATAATACCCGTCTGATGAGTCAGTAGAAAAAACAGATTTCTTAATTTTTTTTGTGTGCAAATAGTGTTTTACGGTATATTTTATTTTGTTACTATCTTCTATCTTCAATAATTACTTTCATTATAATAAAAAGCCGGTTGATAAGAAAGTCATTGTCCGAAGTATCAGAGTTTCTTCCTTTTATCACTGCCTTGATCCCCCGCTGCTCTTACTATACCTACTACATAGGTAAGTACTTACCAAGCGATATTATTATCAACATTTTATCATTACTTATTTATTAATTTAATATATTGACAAATAAATTGTATTTTGAGTATAAGAATTTCTGATTCTGCCCAATTCTGCCCACTACAGCAATGTCACGGTAATATTACCGTGGCAATGTTCAGTTTTCTTTTACATTGGCTTTTAGTGGTAAAAAATTCCGCTAGAGGCGCCTGTGAATCCAAATAAAGCTCTATATTGTTTAGGTAGGTACATACCTATTAAGTAAGTATTTATTATTTAAAAAGTGTATCCAAGCTACGAGAAATTTGACAAAATTCTATGAAAATATTACCGAATCGATGTTTTATATTCCCATGTTTCCTTCAAATATTATAAATCCATTATAATATCCTCATATTCTTTTTATGAAGTAAACTATGTCCCTGACATTTTAGTTTATCTTATGAACCTTGGTTTTTTTCATAGTGAACTACTAAAAATCCCAGTTGTGCTCGCATAATTAGACGTTCACTAAAAATTTATTAAGAGTTATGATATGGACATAGTTTCCTTCAACTCCAAAATATATAAGTATAAATATATCAAATAAGTTTACCGTAACAGAGACATCTATCTATCTATCACCTCACATCTATCACATCTATCTATCCGCGTCAAATCGTCTGAATCAGACAGGTGTGCGAGGTTTTCATATAGGATTTCATAATATATAAAGCACTGAGCTGCGCCCCGCGGTTTCACCCGCGTAGTGTTCGTTCCCATGGAAATATCGGGATAAAAAACCCTGTGTGTTATTCCAAGGTCTAAGTATATAAATACATACCGAATTTCAGCCCAATCGGTTCAGTAGTTTTGGCTTGAAAGAGTAACAAACAACCATCCATCCATCCATCTAACCAAAACCACGCTAGATAATAATAATAATAATAATAATAATAATAATGGACAACTTCCACACACGGTCATCTGGTCCCAAACTAGGCTAGAAGCCTGTACTATGGTAACCAGATGACTGATATACATACTTATATACGCTTATAACACCCAGACACAGATCAAACAGACATGTTCATGCACACAAATGTTTGACCTGGCCGGGGATCGAACCCGGGCCCTGCGGCACAGAAAGCAGAGTTACTGCCATCTGGGCCAACGAGGCTGTCAGATGGCGCTGGAGTGGAGTTAGAACACGCTAGCGTTTTGTTCACCTGTTACAAACGTAATTGGTTTACATTGCACTGAGACTTGAAATTTATACTTCAAGCAACGTGGTCTTCCGCCTCTGCCGTGCCGGGCGGCACGGTAATTAGATTACTACCGTGACGGCGTAGGCGGAAGACCGCATTGCTCGAGGGATTTATAATATTCGTAGGATTCTAAAATTTCTTTTGTTCGGCGCGTTCAGCTCGGATAGATGTGCGTTCCCTTTTATGTAAACAGTTCATCAATAGGTAAATTAAAAAGAAAGGTTTTTAAAATTTGTTTTTTGTTAAAAAAATAACAATATAATGGTAGGTACCTATGTAAGTAGGTACAAGTACTACTTCCCTACTATGTAACTAATTTTATATGCGTATAAAATAAAATTTGTTGTCATAACGATTACTCACATAATATTATATCTGTGTTGATTTGTAGCAAATAATAAATAAACTGACGAAATAATTATCAGTATTTCATCATGCAACAAATCATTTATGTTTGCATATTATTATTATACATTTTGCAACATCCCCATGCCCAAGTAGCTATATCATACTAAGCAAGGAACCAAGTAGGTTCATAATATTATTGTAGTATATATATTTTTATAAGTAGGTTGCTATTTTTTCTAGTAAGTATGTACCAAGGGCGTCGCCAGCCGATGATCTAGGGGGGGGCTAGTCAAGGAATTTCTACCCAAATTTCCTATTTGGGTAGACGGTAGATATACAACAGGTATTTGCCTATATACAATTTAAATAACAAATTTCTATGAAACAGAAAAGCCCTACAATCCTACAATTTAGAAGATTTTTTACAGTTTTGTAGATTATTTTTTTTATGAAATAGGGCCCAGATGGTTCTGTATTTAAAAATACGTGCCTATAGCGTATGGCGGCACTTGAATGTCAACATTGACAATAAAGGCTAAATTTTATTCGTTTCTCTAGCTGAAATTTGGTGTACAAACCAAATATCAGCTCAATTAGATAGCATAAACCCTGGAATAACATAGGGTACTTTTTAACCCGATATTTCCACAGGAGAAGACCACGCGGGTGAAACCGCGGGGCACAGCTGTACTTACATAAATAACTTCAAAATACAAAGACATTGCCCTTCCTTACCGCCATTTTAAATGTGTCTATTATATCTATGCTTAGACCAACAATAAATAAAAATACACTGAATATGGGGAGATATTCATCCGCCAAGCAGTAATGTGCAAACATTACTGTGTTCCGGTCTGAAGGGCAATGTTACCAGCAAAATTACTGGGCATGATGAGATTCAACAACTCATATCTCAGGGTGACAGGCGCAGTGCAGTGCCAGTGATAAATTTCAGTCACGAGTGGGACTTGAACCCCCACCTTCCGCACAATCCGCGTGGCGGCACTCTACCAATTAAGCTATCGTGGAGATACTAGTCATTGGCCCACCCGCCCGTGGGTGAAATTTTATATCGTCAGTTATTTGACTGCAGCGGTGGCGTAGTAGGCGCAAGCTTGACTGCCGGTCCCGAGTTCGATCCCCAGGTTATGCAAAGTATTAAATATTGGATGTTTCCATTAGGAATTATCTCAATAACGGTCTGGATTCTGGAACTGTGCCCGGTAGATGGCAATAGGCTCGTGCCCAATATTACATTGGACCAATGACATACTGTGGCGAAATGTGGATGTGCCTACCATGGGAATGAGCCCTGGGTACACCTCTGCGTGATTGTATGTTATGTTAAAAATATCAAAAGATTATGTACTCACTCAAAACTGCTGTTAGATTGAAAGGAGCGCGGAGAAGACGGCTCATCTTCACAGCTTCTGGATAAGCTCTTCATAAACCTCATTTTAAAAAGAATTTAACATAAATAACAAAAAAAACATGCTCAGTTCATTCACTAAAAACTAAAATAAAAGTTTCTTATTTTTCTAATTACGTATAAACAATTTATTTTTTGTGTTATAATTACTGATTATTGTAATAAATAATTTAAGACAAAATGACAATTTAACTGAGAGGCTGCGTGGGGACTAAAAGATAACAGCATTTATTGTTTATACCATCTCATTTGCTGTATTCTTAGTATATTGTGGTACTACTCTTTGTAGTAACGAGATAAGTCATATCGTATTGATAATTAGTATTAGTATTTTGATGTTTTTTGTTAGTAATAACTTTTATAACAAGTCATTTCACTGCTTTGATATTAATTGGCTGATATCATATTATTATTTTCGCTCGGAAACACGGGCATACGAGTACCTACCTCGTCTTTCGATAGGATAAATTTTATTAATTCCAATTTGCAGAGGCTTCTTTGAGCTTTTTATTCGAAAGGTATAATAGCACCTATCGGAGTCCATCTCTGAAACCGTCTACAGAAGATGAGCTCAAAGACAGCCCCCGCTAGGTGGCAAGGACTATTGTGAATTGGTGGAAACATCTTGATCGGGCTATAGGTGTTATTTCTCTAAAGATGGTGACCGGGCTGTTGATTATATGATTTAAAACTAGCATGGTTGTAAGTAAGCATTAGGATCACTCATGGAGCTCATGATCATGGCGCATGCAATATCGGGAAACTCGCAAAACGTTGAATCATTGTAAATATCCCGTACCTAGAAAATGATCCTAGGACTATTGATTATTATCAAAACTACGGTAACCCGAGCGACAACGCCAGCCTGTGTTTCGTGAAACCTTGTTTACTACCTCTAGGGCATAGAGATGGGAGTGCAGTGCGAGACGCACTCAGCGACGGTCGCGTACCGCCACACTGCACTGACCTTGATTTATTCACGTATTGCGCGGCTCTGCCGTTGCACGCTCGCGAAGCTATGAGTTCCGAGAAACTCATAGCCAACGAACTGCTGGCGTTCATCCAGCATGCCATCGATACTATGGACGAGGTCAGCATCTTGCAGATCTGCAAATCAAATTTTAAAGAAGAGGAGATTTGCAGGAGCAAGGTGCTGCTCTATGAGACTCTCGGCCAGGCGGACCGGATGCCGACCCGCAGGAGGGACGAGAAAGGGGAGCGGAGCCTTCAGGATATCATCAACCTGCTGAAGGCGACCGACCCGGACGACGTGCCCGCATTCGTGGCGAAGCAGCTCCACAAGCTGCCACCCGTCACGTTCGACCACGTCGATGTCACCAGATTGTTGAAGGATATTACCACCCTGAAGACAAACCTGGATGAAGTTAAGTTTAGGTTAGAAGTCTCCGAAAGTACCATCGGTAAGTTGCGTGCCGAATTATTATCTATAAAACGTAATGATTCGGTAAGTAGGTCACCCGAGACTTCTAACGTTAACACACGTCGCGGAGCGCAAAATGCCGCCGTAGGCAGTTTTGCGTCGTCGCCTGCTGTCGCCGTGCGCGATGGACAGCGCCCCGCCGCTCCCACCCGCACCCCGCGTGAAACGTCAGCGAAGACGACCACGTCGCCCATGGCCTACGCGGCCGCCGCTGCTGCCCCCGCTGCCCCCGCCCCGCTCGCACCCGTGCAGCGGCCCTTCAATGAGGATAAGAAGCAGCAACGGAAAAAAAACGTCACGCAAGCAGGTTATCCCGCGCCCAATGGATCCCGTCATGCGCATGAACAAGGTCGACGATGGCGGCTTCACCCTCGTGGAAAAGAAGAAGCGTCGACCTCGACCCGCCCGCAACCAACGCGGCACTGCTCCCGCTGCGACTACAGTCATCCGAGTCGCAGAGCCCACGATGGCGATATATCTCTCCCGGTTTGATAAAACCACATCCGGTGAGGAGATCGCTCGCTACATCGACGAAAAGCGCACAGAACGAGCTCCGGGAAAGGACTTCTCCAAGATTTCGCTGTCGAGGCTGGAGGCTACGCGGACGCAGACTTTCAAGTCATACGTGCTCCGGTTTCCGGCGAAATACAAGGAGACGTTCCTGGACCCACAATTTTGGCCCGAAGGCATCGTTTTCCGTCGCTTCAGGGAGGCGAAACCGAACAATAATATCCCTAAGCCATAATTAAATTAAGTGTTTTATATTTTTTATGTATGTTAGTCTGTAAGGTATTTATTAATATGGGCCTCTGGTGCGTATAATTTATTATACGCACTATTGCCTGAAATAAATGAATTATTATTATTATTATTATAGGCACAGAACAGACAATAATGCTAATGAACACTGTCATCCGCCCACCAATCGGGCCTTCCTCATCCCGCGAGCAAGTGAGCGAGATTGAGGAAAATCACCTCACGCATAGGTACAGATCTGTTCACTCACGAAGGCGCGCCCCTCCAGGGTAAATTTTCGGTGTGCATTAATAAGGTTTGAAATTAAAAATTCAATTTACATTAAAACACTAAACTAACTATTGTTAATACAATAATATACAATAATAAAAGTACTAAACACTAAAACTAACTATTGAAAAGAACTTTTTACATTCAAAAGGTGTGGAAGGGCGCGCCTTCGTGAGTGAACAGATCTGTACTCTTGCGCGTGTACAAAACTCCATGTGTGCAGTGTCTGTGTAGTAGGTAGTTAAATCGTAACTATTGTATGGGAATTGGGTCAAGTGTCCGGGTGACATAGGGTACCTACTAAGAATAACCTTAGGTACTATGTAATAAGCTGAGGTACACTAGATACTTCAAAATTTCAACTACTCATTCCAAATTTTGATCCGGATGACAGACTGCAGTATACTGTGCGAAAAAAACATCAAACTGCTAAGCATGGCGAGTATTATTAGCAAAATCCCCCATGGGGCAGACACTATGTTCATCTATGGCTGAGATGATAAAACTATTCTAATTATATTAATTTAATCAGAAAAAAAGCAAGAATAACAAATAAAACATTTATTTACAGTTATTGTTATTAATAATTAAAACTAGATTTTATTTTATTAAAATAAATTAATATGGTTTTAGAACAAATTTATTTCTTAGACAGATCTTGAAATCAAAAGTATTTTTCATAATATTTACACATTTATCTGGAACCTTTTCTTTTGATGTATTTTTATATAGGTTCTATAAAGTTTACATTCATAATCAAATGCAAGAGTATGAAATAGATCAATAATAATCTTAATATTGGGTAAGTACTTTTTAATACAAATTATTATAGTTATAAAAATTAAGATATGCAAATGCAGAACTAATTTACTTGTCAAACTATAGATTTAAACCAAAGTCTTTGATTTAAACGTAATAATTGCTGGTCATGACATCTTTAAGAGTGAATCCTATAATTAATTATTTAATAAAGTTGTCAATGTGACTAGGACTCACATATATTATATCATATATATACCAACTTGTGGATATCACCTCTCATTGACTAAATGTACCTAACACAGCAATAAATTATAAAATTGCAGTTAAAGTATATTCTATTCGAACGCCACAAATGCAAGTTGCATAAAACATCCACAGCAGGCTTACCATCAACTAGTTAAGCAATTCAGTTTAGGACCTAAACTGAACTGCGTCGCTATTTTCGTACCATGACCTTGTTAAGCCGATCAGTTTAAAATTCCCGCCAAAACAAAACCTAAACTGAATGGCAAGCTTAGTTTCGTTCATTCTTTTCGTACTATGATGCTTCCTTACGACTGAAACTGAATAGCATAACTGTCAATTCTAGCGATTCAATAAAAGTTAGTTTTGTTTCGCCAAACTGAATCGTTTTTACAAATTTCCGTGTATGTTTTAAATCTGTGTAAGTGTAAGTGTGCTATTTTCATTATTGAGACTAAAGTCGATAAGTAGAGCTGTGACTCTGTGACATAATATTATCTAAGATACTAATCAACTAAGTTTAACGTCGTGCGCAAGAGTTGTTTGAATATTGAATAGTATGTCTGACGAACTACTATTATTTGAGCTGATGGAGTGCATCAACGAAGATGCTTTTGTTTTGAAGATGTTCTCGATGAGAGTTTAGAGCTTCCAACAATATTTCTAACTGGTGGTACGTAACCCTTCGTGCCACCACTTGACGAGATTGTTCACTGTATACAAAAAAAACACTTAAGAAAGGTAAAGGTACACGAAATTCCACACTGTTGAGTGGACATGGAATTATTATTGAGGTTTGATATTACGAATCGTTAAATAATATCCAAAACACTTGATTAAATAGAAAACATAAACTAACAGCTTACGTCATTATAAATTTCCTAACTTTGTTTTGTTCCAAACGCCAAACACAAACTAATAATTCCATTTTTAAAACTACCGCGCTCGTAAAGTATGACAAGAATTAGAAAAAATAGGTAATACGGATGACATCGGCTAGTTCGTTCAAAAATTTTAATTACGATTTCGTATAATAATCTTGGAAATTCAAGCATTAATGGGAAGACACTGTACCCAAAATATTAAATAAATAAAATTTTGTGAAATATAAAATAATTTAATGTATTTAATTCGCAAAACTTAATATAAAATTGGGGTCTAAAAAAATCCGGTAATTTCCGATTTTTATGTAAGAAGCCGTTTCAAAACGAAGCGACCATTGTATGAGACCACGAGATTTTTATATAGCGTTGTCTTTTTCTCGCTCGGCGGCGGAAAGTTGGATCAGAGACAACGTTTTGTTCATTCTTTCTGACGTAATACGATTCAAATGCGATCGTCGCTTAATGAGTTGATGGTATGAAATTTTTTAGGTACCTAAATTGAATAGAGTCGGAATTGAATAGCTAGCCTATAAGTTGATGGTAGGCCTGCAGGTCACCTCAGAAATAGGATGTCAACTTCTGAACATAGGCCTTCCCCTTCGATTTCCATCTAGTCCGGTTGTAAGCGGCCTGCATCCAGCATGCTCCTGCCGCCCTTATCAGATCATCTGTCTACCTTGTGGGTGGACATCCTACGAATTCTGCTAAACCATGAAATGGATTTAGATGCAGTTTTCACTTAGATGGCTTAAAAGGAGGGATTTAAAAGGTTTTTTTTATACAAATAATTATTATGGTATGGTTTAGTATAAAATTGCCGATATAATATGACAATAATGTTTAAGCGGTCGGAACAACATTATTCCTCTCAAAGCACTTCCCAGTCAACATGATTGAGCCTTATTTGAGTGCACTAAGTAAATCAATATAGTTATATAAAAACAATGTATTACAGAATTATTCCTCTTAAAGCAATCTATTGAACTATGCTTTTCTGCTACTCAAACAAAGCCAGGACAAGTTGCAAGGGTGATATAAGTAGGTATTCTACCTGATCTCTGATCCTTCATCGGCCAAATGATTGTCCTGACATTCTTTTCAAAATTATGATTGTAATGCCTAGATTCTTTGAATAATTCATACCTAAATCTAATAGTATCACTATACAATTATTGTCTATTTATATCTTGAAGCCCAGTTTCCTCATGCAAGCTTTGTGTTCCTCTATCAAATCTAAGCAGTTCTCTTCGCCTCGTTTAATGATACTGAAATACAAAAAATAATTTATTAGTTAAGGTTTATATTATTATAAAAAAATGCTATAATAATATGAGTTTGACCATAAAATACAGGGAATTTAGTTTATAATAATGTTAATTCGAGGGTCAATAAATGCCTGCTCAGAATCACACGTAAAAATAATCTGAGGTTAGGAATTTTCAGATTTTACTTACAAGAGTTAAGACAAATTTTTTGACGATAACCTGATAAATTAGGTTCGTATCCGTTAGATTAGTCGACATTTTTCTAAACATCTCCATTGCTATACTGCATATTGCGTAATTCAACTCAAAAGGACGAAAATATAACCTTACCAGGCATCTCGAACTTTCTTAGTTTCCGGGCAGGCGCAGCATGGTTTCAGCTTCTTTTCAGTGCCGACGGCTGCAGGAGCCTCTGGCACTTTAATTTCAGCTGTCTTTTCACTCGCGTTACCCATGGTTTAATAATTTTATTAAATTTCGTAAAATGATGCAATGATTAAAACACCGCAGTTCGCAATTCGTCTGTTTTGACTTTTGACATTGACAACCAGTATCCAGATAAACTTGACAGTTGACAGAAATTTCGTTAAATTAAAAAAATGGCATTGCGCCGTTTGCTGATTAGCTAATTTTGTTACATATTGATTTGGTGGGAATTTTTCGTCCCTTATAGGTAAAGCAAGTTTCACACTGATAAGTAGGATTTGATTATCTTCACTAGGAGACGTATTATTTGCTTAGGTAATTATTTTAATAAGGTTGATAACCACAGTTAAAATAAAACACCAACATCATACAAAACTCTTTAATGGACGAGCAAAACTAAAAACAATCGTGCAAACTTTCCTTAATTTTCTCAAAAATAACAAAAATAGACAACCGGCTATAATGTGCCTCATTTCACAACTTAAACTCATATACTATCGCTAAAGGAATATTATGTAATTTTATTTTAGGTATAGGTACTTATTTTATAATCTAAAACGAAAAGTCTCATCTCATAATCAAACTCTTAAAAAAGATTGATACAATTGAAAGTTCATGATTAAAAAAACATTATGCGGTCTTCAAAATGAACCCAAGAAATAAGGTAAACGAATTGATACATAACTCATTTGTAAAATAAAAGTTCGAAATAAAAAATTAATATGTTCATAATTCGTTATGTAGCAAAACTTTACATAATATATAATTTTAAAACACATACATTCATTAAATTAGCATGTTAATATGGTTAAAAAATCAAAAGATGCACTTAAAAGCTAAATTCATAATTACACATTGATTGAGAGAAAATATTAAAAAAAATGTTATCTGATTAAAAAAAATTCGCAGCTGTTACTCAAGATGGTAATAAGTTATTATTGTTATGTAATAAAGTCTTTTTTATCCAGCTGTTACTTATACATTATTTGTTAATTAGTCGTATTTAAAATCAGAGGTCCAAGTATTTAGATGATGATTCGGAGATAGTCAATCGCCAATACATTCTATTAAGCTGAAAAAATAATATTTCTGACTGTGGACAGTTTGAATAAAAAAAAAAATAAGTTGATCTTTAATACTTTGGTCCAATCAAAAGTGATTTTTTCAGCTCAAATTCACAAAAAATCTGCCTCTTAAAAATCATATTCCAAAAATATGAAATCGAAAGACGCAATCAATTATTGGCGCGATTAAAAACGTTGGATAATCAAATGATAAAACCATTAGGATAATCAATGAGGGTAGTCGGTGAAACTTTGCTTAAAACTAATGTAAAATGTGTTAAAATCAAAAATTAAAACATGCTCCTTCATCACAAACTTAATTAATACATAATTTACTTCAACAATGTGTCTGTAACAGAGATCTAATTGTCGTTCGCTTTCAGCTATCATATAAAATCTATAAGAACAATCTTAAAAACAACATTTTTATAAAATCAGTTAAAAATCAACGCCTTTAAAAAACAAGCTCATTAAGGCATGGCTCTTTTTCAATAAATATTGCTATAATTTATCCATTTACATACTTATTTTTATTTACTTATTTAAAGAAAATCACGATATTTATTGACAATTTGAGCACTGGCTTCAATATATAAATCACGGTTCAACCGTAAGATAGGTAAAAAAATTAATTTTGCCAAAGAATCTATTTCCAGTCTTTTTTAAAAAGATTACTATTATTAAATTAAACAGTTTACATGGCAACATAGTTAATTATCACAGGAAAATGAAGATTTAATGAAAATAGATTCTTAATCAGTCTTTCATGGCATCCCCTTTACAAATCAGTGTTTTGGTTAAATTTAAACCATGTCTTTAAAAAACAGTTCAAATTACCTATGGGTAAAGGGGTAGAGATCATTTTGTACTTACCGCTAATTAGAGTATAGGAACATTATTTATTATGGTAATTTACTTAATTTTACTATGGCAACTCTTAATTAAGGGTAGGCACTATGATTCAGTCTTTGAGCTTGCGCTTCAGTCTAGATTTTAGGTATTGGATAAAGCACTTTCTCTTTTTTTATAGTTTTTTAATGCCAAATAAAATTCAGTTGAAATATTAACCATACTGACAGAGGTCTGAATAATTACGCCCGTATTCAAAGGAATAAGTTATCTGGCAATTAAAAACTTTCTTAAAGTTTATTTATTGTTTTTTTTTTTCAGTCTTCAATTTGCACTAAAGTCGTATACATGAGAAAATTAAAGAAATTGTAATTTTATCCCATAAAATATTCGCAGGCTTTGACCGTACTAAGTATATTAATGTTTTCTTAGTGTTAGTTTGGATGAGAGTTAAGTTCACTACTTACTCAAAAAGTGACGTATCTTACAAAATAATCTTAAAAGCGATTTTCATCAATAAGTAGTGATATCAAAAAACGTCACTTACAGTAAAACTAACAAGTGTGAATACAGCTTTATGATTTTATCATAGAGTATACAACCATAGTGCAAATTTTTTTTTTATCATCCAATACCGTATAAAGGGTTACTAGTAATCAGTTAGTCACTATAAAGGGTTACTGTACTCATCAATTAAAACAACGTCAGTGGAAGCAACTTTCAAAATCAATGAAAAACTTTTTTTGATATGTCAGAGTTAGCTTCATAGTGAAAGTCGTTAGAGTTAAATGACCCTCTAAGAGGATGCTAACAGATTATAAATAACCCTGCATAATAAAAGGTGTATAATAGTGTAGTTACCACTTATCTTGTGGTAAAGCGGATGTATTGTAGTGTGGAGGAGAATTTATGATGAGTTTCCTTTCGGCGCCCGGAGCTACCGATCCTTTGTAGGAGCTTGCTTGTTTTTGGAGATCTGAAATATAACATATACATACATTACATTACATCACACGTTTTTCCCAAAGGGGTAAGCAGAGGGGCACCCAGGAGCCACAACCATACTTCGTCAGTCATGTTTTTAAGTCACATGATCGCGTCACGGTTTAATAACGGTTAATAGCAATAATTGGTCTCAAATGTACAAATAAATTAATCTATTCGCAAAGCTAATAATAATATGGGACAACTTCCACACACGGTCATCTGGTCCCAAACTAGGCTAGAAGCCTATATTATGGTAACCAGATGACTGATATACATACTTATATATGCTTATAACACACAGACACAGATCAAACAGACATGTTCATGCACACAAATGCTTAACTTGGTCGGGGATCGAACCCGGGTCCTGCGGCACAGAAAGCAGAGCTACTACCATCTGAGCCAACGAGGCTGTCAAAGCTATTTATCTATTCTTTGACAGTATACAGTTTTGGACCAAACTTATCATAACATATAACATACATTCACGCCTTTTTCTCGAAGGGGTAGGCAGAGGTGTACCCAGGACTCAGTCCCATAGTAGATACACCCACATTTCGCCAGTGTGTTATTGGTCCTATGTAATAGGGGGCGAGCATATTGCCATCTACCGGGCACAGTTCCAGACTCCAGGCAGTTATTAAGATAATTCCTAATGAAAAAATCCAATATTTAACACTGCCTGACCTGGGGATCGAACCCGGGACCTCTTGATAGGCAGTCGAGCATGCGCCCTCTACGCCACCGAGGCAGAGTAAATGCTAACCGTTAATAATGAGCAACATCTTCCTGCGAGCTCCGAAGGCTGAGACTCCGATCTCAGTGAGATCAGCGTCGTTTAATGACGCGAAAGTAGACAGGTCAACTTCGTGCTTCTTGAATAGATCTGAAATATTGTCACCAATTATGCAACGCGTTCTAATCATCATCCAGCCGTTGGAAGTCCACTGCTGAACATAAGCCTCCCCCATAGGGGGGTTGTTGCCAATACTCGCCACGCTTGGCAGGCGGGTTGGCGAGCGCAGTTTGATGGTTTTACGCAAAGGACGCTGCTGCCCGTCCTCTGGATCCTATAGCCCTTAGCCGGCTCTTACGGCAACCACGGGGAGAGAGG
The DNA here is from genome assembly GCA_947063395.1 of Hemistola chrysoprasaria. Taxonomy (NCBI): domain Eukaryota; kingdom Metazoa; phylum Arthropoda; class Insecta; order Lepidoptera; family Geometridae; genus Hemistola; species Hemistola chrysoprasaria. The sequence continues at coordinate 2,033,461 of OX346724.1, forward strand.
GTGAGGTACTATTCTAAAGCCGGTAACCCCACGGCAAACACGGCAAAAAACGTGTTCCAATAATGTGTAGAAATACTTAAGGGGTAAATCTACTCGTCAAACTAAAACACTTATAGAATAAATAATTGATAAATTGCAAAATAAATGTAAAAAATAATAATGTAGTGGTAGGTCTCTTTTGCAGGGGGCCGTCTGGGGAAGTACCACACCTTTGCCAGTTATTCATCCGCCAAGCAGTAATATGCAAGCATTACTGTGTTCCGGTATGGGCAATGTCACCAGCGAAATTACTGGGTATGACGAGTTTCAACAACTTTTATCTCAGGGTGAAAGGCGCAGTGCAGTGCCGCGCAGAATTTTGAATTTAAAAACACTGTGTCTAATATGGGCAATCATGATGCTTACCATCAGGCATCTGATTTGCTCGTCTTGCACACTCTCTAACATAAAAAAAAAACTAATTCACTTGAGACGACATGATATTGTAGGTAGTAAGTAAATATTGAATGAGAATTTCACACAATTCTTTGATAATTAATGTTTGGTAGTTCTCCGTTTCATCAAAAACATTTTTTCCTGTAAACATCTGAGAGCGTACGCGGTCTTATAGGAATTTGATACAATCCTATGGAAAATTTACCAAATCGATGTTTTGTATTCCCCTGTTTCATCAGCAGTGGACTTCCAACGACTGGATGATGTTTTACTGGCGTCATTTTATCTTTTATTTACAAAAAATTAATTATAATATACCATTGAATTATAAATATAGAATATACTCACCGATATATTTATACAATCCTCGTTCCTGCAGCAACTCATACAGCTGTGTGTATCGATACAGAGCGTTGGGGCCGGGGGCGGGGGCGGGGCTGGGGCCGGGGGCGGGGCCGGGGCCAGGGGTGGGGGCGGGGGCGGGGGGGGGAACATACATCCACTATGTTCGGACGAACTAATTCTGAACGATTCCATGCTTTTTCAGGCTACAACAGAATGTTATATAAATATTATAACAGGTAAACCACAGAGGAGATCTCTTTCATCCTGATCTGTGAGGTAAACTATGTTATACGCCGTGTGTAATCACTATTTTATATTATAAAATCTTAAATGACCCACTCACTCATTCAGTCTCACTATTAAACTATATCTATTCTAATCTTAAACCTACATTCCAAGTTTAATGTCTCTAGGTTCAGTGGTTGGGCTCTGCGTTTGCATGTCAGTCAGTGAGTCATTTAGGATACTATAGGTATAATATCTAGTGATTATAATAAGTAAATGTAAAAGTACTCACAGTAGTAGCCGTCTCGTTCAAGTTGATAGGGCCAGGTGAGGTATGGCTGAAGTAATACCCCGACCATTTGGGAGTAGGAACCCGGTACCCCGAGCCGACCGTACTCCGCATCGCCTGTATCATACCCCACGTCAACCACTAGAGTTCCTTTGATGACGGTTGATGTAGTGTATCGTTTCGTGTGCTCAGAATTAATTTAACCGCATTATTTCTTGGAACACCTTACTTTCACCATAAAACATATCCTACTAATCATAGATGAAAAAAGCATAGATAGAGAGTTCAGAACAAATTTTCGTTCAATTTTGAAGCAACTTTCAATTTGACGTGTCAATAAATGTCATGTTTTTACTGCCGCAGGCAAACACATGCGCGCGAATGATGTGTCAAGTGAACATTTGACAGAAAAGCGAGGAAATATTACTAATCCTATTATTATTATAAATCATGTTATGCAATATCATGCTCATGATACCTTGCTAATTTAGCTTGATCAATGACAGCTGAACAAAAATCAATTTTGTGGTCATATTTTCTAAAATTAGGTACATAAATGGTATCTTATCGGGTAATTTAAATAAGTACCCTCTAAAAAACAATAGTTTACGGAAATATAGCCGAAAAATTGATTTTTGTTCTGCTGTCATTGATCAAGCTAAATTGACAAAGCGTAGTAGAACTGTGCATTAATATAGTTCTTATGAAAACAAAGCATGCCAAGTTCACTGTGCGTGTGTGCGTCAGAACTACATTGCATGGGCAACCGACTTGATATTTCATTTTAAATGGAAAATAATATGACGGATGGTAATCATTGGTGACGAAGGAGTCGGGGCCCAGCGGAAAGCACCTAAAAACCATCTCCCAATAAACACAAAAAATACCTAAAAGGAGCACTCGGGGTAAATATTTTTTCCATAGCTGGGAATATTTTCAATGTAATGGCGTCAGATTTGTTTACAAATTATTAATATGTTTTGACGAAAATATCACCTAATATTATAAGTAATATTATAGTAATATTATAAGTGAAATGTGATCTTTTTATCCTTATTTTTCTTACAAGACGCATTGTGACACCCTTTCACTACACAGCGAGTCATTTTTTAATAAAATCCGGGAGCTATTTTTCTTATGACATCAAAATAACAACTGCCGTAAAAAATAAAGAGTTGGGCCTTATGGGGCTTTACTGTAAAGCTATAGATTCTCCTTAGTCTTCACACTTTCTATGCGTTTTTCTTCTATGGTACTAATATTATAAATGTAAAAGTTTGCGAGAATGGTGAATGGATGGATGAATAGAATAGAATAGAAAACTCTTTATTGGTACAAAAATTTTGTAAAAACATTTAGTACAAAAAACAACAAAATCAATCAATTATCGCTCAGAGCGATCTCTTCCAGGCAGCCATGGATGGATGTTTGTTACTCTTTCACGCCAAAACTATTGAACTTATCGGGCTGAAATTTGGAATATAGGTAGCTTAGACCCTGGAATAGCACATGGGGCGGGTGGAACCGTGGGGTACAGCTAGTTATTTTATATGTTCGCATTCTACCCACGGCAAAGTCTAATGTTACAATTACAATTCATAATTCATATTGAAATTTATAAACCTTTATTCATAATATTTTTGTCGGTGGGTAGAATGCGAAATGCATCTATCTAGATCTAGATATTTTTTTTTTTTTAATATAGTGAGTGACAAAACGAGCTAATCAGGTGCCTGATGGTAAGCATCATGATTGCCCATATCAGACACAGTGCCACCCAGTGTTTTAAAATTCAAAATTCTGCGCGGCACTGCACTGCGCTTGTCACCCTGAGATATGAGTTGTTGAATCTCATCATGCCCAGTAATATCGCTGGTAACATTGCCCTTCATACCGGAACACAGTAATGTTTGCACATTACTGCTTGGCGGATGAATAACTGGCAGGCGTGGTACTTCCCCAGGCGGCCCCCTGCTAAAGAGGCTTACCACTACAGATACACAATTCATATTGAAATTTATGAACCTACATTCATAAAATTTTTGTCGGTATGTAGAATGCGAAATGCATCTATCTAGATATAACTAGATCTAGATATATAGATATAGACCTATAGATAACACACTGACTACTATAGAAACATTTCGCCGATGTCTAATAACTCCACGGTAGCAGTGCCTACTCCGCGGATTGGTGCGGAAGGTGCGTGGTTCAAATCCCGCCCGTGGGAGAAATTCTTTCCATATTCATTTTGTATTTCAAGCGAATAAGACCGTTTAGTCAATAAAATTATTATGTATAGTATTTATACATAATCTTTTTTAAACATACCTAATGTTAATATATTTAGTTATTTTATTATTCTGTTCTGTGTATCTGTAGTGGTAGGCCTCTTTTGCAGGGGGCCGTACCTGGGGAAGTACCACACCTTTGCCAGTTATTCATCCGCCAAGCAGTAATGTGCAAACATTACTGTGTTCCGGACTGAAGGGCAATGTTACCAGCGAAATTACTGGGCATGATTTCACCAACTAAAGGATGACAGGCGCAGTGCAGTGCGCAGAATTTTGAGTTATAAAACACTGGGTGGCACTGTGTCTGATATGGGCAATCATGATGCTTACCAACAGGCACCTGATTTGCTCGTCTTGTCACTCACTATCATAAAAAAAAAAACATACATTCACGCCTATTTCCCGAAGGGGTAGGCAGAGGTGTACCCAGGACTCAGTCCCATATTAGATACAGCCACATTTCGCCAGTATGTTATTGGTCCCATGTAATAGGGGGCGAGTCTGTTGCCATCTACCGGGCACAGTTCCAGACTCCAGGCAGTTATTGTGATAATTCCTAATGGAAAAATCCAATATTTAACACTGCCTGACCTGGGGATCGAACCCGGGACCTCTTCATTGGCAGTCGAGCATGCGCAAAAAATATTACATAATATTATTGTACCTTATTAGCCTCAGCCTTCAATTGTCTATATTCTGTAGGCGGCGACATTTTCAATGTTTCCAAAGTTTTCTTCTCGCATCCTGGCGCGCGCCGCTCCGACAGCGGCATCTCTTGGATTATACTCGCTATTTCTATTGCAATAGAGGCCATTTTACTATTACACTGGGCCTCATTCACCATCATCGAGTAAAGTGTTGATCTATTCGCCGATTAGAAGGAAATATGCAGTAAAATGGCCATAACTTATGATTGCGTTAAATTAGAAGTATGATTTTTTTACAGCCACAAGGGACCGCAGATCTGAGTAGTTGATATCAATTTCAACTTGATACCTCCACGAGTTCCCGTTAAAAAGTGTCTTGACAGACGGACAGAGAGACATACTGACGGACGGACGTACAACAAAGTGATCATGTAAGGGTTTCTTTTTCCTTTTGAGGTACGTAACCCTAGAGAAGGCCAGTTTATGTGCCGCTTAGCATAACTCGGACGTTATGAGATTAGCTCTGCGCCTTACTTATTTCTCGAACTTAAATTAACGAGTAACTTACTCGGCACTTTACTCGAGGATGGTGAAAGAGGTCCTTAGTTTAAATTGTTTTTATAAAACCATATTCTCGGAGTTTTGGGGGGAAGCCGAAGAGTACAGTTTGGCTCACTTATCTTTATCAATTATCGGTGCATTTTCGTGTGTTTACGTGTAATAATGGTGGAATATTACGTGTTGAGTGTTTTCGAAGATACACAAATCTCTTGGCAAGTGATGCGAGAGTTGAAATGTGATTTTTCATGTTCCCACCAAAATTCCGGTAGCGTTTTGTAAAGACCACCACTTTACTAGAGCTGTGACTTGACTGGGCTTGCCCTGACTTTGAATTGACTAATTGACCATATTAACTTGAAAATTTATATAACTTGACACTGGCAATACATTCGTGTAGGTCCATAAAAGAAGAATAAAAAACATCTTCTCAGCTCCTTCCCATCTTCCAGGAACAACTTCACATGCTGGTGCAGCCGCTTTTAAGGCTGAAAACTTCAAGCGGCACAAGTATGTAAACTTAGACAAGGTTTACATGTTTGTGCCGTTTGGGGACTATGGATCCGTGGGGGCCTTCCGCACTGGAACTATACAAGGAGCTAGCTAAAAGCTTGGTGAAGGCATCGGGTGACCAGAATGCTGGCCTGTATTTTGGCCAGAGAATAAGCATCTGCATCCAACAACAATGCCGCCAGCATTCTGGCCACCTACCCTTCCTCCAAAGGTAATAAATAGATTTAAGTTAATGAGTAGGTTTTGTATATAAAACTAGTGGCCCGCCCCGGCTTCGCACGGGTAGCAGAAGTAGGTATAGTGAACGTTTTAACAGGAGTAAATTTGTGATACATTGTATTTATAAAGGTATAACTCTAATGGTTTACGCAGCGCACGCAAATTAATGACTATTTCTGTTACAGTGACCTAACCTTAACAGATGGAAACATTTACCGAGGCCTATTTTGATAATATATAAGTACTACAAACCCCTAGTACATTATTTCTACCACCATTAATTTTCATACCGCATAAAAATAATAACTTCTTTGATTATTGTGACTAAACCAAAACAGACGGATATAATGTCCGTGGACTATTTTTTGTAGATAGTGATAATTACTACAAACCCCTAGCCCTAGAACATTACTTTATTCTACCATGAATAATTTTCATCGCATGCATATAATGATTGTTCGATAATTGTGACTAAACCAAAATAGATGAATATAATATCCGTTCACTATTTTGTAGATATTGGTAAATACTACAAACCCCTAGTACATTACTTTATTCTACCACCAATAGATCATTTCCCAGCGCATGAAAGTTAATGACTGCTTCGATTATTGTGACTAAACCAAATTGATGGATATAAATTCCGTAGACTATTTTGTAGATATTAATAAGTCCTACAAACCCCTAGTACATTATTTTAATCTACCATCAATACTTTTCACACCGCATGCATATAATGACTGTTCGATAATTGTGATGTATGTTTATGTATGTTTTATGTCACTCACACTGAATTAAGCTCTCCATAAGTAAAAGATTTTTTAAATCTGTCCAGTAGTTTCGGAGCCTATTCGTTGCAAATAAAAAACAAAGTTTCTCACTTTATACTTTATGATATTGGTTATAGGTTGAATAATCTGGAGACATATACGGATTACGGAAACAGTGAAAACAGTAAGAAGAGCATTCATAATTCGATGTTGTTGCAACCCAGATAAAGAGAAGCGAAGTCATAAGCGCGTTTTAATTATTTACAGAACGCCATCTTAATAGATGGCTTTGCAATGTTGGAACTAAATTACCTAAAAATGTTGCTTTAGGGTAGTTATGTCTTGCAAGAAAATATTGAATTTTTTCTGTAGCGCCATCTAGCAAGCATTGTTGGAACTGAAAATATTCATAACAAACTTTAAAACTGTATTTTTCCACAAAATGGCTGAAATTTTTAAAAACGCTGAAACACGTGTTTAATTATTTTCACTTTAGAATGTTTCTACAAAATTTGAAATTAATCGGCTGAAAAATGAAGTCTACTCCATACAAACTTACAACCCCTATTTAATACACTTAGGGGTAAAATTTTGAAAAATCCTTTCTTATTACTTGTCTAGACTGTAAAAATAATCTATTGTCAAAATTTCATAATCATCGGTCCAGTAGTTTTGGCTCTGGGTTGATGAGTCAGTCAGTCAGTCAGTCAGTGAATCACTTTCTCTCTTTATATAATAGTATAGATGTAAATAGTGTAGGTAGGTACTTTTGTAAATAGTGCTTTGTGTGTTATTTGTAATGTTTCTTTGAATAAATTTCTTTAAACCATATTGGATCCTTATAATAATAATTTGAATGTATAATGTATACTCTAACAGAACGGGTTACCCCAATTACACTGCTCGAGTCAATTCATATGGGTTATGTGGACAACCCATATTGTCAGAGTTTCAGGTCGCCAATATTCCTACAAGGCCTCCGACTTGACCTAACGACTGCCCCCTATATATCTTATAGGCAACAGCCTGCCATTATATATAATTGCTTTATTTCAGACATAATATTATGCATAATTATATATAGGTACTCGTAATTGCTTTATTTCAGACATATGGGTTGTCCACATAACCCATATGAATTGACTCGAGCAGTGTAATTGGGGTAACCCGTGCTGTTAGAGTATACATTATACATTCAAATTATTATTATTATTATTATAAGGATCCAATATGGTTTAAAGAAATTTATTCAAAGAAACATTACAAATAAACACACAAAGCACTATTTACAAAAGTACCTACCTACGCTATTTACATTTTATATACAAAACCTACTCATTAACTTAAATCTATTACCTTTGAGGACTGCCTCGGTGGCGTAGAGGGCGCATCATAGGGGCGCACGCTCGACTGCCATTATAATAAGAAGTACAGTTTCTTACCCTGTTGTGAGCGATCGTTGTCGGTAGAGGGCGCTGGACTGTGCGTAGCTTTACTTATAGGAGACATTGAAGGAGATACCACGTTACTCGCGTCACCACCTATTAGCACAGAACAGATAATAATACTACGTATAGAATGGACACTGTCATCCGCCCACCAATCGGGCCTTCCTCACCCCGCGAGCGAGATTGAGCTCTCCACGAGCCCCGCTTCGCTGGGAAATCACCTGACCACACTCTTGCACGTGTACAAAACTCCATGTGTGCAGAGTGTAGTAGGTAGTGGTTTTTGTAGTTTTTGTAGTGGTAGGCCTCTTTTGCAGGGGGCAGCCTGGGGAAGTACCACACCTTTGCCAGTTATTCATCCGACAAGCAGTAATGTGCTAACAAACTGTGTTCCGATATGAAAGGCAATGTTACCAGCGAAATTACTGGGCATGATGAGATTCAACAACTCATATCTCAGGGTGACAGGCGCAGTTCAATGCCGCGCAGAATTTTGAATTTTAAAACACTGGGTGGCACTGTGTCTGATATGGGCAATCATGATGCTTACCATCAGGCACCTGATTAGCTCGTCTTGTCACTCACTATCATAAAAAAAAAGTTACCGCGGTTTTAGTATGGGATTGAAACGAGTGTCCGGGGTGTGCTATTATAACACGAATGTTACAAAAAGGTGTGATAATACTTAAAGGGGTGTATCTATTCGCCAATCTAAGCAACTTTCAAAGGAAAGAATAGCGAAATTAGCCAAAAATATTTTGAAGTCCCATACAAATTTGGTCGAAATTTTGATAGTCGTTCAGTTTGACGGGCAGATGTACCCCAACCTCCTCCCCCCCTAAGCTACGCGACGCTAACGTGGCGTTGTGGTCGGGCGCTAATTTGTATAAAATAATTTATTCAAATAAACAGTAAATATAATGAAAAAAAAAAAAAAAACAGTAGCCGACGTGTATATTACACGTCGGCGTCGCTCGTCTGAAAGCTTGCTTAATATTGACGTGACAACGTCTTATAATTCGATAGAGCCGGCTGCACGCACGAAAAAACATGACTCATGCGGCGTTACCTCGCTCTGAGGCGTTCCATGTAAGGCTTGAAGTGCAAGCGAGAGCGCGGAACATGCGACATCCGTCTCTCTCCTACTTGAGTGAGCGCGTTGTCACGTTCAACTATCGTCAGTAAACCGACTTTACAGACAACCAATTTTTTTTTATTTTTAAGTTTATCATATTACAAGCTTTCTCCCGCGTAGTTTCCCTTCCCGTGGAAATATCGGAAAAAAAGTACCAATTCCAGGGTCTAAGCCCAAACGATTCAGTGGTTTTGGCGTGAAAGAGTAACAACCATCCATCCATCCATCCATCCATCCTCACAAACCTTCGCATTTATAATATTAGTACGATTTATTTTTTTATCGAATTTATGACGTAAGTAATGAAGTTATTATTGTAAAATAATCTATTTATTATTTTGTTTTTATTTGTGAATAATTATTATGAATTAGCTTTATACTCGTAACAAACAATTGACGTGTAATTGGGTTTTATCAATAAATGAGTTTGAAGTTAGTATAAAACTTTTCTTACCGGATATGTTCTGTGTGTCTAAAGACACGCTGCTGCCGGTGAAGTTGCTCTGGTAGCCGCTGCTCGCTTGAGAACTGGAGTTGAGGAGTTGGCTCAGATTGGTCTAGAAGCATTAGAGACAGTTAGGCACAAGGACGCCGTAGGGTTACCGGCTCTAACTCAAACAAAATCTATTTAAAAAACTCTAAAAAAGACGAAAGAAAAATTTTAAATGTCAATATTCTTTTTCATCCTCTCCCTAGGTGGCGTAGAGGGCATATGCTCTACTGCCAATCAAGAGGTCCCGGGTTCGATCCCCAGGTCAGGGAATGTTAAATATTGGATTTTTCCACTAGGAATTATCTCAATAACTGCCTGGAGTCTGGAACTGTGCCCGGTAGATGGCAATAGGCTCGCCCCCTATTACATGGGACCAATAACATACTGGCGAAATGTGGGTGTATCTACTATGAGACTGAGTCCTGGGTACACCTCTGCCTTCTCCTTCGGGAAAAAAGGCGTGAATGTATGTTTTTTTTTTTTTTCAAATACTCTATTGTCATTTTATCTACAATACCAACATATAAAGGAGTTTATGTGTGGAGCATTTCATCATATAAATAATGATAAAATAAAATAAGGAACAATTATAAATACCTGTCTGTTATCAGAGATCTGGAACTGCGGCTGCATCATCATCTGCTGCGGCAAGTTCATCTCAGGCCCGTTACATAACGCTGGAACATTATAATTACTATTAGTGGCATCGAGCCGAATTATCGAGCTGAAATAGAAATAATTCTGAACCGTTTGAAATATATACTGATTTTTATACTTTTTATTTGATGTTTTATTGATACATTTTTATAAATATATTTATTGCTTTTTAGGATGAGTTAAATACATAGTAGTAATAATAAAATCGTCATAATATAATTATGAAAGTCGTATATTAGCTATAACCATGTTTCTGGGTTAAAGATTTAGTAAATTTTCCATAGGATTGTGGCAAACTGCTAAGAAAGAGGTCCTTTTTTTTCGTTTATTTGTAATAAATGCAGGTTACATGTAGGTTTTCGGTACGTAGTCAAAGTCACATTGCGACACATAAATATTAATTAAGTAGGTACATTCATGATTATCTATATTATTATTTCACTTTTTTTCCTGATTGCGATATAGGTAAGCAAAAAATATTTAATAATTTCTACCTACCCAAACATGCTGATCAGCTGGATTCATTTTGTATTGGAAACCGAAATTGTTTTTGCGAATTTCGCAATTCTTCCTTTTGCAAGTTATTTAGGTAGACGGGGACGTACCTCTTAAGTATTACTACACCCTTTAAGTATCAAACAAATAGAAGTAACAAGTAGTAGTACTTTTTGTAATAGAATATCAATACTAATGAGGTAATGAGGTACCAGTAGCATCGACTTAAAGCAAAAGACGCGTGTCTCGCTTTGATTGTTCAGTCCTACTAAATGTTGACGCGTTGTCAACATTCACTAACGACTACAATCGCGCCTCAAAGTATTATTATCAAAGTATCCAAGACGTACGTGCATGTAATCGCGTGATTTGTTTTGTGTTCATAAAATCTCATCATTCCTGTATTTCAAATGTGTTTTATCACTCCGGTCAGAAAAATGAGTGTGACGGGATTTCTTTCAAAGAGAAAGTATATTATGAAATTATGTATATTAATTTTAAATGAGAAATAGAACAATAGCACAGAACAGATAATAATACTACGTATAGAATGGACACTGTCATCCGCCCACCAATCGGGCCTTCCTCACCCCGCGAGCGAGATTGAGCTCTCCACGAGCCCCGCTTCTATGGGAAATCACCTGACCACACTCTTGCACATGTACAAAACTTCATGTGTACAGTGTCTGTGTAAAACATAACATACATTCACGCCTTTTTCCCGAAGGGGTAGAGGTGTACCCAGAGATACACTCACATTTCGCCAGTATGTTTTTGGTCCCATGTAATAGGGGGCGAGCCTATTGCCATCTACCGGGCACAGTTCCAGACTCCAGGCAGTTATTGTGATAATTCCTAATGGAAAAATCCAATATTTAACACTGCCTGACCTGGGGATCGAACCCGGGACCTCTTCATTGGCAGTCGAGCATGCGCCCTCTACGCCACCGAGGCAGTCTGTGTCTCTGACAAGTGAAGAGTGAAGAGTGTCCGTGTAGTAGGTAGTTATAGCGCGATTATGTGTATGGAATTGAGTGTCCGGGGTGTGTTACATTCAAACAAAATGTAACCAAACCAAATAAGTATTGTAAACTCGCAGTTGAACAAATTAAACCCTACAATTTTCTTGTACGTTCTTCTTGTAGAGGTATATTTCCGAACTGATATTATTTATTGACGTTTAAAAATGTCTTTTTATGACTTATTTAAATAAATTCTCTTCGAGTTTGAGTTCACTTTGAATATGTACTTAATAAGGTCAAGTGAGATAAGCAAAGATTTTATGACTTCGACAAGGTTGCACGTCACCTGAGTGCGTTCATTACGTGCAACCTTAGAATTATAATAACATGCAGGGATTACACTACCCACATGATTGGCATAGCGCCATTATTCAAATTCGATTAAAAATGTCTTTATCCGAAATTTGCCCTTGCGATTTGAAATGAGACAAGAATTATAAAGAAACATCAATAAGGAAAATTGTACAAGGTGTTAAGAAAAGGTGTTATTTTGTTATTAAAGGTCTATGTTATGTTATTATTTAACATAAATAATTAGATTTTCATTTTCATCTTATCAAATAATAATAATAATAATAATATGGGACAACTTCCACACACGGTCATCTGGTCTCAAACTAGGCTAGAAGCCTGTACTATGGTAACCAGAGGACTGATGTACATACTTATATACGCTTATAACACACAGACACAGATCAAACAGACATGTTCATGCACACAAATGTTTGACCTGGCCGGGGATCGAACCCGAGGCCTGCGGCATAAAAAGCAAATTTACTACCATCTGTGCCAACCAGGTTGTCTATATAAAATTAGCAGTAACAAGAAGTATAAAGAGTAATTAGCAGTAGTTATAAGAAAGGTACAATCAGCCATATTATGTGACTTTTCATTTTAAATCTTCCTTAATTTGTTCATGTGTTAATAGGTCGCGGCGCGGTTTAATAGCGCAGACCTTGAATGTGCAGAAATCGATTTTTAGATCTGTCGGTAACAGGAATGAGGTGCGACGGGAGAGGCGCTGCATTGGTCGCTCTGTAGTCTTCACCTAGTCTTTCCCAGTTCGCACGTCTCGTCCTAATGGATACTCGGATAATGAAGACAGTCTAGATGAGAATGAAGACTCCGAAATTGTATTCTTTAATTTTAATTATGCATCTCACGAAAAGGCTTTTGTAGTGGTAGGCCTCTTTAGCAGGGGGCCGCCTGGGGAAGTACAACACCTTTGCCAGTTATTTATCCGCCAAGCAGTAACGTGCAAACATTACTGTGTTCCGGTCTGAAGGGCAATGTTACTAGCGAAATTACTGGGCATGACGAGTTTCAGCAACTAATATCTACAAGCACAGTGCAGTGCCGCGCAGAATTTTGAATATTAAAACACTGGGTGGCACTGTGTCTGATATGGGCAATCATGATGCTTACCATCGGGCACCTGATTTGCTCGTCTTGTTACTCACTATCATAAAAAAAAAAATTCAGGCGTATAAATCGTTTTTCAAAAAAGTCAGTTGTGCCTTTTTTCGGTACGAGAGATAGGCCTCCTGTATACGCCACTCTTTCCGGTCCTATATAATTATACCATCTCATAAACACTGACCTTAAAACGTTAAAAGAATGACAAAATAACATAAGTAAGGAAAGTCATGATAAATTATGTAGGCGCCATGTTTCCCTGATGACCCTTAACATTGACCAATTCGAGTCAAGGGAAAAATCATTGGCATGCAAAATGCCCTGTGCATGTCGTAATTGAAGGTAATTTTTAAAGATTTTGGCAGGTGTCTCTTTCACCTACATATACCTACATATTAAACCTATATAGTTAGAGTTTTTATACTAAAGGCACCCCCTTTCTCTTCCAAACAAAATGTAATTTCCCAAATAATAATAATAATATGGGACAACTTCCACACACGGTCATCTGGTCCCAAACTAAGCTAGAAGCCTGTACTATGGTAACCAGAGGATTGATATACATACTTACATAAACTTATAACACCCAGACTCCAGACACAAATTAAACAGACATGTTCATGCACACAAATGTTTGACCTGGCCGAGGATCGAACCCGAAGCCTGCGGCACATAAAAGCAGAGTTACTACCATCTGGGCTAACGGCTAACGAGCCTGTTAAATACAGAAAAAGAGACGGCAACTTTCCACTTAATTGCTTGTGGTTGACTCCAGAACCCTCTAACAGGATACAGGACCTCTTAGCAGTTTGACACAATCCTATGGAAAATTTACTAAACCGATGTTTTGTATTCCCGTGTTTCCTCCGAGAATAATTGATTTTATCCATAAATTTATATCTCGAAAATTAGAAGATGAATTAGGCTATGTCTCTATTATTTTTTTTTTTTCCTTAGCTCTTCATTTATTTCTAGTGAACGTCTAATTACGCAAGTAAAACTGACACAGTTTTTCATGTTTTTAAAAGGTCATACTTCATTTAACAATGAGTTTGTAGAAAAATGAAAATGACAGAGACATGCTCACTGAAGACCTAGATTTAAAAAAAAAACCATTGCTCTGACGCAGTTATCTAGGAAGGAAACACGGGAATACGTTCGTATGGAAAAATCACCCCTCATGTAACCTCTTAAGAGCTCCGTTATCTCGGTTGGTATTTCATTACAGAACTTGTACAATGTTATATACTCACGGTTCCACCCCTGGCCATAGACCACAGAGTTGTTGGCGGGGTAGTGCAGGGCCGAGGGCCGCGGCTGAGGAGACTGCAGCAAGAAGTTGCCGTACACTGCCGGAGACAGGGGCCCGGGGTATCCTCCTGCAGATGGAGAACAACTGTTTATATCATGTTTTTAACGATACACTGAATAATTTTTTCTCTAATAAAGCTTAAGATTTCTTTGGTGTTGTATTTAAAGACCAAAATGTCGAGAACATATTACCTTATGAGAAATGATATTAAAGGTATTAAGGAAGGAATATTTAAGGTAAAGGATATTAAAAAAAAATATTATATAATAATAATTACTACGTAAAAAAATATAATAAAAAATATATTTTTATATAATATAATCTTATCTTATATCTTTAAATGAGCAATTCTTGTATATAATTGGAATCTCGGAAACGGCTCCAACGATTTTCATAAAATTTAGTATATAGGGGGTTTCGGGGGCGATAAATCGATCTAGCTAGGAATCATTTTTAGAAAACGTCATTTTACTAAAAAAAAAAAAAAAAAATACCGCACAAAGCTCGGTCATCCAGGTACTAATAATAATATGGAACAACTTCAACATTTGGTCATGTGGTCCCAAACTAAGCTATAAGCCTGTACTATGGTAACCAGAGGACTGATATACATACTTATATAAGCTTATAACACAGACACAGTTCAAAATAAAAATAAATATATTTTATAACATAATATTTTATAATTAAGCATGAGGTGTTCGCCTATAAAGATTGTACATTTAACATAACATAGCATAACATACATTCACGCATTTTCCCGAAGAGGTAGGCAGAGGTGTACCCAAGATTCAGTCCCATAGTAGATACACCCACATTTCGCCAGTATGTTATTGGTCCCATGTAATAGGGGGCGAGCCTATTGCCATCTACCGGGCACAGTTCCAGACTCCAGGCAGTTATTGAGATAATTCCTAATGGAAAAATCCAATATTTAACACTATGCCTGACCTGGGGATCGAACCCGGGACCTCTTGATTGGCAGTCGAGCATGCGCCCACTACGCCACCGAGGCAGTCATTTAACATTAAGTTTGGAAATGTTATTTTACTAACTACTGGACCGATTTTAAAAATTCTTTCACTTATGGATAGCTTAATTCAGTGTGAGTGCCATAGGCTATATGAGATTTTGAAAAAAATTGGGGATCCGTAAGAAAACTGCAATATTGTGAACCAAGGTGTTACATAATGTAATTACCAAATTCATAAATTTGCGTGCGCTGTGAAATCCATTGATGGTAGAATAATATAATGTACTAGGGGTTTGTAGTACTCATCAATATCTACAAAATAGTCCACGGAAATTTTATCCATCTATTTTGGTTTAGTCACAATAATCGAAAAAGTCATTATATGCATACGCTGTGAAAAGTATTGGTGGTAGAATAAAGTAATGTACTAGGGGTTTGTAGTAATTATCAATACCTACAAAACGGTATACATAGATTATATCCATCTTTTTTGGTTTAGTCACAATAATCGAAACAGTGATTATTTTTCATGCGATGTGAAAACTATTGGTGGTAGAGTAAAGTAATGTACTAGGGGTTTGTAGTATACTTATCAATACCTACAAAACAGTATACATAGATTATATCCATCTTTTTTGGTTTAGTCACAATAATCGAAGCAGTGATTATTTTCATGCGGTGTGAAAACTATCGGTGGTAGATTAAATTAATGTACTAGGGGATTGTAGTAATTATCAATACCTACAAAACAGTATACATAGATTATATCCATCTTTTTTGGTTTAGTCACAATAATCGAAACAGTGATTATTTTTCATGCGATGTGAAAACTATTGGTGGTAGAGTAAAGTAATGTACTAGGGGTTTGTAGTATACTTATCAATACCTACAAAACAGTATACATAGATTATATCCATCTTTTTTGGTTTAGTCACAATAATCGAAGCAGTGATTATTTTTCATGCGGTGTGAAAACTATCGATGGTAGATTAAAGTAATGTACTAGAGGTTTGTAGTACTTATCAATACCTACAAAACGGTATACATAGATTATATCCATCTTTTTTGGTTTAGTCACAATAATCGAAACAGTGATTATTTTTCATACGATGTGAAAACTATTGGTGGTAGAGTAAAGTAATGTACTGGGGGTTTGTAGTATACTTATCAATACCTACAAAACAGTATACATAGATTATATCCATCTTTTTTGGTTTAGTCACAATAATCGAAGCAGTGATTATTTTTCATGCGGTGTGAAAACTATCGGTGGTAGATTAAATTAATGTACTAGGGGATTGTAGTAATTATCAATACCTACAAAACAGTATACATAGATTATATCCATCTTTTCTGGTTTAGTCACAATAATCGAGGCAGTGATTATTTTTCATGCGGTGTGAAAACTATTAATGGTAGATTAATGTACTAGGGGTTTGTAGTATTTACCTATATCTACAAAATAGTCTACGGACATTATATCCATCTATTTTGGTTTAGTCACAATAATTGAAAATCATTATGTGCATGCGCTGTGAAAAGTATTGGTGGTAGATTAAAGTAATGTACTAGGGGTTTGTAGTATTTACCTATATCTACAAAATAGTCTACGGACATTATATCCATCTATTTTGGTTTAGTCACAATAATTGAAAATCATTATGTGCATGCGCTGTGTAAAGTATTGGTGGTAGAATAAAGTAATGTACTAGGGGTTTTTAGTACTTATCAATATCTTCAAAATAGCTCACGATAAATTTATACATGCGTAAGGTTTGGTCATTGTAACAGAAATAGTCATTCATTTGCGTGCGCTGCGTAAACCATTAGGGTTATATCTATTAAAATACAATGTATCACGAATTTACTCCTGTTGAACGTCCACTATACCTTATACTTTTGCTACCCGTGCGAAGCCGGGGCGGGTCGCTAGTAATTTATAAAGCTAAAAAGTTGAAATAATAAATAAATGTCGTCTGAGACTCATTAATCTGGTGGCCGAATGCAAGTCATTTATCAACTTAAAATCAGTACCCTGTTATCTGATATTGAGTACACTTAAAATTAAATACCTTGGTAATATATTTTTTATTAAAATTGGCCCTAAGCAGAATTCGCTTTTGTAAGACCATGAAGCTAATTTGTTTGTCGTCTAATAAATACCCTGTCGTGTCTTATTCTATCAATAACCTACTATGTTTAGTAGCGTACGCCGGATGTAAAAAACTATTGATGTTTCTAAGCCACCAAATATCACATAACAGGACTATGGGCAGGATAGTACAAAAGAAACTTAGTTACTTTATGATTAGAAAGTAATGAAAATGTAAAACTGCATTATTTTATAACTGGTATTATGTATTAAAAGTTGTTAAGGGAACAATTTGTGTATTTATTTCTATATATAAATGTGACAGGGTACTATTAATATATATATAATAATCAGTACCCTGTCACATGCATAATGCATACATTTGCTTTTTGTGGTTTAATTTATTAATCAGTTGTCAACTTATTTCTTTTTTTTTTACATTTTCAACTTATAATCGTTATTATCATACTTAAGAATCTAATCTATTTTACCTATGTACCAAAGCAGGCTTGATAAATTTAAAAAAAAAACAGTACTCTGTCGTCTACAAAAAAAAATGTCATAATTACCTGGTGTTGGCGGATTATGTCCAAACAAAGGGCTTCCCAACCCATATCCATCTCCCATGTACGGAGAACACGGAGTATTGTTAATATTATTATGTGACGGGGAGAACGGGTTGAAAACTCCGAAACTGGGGATCACGTTGCCAGATAATGTGGGGATGTTGTAGGATTCTGGGATTTCTGCGGTTATTACTGGCTCTTTGCCGTTGAGCAGTTCGCGGCGAGCTTCGTAGATATCACCTAAAATTAAATTAGTGACAGAGGACTGACTCGCTCAAACAGGGCCGTCTTAAGTCTATTCTGCGCCGGGGTGCGGGACTCAGCCTGCGCCCTCGTTATGTTTATACTGCAGCGTGGCACGCGACCGACGACACACTGCAGTATGAAAGGAGTCCTAGTCAACCAAACTCCCCTATGACAGACGCACAGGTGCCGCGCCGCGCGCCCATTTCAAATGACCTTACACTCTATTGACTTCGACATCATTTTGCTTCAAGTGCGGGCGACCGGTCGGCAACGTGTCAAACTCTTTGGATTAGAGATTTTGCTGCGCGCGTGTTGTATTAAATAAAAGTGTTATTTGAGTAGTGTAGTAATGCGGTATGACAAGCGCCGAAAGCGTAATAAAAGTTAAAAAAATATTATTGTTGATGACTATTTTTTTTGCTTGCGCATACATATTTGTCGTAAGTAAAAATAACAAGTATATAAAACTGTGCAATAGCGTTAAGTTCAATGAAATATCCAAAAATTCAGCGATCGACAGGCGCCCCGGGCGCTCCGCGCCCGGGTGCACCGCACCCCTTGCACCCCCTGGTAAAGACGGCTCTGCGCTCAAATAGTTCAAATCAAATGTATATACAAATGATTTATTTGCCAGAATACACAATATACATAATACATTAAATAGAATGTAATATTATTAGAGTTCAATGCTTCAATCATAGTGTTATTACCATTATATGAATTAACAGTGTAAGAAAAGCGGCTTTTAATCTCGTAATTATGAAACATGGGAGTATTATTTTGACGCCCTTTTTGGACCCCATAGAAAGTGAATTTTCAAAAATCCTTTCTTAGCACACGTCCAGACAACGAAAACAATCTACATTCCAAGTTTCAAGTCTCTAGGATCAGTGGTTTGGGCTCTGCGTTGCATGTCAGTCAGTGAGTCATTTCGGATTTTATAATATTTAGTGATTATTACAATTATTAATTAATGTCATGAAGTTTGCCTAAAACACATTAAGTATTCAAAATTCAGATATTCTTTTACACTATAGAAACATTTATCATAAATGACTATTAGTCATTTATTTAGGTATGTAATGTCGATTTGAACTTATTTTGATTCAAGATACACTTATAACTTCTGGCAATTTATTATAAATTGTAATGCATATACATTTCTTCTATAAGTCTATAAAATGTTTGTGAGCAAACCTCACTGCGAATTTCGAATTGAATATAATGATACTTTATTGCATACAAAAAAATAAACAATGTTACAAAATACACATTAAAAACACGGTAAACAACCGGCGGTCTTATCGCGTAAAGAAATTTATTATAGATAATTTATACAGACTTTGATCAAGGTTAGAAGCTACTTGGCCCGTGGGTATACCGGGAAATAAGTAACCTATTATTCCAGGGTCTGAACTCTCTACATACCAAATTTCCGCCCAATCGGTACAGTAGTTTTGCCGTGGAAAAGTAACAAACATCAAAACATCCGCACAAACTTTCGCTTTTATAATATTAGTAGCAAAGTGATAGTGATGGAAATAATGAAGATATATCTTACCAGCGCATCTCTCAATGCCCTTAATAACGACGGAAGCGATCCCTTGCTTGGGTTTCCTCCGGACGTTGATGTAAACATTGTGTTTGTGCATCAGTTTGGTTGCCAACTCGTTCTCTATGCGACACGACTCGTCGGACACTTCAAATATTACTACCAGCGGGAGGCTGCCCTGTTCACACAATAATATTATATAATAATATGTGACACCTTCCACACACGGTCATCTGGTCCCAAACTAGGCTAGAAGCCCGTACTATGGTAACCAGAGGACTGATATACATACTTATATACGTTTATAACAGACAGGGACAGATCAACTCAACGCTCTGATCGCACAACAATCTGAAGTGGACATATTTCACATCAAATTTAAAAGCTTTCTGAATGTGTGTATTCTATTTTTAAGTTAATGTTATAAAATTGTTAAGTAGTTAAGTAGATACTGTTGTTGTTTTTGGCTTGCTTCGCGTGTTGGAGTTTCTGTAAGTGTGGCATCTGATTATAAATAAATAAATAAAAATCAAACAGACATGTTCATGCACACAAATATTTGACCTGGCCGGGGATCGAACCCGGGGCCTGCGCCACAGAAAGCAGAGTTACTACCGTCTGAGCCAACAAGGCTGTCGATAACAACGATATTACAGATATACCTCGTCAAACTGGACAACTTTTTTTTTATGATAGTAGATAAGTGACAAGACGAGCAAATCAAGTGCCTAATGGTAAGCATTAAGCATCATGATTGCCCATATCAGACACAGTGTTTTAAAATTATAAATTATGTGCGGCACTGCACAGCGCCAGTTACCCTGAGATATTAGTTGTAACTCATCGTCATGCCATTAATTTCGCTGGTAACATTGCTTTAGACCGGACCACAGTAATGTTTGCACATTACTGCTTGGCGGATGAATAAACAAATATGCGAAGTAATGTTTATTGTAAAACTAATGTTCAGTTTAATTCAGCCCTAATAATAACAGCACTAATAATAATTTCTAATAATAATAATAATAATTAATACAAGCACTAATAATAATTAATATAGCAATAATAATTTCATGCACTAGAGTTCGCAAAGCCTATGTTCAGACTCGCCAAGAACTAATTTCTAATTCTCAACATTCGCAACTCCTCTGCATGCATTCTCCTTTCATCCACTGTTTCATAGCCCCAGCTAATCCATTCAATGCGAAAGGTCTTATGATTTTATTGGAAAGGTCTTATTATCTTATTGGAAAGGTCTTATTATCTTATTGGAAAGGTCTTATTATCTTATTGGTAAGGTCTCATGATCTTATTGGAAAGGTCTTATTATCTTATTGGAAAGGTCTCATGATCTTATTGGAAAGGTCTTATTATCTTATTGGAAAGGTCTTATTGGACAGCAATAATGATCAGTAAACATAAAGTTACCACAAGTTGTTGCCTCGCCGCGTATACATCTTTAATCTGTCCAGTAATAGTGACGCAACTCTTCCTGATCATGGGTATGTTGGGGTCTTCTGCGTCAGGGAACATTATCTGGGTGTTGGTACCTTTCATTATCACCTGGGGAAGAAACAGTGGTTCGATTTAAATACGAAGTTAACGAATTTAAAGAGAGAATAATTTTCCCATTTATTGCTATTGATGGCTCTTGATCGGAAAGTGAATTTGCGCCAAATCACAGAATCCTATTATCATATAGGTAGTAGGTATTAGATTGTTACAAAATCGCTTGTAAATTTTTTAGTTTTTCTTAAATATTAATAATACTTACCTACTTCTTACTTATACAGTTTTCTTTAACCAAATATGTTTTGGCGCATATAAAGGCTCGAGAGTAGAATAGAATAGAATAGGTATATTTATTTGTTATAAATGCAGGTTACATGTAGGTGTTCGGTACATAATAATACAGAGTTCGTGTATATAAAATAACGTCCGTGTACATAGTAAAGATTATCCTCTCCTCATTTTGTAATTCATTTTGTATGGAACTACTTTTATGAATGGAATAAAAATTTCCTAATAATCGTGTCGGCGACAGCGTTTTCACATCACCGTGTGCTCATAAGCTCATAACGAAGTTTAATACCAGATGTGCCCCGCGGTTTCACCCGCGTAGTCTTCGTTCTCGTGGGAATATTGGAATAAAAGTACCCTATGTGTTATTCCAGGGTCTAAACTATCTACATACCGAATTTCAGCTCAATCGGTTCAGTAGTTTTGGCGTGAATGAGTAACAAACATCCATCGATCCTTACAAACTTTTAAATGTAGTAATAATATTAGTCGGATTTATTGTGTTTATACCTTAAGTTGTTCAGCTCCACGCCCCACAACAACGCTGTGATGAATAGGAGATATCTCCAAAGACATCTGCACCTGAGTTTGACTCTGAAACATACAACATTTATGACTTATGACTGACTAGTTGTGCCCCGCGATTTCACCCGCTTAAAACTATCCGTGAGTCCAGGTCTAAGCTATCATCATAACAGATTCCAATCTGATCAGTAGTTTATTAATCCGCAGCTCGACTCCACATCTGGATACTTACCATGGATACTTATTTTTCCACTTGAATCCACTGGTCAGTAGATCCATGGACGTTTTTATTCAACATCAACATGTTGAACAGGAGAAAAATTAATAAACCTGAGCATTCGAGATTAATATAATATGCGTGTTATTTCACTAGCAATGTATGTATGTGTGTATTATGTCCGGTACAAATTTTGCAATTGAATTTTGAAGCAGTTAACCTCAACAAATACAGCTGAAATTTTACATAAATCCGGTAACAACACAATATTATGGTACCATTGATCAGAGTAGTAGCTTCCATAGTGGCTCTCACTTCCCACTGGACCCCCTTCACTACCAACATGTTGCTGTTTCTTCAATAAATGAGTAGTAATATAAGTCTCACCGCAATAGGTCCGCACATGTAGTCCATGAGCAGAGTAGTAGCTTCCATAGTGGCTCTCACTTCCCACTGGACCCCCTTCACTACCAACATGTTGCTGTTTCTTCAATAAATGAGTAGTAATATAAGTCTCACCGCAATAGGTCCGCACATGTAGTCCATGAGCAGAGTAGTAGCTTCCATAGTGGCTCTCACTTCCCACTGGACCCCCTTCACTACCAACATGTTCGCGTGCAGCTTAGGACGGTTACGCAGCATCACCTACCAAATATTATTATTTGTTATATATCGTTGATTATTTAAGGTTTCCGCGCGCACTGAATATACTCTGTGCTCTGCAAGATGGTGCCTATGGCAGTTGTGTAATTTATAAGTGCAAATGATTAATCAAATACCTATCCTCGCAGAACTTAGTTTACAGAAGCATAGCCGAAGGGGTAGACAGAGGTGTAGGTAACCAGGACTCAGGCCCATAGTAGGCACACCCACATTTCGCCAATATAATAACGGTCCCATGTAATATGGGGCGAGCCTATTGCCATCTACCGTTCAGTTCCAGACTCCAGGCAGTTATTGATATAATTCCTAATGAAAAATTCAATATTTAATACTTTGCCTGACCTGGGTATCGAACCCGGGACCTGATCGGCGGTCGAACTTTCGCCCACTACGCCACCGAGGTAGTTTACAGAAATATGGCCAACAACTGATGCTGTCCCGTTATCCCCGTATCGACTTGAACATTCACTAAATCTCATAATCTTTCATCCATCCTCTCCACAAGTCCGAACAATCTGAGCATTTATCACAGTATTCCTCATTTTATGAATCACTTCGCTAACGTTGTACGCCTAATCAAAATAAAGGAGCACCACTCGCACTTTACAATACGAAAAAGGCAGGCACTTAGTACGTTAGTATTATTATTTATTCTGTGGCCGTAGCCAGGAATTCGTTTCAATATCGAGCACTAAACCAGAAGGATATAGATAGGACATAGCCTAGGTCTGGGTTTTTGATTCCGGGTGTAAGTAGACTAATGGCTAAAGCATTTTGACAAATGCCTAGTAAAAATTTCAAAATAATACGAGAAATTATAGGGTTTTATGTTATAACATCCCCGGCCAGGTCAAACATTTGTGTGCATGAACATGTCTGTGTGATCCGTGTCTGGGTGTTATAAACATATATAAGTATGTATATCAGTCATCTGGTTACCATAGTACAGGCTTCTAGCCTAGTTTGGGACCAGATGACCGTGTGCGGAAGTGGCGAAATTTGTTTGAGTTTTTACACAGCTCGTAACATTTCGGAGGGGGTTTGAGCCCCTAACCCCCCCCCTCCTAAACGTCACCATAAGCATATTGTAGCAGAATACCAGCAGTGTAAGGGTAATAATAATAACATTTACCTGTACATTATACTGTTCCTGTATTTTCTGCACGTAAGGCGAGGAGATGTCTGGTAGCGGCTGAGAAGAAGCCACTATAGGCAGCTCGAAGCTGAATATTAGTGGAGTTAGGGCCTGGACACAAACATACATAAATTAAATTATACACTAGCTGTGCCCTGAGGATAAAAAGTACTTTCTATGTTATTCCAGGATGTAAACTATCTATATACCAAATTTCAGCCCAATCGGTCCAGTGGTTTTGGCGTGAAAAAGTTACAAATATCCATCTATCCTCACTTTCTTTCGCATATTATGTAATATTGGTAGAATATCTGTGCGTACACTAACACTTCCCCAGATATTTCTCGAAGGCGTAGTGGGCGCAGGTTCGTCTGCCGATCATGAGGTCCTGGGTCTGGCAAATTGTGTGCCTTCTATGGGACTGAGTCCTTGCAAGTGCAATTCCGCGCTTATATTAATCTACAAGCGGCCTCTCTTTCTATCGCGTATCTCTCTATCTATTCTCTCTGTCTAGCCCAGTGACCCAGGCCTGAGTTGACCCGAAATTATTGACCAGAGTAGCTTTGTTTATTCGACTCACCCTGACCCTCGCCCTCGCTCGTTCAACCCTCTCCATATCGCCGGCGATGGAGACCTGGTTGCTCTTCTCCACGGCGCTGGTGCGGTTCGAGTCCGGGAAATGTATGTGGCACCCTGTCTCCTCCATCACACGTTTGATTGTTAAACCACCCTGAAAACATCACATAACATCACACCTTTTTCACAAAGAAGTACCTTTTTTATGATAGTGAGTGACAAGACGAGCAAATCAGGTGCCTGATGGTAAGCATCATGATTGCCCATATCAGACACAGTGCCTCCCAGTGTTTTAAAATTCAAAATTCTGCGCGGCACTGCACTGCGCCTGTCACCCTGAGATATTAGTTGTTGAAACTCGTCATGCCCGGTAATTTCGTTGGTAACATTGCCCTTCAGACCGGAACACATAGTAATGTTTGCACATTACTGCTTGGCGGATGAATAACTGGCAAAGGTGTGGTACTTCCCCAGGCGGTCCCCTGCAAGAGGCCTACCACTACAACGTACCTATAGTCTATTAGGATAACTCATAACGGGATATTTACCATGATTCGACGTTTTGCAAGATTCCCGATATACCGACGCAGTTGCATGCGCCATGATCACGGAAAAACTGACAAGCATCGGCGAATTGATTTTTATTGGCATTAATAAATAAATCGATCTACCCTCTTTTTTAGTCTCTTACTCCAACAAATGACTTGAAATGACAGTACAGTACAGTCGCGTGCACTGAATGTAAACATGGCCACATGGCTAATTATGAGATGCTGGAGAGGATGGACGAAAGGAGATATATATAAGGCGAGTGTGAATGGTCCAGTCGGTAGGGGTCGACCTACTCGTATTAATACTTTTCATGAAAAAGTTGATGTTATTCTTAGGAAACGCCAGGTCTGTTGTTGGTACTTTTACCAACAACAGACGAGCATTCATGAAGAATGTGATAAAAGTGGAAGAAGCGAAAGTTGTATGTCAGGATCGTAGCAAGTGGAAAGAAATAGTCTCTGTCTACCCCAACGGGAACAAGGCGTGACTGTATGTGTGTAGGCTTACATTCTGATGTAGCTCATGTTAGGTTTTACATAGATAGCCTATTTGTATACACCTTTTTATAACGCAATACTACGTATAGAATGGACACTGTCATCCGCCCACCAATCGCGCCTTTAGGTAGGCCTTTAGGTTTTCGTAGTGGTAGGCTTCTTTTGCAGGGGGCCGCCTGGGGAAGTACCACACCTTTGCCAGTTATTCATCCGCCAAGCAGTAATGTGCAAACATTATTGTGTTCCGGTATGAAGGGCAATGTTACCAGCGAAATTACTGGGCATGATGAGATTCAACAACTCATATCTCAGGGTGACAGGCGCAGTGCAGTGCCGCGCAGAATTTAGAATTTTAAAACACTGGATGGCACTGTGTCTGATATGGGCAATCATGATGCTTACCATCAGGCACCTGATTTGCTCGTCTTGTCACTCACTACCATAAAAAAAAGCGGCAGCATTGCAGCCTCTAAGCTAAATGTTCACATATAAATAGTTTATGGTGTTCTATGGGGGAAGCCGCCGTTTAGCAGTGTACGTCTTCCGGCTGATGGTGGGATGATGAGTGTTTATCACTGACCTTTCCAATGATGTGCGAATGGTCGGTGTAGCTGACGTCGATCTTCATCGTGACGCGGTTACCCTACAATATGAATAAATCATTTTAAAATCAGAAGCCTAAACGGTTCAGTACGTTTGGCATGAAAAATCCTCATCTGTGTGAAAAATAACAAACATTCATCCATCCATAGAAACTTTCGCAACCTACTAATACCTATAAGTTTAGAGTAAAAAAATATATATTTTAGGTAAATGCGAAAGTTTGTGGGGATCGATGGATAGATGTTTGCTACTCTTTCATGCCAAAACTGCTGAACCGATTGGGTTGAAATTCGGTATGTAGATAGCTTAGACCCTGAAATAACACATAGGGTACTATTTATCCCGATATTCCCGCGGGAACGAAGACTACGCGAGCGAAACCGCGGGGCACAGCTAGTAATTTAATATGGTACGATTTGCACTGTATCAGATAGGGACGTTCCTATTATGTAAATATTCCTTTCTAGTGAGCAGACTTAAGTATTCCATTTTGAACGCCCTACTAAATGGCGCAAGGGTATTGATTGCACACGGGCGTTACATCACAGAACAGATACTAGCTACATCTAGAGCCGGCCCTGGAGATACTGGAGGAGTAATTTGGAGTCTGAAGTCTGAACGTAGGCTCGGCGAACTAGACATCGAACATAGGTTACTTCACTATAAAAATATCAGTAAAATTCCACACGGAAAAATCCAATAACTCTGCGTGATCTGGGAATTGAACCCGGGACCTCTGCAGTGTGCGATGGCTAGGGTACATTTGTAATAAATTACGTATTACCTGAATAGGTACATATTCAAATTAATTTTTTAATTATTTTTTTTTTTAATTTTGGAACTTAAGTACAAGAAACCAAATGCAGGTGTAGATTGTTGATGGCCAGTATCAGCTCAGCACAGAATAAATAATAGAAAAGTATCAGTAACTGTGACAGTCGTGACAGTGTTGTTAAATTCCATCTACCTACATAATCTTTAAGTTGTTTGCTTACCCGAGTGTCCAGTAACTGCATAATCTTTTCTCGCGCCAGCTTCACATCATCAAGTCGACCTGCGACTCTCACGTGAGGATCTAAAAATATTATGTACGTTTTACGCATTTATAAATAAACTGCTAGTTATATGTACCTACCTACAATAAAAACGTTTTGAATTCCGAACTTTTAAAACTTTTTAACTCACCAGAAAAATCACAAAAACTATTGTCACGTATTTGCCTAATAAAATCATACACAAATTCATCGTTATTTTCCATATAAAACATTGTAATTTCATTACTCATTTCATTTAAATTACAGGTGAAATTGATTAAAATTTATAAGTTCTAACGGATCGCATGCACGAACAAAATAAAACTGAAAAATTCGTAAAGTGCGCCGTTTCACAGAATACATGTTAGTTACTACGCCGCTACGCGCCAGTCTGGCGCCAGAACGATCGTGTGCCAAGACTTCATGGCGCCAAACCGCCAAAATTTTGGACACGTTCACATTTTTGAAAATGGATGCGTTCTAAAATATTTTGCGAACTTACCTTTTTTTGATCGGGCGCCTATTTTTAAACGGGCGGGCCAATTTATTAAGGTGTTTGTTTCTGTCATGACCTGAAATAAACAACAATCCATAGGTTATTTGTTAAAAAATTAACAAGTAAGTAGTAGATAGGTATTATATTATGTAATTAAAACAAAACTTACTCGATGAAAGAATGCTTGAGCTGTTTGAGATTCCTCCAAATTATCTGGAAAAATATTTAAATTACTAAATATAATATACCACAAGGGTATCCTTGTGCCTCTTGCTTATACTAATACGTAACTGAAAAAAGAACATAAAATATCTCCGTTACGTTTACTTTTTTCAAAATTACCTGCAAGCATTGCTTCCAAGCGACGTCTATCAACGCGGAATCGTTCCTGGTACACATCCTCAGCACTTATCCCGAGAATGAGAGCTAACTTTTGTAAGTCTTCTGCTGACGTCACAGAATTACTCGTTCCACTTTCGGACGCCTGAAATATGCATTTATTTTGAGCGCCATTTTTTATTTGCGGCGACTTCTTTTATTATTTTACACAAAAAATCGAAGCTGCAAATACATCGAAATAATCCAAAGTTCATTAACAAGATGGCGGTCTTAAAACGCTAAATACAAGATATTTCTCTAAATATAAAATTATTTGACTAATAATAAAGCATAATATATAACTGACTCACTTCACTTACAGTATCCTTGTCCGAATTCCCCTTAAATTCAGTTAAATGAGTTTTTACGGATAAAAAATTGCTAGACGCCATCACGAATAAAAGATTTGTATAAATTTTGTAAAAATAAAGTCTGTAAAATTAATTTAATAATGAAATAATAATAGAATATAATTAATCAACTTCAGAACATATTTGATTAAAAAAATTAAAAAATAAATTATGTTGTACTGTGGATGCGATACCAGTGCCACGTAAGGCTTGGCCGACTGAGCCCGATTGAAAGGGCATTGGAAAACAGATCCACTTATCATCGATAAAATTATTTTTTGAGGGTAGACTATTTTTGTTGTAAAGCTACCAGAGTGGGCAAAGTTTAAGGTCTTCAACACACGATCATTCATTGATTCATGAGTAAAATATATAACTATCAGGCTATATATTATATACTTACTTATATTATGAGGCGTTAGAGCAATAAACGACAAAATTAAGTACCTATATGATATTTTTACGTACCTAGCATAATTGTTATAATAATATTTTATGACATTAAAAACTAAGGCATAATCTGTCATAAAGACATTATGAAAATGCACGAATATAAATTTATACTTGAAAGCGCTAATGTTTACTGATGTGTGTATCTGTTCTGTGCTGATGTGTTGATCGTTTTGATAAACAAGGCCTCCACACGCGATCATACCAATGAAAAGTCAATGCTTTTTAATAAAAAACATTTCTTTTTTTCCTATTTTTATATTCTGTGCTAAAAATCACTCGGATTGAATGAAATCTATGAAACGGAACGTCATCCCTGAATCCCTGGCGCCTGCGCCGTGCGCCCGGCCCCCAACACCGGCCGGTCGCGGTCGTGCCTCTTGTATTTTTAATTTTGGTATTTTGTACGTTCGCCGCGTGAGGTCGCGCCAGTCGGGTTTCTGCGCTTGCCGGAGTTGGGTGTACGTCCTTATCGACTCCATATTTCGTGTCATAGTTAATTTAAATTAATATTTATTAATTAAATCGAATTTAATTTTCTATAAGTTTGTAGTGCTAGCGTTAAATAAGTGTAGTTCGTTTATTAGGTGTGTAGTATCTAGTTAAGTGTATATATTTGTGCTTAATTAAAACGGTAAGTTAATAAATTATCTTATAATGTAATAAGTAAATTCCCCGTCATAAGAAGTTTAAATAATAGGAATATTCCCTGAAATTTACAATGAGAAGTGGGACTTCTATCGCGTGTAATTCAAACAGCTGTTATTTTTGTTGCCACCCGAGTAAAAAAAGCGTCGCGGCGTAGCGTCGCGTCGAGTCAAAGGAACGCGACACGATGCGGGCGACGCGACAGCAGTAAAATAGTATGAATCGAGAAATTAATTTGCAATTTCCGCGCATTCGTGTTTTACATATTTTTAAATAGGTTATGTAGTTTTTAAAACAATTTACTTATTTTATATTTATTAAGTAGGATACTTTTATTACTGATTACAGTCGGCTACATTAATGTGATGACATTATCGAAGGTTTAATTTTTTTAAACTAATTAATTGTTCGGTACCTGAATAGACCTAGGGTGGATGTGCCGGTTGACCGACCACCTCCGGTACACGGACACTGAAACAAATCATCAAAAATAAGGGTATACATACAACATCACCAATATATTTACATTGATGTATCAAACTTTATTTGTTCTTTATCCTCTGTACTAATTTTACATTCCTTATTTAATTCGTTTCCGCATAATAAACTAAAGAATACAAGGCGAAGCGCATACAATCGTAGGAAAAAGTTAGCAAAGGAATAGTGAGGAAGCATAAAGGTTTAATTGTCAATATTAATTAATTTAGTAAAGCCAATACATATATTTTTTGTTTGGAGTGTTTAAATATAGTTGGGTTTTAGTCTTAATTAATATTATGCATTAAATACTTAAGTTTTTGTTAATATTATAGGTTGTCGCCAAAGGGCAGAGCGAAACTAAGCCTCTGTCAGTACACTGACCATTTTTGAAAAATTATTTCTTTGCTTTTCTAACGTGTTGCAAAGAGTATGTAGGAATTTTCTTGTGTCTTACGAACCTCTTACACTGTGTTTTTATGAGGCGTTAGTATTTAGTATACGGCCAGGAAAATATAACAAATTAATGGAAATATAAACGTCTTTCTTTACGAGTTTGTCGAGTGAGTGTCCGTGCACCGGCACAGTGACCCTACTTACCTAGTTTTATTTATTGACGTACATAAGTGATACATTTTTAGACTTTTTACCTATACTAAATCGAATATCTCAAAAGCTCCAACTAAATTAGGTAGGTTACCTACCTACACTTACGAGATTTATTATTTATCATTAAGATTTAATTAATTACTTACCTATTTACTTACTGGGAAAGTACTATTACCACAGAACAGATAATAATACTATGCTATTACTTAGGCTGGGTTTTTTTTTATCACTGGTTAAGTCGACCAATGGTTAAATTTTTTGACAAATAGTTAAAATTCGACAAAATTCGTTTTTTCATCCCTCGTTAACTATTTTTTTTCCACACGATTTAACCATTGGTTAGAAATTTAACTATAGTTAGTTTGACAAATGGTTAACTTAACTGTAACTAACGATCAAAAAACCGGCCCTTAATAAATACTTTGTTCATAATAAAGCCCGTCACACACGTAGCTATAATATAATATATTAATATAAATCATAGCAAGGCATATTACGATATATTTTCTATACAAATCTTCGACAGACCGCACACGCAGCTATAATATATATTTCTATGACGTCACCAACATATACCGTAATATATATTATTGCATATTAATATAAACTACTGTATCAATGAAATGAAGGCTAAAATATATATTATAGCATCGTCTCCGTGTGTGGTAGTTTGCTATAATATATATTATAGGACGGTATATTAATATATAATATGATAGCTACGTGTGTGACGGGCTTTAAATGTGTAAAAGCCGTGAGGAACTATTAGTTAATCTGTGGTAAAAGTCACAAGTTATAATATGCACCTTGACCTACCATTGATATTAAGAAAAGGGGAGATGAGGTTACTGGCTTCTCGAAAATGGCAAGCTCAAATTACGTCCAATTAGGTCCACTAACGTCAGTAAAGTAAGGTCGTACGAGCGAATAATATTGTTGTCTCGGTCGCACTACGGTATTAGGTACCTACGTCTCTGTCTTTGTTGTTCATTATAATTATAATATGTCACTGTGCAAACTTCACACTGAGCAAATTGCACGTCCCATTTGTTGACTAAGCCCTGGGAGAACGTACCTTATGTCCCCTTTTCTTTATATGAATGGTACCAAAGATGGTATCAAAGAAATGGAGTAAGTTAGATAGGTAATTTCTTAGGTAGGTAGGTAGTACGTAGGTGTAATATACCACACTGTTTCTACTGAGGCAAGTGACAGGTAACAATTTTATGATTTGCATTCGATTAGCATTTACCTATTGTTTTATAATACGACGTTGATGTATGTTATCAGGACGTGAATGTTGTTTCTAATGTGCTATAATATAGGTATGTATAGTATATAGTTTGATACCACATAATTTATTCGTATTTTAAAAAAAATTCTATTTAATAATTTGAGGCGAAGAGTATAGGTATGTCAGATTCATCATATCTAATTAATTAATTAATTAATAATCCTTTATTTCGGATCTTAATACATTTGAATACAATATAACAATATGTATATAATTATAAATAATATTGACTTCCGTGACTATCCGTGAGCCTTTACTTGGCAGAGGCCTCCTCCAAACTCTTCCATTTCTCTCTATCTTGTGCCGCTCTCGTTCATCATCAGACGCCAGGCAATATGCAATGTATGTGTATTTACCTAATTATCACGATATTGACTCTATAAAAATCCCATATATTAATGTGAAAAATGTAAGGTATGTTACAATTTACAAGGCATTTAATTATAGCTCGACAGAAAAGAGTAGAAACGGAACTAATTAAAAGTGTATGTGTTGATTAAATTGTTTTTACTCTTGTAAAAGACAGTGGCGCCCCCATTATTTTCTACTCTTTTGCGTCGAACTATAACATTCTGCTAAGCTAATAGAATGGCATTTGCATTAATTAATTTCGTTTATTATATTTACTCGTGCAATTTTTTCCACTAGAGCTTCGACCACATTTAATGTATCTTGCAAAACAAGTCTTACTAAAATATAAGGATTTTTGTAAAGTAAAGTTAAGTCCTAAAGGTTATAAACTCCTGGTAAAAGAATATTTAGTTTTTCAGTTCCGATTTTTAGTGTCAAAAACAACTAAAGGTTATTGTTATGTCACAACCTGGTTTGAATACTTCGCATTGCAGCTATGTTAGTTATATATTAACTAACTTCAAACTATTTCAAATTCTACCTTTATTTTCTTTGGATAAAGTGGAAATACCTTGAGCAATTATGATATTAGATTTATTATTGTACAGATTAATTATTATTTTATTGCGTGCGTAGAATAGTAAACTATGTATGGTACCGAACATGACAGGCACTGCCCTGACACTAATCACTTCAATGCCAACATCTCAGAAAGCACTTGCGGAAGAGCTCTCAAGGAAGTGGAAACAATAAAATGATTCGTTTTTTCTTCTCCATCGCTGCAGTTTAACGAAACTTGACCTATTGTTTTATAACGAATTGGACCAGAAAAATTAAAAAATTGGTATCCGAAAAATAACAACACTGGTTTTATTGCGAGTTGTGACGTGCGCAGTATCAAAATCGAATGTTCAATCTAATCTCGTTTGGAATTCCTAGGCAACACTGCATCTGTTAATGATAACATGAGTACTGATGCGACGTATAAGGTAAGCTATCATTAGGGATACGTGCTAATATCGTTTCTTTAGCAGCGTAAAAAAAAAAAAAATATATAACCATCTGGAGACGGAGTAGAAAAAATAATGGTAAAGAGTAACACTAATAAATCTATCTTCTATGTTTGGTTGTATTTATTGTATCTATTATAATTAATATAAAGTTTAAATAAAATTAATTATTTAAGTTTTTATTGTAGTGGTAGGCCTCTTTTGCAGGGGGCCGCCTGGGGAAGTACACCCCTTTGCCAGTTATTCATCCGCCTAGCAATAATGTGCAAACATTACTGTGTTCCGGTATGAGGGCAATGTCACCAACGAAATTACTGGGCATGACGAGTTTCATGGCAATGTGTCTGATATGGGCAATCATGATGCTTACCATCAGGCACCTGATTTGCTTGTCTTGTTACTCAGTATATTAAAAAAAAATATGTTAATCCACTCAAGTCTGTCAATAAATTAATTGTAAAACCTGTGTGCCAAATTGGACACATTTCAAATTCTAGAGTGCCAAATCGGATACAATGCATGTACATGTCCGAATACAGACATCTTTTATTATACCTAGTAATGTATTGTAAATTGTTATGATCACGTAACGTTCACATAATTACTTAACGCCAAATTTAGTTTTGGCGTGAACACACATATTTACCAAAAGAAACTATTTTGCGATCTTAAATATATTTGCTGTTGCCAAAATTGTTAATTTTCGCTGCCAAAGATTTGGCAAAATTATTTGTCATTGCCTTATTTATGGCGCTTATGCCAGATTAGGATGTTTGGAGATTGGATTATCTAGCAATTATTGTAATGTCCTCATTTGGTTTATGGTTTAGTACACATGAGTTACAATGACGCTATATTTAACCTTGAATAGTTACTCGTTACCGAAATAGATTGTACGAATTTGCGAGTGATTTACCATCTACTACACAAGCCACTTTGGTACGCTGCGTGTGAAAAACCGAATAAGTTTTTTTAATTTGGCAACCTACCAAAGGCTTTGTTATGAGCAATAATTTTCGATGATTTTGTAATACAGCTGTGTCCCGCGTTTTTACTCGCGTAGATATCGTTCCCGTGGGAATATCGGAAAATAAGGGCCCCGCGCGCCCCTTAAGATGTGGGGGCAAAGGCTCCTCTTCGTCCCCCACGGTGGGGTCCGTGAAAGAGTTGCAAATGTCCATCTATCCATCCATCCATCGTCACAAGATTTCATTTATTTTTATAAACCAGGGAAGAGATTTATCAAAGAGGTCCAAGATAACGAATAAGAATACAATAAATAACCAAAGATTTCCGTTTGTTAATGATAAAATTCCTTGTAATAACCATAAACAATATTGAGATAAATTTTTTGGTTTACGACGAGTAACCATTCAGCCCCACAGTAAATAATTAGTGTTCAAATAAGTTTTAAGCGAATGGGCTATAAAAGGCGGCAAATGATCCGTTACGGACTGGCGCCAGTGATCGGTGCATCTCATCGTCGGAACTGGACTAACGGTGGATTTTATTAGCTGGCAACATTTAATGGGACAGTTCTCCTCTTGATAAAGGATAATAAGTTACTGATCTTCTATGGTTTATACAAATAACACGGTCCAACCGTTTCGGAGATAGGCCGAATGAATGGTTTAATTTCTTAACACGGAACCCTTTACATTAGATACCTGTTGTCATTAAAACCGGTCCAGCCGTTCAAGATTAGCGGCAACAGACAGACAGATGATTTTAGTAAAATTTGTATATAAATGTATTAACCTGTAATTTAAATATTACAAACAGACTTGAAATTTATTTGATATATAAAGATAATATTATAGATAAAGATAATAAGACCCGTAAAGAACGTTTTAAAACATATTATACATACACCTACGTTTTTTGTGATAACCACACTCATTGATAAATAATTGATTACCCTGCCTATTCTTTTTTATAAAAAGGTAAATGATAGCAATAAATTGCTATATATAAATAATAATTAAGTTAATAACCATGGAAAGGCATAATAAAAATAAATCATTAGCGCTGCACGTTAGTACTTTTATTTATTCTGTGACGTTGATTACATTTTATATCTTAAAAAATAAGAAAAAATATAAACACCTTAAAATAACCTTTTAGGTAGGTATACTAATAGGAAATATTTCACAAGTCCTGAATAAAATAAACGCAAATTGATATTTCACTCATTTTCAACTCATGTGACAGATTAAGAAAATGTCTGCGCAAGAACACAAAATAAATTGTTAAGGCATACGTATATGTATGCGTAGTGTAGGGTTCCATACACGCTTCCAATCATACAGCGCCATCTATTAATTCCTTGCGCAAAGTATGGAAATATGCAGTAAAATTGCCATAACCTTTGATTGCGCTAACTTAGAAGTATGATTTTTTTGCAGCCACAAGGGGCCGCAGATCTGAGTAGTTGATATCAATTCCAACTTGATACCTCCACGCGTTCCCCCAAAAAATATCTTGACAGACAGAAAGACAACAAAGTGATCCTATAAAGGTTCCTTTTTTCTTTTTGAGGTACGGAACCCTAAAAACGTGCTATAAGCCGGTTCATTATAGAAACGAAACTAAGATAGCGGCGCTAATCATGTCCTCTCGCTTGCATACAAGTGCTCTAATTAGTGTGCAAGCGAGATGTCATGATTTTAGAGACCATTTTAGATTCGTTTCTTTATGGAAACTTATAACTGTCATTAATATAGAACAAACTCTTTCACACTTAGCACAAAATAAATAATATCGACACATTGACATTTATACGGTCGAATGTACGCGGTCGAATTTTTTCGGCGCTAACTCATTTACGCTTCAGTAGAATCACAGAGTAAAATGTATTATTTATTATCTATTTTGTATGCAAATGTGCGGCCGGCCTTAGCGCCCCCATTAGTTTCTTCGCAAAATAGGTATTTAACTGTCGTTTATTTAACTTTCACGCCTAGTTGTCGGTTTCATTCAAGCGAAGAATCTATCTATGATACGTAATTATACCTAACTATTTACCCATTCGAACCGTGTTTTTGCGGTCGGACAAAAAGTAGATCTATTAGCAATTGGCAATTAGCATATTCATGTTGGTGCCAATCTCTTTGGTCTTAAATGAATTAGGTATTGAGTACTTTTTCGAGTACTTACATACCTGGTATTACCAGGTAAAGTAGGTCTTAAGAACATAAATAGAAATGTTTTCGAGTCATTCTAGTTTAAAACTAAAAAAGGACATTTATAATTTAGAACTCTCCTAAGTAATTATAATTTATTTTTCTAATCGTTTTATTTTCTTTTTTTACAGAATCTATAGTCATTCCAAAGGCGTGCCATGGCTAAAACAGAGAAATCATTTCCCAGAAACTTTACAGGTGAGAAAATCCATAATCACTCGTGTAGTAAAAATTTTTCAGCTCAATCGGTTGAGGCTAACTGCTTTAAAATTCACTTGCAAAATACAAACATAATACAAACAAAGCAGAAACATACGATGTTACTACAATATACGATGATAAGTCCACTTGAAAAACGCGTTTTGTTTTTGTAAATGTTATGTTATTATTTATTATTTATATCATCTATACGGACCTGAAGCCGCTTCGACCATTGCTGATCTATTGTGGCATTCCATATAGATTATAATTCACTGCTTAAGCCCTCTGAATCTAGAAATTTCCAGATTTTCCGAGGAGTGATGTGTTGTATCTCATCTGGGCGAATTATTTCTCGTCCCAGGTGTATACTTCTATTGAACATGAGTGGCCCGCATTCACAGAGGACGTGCATAGCCGTTTCCTCTTCTTCATGCCAAAATCTGCACTCGGCTTGTAAATTACATTTTTGTATGAATTTTCATCATCACTATTATCACCCGGAAGACGTCCGCTTCTGAACATAGGCCTCCCCCATAGAACGCTATAAACTATTCATATGGGGGGATTTGCCGTAATCACCACGCTTGGCAGACGGCTTGGTGATCGCTGTAGTTGGAATACTTTCCGAATATGTTCCTCTGTCGGGTCTCACGGCTGCCACGGGATGAATTTTCATACAAATGCAAAATTTACATACTTGCGCGTTTTGCAAGTGGACTACTCAAATTATAAACGGCCTACGCTTCAGAATCGACCGCAATATATCCATACAGGTTCCCTGCATGGGTCATATTTGGCAACAGCGGCAAAGATATGACGTATCGGACGCTGGCACGACGCCATTGCTAAAATAAACCCGAGTATCTGCTTCATGTCCGATTGGCTAGCATTTCCGGTTTTTTTATTGCATTTTGGGATAGCAACTTAGCAAGATTTTCACGTTAGATTTTTTCTCATTGTTAAAAACTTTTGCAACTGACTACTTTTCCTTTAGAGCTTACCCACTCGATGGGAAAGTTTGGCTAACGGTTAGATAGATGTGTTCGCAAAGACAGCAAAAAAGTATAATTATAATAAAAATAAAAAAAGTTATTTGCATGGTCCTCTATCCACCGTGCATAAGTTTATAAGGAAGTTAATATTTTGCACACGAAATTAGCCAATACGCGACACGTGCAGCGCCAAATTTTATAATGAAGAAGTCTATAAGTTTAGAGTTTAGAGGAATATAGGTAATAATGCAGGAGATAAAAAGATTGTATTATATTCAAGCTTCTGAGCTAGCACGTGACGAGTGACGACCGATGACATCCATGAATGTTTAATGCGTCATCAACTTGGCAAATGTTCAGGTCCATAGAAAATTAAAACATTTTCATAATTCGATATTTAACTACATTTTTCATCGGCTGCTTTTCTTATTGGCCTATTCTAAAAACTTTCAGTGTGACCCTTGTATATTGTTCTGATTTTATGAAATTGACGAGCTAAAAAAAAGAAAAATGTAGACTGTCAAAAATAGATACCGATTTAACCTAAGCAGTCCATTCCAGGGAACAATGTCTACTCTGATGGAATTATTAATTTGCCCAAAATGCACTTTGGTGAGCGTTACCACCACATAATATTTAGGAGTCGGCTTTGGTCATAACGTGTACCTATGTTTTGTACGTATTATGGCCATTTCTATCTAAACAATAAATAATAATATTATTCAATCATTAAATAAAAAATACCGTATCCGATTTTAATTGCACTGTTATCCGGGAAAACCTCAAAAAATAACAATAAGTGTAAAAAAAATAATAGCTCGTGCGTCAATGATCTGGTCCCGTAACAAATTTGTCGTTGACTGTACCTGAGCAAAAAGCTTCAAAAAAGGTTTTGTTGCCATTTCTGCACTACTTACCGGATGTCTTCCAATTTGACCGATTTTAACTGCTTGAGGGAAGTCTATAATACGGTTGTTTAGAGGTATGTACCTAAAAAAAAAGTACCTATAGCCGCCCGCTACGTCTAGTCTAAGCCCTATTGACAGACGAGTTGATACCTTGTCCTTAGGTAGTATTTTATCTCGACCGCGAAACCCAACTCACAAACACGTGGTCGAGTTGTCACTTTTCATTTTTAACCGACTTAAAAAAAAGTTCTCAACGCTGCCAAATATTATGAATAATGAACGGGCAATTTGATTGATTATAACGTTATTAGTTTATTAGGTATCATTGCCTATAACATTGACATATAAATTAGCAGTTTGACACAATACTATGCAAAATTTACTAAATCGATGTTTTGTATTTCCCTTGTTTCCTCCGAATACAGTAAACCTATTTGATATCTTATACCTATCTTTAAATGAGCAATTCTTGTATATACTCGTATATATATAATTGGAATCTCGGAATCGGCTCCAACGATTTTCATAAAATTTAGTATATAGGGGGTTTCGGGGGCGATAAATCGATCTAGCTAGGAATCATTTTTAGAAAATGTCATTATATTTAAAAAAAAAAAAAATACCATCCAGGTACTAATATTTATAACAAACATACATTCACCAAAAACCAAACCAAAAAACCAAGGGTTTATAAGAAAAATTAAAATAACAGAGACATAGACATACTTCACTATAAAAATGTAAGGATATAAGTTTATAGAATGGGTTTACAATATTCGGAGGAAACGGGAATACAAAACTTCGATTTGGTAAATTTTCATAGGATTGTGCTGTTCTGTGCCCTTTACTCAGTCCGCTCCAATCTAGTCTTTGCTACGTACATCACTAAGTACGCTATAATAATAGTTATCCTGTTTCCGCGTCGCGGGATAAGGCGACCTACTCATTAGGTAATTTTATTATTTTCTTTTGCCAATCAAAATAAACGTTCCCACATTTAACGCCGCCGATGAGCGTCAAACATCGAATAATGTAAACAGTCAACAGCCTAGCAGTTTCGCGACGACCGTGGCACAGTTGTTTTCGTTATGTTTTGAGAACTAGCAAGGCAAGCTTGTTCCGCGGTCCGAGCCCGCGCCTTATTATGAGATACTTTGTGTTTATCACCGATTTCCTTTGACCGGTGTTGCAATATTGGAATCTGAGCGTTTTGGGACAAAAGTCAATGGAGCAATAAATAATAATTAGTTATGTTGATAAGGCGCACGGTGCGTGTCGCGTGACTACTATTAAACCTACCTATTAAAATAAGAAAATCTATGGTAATTTAAATAAACGATCTCGAGGCAGACCGGTCCGATCGTCAAATTTATCGAAAATCTGATGAGACTGCGAGTATAATGGCGTAAGATTACGCCACTCCTTCCGGTTGTGTTGCCGGTCCTCTTTACGCCGTGCCGCGTAATCAAGAGGCCTAGGTATACCCAGCTCAGTAGGCCCAGGTTGACGGGTTCAGTAAATAGATGGATACATATATCTTATCTTACTAATATTATTAATATCAAATTTCAGTACAATGTAAAAAAGTAACGTTATTTTATGTACAATGATACAATGATTTATTGTTCTGTGAACATAGATACATATCATTACATAACATACATTCACGCCTTTTTCCCGAAGGGGTAGGCAGAGGTGTACCCAGGACTCAGTCCCATAGTAGATACACCCACATTTCGCCAGTATGTTATTGGTCCCATGTAATAGGGGGCGAGCCTATTGCCATATACCGGGCACAGTTCCAGACTCCAGGCATCTATTGAGATAATTCCTAATGAAAAAATCCAATATTTAGCACTATGCCTGACCTGGGGATCGAACCCGGGACCTCTTGATTGGCAGTCGAGCATCCGCCCACTACGCCACCGAGGCAGTCAATGTTATTACAGATTATTACAAAGTTATTACAGGTGTTTAAGATGCAGTATTTTCCCATATATGTCCCACCTTACCGGTATACAGATATAATTTAATATATACAATAAAATATTAAAAAAAAACATTAAAAGAAATAAAAATTAAATAAAAAAAGAGTTAAATATCAGAGTATTAAAATATGTGTATGTTTGTTTCGTTTTCACGCTAAAACTGCTAAACTGATTGAGCTGAAATTTGTTATTTATGAAGAAGAAAAAAGTATGAGAGAAGATAGAATGAGAGAAAAAACTACTAAATACGTACTTTTTTCTCGATATTCCCACGGGAACGATATCTACGCAGGTGAAACCGCGGGGCACAGTTAGTAAAGAAATGATCGCCAAAATTATAATATCAGGTAGGAAATATAGACTTCCTTTCGCTTTATTCTTTCAAATAAATGAGCGCCAAAATTATAATATCAGGTAGGAAATATAGACTTCCTTTCGCTTTATTCTTTCAAATAAATGATCGCCAAAATTATAATATCAGGTAGGAAATATGGACTTACTTTCGCTTTATTCTTTCAAATAAATGATCGCCAAAATTATAATATCAGGTAGGAAATATAGACTTACTTTCGCTTTATTCTTTCAAATAAATGATCGCCAAAATTATAATATCAGGTAGGAAATATAGACTTACTTTCACTTTATTCTTTCAAATAAATGATCGCCAAAATTATAATATCAGGTAGAAAATATAGACTTACTTTCGCTTTATTCTTTCATTATTTATTTATTACATAATATATAATTATTATTCATTAATTTATTTATCTACGAGATCGAATCAGAAATGAGGAGATCCAGACGAACGAAAGTTACCGACATAGCCAGCGGATTAGCAAGTTGAAGTGGCAATGGGCGGCACATAGCACGTAGAACTGATGGCCGATAGGCCTGCAAAGTTCTCGAATGGAGACCACGGACCGGTAAGCGTAGCGTAGGACGTCCACCCACAAGATGGACAGACGATCTGATAAAGACGGCAGGAAGACGCTGGAGGCGGGCCGCTTACAACCGGACTGAATGGAAATCTGTGGGGGAGGCCTATGTTTAGCAGTAGACGTCCTGTGGCTGATGATGATGATGATGATTCATTTATTGGCGTTGATAATATTACATTTTTTTACGATAGTAATAAGACCAGCATAATACTGGATACATTAAAAAAATTGACACATTGACTACTTGACCGCAATGAAAATGAATTGATTCGACGAAACCCCATGCCTTTGACTTTCCGACTTCTTCCAACTCACCAAAAAAGAAAGACTATTTCCTCAATTTTATCTACAAAAATAACACACTCTTACTTCTTACCTAAGTTTAATAACAACATTTATAAAGACAATAAAAAACGTACAAAAAACCCAGTTGCTAACCACGGACACGTAACCTTTTAAAATGCCAAAGAATAATAATTTCTCTCTGAAAAACTATTAAGCACATAATATATTTCCACAAGCGTAAGAATGTAGCATAAAGATATCTTAGCCTTTTTATAAATAGCATGAGTAAAAATAGCCTAAAGGGAATGCAGTATATTATGTGTGGCAATTAATTTAATATCTTGGCGTTAATTTCCTAGCTGCATAATATAAATTATGTGGAGATATAACATGGCGCTACCGAACAAAAAACTGGTGGTAAGGAGTCTAGACTTCATTTGTCTAAGATCTGAACCGTCGTGGGCGATGGGAGTCTATAGAATCTATACGGGGTTACTAGCTTTAGTCAGCATTTAGCATCCTCTTAGACTAGGGGTCGGCAACCTGCGGCTTTGGATGTGAAGCTGCGGCTCTTTAGTTCCATACGAAAATATTTTTTATTTTATAAAAAATTAAATACTTATAAATCCTTCTGAATCGATTAACGAGCATTAGGCACCATTTCTATCTATAAGAATAAATAGATATTTTATAGCACTCTTCGACCTAAATCCGCATTAATACGCAACGCATGCATTTCTGTAAGCACAGAACAGATCTATACAGACAGATAACACAGAACATATAGACTTAGACTATAGTTATCTGTTCTGTGACTGTAGTTTATACGGGGTTACAAGCTTTGCGTTGTCTTCTACGTAGTAGTAAGCTATTGCGCGCGGCCGATTGGATGGAGTGACGGGGGTCTGCCTGTAAATATTAATAGGTACTAAGAATAAATCAGAAGAGAACAAAAACTTGTTTTCTCCAGATTTAGTTTTAGTTTTTTATACACCTACATCCTACAATGTGGACTGCCAACTTTTTTGCACGTTTTTCCGAAGTCGGCGCATACGCAACCTTCTTCGACCGTGGCAATTAATCATAATAGTGGGCGGCTCTTTACGTCACCGATCGTGGTTTTAGATAACTTTTTAAGATTGTGCGGGCCATAGACGTTAAAGTTCATATTTGATCAGTCAGTTCGATCAATCTGCCTGATCAAAAAGAAATACGTACCTACTTGCACATTTCTTCATACTATTTGACAACTTAATTGTATATTCTTAATTTTCTCACCGGACATTAAATATGCCAATTTGATCAATTTTTTAGAACGATAGGGGTATAATATCGGTAGGGGTCGACCGAGGCGTACTTTTCATGAACAATTTGATGTTGTCCTAAGAAAATGCCAGATCAAAAGTGATCCCAACCGACGAGCGAACGATGTGTTGAAAGTGGAAGAATCGAAAGTCATATTTACAATCCTGTTTGAAACAAATTTATTTACGTCTATAGCCCGCATTATATTTTTTTGCTAAGCATCGAGGATGATCTTTATCTTACTTCTAGTTTTAGTTCTGTATCTTTATCCTTCGAAAGATAATAATATTATTTACCATAATTAAATCCCTTAGTAATTACACATAATAACGCACAAATTACACTCAAATTACGTCAAATCAGATAATGTGTTTTTTCTTCAAATCATTGTTATGGACAGGCAAATTGACTTGATTAACGGACAGGGTATTTTTTTCAGCGAGTAAATCCACTGGGCACTGCTAGCTCTAGAAGACAATATTATGCAATCACTGGATGGTTGGGTCAGATGGTAGTAACTTAGCTTTTCGAATCGGAGGTCCAGGGTTTGACCTCGGACAAGTCAAACATTTTGAGCATGTCTGTTTGATCTGTGACTGTGTATTATATATTATGCTTATATCAGTCTTCTAATGACGATAGTGCAGCTTTACCCAGTTTGGGACCAGAAGAAGTCTGAAGAAATTGTTCCACATTAAATCATCTCCTCATTCCAGGTTGCCTAACATGCGTTCAAGTCCTGAATATCATGGTGCTGCTTGGCTTCATGTTGAACTACGCGCTCCGAGTCAACCTCACCATCGCCATAGTAGAGATGATCTACGACACAAAGGACAACCAGACTGCAGCTGTCAATGTTACTCATCATGTGAATGTTACGGAGGTAGGTTCATGTATTTTTAAATGACCTATGCTGTTGACCTCAGATGGCCTCTACAGCTTTACCGGGCAGTGGTGAGCGCAGGAGGCGCTCGACCCTAAGTTTAAGGGCGACTAGCACAAGGGCACCCAGACGGTACGAACCTCGGCTTGGGCCGTCGCCAGAATACGTGGGGTCAGACTTGCCCTGGCACCCCAGAAGGGGAGTGTCCTAGGGCCCTATCAATGGTTTGATCTGTTTGATTATTTAGAGATAAACTAACCGATCTGAAGGATCTGAGAGATCTTCGACCTCGCCGGCGGGGTCGGTGTTGTCATTGTGTGAGTTGGTGGATCTGGTATCAGGCACCAGTACCGAAAACGGAGCGACTGTTGCGTATATTGGTAGGATGTGCGAGCCTGGTGCCGCCGATGTTACGGCGGCGATAGAGTCGTCCGGGTCGTCCAGGACGTTGCGAGAAGGTATGTTCATATTGAATATGTTCATATCGCGCTCCGAGTCAATCTCACCATCGCTATTAGTGGAGATGATCTAGAGAAGATTAGTAAGTATGTTGCTCATAGTCGTATAGGCAATATTGCAAAGTCCATTCATCTCAAGTAGCGAAGTCCATACATACATATTCCCTGCTAGCAAACAACAAATGAGCAGAACAAATGTTAGTTCTATAAGTCCATAAGCAAGTGTAGTCAGTGGTCAAACTCGTCTTACCGCAACTGATAGCGGTTTCCGGCGTTTCAACATGTTCTATTGATTTACGAAGGGCTGTTGTACTTAAAGTCTGTCCTATTTACTTGGCATTTAGATGCGGCAGAACTTTTATGCAATGTACCTATCTCGGTACAAATGTTACAAAAAGGTACAATAATACTTAAAGCCGTGCAATTACCCGTTAACCTAAACTTGCCTAAAGAATTGCAAAATTCGACTTCCTTTACTACCGA
Source organism: Hemistola chrysoprasaria (assembly GCA_947063395.1). Classification (NCBI taxonomy): domain Eukaryota; kingdom Metazoa; phylum Arthropoda; class Insecta; order Lepidoptera; family Geometridae; genus Hemistola; species Hemistola chrysoprasaria. The sequence continues at coordinate 2,078,451 of OX346724.1, forward strand.
TCATCTGATCCATTTTTTGTATAGGAAGTTAAGAATCAGTTTGATACATTGCATTTTGCACGGCTCTTTAGTTTTGTAAATTATCAGCTTTAAAACGTTGCGACTGTTTTTCAAAGTTAATTTATTAAGTATCAATGTTTTGCCAAGTTTTGGGGGATGTTCTCTTGTTTACGCTATATATTATTGTAATTTTACTACGTTTTCAAGCGCCGGTGAACAATGTAATTTCAATACTAAGATTTACGATCTAGCCTCTGCTTCCTTACATAACGTTATTTATCCAAAGGAATTATTGTAAACGTCTAATTATAATTTTCCGGTGGCGCGGTGAAATCAGCCGTTCATCATCAGGTGATATTTACATATCAAGCTACAAGTTTTACGTTATTGCTCTAGACTCAAGTATGCTATCTGAAACGTTGAATATATTTCAATAGATAATGGGACATTGTAATTACAATTCACATAATTCGTAAGTTTGTTGCTTCTGTTTTCATTTAGATTCATGGTTTTACTTAGAAGAACCTTCTATTCCTATAATACTTTGGGGGTTCTCTAATTGCACTGCTAGAGTCAATTAATTATAAATTAAGCCCAGGTTCGGAAAATGAAGCTGATAAAGTTAAGGCCCTTAGAGGTTCACAGTAATTCATTCGTCTTAGCTTTAGGTTAGTTAGTTGGCCGTGGTTACCAGCTTTAGAATAGTACCTCACCCTTTTGATCCGTGGTTGCCGTAAGAGCCGGCTAAGTATTATGAGATCCAGAGGATGGGCATCAACATCCTCTGCATAAAACCATCAAACTGCGCTCGCCAACCCGCCTGCGATGCGTGGCGAGTATTGGCAACAACCTCCCTTATGAGGGGGAGACCTATGTTCAGCAGTGGACTTCCAACGGCTGGATAATGATGATGATTACTTTAGTTTGGAAAATCTGTCCAGACCTAAGGAATGCATGTAAAGTAGCCATTGAGTATTAACCTAAAGACCTTGATGAATAATCTATCGTGGTCTTTGAAGTTTCTTCTTCTTCTTTTCATGTCCGTCTTAATTCGTTCACGATGTCGGTATTTGTCGTGTCAACTGCAGACAGAAGTTTCAGACTTCAGACATTCGAAGGAGCCTATCTGACGATGACACCAGAAACCAACGTACTTTTAAAAGCACGGTATCGTCCTGTTGTAATGCTTACCACAGCTTAAAACACCTATACAATCACACCTTTTTCCCGAAGGGGTAGGCAGAGGTGTACCCGCAGGACTCAGTCCTGTAGTACGTAGTACGTACATCCACATTTCGCCAGTATGTTATTGGTCCCATGTAATAGGGGGCGAGCCTATTGCCATCTAGATAAATCCTAATGGAAAAATCCAATATGTAACAATGCCTGACCTGGGGATCGAACCAGGACCTCATGATTGGCTGTCGAGCATGCGCTCATTACACCACCGAGGCAGTCTACCACTTACCACAGATCTAGTTTTTTATTTTTTATACCCTATGTTATGAAATTCGAACCAGCTACGGATTCGAAGCCATGTTGTAGTCTTTAAGTTAACCATGATGTTTGGTACCAGCACCCAGGCCACATCGAGCAGACACGCTACCCCTGGGACACGAAGCAGAAGAACCACCTCCTCGGCTGCTTCTTCTGGGGCTACGTCCTTACAGAACTGCCTGGCGGGAGACTGGCTGAAGTCATCGGTGCTAGGTAAGATTCATGTTGTAGACTAGCTGCGCCCTGCGGCTTCACCTGCGTAGACCTCGCTCCCGTGGGTATAGCTCGACAGAAAAGAGTAGAAACGCATCTAAGTGTAAGCGAAGATTCGATTGATTTTATTGTTGAAGAAGACAGTGGCGCCCCCATTATTTTCTTTTCTTTTCTGTCGAGCTATTACCCTATGTGTTTTTCTTAGGGTCTAACCTACCTGCATACTAAATTTCAGCCCAATCGGTTCTGTAGTTTTGGCGAAATGAGTAACACCCATCCACACATGACAGCCTCTGTGGCGCAGATGGAAGTAACTCTGCTTTCTGTGCCGCAGGGCCCGGGTTAGATCCCCGGCCAGGTCAAACATTTGTGTGCATGAACCTGTCTGTTTGATCTGTGTCTGGGTGTTATAAGCTTATATAAGTATGTATATCAGTCATCTGGTTACCATAGTACAGGCTTCTAGCCTATTTTGGGATTAGTTGACCGTGTGTGGAAGTTGTCCCGTATTATTATTATTTATCTTATTATCTACACAAACTTTCTGATTTATTATATTATTATAAGTACAGTGTGTTTCGAAACATAGTAGTAATACTTAAGGTGGTCCACCTACCCGTGAAACTGAACAACTTTCAAAAGAAAGACTAGCGAAATTTCCAAAAAAAAAAAAAAAACTAACCCGTGCAAAATGGATCATTTTGAAAGAATATCATATAATAGAATATCATTTAAAGAAGCAAGCAAGTGTTTAGGTTGACGGGTAGGTACACAGTACACACCCTATTCCCTATTACTATACCTGGTAGGCCTCTTGTGCAGGGAAGTACCACACCTTTGCCAGTTATTCATCCGCCAAGCAGTAATGTGCAAACATTACTGTGTTCCGGTATGAAGGGCAATGTTACCAGCGAAACTGGGCATGATGAGATTCAACAACTCATATCTCAGGGTGACAGGCGCAGCGCAGTGCCGCGCAGAATTTTGAATTTTAAAACACTGGGTGGCACTGTGTCTGATATGGGCAGTCATGATGCTTACCATCAGGCACCTGATTAGCTCGTCTTGTCACTCACTATATTAAAAAAAAAACCTTTTGTAACACTACTGAAGCAGACCCCGTTACTTCAAACAATCACCCGCGCGTGTGCGTCAGCACGGGCAAATAGATAACTATTATCTTTACTGTGTTACTGCCTCGTTGACGAAGTAAAAGTTAGTAGTATTCTTTGACTGTAGAGTGAGCCCGAGTATCGACTGCTTCGTTGCCCTAGTGGTGCATGAGTTCCTGTTCTTACATTTATCCATTAGGAATTTATACAAAAAAGCATTTGTTTTTCGTGTCGCCAATTTTAATTCTGAATTTGCACTTGCCAGTTTAGTAAGTTACTTGTTTTTTAACGTCTGATTTTTTTGTTGGCACGAAGTCGTTCTGCATAAGTAATATAATTCTTGAATAACAAATAAATTAAGTATTGTCTATTGTAGTATAACAAATGTTAGTTCAGTTAGCTCGGTCTGCCGACAATGAGCTCATTCATTGGCAGACGGGTTTTTTCATATTCCATGGAATCATGGCGGGGCGGGGCACATTATTTTTACTCTTGGGAAAGTATTACTTACCTATATTTTGTTTTTATACTTTGTCCATTTGCGTTGTTTTTATAAAATTTATAATATATGAAAATGTATATTATTTATAAGGATTTTTAAAGGTTTAAAATTATTGGTACATTAGGACCCGAGTCAGTTGATACGAGTATGAGTTTCTACTTGATAACTCAACGCGTTCCCGAGAAAAAGGGTCAGACAGACGGACAGACAGATAGACAGACGGACGACAACGAAGTGATAAGTGATTCTATAAGGTTTCCTCTTATCCTTATGAGATACGGAACCCTAAAAGGCCGTCTGAAGAGTCTGAACCTCTCAACGCCTCGGTTCCCCACATTCGTCAAAAGTCAAGTGTATGCCGCGCAGAACTTTCTAGAGTCCATTAATAAAATGAGGTCAGTTAGAGTCAACGATGCTGATTGTCTTAATAAATTTTAGTCCTTGCCATCGATTTGAACCGTTATAATTAGTTGGGTGGCAAACATGTTAATTGATACACGCGCATAATTAAATGGTAAACTAGGCTTGCAAACTCTTTAACTTGTTAACTCTTATTAAACGACATTTTGGCAATAATAATTAGAAAATTAATACAAATAAACAAGTGCCGATTAATCGATCCAATTCCTCGAGCTCACAAAAAATAACCCGAATTAGTAGAAACTGTTGAACATGTCTCAGATTGACATGTTCGACATAACCAGGCCCGTATTCCAAAACTTTATTCAAGCGTTGAAGTCAAGACTTCAACACGGAAAAAAAGGAATTGTTAAATTAAAGCAAGTTGCTTTAGTTCAAAGCAAATCCTGTCTTCCTATAGAGGAAGACTATATTTACTTAAATATACAATGTGATATTGATAAGAATATTGTATTCACATAATACAACCGTATTGTTAGTCCAATAACATTTGGTTTTGTTATTATAACAATATAGTTTATTTATCTCAAGCAACCTTATTAATTTGATGTAATACTTTGGTTTATTTGGATAAACAAATCAATTTTTTTGTTTTAACACATCATAATGCCTGTTTCAACAATACGTATATCGCTTTTGCAAGAATATACATCAGATTGTTTAGACAATATGTTTTTTTTGTAGCAACAACACATTGTTTTGATTTGATACTAGTAGTTCACTTATTTTAACAATATAATTTTTAATATATTGTTTTTATAACAATACGAATTAAATTAGTTTGAGAGTAAACAGATTCTTCGTTTAACAATAAATATCATTGTAGTCATGAGAATACCAGATTGTTGTTGCAAAACTAAGATTCTACTAGTTTCAAGAAAATTTATTCTCTTTAGGAGAATACACACTAGTTTGGTTTAAAACTATGATTTATTTGAACCGACAAAACATAGATTTTCGCTCAATACTTTTGGTTTTACTTGTTTCAGTAATTTTTATTGTCTGAATGAAAATACAGGAAATGTTGTTTGAACAATATTTTACTTAGACCTACAGTAATATATTGTTGTTTGAACAATATATTTTACTTCGACCTACGGTAATATATTGTTTTTTGAACAATATATTTTACTTCGATCTACAGTAATATATTGTTGTATCAAAAATATAGTTCACATAGACCTACAATAATATGTTTTGTAATAAAACTACTATTGTTTCATTTTAAGACTTTTATTTATTCCTTTAAAAAAATATATATTACTTCTAAACAATATGTATATTGTCCAGTAAATGACAGATAGCTTGAAATAACAATAATCAGTAGTTTTATGAAAGATTTCATGTGTTTGGCTTAATAAATAATATGCTAATTACGCAAAAAAAAAAAATTGCATACGTCTCGCTTGCTGTGGGCAACATTTTTGTACAGTAAGCTTTTTCCATATATTCCCAGTAGTCCCCACATAAATTGCCCTTAGGTGGAAATCTATACTAATATTATAAAGAGAGAAACTTTGTTTTTTTGTTTTTTTGTTTTTTTGTTTTTTTGTTTGTAACGAATAGGCTCCGAAACTACTGGACCGATTTTAAAAATTCTTTCACTTATGGATAGCTTAATTCAGTGTGAGTGCCATAGGCTATATGAGATTTTGAAAAAAAATGGGGATCCGTAAGAAAACTGCAATATTGTGAACCAAGGTGTTACATAATATAATTACCATATTCATAAATTTGCGTGCGCTGTGAAATGCATTGATGGTAGAATAATATAATGTACTAGGGGTTTGTAGTACTTATCAATACCTACAAAACAGTATACATAGATTATATCCATCTTTTTTGGTTTAGTCACAATAATCGAAAAAGTGATTATTTTCATGCGGTGTGAAAACTATTGGTGGTAGAGTAAAGTAATGTACTAGGGGTTTGTAGTACTTATCAATACCTACAAAACAGTATACATAGATTATATCCATCTTTTTTGGTTTAGTCACAATAATCGAAAAAGTGATTATTTTTCATGCGGTGTGAAAACTATTGGTGGTAGAGTAAAGTAATGTACTAGGGGTTTGTAGTACTTATCAATACCTACAAAACAGTATACATAGATTATATCCATCTTTTTTGGTTTAGTCACAATAATCGAAAAAGTGATTATTTTCATGCGGTGTGAAAACTATTGGTGGTAGAGTAAAGTAATGTACTAGGGGTTTGTAGTACTTATCAATACCTACAAAACAGTATACATAGATTATATCCATCTTTTTTGGTTTAGTCACAATAATCGAAAAAGTGATTATTTTCATGCGGTGTGAAAACTATTGGTGGTAGAGTAAAGTAATGTACTAGGGGTTTGTAGTACTTATCAATACCTACAAAACAGTATACATAGATTATATCCATCTTTTTTGGTTTAGTCACAATAATCGAAAAAGTGATTATTTTTCATGCGGTGTGAAAACTATTGGTGGTAGAGTAAAGTAATGTACTAGGGGTTTGTAGTACTTATCAATACCTACAAGCCAGTATACATAGATTATATCCATCTATTTTGGTTTAGTCACAATAATTGAAGCAGTGATTATTTTTCATGCGGTGTGAAAACTATTGGTGGTAGAGTAAAATAATGTACTAGGGGTTTGTAGTACTTATTAATACCTACAAAACAGTATACATAGATTATATCCATCTTTTTTGGTTTAGTCACAATAATCGAAAAAGTGATTATTTTTCATGCGGTGTGAAAACTATTGGTGGTAGAGTATAGTAATGTACGAGGGGTTTGTAGTACTTATCAATACCTACAAAACAGTATACATAGATTATATCCATCTTTTTTGGTTTAGTCACAATAATCGAAAAAGTGATTATTTTTCATGCGGTGTGAAAACTATTGGTGGTAGAGTAAAGTAATGTACTAGGGGTTTGTAGTACTTATCAATACCTACAAAACAGTATACATAGATTATATCCATCTTTTTTGGTTTAGTCACAATAATCGAAAAAGTGATTATTTTTCATGCGGTGTGAAAACTATTGGTGATAGAGTAAAGTAATGTACTAGGGTTTGTAGTACTTATCAATACCTACAAAACAGTATACATAGATTATATCCATCTATTTTGGTTTAGTCACAATAATTGAAGCAGTGATTATTTTTCATGCGGTGTGAAAACTATTGGTGGTAGAGTAAAATAATGTACTAGGGGTTTGTAGTACTTATCAATACCTACAAAACAGTATACATAGATTATATCCATCTTTTTTGGTTTAGTCACAATAATCGAAGCAGTGATTATTTTTCATGCGGTGTGAAAACTATCGGTGGTAGATTAAAGTAATGTACTAGGGGATTGTATTAATTATCAATACCTACAAAACAGTATACATAGATTATATCCATCTTTTCTGGTTTAGTCACAATAATCGAAGCAGTGATTATTTTTCATGTGGTGTGAAAAGTATTGGTGGTAGAATAAAGTAATGTACTAGGGGTTTGTAGTACTCATCAATATCTTCAAAATAGCCCACGATAAATTATAACATGTGTTAAGGTTTGGTCATTGTAACAGAAATAGTCATTAATTTGCGTGCGCTGCGTATAAACCATTAGGGTTATATTTATTAAAATACAATGTATCACGAATTTACTCCTGATAAACGTCCACTATACCTACTTCTGCTACCCGTGCGAAGCCGGGGCGGGTCGCTAGTCTGGAATAAAATTCCCATTTCCCCCGGTTGACGATTGAAGTTATTGCCCTCACTTCAAATCGCTGTACACTGCTGCGTGGATCAACCCCCTAGACTCTAGGGGTTGGCGGTCAGATATTCCCAATGTGATTTTATAAGTAGATAAGTGAGATTATTAGGGACATACTTACAAACAAAATCTTCCTCATTATCTGTCGAATGTACACCGGGTTTTTATGATCAACAATAAGTGATTATTAAAAGCAACTACGATAAGGAAAATTTTGTTTTTTTGTCTAATAATATCACTTATCTATAAAAATTGGAGACCATATTGGAAATATCTGACCGTCAATTCCTTCATCGCGGCCGTAAGACAGACAGTGATGAGGTGGTGATGCACGCAGCAATGTACAGCGATTTAAGCTGGGGGCAATAACTTCCCATTCGCCACCCGGTGATATTTTATTTTATGCCACCTGGGGGCAATCCATGAGGGGATGACTGGGAATATACGGCGTATTATATCTTTAAATGAAAAAATCTTTAAAGCCATGAATGACGGGGAATACAAGTTTTTAACAATGTTTTCGTTACTTTAGCCAAACAAGGTAACTATTGTAAAAGTTTGCAATAAGTTCTTCATAATGTGAAGAATAATCACAGACACCTACCGTTATTGCGATCAATTACAATTATCTGGCTCATCTATACAATAACGAAAAAAAGGTTTAAAAACAGCCCTTGGTAGGCTTTTTGCGTAATGAGCGTTTTTATTTTAAAAGCCTCACAATTATAATATATTTTCTGTTAAATGAAACTATTTTTAATTAGATACTGACAATTCAATACTGTTATATCCAGCTATCTTTCATTTACTGGATAGTTAGTAGGTAAGATAACTTATAACCATTATTATGCCATCCGCTTTAGCAAAAACAATATTTAAAATGTAATCCTGTACATTGAAATAAATCTATTACACAAAAAACTAGTGGAATATTTAGAATAATATGGGTTAGGTCCTGAACGTTATGTTATTTAAATTTTTTATCTAAACATGATGACTAAATTAACATGTTTTACTTAAATCAAAATAATTTACTACCGTAAGATTCATGTTTTCTAAAAAATTGTATTATATATAAGGATGCGCTCTTTGTGAGAAATGCACTTTTGGGAAGTACACGTTCTGAACCTAACCAGTTTGGATTAGATTAATTTAAATTCGTAAGTAGTTTTAGTCGAAGGACTTTCACTTAATAACATATTCAAAACTTTAAACAAAAGATTATAAATTATGTTAAGTTTATTCCCAGTTGCCATCATTTCCACCACTGGTGGCAGAAGAAAAAACTAAAGTATAAGGGCATGCAAAATTAACTAAGAAGATTTTAGATTTTGTTACCTGTTTCGCAAGCCGCTACAGGTCAATAAATACAGCAATATCAAGAAATAAACGACCCAGCTGCCACCGGTGTTGATATTGAGGCAATCACATTTATAAAAAAATAAAGTTACCCATACCAGACACTTCACTTCACTTCATTTCTGTCAGGTTGTCTTGCACACAAAGTATTCTAACATCATAATATTATGTGTTCATCCATTTCTGCATTACAATATCCCATGGTTCATGGTTATTTTTCAGCCAAACAATGTCATCATTAATACCTGGAATTTACATACTTTATTATACACATATTATTATACATATACCTATATACATCATCATCATCTCAGCCATAGGAAGTCCTCTGCTGAAGATAGGCCTTCCTCATAGATTTCCACCCAGTCCGGTTGTAAGCGGCCCGCCTCCAGTGTGTCCCTGCAGTCCTTATCAGATCGTCCACCTTGTGGGTGGACGTCCTACGCTACGCTTGCCAGTCCGTAGTCTCCATTCGAGAACTTTACAGCCCCATCGGCCATCAGTTCTACGAGCTATGTGCCCTGCGCAGTCCACATAAATTTGCTATAATTAATTAATACACTGGACTATGTCTGTAACTTTCGTTCGTCTATACGGATCTCTTTATTTCTGATTCGATCTCATAGAGAAATCCTGAGCATAGCCCTCTCCATAGCTTGTTGCGCTATTTTGAATCTGCTGATAAGGCCCACAGTCAGAGACCACGTTTCAGATCCATAAGTAATCACTGGTAACACACACTGGTCAAAGACATTCAACTTGAGGCACTGAGGTATTTTGGACACACACCTAGACATACTAATTAGCTGTTGCCTGTGGCCTGTTGCCACTTGCATTACGTTGCGTAACTGATTCTTGTCCCCATAGAACTAAAATTACATTATAAAATAAACGAGGTATATGTTAATATATTTATTAACAAATACCTCGTGATTCGTGAAGCAATTAACCTGCTACTGCTGCTATCTAACTACTTTTTAAAGCAAAACATTAAAAAAGCAGATACTTATCCAGATACCAACTATAAAGGCTTTGTATTTTTAATAAGTATGAGTTATTCCTACAGTGTGCTCAATGGCTCAATGGCTACACTCTTAACCTCAAACTTTTTGGATGCCTACTTTCCTTCTAAAGCCTTCTAAAGGGGTTAGTAGTAATTTTACTTACTTCTGAAACTTCCGAGCATCCGATGGCATTAACCACTTGGACAGCAAATCAAGAGTGGCTTTCTGACCCATATAATATTCTTCTTGAAATGAAAATTCAACGGCGCCGGCGTCCATATTTATGCCCAATCTAATCGGAAAAAAGAAGTAGGTAATTAGGCACCTTCTAAATAATCCGTATAATGCTGGATGCATTCAAATTTTACAACAATGTATTCATGAATGAAAACTGACCTGAGCTTTTAGAGGCTAGCCAACATTACCTAGTTATTAAATCAAAAACTCACCAATACGATTCTCGACTTCTCAATGATGCAGGCTGCCGCAGCACACACTGAAGCAAACTAATAACTCGCATTCTCGTATTGAAAATGTGTATTCTTCGTCATATAATTTGCTGCTTTATGCAAATAATATTCTTGTTTTGAATCAACTTTATCTGACAACTTATTTGAAAATAAAAAAGCACTTGGCTCAACAATCGACATTGTTGTTCTAAGAAATAATTAACCTTCTATCAAGACGACTATTAATTTCCAAGTAACTATTTAACATATTCACGCATATAAAATGTTTAATTTTCGTCCTACAATTTGCCGCGTTATTATAATAATATTCATGTTAAGAAACAACTATATATGACAACTTATTTAAACATTTAAGGAATTTTAACTGAACAATTGATGATGTTATTCTTAGAAATAACCAATCTTCTATCAAGACAACTGGATATTCCAAGCAACTATTTAACATATTTTCGCATCGAAAATGTTTTAATCTTCGTCTTACAATTTGCCGCGTTATTAAAATAATATTCATGTTTTGAAACAACTTTAGGTGGCAACTTATTTAAAAATTTAAGGAATTTTACCTGAACAGTTGATAGTGTTATTCTAAAATATAATCAATCTTCTATCAAGACGACTAGTAATTCCAAGTAACCATTTAACATATTCTCACATTGAAAATGTTTAATCTTCGTCTTACATTTTGCCGCGTTATTATAATAATATTCATGTTTTTAAACAACTACATATTATGACAACTTATTCAAAAATTTAAGGAATTTTAGCTGAACAATTAATAATGTTATTCTAAGAAATAACCAATCTTCTATCAAGACGACTGGATATTCCAAGTAACTATTTAACATTTTCTCGCATCGAAACTGTTTTATCTTCGTCATACATTTTGCCACGTTATTATATTCATGTTTTGAAATAACTATTTATGACAACTTGTTCAAAAATTTAAGGAATTTTAGCTGAACAATTGATAATGTTATTCTAAGAAATAAACAATCTTCTATCAAGACGACTGGATATTCCAAGTAACTATTTAACATATTCTCGCAACGAAAATGTTTTAATCTTCGTCTTACAATTTGCCGCGTTATTAAAATAATATTCATGTTTTGAAACAACTTTAGGTGACAACTTATTTAAAAATTTGAGGAAGTTTACCTGAAAAATTGATATTGTTATTCTAAAAAATAACCAATCTTCTATCAAGACGACTAGTAATTCCAAATAACCATTTAATATATTCTCGCATCGAAAATGTTTAATCTTCGTCTTACAATTTGCCGAGTTATTCAAATAATATTCTTGTATGGAAACAACAAATTGTAACGACTTGTTTAAAAATTTAAGGAATTTTACCCTAACAATTGATATTGTTATTCTTAAAATTAACCAATCTTCTATCAAGACGACTAGTAATTCCAAATAACAATTGAACATATTCTCGTATCGAAAATGTTCAATCTTCGTCTTACAATTTGCCGTGTTATACAAATAATATTCAAGTTTTGAAACAACAATATGTGATAACTTATTTAAAAATTAAAGGATTTCAGCAGAACAATTGATATTGTTGGTTTAAGAAATAATCAATCTTCTATTAAGACGGCTAGTAATTCCAAATAACCATTTAACATATTCTCGCATCGAAAAAGTTTAATCTTCGTCTTACAATTTGCCGCGTTATTCAAACAATATTCTTGTTTTGAAACAACAATATGTGACAACTTGTTTAAAAATTAAAGAATTTTAGCTCAACAATTTAAATTGTTATTCTAAAAAATAATAATCTTCTATCAAGAATACTTGTCATTTCAAGTAAACATTTAACGTATTCTCGCCTTGATAATGTTTAATCTTTGTCGAATAATTTGCCGTGTTATTATTATAATATTGTTTATTTTAAAATAAGTAGTTGCAAATTTTTAATTGAATAATTTAGTGTTTCAAAAGAACAACGAAATTGTTAGTCTAATAATTAATTTATCCTAATGTAACAATGTTTATTATTACTACGACATTAATCCTTGTCTTAAAACTAAAATATCAAAATGTTTACGTGACAATATTTACTTGTTTTAAGACAATAAAGCAACAATATTTTTTTGTATTTTGAAGGAAATGGAAATTATTAAAATGACAATATATTGGTAAGTTAAGTAAATATTGTCTTGGAATTGGTAACAATATTTTTTTTGTTGATGGGACAATACCTTTTTTTCCGTGAAGAGAAATCGGGTTGTTTTTGACAGAATTAATTTATTATAGTTATTATATAGTTAGTATATACTATATAAATATATAGTTAGTATAAAGACAAGATTTTTTTTTGGGTAAATCACCAACTCGACACGTAGGGCTGGACGCACGTGTGATGAGTGTGATGATTGGCTCGGAAAATGTACATTTGATATTTCGTAATCTGGACACGCTTAGATTTTGACGTGTGTTCAGATAGCTGGTGAAACTTATAAACCATCTTTAATACTGCTGTATACAGGGCATGACAAGAGAACATACTTAGTTCTTATCCCTGTAACTTGTCAGTTACTGGTTACTGGACACTGGACGACATGAGACAGGAGGGCTGAAAGCAAAGTTAGTACAACATAAATGTATTAATAAGTCAGTTAGAAAATAGTGATGAGTTCCTATCAGATACTAGGAGATAGAAACCGAGAAGAGATGAATCCAATCAATGATGCAAACGCTAGTAGTGTTTTCACTATTAATGGAGCAAACAAAACCTATTAGTTGCATGACTGCACCATTGATGGTGCTAGTCTTTTTTGACGTCGGGAAAGATCATCCCTTCATCAAAAGTAGCGGAAAAACAGCAGACACTAGACACTCGTATTAGCTTACATTCCTTCTTGACAGGAGTCATAAAACGTCTGACATGCTATCTTGCTTACTCTTGCAGACATCTTACGTAAGGGCTGCAAAAGCGAGCGAAATAGCTGACTCTGAGCTCCTACTATAAAGTAAGGTTACTTAGTTCTAATTCCAATTAGTCATTACTCATAATATCATATCAGTTGGATACTCATTAAGCATGCCTTTCGAGTCAGCGTTTCAAGGCTGATACGTAGGCAGCAGCTTATCAGGTTAACAAACTGGTCGGTGACTAATCTACGGAGTGAAGTCGAGGGCACTGAAGCCAGTTCTCAGAGCCTGTATACTGTATAAGTCAATAAATACAGTTTTTATCAACGTCTTTGTTGACACGAATTTTAATCAGGTTCTAATTACAACTGCAGAACTAATCTACATTAACTGCAGTCTCTTTGAAAGTGGTTATTGAGTTATTGATTTGATTGGGCTTTAATTGTGTTAGAGTTAAAGTTAAATGTGCTAATCGACTCCATGTCCTGAAATTATAAAATGTTGGTTATGTGGTTTGGGTTTAGGCGCTTATCAAATTGAAGAGTAGTGATGTAGACGGTCTTAATGACTAATGAATGGCTTGTCGTTGACATCGACCCACAATGGTGTCAACATCATCATTTCAGATTTCAGCAGTAGAACGTTCACTGCTGGACGTAGGCCTCCCCCATAGATTTCCATCAAGTCTTGCGTGTATACAATAAAGTGAAATAACTGCCTTAAAAGTTTATAAAATTATAATGACCCCCTAAAATCGCAAACATTCAAGAAACAGTTATCTGAATCACGCCTGCAAATGCATAAAAGGAAATGCAATAAGGAAGTGTTATTAACTGTCAAGTTCGTAATGAAAAAGAATGGCAAAGTCCTTGAAGCCAATTTCAAAGGATAAAGGATGTAGCCTCTGTAAAAAGGAAAATATAATGCCTTAAAGCTGAATTCAAACTCTCGGACGCGGCTTTCGGCTGACAGTAAACATCCAGCGAACCAGTTATCTGTCAGACGTTCGAATTCCGAACGCTGAAGGCTCGGACGCGACTTAAAATGATATAATGATTTATTATTCTGTGAAAATTAGTAAATTTTACTTGGATGTTATTGAAAAGACAGTTTAGTTTTCTATGTCCCACTCTGTCGGCATATAGAAAAGAAGTAAGTAAAAATATCATCAAACAAATCAAAGTTTGAAAAGTAGTATTTTTTTATGATAGTGAGTGCAAAAACAAGACGAGCATATCAGGTGCCTGATGGTAAGCATCATGATTGCCCATATCAGACACAGCGCCACCCAGTGTTTTAAAATTCAAAATTCTGCGCGGCACTGCATTGCGCCTGTCACCTTGAGATATTAGTTGTTGAAATCATCATGCCCAGTAATTTCGCTGGTAACATTGCCCTCCAGACCGGAACACAGTAATGTTTGCACATTACTGCTGGGCGGATGAATAACTGGCAAAGGTGTACTTCGCCAGGCGGCCCCTGTTAAAGAGGCCTACCACTCCAAGTATTAAACAAACATTAAAATATAAGCAAAACATAATAAAAGCAAAATGTAACAAGAAGTATCAAACATTAAATAAATAAATCAATTATTAAATAAACAAGCAATCATCAGTCCATAATAATAAAAAATAAACGTCTGATTATTGTCATAGGTTAGCTAGTATAGGGACAGAGTACAGAATTAACTTTCCTATATATAGGTCGCGTTCGTCAGCCAAGTCCGATAGTGTCGATTCCAGTTTTAAATTCCAGTCCCCGACATGATAATGAGTCATCACAGAGTGGTTATTTGAGATGGCACGCCAGATTGTGAAGTAACAAGAATAAGCGTTGCTAAGGCACGCGAATTCTCGAATGATCGCTTACGGCTCGTTACTCATTGTAATCATCAACCACGCGCACCATCGAGAATGTTCTGCGTGAAAGGACTTCAGGCATATTGTATTTACTCATAATAGAGCAATTAGTAAAATACTAGGTAAAATATAATGAAACCAAATTAAGACGGCATTTGATTACAAGACCAAATGTTATAAATAATAAAATAAATAAAAATAGTTTATTTCAGGCTCTTAGCCCATATGTGACGACAAAAATTTACATATGAACATACAAATTATAAAATAAAAAAAACTATTATCAACTATTAAAAATATGAAGCCCTAAGTCCTAAGGTACAAGTTTCTTGTGCGTTCTTCTTATGGAGGTATCTTTCCCAACCTACCGTAGATTCATTACAATTTATATTATTGACGTGCAAAGGTGTCAGATTGTGACCTAATTGAACGAGTATTTTTGAGTATGAGTTTGAATTCAAGAAAGAATTAAAGAATTTCATAAGGGATTTATAAACTATTGGAAGATTCTCTTAATAGTGTCATAATTAATCTATTCACAAACACCTGGAAGAAATTGGTAGAAGCCTATAATATGGAGAATCCAGTCCTGCACCAAGAAAGGCTGGGTTAAAAGAAAATACTAAATAGTTCGTTCATTACACGATAGATTAGGCGTCAATCATGAGTGACGGAAGACTAATTTCTTCTTGAATGAATATAGACCATAGCCATCAATCATAGCCGTGGCGCGTATAGTAACGGTCGTTCTATATGATTGAACTGAACTCTGGACATCTTTAAGGCCAAAGTGAACAGACACCTTCTAGGCAAACGTGTACCATCTTAGGCCTCATCTTCGCCTTCCATCAAGCGAGATTGAGGTCAAACTTAAGCCTATTGTATATTAAAAAACAAAAAAAAAGAACTCAACATACATGTACATTATGTATTTGTTCGTATATTTCTTTATCTGGGAATAAGAGTTTTCTTCACGAGTTTACATACGCTAAAGTTCGCTGAGCCTATATTCAGTTCAGTCTCGCCAAGTTAAAACGACCGTATTAGGTAGGTAGAGGTAGGTATATGGAAAAGGTAAATCATGGGCCTTACGAGGCTAGTCTGAGTAGAGAAAGCGAAAATTCAGTCATGAAATCTTGGATACTGCACCGGTAATAATCCCCGAATTCAGATCTTTCCATCGTAATGCGCGTTCAGTCGTAGTTCTGCGGTTCTAAATACTGGAAGGCGGAAGGCTTTCCATTAACGCAGTCGTGACTGCGGCGAAACTGACAGCAAAACCTATAGTGTTATGGAACCTTTAGATGTGAATTTATCTAAGTATGTTAAACCAAGCGTATGAACCTCAGACTTCACCTTACACTTTCTGCCCAAGTATGTAGCCATATTATTGCTCGTATGACACGTATTTGCGTGTGACAAAATCACAGTGGGCGCTAACTGCAACAGGGTTTCGAAAATGCCTGCCATTATGGTCGTTGACCTTTGCGACGACATCTCACAACACCAGACGCGGCCCACATATCATATTATACTAATCATACATCAGATGGATGGATGTTTGTTACTATTTCACGTTAAAACTACTGAACCGATTCTGCTGAAATTCATTATGTATGTAGTTACTGTTTAGACCCTGGAATAACCAATCATCCAACCGTTAGAAGTCCACTGCTGAACATAAGCCTCCCCCATAAGGGGGGTTGTTCAATACTCGCCACGCTTGGCAGGCGGGTTGGCGAGCGCAGTTTGATGGATTTACGCAGAGGACGCTGCTGCCCGTCCTCTGGATCCTATAGCCCTTAGCCGGCTCTTACGGCAACCACGGGGAGAGAGGGTGAGGTACTATTCTAAAGCCGGTAACCCCACGGCAACCAATAGGGTGCAATAGGGTAAAAATAACCAATAGGGTACTTTTATCCCGATATTCCAACGGGAATGAAGACTACGCAGGTAAAACCGCGGGGCACGCCTATACTAGCTGTGTTCAGTTGTTCAGGAACAACTGAAGTACATACTACTTCAGTTGTTCCTACTAGTAAGTTAGATAAGTAGTAAGTTACCCAACTTTAGAAATATGTGCGCTAGGCTATACTATTGAGAAATTCCTAATGGATCCAATATCGCTTTGTTCGACCTGGGAATCGAACTCAGAAACTCATGCTATATATATAGTAAATGGCCTCCGGTACCTACTTACAGTTAACTATAAAATGCTTGAAATAAATGAATTATTATAACGAGTTTCAACAACAATCAGGGTGACAGGCGCAGTGCAGTGCCGCGCAGAATTTAGACTTTAAAACACTGGGTGTCACTGTGTCTGATATGGGCAATCATGATGCTTACCATCAGGCAATTGATTTGCTCGTCTTGTCACTCACTATCATAAAAAAAAATATAAAAAAAAAAAACTTACTTTTAACCCGTACTACCCGTCAAACTGAACAACTTTTAATAGAAAGAATTTCGAAATTTGCAAAAAAATTTTCGAATTCCCATACAAAATGAATCAGCTTATCGGCAAATTAGTTTCCAGGAACCACTCGGCCTTACGTGTTCTAGCCAATTACCACAACCACTGTTTCGATATTATATTATGTACGTGTTGTTATTTGTTATCAATGTTGGGTAATAAACACATTTTTCTTTATTTCTTTCTAAATTTAAATATCTTTACAGGCGAGTATTCGGCTACAGCACCCTCCTCGCCAGCATCCTGACCCTGGTGACTCCTGGAGCTGCAGCCCTCGGGTTCGGCTGGCTAGTAGCCCTCAGGGTGCTACTCGGTTTCCTTCTCGGAGCGACCTGGCCTGCCATTCTACCCATGGCTTCTAAGTGGATCCCACCCATGGACAGATCTAAATTCATGTCCCATATGATGGGTAAGTTTGCTTTTTGACCCTCGACTAAAAATAAAGAGGTTATAAGTTTTACCTACTGATCTATCTATTTTGACTGCCACGGTGGCGTAGAGGGCGCATGCTCGACTGTCAATCAAGAGGTCCCGGGTTCGATCCCCAGGTCAGGCAGTGTTAAATATTGGATTTTTCCATTAGGAATTATCTCAATAACTGCCTGGAGTCTGGAACTGTGGCCGGTAGATGGCAATAGGCTCGCCCCCTTGTTCCATGGAATCAATAACATACTGGCGAAATGTGGGTGTATCTACTATGGGACTGAGTCCTGGGCCACCTCTGCCTACCCCTTCGGGAAAAAGGCGTGAATGTATGTTATGTTATGTTTTTAGTGATGATAGTTTATTAGCTACTTTGGTAATGGGTACCTTTGTGCTCTGTGCCTGTGATTAGACAGCCTCGTTGGCTCAGTCGGTAGTAACTTTGCTTTCTGTGCCGCAGGCCCCGGGTTCGATCCCCGGCCAGGTCAAACATTTGTGTGCATGAGCATGTCTGTTTGATCTGTCCCTGTGTGTTATAAGCGTATATAAGTATTTATATCAGTCATCTGGTTACCATAGTACAAGCCTAGCTTGGGACCAGATTATCGTGTATGGAAGTTGCCCCATATTAAAAAAAAAATTTAGGCGGTGTCCCCGTGCATAACGCAGCGCTAGCCGTTTTTTGGAGCTGTCTACTCTTTATCCAAAAGAAAGACCAACTATTAATTTTTCCGTAATCTTGACTCCAAATTGATAGATTTTTTTAAAAGTAGTAGGTATAATGTTTAATTAATCTCTTCACAACGAAAGCACAGAAATGAGAAGTAATTATTAATTTACAATGCATCTCCTCGTGAAGTAACCATTATTTAGATTTTTTTATTTTTTCGCTTAGTGTAAGCAAGTGCTCCAAACCATTATCAGTAGATGGTATAATCTTAATAGGTACACTTTTTATGTTAATTAACTATGTAGTATAAAGTAAATTCCCATGTTAATTATTATAACGACGCCTGCAAACAGTCTACATCACGGTCACAATGTGCGCAGTCTTTCAAGTTCACGTGTTCGGCCTTGGTTTATTTTAGGTACAGGCGACTTAGTAATTAGAGGCATTGACTTCGCCACCAATCGCCTGACGCCTGACATATCGTTTAAGTTCGTAGCAGCATAATCGCAAAAGACTGACTCATATATGTATCTACATCGTCACGTTTAAAATTTTTGATACAATTTCATAGCTGAAATCGTTTTCAACGCTGACAACAGGCATATCTACATAATATAAATCTGACTCATCCGAGATTTCTGCAAGATATATTTTTATCCCAAACTATGGCTCCAATTAATGAATCGACTGTACACATTTGTATTAAGATTGACAGTCTATCTACTCCTATCTGTGCCTACTAACTCACATGACGACAGTCACCGATTTGCTAATTCAATGCGTAAAACAAATCATGTAGCCTTGACTGTACTTAAGTTCATAGTCATTCAACAATCAGGCAATAATTTTGTTATCGGTTTGGACAATCGTTGGACGAGGCTGGGGGCTCGTCAGTACACTGAGTTACGAGTGTTATCATGTAAATATTTTGTGGCAGAAGGGCAACTCTATCCTATTTTTTTCCTCATAAATATCAAGTATCGCACAGGCGCGGCGTACGTCTCAAAAAATATTTTTTTAATAGAAAATAACTGTCTGTAATGTAATGAGATCAGTGGAACTACACGCACTGTGATCCTTTTCCAATTTAAGTTGATCTACCCATAGTGGTTTGTCGTGATATTATTCCTTGTAAAGTCAGATGTCTATTTATGCGTTTACGAGTAATAGTTGTGTATAATTGGGTAAGGATTACGGACTCCCTGGAAAACCTCAATTCACCGAACTCAAGTAAAAACTTTGGAACACTCGGCTGCTTTTGCAAAAATTACCCGACTGTGATAGGGAAACTCAAACCTTCGCCCGCGTGTATAGGTGCTTACATTTTTATTTTTTCTGGTCAGTCAGTTTTAAAGAGAGTTACGTTCGGAATGAAAATAAAGACTGATGTTCCCAATCTAATTGCTTTTGTTTGTACACCAACCTAACAAAGTCAGACTATATTATAGTCTGCCTTCTTTACTATCTATTTTATGTACCCGCATAGTGGCGCGTGCATTTGAAAGCAGCATGGCGTCGGAGGCGCGCGCGGGCGTGGTCGCTGACGTCATGCGATGTACAAGCTCTCATTGGTGGATATTAGTTGACCGTGCGATTTTAACCTTGCGCAACTGTTGCTACTGTTGCCAACCAGCGGTTAACCGTTCTGAGAATCGAATGTGTGTTATTTTTATCTTTTGCGTCTGTCATGTGGTGCGCCCGCACCGAGTTGAGAGGATATCCTCTATAGGTAATATCCTATAGAAGTTCTAGCTTGGCTTATTGTGTGTTGTGTGTTAAGTATCATCATTATTAAAAACTAAACACACGCCAATAATAATAATGACTAATATCATATGGATTATATGACCCTTCATATCTTCTTTCTTAATCTGTGCCTAAAATTTAACTGAAACACGGTGGAAACTCCTCATGTGAGATTCGATCCAGGGCCTCCGGATTCGAAGCCGCGCATATTTCAGCTGGGCCACGGATAACGGATGCTACCAACCTACCTAAACACCTTGACGGGGAATAAATAGTCTACCTAGTTTCTAGTTACCTATCTGATAGAAAGCAACCGACCTGGCCACGGCACCACGGCACCGTATTATTGACCAGTCAGTCATTCCTGCAGATTCTGCTAATTAGATCGAGAGGATAGTGTAGGTTCCGGGTATGCAAGCATAAACTACGTCCAGTCCAAGCGATAGTACGTGTAGAGTGGAGACGTCACTTGACTCTTCAGCCACGATATTATTATCTCTTCTGAAGCCACGAGCGAGTGCAAATGTCGTAGCTTGTATTAACGCCGCTTGAGTCATCCTTCTAATAACAAATCTTAGAACAATGTAAAAAAGTTAACAGGTAAACAAAACGTTTCTAACTCGACCCCAGCGCCACCTAGCGCTGTTTTTATGTGTGTATGTTTGTGTTCCGTTTTCACGATAAAACTACTGAACCGATTGAGGTGAAATTTTGGGTGTAGATAGTAGATAGCATAGACCCTGGAATAACAAATGAACATAGGGTACTTTTTATGCCGATATTCCCACGGGAACGAAGACTACGCGGGTGAAACCGCAGGGCACAGCTAGACTTTCATAAATGTTTATACCAATGATGACGCATTACTATAGGAAGGTTACATACTAACTGAGTCGGTACCTAGTACCTATGTTTAATATTTAGGGCTCACGTTTTTCCTCATTCTATTATTTCCTCTAATAATGTATTACAATGTAAGCAGATAAGTTTCTGCATACCTACCTAGTATTATTCATGGCTTAGGTATAGTAAATCTCTATCATTAAGTTAGGTGCCTACAGCACGCCCTACTCATAGCCTACTAACATGATATAGTACCTAGGTACTCGCAGTCACGACTTCGTAATGTTAAGTATACATTTCCGTGTATCACTTTTATCTGTGGTCGGTACCTAGACATAATAATGTAAATGCCTTGTTGATTTCCGGAAATATAATTCATTAACTTGCGTATACCTCTTCCTAGATCATTTTGCCACAAGTTGATCTCAAGATTTATGTATTCACGATTCACAAAGCCGTACTCCCTGTTTTACGCGCTACAAAGTAGAAACCTTCTGTTATTCCAGGGTCTAAGCCTAAGCTGTTTACATAAGAAACAAATAAGTTTACGCTAAACAAACGGCAGCAAACAAGTATAAATTATTTAAACTTTTAAACTTCCGTCTCTTCTTTCTACTCCATCATCAGTCTCTGGTCCCTTTCCCACCATCTACCTATCTCTATGTAACATATATATTGAGGCAATTCGAAAATACGATATATTTGACTACTGTCCCATCTGAAACTGATGCTGCGGCATCAGGTCAAGGGTACCAAGTCGTTGCAATATTATTGAAGTAACAAGATACCAAATTTTGAATCGATCACACCACTGTAAGTTGCTCATATCACATATCCCTTCCGTCGGTAAAAATGACCGAATAATCTTCAGACGGCTAAACCGATTTTCACGAGACATAGCGAGGAAAACTGTTGGTCACGTCAGCTTTCAAACAAAAGAAACAGCATCAAATTTTTAACTTTCTCCCAATTTGTACAAGTGCAATTTGTGCAATTTGTACGTGCGAATGTTGTGGCTACCTATAATTGGATAAGCATCTTGAATTTGTTTAATTATGTAACTCTATTCTTGTATATGTGATAGTTGCTTATTTGTTGGTTGCCCTTAATAAATAAATAAATTCGGTCCATTCGCTTAGGAGATACAATACTACAGACACATAGACACATAGATGGGCTAACACGTCAAAATTATAACACCCATTCGTTCGGGGATTACAAATGTTACAAAACATATATTTTTTTATTTCTGGTGTCACCTCTATAACGATGAATAAGCTTTTAGTAATATAAACAATAACCCTTTATCATGAAATAAGAACCAATTTTATCATTACGAAACTGTACTAAATAATATTTATTATGACATAAAGCAACCATAAAATCAAACCAAACTCGATTCAATCGATTCAAATAGGTTATGCGTATCTATTGCGTATTCTTATCAATAAACAGAGCACATTATTGTCACAATAACTTCCTTGTGTTACGCTTGCGTATCTTATCTTGACAGATAACGTATTGCGTATCTGATTTACGTATTCAGAATTCAGGTTAAAAGGCGGTAACCTTTTGACTTATGTGCGTTATATGAACCGGGTGGTTTTTATATCAATATATATTTTTATTATGAATGTTATTGCATATAAATGAAGTACGATCGGTTTAATAATTGGAGGCAAAAGTGAATGACGGAGGAACCTAAGATTGATAAAATTATGCAAATAAAATATTGTATATTAAAGCGTAGTGTTCAGGCGCAACTATTGCATTTTGCTGAACTACGTACTTATTAATAACATAAAATTATGCTTACCCCATTAATTATTGCATTATTATTGCATGATATTACCCCCTGAAAGGTACTTGTTTTAATCCCAGAATAATAATAATAATATGGCACAACTTCCACACACGGTCATCTGGTCCCAAACTAGGCTAGAAGCCTGTACTATGGTAACCAGATGACTGATATACATACTTATATAAGCTTATTACACCCAGACACAGATCAAACAGACATGTTCATGCACACAAATGTTTGATCTGGCCGGGGATCGAACCCGGGACCTGCGGCACAGAAAGCAGAGTTACTACCATTTGTGCCAACCAGGCTGTCAAATACAATACAATAAACTACCTATATAACATAACATCACGCCATTTTCCTAAAGGTGTTGGCAGAAGTTTTAATATAAAAGAGGGAACAAGCGCGCACGCCTTTTTGCTGAAGGGGTTGGCAGAGGTGAACCCAGGAAGGACTCAATCCCATATTAGGTTGGTAGTACCAACATTTCCCATTTATTATATTCGTTATGGTATAATACGTATTACCTACTTGACGTCGAGCACGGAAACATGCATGGCGGCCAAAGATTTTTCTTTCTATTACCTACCCTATCATATTTAATTATAAACGACAATATAAATATATTTACCTAGTTAGCGTTGTCCTTTCATCTAGGTCTAGGCATTCCGAAGGAAAACCTCAGTGATTACTAGATTACAGACTCCCCTTGAACCTAAGACATTCAAACCTGTTCTGATCAAAGTCCAGCTATTGATTTAAATTCTATTGCGTGATAAGGTGATACGATCTTAGCAAAATGTTAATTAATGGGTACGTATAGATGGTATAGTAATTGGAGGAAAATAATAAATAAATAAAAATTGCTTATTGGGAGCGTTAGATTCTGAGATGCCTGGTGTATTGATTAGGCTATTGGGCTGATTTCGGATAGGAATTGTACAAAAAACGAGCCAGTTTGTTTGTCATTGTATTATAATTTATATTTTTAATATCATGGCATGCAGATGTGCATGCAATGACGTCTAGTACGAGTGACGTATAAACGCGCTGAGTGCGTGCGACCAATTTTTCCTCCATTTACTGAGTCGACAGTACTCAGTACCACTTACTTAATTCTATAAATATGCAGCGAGGATTATACAAGATATTGATTGTGGTAAAATCGTAGTATCGATTATAAAGCAATGAAACGTTTTATGCTAATGATAGGTCATTAGTCTGTTAGATCTCTGTATCCTCACTTTCTATCACGACTACTTACTTTCACTTTATAGGATAAATAAGGTTTAACATACAAGATGTTACAAAGTGTACTAAGGTTCATCTTTGCGTCAAATCGAACTACATACCTTTAACATAACATACATTCACGCCTTTTTCCCGAAGGGGTAGGCAGAGGTGTACCCAGGACTCAGTCCCATAGTAGATACACCCACATTTCGCCAGTATGTTATTGGTCCCATGTAATAGGGGGCGAGCCTATTGCCATATACCGGGCACAGTTCCAGACTCCAGGCAGCTATTGAGATAATTCCTAATGGAAAAATCCAATATTTAACACTATGCCTGACCTGGGGATCGAACCCGGGACCTCTTGATTGGCAGTCGAGCATGCGCCCACTACGCCACCGAGGCAGTCATACATACCTTTAAGTGTAACTAATACCTAGTTAAAAAAACGAGATTCACAAAAAAGAATTCGACTCCCCGTACAATCTTATCAAACAACTGATTCATTCAGGTCTAGCAGATATAGTTCTATTTGCCGATGATACGTCATTGATTTTTAAAGTTGATAGGAAGGATACTTCACTAGTACATGTTAATAATACTTTAGCAAGTATATCCAGATGGTTCACAGCAAACAATCTGTTATTGAATGCGAAAAAGACTAAATGTTTGAAATTTTCGTTGCCTAACGTCAGAAGTATAGAACCAATCATAGTTCTTGACGGTGAAAGACTCAATATTGACAATGCAACTTTGTTCCTTGGCATAAATATAGACTCTAAACTGCAATGGAGCACTCATATCACCGAGCTCTCAGGGAAACTAAGCTCTGCAGCTTACGCGGTTTATAAAATTAGGCAACTAACAGATGTAGCCACGGCGAGATTAGTGTACTTTGCATATTTCCATAGCTTGATGTCTTATGGGATTCTGTTGTGGGGGTCAGCTGCAGATATAGAAACTATCTTTATACTACAAAAACGTGCGATTCGTGCCATCTATGAGATGCGTCCACGCGAATCCCTGAGGTAATTATTTAAAGAAATAAACATACTGACCCTACCATCCTTATACATTTATGAGAACATCATGTATGTGCGTAAAAATTTACATAAATTAAAATTAAATAGTGACCTTCATAATTTTAATACTAGGAATAAAGACAAAATAGCTGTACCTAGCTTTAGATTATCTAAAACAAATAAAAAGACATTCTTAGGAAATAGTGTACGTTTCTATAATAAAATCCCAAAAGAGATAACTGGGCTCTCAGAGGGTAAATTCAAAACCTATATAAAATCTACTTTACTTAAGAAGGCTTATTATAAAGTCAACCAGTACATAGAGGACAAAGATGCCTGGAAACTTTTGCATAGCCGCCTCGCGGCACCTTCAAAGAAAACGAATGTAACCAAACCAAATATTGTGAAACTATCTGTTGAAAAAATTAAGCCCTACAAGTTTCTTGTGCGTTCTTCTTGTAGAGGTATCTTTCCGAACGCACGGTAGACTCAGTACTGTATCTTCATTGACGTACAAAAGTGTCAGATTATGACCTATTTGAATAAATCTGTTTGAGTTTGAGTTTGAGTTTGATTCTGTAATATCGATTTTTGTATAATTTTGAAATTATTAGAAATTTATTTATTAAACGAGCAAGTATTAATTATTAATAAACAAAAAAAAATTACACATTAATATATACAAAATTAAAACTAAAACGTCTACCGGACAAGGACAAGCAGTCCAACTCGATAGGTCCAACTTCGAAAGAGGTCAATCGTCGAATCCAACTAGGCTGGTCACTGGGCAGCGTTCGGAAACCTACGCAATGTCTTCTCGTCCAAAATACCTCAGCGCCTCAAGACGAAGATCTTCGAACTGTGTGTCTTACCAGTGATGATTTATGGCTCTCAGGTCTCAGGCTCAAAATAGCGCAACGAGCTATGGAGAGGACTATGCTTGAGATTTCTCTGCTAGATCGAATGAGGAGATCCGTTACTAGAAGAACGAAGGTTACCGACAAAGCTCAGCGGATTAGCAAGTTGAAGTTGGCTATGGGCAGGGCACATAGCACGTAGAACTGATGGCCGATGGGGCTGTAAAGTTCTCGAATGGAGACCACGGACCGGCAAGCGCAGCGTAGGACGTCCACCCACAAGGTGGACAGACGATCTGATAAAGACGGCAAGAACACTCTGGAGGCGGGCCGCTTACAACCGGACTGGATGGAAATCTATGGGGTTGGCCTAGTAGGTTCAGCAGTGGACGTCCTGTGGCTGAGATGATGATGATGAGGATGATGAATTGTCTACATAAGGATAATTTCACTTGTCAGTCAATTTTTAGGTAAAGAGTCTAAAGATATCCTACTATTCTTCTAATATTATAAATGTGAAAGTTCGTGTGGATGGATCCATCCGGATGGATGGATGTTTGTTACTCTTTCACTCCAAAAAAAACCGTAGGGCTGAAATTCGGTATGTAGATAGTTTAGACGATGACGTGGGATAACATATAGGGTACTTTTTATCGCGATATTCCCACGGGAACGAAGACTACGCGGGTGAAACCGCAGGGCATAGCTAGTAGGTGTACGTACATAAACAAAGTCTAGACCAAGTCAACACATGGTTATCTGGTGCAGAGATAAGGTCACGCGATGCGTTGACCCGATACTGTGAGGAACTTTCCGATACATTGAGCTTCCGGAACTTTCCATTGACGTAGATTGGGGGTGTGGCTGGGTGGCGTGGGACACTTAACCCTTCGGATTTTTTAGGTTTTAGGTCAGTTTTAGTGCGATGACCCTTTAAGTGGTTGGATTATTTCCCATACAAACTTTGTGGAACCAATGACGATGATAGAAGTGTTTTATTTTCAGTAAAAACTTTTTTTTTATGACAGTGAGTGGATAAGACGAGCAAATCGACGATGGTAAGACGACGACATGATTGCCTGAGGTATTAGTAGCTCTGAGATATTAGTTGTTGAATCTCGTCATGCCCAGTAATGTTTGCACATTACTGCTTGGCGCATGAATAATGAATAACTGGCAAAGGTGTGGTACTTCCCCAGGCGGCCCCCTGCAAAAGAGGTCTACCATTACAAAAAATAAAAATAATTATAAAGTGGCGTTTGTCTAGTTATACTACAAAATATACGTTTTAAAACTGCAAATATAGGTATTTATCAGAGTTATGGAATTCCTAAGGGTACCTATTTGCAGGTGATTAAGAATTGTAGATAAGTGATAAAATTCGTAATTTCATGGTTTTACGCCAAAGGATAATGATATTGACTTTTTCCGTATCTATATTGTTACAGCATCATCACTCGGCGCTGCGATGACGATGCCCATCTGTGGCTTCCTCATTGCTCACTTCGGGTGGGAGTCCGCTTTCTATTTCACGGGTAAGTCAAACTATCAAATGTGAATTACAGTACTCTCCTCTCCCTGCAGGAATGTCTGGAAATAAAATATGTATGTTTTCCTGAAGTATGGTAGTAAAATAAGTTGTTGCATAATATGATTCAGTGAAATTCCACATACTTCGCCGGTAGATACACCGACATGCGAATTTTCTTTTTACATAATTGCATGCGAAAATATCCAGTCTTCTCAATCCAATCTAAAGGATTATTGATCAATGCTAATTCAAAATAAAAATTGTAGTCTCGACTGTTTGGAGACTGCATACATTGTTTTATTTGTTAAGTTATAAGTTAAAGTTAATAGTTAATTGTTTTGTTTGTTGTTGAGTACGGGTGCGCGACGCCGGGACGCTTAGTTTAAAAATAAAAGAGCAGTGTGCTCTGAACGACGCCTTTATTGGTACTATTGATTTTAACAAACTTATGGCTAAAGAAATCTGTAGAGTTATGGTTAACGTGGGAACTCAAGTGCTCTGTATGGTGAACCCATACAAAAATAATAGATTAGTCACATTCAATAATTAAACATACATATTATAATATACATTTCCGAATTAATATTAATTTTCATACGCATAAAAATAGAAATAATGTAATAATTATCAATGTTTTATATTTATATACCAAGAGATCGCTCTTAGCGAAAAGGCCGCCAATTGTTACATTTTTTGTTATAATTGTTTTTTAAATTTAAGGTTTCATGTTTGTGGTGTAATAATAAAGAGTTTTATCTATCTATCTATTTATGAATAATAGTTTAGTTTAATCTAATCTAAACGAAAGTTAGAAAAAAGACTAAACAATAGAGCTACCTTTTATTCAAACGGGGGGCCTTGGTGGATGTCATCATCATCATCATCTCAGCCGTTGGTAACCCACTACTGAACATAGGCCTCCCCATAGGGGGGTTTTGCCAATACTCGACACGCTTGGCAGGCGGGTTGTCGAGCGCAGTTCGATGGTTTTTTGCAGAGGACGCTGCTGTCCGTCCTCTGGATCTGTTAACCCTCAGCCGGCTCTTACGGCGACCACGGGTAGAGAGGGTGGAGCACTATTCTAAAGCTGGTAACTCCACGGCACTTGGTGGCTGTATTACAGTTTAATTATAAGTGCGTCTACCAGTTTTTTTTTTATGTTAACGAGTGACAAGACGTGCAAATCAGGTGCCTGATGGTAAGCATCATGATTGCCCATATCAGACACAGTGCCACCCAGTGTTTTAAAGTTCAAAATTCTGCGCGACACTGCACTGCGCCTGTCACCCTGAGATATGAGTTGTTGAATCTCGTCATGCCCAGTTATATCGCTGGTAACATTGCCCTTCAGACCGGAACACAGTAATATTTGCACATTACTGCTTGGCAAATGAATAACTGGCAAAGGTGTGGTACTTCCCCAGGCGGCCCCCTGCAAAAGAGGCCTACCACTACAAGTCCTACCGTTAGTACCATTATATATTCTGTGGTCCTGCCTTCATTACATTTTGCTTACCAACAGATCCATTCTATGTATTATTGACACAGGTATATTAGGAGTTATGTGGTCTGTGGCTTGGTTCGCTGTAGTATACGATACTCCAGCGCAACACCCGCGCATCTCCGAGACTGAACGCAACTTCCTCATGAAGGCTCTGCCGCAGGAACCACAGACCAAAGGAGTAAGTTATTTATAAACTAGTGTAAGAACAGCGGCTTTGCCCGCTCTCTATTATGAAATATGGGAGTTTTATACCTTTGACGCCTTTTTTGGACCCCTTAAAATGTGAATTTTCAAAAATCCTTTCTCAGTACATGTCCAGATAACGTAAACAATCTACATTCCAAGTTTCAAGTCTCTAGGATCAGTGGTCTGGGCTCTGCGTTGCATGTCAGTCAGTGAGTCATTTAGGGTTTTATAATACAAATATGGTGATGATGATAATCTAGTTGTGCCCCGCGGTTTCACCGGAGTAGTCTTCGTTCCCGTGGGAATATCGGGATATAAAGTACCCAATGTATTACTCCAGGGTCTAAGCATCATTTTCTTATTATTTATTATTATTTAATTCAATTTATAATTTATGACTATTTATTTCTAATTTCAATCAATTATTATGTCGATTCATTTTATTTTGTATTTTTTATTTGTTAATTTGTATTGTTATTTAATTTAGTAATTAATATTGTGTACCTATGATCCTTGTTGGTCGAAATAAACGATAAATAAATAAGCTATCTATATACCAAATTTCATCTCAATCCGTTCATTAGTTTTCGTGTGAAGGAGTAACAAACATCCATCCTCATAAACTTTCGCATTTATAATATTAGTAGGATATGCTAGTACAATAGTCCAACTTTGCCGAGCATCCACTAACTTATTTGAAATTTTAAAGTACCTATCTATACAATGTGTTACATAAAGTTATAGTTATACTTAAAGCGCGGTGCTAAGCAAATTCGCCCTCTCGCTCACACGTACACACATTTTTGAAGAAATAAAAAATACTGCATGTAATTACGTAAAATAAAGACAACTAGGTTGTAAAAAAAAAGATTCAGTAAAGTAAAAATCCAATTTAATCCAAACGAGTTTTCATGTATAAAAACCTGCACAAAGAAAAAACATCTTAGAAAAATAAAAAGGCACTGTAAACTTGTTTGGATTAAATTGGCTTTTTACTGAATATTTGTATTGTTATATTCTAGATCCTAGTTGTCTTTATTTTACGTAATTACATGAAGTATATCCTATATCTTTATAAATGTGGGTACGTGTGAGCGAGAGGGTGAATTTGCTTAGCTTAAGGGGCTCCCCCTACTTGTCAACCTCTTCTCTCTTGTTCTTTCACAAGAAAGAATTGCACTATTCGAAAAAACAATTTTAGCTTTCCTTTACCGAGCTTATCCATTTAGTATGGGAAGTCGAACATTTTTTTGTTAGATTCGCAATTCTTTTTTTTTACAAATTGTTGAGTATGTAGAGTGGATGCGCCCCCTTAAGTATTATGTAACAAATCTTTATGTAACAAGCTTTATAATAAATTATTTGCCCAAATGTTTTATAGAAAATTATGGGCATTCAGGCCCATAATTTTCGCGATATTTGGACAGGTGCGTATTAGCGATGTTTAAAGTAGAATACTTTTCTAAATAAATGTCATGACATTTCAGATTTTAATACATAACATATATCACAACAATAAAACTGATTTATTATAAAGCCAATAAAAAAATTAATAAATATTTATGTCCATGCACGCTATGTCGCAATGTCGTAAATTCCACGAATTAATGACAAGTATTATATTCAAATGTGAGACCTCGAATTAAAATCGGCAATGGTTTGTATTCTCCTTTCGTATGTAGGTACTCATCCTTGGTATAAAGCTACTTCCGTTGCTCTGTGTCTGTGGATATTGCATTATCCTCAGACTTTGTCGGATGTAAAACTCAGCTAAAATAAAAAGCTAAAAAAAAGATTTTTAAAACTTAAATTACATAATCTTTTATTGGTAGAATTTTCAATATTCACTACATAAATGAATTAGAAAATAATATAAGTATCTAGTCTCATTAATGGCGACTCGTTTGTTATCAGTTATCAGTAATATGTTATGTGAATCACATACCTTACTGTCCCACTATATTATAAATACAAAACTTTTTTTATGTATTTGTTTCTGTTACCATGATTTTAGGCCCCAAACTAACATTTAGAGGTACTTTTTAGCGAATGAAACTGCGCGGCACACCTAGTAAATTAATATTTGTTATTAGTCTTGTCGGCTGACGCTTTTTTTTTTATTTGTAAGGGGTTTAATTTAGGTTTCAAATAGTTTTCGTGTAAAAAAAGGACATAACATAACATACATTCACGCCTTTTTCCCGAAGGGGTAGGCAGAGGTGTAGCCAGGACTCAGTCCCATAGTAGATACACCCACATTTCGCCAGTATGTTATTGGTCCCATGTAATAGGGGGCGAGCCTATTGCCATCTACCGGGCACAGTTCCAGACTCCAGGCATTTATTGAGATAATTCCTAATGGAAAAATCCAATATTTAACACTTTGCCTGACCTGGGGATCGAACCCGGGACCTCTTGATTGGCAGTCGAGCATGCGCCCTCTACGCCACCGAGGCAGTCACAGAAAAAAAGGACTTCTACGCATTAGTTGATAAAACAAGTAATATTAATTATGGTTCTTATAATGAAAAATAATGAATAGTTACGTGAACCTAGTTTCATGAACCTAGAAAAAAGCCGGACGGAGTCTTACAAAACAAAAAGTGAAGAGCCATAGTAAGCCACCTCGCTAATACAAACTTGACGGCACATTTCATGTTTATAAAACTCCATCCGCCTTTTTTTTCAGGTTCATGATTAATGTTTACATTGTAATATGCAATATCCTACGATACAATAGACCGATGGTTATTTCCGAATTCCCTTGAGGAATCAAAGAGAATCAAAAGTCAATGTCGAATGTTGACGCACTTTCCTCCATGTGACATGAATTTATAGGGATTGGAAGCGTTATTTTCATAACACAATTATTAATACTTGCCTCCTTTAAATTGCGTGTCAGATCTCACTACCTTTCTTTATCTTAATAATTAACTATATTATTAGGTATTATTATTGACTCACTTGTTATGTACCTATATTTAGTATGATATGTATAATTATATATAATATGTATGGTATTTGTATGTATTGCATCTTTTATTATTATTATTTTGTTTAGTTTAATTAAATAAATTACGTATTAGTTTTATAGAGATATTTATATACTTATTATATTTTTGGTATAGATTTTAAATTAATTAATTTAAATTGTGAAACCACCGTCCTTCCAGCATTTTGATATGAGTCCTGTCACCGCATGGTTGCCTGAAAGAGATCGCTCTGAGCGATAAGGCCGCCAATTGTTACACATTTTCTAGTTGAACATAGGCTCTGCGAACTTAACGCATGTAAACTCGTGAAGAAAACTGTTATTATTATCATTAAACTGAACTGTACATTACCGTACCGACAGTATAAATTTGTTCGCATATTTTGTGTATCTGGCAATAACAGTTTTTTTTCTGGAGTTTACTTGCGCGACAGTTCGCAGAGCCTATGTTCAGTCTCTCCAAGTTACGCCGGTCTTATCGTAGTACCCTCTTATTGCATATATCATTCAAAACAACTTTAACAAAAATATCGTATTTCAAACTGATATTATCACATAACATAACATACATTCACGCCTTTTTCCCGAAGGGGTAGGCAGAGGTGTACCCAGGACTCAGTCCCATAGTAGATACACCCACATTTCGCCAGTATGTTATTGGTCCCATGTAATAGGGGGCGAGCCTATTGCCATCTATCGGGCACAGTTCCAGACTCCAGGCAGTTATTGAGATAATTCCTAATGGAAAAATCCAATATTTAACACTTTGCCTGACCTGGGGGTTGAACCCGGGACCTCATGATTGGCAGTCGAGCATTCGCCCTCTACGCCACCGAGGTAGTCTGATATTATCAGGTATCATAAAGTACCTTTAATAATAATAATAATAATAATAATTTGTAATAATAATGATACTTTTAATTTTAATAATATGTAAAACTAACTTCTTTAATATGTAAATCTTGGTTGTCTAGAATTTTTTTTATATGTAACTAAACAGGCGTTTGACCGCAATCTCACCTGCTGGTAAGTGATGATGCGGCCTAAGTTGGAGCACGCTTGTTCAGTAAATACCTATTCACCCTTGATTTGAACATACCCACGTTATAGTTTTCGGGAAAAACGGACGACGGCAGCGAGTTCCATTGCTTCGTCATTCTCATGATAAATGACGAGGCAAATCGCTCTCAAAGAATGAATAAATATTTGATTTGATAATGATTCAGATTCAGATTCAGATTCTTTATTGACCATAATAATAACAATTTATGTTACAATGGCACGTCTGATACGTGTTAATTATATGAAATACTTATACAAAATACAATAAAAAATTTTAAATCATAATATTATGTCATAATCAAATTAATAAAATAAGAAATATTGTACGATTTTGAAAACTACCGTGAGTGGTATTCATATTTATTTTGTTATATAACGACTTAACTCACGTTTAAAGTCGAAATAGCTCGACCTAGGTTTCGGACAACTCCGGTGTCCTGCATCAGGAGCTCACGCGTGTGTGTGAGCTCACGCGGGTCCGTCGCGAGTTGCGATCCCGCACACGCGTGTGCGCAACTTTTCGGTAAGTATACCTAACAGATTTTGTTAGGTATACTTACCGAAAAGTTGACCGATAAGGCATAAAAATGTAGGAAGTTGTAACGATATAATATTTCGCATGGAATTCCTGCTATTTGAAGCTAATATGGAGCAGGTAAGTAGATAATATCACACTCAGGGTGACAGGCTATGCAGTGCCTTGCAGAATTATGAATTTTAAAACACTGGGTGGCACTGCGTCTGATATGGGCAATCATGATGCTTACCATCAGGCACCTGATTAGCTCGTCTTGTCACTCACTATAATAAAAAAAAAAGTGATAGTTAACCATTTACCTATTGTTCGGCAGCGTATCCCAGTGCCATGGAAGGCCATGTTGCTGTCTCCGCCGGTGTGGGCCATCATAGTGACTCATGGCGCGTCGGTGTTCGGGTACTTCACTGTCGTCAACCAACTGCCTAGCTACATCGAGAGCATTCTGCACTTTGATATTAAACACGTGAGTTTATTATTTATTATGAGACTGGTACCTAAAGGTGATCCATTGGCGAGTAAAACCGTTGGAACGTCGACGAGCCGGCGTGCCAAAGGTATGAACCGTTAATCGAGCACCTACAAGACCGCGGTTTTAAAGGTGCTGCATTAACGGTTTATACAATGCCAATGTATCACCCCCTTAGGCACTTATTATCCCGGCTTTAAATACGGAGTCCCTGGATCTAATCTCACCATGTGGACTTTTCGCCTGGGCGCTACCGTGTTTCAGATGGCACGTTAAACTGTAGGTCTCTATAGATTCCTATAAGATATGTAGGGGGCAGTCGTTAGGTCATGTCGGAGGCTGCGTAGGAATCTCGGCGACCTGAAACTCTGACAATATGGGTTGTCCACGTAACACATATGAACTGACACGAGCAGTGTAATTGGGGTAACCCGTTCTGTTGAAACCTAGTTCCATCAATCATCATGATACTAAGTGAAGGAAGACTAATTTCTTTTTGAAAGACGTCAATCACCACATCACACGATAGGTACAATCAATCATCATCGCCGGCAAAACTGACAGAAAAACCTATCGTGTAATGAACGGTTAAGTACTATATACCTTGTAAAAAATAGCTTGATACACAGCTGAATAAAAATACAAAATACAATAAAAATTTTTAAATCATAATATTATGTCATAATCAAATTAATAAAATAAGAAATATTGTATTGATTTTAAAAATAATAATAATAGTATGTCAGGCCAAGAGAAACTAGTCAAAAATAAACAATTATTATTAGGCAAAGGCCGCATGCAAGAATGACGATTCGCTGAGACGCATTTCCATAAATTCATTTATTGTGTAAAATGGCTTCAGTTCATAAAAAGGTTTAAGTTTGCGATTAAAAACATAACATAACAACATAACATACATTCACGCCTTTTTCCCGAAGGGGTAGGCAGAGGTGTACCCAGGACTCAGTCCCATAGTAGATACACCCACATTTCGCCAGTATGTTATCGGTCCCATGTAATAGGGGGCGAGCCTATTGCCATATACCGGGCACAGTTCCAGACTCCAGGCAGCTATTGAGATAATTCCTAATGGAAAAATCCAATATTTTGCACTATGCCTGACCTAGGGATCGAACCCGGGACCTCTTGATTGGCAGTCGAGCATGCGCCCACTACGCCACCGAGGCAGTCAATCAAAAAATCAAAATCTATTTTTTGGCCATATACCGTATATTAAGTTCTTAGAGGGTAGTCGATTGATTATTTGGATTATAATTAACCTGATATGATACCATTTACCAAACATAAAATAAATCATAACTTTATTCAAAGAAACATTAAAAATAAACACACAAAACACTATTTACAAAAGTACACTGCCTACGCTATTTACATTTTATACACAAAACCTACTCACTATAACTTAAATCTATTACCTTTGGAGAAAGGGTAGGTGGCCAGAATGCTGGCGGCATTGCCCCGTTGGATGCAGATGCTTATTCTCTGGGCAAAATACAGGCCAGCATTCTGGTCACCCGATGCCTCCACCAATATAATCACACCCTTTTCCCGAAGGGGTAGGCAGAGGTGTACCCAGGACTTAGTCCCATCTTGTATGTGATACCCACTCATTTTCAAATAGCCATACTCGTAGTGCTAATTTATTTTATATATTATTAATTTCGGAAATTGTAGTCGATAAAATACTATCATATCAAAGTCTATAATCAGTTTTAATAACATTCACTCTTAAAGTCTTGGTAATAAAGTTGAAATTTAAACTGCTCGATTAATGCGAACTCCGGCGCCACGCCGCGCCTTTTGCGATTTATTATAGTGACCATATTGAGCGAAGCGAAAGGCGGACAGGACTCGCTAAATAAATATTTATTTATATATTATTTTAAAGTATTGCGCAAGGACAGGGTGACCTTACATTAAAAAGTTCATCTCTTTTCTCGTTTGACAATAAAATTTTCATTTTAATATGAACATCGACGAAGGCAAAGGAATTTGTGCTCTTTATCTTCTTATATATATAAAAATCTTGTGTCACGATGTTTGTCCCGAATAAACTCCAAAACTACTGAACCGATTTCAATCAAATGTCACATGTACCCGTATTTTGGTCTAACTTACTGGATAGGATAGTTATCATCTCAATTATTCGCTTATGTCGTGAATGTAAACGAATGAAATGTATCAATTATTTGTTTCTTAGGCAAGTGTTTATTTACTGTTTAGTTTTATGAAGATCTCATAGATGGCGGTGTACGTTGATTCATCGATAAAATTCTTCAATATTGTTTGACATTTAGGTTGCAAATACACCCAATAGATGGCGCTGTGTTCTGTTTCTTAGAATATAAATTCTATTACTTTATTTCACGGTATATTTATTTATGCTCACGATATAACCGTATTATTTTAATGGTTTGTGACTGATATTTTTATAATTATACTGCGTATGTTACAATATTATTACCATTAATAACAAAAAAAAATTGTACTATTTTTATTAGAGAATTATTAAAGTCTTGGCGCCAAATTTTAATCAAAGTTTCAAGATCTGGCCATCAAATTCTATCGAGTCGCCATCTCTAGTTTGAATGTCCAAAGCTTTGGTATCTCATTCGTTCTCGAGACCTCTGAGCGTAAACAAAGCTCCCTCTCGAACCATCGAGACCCATTTCGAACAATCGATCAATCGATTCTTCTCGAAGCATGCGAACTAGAACGTTCGGGAAATTCAAGGTTCAGGTATAAATACTGGCGCCGAGTGTCACCGCAGTTCAGTTCCTTTTTAAACGAGTGAATTAATACTAGGTATCTCCCGGAAAGTGATAGTCTCAGTAAAATGTCCACGCATTTCAAACAAGAATATGAATTTTTCAATTGAGTACTCCAGTTTTATTTTAAATTTAGGTAATTCGATTTTACCGGAAGGGTTTTATTTCCTCATTTGCGATTAGAGAAATAAAATATGGCGGTACGAAGTTCGCCGGGTCAGCTAGTGTTTTAATATATTTTTATGAACCGTGTCGAGTCTTATCAAAAATACAATGTAATAAACTCTTCTGAAGTACGATAAAGTTCGTAATTATGACATAAGAGGTCACCACTGTTAAATGCAAAAAAAAAAAACAATAAATAAGCGCAGTTTTCTTTTAGCAATTATTTACGACGTAATTAATATTACTGTTATTACTGTTTTAGTTAACTGACACAAAATATTGACCTACAAAAGCGAGGTTTCGAGTCATGTGACCTTTTAATATGTGTACGAGACACATAGAAATAATAAAAAAAGTGAATTTATTACGTGCGATAAATTGAAGACGATCCGATTTTCGTGAAATGTAAGTGATATAGGATACTTAATTAAGTTCTAACAATATTAGCCAAATCGATCAGGGTGTTGCATAGGAGTCGCGATTTGCGATGTCTCATTTCGTTGCCATTTACTATGAGGCATCGACCTAATAGAATGCGAAGACGTATTTATCGGAATTCGTACGAATCCGCAATCATACACTGATGTCGAATAGGTGTCCAAATGGTATCCGCGTGATGCAATCGAGGGATTAATATGTCCATACTAAACTAAATAAATTCGTACGAGTGAGTTTGCGATGATCGCGTATTTGCGTTGCATGGCGATGCCTTAATCAAAATGTCATTACAACAGCTACTCAAAGATGACTTACTCATTACACATTATGATCTTTACCATAGATAGTTAATGGCCACTGGCCACGTGCTTACGGTTCTGCACGTTTCTGTTATTAGTTATTGCTCTAGCCAATTGCTGTTTAATATTGCTTTGTTTACTAATATACAATACACACGTGTTTTAATTAACTTTGTTGCAATTTTACTTTTCTATCTTAATGCGCGAGAATGTTGGTGTTATTGCTAAGCTAATTTTTAGTGACGATTTCCTAGGGAAGGTGCAAGTATAAATTATACTGATATCAAACTAAATACTGGATTAAAAATGCTTAAAGTTTGCAAACGGTATCAACGTAAAGAACTTTGGCATGGACCCTACCTAATTTATTAAAGAAAATATGACGAAAACCCTACATATTTATTTCTAATGAAATTCCGTACAGCTACCTCAAACCCAATATTTAGGGAATGTGACCCGCTATGTTTCCCTTCAAATATTAGTCAACACTCAACACGTGAAATGAAATGAATATTGAAGCGGTAGTAAATCTTCTTTTATCTAATAAGATCACCTGATTACCATTAGCGCACCAAAAATGTAATATTCATCGAGTTGAGTTAGGATTAATCCAGTTTTATCTGGTGAGATGGATATATTAAATAAACCAAGTCTACGACTTATGTCAAGTAGAGTGACCAAGAATATAGTTTTTTTGGATACAAAAAGGATTATTGCTGTCGGATCTGTTTATAGGAAAAAAATTATAATTTGTTGACATAATATGCTTTATTTGCAAGTGTACAAGACCTTTGCATAAATTATCTGTCATATGAGTGATATTTTCTACTAAGATTGAATTGAAGTTTTGGATAAGTGTTTGATATTATTTTAATAATGTATTGTACGAGCCATAAGTATAACTATATATTAAGATGAATGATCGGCATGTGAAATTGCTTAAATATTGTAGTTTCTTAAAAATATGATTTCATGAAATGTAACCAAAAATGTTAGTTGGTTGATTATAATCATATCACTTTCATAAAACAAGAGTCATAATGTGCCTTTAGTATTATAGAACTAAAAACATTTATTAGAAAGGCTTCATTTATCGGTAATCAGTACCCTTTTTATAATTATTTGTATTAATATTTGCGAAAATACTGATTTACTTAATATTCCTTTAATTTTTTTATTGTATTTGTTTAATATGCGTCAAACAAACTGGTAATTTACTCGGTGTTGCCTAACGCAAGTTTGCTATACCATTTTCAACTCTTGGTCGATGTGGCTACGGTATCAAGTCGCCTAACAAGAATACTGCTGCAAAGGATACATAAGCATCACGCAAGCCACCCACCCTATTGCATCAGCCAGAACTGGTAGGAAACGGACCTCTTGCAGGTTTTATAGTAGAAGCAGGTTGCCACACCTAATGGCCAAGCAAATATGTGAAAACCACTGCTTTAGAGTCCTCGGCAGTGACTTATGAGCAGATTTTATCGTTAACAGCAGCTGTATGCTTATTCAACAGATTATAATGTGAGTGTCGCAGGAATAAGTAAGCAAACCAAAACATCTTACAGTTACGAATGTTTTATGTGGGTTTGGCACGTGTTTACGCCAAAACTACTTAACTCATTGGGTAATTCACTTAGGTTATCATGGGATAACTGTGTTTCCAGCAAACTTTTACAGGAAGCAACATGAGTCTACATATAAGTTTTACTCATTAAATTAAATTTAAATAAATGTAAATAGGTGCAGAACAAGAACTTTTTATAATACAAGTGCCATGAAAACATAGAAGTATGCGACCAGTTTCTTACAAAAACCGCTTTTTGGCTTAATACATAATGAAATCCGCTTTTAGTAGCTTATGAGCTAAATATACTTTGCATGACCGAATTTCGAAAAATTTCGTAAAAGGCAAATTATATACATAAATTGAAAATAAAACGCACTAAAATGAACATCAAATACTTAAGAACTCTTGCAAGGATTTGTAAAATTATGTCGTGAAGAAATAAAGAAGCCTGATCGTATTGTTATGTTAAAGTCACGTTTTGTCTGAATTTAAAAAATGAAATCACATACCAAGTGCTGGCATATTGCTAAATAAACTAAAATGAATATATTTTTTTAGCGATTCGGGGTGGATAATTAGGTTTAAGTTTGAAATTTTGTAATATTTTTTTATCAATCACAGCCAAATACTAAAATATTGCAATAGGCTTGCCCCCCTATTATATGCGACTTAAAACATATAGGTGAAAATGTGGGTGTACCCGCAATGGGGCTGAGTCCTGGTTACACCTCTGCCATTATCTTATCATATTTATTTTGTATTAATGATTATTTTAGTCAAAGCCAAATTAAATAAATATCAAATTTATAAAAATGTCGACATTGGAGTGGATTTTTAATTTGTTATTAATCCACTCCATTGTCGATATTTTTTTTGGATTGTGAAGAAGGCGTATGGACAAATGCTTGCTTAAAAAAGTGCAGAAAACATAATATTATGCCCCCTTTCATAATTTTCTTAAGAATCTCACTTTTCAAGAAACAATGATTTAACGATAACAATTTATATATAATTAATGAAGTTATTTTACGTTACAAGTATCAGAATTTTAGCCAGAGTAGTATTATTCCTCTTTTTTGTTTAATAAATTGTCCTTCTTAATATAAACTCAGGGTCACGACAGCGCTCGCAAAAACATGCAATCTTGAAGATTGGATGTTTTTGCGAGTGGTACTGGTAACTGGTAATTCCGATGTTAATTGAAATTAATTACTAGTCTGTTTCAATTGCACGTTAATAATAATTATTAATGAATAGTGTTGACCCCACTTAACACTAGATGGCGCCACTGAATGGAAATAATGTTCCAATTTAACTTTTCCTACATACTCGTATAACATGTCGTGAGTCGAGTTTAAAAAAATCGTTTTTAAAATACTCACTTGAAATGTAATTGTTTTGGCTTCGATTAAAAGTTTTTTTGTAAAAGTTACAATATAAGACAAAGTTAAATAATAGATGGAATTATCAGTTGTTAAACAGAACCATAAAATAATGATTTACACTCAGATAAGTATCTATCAATATGCCACTTGATAACCCTAAAATAGAAATATTGAAGGCCATTATTATAACGCGGCTCTATTAATTTATCACACACTGCGACTACCTTGTTTTTAAGTAAATTTCCATTATGATTTGTTTTAAAACAGTTTCCATGATTAAAATATAAATCCATCTTTTTTTGCATTATATATCCGCCATAGTTCAGAATCATGGTGTCTCTACTTAGTTGCTTAGAATTCGCACCACGCTCGTAGATAGTAGGTATAAGTTTCAAATCGAAGGCACATTTTTTCTAATATTTTTTTCTTTTTGATATTTTTACACCATGAAACAAGTTTAATTATTTGGTATGGATATCTATCTAGTTTTTGTGACTTTTTTAATGGCGATATATTCGTTTGATGCCATGAGACGTGTCTTTAACACGTGAGTAAAATATTACGACGTTAGGTATTAATAACTATTATAATGTATTAATTTAGATGAAAATACCAAGGTCAAATAAATCTAGTACCTATTAGGCTAAACACGCACTACGATAAAAAATCTTTGCGAATAAAATTGGCAAATAATAATAGGATATAATATGGGACAACATCCACACACGGTCATCTGGTCCCAAACTAGGCTAGAAGCCTGTACTATGTTAACCAGATAACTGATATACATACTTATATAGGCTTATAACACCCAGACACAGATCAAACAGACATGTTCATGCTCATGCACACAAATGTTTGACCTGGCCGGGGATCGAACCCGGGGCCTGCGGCACAGAAAGCGTTACTAAAGAAAGAGTTACTACCATATTTGCCAACCAGGTTGTCAAATCTGTGAACAATGCCACTAAACGACAGTGCACTGCGAAATTGTACTTTGTGTAGTTTGTACAAATCGGAACGAATTTTATCATAGTGCGCGCATAGCCTTAATAACATAACATAACATACAATCACGCGTTTTTCCCGAAGGGGTAGGCACACCCACGTTTCGCCAGTATGTCATTGGTCTCATGCGATAGGGGCGAGCCTATTGCTATCTACCAGGCACAGTTTCAGACTCCAGGCAGATTGAGATATTTCCTAATGGAAAAATCCAATACTTTAACACATTGCCTGACCAGGGGATCGAACCCGAGATCACATGATCTAGAATCTAGGTCGATCTAATTTGTCGTGTGAAAGCATAGTCCATCTCAGCTTCATAAATAATGCTACCAATTGCTTCTTCCTGCCCATTCTATTACATCCTGCCATCTTTACAAATCAGACCATTGAGATTATTATACGTGTATAGTTGCCCACTACCGAATCCTTACGCAACATACATAACGGAATTAGGTATTGCCATCACTTAAGGCGCGGTGCTAAGCAAATTCGCCTTCAATTCACACGTACCCACATTTTTGGAAAGAAAAAAAAATCTTCATGTAATTACGTATAATAAAGACAACTAGGATCTAGAAAATAACAATACAAAGATTCAGTAAAAAATCCAATTTTATACAAAAACATTTTTTCCAAGGTTTA
Source organism: Hemistola chrysoprasaria (assembly GCA_947063395.1). NCBI lineage: Eukaryota > Metazoa > Arthropoda > Insecta > Lepidoptera > Geometridae > Hemistola > Hemistola chrysoprasaria. The sequence goes on from OX346724.1 coordinate 2,121,185, forward strand.
CAGTACAGTAGAAGTTACGTAGAACTGATCAATCAAAACCAGCACAACTCATATCTCAGGGTGACAGGCGCAGTGCAGTGCCGCGCAGAATTTTGAATTTTAAAACACTGGGTGGCACTGTGTCTGATATGGGCAATCATGATGCTTACCATTAGGCACCTGATTTGCTCGCCTTACTCACTATCATAAAAAAAGTAAAAGTTGATCCAAATGAAAAGTAGTGGAATGCTTACCGATTCTCAGTTACCCCGCGTTCTTGCATTCTTTACATTGAGGCCCTGAAATATACTTAGTAATCTTGGGTTATTGTCGATATGTCACAAAGTAAATTCGCCACGTTTATTGAAAATCCAAACATTTGCCTTTTCTACAATCCATCATTCTCTAATCTAATTTAATTTTCTCATCTGGTTACCATAGTACAGGCTTCTAGCCTAGTTTGGGACCAGATGACCGTGTGTGGAAGTTGTCCCATATTATTATTATTATTATAATCATAATATAAAAAATCTAAAGAAAAGTCGAATAAAGTAATTAGCAATGGTAATGAAGTAGAGAGAAAATGTGAAGCATACAAGGTTAGAAAACAATTAAATTAAGGAATCTCCTATCACCTTCACTCGGATAGGTTATCTTGGCATTTTGAGTACCCGCACGTGTAACCGTGTACCTAACTATTATAATAATATCTCTCAAGCATACTGATAACTTACAATAATTAATATTATGCCCGGCTTAAAATCCGGAGTCCCTGGTACGAATCTCACCATGTGGACTTTTCACCAAGGTCCTACCGTGTTTCAGATGTCACGTTAAACTGTAGGTCCCTATAGTTTCCTATAAGATATGTAGGGGGCAGTCGTTAGGTCATGTCGGAGGCTGCGTAGGAATCTTGGCGACCTGAAACTCTGTCAATATGGGTTGTCCACATAACACATATGAATTGACTCGAGCAGGCGAGGCGCTGTGACGCTTTGCGACCTGAATTGCTCTTTGCTTCGGAGCTAGAGTCGCTATTTATTTAAATGATTTTGAGGTACTCCTCAAAATCATTTAAATAAATAGCGATATAGAAGGGATACTTCCCTTCTCTCCCTGTAGTATTCTGTGATAAAAGTAAGTAGTTAATTTATTACAATATGAACCTAGAAGAAAAATTTCACCCGCTAGCGGGAGCGGGGAGCGGTGAATTTTTTTTAATATTCATATTGCATTTAAAGCGAATAGTGTAAACATATTTATTATTCTCATGTTAGACATTGTGGTGTAAAGCTATTTCAGTCTAGACCGCAGCTATGTTGTGGTCTGCAAGTCTAGACTGATTCAATATAAACCATAGATACCTATACAACAAAGGATGAGTGACGTCTCAACAATTATTTCACCAAAATCCTTAAAATATCAATAACTGGAAATGTAGCTACTTTCACCATGTTTTTGTTTTTCGGTTTTTGAGATATTTAATCTGTTATTTTAAGATACATACAGCATACATAATTTTACATAAACATGCAGGAAACGAAGCGTCAATATCAAGCGAAAGCTGCATACAAACATAAAACAAGGATTTAAAAATAAATATTTAGAACTTGTTACAAAAGCACACAAATACATGAACATAGGATACATGAACAAACCCCTCACTTCGACAGGAGGTCGTTCGATTTACAACTTGCGTTCCGATTGCTCTAAGCAAAAAAAACGTCCAAAATGTATATAATACACACATGCCGACCACCCTTACTCATTAATATCGATTATAGTAATATATCATATTAATATAAAAATAATAATAATATAGAATGTCCGTTACAGCCTTTACAATTCTCAAAAGCAATTTTCCTCTGACCTACATAATACCACAAAATACTTAATACCAATGGTTCAATCAAAACCTTCATATTATGACTAAACCAATTAGTGGGATCGATTCTCGGTAACGATTCACGGTGACTTGTGAACTGTAATCGAGAGATAATAAGTCTTGGCGGCAGACGAAATGCAAAAAGATTTTATAGACCAGGTATGCGGGTCGTCGAAAAAATGCTGGCGCCATACGTTGACTCATCAAATTAGACATGTAGCGTCCGAGGTCCAGCGGGAATATGCCCGGCTTTAAATCCGGAGTCCCTGGATCGAATCTCACCATGTGGACTTTTCGCCTGGACGCTACCGTGTTTCGGATGTCACGTTAAACTGTAGGTCCCTATAGTTTTCTATAAGATATGTAGGGGGCAGTGGTTAGGTCATGTCGGAGGCTGCGTAGGAATCTTGGCGACCTGAAACTCTGACAATATGGGTTGTCTATATAAACATATGAATTGACTTGAGCAGTGTAATTGGGGTTACCCGTTCTGTTAGAGTATACATTATTATTACAATAGTCTACTAATCCTACTTATATTATAAATGCGAATATTTGTGCGCATGGATGGATGTTTGTTACTCTTTCACGCCAAAACAACTGAACCGATTGGGCTGCTGCGCGGGTGAAACCGAGGGGAACAGCTAGTGATGTATAATGTTTGTTATGACAGAACGGTCTCCTCTCGTCCCTGCCGTACCTGGGCAAGTATCTATGTGCGCTCGCCTCGTCGGTCCTGGCCGACTCGTTGAGGAGGAGTGGAAGACTGTCCACCACTGCTGCCAGGAAACTGTTCACTGGGTTCGCTGTTGGTTTACCAGGTAAGAAGATATACTTTATAGACTTAGCCGTCTACTCGCTTGAATACAACTTGAATAATAATTGAAATACAACATTAAATTGAATACAACTTGAAAATACAGTTTGAATACTTGAATACAATATGAATTAAGAAAAAAAAATTCGGTGCGAAAGGCACGGGTTCAAATCTCGCTCGTAGTGAAATGTTTCTTCCTTTATTCATATTGCATGAAGATATAGTTTATAGTATAGTTACATAGCAAATAATTCAATGTTTAAAATGTTTTCAATCCACTAGGTAATTAATGCCATACCATGTAATTTATGTAAAAAAAAATATATTTATGTTCGGATAATATTATCCAAAAATATTTAAAATGTAATCGACTTCATAGTTTTTCGATCGAACAAAGTGCTACCATAGAAATCTAAATAATGATTTTATATTAGAAATTTTAAGTTACCAATAGGGTTAGTTACCAATTACCTCTTGTTAGACAAATACTAATAATAATCTTCATAATAATCATCATCATCAGCCGGAAGACGTTCACTGTTGAACATAGGACTTCCCCATGGAACGCCATAAACTATTCATATGGGAGGATATTTCATTTTGCATGGAAGAGCGACCCCCTTAACTTCACACCCACCTTCTCATGAAAATTTTCGCGAGTCTATTTTGTATGTTATATTATTGTCTTATGATGTTATGTTACTTAGGTACTTATGATGATCAGAAGGTTGCGTGTTGGCAGTTCAATGAGAATGGGTCTTCTGACAAACGTTTTTTACTGTACATGCCAAATAAATCTACAAACAATTACGAGAACGTGTTTTTACTTTTTCATATTTAAAAAAAATGGGCTGAGATATTTACGATGAAATTGCGTATTTCCGGCCGAGGGTTTTTAAAAACGCACTAGAACGTCACTAGCCGATGACGTCACAACCCTGGTCATTCGACAGTCGCGCTCTCGCTCGCACGCCGCTGCGCTGTAAAAATCTCTGAAACTGCAAACGTCCGCACATTTGTTGTCATGTCGCCTAGCCGCTACAAAAATGTATCACCTTACTAATGGATGATATCATTGCAGGAATCCTGATGATAGCTGAGGCATCGTTCGGATCAGACCGCGTGTGGTCTATAACAATATTCACAATAGCTCTCACGATCAACGGAGCCGTCACCGCTGGCTATCTGGGGAACGGACTCGATATCGCACCTAACTTCAGCGGTAATATTCTTTCTGAAACACATGTCAACATTTTCTTAATTTATTATAATTAATGGCGATACTAAATAATATGTACATTTGAAAATCCGGCCTATCAAATAAAATCTAAATTAGCTTGCAAGGTCGACGTCACAGTGGCCCTGAAACCAACAACTTATTTTATCATTAGGAGTTTTGTGCTCGGATAATGGCAAATTAAACTTGAAACATAACTGGGAGTGTACCCTTCGGAGATAAAGGCGTCATGTTGTAATACACTGACTGCCACGGTGGCATAGAGGGCGCATGCTCGACTGCCAATCAAGAGGTCCCGGGTTCGATCCCCAGGTCAGGCAGTGTTAAATATTGAATTTTTCCATTAATTTTGGCCCGAAGGCATCGTTTTCCGTCGCTTCAGGGAGGCGAAACCGAACAATAATATCCCTAAGCCATAATTAAATTAAGTGTTTTATATTTTTTATGTATGTTAGTCTGTAAGGTATTTATTAATATGGGCCTCTGGTGCGTATAATTTATTATACGCACTATTGCCTGAAATAAATGAATTATTATTATATTATTATTATTATTAGGAATTATCTCAATAACTGCCTGGAGTCTGGAACTGTGCCCGGTAGATGGCAATAGGCTCGCCCCTTATTACATGGGACCAATAACATACTGACGAAATGTGGGTGTATCTACTATGGGACTGAGTCCTGGGTACACCTCTGCCTGCCCCTTCGGGAAAAAGGCGTGAATGTATGTGTATGTTTTTATGTTGTAATATAATTACTTTGTGTTTTCTGTAAAATGTACAATAAATTATAAAAGTGTTTTTATGTGTAAATATAATTCCTGATGTTGTTTCTTCAGGAACAATATTCGGCATGGCCAACACACTGTCGTCGTTTGGAGGATGGCTCTCTACTTTTATGGTCGGAGAACTCACCAAAGATAATGTAAGCATTCATATATTTACCTATAATTATATAACCAATTAATGAAATAAATAAAGTGTTAAGGCACACGTATGTATGCAAAGTGTAGGGTTCCAAAACTAGAACATACAGCGCCATCTATTAGTTCCTTGCGCAAAGTATGGAAATATGCAGTAAATTGGCCATTACTTTTGATTGCGTTAACTTAGAAGTATGATTTTTTTACAGCCACAAGGGACCGCAGATCTGAGTAGTTGATATCAATTTCAACTTGATACCTCCTCGCGTTCCCGTTAAGAGCGTACGCGGCCTTCAAGGAATTTTACACAATCCTATGAAAAATTTACCAAATCTATGTTTTGTATTCCCCTGTTTCCTCCGAATATAATAAACCCATTCTATAAATTTGTATCCTGATATTTTTATAGTGAAGTAACCTAAGTCCCTGTCCATGATGAGATGTTTTAAAACACTGGGTGGCACTGTGTCTGATATGGGCAATCATGATGCTTACCATCAGGCACCTGATTTGCTCGTCTTGTCATTTACTATCATAAAGAAAAACACCGCAGCCCCTTCGGGAAAAAGGCGTGATGGTATGTTTATGACATCTTGTTGATTCCAGAACACATCAGAACAATGGAAGATAGTGTTCTACATATTAGCGGGGACATACATCACCGGAGCACTTGTCTTCGTGATCTTCGGAACCGGGGAGCTCCAGCCTTGGAACAGCGGCTCCAAGGGCTCGCAGGACCTGGCGGTTAAGGAGGAACAGCCTCTGAAGACTGTTGATGAGGAGAAGGCGTGAGACTTTCCATAATATGATACTAACTTTCGAAGAAATAGTTTACACACAATATTAAATTAGTGCAGACACCACGCTTTGCAAGAAAAAACTAAGGCCAATTCCAGTATTACATTACATAATATTCAAATATACATTTTTTAAGGATAAGAATAACATAGATACTCGTGTTTTATTTTATATATTGCTATTAACTCAACATATCTAATGACTCTTAATATAAATTTTGACTATTGTAACATATTAAATATTAGCATGTTGAAAGACAGATAAATAACTACTTATATAATGCACATACATAACATAACATCACGCCTTTTTCCCGGAAGGGTAGTCAGCGGTGTACACGGGACCCAGTCTAGTAGGCACACTAGTAGGTTTTTTAGGCTGATAGATAGATAGAAAACAATACAAAAAATAACAGAAATAAAATAAAATAAAAAACTTGAATGTGTGTTCTATTGGCAACAATAGCACATGTTTGCTACTAAGTAGTTTAAAACCTTATTAAGCCATACTGTCTTTATGAAAGAATTTATTTGTACAGAAAACATAACAATTATATATTTCGTATTACTTTTTGGTATTACTGGGCTTGGCCTCAGTTTTATTTTTTAAGAGCGGTGTCTGAATCTAGTTTGATGTTGAATTCGACCACAGCACAATAACAAACAGAAGGTGATCTTCATAGAGGTTAAAAGCGTACGCACTCATTGACGCGCACACATAAAATAAGATATAAGTAAGTGCGTCTATTTGTGAGTGCGTTTTGAACATTTCTACGCAAATTATAGTGTTACAAAAATGTGTAGTAATATTTAAGGAGGTGGATTTAACAATCAAACTTGACATCTCACAAAAGAAAGATTTGCAAAATTCGCAAAAAATATTACGACTTCCCATACAAATTTGACGATCAGCTGATTCATTTTGTACGTCGTAATTTTTTTTTTAAATTTCGCAATACTTTCTTTTAAAGTTGTTCAGTATGACGAGTAGATGCACCCCCTGAAGTATTATTACACCTTTTTTAACACGTAGGGGTAGAAAGTTTACTCACAAATTTTGATACTTGATTGAATTTTTTACATATAATTGTGTAAACTGTTAGTACTGTAAAAAAAATACGCCTAACGTATCCATATTTATTATTTTAATATTCTCAAATATTCCTGAGTTTATAAAATGTTTTAATTAGTTGTTTGACAACTAAAGACAAAGTTTTAAACAATACTGTTTTTGTATTGTTTCAAAACTTAAACGTATCGAGATTTTGATTGATGTTTTATAATAAAAACATGCAATTGACTCTCTAGTAACATTCTATTTATAGTATTTACGTAAGTTATGTAAGTAGCAGAGTTGTTCAGAACAATAATAATATAATTTAATGACAAAATATATTTAAGATGGAGCAAGAAGTTGTAGTAATACTCGAGGCGGTCTATCTTTACCTCAAACTTAACACCTTAAAATTGAAAACTTACCAGGATTCGCGAGTATCTTCAACTTTCCATTCAATCTCCAGTTAGATGAGTAGATAAACCTCCTTTAGTATTACTACACCTTTTTGTAATAGTATATATACATACCTACATGAAATGGTACATAATAAATAAAGTGTTGATTAATATTATTTAGGAGCTTACAATTTATATTACCATTGTAATAAGAATTATATTCCATTGTCATACAAGACTGACTCCTTGACTGCCTCGGTGGCATATTGGGCGCATGCTCGACTGGCAATCAAGAGGTCCCGGGTTCGATCCCCAGGTCAGGCATAATGTTAATATTGGATTTTTCCATAAGGAATTATCTCAATAACTGCCTGGAGTCTGGAACTGTGCCCGGTAGATGGCAATAGGCTCGTCCCCTATTACATGGGACCAATAACATACTGGCGAAATGTGGGTGTATCTACTAGGGGACTGAGTCCTGGGTACACCTCTGCCTAAAAGGCGTGAATGTATGTTATGACATACAAGACATACAAGATTTTCAATAAATTTACGTCATAACAATCTCGATAACAGTAAAAACAATATTAAAAGATTAAAGTGACGTCAATTGATCAAATGGTATTCATTTATTTATTGGTTATTATACTTATTTGTGGATGAATTGTTATTTTCTAAATAACTCGGCTACGATCTAAATCTAGCGTCAGAGACGCTTTCCTAAGAATTTTAATTTCGGAATCCTCTCTAACGCTAGAAATAAAAAATAAAAACAGACAAAAACTCAAAAAAAGGCTGTTAATGTTAATAATATTATTGTGATGTATTTATAACGTACCGGCATGCGCAAAGGACTCACGAAAATGGGATGCAAACATCACACAAAAGGAAAAAGTCTGTTATAATTCACTTGACAAAACTAGCATGACAGCTTAGCAAATTGCCAGTTTTAAAAACACGATTAATAATAATTTTAAAGATTTTTTTTAATTTTTCTACATCTCATATTTTTTTGGTGGTGATGTTTGCAATCCCATATATGTAACAGTGGTGGGTTATAGAAACCCGACTCATTGTTAAATTTGTAATAATAAGTAAAGTATCAAGAAGTCTCAGTTGAACTATAATTTAACGCTCGACTAATGAAGACACGAACGTATGCTTAACAAATATTTTATTGTTTTTTAGCTAACTTAGCTTAGCTAAAAAAAGCTTAGTTTTTTAACTGACGATATTGACAGAATAAGGTTATTTAAATATTATTTAGTGACCAGATTTGTTTTTATGTAAGTTATAAATTAAAATTCGGTCGTCTTCGATGATTGATTCTATTCTTTCACACTTTTATTATCAAAATTATCTGTGAGATAACATTAACTTTATGAAAGTGTGAAAGAAATTAATTTTGTATTTTTTAAACTTATACCAATATTAATATAATAGTTTTTGTTTTCAAAACATCATTGTGAATTATTATAATCGAATCGAAAAATTATAATATTTTGTTGACCATTCATTCATTGTATCAATTCAAGCATAAATATATATAATATATATATATTAAAGTTATTAATATATTGGGACCAAAGTTCGGGACAACAAAATGTTGTACGCTTACTGTAAAGTACTCTATAGTATGTTTCGAATTCGGAGAGAAAAACGGTCATAGACCCTAGACTCTAGACAGTTGAGAGGGGCAATGACCGCTTTTCTCCCTAAATTTGGAAAGGAGTTCGCTTAGTTTATTGTTGATAGTCTCGCTCCGCGCAGGCTTTTACCGCTTTTTGTTGTCAAATATAGCTTGATCAATGACAATTCTTAAATAAATAATATAAAATCAAATATAAATAATTTTTTTGGCTATATTTCCGTAAGTTAAGTTTTAATAGGGCTATTAATTTATGAATTGAATATTAAATTACCCGATAAGATACCATTTATGTACGTAATTTAAGGAAATATGACTAAAAAAATTTTTAAATGGGGCAACTATTTAACGTACTAGCATCATGTTACTACAATTTGAAAGGTTTTCGAAGCATTTTAGGAGCTGTTATTTTGAGGTAGATCCACAGACACTGTGGGTTGATCTCTGGTTAGTGCGCGACCGGATAATGATCAATAATCTAAGGGATTCGGTTCAGTAGGTGCGTTCAACCTCTATTTTGGCCACATTTTTGAGTAATAGAAAAATCTTTTGTTTTCTTAACTGTGCCATCTTTATTTGGTTTATGAATATTGTTTATATTTTTTTATAGAAAAGTTTAAAAATGCTACAGATCCGATTTAACTAAGTATACATTTATTTATTTTTTCGTATTATTTAGGAAATTTCAGGGCCATTTTACCAGTGGAGCGATGTTGCACAACCCATAGACAACTCTCACTACTTTTTATTATACAATAAGACATAGATTAAGATAATAAGCCATTTGCGCACATAGCTTTATTCTCAGTGAAAATTCTGAGAGAATATTGAAGACTAAGTATATTTTTGTGTCTTTTCCGAGAACTAAAATTTTATGATGTACATACATACTCGTACCTACATTTCGGCATCTTCGGTCCTTTTCGCGTTTGGGTTTATTGCATCTGTCGTTTCGTTCACACATTCGGGATACCCCCGTGTGTCTAGGTCAGGCGTATGTTGACTTGCATATAAATAACTTATTATAAAAATACTTAGCCTGCAAATATCAATCCGTTATTTTGGGCTTCGTAGTCGGGTAATGAATATTTAATATTTTATTTATGAAACTTATATTAAATTTTAAAACTGGTTATTGAATAATAATAAAATGTATAAAAAGTAAAATGTCCAAAAAATGTATACTCTCGAGTACAAAAGTCTTTAGTATTTTCTCTATGTTTTCTTTAACATGGACAATGCATTATGTTTGCATTTACAGCTGTGATAAAGAGATTTGTCTATGGCTTCATAATACGCTAGTGTTTGTTTGTTTATTGCTCTCAAAATAACTGAATTTATTTGGATTAAAACGGCTATTTGTAGTTCCTAAATTACGATCAGTATTTTTGGATTTTTTTATTTTATTTGAGATGTCAGAATAGATAATATTTATATAGACGTATTATATAGACGTCAGAATATATAATGCTTTAGAAAAGCATTTTTTCATTGGTTTTTAGTTTGAAATGATTTTATAAACTTCTAAATATAAAAACAACTAAAAATAGTATCAATATTAAAGAACATTTATCTATCCTGACACTCGTTTCCACAGACAATATTTATCACTCCTTCCAACAATTGCAGGGTAAATAAATCCATAGAGTACATATTATAATATCACAAATAATAATATAAGTTAACTTAAGATTGTCTGTGGATTTCTTTACTTTTCATTATTTGTATACCTTAAAAATTTTGCTTGATACGTGACAGCTGAACAAAATTAAAGGTTTTGGTAATGTTTTCTCAAATTAGGTATAGAAATGGTATTATATCAGGTTATTTAGAATTGAAATCATTCATTAAATACCCTTACAGAACTTAATTTACGGAAACATAGCCAAAAAAATAGATTTTTGTTCAGCTATCACGTATCATGCATCTTTTATAAGGTACTATTTTTATAGGTATATTTTTTAATAAAATTAATTTTGGAACAAATTAATGAACAATAATTGTTTCTTTTAATTGTTTCATTCAATAAATATTTAATACAAAAGTATTTAAGCGTATTTAAATAATTAAATGTATTCTCGAATATGAACCTTAGTTTTAAGATAATCATCGTTATTACATAATATTGCGAACATAATTAAACTAAAATGTATTAAGAGTACTTATAATTTTTAATTAATTTTAATAACCATATACAAATAATTTATTCTAGAATGACAGTGAATAAAAAAATCTTATTCGTCTTAAAATGTATCAAACACCAAAACTGCTTTTTATAATAAAATCGTTGTAAAGCTTTTGCAGTTCAAATTTTTATCTTTTTCTTAATAATTAAGTGACATGAATTATTTTGATAAACTGAATTGTACATAATTTGATACTCCTGAAATCACTAGTAGCTCACCATTTATATACAAATTCTTCAGAAACGGAAAATGTCAAAAGTTGTATACCTACATTAAAACAGGTTAACAATTTTTGCGATCGACTGTACTGTTGTACTAAATTATTATCAATATGAATGCTGAGTTGAAAGTGATATTTTGCCGTCAATTTGTGCGTGTAAGACATTATTAAATTGTAATTGTATAATTAATAAAAATATAAAAACAACAATTTGTTAGCGCATATGACAGCTCTTGTGAACATTTTTTTGAAAATAAAGATTTTATGAAAATAATCAATAGTTTTTAATCCATATCACAAGGATCATGTTGTCGAAAAAAATGTTGATTTTCCATATAAATCTGCCGATCAGCTGATCCCGTTTGTTTGGGAAGTCTAATTTTTTTCGCGAATTTCTTAATACTTTCTTTTGAAAGTTTTTCAGTTTAATAAGTAGATGTACCCCTTAATCGTTATTAAGGTGTAGTAATTACTAAAACCTTTTTTAACACGTAATGCACTAATTACTCATTTATTGAGTGGTAAGATAAACTGGTACAGCACACGTGAAATAGTTTTTATAGGTTCCAATAACTGGGCACCAGAGCACAGAACAGATAACAATACTACGTATAGAATGGACACTCATCCGCCCACTAATCGGGCCTTCCTCACCCCGCGAGCGAGAGCTCTCGCTCTCGACGAGCCCCGCTTCGCTGGGAACGAACTCTCTTGTGCGTGTACAAAACTCCATGTGTGCAGTGTCTGTGGAGTAGGTAGTTATATCACTTGTATGGAATTGAGAGTCCGGGGTGTGGATCAGAGGGAAAATCCTTGCGATGACGTTTCCATCCCATTCTAATAGTTTGTGAGGATGGATGGATGTTTGTTACTCTTTCACGCCAAAACCACTGAACCGATTGGGCTGAAATTTGGTATGTAGGCAGCTTAAACTCTGGAATAACATGTAGGATACTTTTTGTCCCGATATACCCAGGAGAATGATGACTACGCGGGTGAAACCGCTGGGCACAGCTGGTGTTATATATGCAAAAGATAATTGCCGCTTTCAGTCGCACGCAAAGTTAACGTCCGCGGACTAAAACGTTAGGAAAAATTAGGTTTGAGGGGTTCAAAAAATAAAACAGCATAATAATGGATAACTTACATATAGTATTTATTGGAGAAACATTAGATGTTAGCACAGCCTAGCTGTTCCTACGAAGCCGTGGCTTCACTATGTGTACAAGGCAGGTGAATTATCTGTTCTCACTTACTGATTGCTACTTAGACAACGACTACATAACATCACGTTTTTTCCCGAAGGGGCAGTGGCAGGGCAGTGGTGTACCCAGGAGCTAAACCCATAATAGGTACACCTTACACTTCGCCAGTTAATTAAGTGCCATGAGTTCCTGTTGCTATCTACCGGGCACGATTCCAGACTCCGGGCTGTCATTGAGAAAATTCCTAATGGAAAAATCCTATATCGCTTTTTGCCTGAGTTGGGGTTCGAACCCGAGACCTCACGGAAGTAGTATCGGCAGTAAGGCAGTATAACATTAAACATAGAGTACATTATACAAGGTGTTAAGAATAGGTGTAATATTTAACGGGGTGCATTTTAAGTTACAAAAGAACTGCGAAATTTCCATATAAATTTGCCGATCAGCGAATCTTGCGAATTTTACAATTATTTCTATTGAAAGTTGTTCAAGTGTAGATACACCTCATTAAGTATCACTACACCCTTGTTAACACGTCGTATATCTAAGTAGCAATAATATTAAAATTAGTGAACATTATCTATGCATCCTATCACAGGTCTTTGTCTACCTTCCTTATAATATGCTACCTTTGTTAACAATTTGCAGAGCAGGGCTTACCATTTAAGAGTGTACGCCAGATCTCGGGAATATGAGACAATACTATGAAATAAATACCAAATCGATTTAAATCCTAATATTTTAAAGATGAAGTGAAGTTATGCCTACACATTATATGTGAAGAGTGCACATTTTATCGAGTGAGTTGGAGGATTGTTGGACGTTCATTAGTAAATAAATTGTTAAAGCATACCTACCTTGGTATGCTTAGCGTAGGGTTCCATACCTAGATACGATTTCGGGACATGTCTGACTTTTAAGTGCTATTCCTAAAATGTCCACTTTTCAAATAAAACATAATTCTTAAATATTGGCCAGAATCCCATCAATTATACACATAAACCTTCTTACGGCGTGGGGTTACCGGCTTTAGAATAGGTAGGTAAAGGTTCCATTTCGGGTACAAGGCTAATCACGGCAATCACGCCTTGTACTTTGTACACCCACATGACATATGTGTATAATGGTGCTGCATAAGCCATAGCAGCAGTTCATGTAAGAATCAAATAATAAAAAAAAAAAAAAAAAAAAAAACCCACATGACACCAGTATGTTAGGTGTAATAGAAAAAGTTTATTGCGTAATGGAAAAAGTTCATTTCGTAATGGAAAGAGCTCACCAAAAAGTATCAAAGTCGTTTCAGAAATATAAACATTTTCAAAAGTAGACATTTAGTGACAATTACATTTAAGAGATTCAGCATTAAACAGTTAGCGGACATTTTAGGATATGCTCTTTATATGAAGAAGTCTATATAAGAAATTAATGTACATTATCTGAGTGGTTACTTTGAAAAGTGGACATTTTAGGAATAGCACATATTAAAAGTCAGACGACATGCCCCGAAACCCTAGATACTACAAACATGTTAGAAATCACATTTTTTTGTATAATTTTATGGTTTTGGGAGTTTTTCGGTTACTTGTGATATAAGATCCTGCTTCTAGTCAAATTTCATGATTCTAGGTCAACGGTCAACAGCCCTAGAGATTTAAGCTAGTTGCGCAAAGTATGAACAATATCTTTAGATTGCGTTCTTAGCAGTTAGATTTTTTACAACAGCAATAGATATAAGTTTCAACTTGATACCTCAACGTGTTCCTGAGAAAAAGGGTCTTGACGGTCAACGAAGTGTCAACAGGGTCATTTTCTTCCTTTTGAGGCATGGAACCAACACGCAGAGTTCATACGAGAAAATAGAGACGTAGGGTTTACTTTATCTTCAAAATATCAGAATATAAATGTATCTAATAAGTTAGTATATATTCGGATTCGGATATATTCGGAGGAAACAGGGGAATACAAAACATCGATTTGGTACATTTTTCATTGGATAATGTCAAATTAAGTACTAATAGATGGCGTACATCTTATTATAAAATTAAACCATGAACAGTGAATGCTAGGCGCGTATTTATTTAATATCACATGAATGAGTGCATATTACCCTAATAATAAATTGATTCAATCCTGACGAGGTAACTAAAATATATGCTGATGTTTCTACCATATTTTTAGTTTACTCCACAAAATTGCACTAAAACTATGATCTTTACGGAAATTATGTAAAACGAGACACTAATATAATTACATAATATTAGCTGACTCTGTGAACTTTGTGTCACCTACACCTATCTATTCATTATTATAAACAATTATTAAACATTAAAATTATCTCAAAATATATATTTGTATGTGAAAAAACGGTACTATTTTCTTCAACAAATATTTTGGTGCAAATAAAGGCCAGATCAAAAAACAACAACGTACAATTTAGAGGAAAATAAGTCTCTCGTCCATATTTGGGAAAATGCATTTTGTATGTGAAAGAGACCCCTTAACCTCTCTTCCACCATGTGGGAATTTCTCCTCTAGTTTATGGGAGCCTGGTACTATATTATATAAAGTATTATTACTGTCTGTAAATTAAAAAAATAATTGTTAAGGTATACATATGTATGCATAGTTCCATACCTAGATACTTGAACAAAACGCTTCCAATCCCAAAAACAATCCGTCTACTAAGAACATACGGCGCCATCTAGTTACAAACTATAGCAAAAAATGGGCGAAGTACCCTAGAGCTTTTAGTGCAAAATATGCAGTAAAATGGCCATAACATTTTATTGCGTTAATTTTTTTACAGCCACAAGGGATCGCAGGTCTGGGTAGTTGATATCAATTTCAACTTGATATCTCCACGCGTTCCCGTGAAAAAGTGTCTTGACAGACAGACAGACAGACAGACAGACAACAAAGTGATCTTATAAGGGTTCCTTTTTTCGTTTCGAGGTACGTAATCCTAAAAACAACACATTGTAAATAAATCAGGTAAATTATAACTTTATGTTTATAGAACGAGATAATTATATTATCTCGTTTTACATAATTTCCGCTAAGAAAATGTATCTAAACACTAAATAATTACTGAGTCTTAGTATTAGCGTTTTGTACTGAAGCATGGTTACACCAGTCTATCGATACAATTACTAATGATTTTCACACGGATTCTTCACAAATATTCATTTAATTTTATTAAAACATAGAAAGAATTACCATGATATTTAATTTTATTTCTGTAATATGGGCAACAAACAGGGTGTTACAAAAAGGTTACTAATGAAACGCATAATATGTATTGTCATAGTATACTTTGGCATAACAACATTCTGCATAATGATCACTATGCATTGTATTATTAGGCATAAATATTATTAGCATAATAGTAATGTAGTAAGAATATAACCGCACAATGATATTAGATACATAATTTTCTATGTCATAAAAGCATAAATATTGGCTAGTTTAAACGTTTAAGTACTAATTTTACTCACCTAACCTAACCAACTGATTCGGATTTCGCATTATATTTTTATGATTTGGTATAAAAATATATTGCGAAATCTGCTTATTATATGAAATATTAGTATGCCTTAAAAATTTATGGGACAAAACCAATTATGCCAAACATTCTATTATGCCAAATTATTATGATGCTATTAAAAGTTATGCGAAAACGTTATGCCATACAATTTTATGTCTAAAAAACTTATGCCAAACGCAGGAATCTCTTACAAAAATGTATAGAACTTGGTTCTAGAGCTCTGAAATTTTGTACGTAGATTACCATTATGATGTCAACAAGAAATAAGATAAGAATTCCCGGAATTCGCACGGGAACCAAGGCTTGGAAATTATGCTGGTACTATGTACTATGTAAAATGAATACATGAATCAGAGAAGTTATATTCAATGATTCAAAATTACTATTACGGCGATTTAAATTAATAATATTATGATTAAATAAATATAAAATTATACTCCAACAAAACGGCGCGTCATATTTTGTACGAAAAACTTACATTTGACAGCAATCATTACGTAATTTTTATTATTGTTCCCGTGTAGATCCTGGCTATATACCACCACCCCTTTATTCTCATCTGGTGGGAGCCGTGAGACCATATTGACACACATATTCTGCGAGTGGGCAGCAGCGCTTTTCGGCACAAAATATTCCAACTGCTGCGATCACCAAGCCGCACAACAAGCGTGGTGATTACGGCTAAATGTGTCCATATGAATAGTTTATGGCGTTCTATGGGGGAGGCCTATATTCAGCAGTGAACGTCTTCTGGCTGAAGATGTGACTGCGGTTGCTCCGCGATCGCAAGTTTATAATACCCGCGCGGGTTTCCCCAATTACACTGCTCGAGTCAATTCTTATGGGTTATGTGGACAACTCCACAGTCGTCGGTAAAAGGCTTCTGACATGACCTAACGACTGCCCTCTACATATCCTATATGAAACAGCCGGGACCTACAGTTTAACGTGACATCCGAAACACGGTAGCGCCCAGGTCCAGTCCACATGTGAAAATCGATCCAGGGACTCCGGATTTGATGCCGGGAATATTTCCGCTGGGCACGGGCGCTACTTTAAATTTACGGAAACTATTTCTATTGCACTTATTATTACTAAAACTTTTTGTAACACCCTGAGAATAATGACAATAAATGTACTAATAAGATATTATGGTAAGGTTTTGTATTCCTTTCATTCCCATCTTGTCCCATTTGCCATTCCGTATTGATCCCAACAATATCATCGCAAAATGTAAAATGACATTACACATTAAAACATTTTAAAATTCAAGAAATATTCAATATAATAAGTGTAAAGTTATTAAGTTTTGTAAAATTTAAGCTTCTTTTAGAGCACGCAATATTTCTCGCAGACTGCATGTATCTAAATAAGATAAAGAATGAATTGCGAAAATCACAGAAAAAAAAATCGACTCTCCGTACAAAATTGCCGATCGGCTAATCAATTTTGAATAGAAAGTAGATTTTTGTTCCGAATTTTGCAACTCTTTCGGTTGCAAGTTAATAATAATAATAATAAGTTGTTAAGGTTGAAGGGTAGAGACACCGCCTTATACTATATTTTTTTTATAACAAATATAGGTACATAAAAAATAGCGTGACCTAAATATATGTTACAAAAAAAGGGTCACCATCATTAAATTATTCGTTTCGCAACGAGTATCGAAATAAGAAATATTATTCTTTCAACGAAACCACTTTCGAAAATAATTAATTTTATTCTTATTTCTATACTTGTTTCGAAGCTTGGTTCCAAAAGTGACCTAAGGGAAACTAAAAACTAGGTACAAATATTTTTCTCTCGAGTTTTGAATTATTTTCTACTAACCAATTTGATGGATAAATCAATACCCTTAGCAACATTATTGACAACATATTTTAGTGAAGTACTCGTTTTATATTCAGAATTGCAATCTAAAAGAAGCTCATTATAATATTTACATACACTTTCATACATTAAAATCATTAAACATGATTACTTATGAGAACAGACTAGAAAATATTACAACTATATACTAAAACAACAATTTGGTCAAACAACACTTACAATTAAGAAAAAAGAGATTTTACACATAATTGACACAATATATTGAAAGATTAATATTATATTATATATTAATATTATATTGCGAATAAAATTTGATATTATATTTTAAATATAATAAATGAATGGTTGAGCGAGATCAAATTCGATTAAATATTATATTTTTATGAGATGAAATAAGCTCAGCAAAGATTACGCTACAGAAATAATTAAAATACATATTTTTGTAATTGTCATTATTGTTGAAGTGTAATTGTGTAATAAATAAAATATATTGTAAAAGTGTACTATTACATCGATTTATTTTTAGTAAAAGGAATAAAACAACACTTTTGAAGTGTCTGCGCTGCCAATTTTTGTAAAGTATAAGTAACTTTTATATATTTTTATCCATGTTTTTTCTAAATGAGATCTAAGCACCATCTTTTCTTATCCTAATTTCCATATAGGAACTTTAGCGGTCGTGCAACGTAATCTAGATCTTATGAGTTTGTGTGAAGCTATGTTTTAGCTTGACTTATTTTTATTATTAATACGCGGTACATTTATTAATTGTATTTTTGTAATAGTGTATTTGTGATATTGTTATAGATTTGTAATTACAATTGTACTGTACAACAATGTTTTTGTTTCAATTATATTGGCTATAGAACCATTTCAGTATTTTTATTCATATAACTTATAATTTATTTATTATATTCAATTTAAAAAAACAGAAAAGTGTGTATATATTTCTTGCATATAAATACAATAAACATATGTACCGCAAAGACTTAACATTATTCGAAGGCATGTGATCAAAGCATCGTAATGTTTTTTTTAAGTTCTATTTTACTCTATTATAACTATTTAAAATTATTTAGGTACAATTTCCATTTACATTTGCAAAACTTGAACGATCAATGAAATTTAAATAACGAAAATTATTTTTATTTTACAGCGGATTTTTTTTTAGGAAATAATGTTTTTTTTTGTAAAATGCTAAAGCTCACATATTCAAAAATAAGTTGGAAGCTTAGTTGAGATTTTTACATAAAGAAAAGTATGAATAGAATTTAAGATTTCTGTTTATATTACTTACAATTGGAGAGTTTATTTGAAGTAGTTTAATAATTATTTGAATCTATAGAAAAGAGTTATATTTAATTCGAATGCAAAAAATTGTATTTTTACTCTATACGTTATATTATTATTGTAATATACGTCATAAGAGGAAACGCTTTTTATTTGGTTTTACATATATATAATATGAACTAATATTTATTAACTTTAAAATATATTATACTATAAATACATGTGATATAAATACAAAATACATACATATTTTTGCAATCGATCGCTCACAGAAGTCGCTAAAAAGCAAGTACTTACATGATGATAATTATCAAAGTTAATTTTACAATAAATTGACAAAATTATACTAATTGACAAACACAATGAGGTAGAAATTATTTACTTTGTATTCACATAATATTTTAATAAAATTAATAAAACATTTTCTAACAAATACATTTTGTTTGGTTATTTGGTTTTGATCCTAACAATTGTAAATGATCAATAACGTTAAGTGTTATTTTGTAATATTTAGTAAGTGTAATTTTGTAATGGAATTACAAATTGCAACAAACATTATTACAATTCGACAATTATTATTGAAAGCACAACTACATATTTGTAAATTTGTTAAATCAAAACTTGAAGATTTCGATACATAACATAATTTTATATAAATAAACGCCTTACGCCAATATTAAAGATGATTTTTGTACATACATAAGGGTGTATTTGTATCTAGGGTATGCGGACTGACTGCAGCACTTTACTTGCCTGGAAAATCATAGAATAGAATATCTTTATTAATCAAATACCTCATAGAAAGAGGACACAAGCCTTTGTGAGGAAGGATGGATGTTTGTTACTCTTTCACGCCAAAACTACTGAACCGACTGAATCTTTGCACCGCGGTTTCACCCGCATGTTCTTCGTACCCGTGGGAATATCAAAATAAAAAGCACCCATTGTGTAAATCCAGGGTCTAAGCTATCTACATATCAAATTTCAGCTCAATCGGTAAAGCAGTTTTAGCGTGAAAACGGAACAAACATACAAAACAACAGCGCTAGATGGCGCTGGGGTAGAGTTAGAATACGCTAGCGTTTTGTTTACCTGTTACAAAGGCAACTTTTTTTGTAACGAGATTTGAGATTTTTAATATTAGTAGAATTCAGTGTTACCATATGACTATGTGAAGTTCCCCCTAACTTTTTTCGAAATACCCCGTAACATTAATAAAAAAATTATAATAATATAGGACAACTTCCACTCACGGTCATCTGGTCCCAAACTAGACTAGAAGCCTGTACTATGGTAACAGATGACTGATATACATACTTATATAAGCTTATAACACACAGACACAGATCAAACAGACATGTTCATGCACACAAATGTTTGAACCCGGGGCCTGCGGCACAGAAAGCAGAGTTACTACCATCTGAGCCAATGAGGCTGTGTGATTTATAATATTAGTAGGATTCAGTGTTACCAGATGACTATGTGAAGTTCCCCCCAACTTTTTCCGAAATACCTCCGAACATTAGCTTTTTGAAAAAAAAAACCCACGAAACAGTTTTTAGTTAATTTAATAATAAAGCAAAAAAATCTTTTATATTTTAATTAAAATCTCCCATAACTTCAAGTTTAAGTACACTATCATATTAACATTGACTTTTATTAACAAAATTTACACTTTTTTTAGAATCAATCATTTTTAACATTCCCGATGCAGGAACAAAATTGATACCGTTTGGCGATGAAAAACGCACTCGTGAAAAACTCATTGCGGAAGCAATTTTTATTGCCATTCAGTTACGCAATTCTTCTTTTATGAACATTATTTCCCCCGAACGTCTCCCCAAAGAATCTCTGCCCCAAATTTCCAGAAGCCGAAAAATACCCCCGAATTTGCAGTGAATCCCCCATCTGGCAACACTGGTAGGATTTATAACACTAGTAAATAGTATTACGGAGTTTTGGCGGGAGACCGAAGAATACAGTTTGACTCCCGTATCTTTATCAATTATCGGTGCATTTTCGAGTGTTTAACGTGTAAGAATGGGGGAATATTACGTGTTCAGTGTTTTCGAAGATACACAAGTCTCTTGGCAAGTGATGCGAGAGTTGAAATGTGATTTTTCGTGTTCCCGCCAAAATTCCGCCAGCTTCTTGTAAAGACCACCACTTTACTAGAGCTGTGACTTGACTGGGCTTGCCCTGACTCTGAATTGACTATATTTTACTTGAAAATTTATATAACTTGACACTGGCAATACATTCGTGTGGGTCCATAAAAGAAAAAAAAATAGTATTACCTCATATTCTTCATCAGAAGCCATAACCCCAGTGACCGCTAACAGTTGATATTGCTTGGCTCGTAGAGCTCTAGAGTTCCTCCTTAGAAGCCTCAACGCCGTCATACTCGCCGCCGTGTTCCCGCAGAATATCTGACGCACCTGCAAAGTTACACATTATTTAAATCATCGCTGACACCATTTGCAAGTTTGAAGACAGTTTCCGGAACGAACAAGACCGTATTTGGATGTCGATCGCTCGATGTTGCTCTTTGCAGCAGTATTCTTTACTAGCCTTTATCAGATAGATAGATAGCTCAGAGATAGATAGATAGATACACACTTTATTGTACACCAAAACATAGACATAACTATACAGTAATAACAATTAAAAGAATCTTAGGCAGAGTAAGGATACCAAAGCGATTCAACGTCATTGGATAAATGTAAAGAATTGTATCGTTTGCATATAGATTATTTAGACTTTGTTTGTAACCTTTTTGTACTGGGCAATGTGGTCGCGCTCTTCGTTGATAAATTTAAAAAAAAAAGTCACTGCAAATTGTAGTATGTGATCTTTTCTTAGGGCCAGTTTTTTTATCGTTAATTACGGTTAAGTTAACCATTTGTCAAACTAACTATAGTTAAATTTCTAACCAATGGTTAAATCGTGTGGAAAAAAATTGTTAACCAGGGATGAAAAAAAGAATTTTATCGAATTTTAACTATTTAACTGACTGCCTCGGTGGCGTAGTGGGCGCATGCTCGACTGCCAATCAAGAGGTCCCGGATTCGATCCCCAGGTCAGACATAGTGTTAAATATTGGATTTTTCCATTAGGAATTATCTCAATAGCTGCCTGGAGTCTGGAACTGTGCCCGGTATATGGCAATATGCTCGCCCCCTATTACATGGGACCAATAACATACTGGCGAAATGTGGGTGTATCTACTGTGGGGCTGAGTCCTGGGTACACCTCTGCCTACGACTGCCGGTCATGAGTTCCCGGGTTCAATCCAATTGTGTCAAATTCCTAGATGGCCGCGTACGCTCTTAAAGCCCATTATAACTCGGTTTCTATTTACTCCTCGTATACAATGGGTCTCTTTAGCCCCTCGTGTAACAATCTACATTTGATTGATTGAAACCACAAATAATCAGTTCAATATATAACATCAGTAAATATCTTACTTGTGCCGGAGAGTGTGAAGGGTCCAGTACTAATAACGTCGCCTTGCCATCTTTATGCTTCTCATACCCTATTATTGTTCTTGAATGACCTGAAAATATGAACATACAATATAACATAACATACATTCACGCCTTTTTCCCGAAGGGGTAGGCAGAGGTGTACCCAGGACTCAGTCCCATAGTAGATACACCCACATTTCGCCAGTATGTTATTGGTCCCATGTAATAGGGGGCGAGTCTATTGCCATCTACCGGGCACAGTTCCAGACTCCAGGCAGCTATTGAGATAATTCCTTATGGAAAAATCCAATATTTAATACTATGCCTGACCTGGGGATCGAACCCGGGACCTCTTGATTGGCAGTCGAGCATGCGCCCTCTACGCCACCTAGGCAGTCAAGAGCGAGTACAATATATCTCTCTATATATATGAATTTGTGTGTTATAAGCATATATAAGCCTAGTTTGGGACCAGATGCCCGTGTGTGGAAGTTGTCACATGTATATATTATTAATATACTTGTGTAAGAATAATAACAGTGGCTTTGCCTGCTCTCAATTATGAAATATGAGAGTATTATACCATAAGTTTGACGCCCTTTTTGGACCCCTTAGAATGTGAACTTTTAAAAATCCTTTCTCAGCACACGCCCAGACAACGAAAACAACCTACATTCCAAGTTACAAGTCTCTTGGATCAGTGGTTTGGGCTCTGCGTTGCATGTCAGTCAGAGAGTCATTTAGGATTTTATAATTTATGTGAATTATTTTGATCACTGTGGGTTGAAAATTACTACAGTACTAATAACGCTATTAAATAAATTGTTGAGGCATATGTATGTATGTATAGCGTAGGGTTCCATACCTAGATACCAAGAACATACAGCGCCATCTATTAGTTCCTTGCGCAAGGTATGGAAATATGCAGTAAAATGGCCATAACTTTTTATTGCGTTAACTTAGAAGTATAATTTATTACAGCCACAAGGGATCGCAGATCTGAGTAGTTGATATCAATTTCAACTTGATACCTCCACGCGTTCCCGTTAAAAAGTGTCTTGACAGACAGACAGGCGGACAGACAGACGGACAACAAAGTGATCCTGATGAGTCTATAAGGGTTATTTCTTTCCTTTTTAGGGTTGGAGTAGAAGTAGAAGGGTGAAAATTGAGGGTTATATGTATTTATAATGCCAAATCATAAAAAAAAATTGACCGGAATCCTCATTCTCAACAAGTTTATTAAAAATAGTTCACGACCTACCGAACATACTCAATGTCAAATGATCCTTCTTAGATTTGCTGTGCAATAATAATGTAGCGTCTATGGTCCAGCGGGAATATGCCCGGCTTTAAATCCGGAGTCCCTGGACCTAATCTCACCATGTGGACTTTTCGCCTGGACGCTACCGTGTTTCAGATGTCACGTTAAACTGTAGGTCTCTATAGTTTCCTATAAGATATGTAGGGGGCAGTCGTTAGGTCATGTCGGAGGCTGCGTAGGAATCTTGGCGACCTGAAACTCTGACAATATGGGTTGTCCACATAACACATATGAATTGACTCAAGCAATGTAATCAGGGTAACCCGTTCTGTTGGAGTATAAATTCAAATTATTATTATTATTCTCTTGTATTTACCTTGATGTTGCAGATACAAGGGTGGTTTATATTGTTGTGGTTCGTTGGTGAAGTACCTCAGCACCCAGTCGAAGAGCGCGGGATGTCCGCCCTCAGGACTCGTTGGTTTGTGGAAGTCTATTAACTGACATCTGTCAACAATCAATACAACGGCGTTACTAAAAGGTTGTTAAACAACAGGTCAGAAGGACTAGTATCATATAAATAATATATGATATTATTCCTTCTGATGACAGCCTCGTTGGCTCAGACGGTAGTAACTCTGCTTTCTGTGCCGCAGGCCCCGAGTTCGATCCCCGGCCAGATCAAACATTTGTGTGCATGAACATGTCTGTTTGATCTGTGTCTGTGTGTTATAAGCTTATATCAGTCATCTGGTTACCATAGTACAGGCTTCTAGCCTAGTTTGGGACCAGATGACCGTGTGTGGAAGTTGGCCCATATTATATCTCTCGTCCTGTCTCCTCTAAATTCCTCTTATCCTTGGTTTTTTCCCCGTTTATAAGACAATTGTATAGTTATATTAAAGTTAATAAAATAAAATAACAAGTATAAACTTAAAACATAATATTTTTATGTATATTATTAATATGTTAATTTACATGTTAGAAGCGAAAGTTGTATGTCAGGATCGTAGCAGGTGGAGGGAAATAGTCTCTGCCTACCCCGACGGGAATAAGGCGTGACTGTATGTATGTATGTATGTATGTTAGCTTTGTGTATAGATTGTAATTAGTTGTACATACTTAGTAAATAGTTTATCAAAGAAGATATGAGTTGTATTTTAATATATTATATTGCAGTGTTGCTTATTATTATAGTTTAATAACAAGTTGTAGAATATGATTGTTGATTGTGTTCAAAATTCAAAAGCACTTATTGGTTAATTTCCTTCGTTTGATGTTCTATCTCCCTACATGTCATTGGCAAAGTTGTGGTGTTCTAAGCACTTTCACAAGCTACAGAACAAGAATTGAATTAAAAGGAGTTTTGGCGGGAGACCGAAGAGTACAGTTTGGCTCCCGTAATCAATTATCGGTGCATTTTCGAGTGTTTAACGTGTAATAATGTTGGAATATTACGTGTTGCTTGTTTTCGAAGATACACAAGTCTCTTGGCAAGTGATGCGAGAGTTGAAATGTGATTTTTCGTGTTCCCGTCAAAATTCCGGCAGCTTCTTGTAAAGACCACCACTTTACTAGAGCCGTGAATTGACTGGGCTTGCCCTGACTCTGAATTGACTAATTGACCATATTAACTTGAAAATTTATATAACTTGACACTGGCAATACATTCGTGTGGGTCCATCAAAGACGAAAAAAAAAGTTTGTAGTTGTTTTCCTTTTCCCTTTTGAGGTAAGGAACCCCAAAAAGTGACACAGTATTTTCAGTAATATCCGCTTTTGACTTCAATAATGTGAGCCACCATGACAGGTTTTATTTTACAAGGTAATATAGTAACCAATATTATTATTCACCTTATCCTAAGTGAAGAGAGTACAGTGACAACTTCGCAAGCGCCGATCCATTTGCGAGTGTTGTATAATTTTGATCCTAGTTGTTCCGAGCCCTAGAACATTAATAAATACTAGTTTATTCAAAACCTAGGCGTACCTTTCATGAACAAGTTGATGTTATCTTAAGGAAAGGCCAGGTCAAAAGCACCAACAACCGACGAGCATGCATGAAGAATGTGATGAAAGTGGAAGAAGCAATAGTTGTATGTCAGGATCGTAGCAAGTGGAAAGAAATAGTCTCTGTCTACCCCACCGGGAACAAGGCGTGACTGTATGTATGTATGTATTCAATACCTATCCCAATATATAATTAACTAGCTGTATCCCGCGGTTTCACCCGCGTAGTTTTCGTTCCCGTGGGAATATCGGGATACTAAGTATCCCATGTGTTATTCCAGGGTTTCAACTACCTACATACCAAATTTCAATGCAATTCATTCAGTAGTTTTAGCGTGAAAGAGTAACAAACATCCATTCATCCTCACCAATTTTCCGATTTATAATATTAGTGACTATAAGGCGGTAGGTAGGTACATTGATATAAAGAAAAGAGATGAGGTACTGGGTTCTCGAAAATGGCAAGCTCAAATTAGGTCCCATTAGGTCCACGTACGTCAGTAAAGTAAGGTCGTACGAGCGAATAATATTGTTGTCTCGGTCGCACTTCGGTCTTAGGTACGTCTTTCTATCTTTGTTGTTCATTATATCATGTCACTGTGCAAACTTCACTCTGAGCAAATTGCACGTGCCAATTGTTGAGTTAGCGCTGGGAAGACGTACCCTATCTCCCCTTTTCCTTATATCAACAGGTAGGAAGTATGTTCTGTCAGCTAGTATTATAATATATACATACCTGTGTATCAAATCCTTTCTGCCAAGCTTTTTCCACGAGCAACTGCAGTTTAGGTATAGAAGGCACGCACTCGCAGTCCTTTTGACTGATGTTAGCAGTCAATAGTGCACTGTACTGCGGGTTTTTCATTAGCGACGATAGGACCATTTGCATGTTTCTGTAATTATAATTTGTAATTATGCTATTGGGAATGGATATAACACCTCTGTCAATAAAACCTTCGAGGAAAAAAGATGTTATGTTTTCTATATAAATATATAGAATAGGCTACTTGACAACATTTAATATATACTTAAAATGATGGTCATCCAATCAGATAATAGCGTAAAAAAGCATATTTAACTTGATTTTAAACTAAAAAATGTATGATTTTAGCATAATTCACGAAATAAAATCATTTTTTTAAATTAATTTTAATTGTGATACAAACGCTCTGTGACGTCACACTTCAATTTCTCTCTATCTTCCTTTTTTTTTATGATAGTGAGTAACAAGAGGAGCAAATCAGGTGCCTGATGGTAAACATCATGATTGCCCATATCAGACACAGTTCCACCCAGTGTTTTAATATGCAAAATTCTGTGTGGCACTGCACTGAGCCTGTCACCCCGAGATATTAGTTGTTGAAACTCGTCATGCCCAGTAATTTCGCTGGTAACATTGCCCTTCATACGGGAACACAATAATGTTTTCAGTAGTGTTACAATATTAATAATACATACCTATATCCGCAACCCCACCCTCTATCTCCATAGGAGCTAGCGTAATGGTCGACGGCGCTGCATAGATATGTTTTCACTATACTGGAGCTCTGGCCATTCAGTTGTGATATCCTTTCTAACAGACCTAGGATAAAAATTATATATTACACTCGCATCGAATAAGAAAACGATAGCTATTAAACAATATATAAAAATTATTTAAAAAAATGTTATGTTAAATGTATTATAGCTTTCATACAGATAGAGACGTAATATTCGTTAAAATCTCATTTTAATTAAAATGTTCTACAAAAATTAGAACTCGCCTCGCCATTAAAAATATAACTTATATTACTTAAGAGTGTACATGGCCTTCTAGGAATTTGACACAATCCTATGAAAAAGTTACCAAAACGATGTTTTGTATTCCCCTGTTTCCTCCGAATATTATTAACCCATTCTATAAATTTATATCCTGATATTTTTATAGTGAAGTAACCTATGTCCCTATCATTTTAATTTTTCTTATAAAAACCCAAGGGGGTTTTTCATAGTAAACTTCCAAAAATCCCAGTTTTACTCGCGTTGATTGGAGGTTTACTACAGAAAAATTATAAACTCTTAGAACAAGAATATTTAGTTACGATTTTTAGTGTCAAAAACAACATGCACAGTGCACCGCCCTCTCGCCCGCAAAATTGCATGCAAAGAGAAAATGCTATTAAGTATTATTGTTGTTAGTGACACCATTCATATATCGACACGTGTTTCGCGTCTACACGACGCATCATCAGGAAATAGACTCTAACTCCGCTGTAGGGGCGACAAATGTTAGTACGACGCCGCTCCTCGAGATGTTACCTCGCTGAACGATGAACCCAGAGGTCACTAACAACAATAATACATTATAGCATTTCCTCTTTGCATGTAATTTTGCGAGCGGGAGGGCGGTGCATGTTGTTGTTGACACTAAAAATCGG
Organism: Hemistola chrysoprasaria; assembly: GCA_947063395.1. Classification (NCBI taxonomy): domain Eukaryota; kingdom Metazoa; phylum Arthropoda; class Insecta; order Lepidoptera; family Geometridae; genus Hemistola; species Hemistola chrysoprasaria. Next base: position 2,149,357 of record OX346724.1, read on the forward strand.
AACTAAAAACTATAAATATTCTTGTTCTAGGAGTTTGCAATGGAGTTCCGAAAAGTAACGCCAAATTCAATCAATTAGAAAAATTATAAGTTAATGAACATAAATAAAATGATAAGGACATTCTTTACTTCATCTTTAAAATATCGGGATATAAATATATCAAATAGGTCTATTGTATTCTTTGTATGTTTTGTATGTTTAAGAATGTTATTGCGAATAACATTATCTATCCGGCAATATAGGGAAGACAGTGTAAGGTTTTCTTGGCCCTAGGTTTGTTGGATTCCAAGCCCGTCTCCTTTATGGATTACCATTTAAATTTCTTTCTTGCATAATTCATGATATAATAATAAATGGTAGTATATTGCATGATGGTAACCATATACCCGTTTGGGCGTAGCAAGTAGTAAACGAATATTTTTTTTTTTTTTTTTTTTTATGATAGTGAGTAACAAGACGAGCAAATCAGGTGCCTGATGGTAAGCATCATGATTGCCCATATCAGACACAGTCTCACCCAGTGTTTCTGCGTGGCACTCCACTGCGCTTGTCACCCTCAGAAATTAGTTGTTGAATCTCATCATGCTCAGAAATTTCGCTGGTAACATTGCCCTTCATACCGGAACACAGTAATGTTTGCACATTACCGCTTGTCGGATGAATAACTGGCAAAGGTGTGGTACTTCCCCAGGCGGCCCCCTGCAAATGAGGCCTACCACTACAGAAGATGATTCCAAACCCGTCTTCTTTAAGGATTACCATTAGTTCTAGATTGTCCCGCGTCGCTGCCAGTGGCGCTGGATCTCTTCAAGCCCACACTGTTCTCATAATACGAGGCCACAGATAATGCTCCGCTGTATACGGCTCGCTTCAAGCTGTTCGTTGCTCGGTCTTGGTATGCTTCATCATCTTCTTCTTCCATGCCATATTGGGCCTAGAATTAAACAATTTGATATTTTTCTCTTGATTTTGTCCTCAGCAAGTTCTTCCCAACTGCTAGGATCGATGTTGAAGGTCATTTCGAGCTTGAAGCAATCCTTGAAACGAATATAACACCCGCATTCAAGAACGATGCTATGTGGTCTCACAGTGTGCCCGAATGCATAGTACCGGTAAATCCAATTCTTTAACAATACTGGACGGCTTCTGTTGCTAAGTTCGTTTTTATCTAACTGATAAGCGGATGACGAAATATAACATTAAAATAAAACGTCAGTTTTTACGAACTAGCTTACTTAGCATGAAATAATTAATATTCTGTTGAATTGTGTAAATAACATAATAAATTAAAACACTGCAAAATATGTACCGAAAAAATCTCAAAATTTCTCACCAAGAAAAATTTAGCACAGAGTACAAACGATTTCGTACTATGCGATCGTTGAAATAGGTATCTTCCTACCTTACTTAAGTGTCGCTCCGAATGAGCCCATAGCGTAAGATCTCACTCAGGTATTTAAGAATTGAATATAACGGCCCTATGCATTCGGGCGCTCTGTGAGACCATATAATATCGTTCTTGAACGGGGGTGTTATTCAGTGCAACGTACCCTCAGCAAAGCAAACTCATGTTCCTCCCGGTTTCTCTGTGCCTCTCTCTCTGCATCAGAGAGTCCGGCCGCTCCACCATCCTCTCCTCGCTCAAAATGTTCTTCTATGTGCTGGATCTGAAACAATATATACCTATAGTGACCTGTTTTGGCTTCACACGGGTAGCAGCAAAACATAAATATATATGTTTTTTTATGATAGTGAGTGACAAGACGAGCAAATCAGGTGCCTGATGGTAAGCGTCATGATTGCCCATAACAGACACAGTGCCATCAAGTGTTTTAAAATTCAATTACTTAAATGCGAAATTACTGGGCATTATGAGTTTCAACAACTAATAGCTCAGGGTGACAGGCGCAGTGCAGTGCCGCACAGAATTTTGAATTTTAAAACACTGGGTGGCACTGTGTCTGATATGGGCAATCATGATGCTTACCATCAGGCACCTGATTTGCTCGTCTTGTCACTCACTATCATAAAAAAAATAGCATTCCACATATACATATTAAAAAATTACTTTGTAGATTTTGCTTTAGTAGAAAAATAACAGATATATTATATGACTACATAACTTTTTATGGCGATATACTTATAATTAAGGCTAAACATTATTAATAAGAAATAATTATATTATACTAGATCACTTATTTAACATTTAAGGAAAATGATGTTATATTTGTTCAGCAGTGGACGTCCTATGGCTGAGATGATGATGATGATATAGTATGTTTATCTTACCAGTTCATGCTGTGAGGCAGGCAACGGTTGGCAACAGACTGGACAGTTGCTGACAGGACTCTCTTCCATCATCACGACATCCTCACACATTGCGTTGTCTACTTGCTCCTAGAACACATGGATTTTATATCCTCCTGAGACCTTGACGTAATTTTTTGGAACAATATTAAACATGTCACTGAGCCCGGAGTTTTGAATAACATGACTTAACATTGAGGATGAATGTTCCAAAAATGGAACAAAATTTTTTTTTCTACACCTATTACTTCAAAAAATATTGTAAGCTTAACCCCAATGTTCTAACATACAGGATGCGACCAGCTAACCATCAATCAGCGGTGCAACTGTTGCAGTCAAATCCCAACAAGCGCCTCCAGAGGCATAATATCCTGGAGGGATTTATAAAATTGGCCATAAATACTGAAATGACTCATGCTCACTGGAACATGGCATATCAAATCATAGTCCCGACTCCCGACAACAAATTTGATTAAAGCTATAGCCTGAAGGCTGATTGCAAATTAAAATGGAACACAAAAAAAAAGAAAACCCCAACATTCTAAAAGAGGAACCAAATATTATGTTCATTTTAAATTAAGCTGTATGTATTCCTTAAGAAGTCCAAAAATTCAATGCTTATTGTTAAGCAGCGCAGTTCAGGTCTCAACGGTATAAATCAATTTGTTCCTTAAAATGGACATTCAGTCACAATGCAGTGCGATTCAAAATGTCAGGGCTTTGGAGGATATAATAAAGCTGTCTCTGTACGAGCACAGCTTTGCATGGCTATGTATTTGTTACTCTTTCACATATTATGCACGACAGACCAAATAAAAGTCTAACACTTGAATGAACAGGGAGGATAAATCCGATTTGGATTTGAAAACAACTGCCTGCCGTAACAAACGCGATGAGAAATTGCCTTCTTAGCACAGTACCTTACATAAGAGTTGTTCTTGAATACGGGTGTATGTGCAGAAAAAAAGTCCACTTTACATTACTCTTACATAACATCACACCTTTTTCCCAAAGGGGTAAGTAGAGGTGTACCCAGGACTCAGTCCCATAGTAGTAACACCCAAACTTCCCCAGTTATGTATTAGGTCCCATTTGATAAGGAGCCTATTACAATGTGCCGGGCACAGTTCCAGATTCCAGGCTTTCATTGAGAGAATTCCTAACAAAAAACCCAATAACACTGCATGACCTAGAGATTGAACCAGGGACCTCACGATCGGTATTAGAGCTTGCAAACACTATGCCATCAAGTCAGCTCTATTGTGGCATAAGTTTGTGAGGATGGATGAATGTTTGTTACTCTTTCACGCCAAAACTACTGAACTGATTGGGCTGAAATTCGGTATGTAGGTAGTTTAGACCCTGGAATAACACATAGGGTACTTTTTATCTTGATATTCCTATGGGAATGAAGACTACGCGGGTGAAACCGCGTGGCGCAGCTAGTTTACTATAAAGATAACTGAAACCTGGTACAACACTAAGAGTAATTACGCTTTGTCAGATATAGCTTGTTCAATGACATCTGAACAACAACCTATTTTTTTTGCCATATTTCCGTCAATTAAGTTCTAAGAGGGTGCTTAATTTATCAACTGAATATGAAATTACCTGATAAGATGAGGAAATATGACCAAAAAATTCAGTCTTGTTCAGCTGCCATTGATCAAGCTAAATTAGACAAGGTATAGTGAGTAAAACCGTAGTAGGTATAAGAGATTTGTGTATATAAATTACTCACCCCTTTCTGAGGACTCAATATATCTCTATGTTCGATATTAACATGCATTTCTACATCGGAGCCGCTCACAAACTCTCTCTCACAGATCGGACACTGGAACGAGGACCCTTGAGGACCAGGAGACATTGCCATAGCAACCGTTTTATTGTCCAAACAGTTCTGTGTGTCTAAAGTTATGGTATTCGTGAAACCCAAAGTTGTATTAGAATTTGTCGAGTTAGCATTAGCATTGCCCATAACGGAAGGTGAAGTCAGGTCGAAATGAGCGCGGTTTATATGCTCTTCTAGCTTCCGAGGACATGTTGATGAGAAATCGCAGAGGAGGCACTGAAATTCCGGAAAGTGTTTTTATTATTTATTTTTTCGAAGCACAGAAGGGTCGGAACCTTTTCGACTATTGATTTAAAGAAAAGAGGAGATAAGGTACGTTCCTACGTTCTCCCAGCGCTTACTGAACAACTGGCACGTGCAATTTGCTTAGTGCGAAGTTTGCACAGTGCAATTTATTGAACAATCAACAAAGATATACGTACGTAATACGTACGTAATACGTACTTAAGATCGAAGTGCGACCGAGACCGAGACAACAATATTAGTCGCTCGTACGACCTAACTTTACTGACGTACGTGGGCCTAATGGGACCTAATTTGAGCATTCCTATTTCGAGAAGCCAGTACCTCATCTCCCCTTTTCTTTAAATCAATGTTTTCGACACAAAATTTTGTTAATTATATATACCTGTTATATAGTAAAAGTAAGTAAATTACTATGGAATTGAATGGATTTTGGTGGAACAGTTAATTTGTTTTTTCTCACAAATACGTAAAAATATTTAAACACAAAAGATAAAAACTGCATTTTTGCCGGTAAACACATGATTTTTGTTATGAATTTTGACGTTGACAGTTGAGAGTAGTCTGGTTGACGTTGACATTGAGAGATAACAATTTTGACAGAGAACAGTTTATTTTTAAAATTATGGACAACGTAGGAGTTTTGGCGGGAGTTGGCTCCCGTATCTTTATCAATTATCGGTGCATTTTCAAGTGTTTAACGTGTAATAATGGTGGAATATAACGTGTTGAGTGTTTTCGAAGATACACAAGTCTCTTGGCAAGTGATGCGAGAGCTAAAATGTGATTTAACGTGTTCCCGCCAAAATTCCGGCAGCTTCTTGTAAAGACCACCACTTTACTAGAGCTGTGACTTAACTGACTTGACTGGGCTTGCCCTGACTCTGAATTGACTAATTGACCATATTAACTTGAAAATTTATAAAACTTGACACTGGCAATACATTCGTGTGGGTCCATAAAAGAAGGAAAAAAAAGGACGTATTTTTTCCTTCATCATCATCATCATCTCAGACGTTGGTAATCCACTACAGAACATAGGCCTCCCTCATAAAGTGGGGTTTAGCCAATACTCGATACGCTTGGCAGGCAGGTTGTCGAGCGCAGTTCGATGGTTTGTTGCAGAGGACGCTGCTGCCCGTCTTCTGGATCTGTTACCCTTAGCCGGCCGCCACGGCAACCACGGGTAGAGAGGGTGGAGCACTATTCTAAAGCCGGTAACTCCACGGCAATCCAATCAGTCTAATCAATTCCTTATTATTCAAATTGAAAATAAATACCTGCACAGTTGGACTTGGTGTATGCGCTTTTTTTGGTGTATTAGGTTTTAATTTTAACGTTAATTGAGACCTAAGAGGTGACCCTTGACCAGCACCTTCAGTTACAATCTGAAACAGTTTTTAATAATTATTGACAATATTGGCACAAAAATATTAAATTGGTTTACAGGTAGTAAATCAGAATAGTGTTTTATTATAGTATATTATAGTACCTTGGTTTTATTTGGAGATCCCTCGTAACTACTACTATTATTGTGACTAGGACTGGAATGGGAACCTAAAAACACCAGCAAACATTTTTATTTGGAACCCTACATACTGTATTAAAGCATACATATATACATACTATATATTATTTTTACCTTTTTTATCATACCCATTAACTTCATTTTCAACCGAACTTTGTCTACTGTGCATCTTCTTGGGTATAACTCCGTTGCTAATATTAATGTTTTTGACACCATTGCTTAGGTTGATATTTTTCGGAGACCGGCTAACTTCTTCTTTTTCAATTTTGTTATAGTTTTCCTGAAATTAACAGATACCTACGTAAAGTTAAAAGGCGAATTTAGCATTTTCCTTAATTAGACACATCCCTAACGCGATGTGGTCCATTATGGATATTTATTATGATAAGAGTTCTTAGATATAGCCCCGTTATGATAGGATGATGAGTTGTCAGGGCTGTGTGTGACAGCCGTTGATGGAGCCGAGTGTTGTAATTGCAACTGTCTGTTGTCATCTAACTTACCTGATAGCCATTATGATAAGAGTTCTTAGATATAGCCCCGTTATGATAGGATGATGAGTTGTCAGGGCTGTGCCAGCCGTTGATGGAGCCCGGCGTGTTGTAACTGCAGCTGTCTGTTGTCATTTTGGAGTCTTCGTCGAAACTGTGGGGGCACAAGTATTCAATAAACGATTCCTAGTGAATATTTTGAATATTTCTGTTCGTCTTGGATTTTTTTTTATTACGCAAGGGGTACATAATATATAAAGGCTAGATACTAGTATGTTCACCTAAATATTACATGCATTGCTTGTAAATGGCTTCGTAAATTCAGATAGTGCTAGTGCTTAGGTACTTCTAAAAATGATACATAACGTACAAGATATCCAATTCCATCTTTAAAGTGCTGTTTGTTTTACCATCTCAGGGCTGATTATGGCAGCCTATAAAGTAGGTAGTCATTTATGGAAAATATATAACATTAGCAACGAATATAAATATAACATTACTTATCTATACCTACTCTGTATCTTCGGCGCTCTGCCAAATTATTACGAACTTGTTTTATGAATTTAGTTATAGGAAAATTCGGACACAGGTTACGAATATTAAAATGGTCCTGAGTCCTGAGTTCTGGCAGCCTTGAGAGATGTAAGTCTTATGGCGGTTTCTTATTTGTGTATACCCACACATATACACACAATAATTTAACCTATAATTTAAATAAGAGGGTTGCTCTTCCATACAAAATGACCCAAATATGGGAAAGGTGAGAATATTTTTACACAAAATTGTATGTGCTTGGCTCCGGATCTGGCCTTTATTTGCTCATTGTTTTTGGTATTGTTTTTATTTTTGGTAAGCATGATGACACTATAACAGATTAAAAAAATAAATGGTTTTAGCGAAAAATATATATCGAAAGGATTCTAAAAAACTTCCCAGTATTATTGAAAACATTGAGATTAATAATATTTTTAATAAAATAAAAGTACAAAAAATTGCAATCGGCCATCTTAACTGAAACGCCAAGCAGAGCGAATGACGTCACGCCTCAGTAAATACTGTTACTGAGAGTATAAACACTTGAAGTAAATATTCACCATATCGCATTAACTTTTGTTGTGTTGTGATCAGTCACTTAATCTATACTAATATTATAAAGAGAGAAACTTTGTTTTTTTGTTTTTTTGTTTTTTTGTTTGTAACGAATAGGCTCCGAAACTACTGGACCGATTTTAAAAATTCTTTCACTTATGGATAGCTTAATTCAGTGTGAGTGCCATAGGCTATATGAGATTTTGAAATAAAATGGGGATCCGTAAGAAAACTGCAATATTGTGAACCAAGGTGTTACATAATATAATTACCATATTCATAAATTTGCGTGCGCTGTGAAATGCATTGATGGTAGAATAATATAATGTACTAGGGGTTTGTAGTACTTATCAATACCTACAAAACAGTATACATAGATTATATCCATCTTTTTTGGTTTAGTCACAATAATCGAAAAAGTGATTATTTTCATGCGGTGTGAAAACTATTGGTGGTAGAGTAAAGTAATGTACTAGGGGTTTGTAGTACTTATCAATACCTACAAAACAGTATACATAGATTATATCCATCTTTTTTGGTTTAGTCACAATAATCGAAAAAGTGATTATTTTTCATGCGGTGTGAAAACTATTGGTGGTAGAGTAAAGTAATGTACTAGGGGTTTGTAGTACTTATCAATACCTACAAAACAGTATACATAAATTATATCCATCTTTTTTGGTTTAGTCACAATAATCGAAAAAGTGATTATTTTTCATGCGGTGTGAAAACTATTGGTGGTAGAGTAAAGTAATGTACTAGGGGTTTGTAGTACTTATCAATACCTACAAAACAGTATACATAGATTCTATCCATCTTTTTTGGTTTAGTCACAATAATCGAAAAAGTGATTATTTTTCATGCGGTGTGAAAACTATTGGTGGTAGAGTAAAGTAATGTACTAAGGGTTTGTAGTACTTATTAATACCTACAAAACAGTATACATAGATTATATCCATCTTTTTTGGTTTAGTCACAATAATCGAAAAAGTGATTATTTTTCATGCGGTGTGAAAACTATTGGTGGTAGAGTAAAGTAATGTACTAGGGTTTGTAGTACTTATCAATACCTACAAAACAGTATACATAGATTATATCCATCTATTTTGGTTTAGTCACAATAATTGAAGCAGTGATTATTTTTCATGCGGTGTGAAAACTATTGGTGGTAGAGTAAAATAATGTACTAGGGGTTTGTAGTACTTATTAATACCTACAAAACAGTATATATAGATTATATATCCATCTTTTTTGGTTTAGTCACAATAATCGAAGCAGTGATTATTTTTCATGCGGTGTGAAAACTATCGGTGGTAGATTAAAGTAATGTACTAAGGGATTGTATTAATTATCAATACCTACAAAACAGTATACATAGATTATATCCATCTTTTCTGGTTTAGTCACAATAATCGAAGCAGTGATTATTTTTCATGTGGTGTGAAAAGTATTGGTGGTAGAATAAAGTAATGTACTAGGGGTTTGTAGTACTCATCAATATCTTCAAAATAGCCCACGATAAATTATAACATGTGTTAAGGTTTGGTCATTGTAACAGAAATAGTCATTAATTTGCGTGCGCTGCGTAAACCATTAGGGTTATATTTATTAAAATACAATGTATCACGAATTTACTCCTGATAAACGTCCACTATACCTACTTCTGCTACCCGTGCGAAGCCGGGGCGGGTCGCTAGTTTGTTATATATTCGTGGCAATCCAGGAATTATCGAAGATGGAACAAGGTTTTATTAAGGCAAAAATAAAATATTTACTTAGGCGTGACGTCAGGACCCGACGCCATGACACATACGAGCGTTTTCGCGCTCATTTTAAATTAGAAAGTTAAAAATGCATTAATTTGCGGTAAAATGTAATTTTATTCTGAAAAAATGTTTTTTTTCGGTAATATTAGACGTGTACCTACATTAAGAAACGGGATTTCAAAATCTGTCACCATGCCTATTCTATTCTAAAGTGTCGTCTTTTAAATTGAGTTGTCAGTGGGAAGTGGAATTATATCAGTGTCCAGTTTTACCTAGGACTCTGCTCATCGATAAATGCCATCAGCTCCCTCTCCGGCGTCAAGTAATGCAGGTGAGCCCTCTGTACATGTCCCACTAGATGCGGTGTAGGCACATCACAGTCACAGAAGGGACAGTCTGGTCTCCCCGCTACATGGGCTTCTAGTGTGTGTGTCCGCATGCCCTCGTCTGTCAGACCCTCCGCGCCGCATAGCTCGCATGTGTATGGAAACGGACTGCTCGACATTTTTGTTCACCTAGAAACAAAGATCGAAAATACTGCTTCATTGGTCATGCAAGGGTTATAGTGAGCATGAGGGTTTGTTTATTAGGGCTGGCAATGTTTTATTAGATTTTCCATTAGGGATTTCTTAATAGCAGCTTGGAATCTGGATTTGTACCAATAGGCTTGCGCCTATTGTCGTGAACCGAGTACCATCTAGGTAGAGGGCAACCCTTACGACATGAGAAACAGATAACTACAGTCACACCTTGTTCCTATTGTGGTGGGCAGTGGCAGCACAGAACAGATAATAATATTACGTATTAGAATGGTCACACTGTCATCCGCCTACCAATCGGGCCTTCCTCACCCCGCCAGCGAGATTGAGTTCTCCACGAGCTCCGCTTTTATGGGAAATCACCTGACGTACACTCTTGCACGTGTGTACAACACTCCATGTGTGCAGTGTCTGTATAATAGGTAGTTATAGCGCGGCTATTGCACAGGCTATTGTATGGGATTGAGTGGAGTGTCAGCGGTGGCAGTGACTATTTATCTCCACATTTGCTACGATGACAAACATGCTCGTCAGTTGTGGGTACTTTTGATCATTACATCAATTGGGCCACGAACCGACTTCATTAATATTGTTTTGTGGACGGCTTCCGGCTCAAACTCAAATAGTAGATTGTTACACAGGGGTTGAAGAGACCTATTGTATACGAGGTACCTAGTTTTACTTCCAAGCTTCAGCAAGGGAGAAAAGAAACCGAGTTTTAGTGCCGTGGCTTACACTCAACTTTTCACTACGATTTTAAGATAATAAAATAATTAATTTTATCTAAACATCTTGCCTAATATCCTATACTTACTTATCCTATACTTATACGACACCAAAAAAATATAACCTCGTTGGTAATACAGACAAATATAAAAAAAAAGAAATTTACTTAATCGCCTAGAGCTTGAAAAGTTATTTTAACCCCGTTCTGGTACGCAACAATGACGGACTTTTTGATCAAGAGGAGTGAAAAGTCTTTATATAAGCAAGTTTCTAATAGAACATTTTTAGAAGTCAACATACTGATCATGGTGATATTTAGATTTCTAATGGGACCCTATTGTGCTATATTTGCCGGTTGGTCTAACTACTTATTGAATTCACCATAGAGCCGAGTATTTATGTACACCTACAGATGTTATGATGGCATGTTATGAAAAAATATATCATAACACCTTAATATTGTAATAGAGTATTTTTTTTGATGCAAAAATAAAGCCCGCGTTGATTCAAAGCTGACCTTACAAATTTTCTGATGTATCCGACCTTGACCTCCTTATACCGACGTTAAATATGTCGCAGGCGAAAAATTGATTATTCCCTCTTGACTTTAGTTCTCATAGAAACCATCCACAATAATCATAGATATCGTGTTGGTAGTAGGAATCGATAAAATTACCGCAGTTTTGTTTTCAAGGAAATTTCAACACTAGTTAGCGCCAAAATTAAAAAAGTAACTGAAAAACTCGATAGCTTTTTGTTTTTTTTATTAACCTGACCAAAAAGTTACACAATAACAGCTGTTTTTACAAAAAATAATAAAAGGAGGTAAGGTTAATACTCACGTCGGATTTTATCAATTTTATTGTCATCGAATGAGCTGGCGACCCCTCCGAAATTACACACTATCTAATTATAATTGGTACAACACTATCACTGTGTGTGTTTTGAGTTAACATTTTCTATCAATAAATATAACAATTTAATATATATACTTTATACTAGAGGTGGAACCATTCATGAGTTTGGACATTGAAAAAATGAGGAAGCGGATCGCGCATGCGTAAATTTCGCGCGACCTCAGCGCCTCTACAGGAAAATTTCCGCCAACAAATTCCCTTTTAGGAAATGAAATTGCATATTTTTAAATATTTAACTAAACTATGTTAGTAACGACTAAATAATACATACTAAATAATAAATAATATTATTTGTGTATTAAAATAACAAATATTATGTAATTATTCAATATAATGAATGCGCCCTCTATCCGTTTACATCTGAAGCTTTTTATCGGGAACTAGGAACGTAAAGTTCTCTTCCCATATTCGGTACCAATTTTGATATTTCCTGTGTTTTGCGGCAGAGGGGTTAGATTAATTATTTAGATTGCCTACTCGTATATTAATATCTTTAAATTATTAAACTTTGAAGCATAATAACACTCATAATATCACCACGGCTATGCCGTATAACTTAGGTGATCCATGGAATAGAACAATAATATCAAGTTTATAATGTTTTCAATCATTTTATTGATATTCATTTGTTTATTTTTAGTGATTATTTTACAGTTGTTAATAATTTGATTAAACAGGGACATGTTGGCTTATTTCGCTCTTGTACAACGAGCACTGCTGGTGTAGTGGTATCATGCAAGATTCCCATTCTTGCGACCCGGGTTCGATTCCCGGGCAGTGCAGCTCTTTTTACCGCTTTTTACGTTTCGGTACTTAACTTTTTCAGCTCATTTATATTTTTTTATGCTTTTATTTGTAATTTTTTTTATATATTCTTAAATATTGATTAAGATTATTCTGGTGGTCCATGGAGGAAAAGAGTCAACTTCGCATACAAAATGGAACACAGCTGGTCCGCAAATTTTTAATTTTCATAATGAAGTTGATTTTTTGACGGCGAATTTCTGAATAATGTATTTCCCATTAGCATCCCCTTACCACCTCATTACTAAGCTTTGTCCTAACACGTTGTATAAGAATAATAATTTTATTAAATATGTATAAGTACCTACATAGATAATATTATATTTAGGTAGTTACTTACAGGTTGGGTACATGTAAATTAGGCAATTATTGTCCCTTCCTTCTGTACAGGATGTTCACAATTGCCAGGCAATCTGAGGACAGTCCCAAAAGGAGATGTTATAAGGACGGGATAACAACGTTATGCAACATTTGTGTTATCATGTCATAAGTGGCTACCGGGGCCCGAGGTCTCTATTCTCGAGGTCTCATTCGGGGCTCGAGATGACTATGTTGGTCGCTAACATTTAACTTTGTTTTTTTTTTATTGGGCAGAATGCCTTTATTAAAAAAAAGGCTAAACAATAGAGCTACCTACTTACTATCTACCCTAACTAAATACACTACCATAGAACACTTCGAAAATCCACAGGCCATGTCAGCCTATAGAAAATCCACTTTGTTAAAATGCGATGTTATATTTGTTTTTCTTTTAAACTAAAAAAAAACACATGTAACTAACAAGAGTAGAGAAGCAATTAAGGTGTTTTGTAGGGTTCCGTACTTAAAAAGGAGAAAAGGAACCCTTATAGGATTACTTTGTTATCCGTCTCTGTGTCTGTCCGTCTGTCAAGACACTTTTTATCGGGAACGCGTTGAGGTATCAAGTTGAAACTCATATCAACAACTCAGGTCTACGGTCCCTTGCTGATATAAAAAATTCTAACTTCTAAGTCAACGCAATCAAGTTATGGCCATTTTACTGCATATTTTCATACACAAGAGACCGCAGGTCTGAGTAGTTGATATAAATTTTAACTTGATACCTCCACGCGTCCCATTAAAAAGTCTCTTGACAGACGGACGGACAGACAGGCGGACAGACAGACGGACAACAAAGTGATCCCATAGGAGTTCCTTTTTTCCTTTTCCGGTACGCAACCCTAAAATGCGTTTAAATATGTGATGGACACAGTTAACTTCATCCATTACATACATGGGACCAATAACATACATGCGCACGTGTGTGCACCTATTATGGGACTGAGTCCTGGGTACACCTTTGCCTACCCCTTCGGGAAAAAGGAGTGAAAGTATGTTATGTTATTATAATTAATCCAAAAAGGTCATAACAAATTATTAAAATCAAGTACAAAATTCCGAATGATAGTGCTCTTAATAATATTTTCCTACTAGACCATCTACATTAAACATACATAAAACCATGCCTTTTTCCTGAAGGGGTAGGCAGAGGTCTACCCAGGACTCAGTCCCATAGTAGGCACACCCACATTACGCCAGTATGTTATTGGTCCCATTTAATAGCAGGCGAGCCTATTGCTATACATCGCGCACAATCCCAGACTCCAAGCAGATATTAAGATGATTTCGAATGGAAAAGTCCAATATCCACTTTGCCTGTACTGGTGGTTTGGACATGTGGAGAGGATGGATGAAAGGAGATTAACAAAAGAGATTTATAAGGCTAGTGTGAATGGTCAAGTCGGTAGGGGTCGACCGCGGGCGTACTTTTCATGAACAAATTGATGTTCTTAGGAAAGGCCAAGTTAAAAGTACCTACAACCGACGAGCATGTATGAAAAATGTCATAAAGTGAACGAAGCGAAAGTTGTATGTCAGGATCGTAGCAAGTGGAGGTAAATAGTCTCTGCCTACACCACCGGGAACAAGGCGTGACTGTAGTATGTATGTTGCCTGACCTGGGGATTAAACCCGGGAGCTCATAATCAACAGTGGAGCCTGCGCCAACTACGCCACCGAGGCAGTCTCTACCATAGCTCTCCAAATATATATTTTTATAAATAAGATAAAACTTGTGTACCTAACTGTCCTTATAAACAGATGTCAGGGCGATAATGTTAATATATGTAACTGTTATGCGTATTATTCTTTCTTTATGAGCCGTTCTTCTAAAAAAATGGTGAAAATAACGCGAGAAAAGTGGAACATGAAAATGAAAGTAAACCTACTTACTATATAGGCCATAGAGGTGGGAAATTATATATGTTATCATACATAACATACAATCACGCCTTTTTCCCGAAGGGGTAGGCAGAGGTGTACACAGGATCTGAATCCTGTATGGGTACCTAGTATGGGACTGCGATCCCATACTAGGTACATCAACATTTCGCCAGTATGTTATTGGTCCCATGTAATAGGGGCGAGCGTATTGCTATCTACCGGTAAAAGTTACTGTTTCAGAGTCCAGGCCGGTTTTGAGATAAAATTCGTAATGAAAAATCCAATATTTAACACTTTGCCTGACTTAGGGATCGAACCCGGGACCTCTTGAGCGGCCGAGGGTGGGAAATGGGCCTAATTTTTAATTTCCATTGTGAAATACATACCTACAATTAAGACACTGTTTTACAATCCTACTTTAGCGTACGGACGCTAAAGTAGGATTGGTAAACAGTTTATTCCCGCTGGACCACGGGGTCCAGCGGGAATATGCCTGGCGTTAACAGGAAAGCTGACCAGTTAACAATTTGACACAATCCTATGGAAAATTTACTAAATCGATGTTTTGTATTCCCCTGTTTCCTAAGAATATAAAAAACCTATTTGAAGAAGAAATAAGCTGTCTCTATCATTTTATTTTTGTTTATAAACTCATAATTATTTGGTAGTCAACGTCCGATCAAGTGAGTAAAACTGGGATTTTAAGAAGTTAACTATAAAAAACCGAGAGTTTATAAGAGAAACTAAAACTACAGGTTTACTTTACTATACAGATATCAGAATATCAATTTATAGAATGGATGAATAATATTCAGAGAAAACAGGGGAATACAAAACCTCGATTTGAAAAATTTTTCATAGGATTGTGTCAAATTCTTAAAAGGCCGCCTACGTTCTTAAATCCGGAGTCCCTGGATCGAATCTCACCATGTGGACTTTTAACCCGGAGGTCCCGGATGTTTCCTATGATATATGTAGGGTGCAGTCGTTAGGTCATGTCGGAGTCAGTCGGAGGCTGCGTAGGAATCTTGGCGACGTGAAACTGACAATATGGGTTGTGCGACCTTACTTTACTGACGTATGTGGACATAATTGGATCTAATTTGAGCTTGCTATTTTCGAGAAGCCAGTACCTCATCTCCCCTTTTCTTTATATCAATGAACTTTGGCCCTACCTGTAATCACAGCTTTAAGGACATTAGAAATATAATATAAACAAAAAAAGGTAAAAAAGAATAGAATGATGGTACTGGATAGGAACAAATCAATCCAAGTCTGATCGTTCTGCTTTTTAATCATTATTTATTATTGAATAGGGCAGAGTGCCTTTATTGAAAAAAATACTAAAAAATAGAGTGTACCCTAACTGAATACACAATGCCATAGAACACTTCGCCTACCCGCTATCCAAGATGCTAGCGGCATTGCCACGTTGAATAGCAATATGCTTATACGTTGGACCGGCAGATAAACGCCAAGCCTTTTGATCACGCGTCGCCTGAGCAAGCGTTTTGACCAGTTTTGACCAAGCACTCATTAGTTTTTAGTTTTTACATAGTAATATATTCAGGCTTACTTGCCTATATTCACCTAACATATGGGAACATATTATAATAAGACCACTCAATATGAATTCTCACTTTAATATACTCTTAGTTGGAACTTGGAACTCTAGCGTTCTCATTTCTTAACTACAGCACCACAAGAAGAAACTTGTAGCGACCATTCTTTTCAATTTTGTTACAATTTAGTGCTCACAAATGTACATTTAACTAAATATAATATAGCGATTTAACATTAATCATTATTATTACACTGACTGCCTCGGTGGCGTAGAGGGCGCATGCTCGACTGCCAACCAAGAGGTCCCGGGTTCGATCCCCAGGTCAGGCTTAGTGTTAAATATTGGATTTTTCCATTAGGAATTATCTCAATAACTGCCTGGAGTCTGGAACTGTGCCAGGTAGATGGCAATAGGCTCGCCCCTATTACATGGGACCAATAACATACTGGCGAAATGTGGGTGTATCTACTATGGGACTGACTCCTGGGTACACCTCTGCCTACCCCTTCGGGAAAAAGGCGTGAATGTATGTTATGTATGTTATTATTATTACAATTTCCACATCAATCAATATTATTTATATCAGCAAGATTTACATACCTCGATAATTACTGCAGCGACGACAGCGTGCGACCAACACTGACTACGGCGATGACAAGACAATAATCTTAAGGCAGCCATTTTTAAACACTAAAAGTTCGACGAATATTTAACGAAAACAACGTACCTAAGTAGATAAACTTATTCAAAAACAAACTATGTAATACTAACTGGAATGATGTAATCTTAAAAACTAACGACATTGCCAAAAATTATAATAACTTTGAACTACAACTTTGAACACCTTAAAAAAATCCTAAACAAAACTATACCTAAAAAGCATTATAGTGGTAGGCCTCTTTTGCAGGGGGCCGCCTGGGGAAGTACCACTCCTTTGCCAGTTATTCATCCGCCAAGCAGTAATCTGCAAACATTACTGTGTTCCGGTCTGAAGGGCAATGTTACCAGCGAAATTACTGGGCATGACGTCTCGGGGTGACAGGCGCAGTGCAGTGCCACGCAGAAATATTTCTGGGTGGCATTGTGTCTGATATGGGCAATCATGATGCTTACCATCAGGCACCTGATTTGCTCGTCTTGTTACTCACTATCATAAAAACGTATAAAAGTTGCACCAACCCAGAATAAACCCTTACTAACTAAGTAAAGGATCTTGTAAACATAAAAGATTCATAAAAATAATTAATGATAAATTAAATAACAATATCTTTAAAAACCATTATAAATCCTATGAAAATTTTTTAATAAATTTTGTTGAAAAAATGCATAGTTCTAAAAAAAATACATTATATTAATAATATTATGAAAAATTCTCACAATTAATTTGACTATGGGATAAAACTAAACTATTTGGAATATTATCAAATAGATAAAACCGGAGCCTCAGATACAAAAGTCAAAAAACATAGCACTAGATGTTGACAACAAACAGACTGACTCACCTTATCTCGTAGTAAATACATTCAATAACTATTTTGCGTCTGTCGGCGCACAAAGTCCCACTGTCACTGGCATAGATAATACATATAAACGTCACTGGGAACTCAAACGAATACCCGGTACATACGTACTTATCGAACACGATGTTTTTAAAACCGGTCGAAGAATATGAGATAGATGTTATTAAACGTAATATAGGTATTGAACATAGTTTCGGCACAGTTTCAGTGCGGTTATATACCGCAAACTCTTATTAAAAAGTGTAAAAATGAGCTTATTTCACCTCTAACAATCTTAATAAATCAGTCATTTGAGCAAGGGCGTTTCCCAGAAAAATTAAAACTAGCCAATATTAGACCTATAAGGATATATTAAAAAAAGGCGGAAAAGCAAACAACACCAACAGCCATCGCCTCTACCTACAATATCAAACATTTTTGAAAAAGCTATGACCAAGCGCTAAATAATTACCTAGAACGGTTTTAGAAAAAATCGTTCAACCACACTTGCGGTATACCTACAAGTATCTCCAGCAAATTTATGAACACATCAATGATAAGAAGTACGCTATAGGATTGTTTTTAGACATGACAAAAGCATATGATAAAGTCTCACATTGTATTTTATTAGACAAACTGTATAATGCTGGAATACGAGGAACCGCACATCTGGGTTTATAAGTGGATAGGAAACAGTATGTGGAGATTGAGTATTATGATAAAGTGACAAATGAAGTGCAGAACGTCTCGTCTGACATACACATTCAATATCCGAAGGTAGTGTGTTGGGATGTATTATATTTCTTATTTATATAAACGACCTACCTAAAGATATCGACCCGCCTTGTGTTCTCTTTGCAGACGACATCTCCCTACTGTACAATACTACCGGAAATATAAATTACGCGGTATTAGCCAGTACTTTTAATGAAACTAAACAATGGCTCCAGAGTCACAATACAACTTAGAAGTTAACTTTGTCGACTGCCTCGGTGGCGTAGAGGGCGTATGCTCGACTGCCAATCAAGAGGTCCCGGGTTCGATCCCCAGGTCAGGCAGTGTTAAATATTGGATTTTTCCATTAGGAATTATCTCAATAACTGCCTGGAGTCTGGAACTGTGCCCGGTAGATGGCAATAGGCTCGCCCCCTATTACATGGGACCAATAACATACTGGCGAAATGTGGGTGTATCTACTATGGGACTGAGTCCTGGGTACACCTCTGCCTACCCCTTCGGGAAAAAGGCGTGAAAGTATGTTTATGTTTTTAAATAAGACAAAGATAATGCAATTTAGAACCTACCAACGAAAACAATTAGACATAAAAGTACTTAGCAGCGTATTAAATATAGAGGAAACACACGACTTTTCACTCTTAGACCTAAAGATAGACACCTACCTACCTAAACTGGAAACAACATGCATAGCATAGGTATGCTGAAATCGAAAATGTCACAATTCATTTACGCACTTGGCGTCTTGAAACTGCCCTCTCAGCTTACTGAATTTAATGACCTTATTCATCCTACAGAAAAAATGTGTAAGTTTTCTAGTAAACATAACTCAAAGAGATAGTTGCAAACCCCACTTCATAGATAAAAATATTTTAACCTCACCTAGTTTATATATTTTCCAAGTGTGTCTATTTGTCAGGAAAAACAGTTGTTTATATCATTCGCTGATGTCGACTCAAACTACAGTAGAGGACACAAAGATACCCTAATATTTCCAAATTCCAGACTGCGTAGTGGTAAAAGTCCGTATTGTAGATTTATAAAAATCTACAACAAGTTACCTAAACCTATTAAAGAAAGCATAAAAGATAACCTCTTCAGATAAGTAAAAAACAGAAATATCTCACACTTCAATGCTTTTTAAATTAAATGAATGTTATACATGTACCTACATTATGTTGATCTAAATAAATAAATAATTTGCATGGAATGTGAAAACTATTGGTGATAGAAGTAATAATAATAATAATAAGAAGTTATGTACTAAAGGTTTTAGTAACATAACAATGTAGTAAGTAGGTACTTATCAATACCCGAGACTCTTTTAAAAATGTAGTTTCATGACAGTGGTGTGTGTTTATTTATATACAACTCTTTGCTCGAAGTCCATTCTCAGAAGGAACAACTACCCAAGAGAATGGATAGACACACACACATAGGTAATACAAGAGATAAAGAAAGATTAGTTGTGTCTTTCACAAGATTAAAGAAAGTTCACGAGCAGGGTTTTAGTCTAAAACTAGATATTTATAATAAATTACCAATTGAAATAACCATGTTACCTATGTGAAAATTAAAAGGTTTTTTGAACTAGGTACATCCATTTTAAACACTTTCTGACCGGTACGTGGAAGGGTGAGATGTTCAACCTCTGATATACATTACACATAATATTATAGTTTTAAGATACAAAATAATTGTGTACCTGTAACATTGTATGACATAATATTAATTAATTGAAGATAATGTATATAAGTAATAATGTCATGTAATTGTTATGTTATGTATGACTTGCCTATTATAACGTTCTATGTTATCTCTGGTGAGATAAATAAAATGAAATGAAATATTATGTATCTAAAACAAAATAGTCTGCGGAAAATTTAAACATGTGTTAAGGTTTGGTCATTGTAACAGATATAGTAATTAATTTGCGTGCGCTGCGTTAACCATCAGGGGTTATATCTTTAAAAATACAATGTATCACGAATCGTGTCACTATAGGTACCTATGCTTTCTGCTACCCGTGTGAAGCCGGGGCGGGCCACTATTATTTAATAATGCTATATAACCTAATGCATAACTAATGCCTATGCTATGACAGGAATTTGTATTTTTTAATTTACCTACCAACCATTATAATTTTGAATTCTTTATGATAATCAAAATATGTTTTGCAAAAGTATTTGAAAACAGGCATGTAGGGTAGGTACGAAGTTTTAAAAATACCTTGTTTTTGTTTAATCAGTAATATAATAATTTGGGGCTATGTATAATATTTATATCTCTGTAGGTATAATATCAACGTCTTTATAATAATTACTCTAAGATCAAGGGATAGGTGCGTTCCGTT
The DNA here is from genome assembly GCA_947063395.1 of Hemistola chrysoprasaria. Taxonomy (NCBI): domain Eukaryota; kingdom Metazoa; phylum Arthropoda; class Insecta; order Lepidoptera; family Geometridae; genus Hemistola; species Hemistola chrysoprasaria. Next base: position 2,170,014 of record OX346724.1, read on the forward strand.
GGTCTAGAATTATAAATTTTGGCAAGAAGCAAGAACTTGTAGCACAAGTAAAAGGAGAAAATCCCAAAACTTGATGCAATATAAAAAAGAACAAACAGTATTTCCGGTTGGTAAAATGCGTATCAAATTGTCTTTAGTGTTTAGGTCATCGTACAGTGCGTGCGTTTTATCTTGGCGAGTTTGAACATAGGCTCTGCGAACTTTAGCGCACGTAAACTCGTGAAGAAAACTGTTATTATTATGATTAAACTAAACTGAACATTACATTTACAATAAATATTTGTTCGTATATTTGTTTATCTGGGAATAACGGTTTTCTTCACGAGTTTACGTGCGCTAAAGTTCGCAGAGCCTATGTTCAAACTCGCCAAGATAAAACGCACGCACTGTACAATTTAAAGCTAAAGACAAAAATTTGATACGCATTTTACTAACCGGAAATATATATTTTTTTTATATTGCAACAAGTTTTGGGATTTTCTTCTTTTTTACGTGCGCTAAAGTTCGCAGATCCTATGTTCAGACTTCAGACTCGCTAAGATAAAACGGACGCACTGTAGCTTAGCTGTACGAGCGTTGGATCACGATCTCTAGGGCAGGAGCTCATCTTGGTAAAATCTCTTTTTGGATTTTATTTTATACATATAGGTTTATGGGCGAGGTTTGAGTGCCGGTTATGCGGGGGCGAATGATGGGTGTGCGCAGGGTTCCGCGGCACACCGTTCGTCCCTTACTCGCCGTGTAGATATTATTAAGTTGATGGAAGGTTGAAGAAAATGCAGTGGTGTTCTGAACTCCGATATTTAATTACGTGAGAGCTAGGTAATTGCGCAGGGTGACACAGGCGGTGCGTCGGTAGTCGAAATTGCACTGTTGGGACTGGAAACTAACGACTGCGGTGTAGCCGCGCGGAAGGCAAACGCGGGGCGCGGCTGCGGGAGCGGTGCGGATCAACCTGTTGCTCGCATAGCGACGCCCGCGCACCGCGCCGCGCGGTGCGGTTTCATTGTACGAGAAAGTAAACACGGTCACGGCATTTTAATGAAATGTGTAATATATATAAAACTAATATTGGGAATAAAATTATAAATAATGATATAGATTATAAGTTGTAAAATAATAATGTAAATATTGTGTCGTGTGTGGGTATATGTATAAATATTATAAATACATAAGATAAAATAAATAAATAAATAAACGTGAGATAGGAGCCCACATCACCCCCCTCCAGAGACCGTCACTACGGGCGATAAAAATTTGGGAATCTGACCTGTCTTCCATAGCGAGTGGTGTACACAGGGTCGGTTGGTGGTGAAGGGTCCGGTGATGAAGGTGGATCCGGCTCGGCTGGTCTTCTCTCCGGTGGTGACGAGTCACCGAGTATGTAGGCCGGCTTAAGGCGGTCTATCGATACCGTGACTGGTTTGCCCCTTATGAGAATTTTGAAGACTTTATTGTCGCGGTGGATCACTTCATATGGACCTGTGTATGTAGGGCATAGTGCACCGCGCAGCGAGTCATCTCTCAGGAACACGTGGCTGGAGGTACTTAGGTCCTTGTACACAAAAACTTTGTGTTTGCTATGCCGTGATGCTGGAGTTGGCTGCAGCTTTTCAGCAAACAGACGTAATCTGGCGGAGAAATCGGTGATGTCCGTGGTTCCGCTGGTACTGGTCTGAAAGAACTCACCTGGGAGCCTTAGTGGCTCTCCGTACACCAGATCAGCTGAAGAAGCTTTAAGGTCTTCTTTGAATGCTGACCGGATGCCCAGTAGGACCAGAGGCAAGGCTTCACACCAGTTGGAGTCAGCGTGGCACATGATTGCGGTCTTCAAGTGGCGGTGAAATCTTTCCACGAGACCGTTGCACGCTGGGTGATAGGCCGTGGTTCGACGGTGTTTGAATCCAGCTATTTTGGAAAGATGTTGAAATAGTGTGGATTCAAACTGTCTGCCACGGTCTGTTATGATGTCCGTGGGGCAGCCAAACCTAGCAATCCAGCCAGACAGCAGTGCCTTTCCCACGGTTTCAGCCGTCATGTTTGCGATTGGAATGACTTCAGGCCATCGCGTGAATCTGTCGATGGCTGTGAGGCAGTAGCGGAAACCTTGCGATGGAGGCAATGGTCCAATGAGGTCTATATGGACTTGTTTGAACCTCGCACGAGGTAAATCGAACGTGCCCAAAGGTGCAGACACGTGACGATTTACCTTGGCCCTCTGACATGCAATACATGCTCGTGCCCACGCGCGGCAGTCTTTTCGAACGCCTGGCCAAACATACCTTTGCGCTACCAGCAGAGCAGTTGCGCTAGCGCCGGGATGGCTCAAGGAATGTAGGCTGTCGAAGATTTGTCTGCGCAATGGCGCGGTCACGAACGGTCTTGCGATGGAGGTACTTACATCGCAGTATAAAGGTGTGTTACTACCGTCGACTATCATCTTCTCTAAGCGAAGAGATGATTCTTCACTGAGAAGTCGAGTCAGTTCAGGATCTGAGGCCTGGGATTTGGCCAACACTTCGTGATCGACCGGAGTTTGCAATTCACTGACGCGGGACAACGTGTCGGCTACGATATTGTCTTGGCCGGAAATATGGCGTATGTCCGTAGTGAATTGCGAAATCAGGTCGAGGTGTCTATACTGACGTGGAGAGCAGTTGTTCTTCCGTTCTTGGAAAGCGTATATCAACGGCTTATGGTCGGTATAGACTATGAAGTGTCGGGCCTCCAGCATGTGGCGGAAGTATTTGATGCCTTCGTAAATGGCAAGTAATTCGCGGTCATATGGCGAATACTTTTGCTGCGAAGTGCTAAACTTCCTAGAGAAGAATGCCAGAGGTTCCCATACCTTGTCTTTGTATTGCTGCAGTACGGCACCCATTGCTGTGTCCGAGGCATCAGTGACGAGAGCGAGCTTTGCTTCGCAATCGGGATGGGCCAGTAGTGCGGCATTGCTAAGGGCTTCCTTGCACTGCTCGAAGGCGGTCAGGGCCTGTCCAGTCAGGTCGACGGGATGAGAGGCCTTGACCGAGCCGGCCAGGAGAGCATTCAGCGGAGCTTGGGTCTGTGCAGCCTTGGGTAGAAATCGGCGGTAAAAATTTATCATACCCAAAAATCTCCTGAGCTCCCTGACTGTTTTGGGTGCAGGGAAGTCCTTGATTGCCTGGACCTTGGCTTCGGTAGGCTTGGTACCTGCAGCTGAAATATGGTACCCTAAGAACGTCACCTGTGGTGCGCCGAAAACGCACTTGGAGGTGTTGACTAGGATGCCATACTGCTTCATCCTCTCGAACAGCTGACGAAGGTGGTCTTCGTGCTCCTCTGGATTCCTGGAGAAAACTAAAAAGTCATCCAGGTAGGCGTAGCAGAAGTCCAGCCCACGAGTCATTTCATCCACGAACCTTTGAAACGTCTGACCCGCGTTACGGAGTCCGAAGGTCATGTACGGGAATTCGTACATACCGAACGGGGTCGTGATGGCGGTCTTCTGGATGTCTTCCTCGTGAACTGGAATCTGGTGATAGGCCTTCACCAGGTCGATGGTCGAGAAGATGGAGCAACCAGTGATGCTGTGAGCAAAGTCATGAATATGCCTGATGGGGTACCTGTCCGGAATGGTCCTCGAGTTGAGCATTCGGTAGTCTCCGCATGGGCGCCAACCATTGTCTTTTTTGGGCGCTAGGTGTAAGGGAGACGCCCATGGGCTCTCCGAGGGACGGGCAGTACCGTTTTCCAGCATCAGCTGGAATTCCTCTCGAGCTACCTTCAGCTTGTCTGGAGCTAGCCTGCGAGGGGAGGATGATATGGGGGGACCGGGTGTGGTACGTATATAGTGTTTCGTGTTATGTGTAGTGACACGTGGTGTAACGGCTGGTCGAGTAATCTCGGGGAACTTATTCAGAACCGCGTGAAATCGTGAGTCTCCAGTCAAAACCTTAACAGATTGAATACAGTCAACATACTTATCAATTATAGCGGTTGTATACAACGAGGTAGTATTGTCTATGAGACGATGGTTGCGAATATCGACTATTAAATTATAAAAATTTAGAAAATCGACGCCAATAATAGCTTTGGTCACATCAGCAACTACGAACCTCCAGGGAAAATTACGCCTTAGGCCAAAATTTAGGTTAAGTTGGATGTGACCAAAGGTATTGATGTCGGTTCCGTTAGCGGCAGAGAGGATGTAGTTGGACTTCTCCCGGTGCTCGCGAAGTGCAGTCCTAGGGAAGACGCATAAGTCGCTTCCGGTGTCCACCAGGAACTGGATCCTCGAGCTGCTGTCGGTGACAAAGAGGCGACCAGAAGAGATGGGGCAATCAGATGTCGCCATTAACGACCGCCCTGTCCGTTTCCCGCCTTGTCGAAGTCACATGGTTGCTGGCATCTGGTGGCCTTGGAGCCGTACTTAGAGTGGTACCAGCACTGCGGGAACTTCCGGTAACTAGAATTCGATCGCGTGGCAGATCGGCTGCTTGCGTTTCTGGAGCGGCTCGGTGGGCGGGACTGTCTGGTCATCTGCATGGTAAGCTGCTTGACGGCCTGCTTGAGCTCTGCGATATCTTTCGCCATGGAGTCCACAAGAGATGCTGATGCTGCTGACGATGTTGCAGCTGCCACGGACCGTTGGGGCCCGACGATGTCCTGCACTCGATCGGCCAGTTCAGCTAGCTCCTCCAGGGTACTCTGGGGCTGGGATGCCAGGAGTGTCTGGGTGTTACTCGGCAGACGGCTGCTCCAGATAGAGCGTAGAAAGTCGCTGGGTACGCTGTCTCCGGCGAGGCTCATAAGGTGTCTTAAGAATTGAGACGGCTTTCTGTCTCCCAGCTCCTCGTGCATCAAAAGCTGGTGCACTTTCTTGTCTTTGGAGGCTGAGAGACGCTTTATGAGCTCACCTTTAAGTTTCTCATATCTGTTGGTCTGGGGTGGCGCGACGATTACGTCTTTTACCTCCTTGGCGTACTGCGGATCCAGGTGACCAATTACATAATTTAATTTCGTGACGTCAGACGTCACGTCGGCGTTCGCGAATTGCCCCTCAATCTGGGCGAACCAGATCTCTGGATCGTCCGGGTAGAATGGGGGCATCCGCACACGGAGGCGATAACTGTCATGCGCCTGTGCAATGGACACGCGCTCTCCACTAGGTGTGCATGGGCGCGCGCGTCGTCGGCGGTTGACGCCATCTTGTGAATGCACTGATTTTGGTGACTCACTTGAACTCTCCGCGCTCATGTTAGGATGAGGATGATGGCCCACTACGTCTTCTGTGTTCCAACGGGGTCACCAGTATGGGCGAGGTTTGAGTGCCGGTTATGCGGGGGCGAATGATGGGTGTGCGCAGGGTTCCGCGGCACACCGTTCGTCCCTTACTCGCCGTGTAGATATTATTAAGTTGATGGAAGGTTGAAGAAAATGCAGTGGTGTTCTGAACTCCGATATTTAATTACGTGAGAGCTAGGTAATTGCGCAGGGTGACACAGGCGGTGCGTCGGTAGTCGAAATTGCACTGTTGGGACTGGAAACTAACGACTGCGGTGTAGCCGCGCGGAAGGCAAACGCGGGGCGCGGCTGCGGGAGCGGTGCGGATCAACCTGTTGCTCGCATAGCGACGCCCGCGCACCGCGCCGCGCGGTGCGGTTTCATTGTACGAGAAAGTAAACACGGTCACGGCATTTTAATGAAATGTGTAATATATATAAAACTAATATTGGGAATAAAATTATAAATAATGATATAGATTATAAGTTGTAAAATAATAATGTAAATATTGTGTCGTGTGTGGGTATATGTATAAATATTATAAATACATAAGATAAAATAAATAAATAAATAAACGTGAGATAGGAGCCCACAGGTTTTTATAAAGCTGTTTTATTTTGTTCAAATAATATAATATTCCTACCAAATCATATAAATAAATAAATTGGCAATAAGCAAGATCACAATTTAAGATCTTGATGACAAGTTGGAAAAATCCCAAAACCGTCAATTTAAATAAAAATGTGACTGACATGTTTGCTGTAGTTTTATGACTAAACAATTTATTTTTTAAGTCCAACGTGCGGAAGCCCCTTTGAGCTTTTAATCTTAGGTAATTCAGAGATGGACCCCGATTGGTCCTATCGGGGTCCACTAACTACAGAAGATGAGCTCAAAGACAGCTCCCGTTAGGTACAACGACTATTATTGCCGACGCCTAAGGGCCCGCGAGGTGGCGCGTGTTTCCGCGCGCCCCTTGGGAGGGTTGGGGTGAAGGAATACCTTCATCCCACCGTGGCGGGGTCCTCCTTGGAGGACCAAACGCCGTTGGGGCTGCGGATGAGTGCTTCGGCGTGCCCGCAGCCCCGACACATGGGGAACACCCCGGACTTTTTTAGTGGGTATACCGTAGGGGCCCTGTGCCGTCCGGGAGTCCCACATAACCACCCGTCGCTCCCCCGGGCGCGGGTGGTATGCATCAAACATTTTCCCCCGAGGAAAAACAAAAAAAAAGGTACAACGACTATTGTGAATGGATGGAAACTATACTTGATTATGCTATAATATGTGTGATTTCTAGATGGATGGTAACCAGGCTATTGCTAGAGACTCCGCCACCTGCCACTTCCGTTTCATGGTGAAATATTATGGCGGGCGATGTTTCGCCACTCATTAAATGGGCCCCCCATAAAGGAATAAAGGCGACGAGAGAGACAACGTTGCTGTGAGCGGCTAAGGAGAGGGAGGAGGGAGGAGCGGTGTCCCCAGACTTTAAACGGCGATCACTTGCGTTATCTGAAGGTCGTATCACGCTCGCCCACTCGCCATTTAAATTTATACTTCACATCCTCCCTCGAGCACGACTTTACTCTGGCCGGCCGGTGAAGGCAAGGCAGTAGTGGGGGACTGTTCCTTGCCAGTGTTCACTCCGACCGGCAGTTAAAGGCAAGCTAGAGATGATGAACATGACCCTCCGCCCACCCCCGAGCACTCGGGTTCGTGGCGTCGTTATGATTATTATTAGTAGTAGTTAATATAATTCTGAATTGTCATACGGCCCTGCTTTTTAATGACTCACAATACACATAGGGAAATAAAATGGTATATAAAGTCAAAGTTAGCCTAGTTCATTTCATACCACCAGACATGAACTTTAGTAGAACAAGTATGTATTTCAATATTATTTTTTCCTTTTCCTCTGTGATATTATGTAACTTGGTCTCATCAAGTGACTCTGAGTATCTTCATCCACTGTCAGACGAATTCATCGATCTCATCAACAAGAAAGGGATATGGAGAGCTGGCAGAAACTTTCACCCTGATACTCCCATTGATCATATCAAGCGTCTCATGGGAACGAAGTATATATTATCTGACCGTGAGTTTAGACTTCCACAAAAAAATCATAACGTCGAACTTATCAACAGTCTTCCCGAAACATTCGACGCTAGGCAACAGTGGCCATCTTGTGATTCATTGTCTGAAATAAGGGATCAAGGATCATGCGGCAGTTGCTGGGCATTTGGCGCCGTCGAGGCTATGACGGACCGGTACTGTATATTCTCTAATGGAACTAAAAAGTTCCACTTCTCCGGCGAAGATCTAGTAGCGTGTGACCAAAGCGAAAATAATATGGGATGTCACGGAGGTGATCCTTACAGTGCCTGGCTGTATTGGACAAAGGAAGGATTGGTTTCAGGAGGAAATTATGGTTCCCAGGAAGGTTGTAAACCATACCCATTTCCTGAATGTTCGCATTTCGGAGGAGATAGCAGACCGAACTGCACCGGATACAACCCGACTCCTCCTTGTAAGAAAACTTGCCGGAACGGATACTCAGTATCATACCAGAATGACAAGAGGTACGGAAAAAGCGCTTATCTTTTAAAGAATGAAAATGATATGCGAGCGGATATATTTGTACACGGGCCCATTGAAGCCGCTTTTGCGGTTTACGAAGACTTTCTACATTACAAGGACGGTGTGTATGAACACGTACAAGGAGAGCATGTGGGTGACCATGCAGTGAAGATTCTAGGGTGGGGCGTGGAAAACGGAAAGGAGTACTGGTTGGTCGCTAACTCATGGAACTCAGGATGGGGTAACCAAGGATATTTTAAAATTCGACGTGGTAAAGATGAATGTCAAATAGAGGAGAACTCGGTAGCTGGTGAACCTAAGATTAAATAGCTTTATTATTCGATTAAACTTAAAATATACTACGGAGCAGTTGTGATACGGGGTAGTCACGAAAGTTTGTGCTCGGTCGCGTGATAATAATAAAAAAAATGCGTCATTGAGAAAGACCTGGTAGTTGGTGAACCTAGGATTAATTTTCTAAATTTCTTATGTGCTCTTGGACGCATTAACCACTGATTCGTTCAAGTATGTGCTACTGTGCTATGCAGTTGTCCAACAGTGCAGTGCAGTCGGCAGTGACGAATGTTTGAAGGTCTTGAATCACCACGCGGAATGGTGCCACCGTGGGTGAAATTTTTCTATTTGCTAAGACTTGTTTAGTTTATATTTTTATGTAAAACAAAACAGTGAAGTTTTATTGATGTAGGTTACCCTATACAACGTGACAACGTGTTAATAAGGTGTAGATTAGTACTTCAATCAGCTAAACTGATTAGGCTGAAATTCGGTAGGTATATATAGAGAAGGTATGATAGTTTAGAGCCTAGAATAACATAAGTACATATAGGGTACTTTATTCCAAATATTCCTACGGGAACGAAGACAACGCGGGTGGTACCGTGGGGTAGGTACAGCTTGTAGTACCATAATATTATTATTGTCGTAAACAACCGCGCCACGGAACAAATATGTCCAAAGTTGTGAAATACCAGTATTTTTTTGTTTTTTTAATGTCAGTGAGTAACAAGACGAGCAAATCAGGTGCCTGATGGTAAGCATCATGATTGCCCATATCAGACACACTGCCAATGTTTTAATATTCAAAATTCTGCGTGGCACTGCACTGCGCCTGTCACCCCGAGATATTAGTTGCCCAGTAATTTCGCTGGTAACATTGCCCTTCAGACCCCGTGACACAGTAATGTTTGCACATTACTTGGCGGATGAATAACTGGCAAAGGTGTGGTACTTCCCCAGTCGGCCCCCTGCTAAAGAGGCCTACCACTACTTTTTAATGTAGGTATTCTTTGGGTATATAGTATAGAGTAATTTTGGTCCAATGTTCCACTGTCGCGCTGGATTTATATCTTTCTGGTCCGTTAAGGCGTAACAATATAAGTAATTCAAATGCTTAAGTACCTATAAAGTATAACAAAAAGATGCAGTAATACTTAAGGCGCGGTGCTAAGCAAATTCGCCCTCTCGCTCACACGTACCCACATTTTTGAAGATATAAATAATACTACATGTAATTACGTAAAATAAAGACAACTATAAGGAACTAGAAAATAACAATAGAAAGATTCAGTAAAAATCTTATTTAATCATATAAATAAGAAAGACCAAGTATGTATTTTAGTCACCTTTAGAACATAACATAACATACTTTCACGCCTTTTTCCCGAAGGGGTAGGCAGAGGTGTATCCAGGATTCAGTCCCATAGTAGATACACCCACATTTCGCCAGTATGTTATTGGTCCCATGTAATAGGTGGCGAGCCTATTGCCATCTACCGGGCACAGTTCCAGACTCCAGGCAGTTATTGAGATAATTCCTAATGGAAAAATCCAATATTTAACACTATGCCTGACCTGGGGATCGAACCCGGGACCTCTTGATTGGCAATCGAGCATGCTCCCACTACGCCACCGAGGCAGTCACCTTTAGGATTATATATTTATTTATTAAGAAGTCTGTAACACCACCGACCAAACGTTTATTACGGTTCTCTCCTCTCCCTGCACGAATGTCTGGAAGAGATAGCTCTTAGCGATGAGACCGCCCATTGTTACACTAGTTATTATTAATTTTAAGATTTTCTTGTTTGTGGTGTACCATAATAGTGTTTTGTATATTAAGAGTTATTATTATTATTATCTATCTATCTAACTATGACCTAATTACCTAAGCTACGACAAGAATTTAAAAGTTGTATCTAAAAGAATTTAAAGTTAGATAAGTACTGTAAATATGTTATTTTTCCACATGGAATTTTATTTAATTATTATGGCGTTTAAAAATACCAAACTTTATAGTTTCTGAATCTTTCATGATAGTAAAAATATGTTTTGCAAAAGTATAAGGTGAGTATTTAAAAACAGGCATGTAGTAGGTACTTGAAGGTAATCTGAATAATGCAGTTTTGGTTAGTATTCTGTGGTTTTGGTTCAATCTGCATAATACGAGTAACACTGGAAGTTTTGAGAATAGGCCAGTAAGAAAAGCAGCCGATGAAAAATTATTTAAATTTCAAATTAGGAACTCCGTAATGTGTATTAAATTCATAGGTTTGTCATTTGTTTTTACAAATTGGCAGCAATTTAAAAAGTTTCTGTCGAGCATCATAATGCATTTGAATAGAGAAAATTATCTACCTGGGATCTATGATCTAAGATCATTTTGACGCTCGGAAGACACTTTAAAATGCTGCCAATTTATAAAACAAATGACATCAATCATAGGCTGTTTTCCTTACTTGCATTTTCTAAAAATTTTAGTGTGCCCCGTCTATTTATGCATTTTAAAATACCTATGTATTTTTAGGGCAAGAGACCAGCCCGCCTAACATGGCACGGGGAGTTTCCCCCGTTGTTTCTCTCTCTTTCGCGCCCAAACCATTATTATCTGCTGTCTCGTTCTAACCCTCTGGGACTTCGTTTTCCCTGCTCACTGTGCTACCGGGGCAGGATGAGATTAACATGTCATTCATTCGATTCCATCACTCCACCAGTACCAAATCTTTGAAAGTATGTCTCATTCTCATTCAGAATCTGTAATAATGTTTTAAATTTATCAACTGAAGGACGTGAAGCGTGGCATAGACGTCTGTTTCGGGATGCCATTGCATCATTTCAAGAAACTGTTTTGAACAGAATTCAAAGAGCCTCACGAAATAGAACTTTCTCTTGGAGGTATTTCACGAATCAGGCCTCAATAAACATCTTCCGGATAACAGACATAACAGGATAACGGATGAGAGACATCAGCAGTAGTGCTGGCATGTCAAAATTAAGGATCACGGTGATTCCACTTTAAATAAATTGCAGTAATAGGCATACGTATGTTGCATAGTGTTGGGTTCCATACCTAGATACCAAGAACATATAGCGCCATCTATTAGTTCCTTGCGCAAAGTATGGAAATATGCAGTAAAATGGCCATAAATTACGTTTAACGCGCAAGGACTAAAGGGTGTAAAACTCGTTGTTTTCATACTCATACCACATCCCGGACAGCGATTCAATTTCCATACAAAAGTCACGATATAACTACCTATTACATAGACACTGCACACATGGAGTTTTGTACACGCGCAAGAGTGTGCGTGAGGTGATTTCCCATCGAAGCGGGGCTCGTCGACTGCTCAATCTCGCTCACGAGGCCCGATTGGTGGGCGGATGACAGTGTCATTCTATACGAAGTATTATTTCTGTGGTCACACGTACACAAATGTAGCTAAAGATGACCAATGAGTCACCTAAGTATTGCGGCGACACGGCGACACGGTCCCGCGGGTTTCCCTTGTTCATTTCTATATTACACGAAAATCTTTAGCTTGATCGAAATGCTATGTGTAAGTCATTCTTCCTCTTATTATTTCAAAAACATTCATCATCATCATCATCTCAGCCGTTAGTAATCCACTACTGAACATAGGCCTCCCCCATAAAGAGGGTATTTGCCAATACTAGACACGCTTGGCAGGCGGGTTGTCGAGCGCAGTTGGATGGTTTTTTTTGCAGATGACGCTGTTGCCGTCCACTGGATCTGTTAATCCTTAGCCGGCTCTTACGGCAACCACGAGTAGAGAGGGTGGAGCGCTATTCTAAAGCCGGTAACTCCACTGCATAACATAAAAAAAATAATTATTATAGTAGTAGTTAATATAATTCTGAAGGTATACGGCCCTGCTTTTTTTACGACTCACAATACAGATAGGAAAATAAAAAGTTATATAAAGCGATAGGTATGTAAAGTAAGCCTAGTTCATTACATACCATCAGACCAACCTTAGTGGAACAAGTATGTCGTATTTCTTTATTGTTTTCTACTTTTCCTCTTTGCTATTATGTAACCTGGTCTCAGCAAATGACTATGAGTTTCTTCATCCACTGTCAGACGAATTCATCGAACTCATCAACAAGAAAGGGAAATGGAGAGCCGGCAGAAACTTCCACCCTGATACCCCCATGGATCACATCAAGGGTCTCATGGGAACTATGTTGATATCTAACCGAGAGTTAGCCTTCCACAAAAAAATCACAACGTCCAACTTATCAACAGTCTTCCGGAGTCATTCGACGCAAGGCAAAAATGGCCGTTCTGTGCTTCATTGTTCGAAATAAGGGATCAAGGATCATGTGGCAATTGCTGGGCATTCGCCGCCGTCGAGGCAATGACAGACCGGTACTGTATCTTCTCTAACGGAACTAAAAACTTCCATTTCTCCGCCGAAGATCTAATAGCATGTGACCAAAAAGATAATAATGGTTGTGACGGTGGTGATCCTTTAAACGCCTGGCTATATTGGACAACCGAAGGTTTAGTTTCATGAGGAAATTACGGTTCCCAGGAAGGTTGTAAACCATACCCGTTCCCTGAATGTTCGCATTCTGTATCAGGCAGCAGACCGAACTGCACCGCATACAAGCCGACTCCTCTTTGTAAGAACACCTGCCGGAACGGATACCCAGTATCTTACCAGGATGACAAGAGGTATGGAAAAAGCGCTTATGAATTACAAGGTGAAAACGACATGAGAGCGGAAATATTCTTACACGGGCCCGTTGAAGTCGGTTTTGCGGTTTATTAAGACTTTCTACATTACAAAGATGGTGTTTATGAATACGTCCAAGGAGAGATGCTGAGTGGCCATGCAGTGAAGATTATAGGGTGGGGCGTCGAAAACGGAATAAAGTACTGGCAGGTCGCTAACTCTTGGAACTCAGGCTGGGGTGATCGAGGATATTTTAAAATTCGTCGTGGGACGAATGAGTGCAACATAGAGCATTACGCGATAGCTGGTGAACCACGGATTTGAATAGCTATGAAATAAACATTAGTTCATCAATGAGTTGTATCAAGGGGCGGTCTTAAAATTTCACATGACTTGAATCCTAATTTATTATAACCCTTGACCGAAAGACCAAAGAGAGAAGTGATACATTAGTTTGACCTTGCTTTATAAGTTCCTAATCAGGCAAATTACTTAGAACGAAAAAGATTTGATGTACTTAGGATATCTTATCTTAATTCAGAGTTTTATTTACCTACTTTCTGGTATCATTACAACCTACATCTTCAGCTTTAACTGCAAAAACAATCAGTACTTCGGGACCTAAGTAATGTTTTTCATAAATTTTAACATTTGCATAACTATCAGGTGTATAGTTAAGTATCTATTTTTTATGTCGCTCGAAAACAAGGACTAGGTCTTTTAAAAGGCGTACACGGAGACCATTTTTTTAAGTAATTAATGCAGAGGCCCTTTTGAGCTTTTAATGTAAAGGTGGATAGCATCTGTCGGGGTCCATCTCTGAAACCAGAACAGTTCTGTAAACAGAAGATGAACATTTCTTAGTAAGTATATTATTATAATAATAATAATAATAATTTATTTATTCCCAAAAAGATTGGTACATTAGCTTATAAGTAAATTAATCCGCTATGTATTACCATACTAAACTTAAAATAAATTTTTACATGTATCTAATATTATAAAGGTGAAAGTAAATTAATTAAGAATAAGAATAATACAATACATGATATGCAGACCAATCCCCAGGCTATAATGGAGTCCCTAGCCCCCACACTAGGATACCCTGTGTCGTGGGCGCTAGTCTTCTCACTCTTCCATGAGGTCAAAAAAAAAAAAAAAAATCCTTAGGTCGCTCCGAGTAGACAATGGAAATAATATAATATATATAATAGACTAGTTTTCAATTATTATAACTATAAAATATAGTGAAAGGTATACTTGCTAAACAAAAAATACTAACAATATGTGTTACATTGATAGGTAGTATGCAAAACAGTCCGTTCATATTCATTTTGCTTCAAGCTCAAAAGGTGGCGGCTAGCTCTTGTGTATCGTAGGTATATCTTAAAATCGCTGTCAGAGTTAGATTATCTCTAAACGGTCGGCATCCTTAAACTCTAAATTGTAGGGTAGTTAGTAACTATGAACAATTTTGTTGTGCAATGTTTTTATGTTGGAGTCAAACAGTAGGTACTCCAAACTATAATAAGCCAAGCAATATACCTAGTTATTACTTTTCATTGTATTGTGTGACCTACATACAAACTATTATTAATGGTCAGTAATTAAAGTAGGTATCAATGTTACATTATTCTCTTACTTATGTAATAAATTATTTTAAAATGAAGTTAATGATACAATAGATATTTAATACCCACCTACAAAGTACCTAATTTAATATAAACATACATTAGGTTTTATTAGGAAGGTATATATAATATATAAATTGCACATTATTATAAACGTTCGTCGCATTCCTCCAGTACCGTCGTGTCGGGGATGCGACTTGCGACTAAACTAATGGCGGCCGTCAGCTGGCGTGCGTCCGGCAGCGCCCATTGTTAGATAAGGAATGACGAGCGATCGAGTGCATGGATTAGTGTGCAATGTCAGGCTTATAGTGAATGCAATGCAAAACTGGTTAGTTTAGCAATTAGGATGTGTGCGTTTTTGAGTAAAGCAACAGCAATATAGGGCCCAGTCAGTACATTACATTACGAATTAGGAACATTATATTATAAAATAATATTTTACATTAGCGTGATTTATATGTAAGTGGGTTTTGGCCTGTTGTTTAGATTTATCATTATGTCTACACAACCTCATCACCTTCGTCATGATGATGATGAGCCAAAACAATAGGCTTAAAATACCATTTATAATTTTACACATATAGGTACATTAAACTTAACCTATTCATTGATTGTGTCATGTTTTTAACTTGGGTCGAGATACAGGTGTCATCAGTCGTAAGTCGTGTGTGTTTATATTTTTGTGTGCGAGGGAGTGTATATAAGTTAAGATGGGGTGTGTGTGTATGAGTGGTTGTGTGCGCGTTGTTGCGTATTGCGTACGTTAGTGCGTATTATGTGTGCGTTAGGTTGTAAGTTTATAAGAGATATACTTCTATGCATGTACCAGTTTGTGTGTGAGAAAGTGTGACTTAACATTGGTTTGTTTGATCACTGGAGGAAATATTCATTGGTTGTTTTCAGTTATTTACTTTGTAATTTTGAGTAGATCTTCAGTACATTTGTAATTTAAAGTGATTAACCAATTTTTCATTTTATTGTTGCATTGTTTTTTGAGGCAGTTGACAATATTATGTTGTTTGTTGATTTTAGTATATAGATACGGCTCGAGGAATGATGGTGCTCTCTGCGCAAAACTGGTTTTCCGACGTGGGGTAGACCATGACATTGTGCGTTGTGTTCTTGTTGACAATTTTTGGCAGAATAAAGCTTTTTTGTGGAAGCGGAGCAGAATGGCGTTGATGAAAATTTGACGCACACGAAGTACCTTACAGTCAGAGTATAGAGAATCGGTGCTATATCTCCATGGCTTTTTGTATGCAATTTTAAGTACTGATCGCTGTGCGCGTTCCACTTTTATCAGATGGGATCCACATGCTGCACCCCAGACTACCACACAGTATGAAAGTATAGATGAACATAGTGCATTGTACACTAGTCGTATCGTGAACTCATCGCTGACAGCACCTAGGCGCTTAAAGATAAACCTAAGTTTCCTCACTCTACCACTTATTATGTTTATTTGGTTTTTCCAGCTAAGTTTGTCATCTATCATCACACCTAGATACTTTACAGAGGTAACATGGTCTAGTGGTCTACATGCGCAGCACTCCGAGGTTGTGCAGTTATGTACCACTATGTTTAAGGGCTCTTTTGGTGTTGAACGCCGTGAGATACTAAATGTCAAAAATTTTGTCTTTGACGTATTGAGAGTAAGTAAGCTAGTCTGCAGCCATTTTAACACTTGATTCATACCAGTTTGAGCTATTTCACTTACAGACTTCCACGTGTCTCCGTGAAATATCAAAGCCGTGTCGTCCGCAAATGCAAGCGTTTCTGTTTTGTACAAGTTAAGGTTGCTTATATCATTAATATATATTAGAAATAAGGTAGGTCCTAGGACACTACCTTGGGGGACACCAAAAATTATATCCGCGTAGCTACTACAGTGTTCACCCACTACTACTTTCTGTTTCCTGTTCGTAAAATAGGACGTAAACCATTTTAGTGCCACTCCACGCACACCCATCGCCTCCATCTTTTTTAGCAGTAGTGGTCGAGAAACAGTATCGAACGCCTTCGCAAGATCTAGGTAGACACCGATGCACTTTTTCCCTGAATCAAGTTTTTCTGATATGTAGTTGATCATGTGGGCAACAGCATCCTCCGTCGATCTGCCACGACGAAAACCGAACTGGTTCTCGGCCAACAACTCGTTGGTTTCCAAAAAAGACAACAATCTTTTGTTGACAATTTTTTCGACAATTTTGGATATGGTTGTCAATAGGGATATGGGCCGATAGTTATTTACGGATAGTGGATCTCCTGCTTTTAGGATAGGGACGACATTAGCAATTTTGAGGCAAGTGGGCATTATACCTGTAGACAGACTCAAGTTGCACAAGTGTGCTAAGGGAAAAGAAATAGCGCCTTTGCATTTCTTGAGCAACTCGTTGCTGATGCCATCATGTCCCGGAGAAGATTTGGGTTTAAGAGTGTCTATAATTTTGGAAATTTCTAACTCGTCTGTGGGGGTCAAAAATAATGATTGAACAGGAGGAGCCCTGCTAGGGGAAAAAGATTTAGCTAACTTTTCTTCCGATGTATTGAGATTCTCTAGGATCTTGTTTGCTAGATCACCTCCAACAGATGTAAAAAAAGAATTCGTTTGCTGAAGCGATTGATATGGTGTAGGTGAAACATTAAGAATAGCTGCATTCGAGGTTTTATTGGAGCCAATGTGGCAGATTTCCTTCACCGCTTTCCATGTGCTTTTACTATTCCCACTGCTGTTGACTAGTGTACTTCTATCATGTTCATTTTTTAAGTTTTGTAAGATATTATTGCAGCGATTTCTATAGGCAGCGTATTCGTGTTGGAGTTCTTTGTTTTTCGGTTGCTTTCTGGCTTGCATATGCAGTATATCTCTGCGTTTGATACATCTGAGCAGTCCTTTGGTAATCCAGTCCTTCCGAAGCAATTTCGAGTTGGGAACAATTGTGACACGTTTGTTATCCTCTATTAGTTTTGATATTATATCAATAAATGACTGAAATGCTGCATCTACGTCATCAATTCCATACAAAGCGGACCAATCGTATGCTTGTAAGCTACACACTATGTTCTCGTAATTTATTTTTGTTATTGATTTTATCGCATCATGTACTGGGTTACGCAGAGATTTGTCGATGCCAATGATGACTGCATCATGATCGGTTATAGCAGCTGCACAGACAACGACTCTTGCTGGGTGACTACTCTTGATAAGGGCATGATCCAGGCATGTTTGTCCATGAGTAGGAATTGTGTGTCCTGGTATGAGGCCATAATGTGCCGCTAGGTCGAGGTATATTTCTGATCTACTATCGCTTGTGTTTGCCCCTATGTCTATGTTAATGTCTCCTGTTATAAGAATATTTTCACTTCTAATTGTTTTTATCGTCGATTCCAGTGAATTTAAAAAACATGTGACGTCAGTTATTGATGGAGATCGGTAGAGGCATACAACAGTGTAGCTGTTGTTAATAGTGGCTATTAGACAGTTTGAGTCTTTGAAAGACGGTTCATATATATCTACTTGTAGACCAACCCTTGAATAAACAACAATGCCGTCACATTTGTTTAAGTAGGTGAGCGATTTGCAACATTGGTAGTGGTTGAGCAAAATTTCTGGGGTATCATCATCAATCCAGCACTCGGTTAAGACAATAAGATCTGGAAGAAACTTAAGAGTCGAGAGGAGCACTAACATTTTATCGAAATTCTTCCTTATGCTTCGTATATTTTGCGTAAGTACTATTATTTGCTTAGATGGATCCCCGATCTTTTTTATACACATTCCTGGATCATATACTTGGAAGCTCTGTATGAAATTGGTCTTATCCAGTTCACTTAATATGTCGCGACAATCTGTCATTTTAGGTACAAAAGAAAAATAAATTATTCAAAAAAATAAAAAAAATTAATGGTGTGTAAAAGTGTACCTAGGAAATTAGTTTTTTAGTCTAAATGAGAGTGTTATTGGTATTAGTAGTTAAAGCAGATCACTTGAGCAAAACTAACCGATACTAAAAAGTATAAATAGTATTTAATAATATAAAATAAAGCTAGTTATTACTGGTTTCGAGTTTGGTGAGATCGTCTTCGCTGTTGATGCGAACCTGTGGTAATCCTTCTGCTTTCCGGAGATAGACTTTCCCAAATGCAGTCCAGCAGAAGGAGTATCCGTTCCTTTTCGCGAACACCCGGGATAGGTAGTAAAGTTTACGTTCTCTTGGTGTCAAGTTTTCTGCTATATAGATTGCGTTTGCAGGCCCTTTAATGTCAATCGTTGCAGTACTTAGTCTTTGTGGTTGTTGCTCTTTGTTGTATTTCTATAAGATATTCAATTACTATAATTTTATGCGGCAGTTGTGTATTGTAGTTTGCACACTTATGAAAAATGAGAGATTTATTTTCCACTCGATTATGTTGGTTGCTGGCTTATAATCTGGCTTTTATTTGCGCCAAAACATTTTTGGTTAAAGAAAACCATATTTTTTTCATATTTATTAGTAAATTATAATATAAGTGTGCTAAGTTGAATATTACGCACGAGGTGATATATGTTCGTGAATAAGAGATACCGAGTAGCGAAATGTTCATAGCACACGTGTTTCATACGACGTTTTTCAACACCTTGTAGATTATAAGATAAGATCGATAATATCTTGTAAATGGTTTTTTCGATAGATTTTGACTTATTTAATTAGTAATATTCATTAAAAACCACGCAATGAAAAAGTTAGCATTAAGTTCATAGCTAATGAAAATGACGCGCTGTTTTTTTTTTTCACGGGGCGCGCCTATACCCTAATGTAATAAATACAAAATAATGTTTGCAATACACAAATTAAGGTTAATTTGTTGTGAAAATATATAATTAGATGAAATTATGATAAAAAATATTATTAATGTGTAAATATAGTTATATATAATTCGTTCAAAAGAATATTCATTGTTTTTGGCATATAAACTCTGAGTGGCAATTTAAAAAAAATCTTACAGTATATATCATGAGAGCTTTAACGTAAAGTAAAAAACACTAGTGCGTAATATGCAGTATAATGAACATAAATAAGTTGAGATAACGGCCACGGTAAGTAAGGGTGTTGAAAAACATTACGTAGGGGTTTCTCGAAAAAAGTCCTGAATATTGACGGTTCCATTAAGTTTAACTGAAACAAACTCAAGGCGTAGATGAAGCTCATATATGTACAAGAAGGCACAACCCTAGATAAACCTTTATTAGCGTACCCGCTGGCCTGGTTATGTGGTCGACACTCGGATTGCTTGTACCCTGTGATCACAAATGGTAATAATCAAGGCAGATACCGTGTTTCTAGAAATAAAACTGAGCCCTATGGCCCAATCACAATATATTTGACTACTGGCCCATCTGAACCTGATGCTGTGGTCATCAGGTCAAGGTTTCCTGTCCTATCACTTCGCAAATGACAATATAAGTCATTGCAAAGGATGCCAAATCGATCATACCACTGGAAGTTGTTGATCTTCAAAAGGCTAAATCGATTTCCATAAGATGAAGCTCAGATCACTGTCGATCACGTCAGTCAGTCATTTAAAATGAGTTACGCTGCCACAGGCACACAGACACGCAGATACACAGTAGCGTAAAACTTATTAAACTCCTTCCTTTTTCGGTCGGAAGATAAAATACTCTGTTCTATGTGCAGCTTAAATAGAATGTCTCATATTATTATGGTCCCATATATGCCACTAGATTTTTTTGACCTTTTAAAACTAAGTGTTCTTAACAAAATATGAACGTAAACCCAAGAAAAAAAAATAAACGTGACACTACTTCAGTAATACTACTAGTACTTATTCGTATTACTGGGCTTAGTCCCTGTTTTTGTTTTTATAGCGCGGTATATGCCTTAATAACTACCTTATGTGCCTGGGATTTATAGCCTTAGTCTTGAATCCTGACTCACATGCGGTTAACAGACAAGATTGAACTGATGTTCGGCTAACATTACTTTCTAGATAATTTACTTATTCAATTAATTAACTTAGGATTCGATCCCCACATCAGGCAAATTATTTGATTGGATTTTTTAAAGGAATTGTCTGGAGTAGGAACTGTGCCGTCTAGATGGCAATATTAATTTTTTTACAGCCGCCGCCACCGCATTACACAACATAATGTAATTATGTTTTAAGTCTTAAGGTGGTTGGGTCGACATCATTGCCCATACACAAGAAACCATCGACGACGATAGAAGACGATAGAAGATTTTCCTCTTTTGCAGGGGGCCGCCTGGGGAAGTACCACACCTTTGCCAGTTATTCATCCGCCAAGCAGTGAAGATTATAGGGTGGGGCGTCGAAAACGGAATAAAGTACTGGCAGGTCGCTAACTCTTGGAACTCAGGCTGGGGTGATCGAGGATATTTTAAAATTCGTCGTGGGACGACACCGGAATTGTACTCACTATCATAAAAAAAAAATTTCATCATTCGTGTTTTATTTTAAGTAACAACTAATTATAACGAGGCATTTATCAAGTTTTACTACGAAAAATACGTTTTAAAACTGTACCTAATTATTTATCGGAATTATGGGGTTCTTTTTTTTTTCTTCTTTTTTTTTGTCTTCATTTATACCGTGGCGTAGAGGGCGCATGCTCGACTGCCAATCAAGAGGTCCCGGGTTCGATCCCCAGGTCAGGCAGTGTTAAATATTGGATTTTTCCATTAGGAATTATCTCAATAACTGCCTGGAGTCTGGAACTGTGCCCGGTAGATGGCAATAGGCTCGCCCCCTATTAAATGGGACCAATAACATACTGGCGAATTGTGGGTGTATCTATTAAGGGACTGAGTCCTGGGTACACCTCTGCCTACCCCTTCGGGAAAAAGGCGTGAACGTATGTTTATTTATGAACCCACACGAATGTATTCATTCGTGTGGGTTCATAAATGACCCTACTGGCAATAGCTAGTGTCAAGTTATATAAATTTTCAAGTAAATATGGTCAATTAGTCAATTCATAGTCAGGGCAAGAGTATAAAGTTCGATGTAAATATTCCTAGCTTCCGCCATTTTGTTTTTCCTTGACGTATGAAAAGGCAGGAATTTTTCAGACGACAGTGTTGCCACGCTCATTAAATTTCCAACACGTGCCGGTTGAATATTCATCCCGTCACTTGTCTAGTCATTGCTCTCTGTAACATTTGCCAGAATACGTTAGGAGTCAGGAAAGTCACAGTTGGTGGAAATATCTTATATTTAAACGAACAAGGATTGTAAGTATAATATATATATTTGTGTTCATTTCGTGTGTCGACCCGAGTAGTAAGGCCGCCAATTGATACACGCTTTCTATTTATTTTAGATAATTGTGTTCTTTACTTTGGTTCTTTATTGTAGTATTTTTAAAAGTTCGAAGTGAAGAATTACTGTAGTTAGTACCTACTTATATCTATCTATCATTCCGACCGATTTAGATCAAATTTAGTACCTACTTATTGAAATCCCTAAAACAATTATTGTTATTTCAACAACATGCCTACTTAGGTACTCTGTCGCCGAGAAGTAGATAAGATTAGAATTATCAGAAATATAAAATATGGATAAGTATCATTATATTATACATAAAAATGAGTCGATATTTCCCTTGGTCTCGGCATCACGCGTGAACGGCTGGACCGATCTTGCTAATTTTTTTTGATAATTAAGAAAAATCATTATTTTGGCCATATTTCCGTTAATCATTTCTAAGAGGGTATTTGATTAATTATTTGAATTATAAATAACCCGATTAGATACCATTAATGTAGTACCTATTAATGTAACTTATTAATGTAGTAGTATGTAGTAGGGAAATATGACCAAAAAATTGATTTTTGTTCAGCTGTCGGGGATTGGACCGGCATAATGCCGGTCACTCACATGCGTACGAATACGCGAACCCACAAGTGTAGGACGACATTTGCAAATAGTTATGCAAAGTTTTCGCTGCATTCGTGCTTTTCCAAGTTGTGTCGGTTTTTTGATGCACGCATCAAAGGGCGCGAACCTCGAAGTTGCGCTCACAGAGTACTTTATATATCTTAGCGATAAGACCGCCCATTGTTACACTAGTTATTATGAATTGTTATTAGTTTTTAGATCTTCTTGTTTGTGGTGTACCAATAAAGTGTTTATCTATCTATCAAATGCAAACGGGTTTCCATAGTGAGTTTGCGAACCCATTCGCATATCCGCTGAGTTTGCGAATAGTATATCTGACTGCCCTCACATGCGTGCAAACATTTGTACAATGTACGAATATTTTTACGCATGTGAGTGACCGGGGTTACGGTCGCGCCTTTCATTCGCGCGATGATTGCGTAATCGCAACATTAGGACGAAGCCTGATTGTTGGGTTCCGAAACAAATGGATGTAAGTAAGTAAAACTAAGTATTTTTTGTTAAAGCTAAGATAAAGTATATTTTTTACCTTTCCTATAATTATAATAAGTTGAATAAACCTAAGAGTGACTTTAACTTGAATCCTTAACAGGAAAGAGGACATCTAAGCAGTTTGACACAATCCTATAGAAAATTTACTAAATCGATGTTTTGTATTCCCTTGTTTCCTCCGAATACAGTAAACCCATTTTAAATATTTATATCCTGATAATTTAAAGTTGAAGTAAAATATGTCCCTATCATTTTATTTTTGTTCATAAACTCTAAATTTTTTTGTAGTGAACGTCAAATCACGCGAGTAAAACTGGGATTTTTTGGAAGTTCACTATGAAAATCCAAAAGGGTTTATAAGAAATATTTAATAGACAGGGACATAGGTTACTTCACTATAAAAATATCAGGATACAAATTTATAGAATGGGTTTATTATAATCGTAGGAAACAGGGGAATACAAAACATCGAATTGGTAAATTTTTCATAGGATTGTGTCAAATTCCTAGAAGGCCATGTACGCTCTTAAGGAGATGGCAAATCTCCATTTTTTGAATTCTTTATATTAAGTAATCCTATCAAACCTCGCACATCTGCCCGCGTCGACCGATTCGGACGATTCGTTCGTCACATAAGGCGCGTTATACACGGATAGATTTGCGTTCACCTATTAATAAAGCACTTTTTATTTCTTTTTTCACTAAAATTCAACTAAGCATCTTTAGTTTGAATTGTCTGTGTTCACTATGACCCTAAAGATGGCACTCTTCAAATCGTTTCAGCCATCGTCTGCCATTGACGGATCTGTTGAGCGGCGCGCTGCAGCCGTAACCGCCGTTTCCGTTCACCATCATGTAATCGAAGCAGTTGGTCACACCGTCGCCATTGCAATCCTGAAATAAAACAAATTGTTAAGGCATACCTTGGTACAGGTCGCGTCACGGTTTAATAGCGCTGACCTTGAATGCGCAGAAATCGATTATTAGATCTGTTAGGACTTTTTAGGCCAATACACCTGCGGTTTGGTTTTCTCCAGAAATAATTAGTAGCTTAAAAAATAAATATTTTCATTTGGTTAAATTTAAACAGGAGCAGAAAGAGTTTAATTGGGAAATGTTTAAGTTTTATAGGCAAAAAGTTAAATTTCTTATTGAATTAGCGTATAGTGAATATATCAAACGAACGGAAGCAGATATTAAGCAGAACCCGCGTAGATTTTGGAAATTTGTTAAAGAGCAGCAGACAACTAATCGTACATGTAGAGAGTTTGAATATGAAGGAAGAACTGTAACAGGCGTTGAAGCTGCAAATGCTTTCGCCAGGTATTTCCAATCTGTTTTCTTAGCCGACGATCCCATTCTATCACCCGTCAGCGCCGAACGTGAAGCGGCCATAAATGTGTCATGTTCTCCACGTATTGCAGTAGATAGCATTACGTCAAAAGATCTCATGCTGGCTATTCGTCGTCTCAAGGCTCACTCTGCTATCGGTCCCGACGATATTCCATCCTTCATTCTAAAAGATTGCCGCGAGTATGTGTCCCAACCGCTATTATATATATTTAATTTGGCCTTAAATACGAGTATCTATCCGTCGAAATGGAAAATGTCGCGTGTGTCTCCTATACCCAAGTCTGGGTCTGTATCCAAAGTGGACAATTATAGGCCTATAGCGGTTCTATCGGCATTTGGCAAGGTCTTTGAGTCCATTCTCAATCGGTACATCACCCAGCAGGTCAACTCGCAAATAGTAGACGCACAACACGGATTCAGAGCGGGCAGGTCCACCGCGACTAACCACATTAACTTCGTTGATCATGCAGTCGCTTCAATGGATTTAAGAAGGCAGGTGGACGCTGACTACTTTGATTTTAAAAAGGCATTCGATCGAATACATAATGACGTGCTGCTTAAAAAAATTTCGGCTATAGGTTTCACCCCAAAATTATTAAAATTATTTGCTAGCTATTTTTATAATCGTCTCCAGTATATTCAAATTCTCGGCTTCAAATCTGACCCATACGTAACCCGTTCTGGAGTAAGTCAAGGCAGCACGCTAGGCCCAACCCAGTTTATCATTATGATTAATGACTTGCCAAATGTCGTATATTTGAACGCTACCAAACAGCTGATGCGCTAGTGACGTCGGTTACTAATACCATTATTAATAAAATAGATATATGTTTTCCATATAAAAGGAAATATATTAAAAAACATGACTCATCGTGGGTCACACCCGATGTAAAAAATATGAAATCTTTATTATTTGACATTCACAAATTAGAACAATTATTTCCTAATGACATTTATTTAACTACCATAATTAATCAACTGAATATAAAGTATGACATCCTATTGAATAATGAAAAATCAATTATTACAAGCGTTTGATATGTAATAGTAAAAGTACATCTAAAGGTATGTGGAGTGTGGTGAATAAGGAAAGGGGGAAACACAATATGCCAAGGATTAACTTCGCCGACATTGTAGTCGACGCTAATGGTAGGAAGTTCTGCAGCCCGAAGAATGCCGTAGATACGATGAACGCACGTTTCTTGAGCGCAGCTCACGCTTGTGGGGCGCCTAAAGCTGACATGAGTCGTGTACTATGTGCTTTAGAATCTCGAACACCCGCTGACCGCTCACTTAGGCTGCGCCTTTTTAGTTCAGATGAGGTCTTTAAGGCGGTTACTACTCATATACCGCCAAAGCTTTCAAAAGATGTTTACGGGATCTCCATGGAAATCATTAGATCTGCTGCAATCCCACTCGCACCTGTATTGGCATCACTTTTTAACACCTGCATTAGGGAAGGGTCGTACCCTAGACACTTCAAAGTGACCAAGGTGGCGCCAATATTCAAAGGTAAAGGAAAACGGGATAATATTGATGGATATAGGCCTGTCTCCATAATTCCTGCACTAGCCAAAATATTTGAAAATGGCTTGAGCAGCAGACTTTTGGAATTCCTAAACTCAGGTAACGCGTTGTCCGATCGCCAATATGCTTATAGATCAGGACGATCTACGACTGCAATGACCCGTGAAGTAGTAAGTTGTTTGGCAAATGCTCGTGAGCGTAAACTTCAAGTCGCTGTGATATGCTGCGACCTATCCAAGGCCTTCGACGTAGCCGATCACGAAGTGCTCGCATTAAAACTAGAGCATTATGGAATAGGTAACACAGCACACTCACTACTAACAGACTTGCTGCGGGACAGGATGCAGATAGTCGACGCAGGTGATGGTAAAACTAAATCTGGAGCACTAACATCAATGATGGGCGTAGCTCAGGGATCGTCAGTGTCAAACATCATGTTTTCACTGCTACTGAATGACCTCCCAGATGTGGTGACAGAGGCTGACATCTTCATGTACGCGGACGATGTTGCCGCAGTAGTTACGGCACGTACGGTGGATGGATTAGAGCAAGCGCTCAATGTGGTGGCTTCGGAACTGGCCGGGTGGTTTGAAGCGAATGGTCTGGCTCTGAATCTGAGTAAGACTCACTTCCTCCACCTGAATCTGTCTGGCCGAGCGATGAGGTCGCTTACAGTTTCAGTCGGAGGAACGACGATTGACCAGGTTCAGAGCTTGACTTTTCTGGGCTTTCAAATTGATAGTCGTTTGACGTGGGAAGACCACATTCAAAAATTGTGTGGTAAGCTGGGAAGCGCTTGCTTCGCTCTAAAACGAGTGTCCCGGGTGGTACCGGCAGAGGTCGCACGCGAGTGTTACTTCGCTACGGTGCACTCGCTACTTCAGTACGGCGCGGAGCTGTGGGGGCGCGCTGCCGAGTGGGAGCGCGCCTTCCGAATGCAGAAACGCGCCGTCAGAGCCCTGGTGCGAGTGTCCCAAAGGACATCCGCCAGACCGTTTTTTAAAGAGCTTAAGATCCTAACACTGCCTGCCATTGTAATTCTCCAGGTGGCGGTGTACGTAAGAACCAACCTAGAACTGTACAAGAAAAACAGTGACAGACACTCATATAATACCCGCAATGCGAACAAGCTTGACATAATACCACGATCCCTCACTAAGACCAGCAAACTGACTCATATAATGGGCCCAGCGGTATATAATAGGTTGCCCGACGCCATCACTAACGCCCCCAGTATATCTTGCTTCAAACATAGTTTGAAGCAATGGTTGCTCGAGCGAACTTTCTATAGTTTTAATGAATTCATAGAATATAGGGTGTGACTGTATTTTCATACATTGAGCAATAGTTATTTACTATCATTTTTATTTTTAAGTATAATGATGATATTATTTATTTTTTTTATTTTTATTAATGAATAATTTTTTATAAATTACCTATAACAATTTGACGTGTAATTTGTTTTTATCAATAAATGAGTTTGAGTTTGAGTTTGAGTTTGTCGTCAGAGCCGCTAAGTGTCTTATGTTTGCTGATGATTTGAAACTGTACTTGAGTGTAGCAGACATATCTGACTGTGAGTCACTGCAGGGGGACATCGACAGTGTTATAGCGTGGAGTGAACAAAACCAATTGGATTTTAATGTGTCTAAATGTAAGACTATAACGTTCTCCCGGTCGCGTTCACCAATTGTTTACCCATATAACATGGCGGGTGTCCCCTTGGAGCGGGTCACACAGATTCGTGACCTCGGTCTCACTTTGGACATCGGGCTTACTTTTAACGATCACATTGTGGAGATGTGTCGTCAAGCCAGTGGGTCTCTGGGGTTTGTCATAAGACAATCTTCCAGATTTCACGATAGAACCACTATTATAACTCTATACTATGCGTTCGTTAGAAGTAGGCTCGAGTACAACTCTGTCATCTGGTCTCCCCACGAGGCAAAGTACAAGCTCATGATAGAGAAGGTACAAAAAAAATTTGCACGCTACCTATATAAAAAGCTTTATGGATATTATCCCTATTTATATCCATCATTGTTTGTTGGGGGCATGGTGGGTATTGATACCTTGGATTTGAGACGGGATTGTGCTTTAATGATGCATTTCTACTTATTACTGAATAACAAGATAGATAATCCCAATGTGTTATCCAGATGTAATTTGTTGGTGCCTCAACTATCTCAGCTGTTGCGCCTCCGCGATCGTACGCGTCACCTGTTCGAGGTTCCATTCGTTCGTTCGCTCACGGCGATGTATGCGCCAACTACTCGAGCACTCGCTCTGCTCAATGCTTTGATTGCTCACGAACCAAATATTGACATCTTCTGTATGAATTTCAATAAATTCATCAGGAGCTGTATTAACTTTTTAAGTAGTTATTAAGGACTTTAATCTGTTTTATATCTGAGTGCAATAAGTACCATGTATACTTGTTACGTATAATTGGCCCACTACGCGTTTTGGTCAAATACTGTAAGCGTAGTGGGCATTTGATGAAAAATAAATAAATAAATAAAGCCTCTCTCCACTTTTGCCGGGCACTATTAAAGCGTGACGCGACGGTTCCATAAGATACCTAAATAAGACGCTACCGCGTTCTAAGAACATACAGCGTCATCTAGTTGGAAACTACTGCAAACATGTTAGTTATCACAATTCTTTTTTGTAAATTTTACTGTTTTGGGATTTATCCTAGAAATTTTATGATGCTAGGGCAACGGGAAGTAGTAAAGGTTTTCAACCCGTTGCGTAGTTACTACCAACTGGGCCAACGAGTCAGTCTTATTGTATTACTAGCTGTGCCCCGCGGTTCCACCCGCGTAGTATTTGTTCCCCTGGGAATATCGGAATAAAATGTACCCTATATGTTATTCCAGGGTCTAATAATAAGACTAATAACTATCTACATGCCTAATTTCATAAATATCAAAATTCAGCCAAATCGGTTGATTTTGATTTGATATTAGTAGGATTGCATTGGGTCAATGCGCAAAATGTGCGTGCAGAATGCAAAACAAACTTTTGTGAGATTTTTACAATCGAGTAGCATCAGCTTTCTAAGAGCAGATGGACGTAGGTTTAAATCCTGACCCGGCACAATTATGCTCTAACACAGGTGCGGGGCAATGCTTAAGCGTCTTACCTATGATCTGCGCATGTCCGTTTTCTATTGGGAAACAGTATGACATATTATAGAGTACAGCAATGCCATTTGATACATGTTATACACGACCACCTAAGCCCAAAACTCAAAACGCCCGGTAGCCAGCTAACCAGCTCCCGGCGCTCAGAAAAAAATCTGGTGGATTATCTTTGAGTCAAGTTTGGTGTCTTTATCAGGTAACTAGATGATGCCTAATTCATTCCCCATAATACCAGTTTTTTAAGTGTTCCGTAGCAAAATGATTCAATCCTTAAAATGATAAACTTTTAGTCACAATGCAAACAAACCCGTATAGTTTTATATTTTTGTATCGAACTTGGTTTTTAGAAAATAATACTGTCCGAAAGCCCATTTAATGCAGATCATATCATAGATACTTAATATGTAGCTAATGTAGTGTAATGTAACGTAATGTAATGCAGTTACGAGTGTAATGTAATGTCATACCTTGCCAAATCTCTCCAGATAGCCTTCTATGATACGCTTGGAACAGTAATAATTACGTGCGCAGTCTTCCCAAGCTGAAAAAAAAACATTTCTATGTATATATAGGTATAATCATACAAGAATGCGGCTATAAATAGAATTCATGAAAAGCTGTATTAACTGTTAGATAAGAAATAAAAGCAAGGCTTGAACCATACGCCAACCACGCATTCACTGCCATCCAAACGAATTAGAAGAAGAGCTCCCTTCTCCTAACTCTTGAGATAGTGATTGTGCTGGGATTCATAAGATCACTTGTCGGTTCGTATGAATGGCGGTTCGTGTGGAAGTATTAGTTGGATGGGCCATTGGGCACATACCACTCACGACATGCTCCGCAGAAACCTCTCACTCAATGCCCATTAGGCTGATTGCAAGAAGCATACAGTTTAAAAAAAAAACTGTTACGACCCTATTGCTTCATCCCCAAATATGCATACGAAAAAGACAGCGCTAGATGGCGCTGGAGTCGAGTTAGAACACGTTAGCGTTTTGTTTACCTGTTATAACTAAGGCATTTTTTTACATTGTACTGAAATTTGGGACGCAATATTAGCACAGAATATAATAGACTGCCTCGGTGGCGTAGAGGGCGCATGCTCGACTGCCAATCAAGAGGTCCCGGGTTCCCCAGGTCAGGCAGTGTTAAATATTAGATTTTTCCATTATTTATTAATTATCTCAATAACTGCCTGGAGTCTGGAACTGTGCCCGGTAGATGGCAATAGGCTCGCCCTCTATTACATGGGATCAATAACATACTGGCGAAATGTGGGTGTATCTTCTATGGGACTGAGTCCTGGGTACACCTCTGCCTACCCCTTTGGGAAAAAGGCGTGAATGTATGTATATGTATGTATATATTAGTAGGAAATACGCTAGCATCCTCGCCAATGATCTTAGGTTTAATAAACAGTATTTCAAGATTTTTTAATTTGTTTTGAATGCGCGAGGTTATTGCCTTTAGACGAACGACATTTAATATTATCCTCGCCAAATTAATATGTATATCAATTTGGTCATAAAACACTATTCAATCTACTGTTTTAATCGGTCTTAAATCATTGATAAGTTTAGTTTTTTTTTGTGGGCATATTGATTCGTTCAGTGACCTACTTAAATAATAAATATATTAACGGTAGTGTACATACCTATAATCTCATTTATTTTAACTCAGGCGCGACTTTAGCTTCTTTCATAGACAACATAACCATAAAGACGACGCTATTCAATTCAAATTTATTATTCATCGATTGGGTCACATAATGTCAAATAAATGCCAGGAATGCTGAGGTGGTTCGGACATGTGGAAAGGATGGATGAAGGGAGATTAACAAAAGACATTTATAAGGCTAGTGTGTATGGTCAAGTCGGTAAGGGTGGACCTACTTACTTTTCATGAACAAATTGATGTTGTTCTTAGGAAAGGCCAAGTTAAAATTACTTAAAAAAATGTCATAAAAGTGAACGAAGCGAAACTTGTAGTTCGGGATCGTAGCAAGTGGAGGGAAATAGTCTCTGCCTACCCCACCGGGAACAAGGCGTGACTGTATGTATATGCATGTATTATGTTAAGACTGCCTCGGTGGCGTAGTGGGCGCATGCTCGACTGCCAATCAAGAGGTCCCGGGTTAGATCCCCAGGTCAGGCATAGTGCTAAATATTGGATTTTTCCATTAGGAATTATCTCAATAGCTGCCTGGAGTTTGAAACTGTGCCCGGTATATGGCAATAGGCTCGCCCCCTATTACATGGGACCAATAACATACTGGCGAAATGTGGGTGTATCTACTATTGACTCAATCCTCGTAAATAACACTATGTATACTGACTCGAAACAGATTGCTGAATCATTTAATAATTTCTTTATAAAGTTAAATGACAATAATAGCTGCGACTATTCTTCTGACTTTTCTAACAATTATCCTTATGACATTGCTAATAATAATAATTCCATATTCTTGACCCCCGTAGATAACTCTGACATCCATAAAATTATTTTATCTCTAAAAAATACTAATTCTACTGGTTTTGACGCTATTTGTACTAAAATGATTAAGATTTGCTCCAAAACATTATCTTATCCTCTATCACATATAGTCAATTTATCATTGACACAAGGCATCTTCCCAGCACGCCTAAAGAAATCTATAGTAATCCCTATACATAAAAAAGGAGCTTTAAATGACATAAATAATTACCGGCCTATAACTCTAATACCCATTATTTCCAAAATTTTTGAAAAGGTAATGCATAGCAAAATGCACAGTTTCCTATTATATAACGATATTTTAAAATCAGAACAATTTGGCTTTCGAAAAAACATGTCCACTGCTTTGGCTTGTTTTTCTCTCGTGAAAATTATAACAGCTTCCCTAAATAAGAAAATTCCAGTCGTCTCAATTTTTATAGATATGTCTAAGGCATTTGACTATGTGAACCATAGGCTGCTACTACACAAACTAGGCAGATATGGTATTAGAGGGGTTGCACTAGACTGGCTGGAAAGCTACCTTAGCAACCGTACACAATGTGTAGAGATAGCTAACTTCTCGGGACACAATAAAGTCGTCTCACGCTCTTCCTATAAATTAAATTACCGAGGTGTGCCTCAGGGAAGTATTCTTGGGCCCCTATTATTCCTTTTGTACATTAATGACCTCCCAAACATAACTAGACATAAATGTATTTTATACGCTGACGACACGACCCTTATCGTTGAAGGACATGATAAAAACAATTTTGAATTAGAGATAAATAAATCATTAAATTCTATAATTTTATGGCTGAAACATAACAATTTAAATATTAATATTACTAAAACCAAATTTGTCCAATTTCAGACATATAACAGCACTCCATTACAATTAAACGTTAAATATGCAAACAATATATTAGAGGAAGTAGAATCAACAACGTTTTTAGGATTGGTCATTGATAAATATTGCAATTGGAAGGAACATATCGATAAACTCTGCTCTAAACTTGACCGATATGTTTTCGTATTGAATCGGCTGGGACGAGTAACTTGTTTCCAGGCTGCCCTCAGCGCCTATCACGGATACGTGTCGTCACTGTTGCGTTATGGTTTGATCATGTGGGGTAATTCCACTGATATTATTAGAGCGTTCAGAGCACAAAAAAAGTGTGTAAGATCACTTTGCGGTGCTGACTCGCTGGACTCTTGTAAGCCTTTATTTAAAAAACATAAAATTCTACCGCTACCATGCTTATATATATTTGAGCTAAGTGTATTTGTTCACCAACATCGCCACTTATTCATTTTAACTAATGATGTAGTAGTAAGAACACGTCGTAGACCAAACCAGCTAGTTGTTCCCCCCCAACGTATCCAACAGTATCGCAAAAATGTTTATTGTATGGCCATCCGTATCTACAATAAGTTGCCAGAAGATTATAAGAATGTAAGCCGTAATAATTTTCGATGTAAACTTTTTAGCTTTCTTATCGAAAAATGTTATTATTCTGTCAAAGAATTTCTTGACGATAAAATAATTTAAGTAATAATCTTTGACATTCATTCTAATATCATAATTGTTTCAATATATCTAACGATTTAATTTTATACTGGCAACCTCTTGAAAATACTTTGACATTGATAGCATTTTGACATTTTACAATTACTAAACCATAGACATTCTAAGTTTGACATTTTAAATTTTTGTTCATGATTTTATGATATTTAATTATAATTTCAAGTTTTCTATACTTTGTAATAAAACTCAATTTTAATATTTGTACACCGGAAACGGTAGGGTATTTGAAACTTTTTTTATTATCCAAACACCATGTACTTACACAATACTCTAAGAAATAAAGCTGTTTGTATTTGTATTTGTATTTGTATTTGTATTTGTATGGGACTGAGTCCTGGGTACACCTCTGCCTACCCCTTCGGGAAAAAGGCGTGAATGTATGTTATGTTATGTTATGTATGTATTATGTATGTCAAATAAATGACACTTATGCCACGTCAATGTAGATATACTTCAAGAAAAACGCACAAGAAATTTGTGGGGCTTAAGTTTTTGACTTTTTTACAATATTTGGATTGGTTACATTTGTTTGATTGTTGCTTGTTACGTGCCGGGTGGTGGCTATATAGAAGTTTCCAGAGAATCTTTGTCCAGGCATATGAATAGCTAATGGCGTTCTATGGGGGAGGCCTATGTTCAGCAGTGGACGTCTTCCGGTTGATGATGAGGTGCTCAAGATACTCATGAAGTAAGTTATGAGATGTTTACTCACCATGATTCCTGTCAGGCTGGTCTTCAGGCATGACCACCTTGCCGGCATCGACCCAGTAGACCCTGGATATATTGAACGGTCCACAGTACCCTGCCGTGCATTCATGAGTGAGGTCGCATTTGGTCGACACGTAGCATAGACATCTGTAGCATGACTCGGATAGGTTGGGGATGAAGGTTCCTGAAACAGAGCAACACATACTACCACGCCTTTATTCCGAAGGGGTAGGTAGAGGTGTACCCAGGACTCAGTCCCATAGTAGGTACACCCACATTTCGCCAGTATGTTACTGTTATCTTGAGCAATAATATAACTGTAAATATTCTAGAGCAGTGGTTCTCAAACATTTTTTATTGATGTTTGATTGCTCATATCGGACAATAAATATTTGACGCAGCTCCGGAGAACAACAATTTTATGGTTACCCACTAGGAAAATTCGTATTTTGTTATAACAATGAAAGCGCAAGCATCTTGGCTTCGAGCGCAATGAGAATTTTGATTCATAACGATGAATACGAGGAAATAATTGTGTTGTGAATTTTGTTGTAAAATTCTTTAAATTATATTGAATTAATTTTCCTGTGCACCCATATATCGTACTCCAATAGTAATTTTATTTAACTACAAATATTTAATATTTTCGTGGAGCCCGTTGAGTACACTTTGCATATAGCTGCCAAAAGTGTACTGTAAAAGATTTTTTTTTATGATAGTGAGTAACCAGACGAGCAAATCAGGTGCCTGATGGTAAGCATCATGATTGCTCATATCAGACACAGTGCCACCCAGTGTTTTAAAATTCTAAATTCTGTGTGGCACTGCACTGCGCCTGTCACTCTGAGATATTAGTTGTTGAAACTCGTCATGCCCAGTAATTTCACTGGTAACATTACCCTTCAGTCTGGAACAAAATAATGTTCCGGATGTAAAAGTGTACTTATTGGATCTTCCATTACGAATTTTCTCAATAACAACCATTATAAGCTCGCCCCTCGACTGTCTCGGTTGTGTAGTGGGCGCACGCTCGACTGCGCTCATGAGGTCCTGGGTTCAATCCTAAGGTTACGTAAATTGTAAAATATTATTTTTTCCATTAGGAATTATCTCAATAACGGCCTGGAGTATGAAACTATGCCCAGAAGATGACAATAAGCTCGCCCCCTATTACATGGGACCAATAACATATTGGCGAAATGTGGGTGTACTTTACTATGGGACTGGGTCCTGGGAATATCTCATCTGGCTACCCCTTCGGGAAAAAGGCGTGATAGTATGTTTCGAATAGTATTGAATAGTATCTATAGCCGGTAAGCCAACGACGCAACGACAGCCAAACACCAACTATTGGCTTTTCGTGCGTTGCGAGGCAACGTTCGGCACGGTAACGTTCTCAACTCCCGTCAAGTTCAAGGCTTCCAGGTATTTCATTATTTGTGCTACGCGTTAACTTTACTCGTATGAGTAGTTAATTGAATAAAGTAAAAAAGTGCCCACCTGTTGAGCCGCTTAACCACAAAACGTAGACGCCAAACAAACACACGGGCACGGTCAATTTAGCGCTCTTGTACATTTTTTACTGCAACATAATAATATAATTATTTTATACTTAAGTTAGTTAAGTACCTTATTTCTTTATGAATGTGGGGCAAGAACATTAAACACAAATTGTTTTTTTTATGATAGTGAGTAACAAGACGAGCAAATCAGGTGCCTGATGGTAAGCATCATGATTGCCCATATCAGACACAGTGCCACCCAGTGTTTTAAAGTTTGAAATTCTGCGCGGCACTGCACTGCGCTTGTCACCCTGAGATATGAGTTGTTGAATCTCGTCATGATGTCAGGATGGATAAAAAGATCTCTTTAATTTGAAGCTCATTTAGATCTTCAAACAAATGTAATACCAATGCATAACATTGGTTTTAGCGGCCGATCAAGTATTGGTATTGGTTTAATAATTTTTAAAGTTAGTTAGCCTAACACAGCCTCAAAGTCAAAGTCAAAGTCAAAGTCAAAAAGATTTATTCAAATAGGTCACAATCTGACACTTTTGTAAGTACGTCAATGAAAATAAACTGTAATGAGTCTACCGTGCGTTCGGAAAGATACCTTTGTACTATTTTTCAGTTAGCATCCTCAAAACTCTAAAAGGATTACGGATCACGGTAATGTAGATATCCTTACCGTGAAAAGGATATTGAATAGGTATTCTAACATTCGCGATGTGGTCACCTTTTCGACTCAAACTCAAACTCAAACAGATTTATACAAATAGGTCATAATCTGACACTTTTGCACGTCAATAAAGATAAAAAGTACTGAGTCTACCGTGCGTTCGGAAAGATACCTCTACAAGAAGAACGCACAAGAAACTTGTAGGGCTTAATTTTTTCAACAGATAGTTTTACAATATTTGGTTTGGTTACATTCATTTTCTTTGAAGGTGCCGCGAGGCGGCTATGCAGAAGTTTCCAGGCATCTTTGTCCTCTATGTACTGGTTGACTTTATAATAAGCCTTCTTTAGTAAAGTAGATTTTATATAGGTTTTGAATTTACCCTCTGAGAGCCCAGTTATCTCTTTTGGGATTTTATTATAGAAACGAACACAATTTCCTAAGAATGTCTTTTTATTTGTTTTAGATAATCTAAAGCTAGGTGCAGCTATTTTGTTTTTATTCCTAGTATTAAAATTATGAAGGTCACTATTTAATTTGAATTTATGTAAATTTTTACGCACATACATGATGTTCTCATAAATGTATAAGGATGGTAGGGTATGTTTATATCTTTAAATAATTCCCTCATCGCGTGGACGCATCTCATAGATGGCACGAATCGCACGTTTTTGTAGTATAAAGGTAGTTTCTATATCTGCGGCTGAGTCCCACAACAGAATCCCATAAGACATCAAGCTATGGAAATATGCAAAGTACACTAATGTCGCCGTTGCTATATCTGTTAGTTGCCTAATTTTATAAACCGCGTAAGCTGCAGAGCTTAGTTTCCCTGAGAGCTCGGTGATATGAGTGCTCCATTGCAGTTTAGAGTCTATATTTATGCCAAGGAACAAAGTTGCATTGTCAATATTGAGTCTTTCACCGTCAAGAACTATGATTGGTTCTATACTTCTGACGTTAGCCAACGAAAATTTCAAACATTTAGTATTTTTCGCATTCAATAACAGATTGTTTGCTGTGAACCATCTGGATATACTTGCTACATCAGTAGATATCAGTGGATCATTGTTTCATCTCGGCTTCGGACAGCTAAAATTCGCGCTAAGCGCTATCTTGCGATAGTGGCAAAGTATCTTTCTATTAGAAGTTGAACTTTTCGATAAAGTTAGTTTTTGCGGTGGATTAAAAATTTATTCAAAGAAACTTTAAAAAAACCACACAAACCACTATTTACAAAAGTCACTACCTATACGCTATTTACATTTTATATACAAACCTTATCATTAACTTAAATCAGGAAAAGTAGGAAAGATAGTTATAAATTCATTTTTCATTAGAACCCTATTCACAATAGGACCAAACTTATAGTAGCGGGCAAACAGTTCAGTTGTTTCATGGAAAACGATGAACATGGAATATAGAAAGTCATGAGATTAGGTACTCCAGTAATTAGTAAATATATAAGTCTACTTTTTTACTAATTTCTCTCCATCCAAATCGGAACAGCAGATTCCGAGATACATACAGAATAATAAATAGGTATAATACAAACGAGAGTGGTATAGGTATGTATAAAATGCGATTATTCCTATATATACGTAATTATATAAGTACCGAGCAATGTGCACTGATATAAAACATTACCTATACATTGGTTAGTGTCTACTACATGTGAATCGTCTGATTACTACGCAGCTACCATACATATATATTATAGGTATAATTGCGATAAGTAAAGTTACCGGTTATCTTTACTACGAGTATATAGGTATAAATAAAGGTATAAAAATGCAGTTTAATAATTATATAATATAGGTAAACTCATGCCTTGTTCCCGTTGGGATAGACTAAGACTACAATCTTCCAATTTGCTACGATTCTTACATAGGAATTCGGCTTCTTCCTTTCATCACTTTCTTCATACATGCTCGTCGGTTGTAGGTACGTTTCACCTAGCTGGCCCTTTTCTTAGAAAAACATCAATTTGTTCATGAAAAGTAAGCCTACGTCGAACATAATATCCATAATAAGTACATAGGTTTATATATATTAGATATATTATATATATTAGATGTGTACGGTACACATCTAATATATACACAGTGTGGGTACACAGTGTACCTACCGTACTCGTACTAAATAAAAAAGTATTCGTACGAGTACTAAAAATATTTAATTAGCTGTATTTATTAATCAGTAAATGAAGTATGATAAAATTATTTAAGAAAAAGTCGGATAAAATAAACATATTTAAATATAATAAGAAATTGTACTTAGTTTTTCTTTTTCTCATAAAAAAAAAATTCCCTAATTTTAAAAAAACTAGTTTTAGTATAGCTCATCAGAAAAAAATAATATAATATATAAATCAATAATATATGATATTATACTCGTATAATATGCCCTAAGGGCCGGTTTTTTGATCGCGGGTAATTGTCAAGTTAACAATTTGTTAAACTGACAATGGTTAAGTCCCTAACCAATGGTCAACTCGTGTTTTCGTTTTTTGATACCTTTTTTAGCCTTGGCTAGATTTAACCATGGTTAATTATGTTGCCATTGCAATGAACTACTGATTTACCCATTTTGGAGTCGGGAGATTTTATTTTATATGGCAACTCTTGTAATTTTGATAGATTTAAACGTCAACGATGTCATTAATGTCAAAACCTTTCCGTGTTTTGTGTGAGTTCTTGCGATTTCGCGGTATTTTACAATTTGCAAAATTTATTATTACCTAACCTACTAAAACCAATTTCACATTATACCATCAAGCCACAAATTAAGAATTGAATAAATTGACTTGAAGATTATTTTCTATTGTATGTATACAGTTCGGCAGTTCAGCAAAATTCTAAAATTATTGTGATATAATGGAATCAAACACAGAAAATAAGTAAGTACCTAGGTACTATTTTTAATTCTGAACTTGAAACAATGAATATATGAATTAATCTCATATTCTCAACACTGTTGTCCTAAATTCTGACTGACTGATGATCTGAAGGACGACCTCGGCATGGAGAGAGAATGACGATTTCTATTGGTACGAAGTAATAATATGTTAGCGAGGAAGTTCGCGCGCTGCAGTGGGGACGTCAAGGACGTTCTGTTCAAAACTTTCTGTCTCAGCATGTACACCTGACAACTATGGGTTAATTTATACCAGAAAGTACTTTGACACCATAAGAGTCCAGTATAATGACGCATACCGGGCTCTTATGTGTTATCCCAGATTTTGCAGCGCATTGACAATGCTTTCTTACGCGGAAATACCTGACTTCTTCGCAATATTAAAATCTCGAGTAGTGTCAATGCCTCAGGTAACGCAATTGTAAAGGCAGTTGCTGATAATCTCCAGAGTCTCAT
This sequence comes from Hemistola chrysoprasaria, assembly GCA_947063395.1. Classification (NCBI taxonomy): domain Eukaryota; kingdom Metazoa; phylum Arthropoda; class Insecta; order Lepidoptera; family Geometridae; genus Hemistola; species Hemistola chrysoprasaria. Next base: position 2,209,252 of record OX346724.1, read on the forward strand.
GTTTAAGCACTGGATATTGGTTCACATGGAGAGGAATAGGATAAAGACCAACACAAACAATATCATTTATTACTTTGGGTATAAAACACCCGCACAAAGTAGTTTTTTATATAATTTAATATTAATTTAGATAATACTTAACAAAGTGACATACATTGTGTGAGTGTGTCATATCAAACTATATAATGGGTCATGTGTGCCTGCTAATAAATCTATTTTATAAATTCATTTCATGTAAATATACCTATTGTGTTTCAGGGATCGTAATACTTCTAATAATTTTGGCATCGAAGAAAGTTCTTAATAAATGATGTACTCAAAAAGACCTCCACATGCTTAAAATGGAATCAAAGGAGCTTGATATAGAATCGAAGAAGCATGAATTGAAATATAAGAAAAGTCAGGAAGGTGTTATAGTTTATAGAAAAAGCATCATATTATGTTAGAAATAAACAGCCAATAAAACTAAAATAAATTTGTCATATTTTAATTAATCGGTAGATTATTATTATCCTATCCTACTTTCTACTATAAATCCCTACTTTATTATTAAATGCGAAAGTTTGTGAGGATGGATTATGGATGGATGTTTGTTACTATTTCACGCCAAAATACTGAACCGATTAGGCTGAAATTCTGTACCTATTAAGATAGTTTAAACCCTGGAATATACACAAGTATACTTTTTATTCCGATATTCCCAAGGGAACTAAGACTACGCGGGTGAAACCGCGGCGGGGCACAGCTAGTGTTATATAGTATATAGCTTGAAATATAGATAAAAGTATTATTATTAGTGAGGTAGGTACATTTGAAACCAACAGTAGGTATATAATATGTAGGTATCAATTAGTTCTTGACGATTACTTATGTGGAGTCATAGTTCTGTTTTGTTACCTTTATCATGCTGTACCCCGCGGTTTCACCCGCATAGTCTTCGTTCCCGTCGGAATATTGGGATAAAAAATAACATATGTGTTTTTCTAGGGTCTAAACTATCTACATACCTACTGAATTTCAGCCCAATCGCTTCAGTAGTTTTAGGTGTGAAAAAGTGTCAAACATCCACCCATCCATATTCACCAACTTTCGCATTTATAATATTAGTAGGTTTCACAACACGATTTCTTTTGATAGACGCACAATATAGAATAGACGATACCGCTTACGAACTTTTCATTGTCCGAATACTTTAGCGGAGCTGTAAATTACGTGGCCGGTCTTCTTGATAAAGTATAACGTCTGAACATAATTTCTTCGTCTGAGGAGTTATTTCGATTTCCAGTATATTGATAAATTATGTAAATCCATATCTTTAGCATTAAATTCCTTTCAAAACACTCGAATAAAATCAGAAGCAGCAGTAGGTAGATACGATAAGAATAATAACCATCTGTTTTTGGCGCCAACCAGTCGACGGAGCAGTGGTTAAATATTCCGACTAATGGTTACTTATTTGACCATTTGTCAAGCTAACTAGGGATCAAAAAACGAATTTTTTCGAAATTTAACAAATTGTCAAGAAATTTAACAATTAGTCGACTTAACCAGTGATCAAAAAACCGGCCCTAAGTAGGTATAATAAAATTTATTATGTCGTTATTTTTACGCAGACAAGAATACATTCTATCAAACTGACGGAAAAACAAGATAATCAAATTATAATAACATCAAATTCTTACCTTCTTACAATTGATCACTACATTAATAAACATATGTAATCAGTTCTAATTAAGCACACATTTAAATAACTATCTGTCCAGTAAACAATGTAATTTATGATTTTAACTGCACGTGTGACCTAACCAAGTTGAGAAGTAAGACTCACACGAGTAGTAAACGAATGCAGAACGAGATCAGGTTTTCATAAACTGGTAATATTATCTCGGAACGGTAATGACCGGTGAATGACATAGGGAAATGCTAACTATGGCAATAATGAAGAGCAAAGGGACTATAGGACGGTTATTGAGAGGCTAATATGGGCAGAATTTTCCTGTAGGGAGTCCTGTAGGAACATTGCTGAAAGCAATCCAACGTCATTACATATTACAGCCCCACGATTTTATCTGTTTAATTACCAGCTTCGCTAGTGGACATCTTCGGTGGCGTAGTAGGCGCAAGCTTGATGGCCGATCATGAGGTCCCGGGTTCGATCCCCAGATCAGGCAAAGAATTTAAAAAAAAATTCTATAACTGCCTGGAGTCTGGAACTGTGCCCGGTAGATGGCAATATGCTCGCCCTCTTACGTAGGACCAATAATATTCTGGCGAAATGTGGGTGTACCTACTATGGGACTGAGTTCTGGGTACATCTTTGCCTAGCCCTTCGGGACAAAGACATTATTGTGTATATGTCGCTAGTGGATAATTTGGCATATATTTTTGAGCTCTCAAAAGTGCAGTATGGTTATGCAGTCCGCATCATAAGTATCCTGGAAAGAAATATAAGTACAAGGCATTAGAAAAAGGTGTAGTAATATTAAAGGGGTGAATCTACTCGTCAAATGAATGCTGACTCGAGACTGCCTCCAATAGAATATCAGCTATAATTATTGTAATTTATATACTCTAACAGAACACGGCTCCTAAACTCAAGTTAAAGTCAAACGGTTTTGTATTATCTTCATCATCCACAGCCCACCACATCCCACTGCTAGGCCTCCTTCACATCTAGACGGGAGGCGACCCCTGTCTGCCACGAGTGTGGGGCACCGGAAGATACGGTGCTCCACACTCTGGAAGAGTGTGTTGCCTGGGAGCCGCAACGACGGGCGCTGGCGGTGGCGATAGGTGGCAGTTTCTCGCTGCAGAGGATGATAGATGCCATGCTCGGCAGCGAGAGGTTGTGGCAGGCGGCGGTCTCCTTCTGCGAGGATGTAATATCGCAGAAGGAGGCGGCGGAGCGGGTCAGAGAGAACGACGCGGAATCTGACCCGCTTCGCGCAAGAAGGAGGCGTTTTGCCCGCCTCCTTCATCCTCCGTAGTGGGGCTTCGGTGTAGAGTCGGGGGTCTCTACACCGGAGCTTATAGCTCCACAAGACTGAGGGATGGCCAAGTGAGCGTGGTCATCCTTTTCAAGGCCCGGGGCCTAGGGGCCAACCGCCGAGGCGGGATAGTGAATGCTAGCGCGACCCTATCCCGCCTCACATGGCGAGGGACTGCTCATCGTGTGGTTTTAGTCGGTATGGGCGCTTCTCGTCGAGCCCGACATAACTCGCCCACCTCCCCCTGGCGGGCGAGTATGTGTAAATGCATTTCCACACGTTAAAAAAAAAAAAAAAAAAGTCCTCCTTCACATCATGCCACTTGACCCTTACCAGTGCAAGCCATGTCCAGGTGCGAACCGTCACTTTTACTGTGCCTTTCACTCAACGTGCTGCCGGACGACCGACGCTGCGTTTACCGTTCTTGGCCACTTCTGTCAACGTCTTACACCACCTGTCGTCACCGCGTCTAGGCACGTGTCCCCAACTTGAGTCCCATAATTGTCTTAACGGCATTTTGAACTTTCGTTCTTCGCCTGATTTCGGTGTTTGTGGCTCGATGAAGAAGTTTAACTGTTTAATGCCGAGCATGGTACGCTCCATGGCTCTATGTGCAACAATACTAAGAGCGTACGCGGCCTTCTAGGAATTTGACACAATCCTATGAAAAATTTACCAAATCGATATTTTTTCTTCCCTTGTTTTCTCCGAATATAATTAACCCATTCTATAAGTTTATAACCTGATATTTATATAATGAAATAACCTATGTCCCTGTCATTTTAATTTTTCTTATAAAGCCTTGATTTTTTCATAGTGAACTTCCAAAAATCGCAGTTTAACTCGCGTGATTGAACGTTCACTACAAAAAAATTTAGAGTTTATAACCAAAAATAAAATGATAGGGACATACTTTTACTTCAACTTTAAAATATCAGGATATAAAAATATATCAAATAGGTTTTCTGTATTCAGAGGAAACAGGGGAACATTAATCATCGATTTAGTCAATTTTCCATAGTCAATCTGCCAAGAGGTCCTGTATCCTGTTAATACTATGCACAGCCCCATGTGTAAGCGTCTATGTCTCGGCAGCGTACGTCATGATTGGATTGGACAAATTGGTTGAAAAGCCTGGTTTTGATATGTAAAGCCGAAATATCAGTTACAGGTTACAGTTATTACAGGGTCAGACTTTGTCCTATCATTGCAAACTAAATTAGATTTGTAGAGTTTCCAATGATTATTTGGAGCACAAAATCTATCAGATTAATGCATTCTGCGCTGTCTTTCAGAAACAGGTTTAAACCCACCAATGTTACGTGTATATCATAATAAGTATAACATTATAATATATCTTACTAGCTGTTCCCCGTGGTTTCACCCGCGTAGTCTTCGTCGATATCGATATCGGGATAAGAAAAGTATCCTATGCGTTATTCCAGGGTCTAAACTATCTACATATAGAATTTCAGCCCAATCGGTTCAGTAGTTTTGGCGTGAAAGAGTAACAAATATCCATCCATCTATCCGCAGAGAAACGGGAGTTACCGACATAGCTCGCATAGTAGGCAAGTTGAAGTGGCAATTGGCAAGCCACATCGCTCGCAGAACCAATAACCGTTGGGGAAGAAAGGTTCTCGAGTGGAGACCACGGACCGGAAGACGAAGCGTAGGCCGACCCCTCACGCGGTGGACCGACAACCTTGGCAGGGTCGCAGGCGAGCCGGTGGATGCGGACGGCGAACAACCGCGCAAAGTGACGTTCTATGGGGAGGTCTATGTTCAGCAGTGGACGTCTTCCGGCTGATGACGATAATGATGATGACGATGATCCATCCATCCTCACAAACGCATTTGTAATAGTACTACTTACCTATGTCATCATCATCATCATATCAACCATAGGACGTCCACTGCTGAACAAAGGCCTCTCCCTTAGATTTCCATCCAGTCCGGTTGCTTGCAACCGGACTGGATGCAGGCCGCTTGCGGCCTGCATCCAGCTTGCTCCTGCCGTCCTTATCAGATCGTCTGTCCACCTTTTGGGAGGACGTCCTACGCTGCGCTTACCAGTCCGTGGTCTCCATTCGAGAATTTTACGGCCCCATCGGCCATCAGTTCTACGTGCTATGTGCCCTGCCCGTTGCCACTTCAACTTGCTAATCCGCTGGGCTATGTCGGTAACTTTCGTTCGTCTATGTATCTATTGGTAAAATTTTATTTATCTTTAATGCCTATTTCAGAGCAATCGATTTATTTTACTTGAAATAAATTAGCATGGAAGTGTTGATGGATACAATTTGTGTAAGACTTCCAGCCTGTGGGTTTCAAACACAATCCATGTAATTTCCCAGCTGACTCGAGACAAATTGAGTAGCAATCTACACGGGAATTGAGTTTGTTGCGTCTGGGCTCTGGACAGATATTGGGTGTCTCTTCATAAGTATCTGACACTTAGAGACTTCGACTGATAACTGCCTCGGTGTTGTAGTCGGCGTTAGCACGACTGCCGATCATGAGGTTCCGGGTTCGATCCGGGTCAGGCAAAATGTTTTGGATTTTACATTAGGGATTACCCTGACTCCAGTCATATAGTGACAGCCTGGAGTCTGGAACTGTGCCCGTTAGATGGCAATAGAGCTATAGGATAATAAGATAATATTGCCGATTAGAGAAGAAACATTAAAACAAACCCGACCAGTATGTTATTGGTCCTATATAATAGGGCACGAGCCTATTGCCATCTACCGGGCACAGTTGGAGACTCCAGGCAGTTATTGAGATAATTCCATATGGACATAATCCTATACTTATAAATCTTATACACTTTGCATGACCTGGGGATTAAACCCGGGACCTCCTGATGGACAGTCGAGGTTACGCCCACTAAGCCACCGAGGCAGAAGCGAGAAATATAATTTGGGGAAATAATACTAAATCTAATGTAATTATTAAGATTTTAATTACTTTGTATGTAACCCTATACAACGACTATTCAAACCCTAAGGGCTTAGACCTTCAAGGTAGGGTGTAGAAAGGAATGAATAATATATTATTATCTTGCCTAAAACGAATATAAATTATACATTGTTGTGTATTAAGGGTACTAAGTACAGCGATAAATCTCCCCGAGTGTGGTTTCTGCGGACATTTTAATGCTTCTGTACCTCGTTACATGGACGTTTATTGCAATAATCCCGTAATTTTGGGCGTAATTTTTGTAAATTATTGAAATTGTGCCCCTGTTGTTAACGTCTTGCTCCTGGGTTTTTCGTTGCTCCATAAATTGTGGGATGATTATTATTGCTGTATTATAGAATAAAATAGAAAACTCTTTATTGGTATCACAACTAGTACAAAATACAATAAAATCACATATTAAAACTAGAAAATGTGTAACAATTGGCGGCCTTATCGCTCAGAGCGATCTCTTCCAGGCAACCATGCGGTGACAGGACTTATACTAAAATGCTGCAAGGACGGTGGTTTCACAATTCAAATTAATTAATTTAATATCTATACCAAAATATTTAATAAGTATATAAATATCTCTATAACACTAATACGTAATTTATTTAATAAAACTAAACAAAATAAATAAATAATAATATAATAGATGCAATACATACAAATACCATATATATATAAATGTTATGTGTCTTTATTAAGTGTATCTCTACGACGTCTACCTATGAGATCGTATCTGAAATGAGGAGATTCGTAGACGAACGAAAGCTTCAGAGCCTGAGGTGATGGGTAGGGCTCATAGCACGTAGAACTGGAGGCCGGTGAGATTGTAAAGTTCTCCAAAGACCAAGGATCGGCAAGTGCAGCGTACGACGTCCACCCACGTGGACAGACGCTCTAATAAAGACAGCAGGAACACTTTGGATGCAAGCCGCTTACCAGCGGACTAGATGGAAATCTATGGAAAATATGAATAGAATATAAAAGTTTTTATTTAGGTAAGTAAAAAGAGGCAGTTACAGTTTTTGAACTTTAACAGCAAAAGCATTATTCTGCAGCAACACTTGTCGATCACTGAAACTAGCAACTTAAATTGCTATGTCTGCGTGGTACCTTTATGTAAGAACTAAATGCCTTGTCAGACCTAAGCGTTATTCGCTACCGCTCTGGGTAGCGGGAAATACCGCGCTGCTTTCGCGGGTTTTGAATGGTATTTCTATGCAGTTCCGCGGCTAGAGCGAAATTGGTTGAACGGCTACCCAGAGTAGCGAATAACGCTTAGGTCTGAATAGGCCTTAACTGTGCCCCACGGTCTGTCAGAATTTTTAATTTTAAAACACTGGGTGGCACTGTGTCTGATATGGGCAATCATGATGCTTACCATCAGGCACCTGATTAGCTCGTCTTGTCACTCACTATCATAAAAAAAAATCCCGACGCACAATAATAAGGGCAGTCTTGCCTATGTGCCTGTCCTCATCTAGCTGACTAGGTCCAAACGTTAATGGTAGCTGACTAGGTCCAAACGTTAATGGTAGCTGACCATCCCCAAACCACCCAGTGCGTCATAGCTTCATAGCTCAAAGATCCCCTTACCTGAACTATCTGCATACCGAATCTGAGCACAATCAGTTCAGTAGTTTTGGTATGAAAGAGTAACAAACATCCATCAAACCATACATCCTCACAAACTTCCGCATAATAATATTAGTAGGAAAGGAATAGGAATACGTGTAAACAGCTAATTGCGAATTGCCTGTTGCTGCAACACAAAACTCAGAGTTGCCCTGTGTTCGTGGCGCTTTATACTTTCCTTCCATTAAATTACTTACATAAAGTTTTATAACAAAAATTAATTTCAAACTTTTTACTTTAGAAGGGTAGAACGAAATAAGTAACAACAGGGTTGCCAAGCTAAAAAACTTCGAATTAATTCCGCTTCAAAAACATTCAACGTTAATTACTATAAAAAGGTATTTTCATCAGAATAAGGCAACGATATCGCAAAATCTCATTAGTGGAAATGAGAGAGACCACAAAAAATAATGAGTCAATCTGCCAACTTATTTCTTCAGTTTTTGGATCTAAAATCGTCCTTATTACAATAGAGTTTAGATTGAAATGGATGTGAAAATATGTGTGGCGTTCAATAAAGGCGGGTAATGATGAAAATACATAGAGATACATGGTAATGTTATGTATATTTTACTGTAATCATTGTTAAAGTAACAATATTATTATCATTTAATTTTCTTTCGCTCGTTTAATTCAGTTTATTTGCTTTATTTTTAATGTGGGTAGGTTAGATATAAGGTTATAGGTCACATTATACATAGTATATTACTTGCTTAAAATGATAATGTGGTTGGAGTCAAGGAAGCTGGGCCCAGAAAACTGTCTCTCCTATATTGCTGGGTAGAAAATGTTATTCGCTATAATATAATATTCCCAAATATAGTAGCAATTTTATCATCGGCGTTTAATTTATAAATTGCTTTGCCAGTTATTCATCCGCCAAGCAGTAATGTGCAAACATTACTGTGTTCCGGTATGAAGGGCAATGTTACCAGCGAAATTACTGGGCATGATGAGATTCGACAACTCGTATCTCAGGGTGACAGGCGCAGTGCAGTGCCGCGCAGAATTTTGAACTTTAAATCACTGGGTGGCACTGTGTCTGATATGGGCAATCATGATGCTTACCATCAGACAACTGATTTGCTCGTCTTGTTACCCACTATCACAAAAAAAAAAGTGCGCTTAAGTACTAAGAAGGCGATGCGCATTCTATTTTTTGTAGAACATTTGCTTGTTTCAGCAAATGCTATAATTAATAACAATACTAAAAAATATTATTTATGCACATATAAATCTTATTATTAGGGCTCTCAAATAAAATCAATTGCAATGTTAAAGCCTCAACTTCCTTGAAAATTGTCATCGAGTAAAAAGTAGGTACTTCATTAAAATATCAAATAGAACAAATAAAAGAAAACCAATTTCAAAAAGCAATGAAGATTTTTTTCAGATCATTCAGATAGGTGGATCTATTCTGGTACCTGTTCAGCCCCCTTACAGCAGTAGAAGTGTGGAAAGCGTTTAAATGTCTGTTCTTAAACAGCATACAAAAAATGACGTTTGACAGCAATATTTACTGCTATTGTTACAGTTTGTAATGCCACCCTTGGCCTGGTAGCACAGTGAGCAGGGAAAACGAAGTCCTAGGGGGTTAGACTGAGACAGCAGATATGAATTGTTCGGGCGCGAAAGAGAGAAAAAACGAGGAAAACCAGTTATCCCCGTTATCCCCGCTAGGCGGGCTGGTCTCATTTTCCAAAGAGGTACTTTGAGTATCAGTTTTATCAGTGTTTTTTCCGAATTTAAATTCAAATCAATAGATAAAGAAAAAACTGTCAAATAGCACCTACTTTTTAGATTTGATGGAATATGGTTTTATATGTCTGTTTGATGACCCTTAAGAAGGTATAACCCTTAAGGTAGACGCACACCTATCCCAGCCGAACGCACCAAACGAAACGAATTTTTGAATTCTTTATGTATTATCATATATTTTTATCTATATTTAAACTAACTATAAGTACCTATTAGTCCGAGTGAACTGAAAATAGATTAACAACATCGATATCGTGTTTGCGATTCGATTAATTCGCAATTTGGGGGATTTGATTCATTTCATATAGGTACATGATGAGTACGTGACGATTGTCGGTTTTGTGGTGTTGTAGAGATTACCTTATTCGCTATTTATCTATTCTGAAATAGAATAGATTACTATTTATTTCGACCATTTTTACATAACAATATTACAGTAAGTACAAGTAAAAAGTTATTGGTCGAAAATGGGTGGCCTTAACGCTTTAAGCGATCTCTTCCAGGCAACCAGAACTTTTATTGTACTTTTATTAGTATTAATGACATTTTACGTGAAAATAGATTTCGTAATACTTATTTTGGCATTAATTTTGGAATCTGATATGTTTATAGTTTAATGTTACCAATGGATTTTATTATCTGATTAAAGGAATTTTTTGTAGTGGTAGGCCTCTTTTGCAGGGGGCCGCCTGGGGAAGTACCACACCTTTGCCAGTTATTCATGCGCCAAGCAGTAATGGGCAAACATTACTGTGTTCCGGTCTGAAGGGCAATGTTACCAGCGAAATTACTGGGCGTGATGAGATTCAACAACTAATATCTCAGGGTGACAGGCGCAGTTCAGTGCCGCGCAGAATTTTGAATTTTAAAACACTGGGTGGCACTGTGTCTGATATGGGCAATCATGATGCTTACCATCAGGCTCCTGATTTGTTCGTCTTGGTATATATATAGATATCCCCACGGGCACTTAGTTGATCATGCGGGTCGTAGAAGTAGTTATTATTTGATCCGTTTTCATAAGTTGATCCGGGGCAGTATTACTTGATCCTTTGCCAGTTGTGTATGACTTTGTGGATCCAGCTGGAGCCACACGTGTCACACATGTGGCTCCATCTGAATCTACAGAGTAATAATAATAATTACGCTGTTTTTATACGAATCCACCTTTTTGGCATTCAGACAGTTCTTGCTCCAATTCAAATGGGCCAATGGGGGCGCACCATTTTCACAAGCTTCTGTCATTGGTTGCCTTCGACAGAAACATAATAAGTACAATACTATAGCTCTTCTCATCAAAATAAAAGTTAATTTTAGGAGAATTGTGAATGTTTCACCTTGAGAGATATTTCTATTTCGCATTTTTATTTAATTTGCAATGTATGTACCTATGTACCGATATGTATGTCCGGTACAAATCTTGCAACTGAATTTTGAAGCACTCAACCGATTTAGCTCAAATTTTGCATACTTATATAAGTCCGGTGACAATGCAATATTATGGTACTGTTGACCTGATCTGATGATGGAGCCATGATGTAGCGACTGGAACTCTGCGATGACAAATGATAAGATAGTTGAATTTGGGCTAGTATGTTAGGTTTTAATAAGTACTTTTCATTCCACATAATAACGAGGGTCTGATGATGAAGCCGAAAGATTGCCATTGGAACTGCCTTACGAAAACTGCAATGATAGTCGAATTTAGGCTCGTTTACTTTGTTGTTTTAGGGTCTTTTCATTCCACATGATGACGAAGGTCTGATGATGAAGCCGAAACAGAACCATTGGAACTGCCTTACAAAATGTGCCAAAACAGTCGAGTTTGGACTCGTTTGCTTTGTTGTTATGGGGACTTCTCATTCCACTTGACGACGAGGGTCTGATGATGAAGCCGAAAGATTGCCATTGGAACTGCCTTACGAAAACTGCAATGATAGTCGAGTATAGGCTCGTTTACTTTGTTGTTTTAGGGCCTTTTCATTCCACGTGATGACGAAGGTCTGATGATGAAGCCGAAACAGAACCATTGGAACTGCCTTACAAAATGTGCCAAAACATTCGAGTTTGGACTCGTTTGCTTTGTTGTTATGGGGACTTCTCATTCCACTTGACGTCGAGGGTCTGATGATGAAGCCGAAAACTTGCCATTGGAACTGCCTTACGAAAACTGCAATAATAGTCGAGTTAAGGCTCGTTTACTTTATTGTTTTAGAGACTTTTCATTCCACATGATGACGAGGGTCTGATGATGAAGCCGAAAGATTTCCATTGGAACTGCCTTACGAAAACTGCAATAATAATCGAGTTTAGGCTCGTTTACTTGGTTGTTTTAGGGACTTTCCATTCCACATAATGACGAGGGTCTGATGATGTATCCGAAAGATAACCATTGGAACTGCCTACAAAATGTGCCAAGACAGTCGGGTTTGGACTCGTTTGCTTTATTGTTATGGGGACTTTTTATTACACATATAGACGAGGGTCTGATGAACCATTGGAACTGCCTTACTAAATGTGCCCAAGACAGTCGAGTTTGGACTCATTTGCTTTTCTGTTATGGGGACTTTTCATTCCACATGATGACAAGGGTCTGATGATGGAGCCGAAAAATAACCATTGGAACTGCCATACGAAAACTGCAATAATAGTCAAGTTTAGGCTCGTTTACTTTGATGTTTTAGGAACTTTACATTCCACATGATGACGAGGGTCTGATTATGGAGCCGAAAGATAATCATTGGAACTGCCTTAGGAAATGTGCCAAGATAGTCCAGTTTGGACTTGTTTGCTTTATTGTTATGGGGACTTTTCATTCCACATAATGACGAGGGTCTGATGATGGAGCCGAAACAGAACCATTGGAACTGCCTTACGAGATGTGCCAAAACAGTTGAGTTTGGACTCGTTTGCTTTGTTGTTATGGGGACTTTTCATTCCACATGACGACCGATTTAGCTAAAATTTTGCATACATATAAAAGTCCGGTGACAATGCAATATTATGGTACTCTTGACCTGATCTGATGATGGAGCCATTATGAAGCGTCTAGAAATCCGCGATGGCCATTGATAAGATAGTTGAATTTGGGCTCGAATGTTAGGTTTTAATAAGTTCTTTTCATTCCACATGATGACGTGGGTCTGATGATGGAGCCACAAGATATCCATTGGAACTGCCTTACGAAATGTGCCAAGACAGTCGAGTTTGGACTCGTTTGCTTTGTTGTAATGGGGACTTATTATTCATTCCACATGATGACGACGGTCTGATGATGGAGCCGAAACAGAACCATTGGAACTGCCTTACGATATGTGCCAAAACAGTTGAGTTTGGACTCGTTTGCTTTGTTGTTATGGGGACTTTTCATTCCACATGACGACCGATTTAGCTCAAATTTTGCATACATATAAAAGTCCGGTGACAATGCAATATTATGGTACTCTTGACCTGATCTGATAATGGAGCCATTATGAAGCGTCTAGAAATCCGCGATGACCATTGATAAGATAGTTGAATTTGGGCTCGAATGTTAGGTTTTAATAAGTTCTTTTCATTCCACATGATGACGTGGGTCTGATGATGGAGCCACAAGATAACCATTGGAACTGCCTTACGAAATGTGCCAAGACAATCGAGTTTGGACTCGTTTGCTTTGTTGTAATGGGGACTTATCATTCCACATGATGACGAGGGTCTGATGATGGAGCCGAAAGATAACCATTGGAACTGCCTTACGAAAACTGCAATAATAGTCAAGTTTAGGCTCGTTTGCTTTGTTGTTTTAGGGACTTCCCATTCCACATGTTGACGAGGGTCTGATGATGGAATCGAAATATAACCATTGGAACTGCTTTACGAAAACTGCAATAATAATCAAGTTTAGGCTCGTTTGCTTTGTTGTTTTAGGGACTTCCCATTCCACATGTTGACGAGGGTCTGATGATGGAGCCGAAAGATAACCATTGGAACTGCCTTACGAAATGTGCCAAGACAGTCGAGTTTGGACTCGTTTATTTTGTTGTAATGGGGACTTTCTATTCCACATGATGACGAGAGTTTGATGATGGAGCGGAAAGATAACCATTGAAACTGCCTTACAAAAACTGCAATAATAGTCAAGTTTAGGCTCGTTTACTTTATTGTTTAGGGACTTTGCATGCCACATGATGACGTGGGTCTAATGATGGACCCGAAAGATAACCATTAGAACTGCCTTACGAAATGTGCCAAGACATTCGACATACATACATACATTCACGCCTTTTTTCCCGAAGGGGTAGGCAGAGGTGTACCCAGGACTCAGTCCCATAGTAGATACACCCACATTTCGCCAGTATGTTATTGGTCCCATGTTATAGGGGGCGAGCCTATTGCCATCTACCGGGCACAGTTCCAGACTCCAGGCAGTTATTGAGATAATTCCTAATGGAAAAATCCAATATTTAACACTTTGCCTGACCTAGGGATCGAACCCGGGACCTCTTGATTGGCAGTCGAGCATGCGCCCTCTACGCCACCGAGGCAGTCTGACCGAGGCACCGAGGCAAGACATTCGAGTTTGGACTAATTTGCTTCTTTGCTATGGGAAGTCCTCATAGTAAAAAAAGTTTGCTGTTTTGTTATGGGGACTTTTTATTCTACATGATGACGAGGGTCTGATGATGGATCCGAAAGATAACCATTGGAACTGCCTTACGAAATGTGCCCAGACAGTCGAGTTTGGACTCGTTTATTTTGTTGTTATGGGGACTTTCCATTCCACATGATGACGAGGGTCTGATGATGGAGCCGAAAGATAACCATTGGAACTGCTTTACGAAATGTTCCAAGACAGTCGAATTTGGACTCGTTTGCTGTGTTGTTATGAGGACTTTTCATTCCACATGATGACGAGGGTCTGATGATGGAGTCGAGTGATATCCATTGGAACCGCCTTACGAAATGTGCCAAGACAGTCGAATTTGGACTCGTTTGTTTTGTTGTTATGGGGACTTTTCATTCCACATGATGACGAGGGTCTCATGATGGAGCTGAAAGATAACTATTGGAACTGCCTTATGAAAACTGCAATAATAGTCAAGTTTAGGCTCGTTTTGTCGACATTGGAACTACCTTATGATAAGTGCTAATATAGTCGAGTATGGGCTCGTTTACTTTGCCGTCTTTTAAAACTTACTTTACAAACATAAGATAAACTTGTATGCAATATGACCAAAATCAATACCAAAGTAAAACAGTTTTTTTTTTTCTATTGACATTTTACACAATTTCTCATATTTATTTAATATTGCAATAAAGTAAAATTTAATGGATAATAAATTATAATATCTAAAACTTACAATTAAATAATGATCACTGACAAATAAACAATTAAAAAAAGAACCTCGAGTGTAAGAGTGAAGTATTGAGCTCAAAAATATATTTAAAAACTGTACTACATAAAAAAACTGTTTTGACCAAAATCATACAAAAATAAAGAGAAAACTGTAATTCAATATCACTAGTAATCGATGCGGAATAAATCACGAAACGAACGGCGGCGCTCGGGCAGCGATAGAGGAGAGCGCGGGATTCGGGAGGCAGTCCTCCCTTTGCGAACCATTCCTACTTCAGATTGTTGTAAGAAGTGGATCAAACAATGTTGGGAGTGTTAAGAATATAAATTAAAATGGATCAAATAAGTACGAGTTTGTCCTAAAAATTATATATAAAACGGAACCACTAAGTGCCAATTATTAGTCTAATATAATCAAACACAGACAATAGTAGGAAGTAATAAAACCAGAGCGTCGAGTCGAATAAGTCATACGTCACAAATGGTCACATTATGTTTCCCACTAGTTTTTGACATTATTAGGTATGTCATTATGTGTGAAATGAAACATTGCAAAAGTAGTTCTAACCAACAAAAGAACCACAAAGGTTCTATTATTATTCACAAGTTACATTCATTATTTTGATTAAGTACCGTAATTTTACTTATAGGAACACAAAACCAGAACCAAACACAAAAACAGATCAGTGATGCAAGTGTGCATTGAAATTATTTTCAATATATTTTAAGAAGATAATATTATCATAACATCGACTGTCTCAGTGGTGTAGTGGGCGCAAGCTTGACTGCCAATCATGAAGTCCCGGGTTCGAACCAAAGGCCAGGCAAAGTGTTATTTGGATTTTTCTATTAGGAATTATCTTAGTGACAGCCTGGAGTCTGGAACTGTGCCTGGTAGATAGCTCACCTCACCTGGGACCAGTAACATATTGGCAAAAAGTGGGTGTACTTACTGTGAGACTGAGTCCTGGGTACACCTCTACCTATTCCTGGATGATTAGATTCACAATGAGAGTTTCATGAACTGCAATTATACGAATGTTGCAGCACTCAATTTGGGGTCATAGATCTGTTAAGTATGCATCTTTATATTATAAATCCATAAAATAGATTTTATGGATTTTTATAATCCCATTTTATATCGATGGACCCACTTAGGTGTTCTTGAAACAAATTATAATTCGGTGCCAGAACGATCTCTTGGGTATAAAAAAACTTGGCCGCTACGGACCCAGTAACGTTCAAAATTCAGTCACAAAAAGGATGGAGTATATACCTATTTTAAATACGTAATTGGATGAAGTTATTACCCAATGCTAAGAATATAATCCCATTTTATATCGATGGAGCCAATAAGGTGTTCTAGGTATAAAGTATAATTCGGAGCCAGAAAGTACTCTGGGGTTTAAAAAATTTGGCCGTTATGGATCCAGTTCTGTTCCAAATTCGGGCACTAAAAGGATGTAGTATATACGGTTTTATATATGTAAATGGATCAAGTTATTACCCAATGCTAAGAATATAATCCCATTTTATATCGATGGAGCCAATAATGTGTTCTAAGAAGAAAGTATATTCCGGAGCCAGAAAGTTCTCTTGGGTATAATAAATTTGGCCGTTGCGGATTCAGTTCCGTTCAAAATTCGGGCACTAAAAGGATGGAGTATATACCGTTTTCAACGAATATAAAGAGCAACATCGCGCGGCAGAGGGCGACGTTGCCACTCCGGTCGCAATAGGTACAAACGGAGTCGAGTTATTCGCGCCTAAAGGTGGAGTCTATAATGCACGGATTCGTGGCTGGATCAACTAAGTGCCCAGGGAGGTGTTTATATATATATATATATATATATATACATATATATATTATTCAGGTAGTTATGTTCTTGCAGATATAACATCATAACAACACGTCCTTTTACCAAAGAGTTAGCAGAGGGGTTATTTTAACTTTGGTTAGGTGGAGCGCAGTGGAATCAATATATGGACATTTGCGCATTTGAAAACAATAGACGTGGAGCGGAGTGGCATAACCCGTATTTAGTACCCAGTCCCATTGTAGGTACATTCACATTTTGCCAGTTATGTTTGTCTTTTTAAGTCCCATTAAGGAGGCGAGCCTATTGCTATTAAACGGGCATAAATCCAGACTCCTGTTGCTTAGAAAAATTCTAGGTAAATACCAGCGATGAGACCCCTACTTGTCTAAAACTAACTTAAACTACACTACACTAGACACTAGCCTAAAATTAACTTTTAATATATTTCTCCCTGTTATGAGATCCGTAGACGAACGAAAGTTATCGACATAGCGGATTAGCAAGTTGAAGTGGCAATGGGCGGCACATAGCACGTAGAAACATGGCCGATGAGGCTGTAAAGTTCTCGAATGGAGACCAAGGAGCGAAGCGTAGGTCGTCTCACCAACAAGGTGGACAGACGATCTGATAAAGACGGCAGAAACACGCTGGAGGCGGGCCGCTTGCATCGGACTGGATGGAAATCTATGTGGGAGGCCTATGGCTGAGATGATGATGGTGATGTCGGTGGCGTAGTGATGGGCGTAACTCGACTGCCGATCATGAAGTCCCGAGTTCGATTCCCAGGTCTTGCTAAGTGTTAAATATTGGATTTTCCCATTAGAAATTATTTCGATAACTGCCTGGGGTCTGGAACTGTGCCCGGCGTGTTCTTCAGTGTATAACATAGTACCTATCTACTTACACCTATTATTTTCTTCTCAGCCAGTATTTTTCGAGCAGCATTTAGAATTTTGATCCCGAAAATCCGCTGCAAAGCCAGATGGCTCACACTAATACCGTTTGAAGCCACGTCGAAACCACGGGTTTATTTTTTAATTTTCGTTTTTCTGGCAAATCTTCGTACTCAGCTCACAGTTGTCATGAGTTATCTGGCTATAGTATTATAGGTGGTCTGCGCTTCACCAAAGAGTATCATCATTTAGAAAACCCAGGACCGGATTAAGGAGGAACAAATTGGGACTCTAAAAAATGTGGGTCTATATTTTATAAACCCAAATATTAAAATGTAATATTACTCATCCAATTATAAAGATCAGCGTAGACAGACAGCTAAAGCGCTAAAACCACTGAACCGAATGAGATGAAATTTGGCATGTAGATATTTTAGATCCTCGAGTAATACATAGTTTTATACCGATATTACCACGGAAATGAAGACTACACGGGTGAAACCGCGGAGTACAGCTAGTAATATTATAATATATTTTTGTACTAATAATTGACATGATAATATCGTTTTTCACATTACTAGACAGAGCGCGCGCAAATCGGACACTATGCCATTATAGAAAGAAATAAAGAAAGAAAAATGCGTTTATTGCGTTTATTACCCAACCTCAATAACAAACAGGTAAATAAATCTGCTAGTACATATATTGAAACAGTGGTTGTGGTAATCGACTTGTGCGCAGCATGTTCTGCGCTCGGCTAACCTTGCGCCGCGCTGTTTTTCAGCACGTACCGTCTTAATCAGATTTATACATATTTATGGTGGCATATGCACAATACACACCATGCCAATAAGTACTATTCGCCTTAATATACCGTATTCTAATACTGTATGTCACCACACTTGCTTATAAGTAAGGCCCTTAGATATAATCCTGAGTCCATCCATGAGCGAAGAGAAAACAGACTTTTTTAATAACACACCGACGTTACTCGAAATATGGTCACGTAGTAAGCAGTAAGCGGAGTCCCTAATATCAGTGTGGAGCAAAGATATAAAATCGGTCTGCCTTGATAGCACGTACCTACACTCATAAGAAATAAATAATATACAACGTGCTTAAGGTTAAACGTCACCTATACTGTATGCATAATGAAAATATACAGATATGAAGAAATAGGGAATATTTTTCCACTCAATTGTTTGTAGTTGGCTCTGAATCTAGCCTTTATTTGCGCGAAAACATATTTGGTTAAGGAATTATAGTTTCTTCGTATTTATGAAATAACATGCTCTACCCAGTTTTTGGGCCCAGAATCTGAGTAGAGCATGTTATTTGGCAAAAAATAGTAGCCATCTACTCATCGCGGTTTAATTTATAATTTGATTTAAATAAAGTGAGGTTAAGTACTGAGGATTTTTCGAATGGCAACGCACTTTCTAATTTTAGTGTAACATTTGCTTATTTCATTATAATAAGTTTATTATATAGTATTGCCAGTTACTATAAAAAAGTATTTATGCACATTTGAAAAAATATTATTGGGCCTATCAAATTAAATCTAAATTATAATGTAAAGTCGACGTGGCCGAAAAACAAACAACTCCTTTAATTAACCATATAATCACGAATTTGTCTGTTAAAAACACGACCTTTTTACATTTGGAATACTTTTTTAAGGTAAACAGTAAAGAAACAATTAACTTAAACTTTCAACATTTTGAAAGTTTTCGTAAAACTTTGCTAGTTGCAGCAACACTAAGGCCCCTTGTAAAACAATCTACTATTATAAATGTGTAAGTTGTGTCAAGTCAACAAGTTAGATAGTCTTTGATGTAGAGTCATGGCCACTCCAATTGCTTTTGATAAAAAGTTTGGTGAAAAACTGGCGTCGAGCATCCTCATGATTATGTTTTTATTATTTATCACTTTTCACAAAAAGGGACATGGTTTGTTTACTATTTCCGAGAAAACTCGCATCAGTTTTCTGTTTCCAAATGTTGCAAAAAATATTTTTGATAGAACTACTAATAATGTATACAACGTGTTACACAAGGGTGTAGTATTACTTAAGGCGGTGTATCTAACCGTCAAACTAAACAACTTCTAAAAGAAAAAAATTGAAATTCACAAAAAAATTCTACTTTCTATACAAATTCGCCGATCAGCTGATACATTTTGTATGGGAAGTCGAAAACTTTTTTAGCGAATTTTGCAATTCTTTCCTTTGCAAATTGTTTATACACACACATTTATGGGTATATATTATATACCTCCTTAAGTATTACTACACCTTTTAATAACCAGTTGTATAAGGGAGATGAGATAATAGGTAAGATAATGTAATTATACCGAAATAGCCTTGGATATATATATTGGCTTTTCCCATTAGGAATTATCTCCATAACGGCCTGGAGTCTGGAACTGTGCCCGGTAGATGGCAATAGGCTCGCCCCCTATTACATGGGACCAACAACATACTGGCGAAATGTGGGTGTATCTACTATGGGACTGAGTCCTGGGTACACCTCTGCCTACCAAGGTAGGCAGAGGTGTACCTAACCCATATTTTTGAAGATATAAAATATACTACATGTAATTACTTAAAATAAAGACAACTAGGAATTAGAAAATAACAATACAAAGATTCAGTAAGAAATTTAATGTAATCTAAACGAGTTTTCATGTATAAAAACCTGCACAAAGAAAAAAAATTAGTGACCGACCGAAGGTTCGGTTTCGGTTTCGGCCAGTTTCGGCTCAAAAATCTAGTTTCGGCACGAGTTTCGGTTTCGGCCAAAAAATTGCCGAATCTTCGGCCAAACCGAAACTCTACGATCGTGAACTATCGCGCGTCGCTCGGTTGACTTAGGGGGAGTTCGTATCTCGCGTGTCACCCGCCATCGTCAGTTGTCAGATCGCCGGCCGGTCCGGCGTGTTTTCGTCGTGAGTTTAGTTTATATTGTATTATTTTTCGCGCATAGTGATGAGGTACGAGTTTGTTTTTGTTTTTGTCTAACATAATATTTTATTGATCTTTATTAGGCAATGAAGTCCTTTCTGTTGAGTTATTAACACGTATTTTTAAATTATGAGAAGTATGTAAAATATCTTTATTCACAAATTCATTTATTACTTACAATATACATTTATTATATATTTTTAAGGTAATTTAGTTGTTGTTGGGTGATATTGTAATTGTAACTACCAAAACAACTACCAGCTATGATGTAACTGTGTGTGACCTTGAGATACTTGATTTATTTTGGTAGCATTATGTACGGATTGATTGGAACGTGACATACATATCTAAATAAAAATTTTAGGTAAAATGAATACTATGGTTTTCAAAAAAAAATTGGGAAAAGGATACAATCAATGAATATCCCATAATTTTTCAGGATATATTAATATTCTAACATAACGAACATTGTCATTTCATCAAATATTTAATTGTGGGTAATGTTAATGTATGTAAGGTTCTTTTTAAAATCTAATTCGCATACTTTTACATACATCATTGTTTTGTATTTCATTCAACACGTATTAAATGTCTGCACAAGTGTATATATTAGCCAAATTTCAGTAAACAGTAGATTTATAACATCTCTGAAAAAGTTTCGGTTTCGGTTTCGGTTTCGGCCGAAACTGAAATAGATACCGAAGGTTCGTTTTCGGTTTCGGTTTCGGCTGAAATTCTTGTTTCGGTCGGACACTAAAAAAAATCTCAGAAAAATAAAAAGGCACTAAAAACTTGTTTGCATTAAATTGGATTTTTACTAAATATTTATATTGTTATTTTCTAGATCCTAGCTGTCTTTATTTTACGTAATTACATGCAGTATTTTTTATATCTTCCAATATGTGGGTACGTGTGAGAACATAGGCCTCCCCCATGAAGGGGGGTTTTGCCAAAACTGGACACGCTTGGCAGGCGGATTGTCGAGCGCAGTTCGATGGTTTTTTGCAGAGGACGCTGCTGGCTGTCCTCTGGATCTGTTAACGCTTAGCCGACTCTTACGGGAACCACGGGTAGAAAGGGTGGAGCACTATTCTAAAGCCGGTAACTCCACGGCTCAGCCGGTTAATAATTTATTTTCTCACAATCTTAGTGAAAAGTATCGTGTATAACACAAGGCCCTAAAACCCATTATATCTCGGTTTCTATTGACTCCCTCGCTAAGGCTCGACACTTAAACTACCGAGCTATACAATATGGGTCCCTAGCCTCTTGTGTGACATAATCCACTATTTAGTGTTAGTTGGTAGGCCTCTTTTGCAGGGATCCGCCTGGGGAAGTACTAGACCTTTGCCAGTTATTCATCCGCCAAGCAGTAATGTGCAAACAGTACTGTGTTCCTGTCTGAAGGGCAATGTTACCAGCGAAATTACTGGGCATAACGAGTTTCAATAACTAATATCTCGGAGTGACAGGCGCAATGCAGTGCCACGCAGAATTTTGAATATTAAAACACTGGGTGGCACTGTGTCTGATATGGGCAATCATGATGCTTACCATCTGACAAGCTAGACACCTGATTTGCTCGTCTTGTTACTCACTATCATAAAAAAGGTAGCTATTTATTTTGTTTTTCTAACAATACGGTGGCCCTATTCGTTTCTACTTAAGTTTTGCCAATCTCAAGCAACACGGAGATTTCCTAATATTATGAAGCATCTAATCTTACTTAGAAACGAAGTAGCACTCAGCATAACAATACTTTTTTATATCTCCATAAAAACACAAACAATTTCACCTATTCTCCCATATTTACAATAATAGGTGTATTGTGTTCGTTTCCTCACCAATATTCACCAAACCTTTCAGTTTACTGGTTACGTGTTTACGACACACAGACGTCCCTTACACGATAGGTTTTGTCAGTTTTGATTGTTGATTGATGGTTTACTTATACAACAGGTTCGGTCGTTTTGTCTTGGCGAGAGCATAGGCTCTGCAAACTTTAGCACATGTAACCACGTGCAGGGAAGCGAGCCAGAGGAAGGTCCCCGACTAGATGGACAGACCAATTAAAGAAAGGAGTACGACCAAATTCCAGCCCGCCTAGGATGGCACGGCGATAACTAGTTTTCCCCGTTTTGTCTTTCTTTCGTGCCCGTACAGTTCATATCTGCTGTCTCGTTCTAACCCCCTGGGACTTCGTTTTCCCTGGTCACTGTGCTACCCGGGGCAGGATGTAGGATGGATGGCGACCGCTGGAGAAGTTTCATTCGCAACCGTGTGATCGCATCAACGAGTGATCACGATCTCAGAATAGAATAGAAATCATTTAATCTTCATCGTGATCACTTGTTGATGCGACTTGAAGGATTGTCCAGAGAGAAAGAAACTCGTGAAGAAAAACTGTTATTCTCAGATAAACACATAATATACGAACGAATGTTTATTGTTAATAAAATATCCAGTTCAGTTCAACAATGATAATAACAGTTTTCCACCAAGTTAGTACCAAAAGTACCAAATAGTTTGTCAGTGAAAAAAAAAATTAAATTAAGTGTCAATTCGGACACTGTCCGAGTATTTTGCGTCCGAATCGTCAGCAAGTCAGTCTTATTGAAAGTTGATTTTTGATGGGTAGTAGCATCCCTTCAATATTACTACACCTTTTTAACACATTGTTCTTAAAATTGTTGGTGACGGCAAAATCCCTCCATATGAATACTTTATGGCGTTCTATGGGGGAGGCCGACGTTCCGCTGTGGACGTCTTCCGGCTGATGATGTGTGATTTGTGTGTTTGATTGCTATGATAAATAAAAAATACCATCTCAGTGGGTACAAACCCTTCAGCAATGTATAGTCACGTACAGAAGTGTACGGAGTACGGACGTTATAATAAAGTCAATATAAAAGGCATTATTTTGTTTTGTCAGCGCGCTTCCGTTTCGTAGGCACGAGCTCTGCACTTTTCATAACAACATCCTATTTGAAACACCTGTCAAATTGGATTTTTTTATTTGTTACTGAGATGTTTTTAACGTGATAGTACCTATTTTTCATATCTGCATAGATAATATTTTGTTGTACTTACTAGCGTTTAAGCTTTCGTTTCGCACCCGGTAGGTTAACAGAAAAAGGACCTCCTAACAGTTTGACACAATCCTATGGAAAATTTACTAAATCGATGTTTTGTATTCCCCTGTTTCCTCCGAATACAGTAAACCTATCCTAATATTATACTATTATAAAGGCGAAAGTTTGTAAGTATGGATGTATGTATGGATGTTTGTTACTCTTTCACGCCAAAACTACTGAACCGATTGGGCTGAAATTTGGTACGTAAGTAGCTTAGACCCTGGAATAACACATAGGGTACTTTTTATCCCGATATTCCCACGGGAACGAAGACTACGCGGGTGAAACCGCGGGTCACAGCTAGTTTGATATAATTATAGGTATATCCTGATATTTTAAAGATGAAGTGAAGTATGTCCCTATCATTTTATTTTTGTTTATAAACTCTACATTTTTTATAGTGAACGTCTAATCACGCGAGTAAAACTGGGATTTTTGGAAGTTTACTATGAAAAAGCCAAGGGTATATAGGACATAGGTTACTTCACTATAAAAATATCTGGATATAAAATAATAGAATGGGTTTATTATATTCGGAGGAAACAGGGGAATACAAAACATCGATTTAGTAATTCTTTCATAGGATTGTGTCCAATTCTTAGAAGGCCGCGTACGCTCTTAATCCTCCTCACATACCCACTTTCATTTTATTCTGATAGCCTATTTTAAATATAAAATTTTAAATGTGTTAAAAATTAATTAGTTACTTATCTCAAAAACTTCAATAAAGTGTATTAGATGTGAAAAAGATAAAAGTACCTATATATTATTATCGTTACGTCACCAAAGTTGAAAAAAGTCTAATTATAAGAATTTGGGCAGACATTTTGCTTTGCAGCTGTTTCCAGATTTTTGTTCGACTTATAATTCCACAATGGCAGCCGTCGAGTACATAACCGAGCTCTCAGCATCGGAGACGAGCAATAAAACCGATTCGCATTGTCTGTACAATATAACTGTTAGTGTTATGTACTACAGTTACTGGTCGAATGGGACGAACTGATTTTATTTACTGATATTGCTACGACGTTATTGCTGCTGATATTGTATATTTTGGCAATTCGCTGGTCATTTCGGTGGAGTCATTTCGGTGGGGAGTGTATGGAGTCCTACCTATCAGCTTTAGAACTTATGGTGGTTGGTGGATTTCGAGAAGCCAGTACCTCATCTCCCCTTTTCTTTATAATGAATGACAGGGAATATATTATAGGTAAGTAGTCTTTATGTCTTTTAGACTTGCTACCGACCCGGCACCAAACTTATTATAAAGTCATTCCTTTGAGTTTCAGCTTGAGCTGTGCATTTCAATGTCATTCATTTCCGTGGCAATTATTTTGGTGGGTCATATTGGTGTGAAACATTTTGCTGGATGGCAATAATTTTGGTGGCATTAATCAAAGTAATAAGGTAATAAAAATAAAAATGATTTTTTCATTAATTTTCTAATCAATGAAATTTTCGTGACTACATGTTTTTCTTAAGCTTGCCTAGTAAATAAAATATTCCCATTCCCTATGGGAGTTTAGAAAAATCAACCAATATATAGCTAACTTGAAAATCTCATGTTTCGAGTTCCCTTGCGGCTGTCAAGTGATAAGTAATTGAAGTAAGTAAGTAGTAGTCATAAGTTATTCAAAACTTAGAAGAGTTCTTGCGAGTATAATATTTTACAAACTAAAATTTACTTCATGTCATAGTATCATGGTTGTAAATATTAGGATCACTTTTATGGGATATTTACCATGGTTCGATGTGTTACAAGTTTCCTAATATTTTAATTGCAGTTGCATGCGCCATGGTAGTATCATTTATTGTCGTAAAAGACTAAAAAAGAGGGTAGGTTAATTTATCTGCCAATAACGATCAACTCGCCGATGCCTGTCAGTTCATCCGTGATGCAACTGCGTCGAAATATCTGGAATCTCGTAAAACGTCGAATCATGGTGAATATCTCGTAAAAAGGGATCCTAATAAAATGTACTTTTATAACTTTGAAAGAATTTATAACATTTTTTCGTTTGGAGACCAACAAAATTAATTTAACATTACATTAAAATATTAATATATTTTGATTGGGCCCACTTCCAATAATAGCTAGATGAAAATAAAAATGTATGACAAATAAGAGGACAATAAATAAAACACAAAAGTATCAAAAACATCGAACGCTATATTTATTCTAGAACAACATCCATTATAACTAACATTGGATTAATATCCTAATTTAAAACCACTTATCCATACACTTTTTAACTATAATAATAGGTACATATAAAACAAAATTTAAGGCATTTTTATAATAAATTTTCGAGAAGACAAACGTTTTAACTTTAAAACTATGAAGTCCCTAGTGAAAGAATAAGAAGTTTGAATTTCAAGGGTCTGAAATTTTCCTTTGCATTTTAGGAGTTTGGAAAATAACATAACGTAACATACATTCACGCCTTTTTCCCGAAGGGGTAGGCAGAGGTGTACCCAGGACACAGTCCCGTTGGAAAATATATTAATAGAATAATACAATTGTATATCAAACTAACTTGATATGTGATTTCTAAAGAACTATAATGTGTAAATGAATATTTTTGACAAATAGGAATAAAATTCATGTTTAAAACTATATTTTAAATATGTTTTACAATAATTTATATGTTAACGATAATTAAAGCTAACATTGAATTTAAAGCTTGATATCGACTTACAATACAAACAATTCAAGATATAAATTATATTAATAATAGCTATTTTTAACATTTGTTAGTAATAACATGTACTTATAGGCATTTGGTTTAACCTAAACATTACGTTGCGTATGCGTTGACGTTTAAAATACAATTCTCTTATATTCATGCAAATAACTTTAAATCTAAGAGCATATTTTATATCTGAATAAAATTAATTATTTTCGATGGAGATGCACGGTTTTACTCAACAAACGAATAAAATCCACACAAATTAAATTAAAAGTTAGGTAGGTACTGTAACTAACAAATAAATACGGAATACGAAATACGGGATGTAAAAGTAAAATAAATAGTTTTTTTTGTTAAACCAGACTGAATGATGGATTTGTAATTGCATTGCAGTGACGCCATTACAATAAAAATGCTATTAAGTAAATGAAAAAGAAAACGGAAATTTTTGACGTTATGTTTTGGTCAACAATCTATTCAAACATTTTTTCTATTAATACAAGCAATATTAGAAATCTTTAAAATTTACTGTAAACGTACAAAACTCTAATACTAATAAACACTAACAGCGTGGACGTGGACCTCCGTAATTTAGTATTGTCCATTAATTGTGCATTTATTTATCATTAATTACTATCACAAATAAATAAACAGCTTGGAGCCCTAATTAAATAATAAATAAGCTACAATTTATAATAAATCGTTGGTCCTACAAAACAATTTTAATAAAATCGCTTATTTTCTATTGTTATAATAAAACATCAATTAAATACACTTATTTAGGTCGTTTAGGTAGGTATTTCTTATTTATTTATTTAACAAACTTCATAACTCTAGCCAGATTATTGTAAATATTAACTGAGCGTCTGTCTACGTGCCTTTTCTTTTTTCGGTCTAAAACACTTATTTCTTTAAACTCGCCAAATTTTCTATTTTACATTATCACAGGCTCTCGCTCAAACCCTGAGGGTCATAATAGGCTATAAAATTTACATTGCACCTTATATTACTGATAATCAATAATAAACACGAACTCGGTTCCACAGTCACTTCTTAACTTACCCGACTAAAGTTAGGCGTTTGATATCCCAATCACTCAAATAATTGTAATTACTCCATCCGTAATTCAACCACTTTTGTAAATATGTAACTAAACCAATGTGTACATTATTATATAGCACATCGTTTACTTATTAATTAAACTTTAAGAAATAGTTTTTACACAATATCAAGGAAGGTGTGCCGCAAGGTTCCGTCTTGAGGCCGGCGCGTCTCCTCGTGTGTACATAGAAACTGTTGTTTCTTGTTGGGTTCTTTAGAAATGTGTTGAAGGGCGGTGGTCGCCTAGCAATCGTGCGGCCACCGGGATGGGTGGCCGGCTACGGATCACATAACACAGCAACTCTTTGCTCGTCCTTTGAGCTCGGCCTTCAGGTCACGCTTGCTCTTACTGCGGCCAACTTGCTTCTGTTAAACAAACATTTTTGATTTAATTATTTTAATAACTAACTAGAGATATCTTAATCATACCGTTTCAATAATAAATGAACCCTATATGCATTAACGCCAATTTTATGTATCAATAAATATCAACCCAATTGGTTCAGCTGTTTTGGTGTAAGAAACAACCAAACTTTCGTATATGTAATATTTTGTATTAGTTGAATTAGCGGAAGGGGAGTGCAATAGTGGAATGTATTACTTTATTATCTACTAGAATTATAGTTGAAACACCGCACATCAAAATTCTTTAGCAAAAAAAACTTGTTCATTAAAATTGTCAGATTCATTGAACACATTCAAATGAAATAATTGGTTTCTTAACGCATGAATGACCATTGACCATGATAGAATGACTGCGCGAGGATGATCTGTGGCAGAACAATAATTATAATTTGACCACTTTTTATTAAACATGATCTAATTACGTCAAAAATCAATTCGGTGCCACTTATATTATAAGTGCGAATGATTTGTTTGATTTATTTTTTCTAGTGAAAGTATTAAGAACCCTGTTATAGTCGCGTGTCACTAGAATAATAATTTATTATTTACTAATAATATGTATAAGCAATAAGCACTAAGATAAAGAATTCAGCTCTTTTTGTAGACAATAGTTTCTCTGTTAATTAAGCACATATAGTTTTCATAAAATGTCTTAGTTTTGTATCTATTAGTAAATAAACGAGACCTGTAATTGGCGGTATTACCATATATTTTTACCTAGTGCTAAGATCGTAAGAATGTTGTGTACTTAGAGCTTTTGGTGTCTAAAATCTACTTTAACCAATCAATATCAGGCATATTAAATCAAATGGATTATAATTATTATCGGGGAATTGGTATTTTTTTATAGAATTATGTCTGTTACTTGGGTCATTAATTTCTGAGGAAGTGCATTTACCTATAAAGCTGTATAACTTTCAAAATTCGCTACAATGTCCACTTCCCATACAAGACCAGAAAGAATTGCGAAATTAACAAAAACAAATAAAATTTTTCACACCCCCTTAAGTATTACTAAACCGTTATTGTAAAAAGTTGTATAGATATTTTCATACCTGTTGCTGTTTGACTTGATGTTTATTCAGTTTCCCCAGTGCAGCTAAAGCGGCTACTTCGAAGGCGTCCTTCACTCCTTTGGCAGACGCCCGTGCTGATGTCTCCACGTACGTCGTCGCTCCTAGCTGTCGCGCTACTGATAATGCCTGCAACGTAAATGTTACTGTAGTACAGAAATACATGTTATGGCTTGTTCTCGTTGTAGTAGACATATTATACTGTTTCTCTCCACCTGCTACGATCCTGACATACGAAATTCAGTTTTTTAACTATAACCACATTCTATAGAGCCTCGGTGCTCGGTGCCTCAAGCTCGACTGCCGATCAGGAGGTTTAGGGTTCGATCCCCAGGTCAGGTAAGTGTCAAGTGTAAAATATTGGGCTTTGTAAATGGCATTAGGCTCGGCCCCTATTACATGGGACCAAAAACATAGTGGCGAAATGTGGGTGTGCCCACTATGGGTATACCTCTGCATACCCTTTCGGGAAAAAGGCGTGATGTTATGTGGGTGTAAATGGTCTGTAGGGGTAGAAATTTTATATCCACCAATTAGAATCTTCTAATTTGATCGTTCATACAGATGAATGAAAATAAAAGAATCTTATTTATCCTACTTACTACTATAATATTATTATAAATGCGAAAGTTTATGAAGGATGGATGGATGTTTGTTACTCTTTTACGTCAAACTACTAAACCGATTGGGCTGAAATTCAGTATTTAGCTAGTTTAGACCCTGGAATACTTAGGGTACTTTTTATGCCGATATTCATACGAGAACGATGGCTACGTGAGTGAAACCGCGGGGCACAGCAAGTTTAATATAAAATGCTCAGCTCAACTTAGCATAAGCAAAATATTATTTAAGCCCCATCAAAATTCAAATGTTAAGTTAAAACCGCCACGCACATTCATATAATATTTTAATGCACTTATAAAATAATACGATTAAGCCAAAAATCCATTCAATATTTAATGAGACATTAATCGCATTAAACAGCAAATATCAGCAAGTCATAGCATAGTCGTTAATCATGTTAGAGCGGTTGGAATATAACAGAATTAAAGCTTGCCGCAAACGGGCTACCGACCACGGCCACCGGTGGCTAATATCATACAAATTGAGTGGCCGCCACCGGGCACACGCGGCGAATCTCTATAAAATTCAATCCCACATATATTATGATCGTGTGTGTGTGAGGGTGTGTATTGTTTGATATCTCTTCACGCCTAAATTATTTAATCGAGAAGAAGAATACTTAGTAGCCCACCCTCTCGAACCGTGGTTGCCGTAAGAGCATTAAGGGTTATCAGATCCAGACGACGGGCAGCAGCGTCTTCTGTGTGCTAACATCGAACTGCGCTCGTCAACCCGCCTGCCAAGCGTGGCGAGTATAGGCATAAATTGACACCTATGTCCAGCAGTGGACTTCTTACGGCTGAAATGATGATGACTGGGCTGAAACTATTGTTATAGTTGGCTTTAGTATGTAGCTTAGATCCTAAAATAATACAAGTAACATATAGGGTTACTTTTTCAAATTAAACGGTGAAAAATGTTAAAATACTGCATGAGATTGAACTGTGGTAGAACAATTATACTTAATAATACGTTAGTTTAGTGAGCGGCGAGTTATCGCCTGCCGTAATATTTTCCCATGAGACGGAAATAGCAAGTGCCGGAGTCTCTAGCAATGATGATAACCGGGCGGTTATCATCCCTCTAGAAATCACACCAAATCAAGTAGTTTCGATCCATTCACAATAGTCCTTGCACCTAGAGGCCATCATAGGTGCATTCGATTAAAAGCACAAAGGTCCCTCTGCATGTTGGACTTTTAAAAAATGGTCTCCGTTTACGCCTATTAAAAGACCGGGTATAGCGCGCCCGTGTTTTCGAGTGACATAACAATAATTAATACGATCTTAGACCCAAATATTTAACACATGGTGAAATTTTCAGTGGCTAAAGCTGTGGGCACAAGTGTGTGAATGAAACCAAGCGGCAATTCGGTGGTTGTGGTCAGCGCGGCCCGTTTGAACCATGCCTAAAGCTTGTTACATTCAGGACTCGTCGGCGACATCAATTCCCGAACGCTTCAATAATAATATATTTCACGCCTCGTGTTTGAAATAGGTTAAACATGTTTAATGTTTATGTATGGAAATGTAGAAGTAGTGTGTAAGAAGGATATCTATGGATGATAGGAAAAAAACGATAAGATGTGGTAAGAAAAATTAGCCTTATATATATGAGACTTATATATATTATATATATTAGACTTATAAATAAATAAAAAATGTTTATGACAATTATGATGAAAAAAAGATAAAGGAAAGAATCGGAATAATATTCGAGTGCACTACGTGACCGTGACATAAATGGTTGTGCGAATAACGATAATACGACAGAATTGTAGGTAAGTACAGTGCGTGCGTTTTATCTTGCCGAGTCTGAACATAGGCTCTGCGAACTTTAGCGAATGTAAACTCGTAAAGAAAATTGTTATTCCACATAGACAAATATACGAACAAATGTTTATTGTAAATGTAATGTTCAGTTTAGTTCAATCATAATAACAACAGTTTTCTTCCCGAGTTTTCATGCGCTAAAGTTCGCAGAGCCTATGTTCAGACTCGCTAAGATGAAACGCACGCACTGTACCTACACTCCTGTCGTATTATCGTTATTTGCACATCCATTTATGTCACGGTCACGTAGTGCACATTATTCACATTCTTTCTTTAGCTTTTTTTCATCATCATTGTCTTATAAATGTATTTATATAACTCTAATTTATCTTATCGTTTTTTTCCTATCATCCATAGATATCCTTCTTTCACACTGCTTTACATTTTCATACAGATACTCGTACAGATGAGATCATTGAAGTTCGATTGCACGCTTGTTCGATAAACTGAAGTGCGACATCACTCTAATGCGATCTTATGCGAATTTGAAAAACAATAATATTTGCTCTAAAAATTACGTTGAATAATTTAAAAATCAAAATCAAATCAAACGACCTACACGTGCTTAACCTAAATATCTTCGATAAACCCAAATTTCAATTTGTAAAAGCCATCGTACGATTCATAAAAACAGTTGAGATAAACCCAATGGTTTTAATTATAAACTATATCAATATTTTGCTATCAATAATGAACAATAATGTTAAATATTCAGCAATAAACGGAATATCTGAGCCGCTTTAATGCAGTTATAAAGGGATTACATTGGCAACAGAAGAGCAGGGTCGTAACGTAAAATTTAAGGGAATGATTCGACTAATGAAGGGCAGAAGTATTACTTGTTACTTTATCTGATTAATTTTTGGCTTCATCAAAAGATGAAATGGTTTTTATTATGTTATATGGGTTCCGTTAGGAACTATTAGTTAATATGTGATGTGGGGTTAAACTACTCAACTAAACAACTATAATATAAAAAGAATATCAAATTTCGAAAAACAATAATATTCTAAACCAACTGGCCTATACAAGCTCATCCATTTTGTATCAGAATAATCGATAATTTCCTCAAATTTTGATGTATGCTTACTACTGAATTACTACACCTATTTGTAACATCTTGTATACAATGTATTACAAAAAGTATAGTTCCAATTAAGGGGATGCATTTCCCGTCAAACTAAACAACTTTCAAAAGAAATAAAATTGATAGCTTAGCAAAAAATAATTAACTTTCCTTTCAAAATGGATCGGCTGAATAATTGTTTCATTTTCAAATATTTAGGTTGATGGGTACTTCCTTAAATATTACGACACCTTTTTGTAACATGTTGCATATCGCACGCAAATTGTATAAATCTCTAAAGATTCGAAACTGTAGTTAGCTCATCATGTAGTTATAGTATCTATTTTACTAAGGGTGGGCATTACCCCACAATGCCCCTCTCCTAGCTACGGCCTTGTCATGAAGCGAAGTTATTTAATACTTTGTAATATGATTCCCGCGGGATACGAATCGGGGTCGATCAACTGTTGCATTAATGGCAATCACATTTTATATAGATTTGTAAAAATAATATGTATATTATGCTGAAAATATTATAATTACAGGTACATAGATAACATGTATGATTTTAATATCATAATTTTATAACAACAACACTATTTGGTTTGCCATGCTAGTTGCTGGCTAGTAGTAGCTGTTGGGGTATGCAGAAACTTGTTTTCGGTTCTAGATTACGACTTTCGCTTCTTCCACTTTCATCACATTCTTCAAACATGCTTGCGGATTGTGGGTACTTTTCACGTGGCCAAGTATGTCCGGCAGTCGAATTTCAACGGTTGAGATGATGATGATGATGATGATGATGATGAATCTTCTGATCTCGAAATGTAGAGTTATTTACCTCTTCGCTTGTAACAGGATGTGAGCTAAGCTTGGACAGCATGGTGAGGGTTTCTTTGTCATTGCGCAGGTCTGCCTTGCATCCGCATAGCAGCACCGGCGCTGATCCACCGTGAGTGCGCACTTCACGGTACCACTGGAAATAATACATTGACTGTTAGTCTCTATTAAAAATCACAAAGGAATTTGTATAACTATAACATACAGTCACGCCTTGTTCCCGTTTGGGTTCTCCCACTTTCATGATATTTTAGAGAGCGTACGCGGCCTTCTAGGAATTTGACACAATCCTATGAAAAATTTACCAAATCGATGTTTTGTATTCCCGAATACAAAAAACTTATTCTCTTAATTTATATTCTGTTATTTTTATAGTGAATTAGTCTCAGTCAATTTCATTTTTTTTATAAACCCTTGGATTTTTTTATAGTGAACTACCAAAAATCCCAGTTTTCGGACGGTCACTACAAAAAAATTTTGTTTATAAACAAAATTAAAATGATAGGGACATACTTTACTTCATCTTTGTAATATCAAGATTTTAATATATATCAAATAGGTTTACTGTCTTCGGAGTAATCAGGGGAATACAAAACATCGACTTAGTAAATTTTCCATAGGATTGTGTCAAACTGCTAAGAGGTACTCTTTCCTGTTAAGACATACTCGTCGGTTGTAATATTTTTGATTTGGATACCTGCAACACCAGAGGTATTGCCAGTATGTTGCGGACCCTTCAAGACTCTATTCACGATCCTTTTGAAGAGCCCCATGCTGTAGCTTAAAGGGAAGACCGCAGCAGTTTGCACGTATGAGGCAGTGTAGTGTGCGGCGTTTACGTATCAATTATGAGTGGATGATGAGGCGATGGCGGCTAGTACGGTGACGCCGTTATCAGGTTAAAAAGTTTATTAGAACACTCCCCGTTGTAAATGTTGTAACATAACATCACGGCTAGTTCCTCCAAAAGCTGGTAGTACCCATTATATAGTACAGCCACACTCCGCCAGTTCTGTTTTAAGTCCCATGTAATAGTGTATCTATTGCCATGTAATCTATTGCCATCAACAAGGCTAAAATCTAGACTCCAGGCTGTTATTGAGGAAATTACTAATGGACAAATTTTTTACACATTTAGCACAGGAAG
This sequence comes from Hemistola chrysoprasaria, assembly GCA_947063395.1. Taxonomy (NCBI): domain Eukaryota; kingdom Metazoa; phylum Arthropoda; class Insecta; order Lepidoptera; family Geometridae; genus Hemistola; species Hemistola chrysoprasaria. The sequence continues at coordinate 2,243,527 of OX346724.1, forward strand.
AATCAAGAAAAAGAATCTGGGTTCTATTCCCTGTGAAAAGAACCCTGATTAATTGAATAGAACCTCTTCAGCATCAGCAGATGCACTTGCGACGTCTAGAAAAACGATGCAGTGGTATTTGATGCGCCGACTTCTTTTACGCAATTTCAGAGTTGGTTCCATAGGAAAAGTGGAAAGTTGTTCCAAATGAAGATAACAATGACTCAAAAGAATGCCAATTGAATACCAGGCCTGTAAGGTAAAAGTTCATCAAAGCAAAGAAGTACCATTTGATTGCCTCGTTTGAAGAATTTGAATTTATATATGATAATTATAAATTTTACATCTTTATAAGAATAATTATTTATTCGCATCACACAAAAAATATTAGATGTATGCTGCGAAACGGTACTAACGAAGGTGAAAAAAGTGGAATAAACCCTAATTCAGCATAATTACATAACAGAAAAGGCATAACGCAGGTTGCAGGACAACCTGCTCTGATATTCCGTTAGTACATTTTCCAGTGACATCACGGACAATTCTTACATATTATATTATAGTGATAAAAAACATGATTCCATGGTTTTGCGGTGACGGTTTGGAATTATGTGAGTTAAGTCTATGCAAAGCAAGTATTTCTTATCTCAAGATTTGAGCATGAAAAGATGAAACGTCAAACGTCACTTCTCAGATTTGCTCGACTATAGGTAAAGAAAGTTTCTCTAACTCGCCATTAATTTGTAACCAGGTTAAAGAGGTAAGTTTCACGTGGAATATCATTAAAAATTAAAACTATCTCCCATTAAAAGTTAACGTTTACATATAACATTTACATCGTTACGAGTAACATCATTAAAATAACCAGTTTTCTAGCTTGAAAAGCACTTCTTTGCTGGATTTCTCAGTTTCTATTCGCTTTACTTTCAGTGGGACTCACTTAAGGAATTAATTAATTAGAGCAGAGAACTTTCGCACTCTCTATCGTGAATTGGACTCTATCTGATAATACAAAAGGGACAAGATACTTTGATGCAACTTCTTTCAATGAATTTAAAATGGAAACGTCTTTTGCAACCACCACCTTTAGTTACTGTTCTTTCTTCTGTGGCTGTACACTATTGATAAGTTACTCGCCTTAAAATAGTACTTTAGAATCCTTTACTCATCATGATTGCCGTAAGAGCAGCCCAAAGGTTATCAGATCCAGAGGACGAATTATCGAACTGCGCTCTCCAACCCGCTAAGCGTAGCGAGTTTGGCAAAGTCCCTCCCATGAGGAGCTATGTCCAGCAGTGGACTTCTAAAACCTGAGTTGATGATGATAAAACATAACATAAACCTACGAATAAATAAGACATTATTATTCGTAGACATAAACATACGGTTTTTTCCCGAGGAGCTGTCAGAGATGTACCCTGGACTCAGTCCCATAGTATATATACCCACATTACGCTGATGATGTTTTTGTTTTGATTTGAATTTATGCTCTAACAGAACGGGTTACCACAATTACACTGCTCGAGTCAATTCATATGTGATATGTGGACAACCCATATTGTCAGAGTTTCAGGTCGCCAAGATTCCTACGCAGCTTCCGACATGACCTAACGACTGCCACCTACATATCTTATAGGAAACTATAGGGACCTTTTAACGTGCCATTCGAAACACGGTAGCGCCCAGGCGAAAAGTCCACATGGTGAGATTCGATCCAGGGACTCCGGATTTTAAGCCGGGCATATTTCCGCTGGGTGGTCCTATAAATATTATAAATGCGAAAGCTATTGAGGATGGATGGATGGATGTTTGCTACTTTTTCACGCAAAAACTACCGAACCGATTGAGCTGAAATTCGGTATATAGATAGTTTAGACCCTGGAAGACTACGCGGGTGAAACCGGGGAGCACAGCTAGTGATGATATATATACCTTAGCAGCGGCATTGTGTAAGGACTCTGGTTCGGCTACATTGAAGCACAGCATGAAGATTCTGGCGTCCTGGTATGCTAGAGGTCTCACCGTGTCGTATGCTGTCGTACCTGGCACAAAAGATATCATTGGTATAGTATTATACTTAAACTAATTTGTATTAAGTGGAGTGGGGTACTGGTGATTCGTATCACAGGTTTTTCGCTAAACCTATCACAAACACCAGTCTTCCACAAAACATATTCAATAAATCTAGCCCTTCAACATTTCGATCTTAATCGAAATGTAACAATTTAGACCACTTTGATTTTCTATAGGCTGACATGTCGGCCTGTGGATTTTCGAAGTGTTCTATGGTATAGTGTATTTAGTTAGGGTAGATAGTAAGTAGGTAGCTCTATTGTTTAGTCTTTTTTCAATAAAGGCACTATGACATATCAAAAAAAAAAAAAAATTGTGGTAGAGAAATAAAAAAAAGAAAGAGTATTGTAAGAAGAACTGGCAAAGGGTGGGTGTATCAACTATGGGATTGGGTCTTCGGAAGATGTTATGGTAACTGTCCTTTTCCATCCACAGGTTGTCTGTAAGAAATCGATTTACGCGATAAGACCGCCGGTTGTTTACCGTGTCTTTGTATCGTGCCTTTTGTTTCTCATTTTTGGTATGCAATGAAATATAATTTTATTCCATTCATTGTCTGATTGATCTGTGTCTGGGCGATTAGCCTACCTTGTTTGTGACTAGATAATCGTGTGTGAAACTACCCCTTCAGGAAAAGGCGTGATTGTATGATATGTTATGATCATTTTATAAAAATAGGTTTTAATTCAGTAACAATGTCGTTCTACTTTCTATTAGACTGTATCTTCTACAAGTTATAAAATACCTGCAAAGTCTCCCTAGACATTTTCTGAAGGTATACGCAAACGACATAAAACAAGCAGAACAGAAGGTAGACGTAAAACGGTTCACAAATGCACACACACACGCGCACTCTTTAAAGGGGATTCAATTTCCATATAAAATGAAATTACACAAATATGAAGAGAGATCGAATAATTTTTCAATCAATTGTTGGCTCTGGATCTGGCATTTATTTGCAACAAAATATATTTGGATAAAGAAAACCTCACGGTTTTTTTACATTTATGAAAATTGTAAAAAAAAGATTTCGTTATTTTTTATGAATATGTAATGAAACATGTGTAATTAAATTAAATTAAATAATCATTTATTTCAAGTTTCTAGAACTCATAACTTACAACATTAATTAAGTCACTCTAAGTCTAAATATTATTATTAAAATTAAATTATTATTAGGTACATCAAAATGTCAATATATATTATCATTATTATTTTAAAGCTAGTCTCATTGGTCTCATTTTCCCCCTTTTGTGATCACTTTGTGCAATGTGCAGATTACCACAGTGATTAATGTATGGACAGTCCAGCCTATCCGCGAGAACGGCCAGCATGTTGTTGGTGCTCCCCCTCTCTTTTTGTACCAGGGAAGTGCCCCTATTACGCATCGTCGTGTAGAAACAATCCACTCTCGCTTCCACGAACATTGTTGAGGCACTACAATATCGGGGGAGCCCCACCAGCAAAAATGTAATGAAACATAATGTAATTAATAATTAATAAAGGCCAGATCAAGAGCCAACTACAAACAACTGAATGGAAAAATTATGCTCTCTTTCTTCGTATTTGTGTAATTTCATATTGTATGGAAATCAAAGCACCTTCCTTAATCGGAGAGGAAGACTCTTGAGTCGCACGATATGAGTTATAAAAGTACTTCAAATCCGCGTAATGTGCTCGCAAATTTTTGTATGCACATTCCCTTCTGTTCGTATCTATTTTGTACGCAAACCCACTCAAATAAATTGCCAATAGAGATAGTAGTCGAGATGATAACAAACAGACGTTCACTGTTGCTGTAGGTATTTGTATAACCTTATTTGACCGTAGCTACCTAACTACCTACCTCAATATTGTGCGTAGAAGCCTATTTTTATTTGCCTTTTAGATTTTTTTATCAATAATATTCGGGTTTTGTCATACCTAAACGTATTAGTTACTATTCTTTGCCTATATTGGAAGTCTTAAATAGGGTTTAATAGGCCTGCCTCGGTGGCGTAGAGGGCGTATGCTCGACTGCCAATCAAGAGGTCCCGGGTTCGATCCCCAGGTCAGGCAAAGTGTTAAGTATTGGATTTTTCCATTAGGAATTATCTCAATAACTGCCTGGAGTCTGGAACTGTGCCCGGTATATGGCAATAAGCTCGCACCCTATTCATGGGACCAATAACATACTGGGATGGGAATGGACGGATAGATTTTAGCTAGTTTTTAATTTTATTTTATTTTACTTGATTTTTATTTGATTTAATTTAACGTATTTAATTTACTTTCAATTATTTATTTTTATATTTCGATTTTTTATTATTTAATGTATTATGTAACAAAATGTATGGTTTATGACTGAAATAAAATGAATATTATTATTATTATTAATAGTATATCGCCATAAAAAGTTATGTATTCCTTGAATTCTTATTATATATTTGTTATTTTTCTACAAAACCAATATCTACAATGTATTTTTTTTATATTGTATATAATGATGTGGAACACTAAAAAAATAAGTGTTATATTAATAAATACTTGTAACATAGAACAGTGAGCTCAAAATATCACCTCTGTCAGTGTCTTGGGATTAATTACACGCATGTTAATTACACAATAATAATGTTATTGTATAAACAAGACGTGACAAGGGATTTTGGGTGTAATGGATATTGCTTAACGAAGGATTTGTATTCATCCGAAAACTTGTTTATTTTCATGAATATACGTGGGTTTTTAGAGCCAGTAAGTAAAGCAGCCCATGAAAAATGTATTTAAAAGCATACTTACCAAGGCATGCCTTAAGAATTTATTTTTATGAAAGCTGTCGTGATTGAGTGTTCTCTTAGCTAAGTTTCATGAAAATCGTTCAGCCGTTTAAAGATTATCAGCTCTTTTCATGTATTAAATTCATTATGTCATTTGTTTTTACAATTTAGCAGCAATTTGTAGTAACAGCAGTGCAGTACCGTGCAGAATTTTTAATTTTAAAGCACTGGGTGGCACTGTGTCTGATATGGGTAATCATGATGCTTACCATCAGGCACCGATTTGCTCGTCTTGTCACTAACTATCATAAAAAAAATTAAAGTGTCTGTCGAGCTGAAAATGGATCTGATTCATTGACTTAAAAAAAAGGTGTGATAAATACTGGCTTCTCGAAAATGGAAAGCTCAAATCAGGTCCCATTAGGTCCACGTACGTCAGTAAAGTGGGGTCGTACTATACTAATATTGTTGTCTCGGTCGCACTTTAGTCTTTTTTTTTTTTTTTTTTTAAAGCAGAGTGCCTTTATTGAAAAAAGACTAAACAATAGAGCTACCTACTTACTACCTACCCTAACTAAATACACTATACCATAGAACGCTTCGAAAATCCACAGGCCGACATGCCAGCCTATAGAAAATCCAAGTGCTCTAAACCACTGTCAGATGGCAGCGTACCCAAGATACTGGCGGCATTGCCACGTTGAATAGCAATGCTTATACGTTGAGCCAGATAAACGCCAGCATTTTGATCACGCGTCGCCTCGACCAAGCGCTCAGATAGATTTTTGAAAATGCGATGAGCTCCCGGCCCCCACGGTCCCAGAGTCTCGACTCCAAACGGTTCAAATATGTAACCGCTACCGAGGTTTGCATACTTGCCCTTTAGTCTTAGGCACGTACATCTATCTTTGTTGTTCATTATAATATATATATTTTTTTATGATAGTAAGTAACAAGACGAGCAAATCAGGTGCCTGATGGTAAGCATCATGATTGCCCATATCAGACACAGTGCCACCCAGTGTTTTAAAGTTCAAAATACTGCGCGGCACTGCACTGTCACCCTGAGATATTAGTTGTTGAATCTCATCATGCCCAGTAATTTCGCTGGTAACATTGCCCTTCATACCGGAACACAGTAATGTTTGCACATTACTGCTTGGCGGATGAATAACTGGCAAAGGTGTGGTACTTCCCCAGGCGGCCCCCTGCTAAAGAGGCCTACCACTACAAAAATGTCACTGTGCAATCTTCACACTGAACAAATTGCACGTGTTAATAGTTAAGTAAGCGCTGGGAGAACGTACCCTATTTCCCCTTTTCTTAAAATCAATGATTGTAGTAGAGAAAATTATCTATTATGGGAAAGAAATATTTCACACACGAGTGGGACTCAAACTCTTCTTCTTCTTCTTCTTCTCTCAAAATCTTCGCAACTTCGCGTGGCGGCATCATGGATGTGATACCCATCAGCGAAATTCTACCATGCCATATACTGCCCAAAGGGTCGTGCGTGTTTTCCTGCTAACTTCCTTGGGACGAATATGGTATAATAATACGAATATGGTATAATAGTATAATAATAATAATATGGGACTACTTCCACACACCATCCCATTCATCTGGTCCCAAACTAAGCTAGAAGTCTGTACTGTGATAACCAGATGACTGATATACGCTGATGATATATAAGCTTATAACACACAGACACAGATCAAACAGACATGTTCATGCACACAAATGTTTGATCTGGCCGGGGATCGAACCCGGGGCCTGCGGCACAGAAAGCAGGTCCTATACCATCTGAGCCAAAGGCTGTCAATTCACATAAAAGTTCACGTAATAAATGTGGTGTATCGTATTGACTTGAGCATTTTTATGGTAACGTTCTTGTGAATGCTCATAGTAATTAAAGTTAGCATAACATCGAGCGCCGTGCTCAATGTTCACTTCGATAAAATTTAAAAGCGGCGAATGCACGATATTCGTTCTATTCACCAACAAATTCGAGTAACTTTACGTAATATGGGGCGAGCTTATTGCTGTCAACCGAGTACAAATCGTAACTCCAGGCAGCTATTGAGACATTCCTAATGGAAATCCAATCCAAACCCTTTGCGCTACTCAGGAATTGAACTCAGAACCACATGCCCGACAGTAGCGCTTGCAATTACTAAACCTTTAAAGACGTATTTATACAGAAAGGAACCAACCCACCGCTAGTTAGTTTCGAGATAATGAGACTTATGTGAAAAGAGTGTGCAAAATTAAGAGGCAGCGTAATAAATAATCCATACTTATAAAATTAATATCGAATATAATGGACAAATTTACTATGAATATAAATATTCATAGTAAATTCATAGCAGAAGCGAGATAGGTCTGTAATTCTTCAACAAGGTGTTATCACCTTTTTTGAAGAATAGGACTACCACGCTTCTGTTCCATGCTTCTGGCGTCACACCTTCGAATATGACAGAGTTAAAGAGCCTCTGGAGGACTTTAAGTACCGGTGTTCCACCCGCTCTCAGAAGCTCTGTTGTAATTCCGTCGTCACCCGGCGCCTTGTTGTTTTTAAGTTGTTTCAGGGCCATCCTAATCTCGTACAGGCTGATGTCCGGGATATCTTCGGTATAGTGTCGGGTCAGCTTGGCTTTTGGGTCTTTGACCGCGCTGTTAACAGGCTTGGCGACCGAAGCGTATAGCTGTCCATAGAACCTCTCGATCTCCTCTAAGACCTCTGCTTTTGTCGACGCTATGCTGCCATCCTCTCTTCAGCTTCGTCAGCTGGCTTTGCCCAATAGACATATCTCTTGCGAACACTTTGGAGCCCTTTTTCCGCTCTATCGTCTCTTTAATATTATTAGTATTAAAGAGACGGATGTCATGCCGCAAGGATTTGGAAATTCGTCTATTGAGCTGCCTATATGACTTAGCATCATCGGGAGATTGCAGTCGTAGCGAGCGTCGCTCAGCCATGAGGTTTAGGGTGTGATCGGATAATTTTTAAGGTCTATTTGTACGGCGAGGTTTATAAAACTTAGAGCCCACCGTTTGGACAGTTTCTACAAGCCTGTTATTAATTTCGTCCACAGACGCATCAATATCCTCCAGGCAATCGAAGCGATTAGATAGTTCGAGTTAAAAGCTTTCGGGGTTTTGTATATGGGCGCGAGTAGGTCGGAGCGTGGACTTCATCAGGCGTGACCTCTCATGTTTGACGTCAATATTCAATGTGCCTCTTACCAGTCTGTGATCACCACCGGTTTTCACCCTGTGAATCTATCTCGTTTCTTGTGGAACCATCGGGACTCAACCAGGTCCATTTCCTGTGAGGCGGCTTCTGAAAGAAAGAGTTCATCATAAAGAGTCCCTCCTTCTCCAGGAAATCGGCCAGCCTCTGTCCCCTTGGGTTCCGTTGCCCATATCGCTCAGCTATGACCCATCTCGCTTCTGAGCCATGTTTATAAGTTGTTTTCAAGGGTCATTACGAATCGTCTCAGTCGCAGGTTCGATGACTTCCAGCCGTCCGAGCAAGCCGGTTTCCGCAAAGGCTTCAGTACCATAGACCACATCCATACGCTGCGCCAAGTTATACAGAAGACCGAAGAGTATAACTTGCCACTATGTTTAGCATTCGTGGACTATGAGAAGGCCTTTGATTCGATCGAGACATGGGCGGTGCTCGAGTCTCTCCAACGATGCCATATTGACTATCGGTATATCGAAGTGTTGAAGTGCTTGTATAGTAACGCCACTATGTCGGTTCGAGTACAGGACCAGAGTTTGAAGGCAATCCCGTTGGAAAGAGGCGTAAGACAGGGAGACGTCATATCTCCGAAACTGTTTACTGCCGCAATGGAGAACGCCTTCAAGCTTCTGGAATGGAAAAGACACGGCATCAATATTAATGGCGAATACATCACTCACCTTCGGTTTGCCGACGACATCGTAGTCATGGCAGAGTCGATGGAAGATCTCGGCACGATGCTTGAAGACCTCAATCGAGTTTCTCAACGGGTCGGTCTTAAAATGAACATGGAGAAGACGAAGGTGATGTGTAATGCCCATGTTGTGCCGACCCCAGTATCGGTTGGGAACTCGATTCTAGAAGTTGTTGACTCATACGTGTACCTAGGACAAGCAGTCCAACTCGGTAGGTCCAACTTCGAGAAAGAGGTCAATCGTCGAATCCAACTAGGCTGGGCAGCGTTCGGAAACCTACGCAATGTCTTCTCGTCCAAAATACCTCAGTGCCTCAAGTCGAAGGTCTTTGACCAGTGTGTGTTACCAGTGATGACTTACGGATCTGAAACGTGGTCTCTGACTGTGGGCCTTATCAGCAGGCTCAAAATAGCGCAACGAGCTATGGAGAGGGCTATGCTCGGAATTTCTCTGCGAGATCGAATCAGAAATGAGGAGATCCGTAGACGAACGAAAGTTATCGACATAGCCCAGCGGATTAGTAAGTTGAAGTGGCAATGGGCAGGGCACATAGCACGTAGAACTGATGGCCGATGGGGCTGCAAAGTTCTCGAATGGAGACCACGGACCGGCAAGCGCAGCGTAGGACGTCCACCCACAAGGTGGACAGACGATCTGATAAAGACGGCAGGAACACGATTGAGGCGGGCCGCTTACAACCGGACTGAATGGAAATCTATGGGGGAGGCCTATGTTCAGCAGTGGACGTCCTGTGGCTGAGATGATGATGATGATGATGATAGTAAATTTGTCAATTTTGTTATCTCTTATTAAATAATAATATTTACTAAATAGTAAATATTTAACAAACCGGTTGGTTCTTTTTTGGAAAAATCAATTTTGTGGGATAGTTCCATTCTGCAATATGCCTGAAGTCTCATAAACAGGTATATGAACTTTTGGTTTCATTTTGCTTATTTTGAATATTTCCCAAGTGTTTTTCTTTTTAAAGTTGATTTTTTGGTAGTATTAAAGGGACCATGCAGCATAGCTCATTCCTGTTTTTTTAGTTCCATAAGTCATTATCATCATCATCTCAGCCATAGGACGTCCACTGCTGAACATAGGCCTCCCCCTTAGATTTCCATCCAGACCAGTTGTAAGCGGCCTGCATCCAGCGTGCTCCTGCCGTACTTATCAGATCGTCTGTCCACCGTCTCATAGCGGGCGAAGCCAAGAAATTAATTCGAAATAAAAAGAAGACTGCCTCGGTGGCGGAGTGGGCGCATGCTCGACTGCCAATCAATCCCGGGTTCCATCCCCAGGTCAGGCATAGTGTTAAATATTGGATTTTTACATTAGGAATTATCTCAATAACTGCCTGAAGTCTGGAACTGTGCCCGGTAGATGGCAATAGGCTCGCCCCCTATTACATGGGACCAATAACATACTGGCGAAATGTGGGTGTATCTACTATGGGACCGAGTCCTGGGTACACCTCTGCCTACCCCTTCGGGAAAAAGGCGTGAATGTATGTTATAAAAAGAAGAGGAAATAACGGGTATTACCCACAGCTCAACTGTAGAAATTTCATTCTAGTTGAGCAGTGGGGAAGTAACGAGAAGAAAACTAAGTAAAAATAAAAACATTGTTACTATTACGTTATATTTAATCCGTACTCGTAGCAGTGCTACGGTTTCGTAGCATTGGTACGTAAAGCGCTCGTAGTCTCGTAGCCTTTTACGTTTATTATTATTGTATTGGTTTTCAAATAAAAACTTAACTATGTAATTAGTAAACCTTATATTTTTAGACGTTTACTAGAAAAAATGCGAAAAGTTTATAAGATAAAATCATACATCGTTTACTTCACTTTTTAAGAATTAGGATATTTTATCGGACGAATTAAAATATATAAAAAGAGGTAGGTTTAACTGAAAAACAGCGCGTTTCATGCAAGCATGGAACGCATATATGCTGAGCTATGTCCTTTTCGTTACCACCTAATGATGATGATGTCATCCTGACCGATTTCGGCCTCGGCGACTGTGAAAACTGGACAGGCATATTAACTTAGACTGCTGTTATTAGGGTGTAAATTCTCCACCCTCTGGTGCGCTCTGTATATGACTCGCGTATCCTATCTTATTAACAAAGGTACGAGCACATTTCGGACAAGTCAGTACATTACCAACGTAATTATAATTGATGGCCGGTGGTGGACGGGCCTTGAGTTCATCACGTTTGCGGTCTAGCTCGGAACGACGATCGTCTTCATAGATGCTGACTTGTTGATGAATGAGACGCCGCCAATCGGGGCGTTGTGCTGCTTTCACCTCCCACTGAGAGGGCTCTACTTTGCAACGCTTCAAATGCCTTTTCAGAACATCCTTGTATCTTAGATACTGGCCACCGCTTTTACGCTTACCGTATTGGAGTAACCACCTAATACATAGAACTTAAGTATAATGCCTTACCTATAGTCTTATCTATTCAGTGTATAACAATTGTAACCATAGAAATTAAGCATATTAATCTATTATTGAACTTAGTTGTGGTAATGAATAAATGTTTACAATTCTATTCTATTCTATTCGAAGGTTAGAAACATTTATCTCTGTCTATCTCGAAACTCGATTTGATAATCACTCTAATAAGATTTTTTTTTATGATAGTGAGTGACAAGACGAGCAATATGATTGCCCAAATCAGACACAGTGCCGCCCAGTGTTTGAAAATTCAAATTCTGCGCGGCACTGCACTGCGCCTGTCACCCTGAGATATGAGTTGTTAAATCTCATCATGCCCAGTAATTTCGTTGGTAACATTGCCCTTCATACCGGAACACAGTAATGTGTGCACATTACTGCTTGGCGGATGAATAACTGGCAAAGGTGTGGTACTTCCCCAGGTGGCCTCCTGCAAAAGAGGCCTACCACTACACAAAAACAACACAAAACTTCTAAAAAACTTACTAATTGTTTGTAAGTATTAGTTTGAAATTATATTAATTATTAAGCTTGTATGTATGTGTGAGTGTTCTCTCTTTCACGCCAAAACTACTAAATCGATTGGGCTAAGACTCCATATGAAGATAGTTTAAACTCTGGAATATAACAAACACATAGGGTACTTTTTATCCCTTATTCCCATGGGAACATACTGATGAAACCACAGGGCACAGCTCGTTTTTTTACATTGTATCAAATTGCTAGAGTGTCGTTACCTCTTAAGATTTACGTACTTCTCCTGAGGTCGATGTCCTACAGAGTACATCAAATGAATTTAGCTTTCCGACGCTTTGTTTGTTGATTCAAGATTTCAATATTGGATTCCACTCGTGCGGGTACAAACATCTTGCGTTTTCGGCACGATTACATTTTAGATGAGTTATGTGTTAGACATACATACATACATACATACAGTCACGCCTTGTTCCCGTTGGGGTAGGCAGAGACTATTTCTTTCCACTTGCTGACATACAACTTTCGTTATGTGTTAGAATGTGTTTCATATCTCTTAAAATGAAGTTTTATGTTTCTAGAGACTAAGCAGTAGTAAGGGGTCATTCAAAAGTCGTGTCGTTTTAATAACTATGGTAATTTTAAATGTAGACTTTTTGACATAAGAGTATTCTGAATTAAGACCTTTTAAGATCCACACGTTACGAGGTCATTGTGCGTTCATGTCTATTTAGTAACAATGACTTTTTAATATTCAGACTTTGTGATGATAATGTCATTTTGCTAAGTTGTATCCTGATCTTTAAAGGATGGACAGAAATGCCGAGAGAAACGACGAGACCTGGTTTGGGATTCTGGCGAAGGAGAGGGAGCTAAGAGGCACATTAGTGACCATAATCCACCTGTCACATTACATATCTGCCCTAGATGTGGACGTGCATGCCGTTCCCGAATCGGTTTATATAGTGTAGGGTTGATGTTATTTTGTGACGCGCATGCTACGGATTCTGTGAACGTTTTGGTGGTTTTATGGAAAGTATTAATGGCAACGTGTGTTTTCACGGAGATCTATGGCATGTGCGAGGGCGCGATGGCAACACGGGGAGGTGGATGCCAGCGCGACAGATGATTGTAGAGCGAGATTGAAGATGGACTTGGAATAAATCATGTAAAATATGCTGAAGTGTTCGAGTATTATTTAATGGAAAAGGCATGTTTACAATAGTCATAACAATAAATGCTCTATACAGACTTAAAATGTTTGAATCGTCTGCCTGAGACGCTAAGGCCAATAAAAATAATCCTGATAGGTACCCGTCTATTCGCTTGAAATTTAATTTTTCTATTGGCTTTGATGGGTAGAATGCATTTCGCATTCTAAAGAACCAAAGCATCACCTATAGAAAAAGTTCGCCGATGACTGAAACCTTCACGGTAGCTCAAATGGCAGAGTGCCCATCTCGCGGATTGGTGTGGACGGTGCGTGGTTCGAGTCCCGCTTATGGATGATTTTATTTTCTTACGTTTAGTTTAATTTTGTCTATTTATGTTTAAATATTATATTTATAAATATTATAACAACATAACATACATTCACGCCTTTTTCCCGAAGGGGTAGGCAGAGGTGTACCCAGGACTCAGTCCCATAGTAGATACACCCACATTTCGCCAGTATGTTATTGGTCCCATGTAATAGGGGGCGACCCTATTGCCATCTACCGGGCACAGTTCCAGACTCCAGGCAGTTATTGAGATAATTCCTAATGGAAAAATCCAATATTTAACACTATGCCTGACCTGGGGATCGAACCCGGGACCTCTTGATTGGCAGTCGAGCATGCGCCCACTACGCCACCGAGGCAATAAAATAAATAAATATATAAATAATAAAATAGATAAATATTATATATTTGGTTATAAGCTGTTTATTTTTGTGTTATGTAGATAGCGCTGGAGTTAAGTTAGAACTCGGTAGCGTTTTGTTCATTATCATCATCATCATCTCAGCCGTTGGTAATCCACTACTGAACATAGGCCTCCCCCATAAAGGGGGGTTTTGCCAATACTAGACACGCTTGGCAGGCAGGTTGTCGAGCGCAGTTCGATGGTTTTTTTATACAGAGGACGCTGCTGCCCGTCCTCTGGATCTGTTAACCCTTAGCCGGCTCTTACAGCAACCACGGGTAGAGAGGGTGGAGCACTATTCTAAAGCCGGTAACTCCACGGCAAGTTTGTTCACTTTATAAAAACTTTTTAACTTTTTTTTGAGATTCAGAGATTTGAGATTTATAATATATTATGTAAGATTAGTAAGATACAGATTCAGTGTGCCATTTGATCAGTCTGTCAGTGTAATCAGTTAGTACTCTGTCCGGTGCCGAGTACAGAGAGAATACGCTCACGGCTAGTTGTATGTCGTGTCATGTGATCCGTGATGACATGATATGTTACCAGGGCAGGACCCAGGCTGGGCTTGGGGGATAATAAAATAAAATAAAAATGCCTTTATTTTTCTACTGCTCTAAATATTTTCTTAATCAACTAAACCATACATACATTCACGCCTTTTTCCCGAAGGGGTAGGCAGAGGTGTACCCAGGACTCAGTCCCATAGTAGATACACCCACATTTCGCCAGTATGTTATTGGTCCCATGTAATAGGGGGCGAGCCTATTGCCATCTACCGGACACAGTTCCAGACTCCAGGCAGTAATTGAGATAATTCCTAATGGAAAAATCCAATATTTAACACCTTGCCTGACCTGGGGATCGAACCCGGGACCTCTTGATTGTAGGTCGAGCATGCGCCCTCTACGCCACCGAGGCAGTCAGCTTAATCAACTAGTTTGAATAATCTACTGCAAGTAGTATGTACTTCTATTCTAATAGGTATTTATGCTGTATATATATTGTCTATCAGTATGTATATAGGCTATGTCTAGCAATGGACGTCCTATGGCTGAGATGATAACTTCCAATCACGTCTATTCCCAAAGGGCAGGCAGTCATTAAGATAATTTAATGATCCAATATTTAAAACTTTGCTTAAGCTGGGGATCCGGGACCGGGACCTCCTGATCGGCCGTCAAATTTGCGCTCACTACGCCACCGAGGCATGCGAGGGAGGCTGAGATGATGATAACTAAATATTGAAACGGAAACTAATTAATGAGAGTAATAATTAGTTTTAGTTGTTAAGCAATAAAGTGGCACCCCCGTGATGAAGTTTAAAATAAATGTATAGACGGAAAATATTAATAAACAATGATTCACAGTAGACTCAGTACTGTTTATCTTTATTGACGTACAAAAGTGTCAGATGACCTATTTGAATAAATCTTTTTGAGTTGAGTTGAGTTGATTCATCTACCAGTCACCGTTCTATTTTAGACTCCATATCACCTTTTGTCCCATAACACCTAACCCTTTCTTATTTCCCTCAATACAAGCCTTCAGGTCACAAATCTGGATAGTTCTGTTCGAAACGTAAACCAATGCCGAGAGCCTTTTGATATATCCGATATCGTGATCGAAGTCAGCATCTAGTGCCTACTAGCTGTCGAGCTGCTAACCAGTCAATAAAACGGTTCAGAAGGTCGGCTTTATTAGATTTTATATTTGAAAACACAATATTTTACTAATACTTTCACTCATCATCATCATCATCATCAGTCCTAGTAAGTCCACTGTTGGACATGGGCCTCTTCACTGGGGTTGCCTCGTCACTTGGCAGGCGGATTGGCGAGGGCAGTTTCATGGTTTTTAGCCAGAGGATGCTGTTGCCCGTTCTCTGGAGCTAGAAATTCAGGTCGCCAATATTCCTACGCAGCCTCCGACATGACCTAACGACTGCCCCCTACATATCTTATAGGACACAGCCGGGACCCACAGTTTAACGTGACATCCGAAACACGTTAGCGCCCAGGCGAAAAGTCCACATGGTGAGATTCGATCCAGGGCCTCCGGATTTAAAGCCGGGCATATTCCCGCTGGACCACAGACGCTATAATGTGCTAATACTATATGCTTTCACTCGTTGCCTGCAGCCAGTCTTCTGTATCTATACTATTAAGTGTGCTCTCTACAAGCTGCTAGTTTCAACTGACCAGTTCGGTTTACGTATCCTGTGATGCGTGAAGATGTGCAGGGTGCAGCCTACTCTGTGGTAGGTGGGGTGACCATTCCGAAGTAAAAAGCGGGATATAAATGACAAAAGATGTAAATAATTTTGATTGCCTAGATGGCTTAGTAGTCGTAAGCGCAACCCCGATTATGTCCCGGCTTCAATTCCCAGGTCAGGCGAAGTGTTATTTTATTTTTTTTTAATTAGGAATCATACTCAAGAGGATGGAGACTGGATCTGTGCCCGGTAATTGGCAATAGCTGCCTCGGTGGCGTAGAGGGCGCATGCTCGACTGCCAATCAAGAGGTCCCGGGTTCGATCCCCAGGCCAGGCAGTGTTAAATATTGCATTTTTCCATTAGGAATTATCTCAATAACTGCCTGGAGTCTGGAACTGTGCCCGGTAGATGGCAATAGGCTCGCCCCCTATTACATGGGACCAATAACATACTGGCGAAATGTGGGTGTATCTACTATGGGACTGAGTCCTGGATACACCTCTGCCTACCCCTTCGGGAAAAAGGCGTGAATGTATGTAAATGTATGTATGTAATTGGCAATAGGCTTGTCCCATATTACCCTATTAAGTGGAACTAAAAAAATGCCTGGCGGAGTGTGGGTCTGTCTTATACTTATTATGGGACTGAGTCCTGTATATACCTCTGCCCACCCCTTCGGAAAAGGCGTGATTTAATAGAACGAACTGATGGTTACCCTAATAGAAATTGTCGCGTGTAGGTTCGGTTGCGTGAACGTCAAACGTAGGTGTTTGGTTTCCATGAATGTGTTGATTCTTAGGCTTTACAATCAATCCTATTGCAGTGCTTAATCAGGTGTATACAGAGTATATACAGCTAATTAAATAATTTTAAGGCACCTATATACCAACAAAATCCGACTATATTTTACACAGTAATAAAATATCCATAGATAAGCTCCTAAACGCGTGCCAAAAATAGTTGTAAATGGATGGCGATGCATTTCCCAATTTCATGTTTTAAACTGATAACTGTATTGTAAATATCGTGAAGCAAAAAATCTGGCAACATTAAATTAATTTATATCATCATCTTAGCCATTTTAAGTTCACTGCTGGACCTAGGTCCCCCATATATTTTCATCTAGACCGGTTGCAAGCTGTTTGCATCCAGTGAGTTCTTGTGGTCTCTATTATACTTTGTGTGTGCATGTCCTACGCTGTGCTTGCCTGTCCGTGGTCTCCATTTAAGAATATCCTTAGGAGCCATAATTTCTACGTGTTATATGCTCTGCCCATTGCCACTACAACTTGCTAGTCCTTTAATTTATAAATTATATACCTAATAATGACTATTATTAGGTATATAGTCCTAGCAATACCTACCTAGCGGGGGCTGTCTTTGAGCTCATTCTTCTGTTGATGATTTCAGAGATGGACTGCGATAAATACTATCCATTACTTTTAGATTAAAAGCTTAAAGGGGCCTCTACAGGTTGTGTTAATAATGGTCTCCGTGTACGCCTTACAAATGACCAGGAATAGCCCTTTTTTTCGAGCGACATAATATAATGTAGGTGACCTGCCCAGGGATCAAACTCGGGACTTGATAATATACTAGAACTTACCAGAAGTATCCCAAACGGAGAAACTGACTCTATAGTCAGCAACTGTACAGGTGTAGCCGTATTTTTCGAAACCAGTCGGAGTGTAAGCCTGAAACAAAATTAAACATTATCATCTCTACTACAATTTGTTTTTTTTTTTTTTTATGATGGTAAGCATCATGATTGCCCATAACAGACGCAGTGCCACCCAGTGTTTTAAAATTAAAAATTCTGCGCGACACTGCACTGCGCCTGTCACCCTGAGATATTAGTTGTTGAATCTCGTCATGCCCAGTAATTTCGCTGGTAACATTGCCCTTCAGACCGGAACACAGTAATGTTTGCACATTCCTGCCTATTATTGCACATTTTAAGCCTAATCCAAAAATTTTCTACCATCCCAAATTACGCAGCCTGTTTTGTTTGAATCATCTTACTGGTACATCGATGTTCAAGGCTAATAATATTGGTATACCTATTAATTTATTTTTCACCCCTCTTCTCCCCCACCCCCCTCAACCCCCCTCTCTCAACAAGCCCGTTATCGTTGCGTAGCTAATATACCTTTAATAAACCAATGAAAAGAGCGGGCTACAATAACTTTTCAACCTTTAAGCAATGATCAGGGGATAAAGTGAATTTCTTTTTAAATATTTATCTGTAACCGACATCGTTGGTGCCGCACGTAGGTATATGATATTAGCAAAAATGTTTTGGTGAAATTGATAAATTTATGTTCCCATAACCGTAGTGAAAAGTAGTGTGTAATACACGGCGCTAAAACCCATTATATCTCAGTTTCACACTCCTATTAATCAGATCTGGATACCTGGAAAAGAACGCACAATAAAGCCTATTATCAACCAATAAGTCTAGCTGGTACCTAAGTATTTGTAATTTGAAACTGATCTTAATAAAAAATGCAGAGTTATCTAGACAGTTGCTGTAAGAAGAGTAAAATGTATTTATCAATTATTGAAAAATGTATTAAATAAAATAAAACCAATTTTTTACTAATAAATAATCCCAGTACTTGTAAAGACGAATAAAACGACCTAACTCGATGGGGTTATATCGGCACGTCTAGAGGACGATACTCGTGAGGTCAAAGGACTCTATGCGAACTAAACATAATATTGAGGATGAAGCTTAGGCTGAGGTACACACCCGGTACAAAATAATAACAAAATGTAATGTACAAAAGCACAGTTTAAAAATCAGGCGTCTTCTTCTTTTTTTCGAGTCGAAAAAGTGTTTTATATTTATAACACTTTGGTCCAGTATTTTGCCAAATCTATAGCATTTTGGTTTGCTTTGAAAAGGTCCTCCATCGTACATGCTGTGTTACAGTTAGGACACTGCAAAAGGTGCGACATTGATTGGACAGCCCCACAGTCGCACTTGTCGTCGCTAGAGAAACCCCACCTAACCCGGTCTTCTTTGCATCTTCCGACACCAGCTCGAAGTCTTTTTAAGGACTTCCAAACTGGCCAGGGAAGATTGCCACCCGGTGGAAGTTTCTCTGCAGGTGGGTAGGCAGTAGCTGACGGAGGAGGGTAATCCTTCTTCCACCGCTCAATCCTAACTTTGGGAGCAAGCTTCTCGTCAAGGCTATCCTATCCTATTTAAAATAAGGCGTACAAACATAACATAACATACATTATACACATTAAAACGATATAAATGATTTTGCCTCGAAAATTGTACTTCAATAAATTCAAATATAAATATTAGTTTAACCCCTATAAAATGCAATTAAGGTGACGCAGTGTTAAATAATGAATCTAAAATCGTGCGCTGAGTCCCGCAACGCGCTCACACCCCTGTATATTACGCCAAAACAGTATTTCTCGAATAAAATAAAAACTATTGCTAATTTAATAAAATCAAATTAACACATTGAAATCTGAGCATTGATTAATCTGTACAAAAAATTTAGGGGCATTAATCAGTCTCATTTCCCTGTAGAATGAGAATCTCTATTTTTATAGAGCCGTCTTTGCTATTTTTTTCTATGCTGTAAAAGTTAAGCAATCATGTAAACCAATTACCAATATGATGTCAATATCATGATAAATGTAAAAACATAAAGATTAGTTCCAAATGTTTTGTAGTTGCTGAGAAATATTGAGATCTCTACCGCCAATATTTTCAATTCGTCGTCTTAAAGTCCATTGTTCGAACAAGCATGGAATAACTATAAAGTACAGCGACTAGCGCTCGCTACTGCACTCCATCGTAGGTTAAATCTCATAGAAGGGTGAGTGTTACAAGCTATAAGAGAATAGTAACGTGGCTACATCATAATGCACATTTGACATGAACATAACATGTAACATTACACCTTTTCCCCGAAGAAGTAGGTGAGGTGTACCCATGACCCAGTCCCATAGTAGGTACACCCAAATATCGCCTTGTATGTTGTTTGGTCCCATGTATATGTGACGTAATTTGCACTAATTTATGGAACATTAGGTAAACATCACAGAGTATATATCCAAGAACCCCACAGCTGGAAGAGAATAAGTGACACTACTTCAGTGATTGACGTTACTATGACTTCAACCTATTGGCCGGGTTATACATCGCTGTTAAAAAAAAATGGTTTAATGGACACAGAGATTAATACAATGTGGAGGCCAATGATATTTAATTACTACGTACTATATTTCACGTTCCGAACACATAAATTACTCGACTAAGGTGTACTGCAATCCGTACACCTTACTTTAAGTGTAGCTTCAACGTCCATGCAGTGTGAACGCGTACTTTGCTGTGCTAATATTACGGGAAAAAATCGAGTTTTTTTTGTTTGATTTGATTACAGACTATTGTTAACCTATTTGACCTTAATAAATAAACGCAACTGTAATGAACTAAGTAACATAACGATGGTCATACGTTGACACCTCGTATCCATATCAGGATAAATTTATCAGGAGAATAAAAAAACTGTCTAAAAACTGCTATAGCTGCCAATAAAATAAAACAAAAATATACTTGGAAGATAATTAGTTTATATTTAAAATGAAATTAAAATATAATAGGGCCCCAATAGGTTTTTTTTTCAATAATGCAAAAAATTAGCAGATACGAGTTTACAATTTTAAAGGAGTACAAAAAAAATCTAGTTACGAGTAGTCAATTGTAACCTAAACAACTTGATAAAGGATTTTTTACTACCCGACTACCAAAAAGAGACTTGATTTTAGCAGTTTACATACATACAATATAAGAATTTTATATGTATGTGGGCATGTACCTATGAATGCATGTGGTGTATGTTTGTAGGTTTGCAAGTATGTTTATCTATTCCTTCGCAGTGCATAAACTGCCAGTCTTAATTGGGCAAAATAGGTATCATTTGATGCTTTTTAATGCCCTGTGAGTTAACCCCTTTTATTTTTTAATTCGCCCAAATTGGTGTATTTCATCTGACTAAAAACATTAACCTTTAACGTGGGGTATTATGTTAAAGGGCTTTTATTGTCTATCATAATTATTGTATAACACGTGAGCCTTGAGTTTGGTCTGAGAATAAACCGAAGCACAACCAAAATGATGATTGTCGACCGAGCCAATAACAATTTGCCCGAAGTCACACATATTGCTAATTGTGAAGTGGTTCAATCATATGTTTATTTGGGTGCATTGATTTCCAACAGAGATGGGTAGAGGATGCGTAGATGAGGTAAAGCGGCGTATGGCGATTGCTAGATCCGCAATGGACAAACTGAAAAAAAAGGAGTTACCGTAACATTACTAAAACCACTAAGACCCGACTTGTTCGAGAACCCGTGTTTCCCATATTTCTGTATGCAGCGGAGACTTGGACATTGAGAAAAGGCAAGAAAAAGAAGGTGGATGCTGTAGAGATGTGGTGCTGGAGAAAATGGTTGGAGTATCGTGGACCGAATTTAGAACCAACGTCTCAATACTCCAAGAGCTCGGCATTAAGCAGCGTCTAGTATCTATTGTCCAGGCTCGCATGCTCAATTTCTTTGGATGTTTTTGGATATTTGGATATTGGATTTCTTTGGATATCGCGGAGCCCGGCCCATCTATAGAATGTTTGGTGGTCCAAGGCCGAGTGGAGGGAACACGACCTCGCGGCAGATCACCGCGATGGACTGACCAAGTAAAAACAGCCGTGGGTGGTCCGTTGCACGAGTGTTCAAAGAAGGCATCAATTAGAAAAGAATGGCGACGGATTGAGAAACGGATCACATCTTAACCATTACGGACACGACCACTCTGTCAAGAGTCAAGTGTGATGCGACAAAGAAGAAATTATTGTATAGCTTGAAGCAAAAATGGTGGGGAATCAGATTCAACTCTCAGTTCCTCAGCATTTTTAGAGCTGTTATGTTGCAGGCCGGTGGATGGCTGAATCAGGTTGGATATTGAAAATCTGGTTAGTTTCTGATCATGTAGCAGTGGAGAATGTGCACAAGTATTTTCACAAGAAGCGAATACTTCTTGAGGGGGTACTTCATCAGATAAAACTGGCGTGCAGCTTTGCTCCAGTAACATCATTTCTCCAGTTTCGTCTACTTCAAAAGTAAATACTTCAATATTGCTCGTGGTCTTCCAAGATTCTTGGGATTGACTCTCATATTGAAATTCACTTTTGCCTTGACGAGAAACTTTAATTTCAACTACTTATTCTATTTTACCAGCAATAACTTGACTGAAAATCTCTTCATCACAAGAGTTGACAACTCGTAACAGCATGCAAAGTGTGAACAGGTTGATAATTGAAACTGTGAGGTGTCAACTTTGGAAATAATTGTTCGAATGATATTTTTTGCAAATTACGAGCTATCAATTGTAAGGAGGGGCGCGAAATTTTGAATTTTTTCATGAGCGCAACTCATTTTCGTAAAAAATGTTAGTTACGAGGTGTCAACGTATGACCATCGATAATTTGGGCTAATATTTTTTAAGAACGTTCTTGTCTATCGTAGAATATACGTCAATGGTGGGCCGTTAATATGGCATACATTTTTATATTTAGCATTTTAGTTCTATAAGTTTCTTTTTCTTAGTTATAATAAATAAATCGTATCGGCACATAAATAAAACACTATTTCACATACTTAAAAATGTGAGTGAAAAATTTTGTAAAATCATTAGAGCTTATAATTTGTACCATTCAAAGTGCAATGCTCTGAACTACACCGAGTAAGGGCTTACGAAGAATGATACTTATAGAATACTAGAACGGCTAGATGCTTAGATGCTATATTATTAGTATTAAAACTATATTTTATAGCGCCATTATATGACTTAGCAGTTTTATATATTATTGATTCGAGTGTATACAGGGTGACTTGTAGTCAGTAAGAGTGATCCTACTCGTAGCAACGAGAAATTTGACACAATCCTATGACAAATTTACCAAATCCTTGGTTTCCAACATTCTTCTCGTCGATTAAGTCGAATTTTGTGTATCCATCGAGCAGCAGCAATCGGATCCGAAGTAAATTTTCAATGTAATGGCGTCAGATTTGTTTACAAATTATAAATAAGTTTTGACGAATGTATCACCTAAAATTATAAGTTGCCAATTAATACTTACAAGTGAAATGTGATCTTTTTATCCTTATTTTACTTACAAGACGCATTGTGACACCCTTTCACTGCACAGCGAGTCATTTTTAATAAAAGTCCGAGAGCTATTTTTCATAGGTCATTAAAATACCAACATTAGTATATATATATATATATATATATATATATATAGGTATAGATTATCTTTGATCTTCCCACTTTCTTCACACAGCGTCTTTCTTCTATGGGCTTAATTATATTCGGAGGAAACAAGGGAATACGAAACATCGATTTGGTAAATTTTCCATAGGATTGTGTCAAACTGTTAAGAAGTCCCCTTTTCTGCATTTTTTCCATCATTTGGACCCACATTGACACCTCCTTCCACTTGGATCCACAGCTAGGCTTCATCTATACTTATTTTCCTCTTCCATCCACAATGTGGCAATTGTGTTCCATCCACAAAGTGGCAATTATTGTTCCTTTTCAAGATTCAACAAGAAAGAGCTTTTTCTATGACCAAATGATGAGTAATATGCCGTTTAAACTCTCGTGTGCCACAATAGAATTTTCATTGTAAGTATCTCACGTTGCATTCCGGCATACAAAGGGTTAAGAGGATACCGAGTAACTGTAGAGTATATTTTCGGAGTGTTTGTTGATGTGTTTTCGATATTATGTTTTTGAAATGAAATTGTTTTAATTAAAGTTTAATTAATTTTGAATTTATTACACTCCAGAATAGGTCAATTTGTTGTGCTCAATTGGAAGGGTTGACAGTCTAATAAAGGTGCCAAACACAAATAATTTAAAAGTTTATTTCTTGATAATGATAATGGCTTCGCCCTCGAGTAAAAATAGGGTATTTACAGTAATATGAGAGCTTTTTGTTAGTGAGTGTCACAAATTCCGTTTACTACAAAAATCATAACATCGAGTCTCACTTGAGTAAGCGTGTGACGTAGAGGATACGGCAGGTCTTATTCCGGCTTACTGTCGTCTCTTTTAATATTATTTACTTTTTGGCTATTGAATTTTGTTTAATACATTGTATACTAGCTGTACCCCGCGGTTTAACCCGCGTCGTCATTGTTCCCCGTGGGGATAAAAAGTGTGAGTTGTATGTATTATTCCAGGGTCTAAACTATCTACATATTAAATTTCGGGCCGCAAAAAAACTGAAGGTGTCGACGGATCCCTGGCTATACGTTCAATATCATGCGGCCAGCCGCATCGGGCACACCGGATCACGGAGCCAGCCGCTAGTGGCTGCTAGTGCGTACGCGCGCTTAGGGACCTATCAGACAGAGAGCGGTCACGCGGTCAAGCGTTCTGCGTTCGCGTTCTACGTTTGAGCGTGCAATTGCTCACGAACCCCGCTGTTAAACGATCGACGTGATACCACTAGTGTCACTATGAAACAGCAAGTGAACGCGCGACCGCGTGCGTTCTACTTGACCATCGGACCGCCGCGGTCAGAATGCCTCCTGTGTGAGTATATCTATGTAACGTAATAGAATACAAAGAACGCTTGATCGCGTGACCGCTCTCTGTCTGATAGGTCCCTTAGTAGTCTTCCATAACGGCTCAGTACAATTGATATAATAAGTATACTCTATAAATTATTGTCAAGCTGAATCATTCTGCTCATGACTTCTGTTAGGAAACCTTGAGTAAATTGAGGCCAATACTGTAGACAATACCATGAACTGCGATATTTTTATTGATGGATCAATATTATGAATGACATAATTTTATTATTATTACTTGTTATCAATCAGGGTTGGAGTATTCAGAAGGAGAATTATCTTGTACACCCTCGACCATCTGAACCATATTCAGAAAAAGTTGTGAGGTGCCGGTGTCGTGCCGGCAATTGAATAGTACCTCACCCTCTACCCGTGGCTACCGTAAGAGCCGGCTAAGGGTTTTCAGATCCAGAGGACGGGCAGCAGCGTCATTTTTTTTTATGATAATGAGTGACAAGACGAGCAAATCAAGGTGCCTGATGGTAAGCATCATGATTGCCTATATCAGACACAGTGCCATCCAGTGTTTTAAAATTCAAATTCTGCGCGGCACTGCCCTGCGCCTGTCACCCTGAGATATTATTAGTTGTTGAAATTCGCCATGCCCAGTAATTTCGCTGGTAACATTGCCCTTCAGACTGGAACACATTACTGCTCGGCGGATAAATAACTGGCAAAGGTAAAGTCTTCCCCATGCGGGCCCCTGCAAAAAAGGGCCTACCACTACTGTATAGACATGTTATGTTTTACTTCGAAAATCCACAAGCCATAGAAAAGCTTTTACTTCCATAAATTCTAGCTATGAAATGAAACATCTGTACGTATCTGTAGCTTTCAGCTGTACCTAGAATCGCTCGGGTTTTTTCATTCAACATTCAATAAAAGTCTTCCGATAAATTCCCGCCCGTTAACTTTTAACGTTAAAATAAGAGCTAACGGCGAGACTAGAAGTCATTTGCAGAGGTCACTGAACTCTGGCACTTACATTCCATGAAGTACTTAGTACTATAGGTTTGTGAGATTGTGGAATTATTCTTTGGAAAATAAATTCTGCGTAGGAACTTCGATTTAAATCTTTATTTATGAGCGATATTTTAATGTTGAGAAATATAAGGTACGTAATTTAACACACAATTTCAGGGGTTAAATATGTCAGAACTATTATACCAAAGCGAAGGGTCTCAGATTGGCGAAAGGTCCGTCCGTCTGTGAGTCTATTCTTGCCTACATGTCGCATTTTTCAACCGATTTTTAGAAAAATTGGCACACAAGTTCCTTACCTTATTTAATTTTTTATGTCGATCGCGATATTTGATTGGGTTTGCTGTAGCGTTATTTATCGATGGATTTCAATCTAATTTCAGAGGAGTTCATTCTTCACAAGATGTTGTGAAAACATTTTTAAAAGAAAGCAGTGGAGAGGAGAAACGGGGGTAAGTTTGATGTAGCGTTATTTAAAAGCCCCGCTATCCAAAAAGTGCTAAGAGTCGAGTTTGGGTGCGCTTGCTTTGTTGTTTTAGGGACCTTTTATTCCATATCACGACGAGAATCTGATGATGCAGCCGAAAAATTAGCATTGGTGTAGTATCAATGGCTTACGAAAAGTGCTGACATAGTCGAAATTGGGCTCATTTGCATTGTTGTTTTGGGGATAGAACGGATCACTAAAAAACTAAAATCGAACTTGTAATTAAGCTTCAGATCGATATAGGTTGTTTAAGAAAAATATTCGAGGACGAAAATGGAACGTAAATTGTCAAACTTCCAAAACAAACATACCCAAAATATTAAGAGCAATTTACCCCGTTTGACTATAATGTTGGTTACTCTAATAATTTCCAGGTAGGGAAGAGCTGCATAGAAATGTCCTTATTACAAGTCCTATTTGGAGTAATTGTTAGTGCTTTATGCCCCGATAACACAAAACTTACGTTTAAAAACTTTTAATACTTACTTTTATTTTTAAACCGTTTATTAGAGTGAACGTAAATAGAGGTTTCAATTTCATGTACGATCCTTTCAAAAAGCTCGGAACAAAAGTTTCATACAAAATGGCAACAATAGGTACCCAATTAAAATTTCACAAAAGTTCTCCAAACAAACAGGTATTTTAATGAAATTTATTAGATTATTTATTAGAAAATAGATTTCAATGAAAACTTAATTTCTGATTGCTTTTGGAACACTCCACAGTTTTCCATGATTTAATACTAACATATTTTACGGCATAATCAACTCTATTTCAAAAGACATGAAGCACAACTGACTCACTGAACTTTTTTTTCTTGTAGGGATGGAGCATGATTAGCCTTTTTGCCCACATGTTCCTTTTCCGCAGCTGGTAACAGAAAACAGACCGATTCGGAACAAAAAATGGCGGCAAAAGAGGAAAACCGAACACGGCACAAGAACATCTGGTAATAGTGGAAAATTAATAGGAATTTGAAGAAAGAAAGGTTCGTAACTTAAAATAACATTTTATTTGACAACATGTTATTTGACTTGGTGGGTAAGTGATTTTGAACATACAGGGGTATCAATGCAAGTGGCTTACCACTTGCAATAGAAATGTGATCTCGCCACTGGTAAAAACTTCAGTGTCTTTTTTCTGAGTTTTTTTTCTCTGTGCAGGTTTTTTTAAATAATAACTTATTTGGATTCATTGGATTTTTGTACTGAAAGAATATATTGTGTTTTTTTTTAGTTACTAGTAGACTTTATTTATTTTATGTCTACAGCCAATCACAAACAATTGAGTCGAAAATTATACCCTATTTCTTCATGTCATACCAGAATGAGCAATATTAATTTTGCAGTGCAATTTTAAACAAAAAGCTAACATTTTCAAGTAAACATTAAAATGTAATTGCATTATTAAAGCTGGCTGTCATTCGAGCACGGTTCATTTGGTTAGAAACAATGGCTCCCACGATGCTTATTCTTTCGCAAATGCATCTCATTTTGTACAGTTATTACCGTACAATCTATTATGAATCTCGGAAAATGCTGCTCTTTTTTTTTATCGACCGCCTCGGTCGTAGTGGGAGCAAGCTCGACTACCGATCAGAAGGTCCCGGGTTCGATCCCCAAGTCAGACAAGGTGTTAAATAAAGGATTTTTCCATTAGGGATTATGTATGTTATGTTATGATTGTACGATAGCAATTTAAATATGCCAAACGTTATCCCCCAATGTTTCAACGCGAATGATTCCACAGACCTCAAAGCATTCGGAATATAGAATATTATGTGGTATGTAGGTACATGAAAAAATTTTTGTCTGCAGCTTTAATTTATTGTTACATTGACACTTCATTTTCTACATAATAATATGCATAATGTGTGATTATGTGTGATGCAGTGATGTGCCTGTATACTGTATCCCAATAGAAAATAGGCAGAAAAATTGAGTATGTACTGAAGTAGTGTACAGCTATTCTTTTTTTTTCTCTTCTTTTATGGATCCACACGAATGTATTGCCAGTGTCAAGTTTTGTATTTATAGCCTTATTACACGGGACGTTCATGGACTCACACGTTAGTGTATTTGTTAGTGTCAAGTTATATTAATTTTCTAGTTATTATGGTCAATTAGTCAATTCAGAGTCAGGGCAAGCACAGACAAGTCACAGCTCTAGTAAAGTGGTGGTCTTTACAAGAAGCTGCCGGAATTTTGGTGGGAACACTTAAAATCACATTTCAACTCTCCCATCACTTGCCAAGAGACTTGTGCATCATCGAAAACACTCAACACGTAATATTCCACCATTATTACACGTTAAACACTCGAAAATGCACCGATAATTGATAAAGATACGGGAGCCAAACTGTACTCTTCGGCTTCCCCCCAAAACTGACGGCCATTCTTTAGTGGTATATTCAAAGTAAGCCACAGACTAAAACTAAACACCGAGCATCATCAAACTTCGACAATGAAACAATTAACGTGGAACATGTGAAGACCTTAGCATGTGGAACTTTAACGGAATGGATTTAGATCGACTCGGAGTTACCAGATGTGCAGTTGCTGGAACTAGTCTTAGCACACATGGACACAATAATTGTAAAAGAGTACCGTAATATTATTCACAGATATTATTATAAAACATGTAAAAAAAGGTGTTATAAATACTCTAGACATTAAAAAAAACCTTATTTGAAATCTCAAACAATGTATAAAATTTACCTTTGGAACAGATAAAAAAACGCTAGCGTGTTTGTTCTAAATCGACCCCAGCGCCATTTAGCGTTGTTTTTTGTGTGTATATTTGTTCCGTTTTCACGCTAAAACTACTGAATCGCAAGGTCATCTCTTAATTATTAATTACTTGCTGTGCCCCGCGTTTCACCCACGTATATATCGTTACCGTGCAAATATCGGGAAACAAAGTATCTAATGTGTTATTCCAGGGTCTAAACTACCTACATACCAAATTTCAGCCCAATCGGTCCATCCATCCATCAATCCTCACAAACTTTCACATTTATAATATTATTAATTCATATACTTATAAATGCTTTTTAATTTCAAATTCAAATAACACATTAATATAAGGTAAAACAATTCAACTAATAACTTATCATAAATTATAAATAAAAAATATCATTTAGGTCGCCTCCTGCAGGTAAGGTGCCCAAAAAACTAGCTACTTACCTCTCTGTATGGCCAAACTTATACGTTGGCCAAGGTAGTAACCAGCCTTTTGGTCACCTGAGGTTTCAACTAGGTTTCAACTTTTCACTATATTATTAATAGGATATTAATTAATTAATTAGTAGGACTAGCTGTGTCCCGCGGTTTCGTTCCCGTTTAACGTTCCCGTGGGAATATCGGGAAACAAAATACCCTATGTGTTATTCCCGGGTCTGAGCTTTTTTTTGTTTTACTTTTTTTTAAGCCGGGGTTTTGGCGTGAAAGAGTAACAAACATCCATCCATCCATCCTCACAAACCATCGCATTTATTAATATTAGTAGGACTGTCACCATGCCTATTTCTGCGCAGTTTTATCACAGTAAATATATCTACATTACCGTGGTTTTATCTGGCCATGACTCATCTTGATGTAACATATTTGAAATAATAATATTTTCAAGAGTGTGCTAACATTCGCGTCCTCGTTTGCAATGTTAGTTTGGAATTGAATCTACCGCAGCCAGCTCACGTTTATGTTTTAAGTTTGCTACATATAATTGAATATTATCTTAGTAACTTGGTTACTAACTACTGTCAACTACTAAGTCCTCGCCGCCGCGGTGCTGTCTTGGTGGCGTATTAGTGGGCGCAAGCTTTACCGCCGATGATGAGGTCTCGGGTTCGATCCCAAGGTCAGGCAAAGTGTTACAGTTTTTCCATTAGGGATTATCTCAGTGACAGCCTGGAGTCTGGAACTGTGCCCGGTAGATGGCATAAGGCTCGCCCCCTATTACATGGGACCGATGACATACTGGCAAAATATGGGTGTATCTACTATGGGACTTTGACCCGTATTCAAGAACAATACTCATGTAAGGCACTGTGCTAAGTAAGGAATTTCTCACCGCGTTCGTCACGGCAGGCAATGGTTTTCAAATGGATTTACCGGTCCTATGCGCTCGGGCCATCATAGTATTGTTCTTGAATACGGGTAGGTATGAGTTCACCTCTGCTTACCCCTTCGTGAAAAAAGCGTGATTGTATGGTTGTTGTCAACTACTATGAAACCATTTAGATAGATAAATAAATTCCTTCGAATTTTTCTTCCCGTGGTCCCTTGTTTAGAGTTTTCGGGTCGCCTCGAAGGCCTCTCCATGTCCTAACAGTTGCCTGGAAGATATCACTTTTAGCGATAACACCGCCAATTGTTTCACCAGATATTATACCGCCGTACTGGTGACCATCCCGATTCGGGTGGCCTAATTTTTGCGCTCAGCTGGTGGGAATCCCAAAACGGGTGGCTGTCCAAGCGCCGTATTTTGGCGCTTTCAATTTTTTATTCCGTTTCTAAAGTTATCTATTCAGTGGTTTATCAATAAAGAGTTTATACAGCTGGGACCAACCTACTATGGGACTAAGCCCTGGCCTCTTCTTACCCCTTTCGAAAAAGGAATGTTTTGTGATATTAAAAATTCTACAGGCGACCGTTTGAAAACTCAATTAATAAACGTAAAAAGTTAAAAGCCAACCTAAACTGCTCCCTCCAATAACTTTCCCTGACCGTTTTCATTAGCATTCAGGGGATGTCGTGCTTATTAACGATCCCCTCGTGAACTAAGCTAATAACAGAACACCTATTAAATATTAAACACCATCTGATACGTTTCTACCATGGAACAGGGCGCTAGTGTCCAAACTGTGCCGTTTTAGGCGTATCACACACCTTTTTTGTTTTGTTTGTCATTCTCAGGAGTAGGTTCTCATGATTGTAGTGGTAGGCCACTTTTGCAGGGGGCCGCCTGGTTCAGTACCACACCTTTGCCAGTTATTCATCCGCCAAGCAGTAATGTGCAAACATTACTGTGTTCCGGTCTGAAGGGCAATGTTACCAGCGAAATTACTGGGCATGCCGAGATTCACAACTCATATATCAGGGTGACAGGCACAGTGCAGTGCAGCGCAGAATTTTGAATTTTAAAACACTGGGTGGCACTGTGTCTGATATGGGCAATCATGATGCTTACCATCAGGCACCTAATTTGCTCGTCTTGTCACTCCCTATTATAAAAAAAGAAAGAAAATAAATTGCAAAGGCATACGTATGTATGCATGGTGTAGGGTTCCATACTGGAACAAAACGTTTCCAATCACAAAAAACAATCCGCCTACAAAACATATAGCGCCATTTATTAGTTCCTTGCGTAAAGTATGAACATATGCAGTAGCCATAACGTTTGATTGCGTTAACTTAGAAGTATGACTTTTTACAGTCACAAGGGACCGCAGATCTGAGTAGTTGATATAATTTTAATTTGATTCCTCCACGCGTTCCCGTTAAAAACTGTCTTGAGAGACGGACAGACAGACAAACAGTGGTGTACAGTTGGGGAAATCTTTGTAGTACTGTAGTAACCGAAAAGAATTTTGAAACATAATCTGGCTTCTTTAGAAAAAAATCACCTCTCAAAATTAAGGTTTTTATTCTGAGGCTTGGAATTTTTAAGCAACAACACCCTATTATATTTATATGAATTAAAAAGTCAGACTAATATTATAATGAAGTAACCGACTACTTTCCTTATTTATTTTTATTGAGTATATAAATAATAACGTTGCTAAAAATGAACATCGGAGCTCATAGAGTTCAACTTATCTTCAACTGTGATATGCAATATTCAACTTTAAACAAAGCAACTTAGATAAAAATTTGAATGGCAGTGTGTTATGTCCGCACCCTTAACTTAAACTAGCGGATGTGTTACGGCTTCCGAGAACCACCTCAGTGCTTTACTGGGAACTAAACCACTCAATGGGCTTCACTTTGATAGTTTCGTCGGTGTTAATTGAAACGCCGTTTCCGTTACTACACTAATATTATAACTATACAAAGTAAGCTATATTAAGATAATGTAAAGTTTGCTTATTATAACATACATAATTACACATTGTCCACGTTGTGGTAGACAGACAAAAATATACTTCAAATACGTAGTGGAACTCGCATGTGAAGGTCTCCTCACCACTCTCCACCGTATGTACTCGTATACCTGTAGAAATCACGTCTCCTTATTTTTTTATTATTATTTATTGTTATAGCTATTATATTGTTACTTACTAAAATTAACTTCGAGCACATAACTATTTCCATTATGGTGTTACAGCGTGAAACGTTGAAAAAAAAATCGTGATTTGTATGAACGCTCCAGTTATTTATTAATTTTATTTAGTCATAATCAGCAATCATAATCATTAACATTCCGTGAAAAATCAAATACCTAGCTGATGCCGTTTTCACGATACAAGAAAGAAATCTAGAAATAAATTTTGAGCAAAATTATAAACGTTTTTTTAAATTTTATTATTCATTTTATTGTTCAAATTATACTTAATCTGAGAAGGCAGATTTTGGTTGAGCATAATTATTTATTTTTACTATCTATTTCTACTTAATCTCTGAATAAAGAAATTGAAAAACACACAATGGCAGACGGAAGAACGGACAGCATTGCTTAGTTATAACAGGGTCTCCTTGGCCCCCTATGAGTATGGAGCCCTAAAAATAACATGGGTCGAAATCGAGATTTCAGTAGGCCTTAATACAGCTCTTACCGTTAAGTAAGACGCATTACGGCCCTTAATAAAGATAACCTAATTCAAGCACCCGAATAAATCACGGCATATGCCAGCCCTTTGATGTTATGGGAATTCTTCGAGTTACCTTTTATAACGGTTAACGTGTTTTACTTTCGGAATTTGCGTTTGGTCATAATTTGGGTCGTTATAAAGATAGGTAACAGTGTGGGAGGCGGGAGGCCTATGTTCAGCAGTGGACGTCTTTCGGCTGATTATGATGATCCTAAATGATTATGATCATAAATTTCAAATATCAGTACAATGTAAAAAAGTTACCTTTGTAATAGGTAAACATGACGCTGGCGTGTTCTAATTCGACTCCAGCGCCATCTAGCTCTGTTATTTCTGTGTGTATCTTTGTTCCCTTTTCACGCTAAAACTACTGAACAGATTGAGCTGAAATTTAGTATTTAGGTAGCTTAAATCCTGGAATAACACAGAGGGTACTTATTCCCCGATATTCCCACGGAGGCCACCAATGAGGCCTTCCTCACCCCGCTAGTGAGATTGAGCTCTTGTGTGTACAAAACCATGTGTGCAGTGTCTGTGTAGTAAGTAGTAGGTAGTTCTATAACTACCTCCTGCAGATTTTGTATGTGAGTGAGTCTAATGTGTGGGTGTGGGTGTGGGGTGCGGGGTGCGGGGTGTGCCGCGGGGTACAGCTAGTCATAATATACAATTCACCGATCGTCGGGAAAGTTTAATCAGAACAAGTTCGTTCAAACAGGTCATTCCAAACAAAACTAAATGCATCTCCCTTTACAATATTATAATAATGAGAGTTGGGAATCGGGTGGGTCATTCCCACTTGTCCTCACCTCCCAGATCCCACCGCTCACCACTGGTGACAACTGGGACTTTTTAGACTGGGACGGGGTGACGATCGGAGAATTCCCCATACAAACGATATTACGTTTGTATGGGAAATTCTTCGATCGCCATCATTTGAAATCAGAGCATATTTCAAACATTTAATGACGTTATTCGGAATGAAACTAGTTATCTAGGTTCCTATTTTAGTCTAAAATACTTAGAATTTGGAAATAAAGTTATATTTGAAAATACCTATGTTTTGTCATCTTAGATTTTTAATATATTTTTGTTTAAAGTATTTCTATTTTGAATTGAAATATAATTAGAAACCTAGATAACCAGTGTCTCATTCCGAATAACGTCATTAAATGTTGGTTAAATGATCTGATTTCTAATGATAATGGTACATCCCCAGGCGGCCTCCAGGAAAAGAGGCCTACCACCACCACAATTTCCACTAGTGAAAGGAACTGAAAAAAATTATTAGCACGTCCATAATATTATTGTTAGTCAGAATTTACGTTGGTACTCAAGTTGAGACTAGAAACCGTAACAGTAGCATTTCCCACAAAGTAGACGTCATCAGTGGTGACAAGTGGGTCGAATTCTTAAAACTTCCCACACGTCACCAATGGGGATCTGGGAGGTGGGAACAAGAGGGAATGACCTCTATACATTGCAATCATGAAGTGCTCGTGAACAAAACTTGTTAGCAATAGGGGAATCGAGTCAGTACGGACTAAAATTTAATTAAATCGAAAGTTAGCTCCACGGCGGATCTCGCCGTTTACGTACGACGTAACTACTGCCAAAGCTAGTTGTAGACATACTAGCTGTGGCCCGCGGATTAACCTGCATAAAAAAACATAATACATACAGTCACACTGTTTCCGCTAGGGTAGGCAGAGACTATTTTTGTACTCTTGCTACGATTCTGACATACGACCTTTACTTCTTCAGCTTTCAGTCAGACAATGGTTAGGTGGAATTGTTATTTCCGGTACTACACTGCATTTCAGAATCTTTAAGACATCAGATCACATCAGCTTTCGGATATTATTATACTTAACCATGATTTAGTTTTTAACGTACTTCAAAAAAGGGGAGGTTCTCCATACATACGGTCAAATGTTGTTGATGTTGTGTAAGGTGCGAGGCGTAGTAAACTTACAAAAAATGACAAGACAGACTCGCGATGTCTGCTCACACAAGTAAATAAATATAGAGAAGATTATATATTATGATTGCCTCGATGGCGTAGCGCGGGCGTAAGCTTAACTGCTGATTATGAGGTCCCGGATTCGATCCCCAGGTCAGGCAAAGTGTTATTGGATTTTTCGATTAGGACATTTCTATGACATCCTGGAGTCTGGAACTGTGCCCGGTAGATGGCAATAGGCTCGCACTCCTATAACATAGGGCCAATAACATACTTGCGTAATGTGGGTGTGCCTACTATGGGACTGAGTCGTGGGTACACCTCTGCTTACCCCTTCGGGAAAAAGGTCGTGATGTATGTTATTTTATATTGTAACTAGCTGTGCCCCGCGGTTTCACCCGCGTAGTCTTCGTTCCCGTGGGAATATCGGGATAAAGTGTACCCTATGTGTTATTCCAAGGTCTAAACTATCTACATACCGAATATTAGCTCAATCAGTTCGGTAGTTTTGGCGTGAAAGAGTAACAAACATCCATTCATCCATCCATCCATCGTCACTAACTTTCACATCTATAATTTATCACGATCACGATTATTAGACCAAATATCTAAAAAAACCTAACTGAAGTGTCTTTCAGCTAAAAGGTCATTCCGATTGGTACCCTCGCAGTCCCGTTGCCAGGTCTGTATTATATTACCAGATATTATATATTCAGTAGTATATATATTCAAATATTCAGATATTATCTACCTATTTCATACCTCCGTTATTTAATGTTTTAACTCTCCTTTTCCATCCCCAGGTTGTCTGTAAGAGATTGCTTTATGCGATAGGACCGCCGGTTGTTTACTATGATATTAATTTGTTGTGTCGTTACTTCTAACGTTGTTATTTAATTTGGTATGCAATAAAGTATTCTTCCATTCTATTCTATATTATCGTATCACTTATATAGATAAATACTTGAAAAGCTCCAAACGCCAAAACCAAGTTCTATCACGACGCGTTTTATTGCACGCGAACATTTCTGGTGTCCAAGTCACGTTCCC
Organism: Hemistola chrysoprasaria; assembly: GCA_947063395.1. NCBI lineage: Eukaryota > Metazoa > Arthropoda > Insecta > Lepidoptera > Geometridae > Hemistola > Hemistola chrysoprasaria. The sequence continues at coordinate 2,279,299 of OX346724.1, forward strand.
GGCGATATTACACTTCCGAGCGTTGTTATGACTCGTTGGACCACAAAGTAATGGATGTTGCGATGTGCCTGCGATTGCACCAAGTGTTTGTACGTCTGGGAAAATTATGGTACCTATTGATGCAGTCAGAACTTTACGAGATCCCGAGTTTTATTATGAATACAAAACGCGTACACTGCCGATCAGAAATATTCACTTTACGATTTACTTTATTGAGAATGTTCATCATCGCGATGTTCGGAACTTCGAAAGCTAGCTATGACAAAAGTTATTGAAATTCGCTGGTCTGGAAGAATCGCTTCATGCGATAAGACCGCCACTTGTACTAGCTTAAGACTAACTGTACCTCCTTTATTTTCATAAAACCCTATCACTAATCTTCTTTTTACCCCACCCTGTAAAACAAACCTAGGACTTAATTCACCAGTTATAAGAATTTGCAGAGAATATAATTTAATTACGAAGTACTCCCCTGATATCGATTTTTTGGTGACTCTTTAAAACAATTTAAAAATAGTATAATCGCAGTTTACTATACATCTCATAATCATTTGTAATATCTCTTATATAATATCTTCTTTTTTAACTTTTTCCCAATTTGTACAAGTTATTTTCTGTTTTTAATCATTATTAGAATTCTTTTTTATTTTATAAGACGTCAATCATACGCGCGAATGTTGTGGCTACCTATAATTGGATAAGCATCTTGAATTTGTTTAATAATGTAACTATTTTTGTATATGTGATAGTTGTTTATTTATTGGTTGCCCTTATTAATAAATAAATAAAATAAATAAAATTTTTGCGAATTTCGCTTTTGCAATTTTTTAGGTTGTCGGGTAGTCCCTTTAGTATTACTACACCTTTTTGTAACAAGTTGTAAAATCCTCTATCATATGGTGGCAAAAGTTTGAAACCTTTCGAACACGAAACAAATGATTGAACAGAATGAATTCGACATATTGGCTCGCGAGTGCAATCGATTGAGCGCGTGAGCTTCGCTTGCAATCAACGATGGATTTATTGTTACTATCGGTGGCGGATAACTGGCTGGGTTTTGAAAAAAAAAAATATATATTTTTAAAAACTATAGTCGGAATAGTACTTGTATTGCTATTTAACATGGAACTTCAGAAAGAACGTCGAACTCAGAACTACAGAATCATGAGTTTTCGGGTCGACGTCCTTTCTGAAGAACTAGATCTCTCCGCTATTCCTAGAACTTTATAAAGAAAATTCTTCCACCACTACTTCCAAATTTAATAAACATTTGCCCTCGTGAGATTGTCTAATCTGTGTCTGGGTTTAATTTAACCTAAATACGATTTTGTTAACAATTTTAATCAACATGTATTTATTAATCATATATAATCATATATTATAAAATCCTAAATGACTCACTTGATTGACATGCAACGCAGAGCCCAAACCACTGATACTAAAGACTTGAAACTTGGAATGTAGGTTTTTTTAGATGTCTGGACGTGTGTTAAGAATGGATTTTTCAAAATTCACATCCTAAGGGGTCCAAAGAGGGCGTCAAAGTTTTGGTATACAACTCCCATATTTCATTTCCAATGATGAGGTTCTATAATACGTTAATGATTAAGATGATTCCAATGATGGGAGCAGAAGTCGACTATTGTTCCATTAAAAAGGTGAAACTCCAAAGGTTTCCCACTGCGAAAGTAAAATCAGTCGTTGAATCGCGGACCGCTAGGGTGGGCAGTGGGCAATCCGATTTCGTCCGAAGCGCTACCCATCACTAAGAGGATTATGGATTCGCGCGAAGCACTGAACTCTGCGACTTGGACAGTAACTTACCTTTGTTTTTAAGAACGAATTAATTTCTTTGATTAAACAAAGGTTATCAGTTAGCATTCCTAAAGTTTCTTAATGTTCTCGTATTTTTAATAGTGTAAAAGATTGGTTTTTCCATGATGAATTTTCTCTATTACATGGGCTTTCAAAACATACATTAACATATAATATACATTCACGCCTTTTTCCCGAAGGGGCAGGTAGAGGTCAGTCCCATAGTAGATACACCCACATTTCGCCAGTATGTTATTGGTCCCATGTAATAGGGGGCGAGCCTATTGCCATCTACCGGGCACAGTTCCAGACTCCAGGCAGTTATTGAGATAATTCCTAATGGAAAAATACAATATTTAACACTGCCTGACCTGGGGATCGAACCCGGGACCTCTTGATTGGCAGTCGAGCATGCGCCCACTACGCCACCGAGGCAGTCAAAACAATGGGTGTAATTACTATATGACCTGTGTCCTGGTACACCTATGCCTACCCCTTCGGGAAAAAGGCGTGAAGTTATGTTACTACACATCCATTAAGGCGCGGTGCTAAGCAAATTCACCCTTTCGCTTACACGTACCAACATATTTGAAGATATAAGAAAATATATAAAATAATAATACTTGTAATTAGGTAAAATAAAGACAACTAGGAACTAGAAATAACAATACAAAGATTCAGTAAAAATCTAATTTAATCTAAACGAGTTTTCATGTATAAAAACCTGCACAAAGAAAACAAAATCTCAGAAAAATAAAAAGGCACTAAAATTTGTTTGGATTAAATTGGCTTTTTACTGAATCTTTGTATTGTTATTTTCTAGAACGTAGTTGTCTTTATTTTACGTAATTACATGTAGTAATTTTTATATCTTCCAAACTTTGGGTACGTGTGAGCGAAAGGGCGAGGCTATCAGCTGATTATTTCTATTAATCACCCTATAGAGACTAAAGAGTCGTGCATGTAGGTCTGCTTGAATGTAGTAGAAAAAGTAGACTTTCCTTACTGGAATCACTGCATAAAGAGCGAAGTCAGCAAGTGCTTAAACTGCAGATTATAATATAATTGCTGGTGAAATATCTCCAGTGGCTAGCGATCGCGGTGCTACATTAAACGTGTAAGATATAAGAGTACACGAAATCTAGGCGATTTCGACAAGCTCTCGCAAACATGTATATGATATTTTTACGTATCTTATACATACTTTTAAAAGTTATTTAAAAAGATTTTAGAATGGCCAAAACATTTAAAATATTCGAATTTCATGTTGGAGGATTTAACACCTTTTTAGAACTATTACGAATTATCGATGGTTTTATGTCAGTGAACAAAAAACAAAAGAAAAAAGGTGAAGGCGTCAATTATATTATATTATATTTTTTTTCTGTAACCTATGTAATTTTTGGATTATATATTTAAAATTACCATGGTGGTTTAATTAGAACTCGACAGCTTCAGCTCCGCCAGAATTTTGGGTACATTTTTTGGTCCTTCTTTGGCGGATGGCCTTGCAGAGGAGCAAGGCAGGATCGGCAGGGGCGGACTGAAGCCGACGTACGAGTTCCCAAGAGTTCCCAGTGGAACACATACATGGCCATTGGCATGTGCGATTACAAAGGGGTAATCGTGTGCTAAAGTGATAATAGTGAGCATAATATTCATGTGAGGCATAAGGTTTGCAGTGCAATAGGGGAAAACCGTGAGTTACTTTTGAACATTATTTGGTAGCAGTGAAAACTAGTGAAAAGTCAAGCTGACACTTATTTGTGAGTGAACAATTGCGAAGCAATTTTATTTTTGATAATTTTTTGGGACTTTATCTAGTAGATATTTTTGGAACTCAGTTGTAGATTTTTGGAAGTAGTTATAGAATTCGGGTATATTTAAAATGGAGGGTTTATTGGAGTTTCAAGTAGAACTGAGCGAGCGATTGCACAAAGCACTTGTCAATTATAAAAAATCTCCTAAGGATAGACTAACTAAGGAATACATTGAAACGCGATTGGACCAGGTTGAACAGTTGTGGGCAGAGTTTTTGGGGGGTCATAAAACATTCATGTGCACTTATTATACAAGGGAAACTAAATCGAGTAGCTATGTTAGGGACGAGATTTACGATAAAACTGAGGAGTTTTATATGGATAGTAAGTGCTTAATGAAAACTGCTTTGTCCGAGTTCAGTATCCAGGCGACGCGTTCAGTCTCATCCAATGTGAATGGAAAATCGTCTCAGATCAAACTTCCAAAAATTGATATACCTAAGTTTAGCGGAAAATATTCTGAGTGGTCCACTTTCCGGGATCTTTTCACCTCGTTAGTGCATACCAACGATGGCCTCGATGAAGTACAAAAACTTCATTATTTAAAAGCTTACCTTACCGGAGAGGCGGAGCAGTTATTGAGAAATATACCTATAGTCAACTCAAATTATGATATTTGTTGGAAGTTGTTGGAAGAACGGTATAATAACAAGAGGTATATTTGTCATCAAATACTGTCTAAATTGTTCAATCAGAAAAACATAGTAGTAGAGTCAGCAAAATATTTAAGGGAATTGTTGGACACTACAAACGATTACATGCATGCACTGTCCAACATAGGCATTGATGTAAAGAGTTGGGATGTAATGATCATTTATATTGTTACATTGAAGTTGGATCCAGAATCCAGGCGGCAGTGGGAATTTAGCGTCAACAACGGTTCTTTGGAGGAGTTGCCTACCTATGATCAATTCAAAGAATTCATGATCAACAGATATCGCGCAATAGAATTTCTGGAATCTGCATCCACTTCAATCAAACGGAATCCAACTCAGTCAAACTCTGTAAATAAAGTGAAATCACTACATGTAACTAAACTCACGTGTCCATTCTGTTCCGAAGAACATAAATTAAATGTCTGCAAATCATTTCAGAAGGAAACGGTTGAGGCGCGACGCAAGTTTGTACTTGATGGTAACTTGTGCTACAATTGTTTAGGCAATAACCATACAGCGAGGAACTGCCGCACCACCAACAAGTGTTCAATTTGCAGACGTAGCCATCACTCACTATTACACCCGAAGGGTGGGGTCGTTCCTGAAGCCAAGGCCATCAGTGAACAGGACGGGATGTCCAGACAGCCTGCGGACGTCGTTCCGAAGAGCGCTGAGTCTGGAGGCACCACAGCAGTGGTCTCATGTTTCTCGACAGGGAAGGTCATGTATAATCAGGTCCTGCTGGCTACTGCGCTAGTTGAGGCCACGTCGAGAACAGGAGAAGGGTACATGATTCGAGCTTTGTTGGACCAAGGCTCGCAGTCATCTTTCGTCACCGAATCCACAGTGCAGTACCTAGGTTTGAAGAAGTCCAAGGTACAAAGTCAGATATCTGGCTTGGGTGGAGGTAATAACTTTACCTCCAAGGCTTCGGTGTCAATCAACATAAGGTCACGTGTTGATCCAAAGGTGATCATCACAGTTAAGGCATATGTACTCAAGTGCATAACCAGTCTCGTGCCAGCACAGAGACTGGAGGTTATTCAGTGGAAGGAGCTCGACGAGCTTACACTCGCCGATCCTCAGTACCACACTCCTAACAAAATTGACATATTGTTAGGTGCGGAGGTTTACGGGGAAGTATTGCTAGATGGTTTGAAGAAGGGTCCACGGGGATCACCAGTTGCGCAGTCCACGAGCCTGGGATGGATTTTGTCAGGGGTAGTAAATACTACAGGCAATCAATCTTCAAACATCAAGGCGATGCACTGTCAAGTCACCGACATTGACGATGACAACAATCTCCTCAAGAGATTTTGGGAAATTGAATCGGATGTTCAAATGCCGAAGGAAAAGCTTTTCACAGATAAAGAGAAATGCTGTGAACAGTATTTTGCCGAGACTACACATCGGGATGCAGAAGGCAGATATGTCGTGTGTCTTCCATTCAAAACGGACCAACCCGAAGTGACCAGTTCTCGTGATATAGCTGAAAAAAGATTGAAGTCATTAGAATTTATACTAATGAAGGATAATACATTGCGAGAGAGATATCAAGAAGTTATAAATGAATATGTAAGATTAAATCTCATGGAATTAGTACCACCGGAAGATACAAATAATACTCAAACAGTGTACTCACCGCATCACGCCGTAGTTCGTGAAGATAAGGAGACGACCAAAGTCAGAGTGGTCTACGACGCATCCTGCAAAGGAAGGAATAATTTATCGCTCAACGATCATCAGATGGTCGGAGCTACCTTGCAACAAGAACTTCGCCATATAGTGGTGCGTTGGAGAAGTCAGCCGATTTGCATAGCTGCAGATATTACCAAAATGTATTGCCAAGTTAAGGTTCGTATGAAAGATGTGGAGTACCAGAGAATTCTCTGGAGGGATGGACCTGAAACACAGCATTATCGACTTCTGAGGGTAACATTTGGTACAGCATCAGCGCCTTATTTGGCAGTCAAGGCGTTGCAGCAAGTCGCGGTAGACGAAGGCAAGAAGTTCAATCTGGAAGAAACTAAATTATGTCATTGTGCTATGTTACAAACGCCAATCGTGGAGAGGTTTTCCTCTCTGACAAGGATGATTAGAGTCATTTCTTGGTGTAAAAGGTTCGCTAATAATGCGAAGAAGACTAGATGCAGATGTAGGGAAACTGGTTATCTCACTAGTAAGGAATTAAGCAATACGCTTACACTCAGCACCAAGGATATTCAGCGAAATGGTTTTGGCGAAGAAATCGATCTTATCAAACAAGGGAAGGACTTACCCAAGCGAAACAAGCTCAGAGCGCTGAATCCGTATCTGGATATTGACGAGGTATTAAGAATTGGGGGTAGGCTGGATCATTCATGCCATGCATTTAGAAGTCGTAAGCGACTTAACTTCAGAGGGTTTTTTACAAGCATATAAAAGGTTCGTCGCCAGAAGGGGCCGTTGCTCACAAATGTGGAGTGACAACGGTACGAATTTTGTTGGAGCAGCAGGGGAATTAACCAAGCTCGGTAAATCAGAGCATCACGCCATGCTCAAACAAGTCGCCGAGTCAGTAGCAACCAATGGGTGTGAGTGGCATTTCACACCACCTCACTCACCTAATTTCGGCGGATTATGGGAGGCCGGGGTGAAATCTGTCAAGTATCATCTCAAAAGAGTACTCGGTGGTTCTACTTTGACATATGAAGAGTTGGCAACAGTGCTTGCTCAAATTGAGGCGTGTCTCAACTCGCGGCCGCTTTCGGTTCACGTCGAGAACCAAGATCATCCGAGTGCTTTAACACCAGGACACTTCCTTGTCGGGGAACCTCTGATAACTGCACCAGATCGCAACTTCGAGGCTTGTAATGAGAATTCGTTACGGAGATGGCAGCATACTCAACGCATGCTACAAGGTTTCTGGCGGCAATGGTCTAAGGAGTACCTCACCCGGTTTATGCGACGGGACAAATGGTCGAAGCAGGTTGATCATCACCCTACGGTTGGTGATGTGGTAGTTATTAAGGAGGATGGATTGCCACCATGTAGATGGCTATATGGTCGCATTATTACAGTCCACAAGGGTAGAGATAACATTGCTAGAGTAGTCACGCTAAAGACTAAAAATGGCACCTTGAAGAGACCCGTATCTAAACTATGCTTTTTGCCAATAACAGTTTAGACACGTGAGGTTGGGCTTTGCTTGTTGTTATGGGATATTTTAGTTAGGTATAGCTATGTTATTTTTTTGTTACAAATGGATGGTTCATTATGTTACTTGTGTTGGTTTATTTTTGTTTGTTATCTTCTGTATTATTTGGGGGTTAATAATAATCATGTAGTTTGTTTTCCCACTAAGGACAAAGGGCCAACCACTGGTCCAATTGCAACCGTTGCAATTGATGGGTTCTCTCACGGTGGGCGGACAGTCAGTTCAGATATAGATAACATCCTTGTGTGAAGGACAAATAAATCATTTTGTCCTTGGTGGGCGGAATGTTGGAGGATTTAACACCTTTTTAGAACTATTACGAATTATCGATGGTTTTATGTCAGTGAACAAAAAACAAAAGAAAAAAGGTGAAGGCGTCAATTATATTATATTATATTTTTTTTCTGTAACCTATGTAATTTTTGGATTATATATTTAAAATTACCATGGTGGTTTAATTAGAACTCGACAGCTTCAGCTCCGCCAGAATTTTGGGTACTACAGAATACTGGATTGATCTTTTTTTTGAACTAAAGTTTATTTTTGTGGATTTAAATTTTATGTGTATTTAATTCTAAGTAGCCGAAATCAGAGGCATTCTTTATCTATTTTCTCTAAAATATGAGAAATTATTTATTTTTTTCAGTCAGAAATTTTGTATGAAAGAGGTAAAAAGTGACGCATCATACATTGTATAATATACGACATTCTAAACAATGGTAATTTTTTCGAACAAGTTCAGACTTCAGGCCTTCAGGTAGGATTGGGAAAGTTTGTATTGGAAAAATCCAATCACACTCCTCGACCTGGGAATCGAAACCAGGACCTCATACATGCGACCACTAGACCAACGAAGCAACATTTAAAAACAATTAAAACAAAATTAAAAATGCAAACGGCTAATTGAAAACGTAAAACAAATTGTGTGAAATTTTTCCAAGGATACTTTGTATTTGTAAGTTTGTTGAACACAATAGCTAAGCTGTTTCGGGTAATATCTGTTTAGTTACATTTATCCCTTACCCAGTGTTTGGATAAGTAAATTCTACAGAGCGCGACGCGGTGACCATATTTTATTTTTGAACTGGGATATTCCTTTGATAATAATCCAGCGAAATTACTGGGTATGGCGAGTTAAAACAAGTAATATCTCAGGGTGACAGGCGCAGTGCGGTGCCGCGCAGAATTTAGAATGTAACACTAGGTGGCACTGTGTCTGATATGGGCAATCATGATGCTTACCATCAGACACTCAGGATTTGGTCGTCCTGTCACTCACTAACATAAAAAAACACATCTTCTAAAAGCCCACGACACAAAACCTAGTTCGAAAAGACTCCCAGAGTATATCCTTATATATAATTAGGCTCGTTTAAAAAAAAACTAGTATATATTTTATGACTCCCAAATTTCATTTGTTCGTCAAGAACAAACAGTTACAGACTCCAAGCTGTCACGATGTAAATTTCTAATGGAAAAGCCAACAGACCTTTTGCCTGACCTGAGGATCGAGCCCGGGATCTCATGGTCGGCAGTAGCACTTGCGAACCATTACATAACCGAGGCAGTCAGCAGAGAAAGCAATTCAAACATCAAAAATAAAAGCCAACCATTCATAAAACTCAAACTAAGCTATAAATGAAAATCATAAATCTTGAAAGCGATTAAACCTATTTTGACACGCAAATATACGAAGGTAATAAATCACAGTGAGATTAAATCAGATCGATTTAACCTAATATGGTAGTTTTGAAGCATTTACATTAAATAGTCTCTAGAATAAAATTGTGATTGATAGATTTCGCCTTTATACATCCATCAAGAAAGACACATAAAGAAATAATTTATGAAACCTATTATCTAAGCCAGGGTTCAACAACAGACGGACCGTGGAACTTTGAATTCAGTACCACCATAAATTAAAATATGTTAACTTTATTTCAATAACACAGACTGCATTCAATAACTTCATGTCATATTTTAAGTAAGCAGTTGCACCGGAGTTTCACAAATTGTACACCTGCAAGTACTGAGTATTTACACTTTCATGATTGCGATGCATTTGCAACATTTGTGTTGAAAACCAAGATCAAAATTTCTAGTGCGGATTTCTTTTTTCAGCAGTATCTGGACCCTTTTTGAAATTACTTGCCGACTCCTGATCTAAACAGTGCCTTCCAGAAGTTATATGGTTCCTTGTCTACCAGTACCGACGAACTTCATCACAATGAAAAACGATGTGTCATGATGAAAAACGACGTGTTGTATTACAGCTTCTCTAGGTATCTTTCTACGTATTAGTATTAGGCGCATTCCAAAGCAAATTCGCCCTCTCGCTCACACGTACCCAGATTTTTGAAGATATAAAAAATACTACATGTAATTACGCAAAATAAAGACAATTAGGTTTTAAACAATTCAGTTAGTCATCATTTAAATTAAATATTTAAAAAATCAGGAAAAAATCTAATCTTATCCAAACGAGTTTTCTTGTATAAAAACCTGCACAAAGAAAAAAAATCTTAGAAAAACAAAAAGGCACTGAAATCTTGTTTGGATTTAATTGGATTTCTTACTGAATCTTTCTATTGTTATTTTCTAGAACCTAGTTGGCTTTATTTTACGTAATTTCATGTAGTATTTTTTAGATCTTCAAAAATGTGGGTGCGTGTGAGCGAGAGGGCGTATTTGCTTTGGACAGCGCCTTAATATATGAGTTTGACAGTCAATCAGTCAGGACTTGAGCGATCTTTATATTTATATGAAAGAAATATAGGTAAATAGAAGCAGAAACAAATAGCATTCAGATGCGTTATGCAGAGACTAATTCTATCCAGTTGCTACGATCCTGACGTTCGACTGTGAAAGACGAAAGTGAAAGAAGTCGGTTTCACTTTTATCACATTCTTCGTACATGCCCGTCGATTGTGGATTCTTTCGAGCTGACCTTTCCAAGACCTCCATTATCTAGTTCATATTCAAAATATGAAAAGTACGCCCTACCGACTTATTATTGCATCTTTTATCCATCCTCTCCACATCTCCTAATCTTCTAAGCATTCCTTTCTCCATCTTCGTCACTAAATCTTCTAATAGTAATAAATAAAATTATCTATCTATTGACATTTTATATATGTCCTAAGTTTTTTTTTATGATAGTGAGTGACAAGACGAGCAACGATCAGGTGCCTGATGGTACGTATCATGATTGCCCATATCACTGCACTGCGCGCCTGTCACCCTGAGATATGAGTTGTTGAAACTCGTCATGCCCGTAATTTCGCTGGTAACATTGCCCTTCAGACCGGAACACTAGTAATGTTTGCACATTACTGCTTGGCGGACGAATAACTGGCAAAGGTGTGGTACTTCCCCAGGCGGCCTCTTGCAAAAGTAAGTGTTCCAAACTGATGGTAACCCTACTATTGCTACACGGGGGATCATTGCAGGATGTTATTTTAGGGCGTGTGAAGTATACATAGCCCTACGCCCTTTTTTTTGGCGCATGCTTATGAAAATAAGCTGGAGGTGTTACGATCTGTGACTTTTAGTGAGAGATAAATTGTGGTATTACGAGAATTTATTATTTAAAGTTATAATTGTATTTATTATTTTAATAGGATAACTCTGTGGGATTCGTGCACCATCAGTTTGAATCAACTCTGAAATCGCAAAACATTTGTATTGGTAGGCTTCTTTTCCAGGGGCCGCATGGAAGAGTACCACACCCTAGCCAGTTATTCATCCGCCAAGCAGTAATGTGCAATCATTACTGTGTTCCGGTCTGAAGGGCAATGTTACCAGCGAAATTACTGGGCATGATGAGTTTTAACAACTAATATCTCAGGGTGACAGGCTGCAAAAGGGGCCTACCATTACAGGTTCAGGAATTATATATTGTGGTACCACATAATAACAGACAATAACAAAAAAGTAAACTTAAAACTAGAAAGAAGTAACAACTAGAACAACTAGCAACAACTGGCCTTATCGCTCAGAGCGATGTCATCCAGACAGCCATGCAGGGAAAGGAAATACAAATACTGAAGGTTGCCTTAGACAGTACATTGACCTTTTGTAAGCCTTTATGAACAATGCCTATTATTAACACAGATTTGAAGTCTATTTCTAAATTAATATGAATTCTAATATTGCTTTAACTCCCAGCAGCTTTCATCTCAATAACAAAAGGTTATTGTCCTAAAAGTTCATTTAATTTTAATAGAACTTTTCAATTAAATCCATAATGCTACGTTTAAATAGAAAGTAATTAAATTAAGGGATATATTAAGAATTGAGTTAAGGAGACAACTCGTTGTAATATTGAAAGTTTATCTATTTTACAAGATTTTAAGTAAAACTCGGAGGCTGCCTCTTGTGGTTTCCTATTTGCTATCTCTGACAATATGGGTTGTCCACATAACCCATACGAATTGACTCGAGCAGCGAACTTGATTATTATAATTTGCAATTATTATGGTGTAACTAAAAGTGTTTCAAGAAAACACTGTGTTAGGTCATGTGGAAGACATTGCAGAAATCTTGAGCGAAAACTCCAACATTTGGTCTATTGGTTGATTACACAACTCGCCACCAAATTGTTTGATAGCAGAGTAGTTAGAACCCGTACGTTTGAAGTATACATTTTAGTTATTACTATTATTATTTATCAAAGAATACATACCTCAGTAAAGGAATCAGATACGAATCTCTGCACAAGCGAGGTCTTGCCGCATTGTGTGTCTCCTACCAGCACTACCTTCACTTCTTCCTCGGCTGTGGGCGTGCTCGCCGTGCTGTCGCCGGCTTTCTTCCCAGGCCACATCGTGCCTTCTGGGGTTTTAATCTGTGGACAATTAGATTTGGGTCATGAGTAACTTTGACGGAAAGATGAATAGCTTTGTCAATGGGTACTGAGAAACGGGTAAACGGGAAACGCACACAAGTAGGCATCTTGATTAGCCCCTTGACTTACCATCTGGCCTCGTGAGATGAAATCAACACGTTTGTTTACTTCGTTAGACGCCAATAGCGTGCTCAAACGATTCTATTTTAGTTGATCAACTACTAAATCGATTCTAACTGTCTGAATAGATTTACAATTGAAATTAAGAAAGAAAAATCAAATTCGTTTTCAATTTTCTGTTGACAAACAAAAGTTGATCAATTAAGTACATAGCTCGTTCCCATGGCAACATCTAATCGTAAATGTTGTATAGGCAGATTCACAATTCACACGTTAACGAGGGCCCGGGTCGGGCTCTAGACGTGTCAGGTGCCTGACAACTAAACAGCCGACCCTCACTGTGTGTGATCTTCCATAAAAATACAAGGAAATGCAACTTGACGCGATACGCGCCCGCGTTGATTAGTATAATATCAACTTTTATGTCACCTGAACCGCTGGTATTAGTTATTCTATGCCAGAACCGGATTCAAATCTAGAATCTCAGGATCAGTCAGATCAGGATCAGTGACACTTGCGCGGTAATTTGACAATTTTTTGTTTTGTTAACAAACCCGCTCTTATATGGCCCAGAAGGATGAGAAAATAGTCATTAATTTTATAATGTCTCTATTATAAACCGAACCCGTTCTCTATGCCCTTAAGTCAACTGAATCAGCTCTGAAATTGAGTACTTATATTATTCTAACAAACTTCTAACTAAATAATAGGTATTTGTCTTAGAGTTACTATGTCTGCGTAGGTCTGCGTCTAGACTCTTAGAGTAAATAAATATTCTAATGAGAACTTAATTGGATTTAGCTTCTTGATTTTATGTAAGTAAATGATTTTATATAGAAAGAAACTTTTCTCGATTTTGATCTTTTTCCACTGATATCTAGACAAGGATAATTAACATTATTATTAGAAATCTGAAAGTAATTCTTGCTGTAAGCCTATCATTTTAAGACATGATACTCGTACAATGCTAGTTATCGCTAGTTATGTATATTTATAAGATTATAATGTAAACAGTACTCAAATAGTAAATATTGTAACGCGCGCACAACAACCGACTGCCAGCTATGACACCACCAGCCTTGGCCAAGCATACCAGCCTCATCCATGCAGAGTATACTCACCTTCGTCAAGCTCACCAGCCAGTCACAGGCTTGTCTATGAGATACAGCTACATTTTATCTACGCCGTAGAAATTCAAATAGAGTGTTATAAGGAAATGACACATTCTTCGACAAGCCGGCAAAGGAAGCGGATCGTCAATAAACTCCTAGTGAAAAGCGCTAAGCATATATTATGACGTAAAGTGCAAAGATCTATATTTCCAAGAAATAAATGTAATGGTACAAATATTTAGCAAGCTGTTTCACTTCTGTTTCAATATATTACCAGTACGACAAACTGAATCTCCAATAGACGGAAACAATTAAGGAAAGCAACCCATTTACGTCAGTGTAACTGACACACAGTAGCTAAACTACTGCGTTTTATTCAGTTGTTGAAAAATATAAAGTTGAGGAAGTTAATAAAGTTCTACTTTGAAATGAAATGAAATGATTTATTTGCGTAAAACATGGTAGATAGAGCTTGTTAAAAACTTCAATATATTTGTACAGCATGTTTTGCCAGTTTCTCTGGCGTACAAAATATAACAAATACAATAATATCATGTCAAGATATAATAATTGAGATTGGATTTAATATCATTATTGTTTTGTTATTTAGCTGAAGCTGTGATTTAGTCTAATTTGATGTATATTATAAATACGATAGATAGAAGATAGAATACGATAGATAAATAAATTATATTTATTTACAGTCACACAACGAAATATTGTTTAAATTGAATAGATCGTTATCAACGTATTACAAAAAGGTGTAATAATATTCAAATGTCATCTACCCTTTGACTTAAACAACTTACAAAACAAAAATTGCGAAAATAAATATATCATTAAAAGTATATCAATCAGTTATTTAAAAAATAATGAATTTTAACGTTTCATCTTCAGCGTCGTAATCGAAATCGATCTTAGCTCTCATAATAATAATATATATATATATATATATATATATACTTTCAGATTTATTTATTTATTTATTATACACAATGATAGAAAGCTTACAGTTATACCAAAGCGCTAACTATCTTAATAACATATAACTTAACTACATATTAATGACACATATAAACTCTAAAATTGACTACGATGGCCCGCATGCTATCGTAAAAGATGTCGACGTGCTGGATCTCGCTTGTGAACGCATTCAAAAGAGACAACGCTCGCGAAGTAGGTGTGTTGTTAGCGTGGCGAGTGCGAAGTACAGGACCCGAAAACAATATATGCCTTCGTCGCCCGGTTCGCAAATTGTTGTCCGGTACAGAAAGGTTTATAGCTGCTAATACAGTTGGATTGTTTATCCTACTACGTAGAATATGACAGTAATGGACAATTAAATGCAATTTCCTCCTAAATTGATTAACAGATGGCATGGCTGGCAGCCACTTGAAGTCTATTACTAGTTAGACTTTAAAATTGAAGAGGTTATCGTGGCTCTTTTTCCCACATTCCATATTATACTCATATATTTTTCTTCTGTAAGAGCACAGAACAGATAATAATACCACGTATAGAATGGACACTGTCATCCGCCCACAAATCGGGCTTTCCTCACCCCGCCAGCGAGATTGATCTCTCCTCGAGTCCCGCTTCGCTAAGAAATCATCTCCGCATACTCTTACGCGTGTACAAATTCCATGTGTGCAGTGTGTGTAGTAGGTAGTTATATGGTGACTTTTGTATAGGAATTGAGTCGAGTGTCCGGGTTGTGGTAAGGGTTAGCAAAATAACGCAACTGCCGTCACTGTCATCGAGTAGATATATTGTGTAAATCGAAATGCCAGTACATTGTTTCGCTCAATTGTTAATTTGCGTTGTAAAATTTTACACAACTGTCGCGTTGCTTCCCGGATAGTTTTAATTGGATTGCATTTGTTGACTTTGTGACCTGTTGACCTAGAGTCCTAGAGGCAATAAATACTCTGTCACTATGTCACACCCTGAACAATCGGCTCAATTCCCATACAAAAGTCACGATATAATTACCTGCTACATAGACACTGCTAAGTACGGAAGGAGCACGCTGGATGCAGGCCGCTTACAACCGGACTGGATGGAAATCTAAGGGGGAGGCCTATGTTCAGCAGTGGACGTCCTATGGCTGATATGATGATGATGAGACACTGCACACATGGAGCTTTGTACACGCGCAAGAGTGTGCGTGAGGTGATTTCTCAGTGAAGCGGGGCTCGTGGAGAGCTCATTCTCGCTCGCGGGCTGAGGAAGGCCCGATTGGTGGGCGGATGACAGTGTCCATTCTATACGCAGTATTATCATCTGTTCTGTGTCTATGCTCAGCAGTCAACTCACAAGCTGAAAAAATTATAAAAAATATTGTGATTAAGAATTGCAATGCCAAAGTACAAAACTGCGAAAAAAAGCAAACCTTTTATATTTTACTTGAAATTTTATTCTGAGAGAGCTCCCTAATGCGAATGTGATGACGTCATAGCATACAAAACACAAAACTCGGCTGAAAAAAGCCGCGTCCGTGCTTTATCTCTGAAAGCTTGTAGGACCACTCCGCGAGCATATTGGTACTGTTGATGTTTCATATGCATTTACATAATGTACCAAGAAAAGGGTTTGTTTGGTAGAAAAGTTTATGGTTGGGATTCAAGGCTGTTTTTATTGCGGGATTTTCGTTTCATACAGCTCAAAAATTTAATACATATTTCGCTTTTATAAAAATAAATTAGTCTTGTGGAGTCGGCAGTCATCCGTTTTCTTCATTTTAACCTCATTTTTCATAAGTATAACATACAAACACGCCTTTTTCCAGAAGGTGTAGGCAGTAGTGTACCCAGGACTCAGTCTCCAGGATACACCCATATTTCGCCAGTATGCCTTCGAATAACGCCAGTATGCCGTCGAATAGAGATTGTTCAAGGGATGAACGGGGAGTGATAATTGCAGTATATATGATTAAATAATAGGAATCATTTTTATTGAGACACGAAACACGTGTCGATATATGAATGGTGTCACTAACAAAAATAATACCTAAAAGCATTTCCTCTTTGCATGCAATTTTGCGGGAGGGCGGTGCACTTTGCGTGTTGTTTTGACACTAAAAATCGGAACTAAAAACGATTCTTGTAAAGATTCTTGTTCCAGTAGTCTACAATAGAGTTCCGAAAAGTAAATTCAATCAATTAATCAATTATAGAGAAATCAAGTAAAATCAGAAGCTATTAATAGGATTAATACGGGACAACCCTACAAAAATAGTACCTAAAGCTTTATTGGATCCCAAAGTGCCATTCTGTTGTAGATGTTCTTCATTTTACATATCATGTCTATGTAACAAGTTAATATTATGAAGCTTTAATAAAGCCTGCCTCGGTGGCGTAGTGGGCGCATGCTCGACTGCCAATCAAGAGGTCCCGGGTTCGATCCCCAGGTCAGGCATAGTGTTAAATATTGGATTTTTCCATTAGGAATTATCTCAATAGCTGCCTGGAGTCTGGAACTGTGCCCGGTATATGGCAATAGGCTCGCCCCCTATTACATGGGACTAATAACATACTGGCGAAATGTGGGTGTATCTACTATGGGACTGAGTCCTGGGTACACCTCTGCCTACCCCTTCGGGAAAAAGGCGTGAATGTATGTTATGTTATGTTATGTTTAATAAAGCCAGTATTCAGCCAACCTATTACCACATTATTAACTGAGGCCTCATTATGGAAATAGGAGAAAAATCACCATTTAAATTGACTTTTTACTGGCAACGCTGCCAATTCTTTCTTTACTGTAATACGCATTTAGGAGAGTTTAATATTATCTCCGCATAGTTTTTTTTTAACTACAACTTAACGAGTAATCGTGTGGTTTCTGGCTATATAATGAAGCCACCCCTTTCTCATCTGGTGGGAGCCGTGAGACCCGGCAGAGGGACATATTCGGAGAGTGGGCAGCAGCGCTCTCCGGCACCAAGTATTCCAATTGCTGCAATCACCAAGCCGCACAGCAAGCGTGGTGCTTACGGTTGAATCCCTCCATATGAATAGCTTATGGCGTTCTGTGGCGGAGGCCTATGTTCAGTAGTGGACTTCTTCCGGCTGATGATGATGATGATAGTAAATTGTTGAAGTGACAATATACAGATTGGAAGTTGCACATATCCCTTCAGCAGCGACAACAGAGCTGATAATCTTCAAACGGCTAAGAAGTATAAGGGGCATGTAGTTGTTGGGAAAATATAAATCTACCCCTTCGTTACTTATGATACCCTGGTGCTTCCAATCTGAACATGAAAAAATAATGATAATCTAAATTATTTATTTTATCTTTATTTTAATACTTGGAAAACATTTCCTCTTGATTGTACCAAATCAAGTATTTAAAAGAAAAACCCCAAGAGTGGGACGAATCGTCAAACGAAAAATTCATTAATTTTAAGTTTCATCGATCCGTCCTAATGGGAAGAACCTGTTATGGGACGAAACGACGAAGGAGCCAACCGATTTTTATCAGACATAGCTAAGAACACTCGACACGTCAGCTTTCAAACAAAAAAAAAAACCACATCAAAATTGGTACATTCATAAAGGGACAAACCCAAAGATACATGGAAACTTATAACACCAATAAGTTTATCAGACGGGTGTTAAAACATCAACTATTTCACTCTATTCATCTTCATCGCCGTAATTAAAATCGATCGCAGCTCTTAAGATAATGAAGGCATCAGATTGATTTACGCCCTTATATCAAAGACCCTATCCTTTACCCCTGGCAAATGACTTTGCGGCCATTTAATGTATATAACTAGTGAGTCTTTTACGTCTCATAGAATATCGCTACTATGTATGCAAAGTGTTACATTCTCATAACCTCACGGGTTCACCCGCGCAGGCATCGTTTTCGTGAAAATAGTGAAAAGTACCCGGTGTTTTTTCTCAAGGCCCCATCTTTAATTAAAATCGGTCCATCGGTCTATGCGGGAGGGCGTAACGAAAATACAGACATAGTCATAATCATAATCATTATTTGCAAAAATGTATGTACAAGAGGTCTTAATAAATATTATGGTCCATTATACATTCTACCTCCTTGAGGTGTGCAAATTAATTTGAAATGGAAATTAATAATATAAAAATTGACAAGAAATAAAAAATGTCCAACTAATATTATTAACTACAACGACTAACTAATAATTCGTACATTAAATTTTAAAATATACAAAATTACAATAATGTTAAGTAAGTACATGTCAAGCAGTCAAAAACGAAAATGTCAAGTAGTTGCTTTCGCATTTATATCATTAGTAGTAGGATATTCTTTAGAATAGTGATAGCAAGTGCTACAGTTAAGCATGAGGTACTAGCCAGGTCAAGCAAAGTGTTACTAGATTTTTCCATTAATAAGATTTTTTTCAATAGCAGCCACGAGTTTGAATTTGTGGCGGTTGAGAGCAATATGCTCGCTCTATTATATATCTGGCGAAATGTGGGTGAACATCATAGGTCTATTAGGGTTTATAGTCGATGGTTAATGCTGGGTAGGTATTTCAATTCCCAAAGGCTCTAAATTTTACTTTTTAATACAAAAACGAAAGTCGAATTAACAAGTTGGAATTTGAAAAGTTTGTAGACTTTACCCGAGATTGATTTATTTCGATATTGCTGGACCAAAAGGCGGTCATTCTGTGAGTTTGAATTTAATGGATTAGGTCAGCGATGGTCAAACTGTGGAAACCCAGTATTGGCTTTTAACCCCCAGGCCTAAAAACCGAAGGGGTGTTATAAGTTGACGTATCTGTGTGTCTGTGGCATCGTAGTTATTAAGCGAATGGACGAATTTTAATGCTTTTTAGGATTCCGTACCTCAAAAGAAAAAGAGGAACCCTTATGGATCACTTTGTTGTCCGTTTGTCTGTCTGTCTGTCAAGACGTATGCCTCAACAATATTTACTATTTTTTATTTTTTATTTGCCTCTCTCTCCCACTAAAAAAATCATTCCACATATTCCGCAAAAGGTTACTTTTTATCTACCGACAGCCAGCAGCAAAACTCAATATTAAAAACAAAAATATCACCTATAAAATATGGGTTTGATTCTGCGACCCGTCGGAAAAGCTTGAAAACCGCTGAATTAGGCCTTCAATAAAGGCTGTTGAAAATTTTATAGGTCGTAAACACTGTGCCGAGTGTTTGAATCGGACTTACGCTTCGGGAACTTATACTTATTGTCCCTTTACGATTGAATGGTTATAGAATATCGATAAAATTAAGCTTCAAAGTAAGCTCCTTAGCGAAGCACTTAATAATTAGGGGGTGGTAATTAAGGCACGTCCCCGTGAAAAACGCAGCTCTATACGTTTTTTGAGCAGTTTTTTTATTTGAGTTTGAGTTATAAAATTCATTAAATGCCTCGGTGGCGTTGTGGGCGCAAACTGCCGATCATGAGATGCCGGGTATGATCCCTAGATCAGGCAAAGTGTTCAACACTGGATTTTTTCTTTTCGTCTCTTTTTCTAGATTCGTAGTATCAAAGTGAATGCTTAACGACATCAATTTTCATTCCAGTATTTATTTATTTATTTATTATTATTACTACTAAGTTGACATAACAGCGTAAAGCCAAACCGCCAAACTTAGTGCTACTAAAAAGTTAATTAAATATATTAATAACTAACAATAAAATAAAAATTATCATAACCTATTACATGAATACCGTTTTTCAAATTATGAAGAGAATACATTCTTTATAAAGTAAAATTAAAAATACATGTTATTTATATATGTAACCTAAAAAATATTACATTGCCAATTTATTAATATTAGAGGAACCAACATCTAGAGTCGTTATGTTGAGCTCACTCACAAAGAGGTCTAGATCCTTTTCTATTACTAGAGCATTAAGCAGTCGTAATACTATAATATTATATTATATTATACTATAATATATTTTAATTCGACACAACATTGTTTTAAATTTTAACACATCGAAGCATGACAAGCACCCCAGACAAAAGCATTTAAAATATTATCGCCCCAATTAACAATTATAAAATCTCGTTTATTTTAATGTGAAATGGGAAGTATGTATCATAATATATTATATCGCATAATATGAATCATTATGATACATAATCATATTTTAACATAAAATCACGCCTTTTTCCCGAAGGGAAGACCCAAGATCCAGTCCGATAGTTGGTACACCCACATTTCACCTGTTGTTTTTGGTCTCATGGACTAGGGGGCGAGCTTATTGCTATTTAAGGGGCACAGTTCCAGGTTCCAGACTGTCACTGAAATAATTCGTAATGGCAAAATGCAATAATGCTTTGCCTGACCTTGTGGTCGAACCTGGGACCTCATAATTGGCTAAAAATTAAACTAATAAACATTATCCTGTCATATTGAATAGCCGAGTGGTTCCCGGCTACATAATAGGGCCACCTCTTTCTCATCCCGTGGGAGCCGTGAGACCCAACAGAGGAGAAGAGGGACATATTTGGAGAGTGGGCAGCAGCGCTCTCCGGCACCAAGTATTCCAACTGCTGCGATCACCAAGCCACACAACAAGCGTGCTGATAACAGCATGATTCCCCCATATTTGTAGTGGTAGACCCCTTCAGCAGGGGGCCGCCTGAGGAAGTATCACACCTTTGCCAGTTATTCATCCGCCAAGCAGTAATGTGCAAACATTACTGTGTTCCGGTATGAAGGGCAATGTTATCATCGAAATTGCTGGGATGATGATGATGAGATTCAACAACTCATATCTCAGGGTGACAGGCGCAGTGCAGTGCCGCGCAGAATTTTGAATTTTAAAACACTGGGTGGCACTGTGTCTGATATGGGCAATCATGATGCTTACCATAATCAGGCACCTGATTTGCTCGTCTAGTTACTCACTATCATAATAAAAAAAAATATAATAGGCGTTCTATGGGGGAGGCCTATGTTCAGCGGTGGACGTCTTCCAGCTGATGATGATGATGATGATATTGAATACTCTACTACGCCACTACGCTACTACGTCAAAATATGTTTTCAAAGTAAAATCTGATATGAAATCTTAAAACAAAACATCACACAATGTAGAGCACAATCTTGCTAGAGCTACAAACTTTGTAGAGTTATAGAGGTCTCTACTGACATTATTGTCAGAATCGCTTCGGTCGACGGTATGTCTGGAGTAACCATAGATTATAGAGTGTAGAGTATCGAACCAGGAAACGTGGTCATAACAAGATGTTTCATCGAATAGGTGGAGATCATAGGGTTAGTTTACTTACGGATCACAATCATAGTAATGTTTTCTAATTCTAATCTAAAATTTAAATACTGCAAGAAATAGGCAAAAAGAGAGGAGTTCGGGTTCTGGATTTTTCCATTATCAATTGCCTGGAGTTTGGAACTGTGCCCGGTAGATGGCAATAGGCTCGCCCCCAATTAAATGGGATTTTATGGGACCAATAACATTCTGGCGAAGTGTGGGTGTATTTACTATGGGACTGAGTACTGGGTACACCTCTGCCTACCCCTTCGGGAAAAAGGCGTAATCGTATGTTGTTGTTGTTGTAGTTTCATCATTCCTACAGGACATCAAGATATTTAATATCTTGTCATCCTGGCGTTTAGTTATTTATTTTTTTAACTCAATCGTTATCATTTTATCCCGCAGCTCTAATACTATGATCTTTTAAACAGGAAACTCGCTATCTTTATGAGATCGGGTTAAAATTACTGTCGGTGTGGGAACGGCGGTATGGTTAGCGTTTGAGAACAATAAATAATAATATGGGACAATTTGCTCACACGATCTTCTTTGTTTAAAACTATAATATAAAATATAATATATATAAAATATATTTTGATGGCTATGAAAGGTATTCCCGAAATTCCCACGGGAACTAATGTATAATCTCGTACACTAGTTACACTAGTATCATAAATTTGTATTAGTATGTTACTCTTAAGAGCGTATGCTGTCCAACGAGAAATTTGACATATTCCTATGAAAAATTTGCCAAAATATTTTGTATTCCTCTGTTTCCTCCGAATATAATTAACCCATCCTTTAAATTCATATCCTGATAATTTTATAATGAAGTAAGCTATGTCCCTGTCATTTAAGTTTCTCTAATAATCTCTCGGTTATTTCACAGATGAACTTCTAAAAATCCCAGATTAGAAGTTCACAAAAAAAATAATTAAGAATTTATAAACAAAAATTTGACATTGTTTTAGTTTACTTCATATTCAAAATATCAGGATATAAATATAGCAAATAGGTTTACTGTGTTTACTGTGTTCGGAGGAAACAGGGGATACAAAACATCAGAGGACAAAGATGCCTGGAAACTTCTGCATAGCCGCCTCGCGGCACCTTCAAAGAAAACGAATGTAACCAAACCAAATATTGTGAAACTATCTGTTGAAAAAATTAAGCCCTACAAGTTTCTTGTGTGTTCTTCTTGTAGAGGTATCTTTCCGAACGCACGGTAGACTCAGTACTGTATCTTCATTGACGTACAAAAGTGTCAGATTATGACCTATTTGAATAAATCTGTTTGAGTTTGAGTTTGAGTTTGAAAAAATCATACAAAACATTTGGTAAAATTTCCAAAGGGTTGTGTCAAACGGATAAGATGCTCGCTATGACGTAGGCGCGGGTTGCGGCTTTCCCTTGTCTGACACCTTAACCGCACGCGTTGTTTTAATCAACTTTAAATGTTCGAGAATAGTATAATAGGTACCTATAGTCAATACACGTGTTGGTCATTGTGCGTCAGAAGATATCTATACCATAAAAACGTAGGAGAAGTAGTCCCTTCCTTTCTTTCATCCCATTTATTTTAAGAAATGAAAAAAAGCAAACTTTTCCCCGTCCCGAGTTCCAAAGAAAATGTCAACGTAACAACTCAAAAAGGTATATTAAGTATCAACAACAAATGGCATTTTTCCACTTCCTTTTCATGCAAAGGGTTCGCATAAATATATTCATAAAAATATACAATAACAAGAAAGTCGGTCGCCGACGTCATCAGTCGAAACGACCCGAAAATCTCATTGTGTCTCAAACCCTTTTGAATCCTCATTCCCTAAGCTTATTGCAATTTGTTAAAAGGGTTTCGGAGATCTCCATTTTGGCTCAGGTGGCGCCTAGAGGTATAAATCAATTTTCAAGGGAAATGAGTGGATATTTATTGCTGATAGCTGGCTATTGAAACAGCTAATTACGGGAAAAGCTTTTCGATGTTCAATGTTGATTTGTAGTGTATTGAAATATAACTTTTGGTTGGGTTTTAGAACCCTAAAAAGTTAGGTTTATCGGTGATATAAAGAAAAGGGGAGATGAGGTATACTGGTTTCTCGAAATTGGCAAGCTCAAATTAGGTCCCATTAGGTCCTATATAATTAGTCCAATAATACTGTTGTGTCGGTCGCACTTCGATCTTAGGTATGTCTTTCTATCTTTGTTGTTCATTTTATTTCACTGTGCAAACTTCACACTGAGAAAATTGCACGTGCCATTTGTTGAGTAAGCGCTGGGAGAACGTAACCTATCTCTCCTTTTCTTTATATCAATGAGTTTATCACTATTTTTATTGTGGTTTTCAAATTTGTTGACCTATTTGCCTATTATTATTAGAATATGAATGAAATATACATAATATAGCTTATAAGAGAATCGTAGTGTTAGATAGGT
The DNA here is from genome assembly GCA_947063395.1 of Hemistola chrysoprasaria. Classification (NCBI taxonomy): domain Eukaryota; kingdom Metazoa; phylum Arthropoda; class Insecta; order Lepidoptera; family Geometridae; genus Hemistola; species Hemistola chrysoprasaria. The sequence continues at coordinate 2,303,542 of OX346724.1, forward strand.
ATAGTAATCCAAAACCTGGTTGTAAGCAGCCTCGAGAGTAATAAAATCTCGCCGATCCAAAGTACTCACCAAGAATAAGTCAATGAGATCTTATCTATAAATAACCAAACTCCTTGCAGTCTGAGATTGGCCGGACACCGTCAAGCGGTGCAAGATTAAAAATACACGCAGACAGGTCAATGACACCCGACCTGTCACCCAAAGAATAATAAAACAGCTCCATAATATAATTACAATGGATTTAAGCGAGGAAAAGATAAAAGAGGAAGTAAGCAGCTTTGTGTCCAATTTGCAGAAGCTGCTGCCCAAGAAAAAAGACATATTCATCATCGAAAAGCAGAAAGTGAAACTTCCGAGACTGTCTGACATCCACTACGAAGCCAAAACCGTTTTTCCCAAATGTTTCATCGGTGCAAAGCTCGTGATACTGCGCGAGGTGTTGAACAAGGTGAAAGTAGTCCAGCAGTACAACTACGGCAAGTCTAAAGACTCCTACAAGTGTTTTTCACATTTGATTCACAAAGAAATGGAGCCGAAAAGCAATCACGACGGTCTTCTTATAGATACCTCGGGGTGTGCGTCCGCCACTTACACTGAAGTCCTCGATGGAGGGTGCGTTATGAGACTCACTTCTAAAATCAACGACCTCATCTCATCAGATACTGAGGTCATCTTCGAGAAGGACAACGAGAAGTCTTTGGGCTCTATATCGTGTACCGTAAAGGACGTAGATCCTAATACCATGAGGTTGGTGACACAGTGGATGTATAAGATCAAACCGGACTTCTGTGTTGGAACAGAGGTGGCTCTGAAGCCGATGACGTATCCTCCGATGCCGGAGTACTCGATCAGTGCTCGCTACGAACGGCCCGCGTTCACGGTCTCCTCCACGGTCAGCCGCTCGGGTTATCAAGTGTGTCTATTTAAGAAGTTCGCGCCGGATCTTCGAATAGCGACTATAGTGCATGACGGGACAAGAAACGGCGCGACTTCTGTCAGTGTAGCGCTGCACAAGGATTACGGCAGCGCTGAATTGAAAGTGTTTGTGGACTCGCAGCGCTGCGGCGGCTTCACCTTCCAGAAAGACATTCTCTTCTTCGAGCCACATAATGAAGTGAGAGTCCTTCGCCTCGTAGGGAGCACAATCATAGACAAACAGCGGAGAGTGCGGTTCGGGATCGGGTTTCACCTTGATTTCTAACAGTTTATTTACAAAATTGTACACATTGCGGGTGCGGTGCGGTCATTTTTGTAGATATATTTGTTTGTATATAAGTATACATAGGTTTTAGTTGTTTTATAATGGAAACGTTTGTTCGTGTGTCATTTTAGTGTCATTAAAATTATGTTTTGGCACACATGTTTTTTTTAATTTAATATTAAAGTTCTGCGAGGTAGATGCTTGTCTAAACCTCAGAATAATATGTACAGAAAATATCATACTTTAGCAAGTGTACGTAAAGTGTGGAAAGATAAAAAACATTTGAGTGGTGAATCCAAAGAAGTGCGGAAGTAATTTTCCGCTCTCAGATAATACTTTCTGTTGAACTAGGTATATCATAAAAATTAGAGTAGTTTTTCACGAGAGTAAGAGGATACAAAATAGAAGTTTTTTGCAAAGTTCTTCCTGTTGTTTTCTGCGGGGAATAATAAGATAAATTGTATTTGAAGTTGGTAGTTGAAGTTGGTAGTGGAGTATGAAGGTTATATTATATTATGAAATAAATCAGGTGTAGATCATGTAGATTTCATTAGAGGACAAGGATTCAGACTTGTAACGTGGAGAACCTGGATATACTATCCCGGTATTACTAATCACTAATACATATAATATTATAAAACCCTAAATGATTCACTGACTGACATGCAACGCAGAGCCCTAACCACTGACCCTAGAGACTTGAAACTTGGAAATTAGATTATTTTCGTTGTCTAGACGTGTGCTAATAAAGGATTTTAGAAAATTCACATTCTTAAGGGTCCAAAAAGGGCGTCAAAATTTTGGTTTAAAACTCCTATATTTCATAATTGCGAGCGGGCAAAGCCGCTGAGCATACACTAGTAACTTATATTGCTCTACAAGCCAATATAAATTTTACTTACTGATATTTTAGTATGATGATTTTGTAGTGGTAGGCCTCTTTTGCAGGAGGCTGCCTGGGGAAGTACCACACCTTTGCCAGTTATTCATCCGCCAAGCAGTAATGTGCAAACATTACTGTGTTCCGGTATGAAGGGCAATGTCCAGCGAAATTACTGGGCAAGATGAGATTCAACAACTCATATCTGAGGGTGACAGGCGCAGTGCAGTGCCGCGCAGAATTTAGAATTTTAAAACACTGGGTGGCACTGTGTCTGATATGGACAATCATGATGCTTACGAGTACCATCAGGCACCTGTCTTGTCACTCACTATCATAATTTTTTTTTTTATAATTAACATAACTGGACGGTGGAAATCTGCGGGGGATGCCTATGGGGACGTCCACTGCTGGATATGTCCTCGCCCTATGGCTGACAAGATGAATTAAGAAATAAAAAGTTTAATGATGTCTACAACATTACACAATCCTTCAAGAAAGTGCTAACTGATTACCAGAACTTTGTAAATATATTTTTCCTAATGCATACTTTTAAAGAAACAATGTCAAAAGAAGTTATTACAAACGCTGAAATAATATAAGGTTTAAAATACTTTTTTATTCTTCAACTTAAAATATAACCACATATTTACACAAAATTTCCTCCAAAACAGGTATACTTACTTAAATTATTATTAATAAATTATTTATTTATAATTATTTATTTATTTATTATATAAAATAAATTATTTATTTATAATTAAGGTTGACCACTGCAGGTAAGGTGCCCAAAAGGCTGGCTACATTACCTCTCTGTTTGGCCTAACTTATTCGTTGCCCAAGGTAAAGAGCCAGCTTTTAAGTCACCTGTGGTTTCAATTAGGCGGTTCCGTTTAAAATTAAATTGTAACCCAAGTTATGTAAAACATAAGTTTACCAACATAAGTGTACCCATATCGAATAAGTTGTCGTAATCTAACATAACATGGGTAGCCTTAAACCTCTGGGAATCTGGGGGTTGGGAAGATGTTTATGCATTATTATATATTATCTTGGTCGGAAGAAACTATGATGTCGCGCTCTATTTGGAATCTTAATATAGTGACTGTCTCGGTGGCGTAGAGGGCGCATGCTCGACTGCCAATCAAGAGGTCCCGGGTTCGATCCCCAGGTCAGGCAAAAGTGTTAAATATTGGATTTTTCCATTAGGAATTATGTCAATAACTGCCTGGAGTCTGGAACTGTGCCCGGTAGATGGCAATAGGCTCGCCCCCTATTACATGGGACCAATAACATACTGGCGAAACGTGGGTGTATCTACTATGGGACTGAGTCCTGGGCACACCTCTGCCTACCCCTTCGGGAAAAAGGCGTGAATGTATGTTTTAATATAGTGTTTATAAGTTGTCCTTAATATTTGAACCTACTCGTAACCTACCTATTCAAATTTAGTTGTATAATATTACGAGTGGAAGAATTTATACTAGATTATTTTTTTAGATAGTGAGTGACAAGACGAGCAAATCAGGTGCCTGATGGTAAGCATCATGATTACCCGTATCAGACACAGTGCTATACCCAGTGTTTTAAAATTCAAAATTCTGCGCGGCACTGCACTGCGCCTGTCACCCTGAGATATTAGTTATTGAATTGTATCTTTGCGGATGAATAACTGGCAAAGGTGTGGTACTTCCCCAGGCGGCCCCCTGCTAAAGAGGCCTACCACTACAAAGACACAAGCTGCTGCTGTCCTTAATATTTGAACCTACTCGTAACCTACCTATTCAAATGAGTTGTATAATATTACGAGTGGTAGAATTTATAATAAAAATATTTGGAATAAGAATTTAGGTTAAGCAACAAGTAAGACGCAACGTTGTTGCAAAAGGATATTTTTCCATTTTCCATTTATTGAAGCTAGGAAAAATACGTTAAAATAATTGCGAGCGGCTTGGCATCACGTGGACGTGCAGCCCCAACATTTTAAAAAGAAAAAGAAAACTCGCATCATGCAGGAAATACGCGAAGAGTTTCTACTTCAAAAGTCTTTTAAGGCGGATGTACCATATTCGTGACTTGATGGGCACGACAGATTATGCTATAGTGTGAAATTTGGCCAGTCAATGTGGGCAATTGAGGAATATTTTTTCCAGTGCACTTCAAAGGAATCTTACTTATTTGTTTCCTAGCTTGTGTTTTAAGTTCAATTATAATAATAACAGTTTTCTTCAAAAGTTTTCATGCGCTAAAGTTCGTAGAGTCTATGTTCAGACTGGCCAAGTTACGCCGGCCTTATTATACGTGTGCTGCTGGCTTGCTATAAGGTAAACACCATTTTCCACCAAGGTGTAAGTTTATTAGAGCCGTGTATGTCAGCAGGGACGTTCAAGTGAAATCACTTGCTTAAATACTAAAATACGTAAATACTAGGCATATCATTATTAAAATAATTAAAATTTCAGTCTGTTTTCAGATCTCAATCAGATGTGCAAACATTACTGTGTTCCGGTCTGAAGGGCAATGTTACCAGCGAAATTACTGGGCATGATGACATTCAACAACTAATATCTCAGGGTCACAGGCGCAGTGCAGTGCCGCGCAGAATTTTAAATTTTAAAACAACCCAGTGATTTAAATCACTGTGTCTGATATGGGCAATCATGATGCTTACCATAAGGCACCTGATTTGCTCGTCTTGTCATTCATTAGGCATCATATAAAAATCTCTCTGGACCTCCCACATAGTTTCTATAAATCTACGAAAATCAAAAAAAAAAAAATCAAAATAGTTTATTTCTCAAAAATAATAGGTACAAAATTGCATTATAGCTTAACTAATTAATCCTAAACTTTCTATGATAAACAACAAGTGATAATGATAAGTAAGTTTAACATTAAGAAAATAACAAACATTGAAGTACTCTTCAGGCTATAATGTGTGAACACTAGCCCCCACACTAGGATACCCTGTGTCGTGGGCGCTAGTCTCTTCCCTAGTAATTTCAAAACCTTAAAGATTATGTTTAGGTAGGTGAGAGTAGATAACATCTTTCTTTAATCGCTAAAGCAGTTAATTTACGAGTATATAGACAGGAAAGTTAAGTCAGTCAGTAAGTTGGTACACTAAATAAAGTAGCTTATAAGTAATTGTAACAAAATAAATTTATATCTAGTATTATGCTCCTATATTTGTTACAGTTAAGAATAGACGAAAAAATATACGGTACTAATTCTAAGTTCATACAATAATTGGAGGGTAGGTAGCTGTTAAGGCTACCCACAGATTTATTACTAATAATAGATGTTAGGGTAATGTGCTCCATACAACATCGATGTAAATATATATTATATAATTTAATATAATTTCGGTACCTAGTAATTATAGTTTGAGAAAATAATAAAATTATGATTACACTGGCAGTAAGTTAGACATAGCATTGGTATTATTAGCCAAAAAGAATTGCGGTGAGTCGTGGTTCATAAGACTACGAGGTAAAATAGTATTTATAACTTCCACACACTACCATCTGGTCAAAACTAGGCTAGAAGCTTACACTATGGTAACCAGATGACTGATATACATACTTATATAAGTTTATAACACCCAGACATAGATCAAAACAGACATGTTCATGCACACAAATGTTTGAGCCGGCCGGGGATCGAAACCGGGGCCTATGGCACAGAGCAGAGTTACTACCTGTGTATCTGTGTCATCGAGGCGGTCAAAATTATTAATTTGCATGATGCATGATGAGAGTAATTATTAGTTAGGTAGGTATATACCTACTTATTAGTGCCATCGCCTTCCCCACGTTCATCCGATACATACAAGCAACGCATTCGGGCATTGCGAAATTGCGAGGCGACTGACGGCTGCTGGCCGCCGCTGGCGACTAATGACTAATGACTATAGTACCAGGTTAGTTAAGTCTCTTTGCATGTGTGAGTATCTATACAATATAAGAGCAACATGATATAGACCTAGTCAGTACGTGATGTTTAGAATTTTATAATAATAATCATATCATTATGATCTAACTAGTATGAAATAATGTATAAAATTATTAATTGTGTGTACTTGTGTGTAAATTAAAAATATTAAGTGTATATAAAAACTGTTATCAAGTTTTATAGCTATCAGTCTGGTTTTAAATAAATAACTAAGATCTATTAATTAAGACCTATACTAGCGACTTTTCTCCCTTGGGATATTCTTTGTTATTCCTTGTCTACATAATAATGAATATTTGTAGAAAATACCTAGATGCAAGGAAGGGCCAAAACTGGGTATCGATGAGTGACTGTGTCAGTCAGTCAGTAAATCAAGCAGGGCTTGAATTTTATTAATAAGTATAGTAATAAATTACATAATATCAATTGCCCAACTTTTCCCACGCGGAATTCTGTGGCTGGAATGGATTGTGTTTGTGTGTTAGTGAGTGAGTGAGGGGGTGAGTGAGTGTACATTCGAGAGTGAAAGCGCGAGCGCCTGTATGTGTGTGGGTGAATTGTGGTGGGGGTGTGTGCGTGAGTGTATGGACGTCTGTGTAGTATGTTAGGGTGTGTGTGGTTGGAGTATATGGACGTCTGTGTAGTACGTTGGTGTGTGTGTGTGTGTGTGTGTACCATGTCACTTTAGAATTTTAAGTACTTCTTCAGTTTCTTTATAATTTAGGGTGAGTAGCCAGTTTCTAATTTTTATTTTACACGACTTTTTGAGACAATTTACGATGTTATGTTCTTTGTTGACTTTTGTATATAGATAAGGTTCTAAGAATGCAGGTGCTCTTCGTGCAAAACTGGTTTTCCTTCGCGGGGCAGACCATGTCATTGTACGTTGTGATCTTGTTGACACTTGATGGCAGAACAACGCTGTTTTGTGGAACCGCAGTAGCATGGCATTTATGAAGATTTGTCGCACACGAAGTACCTTACACTCCGAGTAGAGAGAGTCAGTGCTATATCGCCATGGCTTTTTGTAGGATATTTTCAATATAGCTCGTTGTGCGCGTTCCAATTTAATTAAATGTGTACCATAGGCAGCACCCCAAACTACCACACAGTATGTTAGGATGGATAAACATAGTGCATTGTACACAAGTTGTATGGTGAGTTTATCACCGACCGCACCGAGGCGCTTAAAAATGTACTTAAGTTTTCGAACCCTACCGTTTAACACGTCTATTTGGTTTTTCCATGTGAGTTTGTCATCCAGTATTACACCAAGATATTTTAAGGAGGAAACGTGTTCAAGGGGTTTACATTCGCAGCACGTTGAGTTTTTGCAGTTATGTACCACTATGTTTATGGGCTGCTTTGGTGATGTACGCTGTGAGATGTTAAATGTTAGAAATTTAGTCTTTGATACATTCAGTGTGAGTAAGTTTGTCTGCAGCCATTTTGACACTTGGGTCATACCAGTTTGGGCAAAATCAGCAACAGATTCCCAATTGTCTCCATGGAATATCAGAGCAGTGTCATCCGCAAAAGCGAGCGTTTCTGCATTTTGTAGATTCAGGTTGCTAATATCATTAATGTATATTAAAAATAAGGTAGGTCCGAGGACACTACCTTGAGGGACACCAAAATTTATTTCTGCGTAGCCACTACAGTGTTCACCCACCATTACTTTTTGTGTACGGTTCGTAAAGTAGGACGTGAACCACTGTAGTGCCACTCCACGTATACCCAGCGCTTCCATCTTCTTTAGTAGTAGAGGTCGAGAAACCGTGTCGAACGCTTTTGCGAGATCGAGGAAAACGCCGATACATTTTTGCCCTGAATCAAGTCTTTCCGAGAGACAGTTGATCATGTGAGCAACGGCATCTTCCGTCGATCTGCCACGACGAAAGCCAAATTGATTCTCAGCCAATAGCTTGTTTGATTCCAAAAATGAGAGCAATCTCTTGTTAACAACTTTTTCTATTATTTTCGATATTGTTGTTAGTAAGGATATCGGCCGATAATTGTTTACGGAAAGTGGGTCACCTGATTTGAAGATGGGAAAAACATTTGCGATTTTAAGACATGCTGGCATTTTTCCCGAGGATATGCTCAAATTGCACAAGTGCGCCAAAGGAACAGAAATAACATCTTTACATTTCTTCAGTATGTCGTTGCTGATGCCATCATATCCCGGAGCAGATTTTGGTTTAAGGGTTTCTATAATTTTAATGATTTCGAATTCATTGGTCGGGGTCAAGTACAAAGACTGTACGGGAGGTGCATTACTAGGTGCAAATGTTTGAGCTAGCATTTCTTCTGTCGTGTTGAGATTTTGTAGGATCCTGTTTGCTAAATCACCTCCAACAGATGTGAAAAATGCGTTAGTGTTTTGTAGTGAGTGATTTGGTGAGGATGCAACATTTAGGATAGCAGAATTCGATGTTTTATTGGAGCCAATATTGCAGATTTCTTTTACCGCATTCCATGTTTTTTTGCTATCCCCTCTGCTGTTGACTAATGTGGATCTATCATGCTCGATTTTTAAGTTCTGCAGAATATTATTACAGTGGTTTCTATAAACCTTGTATTCCACTTGAAGTTCCTCGTTTTTCGGTTGCTTCCTCGCACGCATATGTAGTGTATCTCTTCGCTCAATACATCTTAGTAATCCTTTGGTAATCCAAGGCTTCCGAATGTGTTTTGAATTACGAACAGCTGTAATAATTTTGCTATCTTCTATTACATTCGACATTGTTTCAATGAATGACTCAAATGCCATATCAAAGTCATTAATTTCATATAGACCATTCCAGTTATAGGCTTGTAAGTTATATACTATTGCCTCATATTTGAGTTTCGTAATTGTTTTATTTGAGGCAGGTGATGGACTGTCAAAGGATTTATCTACGCCAATAATAACTGCGTCGTGGTCAGTTATACCAGCCGCACAGATAACGACTCTTGAGTTATGGCTGCTTTTTATTAGGGCATGATCCAGACATGTTTGTCCATGTGTAGGTGTTATGTGTCCTGGTATGAATCCATAATGTGCCACTAGGTCAAGGTATATTTCTGATCTGTTGTCTATTGAGTTTGTGCCAATGTCAATGTTTATGTCTCCTGTTATTATGATATTTTCACTTTTGGTGTCTTGTATTGTAGATTCAAGTGAGTTTAAGAAACCGGTGATATCAGCTTGTGATGGAGATCGATAAAGGCATACAACGCTATAACTATCATTTACAGTGGCTATTATGCAGTTAGAGTCTTTGAAAAAGGGTTCGCGTATATCAACTTGTAAATCAATCTTTGAATAGATGACAATGCCGTCACATTTATTCAAGTATGTAAGAGATTTATGACAAATATAGTGGTCAAGCGATAATTCAGGGGTATTCTCATCAAGCCAACACTCTGTTAATACAATAAGGTCAGGGAGAAATCTGAGTGTCGAGAGAAGCACTATCAATTTATCAAAGTTTTTCCTTATACTACGTATATTTTGTGTAAGCACTGTTATTTGATTAGAAGGATCACCAATATTTTTAATACATAAGCCTGGATCAAAGACATGAAAGTTGTCAATAAGATTTGTCTTGTCTAGTTCATTTATTATGTCACGACAGTCAATCATTTTAAGTACAAGGGAGGGGATATACTATATAGGTACACATACAAAATATACACTACCTATAATAATAGCTTTATAAGATTAATGTGCTGTTCAGATTGTAGTGTGTTTTTTGTGTGTGTGTTTTATTACCTAGTAATTTACAAAGTGAATTTGTTTTTATACCTAATATATTGCATAAAGAAGTAAGCATAAAATAACAATTAAAATTAAGAAATACTGTGCTAGTTATTACTGTCTTCAAGCTTATTGAGGTCGTCTTCGCTGTTTATGCGAATCTGCGGTAGACCTTCGGCTTTTCGGAGATAAACTTTTCCAAAAACAGTCCAACAGAAAGAAAATCCGTTTCTTCGCGCGAATTCCCGGGTTAGATAGTGGAGCTTGCGTTCTTTTGGCGTCAGGTTCTCTGATATGTAGATTGTGTTAGCAGGCCCGTCGACGTCTATTGTTGCAGTACTGATTTTTTGTGGTTGCTGCGCTTTGTTGTATTTTTTGAAAGCTCTTAGGAAATCGTCTCTCTTGGACACCGTTACAAAATCAGCCACTATCGGCTTGATTTCCGCTCTGGTGTTAACTCGATATACGTCCTTAAAGTCCGCACTCTCCAATTGCACGTTAATGGTTTCAGCTGTTTTTTTTATGAGTGCTTTTAGGTCTTCTTTTCTTTCTTTAGGAGCTTGCGGGATGTTCCTTATCTCGATGCTAGCACCCCTTGCGTTTCGCTCTAAGGCTTCAATCCTGTTTTCCAAGTGCTGGATATTGGCGATATGATTTTTATTCTCCTCTTCTACAACTGAAAGCCGTTGTACTACTGCATCGTACTTTTCATTAATAGAGTCCACGGAAAGCTTGACGTCATTGATGGAGTTTAATATTGCGTCAAGCTTGGCGTCCTGTTGTTTTTGTAATGTTGACAGCATAACTATCAGGTCATCTTTAGTAACCTCTTCACGCTTCCGCTTCACAACTCGTGTGTTGGCATTACTCAGAGAAGATGCAGATGAGGCAGCACTTACCCCAGCTTCTAGACCAACTTCAGCAACGTTTATGTCTGATTGAGAGTGTTGAAGTGGGGAAGCAAAAGCAGATAGTGCAGGAGATGATGGTGGAGTGCGTTTCAAAGGCATAACTTTACTGTACTTTGTGAGCGGTGCAAACAGAAGTTCCAGAAACAAGGTACTGTCAGTCAGTACAGTGCGGTGTACCAGGCGGATAGCAAAGCAGCGACAGTGTGTAAGATCCAGTTATGATTTTCGATAAAAGTCGTTATGCCGATGTGTGCGGCAAGTGTGTAGGCTAAGTAGTTAATTATTGAGCTTACTTGCTTAGGTGCATAGTAGTGTGCGTAGGCCGATGTGCACTGCAGTCTTGAGGTTTGTATGTGAGCGAGAACTGTGAGACACGTAGGCACGACGGTAAGTTGCTAATGTGCGACGATCTCCTGTTCATTTATGCACTCCTATTTTTTCTTGAGATTAAATTTTGCGAAAATGTGTATATTTTTTGGAATAACAGATGACTTTATTTCAACACACGTCTACTCTCAACGAGGTCCGGGAGGGAGAGAGGCTTCGAGGCAAAATAGCTTCTGAAAATATAAGATTCTAACATTTGGTACTCTCAGCGCTAATCTTACAGTAATACAGTTAACATCTTTCTTTTAATACGTACAGGGAATTCCACTTAGCTAAGGAAAGAAAATTCTATTTCCACGACCTACTTGCCATCTTGGTATTTTATAAGTACTTAAGGCGCTAATACACATGCTTCAGTATCTTATTGATCCAAGGAATTTCTAATTCCCGTGTACGGTGTTGCGTGTCGAGTATTGGCAAAACCCCTCTTTATGGGGGAGGCCTTTGTTCAGTAGTGGATTACCAACGGCTGAGATGATGATGATGATTTTCGTAGATCTATAGAAACTTTGTGGGAGATCTTCAGAGAGATCTGAATATAGACTAAAGTTTTATTATTTTAGTAAAGATATGCTTTTTTTTAAATGACTTATACTGTTGGCCTCCACAGCTTTACCGGGCATGCGTAGTAATCCATGTAGTCAATGTTTAAGTTTTTAGGGTTCAAAAAAGGGATTTTTATAGGATGACTTTGTTGTCCATCTGTCAAGATACTTTTTAAAGGGAACGCGTGGAGCTATCAAGTTGAAATTTATATCAAATACTCAAATCTGCGGTCTTTTGTGGCTGTAAAAAAATCATTCATTTAAGTTAACGCAATCAAAGTTATGGTCATTTACTGCATACTTCCATACTTTGCGCAAGGAACTAATAGATGGCGCTGTATGTTCTTGGTATTTAAGTGTGGAACCCTACACTATGTATACATACGTATGCTATAACAATTTATTATTTAGTACTTATAGTTAAGTTTTTATTTATCATTTATTTATATATAGTAATATATATTTACCTTGGATAGACGAGAAATATTTTTATCCAACATTCCCACGAAAATAAAATGTACGCGGGTAAAACCGCGGGGCACAGTTAGTTGAACTAGTTTATACTTGTTACAATATCTTTTACCAAACTTTACCCAATAGATTCACATAATAACAATTTATGCGAAGTTTCGCAGACTTTAATATTGTACAAGGTCGTTATGTGCCAGAATACCCTTTAGGATTGTGCTAAGGCGCGATCACACTGTCTGAAACCAGGCTTATATTAGAGGCTCTAAGCCGGAGTAAGCCTCATATTGGGTCCAGACAGGCTAATATCACAAGTGTACACTACGACTTAGGTCGTGAGTCGTGATTATATTGCACCTAGGGACTTAAGGTTTAAATCAGAAGTTAGAATAGCTCACTGGCGAAGAATATAACTTTTCGACTACAATTTGAGGCTATTTCTCTCTGTTTTCATTAACAACTAAAACTGCTGAACATAGGCCTCCCCAATAGATTTCCATCCAGTCCGGTTGAAAGAGGCCTGCATCCAGAACTGTCTTTATCAGATCGTCTGTCTACTTGTGGGTGGAGGTCCTACGCTACGCTTGCCGGTCAGTGGTCTCCATTTGAGAACTTCACAGCCCCATCGGCCATCAGTTCTACGTGCCCTACCAATTGCCATTTAAAAATGGTCAGTCGATAATCCTTAGTAATTTCGCATTTATACGAAAGGAACTCAAAATCAAAACTGAAATCTTTGGGGGATGTTTATGTCCAGCAGTGGACTACCAACGGCTGAAATAGTAAATAGTGATAATGGGAGGAAATCTGTCTGTGTTTCTTTCTTTAGCGTCTGTAGCATCTGTGGTCCCCCGGGAATATCCTCGGCTTTAAATCCGGAGTCCCTAGGTCGAATCTCACCATTTGGACTTTTCCCCTGTTTCGGATGGCACGTTAAACTGTAGGTCCCTATAGTTTCTAGTATAGGGACATCCGAAACACGGTAGCGCCCAAGCGAAAAGTCCACATGGTGAGATACGATCCAGGGACTCCGGATTTAGAGCCGGGCATATTCCCGCTGGACCTCGGATGCTACATGTGAGTAAGTAAAATAAACAGAGCTAAAACTGTTAAATTCCTACGGCCTGATTCGCCTCCCAGTCCAAGCGTCCTCCTTTTCCCTCAGAAAACAAGCAGCAAGCAAAGGAACCAGGTGCTCGATGCAAATGAGCAAACCACCTATGATAGACCTCTAATCAACACTGTTGGTGCATTAGCCTCCTCACATGGAATTTAAAACTTAATTTAAAGATCACATCCCTACACTTACATAGTATAACTAGCTTTTGCCCGCGGCTTCGCTCGCGTTAAGAAGTATTATTATTAATTAGTTCAAAGTTCTCTCCAAAATAACTCAATGTAGATGGCACCAGCATACAGAAATTCGTATATTTTAAACTGAAAAGTTATTAATCTTATATAGCCTGCATATCAAAATTCTTTCTTAGGGGATGCCTACGTCATAGTAGCTTTATGCATGCAAAGTCTCAGCCCGATCGGTTTAATATTTACAAAGTTTCATACAAACTTTCATCCAATCCATCCAATAAAATAGATTATCCCCTTGGGGGTAGAATTAATCAAAATCCTTTCTTAGCGGATGTCTACGTCATAACATCTACCTGCATGCCAAATTTCAGATCGATCCGTCCAGTGTTTTGGGCTCTGCGTTGACAGATCACTATGTCAGTCAGTCAGTCACCTTTGAGTTATATATATTTAATAGAGATACAAAATCACTCTCCGCGTCTGTCTATCTGTCTGTACATCCGCTTACTAAGTACTCCTAAAGCATACCCCGGACACTCGACTCAATTCCCATACAAAAGCCGCGCTATGACTACACGTACTACACAGACACTGCACACATGGAGTTAGTACACGCGCAAGTGTGCTTGAGGTGATTTCCCATAGAAGCGGGGCTCGTGGAGAGCTCAATCTCGCTTGCGGAGTGGGGTAGGCTCGATTGGTGGGCGGATGACAGTGTCCACTGCCCATTCTATAAGTAGTATTGTTATCTGTTCTGAGCCTAAAGACTCGCGGTGCGGCCCGCTGTAGTATGCGATAGTTTATATAAAATTTACGATAGTGATGTAGGCGAATTTTCGTTATGCCATACGATGCGGCCCGACCCGCCCTTAGTAGTATTTCCTGTCGTCTTATATATATTTTTTAATTATGTAGAATTAATTGCAACTACCAACAAAATCTAAAAATCGTCACCCGAGACCCATTAAAAAAAATCAGTACACGTTTATATTCATAAAGGCGTCTTTCCACTAAGCTATAAAATGACTTCTATACTCTAAAGATGAGCACACACTGCCTTCTTACTAGATGTGGGTCAATCGCTCTGAAACTGGGACGATTCGAGTGATGGGCTGGAAAAGACATGGAAAAGATTTGCAGTATCTACTACAACTATAGATATAGAATTGTTTTCGTTTTGCTCAATAATTTTTATACTTTTATTGACTAAGCGATCTATTCGCTAGAAATACAATGAGAAGGAATGAAAAATTTCACCCAAGGGCGGAATTTGAATCCCCCTATATGCGGTAGGAGGGATAGAAAAATTTCGTCGATGACTGTTCACTGTAGCTGAATTGGTAGGGGGTCGACATTCGGATTGGTGCGGAAGCTGCGGGTTGAAGGTCTGCTCGTGGGTAAGTTTTGTCTTTCAAAATTTAAATAAGATTTTAAATATTAAAAATAAATAATAATGATAATAATTATTGTGTGAATTTATAGTGATCGAATTCATATTGATTTTTTTTATTGCTATAGTTTGGGCACAGAATAGATAATAATACTACGTATAGAATGGACACTGTGATCCGCTCACCAATAGGGCCTTCCTTATCCAGCGTGCGAGATTGAGCTCTCCATGAGCTCCTCTTCTATGGGAAATCACCTCACGCACACTCTTGCACGTGTACAAAATTCCATAATATGTGCAGTGTCTGTGTAGTAGGTAGTTGTAGCGCGGCTTTTGTATGGGATTGAGTCGAGAGTCCGGGGTGTGGTTGGAGGCACAAATCGAGCACAAAGTGAGCGGTTACCGCCGCCTATGGATACCTACAACACCAGGGGTATTGCCAGTAGGTACGTTGCCGACCTTTCAACACTCTATTCAGTCTCCTTTTGAAAAGAGAAGACAATTTATATGCTAATAAAATAGATTTGCACGTCCGTTTTGCTAAAGTTAATATTTTTGTCGAAATTTCGCGAAAGAGTTTGTTTGCACATTCAGCCACATACGTAAAAACCGACCATTATAGCTCAATACAGAAAAGAGAAAAGAGTAGAAACAGAACTAATTTAAAGTGGAAGTGTTGATTCAATAATTTTTACTGTTGCAAAATACAGTGGCGCCTCCATTATTTTTTGTCCAGCTATACTTAATGGTCAGTCTGGCTCTGCTCTTTGAAAAACTTTTGTATCTTCAAGGTTCATTTAAATTTAATTTTAATGAATACAGGGATTAAGGTAATAGCTGTTTCGTGTCTAGGTTTTAAGTATTAACGCTAAACTTCTAGAATTTTCTTTTATCACTGAACATTTTCACCGGAAAATTAAAAGTTCGCGTGAGCACTTCGCTAAACGGTTCTATAGAGCTTTCTAAAGATTTCAAATGGATGAGTAGTCGTATTAATAATATATTGTAGGACACAATATTTCAGGAAATAAATATGTTCGTTCTTTTTTTACGAGAATAATGACTGACTGTATGACAATAACTCTATAAATTACCACAAATTTTTGTTTGTGATTTCGATAACGTTTATAGTTTTAAAGTAGTAAATATCTTCACTACTTAAGAATATAATTATTTGTTGGGGGTAGGTACATACCTTTTAAGCTATATAATTTAATGAATTTTCCTTTACAAACCCTTCTTAAATAATATAAATTCTAAAATCATTCCTGTTTGGACCAAATACCAAAACAAAAAAATCTAAGGTAAATTAAGTACAGTTGGCGTCAAAACTGTTACACAATAAAATTGGCTCCAATCACAGGGAAAAAGCAAAAGAATTCTTATCCTTGATAAGCGAAATTCAACCTTATGTCTCAAAACATATAATCGTACTGGATTACAACTACAGCGTATAATAATAAGTAAAGGTCAGGTGATACCTCGATATCTAGAATTCTAGGAACGTAGCACTTTTATCTGTTCTGAGCTCTATAAGGTTGTTATGTTCAGGCGTGGTCACACAAAATGGATACCTAGGCTCACTTAAGCCCTAATCCCTTTAACGTAAAGGATAAAAATAAATTAAGTGCCTTTTTAACAGGATACTACAGGACCTCTTAGCAGTTTGACACAATCCTATGGAAAATTTACTTAATCGATGTTTTGTATTCCCCTGTTTACTGCGAATACAGTAAACCTATTTGATATATTTATATCCTGATATTTTAAAGTTGAAGTAAAGTAAGTCCCTATCATTTAATTTTTGTTTATAAACTGTAAATTATTTGCGATTTTTGGAAGTACACTATGAAAAAAAAACCAAGGATTTAGAAGAAACATTAAAATGACAGGGACATCGGTTACTTCACCTTATAAAGCTTTTGTCGCTTTTGCGTTAATTTACATGAAGTACCGGCGAAAACTAAAGTGCTTCCGAATTTAATTCTAATTATTATTATTGTCTTGTATAATTGTTATAATTGTCTTGTAAATTGTTTGTGCTTAAATGAGTTTAACATTTTTATAACATTTTACAGTTTCATTGTAATTGTGCAAGTCGTTTGTCATTCATGCCTCGCTATCGAGGCTGTATGCGCAAGAATTTAATTACTCCAAGACATTTATGAGTTTTATAATACCGTGACATTTTTAAGCGCGACTGTCCACATTTATAAGCCAGGTTTGAAGTAATTGTCCGATATTATAATCAAGTTAAGTGCCTCCCGTCAAACTTGACCACCTGTAAAAGAAAGGATTTGGAAAAAAAACAATTATGCTCAGTAAGCAGATCCGCTGATCCATTTCCAACATTTCTCAACATTTTTCGAGAATTTTGTAATTCTTTTGGAATTAGGTCAATGTGATGGGTAGATGAGCCCCCCTTAAGTATTTACACCGAAACCCATTCGTTACGACTGGTTTGAAGAAAGAAAAGTTAAAATACAAAGCCTCGTAGTCAATTGAAGCAACCGCTCGAACCGATGCTGGGTTTAGTAGATGCGCGGCCTAACATTCACTAAAATATTGTTTAGTCGTCGACATAACAAAAGACGGTCTAATTGCTTAATGTTGTTTGTTACCTAAGCAACGTTCATAATTGATTTCATAAATTTACTACAGCCTCAAAATATGTCACGAGCATGAACCTAGAAAAATCCCTTTTTTTCATGTAGCGTCCTATCTGCATGATAGGTTTTGTGCTCCAAACAACATCATGCCTACTTGTGTATTTCAGAAATGTTTTAATTATTCCAGGAAGAATAATAAGTCTCACGGAAATAATCTACATGATTAAGTATATAACAAATAATGTAAGTTTCAATAAAGAAATAAAACAATAGGTAGCTACTAAGTACGAATGACATAAAATATTATCTGCTAAAAAATTAAAGCCCAAGTTTTTCAATTGTTTGGACATAACACGTCTACCTCACTTTAAAACCGTCATTGTATTTAGTGTGATTTATACTTTAAATAGAAATAACGGCGGCGAGCTTACCCACTTACATTTTACAACCTTTGGTCTTCAGGATTATTCGACGCATAAAACGGAATGTTAGGACTCCGACGATTGCGAAGAGATTTTACGCCTTTGTAAGCGCAATCTGAATTTTGTCGCTTCGTAAATACGAATACACTCGTTTTCAGGCCAACCATAATATATTTATATTGAGTCTTATAGTCGGGTTTTAACTTTAATTAATTATAATAAATTAATTTATAGAACCTATATAAATACTGACTTTTGGAATATTTTTAATGTAGTTAAATTATTGCATGCTTATTTCTAAGTTAAGTGTGATGAGACTCTGTAAATAATTATAAAACCTAAAACTGTACCACATTTACTGCAATAAAACATTTTGAATATTTTTTTTTAATATATACCTACATATTATATAAACTGCATTGGTGGCGTAGTGGACGCAAGCTCAACTACTGATCATGAGGTCACGGGTTCGATCCCGAGGTCCCCAGGTTATTTCAATAACTGCCTGGAGTCTGGATCTGTGCCCAATAGATGGCAATAGGCTCGCCCCCTATTACATGGGATCAATAACATACTGGCGAAATGTGATTGTGCCTACCATGGGACTGAGTGCTGGGTACACCCTCTGCCTATTCCTTCCGGGTTACGTTCGGAAAGAAAACAATAGCTTTTTTGCAGTTCGGTCAGATTCGTATTAATCCACAAAACCATTTCGGAACAGGTTAAGACGAGGGTCAGGTTACGTTAGTAATTAAAATACAATGACGTTGAATTGTGCAAATATTAGTTTGTTTTTGCTTTTCCTATCCTAACCCGCTACTGTTTCAAGTTAGGAATATATCCTTTGCGGCACCAAGTAGATCCCCAGCTATTTAAAGCAGTAAGAAGTGAATATTTGTACTCCACCTTTTTCTAAGCAAAACAAAAGCTTAGTCGTCTAAAAACAGGAACAAAACGATAAATTCTAAAGCCACTGGACCGTGGGTTGAAACATACAGCTTTTCCGCCCGACTTTCCTCCTTTTCAGTAGAAATGTTCTTATGGGAATGCATAATGCATCCTACGTCCAACTTTTTGATAAAAACATGCCGTAGTTGTAAACATTTAGGTCGGGAGCTGTTGCTAGATTTTATTACGCATCAAATTAGCGATCAGATATTTTGAAGTAGAATAAAGAAGGGAAAAATGCTGAATATGTGTATAAATTTTTTTAAAGTGTAGTAAGCTTGTTGACTGATTATTTACTGATGGCCGATGAAGCTGTAAGGATCTCGAATGGAGACCACGGACCGGCAAGCGCAGTGTAGGACGTCCACCCACAAGGTGGACAGACAATCTGATAAAGACGGCAGGAACACGCTGAAGGCGGGTCGCTTACAACCGGACTGGATGGAAATCTATGGGGGAGGTGGATATAAGGCTATTGTGTATGGTCAAGACGGTGGGGGTCGACTTAGGCGTACTTTTCATGATCAAATAGACGTTGTTCTTAGGAAAGGCCGAGTCAAAAAATAACTACAACCGACGAGTATGTATGAAGAATATCATTAAAGTGAACGAAACGAAAGTTGTATGTCAGGATCGTAGCAGGTGGAGGGAAATAGTCTCTGCCTACACCACCGGAAACAAGGCGTGACTGTATGTATGTATGTATCACTTGTATTCATGTGCGTCTAAAATTAATAAATATATTTGTGTAAAACAATAACTAAAGTAAACATTTCCTCAACTTACTTCCAAACAAACCGCGGTAAAGAAACAAGGACAAACTAATACAACTGTCGTCTGAGACAACTTCCGCCAACTACCACCAGCTTCCTTGTATTGTTCTAGCAAAGTTGAGGTCTGAGCTGTAGTGAATATATCCACCAGCTCTCGGACTATTTACTGGAATTTAAAAACTTTACTCAGGTTTTGAAGCGATGACTAAAACAAAGGATAGCAGTATAAGTATAATATATAGAGCACTAGCTGGCCCCGCGGTTTCACCCGCGTAGTCTTATTCCCGTGGGAATATCGGCACAAAAAGTACCTAGTGTAGGGTTGATGTTATTTTGTGACGCGCATGCTACGGATTCTGTGAACGTTTTGGTGGTTTTATGGAAAGTATTAATGACAACGTGTGGTTTAAGGAAGATCTATGGTATGTGCGAGGGCGCGATGGCAACACAGGGAGGTGGATGCCAGCGCGACAGATGATTGTAGAGCGAGATTGAAGATGGTGGGCTTGGAATAAATCATTTTAAATATGCTGAAGTGTTCGAGTAATATTTAATGGAAAAGGCACGTCTACACTAATGTGTTATTCCAGGGTCTAAATTATCTACATATCAAATTTAAGCACAATCGGTTCAGTAGTTTTAGCGTGAAAAGGGAACAAACATACACACAAAGAGTCGAGTTTTGTTTTGGTATCTGTTGCAAATGTAATTTTCATATATTTTACTAGGAACTATTAGTTAATCTGTAATTGTATTGAGTGACATTTTATATTTTAAATAGGTTGTTCGGAAAGTAATTTCGTTTTTTTTTGTGGAAATGAAAGACAGTTTTTGTATGTATAATAAACAAATACTTTATTAAATTATATATTGGCCGTTCTGGTTCAATCTGGTCCATCTTTCTGGTAGTGGTATAATTCCACGCTCATAAAATTTTTGGTCTTAGCTTTGCCAGCTGTCGGGAAAAAACGGAATTACTTTCCGTACAACCCAATATAATAATTTATGACTTAATTATATTAAAAGGAAACAAGCAAAACGGAACATCGATTTGGTTATTTTTTCATACTTAGTGCAAAATTCCTTAAAGGTGTCATCTTAAGATAGCAGTAAAATCTACAGTTTAAACAAAATAGCCATGATTTCGAGAGCGAGCTGATTTTTCATCTAAATATTAGATAAGTAGGTAGCCGTATTATATTGATGAACGCGACAGCTGCCTACTGATCCAATTACAGCTCATTGACGTTTCTCCTCAGGGAGATACTGAATTTTCTCAAGCTATATTTAGCGACAGAAAAATACTTGAAAATAATCTAAATATTACTTGTAGTGGTAGGCCTCTTTTGCAGGGCGCCGCCTGGGGAAGTACCACACATTTGTCAGTTATTCATCCGCCAAGCAGTAATGTGCAAACATTACTGAGTTCCGGTCTGAAGGGCAATGTTACCAGCGAAATTACTGGGCATGACGAGCAGAATTTTGAATATAAAACATTGGGTGGCACTGTGTCTGATATGGGCAATCATGATGCTTACCATCAGGCACCTGATTTGCTCGTCTTGTTACTCACTATCATAAAAAAAAAACTTACCTACTTCCCCGTGTTCTATGCTGTGGCGATACCGGCTATAGAATAAATAGTACCCTGATGTTTGATACTTTCAAAACAAAAGTGTCAGATTATGACCTATTTGAATAAATCTGTTTGAGTTACAACAGGAAATGAACAAAGGTATTTTTATGGTTCCGCAACTTAAAAAGGAAAAAGAAACCCTTATAGTCATCACTTTGTTGTCTGTCTGTCTGTCAAGACACTTTTCATACAGGAACGCATAGAGGTATCAAATTGAATCCACTTTGACCCACCAAACCGCCCCAGCCAGAAGTTGATAGCTTCTCAGATCTGCGGTCCCCTGCGCTTTAAAAAAAATTGTACTTCTAAGTTAATGCAATCGAATGTTATGGCCATTTTACTGCATATTTCCATACTAATAGATGGCGCTGTATGATCTTGGTATCAATGTATGGAACCCCACACTATGCATACATAAGTATGCCTTAAAATTTATTTGAATTGTGCATCCGCAAGTATTATGCAAGTATATATTATAGCGGGATAAAGGTTGTTCTCAAGTATTTTTGGTATGTATCTTTTAAAATCTTTATAAAAGTAAGTAAGTATTTATTACAATACCTAAGGTTAATACATACATGCATACATACAGTCACGCCTTGCTTCTGTTGAGGTAGGCAGAGACTATTTCCCTCCACTTACGATCCTGACATACAGCTTTCGCTTCGTCCACCTCCATGACATCCTTCATGACGTCTGCCTGCCCCTTCGGGAAAATTGCGTGATTGTATTTTATATTTAAATCTTTATATTTTATATTAAAATCATAGAAGTTAAAAAATATTCCTTAATATTTCTAAAAACACATGACAGATAGATATATAGATGAATACTTTATATACTAGGTATACATATGATCTTAGGCTAGTACAAGTGGCGGTCTTATAGCTTAAAGCTCATCATCATTCCTGTTCTTTATACTCGTAATCCGTGTTGCCAAATTGTTGTTTTCAATAGAAAATTGACGTCTAGACATTTTAAAATAGATTTTTATAGCTTCATAAAAATGTCTTTAAACTAAACACGAGTTATTTTCCTGACGGTACTTCGTTGGATTAATATAACTATAAATAAGTCTTGTTAGTGTATCATAATCTTTAAAAACGAGTAGAGAAAGCTCTGAAAAAGCTCTCTAATCCGAGGCTGGAGCTTTTTTATGTTATACAATGTTATTTCTATATGATTTGTGTATTGCGAGACTGTCTTGATGGTATAGTGTATGCAAGCTGGACAGCAGATCGAGGAGGTCCCGAGTTTGATCCCCAGGTCAGGAAATGTGTTAAATATTGGATTATTCCATTAGGAATTCATAATTCTATGGGACAACTTCCACAGACGGTCATCTGGTCCCAAACTAGGCTAGAAGCCTGTACTATGGTAACCAGACGACTGATATACATACTTATATACGGTTATAACACCCAGACACAGATCAAACAGACATGCTCA
Organism: Hemistola chrysoprasaria; assembly: GCA_947063395.1. Taxonomy (NCBI): domain Eukaryota; kingdom Metazoa; phylum Arthropoda; class Insecta; order Lepidoptera; family Geometridae; genus Hemistola; species Hemistola chrysoprasaria. The sequence continues at coordinate 2,326,165 of OX346724.1, forward strand.
TGCGCACAAATGTTTGACCTGGCCGGGGATCAACCCGGAACCTGCGGCTCAGAAGGCAGGGACACTACCAGCTGAGCCAACCAGCCAACCAGGTCAGTCATAATTAATTATCTCAATAACTGCCTGGATTCTGGAACTGTGCTCTGAAAAGTATTTTTTATCTCCAAGGATAAGTTATAGTTCAGTCGCCCAGATTTTTTTATAAACTTTTTTTATAAACACATCAAAATGGTTCATCTAAGCAACGTTTGCCAGACAAATCCATAACACCCCTCGTTTTAGTCAGGGGTCAATAAGTAGGTAAATAAAATTATTAGAACGTGAATGACCAAAAGCAGTAAGTAAACGCTAAGTTGTCTCGACATTTAAAATTAACTTAACAGTTAAGTTGAAGTAGTTTCAATGGGTTTAGTCTGACAGTTTAAGTTTTAACTGCGCGTTAAATAATAATTGCAAGCATCCGGCCTTCTCATCTAGGACAAATTTATTTTTGTTAATTTTTTTTCAAATGTAAAAATACATAACATACAATCACGCTTTTTTTCCCCAAGGGGTAAGCATAGGTGTACCCAGAACTTAGCCCCATAGTAGGAATACCTACATTTTTCCAGAATGTTATTGGTCCCATGTGATAAGCAAGAGGGAGCCTATTGTTATCTACCGGGACTCCAGACACCGGGCTATCCAAGATAATTTCTTATGGAAAAATCCAAATAACACTATGTCTGCCCTGGGATCAAACCCGGAACCTAATGATCGGCAGTCAACCTTTCGCCTACTATGCCACCGAGCAATAAATGTTAAACCACTTTTTTACCACTTTATTTACTTACGTTACTACTATTATTTATTCTGTGGTTAAACCAATAAATATAAATGTTGATCATCATCGCGGCACTGCACTGCGCCTGACACCCTGAGATATTAGTTGTTGAAACTCTCATGCCCAGTAATTTCGCTGGTAACATTGCCTTTCAGACCGTAACACAGTAATGTTTGCACATTACTGCTTGGCGGATGAATAACTGGCAAAGGTGTGGTACTTCCCCAGGCGGCGCCCTGCAAAAGAGGCCTACCACTAAAAATTCCACGGCACATAAAACAATAATATAAATTTTAATCGTTACATATAGCGACGTCACACGAGGAGTGGATAAATTACCTTTTGGTGCAAAAACTGCTAATCACGAAGTATTTTACCTGTAAAAATAAAAAAAATATGTTGAAATGGTACAAGTACTTAACGCTTTAAGATATACCACTTCCCATTAATCTCACTCATACACCCACTCATCTGCGCCCAACATTGGATCTCGAAACCTGAAATTTTGCACATAGTTTTTGACAAAGTTCTTTCCGGTGGATGAAATCACGGGACACAGGTAGTTTTGAAATAAAAATGTTAAAGATAATATGAATATGGATAGAAAAAATTTACCTACAAGCGGGGCTTAAACCCACACCTTCCGCACCAATATGCGTGGTGGGTCTCTTCCAATTGAGTCTTCGGCGAAAATTTTCTATCCCACCTATCGACTATAATAGGGGCGTATGTGATTTTTTTCTTTTCATAATCATATTGTATTTCAAGTTTTTTTTCTATGCTATAGATTATATTTTATAGATTTTTATATATTATTTTGACAGCCTCGTTGGCTCAGATGATAGTGACTCTGCTTTCTGTGCCACAGGCTCCGGGTTCCATCCCCGTCCAGGTCTAACATTTGTAAGTAAGACCATGTCTGTTTGATCTGTGTCTGGGTGTTATAAGCGTATATAAGTATGTATATCAGTCATCTCAAGTATGTATATCAGTGTTACCATAGCACAGGCTCTGCCTATTTTGGGACCAGATGACCGTGTGTGAAAGTTGTCACACATATTATATTATTATATACGTATGGATTTTTAGATTTTAGATTTAGATTTTTCCATTAGGAATTATCTCCATGACAGCCTGGAGTCTAAACTGTGCCCGGTAGATGGCAATAGGCTCGCCTCCTAATCCATGGGACCAATAACATACTGGCTAAATATGGGTGTACCTTCTATTGGACTGAGTCGTACACTTCTGCCTAACCCTTCAGGAAAAAGTGTGATTGTATGTTATGTTATGTTATACGTATTATGAAGTTCTAGTGCATAAACATGTCTGTTTCATCTGTGTCTGGATGTTATAAGCTTATATAAGTATGTATATCAGTCATCTGGTTACTATAGTAAATGGCTTCTAGCCTAGTTTGGGACCAGATGACTGTGTGTGTAAGGTGTCCCATTAAAAAAAAAAATGTAGTTTCTACAAAAAAAGGGCAGGGCTTCTCATGATGATGGTCAATTAGTTAAAAGCTTTGTCAAAGGTCCGGTTTTGGTCATCCCTCTTCATTCCGCAGTGGGTCAAACCGCGTCGAGCGTCGCGTCACTAACTTGAAAATTAATGATCTTTTGCTTTCCCTGTCTCATGTGCTGAGGGTGGAATGTAGGATACAGTGATAATTAATTAAGGAAGTAGGTACATTTATTATTAATTATAATTATTTGTAGGTACATAAGGGATCATTTTTATTGGCGTTAAACATCTGTCAAAGATGACATAAGCAGCCAACGATATTAATGTTCTATGTACTAGTTATCACGTTCCGAACACTCACTTTGCTCGACTGAAGTACACTTCAATCCGTGCACCTTACTTTAGTGTAGCTTCGACATCCATGCAGTCTGAACGCGTACTACTATAATATTACGGGAAAACAAATCGAGTATTTATTTATCGTTTGATTTGATTATAAACTATTGTTAACGTATTTGCAACAACAACATACATTCACGCCTTTTTCCCGAAGGGGTAGGCTGAGGTGTGTACCCAGGACTCAGTCCCATATTAGATACCACCCACATTTCGCCGGTATGTTATTTGGTCCCATGTAATAGGGGGCGAGCCTATTGCCATCTACCGGGCACAGTTCCAGACTCCAGGCAGTTATTGAGATAATTCCTAACGGAAAAACTCAATATTTAACACTGCCTGACCTGGGAATCGAACCCGGGACCTCTTGATTGGCAGTCGAGCTACGCCCGCTACGCCACCGAGGCAGTTACGTATTAACGTATTTGACCTTAATATAAACGCAACTTTAATGAACAAGTGACAGAATTTGAGCAAATATTTTCAAGAACGTTCTTGTCTATCGTAGAATATACGTCAATGTAAGCCAGCGCTACGAGAAACTTGACACAATCCTATGAAAATTTTACCAAATCGATGTTTTGTACTCCCCTGTTTCCTGGATTGTCCGAATATTATTAACACATTCTATAAATTTATATCCCGATATTTTTTAGTGAAGTATACTATGTCCGTGTCATTTTAGTTTCTCTTATAAACTCGGTTTTTACAAGGTGAACTTCTAAAAATCCCAGTTTAACTCGCGTCATTAGACGTTCACTACAATATTATAAATAAATATAAAATAATAGAGACATAGCTTACTTCATCTTCAAATTAACAGGATACAAATATATTAAATAGGTTTACAATATTTGGAGGAAACATTGCTCGTTGCTTACCAACCCGCTCATCCCTTATCGCTTTACGCACGCGATAATCATTCATCGCGGTGGGACCAGTCCTTAAAGAAAACTTAAAACAACATTCATTTATTGATATTTTGAAGACTTTGCTTCAAGAAAAATAGATTGATTAAAACTTTATCCTATATCTTAAATTTAAATCCTATATCTTAAAATCTTAAAATTTGGCATTACACAAAATACTGGCACAAAAGCACAAAACAGCAATATTATAAGCCAGCAATATGTTAACCCTGAGACCGCTACGCCAGCTGTGACGCGCAAGAACCATAGAACGGTCCTCTGGACCGTTACCCTTGATACGCTGGCACAAATTTCTAGGGGATAACATGTAGGTTTCTAAAAGTCTATGATTAGTCAGACTTTAAGGTGTAATATACAATATCGCAGTTTTTTTCCATTTAAAGTTGTTTTCTAATCTTATCTTTTCAGCCAATGAACAAGCGTTTTTTTTCGCGAAAAATAAGATGCCTATAGAATTTATTCTTCTTTCATCTAATATTGTCCTATTTCAAAATTCTGCGCGTCACTGCACTGCGCCTGTCACCCTGAGATATTAGTTGTTGAAACTCGTAATGCACAGTAATTTCGCTGGTAACATTGCCCTTCAGACCGGAACACAGTAATGTTTGCACATTAAGTACTGCTTGGCGGATGAATAACTGGCAAAGGTGTTAAAGGTTGAAGAGGTGGCAAAGATTACTCCATATTAAAAACAAATTATTAAGTATGTTTATCAGTCATATGGTTACCATAGTACAGGCTTCTAGCCTAGTTTGGGACCAGATGACCGTGTGTGGAAGTTGTCCCATATTATATTATATTTATATTATTATATAAATACATGTTGGGTCTATTTAGGTATATTTTTGGTGTCTGCAACCATAAAAAAAATTAAATGTTATATCTGGCACAAATTTCCGAAAAAAATACTACAACGCCACCACGCCGCTGATGCGTCCTTAACACTCTGTGTCAACTCGTAATGAAAATCGTATAAGTCGGCATAAACCGGGTGAAGATGTCGCTGCATAGGTGACCTATTAGCCACCTATGCGACTATGTATGTGTAGTATGTGTAAGACAGTACAGAATTATTTGTATGGCGTATCCTAGCTACGAGCTGTTTGACACAATCCTAAATATAAAAAATACCAAGTCGATGTTTTGTATTCCCCTGTTTCCTCCGAATATAATAAACCCATTTATACATCTTATACATCTCTTATACATCTTATACATCTATGAGAACATCATGTATGTGCGTAAAAATTTGCATAAATTCAAATTAAATAGTGACCTCCATAATTTTAATACTAGGAATAAAGACAAAATAGCTATACCTAGCTTTAGATTATCTAAAACAAATAAAAAATCATTCTTAGGAAATAGTGTACGTTTCTATAATAAAATCCCAAAAGAGATAACGGGGCTCTCAGAGGGTAAATTCAAAACCTATATAAAATCTACTTTACTAAAGAATGCTTATTATAATGTAAATCAGTACATAGAGGACAAAGATGCTTGGGAACTTCCGCATAGCCACCACGCGGCACCTTCTAAACAAACGAGTGTAACCAAACTAAATATTGTAAAACAATCAGTTGAAAAAATTAAGCCCTACAAGTTTCTTGTGCGTTCTTCTTGTAAAGGTATCTTTCCGAACGCACGGTAGATTCGTTACTGTTTATTTTCATTGACGTACAAAAGTGTCAGATTGTGACCTATTTGAATAAATCTTTTTGACTTTGACTTTGACTTTGACTTTGATTCTATAAATTTATATCCTGATATTTTAATAGTGAAGTAAACTGTGTCCTATTCATTTTAGTTTCTCTTATAAACTCTCTGTTCTTTCATATTGAACTTCTAATAATCGCAGTTTTACTCATGTGATTAGACGTATACAAAAATGAAGAGTTTATAAACAGAAATAAAATTAAGCGACATAGTTTACTTCATTTTCAAAATGTCAGGATAGAAATATATCAAATAGCTTAACTATATTTGGAGGAAACAGGGGAATAAAAACATCGATTTGGTAAATTTGGATGTGTCACACTGCTAAGAAGTCCTCTTTCCTGTTAATGTGTGCATTTAGCTATAGCCGGGAAAATTGCTACGGAGAACCACAGAATAAATAATAGTACTACCGAACTGATTATTTTTTCTGGCAGTTTTGAAGAGGAAAAGTAATGGTTCCCTCGTTACATTTTCTTTCCAAATATAACGAAAAGGTAAGTAATAATGAACATGTACCGTTTTCGTTCCTGCATTTATGACAAGAAATTAAAAATATAAAGTCAAGGAGAATTCAATAAAGTTTTTTTGTCAAAATTTTGGCATCGCTCCACAACGCCGGGTGCGCAATACAGTATGTTATAAATAGTGTTCACTTTTTCCGCCTTCAACTATTTCAGAAAGCAACTCGTATGACAGATGTAGTGAATTTGAACACTCCATAGCCGAGTTTCAAATGAAAAATGGTTGTTAAACTCTTGCTTTGAGAAGAATGAATGAGGAGTAGAATAAGCCGGTCAAGTGCGAGTCGGGCGTATCTACAAGAAGGGTTCAGACTACCATACAATATAACAAGAAGATTAATCATCATCATCATCATCATCTCAGCCATAGGACGTCCACTGCTGAACATAGGCCTCCCCCTTAGATTTCCATCCAGTCCGGTTGTAAGCGGTCTGCGTCCAGCGTGCTCCTGTCGTACTTATCAGATCGTCTGTCCACCTTGTGGGAGGACGTCCTACGCTACGCTTAACAATCCGTGGTCTCCAAAAAAGAGAAAGTCAGAAGATTAATAAAAAAGGAGTAAAAAGATAATTTCAAGTGAATTTCACTTGAAATTGTGATAAACGGATGGCCAACGGACACTAAGTTATACTTGATATAATAATTTAAGAAGCATAATGGTACAATATTGGATCGTTATAGGGCCGTGAGGGGCAAAAATATTATTTTTAACATAAAAATGTATGAGGCTTTGTCCACTAGACCGTTTCATGGCCGTTATCACATTTTTTTTATGTTAGTGGGTGACAAGACGAGCAAATCAGGTGCCTGATGGTAAGCATCATGATTGCCCATATCAGACACAGTGCGCCACCCGGTGTTTTAACATTCAATATTCTGCGCGGCACTGCACTGCGCCTGTCACCCTGAGATATTAGTTGTAGAAACTCGTCATGCCCAGTAATTTCGCTGGTAACATTGCCCTTCAGACCGGAACACAGTAATGTCTGCGCATTACTGCTTGGCGGATGAATAATTGGCAAAAGTGTGGTACTTCCCCAGGCGGCCCCCTGCACAAGAGGCCTCCCACTACAATATACCCTATTAACGTACTCGTATCTATACATTTTTTTTAAATTTTTTGGATCATCGCATCCGTCCATCATGGGAAAATAGTTTTAAACGGAACCTCAAAAATATATATTAACTGAACAGACATTTGCGAAAATTTAACTAGACAGTTCGCAACAAAGCACTCTGTAAATGCCATGTCGGCTGTCTTTTTGAACGCAGGCTCTTGTTAAACCGTTTAGAGGAAATGAGAAAACTACTAACTGCACCAAAGGGGTTTATACACAAGTACACGTAGTGTTCTGAAGTTTTAATTACCTTACAGTTTGTGACATGAGCAGTGAGCACTTCGCTGCTTCTAATGAACACTTAATTTACAAAAATGGATGGGTGCTGTTTATTAGTTTACTATCTGTGCCCCGCGGTTTAACCCGCGTAGTCTTCGTTCCCGTGGGAATATCGGGATATAAAGTACCCTATGTGTTATTTCAGGGTCTAAGTTATCTATATGCCGAATTTCAGCCCAATTGGTTCAGGAGTTTTGGCGTGAAATAGTAACAAACATCCAACCATCCATCCTCACAAAATGTATTTATTACAATATTAGCAGGGTTAGAGTGTATTAGTTACATGGAAAAATGTTCTTCAAAAATATCAGAACACTAGCTGTGCCTTGAATCAAAAGACGTGTGTCTTGCTTTTATTGGTCGATCCTACTAAATGTTGTCGCCCCGACCACGCTTGACTTCAAGTCGCGCTTGAAGATTTGTCTTGTTTGCATGTATCCTGATACTGTTTTTTGCTCCAAAAAAACATCTAGCCTGCCTGTCTATAGAATAAAATAGAATAGATAAGAATAAATCATTCTTTATTTGTTTAATAAAATACAGAAAAAAATTAAAACTTGAAAACGTGTATATTTACGGCACTCTCCTCTCTCTGCACGGTTGTCTGGAAGAAATCGCTTATGACGATAAGACCCCCAATTGTTACACTATTTGTTATGATGTATTTTTAATTTTAAGGACAATTTTTTGTGGTGTACCAATAAAGTGTTTATCTATCTATCTATCTATTTATAGAATAGATAGAAATAAATAACTCTTTATTTGTATAACAATACAGAAAAAAATTAAACTAGAAAAAATTGGCAGTCTAATAGCTCAGAGCGATCTCTTGCAGGCAACCATATAGTTACAGGAATCATACTTAGATAGTTAGCTGGAAGGAGGTAAAAAGTATTTCAAGGCGAGTCTACAGAATTTAGATGCTAAGCAGTCTTAGATGCTAAGTTTTGGCGTATAGAGGTACCAATCATACATACAGTACAATTTCTAAAAATAAAAAATATTATAATTATATGAAAGAAAAAGTAGGTAAGTCCGCCCCAGTCGAAGCCCAGCTTTGTCGCAAAACCCCACTAGGCACATAAAAAGCTTTTGTCTGTTGCCCTGAATCCACGATAAGTTGAGTCCTAGTGCTGGGAGGCGGTAATCTCACCATCTGGTCTTGACAAGCCGACACAGATAGCGAAACAAAAACATTTGGGGGCGTGTTTCCATTGAACTAAGTACGATACGATACACGTCATTGCAAAATCAAACTCAAGTTCTCACATGTTATAATATTATGTATTATAATAAATATGCCGCAGGATAATCTAAAAATGCAGATCATTGCTAAAAAACATGATGATTGCAAAACTACGAAAGATTTTTTCGACCTGCCTAGGAATTTTTAGGATGGTTTCTTTCAATAATCCAGTACCACCAAGCGGATTAATATATCTATCTTACTTCTTACTAGTGTTATAAATCTCAGTACAATCAGCTACGTTTGAAACGTTGGCGAGTTTTAACTCAACTCCAGCGCCATCTAGATGGCACAAAAAAAAACAGCGCTAGTATTGATTTTTTGTGTGTATGTTTGTTCCGTTTTCACGCTAAAACTACAGAACCGATTGACCTGAAATTTAGTATGTAGATAGTTTAGACTCTGAAATAACGCAAAAGCACTACACTTTTTATCCCGATATTCATAATAGTTATCCTGGTTGCCAGGTTTTAGCACTACGAATTTAAATAATTAAACCAATCACAATAATAAATTACTATCGTTGCATTGGTCATGTTTAGATTTGTCCTGCCTACTCTGTATAAAACAGCGCCAATTTTTTTTTTATTATTTTATGATTGCAAGATACCACAATAAGTGACTTGTTGTTTTTAATTTCCTAATTAACAACCACCATTTCATACATTAGATAGATAGATAAACACTTTATTGGTACACCACAAACATTAAAGTTTAAAATTAAAATATAATAAGAAATAGTTGAACATTTGGCGACTTATCGCTAAGAGCGATCTCTTCCAGACAACCACGCAGGGAGGAGGAGGAGAGTTAGGAGAGTACAGTAAGTTGTGCTTATTTCCCAGGAATGACCACACGAAGTATGTATATTATTTGAGTGTTGTCTTTTTCCAATAATATGATTCTTTTATCTTAAATTTCTTATTTCCTAAAGGATCTCACTCAAAATAGGCATACTATATGATAACAAGATGAAAAAAACATTCTGTTCCTTCTCGCCGTTTTGTGTGTTTCCCACAAAATATAAAACGTTACTTTTGAGATAGGTTCCGTGCCGTGCCCGTACAATGGAAACCCACTTTCGCTAGCCATATTTCTCTACTGGACCAGCGCCAGAATTCAGCAGTGATTTAGGGCCTTCAAGTGTCGTAGGTTAAAGTAATAGTGCCTTTTATATACCTTCTTAGAGATAATACACTGACAGGTGAGATACTTTATCATTATTATTTTTAAAGGGCAGTAGTAACTCGACCAAAAAAGCTTCTCTTTATTTAGGTTTACCTCATAAGGGACCAAACAACAAATCTTGGAACCAATTTATAATATATTATGCTTTAACCCATATATGCCTAGAATCCGTTTATTGAATTTATGACTTTTTATGATTTTATTTTAAATTTTTTCTGATTAGATTTGAACTGAATGTTTTTTGTTTCGTTATCGACTCCGTTTACCTATGTTTGCATTAAATTTTATATATCCCAATTTATAGTAGTAGTAGACCTCTTATGCAGGGGGCCGCCTGGGGAAGTACCACACCTTTGCTAGTTATTCATCCGCCAAGCAGTAATGTGCAAACATCACTGTGTTCCGGACTGAAGGGCAATGTTACCAGCGAAATTACTGGGCATGATGAGATTCAACAACTCATATCTCGGGGTGTCAAGCACAGTGCAGTGCCGCGCAGAATTTAGAACTTTAAAATACTAGGTAGCACTGTGTCTGATATGAGCAATCATGATGCTTACCATAGGGTACCTGATTAGCTCGTCTTATCACTCACTATCATAAAAAAAGATCTTTCACACCTATACTATACGCCATAAAACTTGTTTTCGACGATCAACTTTCTCTCGTTGCATACAGGAAGTGAAATGCGCCGGCGCAGGGGACACAGGTCTCGACAACTCACTTCATTTTGGAATTAATTTATTGCTTTTAGTTATGAGTTCTATGTTATCTGTGTCAAACGATTATTGACTAAGGAATTCTGTTAAAAATGTTATCATACAGATTTGTTCACAGAAATTCGTCTTTCACTTTCTTTGACTTTGTTTTGATATTGTTATCGGTTTTAGAAAAGCTCCCTTGATGAAATCATCGTGTAAGTAAGAACTGCCACGGTGGCGTTGTGGTCGCAGACGCTTCTGCCGATCATGAGGTCCTGAGTTCCTTCCCAGGTCAGGCAAAATTGTTATAGGATTGTTTCATTAGGAATTATCTTAATGACATTCTGGAGTTTGAAACTGTGCTCGTAGATGGCAATAGGCTCGCCCCCTACTACGTCGAACTTAAAAACTAAACAAGCGATGTGTGGGTGTGGGACTAGATCCTATGCCTACCCCTTCAGAAAAAAGGAGTGATATTATGCAGATATTTCCGGTCAAGCATTGGTTATTGTTAATGTTAAATGCAACTACCTAGTTTCATTTATATTTTTCGTAACGATGAAAAAACTCTGGAGTCGGCCTCTCCAGAAGGGTTATTGTTGATTTGTCACAAAGTAAATTCCTCAAGATAAAAGTAGGTGCAAATTCGTCACAATTCTTTTTTTCATTGTAAATTTGCCACACCGTCTTTCCAATATATGCCTTTCCTCTTTTCAAATGGTTGTCTGGAAGAGATCGCTCTGAGCGATAAGACCGCCAATTATTGTTACTCACGTTTTAGTTTTTAAGTTTTATTTTGTTAATTTTCTGTATTGTGGTATCAATAAAAGTGTTATCTAATCTAATCTAATTGTTTTTTCCGCACAGACAGCAGATCAAATTAGATCGTGCAAGGTTTATATATAACAATACTTATAGTCCAACGATTATAAGGTATTATGTGAGTACATACATACATACATTCACGCCTTTTTTCCCGAAGGGGTAGGCAGAGGAGTACCCAGGACTCAGTCCCATAGTAGATACACCCACATTTCGCCAGTATGTTATTGGTCCCATGTAATAGGGGGCGAGCCTGTTGCCATCTACCGGGCACAGTTCCAGACTCCAGGCAGTAATTGAGATAATTCCTAATGGAAAAATCCAATATTTAACACTTTGCCTGACCTGGGGATTGAACCCGGGACCTCTTGATTGGCAGTCGAGCATGCGCCCTCTACGCCACCGATGCAGTCACAGTGACAGAGTGTACAGTGTGAGTACAAGTAAATATATTAAAAAATAACGACAATGTTCAGCGTCGACACGCGACTAGGGAAATGTACCGGAAACACATTTGCCGAACAAATTACCTATTCATGAGTGGGAGTTGCCATAGCAATGTGAAGAGAAGAACTTAACTTTTTAATTCAGCAGAGCTAAACACGGCAAAATAAATAAATTAAGTATTATGAAACTTCTGACTCTGATTTCTAAATCTTCTCTGATTGAATTTAATTCCCTGTCTGGAATTTGAAAAACGTAACAAATTTCAAAGTTTATTCAAATATATCTCAAAAACCCACAATTAGAATTCGTGAAGAATTTGATGGAAATAGAAGAAGCGACAGCCGAGTGTCAGGATTGTAGCAAGTGGTGAGAAATAGTCTCCACCTACCAATGCTACACGTTACACACATAATAGATCATAAATTCAATTAAATAATAATAAAAAAAAACACTACTGAAGCAGTCGTGAAAGAGACAAAAGACTGCCTCGCTGGCATAGAGGGCGCATGCTCGACTGCCAATCAAGAGGGACCTGTTTCTTGGGGTTCGATACCCAGGTCAGGCAGTGTTAAATATTGGATTTTTCCATTAGGAATTATTTCAATAACTGCCTGGAGTCTGCAACTGTGCCCGGTAGATGGCAATAGGCTCGCCCCCTATTACATGGGACCAAAAACATACTGGCGAAATGTGGGTGTATCTACTATGGGACTGAGTCCTGGGTACACCTCTGCCTACCCCTTCGGGAAAAAAGGCGTAAATGTATGTTTTATGTGAAAGTGAAATTGTGTTAAAGGTACAGTACAAGTACAAGAGACAGTGTTTATTACTTAGACTGGCTTTTCCTTGTCTGCCTCACAAAGAGCTTGCTTTCAAGTTTTATATTTTTAGTAAAGCAGTCGGGTTTTATAATTGTTAAATTTATTTCATACATTTTAATTTTTGCTAGCACCAGCGCTATAATTAGAATTATTAAACACTAGCTGTGCCCCGCGGTTTAACCCGCGTAGACATCGTTCCCGTAGGAATCTCGGGAAAAAAGTACCCTATGTGTTATTCCAGGGTCCAAGCTACCTGCATACCAAATTTCAACCCAATCGGTTCAGTAGTTTTGGCGTGAAAGAGTAACAAACATCCATCCATCCATCCTCACAAACTTTCGCATTTATAATATAGGCAGGTTACATTTAACGTAATAAAAAAAGTGTATATATAGATTTAATATAAAGAAAGGTTTTATAAACAAACTCTGAGCGCGGCGCTGCATAGACCAGCCCTACTAATGGTAGATAAGAGTAGGTGCTCGGTTGTCTGGAAGAGATCGCTCTGAGCGATAAGACCGCCCATTGTTACATTAGTTATTATTAATTGTCATTAGTTTTAAGATCTTGTTTGTGGTGTACCAATAAAGTGTTTATCTATCTATCTATTAATATGCTCGGTGGTATTTAAAAACCACTTTATCTAATACACTTTAAATTTCATAGCAGTATTATATATTTTTGGAATTTGCATACTAAATTCTATCTAAAGATACTGATAATATTGTCATATTTAAAAACATCATTTTTAAAATTTGCCTATATTTTGGATTTCAAGGACGATTTTGAAAAAAACTAGGTATCCTATGTCACTTCTATTATTGAGACAAATCAAATGTCACTCAAATGTCAAAATCCATCAATCTGTTTAGAATGTAGGCCGTGCCAAAAAAACCTCGTACATACACACATTCAGACTCTCGAAAAACATAACCGTCCTTTTTCTCTTCTTCTAAAGCTCTACATGCAAAACACTGAATTCTGAGGGATTTTCTGACAAGAATTCACAAGAATCTTATAGGTACGGCTAATACTAGGAACAAAAAGTATATTAAAGAAAAACATATTCATAAAACAAAAATCCACGAAGTTACATTGTAATTTACTGCAAAAATTCCGCCAGTTCTAAATCCTGGTAACCCTTTGAATTCTAGAATGTTTCGGGTTTCGTCGAAAGAAATGCACGCAAAAGATATGGACGAATCGAGAGTGGCATAAATCAAGGAAATAGAGCTCTACGGAGTTGAAGTATGCCATTACACTCGATACTCCATCGAAATGATCCGTCTTGACGCGTCATTTGATATGTTATACCTACTTACTAAGAAATAAAGTAAAGACGAAGAATCTGCTTTAAAACTTCCAAAAAACGTAAAACTTCGATCAAGGGTTCTCATATTATTATTGACTAGCTATGCCCCGCGGTTTCAGCCGCATAGTCCTCGTTCCCGTGGGAACATCGGGTCATAAAAAGTACTTTTTATGTTATTCCAGGGTCTAAACTATCTATAGTAAGTACACCGAATTTTAGCCCAATCGGTTCAGTAGTTTTAGCGTGAAAACGGAACAAACATACACACAAAACACGGTGCTAGCGCTGTTTTTTTTGTGTTATCTAGATGGCGCGGGAGTTAAGTTAGAACTCGGTACCGTTTTGTTCAACTTATAAAAACGCAACTTTTTTACATTGCACTGAAATTTTAGATTTTTTTATTTATTTTTTTATTTTTTTATGATAGCGAAGTGACAAGACGAGCAAATCAGGTGCCTGATGGTAAGCATCATGATTGCCCATATCAGACACAGTGCCACCCAGTGTTTTAAAGTTCAAAATTCTGCGCGGCACTGCACTGCGCCTGTTACTCTGAGATATGAGTTGTTGAATCTCGACATGCCCAGTAATTTCGCTGGTAACATTGCCCTTCAGACCGGAACACAGTAATGTTTGCACATTACTGCTTGGCGGATGAATAACTGGCAAAGGTACAAATAGTATTATTAAGATTTAGCACTGAGCCCGGTCCTCAGCTCTTCTCATTTAGTTGCTGCCAGCTATCCTTTGCTACGTTGGCCTACTCGCGAAGCCGGAGCGCGGCGTCTAACATAACATAACATAACATAACATACTTTCACGCCTTTTTCCCGAAGGGGTAGGCAGAGGTGTATCCAGGACTCAGTCCCATAGTAGATACACCCACATTTCGCCAGTATGTTCGCGGCGTCTAGACGGGCTAATTCAGTGGGGTGGCTCGCAGGCGCACGCAGCTAAGTCGAATGTTAGCACGAAGCGTTGCGTCGTCCATTGTTTTGTGTTCTGTAGTTTATTCGTCTCTTACCTATAGGTACTTACGAGTAATTATGGGAATGTAAATTATAAACTAAAATGAGGGCACATTGCATCGCATTCGGCTGGTTAAATAGTAACAAGAATCGAAACCTTTCGTTTTTCTCACTTCCATAGGACATCGAAAGGTAAAAATTGTAAATGCATGTCTATTAGTAAATAACCTACAACTCGAAATTGTTTACAAAATTTTTAATTCTTACAATCATGTCACCCGGCACTCGATAACCTTAAACTGCTTACACCTAAAACCTAAGATAATTTTATAGTTTCATAGACCAATTAAAAAGATTGTATCCCTAACGTCGTTAGAAGGAACAAGAGATACGCGATAGAAAGAGAGGCAGCTTGAACGATAATTAGTTAGGCGCCGTGCGACCTGAATTGCACTTTATTGCGTAGGAGCAAGAGTTGCTATTTATTTTAACGATTTTGAGGAGTGTCCCTTCTGTCTCTTATTTGTATTTTGTGGTTCTGAGCACAAATTGTCAAAAATGCCTAAATGAATTTGCAGGACTATCTTGCATGTGATCATTACTATTTGGCAGCTGAAACAGCTTTGTCCGATATAATTACACAGAAAAGTAATAAATAAAGCTTACCAAAGCTTCACTGGACGAAATAAATCTCGTTGAAACGTACAAACGTGACGTAAGGTTAAAGCTGGGTGCAGTAACAATGTTTTACAATTCCCATGAACCATCAACTCGTGTTAATGGTGACTGCATCACGTTAGGGTTGTCAAACAGAATTCTAAAGCTACGCGAAGGCTTTTACAAGTTAACTAGCGATGTATGTAATATGTCAGGTATAAATCTTGCAACTAAATTTTGAAGCAGTTAACCTCCACCGATTTAGCTGATATTTTTCAAACTTATATATTATGTCCGGTGACAATGCAATATAATATGGTACCATTGAGCTGATCTGATATAAAAGACATAAAACTGACATAATAGAGTAGAAAATAATGGGGGCACCACTGTCTTTTACAACATTAAAAACAATTGAATCAACATATACACTTTAAATTAGTTCCGTTTCTACTCATTTCTGTCGAGCTATACGCTCTATTTTGCGATTATACTAAGTAGGTACGTACATATGCACATAAATTTTGCAGCACAATTTCTTAGCTTTCAGTCGACCAAAGCCTTAAAGCTTTCTTTGTAATTAAATTCTAGCTTGGAGGTTAACGACGCATCACATTTTTATCGTCGCGTAAAATGTTATGATAGAACGTGGAGCGAGGTAAGTGCTCCTGGCATCTTCAGTTACTGCAGTCTTCCTTCAGCACCTGTAGGACTTGAATAATATATGAATTGTAAAGTTTTTCTCGCTTAAGACCTTGAGTATAGCAAGTTACTTTGTAGTTTCATGGAGTTATAGTTACAGATAAAGAATGTATTACGTTAGAAAAGAAATGAATACGCAACTAGGTAATTAAATAACCTTGAGGTTGAAGCATATAGTAATGCGGTTACGCGATTGATCGCACTCAATCTCGCGATGACCACAGCTCGATGTTATTATGCAGTCACGGTCTTTATTCCTACGAATCCGCGATCAAACTTCAAATAGGTCTGTTGTCCTAAACGACATTCGCTAACATAATATAGGCGCCACCAGGCAATGATCGCAACCCTTATTACTCGTGTGATGATCGTGGTTCATTAGAATCCCTACATGTCAGTTTGATCGTGGCTTCTTACGAGCAAAGTTAGCGCGAAGTTGCGATGATCGCATTCTTAAAGAACGACGCCGCTATTAATAGGACAAGGCCTTAAACTCTTCCGATACGAGAACGTTGTACAATACAATTATGTCTGGAGTCTGGACTCAGAATAGGTGGGAAATTATAAGTAAAAAATATATATAAAGAGATTTCTTTACTGTCACTTTAATAAATCATAATTTGTGGTCCCCATAAATCCTTATCTCTAACCAAACAAAATAAAAACACCAACGATTAATACAAACAAAAATCCTTCGTGGCATTTTCAATTTTCACCCCAAATATAAATTACGACAACCATCACTGAAGCCTTTAAAAACCTATGTTACACTCCGGAAGCTTCATTTAGGGCAGGATTTTATAAAAATGTAACATCAGGACAAACGGGACAGCGGGCCCATTTTGTCCCGTCCCGGAAAATACGGCTATAAATTACCGGCCATTAAACATTCTGAATTAAACTTCGAATGCAAATCGGGTAAATAGGCTCAGCCTTTTTCTGGGACACCCATTTGTTATGGGTGTAAGCTGGGTGTGCGGAGTTAGATACCAAAATTGAGTGCCGGCGTGCCGCGGGGCGAGTTGTTTTAAAGTTACGCACAGTATAATCCTATTACACGTTCCATAGGTTCCACTATTTTACAAGCTTAACCTGTCCAGTACCCAGTCGCTATCGTAATAAAATCTTACTAGTTTTTGAACTACAGTCCAGTGCGGATTTGAGCAGAAATTTTTCGTAACGAGACCATCATCATCATCATCCAGCCGTTGGAAATCCACTGCTGAACATAGGCCTCCCCCATAAGGGGGGTTGTTGCCAATACTCACCACGCTTGGCAGGCGGGTTGGCGAGCGCAGTTTGATGGTTTACGCAGAGGACGCTGCTGCCCGTCCTCTGGATCTGTTAACCCTTAGCCGGCTCTTACGGTAACCACGGGTAGAGAGGGTGGAGCACTATTCTAAAGCCGGTAACCCCACGGCATACGAGACCATGCGTTACGACAAATTTCTTTTTCGTAACTTAAACTCAAATTCAAAAAGATTTTTTTATTAGACCTCAGAGCGATCTCTTCCAGACCAACTAATCCTAAACAGGTGGTTTACAATGTCTTGAAATGTCCAAAGTACCTAATTTATTAATAAATTTAAATTTGACTTTCCAGCGTATTATATATTATATACCCTATAGGATAAGATGTCTTTCATGATAAATGCCTTCTGTGATATATACAAAACTCCCTGACATTTCTACTGTGTACTATACAAATCAATCCGAATTTATATAAGTCATCAAACTTAAAATAAGTTATGAACTTGCTCTTGTTACATAAGACAATGTCAAGTAAATGTGGGTCAAATATCCCAACTTCGCACTATAGTTTCATATCTAACCCTAAAACTGGGACCCGGGTAACATTTCCGTTATTTGAAGTATCTAACTAGTCCGTCTTTTACCGCGGCTTTCAGTGAAAAAGACATTGTTTTGTAGGTCAACCTTGTATTTATACTTATTGTTGTATATATACTCGTAGTATCAGCCAATAGCACAAGCTAATGTTGATGAATATCAGGATGAAAAGTATCATATTATTATGAATGAATGAAGTACGTTTATTTGGACATAAAACTAAAATACTCATAAATTAAAAATAGAAATAAAAACAAACAGATAATAAAACAATATTAATAATAAAAGGATTAAATCATAAATGTGTGAAGTTCATAGTCGCGTCGTGCAGTGTCGTCCGAATGGGTGCGAGCTCAGCATGTGTTGCAGAGTTGCAGACAGACAAGTCAGCAACGCTGATTTTCAGCTCGCACCTTGACGTGACGACACAAACTAGGCATTTATAAAAAATTTGAGTTACCATTTTTGCAATACCGGCAGAGTTAAAAATAAACCATAAATAGCGAGATATATAATTTTAGTTATTATATCCTTTCCCGCGTTCCCACCTGTATGTATTACAACAAATTTTATCATATTTAGTTTTCAGCAGATTAGCCCCTGCTGCCTACACAGTTGTCTAACAGATAATCGCTCTTAGTGATAATACCGCCAATTGGTACAATATTAGTTTTAAGGTTTTTTTTTGTGATATACTAATAAAGATTTCTCTTATACCATAGGTGAAAAACAAGCAGACGGACCGCCTGATGGAGAGCGGTTACCGCCGCTTATGGATACCTGCAACACCAGGTGTATTGCTGATTGCAAGTATGTTGGCGGCCCTTCAACGCTCTATTCACTGTCCTTTTGAAGAGCCAAGTTATAGCTCAATAGAAAGACCGCAGAAGTGAGATCATTCCACAGTTTGCAAGTATGCGGCAGAAAAGAACGGGAAAATCGCAGAGTGTGTGACGTCCGCGTATCGATTATGTGCGGATGAGCTCTCAGACGACGGCGGCTATTACGGTGATAGAAACGTGTCGCCGGTATCAGTTTGAAAAGTACGTCAAAACAATCCTCTTAATGATTAAGAATTAAAAAAAAAACCATAACGTCTGGTCTATTGGTGTGTGCAGTCCATGACCGGTCATATCATAACCGGGATCCGGACAACGGGAGCATACAAATGAATTTATTACAGCCTACCCGGATGAGGCGTGAACTAATTGGATACTTGCAGTCTTCGGATACCATTTATCTATCTCATCTTGTTCTTATAGTATACTAGCTGGTTTTACCCGTATAGACATCGGTCCCGGAAATATCGAAATAAAAAGTACCCTACAAGTTCTAGCGTCTAAGCTCTACATAGCATAGCAAATTTCAATCTAATCAGGGACAATTTTTTTTTTATCACGAAAAAGCCAGCACATGACCGCAGTCTTACCTGATGGTAAGTGAAAGAAACCTCAGATCATACAAACCTTGTTAGTATGATATGAGGTAAGTGACGACGCGGTCGGACTCCTTCGTCGTTTCGTTCCATTGGGACAATTCGATGAAATAAATTACCTATCTTTTGGTTGGATACGTTAGTGTTTATCTTAGTCTTTATAAATATTATCTCGGAGACCTTTTTTCTAACTGGGTCATCACAAAACATATAACCTTTTCTAAATATACATGATATTATTTTGTATTCACACAGGTATCTCGCCAATACACATTACTTACATAAGTAAGGCTCCAGGGGCGATATTTCAAGGTGTAATGGGGAATACACTTTGTAGGCTTGTGGTGAAACTCATTACACACTTTTATTGTTGCGAGTTATGTTGTAAAGGCGGGGGGCACACTGAGTGCGAGGGTAAGGAAACAAGCACATACTCGTAAGCTAATCAGGTGCCTGATGGTAAGCGTCATGATTGCCCATATCACACACAGTGCCACCCAGTGTTTTAAAATTCAAAAATCTGCGCGGCACTGCACTGCGCCTGTCACCCTGAGATGTGAGTAAATAGGTCATAATCTGACACTTTTGTTTTGAAAGTATCAAACATTAGGGTACTATTCACTATAGCCGGTATCGCCACGGCATAGAACACGGGGAAGTAGGTAAGTTTTTTTTTATGATAGTGAGTAACATGACGAGCAAATCAGGTGCCTGATGGTAAGCCCATGATTGCCCATATCAGACACAGTGCCACCCAATGTTTTATATTCAAAATTCTGGTCATCATGCCCAGTAATTTCGCTGGTAACATTGCCCTTCATACCGGAACAAAGTAATGTTTGCACATTAATAACTTGGCGGATTAATAACTGGCAAAGGTGTGGTACTTCCCCAGGCGGCCCCTTGCAAAAGAGGCCTACCACTACAAAAAGCTTAATTTTTCAATCGATAGTTTTATAATAGGGTTAGTTTCAACATCCTCCAGTTGGGACCTTTTTTTTTATGATCTTGAGTGACAATACTAGCAAATCAGGTGCCTGATGGTAAGCATCATGACCTGATGAAACTTCATTTTGTTGATATTCTTTTGTCCGTGGAGGCTATTGGGACGTCTTCATGGAGGATGTTGAAACTAACCTTTAAAATATCGGTTTGGTTACTTTCGTTTGTTTGGAAGGTGCCGCTTGGTGGCTATGCAGAAGTTTCCCGGCATCTTTGTACTTTGTAAATACCTACAGGTTGACTTTATAATAAACAGAACATACAATCACGCCTTTTTCAATAAGAATGATCGGCTGTCGAGTTTACGTCGACTACGCCACCAAGACAGTCCATAATAATAGGCCTTTTTTTAAAAAGTGGATTTTATATAAAATTTTTTTTTTTATATTACTTGACGGGAAAATTTTTATGGGCTAGACAGATAGAGAGATACGCGATAGAAAGAGGGGCAGCTTGTAGATTAATATAACGATCATTAGTAAGGTGCAGTGCGATCTGATTTGCACTTTATTGCGTCAGAGCTGGAGTCTCTATTTATTTAAATGATTTTGAAGAGTGTCTCTTCTGTCCCGTTAGTATTGGTATTATGTGGATATATAGAGGTTTTGAATTTATTCTCTGAGTGTGTCCTAAACTTATGTACCGGTACACAACTCTTAATCACGGCTTGGGGAGTGCGCCGCAGACTTTGATTGCTGGGGTGTTACACATTTGTACGTAACGCACTTTACTCTCTTTATTCCTACTTTATTTTACGTTCCTGCGCCGTTCTTGGGGGTGTATGTTTCCTTTTTACAAGCTTTTCTAGCTCTGGTTGTTATAATAATATGTGTATTATGCCCGGGCTACACGAGGCTAGTTTTTCAAGCTAGGATAGCAAGCTAGTGTTAGTAAGCTTGCAAGTTAGTACTTCTGGCTTCGTGTAGACAAAACTATCTTCATTTGTAAGCTAGTAAGCTAGTTTACAAGCCAGGACAGTTTTCAATAGGATGGAGTTCTATTTTCAGGCTAGTAGTGTCCCCCCACCACTGATTTTACTATTCTGGCTTGTTTACTAGCTTCATGTGACCGGCGAAGCTAGTTTGCAGTTGGCTAGTAAACAGGAACCACGCGTTTGGTTTGTTTTGTATTTTTGGCTTTACCAGACTCAACAGAATATCAAACAAATCAGGCGTCATTCGCATAATACTCTTATACTCTCCCAAATCTTCATTGCGAAATTCTTCCAAAAGTAAACCAGATGATCCACGTTTATCTCTTCGTAAAATCCACGGTCTTGTCCACACCCGTTTTTGTAGTTCCTCTCCTAGTTCTTCTAGCGCGAAATGGCACAGTTTTCGAAGCAACTGTATTATTCGAATAGTGTTTTTTTTTTCGTATGCAGTTCATTTTGGACGAGTGGTCACCTCAGCACTCCAGTAAGTACTAGCTTAAAAAAAATCTAGCCTCATGTAAACAGAACTAGCATGCTCCAAGCTAGGTCAGCAAGCCAGGACAGTTTGGTAAAAAACTAGCTTGCTATCCTAGCTTGAAAAACTAGCCTCGTGTAGCCCGGGCATTATTATAGAGCGAAAATAAATTGTTAAGCATGCCGTGGTAAGTATGCTTTCATACTTAGCGACTTACTTGACAGCCTTGTTGGCACAGATGGTAGTAACTCTGCTATCTTCGCCACGTCGGCAACATACTGGCAATACCCCTGGTATATTGCAATCCATGGGTGGCGGTAACCGCTCACCATCAGGCGGTCCGGCTGCTTGTTTGCCACCTACGGCTTATAAAAATGCAAAGTTTGGTGGTATACAATAAATTTAACGAGATTATAAAAACTAACGATTCTTACAATTATATTAGGGACATAATATATCTACCACAGAATAGTAAAGTACTAAAGGGACAGAAGGGACCCTCCTCAAAATCATTTAAATAAATAGCGACTCTAGCTACGAGGTAATTAAGTGCAATTCAGGTCGCACAGCGCCTAAATAATTATCGTTATATTAACTAAGAAGCTGCCTCTCTTTTTATCGCGTATCTCTATAATATGTTCTCTCTGTACCTCTTCTTCTCTGTGCCCATAGAAATTTTCGTGTCAAAACGGACGCCCCAGCTTGTAGCTTCATAATTTTGTTGCGAAGTGTCCCAGGCCTGACTATACAATATATGTATCAGTATAAGTAAACATTACAAACAATAGCTAAATCTGTATTATATATTGGTCGGTCACAGCGCACTAACCGGATGCGGGCGGCTTGATAACGGCGGTAATAACTGATTGGATCGGTACACAACATTATATGGGATATATTAGGTTGAACATCATCTTATGGCTGCTTACATCATATATATAATATGAACGTAAATAGGTGTACACATTATATGATAGTAATAATCTCATTTCAAAACAAAGAGGTTGGATACCAAAGAATCACAAAAGTCCAAAAATGTACAAAACTCGGCGATTTTCGGCGCCGATTTTTGGTGAAAATTATTTCGTACATAATAGCTTATACCAATTCAACGTAATTGCATAATAGATATTTTCAATTCAATTCTTATTTTGTGGCTTGTGAAAGTGCTAATAACGCCAAACTTTGCCAATGACACAAAGGGAGATAGAACATCAAACGAAGGAAATTAACCAATATGCGAAGATATTTTTTCTAATTGAAAACTGTTTGAGAACAAATTATATTGTGAACTCATTTTTATTTGACATAATCAATTTAGTCTTTGATCAGCATCTGGTGTTGTAAAGAGAGTTAAAATTCTTGGGTAAAGTTCTAAAGCCGACTTGGACATAAATAAGGAGGCATTGTGTAGGTACAATTTTTATATTTATATAGCAAAGCAGAAAATGCTAGGCTAATTAAAACACTAGCCTAATTAATAATAATAAATAAAACGAGTTACAATTAGTTCTTTCTTCGTCTTAGGTGTGCAAATTCCTAAACTACGAAACGAAAATACACTTTGTACTTATATGAAGTTTCTGTACTCCTTAATATTTTCTATAAGAAGGAAGTTATTACCAAAATAAACGCGTAGCTGCTTACACCAGCTTTCTCGTTCAACTCGGTGAACAGCATTCGAGCTGTCAAAACCACCCAACGTTACTTCTACTTGTCCTGTCTCGAATCCATTATAAGAAAGGACCCGGACCAAGTTATGATTGGCTCATAACTCCTATTGAATCTACCCCCACTTCACAAAGAAAAAGTTTTCAAAAGCATTTTGTAAGTTGCAAATATTGGACGGGTTTTATTAGTTACGGGTGACAGATAGAGTGGGATTTCTGCTTGGAAAATATGTATTTTACAAGCTTTTATTTAACTTGCAATGTATGTATGAATGTCTGGTACAGTAAACTTCAACCAATTTAGCTGAAATTTTGCATACTTATATAACCGTTGTCACCGGACTTATGTCCGGTGACAACGCAATATTACCATGGATCTGAAAAAAATACTATTTTTATTATAATAAGTTTAATAAAGATCATCCAATAAATAATTATTATCTACTTATTTGAGCAGCAAAGATTTGCTAATAACTACTCTGAATTTTATTTCATTTTCACTTTCTTCCTACAGCTTTATAAAACTGATCAATAATTATAGAATTCGTCCAAATTTGCGAGTACTTAATTTCGTTTGATTGTAATTTTATTATCGTTTATACTGTAAGTGCAAGATACTTTGATATTCTTCAGAAATTCTGCATTTCTGAGCCTGAACCTATTAAAGGCATAAAATATTGTAGAATATGAAGCAATATCTTTCTAAAACAAAGGATATTAAATAAAAGCAAGGCATAGTCAATATTTTATTTATGTGGCACAGCATCGAAACACTGTGTGTCCTATATTTTACTGACTTTTTGGTTAAAAAATGAAATGCATTTTTGGTGATTGACGAACCTACCGCAGTGCTCTGTTGACTTTAGTTTGTTTTACTAAAAATGCGGTATTTGTTTTGAGCATTTCCGCAATTTTCAGTATTTCCCATTGATATTTCATTTACGTCGGATACGAGTGTGTGTGAACGTTTAAAACAAAAAAAAAGTATCTGTATTATTATTATTAATTGTTGGTCGAAATAAACGATTAATAATAATACATACACTTTTTTTTTGCGTACATCAAATCTAGATCGCGATAAAACAGGGAGAAGACACACCTATTTTCAATGTCCCTGCGAAACCTTAAAATAAGTAGGTGTTAGTTTGCTGTCGTATAGTAAGTAAATATAAGTAACTGTAGAAGAATTAAGTGCCCAAAGATTTCCTCGTAAAGTTACCAAGTCCTCTCTTAAGCATTTATTAGCAAGTTATCCATAATTTAAAACTTTAGTCCAACTTCATACGAGTGCCTAAGTTATGTCACAAAACTTCTAAAGCTTCTTACAATTTTGTACCTTTCATAATAATTGGCTAACATAACACATCATCTCTTTATTTACTAAAAGGATGTTTATACAGTTTTGCCGTGGACTTACCGGCTTTGCCGTAGAGTTACTGGCTTTAGAATAGTGCTCCACTCTCTCTACCCGTGGTTGCCGTAAGAGCCGGCTAATGGTTATCAGATCCAGAGGAAGGCCAGCAACGTCTTCTGCAAAAAAAACCATCGAACTGCGTTCGACAACCTGCCTGCCAAGCGTGTCGAGTATTGACAAAGCCCCCCTTTTTGGGGGAGGCCTATGTTCATTAGTGGATTACAAACGGCTGAGATGATGATGATGAATAAGAATTTACAACATCAAGAACGTGGTATTAGGAATACCTAAGCACAGAGTAATTTTTTCACTCTATATCCACTGCAGCATCAACAGGCTCTACGTAGCTGACTATGAATCAGCCTTAGAGCTTGATAGAAAAGAGTAAAATATAATGGGGTCGTCACAGTATTTTTCAACAATAAACATACATTCACGCCTTTTTCCCGAAGAAGTAGGCAGAGGTGTACCCAGGACTCAGTCCCATAGTACATACACCCACATTTCGCCAGTATGTTATTGGTCCCATGTAATAGGGGGCGAGCCTATTGCCATCTACCGGGCACAGTTCCAGACTCCAGGCAGCTATTGAGATAATTCCTAATGGAATAATCCAATATTTAACACTTTGCCTGACCCGGGACCTCTTGATTGGCAGTCGAGCATGCGCCCACTACGCCACCGAGGCAGTTTTTTCAACAATAAAAACAATTGATTTTTTTGATTTTTAAAATTCGTTATTGTCATAAAACTTATAAATTTAATATAAAACTCAGCGATAGTACTAAGTTATATTTTACTTAATATAAGTGGTTTTATAGGCTTGGAGCACCCTTAAAGCTACTAATTAGTACTTAATAATAACTTTGGTGAGCAAGAGCGAGAAATCAAGCACACATCATCACGAGAGAAATAGAGATAGTGATATCACATGTCAGTGTTGACAGTGTGACAATGTTTTTTTTGCTTTGATCGATTTTAGCGTTTGGTTTGGCACCTTACAAACAAACGAATGTAACCAAACCAAATATTGTAAAACAATCAGTTGAAAAAATTAAGCCCTACAAGTTTATTGTGCGTTCCTCTTGTAGAGGTACGCACGGTAGACTCATTACTAATCTGCTAGTATTTGAATAAATCTTTTTGACTTTGACTTTGATTGTATTCTTTTAATAAAATTAACGTTTATACATAAAATATAATATATGACTGTTAACTGACTGTGTTAATCTTTGACATACCCGGGGTGGTATTACGAACATGCAATCGCGTAACAACAGCAGTAGGTAAATAAAGTGCAAACGGCATATAAAAAAGCCGTTTGACAGCAGACATTAAGCAATTAAACGCTTTCCACACTTTTACTGCTGTTCGTAATAAGGGGGCAGATCTTTGGCGTAAATAGGGAATTTAGTACCACAGAATAAATAACACAGAATAATGACTGCCTCGGTGGCGTAGTGGGCGCATGCTCGACTGCCAATCAAGAGGTCCCGGGTTCGATCCCCGGGTCAGGTAAAGTGTTAAATTATGGATTATTCCATTAGGAATTATCTCAATAACTGCCTGGAGTCTGGAACTGTGCCCGGTAGATGGCAATAGGCTCGCCCCCTATTACATGGGACCAATAACATACTGGCGAAATGTGGGTGTATCTACTATGGGACTGAGTCCTGGGTACACCTCTGTCTACCCCTTCGGGAAAAAAGGCGTGAATGTATGTTGAATAAATAACAGTACTAGCCTTCTCGATTCATTCTCTATTCATCACTCGTCTTTCTGGAACCCAGAAAACAATGAAATCGTATAAAAAACATAAATCTACGGGAAATCTAGTTACGAATCCACATTAGACGAAATGGGATTATAACAATTACGTGATGAAACTACCGAGGATTGTACTTGGAAAATGCAAGGAAACGCTGGATTCTTTTGCTTTGAATTGCAAAATAAATCTGTGTTGACTTATGTTGAATACGAATATAAATTATTATAAGTTTAGTATCCTTTTAATATTATAAGTAAATGCAAAAGTTTGTGAGGATAGATGGATGGATGTTTGTTACTCTTTTACGCCACAACTACTGAACCATCATCTTAATACAAGGGGCACACTGATAGTTTTTAGAATAGGCCAGTAAGAAAAGCAACCTATGATAATGTATTTAAATTTCAAATTAGGAACTCTGGAAATACGTGTTGTGAAATTCATGTCATTTTTTTTCGAGCGTCGAATGAATCATTTTCTCGAATCAAATGCATTTTGACGCTCGAGAGACACTTTTTTTAATTGCTGCCAACTTGTAAGAACAAATGACATAATGTAAATTTAACACACATTTCAAATTTCCAAAGAGTTCCTAATTCGAAATTTAAATACATTTTTCATCGACTGCTTTTCTTACTGACTTATTCTAAAAACCAGTGTTAGTCAGTGTTACCTCAATGTCCACTCCAGCCCACAAATAAACAGCATGCTGGCAAAAAGAAAATTAAGAATACCAAAGAATCTCTCTTTTCAGCAAACTATTTTTCATTTAATATTTTTGTAGCCAGCCAAAGGATAAAAAAGTGATAAAATAAAAAGTATTTTCAGTAATATCCGCTTTTGACTACGATAATATGAGCCACCATGACGTTTTTTTTTCTCAAAGCGACTATGGAGTTTGATGAAAAAAGGTTGGTCATATAGTACTCAATTAAAAATTAACAAACGAATAAAAACTTTTTTGTTGAAGTGAAGTATGTTGGAATGGCGGAACATTTTCGAATAGTAACCCTGATAATGTCGTTTTACATTTAATTTTAAAAGTTTTCCGGTAACTACTGTTGTGGTATAATATTACCGGTTCAAAAGTGTTATTTTATTTAATTAATCATTTCCGTCACAAGTCTGTTCATTCGTGGCCGAAGGCTCATAGAAAGAGGACAGAAGCATTACTGTTATTTAATGCTTCTGTCAGTAATGTTTATGTCAGTTAATGTTTATTTCTATATTATTCTTTATTTCCGTGCACCTATTGAAAGGTTTCAATTATCTGAGCCAAAAATTTACGATGGCAACATTCTACCATAGAGGTTTTACATTTAACGGGTACTTAACTTCTTTT
This sequence comes from Hemistola chrysoprasaria, assembly GCA_947063395.1. Taxonomy (NCBI): domain Eukaryota; kingdom Metazoa; phylum Arthropoda; class Insecta; order Lepidoptera; family Geometridae; genus Hemistola; species Hemistola chrysoprasaria. Next base: position 2,354,167 of record OX346724.1, read on the forward strand.
TAATGGCTACTCTGTGGGAACAGTGATGAGACTTGTCAATTGGCAGAGCGATGGCGGGAAAAACTAACCATTCTGGACGATTGAAGTCTGCGGACGTAAAACTCGACAGACAGAACTTTGACAGTCTCGTTGGCTCAGATGGTAGTAACTCTGCTTTCTGTGCCGCAGGGCCCGGGACCGATCCCCGGCCAGGTCAAACATTTGTGTGCATGAACATGTCTGTTTGAGCTGTGTCTGGGTGTTATAAGCTTATTTATGTATATCAGTCGTCTGGTTACCATAGTACAGGCTTCTAGCCTAGTTTGGGATTAGTTGACCGTGTGTGGAAGTTGTCCCATATTATTATATTATTATTATTAACTACGAAACTAAGTAAAAAGCCGAGATTGTATCTTTGGATTAAATGTATTTAAATATTCAGACAGATCGTTGTGTTTGATTTATAATTTCCGTCGGTGCGAGCAGTAATCTATGGATCGTTTACATCATTTTAATATTATCCGCATATGCAGCGTATTTCGATGGCATATCCAACTGGTTAGTTTCGGAATCTTCCTAACATTCTCTTCAAAGATCCACCTTGTTTTATACAAACAAAGATAAATCACGTAATAATATACCAAAACATCGAAGGCGCAAAGAAGACGCAGGAATGTCGAAATTATGCTGGATTATGGTAATCTTGAATCGACGTTTTAGCTCCAATACAAATAAAGTAAAATCCTTTTCCCTTAGGAACTTACTTATTTAAAAAATATACAGACGCCGCGCTGCGCCGCCTCAGTCGTTAAACTTTCCTAGAAGTTGTAGAGATTTTTACTTTTACATACCTTTATGGTGCCAATAATTATAAGTAAAAGCATTTCTCTGTAGTGGTAAACCTCTTTTGCAGGGGGCCGTCTGGGGAAGTACCACACCTTTGCCAGTTATTCATCTGCCAAACAGTAATGTGCAAAAATTACTGTGTTCCGGTCTGAAGGGCAATGTTATCAGCGAAATTACTGGGCATGACGTCTTTCAACAACTAATATCTCAGGTTGACAGGCGCATTGCAGTGCCGCGCAGAATTTTGAATTTTAAAACACTGGGTGGCACTATGTCTGATATAGGCAATCAATCATCATGCTCAGACGTAAAGACGCTCACCAACAAAAGACTCGCCGTTCAGGGAATCGTCTGCCAGGGAACATATTATTAACACTTTTTCAAGCCAAAACTATTGCACCGTTTTAGGCTAATTGGCATGTAAATATCTTTTAACACCCTGAAAACACATGAAGCAGGGAGGTAAATAGTGCTGCGGATGAGTGCATCGGCGTGCCGTAGCCCCAACATATGGCGTCGCTAAGGAACACCCCGGGGTATTTTGTGGGTATACCGTAAGGTCCCGTGTGCCGTCCGGGAGTCCCACATAACCACCGTCGCTCCCCCGGGCGCAGGAAGTATGCAGGCATAGGTACCTACATTTCAGCCTATTAAAAAGTAATTTCGCTGATTACTGGTAACTAGCAAGTTGGTTGGTTTATTCATTCATTCATCGTTTATATGTCATATTATATCATAGATTAACCGATGCGTGAGACTTGCGTAACTAACAATGTATAACTTTCACCAAATTGAGCCCCAGTAGGTGCTATGGCGAATAATCGAAAAATGGTATTTTGAATACTATTATAAGCACATAGAGTTGAGATTGTACTGAACCATTGAAATAAAGTAGGATAATGCATAAATAATGAAGTTTTGGAAATATCGCGGTTTGCATTGTACAGTCGACTATGTAATCAGATGTTTAGTATCGAGGACGATATTGGATGCGCATCGAGCGTATGTACGTACATAGGCAGCAAATTTATAAATCTACATTCTATAAAAATGCACTAATATATGCAAATTAGCCTTTCGGCATTATTCGTATCTGACGTTGCCATGCGTCATGCGGCATTGCAAAGCGACGTCAATATGCGCCTTGGAATCCGACGCCACAAAATATTTTAATTTTATCACAACTGTAAGCTATGTTTTTTGAAAAACTTTGCCTAAATTTCAAAATCAACTGTATCTACATAAATCTACTTACATCTATTACAAAAATATATATTTTTTATAATTTACGTATAAGTTACCTTACAATTAATTTTGCGAATTTATTTCCTCAAAGTACTATTATTTACTTCTGTACCTAAAATACCTTGAACATTTCATAAGTACAATCGCGATCAAAAGCTTAACGAAACTCCTTCGTGTCAAGTTTCTAAGACGGCTGCCATGTGTGACACGTAGAACGAACTTCGACGAAATGAGATTCGAAACGCGAGTGGGAAAAATTAAAAGTTTTGTTGTTGTTTGTACAAAACGTGTTTACGTTTCGTTACTGAGTTCCAAAGTGAATAAATTCCGAATTTCTGTAAATTTAAGATAAATATGAGAAACAGTTCGCAAAAAAAACATTGATAAAAAATATAACATACATTCACGCCTTTTTCCCGAAGGGGTAGGCAAATATAATAGGTTGATAAAAGTATCACTATTTATTTAATTTTTCAATTATCTCTTAAGAACCTGTTTCTGAATTGTTACTTTTGCCATGTGGTTCCTTGCTAGTGGGCAGCAGCGCTCTCCGGCACCAAGTATTCTAACTACTGCGATCACCAAGTGAAATCCCCGTATATTAATAGTTTATGGAGTTCTTTGGGGGAGGCCTATGATCAGCAGTAGATGTCTTCCGGCTGATCAGGTCACCTGAGACCAGGCAGTCAACTAGGCAGTAACGCCCGTATTTACTCACACAGTAGGCTATTGCACGCAGGCGATTGTAGGGAGTGACGCGAATTACTGGTTTATAAGTACCTACTTTTCATTTACAAAAAGATATTGCTCTTATTTTGAAGCTCGTATTTTGAGCTGTCAAGTGACTGTCGCTCAAATATTCTGTCATCATTATCAGCCGTTAGAAGTCCAGCATAGGCATAGTGCTGGAATAGGCCTTCCCAGTAGATTTATACATCATGGGGGGTTTTGGCAATTCTCGCCACGTTTGGCAGACGGGTTCGATGCACACAGCATAGTTCCATGGTTACTTAGTGAACGCTGCTGCCCGTTTTCTGAATCTTATAACCCTTAGCTGGCTCATAAAGCAACCACGACTAGAAAGAGTGGGGTAATATTCTATAGCCGGTGAGACACACATTAATGAAAACGAAAGCTAGGTTATTACAAGTAGTGTAGTAATTAAACGGGAGAAAATAAAGAAATAACAAACAAAAGCCGGCGCCGGTGGTTCGTAGAATAACGTAATCCAGTATTATTGTTTTCAAAGACAATGGGTAAATTGAAAGCTATGGCTCGACTGCTAGACAAGTAAGGTCGAGGAGAAAACTTCATTAAAATAACTTACGACGATAAAGCAGTCAAATGAATTTCATTTGATTGAAGTGTCTTTTCTTTGAAATCATTGGAGTTGATTTATAAGATATCATGTCGTTTAATCATCATCAATACCTTTATGTTATCGAAAATCAACAATAATTATTATAAAACAACATCTCACATCAACAGATCGACAGATCTCAACCTCCAGTTTTGGTAACCAGTTAGAAGTATTTTTTTAATAGAAGATTATATTATTATGTCAATACAAATTACAAATTTAGCTTTTATGTCAAGTAAAATAATAATGACTGCCTCCGTGGCGTAGAGGGCGCATGCTCGACTGCCAATCAAGAGGTCCCGGGTTCGATCCCCAGGTCAGGCAAAGTGTTAAATATTGGATTTTTCCATTAAGAATTATCTCAATAACTGCCTGGAGTCTGGAACAGTGCCCGGTAGATGGCAATAGGCTCGCCCCCTATTACATGGGAGCAATAACATACTGGCGAAATGTGGGTGTATCTACTATGGGACTGAGTCCTGGGTACACCTCTGCCTACCCCTTCGGGAAAAAAGGCATGAATGTATGTTATGTTACGTTAAAATAATAATTAATTAATAAGCTTTAAATTATTAAGCTAAAAATTAATACATACTTCACACCGTTTTCCTAAAGGGGTATGCAGAGACCCAGAGACCTAGAGATTCAGGACCCAGTTTCATAGTAGACCTAAGCATCGCAAGTTATGTTTTTAGGTCCCATGTAGTAGGGGGCGAGCCTATTGCCATCTACCGAGAATGGTTCTAGACTTCAGGCCGTCATTGAGAAAATTCCTAATGGAAAAATCAAATGACATTAAAACTAAATTGTTAAGGCATACGTATGTATGCATGGTGTAGAGTTCCCTACCTAGATACCAAGAATAAACAGCGCCATCTATTAATTCCTTGCGCAAAGTATGGAAATATGCAGTAAAATGGCCATAACTTTTGATTGCGTTAACGTAGAAGTATGTTATTTTACAGCCACAAGGGACCGCAGATCTGAGTAGTTGTTATCAATTTCAACTTGATACCTCCATCCGTTTCCTTTAAAGTGTCTTTGACAGACAGACAGACGGACAACAAAGTGATCCTATTAGGGTTCCCTTTCTCCTTTTGAGGTACGGTACCTTAAAAAACATAAATAAGTCAATTTCATATATTACACACCAGAATTTTCAACAGAAAAGAGTTTCCGACAATTCGAACCAGCCCACAGCCTAACTGGTTAACCAATTTCAAAGGCAGGCACTTCTGCACTCACCAGTACCCTTGTCATCGTACCGTTCGTAATTACTGGTAGTAAAAACTGCAGAGGCTTTCAATTGAAACGATCCCGGTAGTGCGGTTGTACGCGACTGTACCCAGTGCATTAAAGTGATTAAAATTGTTACGTGAGCTTTTAACTATTATGAAAAGTCACGTTTGAAGTGTAAGGTCAATGAACTCATTACATTGTTAATAAAAAGTTAAACGTCAAACTTATAACACCCCTCGCTTTTTCGGTCTTGGGCAAATTATATAATTTTGTAAGTAAATGAAACAGCCTTATAATATTACGTACGCAATCACATAAAATACATTATTAAGATAATTGCTAATGGAAAAATCCAATATTAGACACTGCCTGGCTTGGGGATCAAACCCGGGATCTCATGATCGGCAGTCGACCTTGCGCCATTACCCCACTGAGTTTAAATATTTCAATGGAATATATTTTTTTTACCTTGAGTACTACGCACACACAACATTCGAGCCTAAAGGCTCTCCGCACACACACCCATCAACCCGCATTGGACAGGCGTGGTGGGTTAAACGTCCAAACCTTTACCCTCATGAACCACAAATGGATTGAGGGTAGAGAGGTCTTTGCCTAGCAGCGGAACAGATCAGGCTTATAATAATAATAATATTCTTTTTATGTTACCTAGTTATTTTCAACGTATAAGCATTGCTATTCAACGTGGCAATGCCGCCAGTATCTTGGGTACGCTGCAATCTGACAGTAGTTTAGAGCACTTGGAGTCTATAAAGCTGACATGTCAGCCTGTGGATTTTCGAAGTGTTCTATAACATAGTGTATTTAGTTAGCATAGATAGTAAGTAGGTAGCTCTATTGTTTAGTCTTTTAGGCGCTCTTACCCAATAAAAAAAAAGACATATATTTATTCCATTTTGTTAAAGTACATACTTCTTAGGCCTTCGTTTTATGTCCCAACATAAAATATAAACGAAACAAGCTCAAGAAACGTTAATATTTAATACGTTATAAATAATCCCACAATTTAGGCGAACCCTGAAGCTCTGGAACATAATTTTGCTGAAGTCTGAACCTTTTTCGACAAAAGCCTGAATGTTTATTAGGCGAATAAAACTTGTGTAAATGTCAGTTTTTTTTTAGGAGATTTGTGTTATAAATACATAAGTTGGTATGTCAGTAATACTATTTAATTATTTATTTTTTTTAGATCATCCACATTGTGTACATTAATTCTATTTCATTAGTTACATTATTCATTATCTTAAATCTAAATATCACAATATTTACGGATGAAGAGAACATGCTTAAAATATTAATATTAATCGAACATAAAAATTTAATGATACTAAAAAATATTTTCTATCCTTTAAAAAAATCCAGTAGCAGTCAAAATTAAAATAAACAAAATTAAAACATATAATCGAATAATTAATAATATAAAATACAGAAAAATTCTAATAATGTCAATAATAATTGTATCAATTTATTTATTGCTTAAAATGTGTCGTCTGAATTTGTGAATGTTGTCAGAGAATTACAATATTATTATAGGAAACTATTTATAAATACGGACTATACTTAAACATCTAAGCACGCTAAACATACTTACCAAGGTATAATAAATATTTTTTTTTATTCTAGTTTTTGACAAGGCTTTGAGCACACTTATTGTGGCTATGCCAGCCTCATAGGTTCTAACAATTTTAAAACTTAATCTGTATTTCTTAACTTCATACATTTCTCCATAAAATAATAAATTAATAATAAATATTCAGCCTCGTTGGCTCAGATGGTAGTAACTCTGCTTTGTGTGCCGCAGGCCCCGGGTTCGATCCCCGGCCAGGTCAAACATTTGTGTGCATGAACATGTCTGTTTGAGCTGTGTCTGGGTGTTATAAGTATATGTAAGTATGTATATCAGTCATCTGGATACCATAGTACAGGCTTCTAGCCTAGTTTGGGACTAGATGACCGTGTGTGGAAAGTTGTCCCATATTAAAAAAAAAATAAAAAAAAATAAAAAAAAATATGCCTTAACAATTTATTTTCAAGTAGGTAACCCTACAACGTTCATACTCGACTATACCTATTTTTACTATCTTACCTCTTCTAGGAAACACGTGTTAGGCAAATAAAATCACGATTTCATGTTGATTACGCTATTTTAAGCAATAATAGGAACGCCGCGCAGTGGTGGTCTGCATCCATGAATAGTTTTGTTCTCTTTTAGTTACCGCTCTCCCATAGTTAAAGTGAGTTTTAAATAACTGGTTTTTACTGGTCGTTTATGAAGCTGCATAACTCTCGATAGTTTTCGGAAACGTTCATTATTTTTAAGAGCTACGAGAAATTTGACACAACCCTATGAAATTTTTACATATCGATGTTTCCCCTGTTTCCTTCGAATTTAAATGACCCATTCTATATAAATTTAATCTTAATATTTTTTATAAATCTTTATAAACTCGTTTTTTTTTCATAACAAACTTATAAAAAATCCAGTTTTACTCGCGTGATTAGACGTACTATACACAAAAATAAAGAGTTTATAAGGTAAAGTAAAATGATTGGGACATAGTTTACTTCATCTTTAAAATATGAGGATATAAATATATAAAATAGGTTTACTTTATTCAGAGGAAACAGGGGAATACAAAACATGGATTTAGTAAATTTTCCATAGGATTGTGTCAAACTGCTAAGAAGTCACCTTTTCTGTTATGTGACATATTTTTATCCAGCCAATGCTGTTAGCTATTTTGCACGGCTTATAATATTTAAATTAACTTTGCCTGACCTGGGAATCGAACCCGGGACTTTATGATCGGCAGTCTAGCTTGCGCCCACTACGCCATCGAGGCAGTTCATAATTCTGATAAATACCTATTTGCAGTTTTAAAACGTATCTTTTGTAGTATACCTGGATAAAGGCCACTTTATGAACTAAAATATCTATTCTATCATCGTCATTGGTTCCTGAAAGTTAGTATGGGAAATGATAAACATAACATAACATTCACGCCTTTTTTCCGAAGGGGTAAGCAGAGGTGTACCCGGGACTCAGTGTCCATGGGAAATGATGTCGGCCCCAAAAGACGTGTAACAATAATTAAATCCCAAGTTTTTCAATTGCAATTTAAGAACGTCAGCCACCTGACTATCTCGCCATAAAATTATCATTGGCTATCTTACTAAAAATTCAGAATATTTTTTTTATTCTTTGTTTGCTACTCTTCCAACTCTTGATTTAGTCCAACATCTAAAGAATTCCATTATAAGATACCGAGTCAAATCTAATTTGATTCAGCAATTTGAGTCATATCTTGACCAGCAGCAGTTCTATTTTAGGGCATTACGTTTGCGTAATCTTCTTTTGATTGTTTCATGGAATGTAGCCGGTCATTGGCGACAATTGGAATAATCTTGCCAATGAGTTCTGGCACAAAATAACAAGTGTACAGAAGTCACTTTTCATACCTATGCTCGGCGACCGCACTAGGGTTACCAAATTTGTCTTATGCGAAAAAACTATCGTATATAGCATCATAGCTGGCAAAGACTAGGACCCAGTCCCAAAGCAAAATCAAGAAACAAGTTTCCTCCGACACGCTCGCACGCGGCGTTTGAAACTTGTGCGCGAATCAGCCGTGAAAAACGTCGTATAATCCCGAAACAGTGATCGGCTTGGCCGACTAGTCGGCTGATTAGCCGGCCTCTTTACAACCGACTAATCAGCTACTCGGTCAGTCATAATCGGCACATCTCTTATTATTTCTAAAAATTCCTGTTCCTAAAATTGGCATTCTTAATAATACCTCTATCACACCCCGCCGACACCCGAATCACGACTGCCTCGGTGGCGTAGAGGGCGCATGCTCGACTGCCAATCAAGAGGTCCCGGGTTCGATCCCCAGGTCAGGCAAAGTGTTAAATATTGGATTTTTCCATTAGGAATTATCTCAATAGCTGCTTGGAGTCTGGAACTGTGCCCGGTAGATGGCAATAGGCTCGCCCCCTATTACATGGGACCAATAACATACTGGCGATAAGTGGGTGTATCTACTATGGGACTGAGTCCTGAGTACACCTCTGCCTACCCCTTCGGGAAAAAGGCGTGAATGTATGTTATGTTTATCACACCCCGGACACTCGACTCAATCCCATACAAAAGCCGCGCTATAACCACCGACTACACAGACACTGCACACATGGAGTTTTGTACACGTGCAGGAGAGTGCGTGAGGTGATTACCCATAGAAGCGGGGCTCGTGGAGAGCTCAATCTCGCTCGCGGGGTGAGGAAGGCCCGATTGGTGGGCGGATGACAGTGTCCATTCTATACGCAGTATTTTTTTTTTTTTTTTATGATAATGAATGACAAGACGAGCAAATCAGGTGCCTGATGGTAAGCATCATGATTGCCCATATCAGACACAGTGCCACCCAGTGTTTTAAAATTCAAAATTCTGCGCGGCACTGCACTGCGCCTGTCACCCTGAGATATTAGTTGTTGAATCTCATCATGCCCAGTAATTTCGCTGGTAACATTGCCCTTCAGACCGGAACACAGTAATGTTTGCACATTACTGCTTGGCGGATGAATAACTGGTAAAGGTGTGGTACTTCCCCAGGCGGCCCCCTGCAAAAGAGGTCTACCACTACAACAATTATTACAATTATTATCTGTTCTGTACTAAACCTACACTACAAATTATTTAATACTTCTAAGTGCGGTAATATTAAGCACAAGTACTTTAATAGGCAATATTTATCATCAGTTGAGTCCTTGAACGAATTAAACGGTGGAGTCTAACGAATCCCGGACACAGTTAATCAATATTCTTAGTATTTCTTAGTAACTCTATCCACGGATACAGGCTTTCCGTTGCATGAGGTGATGACATATATCTACCTACGTACCTATCTACTTACTTACTGGATTACCGGTGGGTGGACCAGTTCAAGGCTGGTTGTTTCAATTTACAAGTATACACAGTGTTTTACAAGTGTACACTTTGTGGATTTTGGAATTAAGCTTCCTACATATTCCGCCTTTTGTACTTAGTTCAATTGATTCTTAGTTCACGTGAAATGTCTGTATAATCTGTTTTAAATACATATAGAACAACAGAATAATAAATAATAGTAGGTACTAACGTAATAGAACGGCAGGTTCATTTCGTACGGAATAAAGCTTGCCATGACTCTCGCTCCACCGATGCACCATAATACCACTGATAATACGTAGGGTCAATGTCCGTTTTTCTTCTGACATAATTTGAAACAGTGCTTTCCGCCGATTGTAATAAAACTATATTACATATATTTATATACTGATATTTTGAAGATAAATTAAACTAAATCGCTATCATTTTATTATTGTTTACAAACTCTTAATTTTCTTGTAGTAACGTCTTATCACGCGAGTACAACTGGGATCTAAAATAGCAACATACGTAACAGCTGAATATATCGGGATTAGAATTGACTAGTCAATAATAATTTAACAACTGTAACAACTGTTACTATTTTATGTAACAGAAAAATAAGTTATAACAAATTACAAGTACAAGGACAGTATTGATAAACCGATTACCAGTACCTACTTCATATCCTGATGAACCTACACAAGTTTTAAACAAGTTGTATTTCCCACAAGCATAGTTTGTAAAACCAGGCCTCTACAGAGCGTCATCTCAATGACAAGATACTACATCCAAGATTCTAAGATTACTTGCAAAGTACTTTGTCGTACTAGCAAATATAACACCTGTGCTAAACACAGATGAAGTTGCAACGGAATGTAAGATAACTGAGAGCGACAAAGGACCATAATGTTTACTTAATACAACGTTCGTACTATGTTACGATTAGCTTTATCTTCATTATACTGTTAATGAACTGAGAATGATCTAAGTCTTGTCTGGAATTTTCCATGATCAATGGTGTCTTTTGTGAGCTAGTACGTGTCTAATTAGCCTATGTAATGTTATCTACACTACAACTTGATGAGTCAGAGTCCTGAACATTACATATTATTACAATATTAATACGTTTCGTATTTGACTGCCCCGGTGGCGTAGAGGGCGCATGCTCGACTGCCAATCAAGAGGTCACGGGTTCGATCCCCAGGTCAGGCAAAGTGTTAAATATTGGATTTTTCCATTAGAAATTATCTCAATATCTGCCTGGAGTCTGGAACTGTGCTCGGTAGATGGCAATAGGCTCGCCTCCTATTACATGGGACCAATAACATACTGGCGAAATGTGGGTGTATCTACTATGGGACTGAGTCCTGGGTACACCTCTGCCTACCCCTTCGGGAAAAAGGCGTGAATGTATGTTATGTAATACGTTTCGTTCGATTATTTGTTTATTAGTTACACCGGCCCTATTGTACTTAGCTCATAACTATTAAGACTTATTAACATCTTTGTAAGGGAGAAAACCAGATCGTCCCATGACCTGACGACTTCAAAAGGTTTTTAGGTTTCTCTATTGCGACTTTGCAACCGAATGGAATGCTTATTAACTGCTGTTTCTTTCTCACAAGTTTCAAGTCACAGATTTTCAACGCTTATATCCAAAGCCCAATCCGGAAAAAATCTCGAACATGAAATATTATTTTTAAGATCAACGTACCTACAAAGAACGCAGGCGCAGGACGGGCGCGTGTCGGGTCGTGCGACGAGTATATGTACCTACATAACATTTAAATGGACAACACACACAGCAGGTTGTGTATAATCCTTGTAATCCCTTAAGAGCTACATGGCCTTCTAGGAATTTGACCCAATCCTATGAAAAATTTACCAAATCCATGTTTTGTATCCCTGTGTTTCCTCCGAATATCATAAACCCATTCTATAAATTTATATCCTGACATTTTTGTAGTGAAGTGATCTATGACCCTGTCATTTTAATTTATCTTATAAACCCTTGAACATACTTCACTTCAACTTTAAAATATCAGGATATAAATATATCAAATCGGTTTACTTTATTCGGAGGAAGCAGGGGAATACAAAACATCGATTTAGTAAATTTTCCATAGGATTGTGTCAAACTGCTAAGAGGTCCTGTATCCTGTTAACACGACCCGCAGCCGTATTCTATCTGCGCTGATCTTAAGTAACTTTGAAGTCACAACTTTCAAGATTCGCCTGTCCCATCGAAGTCAATCTTGACATCAAACAAATTGCTATTTCCCCGTAGTTTATTAAAGAGTTCGAAAGCAATTAAGCTTTAAAATACTTGGAAAACTCCGAAGCAACGGTTCCTTGTTTCGGTTTTTTTGGAGTTGGTTATTACGGAAGAGTTATTATGGATTTTTCTAATTTAATATTTAACGAAGTTATATTAACGAAGAATAGAAGATTTGAGATAAAATTATAGAGCCGATTTTTCAAATTACGTTCAGATGTTAAATCATTTTAACATAACATAACATCACGCCTTCTTACTAGAAGGGTTATACAGAGGTGTACCCAGAACCCGCTCCCATAGTAGGCACACCTATACTTCGTTGGTTATGCTTTAATTTATTGCCATCAACCGAACATAATCCAGACTTTCGTGAACCCAAAGGGCGATATTTGTTTGTACTTATTTATCAATCTCGTAACATTTTTCACCGTTACATCCTTCTGGGTATATCTGAAACAGCCCCTATTATATCTTACCCTTTGCTCCCAACAAAGGGTTGTGAAATAGATTTATTTAGGTATATACGTTACTGATGTTTAATTCTTCCTGATAATTGGTGCGATTTATCATACCTTATCTTAGGATTATTTGAAAAGGAATAAGGATGTTTAATTTGTATTAATTTTGAAATACTGTACGAGGACTTTGATAATCTTCAAACGGTTCAAACGGAACCGATTTTCAGGATTATTTTGATAATCATAAGATTATATAAATAATATTATGACAATTTCTGCGTATTATGACAACTGCCAATTGCAATTATGACGACTGCCTCGGCGGCGTAGAGGGCGCAAGAGGCCCCGGGTTCGATCCCCGGGTTCGATCCCCAGGTCAGGCAAAGTGTTAAATATTGGATTTTTCCATTAGGAATTATCTCAATAACTGCCTGGAGTCTGAAACTGTGCCCGGTAGGTGGCAATAGGCTCGCCCCCTATTACATGGGACCCATAACATACTGGCGAAATGTGGGTGTATCTACTATGGGACTGAGTCCTGGGTACACCTCTGCCTAACCCTTCGGGAAAAAGGCGTGAATGTATATTATGTTATGACAATTTACATAAAAATTTAGCGTTTTCCCCACTAATCTGGCTGCCCCACCAGCCATTATGACAGTAAAAATAATAGTCTTTTTATTATTATCATTGCACACTCGATGCTTTCTAAAATAAAACTAATTTGTTTAATTTATATCAAATTTTAATAAACTTTAACCATACAACGGACGGTTTGTTACTTTAAAAAAAATCCGCATCAAAATCGTACTACTCATTTAGGATGCCACAGACGGACACACAAATACAAAGAAACGTCAAACTTATAACACCTCTTTTTTCGGTCGGGGGTTACAAAAACAAAACTATAAACGTGAACAGTGACCTTATTATCTTACTACTAGTATGTATTTAAAATTTGCGTCCAACATCTGCGCTTGGCAATTATTTATTATGATTACTTGACAATAAAAAAAACAATAAAAAGTGCCCTTTAACTGCCCTTAATAATCCTCTTGTTATATAACGGACCTTTAAAATAAAGTGTCTATTTCACTACTTCAACTTTAAACGCACCTTTGCGACTGAAATGTCAAGTTAATTATTAATCAACTGACAAAACCTGTACGAAAACGTTTATTGTGTAAGTTTACCCCAAATGCGTCTGTGTTGCAGTGGGCGTCTAAACTGTCGATCATGCCCGGGTTCGATCTCCAAGTCAAGCAGTGTTATTGGATTTTCTATATTAGAAATTAAGTCTATGACAGCCTGAAGGAACGGTGCCCGATAGATGGAAATAGGCTCCCCTCCATTACATGGGACCAATAACATACTGGCGAAATGTGGGTGTACCTACTATGGAACTGAGTACACCTCTGGCTACCCCTTCGAGAAAAAGGCGTGATTATACAACGTGTTACAAAAAGGTAAAGTTATACTTAAGAAGGTGGTGCCCTTAAAACTGAGTAACTTTCAAAAGAAAGGATTTCGAAATTTACTAAAATTATTTTCGACTTCTCATACAAAATGGTTCAGCAAATTTGTATACTGTCATCATCATTTCAGCCGCAGGACGTCCACTGCTGAACATAGGCCTCCCCCATAGATTTCCATCCAGTCCGGTTGTAAGCGGCCCGCATCCAGCGTGCTCCTGCCGTCTTTACCAGATCGAAAAAGAAATTTGTATGGGAAGTCGAAATTAATTTTGTGAATTTCGCAATTCCTTTTTTGCAAGCTTTTCCTTTTTTCTTTCTTTTTGTGTTTAAGTTGACAAGTAGAAGAACCCCGTATTTGTAGTATGTCCCCTAAATAAAGGAAGAAACTTTGGACTTGGCTAACACAGTTTCATGCCTTAATGACGAAACAGTTATTGTTAAAGTTTCTGCATTGATTAGGGTCATTTGACCTTGGAATCTATCAGATTGACTTCTGACCTTTAAGGTCTAGGGTTAGGCTGACACTTAGGGAGTATATTGGAGAAGTTTGGCTATATTTTAGAGTTACTATAGGTACTTTATTTTATAGTTAGTCAATTGCATAGATTAAGGCGCAGTACACACCTAATTCGCCCTCTCGCTCACACGTACCCAAATATTTAAATATACAAAAAAAAACTACATATCATAACGTTAAATAGAGACAACTAGGAACTAGAAAAAAACAATATATAGTTTCAGTAAAAAATCCAATTTAATTCAAAATTCGTCTTTCGATTCTCTCATCTCTCTCAGTTTTGTGAGCACAATATTTGCTTTTCATCTTATCTTTTCCTTGTTTGCACGTGGTATAAGAAATTTAAACAATCTACTTTGGCCTTGACTTATGCATTAAGATATATTATTATCTTATATATATAAAAATCTTGTGTCACGATGTTTGTCCCGAATAAACTCCAAAACTACTGAACCGATTTCAATCAAATTTCACATGTACCCGTATTTTGGTCTAACTTAATAAAGAACTTAATAAAGAAAATTAAAGAATAGGATAGTTATCATCACAATTATTCGCTTATGTCGGGAATTTAAACGAATAAAATGTATCAATTAACTGTTTAGTTTTATGAAGTTCTCATAGATGGCGGTGTACGTTGATTCATCGCTAAAATTCTTCAATATTGTTTGACATCTAGGTTGCAATACACCCAATAGATGGCGCTGTGTTGTGTTTCTTTGAATATAAATTCTATTACTTTATTTCACGTAATATTTATTTATGCTCACGATATAACCGTATTATTTTAATGGTTTGTGACTGATATTTTTATAATTATACTGCGTATTATGTTACAATATTATTACCATTAATAACAAAAAAAAAATTGTACTATTTTTGTTAGAGAATTATTAAAGTCTTGGCGCCAAATTTTAATCAAAGTTTCAAGATCTGGCCATCAAATTCTATCGAGTCGCCATCTCTGGTTTGAATGTCCAAAGCTTTGGTATCTCATTCGTTCTCGAGACCTCCTCTGAGCGTAAACAAAGCTCCCTCTCGAACCATCGAGACCGTCTATTTCGAACAATCGATCAATCGATTCTTCTCGAAGCATGCGAACTAGAACGTTCGGGAAATTCAAGGTTCAGGTAGGTATAAATACTGGCGCCGTGTCACCGCAGTTCAGTTCCTTTTTACGAGTGAATTAATACTATCTCCCGGAAAGTGATAGTCTCAGTAAAATCTCCACGCATTTTGTACTACGATATGAATTTTTCAATTGAGTACCTACTCCAGTTTTATTTTAAATTTAGGTAATTCGATTTTACCGGAAGGGTTTTATTGCCTCAGTTGCGATTAGAGAAATAAAATATGGCGTTACGAAGTTCGCCGGGTCAGCTAGTATCATAATATAGTCCTAAGCCATCGTGGAATCCTTTATTTGGTCCCACGGCAAATAATTAATAGTGGGGTAGGATCTCTTAGCAGTTTGACAAAATCCTATGGAAAATTTACTAAATCGATGTTTTATATTCCCCTGTTTCCTCCGAATATTGCATATTTATTTGACAGATGGCAAAGTTGACAGAAGGCAAAGTTACGGTACTTCCCCATAGGCGGCCCCCTGCAAAAGAGGCCTACTACTACATGCATGTAGTGTGTGTATGTTTTTCCCGATATTCCTTTGGGAACGATAACTACGCGGGTAAAACCGCGGGGTACAGCTAGTTATGTATTATGTATAGGTAATATATAATATAATGTTTTGTGACATCTCTACGCTCGTTACTATAAGGTAATAGGTAAGTACGTCTATTGCTGATAACGTAACTATTTAACTAAGTATATTTGTTTTCCTTCTATCTGTTACAACGGAAGTCGCTCCGTTCTAAAACTAACAATCGATTCTACTAATTAAATTAAAAACATTATACGTCCAATCTGAAATGAGAAGAAAAATTTCACCCAAAGGCGGGATTCGAACAATGGAAAAAAGGAAGTGTTTATCAATTTCGATATGAATTCTAATTGTAACATTAGACTTGTCGGTGGGTAGAATGCTTGAATGAACACTTTTTTTAGGCGTTAGGTAGATGGGATAGAAAAAAATTGCCGATGACTAGTGCCTACACGGTAGCTCAAGTGGTAGAGTGCCACCATACGGAATGGTGCGGAGGGCGCGTGGTTCGAATCCCGCCTGTGGGTGAAATTTTTCTTCTCATTTCAGATTGTATATCAAGCGATTAGACCGCTTAGTCAATAAAAATATAAAACATTATACGTCATCATCAACATTATTTCAAGCGTTGGTTGGCCATAGCTGAACGTAGGCTTCCCTATATATTTCTATCTAGTCGTTGGAAGCGGCTTCCATCCAGCGCGTTCCTGTGGTCAGTGGTTTTAGGCCGTCTGTTCACATTGTGGGTGGACCTCCTTACGCTGCGATTGCCAGTCTGAGCTCTCCCTGCCCCATCGGCCATCAGTTCTACGTGGCATGTGTCCTGCCACTTCAACTTGCAAAGCTGCTGTCGATAACTTTAGTTCGTCTATGAATCTCCTCATTTCTGAATAGATATATAAATATCACACCAAAAACATTTAGGTACATTTAAAATGTTGGCAAGACGAGACCATATGGCTCTTACTGTGAAAAAGTTATCAGATCCCATGTAGAGCCAAGTTCTGCACGCTTCACAAACTCTAAACCTTAGTCAAAATATGTGGCTGTGGACGAAGCGCTTCGAGAAAAGGTAAAGAATAATAATAATTTGAATTCATACTCTAACAGAACGGGTACCCCAATTACACTGCTCGAGTCAATTTATATGGGTTATATGGACAACCCATATTTGCAGTTTCAGGTCATCAAGATTCCTACAAGGCCTCCAACATGACCTAAAGATTTCTCCTTATCTCCCTTATATTTTATAGGAAACAGCCCTAGATCTTATAGGAAGTGCCCTTGCTTCGCTTGGCTCGTCTTGGCGGAAGCACTACCGTGCCCGCAGATTATGTATATTCATTCCGAAGTTATACTGTTATCATAAATGGTCTTAAAATGCCTAAGCTGGTTGGAACTGTTGTATTTACGGTACCCCGCCTACCTGATCAACTTCCGCTTGAGTGGTGTGATATCTAACATAATGTATCAACTAGTATATCTACCTACTACCTCCTACTAAACAGGTTATAGCGCATACCACAATTGTCACAAGGTATAAACCTCAGATCATACAAACAAGTATAAACGATCCACCTTCTTCATCCTCCTCCTTGAATCGTATTCCCCATCACTGGGGGTCGTGACCCCTTTAGTGTAAGAAATGAACATAGTGGACCCCCACAGTAATTCCTCAGTCAGTAAAAACTTTATAGCATGATTAAGTATCAATAAATTAAGGTATTGTATAAATATCCAAAAAAAAAAAAATGTAAGAAGTTAGGTTTTTTTAATTAAAATCTTATTTCTATGATATCTTTTTTAGGAAAAATGCTCCGTTTGAACTTTCTTCACAGGACATATTCATGTAATCTATACAAACAATACACGAAATATCCAAAAAAAATTCCCAGCAGAATCGCCAAATTTTTTATAACATATGTTTCTTGGTGTAACTTGGACTGGAAAATTGCTCAGTCGAATTTTTTAACGGGAATGCTATTTTATCGAAGTCATATAACCACACAATAAAAATCCAAAAAATAAACCATGTAATTATATATTTTTTTAAAATTGTCTCTTTATTTGCAGTGGAAAATTTCTCAGTCTATTTTCTTTATTGATTTAAGTACACCGTTAACTTTCTTTTCAACTAGCAAAATATCCAAAAAAAAATCAAGCGGATTAATAACTAAAAACATTTTAATAATAAACAGATTTGAATCTAGCTATCGGGAGCCGTGAGTAGGGAGTGGGGTGGAGGAGCGGGGCGCGGGAGCGGTACTGGCCGCCCGCGCGACATTATTATATACCTACTTACTATTCACGTATTTATATTTGATTAGCCGCTAATTTGTAATTTTGTACATATTCCTTGGGAATAGTTTGAAGTATCATTACATCACTTTAATTTTTTAGTAAACGACACTTGCTTGGCGCAAAGGTGCTTTACAATACGTATGAAAATGCGTGTGTAAACTGCTCTTAACTGCCGACCACCGGTGGTTGTGGTCGATGGTCCGTTTGCGCCGAGACTTATAGGGAATTTAATACATCCTCAAAACAATAATGTTAATATTAGAGATGAAACGGATATTCGGTAACTTTCCGGTATCCAGGCTATCCGGCACGAATTTAATATTCGGCCAGTTACCGAATAATGGACAAGTATCCGGCCAGATACCGGATTAAAAAAATTTAAGAAAATTATCATATATCAATTTTTAATTACAGAACAAAATTGATAATCAAACTGCACTACAGGCAAATTATGATAAATAAATATAAAGGCTTCTGTCCTCTTTCTATGAGCCTTCGGCCACGAATGAACAAACTTGTGACGTATATGAATATTAATAATAAAATAAAATAACACTTTTTTGCCGGTAATAATATATCAAAAAAGTAGTAACCGAAAACATTTCTTTTAATTAAATGTAAAACGACATTATCAGATTTACTATTTGAAAATATTCCGCCATTCCAACAAACTTCATTTCAACCAAAACGTTTTAATTCGCTTGTTAATTTTTAATTGAGTACTTTTATGACCAAACTTTTTTCATCAAACTCCTTAGGCGCTATTGAGAAATAATAATATAATAATAATAATATGGGACAACTTCCACACATGGTCATCTGGTCCCAAACTAGGCTAGAAGCCTGTACTATGGTAACCAGATGACTGATATACATACTTATATAAGCTTATAACACCCAGACACAGATCAAACAGACATGTTCATGCACACAAATGTTTGACCTGGCCGGGGATCGAACCCGGGGCCTGCGGCACAGAAAGCAGAGTTACTACCATCTGAGCCAACGAGGCTGTCGTGTCGTGGCGAGGGTGTGTGGCGAGGAAATAAAACTATCATGGTGGCTCATATTCATTATCATCATCTCAGCCGTTGGTAATCCACTACTGAACATAGGCTTCCCCCGTAAAGGGGGGTTTTGCCAATACTCGACACGCTTGGCAGGCGGGTTGTCGAGCGCAGATCGATGGTATTTTGCAGAGGACGCTGCTGCTCGTCCTCCGGATCTGTTAACCCTTAGCCGGCTCTTACGGCAACCACGGGTAGAGAGTAGAGAGGGTTGGAGCACTGTTCTCAAGCTGGTAACTCCACGGCCAATACGGCTCATATTATCGTAGTCAAAAGCGGATATTGCTGAAAATACTTTTTATTTTATCATTTTTTTATCTTTTCCCCCGTAAAGCTGGCTACTTAATAGGTATTAAATGAATTATGCTGCAACAAACGGTTTCACTTATCTTCGTATACAAGGTCAGCTTCCGAAAAAAGTCTATCGCTGTATACACTGCTGCAAGGTGCTAAAAAATAAATACTAGCAAAATTTGTTAAGTTTAGGTATTGTACAGAATTAACTGACCACCATAAGGATCACGTTTCACGATCGCGACCAATGCGTACTGAATTGAGAAAAGAATCAATATCACGTGCAATCGCGTTTTATCCTCTTCAAAAGGTGCCATCATCATCATTGTCATCATCATATCAGCCATAGGACGTCCACTGCTGAACACAGGCCTTAGATTTCCATCCAGTTCGGTTGTAAGCGGCCTGCATCCAGCGTGCTCCTGCCGTACTTATCAGATCGTCTGTTCCACCATGTGGGAAGACGTCCTAAGCTGCGCTTACCAGTCCGTGGTCTTTATTCGAGAACTTTACGGCCCATCGGCCATCAGTTCTACGTGCTGTGCCCTGCCCATTGCCAAGTGGATTAGCAAGTTGAAGTCAACTATCTAATCCGCTGGGCTATGTCGGTAGCATCCGTTCGTCTACGGCTCTTCTCATTTCTGACTCGATCTCGCAGAAAAATCCCGAGCATAGCAATCTCCATAGCTCGTTGCGCTATTTTGAGCTTACTGATAAGGCCCACAGTCAGGGACCACGTTCCAGATCCGTAAGTCATCACTGACAACACACATTGGTCGAATACTTTCGACTTGAGGCACTGAGGTATTTTGGACGAGAAGACACTACGTAGGTTTCCGAACGCTGCCCAGCCTAGTTGACCTCTTTCTCGAAGTTGGACCTACCAAGTTGGACTACTTGTCCTAGGTAGACGTAAGAGTCAACAACTTCTAGAATCGCGTTACTAACCGGTACTGGGGTCAGCGCAACATGGGCATTAGACATCACCTTCGTCTTGTCCATGTTCATTTTAAGGCCGACCCGTTGAGAAACTCGATTGAGGTCTTCGAGCATCATGCTAAGATCTTCCATCGATTCTGCCATGACTAAAATGTCGTCGGTAAACTGAAGGTGAGTGATGTATTCGCCATTAATATTGATGGCGTGCCTTTGCCATTCCAGAAGCTTGAAGGCGTCCTCCATTGCGGCAGTAAACAGTTTCGGAGATATGACGTCTTCCTGTCTTACCCCTCTATTCAACGTGATCGCCTTCGAACTCTGGTCCTGTACTCGAACCGACATAATGGCGTTCCTATCCAAGCACTTCAACACTTCGATATACCGATAGTCAATATGGCATCGCTGGAGAGACTCGAGCACCGCCCATGTCTTGATCAAATCAAAGGCCTTTTCATAGTCCACAAACGCTAAACATACATATATACATGCAGTCACGCCTTGTTCCCGGTGGGATAGGCAGAGATTATTTACCTCCACTTGCTACGATCCTGACATACAACTTTCGCTTCGTTCACTTTCATGACATTTTTCATGCATGCTCGTCGGTTGTAGGTACTTTTGATTTTGCTTTTCTTAAGAACAACGTCAACTTGTTCATGAAAAGTACGCCTAGGTCGACCGCTACCGACTTGACCATTCACACTAGCCTTATAAATCTCTTTTGTTAATCTCCTTTCATCCATCCTCTCCACATGTCCGAACCACCTCAGCATTCCTTTCTCTATCTTTGTCACTACATCTTCTACCACGCCACAGCGTTCCCTTATCGCACTATTCCTCATTTTGTCCATCAAAGTCACTCCAGTCATGCTTCACAGGCTTCTCATCTCCACAGAATTAATCTTACTTTCATGCTTCTTCTGCCAGACCCAACATTCACTACCATACGTAAGTGCAGGGATCAGTACCCTTCTATGGACAGCCAGCGGACGCTAAACATAATGGCAAATTATACTCTTCGGTCTTCTGTATAATTTGGCGTAGCTTGTGGATGTGGTCTATGGCGCTGTAGCCTTTTCGGAAACCTGCTTACTCAGACGGCTGGAAGTCATCGAACCTGCGACTGAGACGATTCGTAATGACCCTCGAAAACAACTTATAAACATGGCTCAGAAGCGAGATGTGTCTGTAATTCTTCAACAAGGTGTTATCACCTTTTTTTGAAGAAAAATGGAAGAGATTAAAGTTAATTTAGCGATACCGGACGTCTCAAATTGGAAGAGATACTCATCACTCACGAAGTTGATACGAGTTAAAGTTTATCGTCGACGCTTTCTCGAACTGAAAAAGCCAGCTAATGAACGAAATCGTCAGAAGCATCTCACGCCAGCAGAATTATCACATGCGCTTCAGACTTGCATAAAACAATGTCAAGGTGAACATTTCAAGGCGGAGTTGGATCTTTTTAAAAGGAACGACCATTTCATTAAAATCAAGGGACGTCTGAAATCATTGAATCCTTATGTTGATGGTGAGGGTTTATTGCGAGTTGAAGGTCGATTGAATAGCATCTCGGGCAATGAAGATGTTAGGTATCCTATACTGCTGCCGAAGAAATCTGCGCTTACTGATCTAATTTTCGCGGATGCACAGCACACACAAATTTTTTCATCTTTATAGATGGGCTTACCAGCAACCTGAACCGGGGATTGGGGATGTGGTTTTAATCAAGGAGGAGAATTTATCACCATGTAGATGGCTACTTAGACGGGTGGTTGCCAAACATACAGGGTCCGAGAACGTTACTCGCGTCGTTACGTTGCGGACAAAAAACAATTGTGAAATAAGCGTCCTACTTCCAAACTCTGTATGTTACCGTTGCCGGTTTGATTGTGAAATGTAGGATTAGATATAAGCTAGATTTTTAATATTTAAGGATTGATTGTAAATACCTCACCAAGAACAATACTTGTGCTGTGCGTAGGACACTTGACCTACCTAGGTAAAGTCACGGTGGGCGGCGGCTAATATTAAAGGCCAAATTGCATTTGTCCTTGGTGGGCGGTATGTATGAGAAGTTTAGTTTAAGTTCGTCTCAATAGATGGCGCCTCCATACATTAAAACTCGCAAGCGTCTGTATCACCACTTAGCAATAATCGATAGCCAGAATAAACGGTATTACGTATCCAGGCCTATTCTTTATACCCACTTTGTACACACCCGATCGTTCGTACGGTTTGCTCGTGTAACAATTCGCCAATCGGCTATGTTCGGATGGATATTCGGCGGCCGGATATCTGTCCATCCGGCTTCTAGGTTTGCCGAATATTCGGTATCCGGTATCCGGCAAAACATCTATCCTTTTCATTTCTAGTTCAAATACGTGATTTGCTAATGTAAATAAATAAATCAACCAATATCATTTTATATATCTATAATTATATACAGAGATAGCCTATTAATATTATAAACGAAAGTTTGGTTGTTTGTCACTCAATCACGCTTTAACTACTGGACGGATCGGAATGAAACTTTGCACACATCATGTAGATTAGGTTCTGGAATAGGACATAGGCTACTTAGCTCCATAGGACATAGCTCCACCCGCATGGATAACGCGCGATAACCAAAGTCCACGCAGACGGAGCCGCTGGCAACAGCTAGTGTTGATATGTAATTACGTACATAGATGCATTATAGTATAGTGTATATAACACAAAAAATAAATAATTCTGTATTAATGTCTTGAAAAGCGAGTCAAAAGTTTTACTATTAACGCGAGCACGCTAATCTGCACCCAACTGGTAAAGCAAGACGGCACATTATTGCGTGTAAACGCGGGATAGATTTATCTTCGCTTCCAAAATCTTGGTGTTCTGGATGGATTTTTTTTTGGATATTTCGGATTTGTGTGTTTGTGTGACTACTTAACATATTTAAAAAATAAAATAATGCTGAGAAATTTTCCATACAGTGTTATTTATAGTTTAACATATAACAATATTGGAATGCATTTTTTTTTGGATTTTCTTACTCGTAACGCTAAATAACATTCTAAGATCATATAAGAAAAAAAAAAGGACTGAGAAATTTTCCGATGAAAATGAGGGCCATAAAAAGGAATTGTATTAAAAAAGCAATATAATACTTGACAAAAGTTTTGGATTTTTATCAAGGATCACATACTGGTATAAATAACTCATTTGGTAAAATAAATTTGGACTGAGAAATTACTCGGTTCAATATATTAACAGATTTGTGTTTTTAGGTTAAATACCTAACTTCCGTGTGGTTTTTTTTTTGGATTTTTTAAAATAAGTCTTGGTTCATACTATTTTATAACCCTGCAAAGTTTCATCGACTGAGGAATTAATGCATGGGTCCCCATACAAAGAATCCGTTCATTTACTACACTACTTCCTAAAATGCGGTCCTTTACAATGGAGCGCCATCTCGATCTGTTGGCGGCTATTTTTAAAGCCGCACGTCGTGCACGGGAGTTTCAAGAGTCGTGCCACCTACTTCATATGAACCAATAAAAATCCTGACTGCCTCGGTGGCGTTGTGGTCGCAAGCGCTATAGCCAACCATAAGGAGTTCAATTCCCAGGTCAGGAAAAAGTGATATCAATTGGATTTTTTAATTAGGATTTTTCTCAATGATAAGCTGGTGTTTGGAACTGGGCTCGATACATGGCAGAAAGTTCGTCTCTTATAAGGTATGCATGGGACTTCGAGATAGAACCGCTAATTCCGTGGTTGGCGTGAATATGTTGACATGTCTAAAATGGTAATTTGTCAGGCCGTTCATTTATAGGTTTTGACCTCTACTATTTATTTGGAGAATTGGTTTTACGCCATGTTCTACATGATGACAATTTACAAACTAAATTCTTCATAGTTTGTATGATAATAGACTTATCAAATGAGTCTTTAACGGGTTATCAACTTATTTACCTTACCACAACTTAACATCTCAATTCTTCACTATTTCATCAACAGACGTCAGCTGGCTATAGCTTGAAATTTCAATTTGTCACTTTCAAATAAAAACTTTTATTTGAAAGTTTTGTAGTGGTAGGCCTCTTTTGCAAGGGGCCGCCTGGGGAAGTACCACACCTTTGCCAGTTATTCATCCGCCAAGCAGTAATGTGCAAACATTACTGTGTTCCGGTATGAAGGGCAATGTTACCAGCGAAATTACTGGGCATGATGAGATTCAACAACTCATATCTCAGGGTGACAGGCGCAGTGCAGTGCCGCGCAGAATTTTGAATTTTTAAACACTGGGTGTCACTGTGTCTGATATGGGCAATCATGATGTTTACCATCAGGCACCTGATTTGCTCGTCTTGTCACTCACTACCATAAAAAAAAAATAATAATACTTTAATTAATTTAAAGAAAAGTCCCATGAGGTCCACGTCGGTATAGTGGCGACCCCACTTTACCGACGTGGACCTCATGGGACTAGCGCCGAATATTGTTGTCTCGGTCGCACTTCTGCCTTAGGTACATCTTTCTATCTTTGTTGTTCATTATATTGCAGTGTGCAAACTGCACACCGAGCAAATTGCACGTGCCAGTTGTTGAGTAAGCGCTGCGAGAACGTACCGTATCTCCACTTACCTTTAAATCAATGATCTTATCAAATCAGTCTTCAACGAGTTGGTTACCAACTAATTAAGCTTACCAAAACTTGACATCTCAATTCATCACCATTTCATCAACAGATGTCAGCTTGAAATTGCAATTTGGCATTTTGATATAAAAAAGTTTATGATTTTCAGGTGATTTTCAGGTCAGGTTCAGATTCAGTCACAAAAACATGTAAATCGTTAATTTGACATAATATTTTGTCAAATTAGACACGTTAAAATGGATGATGTCAACATGGCACCAAAGTCGATTGCTCCAAAATTTGTGTTTGTGTATAATATCTGGCGATTTTTTTCATAAATTCCTATAGCGTCGAAAAAAAATAATACATGTCGACATGTCAATGTGTTCACGCCAGCCACGTAATTATTAACTGTATTATAGTAAAAATTAAATATGGCGACTGAATATCAAGACCAGCGAGATGACTAAGTTGATATAGCTAGCTAAGTTGATATAGCTTTTTATTGTTCTAGTTCTTTTTACGTGCATAAACCTTAAAACCACCGCTTTTTGTGGCAAAGTATAAACTGACATAACAAAGGCTGAGTTTAACCAGTTTAATTTAACATTAACAAAAGCTTGTTAGCAAATCTACTGAACCAATTTGGCTGAAATTCGGTATGAATAGGTAGATAGTTTAGACCCTGTAGTACCAGTGCCTTGTAAGGCCCACTTTTTGCAAAGCTGAAATAATTCGATACAATTAAAACATAAATAAAAAATCTGACAATATTATTAATATTCTTTTATTTGTGAGATCAATCATACATAAAGTTTTGAAATAAACCACCTTATTAATAATATAACAAAGGATTTTAAAAATGCTGTAGTTGGGCCTTATTAGGAATATGGTAGCTTAAAAAGGCCCGTTATATACATGCTTAATACCTCAATAGAAAAAAAAACAATAAATCTCAAAAATAGGGAAACATTACAATGTAGACGTTTGTACGAATTATTTTTATGAAATTGCAATATATCAGTCAAAATTTACCCTTGGGCCTTCCTAGGACTATAAAAATGTAAACTTGTTATAAACAAAAATGTTTGTT
This sequence comes from Hemistola chrysoprasaria, assembly GCA_947063395.1. Taxonomy (NCBI): domain Eukaryota; kingdom Metazoa; phylum Arthropoda; class Insecta; order Lepidoptera; family Geometridae; genus Hemistola; species Hemistola chrysoprasaria. The sequence continues at coordinate 2,380,469 of OX346724.1, forward strand.
GAAATTAAAAACAAAACCAGTTTGCATCAAGTTAATAAACGAAACACTCGTAAAATCAAAACTTAAATCTTACGTTTTGTGACTCAAATTTTCATATAAAATTATGGGTGGGCCTTCATAGGAGTATAGAAATCACATTTTTTTCTAAATTTGGCGTCAACACCTAACTAATAAACTAACTAAAATAATATGAAAAACAAATTAAAATATTTTTTTCTAGGCGTAAGTATAAAAAAAAACATTCTTAGTTACAGTCCGGACATACAAATTGTTCATCATCTTCTTTCCTCCGTTGGGTCTCATTGGACGACTACTACCACGAGGATGACGACGATGACGACCTAGTGAAAATCGCCGGATTTTTACTAAGTAGTCGGTCTATCTGGTAGGCGGCTGTCTCATACGCGCTTTCTAGTTCGTTTTCTACACTCTAGGATCTTTCTGCCCCATCGGCCGTCCGATCTTCGAGCTATGTTGCCACTTTAGCTTGCTTATTCTGAATTTTTTATATGATATGGAAATCCAATAAAATATGAATCGCTGTTTAAAGACAAATACGATATACAAAATGATTAAATAACATTAATTTAGGGAGTATAAATCAAAAGATGTTTAATACTCAAAGCCCTTATAAGGCCCGGGCCTTCTTTGGATACCAAATAGTGGGCCTTTATAGGGGTTCATACCGATGTTTTCGAAATGGCAGTTAAAATAGTAATTAGCAAAGAAAAATACAAATTCCACCTTGAATCCAATGCCTTGATATATATTTTAAACGAATCACTAGTAAAGTTACAATGACACAAAGTTTTTGCAGAGATTTAAAAAATAAAGTACGGAATTAAGTTTATAAATCAACCGCCATTTGCAGAGTGACATGTAAACCGACGCACATTATGAAAATGGCGGCTTGCACGTGACTGCGTTTCGTTTCACTATTGTCTTTAGATGGAATTGCGTATGCGCGCGAGAATTGAAACTGTCTGCATTTAGCAAAATGGATGTTTTTTAAAGTGGGCCATCATAAGAGCTGGGCCATCTTAGGCGCTAGTACCTTAGTAACACATAGGGTAATTTTTAAACTCCCATATTCCCACGGGAACGAAGGCTGCGCAGGTGAAACCGCGGGGCACAGCTAGCCTCATGTAATAATAATAATAGGGGACAACTTCCACACACGGTCATCTGGTCCCAAATTAGGCTAGAAGGCTGTGCTATGGTAAAGTTGACTTTATTATTGATCACCCGCGTAGTCTTCGTTCCCGTGGTAAATTAGGGTGGGTTAAGTTTTAGTTAAATGTGACGAGTGGAAATTATTAAATCTTATAATAAGCCTCGTACACCTCCTTTTACTATATTTTTCTCATAATTCACTCCATATTCCATTAACACTGCTTTGCCGCCATATTTCCTGCTTATCTGCCTATTCCATAGAGTATATCACCTCTCAGTAATTCTAATATCAAACCAGTAACCTTGTCATTGTCAATATTCTTGTTGACAGCGACAAAGCCACAGACTAAATCCACAAATCCTTACATTTTCCAAAAATACTTATAACATAATGTTAAAGTAAGCTATGGTACAATTCGCCCTTAGTTTTATTTATCTGCAAGCCCGTGAAGTAAATCAAGTTTATTGTTGCGCCCTTCAGTAAGGTAGGTACGCAGTTGTCCCACAGTGTCGCTTCCTAAGATTTTACTGCTGCTTGTATTTATTTATACGACCTTGCGATGAAGAAAGCTCGAGTGCTTCGTGTGAGACGTGAAATGTGTCGGAGCATCAGGCATATTGATGTACTAGCTGTATCCCGCGGTTTCACCTGCGGTTTCTTCGTCCCCACGGGAATACATACATACAATATGAGAATATCGTGATAAAAAGTAATTTATGTTTTATTCTCCTCCTTTTTCGACTGCCTCGGTGGCGTAGAGGGCGCATGCTCGACTGCCAATCAAGAGGTCCCGGGTTCGATCCCCAGGTCAGGCAAAGTGTTTAATATTGGATTTTTCCATTAGGAATTATCTCAATAACTGCCTGGAGTCTGGAACTGTTCCCGGTAGATGGCAATAGGCTCGCCCCCTATTACATGGGACCAATAACATACTGGCGAAACGTGGGTGTATCTACTATGGTACTCAGTCCTGGGTACACCTCTGCTCTTCCCTTCGGGAAAAAAGGCGTGAATGAACATATACAGAATTTCATCCCAGTTCGTTCAGTAGTTTTGCCGTGAAAGACTAACAAATATCCATTCATACATCCTCACAAACTTTTGCATTTCATATATTAGTATGATTACCTAATTTAGTACCTACCTAACCTAGAATACACAAACAATTTATCCTAAAATACCCACTTTTATAGATGGTACGAAAACAAAATCCCAAAAGTGGTTTACATACATACCTATAAGTGGGGACATATTAGGGCTTCTTCATCACTTGCTCTCGCACTTCGCTCGTTTAAGTCGTGATGCAGAAACCCCAATAGGTATATCATGCAGGACATCGGCGACGACATCGGTTTCGAACTCGCTGTTTGCAGATCGATGCACAACGACATCAGATTCGAACTGGCTGTTTTCAGATTGATGCCGCGCAGATGATAATATTTTAAATACATATTCAAGTTTTCGTTAGACATCGGCAGGCTGCATTAGGTTCATAACTGCTTGTACTTTTTCTACTCGATCCGAACTGGCTTTGTTTTCAGACGGTTCGACGGTGTCGATGTCGTTGCCGATGACCGAGACATTGGGGTTTCTCCATCACGACTTGATCGAGCGAAGCAAGAGCAAGTGATGCAGAAGCACCAATATCTCCCTACTTACATACCTATAGAAAGTGACTTAAATGTTTGCGCTTTCAGCCCCGACCAAGCAGTCGTGTGACGTAATAATATATTAATTAATATTGATATTTGAATAAAATAACACATTTAACCGGTAATTTATTCACAAAAGTAGTAGGTATATACCTAACATTTAATAAGTAACACAAACATTTCGAAATATTCTGCCATACCAGCATTTTCTCAATTCGACCAAAGAGTTTGTGGCTTTGTACATATTTTTTTATATGAGCACTATCATGACCAATCTTTTTTCAACAAACTCTCTCACTCTCATAGATAATAATTATAAAGAAAAATAAAACTATCATTGTGGCTCAAACTCGAAACAGAAGATTATTATCTAACTACTAAAAACAAATTCCACGCAGGTAAAGTCGCAGGTAACAGCTAGTCAACTCATAAAATTATTGTGGCAAAATAATTTAATTGATATTAGCAGATATTAAGTAGGTCCCGCGTATCTGATAAAACAAACACTAATAATTCGAATAAGGTGTTTAATCGTTGCAGTGAAGACTTTTTTAGATAATGTCAGTTGATAACATGATAACAGAAGTGGGTAGGTAGGTAATCTAATTTCAATTGAGTCCCTTCGGCGACTTCGGCCCATCACGACTTACGCATAATCAAACTGAACTCAAAAATTTTTCCTATGTAATTTTTTTTATGATAGTGACAAAACGAGCAAATCAGGTGAAAACATTGATAAAAAGAAAAGGAGAGATAGGGCACGTTGTCCCAGCGCTTACTCAACAAATGGCACGTGCAATTTGCTCAGTGTGAAGTTTGCACAGTGAGATATATAATGAACAACAAAGATGGAAAAACAGCCTTGTTGGCTCAGTCGGTAGTAATTCTGCTTTCTGTGCCGCAGGCCCCGGGTTCGATCCCCGGCCAGGTCAAATATTTGTGTGCATGAACATGTCTTTTTGATCTGTGTCTGGGTGTTATAAGCTTATATAAGTATGTATATCAGTCATCTGGTTACCAAAGTACAGGCTTCTAGCCTAGTTTGGGACCAGATGACCGTGTGTGGAAGTTGTCCCATATTACATTACATTACGTACCTAAGACCGGAGTGCGACCGAGACCACAATATTATTCCCTCGTACGACCTTACTTTACTGACGTAGGTGGATCTAATGGGACCTAATTTGAGCTTGTCATTCGAGAAGCCAGTACCTCATCTCCCCTTTTCTTTAAATCAATGACTTATGTAGCGCTACCTAAGTAAGTTTACCTAAGTTTTACATAGTAGGTACTAAACCACATGTTTACTTATGTACCTACTCACTGACGCGACCTAAATAAATTTGTTGTTTTATTATTCATTGTAGGCATTATTGTTAAATATTATCCTTATTAAATTATACGTTTTACTAAATATTTATAAGTAGGTATATGTACGGATTTTTTTAAATGAGCACTTCATGACTAACCTTTTTTCAACAATTTCTCTCATAGATAATAATTATATAGAAAAATAAAACTGTCACTGTGGCTCAAACTCGAAACAGAAGATTATTATCTAACTACTAAAAACAAATTCCACGCAGGTAAAGTCGCAGGTAACAGCTAGTCAACTCATAAAATTATTGTGGCAAAATAATTTAATTGATATTAGCAGATATTATTAAATACTAGCTGTGACCCGCGGTTTCACCCGCGTAGTCTTCGTTCCCGTGGGAATATCGGGATAAAAAGTACCCTATGTGTTATTCCAGGGTCTAAGCTACTTACGTACCAAATTTCAGCCCAATCGGTTCAGTAGTTTTGGCGTGAAAGAGTAACAAAGTAGGATAGGATAGGATAGGATATAGGATATTAGGATTAGTAGGTCCCGTGTAACGTTAGCAACTGAAGTGGCAATGGGCAGGGCACATAGCACGTTAATTTATATTAGAATAAAATTCGGAAGCTTTTAACTTTAGTTTTCACTTTCCGGGTGAATACGGTAGTGGTATTAAGTACGAACATGCAATCGCGTAACAACAGCAGCAAATTTTGCTGTCAAACGTCATTTTTTGTCTGCTGTCTTTAACGCTTTCCACACTTCTACTGCTGTTCGTAAAGAGGGGCGGGTGAAAACGGTGCGGAACCGTAGAACTAATGGCCGATGGGGTTTATTCTACTGTCCAGAAAATCTAAGAAGTATAAAAAATTAAGGACCTAGAAGGGTCAAAAAAATAACGACGACTTTGCAGAACGTTCATAGTTTCATAGAAACTCGGGTTTTATGCTCCTGGTAACATTAAGAAAAAAAATTGTTTCAGGGACGCAAGGAATAGAAATGGGATGAATGAGAAAAAATAAATTGTTAAGGCATACATATGTATGCATAGTGTAAGGTTCCATACCTAGATACCTGAACAAAACGCTTCCAATCCCAAAAACAATCCGCCTACTAAGAACATACAGCGCCATCTATTAGTTCCTTGCGCAACGTATGGAAATATGCAGTTAAATGGCCATAACTTTTGATTGCGTTAACTTAGAAGTATGTTATTTTACAGCCACAAGGGACCGCAGATATGATTAGTTGATATCGATTTCAACTTGATACCTCCACGCGTTCCCGTTAAAAAGTGTCTTGACAGACAGACAGACAGACAGACAGACAGACGGACAGGCCGAAAACAGAAAAAAAAGTGATCCTATATATAGGTTCCTTTTGAGGTACATACCCTAAAAATGAGAAGCCATTGGTCAATGAATGCGGAACATTTCATATAACAACATACCTAACGTACAATCACGCCTTTTTCCCGAAGGGGTAGGCAGAGGTGTACCCAGGACTCAAGTCACTCAGTCCCATAGAAGGCACACCCATATTTCGCCAGTATGTTATTGGTCTCATGTAATAGGGGGCGAGACTATTGCCATCTACCGGGCACAGTTCCAGACTCCAAGCAGTTATTGAGATAATTCCTGATATGGAAAAATCCAATATTAACACTTTGCCTGATCTGGGGATCGAAACCGGTACCTTATGATCGGCAGTCAAGCTTGCGCCCACAACGTCACTGAAGCAGTTTTATAATAGGTAGGTATACCTAATAGGTTATATAGCAATTCACATGGAACTAATGTTTGCTATCATCTAAACGAGGCTAACGAAAGCAGGGCTATCAACACAAATGGTTTGATTGGTCGCTCTCATTCATTTGCCGAGTAGATAAATAATCATTTAACATTGCTGTCGACATGATTTAATAATAAACTAAGAACGAACAATTATTACGAAAATAAGTATATATACGCAAGAGCAAAGGGAGAAGAATATAACATTAGAGAAGAGAATTTAGACACCAGAAACCTTGTCATTGGCAAATGCATAACCTGCGGCTACACAATACTCCGAGGAGTTAATAAAACTCGATGGAGTAAAAGAAAAAATATATTATTACTAAAGGAGACTACATAATATAATTAATTACTAAAATCGATACCTAGGTTTATGCAAGAGCAAAAGCAGAAGAATATCTAACAAGAGAGAAGAGTAATTAGTATTACAAGATCGCCACAAAACTTTTATTTGGCAAATGCATACCTAACCTGCGGACAACAATACTACAAGGAGGAGTTAATACCTAAACCTCGAAGGAGCATAAAAGAAAAAATATAGGTACCTATATTATACATACCTACGTAATCAGTTATTATTATATACCTATACCAAACTGCTAGATAGCTCAAGTGTCTGCGAAGTTGAAGAGAATAGGCACCTACACAATACACAAAATACCTACTTACTCATTAAATATAAAAAAATATGATAAATATTATTTTATTTATTTATTTATTTTATATTTATATTATGTATCTAACCTACCTACCTGGATAGATATACATAATACATAATGCTTAATATTTTAAGTAACTAGTGTGTAATATTAATACATTGTTATGACACATGTATCAACAGGCAGGTATGGTCTCCTTGGAATAATGGCAAAACAAAACCTTCCCACGACCGATCGTACAAAAAACAGGTTTGTATTGCATACCAAAAGGAAATCGGCCGTATCCGTTCTTAATAATTACAAGAACTTTTTACATACCTTCGCTATCCTTAAATCCAATCAAACTACACACAAATAATTAATAAACACATGTATTTAAACTTCACTGCGTAAGGTTAAAACTGTAATTTACGTATCACTCGTGAATTTCGCACACGCGGTCGTCGTTTTTCGCGTCAACGTGGTACTACCGTTCAGCTCAAAAGCCCAACCGTGACTGACCACAGAATACAAACGAATCTCAACCGGCCGCAGCCCTATGTGAATGTGAGATACTACGAGATACGGCCATTCAGGTATGTGAACAACCTCAGACGACACGGCGACATCACAAAATGGACCATAATGTCTTACAAATAACGCCAAAAATATAACAACGCACCGTCAGTGATAAGACTGCGTCGATATCAGAGCTGCGTCTGGGATTCGAAATAGACTGAGACAGAGCTACAGGATATTGTAAGAGAGAACGAGAGAGCGAATTTAACATCAAGATGATTGGAGCGTTAAATTTTTATTTCTTCGCAGCAAAAGCGCATCACGACAACAATACACGAGAAAATGCAAGGATCTGGGTTTCGACCACAGAACAGAGAGGAAAGTTTCGACTATAGTAATAATTATTATTGCAGTTAATGGCTGACTAATGACTGAAGTTTCATTCGAAAGTAATAGTTTTGCAATATGTATATAAATCAACTTAAATTTATTTCTTGTTAAATACACGTCTCGCGGTTGGTGTTTCTGAAAAAAAAAAAAACTTCAAATCGGTGAAATAGAAATTATATAGGCAAAGCCTCTTTGGGTAAGGCCTTTTTGTCGTTATTTTGATATCCGGCAATATTCATCATGGGCACAGAATAATAAATAATTTGCTGTGGGTGAAGTTTTTCTTATTATTTCAGATTGTAAGTAAATTATAGTCTGTCTGTCCGTGTGTCAAGACTCTTTTTCTCGGGAACGCGATGAGGTATTAAGTTGAAACTCTTAGCAACAACAGTAGGTAACTCAAGTCTACTACGGTCCCTTGCTGTTGTAAAAAAAATCAAACTTCCTAGGTACCTACGTTGCAATAACAGATACGGCCCTTTTCACCTGACATTTCCATATTTTGCGGGCTAAAACCGTTTAAGGTACTTCCCGTTGGTCTAAAGATAACACTTTTTTTAAAATATTTATTTATTTGGCAAATAATAAATATTATATAATATAAAATGACCTTGTATTTAAGCAGTATAAAAATAATTGCTTAACTGTTAAACAAGCGACACGAAGGCGTTGCTGACGTCAAATACGTTAAACGTTAACGATTTCACATTTATTTTATGGTTTTCAAGCCTATTTAATGTAAATGTGTTGGATGTTTTTTTCACTATTCAAAATTTTGCCACCGATGAAAGTATCAGCTACATTTAAAAGTAGTCCAAGTTGGCCATAGGCTTGATCGCTATTCTCGACATTCTGTTCCGGCGCTGCGTCGACCGCGGTAAGGGCTACCACCGACACAGTAAGAACCACCAGCTGAAGCAATTAGTAAATATTTACTATTACGTGAGGTTTTTTCAGATCATTTTTGATCTCGTCTTGTTACTCACTATCATCATTGTTTATTAGGTACTACATATTAGACCAGCTCTGTAAACTTATAAATAAACACACAATCGTAAAACTACAATGGTTACCCTCTCATATCGGACTTCGCGGTAATGAAGAGGCGGACCGTTTAGCAAAAGAAGCTATTGTCAACAGTATACCATTACATATAAAGCCCCTACATACTGAACTCCTGTATATAGTGAAAACTAAATGTACTAATATGTGGAATGAACATTTCGACGAAAGGTCTCTTTACAAAGGGATATGGTACAGGACAGTTCAACCTGCCTTGACCCGATCACCCTGGTTTCTATTCTCACATATTCAAACTAGACAAGTGATTGTTACTGCACTAAGACTGCGAGCTGGACATATTCCATTGAACAGTTTTGGACATCTCATGGGAAAAACTAACTCACCAAATTGCACAGAATGTGAAGTCGTGGAGGATGTATACCACGTGTTAGTGGAATGTGTCCGGGTCGAAGCCGAAAGGATTCAGATAATGCAGGCAACGGGCATTAATTTAAGGGAGTTTGCTACTTGCAACACCATTCTGGCTGATCCACAATCGGAGGTGGCTGGAATGGTGTTCCCGAAAAAACATGACTCATGCGGCGTTACCTCGCTCTGAGGCGTTCCATGTAAGGCTTGAAGTGCAAGCGAGAGCGCGGAACGAGCGACAAAGAAGCACAATCGGCCTTTGCGTTCGGCAGCGTTCGACATCTGAGGTATATATCATCTGCTACAAACACATCTTTTCCTGAGCTAGCGTCCATAGGAGCTCGTTGAGTGCTAAGTGTTCGCGGTATTGGAGGCATAGCGCGCGCGACAGTACAAATGGGAACTGCAAACAAGCGATGTTTCCTAGCTCAGAGGTATTTTATAGAGGCGGCCAAGGATTTGAGATATTAATTATCGCAAAGATTGGGCAGTCGAATCAACACCAAAGGGCGGACTATGGATTCGGTTAGGGAACTGACTCGTATGCTGACTAACCCCGAACCTCGGGGATTCACCTCTGAAGATGTCCCCCCGGTGACTTTACGAGAGCGTCCTGCACGCGGTAGAAGTAGAGTCGCGACATACCAACATCTGTGTCTACTACACCTATTACGGTGTCGAAGCAATAGGGCGATTCGAGAGCGGCGAGGGAAGGACAATCTCAGGATGGCCATGTCACACCGCGATATGGTCATCGTAAAGAGAACTCTCTTTTTAGCGTTTCTCGAACACAACCAGCAGTATTATTATATTATAATATTATTGTAGTGTATTTAGTTTGAACTATGGTCTATAGAGATATCGTCTATGACATTTGACAAGAACATTTGTCTTTTGTGTTCGGCTCGGCCCTTCAAATAAAAGTGCAAATTGCAAATACAATTTTCTTATTTTCATTTATTAACTATATTATAATCAATGTTCAACGTGAGAACATAACAATTAGTTATATAATATTTACATACATACGAGTACATAACTCGTCCGTGCGGTCTATAATATAACCTATTATTATAATACGATCTAAGTATTAGTATATGATATGTATTATATTATTATTTGCCATAATATTATTGTGTGTATAATATGTTAATATTAATAATATAAGTATTTATATTTTATGTTAATACATAAATACTATATATATAAATACTTACTGTATAAAACTATACTATACTTTAATTATATACTATAGTATAGTTTTATACAGTAAGTATTTATATATATAGTATTTATGTAATAACATAAAATATAAATACTTATATTATTAATATTAACATATTATACACACAATACTATATAATTATAGTATAGTATAGTTTTATACAGTATGTTTATATTATAATATATAAGTACCTATATTATCTATGTAACTATGTATGCACACCGCCGTCGGTAAATGTTTACTGTCCTTTTCCATCCCCAGGTTGTCTTTAAGAAATTGCTTTACGCGTTAAGACCTCCTGTTGTTTACCGTGTCTTTTGTATTGTGTCTTTTTGTAAAATTGTTTTTGGTATGCAATAAAAGTTATTCTATTCTATTCAATTCTAAAGACAACACTTTTTTCAAAATTTTATTTATTTGACAATCATTATTAAACACGACATTGTATTTTAGCAGTGTACATATAATATATAATAAATAATTACAAAACTGTCAAACAAGCAACACGAAAGCGTTGTTGAAGCCGAACTGTAAGGGCCATAACAATTACGCATTCATATTATGGTTGACAAGCCTATTTAATATAATGCTCAGTGATATTAGTCATTAAGTGTATTACCAATGTTTTTTTGACTATTGAAAACATCGAGTCCGTTTACAGTATCAGCACAATTTAAAATTCCAAACTGGCCATAGGCTTGATCGCTTTTCTCGACATTCTGGGCCGGCGCTGCGTTGACCGCGGTAAGGGCTACCACCGACACAATAAGAACCACCAGCTGAAAAAAAAAGTAATAAATTACTAAGTACCTATATGAAATATTACGTGTAATAATAGTGACCGAGTAAAAGCCTTATGTCTACTCAGCACTCTGATCGCGCAACAATCTGAAGTAGACATATTTCACATCTTACTTAAAAGCTTTTTGAATGTGTGTATTCTATTTTTAAGTTAATATTTTATGTTTCGTAAGTTTAAATTACCAGTCTGTGCCTGTCTTCGGGTGACTATAATAGTCCATCAAATCGAAAAAGTATCGTTTGACAGTTTTGGTTTTGCATTGTTTGAAGGGTTTGAATTTAAATTTGGTTATTAAAAATATTGTACATTTCGGGATAAATTTTGTAATTCCATGGTTTTACGGCAAGTATTATTGAAGTTGTGTGAGTTACGCCTATGCAAAGTTATTAAAAGTATGATAGTATGAAACGTCAAACAGTAATTCTTAGATTTAATAATAATAATAAATTCATTTATTTCAGGCAATAGTACGCATAACAAATTATACGCACCAGAGGCCCATATTAATAAATACGTTACAGACTAACATACATAAAAGACACAAAATAACATTATTATATACGTAAAACACTAGGTAGGGATTATTTTCGGTCTCGCCTCCCTGAAGTGCCGGACACAATTTCTTCAGGCCAAAATTCGGGTGACAGGAAAATCTCCTTATATTTCACCGGAAGCTGGAGCACGTAGGATTTGAAGTTCTGCGTCCTCGTTGACTCCAGCCTCGACAGTGAGATCTGGGAGAGTTCCTGACCTGGGACTCGTCCTTGGCTCTTCTCCTTGATATAGCGGACTATACCCTCACCGGGTGTGTTCTTCTCAAACCGGGAGAGATAGATCGGAATAGAATTCGGATAGAATTCTTAGATTTGATAGGCTATATATATTTTATTGCTTTATGAGTAAGTATCTACTATTGATTGGCCCCTTTACGATCCACAGCTCGAATACATCCTAGACCAGGAGTTTCTTGAAGTGATATCTCACTCATTAAGATCTTTAATTCGGATTACACCTGTCAAACTAAAAAAGGCTTTATCTCGGAAACTACTCATCTTAGACACTGGTTTACTAAATAATAATAATAAATAATAATATGGGACAATTTCACAGATATGGGAGTTTCTTCACAGATGTGATAGATCTGATCAAGATCTTTATTTTAGATGAAAGCAGTCAAAACAAAAAATAGTTTTATCTCGGAAACAATGACGTTGAATTGCTTCTTACTACTCGGAAACTATGAAATGATAGATCTCATCAAGATCTTAATTTCGGATGACAGCTATCAAAGGAAAAAAGGCGTTATCTCGGTAACTAATCATCCTATACCAGGAGTTTTAAACAAGGCGTAACCAAAACTGTCAAACTACACTTCTTATATTTGATGGACTATGGTCAAACGCAGGCTTTTACGAGTATTAAAGTAAGGATTTTATTATTAAAGTCTCAGTAGCGAGGTCTCAGTTCGCGGCGAACTACTAACTTAACCGACTTCTTCGAAGACGGTGTTGATATAATATTCATCGCTATGAGTTTTTTGTCCTGTGTTATCGAATTTCGTCATCACCTGTGCACCCCAGAATTATCCCGAGACGGTCCCATTATTCACATTGACAAAATCGGCTATTAAATCTCATGAAAATTCATTGATGTTTACGTATTTATGAAAGATTCTGATCATATATATAGGTACATTGGTACTTTCTTTTTTCTTTTATATGTTTAGCAACATAACATTTAAATTTTAATACATTAAAATAAAATTAGCTAATAATTCATACATTCAAGGATTTAAAGATGCTTTTAAAATTCTTACCTATGTTAGTTGGAAGTGATACTTTTTATTTTTTTTATATTAAATAGGCTTACGTTTGACCTCAATCTCGCTTGATGGAAGGCGAAGATGAGGCCTAAGATGGTACACGTTTGCTTAAAAGGTTTCTGTTCACTTTGGCCTTAAAGATCTCCAGATTATAGCGTTCCGGAAAAACCGACCTCGGCAGAGAGTTCCACTCCTTAGTCGTCCGCATAATGAAAGATAATATAGAATGAATATATGAATGATATATAGAAGATGAAAGATACTTTGGAGAAAGAAGGATGTCAATTGAGCTAGATGATTGTGGCAGGAAAAGATAAAATGATTAAAATCCCCGACGTCCAAGCCACATTCACAGTATGCACTGTTTACAATGCGTAATCTGGCGAGATGAGCCGGAGTCCACGTATGGCCCAGCTGCATTCTGACAAGAACTGATGTAGATATCTTACGGAAGAACCATGGCTTACGCGGAATATCATGTTGGATTCAGCTATGAAACTTTACCTACTTTAAAAGTAATTTTTAAAATTTGTACGAGTTTTGGAAGAAAATCCTTAAAGAGGAGCGTATGTCCAGCAGTGGACTTCCAACGGGTGATAAAAACATACCTACCTATTCCTGACTAACCACTAAGTACACCGGATTACACGACAAACAAATTAACAAGACAGTTGAAGTAATATTATAAGTTAGAGTAACTCTTACCAGGGAAGCCTTCATGTTGATAGTTGAGGATAATACGATATTCTCATAACATGATGCCAAAGGCACGGCTATTTATACTCAGTTTTATCAATTTTGGTGAGCATTCATAGCAAAATTGCAAAACAGAACCAAAAATTTAAATAATAGCTAATATGTCACAGAGATAGCAGAATAACAATGTTAAAATTACTAAATAAATAAACTAACACAGTTAAAGCACTAGCTTAACACCGCGGATTCACGCGTATATATAGAGGTCATCATGACACGTTGCACACATGCAGGGCATGGCATGGAGACTGTTACAAGCTTCTCCCCGTCTGCCATACTAAACTGCTTGTTATTTGCTTTTAGTTCATAATTTTTCTATGCAGTTGGGTTTTATAATTTCCTTCATATTCTTTTGTACACTTTTTAGTTTTCCTTAATTATCTCCGAACGAAACATTTTGGAACTTTTTCAAAATAACATTGTTAATTAGGCCCAGCTTAGACTCTCCACTCTCTGGGGTAGTCCATAGCGTAATTATTTTATTGACAATTTACAATTTTATAGAGATCTTTTTAGGAGCAGAGAACACCTGGAACAGACCAGCTTCCGCTGCAGCACCCGTTGAAGTTTTGACGCACGTACCAGCTTCGTCCTCTTCAACCTTATTAGAGAGAGGAGGGCGACCCATCATGCAACGCCGCCGCAAGCTTGAACAGTTTAGTGAAAATGACTGCACCAAGTGTTCTCTCTGCTCTACATCGTAACAAAACATAAAAATATTCTGTATCACTTACAATTTATTTCAACCAAAAATATATGACATTCATTCACGCCTTTTTTCCCGAAGGGGTAGGCAAAGGTGTACCCTGGACTCAGTCCCATAGTAGATACACACACATTTCGTATTTCGTCAGTATGTTATTGGTCCCATGTAATAGGGGGCGAGCCTATTGCCACCTACCCGGCACAGTGCCAGACTCCAGGCAGTTATTGAGATAATTCCTAATGAAAACATTTTTTTTATTTTTTTTTTATTTGGTCCACTAAACTGGGCTTTACACAAATTTTACATTAATAAATATAATTTCTACAAGCATTGCGTAGGTGTACGTCCTTCTCGAAGTGGACACAACATGCGTATATTGTTGTGTACACAAAATTTTGAAATCATTTATTTATTGAGTATGTTAAATACATTATTCTTAAGAGAGCTAAGAGACGTACCAAATATATCAACATCTTGACAAATGTTGTTGTATGTATTGCACATACGGAAAAGCGAAGAGTGCCTAACATATTTAGTTCGACATGGAGGAAGATTGAATGTTTTTCTGTTGTGGAGACGGCTACATGCTCGCGGTATATTGATATTAATTCTATGCAGTAAGTCAGGGTTATCGATTTTACCGTTTATGATTTTATAAAGAAACAATATATCAGTGACGTTTCGTCTCAGTTCTAATGGGACCATTTTGAAGTGCTTAAGGCGAGAAACGTAGGATGGTAATATACGACAAAGGTTGTTGGCATAAGTTAGGTGATAAAGGAACTGTTTTTGTAGCCTCTCCAACCGACGAATGTGAACACCGTATGACGGACTCCAGACAGGACTGCAATATTCAAGTAGAGAACGGACGTAGGTATGGAAAAGAATTAATGAGGTTTCAGGATCTTTGAAGAATTTGGTTTTCCTAATTACGAAACCCGATAACCGAGCTCCTTTCTGAATAATAGCGTCAATATGCTCACGGAAATCAATTTTCGCATCTATTATTACTCCCAGGTCGCGCATTGTAGATACTTCGCTTATTGGAATATTTTTAATATAGTAACTAGCTGACAGAGATTCTCGTTTTCTTGTGAATTTTATATGGTAGCATTTATTAACATTAAGGGTCATTTTGTTCAGGATACACCAGTCACTGATTCGATCAAGGTCATCTTGGAGTGCCAAAATATCGTTATAGTCTCGGATCTCTCTGTATAGTTTTAAGTCATCGGCGAACATTTGATATTTAGACGTCACATTCCCACATAGATCGTTCACGAAGGCCAGAAAAAACAATGGGCCGAGATGTGAGCCTTGGGGGACCCCGGAAGGTACATGCTGAGCCGTAGATTTGAAGCCACGAATTGTAACAAGTTGGGACCGATTGAGAAGATAGGATTCACACCATCTGAGTAAAGAGCCACATATACCGGCGTGACCGAGCTTTTGAATGAGCAGACTATGGTCAACCACATCGAATGCCTTGGAGAAATCAGTGTAGATAAAATGGACATCATGTTTATTTTCCAATGATTTAGTGATGTCGCTAACGTAACTTAGAAGGTTCGATGTGGTTGATCTGCTCGGTAAGAATCCGTGTTGATACGGATCAAATAAATGTTTTAAGTGGAATTGTATCCTTTATACATAACATAGCCAACATTTACCGATACATATCCAATTACATATCCAATATAATATTACATAACCTATTACATAGAATTATCTAAATTATAGTTTAAGTAAGACACTAGTTAGTAAGGCTTTGTAATTGTATTTGATTATATAGTGTAATTGGCTATGGAGCCGTACCTACTAGTTAATAATTATTATAATATATTAATCACACATCACATCACCAGCCGGAAGACGTCCACTACTGAACATAGGTCTCCCTCATAGAAATCCATAAACTATTCATATGGAGGAATTTACCGTAATCACGACGCTTGATAGGCGGCTTGGTGATCGCAATAGTTGGAATACTTGGAAACAGAAAGCGCTACTGCCCACTGTCTAAATATGTCCCTTTGCCGGGTCTTACGGCTCCCACGGGATGAGAAGGGGGTGGCCCTATTATATAGCCGGGAACCAACCTTCCTATTTAACAATAATATGAATTTTGTACTATTTAACAATCTTTAATTTTCTCTCGTTTTTGGTTTTCAATGTCAATTTTTCGAAATTGAGGTACCCTGTGCCACTTCCACTTTTAGATGAATCACATGTCAAAATCCTCATACATACCCACATACATACATACTTAAATAATAATATATTTTACCTAAATCGAAAAACAACCACCCTTCGCAGTCGAATATAAAACCAAAACGTATTTTAAAATTTTTTTATGTTAAAAAAAAAAATTGTTTTTCCACTTAGTTTTTACAGTGTTCAGTGTACATAATATTACAGACAGACACACCTTAATATCGAATTTATTTTGCACAATCATTCTAATAGAAATTTTTTTTTTTTTCCGTAAAAGTATTTAGAGGCAGATATTGAACCGGTTTATATTGTATTTATGTTTAATTAATGATCTTTGATGCAAATAATAAATAAACAAATAACCTATTTTGAAAGAATAATTAGTGTTAGTGTGATGATGTCCTCGAAGACGTATTCGTCGATCTCAAACCTTATTATTGCTTTCGGATTTGAGAGCGAATGTGACTTGCAAAACCAAACTTGGTTTTAAAATTTTGTTGTAAGATACACAGTGCAACTGTCCTGCTGTTGTTGCTGTTGTATGTGTAGGTTTAGGACGGTCTGGTTTTAAATTTGGAGTTTGGCATTAGGATCTACGCGTTTCTATTCAAAGTTAATAGTACTGAGGATGTTACATGCATTAAGATGGCGCTTCAGTGTCCCTATAGCGGAACTGCTACCTTCTAAGCTTACGCTTTCCTTGTTTTAGTTCTGAATAGAAAACAGCCTTTGGAAGACTGGAGTTGCTCATGCGTACAATGTGACCGCACCATCTCAGCTGTCCTTTCATAATCATGAACTCAATACCACACAGTTTAGTTATTCTCAGTTCGTAGTTAGTGTAGGTAGATAGTGTAAACGGGTTAATGTTCTTGATAGGAAATTGAATTTGTTTGTTAATTAGGTACAGTAGCTTAAAATAAATTGTTAATGCATAACATACAGTGCCATCTTATAGTTCCTTGCGCAAGGTATGGAAATATGCAGTTAAATGGCCATACCTTTTGATTGCGTTAACTTAGAAGTATGATTTTTTGCAGCCACAAGGGACCGCAGATCTGATTAGTTGATATCAATTTCAACTTGATAACTCCACGCGTTCCCGTTAAAAATGGTCTTGACAGACAGACAGACAGATAGACAGACAGACAGACAGACGGACAATAAAGTGATTCTATGAGGGTCCTTTTTTTCCTGTATGAAAGTACGGAACCCATGTGTTTTTACACACATGGAAAATTATGCAAGAGATGTTTCTGATTAACGTATCGGGAATAAAAATATCTTTTTATCAATTATTTTTTTCTTTAAGATGACATTTGACCCTATATGTACCTACCATCAAAAACAGATATAAAAAAAGCAAGTTTCGCCACGCCTTCAAACATCTACAACAATAAATAAGATCACAAAATCAATATTATATGTTTATTATTATATGTATAAGTTTGATATTAAATACTTGCATTTTTTAAGTTACTCGTAGAATGACCTACGAATTTGTAATCCCGCTTATGTCATCTTTTTCGTTACTCGGCTAACATCTGTGTTCGAGCATGGGATATGCTGAAAACCAGCACTGCACAGGATCACCTTGTGCAGCACAAAGCTGAGCATATCCCAATTGCTAGAAGTAATCTAACTTTATTTAATTTCTTGTGATCTGTTTTAAATTGTATTTTTTTTTCTATGATGACAATAAATTTATCTTTATCTTATCTCATCTGATAAAATGAGTAAAGATATTACGAAGTAGATTGGAATAATTTGCTAATAGTAGCTTAGAAAGTTAGGAGATTACCTACCTATATTAAAGCATAGCTAATGGAGATATGGTAGCTTGTAATAAAACAAGGTAGTCAATCATATCTGGTATTTTAATTAACGTGTGTTCAGAATGTGCTGCCTCTGCAACAAGAACACAAAAGAAACTCACAGGGCTTAATCTTTTATTTTATATTCTTCATATAACAACATAATATAATTACAACGTAATACATTTAACTTATGCGGTATGACTGAAAGGCTGGCTGAAGACGCGGTTGCTCAGGATGCACCACGGGGAGGTTTCCAGTACGCACTTCTGGTTTGGAAGAACCCTACACTAAGCATACCGAAGGTACATACCGAGGTTAACATACATTCACGCCTTTTTCCCGAAGGGGTAGGCAGAGGTGTACCCAGGACTCAGTCCCATAGTAGATACACCCACATTTCGCCAGTATGTTATTGGTCCCATGTAATAGGGGGCGAGCCTATTGCCATCTACCGGGCACAGTTCCAGACTTCAGGCAGTTATTGAGATAATTCCTAATGGAAAAATCCAATATTTAACACTTTGCCTGACCTGGGGATCGAACCTGGGACCTCTTGATTGGCAGTCGAGTATGCGCCCACTACGCCACCGAGGTAGTCCGAGGCTACCAATTGTATGTTGTAGTCGATGTTAAGTTATCTACTCAGATTAAGTACGGGCTGTTACCCCCTAAGGTCAGATGACAACCCGCACAGTGAGAGTGGCGGTCTGTCGACTCCCATAACTACTGCGGCCAGGATCTACCGCTAGGGCGGCTAATGATGAATGATGGCTCGGCCGCAATAGGTAAGTTAAAGAGACAAATCAAACCCGGAGGATTGTTGGTCGTCTAATACTTTATTTCTTACAAGTATAACCTTATATACTGTAGGGACACAGATTGTACAATAGTTAACGATGCAGTTGCAATGAATTATTATTATATCAACCAGTCGCGCATGTGTCTTACCCCTGTGTTAATTAGGACATTATTATAGGCAGGACACACTGGACTATAAACTTACCTATCTATACTGCGTATTAGTGATCTATACATCTATTTATAACCCGTATATTAGTGACCCTAGACTTAGAACATTTTTGTGTAAGTGCGGGACATTGGACATAGTGCGACTCATTCTATGATTTCCTGCGGCAATATGGAGCAGGCCGGCGCAGAAGTTACTGCCAAATTACAACCTGGCGCAGTCGCCGAAGCGACTGCCTTACACCTAGTCAACATGGCCCAGATTACCATCGCCTTTCGTATACCGGAGTTCTGGATGGATCAACCACGCCTTTGGTTCGTTCAGATTGAAGCTATCCTGGAGTCACAAAAACTAGGTGAGGAAGCCAAATATAACTTGTTGGTGGCGAAATTGGCAAAAGATGTTATCGCCCAACTTACGGATTTCCTATGCAAACCACCAGCCGAGAAGAAATACACGCTATTCAAAGAGCGTCTTCTACGAGTATTTGAGGAATCAGAGACCCGAAAACTACAAAAGCTCAACGGCGACATGGAGCTAGGCAATCAGCGTCCATCACAACTAAGTACTAACGAAGATGACATAGCTAGCAAGAGGAAAAGTGTCGGAGGATACCCGGTCAATATAATAAAATAGTCATTAAAAAGAGAAATAAAACAAAACTATAGAAAGTCAAAGTTTTAATTTTTAAGTAAAAGAAACACTTCATGAAGGCTTATTAGGGCATTTACTACTTACTCTTTAATAACCGTTAACTGTTTTCATTGGCCTTTGCTATTTTTTAAAATATTATGTGGGTTGGCCTTGTTTTAAGAATTTGAGTCTAGAACTATACCCGGTAGATAGCAATAGGCTCGTCCTATATTACTTGGGACCAATAACATACTGGCGAAATGTGGGTGTGCCTACTATGAGACTGAGTCCTGGGTACACCTCTGCCTACACTGCGTGTTATAAAAAGGCGTATTTGCATGTTAAATTTACTATTATTATGTAGTTCCTGAATTTCTATCTAGGCTGATTTTTTATTATCTGGCCGATCGCCACACTAATTGCTGATCCTGATAATTATTTTATTAGTAGCATCGCACCGCGGTGACTGGTGACTGCTTATGGGTAGAACTGCTGCTGTTGTTGGTGGTTGTTGGTACTAAGGATATTAACTTATTATTTTATGCAAAAATATGATTTCGTCGGGCCCAGGTATAAAAATCGCTTGGAAATGTCAACCGATCACCCCGTACAAATAGTCAAAATAAGTAGAAAACACGCTAATGCCCCTTGTGGGCACACGACTAGGTCTCGTTCTTTATACTACCATGAAAAGGTATAAGTGGTATAAGTATCTTTCTTCATCGTCTTTTTGTTTTACGATCATTAAAATATTTTGTAATGAGTATAGACGCTTCTACGTTAATGCGTCTTTTCAATTTAGTAAACGTCGGATGTATTTTTTATTCTTAGTAAAACATGCATTAGTAAGTAACACATGGGTCTTATTTAACATTAAGGATTACAGTTGCCGTAGCTTTATGAAAAAGATACTAGTATTTTTGCCAAGCTCTAATTATATCGCATACCTGCCATATGTTTGTACTATTTTTCATTGTGTACTACTCTTGCTTATTTGTGGATATTTAATATTCTTAATAACTTGAAATGACTCTGAATGATATAATTCTACGCGAAATGCAACATATAAAATTAAGATGTTATTCTTATCATCATCATCATCATCTCAGCCATAGGACGTCCACTGCTGAACCCCTTAGATTTCCATCCAGTCCGGTTGTAAGCGACCTGCATCCAGCGTGCTCCTGCCGTACTTATCAGATCGTCTGTCCACCTTGTGGACGTCCTACGCTGCGCTTACCAATAACGCTTTGTTATTCTTATAATAAGTATAATTTATGGAATCAATGTACCTAACCTACCTATATATTTATGTATACCATGTTTTATAGGTTATAGGTATATTGAAGTTGACACCAGTCTGACACCAGGTTATCTCGGTAACTACTCATTTTAGACCAAAAGTTTCATTACAGAAGTGATAGATGTCATCTAGATCAATGCCAGCTGTCAAAATAAAAATGACTTTATCTCAGCAACTACTCATCTCAGACACTGGTTAACTAAAGAAACTACTGAGTTTCTTTACAAAAGTGATAGATCTTATCAAAATCTTTGCTCCAGAAGACAGCTGTCAAATTTTAAAATGTCATTATCTCGGATGTGCAGTTATACTCATCCTAGACTAGGAGTTTCTTCACAGATGTGATAGATCTGATCAAGATCTTTATTTTAAATGAAAGCTTTCAAACCATAAATAATTTTATCTCGGAAACTACTCATTTTTTACCAGTACCTTCTTTACAGAAGTGAATAGATCTCATCAAGATCTTAATTTCGGAGACAGCTATCTAAGGAAAAAGGCGTAAGTAATCTTCCTAGACCAGGAGTTTTAAACAAGGCATAACCAAAACTGTCAAACTGTACTTCTTATATTGATGGACTATAGTCAAAAGCAGGCTTTTACGAATATTATAGTTGAAGTTGTCATAACGATTTTATTAATAAAGTCTCAGTAGCGAGGTCTCAGTTCGCGGCGAGCTACTAGTATATAAGTAGCTATATTATCTATGTAACTATGTATGCACACCAACGTCGGTAAATGTTTACTGTCCTTTTCCATCCCCAGGTTGTCTGTAAGAAATTGCTTTACGCGATAAGATCGCCTGTTGTTTACCGTGTCTTTTGAGCACGCTTGTTCAGTAAATACCTATTCACTCTTGATTTGAATATACCCACGTTATAGTTTTCGGGAAAAACGGACGACGGCAGCGAGTTCCATTGCTTCGCTAGGACGATTTAACCACTGGACGCGAATTGTACATAATGAAGTATGAAAACACGTTCAACCGATTTTTGCGGGGGGAGGAGGATTTCACACATTGCTGACTTTTACGAAGATATACACACACTACCGTAATATTCGTATCCATGATTGCGCGCACACAAAGATTTACCTTTGTGTATTATATTGTTGCACTATTCTCGCATGTAGCATTGTCACTGTCTAAGAGCAAAACAACTGACAATTGCGATTAAAATGACAGAGAGAAAAATTGGGTACTTCCCACTTGATCCCCATCTCCTTGCCCACCACTAGTGACAACTGCAATTTTTATTTCAGAATATGTATTCCACTCGTGACATGTGGGAATTGCCTATCATACATATATTGATTCTTACATCCTCAATTCAACCCTCACCTTATATAAATGTTGAACTTCCAGCTACCGTTAGAATAATTATAAGTAATTTACGCTAGCCATAGAAAAGAATACTAGACGGGGCCTGCTGGTGCATCCATTCATTCTGATTACGATATTATAATAATAGGTAGTATGTGTAATGTACATATTACGGTAGATGTGATTAATTGAAAATTATCAATAATTATTTTCAATAAAACACATTTACCGTAGCATATAATATATACGTATATATACATATATATACGTACTTGACAAAATATTATAATGATGCAATTAATGACGTTATAATAATATTATGAATTTATAACGTATAATATTATGTGATTTATGAAACATATTCTAAAAATATTTTTTTATTTTGTCCTACTTGCCACCATTAGTGACCTAGAAAAAAGTCCCAGTGTTGACCAAAAAGGTGTGGACAGCGAGAAGTACCCGTAAAATTATGTCACCTACACTAGTGCTTGACATAGTCGATAAATTGCTATCGAGGGCGAATGAAAGAACAACGAGTTTATGATAGTCTGACAATAAATATTCAAATACGATTTTGAAAATACGGTTTTTTTTATATGGGTTGGTCGAGCTGTTGATGAAACCAGATGATAGCTTGTCAGACGCGGATACTATTACTATTTAGTGCTACTATTAAGTTGCTGATAAGCTTATCCTTGCCATTCACTAGGCTTGATTTTGCCTTTTAGTTAATATTAGGTCCTTACATAGGAATTAGGCATTTTGTACGGGAGGAATATATTATAGTAATTTTTTTTTTTGTAAATTATATTTAATTAATCAAAGTATGCACCGTTGTTATCTATGCATTTTGGCCATCTCATGGGTAGTTCATGAATCCCTTTAGTAAAAAAACCATGGGGGCGAGTATCAATAAACTCTTTGAAGGCGGTTTGGACTGCCACATCGGAGTTGAATTGTTTTCCTTGTAAGAAGTTGTACAAATACCGGAAAAAATGGTAATCTGTTGTAGCGAGGTCCGGAGAGTACGGTGGATGTCGCAGACATTCCAATTGTAGCTCATCTAACTTAGTGGTTGTTTGTTGTGCAGTGTGTGGTCTTGCGTTGTCGTGAAGCAGCAGTGGCCTAGAGTGTTTGACTAATCTCGGTTGTTTAGCAGCTAGTTCTTCCTTCATGGTTTGCAGTTGCTGATAATAGATATCTGCCGTAATCGTTTGGCCAGATTTTAGAAAGCTGTAGTGAACGATCAAACACGCACAAGTATCTTTTTCTGAGTCAATTTTCGTTTAGGGGAAGATTCGGCTGAGACTCCAGGGTTCAGCCATTGCGACAAGCGCTTCTGATTATCGTACAGTATCCACTTTTCATCACAAGTAATGATTCGATTTAAAATCCCTTCATTATTGTGTCGGTTGAGCTCAATTTATGCTCAATTTATTCTCAATTTATGCTCAATTTATGAGGTACACATCGTTAAATTTTTTTTTTACTTTCCCGATTTGCTTTAAGTGTATTAATACAGTTTTATCGATATATGTCATTTATTTTTATCGATATTATTATACCTACCTAAAACATTGTCAAGCCCTAGTAAATTTGACTTTGACGTAAATAATCCAGGTAATTTAGATAGGTGTTTTTTGTTCGTGGTGTATAATACTTCATGACCGTTTATTAAATATAGTCGGATTAAGTTGGATATATTTTTTCAATTAATATTAATTTTTGGTATAAATAGCTGTATTAATAAAGAAAAATTAAACTTACAAGTGAAAAGAAACATTAGTTGCTCGACCACTATAACTTTTACACCATTTAACTGCACGTTTCGTCATTTTTTTAAATAAGTTTTTCTCCCGATGGTGTACGAACGACTGTGACAGTAAAACTACAACGATGTCCGATGTTTCATGGTATTAACCTGCGGGGTATTAGGCGAGAACGGAATGAAGGCGCGTCCAGTGGTTAATTCGTTCAAGATTGCTTCGTCATTCTCATGATAAATGACGAGGCAAATCGCTTTGTGCGAGCTGTTGGTAAGTCTACCAAATAGTGGTGACGCTTTGCCGTTTGTCTCGAGGTTCGGTAAAGTTCTAAAGACAACACTTATTTTTAAATTTTATTTATTTGACAATCATTAATAAACACGACATTGTATTTTAGCAGTATACATATAATATATAAATAATTACAAAACTGTCAAACAAGCAACACGAAAGCGTTGTTGAAGCCGAACTGTAAGGGCCATAACAATTACGCATTCATATTATGGTTGACAAGCCTATTTAATATAATGCTCTGTGATATTAGTCATTAAGTGAGTTACCAATGTTTTCTTCCTTATTCAAAATTTCGACACCGTTTAAAACATTACCAAAATTTGCAATTCCAGCTTGGCCATAGACTTGATCGCTTTTCTTGACATTCTGATCCGGCGCTGCGTTGACCGCGGTAAGGACTACCACCGACACAATAAGAACCACCAGCTGAAACAATTAGTAAATAATTACTATAATATTAAATATTACGTGTGTTAGTGAAAGAGTAAAAGCCTTACGTCTACTCAACGCTCTGAACAATCTGAGGTAGACATATATCACATCTAACTTAAAAGCTTTTTGAATGTGTGTATTCTATTTTTATGTTAATATTATTTCGTAAGTTTAAATTACCATAATAATTATGAAAAGTAGGTAGTACATAATAAGAAGTTAGATACTGTCGTTGATTTTGGCTTGCTACGCGTCTTGGAGTTTCTGTAAGTGTGGCAAGCATCTGATTATAAATAAAACAAATAAAACAGTCACTTTCCGCATCTCTCTGATTATCCCCTAACTTAATGATAAAGGAGAGACAGGTTAGTTCTTAACCGACTTCTTTGAAGACCGTGTTGATATAATATTCAACGCTATGAGTTTTTTATCCTGTATTACCGAATTTCGTCGTCACCTGTGAACTTCAGAATTATCCCGGGACGGTCCCATTATTCACATTGACAAAGTAGGCTATTAAATCTCATGAAAATTCATTGATGTTTACGTATTTATGAAAGATTCTGATCATAAAGGTACATAGGTACTTTGTTTTTTGTTTTATATGTTTAGCAACACCCGGCTTATATATTTTGCCACTAGTGCTTTTGTCACACCGCGCCACAAAAGCCGCGCTATAACTACCTAACACAGACACAGCACTGGAGATTTTTTTATTGTTTTTATTATATACGTAATACGTACAACAGACATCTCCAAACAAGACCGTTTGGACCTTTATTAAAATTATTAATTGCATTATTACGTAGGCGTTTTTATTGGACTAACTTTGACTCTCTAGAGGGAGTCCATAGCGTAATATTTTATTTACCTATTATTATTACATAAATATATAAACATTATAATACTTATAGCATATAGTTTTATACATATAACTAAGATCCTTTACACCACAGAACACCAGGCACAGACCAGCCCCCGCTCGCAGCACCCGTTCACGAGTTGACACACGTACCAGCGCCGTCCTCCTCAACCATATTAGAGGGAGGAGGGCGGCCCACCACACGACGCCGCCGCGAGCGACAGCAGTAATAAGCATGACTGTACCAAATGTTCTCCGGTGCATTACATCTTAAAGAGAAAGAGCACTGGAGTTTTGTACACGAGCAAGAGTGTGCGTGAGGTGATTCCCCATAAAGCGGGGCTCGTGGAGAGCTCAATCTCATTCGCGGGGTGAGGACCATTCCATCCTATACGTAGTATTATTATCTGTTCTGTGCTTTTGTAGTAAAGAGGAGGAAAATTTGTGTTATCTAAATAACATCACATTTAAATTTTAATACATTAATAATATAAGCTAATAATTAATTCTTAACTTGAAGGATTTAAGTATGCTAGGTATTAAAATTCTTACCTATGATAGTCGGAAATGGTACGTTGGAGAAAGATAGATGTTAATTGAGCTAGAAGCCAGGAATGATTGGGGCAGGAGAAGATAATATTATGATTAAAATCCCTGAAGTTCAAGCCACATTCATAGTATGCACTGTTTACAATGCGTAATCTGGCGAGATGAGTCGGAGTCCACGTATGGCCCAGCTGCATTCTGACAAGAACTGATGTGGATATCTTACGGAAGAACCATGGCTTACGCCGAATATCATGTTGGATTCAGCTATGAAACCTTTAACCTACTTTTTTTATGATTTGTACGAGTTTCGGAAGAAAACACTTAAAGAGGAGCGTATGTCCAGTAGTGGACTTCCAACGGGTGATAAAAACATACCTACCTATTCCTGACTAACCACTAAGTACACCGGATTACACGACAAACAAATTAACAAGACAGTTGAAGTAATATTATAAGTTAGAGTAACTCTTACCAGGGAAGCCTTCATGTTGATAGTTGAGGATAATACAATATTCTCATAACATGATGCCAAAGGAACGGCTATTTATACTCAGTTTTATCAATTTTGGTGAGTATTCGTAGCAAAATTGCAAAACAGAACCAAACATTTAAATAATAGCTAATATGTCACAGAGATAGCAGAATAACAATGTTTAAATTACTAAATAATAATATCCTAAATAAGTTTAAGCACTAGTTTAACACCCCGGATTCGCGTGTAGTTGTGTTGAGGTCATCATGATACGTTGCATGCAAGGATAGCATGTACACTGAGAAACCGCTTGTCAACCATTTTGTCGGATTGAAATGACAACGTCACTTTCTCTTGAATAGTGGAATAATAATAATCTTGGAATTAGTATCAAGCTGTAGAATATGACTGTTGATTGTGTTCATAATTCAAAAGCACTTGTTGGTTAATTTCCTGCGGTGATGATCACTCTCCCAACGTGTTATTGGCAAAGTTGTGGTGTTATAAGCACTTTCACTCTTTGCCAGCAACGAGCAAATCAGGTGCCTGATGGTAAGCATCATGATTGCCTATATCAGACACAGTGCCACCCAGTAATTTAAAATTCAAAATTCTGCGCGGCACTGCACTGCGCCTGTCACCCGTAATTTCCCAGTGAATCAGGTACCTGATGGTAAGCATCATGATTGCTCATATCAAACACAGTGCCACCCAGTGTTTTAAAATTCAAAATTCTGCGCGGCACTGCATGCGCCAGTCACCCTGAGATATGAGTTGTTGAATCTCATCATGCCCAGTAATTTCGCTGGTAACATTGCCCTTCCAACCGGAACACGGTAATGTTTGCACATTACTGCTTGGCGGATGAATAACTGGCAAAGGTGTGGTATACTTCCCCAGGCGGCCCCCTGCAAAAGAGACCTACCACTAGGTACTAACCATTGAAATTATTGATAGTAAATTTGTCGTCATAAGGAAAAAGGGTACCTATGTACTTAAAGTTGAAAGCAGAGAAGAAAAAAGTTTTTTTTTTGTGGTAGGGAGTAACAAACGAGCGAATCCGGTACCTGATGGTAAGCATCATGATTGCTCATATCAAACACAGTGCCACCCAGTGTTTTAAAATTCAAAATTCTGCGCGGCACTGCATGCGCCAGTCACCCTGAGATATGAGTTGTTGAATCTCATCATGCCCAGTAATTTCGCTGGTAACATTGCCCTTCATACCGGAACACAGTAATGTTTGCACATTACTGCTTGGCGGATGAATAACTGGCAAAAGGTGTGCTACTTTCCCAGGCAAAAGAGACCTACCACTACTAACTATTGAAATTATTGATAGTAAATTTATCGTCATAAGGGAAAAGGGTAGCTATCTACTTAAAGTTGAAAACAGAGAAAAAAATGTTTCATATATTAAAAATTTAAAAAAATTGCCATGCGAAAGGAAAATAAAATAACGACTGTTTTGTAATGCAAAATATTGAAATGAAGCTTGATCTTCACGCATTTAAATAAAAAGGTATTTAAATATTTGATAAATTTTATAAAAAAAGAAACATTTTCCCTTTTTAGTAAATATATACATATGCGTCTACTTTACCATACAAACAATTCCAGCTAAAGAAGATAAAAAAACCATTTTATAATGGTAACTAGTAAGAACAGTAGTAAGAACAGCGGCTTTGCCCGCTCGCAGTTATGAAATAGCTGTGCCCCGCGGTTTCAACCGCGTTGTCATCGTTCCCGTGGGAATATCGCGGAAAAGTACCGCATGTGTTATTCCAGGGTCTACCAATCATACCAAATTTTGGTGAATGTGGTCGGTGTTTGGCACGTGTTTGCCGATCATTGGTGTTTGTGGCAAACACCAAGCGTATGGCGCCGGCTTAAAGATTTATTCTAATAGGTCAATATGACACTTATGTACGTCAATGAAGATAAACAGTAATGAGTCTAGCGTGCGTTCGGAGAGATACCTCTACAAGACGAACGCACAAGAAACTTGTAGGGCTGAATTTTTTTAACTGATAGTTTTACTATATTTGGTTTGGTTATGTCTTCGAGCAACACGGTCTTCTGCCTCCGCTGTCACGGTAATAATCTAATTACCATGCCGCCGTACCGGAACGGCAGAGGCGGAAGACGTCGTTCCTCGAAGGGACATTCGTTTGTTTGGAAGGTGTCGTGGCTATGCAGAAGTTTCCAGGCATCTTAGTCCTCTATGTACTGAATAACTTTATAATAAGCCTTCTTTAAAGTAGATTTTATATAGCTTTTGAATAAACCCTAAGAGCCGCGTTATCTTTTTGGGATATTATTATAGAAACAGCTAGTAGGTATATTGCATAGCTTTTCATTTTGCATAATAAGTGTTTTTGAGTACCTAATTAATACCTAATTAACAAATTATTTCAATTTCCTATCAAGTGCATTAACCCGTTCAAACTACCTATCTCTACGCACTGACAACGACTACCTATTCTTCCACAATAGTTTGTTCTTTTTATTTAATAATTGCTACAAATTTAATAACATTAATCACTATATTATATTCATCATCATCATCTCAGCCGTCGGTAATCCACTACTGAACATAGGCCTCCCCCATAAAGGGAGGTTTTGCCAATACTCGACACGCTTGGCAGGCGGGTTGTCGAGCGCAGTTCGATGGTTTTATTTTGCAGAGGACGCTGCTGCCCGTCCCCTGGATCTTTTAACCCTTAGCCGGCTCTTACGGCAACCATGGGTAGAGACGGTGGAGCACTATTCTAAAGCCGGTATAACTCCACGGCCTATATTATTTTAAAAAATTGGTTGTTGTAAAGACGGTTTACTGACGATAGTTGAACGTGACAACGTCTTAAGAAAATACTGATGGAATGGTAGCATTTTTCAAAAGAAAATTTTAATTTCATTTGTTTCACTTTTCACTGCACTTGATACTCGATCAAAACACGTAAATGTACTATAGTATAGCAGCTGTCCACGCAGACGCATCGCTCACTCAAGTAGGAGAGAGACGGATGTCGAACGCTGCCGAACGCAAAGGCCGATTGTGCTTCTTTATCGCTCGTTCCGCGCTCTCGCTTGCACTTCAAGCCTTAAATTAAGCGCCTCAGAGCGAGGTAACGCCGCATGAGTCATGTTTTTTCGTGCGTGCAGCCGGCTCTATCGAATTATAAGACGTTGTCACGTCAAAGATCTTAAATGACCCACTGACTGACAGACTTGAAAATTGGAATGTTTATTGTTTTCGTTGTCTGGACGTGTGCTAAGAAAGGGTTTTTGAAAGTTCACATTCTAAGGGGTCCAAAAAGGCCATCAAAGTTTCGGTATAAAACTCTCATATTTCATAATTGCGAGCGGGCAAAGCTTGAACGATCAAATTTTCCGCGGGCTATTTTGAAGATATATATGTACTACTACTACTACAAATCCCTAATACATTAATTCTACCACCAATAGTATTCATACCACATAAAAATAATGACTTCTTCGATTATTGGGACTAAACCAAAACAGACGGATATGATGTCCGTGGACTATTTTGTAGATATTGATTAGAACTATAAACCCCTATTACATCTACCACCAATAGTTTTCGCACCGCATGAAAAATAATGATTACTTCCATTATCGTGACTAAGCCAAAATAGATTAATATAATGTCTTTTCACTACTTTGTACATTATACATTATTTTGTACATTATTTTGTATATTTGTACATATTGTTAAGTACTACAAACCCCTAGTACATTACTTTATTCTACGTCCAATAGTTTTCCCAGTGCATTAAAGTTAAAGACTGATCCGTTTATTGTGACTAAACCAAAATAGAAGAATATAATGTCCGTGAGCTATTTTGTAGATATTGGTAAATACTACAAACCCCTAGTATATTACTTTATTCTACCACCAATAGTTTTACCAGCGCATGAAAGTTAATGACTGCTTCGATTATTGTGACTTAACCAAAATAGGTGGATATAATGTCCGTAGACTATTTTGTAGATTGACTAAACCAAAGTAGATGGATATAATGTCCGTGGACTATTTTGTAGATATTAATAAGTACTACAAACGGTTCCCTATTCATTCGCATACTATTTTTAGCCATAATTTTACAATTCATAAAATTTTAAGCCATAATATATGTAATAGCTAATGATCACCAGTCATAACGTCAATACTCCTATTATAACTTGTTATAATTTTAATTGTCCTAACATTTGAAACCTCTAACATTATATGTCCTAACCATTGATAACCATATTATTTTATGCCATAATCCTAACATGTCCTAACTATTGATATCACTAAAATTATGTGCCATAATCATAATATTGTTCGAATGTTAACTTTGTCATAATATAAATTAAACCTTTTTTTTTTTTTGTACCCAGTGAAATCTGCATACAGATACCCGGCCATGCCGGGGGGCAGGGCCGGGTTATGTCAGGATGGGAAGTCCCTGAAGGGGATCTTCCCGACTGACTAAAACCCTGGGGGATATCCTGCGGGACGCCATGTGTCGGGGCTGCGGGTACGCCGGAGCACTCATCCGCAACCCGGACGGCGTTTGGTCCTCCCGGGAGGACCCCACCGCGGGGGGCGAAGAGGAGCCTTCGCCCCCACATCATAAGGGGCGCGCGGGATTCCGCGCGCGCGCCACCTCGCGGGTCTAATATATTCGGCGGTGAATGCCCCCGCACTCACTGCCTAGACCCGTGTTATGGGGGATGGAGGAGGGCGTGGTAGATTCTCCTACGACGCCCTGGCCTCCGTGCGCGCATCGGGAGGTCGGTAGTGGCCTCCCGATCGCGCTCCGCGGTCTCTTTCTGCGAGATTACAACCTCGCAGAATTCGACCGCGGCCCTCCACGAACCCTCGCTCTCAACCATGGCTCGAACCATGGTTGCTAGCGAGAGTTCGGCCCCCATAACTGCGACGAGGGTACGACGCTCACTGACCCATGATGGGCACTCCTCCAGTGTGTGCTGCGCCGTATCCACGTCGCAACCACAGTGGTGGCAAGCAGGGGTCGGTTCCCTACCGGCTATGTGGTGCAGGTACTTGCCGAAGCAAATTAAACCTAACCTAACCTAACCAATAGAATTTTGAATGTTCTTAACTCATTAACGTAGTTGAACATCTTTTCTTTGTAGCAAACTGTTGATATCACTTGTATATCACATTGCTATAAAAAATATTATAGTAAGGCGCTATTACTGATTATGAATGAAAAAGAAGGTGTTTCATTATTATTATAAAAATAACACTAAGTCAAATTTTAGTGTTAATATTTGGAACAAAGTGCTTAAACTAATTTTGAAATTATAATTACAATGGAAAACGAGTGCAAAATATTTACAACAGAAAGAGGAGCCACAAATTAAATATCAGTGGATTTACATATATATTATTGGGTATGTGAGTTACGGCGAGATCCTACTCCTACCCATAAATGCAATACAACACTACAATATTCCTCACTTGCAAAAATACGTACACTACCAATTTTATACAATAACAATTATGAACAATGAAAATTAGGACTTACACCATTATTAACTATAAAATTATACATAACAACCATTATGACAACTAACAATAGGAATATACACTATTATACACAAAAATATTATAGCAATTAAATTTTAGGACAATTTATCAGTATTACTACAAAAAAATATGTATATCCAATATTATGACTAGAGGAGGTTATGACAAATGATGTATGCGGAAAATTTTTATGACAAAAGAAATTATGCGAATCAATAGGACACCACTACAAACCCCTAGTACATTACTTTAATCTACCACCACACCACATAAATTATTATATGATAAATAAATAAATACCAAATTTTTTTTTATAGAAATTAAATTATATTCATTTCAAAAATTAAAATACCCTAAAATAAAAAAATTCAACCCTATATTTTACTATTGGAGTTGAATTTTAAAGAGTTCTTGGAATTTAAGGAAGTATGTATCGTAGAAGAAAAACGCATAGAAAGAGAGTTCAGAACAAATTGTCGTTTAATTTTGAAGCAACTTTCAAACTGACGTGTCAGTAAATGTCATGTTTTTACTGCCGCACGCACACACATGCGCGCGAATGATGTGCCAAGTAAATAGACATTTCCCCGAAAAGCGAGGAAATATTAATAAACCTTCTAATATTATAAATCATGTTATGCAATATTCATGCTCAAGAAGTAATACTTATACCTTGTCTTATTTAGCTTGATCAATGACAGCTGAACAAAAATCAATTTTATGGTCATATTTTCTAAAATTAGGTACATAAATGGTATCTTATCGGGTAATTTCACATTCAATTAATCGATTATGTACCCTCTAAAAAACAAAAATTTACGGAAATATAGCCAAGAAATTGTTTTTTGTTCAGCTGTTAAGCTATATTTGACAAAGCGAAGTAGAACTGTGCACCATTATAGTAGTTCTTATAAAAACAAAGCATGCCAAGTTCACTGTGCGTGTGTGCGTCAGAACTACATTGCATGGCCAAACTGACTTGATATTTAATTTTAAATGGAAAATATGACGGATGGTAACCATTGGTGACGAAGGAGTCGGGGTCCCAGCGGGAAGCACCTAAAAACCATCTCCCAATAAACACAAAAAATACCTAAAAGGGGCACTCGGGGTTAATATTTTTTCCATAGCTTAGAATATTTTCAATGTAATGGCGTCAGATTTGTTTACAAATAATTTATATGTTTTGACGAATGTCAAATCACCTAATATTATAAGTTGCCAATTAATACTTACAAGTGAAATGTGATCTTTTTATCCTTATTTTTCTTACAAACCGCGTTGTGACTCCCTTTCACTACACAGCGAGTCATTTTTTAATAAAATCCGTGAGCTATTTTTCTTATGACATCAAAATTACAACTGACGTAAAAAAGAAAGAGTTGGGTCTTATGGGGCTTTACTGTAAAGCTATAGATTCTCCTTGGTCCTCACATTTTCTATGCGTTTTTCTTCTATGGTTTGTATATTATTAATATGAAAATTTAAAAGTTTAATTTTTGTAAAGTTTCAAGGTAATTGACTCTTAAAATTAAAATATTCTTCATACAAATGAACTTTCATTTTTGCCCTAAGAGTTCAATAAAATACTGATACCAGAAATACAGGTATAATTATAAACATTTTTTCTCAAAAATGCATCGTTGTCATTATTTTCGAAATGAACACGCGAGTATCGAATTTACGGACAAAGAAAATCATATCCATTGCTGGAGCGTTTTTTTAATTATTTGGAACATTACAACGCCCCAGCAATGTTGTATGAAACGGCGTGCATGGAGTTATTAAATCTCTCTAAATATCAATCTTGGCATACCAAAATAAGTGAAACAGAAGTGAAACAGGTTGCTAAATATTTGTACCAAGGGCGTCGCCAGCCGATGATGAAGGGGGGGGCTAGTCAAGAAGGAATTTCTATCCAAATTCCCCATTTGGGTAGACGTTAGATATACAACAGGTATTTGCCTGTATACAATTTATTTACAATTACAAATTTCTATGAAACAGAGGCCCTACAATCCTACAATTTTGTAGATTTTTACAGTTTTGTAGATTATTTTTTATTTTTATGGGCCCTACTCAGATGGTTCTGTATTTAAAAATACGTGCCTATCGTATGGCGGCACTTGAATGTCAACATTGACAATAAAGGCTAAATTTTTTCGATTCTCTAGGGGGGGCAGCAGCCCACCCCTGCTCCCCCTTGGCGACGCCCTTGATTTGTACCATTGCATTTATTTATTTCTTGGAAACATATATTGGAAATATAGATCTTTGCACTGTACGTCATTTTATATGCTTAGTGCTTTTCACTGAGAGTTTACTGACGATCCGCTTCCTTTGCCGGCTTGTCGAAGAATGTGTCATTTCCTTAGAACACTCTATTTGAATCTCTACGGCGTAGATAAAATGTAGATGTATCTCTTATACAAGCCCATGACTGGCTGGTGAGCTTGACGAAGGTGGGTATACTCTGCATGGATGAGGTTGGTATGCTTGGCCAAGGCTGGTGGTGTCATAGCTGGCAGTCGGTTGTTGTGCGCGCGTTACATACTCGTAAGTCTATTTGCTTAATACCTACAAATTGCATTCACGTGGCTATGTAGCCATAAATGCGTTTGTCTCTCGGCACAGATGATAAATAGCAAATTCGTGGCAAAGCTGAAAATTCGTCTTGATTTGAATATTTAATACTTATTTTTAATAAATTTAATAATAAAAATGACTTTAGAGTGTGTTCAGAGAGTGAAATGGAGATTGATTGTACTCCACCAGATTTAACATAAGAAACCAAATTGGCAACGGAAAACCTGCTTTCAGCGAAGTCAAAAGAAAGTATGTTTTTTCCCTGCATTCCTTTGAGAAAACCACTATAATATATGCCTCGGCGGAAATGACAATTGCCTATTTCGCGGCCTTTGCAATTTTGTACTATTAAGTATCCAGTTTCCATCGCAGTAGTTTGGAGTCTTTTTTTTTGTTTTTTTTTAAATATAAAATAGGCTTACGTTTGACCTCAATCTC
This sequence comes from Hemistola chrysoprasaria, assembly GCA_947063395.1. NCBI lineage: Eukaryota > Metazoa > Arthropoda > Insecta > Lepidoptera > Geometridae > Hemistola > Hemistola chrysoprasaria. Next base: position 2,415,918 of record OX346724.1, read on the forward strand.
GCTTGATGGAAGGCGAAGATGAGGCCTAAGATGGTACACGTTTGCCTATAGAAGGTGTCTGTTCACTTTGGGCTTAAAGATGTCATAAGCCTTAGATATGTGTGTTGTAGAAGTCTAGTCAGTGAATAATTTTCGTTCTTTGTAATATAATAGGCAATGTAATAAAAAAAAGCTCAATTCAGCTACTTAATCGAACTTAAACCAGCGACTGTTTTGTATATGTAATATTTCATATTGTGGAATCGTTTTGACGTCTCACTGGTATGATTAAAATTACAATTCACAATGCATTGTAATTTTTTCAATTATCTGTGGTGAACGTCGTTTATATAATATGCATCACTTTCTTCCACTTTAATAGTAAACTTCTGAATAAAAAATATATTATAACTTACTCAAATTTTAGAGAAAAATGCTTTTGATTTCGGCGACTTACAATTCAATACACATAAAATAAAAACCACAGAAATAAACTTACGTTCCATTTCCAATTTATTTACTGAAAATGAAATTAAAATTGTAGGAAATTTAAATTCTTTTAAAAAACCTATAATTTCATGTTTTTCAGTTGATAAAAATCACAGGAGTAAAAGAGACGTAAAGATATCAAATAGATCGAAATAGTTTAAAAGCCTTACTGCCATTGACGACTCCCGTCTCACTCACACCAACGACCGTGCGCTCCCGCATGTGTGCGTGAGCTGACCGAATATTGTCTAGATTTTGTATACGGACTCCTAATAAATGGACAGACACAATATATATATACCTATATACTTTTTGTACTTTTTGTAGTGGTAGGCCTCTTTTGCAGGGGGCCGCCTGGGGAAGTACCACACCTTTGCCAGTTATTCATCCGCCAAGCAGTAATGTGCAAACATTACTGTGTTCCGGTATGAAGGGCAATGTTACCAGCGAAATTACTGGGCATGATGAGATTCAACAACTTATATCTCAGGGTGACAGGCGCAGCGCAGTGCCGCGCAGAATTTTGAATTTTAAAACACTGGGTGTCACTGTGTCTGATATGGGCAATCATGATGCTTACCATCAGGCACCTGATTTGCTCGTCTTGTCAGATACTATCATAAAAAAAAAAAAAAAAATACAATGTATAATATTATTATCATGTATAATTGAAATAAATATGTTTTATTATGTTTGTATTATGTTGTATTATATTTATATTTAGGTATTGGTATTTTCTTCTATTGTAAGCACTTTTATACCGTTCAGCGTGTTACTAAAATTTATTATTGCTGTTTGTTTATCGTTTAGACTGGCGTTCTCGATATTCTGAGTCGGCGCTGCGTCGATCGCGGCCAGTGCTGCCACCGACACAATAAGAACAAACTGAAACAAATATAAATTGAATAAAATCTTTATAAACAAGCAAATACATAATAAAAATGAAATACGTACGGAATAAGACTGCCTAGGTGGTGTAGTGGACGCAAGCTCAACTACCTCGAGGTCCTGGGTTCGATCCCCAGGTCAGGCAAAGTTTTATATGGATTTTTCTTTAGATTTCCATTGGGAATTATTATTATCTTAATGACAGTCTGGATTCTGGAACTGTGCCCGGTGGATGGCAATATGCTCGACCCCGTGGATTAAAAATTCTGCGCCGCATTACGCTGCGCCTGTCACCCTGAGATATTAGTTGTTGAATCTCATCATGCCCAGTAATTTCGCTGGTAACATTTCCCGTCAGACCGGAACACACTAATGTTAGCACATTACTGCTTGGCGGATGAATAACTGACAACGGTCTGGTACTTCCCCAGGCGGCCCCCTGCAAAAGAGGCCTACCACTACAAACCGTTACGTGGTTGGTGACGTTTAACCTTAATAAGATAGAATATTACTTACCAATAAAGTTACCTTCATGTCGATTCTTAGGCATAACGGATAAGAATATTCTCATAACATTGTATAGAAGAAAGGCATTTTATACTTTTCCTAATCAATTTTGGTGTGCATTCATAGGAACATTGCAAACTGTACTATTTATTTAATTAATTGCTAATTTATTATACAGATAATAAAATAGGAACAAATAAATGAATAAGGCATACCTTGGTTATCAGGGTTCCATACCTATCACTTTTTTTTGGTTCCCTATTCATTCGCATACTATTTTTAGCCATAATTTTACAACTCATAAAATTTTAAGCCATAATATATGTAATAGCTAATGATCACCAGTCATAACGTCAATACTCCTATTATAACTTGTTATAATTTTTATTGTCCTAACATTTGAAACCTATAACATTATATGTCCTAACCATTGATAACCATATTATTTTATGCCATAATCCTAACATGTCCTAACTATTGATATCACTTAAATTATGTGCCATAACCATATATTGTTCGAATGTTAACTTGTCATAATATAAATTAAACCTAACCTAACCTAACCAATGGAATTTTGAATGTTCTTCACTCATTAACGTAGTTAAACATCTTTTCTATGTAGCAAACTGTTGATATATCACATTGCTATAAAAAATATTATAGTAAGGCGCTATTACTGATTATGAATAAAAAAGAAGGTAGTTTCATTATTATTATAAAAATAATACTAAGTCAAATTTTAGTGTTAATATTTGGAACAAAGTGCTTAAACTAATTTTGAAATTATAATTACAATGGAAAACGAGTGCAAAATATTAACAACAGAAAGAGGAGCCACAAATTAAATATCAGTAGATATACATATGAAAAAAATCGACTAAAAAAAAAAATTATTGGGTATGTGAGTTACGGCGAGATCCTACTCCTACCCATAAATGCAATACAACACTACAATATTCCTCACTTGCAAAAATACGTACACTACCGATTATATACAATAACAATTATGAACAATATTATGAACAAACAACAAAATTAGGACATACACCATTATTAACTATAAAATTATACATAACAACCATTATGACAACTAACAATAGGAATAAAAACTATTATACACAAAAATATTATAGCAATTAAATTTTAGGACAATTTATCAGTATTACTACAATAAAATATGTATTTTCAATATTATGACTAGAGGAGGTTATGACAAATGATGTATGCGGAAAAATTTTATGACAAAAGAAATTATGCGAATCAATAGGACACCCTTTTTTTGGTAATTTTTACGGTTTTATTTATTTTTTCTTTATTTCTTTATTTAAAATACACACAGATACTTACAGACCAAGTCCTACGCGTTACTGGGTTAGATACGTACGTAATATTATCATAATTAGCAAGCTTAAATGTAACAAAAATATATATCTGGGTGTTGAGCTGGTATATCGTTGAGATGGGATATAACTCGATTTTCGAGTGGATGGTGTGACAGACCTGACACGTAGAAAAACAGCGGTGCCAGATTTTATAAATTGAAAAAAGAGGGTTGATAGGTGTCACACGTTTAAGAGAAAATATTTTCGGAAAAAATATTTTTTAATATCTTGTGATTCAACTAATCAACATTCAATAGTGGTAAAAATTGTACTTAGGCCTAGGCATTGTAATATAGTAAGTCTGTAGTTGTACATATTTTAGTTAGTTATTTTTTATTGTATCATAGTATAGGGACTAGTTTAAGTAAAAAAACCCAGGAACCGTTAATGGAATCGATTCCTCCTGACCGGCCGCCGGATCCGCCGGACATCCCTATGGGATCGGGCCTAAAAAGACGGTCTGAGGACCCTCTTAATGACGATGCGGCTAAAAAAGCCATATATAACAAGGATTTGTTAGGTGCCTCCACACAAAATTTATATACCCATCCCTGCTACATTTTGGGCATAAAGGCATACACAGATAACGATAATGGGCCCTTCATTGTGCATGTGTCTCACTCTGATCCAGACCCCTCCTCTGGAGTGGTCTTAAAACCACTTAAATTTGGCCAATTTCTTCATTTGAATAAAATTCATAATATCTGCCCCGATGGTGTTAAAAAGGTGGGTAGAAACAAAATTTCAGTAGAATTTAAAACTGGCTCAGACGCGAATAAGTTTTTGGATAATCCAATTTTAAGTGCACACAAGTATGTAGCTAATATTCCTTCTTACAACATCACCAAAATGGGAATCGTCCGTAATGTGCCAACTGACTTGGCGATGGAGGACTTTGTGGCATCTGTTGTCCTACCCAAGGGGGTAGGTGACGTTATGAAGGCAAGAAGATTAAATCGAAAAGTGAATATAGCAAGCAATACATCATGGATCCCAACGCAAACCGTTGTAATCACTTTTCATGGTCAGGTTTTGCCTCAGAGGATATTCTGTTTTTATTCTTCGCTGCCTGTGGAGCCATATAAATATCCTACTATCCAGTGTTTACAATGTTGCAGATTTGGACATGTCAAAGCGCAATGTAGATCAAAACCTCGCTGTTTCCGCTGTGCGCAGCCTCATACGGGAGACTCCTGCGGCGTGGAGGAATCGGTGGCGTCTTGTCTCCACTGTTCGGGTAGCCACTTTGCTAATAGCAAAGACTGCCCCGGGGGAGACAGGAGGCTATCAAAATCTTGATGTCGCAGGATAGCCTCTCCTATGAGGATGCGGCAGCGCGTTACCCCAGGGTAAGGAAACCATATTCTGAAGTATCCCAAGCTAGCTGTTCCTCTTCTTCCTTTTCTCCCTCTCAACCTAGCCAATCCTATTCCCAACAGCAGTCTACCAGTTACTCAAAAACTGTAATGTCAACCCCTCGCCCTAGAGTTCCTCTAGGAAAATCTTACAATAGACAGGCTCATCAGGCTATAGTAGCTGAAATACCATCCTCCTCCCCAAATGGCGTTGCCTTATTGGCTGCCAATCCATCTTCTTCTCTGGCTATTTCTTCGGATTCTGTTCAAAATGGCAAACTTCTCGACTTATTACTGTCCGTAATCATTTCCATTGTTTCCCACAATAACACCAACCTACCGTCCAACGTTGCCAGCAAACTTTCAGAAATTTTTTCAATTCTTAATCATGGGTCTGGTTCTGATTCAATGGAATACAAAAAGCATTCGACGCAGGAAGCCTGAGCTCCTGTATCTCATTAATCAACACAAACCGTCAGTCATTGCCATTGCGGAGACATGGCTTGTGCCTGGGTCCCGTTTCCGGGTTCCAGGCTTCGCCTGCCTCCGGGATGACAGGGCTGACGGTTATGCAGGCTGCGCTTTACTTGTGAGGCGTTGTCTTCCTTTTTCTCAAATTTCCTTACCCCCTTTTCCTCCGGAACTTAATATCGTAGCAATAAGAGCTTTTGACATATCTTTTATATCTGTATATATTCCACATCCACAATCAAGATTCATCCCGGATATACTGCATGTAATATTTTCTGTTCCTCCCCCTATCATAATTATGGGCGATTTTAATGCACACCATTTTCTTTGGGGTTCCAACCATAACGATCTATTCGCTCTTTCCCTGCTTGAAATATTTGATGAGGCAAATCTTTGCGTCATAAATAATGGCTCCCCTACCCGTAGGGTTCTTCCCTCTCAAAACCCTCAAAGTGCTGTAGACATTACCATATGTTCTCCTACTCTGTCCTCTGTCTTGTCCTGGAATGTCCTTCCCTTCACGTATGGGAGTGATCACTTTCCTATCCTCATCACCATTTCTGATAGGGTAACTCCTTCAGTGAGTTTTTGTCCCACCCTTAAATATAGGTTATCTAATGTTGACTGGTCTTCATATTCTACTTCTTTTGATAACAAGATAGATAATTTGCCAATATGTGACACAATGAACATAGATCAGTGTTATGCTAATTTTGTGGATGCTATTATTTCTAGTGCAGATGAGAATTTCCCCTTGAAAAAGCCTTCTCAATTTAAAGTTTCAACCCCTTGGTGGGACTCTGAATGCTCTGCTGCCGTTAGAGCAAGGAAAAATGCTGAGGAGGATTACAATTTGGCCATGACAAGGGCTAACTTTATAACCTATAAGAAGGTAGCTGCGAAGACAAGGCGAATTTTGTCCAAAAAAAAGAGGGATGGTTGGAAAAAATTCTGTTCGCTGCTAGAACTCCACCCTCTCTGGTCTGGAAAATGATAAAACGATTCAGAGGCTCATGTACTGTCCCTAACATATATATGCATGACCCCTCATCGTGGGTTGGAGGATTTGCTGATAAAATGACCCCCCCTTCTGTTCCAAATATAGACTGTCTTGTTCCGGCTCCCCGTTTCCTTCCTAGCCTCAATACCTTTGACTCTCCTTTCTCATTTATAGAACTTCAGTTGGCTCTCGATGGTTTGGTGGATTCTTCCCCAGGCATAGATGGTATTCCGTATCCTTTCTTAAAGAATTCTTCCAAGAAATGTAAAGAATATTATTTGGGTCTCAATAATGGTGTTTTTGAATATGGTGAGGTTCCACAACCTTGGAAAACCCAAGTAATTATTCCCATTGTAAAGCCAGGTAAAAATGCCTCAGATCCAAATAGTTATAGGCCAATCGCGTTATCTTCATGTTTAGCCAAGGTTGCAGAACATATGATTAAACATCGTCTTGAGTGGTTTGTTGAAAACAGAAGCTTGTTGGCTAAAACTCAATTTGGTTTTAGAAAAGGCATGAGCACTATGGACAGTTTAAGTATTCTTACTTCTGATATCCGGATATCATACCTTAAAAAGGAATTTCTTGTGGGCGCTTTTCTAGATGTTTCTTCTGCTTACGATAATGTCTTACTTCCCTTACTGAGAAATAAACTTGCTCGGTTAGGAGTTCCAGAGAAAGTAATCCGTTTCGTATGTAATTTATTAATGGAAAGATCAATTATTATAAAAAATCAAAATACTTTTCTTCCTTCTCGAACTTGCTGGAAAGGTTTACCGCAAGGGTCAGTGCTAAGCCCTTTACTTTATGCCCTTTATACGTTCGACTTAGAACTGACCGTTCTTCCCTTTTGCAACATTTTGCAATATGCGGATGACTTGGTTCTTTATGTGTCCGACAAGTCCATAGAAGAAGCCGAAAAAAGTTTGAACTCAGCCCTCAGCTATCTTCATGACTGGCTCCTAGATCATGGTCTATCCCTTTCAGCTTCTAAAAGCAGTGTAGTTACATTCTCAACAAAGCGATTCATTCCTCCTGCATTGATCAAAATTAATAATCAGTTAATCCCTCTACAGAATGAAGTTAAATTCCTAGGTATATGGCTTGATCGCAAATTGTCAGGATCCACTCACTCCAATTATGTACTTAAGAAATGTGAGAGCAATATAAACATTCTTAGATCTCTTTCTGGTGTCTGGTGGGGTGCTCATCCATATACACAAAAGATTCTTTATAATGCGATTGTCCGTAGTCACATAGATTACGGATCGTTTATCCTGAGCAATAGGTCTGCCTGCCGTGAGATTGAGAAGGTCCAGTCCAAGTCCTTGCGGATAATTCTGGGGGCGATGAAGTCGTCCCCCATCAACGCAATGCAAGTGGAGTGCGTGGAACCTCCTCTCTCCCTTCGCAGGCAGTATCTATGCAATAGATTCGTTTGCAAACTGTTACAAAATTCTAACCACATCCTTATTCAAAAATTGGATTTATTGTCTGATTTATATGGACCCCGTTCACCCCAATTACTTCCCGATCTTCTTCGCAGCTATCTTCATCTAACTCGTCTACCAAATCCATTACACCAGTGCTCTATAATAATGCCATTATATTCCACGCCGTTGAAGCACTTACGTTCGAGCCTAATATAATGCTTGATTTTGGTATTAATAAGAACACGGTAGAGGCTAATAGTGTATTTATAAATAATATTCAATCTGAGTATAAGGATTGGGTTTTATTTTTTACGGATGCCTCCAAGTCCCCTGATGAGCCAGTTGGTGCGGCGGTTTGGATTCCATCATCTAGGATCATTCTAAGTTACAAATGCCCTCCTCTTACTTCTGTTTTCACGGGAGAAGCTATTGCAATCCTGGAAGCTATACTGTTTATAAAGTCACACAATTTAAGTCATTGCATAATTTTCTCTGACTCCGCAAGCTGCTTGCAAGCTATTCTCTCCAATCAATTCCGTTCTAAGTCCAGATTTCCCATAATTCTCAGAATAAGAGACTCCCTTCTTCAGTGTCATAGGCTTGGAATTAGTATTATCCTTGCATGGATTCCTGGCCACATGGGTATCCTGGGGAATGAGTCAGCGGACTCATGTGCTAGGAACGCTGCTCTTACTGGTTCTCTGGTTCATCCTCATGTTTATTCTCATGACATCTGTGCCACTTTTAATCCCAAATTATTTGAAGCCTGGTCAAAACAGTGGCAAATTTCAAAGTGCATAAAAGGCAAATTTTATGGTGATATTCAGCCAGATATCCCTCATAAACCCTGGTTTTCAAAATTCCAAGGGGCAGATAAAGTTACTACTTCAACGATCTGCCGGTTACGCTTGAATCACTCGTGTACCCCTGTCTTTTTGGCTAAACTAAGAATAAGAGACCATTCCATATGCGAGTGTGGTTTAGATTATGGAAATGTGGACCATATCTTTTTTTCTTGTCCAAAGCAACAGTTTTCTCTATATGATATTATTCCTTCTGATATCCCTCGTCCTGTCTCCTTTAAATTCCTCTTATCCTTGGTTTTTTCACCATTTATTAGACTATTGTGTAGATATATTAAAGTTAATAAAATAAAATTATAAGTATAAACTTAAAACATAATAATATATTAATGTGTATTCGTAATATGTTATATAGCTTTGTGTATAGATTGTAATTAGTTGTATATTTCAATATTCTTAGTAAATAGTTTATGATTTATTAAAGGAGCTACATATGAGTTTTATTTTAATATTTATTGTAGTGTTGCTTATTATAATAGTTTAGTATCATGCTGTAGAATATATATGATTGTTGATTGTGTTCAAAATCCAAAAGCACTTATTGGTTAATTTCCATCGTTTGATGCCCAATCTCCCAACGTGATATTGGCAAAGTTGTGGTGTTAAAAACACTTTCACAAGCCACAAAATAAGAATTGAATTGAATTGAATTGATTTTATAAATTTTACTGTATGATATATTTTGACGTTGACTTAGATGTATGATTTTTTTACAAAAACAAGGTACCGTAGACAACAACTCAATTGTTGATATGAGTTTCAACTTGATACCACAACGCGCTCCCGATAAAAAGGGTATTGACAGATGGACAGAAAGAGATACAGACAGAGAGACGAGAGACAGACAGATAGACAGACTGACTGCCAGACAGACAGACGGATAACGAAGTGATCCTATAAGGGTTCCTTTTTTCTTTTGCGGTGCGGAACCCTAAAAATAAAAATATAAGTACACGTAATGTCGTTTAAGTCTGTATAAGTTGTCTGTTTGTAATATTAAAATAACAGGTTTTTACTTAATAAAAGTTGATACTAAGTTAAAGTAAATACGATACTGGTAACAACTTTTTTGTCCGTATATCTGTTTGTTTGTTGCGGCACCGATTTCATTGGGACTTTCACTGACTGACTGACTGACTGTTCCAGGAGATAATATTATCATACAAGTTTTATTTTGGAAAAAGGTTTAGGGTACCGCGAACAATAATAAAACTCTTTCCATTAAGGGCTCATACAACTGACATTAGAAATACAATATTAACTCAAGATATTGTTCTTTAAAAATCTTGAATTGATTAGTTTTAGTATAATATTAATCAAAACGATTTCGCATTAACTTGATGGTGAACAACAACGTATTGTATATCTGACCCTTATAATTGATCAACTTTTTTGTTGGCAATAATATCTTTACTAATAGTCAAAAGATCGAAGCCATTTTAGCCATATTGTCCATTAAACATTCTGAATTGGCTACTGCTTGAACTGCCGCCATTGATGGCTCTCGGCCGGAGCTGCGTCGACCGGGGCCAGAGCTGCCACCGACAAGATGAGAACCAGCTGAATCAAAAGATCAGAATCTTGCTTCGGGTTTTTATTATTGCGAGTTAAAGTAAAATCTGATAAGGACGGCAGGAACACGCTGGATGCGGGCCGCTTACAACCGGACTGGATGGAAATCTACGGGGAGGCCTATGTTCAGCAGTGGACGTCCTATGGCTGAGATGATGATGATGATGATGATGATGATGAAAGCAAAATCAATGAAAATTAAAAAGTGAAAGAGAGAGTGTCTGCTTTTAGAATGCATGGCATGGAATAAGGAAGAAAAAATAATTATTTAAAGAAAAAAATAAATGACAGGGACATAGGTTACTTGAAGCCCGTGACACACGTAGCTATAATATATATTAATACTAGCGACCGGTAGCAGTCAGTAGGTATAGTGAACGTTTCACAGAAGTAAATTCGTGATACATTGTATTTTTATGGATATAACCGTAATGGTTTACGCAGCGCACGCAAATTAATGACTATTTCTGTTACAATGACCAATCCTTAACACATGTATAAATTTATCGTGAGCTATTTTGAAGATATTGATAAGTACTACAAAGCCCTAGTACATTACTTTATTCTACCACCAATACTTTTCACATCGCATGCATATAATGACTTTCGATTATTGTGACTAAACCAAAATAGATGGATATAATGTCCGTAGACTACTTTGTAAGATATTGTTAAATACTACAAACCCCTAGTACATTACTTTAATCTACCACCAATAGTTTTCACACCGCATGAAAAATAATCAATGCTTCGATTATTGTGACTAAATCAAAAAAGATGGATATAATCTATGTATACTGTTCGTTGTGTGTGTTGTATGTGTTACTGTGTTATGTATATGTGGACTGCCTCGGTGGCGTAGAGGGCGCATGCTCGACTGCCAATCAAGAGGTCCCGGTTTCGATCCCCAGGTCAGGCAAAGTGTTATATATTGGATTTTTCCTTTAGGAATTATCTCAATAACTGCCTGGAGTCTGGAACTGTGCCCGGTATATGGCAATAGGCTCGCCCCCTATTACATGGGACCAATAACATACTGGCGAAATGTGGGTGTATCTACTATGGGACTGAGTCCTGGGTACACCTCTGCCTACCCCTTCGGGAAAAAGGCGTGAATGTTATGTTATGTTATGTTATACTGTTTTGTAGGAATTGATAAGTACTACAAACCCCTAGTACATTATTTTACTCTACCACCAATAGTTTTCACAGCGCATGCATATAATGTCTGTTTCGATTATTGTGACTAACCCAAAAATAGATGGATAAAATTTCCGTGGACTATTTTGTAGATATTGATAAGTACTACAAACCCCTAGTACATTATATTGTTCTACCATCAATGGATTTCACAGCGCACGCAAATTTATGAATATGGTAATTATATTATGCGACACCTTGGTTCACAATATTGCAGTTTTCTTACGGATCCCTATTTTTTTTTTAATCTCATATAACCTATGTCACTCACACTGAATTAAGCTATCCAAAAGTGAAAGAATTTTTAAAATCGGTTCAGTAGTTTCGGAGCCTATTCGTTACAAACAAAAAAACATAATAAACATAAAAACAAAGTTTCTCTCTTTATAATATTAGTATAGATAAACCATAGTAAGGCATATTACGATATATTTTTTATACAAATATTCGAGTGACCACACACGCAGCTATAATATATATTTCTATGACGTCATCAACATATACCGTAATATATATTATTGCATATTAATATAAACTACTGTATCAATGAAATGAACGTTAAAATATATATTATAGCATCGTCTCCGTGTGTGGTAGCTTGCTATAATATATATTATAGGATGGTATATTAACATATATTATAGCTGCGTGTGTGACAGGCTTTATTATAAAAATAACAGGATATGTTGTTTAATATAAAAATATAATATATAAATATAACAAACGTCTTGTTACTCATTAACATAAAAAAAAAATATATAAATTTATAGAATGGGTTTATTATAATATTATTAACAACGATTTGGTAAATTTTCATAGGATAGTGTTGCTTCTTGTATCGTTTTTATGTTGAGGTAGGACATAAATGATACTTACTAACCTCAGAGTAAGGATACCAAAGAGAACCAGTCGTGCAAAAATCTGTTCCAAGCCGCGAGTCTGGTACCGCCACAATATAGTCGGTACTATGTGGTTAGTTGCATGGCAACCGTAGGCCGACCGCGTGATGCCAGTGTTAGGTAAAAAGCTAACCGAATAACAACAGATACGTACGTGAAAGCGATAGCTTTTCATAATTTAGTCATGTATTTACAATAATTTTAGGAATTTATATATCATCATTGCGTGTTTCTATTTTATTTTAATTTTTTTAACACAATAAAGTGGACAACAGCGCTTTGTTCGAATGAAAAACTATGGAGTCGATTACATTTTAAATATTTTTGGATAATATTATCCGAACATAAAATATATTTTTTTTTACATAAATTAAGTTTTGGCATTAATTACCTAGTGGATTGAAATCATTTTAAACATTGAATTAAATATTTGTTTATTTTATCTCAATAACGCACTGTGCATTATAATATTATACTTTTTATTTCTAATTGCCATGCAATGTAATTGCATGGTCCTCGTTAATTTTACATTTATGATAACATTTTAATATTTTTGTGACTTTCGACTATTTATTAAGAGTATAAAAGTAATCATATCACGTATCAATTTAGAATAATATCGTCAAAGACCGAGATTCTATCATGTAACTTAATTATCTTTACAAACATAAATACATTTTAATTTTAAAACTTTTTACCCTTATAAATTTTAATTCTTGTAATATATATTTATAAAAGTTAAACATTATAAGTGTGATTAATTTATTAAAAAAATTTAAATATTTAAATCAGTAAATATTTTAGTGCATATAAGTCTACTCCAATGCTCCTATGTTCGCCCGCGTCGCTTAGTGTCAAATTTAACATTGAACTTCATAGGGTGAAAAATCGTTCAATCCAAATTAGGCTTTAAAACAATCAGGTAAATAGAGTTCAAATTCAAATAATAGAAATTCAGTAGATGTCAGTAGATGTCAAAGCGCGTAATTGTCAGTGATGGACACTTTTTTGTGAAGCTTGTTCAGGGATGGTGGATCTGTAGAAGAAAGCGATTCAACGTCATTGTTACTAACAGTTTTTTTTTATTTTCGTTAAAGTGTGTCGAGGTAGGTAGATAAGAATTTTGAACTAATTAATATTCTAATGTTTTATTAATTTTCTTTTAATCTATATTAACCAACTCATTGAATAAAAATAATTGTTAATTTAAACGGGTTAATAAACTCAATATGAAAGTGAAACTGTGTTAATTAGGTGATTATGTTTACCCTTAAATTATAATATTACACAATTTTTATATCATAAAAGAGCGTCGCGCAATTTATAATTGTATTCAATGCAATCATCTTTGAGTTTGCCATGATACGTAGGTTATAATGAACAAATGAAAAACATTTATTAGACAATTTTAATACAAAAATAAGCCATTGTGATTGTTAACATAAAACGGATCGCATTCACCTTTTCCTCTGGCTTTACTCTTTTACAAAGTTAATTCTGCGTTAAACTATTGTTTTGTAGTGTACTCGCAATCACGTTACTACCCAGCGCTATGTTAAGTCCATTTTCACCAATATTTCCCCCTGCGTTTGTGTTGGTGTTGTCAGACGTAGTACCAGTTGCGTCGACCATGGTCACGGCAAACACTGACAGGATGAGGAACAGCTGAAACAATCAAATCATCATCATCAGTCTATGCGTATTTTACAAAATACATCACGGAGAATGCGCCACTGAATAGGCATGGTGCCAGATTTTGAAATCCCGTTTCTTAACCTACAACACGTCTAATATTACCGAAAAAACATTATTTCAGAAAAAAATTACATTTTACCGCAAACTAATGCGTTTTTAACTTTCAAATTTAAAACAGTTTACTTAGGCGTGACGTCATTCGCTCTGATTGACGTTTCAGTTATTAAGATGGCCGATTGCAATTTTTTGTACTTTTATTATAATAAAAATATTATTAATCTCAATGTTTTCAATAATACTGGGTCGTTTTTTAGAATCCTTTCGATAATATATTATTCACTAAAACCATTTATTTTTTTATTCTGTTATAGTGTCATCATGCCTATTGCATGAGTTGATTCCACCATCGCCCTTCTTTTACCGTACCTTGAGACAAACGGCAAAGCGTCACCACTATTTGGTAGACTTCCTCGTCATTCATCATGAGAATGACGAAGCAATGGAACTCGCTGCCGTCGTCCGTTTTTCCCGAAAACTATAACGTATGGGTGTAATGTATATGTATATGTATAATGTATATAAGGTATAATGTAACGGGTTTGTTCAAATTTCAAATCAAGAGTGAATAGGTATTTACTGAACAAGCGTGCTCCAACTTAGGCCGCATCATCACTATATGTATGGTATTATTAGTATGTATTATATATTATTTTTATTTATTTATTTATCATTTAAGTTTTTGTTTTTGGAACCACCGTCCCGTCATATTCTTTATATCCTTCCTCTGCATGGTTGTCTGGAAGAGATCACTCTGAGCGATAAGGCCGCCAGTTGTTACTCTTTCTAGTTTTTAAGTTTTCTTTTTGCCTTTTTTGATTAATTGTGGTACCAATAAAGTGTCATCATTCATTCATTCATTCATAAGCCGGAAACCACACGGCCCAATGTAATAATAGAACGAGTTACAAAATGAAATAGAAAAAAAGCTATTGCGTAATTTATAGAAAAGATTATAACACCCAGACACAGATCAAACAGACATGTTCATGCACACAAATGTTTGACCTGGCCGGGGATCGAACCCGGGGCCTGCGGCACAGAAAGCAGAGTTACTATCATCTGAGCCATCGAGCCTGTCATTTTTTGCCTGTGTGTTATTTTTCGTTGTAGCGGCATTAGGGATACATGTTTTGTGAAAATTACAAGTACCTAGCTATTACGGTTTATGAGATAGAGCCCTGTGACAGACGGACGGACGGACGGACGGACGGACAGAGGAGGCTTAGTAATAGGGCTCCTTCGGCACCCTTTTAGGGTTCGGAGCCCTAAAAACGACTTTTCATAAGTACTTTGCCAATTAGCTCATACATTTTGTATGGCAAGTTGAAATGTTTTTTGCTAATTACGCAATTTTTTCTTTTACAAGTTGTTAGTTACCACTTAAGCGAACATTTTTTTTGGAAAACGGGATAAAAATATTTTATTTAATCGTTTATTTCGATCGACTTTTTTAGAGTGTTTATTTAGACTGCCTCGGTGGCGTATTGGGCGCATGCTCGACTGCCAATCAAGAGGTCCCGGGTTCGATCCCCGTGTTCGGTCAGGCGAAGTGTTAAAAAATTGATTTTTCTATTATCTTTCATTGCTTCTACAAAGCAGCTTGTAAACAATCTAAACAAATTGTCTAGGTACTTAATATGTGAAGGGAAGAAAAAAGTAATTAAAAATAACTTACCAGGAAAGCTACCTTCATGTTGATGGTTGAGGATATAATATTCTCATTAAATGATGCCGAAAGGAACGGCTTTTATGCTCTGTCTTATCAACTTTAGTGTGCATTTTTGATAATTGCATTACTGATGCAATTATTTAAAACCGGAGTACAAACGAGAGTAGAGTAGATAAATTCAAAAATAAATACTAGTAATAACCGCCCTGGATTGGCATGAGTTGGTACTTAGGTATTTTTTTACTTGAGGCCCTGATGTTTCATGGGCCTCGGAGGGGACCCCCTCCAGGGCTACGAATAGAGTTGGGGGAGGTCCAAGTCCGGGTCGGGACTCAAATGAAATATTTGGGTCTCGTCCTGGACGGACGGTGGAAGTTCCGGGGCCATTTCCTAAAACTGGCCCCGAGAGTGGTCGGTGCTGCAGCAGCGTTAGGTAGGCTGCTGCCCAACGTTGGGGGCCCGAGTTGTGTCTGCCGTCGGCTGTATTCCGGAGTCATCCGGAGTATGGCCTTGTATGGGGCACCTGTCTGGGCGGATGCCCTCGGTCGCGACAACAAGGCTCTGCTGCGACGTCCGCAGCGAGTCATCGCGACGAGGGTAATACGCGGATACCGGACGGTGTCCTGGACGGCGGCATGCGTGTTGGCCAGTGATCCCCCCTGGGAGCTTCAGGCCGGGATCCTCGCCGAAGTCTACCACTTCGTGGCGGCGAGGAGATCTCGAGGGGAGCTCCCAGCGTGGGAGGAGGTCACGTGCATGCGAAGACAGGAGCGGGCCGCCGTGTTGCGGCGCTGGGTAGAGGAGCTGGCCCCACCGGTCCCGGGGACCTGGACGGTCGAGGCCATACGGCCTGTCCTGTGGAGGTGGGTGCGGCGACGGCACGGCTCATTAACTTTCAGATTAGTGCAGGTGCTTACTGGACACGGTTGTTTCGGTAAGTATAACCTGCATCAAATTGCTAGACGGGAGGCGACCCCTGTCTGCCACGAGTGTGGGGCACCGGAAGATACGGTGCTCCACACGCTGGAAGAGTGTGTCGCCTGGGAGCCGCAAAGACAGGCGCTGACGGAGGCGATGGGTGGGAGTTTCTCGCTGCAGAGCATGGTAGAAGCCATGCTCGGCAGCGAGAGATTGTGGCAGGCGGCGGTCTCCTTCTGCGAGGATGTAATATCGCAGAAGGAGGCGGCGGAGCGAGTCAGAGAGGACGACGCGGATTCTGACCAGCTTCGTCGCAGGCGGGCGGGGGCAAGAAGGAGGCGTTTTGCCCGCCTCCTTCACCCTCCGTAGTGGGGCTTCGGTGTAGAGTCGGGGGGCTCTATACCGGAGTTCATCATAGCTCCACAAGACTGAGGGATGGCCAAGTGAGCGCGGTCATCCCTTTCAAGGGCCGGGGCCAAAAGGGCCAACCGCCGAGGCGGGATAGTGAATGCTAGCGCGACCCTATCCCGCCTCATATGGCGAGGGACTGCTCACCGTGTGGTTTTAGTCGGTATGGGCGCTTCTCGCCGAGCCCGACATAACTCGCCCGCCTACCCCTGGCGAGCGAGTATGCGTAACTGCATTTCCACACGTTAAAAAAAAAAATAAAAAAAAAAAAGGTATTTTTACTTATCCATGTGGAGTCAGTTTGTGGACAACTTGTCGCTTCTTAACTCTTACGTGACCGTCACACTATTGTAAATATATGGGTGACCCTGGAAACTTATCAAGGCGGGGGGGCACAGCTTACATGCCTGACGCTTTACCATTACCTACTATTTATTATTCTGAGGCTACTATGTATTACTATTAATACTACAGGACTTTTAATTATTCATGACTAACGATTAGTGCCTGATCATATTTGCGAGCAACGAGCATGTACGGAAGAATACTTTTCACTACTTTTCATTTCTATGGAAAGGGGTCCTAGGTTAAACCATATTAGGTTTTTCATCAAAGTTTCGCGTTCGTTTTTTATCAAAATTGAGGTAGTTATTTTAATAGCTAGCACCAAGGTACCTCACATTACAAATCCACATGTAGCCGTTTTTTATTTTTATAGCTAAAGCTAAATAATTTATTAGTTAAAATAAAACCGCTTCATTGCATTTCAAGATAGTTGAGGTGAGATGTGTCTCCCCCGATGGGTTCCCGCTTTCCCGTGGTACGGGTCCGTGGTACGGGTCCCACGGTAATGCAAAGAGGAGCCCGACCGAATCGGGATGAAAAGCCGACGGCTTGCCCGGTGTGGGTTGCGCCTCCGCGTGTCCCTATGAAGTCAGCATAGGGCACAGTGGATGGCGCATGCGGGGCTTTGTGCATGGTAGTGGGCGGCAATGGGCCTTCCGTGTCCTCTCGCACGTTCGGTAGGCGTTCAAGAGGGCACGGAACGCCCTTCCAAGCTCTTAGAGATGTGGAGGATGATTCTCCGCTCGTCTCCATCCAGAACTCCTTTTGTGCGGTGGCGACCGGAGAATCTGAATCCTGGGGCTCGGGCATCGCATGCGGGCGTATCCGTTGCCCACCTAAAGGGCCTGTTATTACCAGAATAATAAAGTTAAAACATAAATACTATTTGAGCCTACATAAAAGTATTCTAATAAGCAGTTCAGATAAAGTGTCAGGCGATGTTGCATGCCCGTGCCCGCCCGCGTTGATAGATTTCTAAGGTAACATATTTATATGTACCTATATATATATACTCGTTGCCTTAATTGTATTTTATACTCCAATGCAGCTATCACAAATTCACTAACTATACCTACACTGCTCGCGTCTAACTATTATAAGTGGTGTGGTCAAATCATAGCCGAAATGTCCGGTAATTTTCAAGTCGCCAAGATTCCTACAATGCCTCCGACATGACTGCTTTTAATAACATAAACAGACATAATCTAATTTACAGTTAAGTATACATATTTAAATATATTTATTGAAAATGAAAATGTACTCTATTTTAATATGAATAAGTTATATTAACTTGACTGAGACCGGTTGGATAAGAACGGTTAAGTACTTACTTTTTAAACAATTTACATTTATCATTTTTAGAAACAAAAAATACGATAAAAGAGTTTAATGCACTTTCAATGGATATCTAAATGTCTATATATGTAGATGTATAATGTACATATACCTCCATAGCTTAAGAGCGTACGCGGCCTTTGGGGGAGGGATTTGATCGATTTTATGGAAAATTTATCAAATAGATGTTTTGTATTCCCTTCCTCCGAACATAAAATAACGCCTGTGAACTCAGTCTTGTAGTAGGTCAACCAATGTTTATACCAGTGAATAAACTGCTAAGGAATACGTATGTATGCATAGTGTTAGTGTAGGTTTCCATACCTGAACAAAACGCTTCCAATCCCGAAAATCCGCCTACAGAACATGCAGCGCCATCTATTTTCATGCGCAAAGTATGGAAATATGCAGTAAAATGGCCATAACTTTTGATTGCGACTTTGGAAGTATGATTTATTGACAGCCACAAGGGACCAAAGGTTTCATTTCATTTCATAGAAAAGTGTTAAGTGTTGTTGTGCACACAAGCAGTTAGGAGTAAGCTTAAGTGGTTACTGATCGAGCTTTTATTACAAAAATCCTTACCGTCCACTCAAGGTAGACCTCTCCAAATAGTGTGCGAGCTGGCTTACTGTGCTTCAGAAGCTTGTTTTAGAAGACTCCGTCCGCATTTTTATTTAGATTCATGAAGAAATATCATAAGAGGAATAAGAAATCAATTAAGTACACAAAATAAGGTTTAAAACATTTATTTGACAATTTCATACAGAGGTAAGCCATTGTTAACATGAAGCGAATCGCTGCCTGCCGTTGGGGCGGATTCAAACTTACATGTTTTAGAAAGCTTCTTAAGTATTTAACTATTAATTTTTTGTTGTGTGTTGGTGCTACCAGCTCCAGGAGAATCAATTGGAACAAATACCAAACTTGAACCACCATTTCCACCTTTGTTGATATTTGTGTTTTTATCCCCCTGCGGTGGAGGCAGAACATTTGCATTGACCATGGCCAAGCCAAACACCGACAAGATCAAGAACAGCTGAAACAATATGTACATCCATCAGTTACATAATATTAAGAGCTAATACTAAGAGCTCATCCGCACATAATGGATACGTGGACATCACACACTGTGATTTCCCGTTCTTTTCTGCCACATACGTGCAAAGTGAGGAATGATCTCCCTGCTACGGTCTTCCCGTTGAGCTACAACATAGGGTTCTTCGAAAGGAGAGTGAATAGAGTCTTGAAAGGCCGGCAACATACTGGCAGTGCCCCTGGTATTTATTAATTATTTATTAGATACACTGAATGCTTACAGTACAAACGCAAACTTTGTTAGGAACGGCTTAAAATTAACTCTTATTAGTAAAGTACTTATGCTATCATGAAATATGTCGACATGTTGGTTCTCGCACAGACACGCGGTCAATAAAGATACGGCTCGGCGTGTCGGCGTGTTGCTGGCATGACGCGTCTTAGGTGCCGGTGGACCCACCAGCAACCGGTTATGCCTACGTCCCGAACGTAAATAGTTGTCTGGCACATACAACCCAATACTAGAACAGGATATTATGGGGATTTTGCAGCTCACCGCGCAATATCTTACAGTAAAACTAAATACTGCACTATAAGCAGCAGTGTCCACCTCAATTCCAGTGTGTCGAGCCCTACCATCCCGGAGACAAATAATATTGCAGGTATCCATATATTTTTTTTAAATTACCTATGTTGTTGGCCTCAGATTGCCTCTACACCTTTACCGGGCAGGGGTAAGCGCAGGAGGCGCTCGACACAAAGTTTTAGGGCGACTAGCACAAGGCACCAAGGGGTCAGACTGGCCCTGGCACCCCAGAAGGGGAGTGTCGGGAGTGTCGTCGGTCGGTTTTGATTTGATTTTTGATTTGATTTGATTGTGTGAGTTGGTGGATCTGGTATCCGGCACCGGTACCGAAAACGGAGCGATTGTTGCGCATATTGGTAGGATTGCCTAGGCGAGCCTAGCCGCCAATGTGACGGATGCGATAGAATCGTCCGAGTCGTCCAGGACGTTGCGAGGGTGTCTACGGAGGGGAGTATCCATAGGTATGGATATATAGGTAGTATAAGAAACACTAGAAATAGAATGTAAATAAACTTACCAAAAAAGCTACCTTCATGTTGAATGTTGAGGATAGTGTAATATTCTCATAACATTTCGCTGAAGGAAATGCTTTTTATACTCGGCTTTATCAATTTTGGTGTGCATTCATTTATAAATTGCATAATTAAACTATTAGTCTAATAGCTAATTGAAGTACTTACCTATGTATATTATGGAGATAGCAAAATACCGAAATTTAAAATTTCTACTAATAAATAAATCATTAGTATTTTAGTGCCATTACAGAAAAGCTGTGTGTTGCTAAAATATCCAGAAATTCTTAAATGGATAGAAACAAAATTACTTAAAAATGGCTAAAACAGTAGTGAAACATGGAACAGATGGATAGATCTCTCCTCAGCCGCTAGAAAAGATCTTCAAAAGTCATTTTCATGATACCTAACTAAGAACACTGACGAACACGTCAGCTTCTGAAAATATACTATAATATAGAGATAATATATAGAGCTACGATGCCACGTATAGAAACATTATAAATTACCACATAATAACATAACATAACCACAGAATTAATATAATAGTACTAACGTAATATAACAACATAATCAATCCAAAGTCCCTGGATCCGATCTCACCATGTGGACTTTTCGCCTGGGCGCTACCGTGTTTCGGATGGCACGATAAACTGTAGGTCCCGACTGTTTCCTATAAGATATTATATAGGGAACCGTCGTTAAATCATGTCGGCGGCCTTGTAGGAATCTTGGCGACCTGAAACTGTGACAATATGGGTTGTCCACATAAACCATATGAATATGAATTGACTCGAGCAGTGCAATTGGGGTAACCCGTTCTGTTAGAGTATAAATTCAAATTATTTCTATTATTTATTATAATATAATGTTAATTCCAATCTGCATTTTTTGCATGGTTTTTATTTATTTACCTACTCATAAAATAAACAATTAACCAAAAAGTAGTCGAATACTCCATTATAAAATTACTAGCTGTGACCCGCGGTTTCACCCGCGTAGTCTTCGTTCCCGTGGGAATATCGGGATAAAAAGTACCCTATGTGTTATTCCAGGGTCTAAGCTACTTACGTACCAAATTTCAGCCCAATCGGTTCAGAAGTTTTGGCGTGAAAGAGTAACAAACATCCATACATACAAACTTTCGCCTTTATAATAGTATATATACTAGCTGTGACCCGCGGTTTCACCCGCGTAGTCTTCGTTCCCGTGGGAATATCGGGATAAAAAGTACCCTATGTGTTATTCCAGGGTCTAAGCTACTTACGTACCAAATTTCAGCCCAATCGGTTCAGTAGTTTTGGCGTGAAAGAGTAACAAACATCCATACATACATCCATACTTACAAACTTTCGCCTTTATAATAGTAATATAATATTAGGATTAGGATAGGATAGGATTAGGATTCAAGCTACTCGTAAGTAGTTATAAAATTATTCTATTAGCTAAATAGTTATAAAATTATTTCAAAAATAATGGGTTGTTGTCATTAATTTAAAGAAAAGGGGAGATGTACTGGCTTCTCGAAAATGGAAAGCGAATTAGGTCCACGTTCGTCAGTGAAGTTAATTGTTGTCTCGTTCGCACTTCGGTCTTAGGTATGTCTTTTTATCTTTGTTGTTTCTAATTTCACAAGCCAGTTGTTGAGTAAGCGCTGAGAGAATGTACCCTTGGAGCGGCCAAAAATCAGCTCGGTAAAACTAATATTCAACCGCTCGTTAAGCGGTGGGCGAGTTATGTGCTCGAAAGCCTTATAGCGGTATAATTTTTAAGTGGACTGTATTTTTGTATTCGCTAGGTCCCTGGTTACTAATCAAGATCATTACATGGCATATCAAGTCGAAAAGAACAATAATTAGGTAATGGATAGAGGAAAGAGTCCACGCACCTTTTGTCGACCGGGAACTTCTCAGCTCCTGCCGCGCGGCGGAGATGCACTTCAATCCAAACACTCAACTCTCAACACTTCCGAAGACAGGGTTCACAGCACAGAAGATAATTCACGTACTCGCGGTATTTCCAGGTGAAATTAGGTCACCGGGAACGCGGAATAACGATGGCGTGTTGACCATACAAGTTTTTCGTATGCACTGTTCTTGCATTATCTCAGCAAGATGACGCGGTGGTGGCGATAGGATTAGGTGGGGGAAAGGGATAGAATATCGCTCAATTAGCCTTAATTACCATGTAAAAGAAAGTGATAGCTAATGAACGAGAGAAATATGCGAACAGATAATAACTGCATTAAATAAAATATCTGGCGGTAACAACCCTTTCTCCCCTTTTCTTTAAATCAATGGGTGTTGTTTTATTTAATTATTTAAGTTCATCCGCATTGTGTACATCAATTCTTATTTCGTTAGTTACATTATTAATTATCTTAAATCTAAATGTCACAACATTTACGAATGAAGACAACATGCTTAAAATATTAATATTAATCGAACACCATAAAAATTTAATGATACTAAACAATAATTCCATCCTTAAAAAACAATCTAGTAGCAGTCAAA
The DNA here is from genome assembly GCA_947063395.1 of Hemistola chrysoprasaria. NCBI lineage: Eukaryota > Metazoa > Arthropoda > Insecta > Lepidoptera > Geometridae > Hemistola > Hemistola chrysoprasaria. The sequence continues at coordinate 2,439,035 of OX346724.1, forward strand.
ATTAAAATAAACAAAGTTAAAACATAATACCAAATAATTGTGATGTCTCTGAATTGAATAAAAACAGCAATTTTGTGGGTATATTTAAGCCTATATATTTATGCCTAGACTTTATTATTATCTATTTCATAAGTTAAACTTAAATAAAAATAAAGCCACAAAAAACCATCGCCTGGCCAGTAGTCTTCTCTAACATTATAAAATTCATTATCTTAGTAACTTAGTAAAAATTTTAGTAACAATAACAAATAGAAATAGGATATAGAAATAGGAACGTCAAAGATAGGTAGGTTTACATTCAATTTTAAACTTTATCATAACACTAAAAAATCATAATCTGCGTTAGCATCTTTTGTCAAAATTGAACCTACTAAAAACTAAACCTATCCTCCAAAGTGATTTATATACTTCTGCCCCTACGGTGTTACTTGGGGATAAATAGGTGGTAATGTGCATGCCCATGTAGTCATCATCAGCCTGTATTAGCCCACTACTGGGCAAAGGCTTCCTCTATTTTGTGCCATTCATAACTGTTTTGAGCGGATCGCTTTCAGGCCTTTTCTAAGATCGTCTTGATGTCGTCGACCCAGAGGGCAAATGGTCTGCAGACGCTGTGACTTCCATCACCACGCCTAGCAGACAGTGCCATTTCATGCGTCTTCTGCCATCCTTCTACCTACGTCGCATAGACTTTCGGACTACGACAGTATCGTACGACAGTACGACAGTATCTTGGTATTTAAGGAAGCTCATAACGTGATACCCAACTTGGGGGTACTTACTCCCTTTGCTTCATTCTCTTTATCATATTTAACATATTTTCTAATACCAAATACCAAATAATTCGTTCCAAATTTCAAGAAGGATATTTGTTAGAAGAGGTACAACGGAGAGCTACGAAAATGGTAACTTCCCTAAAAGAAAAAACTTATGAGGAACGACTTATTGAGTTGAAGTTGACAACACTGGAAGAACGTAGACAGAGGGGTGATCTCATTGAAACATACAAAATACTAAATGGGCACCATGACTATTATGTGAAGGACATTGAAAACCTGTTCCTGAGAAATACAAACACACACCTGAGAGGACACTCACACCAACCAAACCAAACAAAACCACCAACCAAAAAGATACGTACAATTATCACATAGATCAAAATAGTTAAATAGCTGTACTATCCACTGCCGACTCCGCGGACTCACGCACACCAGCGACCGTGCTCTCCCGCATGTGTGCGTGAGCTTGTCGAATCGAAGACTAAATTTCGTATTAAGCCTCTTACGAGGTTAAATGTTAGTTAACAATAACCCTGATAACAGGTTTTTTTCAATTGTCTTAGGGAACTACGAGTATATTTTACGAAGTACAATTAGTAATACATGAACCTAGAACAGGTGCCGAGTGCGTCGGTGGCGTAGTGGGCGCATGCTCGACTGCCAATCAAGAGGTCCCGGGTTCGATCCCCAGGTCAGGCATAGTGTTAAATATTGGATTTTCCATTAGGAATTAACTCAATAGCTGCCTGGACTCTGGAACTGTGCCCGGTATATGGCAATAGGCTCGCCCCCTATTACATGGGACTGAACTGAATCCTGGGTGTACCCAGGATTCAGTTGGGGGTAGGCAGAGTTGTAACTCTGCTTACCCCTTCGGGAAAAAGGCGTGAATGTATGTTTTATGAACCTAGAAAAAACGGAGTCGGAACGGACGGAGTCTTCTTTATCCATAGTATTCTGTGCTATAACATAAAGTGAAGCACCATAGTAACCCAGCTCGCTTCAGTAGCTTGTTTGAGAAGACTCCGTCCGCCTTTTTTTTTCTAGTTTTACGAAGTATATTATCATAGAAGGAATAAGCAATCAATGAACTACACAAAATAAGGATTAAAACATTTATTTGACAATTTCATACAGAGGTAAGCCTACTTCAAGTTAACATGAAGCGAATCGCTGCCTGCCGCTGCCGTTGGTTCGGATTCATACATGTTTTAGAAAGCTTCTTAAGTATTTAACTATCGATTTTTTGCTGTGTGTTGGTGCTGCCAGCTCCATCAGAAAGGATTGGAACAGCTACCAAACTCGAACCACCATTTCCACCACTGTTCAAATTTGTGTTTTTATCCCCCTGCGGTGGAGGTTGAGGCAGAACATTTGCGTTGACCATGGCCAAGCCAAACACCGACAAGATCAAGAACAGCTGTAACAATATGTACATCCATCAGTTACATAATATTACTAATACTGAGAGCTCATTCGCACATAATCGATACGTGGACGTCACACACTGAGATTTCCCGTTCTTTTCTGCCGCATACGTGCAAAGTGAGGAATGATCTCCCTGCTGCGGTGTTCCCGTTGAGCTACAACATATTATAGGGTTCTTCGAAAGGAAAGTGAATAGTCTTGACAGGTCGGCAACATACTGGCAATACCTCTGGTGTTTATAATATATTGACTGCCTCGGTGGCGTAGAGGGCGCATGCTCGACTGCCAATCAAGAGGTCCCGGGTTCGATTCCCAGGTCAGGCAAAGTGTTAAATATTGGATTTTTCCATTAGGAATTATCTCAATAACTGCCTGGAGTCTGGAACTGTGCCCGGTAGATGGCAATAGCCCCCTATTACATGGAACCAATAACATACTGGCGAAATATGGGTGTATCTACTATGGGACTGAGTCCTGGGTACACCTCTGCCTACCCCTTCGGGAAAAAAGGCGTGAATGTATGTTTATGTTTATATATTTATTTATTTATTAGAGACACAGAATGCTTACAGTAATATATACCAAACGCAAACTTTGTTAGGAACGGCTTAAAATAACCACATATTAGTAAAGTACTTATGCTATCATGAAATATGTCGACATGTTGGTTCTCGCACAGACACGCGGTCAATAAAGATACGGCTCAGCGTGTCGGCGTGAAGCGTCTTAGGTGCCGGTGGACCCACCAGCAACCGGTGATGCCTACGTTCCAAAAGTAAATAATTGTCTGGCACATACCTACAACCCATTACTAGACGGGTATTATGGAGATTGTGCAGCTCACCGCGCAATATCTTACAGTAATGCACTATAAGCAGCAGTTTCCACCTCAATTCCAGTGTGTCGAGCCCTACCATCCCGGAGACAAATAGTATTGCAGGTATCCATGTTACGTATCCATATGTATAGATATAGGTAGTATAAGAAACACTAGAAATATAATGTAAATAAACTTACCAGAAAAGCTACCTTCATGTTGAATGTTGAGGATAGTGTAATATTCTCATAATATTTCGCTGAAGGAAATGCTTTTTATACTCTGCTTTATCAATTTTGGTGTGCATTTATTTGTAAATTGCATAATTAAACTATTTGTCTAATAGCTAATTGAAGTACCTATGTATATTATGGAGATAGGAAAATACCGGAATTTAAAATTTCTACTAATAAATAAATCATTAGTATTTTAGATAAAATACTAATAAAATAATCAGAAATAAAATATCCAGAAATCCTAAAATAGATAAAAACTAAATTACTTAAAATTGGCTAAAACAGTAGTAAAACATGGAACAGATGGATAGATCTCTCCTCAGCTGCTAGAAAAGATCTTCAAACGGCTGAAACCATTTTCATGATACCTAACTAAGAACACTGACGAACACGTCAACTTCTGAAAAAATACTATATAGAGATAATATAGAGAGCTACGATGCCACGTATAGAAACATTATAAATTACCACATAATAACATAACATAACCACAGAATTAATATATTAGTACTAACGTAACATAACAACGTAATAAATCCAAAGTCCCTGGATCCGATCTCACCATGTGGACTTTTCGCTTGGGCGTTACCGTGTTTCGGATGGCACGTTAAACTGTAGGTCCCGGCTGTTTCCTATAAGATATTATGTAGGGAGCAGTCGTTAGGTCATGTCGGCGGCCTTGTAGGAATCTTGGCGACCTGAAACAATATGGGTTGTCCACATAACCCATATGAATTGACTCGAGCAGTGTAATTGGGGTAACCCGTTCTGTTAGAGTATAAATTCAAATTATTTCTATTTTTTATTATAACATAATATTGATTCCAATCTGCATTTTTTGCATGGTTTTTATTTATTTACCTACTCATAAAATAAACAATTAACCAAAAAGTAGTCGAATCCTCCATTATAAAATTATTCAAGCTACTCGTAAGTAGTTATAAAATTATTCTATTAGCTAATATTCTATTATATAATGGGTTTTTTTTTTTTTTTTAAATGACCTATGCTGTTGGCCTCAGATGGCCTCTACAGCTTTACCGGGCAGTGGTGAGCGCAGGAGGCGCTCGACTCAAAGTTTAAGGGCGACTAGCACAAGGGCACCTAGACGGTACGAACCTCGGTTTGGGCCGTCGCCAGAATACGTGGGGTCAGACTTGCCCTGGCACCCCAGAAGGGGAGTGTCCTAGGGCCCTATCAATGGTTTGATCTGTTTGATTATTTGGAGAGAAACTAACCGATCTGAAGGATCTGAGAGATCTTCGACCTCGCCAGCGAGGTCGGTGTTGTGATTGTGTGAGTTGGTGGATCTGGTATCCGGCACTAGTACCGAAAACGGAGCGTCTGTTGCGTATATTGGTAGGATTGGGCGAACCTAGCGCCGCCGATGTGACGGCGGCGATAGAGTCGTCCGGGTCGTCCAGGACGTTGCGAGGGCGTCTACGGAGGGGAGGAGTTCCAGCTTGAACTATCGAGTAGTTCGAGGCTTGGACTACGAGGGGGTTGGGGTGGTGGGGAGCCGCGTCAAAGTAGCGGCGGGAGCAATCCTTCATGAATTGAAGGATGGAGGGAAGTTCCAGGTCGCAGTGCAAGTCGGCGTTTCGCTGGTACCAGCTAGCGCCGACCGCCTTGCGAATGAAACGGTTTTGGATGACTTGAAGCTGGTTCAAGATGACGGGGGACGTGTGAGCGAACGCAACTGAGGCGTAAGTCATGACGGGGCGTATGCAAGTTTTGTAAAGTGTCACCTTATTTCTAAGGGACATCTTACTGCGCTGGCATAGGAGGGGGGTGAGACGGCCTAAGAAGTAAGCCGCTCGGTTTCGGACGATCTGGACGTGTTTCGCGAAGGTGAGTCGACGATCAAGGGTCACGCCAAGATACTTTGCATGGAAGGCCCAGGGGACAGGCTGGTTGTGAAGCTTAAGAGATAGCTTCTTCGGGTTAGGTTTAGTGGGATGAAAGTACATTGCTGTACTTTTATCCGGGTTAACCGTGATGGCCCACTTCTTAAACCAACCGCCATAAGAGCGAAGGGCTTTTTGAAGTCGGCCGATCAAGTGAGCGCTGTTCCACCCTCTGGTATAGAGAGCGGTATCGTCAGCGAAGAGAGCTATCTCTACAAGTGGAGATCGAGGGATGTCGCTGGTATATAGCGAGTAGAGAAGAGGAGAGAGCGCAGAGCCCTGAGGGACTCCAGCTCCAATGGGGTGGGGAGAAGAGCGGTCTCCCTCGACGCGATAGCGAAAGTTTCGAGCCCTGAGAAAATCTTGTATGATGAGTACAAGACGGTCCGGCACACCGAACTGATATAACTTGTATATCAGGCCGTTGTGCCACACCTTATCGAATGCTTTCGCCACGTCCAAAAAGACCGCTATAGTCCCTTGAGGGTGAGGGCGGAAGTGGGTCGGGTTCATGTTAAAACCTTCTAAGATGTACTCCGTGATGCGGTGTACTTGTTGAACACATGAGTGTTTGGCTCGAAAGCCAAACTGCTCGTTAGGAAGAAGGTTAAGGGACCTAGTGACTGACCAGAGACGCTTCACGAGGAGGCGTTCATAGATCTTCCCCAGCGAGCCGAGGAGACTAATAGGGCGGTAGCTAGAAGGCTCTGATGCCTTTTTGCCTGGCTTGTGAATGCCGATGACGTCGGCAGTCTTCCAAGCGTCGGGGAAAATACAATGGCTCATAGCAGCATTGAAGATGCTGACTAAGAGGTAGACTAAGGGGGTTGAAAAGTGCTTGATCACTTTATTAGTGATACCATTCGCACCAGGAGCTTTCCTGGCATGGAGATCCTTGATTATTGACTCAACCTCGCAAGCCTTTATAGGCTCAATGGGGTCGGAGGGGGGTAGGTAGGATTTAAGTTCGACTGCGCTGTTCACCGCAGTGAGGTGAACAGGGTCAACTTGATCGAGACTGGGGCTGCATTGCGCCTCGAGGCTATCGGCCAGACATTCGGCCTTTTCATCGTCATCGAACGCGGGAGGGAGATTGGGTCGGGTCAAGGGAGGCATTGCGACTACAGTGTCATTTTTCAGGGCTCGCGCCAACCGCCAGTAAGCCTGGTGAGTGGGCTCGAGCCCCGAAAGTGAATCTTCCCACCTCTGATTGCGGAGTTCACTCATACGGGTACGAACTGCTCGTTCGTAGTACCGTAGATTGACTCTGTTCACTTCAGTGGGACTGTAGTCGTATGCTCTAATGGCTGCGTTCTTTGCTCTCAGTAGTTCCCTCGCATCCTCAGGCAGGGCCCAGCGTCGGTCATCCTCGGCTGGTACCTGCTTGGAGGAGTCACTGATGGCAGTGTGGAGGTGACTAGTGAGAGCATCGATCGAGCGGGAGACATCGTCGGGGGTAACTATGTCGTCGGGGATTCGGTCCAGAGCGGGTGAATGGATGGCCTTTAGGGTTTCTCCTAAATGCTTCCAATTCACTACCGTTTTCGTTCGAGTCAGTCTGTCGGAAGGGTCAGGACCTAGTCTCATCAGGACTGGTCGGTGGTCAGAGTCGAGCTCGTGTAGTACTTCCAAAGAGCGCAACTGGAGTGTTACGCTCTTTAGGAGCGCTATATCGAGCACTTCGGGGTTATGGGCGGGGTTTGGAGGGTAGCGGGTTGGGGAGCTGGGAGCAATGACCTCAAAGTTGAGGTCCTCCGAAAGAGAGTACAAATCGTGACCGTTCACGTTTGATCTATTGCAGCCCCAGAGGGTTTGTTTGCAATTGAAGTCGCCGGCCAAAATGACGGCGCCTCCAAGGGAGAGGAGGGACTCAAAATCACTCCTGTGAACTTTCTTGTTACCGGAGAGGTAGCAAGAGGCAATAGTAATGGGCTGATGGCCGGACATCGCGATACGGCAACAAGACGCTTCGAGATCGGTAAGAAGAGGAGTGGTTATAGGAATACAGTGAAGAGACCTTTTGTAATAGATAAGAGTGCCGCCTTTTACAGCGTCAGTTCTATCATTACGAACCAGCAAGTAGTTTGCGATCTTAGGATCCCTCTTGCTTGGTTTTAGAAAGGTCTCGCTCACAAGAAGGATGTCTACTTGGTGGGACGAGAGGAATTCTCGGATAAGAGCCCGTTGGTCCTTATCCGATCCGGAGCCTAACCCGTTGGCGTTGTAAAATGCCAACGAAAGGGAGTGGGGTTTAACTCTCTTAGGTGTACTATCCATAATGGAAGTACTTAAGAGAGGGGGGCGAAGGTGGACTTGATCGTGCGGATCAAGTCCCTGTGTTCAGCCATGACCTGAACTATGTGGACGGGGTCGTTTGGGGCCATCGACAGTTTGCGGCTAAGTTCGCAAACAGCGTCGATATCGACACTCATAATGAGCGACATAAGCGAGGAAATATCCGGATTACCTCGGGGAGGGGCCTGTGGGGAGGCCAAGAGGGGCTTGGGAGGGCGAATTTCTGCTCGGGCGGGAGCCGTTGCAGGGGGTGAAGACTTGGTTGGCAGGGGGGCTGAGCGCTCCTTACTAAACCAAGCGTTTGTTTTGGGTAGGGGTGCGGGCACGAATTGTGGTGCCGGGTTCGAGGGCGCTGAGGTCAGCTTAGGGCTGATCCCTTGATAGCGCGGAATGAGGGGGGGAATAGGGCGGCGAGACGGAGTTTGTCTCTGTGGCCCTCTGGTTCTAGGGGCCTTGGGACAGCCGCGATAGTTCGCAGTGTGTCCCTGGTTCCCACATAGAACACAGGAAGGAGGGTCAGGGCTATCCCGAGTGCGGGAGCACTCGGTCGTGCTATGATCGCCTAGGCACTTAACGCACCTAGGGCGGGCGAAGCAGAAACGGGCGGAGTGCCCGTAGTATTGACATCTGTGGCACTGGGCGGGGGTACCGTTTCGGTGGGGAGTCTCAACAGAGAGCCCCGAGAGGTTGCAGACCATCTTCAGGTTGAAGATGGCCTTCCCCTCTGGGGTCTTGTCGAGGACCACCAAGATAAGGTCAAAAGGGGTTTTATCCCTTCCGCTATAGAGGCGGTGGACTTCTTTGATGGGATAGCCCTGTTCTTTAAGATCGTCAGTGATTAAGTCACTGGCGAGCTCTTTCGGAACACCCCGGATAACTACACGGAGGTGTTTTTCCTCTTCCAGCGCATAGGTGTGGTAGCCTATGTGCTGCTCTCGGAGAATATGGGTGATTTGGCGGTGGGCATCGGACGTTCTCATCTGGACTTTGATGCCCAGTTGAGTGGACCTAGCCGAAACGATTTCGACCTCTTGGTCGGTGAAAATGTGCCTGACTTCTTCCCACCTTACCTTGTCGTGGACAAGGAAGGGAGGAGGGAGCTTGGCTGGTCGGGATTGAGGCGGTGCGGGAGACTTAGAGTCCGGAGTGGACGAAGAAGAGGATGGCAGGGTGCCTGAGGCCGGGCATATGGCTTTCGCCGGAGGAGGGAGAGAGGCGGTGGCGGCTGCGCGCTTTTTGCCCTTCTTGGTGACTTCAATGAAGCCTTCAAGAGACGGGGGGATTTGAGATGGAAATGGATCACAATCCATTTCCGAGTCAGGGGAGAGCGGAGAGTCCGCAAAGTGGATAATGGGGGACAGGGCGCGCCGCAGTGGCGCGGGAGTGGTTGGAAGAGGGCGAGCGGTTTCGCGAAAGTGAGCGGTCGCGAGAGGGCGAGCGGTCGCGGATGGGGGAGCGGTCACGGGAGGGGGAGCGATCGCGAGAGGGGGAGCGGCCGCGGGGAGGAGAGCGGTTGCGAAAGCAGTCGCGGGAAGGAACGCGGTTACGGGAAGGGACGTGTTCGGGACTAGCAGGGGAAAACCGCGGAGTTAGCCGATCGGCGGCCGACTTTGCTTTGCTTGAAGGCGCAGCAATACTGGAGGACATGAGGGGTACGATATTAGCGGAGTTGTACTCCGCTAATATTGTCCCGTGATGTTTTTGAAGCCATGAACGTAAGTCCATGGCTTTAGAGTAATAAACTTTAAGGGCCTATGGGCGCTGGGGGAGGAGGTCCCCAGCGAGGTTAAATAGGGTTGATCTCCTTGCCGGGTATAGACAGGGAGGTGTGTGCCTAGGTGTATCCTAGTGAGTGTCTAACTCGTCAACCTTAGCCAAAGTTGGGAGCTAGTTCCGGCTACTCGGCAGTCTTAGCAAAAACTGGTAGCCGGGTGTGTGCCTACGTACTTGGGGTTGTCGAGAGGAAATGTTCCTCACGAGAGTGGACCCAAGCCCTGCCGGATTTTCGCGTTTTCTCTGAAGGAGAAACCGCGGGCGCTCCGGGTCCACGCCCAATCGGCTTCGTTGGCACCGTTAGGTATCCACCAATTGACCACTGAAGGTGGGTTTTGTTCTTAAAGAAACAAAGGGTGCTTTATAAAAGAAAGCGTTCGCTTTGAAAAAAGCGGTTTATTCCTTGAATGGCGATAAGGCGCGGTGCACGTGGGCAGCGCAGGTGGCAGGTTCCGAGAAAGCGCACGTGGGTAGCGCAGGTGGCCGGTTCCGGGAACTCGCTCGCTTAGCTAATGGGTTGTTGTCATTTATTTAAAGAAAAGGGGAGATGTACTGGCTTCTCGAAAATGGAAAGCGAATTAGGTCCACGTACGTCAGTGAAGTTAATTGTTGTCACGTTCGCACTTCGGTCAGGTATGTCTTTCTATCTTTGTTGTTTCTAATTTCACATGCCAGTTGTTGAGTAAGCGCTGAGAGAATGTACCCTTTCTCCCCTTTTCTTTAAATCAATGGGTATTGTTTTATTTATTATATTTAATTATTTAAGATCATCCACATTGTGTACATCAATTCTTATTTCGTTAGTAACATTATTCATTATCTTAAATCTAAACCTAAATTTCACAACATTTACGAATGAAGACAACATGCTTAAAATATTCATATTAATCGAACAACATAAAAATTTAATGATACTAAACAATAATTCCATCCTTAAAAAAAATCTAGTAGCAGTCAAAATTAAAATAAACAAAGTTAAAACATAATACCAAATAATTGTTTTGTCGCTGAATTGAATAAAAACAACAATTCTGTGGGAGATATGATATTTTTTTATCATGAAACCGGATTTTTTTTCGAAATTCAATCCAATTACTCCATTACTACAGAATTTCCCCTACCTACAGTATTTTTTGAACTGAAACTCTACGTTTCCTTTTAAAGTATGTGTTTGTTAATACACCTTTGCTTAATTTTTGCTTTTAGTCCAATCTTTAGGTGACAAAAGAAATATCATAAAATTAATGAGCAGGTCAACAGATCCCGTGGGTCCAGAAGGCTTAGTATATTGACAATAGCAATCGTGTCAAATTCGAGAGTTATCTGTGAAAAATGTGTGGGATTTGACAGAACGCCGATAAGAATTCGGTACAAATGTGTTAGCTATGGGTATATAATATATTATATTCAAAGAGTATACTATAGATAAATATATTATAGGCAAATGTGTTGTGTTTCTTAAGGAAAAGCCAGGTCAAAAGTATCAACAACCGCGGAGCATGTATGAAAAATGTGATGAAAGTGGAAGAAGCGAAAGTTGTATGTCAGGATCGTAGCAAGTGGAAAGAAATAGTCTCTGCCTACCCCAACGGGAACAAGGCGTGACTGTATGTATGTGTTGTGTAATATAGATTTACTATATAGTTAAACCTATATATTTATACCTAGTCTTTATTATTATCTATTTCATAAGTTAAACTTAAATAAAAATAAAGCCACAAAAAACCATCGCCTGGCCAGTGGTCTTCTCTAACATTATAAAATTCATTATCTTAGTAACTTAGTAAAAATTTTAGTAACAATAACAAATATAAATAGGATATAGAAATAGGAATGTCAAAGATAGGTAGGTTTACTCGTACATTCAATTTTAAACTTTATCATAATAAATTGACAGCCTCGTTAGCTCAGACGGTAGTAGCTCTGCTTTCTGTGCCGCAGGCCCCGGGTTCGATCCCCGGCCAGGTCAAACATTTGTGTGCATAAACATGTCTGTTTGATCTGTGTCTGGGTGTTATAAGCTTATATAAGTATGTATATCAGTCCTCTTAGAGCGTCTTGTCTACATTATAAACCTAACACTTGAGACTGGAATTTTTCCAGAATACCTTAAAGTTGCCTTAATCAAACCAATACATAAGAAAGGTCTCAAACATGATACAAACAATTATAGGTCCATAGCACTCTTGCCATGTTTTTCAAAAATATTTGAAAAAGTTATAAATGATAAATTTATGTTATTTTTTAACTTAAATAAAATTATTAATACAAACCAATATGGTTTTTTAAAAGGAAAGAACACTTCAGCCGCAGTATTTAAAATGATGAAGAAGTTAGGAGATGATATTAACATTAAGAAACCTGGCACTGCTTTATTTTTAGATCTTTCAAAGGCATTTGATTGCGTCGTCCATAGCATATTATTGAAAAAAATGGAAATAGTTGGAATAAGAGGAAATGCTCTTCAGCTCATCAAATCATATTTAAACAATAGAACCCAAACCGTAATACTTGACGTTTATAACAAATCAACAAAAACTATCCAACAAATATACTCAAAGCCCGTTATCACATCAATAGGTGTACCTCAAGGAAGCATCCTTGGTCCAATGTTATTCTTATTATATATAAATGAATTACCCCATATAACTAAACATTTATGTATAATGTTTGCTGATGACGCTACTATTTATATCCCTATTAATAATTTAAATAATTTTGAATATGAATTAGAAGTAAACGATACTCTAAATTCTTTAGGTACCTGGTTGGATAGTATAAATTTAAAACTTAACGTAAACAAAACTAAACTCATACAATTCCGAAACTATAAACAACAGGAACTAAAACTTGAAATATTATACAATGGCAATAAAATTCAATCAATATCAGAAACTAACTTTTTGGGTATTACAATCGACAATCACTTAAATTGGAAAGCACATATAGACAAAGTCAACAATAAATTATCTCAATACTGTTACACTTTCATCATCATCCAACCGTTAGAAGTCCACTGCTGAACATAAGCCTCCCCCATAAGGGGGGTTGTTGCCAATACTCGCCACGCTTGGCAGGCGGGTTGGCGAGCGCAGTTTGATGGATTTACGCAGAGGACGCTGCTGCCCGTCCTCTGGATCCTATAGCCCTTAGCCGGCTCTTACGGCAACCACGGGGAGAGAGGGTGAGGTACTATTCTAAAGCCGGTAACCCCACGGCAAACTGTTACACTTTAACCATTCTTAATAATATATCGTCTAGAAAAATTGCTATAAATGCATATTATGGTTATGTTTACCCACATTTAAGCTATGGAATAATATTTTGGGGAAATTCAGTTGAAATACAATCATCATTCATTCTACAGAAACGATGTATTAGAGTAATATTTAAACTGGATAGTATGTACAGCTTACGTAATATATTCAAAAATAATAATATTCTCACCCTTACATGTATTTATATATATGAAATATGTTTATTTGTAAAATCAAATGAAAGTGACTTTTTTGAAATAAAGTCCAGCCGTTTATATATACTTCGAACAAGATACAAAAATAATATAAAAATTCCACAAATAAACAATAGCATGTACCAAAACAACACCTATATGTTATGGCTATTAAAATCTTCAATAAACTACCTACAGAAATAAAAATATTATGCAAAAGTAAATTTCATATTAAATTGAAGTCATGGCTCATATCCAAGGCATTTTACAATTTGAAGGAATTCTTTAACGATTAGATACTACTTGAATTCATATTTATATTAGTTATCTTAATTTAGTATTAAATTGTAAGGAGGCTAGTATAAGTATAAATACTATTATTTACCTACTATTAAATAGTCATTGTTCTTACAGATTCTTGTACGCAACATTTATTAGAAATAAGCTTATTGTTGCCACATATTTCTAAATATTATTGTACGTCCGCGATAGGGCAAACTGTTGAAACCCTAATATTATACTTTAATGTTACCTACCATCTTTATACACAGTTAAAACAATAAAAAATATTCTATTCTATTCTATTCTATTCTATTCTATTCTGGTTACCATAGTACAGGCTTCTAGCCTAGTTTGGGATCAGATGACCGTGTGTGGAAGTTGTCCCATATTATATTATTATATTAATACTCTAAAAAATCACAATCTGCGTTAGCATCTTTTGTCAAAATTGAACTTACTAAAAACTAAACCTATCTTCAAAAGTGATTTATATACTTCTGCCCCTACGGTGTTACTTGGGGATAAATAGGTGGTAATGTGCATGCCCATGTAGTCATCATCAGCCTGTATTAGCCCACTACTGGGCAAAGGCTTCCTGCATTCATAACTGTTTTGAGCGGATCGCTTTCAGGCCTTTTCTAAGATCGTCTTGATGTCGTCGACCCAGAGGGCAAATGGTCTGCAGACGCTGTGACTTTCTTGTCAAAGTGGTACACCATTCTGTTAGGGACCTACTGCATCTGCCATCACCACGCCTAGCAGATAGTGCCATTTAATGCGTCTTCTGCCATCCTTCTACCTACGTCGCATAGACTTTCGAACTACGACAGTATCGTACGACAGTACGACAGTATCTCGGTTTTTAAGGATGCTCATAACCTGATACCCAACTTGAGGGTACTTACTCCCTTTGCTTCTTTCTCTTTATCTCTATGTTTAACATATTTTCTTATAGCAAATACCAAATAATTCGTTCCAAATATGGAATCCAAATTTCAAGAAGGATATAATTTTGTTAGAAGAGGTACAACGGAGAGCTACGAAAATGGTAACTTCCCTAAAAGAAAAAACTTATGAGGAACGACTTATTGAGTTGAAGTTGACATCACAGGAAGAACGTAGACAGAGGGGTAATCTCATTGAAACATACAAAATACTAAATGGGCACCATGACTATTATGTGAAGGAATATTGAAAACCTGTTCCTGAGAAATACAAACACACACCTGTTTGGTGTCCTACACCAACCAAACCAAACAAAACCACCAACCAAAAAGATACGTAAATTTATCAAATAGATCAAAATAGTTAAATAGCTCTGTACTATCCACTGCCGACTCCGCGGACTCATGCACACCAGCGACCGTGCTCTCCCGCATGTGTGCGTGAGCTTGTCGAATCGTAGACTAAATTTCGTATAAAGCCTCTTACGAGATTAAATGTTAGTTAACAATAACCCTGATAACAGGTTTTTTTTCAATTGTCTTAGGGAACTACGAGTATATTTTACGAAGTACAATAATAAGTAATACATGAACCTAGAAAAAACGGAGTCGGAACGGACAAAGTCTTCTATAACCATAGTATTCTGTGCTATAACATAAAGTGAAGCACTATAGTAACCCAGCTCGCTTCAGTAGCTTGTTTGAGAAGATTCGTCCGCCTTTTTTTTCTAGTTTTACGAAGTATATTATCATAGAAGGAATAAGCAATCAATGAACTTCACAAAATGAGGATTAAAACATTTATTTGACAATTTCATACAGAGGTAAGCCTACTTCAAGTTAACATGAAGCGAATCGCTGCCTGCCGCTGCCGTTGGTTCGGGTTCATACATGTTTTAGAAAGCTTCTTAAGTATTTAACTATCGATTTTTTGCTGTGTGTTGGTGCTGCCAGCTCCATCAGAAAGGATTGGAACAGCTACCAAACTCGAACCACCATTTCCACCACTGTTCAAATTTGTGTTTTTATCCCCCTGCGGTGGAGGTGGAGGCAGAACAACTGCGTTGACCATGACCAAGCCAAACACCGACAAGATCAAGAACAGCTGAAACAATATGTGCATCCATCAGTTACATAATATTACTTATACTGAGAGCTCATCTGCACATAATCGATACGTGGACGTCACACACTGAGATTTCCCGTTCTTTTCTGCCGCATACGTGCAAAGTGAGGAATGATCTCCCTGCTGCGGTCTTCCCGTTGAGCTACAACATATAGGGTTCTTCGAAAGGAAAGTGAATAGAGTCTTGACAGGTCGGCAACATACTGGCAATACCTCTGGTGTTTATATATTGACTGCCTCGGTGGCGTAGGGGGCGCATGCTCGACTGCCTATCAAGAGGTCCCGGGTTCGATTCCCAGGTCAGGCAAAGTATTAAATATTGGATTTTTCCATTAGGAATTATCTCAATAACTGCCTGGAGTCTGGAACTGTGCCCGGTAGATGGCAATAGCCCCCTATTACATGGAACCAATAACATACTGATCATACTGAGATATAGGTAGTATAAGAAACACTAGAAATATAATGTAAATAAACTTACCAGGAAAGCTACCTTCATGTTGAATGTTGAGGATAGTGTAATATTCTCATAACATTTCGCTGAAGGAAATGCTTTTTATACTCTGCTTTATCAATTTTTGTGGGCATTCATTGGAAAATTGCAAAACTAAACTATTTATCTAATAGCTAATTTATATGCCTTGGTATAATTTTATGCAGACAGCAAAAAACCGGAATTAAAAAATTCTACTAATCAATAAATACAACATCAGTATGTTAGTGCCTATACAAAAAAGCTGTTTTACTAAAAAAATAAGTAATCCTAAATAGATAAAAAATCAAAACTACCTAACAATAGCTAAAACAGTTATAAAACAAGGAACAGATGGACAGATCTCCCTTCAGCTGCTAGAAAAGATCTTCATGATCATTCAATGGCTGAAGCCATTTTCATGAGACCTAACTAAGAACACTGACGATCACGTCAGCTTCAGAAAAAACAGTCCATTAGGTTAAGGAGCTACGGATAGAAACATTATAAATTAACACATCACATGACATAACATAATTCCAATCTGCATTTTTATCATTTTTTTATTTATTTACTCATAATATTAACAATTAATAAAAAAAGTAGTCGATTACTCCAATAATGGATTGCTTAGATGGTTCGGACATGTGGACAGGATGGACGAAAGGAGATTGACAAAGGAGATTTATAAGGCTAGTGTGAATGGTCAAGTTTTTTTTTTTATGATAGTGAGTGACAAGACGAACTAATCAGGTGCCTGATGGTAAGCATCATGACTGCCCATATCAGACACAGTGCCACCCAGTGTTTTAAAATTCAAAATTCTGCGCGGCACTGCACTGCGCCTGTCACCCTGAGATATTAGTTGTTGAATCTCATCATGCTCAGTAATTTCGCTGGTAACATTGCTCTTCATACCGGAACACAATAATGTTTGCGCATTACTGCTTGGCGGTGATGGCAAGCCGGAGGTGAAGAACAAAGCCCTCCGCTGGGAATACTCGCGTCCGTGGGGTTGCTACACCCGAACAACTCGCCATAAGCTGCCCTGCGGTATGATTATTATAAAAATATTCCATCTAAAGCGAAATAAACTCTTTTATCGATATTATGCACCTGTATTACTTGTTTTTAAAAATATCTGTTACTTGTTTTAAAGAAAATAAATAAATAATATCTTATAAACCGGTTCATGACTTATTTTGATAAATAAAATAGAATAGAATAAAATACTCTTTTATGACCAAGGTACACAGAATTCAATCAACTTAAAAATTAAGTTATTCTCCTTGGTCGACAATGGGCAGCCTTATCGCTTTGAGCGATGTCTTCCAGCTAACCAGCCTTTGGATGTATAGGGCATGATAGGAAATAATGATAATAATGAAATCTTCTAATTCCATAAATATTATCTTATATATATATATATAAATCTTGTGTCACGATGTTTGTCCCGAATAAACTCCAAAACTACTGAACCGATTTCAATCAAATTTCACATGTACCCGTATTTTGGTCTAACTTACTGGATAGGATAGTTATCATCTCAATTATTCGCTTATGTCGTGAATGTAAACGAATAAAATGTATCAATTAATTGTTTCCTAAGCAAGTGTTTATTTACTGTTTAGTTTTATGATGTTCTCATAGATGGCGGTGTACGTTGATTCTCTCACACAAATGCTTCATCTGGCCGGGGATCGAACCCAGGGCCTGTGATACAGAAAGCAGAGTTACTACCGTCTGTGCCAATGAAGGCAAAGAGTATAATCATTGTGAATCATTGTGCGAATTAGGGAACCTTAAGGAATAAATCAATTATATAGCATAGTGATTAAAACATTTATTAAACAGTTTTAATACAAAAGCAAGTTATTGTTTACAAGAAGCGAATTATCTTCAACTGATGTCGATTTGGCTTAGCTTTTGTACAAAGTTTAGTTTGCATTTAACTATTGTTTTGTTGTTGGGTTGCCGCTATAATGTCACTATTTGACACAAAGGTAGTACCATTTCCACTTATATTTCCCCCTGCGTTTGTGTTGGTGTTGTTGGTTGTAGTACCACCACCAGGAGGAGGAGGAGTTCCAGTCGCGTCGACCATGGTCATGGCAAACACGGATACGATGAGGAACAGCTGAAACAATACGGCAGATTATATTGAAAAAGATGAAGTGATACTTGAGGGGTCCATCTTCCCATTAAACTAAAACACTTTCAAATGAAAGAATTTTAAAGTTCACGAATAAAATTTTAGACTTACCTCATTCATTCATTCATTCATAGTACTATTTATGTGAATAAATGAATGAATGAGAACTCTTTATTGGTTAACTTCAGTAGTAGCAATTGGCGGCCCTGTCGTTTAGAGCGATCTCTTTCAGACAACCATGCAGGGAAAGGAAATACAGATACTGAAGGGATAGAGATCAGCTAATTTGCAAATTTTGAAAAGTATATTTTTTCTGCGTATTTCGCAATAATTTCCTTTGCATGTTGTGAAGGTTGACGGTTATAGAAACATACATACATTCACGCCTTTTTCCCAAAGGGGCAGGCAGAGGTGTACCCAGGACTCAGTCCCATAGTAGATACACCCACATTCGATTATCAACCTTCAAATATAGGTAAATTTAAAAGCTAAGTGCATGCAGTTTTATAGCTTCTATAAAATCTAGAAAAAATATGTATGTACAGTCACCATCAAAAGTACATCTAGTTTTTCAGAATAGCTGAACACCATATTTATTTTACCATATTTTTTTATTAATTTAGTTGAACTGAACATTACATTAATAACAATATCATATAATATCATGTTCATCGACTTTTGATGCTGGCTGTACTTAAATAAATATAGAGAGAAGAAAAAAAGTTAATAATAAATAACTTACCAGAAAAGCTACCTTCATGTTGATCGTTGAGGATAATGTAATATTCTCATAATATGATGCCGAAGTTAAGGCCTTTTATACCCTGGCTTATCAATTTTGTGTGTATTTTGGAATATTGCATAACTGATGCAGATGCAATTAGTAAAACCGGGGAGCTAAATGAACAGTAGGTAGATAAATCCAAAAATAATTGGCAGTTATAAACACCGCGGATTGGCTTGAGTACTTAGGTACTTCTTCTTGTGGAGTCAGTATGTATATGGACAACTATGGTGATTTTAGGTTGCCTTCTGCCTTAGACATGGACGACAACCTAATTACTTTTCTATTCGTATACATTTTTTCACAGTAATAGAGCTCTACTGAGAATATAACAGACATAGAGGCGTAGTCCCAGAGTACGAAAATCAAACACACTAAAATGCAAAAGTTTGCGAGAATGGATGGATGGATGGATTTTTGTTACTCTTTAACGCAATTATAATAAAAAAATTTTGTATATTCAACTACCAAAACATAAATCTATGTTTTTTTTATGATGGTGAGTAACAAGACTAGCAAATCAGGTGCCTGATGGTTATAAGTGTAGTTATAAGCATGATTTGCCATATCAGATAAAGTGCTACCCAGTGTTTTAAATTCAAAATTCTGCATTGCACTCCACTGCGCGATTCACCTTGAGATATAAGTTGTTGAAACTCGTCATACCCAGTAATTTCGCTGGTAAAATTGCCCTTCAGACCGAAACACAGTAATGTTTGCACATTACTGCTTGGCGGATGAATAACTGGCAAAGGTGTTGTACTTCCCCAGGCGGGCCCCTGCAAAATAGCCCTACCACTACAATCAAAATGTCTGTTATATTCTCAATTGAGCTGTAGACTGCCTCGGTGGCGTAGAGGGCGCATGCTCGACTGCCAATCAAGAGGTCCCGGGTTCGATCCCCAGGTCAGGCAAGTGTTTTAAATATTGGATTTTTCCATTAGGAATTATCTCAATAACTTCCTGGAGTCTGGAACTGTGCCCGGTAGATGGCAATAGGCTCGCCCCCTATTACATGGGACCAATAACATACTGGCGAAATGTGGGTGTATCTACTATGGGACTAAGTCCTGGGTACACCTCTGCCTACCCCTTCGAGAAAAAGGCGTGGATGTATGTTTATGAGCTGTATAGCTGTGAAAAAATGTATATAAATTAGGAAAGTAATAAGGTTTTCGTCCATTTCTAAGGCAGAGTGCAACCTGAAAACAGCATATTTGTCCATATATCTACTGACTCCACAAGAACAAGTATCTAAGAACAAACTCAAGCCAATCCACGGTGAATGTAACTGGCATTTATTTTTGGATTTACCTAATACCTATATTACCATCTAATACTACCTCATACCTATCTACATAAACCTACTGTTTATGTAGATCTCCGGTTTTACTAATTGCATCTGCATTATCAGTTTTGCATTTTTCAAAATGCACACAAAATTGATAAGCCAGGGAATAAAAGGCCTCATAATATGATGCCGAAGTTAACGGCATCATATTATGAGAGCATTACATTATCCTCAACAATAAACATGAAGGTAGCTTTCCTGGTACGTTGTTTATTATTGTCCTTTTTTTTTCATCTCTTTAAATTTTATTTAAATTAGTACAGTCAGCATCAATCCATGAACGCGATATTTTTTTAAAAATAGCTTAATATTATATTGAGATGGTTAGGCCGACACTATTTCCCGTACAAACTTTGAGGAACTTTGAGGAGGATAGAAGAGATATAATTTCATAATAGGTAGAACACTGCACGTTACTGCGCAAGTTAGAAGTATATGGAATTCATGGGAATGCCCTGAACCTGGTGGAATCATACTTGTCTAGTAGGCAGCAGAAGGTTAGCGTCAATGGTATCACATCTGCTAGTTCTCCTGTCAAGATGGAAGTCCCACAGGGATAAATTTTGGGTCCTTTCCTGTTTTTGGCATATATTAACGATTTGCCTTACATGGTCCACGGTCTAGCAGATATAGTTCTATTTGCTGATGATACGTCATTGATTTTTAAAGTTGATAGGAAGGATACTTCACTAGTATATGTTAATAATACTTTAGCAAGTATATCCAGATAGTTCACAGCAAACAATCTGTTATTGAATGCGAAAAAGACTAAATGTTTGAAATTTTTGTTGCCTAACGTCAGAAGTATAGAACCAATCATAGTTTTTGACGGTGAAAGACTCAATATTGACAATGCAACTTTGTTCCTTGGCATAAATATAGACTCTAAACTGCAATGGAGCACTCATATCACCGAGCTCTCAGGGAAACTAAGCTCTGCAGCTTACGCGGTTTATAAAATTAGGCAACTAACAGATATTATAGCCACGGCGAGATTAGTGTACTTTGCATATTTCCATAGCTTGAGGTTTTATGGGATTCTGTTGTGGGGGTCAGCCGCAGATATAGAAACTATAGAACATATAGAAACTAGCGTCCACGCGACTCCCTGAGGGAATTATTTAAAGAAATAAACATAGTGACCCTACCATCCTTATACATTTATGAGAACATCATGTATGTGCGTAAAAATTTACATAAATTCAAATTAAATAGAGACCTTCATAATTTTAATACTAGGAATAAAGACAAAATAGCTGCACCTAGCTTTAGATTGTCTAAAACAAATAAAAAGACATTCTTAGGAAATTGTGTACGTTTCTATAATAAAATCCCAAAAGAGATAACTGGGCTCTCAGAGGGTAAATTCAAAACCTATATAAAATCTACTTTACTAAAGAAGGCTTATTATAAAGTCAACCAGTACATAGAGGATAAAGATGCTTGGAAACTTCTGCATAGCCGCCTCGCGGCACCTTCAAAGAAAACGAATGTAACCAAACCAAATATTGTAAAACTATCAGTTGAAAAAATTAAGCCCTACAAGTATCTTGTGCGTTCTTCTTGTAGAGGTATCTTTTCGAACGCACGGTAAACTCAGTACTGTTTATCTTACTTGACGTGCAAAAGTGTCAGATTATGACCTATTTGAATAAATCTGTTTGAGTTTGAGTTTGATAATTAGTGTTTTATTTTGAGTAACAACTAATTATAACACTATATTGACACAATATTGACAGCCTCGTTGGCTCAGACGGTAGTAACCCTGCTTTCTGTACCGCAGGCCCCGGGTTCGATCCTCGGCCAGGTCAAACATTTGTGTGTTTTATTATTAAACACTTCACACTTAAGCACTGTTTAATTTATATACGACTAGCTGTGACCCGCGGTTTCACCCGCGTAGTCTTCGTTCCCGTGGGAATATCGGGATAAAAAGTACCCTATGTGTTATTCCAGGGTCTAAGCTACTTACGTACCAAATTTCAGCCCAATCGGTTCAGTAGTTTTGGCGTGAAAGAGTAACAAACATCCATACATACATCCATACTTACAAACTTTCGCCTTTATAATAGTATTAGGACTCTAACGAGTCGTTGCTCTTATACTATGACGGTCCGTTGAATATAGGAACCGGGCATAATAGTCATTATTCTATTTATATAATTCTCACACTATTTCTAAATTCTTCAAGTTTGAGTCTTACTTTATCATTATATATATTTGTATAGAGGTGATGTTATAGTGGAGTATCATCATCATCATCATCATCTCAGCCATAGGACGTCCACTGCTGAACATAGGCCTCCCCATAGATTTCCATTCAGTCCGGTTGTAAGCGGCCCGCCTCCATCGTGTTTCTGCCGTCTTTATCAGATCATAGTAGAGTATAAGGACACATTATTATTACTATTAATAATGCAGGTAACAAGCATGCAACAAATAAAACATAAACACAAGTAGGTACGGACAATAGGAATATTTCAGCTTTGTGCTGCAAGAACAAGTCATGTGCAGCGCATGAGTGTTAGTCGAGCACGATAGAAAAAGTGTAAAGTGTTTTTACTCTTTCACGCAAACACTGCAGACAACAACACACAGATCGAGGATCCAGTTGAAATTTGGTATGTATATAGTAGGTATCACTGGTGATAAATTTTTTTAATGTTTCAGCTGTTTCTCATCCTATCAGTGTTTGCCATGACCATGGTCGACGCAACTGCTCTACCTGCTGCTTGTACTAGTGGTGGTACTATGTCTGACAACACCAATACAAACGGAGGGGGAAATATAACAGTAAATGGTACCTTTGTGTCAAATAGTAGCGTTGTAGCATCAACACAACAACAAAACAATGGTTAAATGCAGAATAAACTTTGTACAAATCAACGTCATCCCGCCTAGCATGGCACGGGGATAACTAGTTTTCATATCTGCTGTCTCATTCTAACCCCTGGGACTTCATTTTCCCTGCTCACTGTGCTGGTGAAGATTATTCGGTTCTTGTAAACAATAGGTTGCTGTTGTATTAAAACTGTTTAATAAATGTGGTAATCACTATGTTGTATTATTGATTGATTCCTTAAGGTTCCCTGATGATTCGCACAACTCCTTACATTCATTGACTTTCAAAAGTGTCATATGTGACCAAAATAAATATTAATAATTAATAATAGGATTTTTTATTTATTTATTGACGAAAATAAAAAAAATAGGGCTTTGTCGCTGTGCGACCACATCGCCCAGTACAAAAATGTTTTAAAAAATTCATATTACTCTACTAAAGTCTAAATAATCTATATACAAACGATACAATTTTTTACATTTATCAGATACAGGGTAGGAAAGTATACTATTTATAAGACCAACTTCGAGCGATCGACATCCAAATACTGACCTACGGTCTTGTTCGTTCCGGACACACTCCAACAGAAGTTTCGAGTAATGTAGTATTATGGATAGGTATTAAACTCAAAGTTGGATGAACAGATGCGAGAATGGGAATTTTACGACGAGTCCAAAAGCTTGAATTCGACGCTAGGTCTGTTATAAGATAATTCGATTTATTATGAGTGAATGATTTTGATTTTAAAAGAAATTTTCCAGCTAAAAACCTTAAATAAAAAGTGGTGGTAAACATAATTCATTTTCCATAGTATGAATGGGAGTGCTACGAATAAAACCTCCTATAACTCGCATTGATTGATTCTGAATCCTATCCAATTTAACTAAGTTTGTCTGACAACTACCGTCGTATAAAAACATCCATAATCCATTCTACTACGGATTAGAGATATATACAGGCGCCTTAAGTGTGTTTGGTGGACACCCCAACCAGATCCGGACAGAATTTTTAACATTCTTATGTATTTATTAACTTTATCTACAGTTTCATTAATATGCCTAGCCCACCTGAGAGAAGAATCAAGCCACATACCTAAATATTTAACAGAAGAACACATCTGAATAGGTATATCATTAATATTTAAATCTATAGAACCCCGATAACACCCTTTTTTGAAAATGCAAACTTTACTTTTACTGGGAGAGATATCCAAACCTATATTATCCAGTAACACACTAATTACATACAGAGCTGACTGCAGATCCTCAACTGCCACATCAACCTGTTTGGTAGATGTATAGATGACATAGTCGTCTGCATACTGGGAGATCTTGACATTCTGTATTGAATTGCATATACAAGCTGTAGCGATATTAAACAATAAGGGTGATAGTGGATCTCCCTGCGCAAGTCCACGTGACGTACATCTCGTCATGACCCCGTCAATAACATATTTTTAAAAATCTTAAGTTTAAATAACACCAAAGATAATTAATTATCTTAGACCCGACTTTGTATTCATCCAAAATTTTAGCTAAACCGTAAACGTCAACATTATTGTATGCATTTGTAATATCTATAAAACAGGCAATTGTAGTTAAATTCTTAGAAAATCCTAATTGAATATGTGAAATAAGTCGAGTTAAGTTATCTAGACATGATCGTGACTTGCGAAAACCTATCGTATTGGCAGAGAAAAGAAAGTGTTTTTCAAAATACCATTCTAATCTCTTGTTCAAAATAGAATGAAATATCTTGCATATGCAACTCATTAGAGAAATAGGGCGTAAACTTGTAGGTGAGCCATATTTGGGTATTGGAATAATTTTAACTTCACGCCATTGTGCTGGGACAAAACTTAGTGTATAGGATATGTTATAGAATTTCAGCAAGAGCACCTTACCAGACAGAGGAAGGTGATATATCATAGAAAAAGATATTTCGTCGCAGCCAGGCGCTGTATCTTTCTTTTTGATGTTGTTGAGTAGCTCTGAAATTGAAATCGCTGCTTCTAAAACTGCGTTAGATGACTGAACCAATGGTCGTAACGGGCACACGAAGTCGGGAGTTAAGTCGTTCAACAATCGTTCTGCACTGGCCCTATCTACTACATTGCTAGCAGAACGACGCCCTTTTATCCAATTCATTTTACGCCACATATCAGATGCGTTCGTGGTCCCGTCTACAGATGAACAGAACGTTTGCCACGAACGGCACCTAGATGAACGGATTATTCGTTGTGCTTCACTTATTTTCTTTTTAAGAACTGTTAAGTTATTAAAAAGAACAATATCTGTTATGTGTTAATATCTGTATTATGGAGAAGGACAATATCTCAAATTAGCTAAAGCCAATCGCCGCTCTGCAACCGCCTTCGAGAGATCAGCGTTCCAGTACGGCTTTGGAGTAAACTGGGCGTTAATATTTTTAGGTATTTTAATATACGGAATATGTGAATTGGCGGCACTTTGTACAATATCAATAAAAGCATTATAAAATAATTGGGGGTCACTAGGAATAACAAAATTAGCACATAAATCTTCTATATGTGAGGAATAGGAACACCAATCAGTTTTTTTTTAAATTTCGCTTCTTAGTAGATTCGCGCGACGTGTTAGCCTGCATACACGATATTTTAATCATCAAATGATCACTGCCAAGTGTTTCATTTATGGTTTTCCACATAAAGTTTATAGCAATATCACAAGAAATGAATGATATATCTGGCGAAGATTGCTGCAGAGCCCCATTAACTAATCTAATTCGAGTATGGCTGCCATCATTTAAATAAGAAAATGGTGAATCTAACATGGCTTCAATTATTTGGTTACCCCTAAAGTCTGTCCTACATGACCAGTTAGGGTGGTGTGCATTAAAGTCGCCTAAAATGGAGAGTTTTTGTGTCACAAATAGAAAATATGTTATCCCAGTCGGCTTGAGAAGTACGAACTGTGGATGGGCAATAAATGGAAATAATATTATCTATGTATTAACAATTTCAAATCTTGATTTGGATCAACTCAATACCAGAATTTAAATTTAATGCTGGACACAGCTGTGACTTCACAGATTTATGTGTCATGATTGCTACACCACCATAACAGTCATTTCTATCGGATCTATATATGTTATAACTATTCATATAAAAGGTACTCTCAGGATCAAGCCATGTTTCACATAGAACAGCTATATGTATATTTTCTTGAGCTAGGAGTGTTTCAAAAGATATAGCCTTTGGCCTCAAACTTTGACAGTTCCACTGTATCAGGTTAACGGAAGAGATCGAAAAAGAGTTATAATCCATAATTGAGGTCAAGGTTTAACCAAGACCTCGCAGATATACTACCTATGACTTTAGATATAAACCATTGCATGCATACCTTAACAGCTGACTCTAACTTCTTCTCAAATGACTGATTACTAAATATTATATTCTTAAGCTTACTTAATAGGATGGTGAAAGTCATATTATCATTATCTTCTTTATCATTATCTTCTTAGATCCATTGGTCGTAGGGGTCTCTTCTTCAGAATACTCAGATGAAACCTTGTCCCATCCTTGTTCTCTCGAGTTGTTCTGTGCTTGTGTTTTCTTCTTTCTTTTCAATTTCTTTCGATTAGTCCCTAATCCTAGACCTGCTTCCGATTCCTGAGTTTGTTTCTGCTGGACTTCTGGATCGCATTCAGTATTCATTAATTTATAGTTTTTTTCTTCGCAGTTTCCAGGTACCATGCTTCGAGCGTAAGAGTGGTCCAATCGAATGTTCGAATACACCATATTGGCATATGACGTGGTAATATCTATGGGGTCTGGACAGGAGTGTTCTTGAACTACCTCATGTGATAAAGCTGTTTTATGCTGTTCTAGTGGGCGTTTTATCTCCGGAGTAGGAGGGACATATGTCGAAAGAGCTTTTCTGTACGTTATATTTAATTCTGACATTAATTCTCGTATTCTTTTTTCCTTTCTGTAGACAGGGCATATTCTGTGTAAAGCCATGTGGGAGCCCGTGCAGTTGACACAGTAGAATACTTCTGTCTCGCAATTTTCGTGATTTTTTGAGCATTTTGGACATACAATCTTCTTACTATCTCATATGAGCTGTTTATATTCTTCAGAATCTCTTGTATTTCAAGATCCGTCTCAATATTCTTTATGACGCCGTAAGATACACCAACTTCAGTTGTCTTATAACATCTCCACTCCATGTCCGCAAACTTCTTCGTTTGCAGAAATTTTTCGGCACTCGAACTGTTGTCAAAGGTAATTATAATTTTAGACGAGCTTACATACTTAACTTTTAAGACGTTAGATATACTGTGTTCGGTAAACAGACGTGCTAAAGCGAATTGTTTCGGCAGGGCTTTTGAGCTAACGGCACACACATGAATCTTCTTTTCCTCTTCTTCCTGTACTGTCCTTACTGATTTCTTTCCCTTAGATACCGCTGTCCACCCATTCTCCGATGAGTTATCGTTCTCTTGAGTAGTTCTAATTCTTTTTCTGTTACTGCTAGTTTCCACCTCCATCTCATTTTCCGATTGTATACGATCATCCCTTTTTCCCGCCATATTTTCCAACTGTATAACTTGTTTCACATTTTTCTCCTCAGAATAAGGAACAGAAGTCATTGTACGGTACTTAATCGAGCTAGGCTCTCGGTCCTTAAAAGAACTCGCGCCGTAGCCCACTATTTACGATAAAAACAATAATTTATTGGATGCGAGAAAATTTCGTTTACACAGGACAACGGTTTCCCGCCCAAAAAAAAAAAAAAGGAATAATAGGATTTGACTTTGACTTTATTTCCACACTCGTAAAAAGACTTGTTTTTTTACAAGTTTTGTTTTTGATGTCATCTCATTTCTTTTTGTAGATAGAGGATTAACTTGAACTAATGTACGGCACTCACTGCCGTAAACTCAAAGTTTTTTAAAATAAATTAATAAATTACTTAACCCATTATTTCTCTATAGAAACAGATTGTGTATCTAGAAAACTGGACCGAAATAACAATTTTAGTTTTTCCTTGATTTATACACTAAACACTAATTGTATTCTAAATTTGAAGCTTCTATGTCTGCTAGAAGTGCCTTAGCCTTAGAGTTTTGATGATGGGTTCAGTCAGTCAGTGAGTGTATATACAATGCCTGCTTAGTTACTAAAAATTTAGGCTTCTAGTTCTATCCACAACGAAGATAAAGGGGGTCGAAAATCGCCTGAACTGCTTCAAGAAAAGGATGGTACGACCGCGTGCCGCTTTTTTGCTCGATTTGGCGGGGGCACTTCCGTGCTCCCAGACAGGCCCCCGTCACTCTATACAAACGCTCTCATTTAATAGCCTACTATTACTACATAGAACACATAACGTGTGTACACGCGTCAAATGTGTGCGTGAACTATGTAGGGCCGTCGCGTCGCCGTCCGCTAGTGGTACGGATTGTATCGACTAGAGGTTAGTATTCTGTGCTAGAGGGCATACTTATATATTGATAAAAAAAGAATGTTACTTAATTAAGTAAAATACAATAATATTGATACTAGACTTTTCCCCGCGTTACATGATTTATATTAATCCAAGCTATCACCTATCTACATATATACCATATTTGATTCAAAACCATAGCCATTTTTACGTGATCTTAGTAAAAACTGACAAACATACAAACGGACAAACCATTAATTTTTCATGTTAGCATTCAAATATGAAAACCATAAAATAACTTATATAAGATTAAAAAACTTAATATTCTAACAAAGTACCTACTGACAAAGTATGAAGTTTGTTACATAATACCTAATGGTTTGAAACCTAGGACATCTCCGATTCTTGGTGGACGATTGTTTTTTAAACACCCGTACACAGCAAAATAACGGACCATTATAATAAGTAAATATTATTTCACCACACGCGCACGCAGCGAGACTGACAACCGCGTGACGTTAGCACGGCGATACCCTCTCGTGTACCCCCCCGTCGCAGGCGACGATATGATGGCGGGGGGAGGTGAGTGTCGCTTCTTTACGTAATTGTAGTGGTAGGCCTCTTTTGCAGGGGGCCGCCTGGGGAAGTACCACACCTTTGCCAGTTATTCATCCGCCAAGCAGTAAGCAAACATAACTGTGTTCCGGTATGAAGGGCAATGTTACCAGCGAAATTACTGGGCATGACGAGATTCAACAACTAATATCTCAGGGTGGCAGGTGCAGTGCAGTGCCTCGCAGAATTTTTGAATTTTAAAACACTGGGTGGCACTGTGTCTGATATGAGCAATCATGATGCTTACCATCAGGCACCTGATTTGCTCGTCTTGTCACTTATTATCATAAAAAAAAGTTATTATTATTTGCCCCAGGTGTATACATTTATTTATATTTGTACTAGGAGATCAGAATCTGGGAAAAGGTAGATGGATCTCGTATTCTATATTACTATATCGGCGAACCTTGATTTTAATTATTATAACATTTCTTTTTAATTAATAATCACGAATACTTTCTTCCTGACAGTCTTTTCCTTTACTTCCTTTAAATATTCGACAAAAACAAGAATGGGACGAACAAAAAATGGTCGAACAAAAAATACATTAATTTTAAGTTTCCTCGATTCGTCCCAATGGGATGAACCTGTGGGACGAAACGACGAAGGAGCTGCTTCCTTTGATTTTGTGGCCTTTAGGTTTCGAATTTAGTATAAATTTTTTTTGGCGTCATTTTTTTACAGTTATCAAAAATGGCAATGTTGAAATATCTCGTTATTTACGAATATGAGTTTCACAGTGGTACCAGCGCTGAAGCCAGCTCGAAGAATTGTTGATATGTACGGGGAAGCTTGATTCTAGAAGTTGTTAACTCATACGTCTACCGAGTTGGACAAGCAGTCCAACTTGCTAAAGTATTGTTAACATGTATTAATGAGGTATCCTTCCTATCACTTCCTGTCAACCTAAAAAATCAATGAAGTATCATCGGCAAATATAACTACATATATTTGCTAGACTGTGAACCATGTAAGCCAAATTGTTAATATATGCCAAAAACAGGATAGGACCCAAAATTGATCCCTGTGGGACTCCCACCTAGACAGGAGAACTAGCAGATGTTATACTATTGACGCTAACCTTCTCCCGTTTACTAGATTAGTATGATTCCACCAGGTGCAGGGCATTTTCATGAATTCCATATACTTCTAACTTGCGCAGTAACGTGCAATGTTCTACACAGTCGAATGCTTTGGAAAGATCACAAGACACTGCAATGTATTCTCTGCATTCTGTGAACGCATCCAAGCCCCCAAGACAAGAGTCATGAGATGACAGCCCGCATCGGTTATTGATGTTTGTCTGTATTTGGTGAAACCATACTGGTTTTAATGCAATATTCTATTTTTTTTTTTTTTTTTTTTTTTTTTTTTTTTATGGTAGTGAGTAACAAGACGAGCTAATCAGGTGCCTGATGGTAAGCATCATGATTGCCCATATAAGACACAGTGACACCCAGTGTTTTTAAATTAAAAATTCTGCGCGGCACTGCACTGCGCCTGTCACCCTGAGATATGAGTTGTTGAATCTCATCATGCCCAGTAATTTCGCTGGTAACATTGCCCTTCATACCGGAACACAGTTATGTTTGCACATTACTGCTTGGCGGATGAATAACTGGCAAAGGTGTGGTACTTCCCCAGGCGGCCCCCTGCAAAAGAGGCCTACCACTACAAAAAAATTTCTATTGAAATGTGACAGCAATTGGTTCAGCATCAATTTCTTAAAGTTATTTATATATTTGGATATATTTGGCCTATAGTTGGAGGGATCTGTCTTACTTCCTGATCTGAAACGTGGTCTTTGAGTGAAAGTTATCGACATAGCCCAGCGGATGAACAAGTTGATGTGACTAATGGGCAGGGCAAATGGCATGTAGAACTAAAGGCCTCGACTGAAGTTCTACATGCCATTTGTATCTTGGAGAGTCTCTAATCTGACTCTACAAAACTCTACAAAACTGACAGCCTCGTTGGCTCAGATGGTAGTAACTCTGCTTTCTGTGCCGCAGGCCCCGGGTTCGATCCCCGGCCAGGTCAAACATTTGTGTGCATGAACATGTCTGTTTGATCTGTGTCTGGGTGTTATAAGATTATATAAGTATGTATATCAGTCATCTGGTTACCATAGTACAGGCTTCTAGCCTAGTTTGGGACCAGATGACCGTGTGTGGAAGTTGTCCCATATTATTAAAAAAAAAAAAAAAAAAAAAAAAAAGGTTCGCTAATACCTCAGAGTAAGGATACCAAAGAGAACCAGTCGTGCAAAAATCTGTTCCAAGCCGCGAGTCTGGTACTAAATCAAAAAATTACCAGACTATGTAGTTAGTTGTATGGCAACCGTAGGCCGTGCGCGTGATGCCAGTGTTAGGTAAAAAGCTAACCGAATAACAACAGATACATGCGTGAAAGCGATAGCTTTTCATAATTTAGGCATGTATTTACAATAATTTTAGGAATTTATGTATCATCATTGCGTGTTTCTATTTTATTTTTATTTTTTTAACAAAATAAAATGGACAACAGCGCTTTGTTCTAATGAAAAACTATAAAGTCGATTACATTTTAAATATTTATGGATAATATTATCCGAACATAAATATAATATTTTCTTTACATAAATTAAGGTTTGGCATTAATTACCTAGTGGATTGAAAACATTTTAAACATTGAATTAAATAGTTGTTTATTTTATCTCAATAACGCACTGTGCATTATAATATTATACTTTTTGTTTCTAATTGGTTTACATTGCATAGTCCTCGTTAATTTTACAATTTATGATAACATTTTAATATTTTTGTGACTTTAGACTATTTATTAAGAGTATAAAAGTAATCATATCACGTAAAAATTTAGAATAATATCGTCTAAGACACTTTCTACGTGCTAGAATCAGGCACACGAAC
This sequence comes from Hemistola chrysoprasaria, assembly GCA_947063395.1. NCBI lineage: Eukaryota > Metazoa > Arthropoda > Insecta > Lepidoptera > Geometridae > Hemistola > Hemistola chrysoprasaria. The sequence continues at coordinate 2,470,624 of OX346724.1, forward strand.
CTATACTCACTATTAAACCGAGATTCTATAATGTAACTTAATTATCTTTACAAACATAAATACATTTTAATTTTAAAACTTTTTGACCCTTTTAAATTTTATTTCTTGTTATATATATTTATAAAAGTTAAAAAGTATAAGTGTGATTAATTTATTTAAAAAATTTAAATATTTTAATCACTAAATATTTTAGTGCATATAAGTCTACTCCAATGCTCCTATGTTCGCCCGCGTCGCTTAGTGTCAAATTTAACATTGAACTTCATAGGGTGAAAAATCGTTCAATCCAAATTAGGCTTTAAAACAATCAGGTAAATAGAGTTTAAATTCAAATAATAGAAATTCAGTAGATGTCAAAGCGCGTAATTGTCAGTGATGGACACCTTTTTGTGAAGCTTGTTCAGGGATTGTGTGTCTGTAGAAGGAAGCGATTCAACGTCATTGGCTAATACTAAAGCGGTGGAATATTTTTTTTTACGATAGTGAGTAACAAGACGACAAATCAGGGGCCTGATGGTAAGCATCACGATTGCCCATATCAGACACAGTGCCACCCAGTGCTTTAAATTTAAAAATTCTGCACAGCACTGCACTGCGCCTGTAACCCTGAGATATTAATTGTTGAAACTCATCATGCCCAGGAATTTCACTGGTAACATTGCCCTTCAGACCGGAACAGAGTGATGTTTGCACATTACCGCTTGGCGGATGAATAACTGGCAAAGGTGTGGTACTTCCCCAAGGCGGCCCCCTGCAAAAGAGGCCTACCACTACAACCTCCAACGCTGTCTTTTGAGAGTGTGGCGTGTTTAGCTCACTTATCCACCACCTTATTTTTACTATTCCTTTAAACAGATTAAAAAAAAATGTTTATTTTCTATGGATATAGCCTTTACAAATCCGTTAGTAAGCCTTATGCTGTTGTAGTGGTAGGCCTCTTTTGCAGGGGGCCGCCTGGAGAAGTACCACACCTTTGCCAGTTGTTTATCCGCCAAGCAGTAATGTGCAAACTTTACTGTGTTCCGGTCTGAAGGGCAATGTTACCAGCGAAATTACTGGGCATTGGGCATGACGAGTTTCAACAACTAATAACTCAGGGTGACAGGCGCAGTGCAGTGCCGTGCAGAATTTTGAATTTTAAAACACTGGGTGGCACTGTGTCTGATATGGGCAATCATGATGCTTACCATCAGGCACCTGATTTGCTCGTCTTGTCACTCACTATCATAAAAAAAATGTGAAGCGGTAGTATTCGAGTAAGTACCTATTACCTATTACGATGGGCATTTGCTTCCCGCACCCCGCGCCTAGATCAATCACTCCCGAAATGAGTCCTAAACTTGTATCTCAGGATCCAGCAAACACCACACGGTTATAGGTCAACAAAGCCAAACAATTTTATTGTAGTTAATGTCAATACAGCATTACACTATCAATAGTCATAACTCATAACATAAGGTCTCACAATGCATAACGTGATATTGGTGCCAAAACCAGGTTAATTCAGATTCTATAATTAGCTTTTAGATAAATAGCTCTGATGAAATTTTCTGAAGAATGCTGATAAAGAAGAGTATAAAAGCCTTTCTCATTGCACCGTGTGATAAGAATTACGCATTCTCAACACGATATGAAGGTAGCGTTTCTGGTAAGTTTTTACAATAATTATTGTGATGTAATATCCCTAAACCTCGTGAACCTTAACCACACTCCACACTCGACTCAATACTACACAAAAACCGCGCTATAACCACCGCACAGACACTGCACAAGTGGAGTTTTGTACACGTGCAAGAGTGTGCGTGAGGTGATTTCCCATAAAATCGGGGCTCGTGGAGAGCTCAGTCTCGCTGGCGGGCTGAGGAAGGCCCGATTGGTGGGCGGATGATAGTGTCCATTCCTATACGTAGTATTATTATCTGTTCTATGCCTTAACTAACGCTTTACCAACACGGATAGATCACACGGAATAGCTCTAGTTTCACGCAGGTGCTCTTGTGATGGGTGCTCAAAGTGGAATACCTCTTTTTACTACCGATTTCTGCACACTGCCCTCCACCCGCATGCGGACGCGTGATGTATGAATCGCCTAAGTGATTATTTTATAAAAAAAACCATTAGGCTCAAATAAGCTCCCATTACGTCCACGGACGTCAGTATAGTTAATTGTTGTCTCGTTCGCACTTCGGTCTTAGATCTTTCTTAGGTCTTAGGTCACTATCACACGTCTTTCTATCTTTGTTGTTTCAAATTGCACATGCCAGTTGTTGAGTAAGCGTTGACCTTTTCTTTTAATCAATGTAAATAACCTTATTTTTAATCTGTTGTTTCAGTTGTTTCTCATGTATGGCTTAGCCAAAGTCAGAGCATCCGGACCTGATCTACCACCATCATCGTCATCGGGGAACAGGAACGTAAACACTGGTGGAAATATAGGTGAAAATGGTATAAATTTAGTAATACTTAGTGACGTTTCTACTGCTAACACACAACAAAGAAATAAGTAGTATGCAGAATAAGTCTTCTAAAACAGCAAGATCAGCGACAGCGAAGGGGACTCGCTTCATTAACAATGTCTTACCTATGAACCTATGAAACAAAAGGCGGACGGAATCTTCTAAAACAAGCATTAGCATTGTATTAGCGAGCTGGCTTTAAGTAATACAAACATGACGGCACGCACATATTCAAACCCATGAACATAGAAAAAAAGGTGGGAATGTGTGTGCACACAAGCAGCTAGGGGTCAGCTTAAGTGATTTATGATCGAGCTTTTCGTATAAAATCCATACTGTCCACTCAATGGAGACCTCACCAAACAAGTGTAACTCCAAACTGTAGTGGTAGGCCTCTTTTGCAGGGGGCCGCCTGGGGAAGTACTACACCTTTGCCAGTTATTCAGCCGCCAAGCAGTAATGTGCAAACATTACTGTGTTCCGGTATGAAGGGTAGTGTTACCAGAAAATATGAAATTACTAGGCATGATGAGAATCAACAACTCATTCCTCAGGCGCAGTGCAGTACCACGCACAATTTTGAATATTAAAACACTGGGTGACACTGTGTCTGATATGGGCAATCATGATGCTTACCATCAGGCACCTGATTTGCTCGTCTTGTCTTTCTCACTTTTTGTTTTAGAAAACTCCGTCCGCCTTTTTCTCGGTTTTTTCATGGTCTTACCTCTGTATGAAATTGTCAAATAATTAAATATAACAAATATTGTAATTAATATCATGCCAGCCATATTCAATGTTCGGTCCACACCATTTAAAAGTATTTATTCGTCCCGCACTATAATATTTGTCCACGTGAATGTGAATAAAATTTTTTGCTCATAATACGACTTTGTATTTTCATAAAACTTTTACATGACATTAATAGAATGGAATAGAATAGAAATAGTTTATTGCTCAATCATTTGCTTAAAGTTACATACAAGCCATAGAGCTTAGTTTGGGTCTCTCTGATAATTGATATGAACATTAATGTAGAATATTTCTCTGTATCTAGCTTTGTTATATTTGTAAAAACTATATTGGCAATAAATAAATCTTATCTTATATATCTGTAATAAAGCTTAGTACCTATTTAACTAATTTACAAATTATAATGATCACTTAAATCTATTCTAATGATTAGCAAAAGGAGCAGACTCTGCTTATAACTATGAAGACCCAAGATTAAGGCGCGGTGCTAAGTTAAATCGCACCCTCGCTCACACGTACCCACATTTTTGAAGATATAAAAAAAAATCATGTTATTAAGTAAAATAAAGACAACTGGGAACTAGAAAATAACAATACAAAGTTCAGTAAAAAATCTAATTTAATTCAAACGAGTTTTGTATAAAAAACCTGCACAAACAAAATAAATCCCAGATAAATAAAAAGGCACTGTATACTTGTTTGGACTATATTGGATTTTTACTAAATCTTTGTGTTGTTATTTTCTAGATCCTAGTTGTCTTTATTTTAGGTAATATCACTATAAAAACTAACATGTAGTATATTTTATATCTTCTAAAATGTGAGTACGTGTGAGCGAGAGGGCGAATTTGCTCAGCACCGCACCGTAAGGTGAGGTCAAGGTTACCGAGTCGTTGCAGTTGCAATGTTGTTGAAATGACAGGATAGCAAATTTTGAACCAATCAAACCACTGGACTACTTACTGCATATCCCTTAGCCGCTAAAAAAGAGCCGCCTGAAAAGTATGCCAATTAAATAAACATTTACTTAAACTTTTTGCTTGCTTATTTTATTATTATCAATTATCAGCCTCACAGGTTAGTGAACTTGTTTTCTCTAAGATAACTGTATTTTAAATAAAGAGGTAATTGATAAAACAGTTTAATGCACTTGTGATAAGAATACTTATATTTATAAAAAGAATTCACGAATTTCAATTTTACGACTTTCTTAATTTTCAACGCCTTAAATTTTAATATTAAACTATATATCGTATATAAATAATATACCGGCAATCTTGAGGTAGGTCCTACCTCGCTACAATAAAAATATTATATTATATTTACCGATACAAAATGGATTAGCTGATTGATCGGTTTTATGGATATTAGAACATTGATATAAAGAAATCTATATATCGCCTTCCATCAAGCGAGATTGAGATCAAACGTAAGCCTATTTTATATAAAAAAGGAGAGATGGAGTACGTTCTCCTAGCGTTTACTCAACAAATGGCACGTGTAATTTTCTCAGTGTGAAGTTTGCACAGTGACATATAATGAACAAAAAAGATAGAAAGACGTACCTAAGACCGAAGTGCGACCGAGACACCAGTAATATTCGCTCGTACGACCTTACTTTACTGACGTACGTGAACCTAATTGGACCTAATATGAGCTTGCCATTTTTGAGAAGCCATCATCATCTCCCCTTTTCTTTATATCAATGTATTAGAAAGATTTGTTTCACTAGTTTTTTGGTTTGATGAAGGTCCTAAGGGCCCGGCGACCGACGAATACACCTTAGGTACTATCGTGATTCGTGACACCTCGTGACAACTATTTACAATCAGAGAATGTTTCAAACATACAATTTATGTTTAGATTTAGGACAAAACTTAAATAAAAATCCAAAATATAAGTGTTTTGACAAAATACAGGTAGTTTCAAATATAACTCCAAAAGATAAGTATTTTGGTATGATATCTAGCCTCTTGTCAATAAATAACATCATTGTATGTTTGATATAATATTAAATGAAATGAATAAATCTTTATTGACATAAAAATGTTACATCCACTTAAATGTATCCATAGACTCCCGAACTAGTTAGAAACTGTGTGTCAGTGTCAATATTGTGATTGTAATAATAGATTTAATTATTCCCCATAGAAAAATGAGGAATTTGACGTCGCCGGCCACTTAACACGTATTTGTAATGGCTTCTTTAATAAGTTGTTAGATTACTAGCCATGATGCAATTATCCAAAAAATGCACTCCGGAATTGATAAGGCACAATATAAAAGCCTTACTCGCTGCACTGCATATAAATATCGACTTATCCTCAACACTCAACATGAAGGTAGCATTTTTGGTAAGTTTTTGAAACATAAAATTTTATTAATATATTTTATTTTTATATCGTACTAGTGTAAGCCCAGCGGCTTCGCCCAGTCGCAATTTCGATATTTGGGAGACTTATACCAAAACTTTGACAACCTCTTTGGACCCTTAGAAAGTCAATTGTCTAAAATCCTTCCTTGGTACACGTCCAGGTATCGAAAAGAAGCTACATTCTAAGTTTCAAGTCTCTAGGAAATCCACAGAGGAGATGAAAGAGGTGGAAATCGGCGTTGGATGTCAGTCAGTGAGTCATTTAGGATAGTGATCACGCATATTTTTCTTTATGCATGGTCCATTGCTTGCAAGTGCTACACTGCCGAGCATGTCTTGTATTTAATATTAATGATCTTAATTCGACCATATCCCCATCAACCGCGCACAGTTCCAGTCTTCAGACTGTTATTGAGATTATTCCTAATGGAAAAATCCAATAACATTCTGCCCGATCTGGAAACTAATACCTAGTACTTCATTCTCAGTAAAAGAGCTTGTCTACTTCACACTGGTCTTGCAGAACAGACAATAATAAGCAGAGATAATGTTGAAGACTGACTCGGTGGCGCGGCGAAGCGGTTGCAAGCTCGAGTGTCGATCATGAGTCATTCAAGGTTCCATCTTCAGCTTCTTCTCCTTCTTTCTTGACTCACTTCTTGACTTCACTCTTGACAGGGTGGTCGTGGTTTATGACTGCATTTTCATTGGCTAAAGCATGGAGTTGTCCGGGTGGTTCCCGACTAATATGTCCCTCTGCCAGATCCCACGGCTACCACGGGATGAGAAAGGGGTGGCCCTATTATAATAGCTCATCCTCTCTCTTCTTCTCTCTTACTCATCCGAACCTGGCAGAGGGACATAATCGGAGAGTGGGCAGCAGCGCTCTCCGTTTCCCAAGTATTCCAACTACTGCAATCACCAAGCCACGATTGGGAAATCGTGGTGATTACTGCTAAATCCCTTCATATTATATTAGGCAAAGCGTTATAGGATTTTTGGAGGTGGATTGGCCATATGATGAGGAACAAAAAGGCCAAGTGGGCTAAAGATGTGACCGAATGGTGTCCAAGACAAAACAAAAGAAAGAGAGGGAGACAGCGTCGGAGATGGGAAGACGATATTTGATAAAAATAGCAGGCGACACATGGAGAAGGAAGATACGAGACCGCACTTTATGGCAATCTTTAGGGGAGGCCTATGCTGAGTAGCAAGACAATCTTCGCGAAACTGGTGTCAGTGTTTAAGTATATAAGAATGATGTGTATAAGATTGTTAAATAAAGGCTTATTATTATTATTATAGGATTTTTTCATTAGAAATTATCTCTGAGACAGCCTGTAGTCTGAAACTGTGCCCAGTAGAAGATAGGTTCGCCTCATGTAACATGGAGCTTGAGGAGATCGCTTAAAGTAATAAGGCCGTTGTTAACCAATGATATATTGTTCTTTAGACCTTACTTTCATCATCATCATCATCATCTCACCCGTAAAGGGGGGTTTACCAATACTCGACACGCTTGGCAGGCGGGTTGTCGAGCGCGGTTCGATGGTTTTTGCAGAGGACGCTGCTGCCCGTGCCCTGGATCTGTTAACCCCTTAGCCGGCTCTTACGGTAACCACGGGTAGAGAGGGTGGAGCACTATTCTAAAGCCGGTAACTCCACGGCGGACCTTACGTTAATATACCTAAGATAATCATAATGTACCTAATCATAGTCGCATTAAAGAGTATTTCTATTCTATTTATTCGATTATAAACTACCTCGGTGGCATAGTGGGCGCACGCTCCACTACCGATTATGAGGTCCCGGGTTCGATCCCCAGGTCAGGCAAAGTATTAAGTATTGGATTTTTCATTAGGAAGTATCTCAACTGCCTAGAGTCTGGAATTGTGGCCAGTAGATGGCAATAGACTGGCCCCCTGTTACATGGGACCAATAAAATACTGGCGAAATGTGAGTGTGCCTACTATGAGTCCTGGGTTACACCCTCTGCCTACCCTTCAAGAAAAAGGCGTAATTGTATGTTTTTTTTTATGATAGTGAGTGACAAGACGAGCTCATTAGATGCCTGATGGTAAGCATCATGATTGCCCATATCAGACACAATGCCACCCAGTATTTTAAAATTCAAAATTCTGCGCGGCACTGCACTGCGCCTATTACCCTGAGATATGAGTTGTTGAATCTCATCATGCCCAGTAATTTCGCTGGTAACATTGCCCTTCATACCGGAACACAGTACCTATTGTTTGGACATTACTGCTTGGCGCATGAATAAATAGCAAAGGTGTGGTACTTCCCCAGGCGGCCTCCTGCAAAAGAGGCCTACCATGTTATGTTGGTAATGTTGAAACTGTATTGTTTCAGTTGTTTTTCTTATGGTCTGTGTTTACCTTGGACGCGGCCAGAGCAAATGCTGGTTTACCTCCACCAAAAGGCGGCGGAACGAGCATAAACAATGGTGGAAACATAGCTGAAGGTGGTTTTAGTTTACCAATACTCAGTAGATTTAACACTAATGTACGACAAAGCAAGAAGTAATAAATGGCGTTCGACTTGCATAGAAAATGAATACACAAATATTAAGAAATAGGGACTAATTTTTCACTCAATTCTTTGTGGTTGGCTCTAGATCTGGCTTTTATTTGCAGCAAAACATTTTTTGTTAGAGAAAACCGTATGTTAATTAATTGTTATTGTATTAACATAAGGACCTCTTTCACCATCCTCGAGTCAAGTGTTGATCAACTACTCGCCGATTAGTGCTACTTGGCAGGTAGAATTCCCAAGTAACTTTTTACAGTTTCGGTCTCTGACATTATGAAATTAGCACTGCGCCTTACTCACCACTTTTGTAGAGTCTCGACTGTTTGGAGACTCTGCATACATTGATTTTATCGTTAAGTTATAAATTAGAATTAATTGTTGTTTGTTAGTTTTTGAGTACGGGTGCTCGACGCCGGGACGCTTAGTTTAAAAATGAAAGAGCAGTGTGCTCTGAACAACGCCTTTATTGGTACTGTTTGATAAAAGAAACTTATGGCTAAAGAAATCTGTAGAGTATGTAAGTTTAGCGTGGGAACTCAAGTGCTCTGTATGGTGAGCCTATACAACTTTAATAGACGAGTTGCTTACTCACTTTACTCGAGGATGGTGAAAGAGGCCCTTAACCTAAAAACGATTTTTACAATTTTCATAAAAACGAAAAATCAGCAAATAAAGGCCATTAAGACCCAATCAGAGAGTGGGACAAACAGTAGAGTGGAAAATTGTCCTCTCCTTCTCCATATTTGTGAAATTTCGTTTTGTATAGAAGAGCAACCACCTTAAATGGCGACGAAGATTTCTAAAATATGAGTGAATGCAAAGCGACGGCAGGGGCACGTAATTCGCTTTACAATGGCTTTAACTCGCGCAAAACCAAATGAGCCCTCAGAAGTTACGCGTATGGGCTCATTTATGAAATTTATGCTAATTTAAGGTTAAAAGTCACTCATACAAAATTAAAATAGATAAATATACAGAAATAGAGAATTTTCCATTCGATTGTTTGTGGTTAGGTCTGGATCTGGCTTTTATTTGCGCGAGAACATATATTAAAGAAAAGCTTACAGTTTCTTCGTATTTATGAAAATTGTAAAAAGTAGTTTTAAGGCTATGTTAACGTTTTTTTAAATAGCAAAAAAAAACATTTGGTTCTGTAGTCGTGCCTTTTTCATTAAATAATACTCGAACACTTCAGCTTAGTTTACATGATTTATTTCAAGGCCACCATCTTCAATCTCGCTCTACAATCATCTGTCGCGCTGGCATCCACCTCCCTGTGTTGCCATCGCGCCCTCGCACATGCCATAGATCTCCGTGAAATCACACGTTGCCATTAATACTTTCCATAAAACCACCAAAACGTTCATAGAATCCGTAGCATGCGCGTCACAAAATAACATCAACCCTACACTAATAACCTAACCCTACATAAATATACCACCTTCTGTGCACAGGCGGTAAAAAATATTCCGAATTTATGCAATGGATATGTCCTGAATGCCGGTGTTCATCCAAAAAAGGTGGTGACAACAGCATGACTCCCGTAGGATTTAAGAAATCTCGTGACCCCAATGTCACCCTTCGGAAGAAAATGTCTTCACCTATCTCAACTAAAAATAATTACATACTACCCGAAGAACTTTCTACTGACATGCAGAACTTGCGCATTGAAATGATCCTGATGAAGGAGCAACTCAATCATAGCTTAGGAATGATAGCAAACTATGAATCGAAGTTTGAGAACTATACGACTGAAATAAAAACTCTACGTCAGCAACTCGTAGAATACATGACTGCCGACCTAGCTGCATCGATTGAGATGAATCCATCTCCACGATCCGAAGCTAAAGTACGAACATATGCTACTGTGGCCACTCAAACTACTAAAATAAATGAAAACCAGACTTCATCTGCGTCACCATCTGCAGCACTTCGAAATTTTACTACAATGGCAACTCAAACCACTGAAAATTCTTCATCACCACCTACAAAGAAAACTCCGAAGAAAAGGATAAATAAACCAGCGCACGATAATATTTCAACCATACCACCTAACCCATTTATTCCGGAAGTACCGATTTCCCATACTATACCGAACAATAATAAGAGCACCGAGGTAACTGAGCTAACACTAACTGCACCACCTAACTCATTGGTTCCGAAAGTATCTAATTACCCGGCTTCTCCCACTACTCCGATTAGTAATACACACACTGAGGTCAATTTCCCTTTAACTAATGAGTTTATTACAACAACAACAGAAACTAAAGATCCCACAAACTCAATTCAGCCTTATATTGATGATAACGATGGGCAATGGACGGAAATAAAACGTAAGAAACCAGTACGGCCCACCTCTTTGTATGGAACTGCAGGACCAGCTATAACGGCTCTTAAAGCGGTCGAGCCTAAAAAATTCCTACATGTATGGAATATGGAGTCCAATGCCGAGGATATCAAAGATTATCTCAAGAAATTGTGCCCTATAGGAACATGCTTTGTAAAAGAACTTCACACCAGAGGCGACTATAAATCCTTTAAGATTGGGGTGCCTGTCGATTATTTTGATTTATGTTTCTCAACAGACGTTTGGCCAGTAAATGCGAGAATAAATGAATGGATACCCTACAGTAAACCAACTAGATCTACCCATTATATTGCAGAACATCATGTAACTAAGCAGCCATCTACAAGCAGTCAGCCCTTTCGTCCCCAAGCGAAAGCACATAAAACCTACTCCAATTAATGCACTGTATCAAAATGTACGCGGTCTTAAAACTAAATTGGTAACATGGCGCAATAACTTAGCTATTCTCGAACACAACATTGTAGCTGTCACGGAAACTTTTCTCGATAATTCAGTGGAAGACTCAGAGTTAATATCCGGCGACTGGAGTATTCTACGCCGCGACAGATCTACACCCTGTGGTGGAGTAGCCATAGGGGCGCGAGCACCTATCGTACTCCAGCGTCGTCGTGACCTTGAAACAGACTGTGGTGAAGACCTTTGGGCTAACTTTATGTGGCACGGCCGTCGAGTATACATATGTGTTGTATACATCAAACCAAGTGCTAAAGACAGTGACTATATGCAATTTTTTACTAAAATTGAAAGTTTTATTACAGACATTAAAGCTCCAGTTCTTATCTTAGGTGACCTAAATCTAAATAGTGCGTCTCTAAATGTTAATAATTATTTTTGTTATTTTATGTCTTTTTGTAGCCTGATTGAGAAGAATGTTGTAGAAAATGTGCATGGAGGTATGTTAGATGTCGTGTTGGTCCAAGAGAATGATTCTATAGCTAATACTTATGTAGAAGCTACTGATGGAATAGTATCCCCGGATGCATTTCACCCGCCGCTAGACATCGAGGTAGCGATCGAAACAGCTCATCATTCAGATCGACTTGAGCCAACTAATATAGACCCTTCCAAAGACTGGAACTTCAAAAAATGCGACTACAATCTTTTATACTCATTATTATCTAGTAGCTCTTGGGACATGGTTCTACAAACAGATGACGTACGTATTGCTATTGAACAATTCTATAAAATAATCTATGATCTATTTGATATATGCACGCCCAAAAAACGGCGCCCAAGTAAGTTAAATAGGCGTTTTCCTGTCTGGTTTAGCTCTGATATAATCAGGGATATTAAGCGTAAAAACGAACTCCATATGGCATGGAAACAATCCAAATTAAAAGAAAAATATGACTCATTTTCCATTTTAAGAGCAAATCTCAAATCTCGCACCGCTTCTGCCTACAACAAACATATGAAAACAATCGAAGACAACATTCGAATAAATCCACGTGAATTCTGGCAATACATTTCTAGTTTAAGGTCCAAAGGTGGTTTTGAGCCTACCGTCGCATACAAAGGCCAAACTTTATCTGGTATTAATGCAGCCGAGGCATTCGCGCAATTTTTTTCGAGTGTATTTCTTCCGGATGTTCCGCTTCTTGACGCTAATGTAGCATATCAGTCTGATTGCAGTTCCAATAGTAACTACGTTAATATATTCCAGTTCACACCTGAAGATGTTAGGAACGGCATCAATAAGCTAAAACCTAACAGTTCTATTGGACCTGACAGCATCCCTCCTGCCATTCTTAAACATTCTGTAAAATCTTTGTGCCCACCTCTCTGTCATATCTTTAATCTGTCTCTGAAAAGTGGCTTATATCCCAGTCTATGGAAGCTATCGAGAGTTAGTCCCTTACCCAAAAGCTCTAATAAGTCAAACGTTGAAGACTATCGCCCGATCGCAATTTTATCATCCCCTGCTAAAGTGTTCGAGAGCATCATACATAAACACATATACTCGCAGATAGATAGGTACCTCACTGACGCACAACATGGCTTTAGGGCAAAGAGATCTGTAGACACCAATCTCTTAACATTAGTGGAATACATATCTACTAGACTTGACCATGGGCACCAAGTAGATGTTCTATATTTTGACTTCCGGAAGGCGTTTGATAGGGTCAATAATGATATACTGCTGACTAAATTGAGTACCATGGGATTTGCTCCTGGTCTCCTTCGCTTACTCGCAGACTATCTTCGGGATCGTCAGCAGTATGTCAAGCTCGGTTTATACGAATCACGACCTTATCACACGCGTTCCGGAGTCAGTCAGGGCTCTATTCTGGGGCCGCTCCTGTTTCTAATCATGATCAATGATATTCCCACCGTTCTCCAGCACTCACAATGCCTTCTTTACGCAGATGACCTCAAACTTTATGTAGAAGTTAAGTCAGAAAGTGATTGCCTGAAATTGCAGCAGGATATTGATGCGGTATTGCGCGCTATGTCTTCTCGTCCAAAATACCTCAGTGCCTCAAGTCGAAGGTCTTCGACCAGTGTGTGTTACCAGTGATGACTTACGGATCTGAAACGTGGTCCCTGACTGTGGGCCTTATAAGTAAGCTCAAAATAGCGCAACGAGCTATGGAGAGGGCTATGCTCGGGATTTCTCTGCGAGATCGAGTCAGAAATGAGGAGATCCGTAGACGAACGAAAGTTACCGACATAGCCCAGCGGATTAGCAAGTTGAAGTGGCAATGGGCAGGGCACATAGCACGTAGAACTGATGGCCGATGGGGCCGTAAAGTTCTTGAATGGAGACCACGGATTGGTAAGCGCAGCGTAGGACGTCCTCCCACAAGGTGGACAGACGATCTGATAAGTACGGCAGGAGCACGCTGGATGCAGGCCGCTTACAACCGGACTGGATGGAAATCTAAGGGGGAGGCCTATGTTCAGCAGTGGACGTCCTATGGCTGAAATGATGATGATGATGATGATTGATGCGGTACACGAATGGAGTGTTTTCAATGGTATGGAATTCAACATGAACAAATGTCATGCTATGACTTTCGGTCGAATGCGACGTCCCATACTACATAATTATAATCTCGACAGAAACAACATCTCGCGATCATTGGTTATTAGAGATCTGGGTGTGGCATTCGACCAAAAGTTAACATTTCACCACCATATCATACCTAGAACTTGCCAAAGAATCATTCAGACGGTTAGGATTTATTCTCAGAAATTCACGAGACCTGCACAACCAACACGTGATAAGAACCATTTATAGTACATTAGTCCGGAGTAAACTTGAGAGCAGTTCTAGCGTATGGAGTCCGCATGAAAGCACATATACCCTACTCCTTGAAAAAGTTCAAAAGGCATTCCTGCGATACCTGTACAAACGGATATATAAATACTATCCCTTTATGTATCCATCAAAATTTCTTTTAGGTTGTCTATCTTATAACTCACTAGAAGTCAGAAGGGACACACAACAAATGATCGTGATGTCCAAAATCCTTCGTGGAAGAATTAACGCACCAAAGTTGCATGATGAGCTGTTTCGATTGTATGCCCCAAATAGCTACAGTAGGAACAGAAAGCATAAGCTGCTTGACGTTCCTTGGTGTCGCACTACAGCACGTACCAATGCGCCCATACCACGCACTCTAGCAGCATTCAACGCTCTCTTGGACCACAATCCCGACTTTGACTTGTTTGCGGATGAATGGTCGAAGATATTAATTGAGTGTCTGAGGTACTGCGAGCGTGATGTATGACTGGTATTTATATATATTTTTTTTTTATTTTTTTATTTTTATCCTTATATTTTTATAATAATTTGCTGTGTAATTTCTTTTATGATTACTTTTCTTCTTTTTTTTTCTTTCTTAATTTTATTTTAATCATTGTAATTGGTGTAACTAAACCGTTTTGATTAAATAAATAAATAAATTATGATAGCTTCTATACACTCGGCCAACCTGACAACGTGTATGTCCCCATACACGCATTATACTCGTATCATAACCCTACAGTTCTTTAACAAAATATGTTTTCGCGCAAATGAAGGCCAGACATACATCCAGAGCCAACCATAAACAATTTTGAGTGGAAAATTATTTCCTATTTCTTCATATCTGTATATTTTCAGTTTGTATAATAATAATAATAATAATAATATGAGACAACTTCCACACACGGTCCTCTGGTCCCAAACTAGGCTAGAAGCCTGTACTATGGTAACCAGAAGACTGATATACATACTTATATAAGCTTATAACACCCAGATTTAACCTTAACTTTAGGCTTCTTGATTTGTGTTGCGACGTTGCAATGCAGTGTTGTGGCCTGCGCATAACGCATATTAAATAGTTGTCGTCCGTACTACGCATTCGCCATAAGCGCTAACTTTCGAGAGATCAAAGAGATTTGAGCGAGTTTAGATACCTCTATATATAATTATTAATTTAATAAAAGCGTGTAATAAATGAGTTTGTTAATCTTTATTCTTTGTTATTTATTCCTTTTAGTTACATACATTCACGCCTTTTTTTCCCGAAGGGGTAGGCAGAGGTGTACCCAGGACTCAGTCCCATAGTAGATACACCCATATTTCGCCAGTATGTTATTGGTCCCATGTAATAGGGGGCGAGCCTATTGCCATCTACCGGGCACAGTTTCAGACTCCAGGAAGTTATTGAGATAATTCCTAATGGAAGAATCCAATATTTAACGACTTTGCTTGACCTGGGGATCGAACCCGGGACCTCTTGATTGGCAGTCGAGCATGCGCCCACTACGCCACCGAGGCAGTTTCTTACAGTTATTTAGACTATAATTCTATCGGTGTTAATTTTGCTTAAAATACGAGTAGAGCACTAATTTATGTGGAATGTGTATTCTTAGGAATTAATTATCTACACACATGGCTTTAAATTAAACCTTCTCTGGATTTGTAAGTACAATCAGCAAAAAAAATATTATAGCTACTCGTATTAGGTACAAGGAACAAGTTATATATAACAAATAACTCTATTAGTTTTTTAGTTAAGGCGTTGTCCAAAGCAAATTCGCCCTCTCGCTCACACGTACCCACATTTTTGAAGATCTTAAAAATACTACATGTACTAATTACGTAAAATAAGGACAACTAGGTTCTAGAAAATAACAATACAATGATTCAGTAAAAATCCAATTCACACAAGGGGCTAAACAGGCCCATTGTTTAAGAGGTAGTTTTACTTTTATCTTTAGCGAGTGATTAAAGAAACCGAGTTATTATGGGTTTTAGTGCCATGTGTTACACTCTACTTTTCACTTCGATTATGATAAAATGAAATTATGAAATCAACTAAAACTTAAAATAAATGTTCAATTTCCATAAATTTTAGATTTAATTTACATTTGCATGGCATGAAACATCTTTGTAATGTGTCTCTTTTGAAAGGTCAATAAAGATTTTTATTATTTTTCATTTAATTAATTTCATCAAATCAATCATTTTGGCTTGTCATCCGTGCGACATCAAAGACAACAATTAAAAATACATTTATTTTATCTACTAGAAGTTGAAATGTTATTTTAGCCCCGCGCTTGTACGCAGCAACGGATTTTTTAAGCAGGAGGAGACAATAAGCTGTTTTAGACTATATGTTAAGTGACAGCCAGTAACCCCGTAAAAAGCCAGCGTTCATGGTTTATCCATAAGCAATTTGATTTAAAATTTTGTAAATTGAAGAAGGTTCTTCTTTTCTTGGTTGTCTTCTGCGGATGAGAGGATTAACGTTAGGTATCATGCCGTATACTTCCGGCTTCTCGTCTGTCTTTACCGGAGCGATGTAATTTCTTGGTACAACACCTTCCATCGCTCGAACGTGGACAACATCTAGGAAAATATTTTATGATCAGCTTAGCATGTCAAAGGTGGGCAGACAAAAAAAGGTCGCAGCAACACGCTAGATGCAGGCCGCTTGCAACCGAACTAGATGGAAATTTTAGAAGAAGCCTGTGTTCAGCGGTGGACCTCCTGCGGCTGAGATCCCTAGGTCAGACAAAGTGTTATTAGATTTTTCCATTAGGAAATTATCTCTATTACAACCTGAAGTCTGGAATGTAGTGGTAGGCCTCTTTTGCAGGGGGCCGCCTGGGGAAGTACCACACCTTTGCCAGTTATTCATCCGCCAAGCAGTAATGTGCAAACATTACTGTGTTCCGGTATGAAGGGCAATGTTACCAGTGAAATTACTGGGCGTGATGAGATTCAACAACTCATATCTCAGGGTGACAGGCGCAGTGCAGTGCCGCGCAGAATTTTGAATTTTAAAACACTGGGTGGCACTGTGTCTGATATGGGCAAACATGATGCTTCTTACCATCAGGCACCTGATAAGCTCGTCTTGTTACTCACTACCATAAAAATAAAAATAAAACTACTCCGGTAGATGGCGATAGGCGCGCCCCCTATTACATGGGACCATAACATTCTGGCGAAATGCGGGTTTACCTTCTATGGGATCGTTCCCATAGAAGGTAAACCCGCATTGATTGAGAAGAGATGTACCCAGGACTCATGTCCTGGGTACATCTCTTCTGGAAAAAGACGTGATTATAATAAAACATGTCGTGTGGTTTAGCACGTCAAAAGATATAGAAAAATTATTTCTTCAATTTAATTTGGTACTTCATAGCATTGATTTAAAGAAAAGAGGAGATGAAGAAGAGAGGGTACGTTCTCTCAGCGCTTACTCAACAACTGGCACGTAGAATTTGTTCAGTGTGCAGTTTGCACAGTGCAATATTATGAACAACAAATATAGAAAGACGTACCTAAGACAGAAGTGCGACCGAGACAACAATATTAGTCGCTAGTACGACCCCACTTCACTGGCTTACGTGGACCTAATGGAACCTGATTTGAGCTTGCCATTTTCGAGAAGCCAGTATCATGAGTATGATGAGATCATCTCCCCTTTTCTTTAAATCAATGCTATGAAGTCCCAAATTAAATTCAAGATTTTTTTTTTCTATAAATTTTTACGTACTAAACACACTTATTTCTTTTTTATATCTTAGGATTTTCAGAATAAAAGTGAATTAAGTAGCAAATTTTGCTACATATAAACACATAACGAAACATATAAAACATATAACGAAATAAGCATAAGCTTAAATAAAAAAAAAATAAAAAAATAAAAAAAATTATTCAAAAGTTATTTATTGTACACCGTGGCTTAAGTTTGAAACATTCATAATTTGTACATGCTAAGTGCTAATAATGCTCTAATTTAAAGATACAAACAGCATACAAGTTAGTTTAAATATTAATTAATACATAATTTAGTATATATGTATAAGGCCTTGCCAACAATAATGAATCATCAAACTGAATTTAACTTGTGAAAATACTTAAAATGCAGTTGCTACAACAAAACATATAAAAAATAAACTAAAAATTTAATAATAATACAAACGAAAAATTATGTCAAATTCACATTATAATGATTACAATTTCCAAACCAAGTCATGCTAATAATTCATTGTTACAGTTAAGAACAAAATTTAAGTAAGTATTATTACAAGATACTAAAAGTTTAATTAACAATTGTCTAATGTTGTAGCTAATGCAGTTAGGTGTACATTGGTTTAACAATTTTTTTTAAAAATTGGTGACCTACATACAGACCAACACTAAGTATGGTCTTGTGCTGCAGGTCTTTAGTCCCTTCAGTGTCAGCTATATAGCCTAAAGAATTATTCACAATGGATAACAGTAAGTACTAATTAATGTATTTTTAATAGATTTTACATACAACACACAGACAACTTACATAAAAGCAGTAGTATAACATATTTCAGCATATTGAAGTGTATTTGATGACCTGTAAAACTCACGTAAAAACCAATCACAATATATTAAATAACTATTGCTACAGAAAATCTGTAGACGAGCTATCGAGAAAATGTGTTTAAATTCACAGTAGCTTCTCTATTAATACCTTTATAGTAAGGGTCAGTGCAAACGGGTGATCAACCGTAGCCAGCAGCCACTGGTGGCGAGCGTCACGCGGCAATTACAACGAATTTCACGCGGCGATCTCTACAAAATGAAAAAGTAAACTTTGTCTTAACCTAATTTAGCTTGATCAATGACAGCTGAACAAAAATAAATGTTTTTGTCATCTTCCATAAGTTAGGTACATTAATTGTATCTTATCCGGTAATTTAATATTCAATTGATAAATAAATAACTTTATTAGAACCTAATTTACGGAAATATGGCCATAAAATAGATTTTTGTTCAGCTGTCTTTAACAGCTATATTTAACAAGGCGTAGTAGCGGTAACGTGCACTAGAAGACCGCGCCAAATGGATATGCTATATGTATTATCTATGGGATATGCGAATAACGCTAGTGCGACAAACTCTACTTGGATTAATTGAAGTTCGATTGCATGATTGTGCTGAACTGATGAGCGATATGGCAGTTGTGCTACTGCAATAGAATATAGTGCGACAGCGTTCGGTGGCAGAGGTCGGTTACCCGTTTGCACCGACCCTAAATGTTTCATATAAGGTAACACTCAATCATAATGATCATATGTTTAAAAACTTCAATAATATTATCATATAATTATTATCATTTCAATATTAAATATTATTGTCATCCGATAGTCCGTTTTTGCACTGAAACATCAACATAAGCTCGATGTTTGTAATATTATGTTTTATCTATAACTCTGCCAACTGCCATTTGATATTTTTCTGTAGGCTGGCATTCGAGCAACGCGGTTTTCCGCCGTGCCGGAAGACCCCGTTGCTCGAAGGGCATAATAGGCATGTGGACTTTCGAAGTGTTTTTATAGCAGTGCAGTAGGCAGCTGTTGTTTCTTTTTTTTTTTCATTATACGGAAGCTTTTTTAAATAACGGAATAAATTGTTGGCAGAGCGAGTGCAAAGCGCAAACGATTAGTGTCGATTTCAACTTGGGTAAAAATGCTTTCGTATGTCCGTCTCTCCATCCGGCTGTTCATTCTCCTCTACAGGTCACGGCACTCAACCGATTCTCATGAAATTTTGTGAGCAGATATGAATATAGATTTATATAGATTAGATTAATGTAGATATTAATAAAGATATGTCGATTCAATTTTTGATCTTTCTTTCCAAATGGCGAAGACATAACACAAATATGCAATTTGTATGCAATGATATATAGACTCGTGAGGATTTATGAGGTCTACAGCTCACAGAGCCACTAGTAAAATCAATAGTTTCAAAATTGTAAAACAAAGAGGTTCATAGCTAAACTTCTAACTCGTGTACAAAACGAATCAGCTCTTTTATTTATTTAATTCAATTAAAACGGTCTAAACCAATTACTTTAATTGACATAATAATAAAAGTAAGTAGAATATACAACACAAAAACAGTAAAATAAAAGGTATAGAAATAGAAAGGTATAGAAACTCCTCAAATCAGATAGCTAGTAGATATTCTTAGAAATTGTTAGATTAAAAGATTAATGTTACATCGGTAGATGAATGTACTGCAATTTTTATTCTTATTTAGTATAATAATAGAAGTAGCAGTTACCGTAATAGAAGCTCAGATAAAACGGTTTCTTTTCCACAGAAGTTCGGCCAAAAACAAGAATAAGGATATCAAACATCCAAATCCCCAAAGGTAGAATACTCCAGAAAACTGACGAAGCGATAATGAGCACCCAGCTAGGCAGCTGTAGCTGCTGGCCATGATGTTCTGCGAAGCTATCTTAGCTTTACTCACCACCGTCACCCCAATAGCCTCCTCAAAAAGCTTCTCCGTTATTCCTGCTTCGAACAACCTCACCACTATCTTTTGAAATTTAGAAACTAATGAACTCTCTTTCCTGATTATCATTTCATAGTACACCGTGAGCAGACTGTCTGCCGATCTTAACATTCTAGCTTCGTCGTTCACAGCCGTTACTGCTTGAAATTTGTAAAAGTAGCCCTGGATGTACACAGTCACCCCCTTTTTCATCAGCGAAACTAATGCACAATTCAAGAACCCGTCACATTCCGTGGAGGTGTTAGCAAACCTTTCATAATTCTCGTCTTTCATGAAATATTTGGTTAGGCTCTTCAGGTACGCTGTTCTACCTGAGCTCATTATATCTTCATTGGTTTTGAGAATTTCCGGCGGATCGAGGATAGTGAAGAAGGAAAACAGTTGAATGCTGATGTAGACTGATAAATGGAGACACATATTCAAATACACCAAATTCACGATTTTTTGTTTTACAGTTCTCGCGTCCTGAAGTGTTGCTGCACCGACAAGAGCACCCCAACCTTGCAGTAATGTTTTTCCCATAGAAACGAAGTCTTTATCAAATATGCAAATAAAAAACCATACTATTGCGTAGCAGAAATAGAAAACTATGAACAAATTTAGGCCATCAATACTTAAGACCATGTTTTCCCAGGTTCTGGTTGTCCTGTCTGCGGTGTAAATCCACATAATAGATTGTATCGCATATATTCCTGAATACTCGACTACATCTCCGAATATTCTGTAAAGACCACCAGCGCAAGCTTCCAAACTGCCATTTAACACAAAATGCAGGTATTCCATATTGATGTATGGATTTTCTTCCTGTTTATACACATAATGCAATACTAGGGTAGCATTGAAGTTTTCAGCCATTATTTTCACAATCTCATAGTCCATTCCACTCACTCTGCTTTCGTCGAGTGGATCATAACTTTGGAGAGAGCTTTTATCCTCTATCATAGCAAAAGGAAAAAGAGAACCCATCCCTACTTTGAAAGGACATTTTTTCAAATCAGTCGGTTTCTTTTTAGGGAATGTCTCTTTTTGGGTAAATTCTCCTGCCAAACATGTATTTATTAGCGTCGGATATGTCACTTCTTGGTTGCAAGTAATATGATTGATAAAAGGAATAAAAGTGTATAAATTGTACTGATCTTTCTCTTTAACTAAAAATGACACATCGTATTTACCTACTACACTTCCTATGCCTTTATAACGTCTTCTACAAACATCTGGTGAGTAATCTTCTATTATGTTTAGGTATTTGTTATTCATTTTCAGTGCTGCAAAGTCGAATTGGGTCATTGCTTCACAGTTTTTGAAATAATTGACTAAAAGGTAGCTGGCATCGTCTAAGGTCCAATTGGCAGTGCTTGTTGTAGATATTATAAACATGATATTTCTTGCAGTCAATTCATTGTGCATTTCATATACAAATTGAGCTTCGTTACTATAGTTATTGGCAACCTTAAGCACAATAGTTGGTTTCCAAAATAATTCTTTTGTACATGATTTTGTAATACATGAAGCAATGGAACGATATTCATTGATAGGAGATTCTCGATCAAGAAATTCTTGAATAGAAATATTATCGATGAAAATTGGTAGGACACTCAGAAAATAAATTAGAAATGACAACATTTTCTTGACAGATAGATATTAGTTTTTTTTTTTGGTTTTGTCACTTTTTGTGCCTTACGAAATAAAATCATATAGTATAATTATTTTTAGTTCAAATAGTCATATTTAAAATGTTAATAATACGTGAAGTTTATTTTGAACGACAAAATTTACCAACGAGGTATGAAGACTGATAGGGATACATACGTTTGTTACAATGGATAAACGAACCAAACGTTTCTTTAATTATAAGTTTATGATGTTTAAGGTCTAGTCGCACATGAGCCACCCGGCGCCCGATAATCACCGACACCCGTAACGTCACCGCGGAATGACTCGTTCAGAGTTGATGTAGTTAGCGTATGTCCATACAGTTTCATATAAAGAACTAAAACCACGTGAGGCGTAGCGGTGCTGCTGGTCGGGTGCCGGGTGGCTCATGTGGGTCAAGACCTTTGTACGTAATGACGTCAAAGTTATTAAGCGTATATGTGGCTTCATATTAACATAGAAAACCTTTTATCAATGATGTCTTAGTTAATCATTATCACAATCAAAACGTCCACAGCAGTAGTGAGCGTTTTGATTGTTTATTTTTAACCAAAGCTTACTTCGGATTATAATAACCTCTGCACACTACGCTGTTGATTACGCTCGTTTCATGAGCGCTCATTTACGGCGCCGTAGATAATATGTTCCGGTCTGAAGGGCAATGTTACCAGCGAAATTACTGGGCATGACGAGTTTCAAAATATCTGAGTGTGACAGGCGCAGTGCAGTGCCGCGCAGAATTTAGAATTTTAAAACACTGGGCGGCACTGTGTCTGATATGGGCAATCATGATGCTTACCAACAGGGACCTGATTTGCTCGTCTTGTGTCACTCACGAGCAAATCAGGTGAGTACACTATCATAAAAAAAAACAAATTGCTGGGCCAACGGTAAATACTCTTGGTTTTCTGTCCGTTGCGTAAAGTATGGAAATGTACAGTAAAATGGCCGTATCGTTTAATTGACTGAGAGGTTTGATTTTTTTACAGCAGTATAGGGGCCCGTAGACCTAAGTTGTTGATCAATATCATTTTTAACTTAATACTTCAACGCGTCCCCGAGAAAAAGGGTTTGACAGACGGACATATATCCGTCAGTCCGTAAGGATTACTTTTTTCCTTTTGAGGTACGGAACCCTAAAAATGCTTTATTGGAAATTATAAACATAACATAACATACATTCACGCCTTTTTCCCGAAGGGGTAGGCAGAGGTCCTGGTATACCCAGGACTCGGTCCCATAGTAGATACACCCACATTTCACCAGTATGTTATTGGTCCCATGTAATAGGGAGCGAGCCTATTGCCATCTACCGGGCACCAGACTCCAGGCAGTTATTGAGATAATTCACAATGGAAAAATTCAATATTTAGCACTGCCTGACCTGGGGATCGAACCCGGGACCTCTTGATTGGTAGTCGAGCATACGCCCACTTGTTCCCGTTGGGGTAGGCAGAGACTATTTCCGCGGTGGGGTCCTCCCGTGAGGACCAAACGCCGTCCGGGTTGCGGATGAGTGCTTCGGCGTACTCGCAGCCCCGACACATGGCGGATAAGGATATCCCCCAGGGTTTTAGTCAGTCGGGAAGATCCCCTTCAGGGACTTCCCATCCTGACATATGCCATGCCGGGGGGCAGGGCCGGGTATCTGTATGCAGATTTCCCTGGGTCACAATAAAAAAAAAAGGCAGAGACTATTTATTTCCACTAATAATTATTGTCTACATAATTCGCGTCTCATTTGAAAACAATAGACTTGGAGCGGAGTGGTATAAACCTTTATTTTGGTTACGTTTTCAAAGATAATTTATCATCTAGGCCAGTTACTATTGTATAAACTGATCCTGCTAAATCTTCAATCAGCCCCCTCCAGGGGGATCTCTGATCCATCAGAGACCCTAGCATATACTGGTTGGATGACCAGAAAGGCCACGAATGACATGATCAGCTGAACCGATAAAAACTAGTAGTCTAAGATCCGTAGAAGTAAATATCCACCTTTATCTGTTATTCGAAAATGGCCAAAACTATTGTGATAATAAGAATCTCGTAATATTATAATAGTTCATTAATAAAACTCACATGGGTTGCCATGGTGTGATCATTTTACCAATGATAGGTATATATAGTAGAAAATTTGATTGAAATCCGTCGATAAATAACGCTACTGCAAACTTGCCCCTTTTCTCGCCTAATTTACCTCCAATAAAAAATCGCGATCGACAAAATTTTAAAATAAATATATGAACTTGTGCTTGTGTGCCAATTTTCGACAAAATCGGTTGAAAAATGCGGCATGGAGGACAAAAACATTTTTGGCCAATCTTGAAACTGAGACGCTTCGCGGGACTCATTCTTATGAGACTGAGTACGTAGTAGGTGCACCCACACTTTGTCAGTGTCGTTTTTAAGTCCAATGATAGGGAGCGAGTCCATTTCTATTAACCGGCACAAATACAGCTTGTTACTGAGGAAATTCGTAATGGAAAATCCAATAAAACTTTTGGCATGATCATATTTGTCCCGACTGCCTCGGTGGCGTAGAGGGCGCATGCTCGACTGCCAATCAAGAGGTCCCGGGTTCGATCCCCAGGTCAGGCAAAGTGATAAATATTGGATTTTTCCATTAGAAATATTATGGAGTCTGTAACTGTGCCCGTTAGATGGCAATAGGCTCGCCCCCTATTACATGGGACCAATAACATACTGGCGAAATGTGGGTGCACCTACTATGGGACTGAGTCCTGGGTACACCTCTGCCTACCCCTTCGGGAAAAAAGGCGTGAATGTATGTTATGTTATATTTGTCCCGAATTTTAGGCCAACGCCTTTAAAATGTTTGACCAGTGTATGTTATCAGTTGACATATGGCTCTGAAACGTGGTCTGAATTATTTTCAGCTTATAATATAATAGAAACAGAATAACATTCACCAGTCACCATAAACAGTCTTTATTTTGAAAAAGAAAATGGAATGTTTCTATTCGTAAAATGTATAAATGAGATATGTAAACCCAAGTTTATCAATTTAGAATAAATTGTCAATTTTTTACATATAAAGAGTATTCAAAACTATTTGTTATGTATCTCTGCTATAATTTAAAGAGGGTTAAGTAGGCAATTTAGTAGCTGTTTTTTTTTTTTGGCATGTCATGCCTTCTATAAAATTTGTGAAGGAGTAAAATGTGACCACGTTACTGCCATTACATAGAAAAGGCATTATATTAAAAAATATTAAATTGCGTTGTACTGTTTTTTTTTAAATTGATAAATGAGTCACTGTATACGGATACTAGTACATAGTGACTAAAACCCAATTGTACATATGACTCTCATGTATAACACAGTTGCTCAGAGTTTTCCGAGTAATTTTGTTTACAGAGTAATTTTAAAAATAAACGTAGTTCAATAAACGTTGATTTTCAAGGGTAATTTATTATTTTTGGTGGCTCGGTAATTAATATCTTTTAAAGGTTGAAAATGGCACCCCGTATGTTTTGGATGATTTTTGAATTGAAAATCTACTGCGAATGAGCTATATTCAGTCGCGCATACCTTCAGCCGTGTTTTTGCCAATTTTTCGTTTGTCAAAGCTTTTCTGTTGATGCGGCATGCTGAGAAAAAGAAATCAAAGGAGCCATCGTCATTAACTAATTTAATAATATTTCATATTTAAGTAAAAGTATACAGCTCGTAAGCCACTGTGTTCCTTCAATAAGTGAGCAACTGTCTACCTATTTGTCATTTTGAAATAACATAACAGCACGAATGCAACATCGAGACTATGAAGGACAAGTTTTTGGTAAATACTATGCTAATACTTTATCGTCGTCTCAGCCGTCGGTAATCCACAACTGAACGTAGGCCTCCCCCATAAAGAGGGGTATTGCCAATACTCGACACGCTTGGCAGGCGGTTTGTCGAGTGCAGTTTGATGGTTTTTCGCAGAGGACGCTGCTGCCCGTCCTCCCTTAGCCCGGTTCTTACGGCAACCATGGGTAGAGAGGGTGGAGCACTATTCTAAAGCCGGTAACTCCACGGCAATATATGCTAATACTATATGTTTTCCTACAAATATACTAATAATTGCAAATAATGAATGAGAATCACGGTAAAAAAACCACCAAAACTCACCTGAAAATGTAATTTTGGTCACATAAAAACACAAACATATCCATCAACTGGCCAAGGCCGGAGCACCCCATTGACTAATTCAGATACGAAGGGGCAAAGGGATGCCGAACGCTTCATCGAGCGAAAGATCTATAGCGCTTCTCGTTCTTGCAATTCTTTCTTTCATCCGTGAGCCACCGTTTCTCCCTTTATTTTTGTTAACGCTGGGAAAAATGCATTACGCATACCCACCCATCGAGGTACTCACTAAAGACCTAGTGACACTTCCGGATTGTCTGTGTGGAGGAGGACTGGGAAACCGGCAGAGCATTAACATCCAGACCCCCGCCGACGACCGCCCGCCTATACAGCGGGGCCTTCACGCTTCTCCCGGCGGGGAGGGGACTGGAAATGATCGCCAGTGCTCGGCCATTCCCGCCCGGCGTGGTAGTGAAAGGTGCAATGCGAGAGAAGGTGCCCTCGCATCTGTCTCCCGCTATTCACCATTCACCACCCTAACCCTACTGATTTTGTGTTTGTTTGTATGCAGTTTTATGCTGATTGCCGGTACCAGTACATTATAGCACCGTTATATGTATGTGTCCGACCAAGCAACGGATACGGAATGTGTAACTTTCCTACTGTAATGTACCATGAGTCACCGTTCTCATAAAAGCTAATGCGCCGTGCACGGCACGCGACTGTCACGTAACGTTGTAGTGGGCTCTTTTCTATACAGTTCTATACAGAATGTTAGTTACGCTCTAAACCCTATAACGTACCTACCTAGTACCGACATAGTGTTCAAGCGCTTGAACCTATTCTAATGATGCTTCATTTAACGTCCGTTTCGTGAAGTAAATAATACACACATTTACATAAACACGTAATCTCATGCATAAAATGAACTGTTAATGTTACTTATTACCCAAGATTATCCACATTTTATTGATACATTAATAATTTTTATGGTTTCCCATGTAAGTAAGTGACTTATCTCTTTTTGAGAAATAAATATCTTTAAACCTAAAGAATGCTTCGCACAATCAAAAATAAGCATACATAGAGTTTATTGTTCAACCTATTTATAATTTATTTTTTAATATTTTTTTCACATAGAATTTTGATTAATTATTGAAAATTCAATTTAGGACTTGCCCTAGCAGAATATATTAATCAATAGCTGTGCCCTTCGGTTTCACCCGCAGACATCGTTCCCGTGCGAATATCTGGGAAAAAAGTACCCTATGTGTTATTCCAGGGTCTAAGCCTGTACTAATTCCAAATTTGAGCCCAATTAGCCAAAACGCGCCGAAACCACTGATAGTAAAATTATTTTATTAAATCTTGAAGAAAAAAAAATTCAGCTGACGATAATGAGGTGGATAAACGTCAGTTGGTCACACGAACATTAAAAATGATTTTATATTTTCAGTCTTGTCTCTCAATCAAAAATTTGTCAGATATGAATAAATACTTACGTCAGTTGGTTATATTTCGGTGAAAAGATCGTAAGCTGATGCCCTAAAGTATGTAATGCAGGAACATCTATTAAATTAAATGCATCAGCTGACGAGTTTTCACTTGGAATATTGCAAACTGACTTGATCTAAAGGATCATAATATTATTCCCAATCAGCTTACGATTTTTCAACCGGCAGGATATGACGTAGGTATCTAAAGTTATTTTATTTCAAAGGGTGTACAGGGCCATCTTCAAAATTACAGTGAATTTCGAAACATTTTGTAAGTAGTCATGTTACCGATTTTGATGAAAACCTACACCTAAAGGGCATCATTACATTTTTGAATAAAATAATTACCCGCGCCGGGAATCGAATAAGTTGATTTTGATAAAAAAAAAACAGGACACAGTACAACATAGTAGCATTGTGTTACGCACACTAGAAATAGAAAATGGCACATTTTCGAAGCTGTTGTTTTAAGGTAGGGCGGTACTGATCGGGCAGCGTTCGCTGACTTATCTATAATCTAAGGGGCGAGCCTAGCTGAGTGTTATTTTAATAAAACAGGTGATAAGTATTTTTAATTAAATTTGTTTATTCATTTTGATATACATTAATATTGTGTATACACTATTGGGTAGTTGTTACTTCATTTTTCGGGTTTCTTGAACATATCCATTATAGTATCTATTCCAAAAGCATTAGCTTGGAGTACCGCAAGGGCATAGAAACATAGGATTACCTGAAAATAATTTCTTAATTAATATTAAGAAAAATGATGATATATAATAAGTGTGTTATGGGAGCGTTGTAGCGTGTTAGAAGATGTAGTGACAAATGAAGTCAAAGTCAAAAAGATTTATTCAAATAGGTCACAATCTGACACTTTTGTACGTCAATAAAAATAAACAGTAATGAGTCTACCGTGCGTTCGGAAAGATACCTTCACAAGAAGAACGCACAAGAAACTTGTAGGGCTTAATTTTTTCAACTGAAAGAGAAAGGAATGCGTAGATGATACGGACAGACCCCGTCACTCCATCCAATCGACCGCACGCGATCCTACTACGTAGAAAACATAACGTGTGTACATGCGTCAAATGTGTGCGTAAGTACGGACGTGGCTGTCTCGTTGACTGCGTGTTGACGTAAAATGGCGGGGGGGAGGTTAGCGTCGTCTTTACGTAGGATTAGTTAGTATTTTTTGGTTCGGACATATGGCACAGACCTGGGAGAATCACTATCAGTATCAAGTTACAAGTAGGCGGGGCGTACGACAAGACAGTACAATTTCAATGGGCTAGATAGAGACATAAGAAGTGATACGTGATAAGAAGAGGTGAGGTCACCAGACTGGATGGAAATCTATGGGGGAGGCCTATGTTCAGCAGTGGACGTCCTTTGGCTGTGATGAAGATGATGATGAATTCCGAGTCATAGAACGATAGAACAGCTGGTGCTGACGGCGCCTGCTACGACTATAAGTAATAGTCCGGTAGATATAACCCTAGCGCACCTATAGCCGTTGGGTTGTTTATGTTATTCCGAAGTATTTGCAAATAGTGTATTTGGCCAGATGCATTAGCTTTCGCATAAGCTCTAGTGTATCTGCTCTGATCATACCGGATACAAAAAGAAATACAGAACAGAACAGAAATAGATAGTACATCCACTTAATCGCTAAGAGCGATCTCTTCCAGACAACCGTGCAGGGAGAGGAGAGAACCGTAATAAACACTTATAAACATAACGAGCAAATTTCCATTGAATCCTTTCAATCTGAAGTGTGTATTTAGCTTCACGCGGATCCCAGACAATCGCATTGAGTTCCAGCTTGCTGAAGAAAGCGACGACGAAAAATCCGAGAACTGTGAAGATGTTCTCATTATGAATCCAAAGATCTTGTTGGCAGACTTACAAGTAGCGACAATATAACGACGAAAATTAATGCTGCTGTCCAAACTAATTCCTAAGTCTTTAATTTTAAGTTCACGATGCAATGTGAGGCTGCCCAACGTGTATGGGAAATTGATGGGGTTTACAGATCTAGCGAAGAAGACAATTATTGAGAGAAATTTATACATGAATCGTGTTTCATTTTCCTCCGAATATACCTAATATACTTTTTTGTTTACGGCAATACTTACTACAGCCACCTTACCTACTTACAACTTTAACTAAATAATCTTTATTAAATAACACTTCGAAAATCTATTTTATCGGCATGATAGCCCATAGAAAAGACCTTAATTCATATAGTATCTGTATTCTGATATTTTGAATATGCAGTCCATTTAATATTATTACCATTCCGTTTCATGTTTCATTCGATAATATTTTTAAAATGCTTTGTGGAAGAAGAAATATCTGTTATTGTCATTTTTAAATAATAAATAAATAATATTGGGACAACTTCCACACACGGTGATCTGGTCCCAAACTAGGCTAGAAGCCTTTACTATGGTAACCAGAGGATTGATATACATACTTATATAAGCTTATAACACCCAGACATAGATCAAACAGACATGTTCATGCACACAAATGTTTGACCTGGCCGGGGATCGAACCCGGGGCCTGCGGCACAGAAAGCAGAGTTACTACCATCTGAGCCAACGAAGCTGTCAAATTTTAATATTCTTATTTTACCTATCTCTTCATTTTTAGTGTGCTTTTCTTCACGCAAGTAAACACTAAGATTTACAAAATGAAACCAACTACGTTTTTTTTATATTAACAGGAAAGAGGACCTCTTAGCTGTTTGACACAATCGTACGGAAAATTTACTAAATCGATATTTTGTATTCCCCTGTCCCCTCCGAATACAGTAAACCTATTTGATATATTTATATCCTGATATTTTAAAGTTGAAGTAAAGTATTGGATACATACTTTACTATTTTTTTGAACATCCAATCACGCGAGTAAAACGGGGAATTTTGGAAGATCACTATGAAAAATACTTTAAAAAAAATTTAAATGACGGGGCCATAGGTTACTACACTATAAAAATAAGAGGATATAAATTTATAGAACGGGTTTATTATATACCGGGCTTAAATAGGTCAGCGTATATTACGAGTATTTAAAAAAAAATACACTTACCAATACCAAAGATGCCTTCATTATAAAACAGTACTCTAAACGTACCTATGTAAAAATCTTAGGCCTTCCCTTTATATATTTAAGTTAATTGATTCCCTTTATCAATGAATAATGGCCTAGTAATAATTAATTACTTAAGATATTATTAACAAGGAGTTTTGATGCAATTCCCATGCAAATTATGTGTTTATTTGATAAAGGCTGGATCAAAAAACTAATTCAAAGCTTATTGCGACTAATGTGTCTTTATTAAACACTAGCTGTGCCCCGCGGTTTCACCCGCGTTGGCGTCGTTCCCGTGGGAATAACGAATAATGTTATATTCCAGGGTCTAAACTATCTTTATACTGAATTTCAGCCCAATCAGTTTAGTAATTTTGGATTGAAAGACTAACAAACGTACATCCATCCATCCATCAATTTTCACATACTTTCACATCAATGACGTTGAATTGTTTGACATTTATAATATTAGTAGAAGAGCAGGATAGTAGGATTTCAAGGACCCAAGTCATGCTGGAGAACGAAGAATAGGCGACATCCTCGAGTTCCTTGTCGCCTCACCGTGGTAGTGGTGTCACTCAGGGATATTGAAATTAAAATTAAAGAAGTGAAAATTTAAGAAATGAAAGTCCTACACGGCTGACATTTGGTGTGTAGTTAGCTTAGTCCCTGAAATAATACTAGTACATAGAGGGTACATTGTTTCCCGATATTCCCACGGGAACGATGTCTACGCGGGTGAAGCCGCGGGGCACACCTAGAATCATATACAATCATCATCATTGACCTTGCACAACTATCAAAAATTATTCAAGCAGCGTTATCATAGGCCCATGACATCTCTCCCCTCCGTAGACGCTCTCGCAACGTCCTGGACGACCCGGACGACTCTATCGCCGCCGTCACATCGGCGGTGCTAGGTTCGCCCAATCCTACCAATATACGCAACAGACGCTCCGTTTTCGGTACTGGTGCCGGATACCAGATCCACCAACTCACACAATCACAACACCGACCGCCGGCGAGCGACCGCCGGCGAGGTCGAAGATCTCTCAGATCCTTCAGATCGGTTAGTTTCTCTCCAAATAATCAAACAGATCAAACCATTGATAGGGCCCTAGGACACTCCCCTTCTGGGGTGCCAGGGCAAGTCTGACCCCACGTATTCTGGCGACGGCCCAAGCCGAGGTTCGTACCGTTTAGGTGCCCTTGTGCTAGTCGCCCTTAAACTTTGGGTCAAGCGCCTACTGCGCTCACCACTGCCCGGTAAAGCTGTAGAGGCCATCTGAGGCCAACAGCATAGGTCATTTAAAAAAAAAAAAAAAAAAAAAACCCATGACATTTGCGCTGGTGGCTGAAGAGTCAAGTGATCTAACCATCAAGAATCAGTACCCACAGGAATGACTGATCAATACTTGTAGTCATTCGAACGAACCCGGAATGGGGTCTACGTCAGACACGATTAGAGTACAACCTGAAATAAGTGGCGGTCTCCTGCAACCAAACTGGCTCCGCACGTATCGACATGTCGTTCCTGCGCGTTCAGTCAGTGATGTCGAGAGGGTGGTGTAGGCTCTGAGAAAACCTAAGTTTTCTTAAGTCGTCCCAGGCGAAACATTGCCTGTGGAGAGTATTCTAAATGCTCGATACAGACTTAATGTTTAATTCGTATACCAAAGTACCAATTTTTGTTGTGCCGGATCGGCTGCAGGTCTATCAAATTAGGTTAAGATTAGACCTTTCCCCGTCAGGATGCTGGAGGTGAGGTTACTTAAGCCAAATATTAATACAATACGTAAGCCTTATTTGATCGTTCCCGTGGGAATTTTGGGAAAATGGTACCCTATAAGGGATTTCCATACTTTTCTATCATGGTACAAGAGATACAACTGTGTGTCACTAGTTCCATTATAACTATGAATGAATATCCATACTTTTCTATCATGGTACTCTTGTACCATCATCATGGTACTCTTGTACCATGATACATACCAAATTTCAACCCATTAGCAGTTTTTGCGTGAAAGATTAACCAACAGCCATCCATCCATCCTAACAACTATCGCATTTATAATATAGGAAGTAGGATGTGTTAAAAAAGGCGTAAGTATAGTAATACTGAATATAATAATAAAGAGGTGCATCTATTAAATCAAACTGAATCACTTTCAAAAGAAAGATTTGCACTTTATTAATACACCTTTTTATAATACGTGGCATATTTATTGATAGAAAAGGAATAGACAAAAATACGAGTACATTGTTAAATTGCATTTATTTGATTAAATAAGCCACATTTGAAGGCTGACTCCATCCTCTGCAGCAGAAATCTTCACGTGTTACTTGTATCAACAAGTCGAACGTAGTTTGCAAGGGCTCCTTCATCAGCCCAGTTGTAAGCTTCAACAAACTGTTCATCTTTGTTTTGATAACCGAAAGCGTCACCAGAAACGTTCCTTCCAGCTTGTCCGTTAGAGGCCTCGCCGAATCTCGCTGGCAACGCGGTAATGGCCAAAACCACCACAGATAGACAGAGAAAGATCTGAAATGAAGCAATTAGCGCTGTAACTAAAGAAGGGCGCAATAGAAGTGGCTAGAGGCAGACCGCCATTCTCCTGTACCTCTCCCGGTACCCCGTTCACGTCCTACCTCCGCGCCCCTGTACCCCGCAGGCAAGGACTCAATTAAGCGGTCTACCTATAGTTAAGTAGTAAAGTACCATGACTTTGTCTATAAAAACTTTCATCTCCTATTTCATCCCCTTAGAGTAGGTATTCGCGACAATTTGGTAATGTGTCTCTATATTGTTTGCAGGACAGATTACTAGGTATATAGTTATCGTACGCAGCTAAACATTTATTACGTTTGCAGCGACTCAAAAGAGTATGTACCTAGTGTAAGCCGTCGTTACTTTTAGAAAAATTACGAATGATTAACATCACGGTTTGGGATATTTCTGGAATGAGCATAGTCTAAGTATAGTAAGGCATAGTAATAATAATAATAATAAATTTATTTCTCAAAAAAGTATTACAGTTATATACCTGATTCTTAAAATGGTTATTACAGTTATTAAATTATGCATATAAATATAGCAGCTAATAAAGCTAAGTGCACATTGTTTTAACTGAGTTTCAGTGAATTGGTAGCCTACAGACCCACACTAAGATTACTCTTGTGCTGTAGGTCTTATTACTATTGGCATGAGCCTCTATTACTATTTATTTTTTATTCAATAAATAGAAAGCTTACAGTAACACCAAAACGCTTACTATCCTAGTTTTTATTTATGTATTAGGACTAAAGTTTAGCCTAAAATTCGTAACAATAGTATCTATAGAGTAGTCAGTAAGTAGGTCGCGGAATTCATGCGCGAACGAATTCAATAGTAGCAGTGCGCGCTGCGTGGGTGTGTTTCTAGCGTGGCAGGTCCGCGTCATAGGACGGTGGAACAACTGGTGCTGGCGACGCCTGCTACGATCACAATAGTCCCGCGCAAATAGCGCAAGCGCACTCAAAACCATGGGGTTGTTAAGTAACTTCCGTATCATCTCCAGTGTATGCGCTCCGATCATACCCGATACAAAAAAAGACGGGAACAGAAAGGTATATTGAAATAATTATGGGCAATCTACAGAAACAAAACTTTTGTTTATTACATAAAAGGGGACAATTAAATTTAAATAAATAAATGTAAAATGCTTACCAAAGCAGCCTTCATGTTGAAAATTAATCAATTTTCATATGACTTTGACGTCACCTTAAATTTTATACCATATTTTATCAAACTGCATACAATAATTGACATCAATTGCATTAAATTTTGTCGTACGTAAGTAGGTAATTGGTAAAAAAAATTAATTAAGATAAACAAATGGTTCAAGTAAAATGGTATTTTAACTTATCTATAACTTTTCTAGTACATACAACGTAATTACTTGTATTTTAAAGTGATTAAATAAATGTTTAAGTAAAATTTATTTTATTTTATAAAAACGTGTTAACCTTCGATAAGGATAGGTTTCATGTAAAAGAACAATAATAAATTATTTTGCTCAACCATGAATTTAAATATAACTACTCGTGTCAATTCATATGGGCTATGTGGACCACCCATTTCGTCAGAGTTTCAGGTCGTCAAGATTCCTGCAAGGCATGACATTACAACATAACCATTATCTTATAGGAGACAGCCGGGACCTACAGTTTAAGGTATTAGAATTTATCCTGTTTAAAACATCCTCCCGAGTTTCTTCGAGAGGAGTTTCTATTTCTACATGATACACATTCTACATCATCACCATCATACATGATGCACTTTAAGGCCATCATAGAATCTGGTATTCATATTCCCAGAACACAGTAGTGCATTATACACAGTAGTGTTATGACAAATCCTTTACAATGAAGGCTATTCGCTCATGGAATGCCCTACCCGTTGAAATCAAGCGTGCCCCCTCAATAGACGTTTTTAAATCGCGTGTGTTTGCTCACTTCTTGTCGCTTTAGCTGTCCTTCATATTTTTCTCTCTATTCACTACATCCTACCTCGTTAGTATCCATAATATTATGTACATGTTTCTATATTACATTAGGATTTATATCTATTACTTTAATAAGTATTATTTTAGGTTTTGCACGCTTTTTGCTCTTTAAATAATAATTGGTAGGTAGTGCACTGTCAACAACCTATTTCATACGATTAAGTTAAGTTCCTCGCTGCTAAAACTCTTAATAAACAGACAGTTAATGATTATAATAATTCTAAATTAGAAAATATGGAGCAGGAAAAGAAATACCTATTATACATGTTAATAAGAAACAACTAATAGTCTATAGGTATAAGACAGTCTGCCTCGGTGGCGTAGAGGGCGCATGCTCGACTGCCAATCAAGAGGTCCCGGGTTCGATCCCCAGGTCAGGCACTGTTAAATATTGGATTTTTCCATTAGGAATTATCTCAATAACTGCCTGGAGTCTGGAACTGTGCCCGGTAGATGGCAATAGGCTCGCCCCCTATTACATGGGACCAATAACATACTGGCGAAATGTGGGTGTATCTACTATGAGACTGAGTCCTGGGTACACCTCTGCCTACCCCTTCGGGAAAAAGGCGTGAATGTATGTTATGTTATGTTTTATAAGACAGTTTAGACAATAAAACATAGGGTACTTTTCATCCCGACATTTCCACG
Source organism: Hemistola chrysoprasaria (assembly GCA_947063395.1). Taxonomy (NCBI): domain Eukaryota; kingdom Metazoa; phylum Arthropoda; class Insecta; order Lepidoptera; family Geometridae; genus Hemistola; species Hemistola chrysoprasaria. The sequence continues at coordinate 2,506,447 of OX346724.1, forward strand.
GGAACGATGATGCAGGTATAACCGCGGGGCACGATAGTAATATTATATAGTATTTTAAGTTTGCTATATTATTTTAAATATTTTATGTTCGCAATTTTAGCTAGGTTTGAAATCCTTTTTTTTTTTGTTTTTTGTTGCCCGGGGAAAAATGCATGACGCATACCACCCGCACCCGGGCGAGCGTAGGGTCATTATGTGGGACTCCCCGCCGGCATAGCACCGTACGTCGGTACGTTGCTGTGTCGGCGGGTATACCCACTAAAAAACCCCGGAGTGTTCCTTCGCGACGCCATGTGTCGGGGCTGCGGGCACGCCGAAGCACTCATCCGCGGCCCCGACGGCGTTTGGTCCTCCATGGAGGACCCCGCCACGATAGGGTGAGGGTAATCCTTCACCCCAACCCTCCCAAGGGGCTCGCGGAAACACGCGCGCGCCTCCTCGCAGGCCCTTTAGGTGGGCAACGGATAACCCCGCATCCGTTGCCCGGGCCCCATATCTCTAAGAAGGGAGTTCCGTGCCCTCTCGAACGCCTACCGAACGTGCGAGAGGACACGGAAGGCCCACTCCCGCCCACCACCACGCGCAAATAGCGCAGCAGGCTCTCTGGTTGCCCCGGTGCAGGGGTAGATCTGCACAGGGGAAAGCAGAGATCCCTCCTCACTCTAAAAGCTTGGAAAGGTGTTCCGAGCCCTCTCGAACGCCTATCGAACGTGCGAGAGGACACGGAAGAACCATTCCCGCCCACCATCACTGCAGGGCTCAAGTGAACCCTGCCTGCGCCATCCACTGTGCCCTATGCGGCCTTCATAGGGACACGTGGAGGCGCAACCCACACTGCGGCAAGCCGTTGGCTTTCCGCCCCGATTCGGTCGCAGAGGATAGGGAGAGCGGCGCATCGTAATACCGACACTCCTCTTCCCCTGCGACCCCACCGCCTTCGCCATCTGCCGGTGGCGACCCCGTTTGGGCCGCGGAAGACAGGAAGAGCGGCGCACCGCAATAACGGCACTTCTCTCCCGCCGCGGCCCAACCATTCAGCCGCGATGCGCTACGTTACGCATCGCGGCCCGCCTCAGTTGCGTTGCGTTCTGTGGGACGCACCGCAACCTACTCGGCCGCTCACACCTACCTGGAGGAAGGTGAAGCGGCCGACCACCTCGGGCTCCTCTTCGCTTCACCGTGGGGCCCTACCACGGTTACTGACCCCCACCGCCGCGAGAAGGTGGAACCCATCGGGGGGTAGGTTTGGAACCCTGCACTGAGCATTAACTAGATAAGTATGCCACCTGACTATTTAATTTATTTATCATTAAATTACCAATTAAAATGAAATAAAACTGATAAAATAGTGTATAAAATGGCGAGACACCAAGTTACCACTGCATTGTAAAAAATAAATACATACAATCTCAAAATGAAAACTGCTCTGGTAAGTATTTTTACAAGCTTACAGCGTGAACTTTTTAAAAGGGTCTTTAGGGCAATATCGGAAACTACGGCGAATTTCGAAATGGTGAAAGAAGACCGTTATGTGACCGATTTTGATAGAAACAAAAATTGCATCATTACATTTTTGAAAAATAATTATCCACGCCGGTAAACGCACGAGTAGATTTTAAAAAAATTTCACATTCTGTATCATTGTAGCAAATAAAAATATTATTAATAATAATTTAATTGGTGATTAGTATAAGAATTTATTTTTACTGCACTAAAAGTCTTATTATACAACATTATTAATACGGTAGCTCGAATGGTAGAGCGCCCACCACGCGGAATGGTGCGGAGGGTGCGTGGTTCGTATCCCGCCCGTGGGTGAAATTTTTCTTTCCTTATTCGTATTGTATCGCTCCTTGTGTCGTAGTTTTTTAAATCAACTCTTTCGATTCCTGTCGCTCTTGGAAAGCTCGACACAGCAGTTCAACGCTACACTCCGCACACATTCGGATTCAGATGTCAGCCGCTAGCGAGAACCCCCGCCTGCCCTCCCACTCGCTTCACACCACTCCGTCAGACGATACAGGAACGTGCGATAGCGATACAGCGACCAACGCAAGTTGCTGCGAAATCGTGATGAACGCGACGACCATCAATCTAGGCGCGAAATAGTCGATCGCCAATGCTAAACATTTTGACCTTGACCTAAGGCTCAGGAATAGCTCCCACCTGACGGGTTCCCGCCTTCTCGCGGTGGGCGGGGTCAGTAACCGTGGTATGGGGACCCACGGTGAAGCGAAGAGGAGCCCGAGGTGGTCGGCTGCTCCACTTAGTTCTCCAGGCTGAGTGTGAGTAGCCCGCAATTGTGTGCCCGCAAAAGTGAACCGCAACCTACTCGGGTTGCGGTTCGGTGTGGGACGAACCGCAACTGAGGCGGACCGCGATGCGGTATGGGACGCATCGCGGCCGAATGGTGGGGCCGCGGCGGGAGAGAAGTGCCGGTATTGCGGTGCGCCGCTCTTCCTGCCTTCCGCGGCCCAAATGGGGTCGCCACCGTTAGATGGCGAAGGCGGTGGGGTCGCAGGGGAAGAAGAGTGTCGGTATTACGATGCGCCGCTCTCCCTATCCTCTGCGACCGAATTGGGGCGGAAAGCCGACGGCTTGCCGCGGTGTGGGTTGCGCCTGTGTCCCTATGAAGTCAGCATAGGGCACAGTGGATGGCGTAGGCAGGGCTCACTTGAGCCCTGCGGTGGTGGTGGGCGGGAATGGGTCTTCCGTGTCCTCTCGCACGTTCGGTAGGCGTTCGAGAGGGCACGGAACACCCTTCCAAGCCCAAGATGTGGGGCCCGGGCAACGGATGCGGGGGTATCCGTTGCCCGGGCGCGCGCGTGTTTCCGCGCGCCCCTTGGGAGGGTTCGGGTGAAGGATTACCCTCACCCCACCATGGCGGGGTCCTCTACGGAGGACCAAACGCCGTCGGGGCCGCGGATGAGTGCTTCGGCGTGCCCGCAGCCCCGACACATGGCGGCGCGAAGGAACACCCCGGGGTTTTTAGTGGGTATACCCGCCGGCACAGCAACGTACCGACGTACGGTGCTGTGTCGGCGGGGAGTCCCACATAACCACCCTGCGCTCCCCCGGGTGCGGGTGGTATGCGTCACGCATCTTTCCCCGGCACCAAAAAAAAAAAAAGGCTCAGGAACAGCTTAGCCAACCAGCCAGAAATGCCATAAATTCCGAGTAGCATTTCAAATTGTGGTCTAATTTACAATTATAATATTATTCCAGATAATCCTCAGCTTGGCTTTATATATTGCGGTGGTATGCAGTGAAGACAACTCCGAAGCCCAAGGTGTCGCAGCTGGCTCAGGGGAGGATGTCAGAACATATGGAGAAGGTGTGCAGAATAAAGATATGCAGTATGGCACTGCTGGTGCCTCGGCAGCTGAAGGAAAAGTTTACTCAGTAGGCAGCGCTGCAAGCAGCCAAAATTGAAACAAAGGAAAAGTTTCTACTACATAGTTTAATAAAAATGATTATATTCTATTTTGTTATGCTTTTAATGAAAACTAGAGCTACCTTGAGACTGGTACTGCAGTCATTTCATGATCATGGTCAATACAACATGGCTGAAAGTAGGTATCCAAATTATAAATGATTTCGCGTTTTGCCGTAAACTATTTATAAGCACATAACATATAATAATACTACCCATAAGTGTTCAAATGTTAAAACTTTTTCACACTAAGATGGATTTTAGACATACGAAGTGTCTAAAACCTATAAAAGTTTAAACATTTTAACATGGGTTAACCCATGAGGACTGCTGAAATAGTTTATAAATTCCAAAGGTTCTCATATACGTCATACACTCACACAGATCACGGGCACCTTTCTATTGTATGTCTGTGGTAGGTTTGACTGTTTTTTTTTGTTTATCGATGATTCTTTGGGTCTGTCGTGTTTTTACGGTGATATGTTTTTTCGATGTAGTGATTGAACGGTGATTTGTTTACTTTTTCTAAGGCAAACAGAGAAAAATGACAAAATAAATCATATTTCTATATCATCATTATAAATAGGTATAATATCAAATATAAGCACAAGAGTTTTTTTATCTATATAAATAAAATAATTTGAGTTTCAGTATGATTTAGCAGCCTACTTACCTACTCGTACATCTTTATTAAAATTTCTACTTTTGACTGGTTTTTGCCTCAAGATCTGTATTGGCTACAAAATTTTGAGAACCCTTCTTCCACCTAATCCGAATCTACCTTGGAATAATTAAATACGCATTCTGCCCTCTACTGAGGACCTTTTATTCCGGACTAGTACTCACTAGTACTCGAATGACTCGGATTAGACAGCCTCGTCGGCTCAGATGGTAGTAACTCTGCTTTCTGTGCTGCAGGTCTCTGCGATCCCCGGCCAGGTCAAACATTTATTGTGTGCATGAACATGTCATGTTTGATCTGTGTCTATGTGTTACAAGGTGTTACAAGCTTAATGTGTATATCAGTCATCTGGTAACCATAGTACAGGCTTCTAGCCTACTTTGGGACCAGGTGATCGTGTGTGGAAGTTGTCCCATATTATTATTATTATTGAAGAAGAACATAACCCTCCCCCGGGAGCACTCAGGTACGTGGGGTCGCTACTCCCCAACAGCTCGAAATAAGCCGCCCTGCGTTATTATTATTATTATTATGATATATATTATTATGTTTACGTGAACGTAATATTATGAAGTACATAATATTACGTTCACAAAACAACAAAGAAAGAAACTGGTTATAAATAAAATAGAATAGGCAAATTTTTAATCATTTATTATTTTACTGATCAATGATCCCTAAGGATATTAAGCTGCTGTCTGGTTTCCACGGCTGCTTCCAGCGACAGCAATAGATGAAGCATTTCCTTGTGCAGCAGACGCAGCAGCATTCGCAAACTGCTCGTAGGGGGTTTGTACGGCTTCACCATAAGTTCTGGCATCCGTCCCACTTGCACTTGCGGCACCAAAGGTTTGGGTGCGTTGACTGGCTACCAACGCAACTAGAGCCAAGAAGAGGATAACCTGAAATAACATTATCGTCATATATTAACCACTAGTTTAAGCACAGCGGCTTTGCCGCTCGCAATTATGAAATATGGGAGTCTTGTACCAAAACTTTGACGCCCTTTTTTGGACTCCTTAGAATGTGAATTTTCAAAAATCCTTTCTTAGCACACGTCCAGATAACGAAAAGAACTTAAATTCAAAGTTTTAAGTCTCTGGGATTAGTGGTTTGGGCTCTGCTTTGCATGTCAGTCAGTGAGTCATTTAGTGATTATATTTTGAATACTTCGCTGCTGCTCACTCTCTGAATATGTCCCTTAGCTGGGTCTCACGGCTCCTACGGGATGCGAAGGTGTGGCCCTATTATATACTGGGAAACCACACGTCAAATTAATAAAAATAAATAAATAATAATAGGTTGACCCCCATAAAATATATACTCTAGTATAGTGTAATTGACCAACTCTTTTGTTCGAAAGCAATTACAACCTACATCCAAAAATCCTTTAGCTTTTATTTTTTTTCCTTTTTATTATTCTATTCTATTATTTTCATACGGTACAAGTATAATAACTATTACCGTCTGCGGCCACATTCATGAAATGGTGGTTAACGGTAATAACAGGGGCAGAATTGGCGGGGGCAGACGGTAATAATTTAATATATAATCATATATTAAGGTTTGAAAATATTTACCAAAACAGCCTTCATCTTTAGAAAAGTATTTCTTCTTTCTGATAATGTTACCTCCGATGTACTATCATTATATACCCCCCGCTTTATCAATTTCAGTATTTTTTTAATTGGAAATAAATTATTTTAAAATTATCAAACTTGTAAATGATAAAACAATTTCAATTTTGACAAATGAGTTGATACTTTTTAAGGAAATTAATTGCCGTAAAGGTAGGTGGTTGGACCCCAGTAGCAAAAGAATGTATGCCTGTAATGTTACGGTTCAGAATCGAGCATTACGTCAGTGAGTGAGAAAATTGAGATTGACATTATAGTTTGTGAGGGAGTATTGTAACGTAATGTTTAAAATACTCGTAAGAGATGTTACAGTACAGGCGGATGCTCCGAGTGAGTTACCGCCTTTAGTTTAATAATTTTAAAGAAGCTACAATACCTACTGCTTTTATTGAGATAAAGTTGAAAAGTGGAGAAAGGTTTGATCATTAACTTAATTAGTCGTTATAACATTATGAGAAAATAAGGCGATTCACACACCGGTACGCACGTGCAACCAAAAATCACGTGCGTCACGAATGAGTATGGATTTTGGAGTACGTGGGTACTCCTACTTTTACTTAAGTACTTCAAACTCCATTTAACATTACACAAAATATTATGAGTACTTTATTTCAGCAACACCAATTGCTGATTCAGAAGCGCTCGAATATTTTATTAAATATCATGACAAAAAATATCGCCATCAAATAAAAAATAAAAATGATTATAAATTTGATGGAGGGCAGGTTTATTGATTAGACCATTCTGCTGCTCTAGACATATTTAACGTATTTGTAACGCGCGCATAACAACCGACTGCCAGCTATGACACCACCAGCCTTGGCCAAGCATACCAACCTCATCCATGCAGAGTATACCCACCTTCGTCAAGCTCACCAGCCAGTCATAGGCTTGTCTATGAGATACATCTACATTTTATCTACGCCGTAGAGATTCAAATAGTGTTCTAAGGAAATGACACATTCTTCGACAAGCCGGCAAAGGAAGCGGATCGTCAATAAACTCCTAGTGAAAAGCGTTAAGCATATATGACGTAAAGTGCAAAGATCTATATTTCCAAGAAATAAATGCAATGGTACAAATATTTAGCACACTGTTTCACTTCTGTTTCATATTACAAAAAGGTGTAGTAGTACTTAGGTCATGGTTTCTGTACTCGTCAACCTAAACAACTTCCAAAAGAATGAATTGTATATTTATATTGATCATCCTCCTGCCCCCTTATCCTTATAAAGGTATATAGGTTGGCACAGCAAGTCGTCTTCCGCCTCCAGTTATCTATATTATTCTCATGCATACAGTAACTATATTAGATATCCTATTAATATTATAAATCTTATATTTGAGTACACTGTAAATTTTTATGTTTTTAACAGGTGAAAAAACGCTTGCGAGGTCTAACGGCACTGGAGGTGTCCAGTGCCATCTAGCGCGGTTTTGGTTAGATTGATAGAGGGATGTTTGATAATCTTTCACACCAAAACTACTGAACAGATTGGGCTGAAATTTGGTATGCGGGTAGCTTAGACTCTGGAATAACACATAGGGTACTTCTTTCCCGATATTCTCACGGGAACGATGTCTAATGTGTACGCGAGTGAAATCGCGAGGCTAGTTTATTTATATACCTATATCATTTCAGCCTAGTTTCACATTCGTATCTTTTGAGTACACGGGCTTTTGCATGATGATAATGCGCCTTTACATAATATTATTTATATACTGGAAGACATCGCTAATTAGCAAAACGACAGCCGATTGCACATTTAAATTTAGATGTTGCAACAATATCATGTTCTTATCGGGAAAGTTGAACTCTTAGCAATCCTATGGAAAATTTAGCAAATCGATGTTTTGTATTCCCTTCCTCAAACCTATTTGATATAATATATACCCTATATCCAGATATTTTGAACTTCACCCACATAAATATATATATAAAACAGTGCTAGAGCTGTTTTTTGGTATGTATGCTTGTTTCGTTTTACACTAAAACTACTAAACCAATTGAGTTGAAATTTGGTATGTGGATTACTTAATTTAGACTTCGGAATAACACATACATGCTACTTTTTATCCCCTTAATATAATAATAGAGTTTATTATGTTATAGTAAAAGTTCTTAAAAGTCCATATATTGATATTATAATAAGTTGATATATAAGTACTTAGGTATAAGCTTGTATGTACGTTTGTTTAGATTTTTAGCTCCCAACACGTTTTGGAATAATTATTCTATAAGTGTAGGCTAAGCCATTGAAAATAAAATAAAAAAATAACATATTCCTACGGTAACGAAGACTACGCGTGTGAAATCTGCGGGCCACAGCCATTGGTATAAAGAAAAGGGGAGATGAGGTACTTGCTTCCTCGAAAATGGCAAGCTCATATTACGTCCCATTAGGTCCACGTACTTATTATAGCAAATATGAGGTCGTACGAGCGAATAATATTGTTGTCTCGGTCGCACTTCGGTCTTGAGTACGTCTTTCTATTTTTGTTGTTCATTATATGTCACTGTGCAAACTTCACGCAAATTGCACGTGCCATTTGTTGAGTAAGCAAGCGCTGGGAGAAAAGGGTACGTCCTCCCATCTTCCCTTTTCTGTATATCAATGGCCACTGCTAGTTTACATAGGTACATAATCTACTATCAAAACAATTACAAGGAGAAACAAAAATGAACAGACATTTTCAACTAACTACGTTTATTATCCTTTATCAACGGATACATGAATCACCTTGTAAAAGGTGTTACTAGCTATTTCATTTATCATCGTCATAGCTCATGGCCGAAGCGCCGGCAACAACCGTGCCGTTCGAGGACTTGGCTGCAGCCATCCCATATTGCTGATCTTCAGTTTGTACGGCCAAGGTATGCGTTTGGGCATCGTCTCCCGAAGCCACTGCGCCTGTGTCGACTTGAGCACCTTCCCAGCAAACCACCACTGCGATCAGGGCCACGCATAGAACAAACTAAAAAAAAATGTTTTTTAATGTATATTAGAATAATAATAATAATAGAATAGAGTAATAGAATGTCATTTTAGCAGACAAGGGACTAAAGAGACCCATTATATACGAGGTAGTTTAGAAACCATCAAAACATTTCTTTTTTAAACATTTATCCTAAATGTGGGTCAAAAAGTTCGTCATTATTGCGTACAAGAACGGGAATAAAATAACTTTTCGAATCTTAGTTTAATTAGTCTATGGGATATAGTCAATGACGTTGAATTGTACGTTTCCAATTTTTGTATGTTACCATCGAGATATAAATTCATTTATTTCAGGCAATAGTGCGTATAATAAATTATACGCACCAGAGGCCCATATTAATAAATACCTTACAGACTAACATACATAATAATATAATATTAACTATGCTTTAGGGATGATATGTTTCGGTCTCGCCTCCCTAAAGCGCCGGAACACTATGCCTTCCGGCCAAAATTCTGGCGCCAGGAGAGTCTCCTTAAATTTCACCGGAAACCGGAGCACGTAGGACTTGAAATTCTGCGTCCGCGTAGACTCCAGCCTCGACAGTGAAATAGAGAATTCCTGGTGTGGGACTCGTCGTTGGCCCTTTTCTTTTATGTAGCGACTATCTCCTCGCCGAATGTATTTAGATTTTTTTGGTGACACACATATAGGATATTAGCCAATATGATTTGATGAAATTAATAATATTATTTAAAAAAATCGTAGTAATGAGTATAATGTACCACACGGCGCTAAAATAAGAGGGTACATGGCCTTCTAGGAATTTGCACAATCCTTTGAAAAATTTACCAAATCGATGTTTTGTATTCCCCTGTTTCCTCCAAATATAATAACCATTCTGATATTTTTATAGTGAACCTATGTCCCTGTCATTTTAATTTTTCTTATAGACCCTTGTCTTATAGACCTAGTGGTTTTTTCATAGTGAACTTCCAAAAATTCCAGTTTTACTCGCGTGAATGGACGTTCACTACAAAAAAATATAGAGTTTATAAACAAAAATTAAATAATAGGGACATATTTTACTTCAACTTAAAATAATCAGGATATAAATATATCAAATAGGTTTACTGTATTCGGAGGAAACAGGGGAATACAAAACATCGATTTAGTAAATTTTCCATAGGATTGTGTCAAACTGCTAAGAGGTCCTCTTTCCTGTTAGCTCGGTTTCTATTTACCACCTCGCTAAAGCTCGGGAGTAAAACTACCTCCTATACAGTTTTTCTATTAAGCTCCTTGTTTAACAATCTTCCTACTGTATATAACTGTATATACTGTATATACGGTAAATATAACTTATCATTTTATTTTCAGCCAAATATTTAAGAGACGGCTTACCAAAGTAGTCTTCATGTTGATATGTTTCTATGTTCTCATAGCTTAGCCTAAAATGTACCATGATTATATACCCAATTTTATCAATTCCGTTTCATGTTAATGGGTAATTAAATATTTAACCTACGAATAAATTAGCAATTTCAGTAATACTGACTAGAAAAGTGCGTCAGACCCGCCCGTATTACTTACCGATTCACGGTCACATTCATGAGAACTGTTTAGGGAAAATGACAAAACATAGAGCTGACTTAACTGTGTGGTGCAAAAAATATTGATCGGCTAATCTCAGTCGTTTTATTTAGTGCATGGCGATACTGCAAGTCTAATGCGGTAGCTTAACAGGATACAGGACTTCTTAGCAGTTTGACACAATCCTATGAAAAATTTACGAAATCAATGTTTTGTATTCCCGTGTTTCCTCCGAGAATAATTGATTTTATCCATAATAATTAGGTGCCCTTGTGCTAGTCGCCCTTAAACTTTGGGTCAAGCGCCTACTGCGCTCACCACTGCCCGGTAAAGCTGTAGAGGCCATCTGAGGCCAACAGCATAGGTCATTTAAAAAAAAAAAAAAAAAAAAAACCCATGACATTTGCGCTGGTGGCTGAAGAGTCAAGTGATCTAACCATCAAGAATCAGTACCCACAGGAATGACTGATCAATACTTGTAGTCATTCGAACGAACCCGGAATGGGGTCTACGTCAGACACGATTAGAGTACAACCTGAAATAAGTGGCGGTCTCCTGCAACCAAACTGGCTCCGCACGTATCGACATGTCGTTCCTGCGCGTTCAGTCAGTGATGTCGAGAGGGTGGTGTAGGCTCTGAGAAAACCTAAGTTTTCTTAAGTCGTCCCAGGCGAAACATTGCCTGTGGAGAGTATTCTAAATGCTCGATACAGACTTAATGTTTAATTCGTATACCAAAGTACCAATTTTTGTTGTGCCGGATCGGCTGCAGGTCTATCAAATTAGGTTAAGATTAGACCTTTCCCCGTCAGGATGCTGGAGGTGAGGTTACTTAAGCCAAATATTAATACAATACGTAAGCCTTATTTGATCGTTCCCGTGGGAATTTTGGGAAAATGGTACCCTATAAGGGATTTCCATACTTTTCTATCATGGTACAAGAGATACAACTGTGTGTCACTAGTTCCATTATAACTATGAATGAATATCCATACTTTTCTATCATGGTACTCTTGTACCATCATCATGGTACTCTTGTACCATGATACATACCAAATTTCAACCCATTAGCAGTTTTTGCGTGAAAGATTAACCAACAGCCATCCATCCATCCTAACAACTATCGCATTTATAATATAGGAAGTAGGATGTGTTAAAAAAGGCGTAAGTATAGTAATACTGAATATAATAATAAAGAGGTGCATCTATTAAATCAAACTGAATCACTTTCAAAAGAAAGATTTGCACTTTATTAATACACCTTTTTATAATACGTGGCATATTTATTGATAGAAAAGGAATAGACAAAAATACGAGTACATTGTTAAATTGCATTTATTTGATTAAATAAGCCACATTTGAAGGCTGACTCCATCCTCTGCAGCAGAAATCTTCACGTGTTACTTGTATCAACAAGTCGAACGTAGTTTGCAAGGGCTCCTTCATCAGCCCAGTTGTAAGCTTCAACAAACTGTTCATCTTTGTTTTGATAACCGAAAGCGTCACCAGAAACGTTCCTTCCAGCTTGTCCGTTAGAGGCCTCGCCGAATCTCGCTGGCAACGCGGTAATGGCCAAAACCACCACAGATAGACAGAGAAAGATCTGAAATGAAGCAATTAGCGCTGTAACTAAAGAAGGGCGCAATAGAAGTGGCTAGAGGCAGACCGCCATTCTCCTGTACCTCTCCCGGTACCCCGTTCACGTCCTACCTCCGCGCCCCTGTACCCCGCAGGCAAGGACTCAATTAAGCGGTCTACCTATAGTTAAGTAGTAAAGTACCATGACTTTGTCTATAAAAACTTTCATCTCCTATTTCATCCCCTTAGAGTAGGTATTCGCGACAATTTGGTAATGTGTCTCTATATTGTTTGCAGGACAGATTACTAGGTATATAGTTATCGTACGCAGCTAAACATTTATTACGTTTGCAGCGACTCAAAAGAGTATGTACCTAGTGTAAGCCGTCGTTACTTTTAGAAAAATTACGAATGATTAACATCACGGTTTGGGATATTTCTGGAATGAGCATAGTCTAAGTATAGTAAGGCATAGTAATAATAATAATAATAAATTTATTTCTCAAAAAAGTATTACAGTTATATACCTGATTCTTAAAATGGTTATTACAGTTATTAAATTATGCATATAAATATAGCAGCTAATAAAGCTAAGTGCACATTGTTTTAACTGAGTTTCAGTGAATTGGTAGCCTACAGACCCACACTAAGATTACTCTTGTGCTGTAGGTCTTATTACTATTGGCATGAGCCTCTATTACTATTTATTTTTTATTCAATAAATAGAAAGCTTACAGTAACACCAAAACGCTTACTATCCTAGTTTTTATTTATGTATTAGGACTAAAGTTTAGCCTAAAATTCGTAACAATAGTATCTATAGAGTAGTCAGTAAGTAGGTCGCGGAATTCATGCGCGAACGAATTCAATAGTAGCAGTGCGCGCTGCGTGGGTGTGTTTCTAGCGTGGCAGGTCCGCGTCATAGGACGGTGGAACAACTGGTGCTGGCGACGCCTGCTACGATCACAATAGTCCCGCGCAAATAGCGCAAGCGCACTCAAAACCATGGGGTTGTTAAGTAACTTCCGTATCATCTCCAGTGTATGCGCTCCGATCATACCCGATACAAAAAAAGACGGGAACAGAAAGGTATATTGAAATAATTATGGGCAATCTACAGAAACAAAACTTTTGTTTATTACATAAAAGGGGACAATTAAATTTAAATAAATAAATGTAAAATGCTTACCAAAGCAGCCTTCATGTTGAAAATTAATCAATTTTCATATGACTTTGACGTCACCTTAAATTTTATACCATATTTTATCAAACTGCATACAATAATTGACATCAATTGCATTAAATTTTGTCGTACGTAAGTAGGTAATTGGTAAAAAAAATTAATTAAGATAAACAAATGGTTCAAGTAAAATGGTATTTTAACTTATCTATAACTTTTCTAGTACATACAACGTAATTACTTGTATTTTAAAGTGATTAAATAAATGTTTAAGTAAAATTTATTTTATTTTATAAAAACGTGTTAACCTTCGATAAGGATAGGTTTCATGTAAAAGAACAATAATAAATTATTTTGCTCAACCATGAATTTAAATATAACTACTCGTGTCAATTCATATGGGCTATGTGGACCACCCATTTCGTCAGAGTTTCAGGTCGTCAAGATTCCTGCAAGGCATGACATTACAACATAACCATTATCTTATAGGAGACAGCCGGGACCTACAGTTTAAGGTATTAGAATTTATCCTGTTTAAAACATCCTCCCGAGTTTCTTCGAGAGGAGTTTCTATTTCTACATGATACACATTCTACATCATCACCATCATACATGATGCACTTTAAGGCCATCATAGAATCTGGTATTCATATTCCCAGAACACAGTAGTGCATTATACACAGTAGTGTTATGACAAATCCTTTACAATGAAGGCTATTCGCTCATGGAATGCCCTACCCGTTGAAATCAAGCGTGCCCCCTCAATAGACGTTTTTAAATCGCGTGTGTTTGCTCACTTCTTGTCGCTTTAGCTGTCCTTCATATTTTTCTCTCTATTCACTACATCCTACCTCGTTAGTATCCATAATATTATGTACATGTTTCTATATTACATTAGGATTTATATCTATTACTTTAATAAGTATTATTTTAGGTTTTGCACGCTTTTTGCTCTTTAAATAATAATTGGTAGGTAGTGCACTGTCAACAACCTATTTCATACGATTAAGTTAAGTTCCTCGCTGCTAAAACTCTTAATAAACAGACAGTTAATGATTATAATAATTCTAAATTAGAAAATATGGAGCAGGAAAAGAAATACCTATTATACATGTTAATAAGAAACAACTAATAGTCTATAGGTATAAGACAGTCTGCCTCGGTGGCGTAGAGGGCGCATGCTCGACTGCCAATCAAGAGGTCCCGGGTTCGATCCCCAGGTCAGGCACTGTTAAATATTGGATTTTTCCATTAGGAATTATCTCAATAACTGCCTGGAGTCTGGAACTGTGCCCGGTAGATGGCAATAGGCTCGCCCCCTATTACATGGGACCAATAACATACTGGCGAAATGTGGGTGTATCTACTATGAGACTGAGTCCTGGGTACACCTCTGCCTACCCCTTCGGGAAAAAGGCGTGAATGTATGTTATGTTATGTTTTATAAGACAGTTTAGACAATAAAACATAGGGTACTTTTCATCCCGACATTTCCACGGGAACGATGATGCAGGTATAACCGCGGGGCACGATAGTAATATTATATAGTATTTTAAGTTTGCTATATTATTTTAAATATTTTATGTTCGCAATTTTAGCTAGGTTTGAAATCCTTTTTTTTTTTGTTTTTTGTTGCCCGGGGAAAAATGCATGACGCATACCACCCGCACCCGGGCGAGCGTAGGGTCATTATGTGGGACTCCCCGCCGGCATAGCACCGTACGTCGGTACGTTGCTGTGTCGGCGGGTATACCCACTAAAAAACCCCGGAGTGTTCCTTCGCGACGCCATGTGTCGGGGCTGCGGGCACGCCGAAGCACTCATCCGCGGCCCCGACGGCGTTTGGTCCTCCATGGAGGACCCCGCCACGATAGGGTGAGGGTAATCCTTCACCCCAACCCTCCCAAGGGGCTCGCGGAAACACGCGCGCGCCTCCTCGCAGGCCCTTTAGGTGGGCAACGGATAACCCCGCATCCGTTGCCCGGGCCCCATATCTCTAAGAAGGGAGTTCCGTGCCCTCTCGAACGCCTACCGAACGTGCGAGAGGACACGGAAGGCCCACTCCCGCCCACCACCACGCGCAAATAGCGCAGCAGGCTCTCTGGTTGCCCCGGTGCAGGGGTAGATCTGCACAGGGGAAAGCAGAGATCCCTCCTCACTCTAAAAGCTTGGAAAGGTGTTCCGAGCCCTCTCGAACGCCTATCGAACGTGCGAGAGGACACGGAAGAACCATTCCCGCCCACCATCACTGCAGGGCTCAAGTGAACCCTGCCTGCGCCATCCACTGTGCCCTATGCGGCCTTCATAGGGACACGTGGAGGCGCAACCCACACTGCGGCAAGCCGTTGGCTTTCCGCCCCGATTCGGTCGCAGAGGATAGGGAGAGCGGCGCATCGTAATACCGACACTCCTCTTCCCCTGCGACCCCACCGCCTTCGCCATCTGCCGGTGGCGACCCCGTTTGGGCCGCGGAAGACAGGAAGAGCGGCGCACCGCAATAACGGCACTTCTCTCCCGCCGCGGCCCAACCATTCAGCCGCGATGCGCTACGTTACGCATCGCGGCCCGCCTCAGTTGCGTTGCGTTCTGTGGGACGCACCGCAACCTACTCGGCCGCTCACACCTACCTGGAGGAAGGTGAAGCGGCCGACCACCTCGGGCTCCTCTTCGCTTCACCGTGGGGCCCTACCACGGTTACTGACCCCCACCGCCGCGAGAAGGTGGAACCCATCGGGGGGTAGGTTTGGAACCCTGCACTGAGCATTAACTAGATAAGTATGCCACCTGACTATTTAATTTATTTATCATTAAATTACCAATTAAAATGAAATAAAACTGATAAAATAGTGTATAAAATGGCGAGACACCAAGTTACCACTGCATTGTAAAAAATAAATACATACAATCTCAAAATGAAAACTGCTCTGGTAAGTATTTTTACAAGCTTACAGCGTGAACTTTTTAAAAGGGTCTTTAGGGCAATATCGGAAACTACGGCGAATTTCGAAATGGTGAAAGAAGACCGTTATGTGACCGATTTTGATAGAAACAAAAATTGCATCATTACATTTTTGAAAAATAATTATCCACGCCGGTAAACGCACGAGTAGATTTTAAAAAAATTTCACATTCTGTATCATTGTAGCAAATAAAAATATTATTAATAATAATTTAATTGGTGATTAGTATAAGAATTTATTTTTACTGCACTAAAAGTCTTATTATACAACATTATTAATACGGTAGCTCGAATGGTAGAGCGCCCACCACGCGGAATGGTGCGGAGGGTGCGTGGTTCGTATCCCGCCCGTGGGTGAAATTTTTCTTTCCTTATTCGTATTGTATCGCTCCTTGTGTCGTAGTTTTTTAAATCAACTCTTTCGATTCCTGTCGCTCTTGGAAAGCTCGACACAGCAGTTCAACGCTACACTCCGCACACATTCGGATTCAGATGTCAGCCGCTAGCGAGAACCCCCGCCTGCCCTCCCACTCGCTTCACACCACTCCGTCAGACGATACAGGAACGTGCGATAGCGATACAGCGACCAACGCAAGTTGCTGCGAAATCGTGATGAACGCGACGACCATCAATCTAGGCGCGAAATAGTCGATCGCCAATGCTAAACATTTTGACCTTGACCTAAGGCTCAGGAATAGCTCCCACCTGACGGGTTCCCGCCTTCTCGCGGTGGGCGGGGTCAGTAACCGTGGTATGGGGACCCACGGTGAAGCGAAGAGGAGCCCGAGGTGGTCGGCTGCTCCACTTAGTTCTCCAGGCTGAGTGTGAGTAGCCCGCAATTGTGTGCCCGCAAAAGTGAACCGCAACCTACTCGGGTTGCGGTTCGGTGTGGGACGAACCGCAACTGAGGCGGACCGCGATGCGGTATGGGACGCATCGCGGCCGAATGGTGGGGCCGCGGCGGGAGAGAAGTGCCGGTATTGCGGTGCGCCGCTCTTCCTGCCTTCCGCGGCCCAAATGGGGTCGCCACCGTTAGATGGCGAAGGCGGTGGGGTCGCAGGGGAAGAAGAGTGTCGGTATTACGATGCGCCGCTCTCCCTATCCTCTGCGACCGAATTGGGGCGGAAAGCCGACGGCTTGCCGCGGTGTGGGTTGCGCCTGTGTCCCTATGAAGTCAGCATAGGGCACAGTGGATGGCGTAGGCAGGGCTCACTTGAGCCCTGCGGTGGTGGTGGGCGGGAATGGGTCTTCCGTGTCCTCTCGCACGTTCGGTAGGCGTTCGAGAGGGCACGGAACACCCTTCCAAGCCCAAGATGTGGGGCCCGGGCAACGGATGCGGGGGTATCCGTTGCCCGGGCGCGCGCGTGTTTCCGCGCGCCCCTTGGGAGGGTTCGGGTGAAGGATTACCCTCACCCCACCATGGCGGGGTCCTCTACGGAGGACCAAACGCCGTCGGGGCCGCGGATGAGTGCTTCGGCGTGCCCGCAGCCCCGACACATGGCGGCGCGAAGGAACACCCCGGGGTTTTTAGTGGGTATACCCGCCGGCACAGCAACGTACCGACGTACGGTGCTGTGTCGGCGGGGAGTCCCACATAACCACCCTGCGCTCCCCCGGGTGCGGGTGGTATGCGTCACGCATCTTTCCCCGGCACCAAAAAAAAAAAAAGGCTCAGGAACAGCTTAGCCAACCAGCCAGAAATGCCATAAATTCCGAGTAGCATTTCAAATTGTGGTCTAATTTACAATTATAATATTATTCCAGAT
The DNA here is from genome assembly GCA_947063395.1 of Hemistola chrysoprasaria. Taxonomy (NCBI): domain Eukaryota; kingdom Metazoa; phylum Arthropoda; class Insecta; order Lepidoptera; family Geometridae; genus Hemistola; species Hemistola chrysoprasaria. Next base: position 2,524,215 of record OX346724.1, read on the forward strand.
AATCCTCAGCTTGGCTTTATATATTGCGGTGGTATGCAGTGAAGACAACTCCGAAGCCCAAGGTGTCGCAGCTGGCTCAGGGGAGGATGTCAGAACATATGGAGAAGGTGTGCAGAATAAAGATATGCAGTATGGCACTGCTGGTGCCTCGGCAGCTGAAGGAAAAGTTTACTCAGTAGGCAGCGCTGCAAGCAGCCAAAATTGAAACAAAGGAAAAGTTTCTACTACATAGTTTAATAAAAATGATTATATTCTATTTTGTTATGCTTTTAATGAAAACTAGAGCTACCTTGAGACTGGTACTGCAGTCATTTCATGATCATGGTCAATACAACATGGCTGAAAGTAGGTATCCAAATTATAAATGATTTCGCGTTTTGCCGTAAACTATTTATAAGCACATAACATATAATAATACTACCCATAAGTGTTCAAATTTTAAAACTTTTTCACACTAAGATGGATTTTAGACATACGAAGTGTCTAAAACCTATAAAAGTTTAAACATTTTAACATGGGTTAACCCATGAGGACTGCTGAAATAGTTTATAAATTCCAAAGGTTCTCATATACGTCATACACTCACACAGATCACGGGCACCTTTCTATTGTATGTCTGTGGTAGGTTTGACTGTTTTTTTTTGTTTATCGATGATTCTTTGGGTCTGTCGTGTTTTTACGGTGATATGTTTTTTCGATGTAGTGATTGAACGGTGATTTGTTTACTTTTTCTAAGGCAAACAGAGAAAAATGACAAAATAAATCATATTTCTATATCATCATTATAAATAGGTATAATATCAAATATAAGCACAAGAGTTTTTTTATCTATATAAATAAAATAATTTGAGTTTCAGTATGATTTAGCAGCCTACTTACCTACTCGTACATCTTTATTAAAATTTCTACTTTTGACTGGTTTTTGCCTCAAGATCTGTATTGGCTACAAAATTTTGAGAACCCTTCTTCCACCTAATCCGAATCTACCTTGGAATAATTAAATACGCATTCTGCCCTCTACTGAGGACCTTTTATTCCGGACTAGTACTCACTAGTACTCGAATGACTCGGATTAGACAGCCTCGTCGGCTCAGATGGTAGTAACTCTGCTTTCTGTGCTGCAGGTCTCTGCGATCCCCGGCCAGGTCAAACATTTATTGTGTGCATGAACATGTCATGTTTGATCTGTGTCTATGTGTTACAAGGTGTTACAAGCTTAATGTGTATATCAGTCATCTGGTAACCATAGTACAGGCTTCTAGCCTACTTTGGGACCAGGTGATCGTGTGTGGAAGTTGTCCCATATTATTATTATTATTGAAGAAGAACATAACCCTCCCCCGGGAGCACTCAGGTACGTGGGGTCGCTACTCCCCAACAGCTCGAAATAAGCCGCCCTGCGTTATTATTATTATTATTATGATATATATTATTATGTTTACGTGAACGTAATATTATGAAGTACATAATATTACGTTCACAAAACAACAAAGAAAGAAACTGGTTATAAATAAAATAGAATAGGCAAATTTTTAATCATTTATTATTTTACTGATCAATGATCCCTAAGGATATTAAGCTGCTGTCTGGTTTCCACGGCTGCTTCCAGCGACAGCAATAGATGAAGCATTTCCTTGTGCAGCAGACGCAGCAGCATTCGCAAACTGCTCGTAGGGGGTTTGTACGGCTTCACCATAAGTTCTGGCATCCGTCCCACTTGCACTTGCGGCACCAAAGGTTTGGGTGCGTTGACTGGCTACCAACGCAACTAGAGCCAAGAAGAGGATAACCTGAAATAACATTATCGTCATATATTAACCACTAGTTTAAGCACAGCGGCTTTGCCGCTCGCAATTATGAAATATGGGAGTCTTGTACCAAAACTTTGACGCCCTTTTTTGGACTCCTTAGAATGTGAATTTTCAAAAATCCTTTCTTAGCACACGTCCAGATAACGAAAAGAACTTAAATTCAAAGTTTTAAGTCTCTGGGATTAGTGGTTTGGGCTCTGCTTTGCATGTCAGTCAGTGAGTCATTTAGTGATTATATTTTGAATACTTCGCTGCTGCTCACTCTCTGAATATGTCCCTTAGCTGGGTCTCACGGCTCCTACGGGATGCGAAGGTGTGGCCCTATTATATACTGGGAAACCACACGTCAAATTAATAAAAATAAATAAATAATAATAGGTTGACCCCCATAAAATATATACTCTAGTATAGTGTAATTGACCAACTCTTTTGTTCGAAAGCAATTACAACCTACATCCAAAAATCCTTTAGCTTTTATTTTTTTTCCTTTTTATTATTCTATTCTATTATTTTCATACGGTACAAGTATAATAACTATTACCGTCTGCGGCCACATTCATGAAATGGTGGTTAACGGTAATAACAGGGGCAGAATTGGCGGGGGCAGACGGTAATAATTTAATATATAATCATATATTAAGGTTTGAAAATATTTACCAAAACAGCCTTCATCTTGAGAAAAGTATTTCTTCTTTCTGATAATGTTACCTCCGATGTACTATCATTATATACCCCCCGCTTTATCAATTTCAGTATTTTTTTAATTGGAAATAAATTATTATATAATTATCAAACTTGTAAATGATAAAACAATTTCAATTTTGACAAATGAGTTGATACTTTTTAAGGAAATTAATTGCCGTAAAGGTAGGTGGTTGGACCCCAGTAGCAAAAGAATGTATGCCTGTAATGTTACGGTTCAGAATCGAGCATTACGTCAGTGAGTGAGAAAATTGAGATTGATATTATAGTTTGTGAGGGAGTATTGTAACGTAATGTTTAAAATACTCGTAAGAGATGTTACAGTACAGGCGGATGCTCCGAGTGAGTTACCGCCTTTAGTTTAATAATTTTAAAGAAACTACAATACCTACTGCTTTTATTGAGATAAAGTTGAAAAGTGGAGAAAGGTTTGATCATTAACTTAATTAGTCGTTATAACATTATGAGAAAATAAGGCGATTCACACACCGGTACGCACGTGCAACCAAAAATCACGTGCGTTACGAATGAGTATGGATTTTGGAGTACATGGGTACTCCTACTTTTACTTAAGTACTTCAAACTCCATTTAACATTACACAAAATATTATGAGTACTTTATTTCAGCAACACCAATTGCTGATTCAGAAGCGCTCGAACATTTTATTAAATATCATGACAAAAAATATCGCCATCAAATAAAAAATTAAAATGATTATAAATTTGATGGAGGGCAGGTTTATTGATTAGACCATTCTGCTGCTCTAGACATATTTAACGTATTTGTAACGCGCGCATAACAACCGACTGCCAGCTATGATACCACCAGCCTTGGCCAAGCATACCAACCTCATCCATGCAGAGTATACCCACCTTCGTCAAGCTCACCAGCCAGTCATAGGCTTGTCTATGAGATACATCTACATTTTATCTACGCCGTAGAGATTCAAATAGTGTTCTAAGGAAATGACACATTCTTCGACAAGCCGGCAAAGGAAGCGGATCGTCAATAAACTCCTAGTGAAAAGCGTTAAGCATATATGACGTAAAGTGCAAAGATCTATATTTCCAAGAAATAAATGCAATGGTACAAATATTTAGCACACTGTTTCACTTCTGTTTCATATTACAAAAAGGTGTAGTAGTACTTAGGTCATGGTTTCTGTACTCGTCAACCTAAACAACTTCCAAAAGAATGAATTGTATATTTATATTGATCATCCTCCTGCCCTTATCCTTATAAAGATAAATAGGTTGGCACAGCAAGTCGTCTTCCGCCTCCAGTTATCTATATTATTCTCATGCATACAGTAACTATATTAGATATCCTATTAATATTATAAATCTTATATTTGAGTACACTGTAAATTTTTATGTTTTTAACAGGTGAAAAAACGCTTGCGAGGTCTAACGGCACTGGAGGTGTCCAGTGCCATCTAGCGCGGTTTTGGTTAGATTGATAGAGGGATGTTTGTTATTCTTTCACACCAAAACTACTGAACAGATTGGGCTGAAATTTGGTATGCGGGTAGCTTAGACTCTGGAATAACACATAGGGTACTTCTTTCCCGATATTCTCACGGGAACGATGTCTAATGTGTACGCGAGTGAAACCGCGAGGCTAGTTTATTTATATACCTATATCATTTCAGCCTAGTTTCACATTCGTATCTTTTGAGTACACGGGCTTTTGCATGATGATAATGCGCCTTTACATAATATTATTTATATACTGGAAGACATCGCTAATTAGCAAAACGACAGCCGATTGCACATTTAAATTTAGATGTTGCAACAATATCATGTTCTTATCGGGAAAGTTGAACTCTTAGCAATCCTATGGAAAATTTACCAAATCGATGTTTTGTATTCCCTTCCTCAAACCTATTTGATATAATATATACCCTATATCCAGATATTTTGAACTTCACCCACATAAATATATATATAAAACAGCGCTATAGCTCTTTTTTGGTATGTATGCTTGTTTCGTTTTACACTAAAACTACTAAACCAATTGAGTTGAAATTTGGTATGTGGATTACTTAATTTAGACTTCGGAATAACACATACATGCTACTTTTTATCCCCTTAATATAATAATAGAGTTTATTATGTTATAGTAAAAGTTCTTAAAAGTCCATATATTGATATTATAATAAGTTGATATATAAGTACTTAGGTATAAGCTTGTATGTACGTTTGTTTAGATTTTTAGCTCCCAACACGTTTTGGAATAATTATTCTATAAGTGTAGGCTAAGCCATAGAAAATAAAATAAAAAAATAACATATTCCTACGGTAACGAAGACTACGCGTGTGAAATCTGCGGGCCACAGCCATTGGTATAAAGAAAAGGGGAGATGAGGTACTTGCTTCCTCGAAAATGGCAAGCTCATATTACGTCCCATTAGGTCCACGTACGTTATTATAGCAAATATGAGGTCGTACGAGCGAATAATATTGTTGTCTCGGTCGCACTTCGGTCTTGAGTACGTCTTTCTATTTTTGTTGTTCATTATATTATGTCACTGTGCAAACTTCACGCAAATTGCACGTGCCATTTGTTGAGTAAGCAAGCGCTGGGAGAAAAGGGTACGTCCTCCCATCTTCCCTTTTCTGTATATCAATGGCCACTACATAGGTACATAATCTACTATCAAAACAATTACAAGGAGAAACAAAAATGAACAGACATTTTCAACTAACTACGTTTATTATCCTTAATCAACGGATACATGAATCACCTTATAAAAGGTGTTACTAGCTATTTCATTTATCATCGTCATAGCTCATGGCCGAAGCGCCGGCAACAACCGTGCCGTTCGAGGACTTGGCTGCAGCCATCCCATATTGCTGATCTTCAGTTTGTACGGCCAAGGTATGCGTTTGGGCATCGTCTCCCGAAGCCACTGCGCCTGTGTCGACTTGAGCACCTTCCCAGCAAACCACCACTGCGATCAGGGCCACGCATAGAACAAACTAAAAAAAAATGTTTTTTAATGTATATTAGAATAAACTGTAATAATAATAATTAGTGTGAGTAATAGAATGTCATTTTAGCAGACAAGGGACTAAAGAGACCCATTATATACGAGGTAGTTTAGAAACCATCAAAACATTTCTTTTTTAAACATTTATCCTAAATGTGGGTCAAAAAGTTCGTCATTATTGCGTACAAGAACGGGAATAAAATAACTTTTCGAATCTTAGTTTAATTAGTCTATGGGATATAGTCAATGACGTTGAATTGTACGTTTCCAATTTTTGTATGTTACCATCGAGATATATTTAGATTTTTTTGGTGACACACATATAGGATATTAGCCAATATGATTTGAAGAAATTAATAATTTTATTTAAAAAAATCGTAGTGATGAGTATAATGTACCACACGGCGCTAAAATAAGAGGGTACATGGCCTTCTAGGAATTTGCACAATCCTTTGAAAAATTTACCAAATCGATGTTTTGTATTCCCCTGTTTCCTCCAAATATAATAACCATTCTGATATTTTTATAGTGAACCTATGTCCCTGTCATTTTAATTTTTCTTATAGACCCTTGTCTTATAGACCTAGTGGTTTTTTCATAGTGAACTTCCAAAAATTCCAGTTTTACTCGTGTGAATGGACGTTCACTACAAAAAAATATAGAGTTTATAAACAAAAATTAAATAATAGGGACATATTTTACTTCAACTTAAAATAATCAGGATATAAAAATATCAAATAGGTTTACTGTATTCGGAGGAAACAGGGGAATACAAAACATCGATTTAGTAAATTTTCCATAGGATTGTGTCAAACTGCTAAGAGGTCCTCTTTCCTGTTAGCTCGGTTTCTATTTACCAAGTCGCTAAAGCTCGGGAGTAAAACTACCTCCTATACAGTTTTTCTATTAAGCTCCTTCTTTTACAATCTTCCTATTTCTTCTTCTTTTCGAGTCAATCTTCCTACTGTATATACTGTATATAAGGTAAGTATAACTTATCATTTTATTTTCAGCCAAATATTTAAGAGACGGCTTACCAAAGTAGTCTTCATGTTGATATGTTTCTATGTTCTCATAGCTTAGCCTAAAATGTACCATGATTATATACCCAATTTTATCAATTCCGTTACGTGTTAATGGGTAATTAAATATTTAACCTACGAATAAATTAGCAATTTCAGTAATACTGACTAGAAAAGTGCGTCAGACCCGCCCGTATTACTTACCGATTCACGGTCACATTCATGAGAACTGTTTAGGGAAAATGACAAAACATAGAGCTGACTTAACTGTGTGGTGCAAAAAATATTGATCGTATAATCTGTCGTTTTATTTAGATCATGGCGATACTGCAAGTCTAATGCGGTAGCTTAAGGAACGGGCGCGCGGCGGTGGAGGCATGCACTTTTAGGCGTGACCCGAAACTAGCGGTTCTATTACTTATAACATAGTGAGATTCAATACCTATTGGAAAAGTTTGGAATAACCGCGACCACCCTTAAGGTCCCCTGTTGCCTAGGACCGCAGTGTTGCCTCAGCGAGTGAGATTATTATCTTAGGGAACAGCGTACGATTCTATAATAAAATCCCAAAAGAGATAACTGGGCTCTCAGAGTGTACATTCAAAACCTGTATAAAATCGAATTTCTTCGGAAAGGCTTACTATAGTATTATCCTCTACATAGAGGATAAAGATGCCTGGAAACTTCTGCATAGCCACCAACCGGCACCTTACAAGCCAATAAATATAACCAAAGTTTCTTGTGCGTTCTTCTTGTAAAGGTATATTTCCGAACGCACGATAGATTCTTTACTAGTTAGATTCTTTATTAGTTTGAAATTATTGATTGACATTTAAAAAGGGTATTTTTAAGACTTATTAAAATAAACTTTATTGACTTTTTATTGACTGCCTCGGTGGCGTAGAGGGCGCATGCTCGACTGCCAATCAAGAGGTCCCGGGTTCGATCCCCAGGTCAGGCAGTGTTAAATATTGGATTTTTCCATTAGGAATTATCTCAATAACTGCCTGGAGTGTGGAACTGTACCCGGTAGATGGCAATAGGCTCGCTCCATATTACATGGGACCAATAACATACTGGCGAAATGTGGGTGTATCTACTATGGGACTGAGTCCTGGGTACACCTCTGCCTACCCCTTCGGGAAAAAGGCGTGAATGTATGTTATGTATGTATTTAAATAAATTTTCTTTAAATTTTAGTTTTCTGAGTTTTTCCTGAGACATAAGATGAGAGATATTAAGACATATTAAGAAGGATAAGTCTAGTGCCTTCTCGAGAATCTAGTAAAATCTACCTTTACCTGACCGACCCTACATGGGCGTTTTGAAGCTAATCATCGACTGATTCAAGCTGCAATTGCATAGTGCACTCCTCTAGACTCAAGCAGTTGCGTACTGCTTGAGTCTAGAGGTTACGTGATACCGTGTACCCAAATAGAAGACTGCAGTGCATGCAGTCGCAGCTTATAGCAGTTGAACTTGACCTGCTTCAAGCTAATCTTGTATGAATCTTGATAGAATAGGCGAAATCTTGGTGCCAAAGTGCCAAAGAGTTATTCCATGGTCTAAGCTATCTACCTATACATAACAAATTTCAGCTCAATCGGTTTTGTAGTTTTAGCGTGAAAACGTAACAAATATACACACAAAGAACAGCGCTAGATGGCGCTGGAGGCGAGTTAGAACACGTTAGTGTTTTATTTACCAGTGTAACTTTTTTACATTGTACTGAGATTTTTGATTTGTACATAAATAATATCATTAGTAATATACATAGATAATATAATTTTTTTTTTATGATAATGAGTAACAAGATGAGCAAATCAGGTGCCTAATGGTAAGCATCATGATTGCCCATATCAGACACAGTGCCACCCAGTGTTTTAATATTCAAAATTCTGCGCGGCACTGCACTGCGCCTGTCACCATACATATGAGTTGTTGAATCTTGTCATGCCCAGTAATTTCGCTGGTAACATTACCCTTCAGACCGGAACACAGTAATGTTTGCACATTACTGCTTGGCGGATGAATAACTGGCAAAGGTGTGGTACTTCCCCAGGCGGCCCCCTGCTAAAGAGACCTGCCACTACAAAAAATAAGTACATAATAAAACTAAACTATACGTTAAAATTATACGTATCCAATATCTATGTAGGTTTACACAGATTTACCTTTATTTTTACTGTCTGTGGGTACGACGTACAAAGATAAGACAATAATAGCACTAGCAATACATGTACGTTATCATAGTAGGTAGGTAATAACATCATGAGTCATGACTGGTATGGTCTTGACATATAATGACGTTTGATCAAACATTAACAGAAAATAAATAAATATAAATAAATAATAAATAAAATCTTTATTGACCTTTCAAAAGAGACACATTACAATGATGTTTCATGCCATGCAAATGTAAATTAAATCTAACATATAAGGAAATTGAACTTATTTTAGGTTTTAGTTGATTAATAATAATAGCTAAGATATAAGTATAAATGTTAAATTTATGATTGTACGAGAAAAAAACTCAAAAAAAAGGATCTGTAGGTGAACAAAATGTAATGATGGAAGGACTATTGGTGACCGCGCTAGTAATTAAACTGTGATACAGTCACCAAGGCCCCCCGTTTGGATAACAGGATCAATTGTTGTTACAATAGACAATCATTTTTATGATTCTATATTATAATAGTTACATAAAATTTTTTTTAATGACCTTGATTCTTACTCATAATAATATAAGAATAGGTAAAATAACTAAAAGATATTTCAGATAATTATAATATAACAAATTCGGATAAAGCAATTCAGACCTCAAATTTTAAATCTGAAAGGGTAATAGTGTGTGTAGGGGTGTGTGTATGTGTGTTGGGGTGTGTGTGGGGGTGTGGGTGTGGGGGTGTGAGTGTGAGTGAGTGCAAGTATCTGTGTGGTAGTTTGAAGATAGGAATGTTACAGGTTACAATATCAGTGGTTTTAAAAGTTCCTCGGTCTCCTTGTAGCCCAGTCTCTTTAGCCACTCTCTTACACTATTTTTAACCTTGAAAGAAGGTTGGGAAATTATGCCCAATACCCTGTTTGCTTTGTTATAGAGGCGTGAACCAAGGACATTAAAGTGCCTACCAGCAAGAGCAGTGCGATGGGGTACATAGGGACAAATATGTCCAATTACTCGTCTACAGCTCCTTTGAGATGGAATAGTGTTAGCGTCAAATTTTGTCTTCCGGTGTTTACGCAAAATTGTGTGCAAAATAAAAAGTTGTCTAACAGTAAGCACTTCAACGTCTTGGTAAAGTCTTAGTGTCGGATATCTTATGGGCTTTTTTAGCATTACCTTCAAAATTGCTCTCTGCGCTCGTTCCAGAGGCAAAAAATTTGTAGTACAGGCTCCTCCCCACACAACATCACAGTAGGATAAAATGGACTGAGCTAAAGAGTAATATACAATTTTGAGTGTGTCTATGTCTGCTGTAGCTCTAATATTTTTAAATATATATATAAGTCGCCTGGCTCGTGTAATTAAGGCATCGATTTGAACTTTCCAAGTGAGACGACTGTCAATGTAGACTCCCAGGTATTTTATATAATCAGCTTGGTCGAGGCAAGAGCACTGGCAATCTGCATTATTATCACAGGTATGTGCAATAATCTTCAAGGAGTCTTTCTCTGATTGGGTTAATGAATTGGTAGAAAAAGCAACAAAATTAGTTTTTTCAACATTCAAGGTAAGGAGATTATTTTTCAGCCACTGAGCGACGATTTTAAGAGCCTTTTCCCCATTATCCTTTGCTTCAGCCCAATTCTTACCGTCAATAATAAGAGCTGTGTCATCAGCATATGCAAATATTTCACAATGATCTATATTCAAATGTGTGAGGAGATCATTGATATAGATCGTGAATAGACTTGGGCCCAATATGCTGCCTTGGGGCACGCCGAAACTAAGAAGCCTGTCGTCACTGACATGGTCATCTATTTTCACACATTGGTAACGATCAGAGAGGTAATCTCTAAATATATCTAAAGCAAGCCCGCGAATGCCAAGATTTTCCATTTTAGAGAGGAGAATCGGAATAGAAACAGTGTCGAAGGCTTTTCTGAGGTCAATAAAAATACCTATGGTTTTTAGTCTGTTATCAAGGTGCCTTACGATAGTATTTGTTAGTTCCAAGACAGCGTCTTCTGTGGAAATTCCTTTACGGAAACCATACTGCCTGTTCGATATTATGTCAAAATTGTTTAAAAATTTAGTTAGTCTAGAATTTAAGAGCTTTTCCAAAACTTTTGACAAAGAATTTAGAATTGAGATAGGTCTATAATTGCTTACGCTGTTTCTATTTCCATTCTTAAAAATAGGCAAAATTATTGCTTTTTTCAAGGCCTTTGGAAAGACACCAGAGCTAAAGCAAAGTTTAAATATATAAGTTAGTGGTGGAACTAGAATTTCGCGCGCATCTTGTAATACTCTTATTGGTACACTGTCCCAGCCTGTGGCTGAATCTCTTCGTAGACTCATAATTATTTCCTCGACTTCTGAGCAGTCCGTTTCATATAATGCCATTGTTTGGTTGGAAATGGGCAGAGAAGGAGATACACAGTTACCTTTACTGATGATCTCATCTGCTAGTGCTTGTCCTATACCAACAAAGAAATCATTTACGTTATTAACTGATTCTTTTGGATTGCATTCAGAATTTATCAATGTAGATGCGGAAGTTGGTTTTTTAATAATATTAGAGATTTTTTTAATAACTTTCCAAGTTTCCCTCGAATTACCTTTGGCCTTCTGAAACTCTTTCTTTTCATACTGTCGCTTTAGTCTTTTTAATAAATTATTGCAAAAATTTCTGTAGCGGGTGTAAGTAGTTTTGGCGATGGCGTTTTCCGGTTCTGTTTTACACTTTTTATGCAATTTGTCTCGATTTCTTATACATCTCAGAAGGCCAGGGGTAATCCAGGGTTTAAAAGTAATTTTTCTCGTAGGAATTTTGATTGAAATTGTGTTATGCAGTATAATCGATGAAATGGTATTTATAAGATAATCCATAGCCATATTAGCATCTGTCATTTCATAAATTTGGGAGAATTCAATACGGGTGAGCATCGAGAGAACTTGTGGGTAATCAATACGCGTAATTTTAGTATTTGGCTCATATGATCTACGTCTAAGTTCCGTACAAAAAAGAATAGGAGCATGATCTGTAATAAAACAATCCAATACCGCAGTATTAGCTGCGGTCTGAGTGCGCAGCATCACATGATCCAAACAGCTAGAACCCCGAGTAGGATATATATGAGCTGGCAACATACCGTGAGCTGCTGCGATCGTTAGGTACTCACTGGAGTTTAGATCTGTATTATGGGGCATAATGTTGATATTTATGTCACCTATAATAGCAACCGTGCTGTAGCTAGTTAAAGAGCATAATAAAGTATTTAAACTGTCTATGAAACTATAAGCATTAGATACTGAGGGAGACCTATAAACTGCGACTATCGCTAATGTATTTTTATGTGTCAGTAAAAGGCAGGTAGCATCTGTGATGTGTGATTCGGTCACGGTACATTCAAGCGCCGCATTTACATAAATTACCACTCCATCATTTTGATTTTTAAAACCTGATCTATGGCTGACATAGTTATCCAAAAACGGTGTATAAATACATTTACTCAACCAACATTCCGTCAAGATTATTATATCACAGATGAAATTGAACCTTGTCATGAGAATTTTTAGCTCGTGAATATTTCTTTCAATACTGCGGATATTTAAATGTAGCATTTTTAGTGAGTTATTATAATGATATATACTGTTCCCAGTCAAATATTCCTTACATTGTTCAGGCAAGCAACGGAAAGAATTGGAGACATTTATAGATTCGATTTCATTATTTACGTTATTTCTATTGTCCATCAACAGAGAAATAAATAACAACAATGGTCACAGATACGAGTAATAAGTAGACAAAAGTCCATAAAAGTAAGAAGTAGGTAAAAAACTTTCGGATCGCTTCTATGTGTTGAGTCATTAGAAAAGAAGACCTATTAGCGGTTTGACACAATCCTATGGAAAATTTACTAAATCGATGTTTTGTATTCCCCTCATCATCATCATCATCTCAGCCATAGGACGTCCACTGCTGAACATAGGCCCCCCCCATAGATTTCCATTCAGTCCGGTTGTAAGCGGCCCGCCTCCATCGTATTCCTGCCGTCTTTATCAGATCGTCTGTCTACCTTGTAAGGACTTGCCGGTCCGTGGTCTCCATTCGAGAACTTTGCAGCCCCATCGGCCATCAGTTCTACGTGCCATGTGCTCTGCCCATTGCCACTTCAACTTACTAATCCGCTGCGCTATGTCGATAACTTTCGTTCGTCTACGGATCTCCTCATTTCTGATTCGATCTCGCAGAGAAATTCCGAGAATTATTCCCCTGTTTTCTCCGAATACAGTAAGCCTACTTGATATATTTATATTATCTTGATATTTTAGATATGAAATAAAGTATTTCCCTATCATTTTAATTTTCTTTATAAACTCAATTTTTTTTTTGTATAGAGAACGTCCAGTCACGCGAGTAAAACTGGGATTTTTGGAAGTTCACTATTAAAAAACCAAGGGTTTATAATAAGAACAAATAAAAAGCCAGGGACATAAATTTATAGAATTATTTTTTTTGTTTATAATATTCGGAGGAAACAGGGGAATACAAAACATCGATTTGGTATATTTTTTATAGGATGATTGTGTCAAATTCCTAGAATGCCACGTACGCTCTTAATTATTGCTCTAAAACGAATACTCTATTATCAAGAGACCTATGTATCGTGAGCTGTTTAACACGTCGACGTACAACATACATTTCCACGAAAAATCTTTTTCAAAGTTATTTTTGTTGAAATTTAATTATTTTTCTAACTACTGTGTTATACAGTAAACAAAATTGTATACTATAATATTATTAATGAAATTTAACCACAATAATCAAATTCAAATAAATTATATTAATAGTACATTATTGCCATTTCCGCCGAGGCATATATAGTGCTTTTCTCAAAAGAATGCAGGGAAATAAAACATACTTATGACTTCGCTTGAAGCAGGTTTCCATTGCCAATTTGGCTTCTAATCTTAAATCTGGTGGAGTACAATCAATCTCTATTTCACTATTTTAACCGTCGGAACTCATTTTAATTATTAAATTTATATAAAATAAGTATGTAAATAACAAATCAAGACGAGTTTTTAGCTTTGCCGCCAATTTTCTATTCATCATCTGTGCCGGAAGACAAACGCATTTATGGTATACAGTCACGTGAACGCAATTTGAACTTAGCAAAGAGACTTACTTTGGTATGCCAAGATTGATAAAAGAGATCCAATCAAAGAGTATTTATTTAATAACTCCAGTACGCCGTTTCATCAATGACGTTAAATTGCTTTCTTACTACGTTTCATACAACATTGCTGGAGCGTTGTTATGTTCCAAATTAAAATAACGCTCCAGCAATGGATTTGATTTTATTTGTCCGTAAATTCGATACTTCGCGTGTTCTTTTTTCGAAAATAATGACATTATTTCTATGCATGTTTGTCAAAAGTAATATTATATACCTACCTATACACAATTATTATTGTTTATTCAAGTCAACTGATTTTCATAAGATGTAGAATGTAGAGAGTAAATCACCAACTCGACATGGAAGGCAAGATCACTTGCTATTTTGTCATTGGACACGCAAAGATAATTTTGGACATGTGTCCAGATGGTGATTTTTATGTTATCATCTCGACACGAAGTTAAAATTTTACAATTCGAATCCAAAATACAGTCACGCAGATAAGTGTTTTTGTATTCCATTGTAGAATGTAAAATAATACTCAGGGCATAAAATTATCGTTATATAATATGGCTGTTCACATGACTCGCTTAGAACGAGTGAAGACCAAGGAGAATCTATAGCTTTACAGTAAGGCCACATAAGACCCAACTCTTTCTTTTTTACGTCAGTTGTTTTTTTGATGTCATAAGAAAAATAGCTCCCGGATTTTATTATAAAACACGGCTGAGACAGCTTGTTTCCCAATGTCCCGTTTGTCGCTACTGTGCACGAATAATAAAAAAAACAACACGTCATCTTGACTGCACTGTCACTGAGCACGTAATGCACTGTCATGAGTCATGTCATGTCTGCAAGAATCCTGTGATTTTCTCGTTGAGTTGTAGAATCCTGATCAGAATTTTTCCTAATTGTTTGAATACTCGAGTTTAGCCAGATTTTTTACGCCTCTTTTGCCATGGCGACGCTTAAGTGCTGTGTTAGTGGTTGAGATGCAACAAGCGCTACTCACCGCTTATTTAACATTCCAAAGGACGATAAATTTAGAAGCTTGTGGTTGCAGTTCTTAGTGCCAACTAATCCCCTTCTCGTCGGACTTTCCAAGGAGCAGCTGATAAGAAAGAGTGTGTGTCACAGACACTTAGAAATACGCCAGTTAGATTGAGAAGGACGAAGGACACGCTATTCATACCCCTGCTTGTTTACAGCTAAAGAAATAGAATATGGCATGCCCATAAGTTCAGAAGGTATAGGTTGACCACTAATTGAGTAAAAATGAGATATGAAACTCATAATTTTTATACCTTGGCAAACCAAAAAGTGTTGTTTTTATAAAATTATAACATTAATAACTTACGTAACTTTATTTTTTAGTTTGAAAAAATTATTGGGAGACCTATAGTGATAGTGATGGTAATTAATGTAATTTAGCATTAATTTTTAAGCATGCTTATTATTGCTATTTGCTAATATGGGTTTATTATTAAAAAATAACATGCATCAGTTATATATGCTGGGGCCTGAGGATGCAGGACGCAGGAGAAGCCAAAAACTATACTAGCCAAAAGCCAAAAATTATTGTGACAACCAAAATAGATAAATACAATGTTTGTTCACTATTTTGTAGATATTGATAATTGATAAGTTCTACAAACTATTATTTTTTTGTTTATTATTATTTTAATCTACCATCGATAGTTTTCACACCGCATGAAAAATAATGACTCCTTCAAAATAGATGTATATAATGTTCGTTCACTATATTGTACATATTGGTAAGTACTAAAAACCCCTAGTACATTATTTTACCCTACCATCAATGGATTTCATTCAGCGCACGCAAATTAATGAATATATTTGGTAATAATGTGACACCTTGGTTCACCATATTGCAGTTACCTTACGGATCCCTATTTTTTTCAAAATCTCATATAGCCTATATCACTCACACCGAATTGAGCTGTTTATAAGTGAAAGTTTTTTTTTAAATCGTCCAGAAGTTTCGGAGCCTATTCGTTACAAACAAAAAAAACAAAGTTTATAATATTATACATAATATTATTATAATTTATTTATCTACTATGGGACTGAGTCCTGGGTACACCTCTGCCTACCCCTTCAGGAAAAAAAAGCCTGAATGTATGTTATGTTTATAATATTATTTATTATAGTAAGATTTATTTGGATTATAAGTGATTAAACTCTTTTAAATAGTAAAAAAGCTAATTTTATTTCAGTCATAGGGAAATAAGTATAAGGTCAGCAAGTCATGACGGCTACAACTTTTAGGACCTCTAATTCAGTTACTGTTAACTGTTTAACTGTAGCCGGAACTCCATACTTATCCGTTCGATCTATGTATGTTTGTTTTATTTTTTACTTTAAAATTAAGTTTTCAAGTAATACAGGACCAAAAGAGTGACGTCACTAATTATGTATCGATAAAAGGGACATCACTAATTTAGTCGATACCTAGTGAAATATTTTCACATCACTAGTTGTCACATTGCAATGAATTATAAAATGTCAATGCCATTCATAAAATGTGCAAAACTCCACCGAAGGAGATTAAGAACTCAATGGAGTTAGAAAAAAAAAAAAAAAAGTAGATGTGCGACAACAGCGACAAACGCACATATTGCAAAACTTTCCGGCGCCGTTCCACTGTCGCATCTGTACGTAGTACTAATTATAGTGATCTGTGTTATAAAATGACTCGCTGTGCAGTGAAATGGTGTCACAATGCGTCTTGTAAGAAAAATATGGATAAAAAGATCACATATTACTTGTAAGTCTTAATTGACAACTTTAAGCGATCTATTCCAGGAGATTATTTGAATTTACTATCTCATTAAACAATAAAATTTAAAATAGGATACATTGATTTAAAGAAAAGATAGATAGATAGATAGATAATACTTTATTGTACACCACACACAAAGAAAATAACATTACAGAAACTAACTTAAATGTACAAGCGGCGGTCTTATAAGCGATTTCTTCCAGACAACCGATGGATGGAGAGGATTTATTTACAGCAGAAAGACGGTGGCGCAGAAAAGAGGAGATAGGTTAAGTTCTCCCAGCGCTTACTCAACAACCGGCGCGTACAATTTTGCAATTTTGAAGTGCACAGTGCACCAATATAATGATCAAAAAAGATAGATAAACATCCCTAAGACCAAAGTGCGACCGAAACAACAATATTAGTCGCTCGTACGACCTATTTATTATATTAATAGGACCTAATCTGAAATTTCCATTTTCGACAAGTACCTATTCTCCCCTTTTCTTTATATAAATGATAGGATAAAATATTTTTCAAGCATATTTATTAGATAAGCATATACATTGATTCGATCAATGAACAAAACCTTTAAATAAGGCATTACTTCTGCGTCCCTTCACAGCCTGCTTCGTTGGCCTGTTGTTGATTTGGTTGCTGTGTATCATCACAGTAACTTCCAGCTTCTGCGCCGGCATACACTGATCCTTTGTCGGCCCTTGCGTTCCCATAAGCCAACTGGCCATCTTTAGTTTGCTGGGCGAGGACGTCAACGTTGACACCCTCTCCGGCACCGCCTGCTTGTCCATCAGCATATGTCTCGCTGTCTCCGCTAACTACCATAGCGAAAATGGCCACGCACAACAGTACCTGAGAACAGATATATATTTATCATCAATATCTCAGCCGTTGGAAGTCTTCTGTTGCATGTGAACCTCCCTAATACGCTAATTTGCATCTAAGCGCAACAGACGAAAATGGCTTGATTTTACCGATATACAAATAAATTATAAAGAATGATGCGCTGCTTTGATAACAATTTAAATAAAAATCGACATTATTGGGGTCGCATGCAGTTAAGTTTGAACTCAAACTCAAAGAAACTTTATTTTAATAAGTTTTAACATTTACATAACATTTTAAGCGTCATTCAATAATATCAGTAATATCAAACTAGTTAAGAATCTACCGTGCGCTCGGAAATATACCTCTACTACAAGACGAACGCACAAGAAACTTGTAAGATTTCAATTTTTTCAACTGCGAGTTTTACAGTAATTGGTTTGGTTACATTTGTTGACTTGTAAGGTGCCGGTTGATGGCTATGCAGAAGTTTCCAGGCATCTTAGTCCTCTATGTATTATGGTTAATACTATAATAAGCCTTTCCTACCAAATTCGATTTTATACAGATTTTGAATTTATCCTCTGAGAGCCCAGTTATCTCTACAACAACATACATTCACGCCTTTTTCCCGAAGGGGTAGGCAGGTGTACCCAGGACATTTTTCCAGTATATTATTGGTCCCATGTAATAATGGGGCGAGCCTATTGCCATCTACTGGGCACAGTTCCAGACTCCAGGCAGTTATTGAGATATGTCCTAATGGAAAAATCCAATATTTAACACTGCGTGACTTGGGGATCGAACCCGGGACCTCTTGATTGGCAGTC
Organism: Hemistola chrysoprasaria; assembly: GCA_947063395.1. Lineage (NCBI taxonomy): Eukaryota > Metazoa > Arthropoda > Insecta > Lepidoptera > Geometridae > Hemistola > Hemistola chrysoprasaria. The sequence continues at coordinate 2,542,548 of OX346724.1, forward strand.
GAGCATGCGCACTCTACGCCACCGAGGCAGTCAGTATTTTTATTTGTTTATACTATCTACTATTTTTATCTTATGGTTGAATTTATTGACAATGTATTTATAAATTTTAGTTGAGCAATCTAGTTGAGCAAGGGGGAAGTAACAAAAATATTACCACGACCAAAGAGTACTTAGTGGTACAACTATGCTAGGTTTCTTTTGGAGTGCTAACGCAAAATCTAGGGTAGGTATATTTTTTATCGAAGACTATAAGCATACTGATTATGCTGAACAGTATAAATACAAAAGTTTGTGTGTGCGCTTTTTTGACGGATATATCCACAAAAAACCCTGTAGTCCCAAACCTCTGACATGACATACCCACTACCGTCTATGCCGACAGCTGGGACTCCGGACCTAAGTCTTTATAGTCCCTTCTACAGCAATGTAAAATAAAACAGAATAGTGCGATTAGGTTACACTATGTCGTTTAAGTGCCAAAGATAGAGAAAGGAATGCTCAGGTGGTACGGACGTGTGGAGAGGATGGATGAAAAGAGATTAACAAAAGCGATTTATAAGGCTAGTGTGAATGGTCAAGTCGGTAGGGCGACCCCTACCGACTACGCCGTAAAAGTACGCCTGCGGTCGACATCGCAGGCATACTTTTCATGAACAAATTGATGTTGTTCTAAGGAAAGGCCAAGTCAAAAGAATTTACAACCGACGAGCATGTATGAGGAATGTCACGAAAGTGGAAGAAGCGAAAGCCGTATGTCGGGATCGTAGTACATGGAGATAAATAGTCTTTGCATATTTATTATGTATGTGCAGCAACTTTAGCACCTAGAAATGGTAAATGCCACGCCTGATGTGATTCTTACCCACCAGTCCGAATCCCAACCCGTACATATTCTGGATCCAAACTTTTTCCCTGCCACGGATGCTAGATCCCGACAGTTATGTCGAATGTCGACGGTGACATATTATATCGTGACGCGCCAATTAACACAAAAAACAAATAGAAGGCAATGTGCATACATTTTGAAAACGAACGCTCAGTTTAAAACATAAGTGCGCTCACTTTTATCGAAGGCGAGAAAGTATACTGGAAAGACGCGTCCCGAAATTATCTTTATTTTCTCGTAGAGCGCGCTCTAGCCCGTGCGTTTCCCGTGCAATTCTATGCACATTACCTTCTGGCCTTCTGTTGCTATCTACTTTATGCCATTGCCCAACATTATTCGACAGCAAAGATTATTCTATTGGATTATGTAACACCTATCTATCTCTTCCATTTACTGATCAATCTATATTATTATTAGAATTTAAAAATAAGTGCACAATTATCGTGATTATTTGGAACCTCTTTGTTTGTTTGTCGTTAGTTGCTGTTTATTTGTTAATTTAAGTACAGTGTGACATATTCGCTTTAGCGAAAAAACCCTAAATAAATAAAGAAAAAAAATGAAATTATAATAATATTAAATATTTTTTTTGCGAAAATATGAAAATAACAACTTACCAAAGTAGTCTTCATGTTGAGATATTTCTAGGTTCTCATAGTTTTGACTAAAATTTACCCCATTATATACCCCTTGTTATCAATTAAGCTACATATTAAATGGTTAATTATTATCATATGAATAAATTGCTAAAATAAACTTGTCTAGTACAATTAGTAAGAGATAAGAAAGAAATAGTTTCTACATAAATACATATTATTAGTTTCGTAATTAAAAAACCTACAATTCGTGTGCTCAGGGTTATGCACTTTACCTATTATAGAACTAATCATCATTGTCCTTACACATCTGTGAATCAGAATCATTTATTGTAAGAACATAACACATAACATACATTCACGCCTTTTTTCCAAAGGGGTACGCAGAGGTGGACCCAGGACTCAGCCCCATAGTAGATACACCCATATTCTGCCAGTATGTTATTACTTATTAGTCATCTAATAAGACCAAAAAAAAATACCACCATAATAGCGGTACTCGTAAAGACCATTCCACGCCAAAATGATGAAGTGGGGGTATCATCGTCTCAGCCGTATAGTCCACTGCTAGTATAGGCCTCCCCATAGATTTCCTTCTAGTCCGGTTGTAAGCGGCCTGAATCCAGTGCGTTCCTGCCTGTAATAGCGGACTAGCTTACTATGGTGCTTTACTTTTTTTTTATATAACGGAGTTCATTTTTTTTCTAGGTTCAAGATAGTAAACTTATAGTACGGCCCTGCTTACTAGATCTTTTAAAATTGAAGCAGAATCATACAAACCCGTTTCAGACAGATTGTTCTTTTAAAGCGAGCACATCACGTACTTTCGTGATCTACAACAGTGGCACAGTACATGAATATAACAGTAGGAGATCTCGGTATATATTTCAGCCTTGAATTACTTTAATTCAATTTCTGAGCTGCCTGACAAATACTTTTTTAAATACAGTAGAGCCTCGATAATCCGAACTACCAAAAAATAAACCCTGTTCGGATTCACGGAGCGTTCGGATTATAGTATGGAAAAATTTTTATACATGCTCGTCGGTTGTAGGTACTTTTGACTTGGTCTTTCCTAAGAACAACGTCAACTTGTTCATGAAAAGTACGCCTAGGTCGACCGCTACCGACTTGACCATTTGCACTAGCCTTATAAATCTCTTTTGTTAATCTCCTTTCATCCATCCTCTCCACATGTCCAAACCACCTCAGCATTCCTTTCTCTATCTATGTCACTACATCTTCTACCACGCCACAGCGTTCCCTTATCGCACTATTCCTCATTTTATCCATCAAGGTCACTCCAGTCACGCTTCTCAGGCTTCTCATCTCCACAGCATTAATCTTACTTTCATGCTTCTTCTGCCAGACCCAACATTCACTACCAAACGTAAGTGTAGGGATCAGTACCCCTCTATGGAAAAATACCATTACTTATTATTATTCTTAAAATACCATTACTTTCAAAACCATCCTTACTGCATCATTTTTATATTATAGCCTATCTAGACTAAGTACAAATCTAAGTGATAGATTTAGACAGATGGGAACTCCAAAGCAAGCGTGCAAGCCAAATCTATTCGTAGCGGGAATCCAGTGCCAAATTCACGCCAAATCGAGCACGATCCAACTAACATGCCTATAAAATACGAAATCGGATGGGAATTATGAAACTACCTACTTAATAATGAGTAAACTCATCCCACCTCATCCGTCTATCTGTATGTTCGCTGAAACTATAGGCTCGCGCACATTTCGGGCGGGTTGGGCTGCACCCCATAGCAAAACCAAAATCATTTTATATGAACTATCACTACAGCAGGCTGCACGCCCTATAACTTACTGAACCGATTTTCGCACGGTTTTTACCAATGCATTGGACGGGAAAATTGAAGAGGAAGGTTTTTTTGTGTATAAACATGACAATGATTACAAGTTTCGAGTTACGTTCTTTTTGTAGATTGTAGGAGGTACCTATTTCTGTATATTTTATTAGTTTTAAGTTTTCTTAGTTATTTAGGTACTTATAGATAATTAATCACAATATGGATGTAAAAAAATAACATAACATACATTCACGCCTTTTTTCCCGAAGGGGTAGGCAGAGGTGTACCCAGGACTCAGTCCCATAGTAGTTACACCCACATTTCGCCAGTATGTTATTGGTCCCATGTAAAAGGGGGCGAGCCTATTGCCATCTAACGAGCACAGTTCCAGACTCCAGGCAGTTATTAAGATAATTCCTAATGGAAAAATCCAATATTTATCACTTTGCCTGACCTGGGGATCGAACCCGGGACGTCTTGATTGGCAGTCGAGCATGCGCCCTCTACGCCACCGAGGCAGTCCTGGTTGAAAAACTATTTCATTTCACTTCTTTAGTTCATTACTGTGATTGTTTTAAAGGTTGGAAAAAATCATGATGACTTTGATCTTTATTGTTGTACCTTGTACAGTACAAAACAAGAATACGTAATTAATTTATAGCAGAACAATTATTTTAAAAAATGCTTCATTTTTATGAGTGCTTCTTATTGAAGAAATGGATTAAGCCGTTTCAAAGATATTATCGACTCTTTTCTAGCGGCTCAAGGGATATACAACGAACTTCTAGTGGTCTGACCGATTCAAAATTTAGTTTTTTTTTTTTATGATAGTGAGTAACAAATCAGGTGCCTGATGGTAAGGATCATGATCGCCCATATCAGACACAGTGCCACTCAGTGTTTTAATATTGTAAATTCTGCGCGGCACTGCACTACGCCTGTCACCCCGAGATATTAGTTGTCCTTCAGACCGAAACACAGTAATGTTTGCACATTACTGCTTGGCGGATGAATTACTGGAAAAGTTGGTACTTCCCCAGGCGGCCCCCTGCAAAAGAGGCCTACCACTACAAAATATCCTGTATCTTTTCTTTAATAACATAGCCATATACCTTAACCAGTACTATGCACTATGCAGCACCATGTTAATACGAATATTATAATATTATGAGTCAGTAATCAATATATATTAATATGTTATAGTTTGGTGGCATAGGGGGCGCAAGCTCGACTGCCGATCATAAGGACCCGAGTTCAAACCTCAGGTCAGGCAAAATGCATTCAATTGGATTTATCCATATCTTATTTAACATACTGGCGAAATGTGGGTGTATCTACTATGGGACTGAGTCCTGGGTACACCTCTGCCTACCCCTTCGGGAAAAAGGCGTGAATGTATGAAATGTTATGTTGGACTTATTGGAATAGTCTGAATGAATATGTAAGGTACATAAGTACATTGATTTAAAGAAAAGGGGAGATAGGTACGTTCTCTCAGCCCTTACTCAACAACTGGCATGTGAAATTTTAAACAACAAAGATAGATAGACGTATCTAAGACCGAAGTACGAAAGAGACTACAATTAATTTTACTGACGTACCTACGTAGACCTAATGGGATCTCATCTCCCCTTTTCTTTAAATCAATGGGTGGATAGATGGTTATCGCAAGAGATTGGATGATGGAGCAGGAAAGAGGGGGTTTTTTACATTATAATTTGCTCACGTACCTACCTAAACTCTTCGATTCAATCATTTCTTATTAGTATTTCTCAAATATTAAATAAAAATTAAACAGGATAGATTTTAAGCATAATTTATTTGATCATACATTGATCACTTCAATGGAAAAACCTTAAAATAAGGCATTACTGCTGCATCTCCGCGTCTTATTCCTTTGCTGGCGGTTTCATGTCTTCGGTCATAGGTTCGTCTGGTTTCTGTGCTTTGTTTTCTCTGTAAGACCCTGCACCGGCACCTGACATGGCCACTCCTTTTTCGACTTGAGCAGAGGCATAAGACAACTGGTTGTCACGAGTTTGTTGGGCGTAGGAGCCCACGCGACCATTTTCGCCTGCTGCTCCTGCATCAGCGTGAGTTCCGGAGTCATCACCGCTCACTACCACCGACAAAATCACCACGCAGAGGAACACCTGAAGAGTAACATTTAAAATGACGTGAGCATTTACCCTTGGATCGATTTCATTAGGAAATATTTATTAGGCAAGGCTTATAATAAGGTAAACCGATACATAGAGGACAATGATGCATGGAAACTTCTGCGTGGAACCAACCGGTACCTCACATAAGCAAACAAATGTAACCGAACCAAATATTCTAAAACTCGCAGTTGAAAAAATTAAACCGTTTCTTGTGCGTTCTTCTTGTAGAGGTATTTCCGAACACACGGTAGATTAATTACCTGCTAGTTATTGATATTAATTATTGACATTTAAAAATTTAAGATTTACTTTACTTTGAGTTAAGTTTGAATTTAAGATAATTGATTAGTCTTCGCTCCGCGTAAAAATTAGTTGCGTGATTTAGTAGGAGTTCGTAGATAGGTATAGTACAGATGCGGAAAGAAATTTTCTTTTAATATTATGAAGAGATTGAGATGAAAAAAATTCATTAGGAATCTCTATCTACGTCACAGTGTTTTTAAAAAAGAAAAAAATGTTTTTAATCTGTACCAATATTTGTTCGAACTTTATCTATATTTTGTTAATTTCAATGCTCATTCACTTACTGTATTCAATTCAATTCAATGCTTATTTTGTGGCTTCTATTCAATTCAAAATTACAATTTTCAAGTCATCAAGAAAAATATTTTATTGCTCGATATATTTAGAGGATTAAACAGCTATTTACGATGAAAAACAAGAATTTTCATTTGGGCAAACCCGGAAATCCAACAATCTCAATGATAGCTTGGAGTCTGGAACTGTGCCCGGTAGATGGCAATAGGCTCGCCCTCTATTACATTGTATACCCACTACAGGGCAATCCTGTGTAGGTAAACCTTAACCTACCCCTTCGGGAAAAAGGCGTGATGGTACATGGTATCTTGTGTTAATTTGAGATGAAAATATACCAGTATAGTTAACATATTTCAATTACTTTTCCTATACAAGTCCTTGAGAGAAAATGGTTGCAGATTTTAGAAAATATATTATGATAGCTTACCAAAGTAGTCTTCATGTTGAGATGCTTCTAGGTTCTCATAGTTTTGCCTCAAATGTACCATCATTATATACCCAGTTTTATCAATTTAGCTACATAATAAGTAATTGGTGAATTATTATCCTACTAATAAATAACCAAATTAAAATTAAACTTCTAATTGTACAATTCGTTTAATAGATAAGAAAGAAATAGTTTCTTCATAAATAAATATTTGTACTTTTTTTTTGCCATAGTTACACAGCCATACATTGTTTTACGCATAGAATTATGACGCTTAGAACGTGTTAAGACCAAGAAGAATCTATAGCTTTACAGTAAAGCTACATAAGGCTCGATACTTTATTACGTCAGTTGTTCTTTTAATGTCCTATGGAAAATAGCTCTCGGATTTTTATTAAATAAATTTGTCAACACGGAAACCGCATTTAAAGGGTTCCTAGCCACCGCATGTACTCGTATATCCTACCTGCACCTGCAGGTATCACCTCCCATTACCAACTACTAAATGTACCTAACACAGCAAATGGTAAAATAGTTGGCCGAGTAAGTCCCAAATTCTTTCCAACCTTTGTTGCAGTTTATTTGTGCAACATGTCTTTACATGTTGCACAAATAAACTCAAGTGGCACAATATAAGTTTCTATTCTTATATTATGCCACGTATAGTTCTCAATAAACACCCCACATATCCTTTGCAACAAAAACATAGAGAAAAAAAAATTTGGATCTCAAAGTAACCAAAAATATTAAGGAACACGTGCCTTCGTCTAAGCAACTTACGACGATAGTAGATATAATATGTGCGTAATTTTGATTAAAGACAGCTTTATCTAGTATGCTTGATACTGAATAATTTCATACTTAAGTTTCTTAGATTTAAAAAAAGCTGATTTAACTTAATTGAGACTCTAACGTACAATATTGTTCTATTATACATTTAAACTTTTGAAGCTGGAAAAGTGTCTACTATGGAAAGTTTCTTAATTTTTTTTTTAATTATTTGTTATAGTGGCTATAATTTTATTTATTTATTTATTGACATAAATGTTACAGCTTTATTGTATGAATCCATAGGTCCCGAACTAGTTAAAAACTGTATTTCAGGGACCCCCTGGTTTCTCCCATTATGTGTTTTGTTTTTTTACAATATTTTGCAAAGATTATAATAACACATATTCTGTGAAAATTTAGAGTATCTACCTATTACCATGATTATGATAGAGCCCAAACTGACGGAAAAAGCATGTTTCTTTTATGTATCCCCTAAATTTATATATAAATTTTAGTTTTTTTATTTGTTCTTATAGATACTACTATGAAAATACGTTATTTTACTAAAAAATTAGGTATATATCTAATTCCATTATTACGTTACTGCAAAAAACATTGATAAAAATTGTTTACATGATGGACATAACATAACATACATTCACGCCTTTTTCCCGAAGGGGTAGGCAGAGGTGTACCCAGGACTCAGTCCCATAGTAGATACACCCACATTTCGCCAGTATGTTATTGGTCCCATGTAATAGGGGGCGAGCCTATTGCCATCTACCGGGCACAGTTCCAGACTCCAGGCAGTTATTGAGATAATTCCTAATGGCAAAATCCAATATTTAACACCTTGCCTGTCCTGGGGATCGAACCCGGGACCTCTTGATTGGCAGTCGAGCATGCGCCCTCTACGCCACCGAGGCAGATGATGGACACTCCCTTTAATTATTAATATTATTTTATTTATATTAAAATTTAGTAAAGTAATTATATACAAATTCCGTGAAAAAATAATTATATAGCTTTTACCATTATCACGAAACAGCGAATATTCCTGATATGAACTTCGAGCAAAAACACGTTCCTTGGATGGAGAGCACCTTTTAATTATTTATTTTATTTTATTTTTATGATTTGTTGTTGTAGAGGCCATATAAATACACATTTTGTGAAAACTACAAGTATCTAGCTATTACAGTTTATAAGATAAAGCCCTGTGACAGACGGACGGACGGACAGCGGAGGCTTAGTAATAGGCTTCCTTCTGCACCCCGTTCCCCGGGGTTCAGAACCCTAGAAATGACTCGCTGTGCAGTGAAAGGGTGTCACAACGCGACTTGTAAGAAAAATAAGGATAAAAAGATCACATTTTACTTGTATGTATTAATTGGCAACTTATTATATTAGGTGATACATTCGTCAAACATATTAATAATTTGTAAACAAATCTGACGCCATTACATTGAAAATATTGTCCGCTTTGGAAAAAATATTTACCCCGCGTGCCCCTTTTAGGTATTTATGTGTTTATTGGGAGATGTTTTTTAAGTACTTCCCGCTGGGCCCCGACTCCTTCGTCAACAATGGTCACCATCCGTCATATTTTCCATGTAAAATTAAATATCAATGGCCGTTGGCCATGCAATGTAGCTCTGACGCATACACGCACAGTGAACTTGGCACGTTTTGTTTTTGTAAAAACTATGATGATATGCATAATCTGCTAAGTCTATTAAGTTTATGAACATGATATTGCACAGCTTGATATAATCTAGTGTATCATGATAATCTTATATTAAAATTCATCACAGTATCCTGTATAAATCGCACATCTAAATGAACTTATTTAATAAAATGAAAGCAATAAATTTTGAGGAAAATCTCTTCGCGTCAATTTAGTCATTTGTAGTTATTTATCTACGTTTTATTGCATTAGTTTTTGAATTTAATTCGGATTCGATTGCTGCTGCTCGATGGATACCCAAATTTCGACTTAGGGCCGGTTTTTTGATCGTTAGTTACGGTTAAGTTAACCATTTGTCAAACTAACTATAGTTAAATTTCTAACCAATGGTTAAAACGTGTGGAAAAAAATTGTTAACCAGTGATGAAAAAACGAATTTAGTAGAATTTTAACTATTTGTGAAAAATGTAACCATTGTTCGACTTAACCAGTGATCAAAAAACCCACTCTTAATCGCCAAGAAGAATGTTGAAAACCAACTAAAAAAAGTATAATAATATTCCGAGCATTTCGATGGCGAAGAAAAGTATTCTACTAATGGTGGCTACTGCAAACTATGTCTGAATGTTGTACCAACAAAGGTAGATATGAAATTTATGCCACCATTTTATCTACTAAACTATAACGTAATATTTGACTTTTGCCTTCTTTCTGAGTACCTTCTTATCAATTTACCTTTACTATGTTTTAGAGACTGCATATTTTTTGCATAGGTAAAAGTCGAAATAGAAATGATGACCTCTATAATGATCCTCAAGATATACCATGGTAGCTCGAACACAGATACACGGCCCTTACAACCGAACTAGATAAATAAATCGATTATACGAGTATGAAAGAGAAGGGCGGCTTTGCCTAGCAACGCACGTCCTAAGGCGGAGATAATGATTTTAGCATAAAATATATTTATTTTTGATGTAAGTATATAATGTTAGAATATGTGATATATCATACCTACATTTTATGTAAATAACAATAACATGAAATTACGCCTTTTCTCGAAGAGGTAGGCAGTGGTGGACTCAGTCCCATAGTAGGTACCCCAGTTACGCACAGTATGTTTGCCAGTTATTGGTCACATGTAATAGGAGGCGAGCCTATTGCCATTTGCCATCTACCGGGCACAGTTCTATACTCCAGGCAGTTAATGAGATAATTCCTAATAGAAAAATCCAGTATTTAAACTGCCAATCAAGAGGTCCCGGGTTCGATCCCCAGGTCAGGCAGTGTTAGATAAATATTTGATTTTTCCATTAGGAATTATCTCAATAACTGCCTGGAGTCTGGAACTGTGCCCGGTAGATGGCAATAGGCTCGCCCCCTATTACATGGGACCAATAACATACTGGCGAAATGTGGGTGTATCTACTATGGGACTGAGTCCTGGGTTCACCTCTGCCTCTGCCCTTCGGGAAAAAGGCTTGAATGTATGTTATGTTATGTTATTTTTTATTTCATTTACTTTGCACTTACTATAGTTCAAACTAAGAGCTCAGAAAAGTGCTGTCATACATACATACATACATACATACAGTCACGCCTTGTTCCCGGTGGGGTAGGCAGAGACTATTTCCCTCCACTTGCTACGATCCTGACATACAACTTTCGCTTCGTCCACTTTCATGACATTTTTCATATATGCTCGTCGGTTGTAGGTACTTTACACTTGGCCTTTCCTAAGAACAACGTCAACTTGTTCATGAAAAGTACGCCTAGGTCGACCGCTACCGACTTGACCATTCACACTAGCCTTATAAATCTCTTTTGTTAATCTCCTTTCATCCATCCTCTCCACATGTCCGAACCACCTCAGCATTCCTTTCTCTATCTTTGTCACTACATCTTCTGCCACGCCACAGCGTTCCCTTATCGCACTATTCCTCATTTTGTCCATCAAGGTCACTCCAGTCATGCTTCGCAGGCTTCTCATCTCCACAGCATTAATCTTACTTTCATGCTTCTTCTGCCAGACCCAACATTCACTACCATACGTAAGTGTAGGGATCAGTACCCCTCTATGGACAGCCAGTCGTGCCTTTTTAGACACTTCTGACTGTTCATAAAGGTATGCAACGCCCCATTCACTTGATTTTCTGCCAAAACTCTTCGTTCAATATCACAGTCATACTTTCCATACATACATACATTTTACGAAAAACAAGCTTCGGAATTTCGACTTATAGGAAATAATGTACTTTTTTACAATAATTTCCCAAAAGAGATAACGGGGCTCTCAAAGGGTAAATCCAAAACCTATACAAGATCTGATTTACTAAAAAAGACTCATTATAAAGTCAATCAGTACACAGAGGACCAAGATGCTTTGAAACTTCTGCATAGCCACCACGCAGCATCGACACAAACAAACGAATGTAACCAAACAAAATATTGTAAAACAATCAGTTGAAAATTTAAGCCCTACTAGTTTCTTGTGCGTTCTTCTTGTAAAGGCACAGATCAGGACATCTCCTCTGTGTGTAAAGGAAAATTTCCGAACGCACGGAAAACTCATTACTGTTTATCTTCACTGACGTACAAAAGTGTCTGATTGTGACCTATTTGAATAAATCTTTATGACTTTGACTTTTATAAATAGTTAAGACAAAATTAAGGAAAGGGAGGCAGGAGGTCAATAATAATAAGTATTCTCTATTTTTCAATAAATTAATGATACCGTGGTCTTTTAGCTTCTTGAATTATGAACGCACAAGTTGACTACAAAAAATTCGTTTGAAATGTGATAGGGCTCTTAAGCCGTTTAAAGATATCACTGGCTCTCCTAGCGGCTCAAGGGATATTGAAACAAACTTGAAGTGGTCTGACCGATTCGAAATTTGGTATCCTGTTTTTGTAATAAGCTAGCAATTTTGACCTAACGCTGCACCACCATGTTCATACGAGTATTAAAATATGGGTTACAGACCCAGCAATAAATATTATTATGTTATAATTAGGTAGCGTAGGGGGCGCAAGCTCGACTGCCGATAATGAGGTCCCGCGTTCAATCCTCAGGTCAGGCAAAGTGCTAAATCTTGTATTTATCCATAAGGACATATTTCTGCTCGATAGATGGCTGCTCACCCCCCCCCCCCCCCCCCACTGAGTCATCTGCCTAACCCTTTGGGAAAATAGCGTAATTGTATGTAATGTTATGTTGGACTTATTGGAATCGTTGTATGTAGGTAACTAAATGAATATTTTAGGTAACTACATAGATGGTTATCAAGATTGCATCATGAAGCAGGAAAGAAGGGAGTTTTTACTCACGTACCTAAACTCTTCGGTACAATCATTATTCTTATTAGTATTTCTCAAATATTCAATAAAAATTAAATAGGATAGATTTTAAGCATAATTATTTATTTGAGCATACATTGATCAGTTCAATGGAAAAACCTTAAAATAAGGCATTACTGATGCATCTCCGCGTCTTATTCCTTGGCTGGCGGTTTCATGTCTTCGGTCATAGGTTCGTCTGGTTTCTGTGCTTTGTTTTCTCTGTAAGACCCTGCACCGGCACCTGACATGGCCACTCCTTTTTCGACTTGAGCAGAGGCATAAGACAACTGGTTGTCACGAGTTTGTTGGGCGTAGGAGCCCACGCGACCATTTTCGCCTGCTGCTTCTGCATCAGCGTGAGTTCCGGAGTCATCACCGCTCACTACCACCGACAAAATCACCACGCAGAGGAACACCTGAAGAGTAACATTTAAAATGACGTGAGCATTACCCTTGGATCGATTTCATTAGAAAATATTTATTAGGCAAGACTTATTATAAAGTTAACCAATACATAGAAGACAAAGATGCATGGAAACTTCTACGTAGCCACCATCTGGCACCTTACAAGCAAACAAATGTAACCGAACCAAATATTCTAAAACTCGTAGTTGAAAAAATTAAACCCTTATACGTTTCTTGTGCGTTCTTCTTGTAGAGGTATTTCCGAACACACGGTAGATTAATTACCTACTAGTTATTTATATTGATTATTGACATTTAAAAATGTATTTATAAGATTTACTTTGAATGATGAAAAATAATATGAAAAAAATTCATTAGGAATCTCTATCTCCGTCACAGTGTTTTTAAAAAAGAAAAAATGTTTTTAATCTGTACCAATATTTGTTCGAACTTTATCTATATTTTGTTAATTTCATTGCTCATTCACTTACTGTATTCAATTCAATTCAATGCTTATTTTGTGGCTTCTATTCAATTCAAAATTACAATTTTCAAGTCATCAAGAAAAATATTTTATTGCTCGATATATTTAGAGGATTAAACAGCTATTGTCGATGAAAAACAAGAATTTTCATTTTGGCAAACCCGGAGATCCAACAATCTCAATGATAGCTTGGAGTCTGGAACTGTTCCCGGTAGATGGCAAAAGGCTCGCCCTCTATTACATTGTATACCCACTACAGTGCAATCCTGTGTAGGTAAACCTTAACCTACCCCTTCGGGAAAAATGCGTGATGGTACATGGTATCTTGTGTTAATTTGAGAAGAAAATATACCAGTATAGTTAACATATTTCAAATACTTTTCCTTTACAAGTCCTTGAGAGAAAACGGTTGCAGATTTTAGAAAATATATTATGATAACTTACCAAAGTAGTCTTCATGTTGAGATGCTTCTAGGTTCTCATAGTTTTGCCTCAAATGTACCATCATTATATACCCCGTTTTATCAATTTAGCTACATAATAAGTAATTGGTGAATTATTATCCTACTAATAAATAACCAAATTAAAATTATACTTCTAATTGTACACCTCGTTTAATAGATAAGAAAGAAATAGTTTCTTCATAAATAAATATTTGTACTTTATTTTTTGCCATAGTTACACAGCCATACATTGTTTTAGGAATAGAATTATGACGCTTAGAACGTGTTAAGACCAAGAAGAATCTATAGCTTAAAGTAAGGCCACATAAGGCTCGACACTTTATTACGTCAGTTGTTCTTTTAATGTCCTATGGAAAATAGCTCTCGGATTTTTATTAAATAAACTTGTCAACACAGAAATGAAATGAATGAAATGATATGAAATGATATGAAATGAAATGAAATGATATATTTATTTGCTAGAAACATGGCCATAATACAAGGTGACATTGCAATAATAAATGAGGTCCACATGTTTTACCAGGATCTGGTATACAAAATTGAATGATTGACTTTAATTAAAATTAATCGATAAAATTACATAAGTTAAAAAAAAAAAATATTACAATATGTCAAAATTAATAAAGCATGTCAAATATTGTCATATTAAAATAATTATAATATTACGTACAATAATAATAATAATAACCACCTTTATATAATAATTATGTCGTGAGAATTTTCATTTTGTAATTCCAGTATTCTTTAATGTCGTAAAAACAATTGTCAATTAACCATGTCCGAAGCTTATACCGAAATAGTTTAAGAGGCAGTTCTCTGATCTCTCTAGGTAAATGATTATAGATTTTGATGGCCATTATACTGCAGTTTCTGCGAAATAAGGCTGTTTTACAGCTAACCATCCTTAATCTGGTTGGATCTCTGCTTGGACAATTAAAATGACTGTTAACGTCAAATTTTTCAAACAATTCAGGGTGCTCTCTTACAAAAACTCCAACCTGCATAATATACAAACTCGTCAGTGTCAAAATCTTTAGTTGTTTAAAGAACGGCCTACACGACTCTAACGGTCCTGCGCCACAGACGGCTCGGATACACTTAAACCGCATTTAAAGGGTTCCTAGCCACCGCATGTACTCGTATATTCCTACCTGCACCTGCAGATAATATCACCTTCCATTGCCACCTATTAAATGTACCTGACACTGCAAATGATAAAATAGTTGGCCGAGTAAGTCCCAAATTCTTTCCAACAAAGACATGTTGCACATAATTTTATTTATTTTTTATTGACATAAATGTTACAGCTTTATTGTATGAATCCATAGGTCCCGAACTAGTTAAAAACTGTATTTCAGGGACCAGTGGTTTCTCCCATTATGTGTTTTGTTTTTTTACAATATTTTGCAAAGATTATAATTACACATATTCTGTGAAAATTTAGAGTATCTACCTATTACCATGATTATGATAGAGCCTAAACTGACGGAAATAGCATGTTTCTTTTATGTATCCCTAAATAAATAAATTTATATATAAATTTTAGTTTTTTTATTTGTTCTTATAGATACTACTATGAAAATACGTTATTTTACTAAAAAATTAGGTATATAACTAATTCCATTATTACGTTACTGCAATTGATAAAAATTGTTTACATGTATGGACACTCCCTTTAATTATTAATTTTATTTTATTTATATATTAAAATTTAGTAAAGTAATTATATTAATACAAATTCTGTGAAAAAATAATTATATAGCTTCTACCATTATCACGAAACAGTGAATATTCCTGATATGAACTTCGAGCAAAAACATGTTCCTTGTATGGAGAGCACCTTTTAATTATTAATTTTATTTTATTTTTATTATTTGTTGTTGTAGAGGCCTTAGAAATACACATTTTTTGAATATTACAAGTATCTAGCTATTACAGTTTATAAGATAAAGCCCTGTGACAGACGGACGGACGGACAGCGGAGGCTTAGTAATAGGCTTCCTTCTGCACCCCGTTCCCCGGGGTTCAGAACCCTAAAAATGACTCGCTGTGCAGTGAAAGGGTGTCACAACGCGTCTTGTAAGAAAATTATGGATAAAAAGATCACATTTTACTTGTAAGTATTAATTGGTAACTTATAATATTAGGTGATACATTCGTCAAACATATTAATAATTTGTAAACAAATCTGACGCCATTACATTGAAAATATTGTCCGCTATGGAAAAAATATTAACCCCGCGTGCCCCTTTTAGGTATTTATGTGTTTATTGGGAGATGTTTTTTAAGTACTTCCCGCTGGGCCCCGACTCCTTCGTCAACAATGGTCACCATCCGTCATATTTTCCATGTAAAATTAAATATCAATGGCCGTTGGCCATGCAATGTAGTTCTGACGCATACACGCACAGTGAACTTGGCACGTTTTGTTTTTGTAAAAACTATGATGATATGCATAATCTGCTAAGTCTATTAAGTTTATGAACATGATATTGCACAGCTTGATATAATCTAGTGTATCATGATAATCTTATATTAAAATTCATCACAGTATCCTGTATAAATCGCACATCTAAATGAACTTATTTAATAAAAGGAAAGCAATAAATTTTGAGGAAAATCTCTTCGCGTCAATTTAGTCATTTGTAGTTATTTATCTACGTTTTATTGCATTAGTTTTTGAATTTAATTCGGATTCGATTGCTGCTGCTCGATGGATACCCAAATTTCGACTTAGGGCCGGTTTTTTGATCGTTAGTTACGGTTAAGTTAACCATTTGTCAAACTAACTATAGTTAAATTTCTAACCAATGGTTAAAACGTGTGGAAAAAAATTGTTAACCAGTGATGAAAAAACGAATTTAGTAGAATTTTAACTATTTGTAAAAAATGTAACCATTGTTCGACTTAACCAGTGATCAAAAAACCCACTCTTAATCGCCAAGAAGAATGTTGAAAACCAACTAAAAAAAGTATAATAATATTCCGAGCATTTCGATGGCGAAGAAAAGTATTCTACTAATGGTGGCTACTGCAAACTATGTCAGAATGTTGTACCAACAAAGGAAGATATGAAAGTTCTGCCACCATTTTATCTACTAAACTATAACGTAATACTTGACTTATGCCTTCTTCCTGAGTACCTTCTTATCAATTTACCTTTACTATGTTTTAGAGACTGCATATTTTTTGCATAGGTAAAAGTCGAAATAGAAATGATGACCTCTATAATGATCCTCAAGATATACCATGGTAGCTCGAACACAGATACACGGCCCTTACAACCGAACTAGATAAATAAATCGATTATATGAAGGAGAAGGGCGGCTTTGCCTAGCAACGCACGTCCTAAGGCGGAGATAATGATTTTAGCATAAAATATATTTATTTTTGATGTAAGTATATAATGTTAGAATATGTGATATATCATACCTACATTTTATGTAAATAACATTAACATAAAATTACGCCTATTTCCCGAAGAGGTAGGCAGTGATGGACTCAGTCCCATAGTAGGTACCCCAGTTACGCACAGTATGTTTGCCAGTTATTGGTCACATGTAATAGGAGGCGAGCCTATTGCCATTTGCCATCTACCGGGCACAGTTCTATACTCCAGGCAGTTAATGAGATAATTCCTAATAGAAAAATCCAGTATTTAAACTGCCAATCAAGAGGTCCCGGGTTCGATCCCCAGGTCAGGCAGTGTTAGATAAATATTGGATTTTTCCATTAGGAATTATCTCAATAACTGCCTGGAGTCTGGAACTGTGCCCGGTAGATGGCAATAGGCTCGCCCCCTATTACATGGGACCAATAACATACTGGCGAAATGTGGGTGTATCTACTATGGGACTGAGTCCTGGGTACACCTCTGCCTCTACCCTTCGGGAAAAAGGCTTGAATGTATGTTATGTTATGTTATTTTTTATTTCATTTACTTTGCACTTACCATAGTTCAAACTAAGAGCTCAGAAAAGTGCCGTCATACATACATACATACAGTCACGCCTTGTTCCCGGTGGGGTAGGCAGAGACTATTTCCCTCCACTTGCTACGATCCTGACATACAACTTTCGCTTCGTCCACTTTCATGACATTTTTCATACATGCTCGTCGGTTGTAGGTACTTTACACTTGGCCTTTCCTAAGAATAACGTCAACTTGTTCATGAAAAGTACGCCTTTTTTTTTTTTTTTCTTTTTTGGTTCCCGGGGAAAAATGCGTGACGCATACCACCCGCACCCGGGGGAGCGCAGGGTGGTTATGTGGGACTCCCCGCCGGCACAGCACCGTACGTCGGTACGTTGCTGTGCCGGCGGGTATACCCACTAAAAAACCCCGGGGTGTTCCTTCGCGACGCCATGTGTCAGGGCTGCGGGCACGCCGAAGCACTCATCCGCGGCCCCGACGGCGTTTGGTCCTCCGTGGAGGACCCCGCCACGGTGGGGTGAGGGTAATCCCTCACCCCAACCCTCCCAAGGGGCGCGCGGAAACACGCGCGCGCCTCCTCGCGGGCCCTTTAGGTGGGCAACGGATACCCCCGCATCCGTTGCCCGGGCCCCACATCTTGGGCTTGGAAGGGTGTTCCGTGCCCTCTCGAACGCCTACCGAACGTGCTAGAGAACACGGAAGACCCATTCCCGCCCACCACCACCGCAGGGCTCAAGTGAGCCCCGCCTGCGCCATCCACTGTGCCCTATGCTGACTTCATAGGGACACGCGGAGGCGCAACCCACACCGCGGCAAGCCGTCGGCTTTCCGCCCCCATTCGGTCGCAGAGGATAGGGAGAGCGGCGCATCGTAATACCGACACTCCTCTTCCCCTGCGACCCCACCGCCTTCGCCATCTCACGGTGGCGACCCCGTTTGGGCCGCGGAAGGCAGGAAGAGCGGCGCACCGCAATACCGGCACTTCTCTCCCGCCGCGGCCCAACCATTCAGCCGCGATGCGCTACGTGACGCATCGCGGCCCGCCTCAGTTGCGTTGCGTCCTATAGGACGAACCGCAACCTACTCGGCTACTCACACTCAGCCTGGAGAACTAAGTGGAGCAGCCGACCACCTCGGGCTCCTCTTCGCTTCACCGTGGGCCCCTACCACGGTTACTGACCCCCACCGCCGCGAGAAGGCGGGAACCCATCGGGGGGATGAAAAGTACGCCTAGGTCGCTACCGACTTGACCATTCACACTAGCCTTATAAATCTCTTTTGTTAATCTCCTTTCATCCATCCTCTCCACATGTCCGAACCACCTCAGCATTCCTTTCTCTATCTTTGTCACTACATCTTCTGCCACGCCACAGCGTTCCCTTATCGCACTATTCCTCATTTTGTCCATCAAGGTCACTCCAGTCATGCTTCGCAGGCTTCTCATCTCCACAGCATTAATCTTACTTTCATGCTTCTTCTGCCAGACCCAACATTCACTACCATACGTAAGTGTAGGGATCAGTACCCCTCTATGGACAGCCAGTCGTGCCTTTTTAGACACTTCTAACTGTTCATAAAGGTATGCAACGCCCCATTCACTTGATTTCCTGCCAAAACTCTTCGATCAATATCACAGTCATACTTTCCATACATAAATACATTTTACGAAAAACAAGCTTCGGAATTTCGACTTATAGGAAATAATGTACTTTTTTATAATAATATCCCAAAAGAGATAACGGGGCTCTCAAAGGGTAAATCCAAAACCTATACAAGATCTGATTTACTAAAAAAGACTCATTATAAAGTCAATCGACTTTATAATGAATGACTGCCTCGGTGGCGTAGTGGGCGCAAGCTCGACTGCCAATCAAGAGGTCCCGGGTTCGATGCCCAGGTCAGGCATAGTGCTAAATATTGGATTTTTCCATTAGGAATTATCTCAATAGCTGCCTGGAGTCTGGAACTGTGCCCGATATATTATGGCAATAGGCTCGCCCCCATTACATGGGACCAATAACATACTGGCGAAATGTGGGTGTATCTACTATGGGACTGAGTCCTGGGTACACCTCTGCCTACCCCTTCGGGAAAAAGGCATGAATGTATGTTATGTTTTTTATAAAGTCAATCAGTACATAGAGGACCAAGATGCTTTGAAACTTCTGCATAGCCACCACGCAGCATCGACACAAACAAACGAATGTAACCAAACAAAATATTGTAAAACAATCAGTTGAAAATTTAAGCCCTACTAGTTTCTTGTGCGTTCTTCTTGTAAAGGCACAGATCAGGACATCTCCTCTGTGTGTAAAGGTAAATTTCCGAACGCACGGAAAACTCATTACTGTTTATCTTCACTGACGTACAAAAGTGTCTGATTGTGACCTATTTGAATAAATCTTTATGACTTTGACTTTTATAAATAGTTAAGACAAAATTAAGGAAAGGGAGGCAGGAGGCAAAAGGAGGTCAATAATAATAAGTATTCTCTATTTTTCAATAAATTAATGATACCGTGGTCTTTTAGCTTCTTGAATTATGAACGCACAAGTTGACTACAAAAAATTCGTTTGAAATGTTATAGGGCTCTTAAGCCGTTTAAAGATATCACTGGCTCTCCTAGCGGCTCAAGGGATATTGAAACAAACTTGAAGTGGTCTGACCGATTCGAAATTTGGTATCCTGTTTCTGTAATAACATAGCAATTTTGACCTAACGCTGCACCACCATGTTCATACGAGTATTAAAATATGGGTTACAGACCCATCAATAAATATTATTATGTTATAATTAGGTAGCGTAGGGGGCGCAAGCTCGACTGCCGATAATGAGGTCCCGCGTTCAATCCTCAGGTCAGGCAAAGTGCTAAATCTTGTATTTATCCATAAGGACATATTTCTGCTCGATAGATGGCTGCTCACCCCCCCCCCCCCTGAGTCATCTGCCTAACCCTTTGGGAAAATAGCGTAATTGTATGTAATGTTATGTTGGACTTATTGGAATCGTATAAATGAATATTTTAGGTACCTACATAGATGGTTATCAAGATTGCATGATGAAGCAGGAAAGAAGGGAGTTTTTATTCACGTACCTAAACTCTTCGGTACAATCATTATTCTTATTAGTATTTCTCAAATATTCAATAAAAATTAAATAGGATACATTTTAAGCATAATTATTTATTTGAGCATACATTGATCAGTTCAATGGAAAAACCTTAAAATAAGGCATTACTGATGCATCTCCGCGTCTTATTCCTTGGCTGCCGGTTTCATGTCTTCGGTCATAGGTTCGTCTGGTTTCTGTGCTTTGTTTTCTCTGTAAGACCCTGCACCGGCACCTGACATGGCCACTCCTTTTTTGACTTCAGCAGAGGCGTAAGACAACTGGTTGTCACGGGTTTGTTGGGCGTAGGAGCCCACGCGACCATTTTCGCCTGCTGCTTCTGCATCAGCGTGAGTTCCGGAGTCATCACCGCTCACTACCACCGACAAAATCACCACGCAGAGGAACACCTGAAGAGTAACATTTAAAATGACGTGAGCATTCCCTTGGATCGATTTCATTAGGAAATATTTATTAGGCAAGACTTATTATAAAGTTAACCAATACATAGAAGACAAAGATGCATGGAAACTTCTACGTAGCCACCAACCGGCACCTCACAAGCAAACAAATGTAACCAAACCAAATATTCTAAAACACGAAGTTGAAAAAATTAAACCCTTATAAGTTTCTAGTGCGTTCTTCTTGTAGAGGTATTTCCGAACACACGGTAGATTAATTACCTACCAGTTATTGATATTGATTATTGACATTTAAAAATGTATTTATAAGATTTACTTTACTTTGAGTTAAGTTTGAATTTGAGATAATTGATCAGTCTTCGCTCCGCGTGAAAATTAGTTGCGTGATTTAGTAGGAGTTCGTAGATATAATATAGGTATAGACAGATGCGGAAAGATATTTTCTTTTATTATTATGTAGAGATTGAGAAGAAAATAAATCATTAGGAATTATCTCTGTCTACGTCACAGTGTTTTTAAAAAACAAAAAAATGTTTTTAATCTGTACTAATATTTTTGTTTGAACTTTATCTATATTTTGTTAATTTCATTGCTCATTCACTTACTGTCTCGATATTAAACAGCTATTTACGATGAAAAACAAGAATTTTCATTTGGGCAAACCCGGAGATCCAACAATCTCAATGATAGCTTGGAGTCTGGAACTGTGCCCGGTAGATGGCAATAGGCTCGCCCTCTATTACATTGTATACCCACTACAGGGCAATCCTGTGTAGGTAAACCTTAACCTACCCCTTCGGGAAAAAGGCGTGATGGTACATGGTATCTTGTGTTAATTTGAGAAAAAAATATACTAGTATAGTTAACATATTTCAAATACTTTTTCTTTACAAGTCTTTGAGAGAAAACGGTTGCAGATTTTAGAAAAATATTATGATAACTTACCAAAGTAGTCTTCATGTTGAGATGCTTCTATGTTCTCATAGTTTTGCCTCAAATGTACCATCATTATATACCCCGTTTTATCAATTTAGCTACATAATAAGTAATTGGTGAATTATTATCCTACTAATAAATAACCAAATTAAAATTAAACTAGTCTATTGGTACAATTCGTTTGAAAGATAAGAAAGGAATAGTTTCCTCATAAATAAATAATTTTAACATACATTGACGCCTTTTTCCCGAAAAGGTAGGCAGAGGTGTACCCAGGACTCAGTCCCATAGTAGATAACCCACATTTCGCCAGTATGTTATTGGTCCCATGTAATAGGGTGCGAGCCTATTGCCATCTACCTGGCATAGTTCCAGACTCCAGGCAGTTATTGAGATAATTCCTAATGGAAAAATCCAATATTTAACACTGCCTGACCTGGGGATCGTACCCGGGACCTCTGGATTGGCAGTCGAGCATGCGCCCTGTACGCCACCGAGGCAGTCTAAATAATTTTATCTCTTTTTTTGCCATAGGTGGCAAATAAGCAAACGGGCCGCCTGATGGCTCGCGGTTACCGCCGCCTATGGATACCTGCAACACCAGGGGTATTGCCAGTATGTTGCTGATACTTCAACACTCTTTTCACTCTTTATTTATTAACCCATAAGTTACAAAGTGTGCCATGTACCTGGACCTATGCATTGTCAGTATTATGTATGTACGTAGTGTTATGTGCCGTGGAGTTACCGGCTTTAGAATAGCGCTCCACCCTCTCTACCCGTAGTTGCCGTAAGAGCCGGCTAAGGGTTAACAGATCCAGAGGACGGGCAGCAGCGTCCTCTGCGAAACACCATCGAACTGCGCTCGACAACCCACCTACCAAGCGTGTCGAGTATTGGCAAACCCCCCCTTTATGGGGGAGGCCTATGTTCAGTAGTGGATTACCAACGGCTGAGATGATGATGATGATGATGATGATGATGATGATGATGATGATGATGATGTACGTAGGTACCTAAAATATCTAATAGCACTTCACGTACGTTATGCATTATATGGGCGTAGTTTGGAGACAGAAATATAATCAGAAACGAGAAAATCCGTAGACAACCGAAAGTTACCGATGAAAAAGGGAAAGAGGGTGGCCCTATTAGCCGGGAACCACACGGCTACTTTGTTTGGTACTTAACATGAAGAAAAATTTTCGCAAATTTTGCAAAACTTTCTTCTCCAAGTTCTTTAAGACGGTTGAATACCCCTTTTCAATATTACTACACGTTTTTGTAATACGTTGTTATCAAAAGAGCTAACAGATACTTTCATATCTATTGTGAGAGTTGTGATCATTATTATGTAAACAACATTTTATATTATGGAAAGGGTAGAGTAACCCCATTCCGTCTTTAATGGGACATTTGTTCATATTTATGGGATTTTTAAGTAGAGATATAGCTCGTTTTAAATATTTCCTTTCGTAAGTGGTATTTGTGTACGGCTTACGGAAAATATGGTGTTTTCATGATCGAATGTATTTTCTTTTATGATAGAATAATAAAAACAAAAATAATGTGAGCTCCATTTCATAGGTCCGCTTAATCGCGCTGCTTAATAATAATGTTGTATTCTCGGGCCATTCTTACTATTGGGTTATAGAAAGAAGTACTGTTCGTATAAACTTGCTAAGTAAATAATATCCTACTTAATAATATAAATGTGAAAGTTTGTAAGGATGGATGGATGTTCGATGGAAGATTCACGCCAAAACTACTGAATCGATTAGGCTGAAATTTGGAATGTAGGTAGCTAAGACCCTGGAATAACACATGGGGTTCTTGTTTTTTTTTTTCGATATTCCCACGGGAACGATATCTACGCGGAACCGCGGGGCACAGCTATAAATAGTAAATATTGAGTGCCTACCCATGACCAATTACAACATTTGTCAAGTTCCGGGCAGGTCAATTGGCGGCCCTGAAATTGGCCTGCATAATTTAAATGTTAAGACAGGGGACCAAATGTATAATATACTGGATTTGAGAAGTCTAATTTTCAACAGTATTATTTCCTTTGTGAAACAATAATGACACTCCTGTCTCTTTGTGAAAAACACTTTCAACGTAATGTATGAAAAATGGAAGACAAAAAAAATTCTCCATTCGTTTTCCACTTCATTCGAGTCTTCGTTAAAACGAGGCATTTCATATTTAAATTCACATAATCTACGCTAGTTTTTCATATTACTGTTTCGATTTGAACGAAAATTATTTTTGTGAAGAATAATATGAGTATTAAAATAGTATTTCGCTTTGCTAGAGATTTATGAGAGAATAATTAATTTTTGACGTAGCAAGGACTTTATTTTTTAATTATTACATAGGAAAAAGAAAAAGGAATAAAAGAAAAACAAGACATAATATTTATGACGTAATAAATAATTTAATAACAATAACAACACAGATACTTATTTACAACGGGAGTAGTACGTAGCACTTATTATATTTTTTACCAACATTTATTAAACTAGACACATTGTAGCTTTATATGACATAACAAAATAAATAAAATTAGATCTCTCAATCCAAATGATAGGAATACTTAGGATAAATAATAGACTTGACAGTTGACTAGAAAGAACTTGAAATTAGCAAATGTTGTTTAGGCTCAAAAAGGGAATCATTTTTCAAGGATTTGGCGAAAGCAAAACATTCAATAAATACAACCCATCATTGATTCACCTTGATTATGTCCATAACATCATCATTACAAACAAAAAGGCGTGTTAGATCCTGTCACAACGGCCAGTTACTTCACTTAAGGAAATTTATAAATTAGTCCTCCTTTTCAGCCCAAATACTATCGCCGTTTACAACAGTATTACTGCCTCTGACAAATTTCTGTATCGCAGGTAGTTTGTACAAATAAACGGAGAGTATTGACCCTGCGCATGCGCCGATCCAGTACACCGCCGCGTGTTCCAGCATAGTGTGGCCTTCACAGCCTGCCTTCAAGGACGTAGCTAGGACCGGGTTGAAGTAGCCGCCGGAGTAGTCGAAAGCTGGAAGAAAAATTTAAGATAGTCCGTGGATTTTTTGTAGGAATAAATAGGTTTTGAGTATTCATTAAAATATATTTCTTTTTTATTATCGCTCACAATAGGTTACTTATGTGCTCGATACAGTATGTATGTCATGGTAAGATATGTTGTAGGTTTTCACATTGTAAGATAACTTTTTGTTCCTTAGAATAAGTAAGCATCATGATTGCCAATATCAGACACAGTGCCACCCAGTATTTTAAAATTCAAAATTCAGCGCGGCACTGCACTGCGCCTGTCACCCTGAGTTATTAGTTGTTGAAAATTGTCATGCCCAGTAACTTCGCTGGTAACTATTGCCCTTCAGACCGGAACACAGTAACGTTTGCACATTACTGTTTGGGGGATGAATAACTGGCAAAGGTGTGGTGTACTTCCCCAGGCGGCCCCCTACAAATGAGGCCTACCAAATCTTCTAAAACAAAAATTGAAGCACCATAGTAAGCCAGCTGGCTAATACAAACATGACGGTACACACACATTCACACCTATGTATCTATTATTATTTTATTTTATTTTTTTGTAGTGGTAGGCCTCTTTAGCATGGGGCCGCCTGGGGAAGTATCACACCTTTGCCAGTTATTCATCCGCCAAGCAGTAATGTGCAAACATTACTGTGTTCCGGTATGAAGGGCAATGTTACCAGCGAAATTACTGGGCATGATGAGATTCAACAACTCGTATCTCAGGGTGACAGGCGCAGTGCAGTGCCGCGCAGAATTTTGAATTTTAAAACACTGGGTGGTACTGTGTCTGTTATGGGCAATCATGATGCTTACTTACCATCAGGCACCTGATTAGCTCGTTTTGTTACTCAATATCATAAAAAAAAAAAAAAAAAAAAAGTGTCATCAATAGGGACCTGAAGGCGCTTTGACCATTGCTGATCTATTGTGGCAGCCCTTATGGATTATAATAATTCACTACTTAAGCCCGCTGAATCTAGAAATTTCAAGATTTTCCGAGTGATGTGTTGTATTTCATCTGGGCGAATTATTTGTCGTCCCAGATGGATACTTCTATTGAACATGAGTGGCCCGCATTCGCAGAGGACGTGCAAAGCCGTTTCCTCTTCTTCATGGCAGAATCTGCACTCGGCTTACTGGCTTCATCATATGTTTGTTTAGTTTACAGTGACCTGTGAGAATTCTGGTTACTGCAATGGTTTTATATCTACTGAGCTGAAGAAGCTCCTCTGATATTTTATTGTTGTATCCCTTGATGACAGCTTTGGAATGTGTTTATCCCTCTACATACTTCCACATTACGCTTACCTCCTGAATGCATTTTTGATTTAGAATATATGAATCTAAAAAAAGGTGTGAATGTGTACGAGCACACAGACAGTTAGCTGTCAGCTTAAGTGGTTACTGATCGAGCTTTTAGTACAAAAGCCTTTCATAACATAACATAACATAACATACATTTACGCCTTTTGCCCGAAGGGGTAGGCAGAGGTGTACCCAGGACTCAGTCCCATAGTAGATACACCCACATTTCGCCAGTATGTTATTGGTCCCATGTAATAGGGGGCGAGCCTATTGCCATCTACCGGGCACAGTTCCAGACTCCAGGTAGTTATTGAGATAATTCCTAATGGAAAAATCCAATATTTAACACTATGCCTGACCTGGGGACCGGGGAACCCGGGACCTCTTGATTGGCAGTCGAGCATACGCCCACTACGCCACCGAGGCAGTCCTCCTTTCCTCTATATATATATAGCCTATAAAAGCCTCCCCAAACAAGTGTGCCAGCTGACTTACTATGGTGCTTCACTTTTGTTTGAGAAGACGCCGTCCGCCTTTTTTTTCTAGGTTCATGTACTAGGCAACGTATATAATAGGTATAGTCCGCGTTACACGTAAATGACATCGTCCTTGTGATATTTTATTAAAAATCTCCTAATAAATATAATCAATTTAATTTTACATCGAAAGGAACGGTCTCGAAGTAAATAAACAAAATCAAATTGTATCAAAAAGAAAATGTAATTGGAGGATATAAAATAAAATAGCAAGGACGATTTCACATAGCTCGCTTGCAGACTTTATTATTGATCACAAAATATATATACATTAATGTTATCCCAGATTGTAAACCTGCGTAGCTAGTCAACATAAAACATCTTTAATTCTCGATTATCTATTAGAAAAATTAATTTGTAACATATCCATATGGAAAATACCTTATCTTTGTTGCTTCATTAAATGCTTTTGGTCTATCGTAATAGCCTGTTTATTCCTAATAAGTATCAGGTTTATACCTTCACGACAACACCAAATGATAATGCTAACAAATTCGTTTATATTCATTATTCAGTACACGGCAATAAATTATCATAAACATTTAATTATATACTCAATTAGAATAGATAATGGCTGCTTAAGTGAAAGTTAATTAAAACCCCAATTTTAGATATGTATTTATATTGCTCAAGAGAGAATTTTCAGGGTAACTAGAAAATGACTATGTATAAACGATATATAAATAGCTTATAGTTAAGGTGAAATGTGGGTGTATCTACTATGGGACTGAGTCCTGGGTACATCTCTGCCTACCCCTTCGGGAAAAAGGCGTGAATGTATGTTATGTTATAGTTAAGGTATCAGTAGGCGGCCAACTGCATGCTGCAACTTCATGTCATGACTGTCATTGTGCAGCCAATTTCAACTGCTACATTCATGCTTTGCTCTAGCTTTTGGCATCCATTATCGTCGTGATTGGCAGATTTTATGTAATTGCTTCATGCAGTTGACCACCAAATTGCATCTTAACTTTTCTAAAAATTCTGAATCACGAATCAATTGCTTCTGAATTAAAAACTACTTTCTATACCATAAAATATTATATTATGAACTAATTACTTATACAGATGATTTGAAAATAACGTGCCAATCATGCGAATGAAGTTATGGGGGCATACCTATACCTTAGCCGAACAATTTGACACATTATGAACATTCCTACGAAAATTTTACCAAATCGATTTTCGTATTCCCCTTTTTCTTGATAATTAACCCATTGGTCAAGTTTATAAGTAATATTATAATCTAGATTTTGACAATTTTGAAGACAAAGTAAAAAGTTCCAGTTTTACTCTAGTCACGAGAATAAAACTGGGACTTTTTACATTCAATATAAAAACGACGAGTTCATATAAAAATAACGTGTTATGATAGGGACATAGTCTCTACTTCATTTTCAAAATATCAGGATATAATTTTTTTAAGAATGTAGGGAAACCACTTGGGAAAACAGGGAAATATGAGATGATTTAGTATCTTTTCAAAAGATTGTATCAAATTTCTCGGCTCTAGGACCTCCCCTACCACGACCATGATAATGAGAATTAGTGGACATCGAGCTACAATATGTACCTTTTCCTAAATGGACCTTGCAAAAGATGGACACACTTAGGTCATTGGCACTATTGTCCTGATAGCGGTAGACGAATACCGTGTGTCTAGTCAGGACCCCTGGAACCGAGCGAATTATGTGTCAGATCAATGAGATTATAATGCGACATGTTCTGCTTTCTGTTACCCTAGTACTTTAATGTTGAGAACATGGTGTTAGATTGTGAATACCATCGAGATAGGTACATCTGCTTTCTTCCTGACTGTTTAGTATATCTGTATATTAGATTGTGAATACAAATGAGACACATCTTTTGCTTTCTGCTGCCCTAGTATGTATGTATAGAAAAACAGTCTTATTATATGATTTATAAAATTTACAAAAAAGCTGTTAGTACATTAATAAATCATCGTAAGAGTATGATTAAGTTAAAGAACAAGAACTGCTCCAAATTGGATGGTTTGAAGAGCACGATTTAGTCACATTTGTTTAAATCCTGAGTGTTTCACACTTTACGGCAACGCGCCTGAAAAACCCACAGTCAATATTGCCAACCTTACCCCTAATGGTAAAATTTAATGGTACAATTGGGACGGAGGCATATTGCCTATTATTATTGCTCACTACTCACTGTACATTGTACATATTATTTGCCCGACATTTCAGTGTAAAAGAGTCTGAAAATAATCACCTAGCCATAGTTTCTCTCGTGGTACCACGTGGAAGTCTGCAGGAACCTGTGTTTTTGTTCTGGCAAGTTATGTTTCATTGTTAATCTTTCCTGCGCGTCCATGTGCTTCGTAAAGGTCGATTCATACAAAAAGGCGGGCACGGATCGGGCTTTGGTCTAGTCAAGTAAATACATTTATAAGCAAGAGAACATACAGACGGCATGTGCGGTTCGGACCCGTTTCCTTGTACCTGACACCCAATCTGTCCTGCGTCTAGTCGTGCCCGCATAAAAAGGGCATTAATAATCTTATAATCTACCTTTATTATTTGATGCGCTGTTAATCTCACGTCCAAATTGAACCAGCTCTATGACTAAATTAGTAATAGCAGTTGAAAAGTTAGCAAATAAAACTGCTTATTTCTCTCAAGTTAAGGTTAATCTTCAAACAAAATAAGCGATTCCAATAGATTTCTTACCAGCGACAACGAGCGAAGTGCCGATGAATGAGTCAATGGCAGTGGCAAAGCGCGGGTTCAGATCTCCGAGAAACTTGGAGGCCAAGCGGCAGAGGCAGGTAGCAACACCTTCGACTATCGCACCGTAGATCACTGGCACCTAAAATACTATCAAGTTTTAGGATAGCCATACGGATAAATATTTGCTCGCATGAGAATGTCTGTTTGATCTGTGTCTGGGTGTTATAAGCGTATATAAGTATGCATATCAGTCTCCTGTTTACCATAGTACAGGCTCTGCCTAGTTTAGGACCAGATGACCGTGTGTGGAAGTTGTCCCATATTATTTATTATTATTATTAGGGCCTACTAACTACCTACTTGGGCCTACTTGATATATTTTAATTAAACATGAGATCGAAAAAACCGTTATATCCTTTTTTTGACATCCTTTATAGACACTGTCTATTAAGCGTAGTTTTTACAAGTCATTTAATTAAATGACGAGTTAATCTATCTATCTAATTAGATAGATAGATTAACTCGTTATTATTACACTACAAACATGAAACCTTAAATTTAAATATACAATTATAATAAATAATGTAACAATTGGCGGTCTTATCGCTAAGGACTAATTACACTGTTAAATGCATCCCTTTAGGTATTACTACACCTTTTTGACCTAATATAGCTTAAAAAAACAGAAATCGTACCATTTACGAACAGATACTAGATACAACGCAATTAGATATATGAAGGCATTGATTTACGGTCGCTGTAGTTTATGAGGTAATAAATTAGATTTTAATCTTTCGTTAGAGGTAACCAAAAGTATATAAAGTTAAATATAACTATGAATGCTGAAACCTGAAAACAAAATAACAGTTACTTTTTATTCATGATCATCATCATCTCAGTCGTTGAAGTCCACTGCTGAACATAGGCCTCCCCTATGAATGCCATAAGCTATTCATATAGCAGGATTTTGTCGTAATCAAGCACGCTTGTTATGCGGCTTGGTGATCGCAGCAGTTGGAATACTAGATGCCGGAGAGCGTTGCTTCTCACTCTCCGGATATGTCCCTCTGCCGAATCACCTGGCTTCCACGTAATGAGAAAGGGGTGGCCCTATTAAAATATAGCCGGGAACTACACTGCCGATAAAGCAGTTATAAGTAAGGTAAAACTGGAAGCTAGACAAAATTAAGGAGCGAGTCCTTAATTTTCCCAAAAAATAATTTGCAAATAAAGTTTTTCAACATGATTATAAGCAATAACGGCCATGTAAACTTTAAGTGTTTAAATACTGATTACCGAGGGAATCTACACACAGTGTCAACAAATTATTAAGACATTTTATTTGTGGGAAAACTAAATTTCACAATGACATGCGCCCAAGCATACGGAACCACGTTGCCGTCAATTTTGTGTCTTTTTGTTAGCAGCTACGATGTGTAAAGTCTTTAAGGCCTATAAGATCATAAGTTGGGGTTTTAAGTGAACAGAAAATTGTATGTACCCTAACGGACTCTAGTGCTGACATCTATATAAATGTAGCCTTGTCTGGGAAGGGTTTTATTATTGCACCTCATTTTTTGAACAGGATAGAAAAACCCTGGTCCTATTTTGGGTGCGATTTTGTTAATTTTATTGTTATGGGAGTTAGTAGACACATATTAAAACTAGACTGCCTCAGTGGCGTAGAGGGCGCATGCTCGACTGCCAATCAAGAGGTTCCGGGTTCGATCCCCAGGTCAGGCAGTGTTAAATATTGGATTTTTCCATTAGGAATTATCTCAATAACTGCCTGGAGTCTGGAACTGTGCCCAGTAGATGGCAATAGGCTCGCCCCCTATTACATGGGACCAATAACATACTGGCGAAATGTGGGTGTATCTACTATGGGACTGAGTCCTGGGTACACCTCTGCCTACCCCTTCGGGAAAAAGGCGTGAATGTATGTTATGTTATGTTACATATTAAAAAATAAAGCAACATTATTAAATAACGGTGGCGTCATCCGACAACGTCCAGATTTTTCATAAACCTAAGTTTCTGGATCCGATGCAGTAGCAGCATACGTGCGTCTAAGCTACCTAAATGTACCTATTTCTTTAAATAAACTCTTCAATACTAAATTGTGTCATGAAAGCACTTCTTCTATAGTATTGTATAGATACAAAACAGGAGACTATTTTGTATTCATACTTCATTTTAATGTGGATCCGTCCATGAACAGACCGGTTTAGTATTTTGGCGGGAAGAGGTAACAAAACCACACACATGACAAACTCTCATATTAATAATAGGTATTGGTGTGGTGGTGGATTAGGAAGTTGAATGGGACATAATATAAATCCCTAAAAACTGTAAAACTTGAATTACCTGCAGATCAGCCCGACAGTCTTCGAACGCCTTATCCTTGTGAGTGTCAGAGATCTCCAGCGCCCAGTACATCTGCACGTACTTGAACACTAAGATACCGCCTGTAAGCTCGGCCCAGGTCTTCAGGAGAGCTTTGCGGATGTCGCCTTTGCCTGGATTATGAAGGAACATAGTAATTTTTTCCGTAAATAACTTGAATACGAGATGAGACGTAAAAGTTAATAAAGGACATTGTGGCCACATATTTTGATGTTCCTCCATCGTGTTTGGTGCCGGGTGGCTTAGATCGCGCTGTATGGACTATTACCAACCGCCTTATTTAGTTACATCCAACAATCTGGCTGGTATTCTGCCTATGGCGCGCTTGCATTCTATAGATCTTCTCTAACTCATAGACAGACCGCATTATCATCTCAGCTGTTGGTATAAATTCACTACTGAACATAGGCCTCCTCCATAAAGGCGGGTTTTGCCAATACTCGACACGCTTGGCAGGCAGGTTGTCGAGCGCAGTTCGATGGTTTTTTGCAGAGGACGCTGCTGCCCCTCTTCTAGATCTGTTAACCCTTAGCCGGCTCTTACGGCAACCACGGGTAGAGAGGGTGGAGCACTATTCTAAAGCCGGTAACTCCACGGTGACAGACCACATAGTTCGCCCTAAACTGAGAACTCACATACAAAGCATCTCTAGATATCTACTTAGTAGATGTGGTAATAAAATAGGTATATACCTTCAATGACATCCTCAATGTGGGTGTAAGGACAAGCCGTCGCCTCGCCCCAGTTGAGTGACCACCAGATTGTTAGAGCAAACAGGAATATCGCATACGTCGAAACACCGAAATTATCCGCAACTGTAAGCAAAGAAAATAAATTGTTGAGGCGTATATTGGTAAGTATGCTTAATCTAGGATTCCATACCTAAATGACTAAACAAAACGCTATCGCGTTCTAACTACATAAAGCGTCATATAGTTGGAAACTACTGCAAAGATGTTATCACATTTATTTTTATACAACTTTACGATTTTGGGACTTATTCCTTTACTTTAGTGATAACTACTATTTTTCTTTTGTTTTTTATGTAGTGTGTCTTTAGAGGTGTACCCAGGGCTCAGTCCCATAGTAGGTACACCCACATTTTGCCGCAGTATGTTCCCATGTAAAGAGGGCGATCCTATTCTATTGTCATCTACCGGTCACAATTCCAGACTCCAGGCAGTTATTGAGTTCAATAATCCAATGTTTCCAACTAATAATCCAATATTTAACAAATTTGCCTGACCTGAGGAACCCGGGACCACTACGCCACCGAGTCAGTTTTTTTTTATGATAGTTAGTAACAAGACGAGCAATTCAGGCGCCTACTTAATATGATGATTCAAATTAACTCAAACGCAATATACGTGCATACCTAAATAATGACCCATCTGAACCTGATGCCTCGGTGGCGTAGTGGGCGCGTGCTCGACTGCCATTCAAGAGGTCCCGAGTTCGATCCCCAGGTCAGGCAAAGTGAGAAATATTGGATTTTTCCATTAGGAATTATCTCAATAACTGCCTGGAGTCTGGAACTGTGCCCGGTAGATGGCAATAGACTCGCCCCCTATTACATGGGACCAATAACATATTGGCGAAATGTGGGTGTATCTACTATGGGACTGAGTCTTGGGTACACCTCTGCCTACCCCTTCGGAAAAAAGGCGTGAATGTATGTTATCTTATGAATCTGATGTTGCAGAATCAGGCTATTTATTCTTCTTCGACAGACGCCGTCTCGGATCCGCATCCTTTCTGTGCTGACCTTAACCACAGAACAGATAATAATACTATGTAATAATAATTATAATAATATGGGACATAGACACAGTCATCCGCCCACCAATCGGACCTTCCTTCCTTCACCCCACAAGTGAGACGAGCCCCCGTGAACTCAGAACGCACCTCACGCACACTATTGCGCGTGTACAAAACTCCATGTGTGCAGTGTTTGTGTAGTAGGTAGTTCTAGCGCGACTTTTCTAAGGGAATTGAGTCGAGTGTCCGGGGCGTGCCTTAAACTATCTTATGCCGGAACGACCATCCAAGCGAGACACAATGCAAATTTTATTATGTCTAGAATTCCGGCATACCAGAGGTTAGGCACACGTATTCTTGTGATTATAAAGTCTACGCTTTCAAAAAGAGTTTGAACCCAAACATTTTTCTATAAAAAGAACGAATATATTATTATGTCGTCGTCTGCTCGCATAATTTATTCAATGTTCTCAATTTCGTCGTGAATTTCTTTAATTTAAAGTAGTTCAGTTATCTCCAATTTATTTTTATTATCTGTTGTTCTGTTTCTACAAATTTATAAAAGCATTTTAATTTAAAACTACATAGGTAATTGCACATTTTAACAGTAATTAAAAGGTATATGTTGCTGCTATCAGGTACAGGTTGGCAGAACACCAAACGAAATATAAATACAAGTACCAAAACAACTCGGTAATGGCACAGAAATAACTTTATCGACATCCACACCAACGGTTCTTAGAAACCCTTGGTATATTATGACTCTTTTACAAAGCGTGAAGGTTTACAGTTCATTTCTAATGTTTTAAATGTGTACCTATTACACGCTTGCAGAACCAGCATGTTGTATTTAGACTAAATCCTATGCTTTTTAAGTTTATCTATACATACCGGCGATTCACACACCGTCCCGCACTCGCATGCGGACGCATAATTTTGCGAATAAATGTTGTTGGTACGAGGTAGTATGTGAATCGCCTTATTGGTAACTTCGTCATTATCATCCCGTGCTAGTCCACTGCTGGACCTGTGTAGAAGAGCCCTACGCCACTCCTTCTTTGCGCCACTGAGCCCGGTCCTCAGTTCATCCAGTTTCTTGCGAAAGTCTTTGCAGGTGTGTCACTGCGACTACCTGGTCGCAGGGCGCCGTACGTTACGTGTGCCTACTCGCGGTCTCCTCTTCAGAACTAGTCTACCCTTACTACTACTGACTGGTAACTTGAAAAAGTACTTTATCATACTTACCATACCGTTATCATACTTTAGGATAACTTTCACTATGAACACACTACGGGCCTCGGACATTCGACTCATTTCCATACAAAAGTCACGATATAACCTACCTACTATACAGACACTGCACACATGGAGTTTATATTTTTACCTTACATGCTCTGCTTCCTTACATGCGGTTTACCCTGCTTTGCGCGGCGCACTTACGAACGATCGAGTTTATATTGTTATATAATTAGTGAATAGTTATTATTATAACGTACTAATAATAAGTTCAAAGCAGCACCCGCAAAGCTCTGCGGCGGCTATAGCTTCCTCCAACAGCAGCCTGATGAAGGGTTCGTTGATGGTCTTCTGGACCAGCCGCCTGGCGCAGTGAGCAAGCAAGGAGGTGAGGAGGATGAACAGCGTCGATACCACTAGGGGGGCGAATGTTGTTCGGTTTATCTGTAAAAGATTATGAAGAATGTCTCGGTTGTTATTGAACCTAGTTCAGGCTGTTCAGTTTGTTATTGAACCTAGTTCACATCATCTTAATGTTAGATGTATTTACAATTTAAGATTTAAATCAGTCTCGTTAGCTCTGATGGTAGTAACTCTGCTCTCTGTGCTGCAGGCCCCGGATTCGATTCCCGGCCAGGTCAAACATTTGTGTACATGAACATGTCTGTTTGATCTGTGTCTGGGTGTTATAAGTTTATATGATTATGTATATTAGTCATCTGGTTACCATAGTACAGGCTTCTAGCCTAGTTTGGGACCAGATGGCCGTGTGTGGAAGTTGTCCCACATATTATTATTATCTAATCCTATGATGAAAAAATCACCAAATCGATGCGTCATATTCCCCGAAGTTTCGAAGTTTCCTCCGAATAGGATCGTCAAATCTTGGGTAGCTAGGATAAGCGGACATAATAGCGGAAGTTAATAAAAGCCCGCATATCGTTTCGTGGCATACGTAATGTTAGTTCTAAGAAGTTAGACTTCAGATATATTTTGTATGTGTGCAGATATTAACTTATTTTTCTTTTTTTCTTTCTCTCTTTCCGTAGATAAAACTACATGCCATGGGGAATAAAGCAGAATTTGGTATGAGCACGTTCGGTATATAACAAATAAATATTTTATATTTTACATCTTCCCTCAGTTCATTACAAATTCTATGAATGTAGAGACTTGTAAACTTCGACCAAACGCTTGAGGGAATATTTGTCTGAGGCAAGCTGTCGTGTAAACAAAATTTGAATAAACACAGTAATTTATTCAAAGAAAACTGTAAACTATAATTAAATAGGGAACACTGAGTTTTCTTTGCTAAGGTATTGAATTTTATGAGAATTTTTCAGCGCCTGAATTTTCTGTCGCTATTAAAACCTTTGCTTTAGCACCAAGCTCATTCCACATGATAAGGTAACTACAATTCAGAAAATCTAAGAAATAACGTTTGACAGTACTTATTTTGCCTTGTTTGAAAGATAAAAATTTATATTTTAGAAAAGAAAGAAAGAAAGAAAATTTTATTTATTCACAACACACCCTAAAGATGCTAACATTGCGTGTGCCATGAAATGGTAACAACTCAGCATAAGCAGGTTGAAGGACAACCTGCGCTGATCTTCCGTTGGTACCCTATTCCGGTGACATCATGGACTTACCTAACACTAATTACACGTCCATAAAATTGTTATGTGATATAAAGAACGGAATTGTAATATGATGATATATAATGAAAAATAATAATAATAATAAGAACAAGAATACATAATAAAATATATATACATATTTATGGTAATCGTTACTAGTTACTATGTTCAAAATGTTTATGTCACTGTCACAGTAGTGATAATAATGAAGTGAGTAAATTACAATAAAATAAAATTATAAAAACTCATTATCCTAGTATGCCCTCTTAAAACACTACAACAATTTATTACAGTGTCTAATAATACTAATAATTTTAGTGATTAGGAATTGTAGATCTTGTGATAAAATTCATAATTCCATGGTTGTACGGCGGAGGTTATTTAAATTGTGTGAGCTACGCCTATGCAAAGTTATTTCTCTTTCTCAAAGCTTGAAAAGATGAAACGTCATTAACCATTTGTCAAACTAACTATAGTTAAATTCCTAACCAATGGTTAAAATCGTGTGGAAAAAAAATGTTAATTAGGAATGAAAAAACGAATATTGTCGAATTTTAACTATTTGTCAAAGTTTTAACCATTGTTCGACTTAACCAGTGATTTAGATTTTCAGGGCTATAGTTACTTACCCATAATATTTTTATAATTAGACTGGCTCGATAGCGTAGTTAGTTCGCAAGCACTACTGCTGATTTTGAGGCCCCGGGTACGATTCTCAGCTCAAATTGTTATTGGATTCTCCATTAAGACTTCCCTCAACGTCTGCCTGGAGTCTAGAATTGTGCTCGTTTAATAGACTATTTTTATTAAACGAGCACAATTCCAGATTCCACGCTCGCCTTTTACATAGGACTCAAAATAACATAGCTTGCGAAGAGCGGGTGAACTATAGGACTGGGTCCTGCGTACACCTATGTCTGCCCCTTCGGAGAAAAGGCGAAAAATAACAAACATCCATCCATCCTCACTTTCGCATTTTTAATAAAATATAATAAAATATAAGAAGGATTAAATCATATCCGTCTGGTAGAATATGCTATTCTAACTATAATGATAGAATAGCATTTTTGCTCACTAGGACTTTAGTCCGAGCCGCCCCGTTAATACAATAAATACAAATAACTTTATTTGACTCAATAAATCATACAGTAGTCTTAAAAAATAGCTATAAAGCTCGAAGCCTATAATTATGCACTAGATAGAATTATAAAAGAATATTTTACTGTGACTACAATAATAAAATGTGTCCTACAGACCCACACTAAGATAACTCTTGTGTTTTGGTCCTGTAGTCCCTTCCAGATGTAGCCAGAGTAGGAGTTGCACAAATTAATAATAAAATATATATTACAATATAAATTATAGTGGGTATTAAAGAAAACAACAACTGAATTGTACGAATACATGTCATTTGGTATTGCTTACAGTTTTGCTTGTGGCGTTTGGGAATATGTAAATAATAAAAGGAACTTAGATAACTAGTCTTATTCCGAATAATGTCAATAAATGTTGGAAATATGCTCTAATTTCAAATGATTCGACTATTACGTTTCTAATGAGGAATTCTCCGGTCGCCGCGTCCTTATGTGTCATCAAAATCAATCTCATGCGAAGGTCGAATGTCATGTGAGTCTTCGTCCTCACTCACAATCACAATAAATGGTACTTAAGCGCCTAATCACGGTTTATGTGACAGATTTTCCGTGTTCCTTGACAGTAAGTGCGGCCAAACACGTATTGGCTTCGAGTACGGGAAGTACGTTGGCACGTGAACGAGAACTTGTCGTTTTTAACCATTGATTTAAAGAAAAGAGGAGATGAGGAATTAGCTCTCGAAAATGGAAAGCTCAAATTAGGCCCCATTAGGTCCACGTAAGTCAGTAAAGTTAGGTCTTAGGAGTGACTGATATTGTTGTCTCGGTCGCACGTCGGTCTTAGGTACGTCTTTCTATCATTTTTGTTCATTATATTGCACTGTTCGAACTGTACACAGCAAATTGCACGTGCCATTTGTTAAGTAAGCTCTGGAAGAACGTACCCTATCTCCCCTTTCTTTAAATCAATGTTTTTAACCCTTAAAAATGAAGCAGTTTTTTATGTTTGAAAGCTGTGATTGCGAGTGTTCTGAGTTACGCCTCATGAAATTTGTTCAGCTGTTTGAATAATATCAAATCAAATATTATATATATACGACTGCCTCGGTGGCGTAGAGGGCGCATGCTCGACTGCCAATCAAGAGGTCCCGGGTTCGATCCCCAGGTCAGGCAGTGTTAAATATTGGATTTTTCCATTAGGAATTATCTCAATAACTGCCTGGAGTCTGGAACTGTACCCGGTAGATGGCAATAGGCTCGCCCCCTATTACATGGGACATAACATACTGGCGAAATGTGAGTGTATCTACTATGGGACTGAGTCCTGGGTACACCTCTGCCTACCCCTTCGGGAAAAAGGCGTGAATGTATGTTATGTTATGTTTTATTATATATATAGACTAAGCGATCTGCACAATCCGCGTGGTGGGCACTCTACCATTTGAGCTACCGTGGAGGCACTAGGAATATATTATATATAGGCTTTTGCGCCTATATATCTAATCCCGCTCGTTCGTGAAATGTTTCTTTCCGTATTCATATTGCAAATCTAATCAACTTCATTTTTTTCAAGATCAGTTAATTAAAGCATTAAATGTACTTATGTATACTATGTCTCATTCTTAATAACTTACTTACATGGGACTTATAAAACCATATCTGGCAAAGGCTGGCGAGACCTATATAATATTAACATTTCTTACACACATGTCCTGGATTTTTTTTTATGATAGTCAGTGACAAGACGAGCAAATCAGGTGCCTGATGGTAAGCATAATGATTGCCCATATCAGACACAGTGCCACCTAGTGTTTTAAAATTTCAAATTCTGCGCGGCACTGCACTGCGCCTATCACCCTAAGATATGAGTTGTTGAAACTCGGCATGCCCAGTAATTTCGCTGGTAACATTGCCCTTCACACCGGAACACAGTAATGTTTGCACATCACTGTTTGGCGGATGAATAACTGGCAAAGGTGTGGTACTTACCCAGGCGGTCCCCGGCAAAAGAGGCCTACCACTACAAAATAAATCCAGAATCTAATTGTAATCCTGATCAGAATTTTATTATATACCGATCTCTGTGGATCCTTTAAATTAATTGCCTTGATTGTAATCTGTATTGTGTGGTGAATAAATAAATAAAATTATGGTGTTACGAATTTTACCAAATAATGTTACCAAATTTATGGGACCAAGTCCAGGGCTTGCCTACCCTGCGAGAAACAGCTCGATGTTATGTTATGTTTCCACTATAAACAGAAAGATATAATCGAAGTTATATAAAGAAAATGCAAATTGCCCAAAACTCGCCCTCCAAGTCACAAATTCCCTTTACATTTCAAACCAGCCACTCCTAAAAGTTTACAAACATTAAAACCATATTATGTTAACCCTAACTTTAAGCTCTTCAAGTTAAATTCGAAATGAATAGTGTTGCATCGCTAAGTTTAAACAGGAGGTGATCTCTCAATAAGCATTTAAAGTTTATGCCTAGTCAGACTTTTAGATCTTATAAAATATCGGGACTCTATTTCCTACTAAGCGTATTTTTTTCTAATTTTCTCTTTGTCTCCGTCAATATCGGTTTCTTATTTTTCGCCAAAAGTCTTTATTATTATTATAAATAATTCATGGCTTTAGAGATGGACCCAGATAATATGTGCTATTCATTACTTTTATATTAAAATCTCAAGGAGGCCTCCGCACGTTGGACTAAAAAAAAGTCTACGTGTACGCCTATTAATACCGGATAAGTATAGCCTGTTTTCGAGTGACATAATGATTAGTATATAATAAAATTGTACCACATAGCAGGCGTTTGTGCTTGGGTCCATTATAGGTGCATTGTAATAAAGCAAAAAAAAGCCCATCCCTGAAAGCATCTAACAGAAAATGAGTTCAAAAAAAGTCCCCGCTTCGGGCAACTACTTGATTTGCCTATAGATGTCATTTCTAGATGGATGATAACCGGGCTATTGCTGGGGACTCCGGCATCTGCCACTTCCTAATTATTTTTATTATATTATATCCAGTCTTTTAAGTATTTTATAATTTTTATGATATGTCAGTTCTATGTCGGTATATTGTCGGTGAGCTTCAGAATGAATGCGAAGTTTCACCAGTTCTACGTACAGTAGTAGATATGCTAATGTTTTGTACAAAGGAATTTTATCCGAGAAGTTAATGAGAAGTTACAGTATTTTATTCGTTTCGTTCTTCGTTCAGTGCTGGTTTTACATGACGCAAAGTCCCCTAACTAATTTTAAGATAAGATAACTTTTTATCCCTTTAGAATAACTTCGTAAAGTTTAGTTTTGAACATGTAGAGCTTATTGCCTACCACTACCTATCTACCGGGCACAGTCCCAGACTCCAAGCGGTTATTGAGATAATTTCTAATGGAAAAATCCAATATTTAACACTATTCCGGCCCTGAGATCAAACCCGGGACCTCCTGATCGACTGTCGAGCTTGCGCCCACCACGCCACTGAGGCAGTCATTTTTGTACATTCACTTTTAAAGAGGATGCTAGCAGATAACCATGTGAACTCTGTGAGTACAATATTAATAATAATTTGAGTTTATGCTTTCAGAACGTCGGTTTTCCCCTGCTCGAGTAAATTTATATGCGTTATGTGGACCCCATATTGTCAGTGTTTCAGGTCGCCAAGATTCATAACGATTGCGTACTCTATATAACATCATATACCTATAGGACAGCCGGGACCTACAGTTTAACGTGCCATCTGAAACACGGTAGCGCCCAGGCGGAAACTCCACATGGTGAGATTCGATCCAGAGACTACGGATTTGAAGCCGGGCATATTGCCCTTGGTCCATGACGTACGCTACAATTTAAACAATGTAATACAGCGCTCGATAACATTATGAAGTCATATAAAAATGGCCGTTTGCCAGCAAGGTGGGTTTGGTAAACAATCGCCAAATGTTATGTGTAGGAGTTCATTACGATTTCATAACATCATGGTTACATCAATAGGAAATTGGTGATGTTTGGAATTGTGCTCATGAAAATAAACGTACACCTGGACATGAAAGAGAAGAAAATATAGGGACAACCACTTTATAAAACAAAACCTGTGTAAGATAAGTAGACTATGGGGATTAGTTTTTATGTACAATTTTGATAATTTTCTATTTAATGCGGCTTACCAGTAAATCGGTTTTATTCGGAACTGCTTGACGCGGGAAAAACTTCACACGTCAAACATGTCGTTGACACATGACAGCTGTCATGTGCTGTAAACGGCGGGAAGGAAAGTGCATGAACATAAGGCATACCTTGACAGAAAGTATGCTAGGTAGAGTTCCATACCCTAGATACCTGAACAATACGCTACCGAGTTCTATATGGATATAAAGCGTCGTTTAGTTAAAAACATGTTAAAAATCACAATTATTTTTTTGTTATAGAATTTTACGCATTTTTTTCTTTTACTTGTGATATATAAGATTTTGCTTCTTGCCAAATTTAATGATGCTAGGCCAACGGCAAAAATGCAAATTTGTGCGGTAAATTTGCCGTACTTATCTCTTGATTGCGTTGATTTAGAGGTTTTATTTTTTTACAGCTGCAAGGAATCGTGGACTTGAGTTGTTGATATGAGTTTCAACTTTATATCTCAACGCGATCCCGAGAAAAAAGGTCAAAGTGAGGTCCTACATAAAACATATACATTCACGAATTTTCCCCGAAGGGGTAGGCAGAGGTGTACCCAGGACTCAGTCCCATAGTAAATACACCCACATTTCGCCAGTATGTTATTGGTCCCATGTAATAGGGGGCGAGCCTATTGCCATCTACCGGGCACAGTTCCAGACTCCAGGCAGTTATTGAGATAATTCTTAATGGAAAAATCGAATATTTAACACTATGCCTGACCTGGGGATCGAACCCGGGACCTCTTGATTGGCAGTCGAGCATGCGCCCACTACGCCACCGAGGCAGTCCTATAAGGGTTTTTTTTTCCTTTCGAGGTACGAAAACCTTAAAACAATACACCACACAATCATAGTTAAGACCCTGTCTCCATTGAGAAAATTCTTAACAAAAATACAAAAACAATTTTGCCGGATTTATATCATGACTTTAGTACCTACC
Source organism: Hemistola chrysoprasaria (assembly GCA_947063395.1). Lineage (NCBI taxonomy): Eukaryota > Metazoa > Arthropoda > Insecta > Lepidoptera > Geometridae > Hemistola > Hemistola chrysoprasaria. The sequence continues at coordinate 2,585,455 of OX346724.1, forward strand.
TAAAGCCGTAATTTTGCACTAAACTAAAACGATTTATTAACAAGTTATTTATTTTGACTTTTATATTTATATATGTTAAAGTTAATTGTTTGCTGAATTAAATAAATTGAATTGAATAAATAAATCATCACCAGCATTTAAAATTAGTTTTGTTTATTGGGTTTTTTGCCAAGCTGAACTTTTTTAAAAGTTTAAGTTCGCGTGACCTAAAACGGTTGGCCAAACCCTTGATTAGACAAGAAGAAGTAACTAGTAAGTAAATTGCAAACAAAATTGTAAAATCGAAAATGAATACTTCAAGTTAAAATATTAGCCGTCCGGCCTTGGCATCAAAATAGATTTTGAGTATTTTATGATCAGTAAAAATAGCACACGAAAAATAGCTATGCACTAGATACATTATACAGATTACAGACTAGATATATAAGGTACAGTTTTCGCCTGTCTGGTAAGTAGATATATAATATAGAGCAGTGTCCCAGAAGTTGGCAAGATTTATGTCTTGTCTTTGGCTCGTAATGATATAACAACTGGTCTTTAAAGTCGCATTCATGCTTCCCAACCCAAGACACTTATCATGAACGAAAATATGAATGATGATATGATATCTATATGAAAGAAAGGGCTGAAGAAAATAATGCCAATGATGGAAAGCCAAACAAACTTACCCTAACAACAACTTTGAGGAAAACCCCCAGCACGTCAATTGTGAACTTCATCTCGTAATATCTCGAAATTACTCACTTAACTAACTGAAAAACAATCGCCAATCACATTAATAACCCATACCAAACGCGAACACACCAAAAATATGTCACAGAACTATTTATAGACTCACCATTTTTCAATTAGAGGTCACAAATGATTACGTGATGTCGGGAAAAGTCGAGGAAAAAATATAATATGTACTACGTTTGGTTTTTGTTGTGCGGGCATTCGGTCTGCGTGCGCGCATGATGATGCGAGGTCGAATGAAGCCGATCTTAATATAGACAGGAACGAAAGAGAACTACGGATCAGATACCCCGGGACGCTGTTTTATAGCCGGACTTGCGAGAAAATAGAGTCAAACCACACGCAAGTGTTTACCACGTGTGGCAATTACACATTATACAATACAGCCTGTATTATACATACATTTGATGCAAAAAATATATTATAGATCCAACATCTGCTAATTTGATGATGATGATGTATTTAATAGAAGTGTCATTGGGTAAAAATGACGATCAAAGATTTTATTACTTACTTACATACTTGTAGATTCAATTCAATTCAATTTATTCATCAAAAACAATAAGTATGAATTTACAGATTAAACCAAAGCACTCATACAGCTAGACATAACAAAACACAAACATAATACAATACAAACAACATTACAAAATACACACATGATACAAACAAAAACAAAAACACTTATACAGGCTGCTAATGGTATCAGCATGTATGTCAGCATTCTGAACTGTCTGCAAAAACCTATTGATGAGCACCACCGCTCTCGCCATGGGCGCATTGACGATGATTGTAGATCGATAGATTATAAAAGTACTCTTTTCATTCGCATCCAGCTGCTTCCTGTCACTTGAAGGCGTCTTATGACGACCTTTACGATTTTGCTTTACTCGGTCTTAAATTAAAAACATACATTCACGCCTTTTTCCCGAAGGGGTAGGCAGAGGTGTACCTAGGACTCAGTCCCATAGTAGATACACCCACTAGTGTAGGAAATGAACATAGTGGACCCCCACAGTAATTCCTCAGTCAGTAAAAACTTTATAGCATGATTAAGTATCAATAAATTAAAGTATTGTATAAATATCCAAAAAAAAAAAATTTAAGAAGTTAGGTTTTTTTAATTAAAATCTTATTTCTATGATATCTTTTTTAGGAAAAATGCTCCGTTTGAACTTTCTTCACAGGACATATTCATGTAATCTATACAAACAATACACGAAATATCCAAAAAAAATTCCCAGCAGAATCGCCAAATTTTTTATAACATATGTTTCTTGGTGTAACTTGGACTGGAAAATTGCTCAGTCGAATTTTTTAACGGGAATGCTATTTTATCGAAGTCATATGACCACACAATAAAAATCCAAAAAATAAACCATGTAATTATATATTATTTTAAAATTGTCTCTTTATTCGCAGTGGAAAATTTCTCAGTCTATTTTCTTTATTGATTTAAGTACACCGTTAACTTTCTTTTCAACTAGCAAAATATCCAAAAAAAAATCAAGCGGATTAATAACTAAAAACATTTTCATAATAAACAGATTTGAATCTAGCTATCGGGAGCCGTGAGTAGGGAGCGGGGTGGAGGAGCGGGGCGCGGGAGCGGTACTGGCCGCCCGCGCGACATTATTATATACCTACTTACTATTCACGTATTTATATTTGATTAGCCGCTAATCTGTAATTTTGTACATAGGTATTCCTTGGGAATAGTTTGAAGTTTCATTACATCACTTTAATTTTTTAGTAAACGACACTTGCTTGGCGCAAAGGTGCTTTACAATACGTATGAAAATGCGTGTGTAAACTGCTCTTCACTGCCGACCACCGGTGGTTGTGGTCGATGGTCCGTTTGCGCCGAGACTTATAGGGAATTTAATACATCCTCAAAACAATAATGTTAATATTAGAGATGAAACGGATATTCGGTAACTTTCCGGTATCCAGGCTATCCGGCACGAATTTAATATTCGGCCAGTTACCGAATAATGGACAAGTATCCGGCCAGATACCGGATTAAAAAAAATTAAAGAAAATTATCATATATCAATTTTTAATTACAGAACAAAATTGATAATCAAACTGCACTACAGGCAAATTATGATAAATAAATATAAAGGCTTCTGTCCTCTTTCTATGAGCCTTCGGCCACGAATGAACAAACTTGTGACGTATATGAATATTAATAATAAAATAAAATAACACTTTTTTGCCGGTAATAATATATCAAAAAAGTAGTAACCGAAAACATTTCTTATAATTAAATGTAAAACGACATTATCAGATTTACTATTTGAAAATATTCCGCCATTCCAACAAACTTCATTTCAACCAAAACGTTTTTATTCGCTTGTTAATTTTTAATTGAGTACTTTTATGACCAAACTTTTTTCATCAAACTCCTTAGGTGCTATTGAGAAATAAAACTATCATGGTGGCTCATATTCATTATCATCATCTCAGCCGTTGGTAATCCACTACTGAACATAGGCTTCCCCCGTAAAGGGAGGTTTTGCCAATACTCGACACGCTTGGCAGGCGGGTTGTCGAGCGCAGATCGATGGTATTTTGCAGAGGACGCTGCTGCTCGTCCTCCGGATCTGTTAACCCTTAGCCGGCTCTTACGGCAACCACGGGTAGAGAGTAGAGAGGGTGGAGCACTGTTCTCAAGCTGGTAACTCCACGGCCAATGCGGATCATATTATCGTAGTCAAAAGCGGATATTGCTGAAAATACTTTTTATTTTGTCATTTTTTTATCTTTTCACCCGTAAAGCTGGCTACTTAATAGGTATTAAATGAATTATGCTGCATTAAGAGGCAACAAACGGTTTCACTTATCTTCGTATACAAGGTCAGCTTCCGAAAAGTCTATCGCTGTATACACTGCTGCAGGGTGCTAAAAAATAAATACTAGCAAAGTTTGTTAAGTTTAGGTATTGTACAGAATTAACTGACCACCATAAGGATCACGTTTCACGATCGCGACCAATGCGTACTGAATTGAGAAAAGAATCAATATCACGTGCAATCGCGTTTTATCCTCTTCAAAAGGTGCCATCACCATCATCGTCATCATCATATCAGCCATAGGACGTCCACTGCTGAACACAGGCCTTAGATTTCCATCCAGTTCGGTTGTAAGCGGCCTGCATCCAGCGTGCTCCTGCCGTACTTATCAGATCGTCTGTTCCACCATGTGGGAAGACGTCCTAAGCTGCGCTTACCAGTCCGTGGTCTTCATTCGAGAACTTTACGGCCCATCGGCCATCAGTTCTACGTGCTGTGCCCTGCCCATTGCCAAGTGGATTAGCAAGTTGAAGTCAACTTTCTAAACCGCTGGGCTATGTCGGTAGCATCCGTTCGTCTACGGATCTTCTCATTTCTGACTCGATCTCGCAGAAAAATCCCGAGCATAGCAATCTCCATAGCTCGTTGCGCTATTTTGAGCTTACTGATAAGGCCCACAGTCAGGGACCACGTTCCAGATCCGTAAGTCATCACTGACAACACACATTGGTCGAATACTTTCGACTTGAGGCACTGAGGTATTTTGGACGAGAAGACACTACTTAGGTTTCCGAACGCTGCCCAGCCTAGTTGACCTCTTTCTCGAAGTTGGACCTACCAAGTTGGACTACTTGTCCTAGGTAGACGTAAGAGTCAACAACTTCTAGAATCGCGTTCCTAACCGGTACTGGGGTCAGCGCAACATGGGCATTAGACATCACCTTCGTCTTGTCCAAGTTCATTTTAAGGCCGACCCGTTGAGAAACTCGATTGAGGTCTTCGAGCATCATGCTAAGATCTTCCATCGATTCTGCCATGACTACCATGTCGTCGGTAAACTGAAGGTGAGTGATGTATTCGCCATTAATATTGATGGCGTGCCTTTGCCATTCCAGAAGCTTGAAGGCGTCTTCCTTTGCGGCAGTAAACAGTTTCGGAGATATGACGTCTTCCTGTCTTACCCCTCTATTCAACGTGATCGCCTTCGAACTCTGGTCCTGTACTCGAACCGACATAATGGCGTTCCTATCCAAGCACTTCAACACTTCGATAGTCAATATGGCATCGCTGGAGAGACTCGAGCACCGCCCATGTCTTGATCAAATCAAAGGCCTTTTCATAGTCCACAAACGCTAAACATACATATATACATGCAGTCACGCCTTGTTCCCGGTGGGATAGGCAGAGATTATTTACTCCACTTGCTACGATCCTGACATACAACTTTCGCTTCGTTCACTTTCATGACATTTTTCATACATGCTCGTCGGTTGTAGGTACTTTTGATTTTGCTTTTCTTAAGAACAACGTCAACTTGTTCATGAAAAGTACGCCTAGGTCGACCGCTACCGACTTGACCATTCACACTAGCCTTATAAATCTCTTTTGTTAATCTCCTTTCATCCATCCTCTCCACATGTCCGAACCACCTCAGCATTCCTTTCTCTATCTTTGTCACTACATCTTCTACCACGCCACAGCGTTCCCTTATCGCACTATTGCTCATTTTGTCCATCAAAGTCACTCCAGTCATGCTTCACAGGCTTCTCATCTCCACAGAGTTAATCTTACTTTCATGCTTCTTCTGCCAGACCCAACATTCACTACCATACGTAAGTGCAGGGATCAGTACCCTTCTATGGACAGCCAGCGGACGCTAAACATAATGGCAAATTATACTCTTCGGTCTTCTGTATAATTTGGCGTAGCTTGTGGATGTGGTCTATGGCGCTGTAGCCTTTTCGGAAACCTGCTTACTCAGACGGCTGGAAGTCATCGAACCTGCGACTGAGACGATTCGTAATGACCCTCGAAAACAACTTATAAACATGGCTCAGAAGCGAGATGTGTCTGTAATTCTTCAACAAGGTGTTATCACCTTTTTTTGAAGAAAAATGGAAGAGATTGAAGTTCATTTAGCGATACCGGACGTCTCAAATTGGAAGAGATACTCATCACTCACGAAGTTGATACGAGTTATAGTTTATCGTCGACGCTTTCTCGAACTGAAAAAGCCAGCTAATGAACGAAATCATCAGGAGCATCTCACGCCATCGTTAGGTATCCTATACTGCTGCCGAAGAAATCTGCGCTTACTGATCTAATTTTCGCGGATGCACAGCACACACAAATTTTTTCATCGTTATAGATGGGCTTACCAGCAACCTGAACCGGGGATTGGGGATGTAGTTTTAATCAAGGAGGAGAATTTATCACCATGTAGATGGCTACTTAGACGGGTGGTTGCCAAACATACAGGGTCCGAGAACGTTACTCGCGTCGTTACGTTGCGGACAAAAAACAATTGTGAAATAAGCGTCCTACTTCCAAACTCTGTATGTTACCGTTGCCGGTTTGATTGTGAAATGTAGGATTAGATATAAGCTAGATTTTTAATATTTAAGGATTGATTGTAAATACCTCACCAAGAACAATACTTGTGCTGTGCGTAGGACACTTGACCTACCTAGGTAAAGTCACGGTGGGCGGCGGCTAATATTAAAGGCAAAATTGCATTTGTCCTTGGTGGGCGGTATGTATGAGAAGTTTAGTTTAAGTTCGTCTCAATAGATGGCGCCTCCATACATTAAAACTCGCAAGCGTCTGTATCACCACTTAGCAATAATCGATAGCCAGAATAAACGGTATTACGTATCCAGGGCTATTCTTTATACCCACTTTGTACCCGATCGTTCGTACGGTTTGCTCGTGTAACAATTCGCCAATCGGCTATGTTCGGATGGATATTCGGCGGCCTGATATCTGTCCATCCGGCTTCTAGGTTTGCCGAATATTCGGTATCCGGTATCCGGCAAAACATCTATCCTTTTCATTTCTAGTTCAAATACGTGATTTGCTAATGTAAATAAATAAATCAACCAATATCATTTTATATATCTATAATTATATACAGAGATAGCCTATTAATATTATAAACGAAAGTTTGGTTGTTTGTCACTCAATCACGCTTTAACTACTGGACGGATCGGAATGAAACTTTGCACACATCATGTAGATTAGGTTCTGGAATAGGACATAGGCTACTTAGCTCCATAGGACATAGCTCCACCCGCATGGATAACGCGCGATAACCAAAGTCCACGCAGACGGAGCCGCTGGCAACAGCTAGTGTTGTTAATAGGTGTACCTACTTAGTGTTTAGTTGATATGTAATTACGTACATAGATGCATTATAGTATAATGTATATAACACAAAAAATAAATAATTCTGTATTATAATGTCTTGAAAAGCGAGTCAAAAGTTTTACTATTAACGCGAGCACGCTAATCTGCACCCAACTGGTAAAGCAAGACGGCACATTATTGCGTGTAAACGCGGGATAGATTTATCTTCGCTTCCAAAATCTTGGTGTTCTGGATGGATTTTTTTTTGGATATTTCGGATTTGTGTGTTTGTGTGACTACTTAACATATTTAAAAAATAAAATAATGCTGAGAAATTTTCCATACAGTGTTATTTATAGTTTAACATATAACAATATTGGAATGCATTTTTTTTTTGGATTTTCTTACTCGTAACGCTAAATAACATTCTAAGATCATATAAGAAAAAAAAAAGGACTGAGAAATTTTCCGATGAAAATGAGGGCCATAAAAAGGAATTGTATTAAAAAAGCAATATAATACTTGACAAAAGTTTTGGATTTTTATCAAGTATCACATACTGGTATAAATAATTCATTTGGTAAAATAAATTTGGACTGAGAAATTAGTCGGTTCAATATATTAACAGATTTGTGTTTTTAGGTTAAATACCTAACTTCCGTGTGGTTTTTTTTTTGGATTTTTTAAAATAAGTCTTGGTTCATACTATTTTATAACCCTGCAAAGTTTCATCGACTGAGGAATTAATGCATGGGTCCCCATACAAAGAATCCGTTCATTTACTACACTATACCTATATCAAAATTGTTATAACCTTGGACTTCTTGGGAAACAAATAGACCGCTTGTTTTTTTAAATCACGGTTTGAAACTTTCTTTTAGCCGTTACCTACCTCACGACCCTACCACAGGTTGTGCCATCTGTCTTATCTCATCTTTGGTCGTCTTTGCATAGGGCCGCAGTTTATAAATTGATTGCTCCTGCACACACACAACCTAACATAATAATATCATACCAAGTTTGTACACACATATAACTCAAACTTTTTGTAGTGGTAGGCTCTTTTGCAGGGGGCCGCCTGGGGAAGTACCACACCTTTGCCAGTTATTCATCCGCCAAGCAGTAATGTGCCAACATTACTGTGTTCCGGTCTGAAGGGCAATGTTACCAGCGAATTTACTGGGCATGACGAGATTCAACAACTAATATCTCAGGGTGACAGGCGCAGTGCAGTGCCGCGTAGAATTTTTGAATTTTAAAACACTGGGTGGCACTGTGTCTATTAAGGGCAATCATAATGCTTACCATCAGGCACCTGATTTGCTCGTCTTGTCACTAACATAAAAAAAAAACTCAGCATTTCTATAGTAATAATTTTTGTTTGTGATAATAGTCAAAATTATGTAAATAAGGTCAGCGATATATTTTGATTGATTTGATGAATTTTGATTTTTTTGCCTTATAAGGCGAGCGCGTAACGGGCGCATATCAGTAGACGCACACGAATCTGGGGGCACGGCAGTGCCCCCGCCAAGTCGAGCAAAAGAGCGGCAAGGTCGTACCATCTTTTCTCGAAGTACTTATAACTTATTTTCTCCGTCTTTTTTCTCTTCGCTCCCGAATAATAACATAAATAACATAAAGCATAATCTTTTAATTTGGTGTATTCGTACTAAAGGTTGAGCGATATCGATCACTACTACGTCGCCTTCTTCTTTGCTTCTCTCCTCTTCTTGATTTCAAGCAGAGTATGCAAGCCTAGAGACAATTGGTTGGGGGGATATTGCACTATCTCCGACTTGATCGTCCCTGGAGCCTCTTCCACCCAGGTGTGGGGAGGGTTGAGGGTGGTTCTCTGACGACGCAGGCTTTGGACAGCTTGGCTGAATAGGCGACGCACATTTTCGGAGGCTAAAACAAATTGTTTTTGCTTTCAACTGTTTTATTGTAAGTTGATATTTTTGTGTGGTTCAGTTTCTGACCTTATTATTTACTAGCTGTACCCCGCGGTTTCACCTGAAAAGTCTTCGTTCCAGTGGAAAAATCGGGATAAAACTATTACTAAAATGATAACAATCATTGGATCATTTGGTCTGAATAAAGAATTGTATTATTATTAAAAAGTACTTTTTGTGTTATTCTAGGGTCTAAACTATCTACACACAGAATTTCAGGCCAATAGGTTCGGTAGTTTAAGCGTGAAAATGGAACAAATATACACACAAAAAAACAGTGCTAGCGCTGTTTGTTTTTGTGTTATCTAGTTGGCGCTGGAGTTAAGTTAGAACTCGGTAGCGTTTTGTTTACCTTATAGAAACGTAACTTTTATAACATTGTACTGAGATTTGAGACTTATAAAATATTAATAAGATTTATCGTAACATAGAACCCAGAATACTAGTCCCATAATAGGTACACCCATGCTTCGCCATGTTATAGGTACCATCTCAGATCATAGAAACAAACAAATCTGAGATGGTTTCTATGATCTGAGGGTACCCTGTTATAGGTACCATTTCATATGGGGCCGAGCCTATTGCCACCTACAGGACCCTGATTAAGAAAATTCATAATGTAAAAAAACAATAAAATATTTAGTAGAATACCCACCCTCTTTACTCGTGGTTTCCGTAAGAGCCGGCTAAGGATTTAAAGATTTAGAGAACGGGCAACACCCTCCTTTAGGTACGTGAAAACATCGAGCTGTGCTCACAAACCCGCCGCAGCCAAGCGAAGCGGATATTGGCAAAACCCCCCAATAGGTGAGACAGATGTCAATGAATGAACTTCTTTTATCAGAAATGATGATGAACAAAACAGCCTTGAACCACATAAAGATAATCGAACTAGCATAGAAACACGTACCTGGAGGCGTAGAGTGCTGCAGATATGGGAATAAGAATCCTGCCAATATCTCGGCGTCTGACTGCGACAGAACTATCAGTTTTCTGTTGGTATTAAAATATGTTTTAGAATAGGACTGTAAGATAAGCAGCTTAGGAAATAGTACACTATTGCAAAGGCCGCGAAATAGGCAATTGCAGGTCGAGTAAGGCCGAGCCGTGGGCGAGGACTTTACTATTACGAGACTAACAAATCGAATTAATCCAATTAAGTTTTTAGTGACCTTTTATTTTTCTAAGATTTTTTTTTCTTTGTGCAGGTTTTTATACATGAAACCTCGTTTGGGTTAAATTGGATTTTTTTTTGTATTGTCGACCGAGCGAAGCGAGGTCTTAGAGTCGACAAGTGGGAAAAACCTGCGCTTGTACCAGCTTAAGGGTTGACCTCTGGTATGTAAGTTTGATCGACGATAAATTGAGAACTGTTAATCCAATCTTGATGAAACTTTGTAGACATGTAGTTTAAAGTGATATTTTTTTTTACTTTAATGAATGAGCAAAATCGGCCTAGGGGTTCCGGATATATAAGAGTTACGAGGTATTTATGAAAGATCTGACGATAATTTCGAAACCGATGGTCCGATTATTTTTTTCAAATTTTGACACATAGTTTAGGACTTGCTTAAAAATATTAGCCAAAGTTTGTATGTATGTATGTGGGTATGTGTTTATGTATGTTTGTCTCACGATAACTTAAAAGCCGCTTATCCAATCTTGTTAAAATTTTGCAGATAGGTAGTATAGGATAAAAGAATTTTTAAGTTCGAAGATGAGCTAAATCGGTTAAGGGGTCCTAGAGTTCTAGCTATTATAAGATCTCAATATTTTTCGATTATAACTTGAAAATTATTCATTCGATTTTTATAAAATTAAATATCTATGTAAGATAGGCTTATATTGTTTATAATATCCAGTTTGAGATTGATCAGTTAAGGTGTTGTCAAGTTATAAAAGTTACCCCGATTCTCAAGAGATAAAATTCCATCTCCGCTCAAAACAACTAGATGGCGCGCTGATGTCGTTAAGTCGCACTATCGTAATGTTGAATAGATTATAACTAATATTATTAGTGATGAGTTTAGAACAACATTTGCTTAGGGATGTGACTAAACAGTAAAAAAATCGATTATTTAATAATAACAACTTTTTACTTTTTTTACTTTTTGTAGTGGTAGGCCTCTTTAGCAGGGGGCCGCCTGGGGAAGTACCACACCTTTGCCAGTTACTCATCCGCCAAGCAATAATGTGCAAACATTACTGTGTTCCGGTATGAAGGGCAATGTTACCAGCGAAATTACTGGGCATGATGAGATTCAACAACTCATATCTCAGGGTGACAGGCGCAGTACAGTGCCGCGCAGAATTTGAATTTTAAAACACTGGGTGGCACTGTGTCTCAAATGGGCAATCATGATTCTTACCATCAGGCACCTGATTTGCTCGTCTTGTCACTCACTATCATAAAAAAAAACTTACATTCACGCCTTTTTCCCGAAGGGGCAGGCAGAGGTGTACCCAGGACACAGTCCCATAGTAGATACACCCACATTTCGCCGCAGTATGTTATTGGTCCCATGTAATAGGGGGCGAGCCTATTGCCATCTACCGGGCACAGTTCCAGACTCCAGGCAGGTATTGAGATAATTCCTAATGGAAAAATCCAATATTTAACACTATGCCTGACCTGGGGATCGAACCCGGGACCTCTTGATTGGCAATCGAGCAAGCAGTAGGTAATATGCAAATATTACTGTGTTCCGGTCTGAAGGGCAATGTTACCAGCGCAATTACTGGGCATGACGAGTTACAACAACTAATATATCAGGGTGAAAGGCGCAGTGCAGTGCCGCGCAGAATTTTGAATTTAAAAACACTGGGTGGCACTGTGTTTGATATGGGCCATCATGATGCTTACCATCAGGCACCTGATTTGCTCGTCTTATTACTCATTAACATAAGAAAAAAAATTCAAAAAAAAAGTTCTGAGGGTATTTAATAAAATAATGATTTTTCCATAGGAATTATCTCAATAACTGCCTGGAGTCTGGAACTGTGCCCGGTAGACGGCAATAGGCTTGCCCCCTATTACATGGGACATACATACATTCACACATTCACGCTTTTTTCCCGAAGGGGTAGGCAGAGGTGTACCCAGGACTCAGTCCCATAGTAGATACACACACATTTCGCCAGTATGTTATTGGTCCCATGTAATAGGGGGCGAGCCTATTGCCATCTACCGGGCACAGTTCCAGACTCCAGGCAGTTATTGAGATAATCCCTAATAGAAAAATCCAATATTTAACACTGCCTGACCCGGGGATCGAACCCGAGACCTCTTAATTGGCAGTCGAGCATGCACCCACTACGCCACCGAGGCAGTCAATCGAAAACAGATTACACATATAATAAAAAATCGATTAATAAATAATCGATTTCTTAACGTAATAATCGTTCAAATAAAATCGCTTTTTAAGAAATGATAATAGATTTTTTTTTAATAATCGATTATTTTTTTACATCCCTAATCAGAATTTCAGGGCTAAACTTAAAAACTAATTACCTCATACCTCAATTATACCTAAAGACCTTAGACTTTACCCTTCTAGACCTTAAGAGGTCTAGATGTTACAGGGAATTGGGGTTTGCGAGGTCTCAGTTCGAGGCGAACTACTAGTATATCTTCCAAAATGTGGGTACGTGTGAGCAAGAGGGCGAATTTGCTTAGCCCCGCGCCTTATATTCATAATAAGTCATTTATTTTTACAAATTGGCATCAATTTAAAAAAATCTGTCGTGCGTTTGACGATGCAAATGCATTTGACTAGCGTCCCTAGAGTCATCCGTGACTAGAGAAAATGACCTGCGTTTCCGACTTGCTATACTATGTCGATCAGCCATTGATTTAAAGAAGAAAAAGGGAGATAGGGTACGTTCTCTCAGCGCTTTCTCAACAACTGGCACGTGCAATTTGTAACAACAAAGATAGAAAGACGTACCTAAGACCGAAGTGCGAACGAAACAACAATTAACTTTACTGACGTACGTGGACCTAATTTGAGCTTTCCGTTTTCGAGAAGCCAGTACCTCATCTCCCCTTTTCTTTAAATCAATGCGATTAGCTTATCCATTTTGTATGGGAATTTGAAATCTTTTTTGCTTATTTTTCTTTTGTTTGTTTTGTAAGTTGTTCATATTGACCGGCTGTTGTGTTACTTTAGAGTTTCGAAGGAATACTTCCATATTTTTTCCGTTCATGATAGATTGTTACATAATTTCAAACCAACGTTGAAGATAGTCCGTCGACGCCAGAGCCGTGTACAAACCCGTCGTGATCACATAACCCTCGTCCAGCAATCATAAACAGTATGCAGAAGATGTTTGGTATACCTGCAACAAGAGTAAATTAAGAAGTTTATAAAACCCTCTCCTCCTCTTCTTCCTGCTCCATCATTTGGCCCTTGTCACCATCTAGCTGTAACATATTCATTACGACGACTACAATGAGCCTCAACACGATATAATTGACTACTGGCCCAATTGAACTGTGAACTGTGTGACCAGACGAGCAACTCAGGTGCCTGATGGTGAGCATAATGATTGCCCATATCAGACACAGTGCCACCCAGTATTTTAAAATTCAAAATTCTACGCGGCACTGCACTGTACCTGTCACCCTGAGATATTAGTTGTTGAAACTCATTTTGCCCAGTAACTTCGCTGGTAACATTGCCCTTCAGACCAGAACACAGTATTGTTTGCACATTACTGCTTGGCGGATGAATAACTAGCAAAGGTGTGGTAATTCCCCAGGCAGCCCCCTGCAAAAGAGACCTACCACTACAAAGAGGTTTACTATTGAAACGCATAATATTTATTGTCATATTATACTTTGGCATAGCAACATTCAGCATAATGATCACTACGTATTATATTATTAGGCACAAATATTTTGACATAATGTTTATTGTCATAAATACATTTAGTATAATAGTAATTAAGCATAATTTTATGAAGTATGAGATTATAAACACATAATGATATTTACACACAATCTTTTTTGTCATAAAACTCTACTACTAATAAATAATAATTAAACTAACCTAACCTAACGAACTGGTTCGGATTTTGCAATATATTTTTATGCCACATGATTATTATACGAATTATTAGTATGCCTACAAAATTTTAAGCATGTGAGTAATAATTGGTTTAACATGTTTAGGCATAACTGATCGTCGCATAAATTTAAAAAATTTATATGCTAAACTTTCTATTATGCTACAGTATTATTATGCCAAAGAATTATAATGCTAATAAAAGTTATGCGAAAACGTTATGCCATACAATTTTATGCCTAAAAAATTTATTCGAAACAGAGGAATCCCGGTCAAAATTACCAGGTCGTTGATATATTGATAAGGTTACAGAATACCATAATTCGTATGAATCAGACCACTGAAAGTAACTCATATCCCTACAGCAAAAAAGCAAATAGTAGTATCTAAACGGCTGAAGCCGCTTTCGTCAGAGCACTCTCGATCAGATCAGCTTTCAAACAAAAAATCTCAACAAAATTGGTCCTATCTTTAAAGGCAGAGACAGAAGTACAGATTCTACACACGCTTCTGCATGTCTGGAAGATTATTTATTGTTAATTAATTATCGATATTATTTCAACGCATAAAAAGACGATAATGTTTTGGCAGTGAAGAGTAGGTACCTACTCTGCGCTGCGCTTCGTCGAATGAGCGCTGGCACTAACGAAAGCTCTCAAATGTCAATGTGTCGGCTTATTCCCACTATTAGCTAGCAGCTGTAATGGTATAGCTTGTTCCCTTTCGTGCCCTGAAGGTAAGTACCTACTATTAAGTATTTATTCTGTGTCCGTAGTCCGGTTACTTACCAGGTAAATTCATTTTGGTTATTTTACTTCTTTAAAACTTTATGATTCAAGTTATTTTCAACTCCTAAGTTTAATTAAAAATCAAATTAAACGTTGATCTCTCTGCTTCATCATACATTAATTCTATTATGCGAGTAGGTAGATAAGGAAATAGGTATAGGATCTGTCTGTTATTCATTTCAATTTTTTGGTTTAATTAGAATTGACAGTGTGGCTAATTCGGTGTTATTGGTTTTGCTACGAGGAGCAATTGGTAGGGATTTAAAAGAGGATAATATGCCACCTTTTGTGCCGTGCTTTTACCGGATTTAGAATAGTGCTCCACCCTCTCTACCCGTGGTTGCCGTAAGAGCCGGTTAAGGGTTAACAGATCCAGAGGACGGGCAGCAGCGCCCTCTGCAAAAAACATCGAACTGCGCTCGACGACCCGCCTGCCAAGCGTGTCGAGTATTGGCAAAACCACTATAGCCTATGTTCAGAAGATGGATGGATTACTAACGGCTGAGATGATAAAGGTTTTTTTTATGATAGTGAGTAACAAGACGAGCAAATCAGGATGGTAAGCATCATGATTGCCCATTTCAGACACAGTACCACCCAGTGTTTTAATATTCAAAATTCTGCGCGCCACTGCACTGCGCCTGTCACCCTGAGATATTAGTTGTTGAAACTCATTATGCCCAGTAATTTCACTGGTAACATTGCCCTTCAGACCGGAACACAGTAATGTTTGCACATTACTGCTTGGCGGATGAATAAGTAACTGGCAAAGGTGTGGTACTTCCTCAGGCGGTCCTCTGCAAAAGAGGCCTACCATTACAATACAATATATCAGTCAAAAAAAGTTAAACTAGCTAAGTAGACCACAGATTTT
The DNA here is from genome assembly GCA_947063395.1 of Hemistola chrysoprasaria. Taxonomy (NCBI): domain Eukaryota; kingdom Metazoa; phylum Arthropoda; class Insecta; order Lepidoptera; family Geometridae; genus Hemistola; species Hemistola chrysoprasaria. The sequence continues at coordinate 2,601,013 of OX346724.1, forward strand.
ATGTTGCCATATAGCTATTTCACATAAGAACAATTTTATTGATTTGTACAGAGGTTGGTTTTTACGTGATTTTTACAGGCCATCAAATATTAGGTACTGCTTTCGTATACAAATAACTGTTATTTTATTCAGCACCTACTGCTTTCGTGTACCTGTTTTTTGTGGGTTTTCATGTAATAATATTGAAAAACACATATAATGAAATATATCATACTACTGCTTTTATGTGAGTAATTTGTGTTTTTAGGGTTCCGCGTACCTCAAAAGGAAAAAAGGATCACTTTTAGGATCGCGTTGTCCGTCTATCTGTCCGTCTGTCAAGACCTTTTTCTCGAGAACGCGTTGAGGTATCAAGTTGAAACTGATATCAACAACTCAATTTTACGGTCTTTGCTCCTGTAAAAAAGGTAACTTCTAATTCAACGCAATCAAAGATAGGTACGAGTACATCAATTTTACCGCACATTTCCATAATTTGCGGAATTGACTAAAAAACTCTAGAGAATAACTCCCGTTGGCCTAGTATCATGAAATTTGCTAAGAAGCAATATCACAAGTATGAGAATAAATCCCAAAACCGTTAAATTTAAACAAAAGATTGTTCATAGAACGTTTTGTTCACAGCTCAGTAAAGATCTAGTAGCAAGGGCGTCGCCAGCCGATGATCAAGGGGGGGCGAGTCAAATGAGTAATTTGGGTAGATAAACAACAGGTATTATACAAATAATGGCCTGTACCTATACAATTAACAATTACAAATTTCTATGAAACAGAAAAGCCCTGCAATCCTACAATTTTGTAGATTTTTTACAGTTTTGTAGATTTTTTTTTTAATGAAATAGAGCCCAGATGTTTCTGTATTTAATATAATATAATATAATATAATTCATTTATTTCAGGCAATAGTGCGTATAATAAATTATACGCACCAGAGGCCCATATTAATAAATACCTTACAGACTAACATACATAAAAAATATAAAACACTTAATTTAATTATGGCTTAGGGATATTATTGTTCGGTTTCGCCTCCCTGAAGCGACGGAAAACGATGCCTTCGGGCCAAAATTGTGGGTCCAGGAACGTCTCCTTGTATTTCGCCGGAAACCGGAGCACGTATGACTTGAAAGTCTGCGTCCGCGTAGCCTCCAGCCTCGACAGCGAAATCTTGGAGAAGTCCTTTCCCGGAGCTCGTTCTGTGCGCTTTTCGTCGATGTAGCGAGCGATCTCCTCACCGATTTAAAAATACGTGCCTATCATATGGCGGCACTTGAATGTCAACATTGACAATAAACATAAAGGCTAATTATTTCTATTCTCTAGGGGGGGGGCAGCATGCCCCCCTTGCCCCCCCTTGGCGACGCCCTTGTCTTGTAGTGTTTTGTTCAGGTATCTAGGTATATGGAACCCTAAGCATAATATAAGCCCAAGGTATGCCTTAACAATTTATTTTAAGTATTGTAAAATAAATAAATTAAATATAATAAAATAAACGATTAAATGTATAGTGATTTCCTTTTTCGTCATAAGTTCCATCATAATTCCTACGGGAACGATTACTAAGCGGGTGAAACCGCGGGTAGTAATATAAAATTGAGATCGCTAACTGCCTACAAGATACCATAATAACACGCTAGCACGCTCACTGAAATTTTGTAATAATGCTAAATAACATAAAACACAATCACGCCTTTTTCTCGAAGGGGTAGGCAGAAGGGTACTCAGGACTTAGTCCCTTAGTAGGTACACTCACATTTCGCCAGTATGTTAATGTTCCAATGTAATAGGGGCCGAGCCTATTGCTATCTACCGGGCACAGCACCAGATTCCAAGCTGTCACTGATATAATTCCTTATGAAAAGATCCTATATACACTTTGACTTATCTAGACTAAATTCGTGTATTCGACGTTTAACGCCATCTATTAGTATTGAAGTGCTTATAGCCGACCATACATTTTATTTCCAGATGTTTTCCACATTCGGGCGATAGATGGCGCTGTACCAATAGACATCGTCACTGTAGCTAACACAAACCAGAAACAACATACAATTAACATGATAATGCCTAACGTTACTCCTCTCATCACCAGAAGAAAACCAAAAATGGATGAACCTGTATAAAATTTTCAATATATGAAATCAAATTGTTCATAAAAACTAAAAATTAAAAACCGGCTTCATTATTATCATTATCAATGTCCATTATCATCAGTCTTCTACTGCCTCGGTGGCGTAGTGGGCGCATGCTCGACTGCCAATCAAGAGGTCCCGGGTTCGATCCCCAGGTCAGGCATAGTGTTAAATATTGGATTTTTCCATTAGGAATTATCTCAATAGCTGCCTGGAGTCTGGAACTGTGCCCGGTATATGGCAATAGGCTCGCCCCCTATTACATGGGACCAATAACATACTGGCGAAATGTGGGTGTATCTACTATGGGACTGAGTCCTGGGTACACCTCTGCCTACCCCTTCGGGAAAAAGGCGTGAATGTATGTTATGTTATGTTATGTTCTACAGCCCACAGCTGGGCATAGGCCTTCCTTTGTTTCTGCCACTCTCCACTCTCACACTCTCGTATGACGTGTGAAGTTTTCCCCGCGTCAAGGGTCTTCTGAATAAAACCGATTTACTGGTAAACCGCACCACATAGAAAACTAACAAATTTTACATAAAAACTATTTATTCCCCATAATCAAAAATTGAAATTAAAAATATCATTATTATTATAAGTTATTAATATTATCAAAGGCTTACCCTAAAAGATAGATAAATTGGTATACACTAAAACAAGAGCGGGATCAGTCTACCAATGTAGTCTACAAAATGAAGTATATAGAGTGGCCTCAGTTGGGTAAAGAAAAAAATTAAATTACCCAATGTAGGTCAGCCGATTCTGCGAGATGAGTTTGAGCCGGCCTCGGTTGACGTATTAGCCCAAATGTCGTGGTAGCCTAAACCATCTTACAATTTTTTTTTTTTTATGATAGTGAGTAATAAGACGAGCAAATCAGGTGCCTGATGGTAAGCATCATGATTGCCCATATCAGACACAATGCCACCCAGTCTTTTAATATTCAAAATTCTGCGTGGCACTACACTGTGCCTGTCACCCCGAGATATTAGTTGGTGAATCTCGTCATGCCCAGTAATTTCGCTGGTAACATAGCCCTTCAGACCGGAACACAGTAATGTTTGCACATTACTGCTTGGCGGATGAATACTGGCAAAGGTGTGGTACTTCCCCAGGCGGCACCCTGCAAAAGAGGCCTAGTGGTAGGTCTAGTGGTAGACAAAAATAAAATTAATAAAATATCTAAGTAAGTATATAGGTATACTACTATCAGGTGCCCATTATAGTGATGAAAGGGCATCAGACTTCAACCGCAGCAATTTCAATTTGAAATCAATTAATTAAGAAATGCCGCTCGTGATTAAAATTAGAAATTCCGTAACGGGCTGCCCAGAATTCTGTACCATTTGAGGGTGAATTAATTTGGTTTTAATGTCATAATTATTTCATTTTATTTAGTTGTTAGCAGAGATAAAGAATTTGAACTTAGTGTACCTATACCTTATAATTAATATTTTTAACATTACTAGCCACCCGCCTCGATTTTGCACGATTATTAAGAAATCGTATACTAGGTAGGTAAATAATCATCTAAAGTAATTCATACTTCTCACGTCTTTTGAAATAAAAAAATTATGGTCGTGAAAATCGCATCTAAATCGTGGGGAGTAGGCAAATATACCTACCTACTTATATAGGTAGGTACAGACGTGGAAAGCAAATTAATTACATACCAGCTGTGACCCGCGGTTTCACCCTCGTACTTTTCGTTCCCGTGATAATATCGGGATAAATAGTGTTATTCCAGGGTTTAAACTATCTACGTAAGGAAATTCCGCCCAATCGGTTCAGTAGTTTTGGCGTGGAAGAGTAACAAACATACATCCATCCTCACAAACTTACGCATTTTTAATATAAAGTAGGAATTAGTAGGATAAATAAATTTACATAAATATAAACAAAAGTAGGGCTAGGTATGCTCGTGATATCTCTACGAGATCGAATCAGAAATGAGGAGATCCTTAGACGAACGAAAGTTACCGGACATAGCCCAAGGGATTAGCAAGTTAAAGTATCAATGGGCGGCACATAGCATGAAGAACTGATGGCCGATGGGGCAGTAAAGCTCTCAAATGAAGACCATGGACCAGCAATCGCAGCGTAGGACGTCCACCCGCAAGGTGGACAGATTATAATCTAAAAACGGTCGCAGAAACACGATGGATGCATGCAGCGTAGGTCAACCTATCTACGCTATATAGAAGTAGATAACAAAACATAGATTATATATTTTACTCAAAATATATTATTAACTATATAATTTATTATGATTAACTTTATGACAGAGTGCGTGATGCTCCCGCCAGGGTATGGCGGCAAGGCACCCACCTCAACGGTGCGAGAAAGAATCAATTACTCGGTTGTCACCTCCCGACTTGTCGCTTTACATAAATCTTGCAGACGTCGCAGTAAATTCCTTCAAAGTACCCTCATTACAGCTGGGAAACCTTTTATTTTTGTCTGTGTTCAGCATTATGTATTGCGTTCAAGGGAATGGGGGATTTTGCAGAGATGCCTTGGATGCTGGCATTTGAGATGGATGGCGAGAGTAGACGAGAACATTGAATGGTGTATGAAATTAGGTAGGTACTTACCTATAACATAATATTTGACGTTAATTTAGGAATTTTTGTAGTCTAGAACAGTTACTGCAGATGAGCTATTTTTATTGTAAGCTTTATTAATGCAATAGGAATAAATTATAGAACACATAGTTGCCCATAACATGCACTCTATCATGCGTTTAACCGTCTTTCTTCTATGGTTGAACCTAATAAAAATAGACTACTGCAGTCTGCAATCCGTGATATTATCTACAAAATATCGGTATATCATTCCGATATTTTGTAGATAATATCGTAGATACTTTACCGTATCTACGGTAAAGTAAATCACCGTTCACATATTAATATAGTTTTATTAAAGCCGCGCTTGGTGGAAAAAATCCCATAAATTTAATGATATTTGAGACCATTACAATATGATCTCAAAAATTGTTATCAAAAGTCAAAAGTGCTAAATTATTATACAAATAATTTGCATATAATAATTTAGAACTCGAAACTTTCTTTACCAAAATAACATTAGCAAATTATTACATTTTGCAACATCATCGTGATAATAAAATCTAACGTCACCTATATTAGAACATATCACTGTCATTTTCATATGCCACTTTTCACCTTTGGTCAAAATTTATGATGTTGCCAAAATATAGCATAAAATCACAAAATAAAGGGTAAATATATATGAATGAGTAATTTTTGGTAACAAAAGGAAACAGACTCGTAATCCAAGAAAGCTTACACTGTCTATCCTATATTGCTGGGAAAAGAATGTAATTTGCATTATTATTCCCAAACATAGTATTTATCTTATTATCGCCTAATATATTATCGCCTATAATATATAATTTGATTGCCTCGGTGGCATAGAGGGTGTATGCTCGACTGCCAATCAAGCGGTCCCGGGTTCGATCCCCAGGTCACGCAGTGTTTAAATATTGGATTTTTCCATTAGGAATTATCTGAATAACTGCCTGGAGTCTGGAACTGTGCCCGGTAGATGGCAATAGGCTCGCCCCCTATTACATGGGACCAATAACATACTGGCGAAATGTGGGTGTATCTACTATGGGACTGAGTCCTGGGTACACCTTTGCCTACCCCTTCGGGAAAAAAGGCGTGAATGTATGTATGTTATAATTTGATTTAAATAAAGTGAGGTTAAGTACCTAGAATTTTTGTCATAATAACTAATGGCGATACTAAATAATATAATTTATGCAGATTTAAGTCTTATTAGCAGGCCTATTAAGTGAACTCAAAATTATAATGTAAAATCGACAAGCAGAAACCAACTACTCCTTTATAAACTGGAGGGATAATATAATTTAAATTTTTAGTTATACGAAAATACGTTTAGACATAATGTTAATAACTAATATAAATAAACTAAATCCCTTAATCGGACCAATGCTCGAGCAACGACGACTCTGGGATAAAATCAGCAAAGGGAATTTATTTTTCTTGGACTTGGCAACATTAATATTTGACATCTGTCACTGTCATTCTGAATGCTGTCAGCTGTCAGTAACTGTCACTGACTGAATTCCGTTACCTCCGGCAGCCGGCAAACGGCAAAGTTCTGAATTTTAGTTTGTTTCTTTACAACAATTATTCACTAGAATGTCGGCTTTTCAGGGCTTTCCAGACTTGCCAGGGCCAGATGAGATCCCATTCTGTAAACTAAATGAGGCTTACTGCTGCGGGAACGTTCGTTATGGTAACGTTTCTACGTTTACCAATGCGGTAAGGTTATCTTTATTTATTGCAGGATATATCAATAAAATTTTACAATATTTATTAATCATGTTTTTAATTATTATTCCTACAGACGAAAGGCCACCCCGTGGTCAACGTTACAAGGGATATACACCACAGAACGACAGACGAAAACATTTCCATGTACATAGACGTTGAAGACAATTTACTGAAAAAAATAACCAGTGTGTGGTATAAGCAAGGATTTTTGGAAGCTCTGAGTGTGGCTGCAGACCCTAATATCAATCGAGACAGCCAACTGCTAGCTTCAGCTGCGTCTTACGCCTTAAAACTGGCAAATGTGTTCACAGCATTTAGATATTTCTTACAACCGCATTTAAAAGATATTGGACCTAAGATCGTGGCGAATTATTCAAGGACGAGAGGATGGGGTATAGCTCCAATTAAATGTTTAGTGTGGCATCCACATACTACAAAGATGGCCGTTGCTACTGTGGATGATAATGTCCGGATTTATTGCTCGGAGGTAATATTTCTTTTTATAAATAAACTATAAACTAATTAGTTCTCAAATCTCAGTACAATGTAAAAAAGTCATGTTTGTAACAGGTGAGGTGTTGATGAAGCTTGCGAGTTCTAACTAGACTCTAGTGCCATCTAGCGTGGTTTTGGTTAGATGGATCGATGTTTGTTACTCTTTCACGCCAAAAGTACTGAACCAATTGGGTTGAAATTTTTGTATTGTTTCATTTGATGTAATCATATTAATTGTATCAATTAGTGTAATTGGTAGCGGATTGAATCCAGCGTGTTCCTGCTCTTTATTAGGTCTTTTGTTCACCTTGAGGGTGGACATCTTACGCTTCACTTTTCGGTCTGCTTACACTGCTTAAGCCAGCTGAAACTAAAAATTTCCAAAAATTCCACCAACCAGGGTTGGTGACTCAGGGTTGAAGTCACACCTCTTTTCCAGGTGTCCTTTGTATCCACATTAAAGTGTAAAGCCCAAGGTCACGTGTCATCACTCAGCTGGAGACCATATTCAGCATCAGAGCTGGCTGTGGGATGTGAACAGGGAGTGATTGTATGGACAGTTGACCCTAACTCTATGTTCACTAAACCAAGTTCCAGCAATGCTGTGTTGTTGAAGAAGTAAGTATATATATGTAGTATTAATTAATAACTGTTACCTGTGACTGTCTGCTTGTAATTATTTTCAGGGTTCCGTACCTCAAAAGGAAAAAAGGAACCCTTATAGGATCCCTTTGTTGTAAGTCTGTCTATCTGTCTGTCTGCCTGTCAGTGCCCTTGTGGCTGTAAAATAATCATACTTTGCGCAAGGAACTAATAGATGGCACTGCATGTTCATGGTATCTAAGTATGGAACCCTACACTATGCATACATATGTATACAATTTATTTTATATGTAGTCATGTCAAATACTCAGGCAATTCTCTGCAACTCAACGACAATGCGCCTATTTTGCGTGTGGTAATATCTTATATGTAACCCCAAACATAAAAAAAATTGTAGTTTACTTCTTACAAAATCAGCTACCTGCCAGAGGAGTCTTGTTAAATCCAGTCCAGTCTAGTCCACTCCAGCAGAGATGAACTTGAATGACAAGGGTTTTATTATTTTATGTGGAATCCTTAACATTTACCAGTGAAAGTCCCATCAGTATAGGTCCAGCTGTTTTAGAGGTTAGCGGGAACAATCAGTATGTCTGACTGTCAGGGAGCATAACCATGTAGATTAACAAAATACAATCTCTTAATCATTTCAGCTCAAGTCATAGCCCAGTAACAGACGTCGCCTGGTCACCAAACGGAGACCTCCTAATCAGCTGTTCAGGGGCAGACACCAACATGCTTGTCTGGGATGTGTCTATGGAAACAGCTGTTCCATTGAAAAGGGTAGCTGGTGGTGGAATTGTGTTTGCTCGCTGGTCTTTGAATGCTAACAAAGTTTTTGCTGCTACATCTTCTATTATATTTAGGTTAGTACGAGTATTTTTTTTAACTCTGACGTGGAGTTACTTGCTTTAGAACAGTACCCCACCTTTTCTACCCATGGTTGTCCTGGCGGCCGGCTAAGAGTTATGAGATCCAGAGGATGGCAGCAATCTCTGCATGAAACCATGAAACAAAGGGTGGCGAGTATTGGCAAAATCTCTCTTATGGGGGAAGTCTTTGTCCAGCGGTGGACATTCTACAACTGAGATGATGATGATGATTTGTTATACATAATGTGCTACTGACCCAGTACCACACATTGACCAGTCATTCCTGGGTCCAGAAAATTGCAAGTTCTGTACATGCATGCACTATCTTAATTACGTGACTCTTCAGCCACAAGCACAATAAATGATGCCTCAGTCTGTGTTAACACTGCTTATATTAACTGGCCTGTTGGCTCAGCCGATAATGCCTTCTGAACTGCAGGTCCCGAGTTCAATCCCTGGCCTGGTCAAACATTAGCGTCCAGCTCTTAATCCCAAGTGGGGACCCTGGGTGCGAAGCTCATGACATGTCTTAACATCTACTACTACTCTCCTTCAGAATCTACTAGAGGCATGTCAAGCTGGTGGTCCCGAACTTAAACGATAATCGTTACTTCACATCCGACACAGCTCCAAACTCAGACTGACTCAACTGGAAAAAGAGCTTAGATGTTTGTTTTTTCAGAGTTTGGGAAACAAGCGGCTGGCGTCCGGAACGTTGGTGCGCTCGCGGCTGCCGCGTGGTGGCCGCGTGTTGGGGGCCGCACGATATGTTACTATTCACTGCTAAAGGGGAGCCTATGGTCTACGCACTCACACATACTGGACTTATGAGCGGTTTGTACATTACTTTTTTTTACTGGTAACTTGAGTGTTGCTCAAGTCTGTACCTAATTTAGTAATAAGTAGAATTAATAAAGAAGACCCTATGTTGTACGCACATAGAAAGCACATATTCGTATGTGGGTTTCGTATGTGATTTGATATAAGTTTTGAATTTAGCCTGAGAGCCCAAATTGGAATTCTAATATAGAAACGTAGATTTAGATAATTTAAGACTAGGTACAGCTTTTACAATATGAATATGGGAAGAAAAAATTCAACCAACGAGCGGTATTTGAACCCGCACCTTCCGCACCAATTCGCACTCTACCATTTGAGCTACCGTAGAGGTACTTTTCGATTTATCTGCCAATAAAAATCAACTCGCCAATGCCTGTCAGTTCTTCCGTGATCATGGCGCATGCAACGGCGTCGAAATATCGGGAAGCTCGCAAAACTTCGAATCATGGTAAATATTCCTATATAATAAGTTAATAAGTGATCCTTATATTCTATTCAGGTGCTCAAACAAGCAAAGCCCTGCCAGTGTTGGACGTGACGAAGGTGGAACTTCCTTCAGGAGACACAGTCGGCGGGCCCATACTGGACATGCATTGGGACCCCACCGGCAAATACTTAGCCATAATGTTCGAAGAGTCTCATCTTATTGCTGTTTACTGTACCACTTACCTTTTGATGCAACTGAAGATTACGCCTTGGTGAGTAATTGATATTTGCTAGTATAGTAGTTTTGGGTCAGAGACACACCCGGACACTCGACTCGATTCCCATACAAAAGTCGCGATATAACTTCCTACTACACAGACACTGCACACATGGAGTTTTGTACACGCGCAAGAGTGCGTGAGGTGCGTTCCAAGCTCACGGGAGCTCGTCGAGAGCTCAATCTCGTTTACGGGGTGAGGAAGGCCTGATTGCTGGGCGGATGACAGTGTCCAATCTATACGTAGTATTATTATCTTTTTTTTTATGATAGTGAGTGACAAGACGAGCTAATCAGGTGCCTGATGGTAAGCATCATGATTGCCCATATCAGACACAGTGCCACCCAGTGTTTTAAAATTCAAAATTCTGCGCGGTACTGCACTGCTCCTGTCACCCTGAGATATGAGTTTTTGAATCTCATAATGCCCAGTAATTTCGCTGGTAATATTGCCCTTCATACCGGAACGCAGTAATGTTTGCACATTTCTGCTTGGCGGATGAATAACTGGCAAAGGTGTGGTACTTTCCCAGGCGGGCCCCTGCAAAAGAGGCCTACCACTACAAAAACACACTGTTCTACATCTGTTTTGTGCTAATGCATCCTATACATTGTCCACAGCTGTTTAATAACAGGCGTAGACGTAGAGATGCCATCGAGTATGGCGTTCCAACAGAACTTCACAGAAGGCGCGTGTCTCACCATAGCCTGGTCCAGCGGTCGGGTTCAACACTTTCCTATTATTTATACTGACTCCTACTGATTTTACTGACGTTTTGTGGATGTGGACCATATATATTAAGCTGTTTCACGACTGTTAACAGGAAAGAGGACCTCTTAGCAGTTTGACACAATCCTGTGGAAAATATACCAAATCGATGTTTTGTATTCCACTGTTTCCTCCGAATATATTAAACCTATTTCATATATTTATATCCTGATATTTAGAAGTTCACTGTGTAAAGACCAAAACTTTGTAAGCGAAGTGAAATGTCAGGGACATAATTTACTTTACTATAAAATCATCAGGGTATAAATTTACAGAATGGGTTAATAATATTCGGAGGAAACAGGGGAATACAAAAGATCAATTTAGTAAATTTTTCATAGGATTGTGTCAAATTTCTCGTAGGAAAGGATACGCTCTTAAGCCTAAGGCGTCCATTAGATGAAAGGTTTTGCTGTCCTATTGCGTAATGTGATGATTGACGTCGATCTGGAAAGGAATTGTCCATCACTCAGTCTCCCTCATGATTGATGGTTTTTTGGTTGACACCTAACCTATTGTGTATTGGATGCCAAAGAGCTAATGCACATTGCGTTTTCTATCGTAGTTGACGACGCGAATATAATCCATTCACTATAGTCCTTGCACTTAGCGGGGGCTGTCTTTGAGCTCATCTTCTGTAGATGGTTTCAGAGATGGACTCCGATAGGTGCTATCTATTACTATCCAGGATTAAACCTAAAAGGGGCCTTTGCAAGTTGGACTAAAAATGGTGTCCGTGCATACTTTATCAAAAGACAGTGTTTTCGAGCGACATTATAATAAAAATAAAGTTTAATTTTGCTCATAAGTTTCGTGTTTAAGCAATTTTTAGGGATTTATATAATATCAAACTATATAATATCAAGACTGGTGCCTGTTGTATTCTTCGCGTATTTATAAGCGATTCAAACGTAAATCGAACACAATCCAGTACTAATTATTAAAAATCTACGGCGACGTAGCGGGCGTTCGTATGCGATTTTAAGCAACGCAATGTGCAGAGAGAATTATTCATAATCGTTGTGTATTGTTTACTTTTCTATCCTGTTAAAAACGTTTTTAATATCCGCGCAGAACATTGTTCGTGATCAAATCGCCTACGCCTATCTTGTCATAGTATGGCCTGTTTTGTTAAATGGTCTTCCTTGTCAAATGGCATAGCTTGTGAAATAGCCTATCTTATCATATGATTATGGCCTATTTTGTTATTACCTAGGGCCTAGCTTGTCAAATGCCTTTCGTTCTCAAATAGGCTCGTGACAAATTACATTACTTTATTTAAGTTTTGCTGAGGAATATCTGTTAATATTTAATTATAATTTCATATTTTCTGATAAAATCACATATGATATACATATATAATATGATCATTCTTAACTTGATGCTGGTAATAAAGTTGTGTATGTATTTTTATTTTGTGGATGTTCCAGCTATGGGACTGAGTCCTGTCTACCCTTTCAGGAAAAAGGCCTGATTGTATGTATGTTTGTATTTTTATCTAAGGACAAGACTGCCTGATATTATATTTTAGTATAAGTTTTAAGTGTGTAAATAAAGGATCGAATTGTCAAACCATTTTATTATTTTGTACTATTTTCTATTAATAATATTGACGAAAAGCATATTGGTAGAATTTCCTGTGTCAAAAGTAGTTCTTGTTACCATTAGTTTATTGGTGCGGGTAGGTTTCACATTTAAGTTTCTCCTTCGAAAATTGTTTACGTTTTTCTTAGGATCTTTCATCGATTCTTCATCGAGTGTTATTTCCACTTTAACGTAAACACTTCGTGGATCCAAATTTGTATTTGCATTAGTGGAGTTAAATCCTTTCCTTTGCGTACCTATTTCACCATTGCAAGTAACAAAAGACGTGCATATTCTACCAAGGAATGTGCTTTCTAGGTTCCCAAAATCGACATCTAAGTTTATATTGATGTCTTGCTTAATCGCTAGTATGAGTTTAGCTTTTAATTTTATCAAATCGTCTTCAAGATGCTTTTTTACATGTTTGTTTATGTATCTTGAAGTCTCTTTAACATATTCTTTAATGCATTTTATATTGGCTTCATTGCTTTTGGTTAGTTTGAGTTTCGCTGTGTATTTTATGAATGCTTCTTGTACTCTGCGTTCCACTATGTAGCTTAGAGCGTTTATGGTTTGTATTACTGAGACTTTCTCGGCGCTTGCGTCTGAATTCACATCTCTAACGTACATTGCTGCGTAGTTCCTAAAAGCACTCACTGCTGTATCGTTCAAATATTTATAAAAATCTGATAAATATTCTCTAAATTCGTTGGTGCATAGTTTAAAACGATCGCAGCTACTCCTTCTAGCTGCTTTATCGATTTCAACTAATGAACATCTAACTTTATATTTATCTGATAATGACTGTGCATCGTTCATTACATCTGCTACGGTTTCTGTAAACTTATTCAAGAATGTAAGCGATTGGTTCCGATATAACTCTTTGAAAAGGTGTTTCATTTCGTCTGATATTTTATGGAAGTCATTTGAAAAGTTTATTTCTGGTCTCTCTGTGGATACATTCATCACTTTTACTGCTGCGAAGTATTGTAGGACGATGTTTCTACATTCTTCTCGACTTAGTGTTATATTGTTAAAACGACATTCACCTTTATCTTGTCCAAGTCTTAATATCTGTTTTTGTTTCTCATTCCAATTACACTGACTTGAAACCATTTTAGTTATCATATCATCTATAGTTTGAATGACCATATTCTTCGCTTTACTCGATACCAGTTCTTTTTCCAACGTCACTTTGATTTTGTCTCTCAATTTTTGGTATTTGCGTATGTTCTTATTTAAAGGTTCCTCTTCTGAGTTTTTAGTTTTCATAACTTTTGGGCTAAACTCGCTTGGGACGAATTCTATAATAGTGGTCTCTTCTTTTTCATGTTGGTCATCTAATACAGCAATGGAATCTTGGAAATAAGCCTTGAGTTCATTCATTTTGTCACTGATTGCCTTTATGACAACGGGTGGTGGTGTCATTTCTAAATATTTTCTATTTTTAATGTACTCTGTTTTGAGGAGATCGTTGGGTTGTAAGTATCTGCTGGCAATGGTTGAAGCCATGTTATGATTGGTGGGTTTGGTTTGGGTTAAACATCTTGATAGATAAATCCATAACAAAAATATGACTGGAATAAGATAACAATTATTCAAATTAGTCTGATAACTCCCATTCCTATATATTGACAGTTCAAAAGAGTTCCTACATAAACTATTAAGAATATTAAATTATACGAAAAATTTAATATACATGTTCTTATGTATTTTAGCCATTTTTTAAGGATTTTGCCTCGATGATATTGCTGCTTATGCTTATTGCTTATTTTGCTTATTGCTGAGGCCTTGTTCGTATTACGTTCCTATTACTCGTATAATACCCTATACGACTGCCTCGGTGGCGTAGAGGGCACATGCTCGACTGCCAACCAAGAGGTCCCGGGTTCAATCCCCAGGTCAGGCAAAGTGTCAAATATTGGATTTTTCCATTAGGAATTATCTCAATAACTGCCTGGAGTCTGGAACTGTGCCCGGTAGATGGCAATAGGCTCGCCCCCTATTACATGGGACCAATAACATACTGGCGAAATGTGGGTGTATCTACTATGGGACCGAGTCCTGGGTACACCTCTGCCTACCCCTTCGGGAAAAAGGCGTGAATGTATGTTATGTTTTTTATAATACCCTACGAGGTAAAAGACGTGAGGTTATGTAAAAGGACTCTTTCCTATGTTATTACAAATTAGCTGCGGCTAGCGGTTTGCCCTGCTGAATAGTAAGTACCAAACTGAAAACTTGCTCCACAAAGCGCATAGCGTGTGGAGGCCTGGTTGGCTCACTGTCTACTTGTAAGAAAAAGGCGCCACACAGGCCACCACCAAATAACTACAAAATTAATTTATCTCAAAGGCTGGAGAGAGGGTCGCCACTATCAGTTTCTGTCCCGGTTCAAAAAAATCGTATATCCGGCAGATTATATAGCTGATTATAATATTAGTGGTATACTTACTTTTGTATTCTAAATTCAGGGAAAGCATCTTGGTGTTCAGCTATTTACATACTTTTGTTAGGTTAGGTACATATAGTAAATGAAATTTTATTGACAATAAAATATATACTAACTTAGGTATTTTATTGAACTTTCAATAACATATGCAATATATTATAATCTACTTAGATTATAAGTATAAACATGGCAAGCCACGTGAGAACGGTGAGAATTCGACCATACCGAACGTTATTTAGAGTAACTAAAGTTAAGGGGGCCGCCTGGAGAAGTACCACAGCTTTGCCAATTATTCATCCGCCGGGCAGTAATAAATAAAATAAAAATAAAATAGTTTTTATTCAGGTAACATAAAGCCATGTATAAACACACAAAATCAAATTAAAATTAAGAATGAAATCAAATTAAAACTGAATAAAATCATAATATTAAATTAAGTAAAAATAAATAAAACAATTCAAATAATAATCCATTCAATAATATAAAATCAAAATAAAATAATAATAATAGTAAAAATGTGCAAACATTACTGTGTTCCGGTCTGAAGGGTAATGTTATCAGCGAAATTACTGTCCATGAAGAGTATCAACAACTAATATCTCAGGGTGACAGGCGCAGTGCAGTGCCGCGCACAATTTTGAATTATAAAACATTGGGTACAAAAACGTGCGATTCGTGCCATCTATGAGATGCGTCCACGCGAATCCCTGAGGGAATTATTTAAAGAAATAAACATACTGACCCTACCATCCTTATACATTTATGAGAACATCATGTAATGTGCGTAAAAATTTACATAAATTAAAATTAAATAGTGACCTTCAAAATTTTAATACTAGGAATAAAGACAAAATAGCTGTACCTAGCTTTAGATTATCTAAAACAAATAAAAAGACATTCTTAGGAAATAGTGTACGTTTCTATAATAAAATCCCAAAAGAGATAACTGGGCTCTCAGAGGGTAAATTCAAAACCTATATAAAATCTACTTTACTTAAGAAGGCTTATTATAAAGTCAACCAGTACATAGAGGACAAAGATGCCTGGAAACTTCTGCATAGCCGCCTCGCGGCACCTTCAAAGAAAACGAATGTAACCAAACCAAATATTGTGAAACTATCTGTTGAAAAAATTAAGCCCTACAAGTTTCTTGTGCGTTCTTCTTGTAGAGGTATATTTCCGAACGCACGGTAGATTCAGTACTGTATCTTCATTGACGTACAAAAGTGTCAGATTATGACCTATTTGAATAAATCTGTTTGAGTTTGAGTTTGAGTTTGGGTGGTATGGGCAATTATGATGCTTACCATCAGGCACCTGATTTGTCACTCGTCACCCGTCTTGTCACTCACTATCATAAAAAAAATAAGTTAGGGCGTTACCACACCAAATCGATTGTTGGTAGAATCGATTAGTCGAAGTTGATAGATAGTTGTAAAAATTGTCGTTCAATTGGTGTGATAACACCCTCAGGAATCTCCTAATCGAACGCGACTTCGCGTGATACGAAATAATTTTACTTTTACGAATCAGACATATTATTATACTGATGAGGAATTTAAATATCCCAATCGATATTCGCGCGATGCGTTTGATCGAAAATTCGTTCGATCTTAGGGTTATCGCGTAAAAATATTTTTTCAAGACAATTTCATAACTACGCGCCTTTTTCCCAAAAGAATAGGCAGAGGATTCAGCCCCATAGTTGGTACACCTTCGCTTCGCCTGTTATGTTATTAGTACCATGTAACTTTATATAATTGGACAAAATGCAAACTCTCGAATAAACCTTTTATCTTCAAGATAAGGCCTGATATAAGTTTGTTTTACTTAAGACCAGCTTAAATAAAAATAACCATAGGGTTGACAAAAAACACTTATTTAAGCAACAGCATTTTATTAACAAAACATTAAAATATTGATCGCGCCTTAAACACACACAGTTAATAAAAATCGTATATTTAAGTAAATTATAGGACATTATGTGGATGGACAAGCCCTATAAGAGATTATTAACTAATATTGCAACAATTCTATCACTGCATTAATTAAAAACTTAAAAATAAATAAACACAATCTTCGTTCCGTAGAATTAATTCGGTTGCTAAATGTAGGATGAAATATTCGATTATAAAATCTATTTAGTATAAGTAGATTTACATTTTTACAAATTTTTAGTAAAAATAAGTACCTATAAATTGTGCAATCATTCTGTAAACATTCACACTTTTGTCTAAATTTTAAAATATGTATCTATTTATAGATACATACGAAAATTTAGCGAAATAATGAAATATTTGTGAAAAGTATCAAAAAATATAAACTTAAATGTAATCTCAATCAATCAATTTAGTCTTAAGTTTTCTATATAAGAGTTAAATCTTATGTAAGATCAGTTTTAAAAGTTGTTAATTTTATTTGGACACTAAAATTAGCAACGGGTACAATTAATTACAATCTATGGCGTTGCTACCATGCCTTAAATTGTGCATTAACGTACAAAATCATATTTTTTAGTGGCAGCCCTATTAGAACCTTATCAAAAGTATTGTTGGAAAAATACCTACAGTCACACAAAATTACCTATTTTATAGTTTTTTCATAGACTTGCATATCCTAAGGACATGGTAAAGCTAGATTATTTATTTGTGCTGAATACTGGAAATTATATTTTCGGACTACCCTCTTTTTGCATGTTTTATTTCATGTGACTTGCTAAATCAATACTACATTATACATTTTTAAACAATGTATTGTTTGTGTAAGTATCCTATTAGACTCATTTATGTACTTAAAAAATAATGTATAAAAACATTGACTATTTCTAAATGGTCCCTTAATATTCAAGATTCACTTATCAGTAAAATGTACCTGTTATTTGCAATCGCGCAGGGTCATCTACAGAATAGATTTTTAATTTAAAAAAGAGGATTTTATCATTTTTCGAATTTAGCTACTCGCAGTATTATCATGCCCGCACTATATCTGTTGTGGTCTATGGTTCTATATCTATTATATAAACTAAAGGGGTCAGTACACGAGCAAGCTGTCACTCAAGCAAGTTCAGTTTGCTGTTCGTCTTGCGTAACTGAGCTCGCCACGGGATTATTTTAGATGTCTCTTCTTCTTCCACCTCGTGCTTACCGTTTGTGATTTGATGACCTGAAAAAAGAATGACCTTTTTCAACCTTATAATAATACTCAATTCATAAATAAGGTATAAAAAGACTTTTCTCGTTCAGTAAGTTCCTATTCTGAAGAATGTTAAGGAAGTCCGAGGTCGTTATTGAGGCACCTAAAGACACTACAATATTTTTAGCCTGTTTGAAGCCATGATAAAACTGCGCTAAATAACTAAATAAAATTGCTGTGGGGCTAATGCAAGCGCACGTGCAGCGTACTTAAACGCACGCGATCACACTCACGGCACGGCCCACTCTGCCGACACCCGAGTCCCCCACAGATTATGCTAATGTGTGCGTGGCAGTGCGTGCGTACACGCCGCGCATACATTCAGACCAGCAGCGGCCACTTTTTATGAAGACGAGCTACTGTTCTTAGTGTACGTAAACTCGTGAAGAAAACTGTTATTTCCAGATAAACAAATATACGAACAAATATTTATTGTAAATGTAATGTTCAGTTTAGTTATTAGTTCAATCATAAGAATAACAGTTTTATTCGCGGGTTTTCATGCGCTAATGTTCGCAAAGGCTATGTTCAGACTCGCCAAGATAAAATGCAAGTAGTGTAGTTATAAGTACCTAAGTGAAGAAATACTGTACGTACCATTACAATGTTCCGAAGACACCTTAACTTCAGACGGCGCTCGCGCAGCATGCGGGGAGACAGTGTCGTAGCATAATGTTATATTATCTATAGACACGGCTCGCTGGGCCGCGGGGTAGGGGCGCCATTCATCGCCGCAATCCTCGCCTTTAGACGGGTATAGGGACTGTCTGCAAGTTTGATAGGCTTTATGAAGCTTTTAGCCCATGCTTACATGGACCAAAATGGGTATGACTTTATAAGATTACTATTCCCGCGTTGTCATCGTTCCCGCGGGAATATCGGGAGAAAAGTACCGCATGTGTTATTCCAGGGTCTAAGCTACCTACATACCAAATTTCAGCCTAATGAGTTGGCGTGGAATAGTAACAAACATCCATCCTCACAAACGTTCGCATTCATAATAGTAGGATTGGTAAGTAAGCGTCTTCTTAAGGGTTATTGTAGGTACTCAAATTTTGGAACAACTGTCATTACTAAAACCAAATGTGTTGGTTATCACAAAAAAAAACAAAAATTCTATCGAAAAGATCATTGACATATAAAATCAAATAGAATGTGTGTTGTTTTCGCTATTTTGGAGTTCAGAGTTGGATCTACATTAACGAATGTAACTAATTAAGTAACTCCGTTTAAGAACATTTACTTCTTCGTCTAGATTTGACCAAACTTATTATTATTATCAGCCTATTGACTATTGGATCCCATTGCAGGGCAAAGACCTCGATGCCCTCTTTCGACTTGACACAGTCTAACTATTGACTGCCAAACTTTCGCATGTGATTTAAAAACGCCCACATCTCCTAGCACTGCGTTTCCGTTTTGTGCGTTGAAATTGGGGTCCATTTGGTTATTAATTGGCCCAAACTATACTTTATTAACCATGTTTTTAACCACCACCATAATAAACTGACCTTAACCTGTTCTCTGCTTCTTCTCTACGCGCCAACAACTGCCTCTTCCACGCTGGCACCGCTGCCGCTCTTCTTCTCTCCGCTTCTCCCGCTAGCTCCTTCTCCAAGTCTCTCCTGGCTTTCTCCGCTGCTCTCCTGGCCAGCATTTGTCGTTTCCACGCCGGTATGATGTTTCCTGCTGCGTCTCGCTCTGGCACCTGTGGACAACTCTGCCATCGACCAGCCGCGCGACACGTGTTAACCAACTAAGGTTATCCGACGAAGATAAGGTTAGTTGGTTAGAAAGGAGGACGCAAACTTTCATGTTTTTGAGCCTAAAGTACCACCATCTTATCTGTTCTGTTAACAGCGTCGCCAGTGGTCAACCAATGGCAGCTCAAAGTGTGCTACACGGTTCCAAAGAATATTTATCCAATAACTTCTTTCTCCGAACAATGTTCCAACGAATGTTCACACCAGCAAAAGCATGTTGAATCGAGAGTCTGAATCAATTCGCTAATGTGAAAATTCCATGGAACATTTTTGCTTGGAAGCTTGCGATGCGTCATTTTTCGGAACTGAGAACATTCGGAAACAGGTTATTCGGTAGATGATCTTCGGAACCGAGTAGCCGAGTAGCGGCGATCAAATTTAACCTCCAGAACAGCTAAATTGGTGGCACTATATTTGTGTAAAGTTGTCATTATACGGACCCACTTATGGTATAATCTGTTTCAAATTAAAAAAGAAAAAACGAGCATTGCATTTTGCAGGGCAGAGCGAGAGACGCTTTCTCTCTCTCTCTCTCTCTCTCTCTATATCTCTCTCTCTCCACCCTGTACCACGAAATGCAGTAAACCGGTAGACGTCGAGAAAGCGATGTAAAAGTACCGAAATTGATACTATCATTTATTTTAGTTATGTGCCTTTATTGAAAAAAGACTAAACAATAGAGCTACCTACTTACTACCTACCCTAACTAAATACACTATACCATAGAACGCTTCGAAAATCCACAGGCCGACATGCCAGCCTATAGAAAATCCAAGTGCTCTAAACCACTGTCAGATGGCAGCGTACCCAAGATACTGGCGGCATTGCCACGTTGAATAGCAATGCTTATACGTTGAGCCAGATAAACGCCAGCATTTTGATCACGCGTCGCCTCGACCAAGCGCTCAGATAGATTTTTGAAAATGCGATGAGCTCCCGGCCCCCTATGATATTCTAACGTAATACATTTGGAACAGACTATTTTCATATTTCGCCTTTATTCATAATTCCAGTGTTTGCTCGAATGTGACAGAAAGTTTGTGACCTTTTAATATTCCGGATCATGCACTGCATACTGAATGTTAAGTCAATTATAACGTTATTATTTATTATCTGAGCTTTATTCAGTTTGCCTTAGAGTAATTTCTAGGTACCTACTTATTAGGTAATGGTTAGGTCCCATATCCGTGAAGCTTTCTTCATAATGATTCTATTATGAAATTATTTAAACTGGCCATATTATATGCAAGGGTTATACAGTTCAACTGTACATCCATAGAAGTCTAAATAATTAGGTTCTAGAAATCACGGGAGGCTATTTATGAGCAGCTACGTTTGTGTCTATATATTACGATGCAGGATCTTCGTGTGGCGCTGTTTATGTGAGGGAGGGTCTGCGTTTAATATAACACATACATACAATTAGTGTCCGACCGAAACACGATTTTCTGCCGAAACTGAAACCGAAAACGAACCTTCGGTTTCTATTTCAGTTTCGGCCGAAACCGAAACCGAAACCGAAACTTTTTCAGACATGTTAAAAATCTACTGTTTACTGAAATTTGGCTTATTTTATACACTTGTGCAGACATTTAATACGAGTTGAATGAAATACAAAACAATAATGTATGTAAAAGTATGTGAAAGATAATTATTTTCTTTGATTACTTAATAACTTACGAATTAAATAGTATAGTAGTATAGTACTTATTACTGCTATAAAATAAACAAAATACGCAAAAACACGTTAACACTTCGTAGAACAAAAATTTGCCAATAATCAACACTTCGATTTTAAAAAAGAACCTTAGATACATTAATATTACCCACAATTAAATATTTGATGAAATGGAAATGTTCGTTGTGTAATTTAATATTTCCAGAAAAATGGGATGTTCATTGATTGTGTACTTTTTCAAATATTTTTTTTAAACTTTAGGTTTTTGTAGAGGTAGGCCTCTTTAGCAGAGGGCCGCCTGGGGAAGTACCACACCTTTGCCAGTTATTCATCCGCCAAGAAGTAATGTGCAAACATTACCGTGTTCTGGTCTGAAGGGCAAAGTTACCAGCGAAATTACTAGGCATGACGAGTTTCAATAACTAATAACTCTGGATGACAGGCGCAGTGCAGTGCCGCGCAGAATTTTGAATTATAAAACACTGGGTGGCACTGTGTCTGATATGGGAAATCATGATACTTACCATCAGGCACCTGATTGGCTCGTCTTGTCACTCACTATCATTAAAAAAATATATATTAATTTTACCTTAGATTTTTACTTAGTTATGTATCATCATCTCAGCTGTTGGTAATCCACTACTGAACATAGGCCTCCCCCATAAAGGGGAGTTTTACCAATACTCGTTGTCGAGCGCAGTTCGATAGTTTTTTGCAGAGGACGCTGCTGCCCGTCCTCTGGATCTGTTAACCCTTAGCCGACTCTTACGGAAACCACGGGTAGAGAGGGTGGAACACTATTCTAAAGCCGGTAACTCTACGGCTTAGATATATATGTCACGTTCCAATAGATCCGCACATAATGCTACCAAAATTAATCAAGTATCTGAGGGTCACACACAGTAACATCATACAGAATTAAAATATCATCCAACAACAACTAAATTACCTAAACCAATGTATATTGCAAGTAATAAATGTATGTGTGAATAAACATACTTTTACATACTTCTCATAATTTAAAAATACGTGTTAATAACTCAACGGAAAGGACTTCAATGTCTAATAAAGATCAATAAAATATGTTAGGCAAAAACAAAAACAAACACGTACCACTGCCACCACACGTAATCACTGTGCGCGAAAAATAATACAATATAAACTAAACTCGCGACGAAAACACGCCGAACCGGCCGGCGATTTGATAACTGACGATGGCAGGTGACACGCGAGATACGAACTCTCCCGAAGTCAACCGAGCGACGCGCGATAGTTCACGAACGTAGAGTTTCAGTTTGGCCGAAGATTCGGCCATTTTTTGGCCGAAACCGAAACTCGTGCCGAAACTAGATTTTTGAGCCGAAACTGGCCGAAACCGAAACCGAAACCGAACCTTCGGTCGGTCACTACATACAATCACGCCTTTTTCTCGAAGTGGTAGGCACAGGTGTACCCAGGACTCATATCCTATAATAGGTACACCCACATTTCGCCATTATGTTATTAGTCCCATGTAATAGAGGTAGAGCCTATTGCCACCTGCACGAGCACAGTTCCAGACTCCAGGCAGTTATTGAGATAATTTCTAACGAAATAATCAAAGTTTAACACTTAATATTTAACACATTGCCTGACCCAGGGATAGAACCCGGGGCTTCATGATCGGCAGTCGATGTTGCGCCCACTGTGCCACCGAGGCAGTTTAAATGTAATATGATATATGCCTTTTTAAGTAGTGACAGCGTAAGTTGGAGAAAGGTAACGGGGAGGTAGCGACTAGCGTTTCGTATGTAATTAGCGACTTGTTAACATTTCTAGTGCCTTATTATTTACATTTCTATGAGTAAGTACAAGTAAAATTGTCACGTACACCATTTATAGTCAGCTTTATCCTTTTTTATACATAGGTCCGCGAGTACAGCCGCCTATAAAATACCGTGATACTATTACGATCGAACGATGCAATATCCCCTAATTACGATAATTCGAACATAAAGTACAGCTAGAAGAGTATTATTTATTATCGGTTACATCACACGCGATGATCACAACTGTCCGTGACTGTACAACGGTTCTTACCGTCGTGCTGGTTCTACTATGTTTTGTGCTGAAGAATTCTTGTAGTGTATAGTTAATTTAAAATGTATAGTAAAATTTATAGTAGTTCAGTGACCTCATGACCCGTATAACTGCAACTCATGAAAGATATTCGAACTTGAAATAAACTATATCTATACCTATATAGTTTATAGTACAACAAACAAAAATTAATGCAATTAAGATAAAAACGTGCCTAAACCGACTTTACTGATTCTCAATTTATCATTGTAGGTACTTTGATGCTTACTAAAATTATAAGTGCGGAAGTAACTCTGTCTGTTTAGCAGGGTGCTCACCTAGCCGTGTAGCATGTAACGTATCTGATACTATATCAAGTAAGTACGTAGGTACGACCCTGCTGCATGCCGCTAGGAGCGCAGTAAGCTAGCCCGCCGAGCTATGACAAGAAAGTTTTTTTTATTTCCGCTGGGACACAGACACTACAAAGCCAATAAATATATATTCCAAATATAATTTAACGAAAATCAAGATCGCTATCAATAATAATAGGTATGCAAACATACGAATCTAATAAATATGCAAAAAAAATTCACTCATAATAAATACAGGATATGAATTGCAAAAACATTTATATTTCGTAACCGTTACGATTTTATTGTCATTTGGATTACAACGCGATTCTGAACGATATTTGCATTCGATTTCTTTTGAAAGTCACTTCAGAAGCTCTTGATAAAAGTAGGTACTTCATGCTAATTGCCCGGCATTTGATTGTCAGTTAAAGCAAAGCTATAATCCAATTCAGTGTGCAAACTATTTCGTAATACATTGTAGGAAAGTTCCCGTATTATGAACAAATTCGTGCGCTGTCAAATTCGTGCTGGACTACCCAAAAGGATTTACTGTGATTGACGTTGGGCCTGCTCAATTTTTTTTCGCAATCGTTAATCGTCCGGTGAGATGGCCGATGGGGCTGTATAGTTCTCGAAATACCACGGACCGGCAAGGGCAGCGTAGGAAGAACATCCACAAGGTGGACATACGATCTAATAACGGGAGCAATAAAGATGCAAGCCGCTTACAACCGGATTAAATGGAAATTTATGAGGGAAGCCTATGTTCAGCAGTGAACGTCCTACAGCTGAGATGATGATTATGAATGTTAAATCGCATCGAATTCGAACGTTAACTGTCAAAATTATTGCATACACAATGTCAAAAAATTCGTGCTATGTCTGGACCTTAATTTTGGTTTGGTCACAGAATACTAAAGGGACAGAAGGGACACTATTGCTCCGACGCCACCCAATAAAGTGCAATTCAGCATAGGTCACACAGCGCCTACCTAATTATAGTCATATTAATTTACCTCTCTTTCTATCGCGTATCTCTCTATCTGTTCTCTCTGTCTAGTAAATGGAAATTTTCCCGTCAATACGGACGCCCCAGGTACTAGTAGCTTCATAAATGAAATAATGCGAAGTGTCGCAGTCATGGTTTGGTATTAAAACAGTGTGTAATTGTTGTCAACCGTAGCATATCTAATGAGTTAATCCTCTGATTAAGTTATTAGACATGCCTTATTAGAGTAATGAGGTCGGTGATATGAATTTTTCGGCCAAGAAAGAATGGGTAGAAACATGATCTACCTAATTACCTACAATTTAAACACTGTGTCTGATATGGCCAATCATGATGCTTACCATCAGGCACCTGATTTGCTCGTCTTGTCACTCACTATTATAAAAAAAAAAGTTAAACAATGCACTGCAATACGTAATAATCAGCCTATTATTACCTATCTAGATATAAATTTATTTGTATCCAGATACGTCCTAAAAGAATATAATATGTTTTATCTATGATCTAAATGTAGGTATTCGCTTGAAATACAATTTGAAAGTGGGAAGAAATTTTTTCCAATTTTTCACATTCTCATATTTATAGGTATAAGTCTAAAAATAAATTGCTGTAGAGCCACGAATTTTTCATAATTGCGACGACGCGACTGCCTTTAAAAAGTAGGTACTTATTTTGGGAGTGTTTTCTTGTGGCTGAAGTGATTTGTATTGTTTTTCCTAAATGACCGTTCATCTTGTTAGTAGAGATAAGAGGTAAGTGTATAGGGTAACTTATCGCGCGATACACGCAAGTTAAATTCCGTTCCATATAGGTGGGTACCTGACACGGCCCTCGACTTCGAATAATATTGTGATTATTGCGAAGCTTGCATGCAAGAAATTAATCTTCTTGTTATGTTCTATGTAAGGTGTATCCTAAAGTGTTTATCGATCTATCTAGTTTTATTATATGGGACTAGCACCACAGAATTTCAACCACATCCGCGAAAGTATTTCTACGCATATTTCCTTTCGGCGTTCATTGATTTATCAACGTTTAAGGAAAATGCGCGCACGCATTAATTACATTTCCGTGACATAAGCCAATTAAAAGTTGCGTTTCTACCGATCTCTAACTTCTTAAAACTGTGACGTGCTTAAGTAACCTAAGTAAAGATTTTTAGAAGTATAGATAGTCATGTGGCTTTTGAACAAGTTAATTGAGACATTGTTTTTTATATCCATAGTCATTGAATGATATGTGTGTAACTCTACACGGGTATATTATTTTATAAATGTTATTGAATTTACATACTAATCAAACTGTCTTTCATCTTCTAGAAATATAATTATATGGCGAATGAGTAGGTATAATAAGTATTTTTGAAGCCTTTTAAACATAATTAAAGTTAATATAAGTTGATGTCTAAAGCCCATGTTGTGCCGATCGGTCGGGAACTCAATTCTAGAAGTTGTTGACTCGTACGTCTATCTAGGACAAGTAATCCAACTCGGTAGGTCTAACTTCGAGAAAGAGGTCATTCGTCGAATCTAACTATGCTGGGCAGCTTTCGGAAATCTACGCAATGTCTTCTCGTCCAAAATACCTAAGTGCCTCAAGTCGAAGATCTTCAACCAGTGTATGTTACCAGTAATGACTTACGGACCTGAAACGTGGTGTCTGACTGAGGATCAGCAGGCTCAAAAAAGCGCAACGAGCTATGGAGAGGGCTATGCTCGAAATTTCTCTGCGAGATCGAATCAGAAATGAGGAGATCCGTAGACGAACGAAAATTATCGACATAGCCCAGCGGATTAGCAAGTTGAAGTGGCAATGGGCAGGGCATATAGCACGTACAACTGATAGCCGATGGGGATGAAGTTCTCGAATGGAGACCACGGACCGGCAAGCGCAGCGTAGGACGTCTACCTACAAGGTGGACAGACGATCTGATAAAGACGTCAGGAACACGCTGGAGGCGGGCCGCTTACAACCGGACTGGATGGAAATCAATGGGGGAGACCTATGTTCAGCAGTGAACGTCCTATGGCTGAGATGATGATGATGAAACATAATATGACATCACGCCTTTTTTCCAAAGGGGTAGGCAGAGCTCCCTGGAAGATTGAAGGTAGGTACACCAGTTTTGTTTTTAGGTTCCATGCAAAAGGGGGCGAGCCATCTACCAGGCCTAGTTCCAAACTTCAGGCTGTCATAAAGAAAATTCTTAATAGAAAAATCCAGGAACACTGCCTGACCTGTGAGAACCCGGGACCTCATAATATTGATCCTCAGCGCATAGTTTTCCAATGGCCGTGTGGTTCCTGGCTTTACAAAAGGGGCCACCCCTTTCTCATCCCGAGGCAGCCGTGAGACCCGGCAGAGGGACGTATTCGGAGAGTGGACAGCAACGCACTCCGTTTCCAAGTACTGCGATCACCAAGCCGGCTCCAAGCGTGGTAATTTGTGTAAAATCCACCCATATGAATAGTTTCTGGCGTTCTATGGGAGTGACCTATATGTTCATCATCATCCGTCTTCCGGCTGATGATGGTGATGATGATAGTTTTCTAATAAAATTAGTTGGCTACAAAATAAGCCATTGCAGTTTAAGTCGTTTGGTCAAATGAGGTGTAGAGCTAAAGGATGTAGAGCAAAACTCAGTTTTGGGTTCACGCCTCAACTTAGTTTAAGTCTGTTACTAAGAAGCCACGCAGTCTAATTACAGCTATTAATGTTAATATTAACGCTGAAATTTTGAAAGGTGCAAATAGAAAGAGTTTGTAAAGCGCACGATGCAGCCAAAGCATCAGAGCAGTGAAAGCGTGAAACTCGCGTTACCGTTTGCACAAAATACGAGTGTTTTTCATTTAAATCTTTAGTTAATTGATATGAGACATAAAGCCGACTTTCGTTTATTGGACTGTACAGACCGTCTACCGGACGTCGTAAAAAGAACATATTATTATTGTTGAAAGTAGTACCTCCTAATTTTAAAGTCGTAACATTTGCAGTTTATAATTTACAGCTGTGTGAGAGTAGTCTTATTGATGTTGCTGTTTATGAATTTTACGATTATTTAGTTACCTATTGAACGCTAGTCTATAAATATTAACACGGATTCAGTATAGGCAGGCCTGGGACACTGCATTATGGTATGAAGCTACAAGTAACTAGGACGCCCGTCTTGACGGTACAATTTCTATGGGCTAGTCTGTGAGAAAAGCTAGAGAGATTCGCGATAGAAAGAGAGGCAGATTGTATGTTAATATATCGATAGGTAGTTAGGCGCTGTGTGACCTGAATTGCACATTATTGCGTCAAAGCTAGAGTCGCTATTTATTTAAATAATTTTGAGTAGTGTCGCTTCTGTCTCTTTAATATTCTGTGGTATAGGGAAATAACAATAATGATGATAACGGATTCGAATAAAATAATAAAGGTTTTATTGTCTCTTATATATTTTCTTTGATTGTGATAACCCTAACAAGAGTTAGATGAAAAAAGAGTGCAGAGATAACGGATCATAAGTAGACAAGAGAGAAAGTAGAATTGTGCCGAAAGCACCTAAAGTTGGATAAGGGGAAGAATAAGAAGATTGCTCTAGATAAAATCATTATAAATCAACACATTTTTCTGTACATATAAAAATCAAAGTCCTGATTGACTGACGGACACTCCCTCATCAAGTCAACACAGTTTCAGACTCCGGGCTGTCATTGAGATAATTCGTAACGGAAAAATTAGCGATCGAACTCGGGAGCTCATGATTGGCAGTAGAGCTTGCAACCAATACGCCACTGAGGCAGTCAACCTCTTTATCACTGTTTAAAAACTGTCAAAAATATTATGCTGTCCATTGATTCTTGTCTCCTTTGTAGATGCGCAATCGCCACATTTTCAATTGGAAAGCTACTCATTGTTAACTTCATTTTGATAGTCGTAAATAATGCTGGCTTAAACTTTCTTAGCGTTATTGATTACAGCGATGAAATAATACAATACTTTTGTTAGTAGTTATAAATCTTAAAAGCATCTGTGGGCTTGGCACGATTTTTTTTGGCTAACGTTAAAAATCTTCGAGGTAGAGCGTGTGTCAAAAATCCTACTAACTTATTTCCTACTAATATTGTAAATGTGAAAGTTTGTGTGGATGGATGGATGTTTGTTACTCTTTCACGCCAAAACTACTGAACCGATTGGTATGTATAGATGATTATGACACATACTCTACCCATGGTTGCCGCAAGAGCCGGCTAAGGGTTAACACATCCAGAGGACGGGCAGCAGCGTCCTCTGCAAAAAACCATCGAACTGTGCTCGACAACCCGCCTGCCAAGCGTGTCGAGTATTGGCAAAACCTCCTTTATGGATCTATGTTCAATAGTGGATTACCAACGGCTGAGATGATGATGATGGTGATGACTACGTAGGTGAAGCCGCGGGGCATAGCTAGTATAAAATAATATTACAGGAATTGACATATTATCATTATATCCTTCTGACGAAACGAATTCGTTTAGATTACATTATTTAAAAAATATTCGTGCTAGGCCAACGGAACTCTGGTATTTAAAGTATATTTTTTGCTATTATTCAACACTGATGTTAAATTTTGTTAAAAATGCAGCATTTATTTTTAAAGATGAAATAATATAATGTATATCTGTTTGAGTATATGAAGTTATTGGTATTATGTATTCATTGGTATTCATAATGTGTTCTGTTTTATTTACATGTTCTAGTTTGAAACCAGTTTAAATAAATGCAAATAACAAGTGTCAAACTGCATAATAATTAATAAACTTTATTTTTTTTATTCTTTATTGTCAACTTATAATAAATACTAACTTAATTATACAACTCAACGATTATACTAAGTTAAGTATATCTAACTTAATTTAAGTGGAAGAAATTGACGTGTAACTGAAATTTTTAACAAATGATTCTACCTAAGTATATTGTATTGTGTAATTTTTAAACTTTCGCAATTCGAACACATATTTTATGATAGAGACGGGACTTAATCGCGCTAAGGTATGAGCTTAGTTCTTGTGATCAATTTTATTATTTCTTATAGCAAAACTTATCGATCTTTTCATACACTATACCTATATTGATTTGTTTTTTTTTATTTGAATTTCATAACATAACATACCTTCACGCCTTTTTCCCGAAGGGGTAGGCAGAGGTGTACCCAGGACTCAGTCCCCATAGTAGATACACCCACATTTCGCCAGTATGTTATTGGTCCCATGTAATAGGGGGCGAGCCTATTGCCATCTACCGGGCACAGTTCCAGACTCCAGGCAGTTATTGAGATAATTCCTAATGGAAAAATCCAATATTTAACACCTTGCCTGACCTGGGGATCGAACCCGGGACCTCTTGATTGGCAGTCGAACATGCGCCCTCTACGCCACCGAGGCAGTCAATCATTTGAATTTCTATCTGACCAAAGTCTCTTTCAGACAGAAATTAACAAGACTTGCAATATTTGGCTCTATCTGTATTTTGTCATGTGAAACATTTTATTATTATTCTCAAATTATTTAAGTACCTACCTTATGTGGGTCTGACAAATATTTAATTACATCATGCTATGGTTCTGAAATCGTGTCAATAGTCATGCTTGGACAATTTTCAATGTTAAACTTCAGGCACATAATGTTGGTTAAATATTGCTCTTCCAATAAAACGCACAGGGTTTCATTTCTAAACTACCTACATTATGACAATTTTATGAAATAGAGCCAGAACCATTTGACACAATCCGATAAACAATTGTCTTCTATAATGTTGTTACCAACTGTCTAATCACGCGTGAGTAACTAGGCTACACGATATTAAGAGTTTATAAAAAATATATAAATTATGGGCATAGTTTACTTCAGCCACAGAATACTAAAGGGACAAAAGGGACACTCCTCAAATTCATTTAAATAAATAGCGACTCTAGATCCGACGCAATAAAGTGCAATTCAGGTCGCACTGCGCCTAATAAATAAGTTATAGCTATAATATGCATAGGACATTTATCCTCCAGAAACGCGCCATACGTACAATTATGCGTATCCCACAATGGGAATCATGTAAAGAGCACTTTAAAACTCTTGGCATTCTTACAGTTCCGAGCTTGTATGTGTTGGTCCTGCTCACAGATGTCATCAAATTCCGGCATAAATACGAGACATTAGAGGAAAAAAATATAAGACTAGAAACAAGACGAAAAGATATTCTATCACTCTATGCTCCTAGACTAAGTGTTGCCAAACATTGTTCTAGGTATCAGGCGGTTAGACTGTTCAACTGTTTACCTGTCGAAATGAAAGTAATTGATAACCTACACATATTTCAACGAAAATTAAAGACAATTTTGCTGGAAGGGTGTTTCTACTCCATAGATGATTTTATTACATACAAAAAGTGATATAGTAATTTGTTACCTTTAGGATACTTAACTTTTAAGATACTTTGGATATTATTTTTGATTTAATATTGACTGTTATGTAATTTACCAATGTTATATAATTCAGACACAATGTAAATATTGTTATTGAATAAATTGAATTGACATTGACATTAATTAAGCTGCTTCTCTTTCTATCGCGTATCTCTATCTGTCCTCTCTGTCTAGCCCATAGGAAATTTCCCGCCATACCCCTAATGCGGAGTGTCCCAGGCCTGCTTCAGCCTTAAAATATGAGGATATAAATGTATCAAATGGATTAATCATTCTCAGCAAGGGAATACGACACATGCAAATTATGCATAGGTTTGTGTAAAATTTTCGTCCCTAGCTAACGATCTTTACTATTAATAACTACAGAACATCAAATCGAGAAGTACCATTTGACGTTTCATCTTTTCAAGCCGAAATAACTTTGCATAAGCGTAACTCACACAATTTCAATTACACCTTTGCCGTAGAATGAAATTATGTATTCATATTGTTGTACATTGTTTATCACAAGAGCCACATTTCTTAATTACTAAATAAGAAATCTTTCATGCAAGGCGATAAGAAAATGTATCTTCAGATGTTTGATCAAAATTATCTGAAGTTCTATTATGGCTGTAATTTTTTTATTTTTTTATTTTACTGGTAATCAGTAAGCATCATCTTAGACGTTATTGTACAGTGCGACTGTACCACAACCACAGGGGCCGAAAGGAAACATCTAAATTAGTAGAGTGTATGGGAAACATAATAATTAAAAATAAAAAAAATACATCAGGAGACGAGTGGGAACCTTAAATATTTGAGGGGACAAGTGGCCTACCCACTTGTCCCCATTTGTACAGGGAGCGAATTTCAGGGGACCAGTGGGCGCCGACCCATCAAATTCCCTATTCTCATATCTCATAAACTCATATCTAGGTCATAATAATTATTGTTGTACTAATGTTCCCACTCTCTACTTGATTAATGTATCTTTAAATATGTATTTTCTATAAGTCATTAAACAGCTTTCGCGAAATTCAAATTGGCAAACATCAATGAAGTCTATCGCTGAAATGAGTTTTATAACTACCTGCATAATTTAATACTTGTGTTAATGAAAGAAAACTACTTTTAATAGCTTTTAATAGCTATAAAAATCGATAATGATTGTGTAAATAATATTTACTGCTCACTGAGTTTAGTTATTCGTAAACTTAGTTTCTCTGCAATATTAAAATGGGTAGAAAATTTCGGCAGGAATCCGCGTGGTGGGCATTCTACCAATTGAGCTACCGTGGAGGTACTACTCACCGGCGAATTTTTTGTATCCTACCTACTACCGCCTATAGTTAGTGGTAGAGTGCCCACCACGCGGATTGTTGAGTGCGGATTCAAGTCCTGCTCGTGAGTGACATTTTTCTTCATAATCATAATCATTTATTCCCAAGATTTAAGGTTCATATCACGTTCATATCAAGTTCACATTTATATAACAGGTTCAGCTCAAATCTGCCTTTTCAGGCGTTGGTTCCATTTTCATATTGTTTTTCAAGCGAGTAGACCGCAGTCTATAAAAATATAAAATAAAGTTTATCTATGTTAAGGTAAAGTAAAAGGACTTCGATTACTTTTAAGCTGTTTACCCAATACATCGGTACATTACAGGATCGTTTTAAGAACGTATTCGACCAGGCGACGGATACGGAACGATGTACTTTGCCAACTATAATATATGAACACTGTTATCATAGAAATTGTTGACGGTGTTGACCTTGCTGCGACCAGACCCCCGTCCATGATACCCAAATCATGTCGCTACCCCCTTCGCTCCATACAATCGCGCGCGAGGATTAAATTAGATTTTTTACTGAATCTTTGTATTGTCATTTTCCAGAACCTAGTTGTCTCTAGTTTACGTAATTACATGTAGTATTTTTTAGATCTTCCAAAATGTGGGTACGTGTGAGCGAGAGGGCGAATTTACTTTGGACAGCGCCTTAATACGAAGTCCTACGTAACATGAAACATGTGCTGTTAAGTTTAGCATTCCTAGCAATTTCCTTGCGGTTCTAACTGAAGCAAATTTCGGCAGAAAATCGGTCAAAATCTTAGTACCTTACTCAGTCATTTTCAGCATGCCCAAACGGGAAATGATCCCACCTTCCTTAGGTACAGCTGCTAATTTGATCTAGAAGTTCGTTCTAGAGATGTTAATAACGATACGTTTCGTTGCGAAGAAATACCTAATCATAGAGACAAAGTAACTGAAAAATGCCGACATCTCAAAGATCAGTCGCCGTCGCGTCCACCTTTTTCTAAACACTACCATCCGCGATAGTACCACCAGATGGCGTGAAAGATATCTCTAACAGTATAATTATGTCGGGAAAATTACACGTGCGAAATTAATGCACTTTTCTTGACGACTATCCAGAAGGCAATTTCGACAAAGACGCGAGTCATGAAGCGTTTCATGCGCCGCCGTGACTGGCGAAGTATACTCGCGTACAACAGTGAAACTGGATCAGTAGGTTAACGCATATTATGCACCTGTACTAGACTTTATATTACAACCGCAGTACCGCCGCACCGCCGTGGTCGATCTACTGAGTTTTTGTCATTAGTGTCATGTCCGTGCGCATTGGATGGATGACTCGCGAACGTACGGAATTCTTCAATTAGTTACGGAATGGACTTATAAAATACGCCTCTAATTTTACCACGACATGCGGTTACAAGTTAATAAATTAATTAGTCTCAAAGAACACCGCCAACGTAGAAAGGAGCTAGGTAGGTATGCTAATTAAATTCGGTTAATAAATATTCATATCTAATTTAATTAATCAAAATTACCTTTGAATTCGTCTCAATGACCACCACCAAAATATTAATAAATTACCCACTGACCTGATCGACGAAGTTCTCGGCGGTGAACCGCTTGGTGAACTCCGTGAACGTCTCCTTGTCCTGGAGGCTCTCGCGGCGCGCTCGCTCCACCTTCATCTTCTTGATGCCGGTGATGTCCTTGGACATCTTGAGCTCCTCTATGAGGTCCGTCTTGGCGGTCTTGTACGGCTCCGCGGCGGTGGGCAGGCTCTGCAGGCTGAGGGAGCGCGTGGGTGGTGCCGAGAGTGTTTTGGCGGCGGGCGCTCGGAGCCTGACGGCGGACAGTTCCGCGCTGCTGATGGCGGCGAGCGGCTGGTGGTGGGTCTGCGGAGGTTGCGGCGGCGGCGGCGGCGCGCCGCTGTCGGGCGCGGGCGGCGGCGGCGGGGCCCGAGCCTCCGTCGCCGCCTCGTCCCTCTTGCACGGCGCCGTGATCGTCTTCAAGTACTCCGAGGGTTTGATGAGCCTGTCGGGCGCGTTGTGCGGGAACGCGGGCGGCACGAACGGAAGCGCCGGCTGCTTGTTGACGAGGTTGGGTGCGCGCGGCCGCTCGTCGTCTGTTGAACCGCGCCGCGCCGCTGCAACACGACGCGCTCTCAGAGGAGGGGAGAGAAAGTCCGCGCATCGCCGCGCACGCACCGAGACAGATGCGACCACCGCTGCGCTCGTAGGTACTACCGACGCCAAAACTAAGTGCATTTCCGATTCGGTTTTGCTGATTTTAGACTCCATATGGAATGCGTGTTGTATAGAAAAGTTTTGGAGTCGATAGTACCTTAGACCATATAAAGTAGTGGTCAGACTTTAATGCTAGAGTGCACCAAGCTTGAACGGCTAAAGAGAACTGATAAACTTTCCAACTTGGAGACCTCCAGCTTTAATTCGATTAAAATGGGAAGAATGCCGTCTCTATACCTACTTAGAGTGTATCATCCACGGCCCAGTAATGTATGTTACATATTCTTAGCATCGATACAATTATAGAGAGATGCGATATAATTGATCACATCGCACTAAATGGCAATGCCTCATAAATTATTACTGGAATTAACTGTACGGTGCGTAAATAACTCAGCATACCTTCTGCGTAACTGCATTAAAGAATATGGAAATGTATCAGTTTCTTTCATACGAGTAAGCTCTAACACACTTTGGAGGTAATGATATTTTATTTTGAGGGATCTGGGTTTTAAGTCTTAATATAATTTATAATTAAGTATAATGTTATGATGTTGATCTCCTTTGAAATACATTACCGTTGCGTAAAGTTGTTACTATGTATCAATTATGGATATGCTATCGATAGATAAGAATAGTAAAAGATGTGAAGATGTATTGTGCCAACACAACCTAGCGTAAGATAAGGATATAAGAAAAGAGAACGAAGATCTAG
This sequence comes from Hemistola chrysoprasaria, assembly GCA_947063395.1. Taxonomy (NCBI): domain Eukaryota; kingdom Metazoa; phylum Arthropoda; class Insecta; order Lepidoptera; family Geometridae; genus Hemistola; species Hemistola chrysoprasaria. Next base: position 2,636,541 of record OX346724.1, read on the forward strand.
ATCGATAGAAAACCCTTTTGGATACTGCATCACAAACAAGAAACATTAAAATTAAAGTACATATAACAAATAGTGGTTTTATGCGCTTATCAGCGATCTCTACCAGACAACCGTGCAGGAAGAAGAGAGTTCAGTATAAAGTATAAATCACATAATACGATCTTAAGTCTGATAAGTAGATAATTAACATATTTTAGTGGTGCAAGTTCGATTAATCCGATATCAAATTACGTAGTTATTTAATAATATCTGTAACACTGTCCAATAATTTAAGTGCATATCGACTCGTATTTACATAACTTTTATATAAGAAAAAGTGGTAAGTAGGTACATAAGATATAATATTATACCAGTTAACCTACATGCATTACTTAATTGCTTATTTACATGAAGCAAATCATTAAATAAGTAGTGCCAAACTAGCTCAATGAATTATCAAACCTATCAATATCAAATACCTAATTATATCATATCAGACAAGGTGACATGAAAGCCCAATTTTTGAATGAAATGGCATAATGTGATGGCTTGACACTGGACTCAGATTGGGACCAACTTTGGATCCAATTAAAAATTGTCGGTACTTATTGAACCCAACTATTGCACCACAGAGCTGACTCTGTGTGCTTCTTATTGGCAATTGACCACGGATTTGATGCATTGTTAACATTGCGTCCGAGAGCTGATCTAGGAGTATTGGACTCAATACCACAGAATAAATAATAGTACTAGCATACCAATACTAACCCTGAAACGGCCAAACTACTGCAAATTGTAGTTTCTACATAATCGGCAAGCTTCGGTGACTGGATCCATCGAAATCAGCGAGAGGGAATGACTTTTGCATAATAAGTATACATAGCTACACACCAAATCCGTAACTCAAAATCATAATGTAATGTTAATGTAATGTCATAATAAAAATATATTAAAGATACAGGGAAAAAGAAGAACATCTTTAATCAAGAATATGCACCAACAGTAGAATGGTACAACAGCAGCACACGTATATGGAGCGTCCTCAACCTTCGTTTAAAGATGCCCCAAAGAAGAAGTTGATATACAAAACACGGCAAGATTTGCAGTCACTGAATTCTATCAGCTGCTGAATGGCACCTTAATAATTATCCTCAACACTCCGAATCATCTTAATACGTAGCCACCTAAGTAGGTTACAGCAATATTTCATGGTGAAGACGATCTTGAGACGATTATCCATAGTCAAACTGTCAGACAAATTGTAATTGATTGCACTGATTATGCTTCAGTAATTATTATGCCGTTAGATGAAAGCTAAATGTATTTTTTATCATTTTGTTGGTAGATAATAAGCACTTCGTTTTCATAGCCATTAAATTGGTACATTTCATAATATTTTGCGTCTTAGAAGGCACCTTTGATAATTATCTGTATAGTCAAATTAATCATTGTCATAAGTTTAGCCTTGGTCTCCTATTAAAATTAAATTTTAAGCTTTTTCATTGTTACTTTTAAAAAATTGTGGATATCATCACCTTCTTCTTATTCATCATCATCGCATTGACCCACAGTAGTGCTTGGTAAAGCATATAAGTTTCTCCCCTCTTGTGGCATATTATTCTTCTTCATTATTATCTTTCATGTGCGAATCTATGTTTTTTTTTTTATTATAATGATTGACAAGACGAGCAAATCAAGTGCCTGATGGTAAGCATCATGATTGCCCATATCAGAAACAGTGCCACCCAGTGTTTTGAAATTCAAAATCCTGCGCGGCACTGCACTGCGCCTGTCACCCTGAGATATAAGTTGTTGAACCTCATCATGCCCAGTAATTTCGCTGGTAACATTGCCCATTTGTAAGAAGCATAAGATCTTATTCTTCTTACAAATGGATTTTTCGGAGTTTTCATTAACCTGTCCTGGTTAATGAAAAATCCGAAAAAGTAAATTTGCAGTTACACCTGAAAAAAATACAATTAGTATTTTTTTCAGCTTAGTAAGAGAACTGACCACGACCTATTTCAGTATACTCGTATATGTATAGGGAGACAGCAGTTTTTCAACGCCACAGTAAAGTTTGTCCCTGACAAATTATTTTATTGAAATGAGTATACTTAAGGACACTAGCGCAACTATATATTAGTACCACCTAATAAGCCTAGCGTTGTTCGTATTGTTCTTTTAATTATTATTTTAATCTCAGAATAATTATTTGCCGGATATCAGTAAATCGGTAATTTATTAGATGACTTTAAATTACGCCTAAAAGCACTTTCGATGAAATTGCGTTATGTATCGCGGCAGTAATTAATCGTTTACCATAGCTTTCCTCAAGACTCATGGCATGTCTTCACTAAGCTATTTTTCAAAGAATTAAAACATATAAACACGGGAAAGCCTTGTTTTATTTGTTAGTACCTATATAACTTGTTATGCTTCCCAATTGCAACAGCTTAAAAGCACTCTAACATTATGTCCTAATGTCATGATTATATTGATAAATTAAATTTACTAATAATGAACAATGGTTAAGATATCAAATGTATAAAATTATTATGATGAATAATGTATAATATTTTATTTTTTAATCCTTATAATATTTTTATTATTTAAGATATAATCATAAATAATTAATGTGATATAAATAATAATAAAATATCCGATTTAAATGATACACAACAAAACCCTTACAGGGTAAAATATTATTCTATCCCGCGGATTCTTTTCGCTGTCCCCACTATTTCGCGCTGAACATAATACTACAAAAAAAGTCGACGTTTCCGTTTGACTAATCCTATTAACCATCTTTCATTTGAAACAATAATGCTCGTCGCCCACAGCGAAAACCGTTACCAAAATTACCAAAAAAAAACTAAAACCAGGATCAGTAAAAAGTGAAACTTCTCAAAATAGGCTTCAAAAACGCTGCTTAACATCCAGTTTATTGTTTTGAGCGGTACTTGCAATCAGAACGAGACTAACTGCGCTTAAACTTCATTAGAAAGTGAATACATATTTCATACAAACTCATAATATGACCGTACAAATTAAATGGAAAACATTTCTTGAGAGACCCGTCTAAGCTAAAATTAGTTCAAAATGTTCTACATAGAACTTTCCCAAAATTAAATAAGATATTATGTGAACTATCTAATAACGTGATAAAGGAGCAAAGATAAAGGAGCGAGAGAGTACGCGCGGTGCTGTGGCCGGGTCTGGACGCGAACTGTCTTGACATTCATTAAAAATGCCGAACTTACTAAAAAGCTTGTGCGGTACACCGTACAGTGATGACATTGTACGACAAGATGTATTTAATAATTAATGTTGTAATAATTAATGTTTGTGCGCCTTATTTTATCAAAAATAGTACGTAGCATTAACTATTAAATATCATTAATTACAATAGAGTTAATTTGAGTTTTGCAGTAAAATCCACAAACCAGCACCTTCCTATAATTACAAAAGTCAATCATGAAATAAACAAAACTATAAGAACATTTTCTAACTTGAAAATCTAAAACTAACTTTTTATCCATTATCTTCTTGATTTAGGTTAGACCAAAATTATAATTTAGTGTGTAAAATAAGGCCTCAATGTTTTCAACTGATAGTTCAGGTAATATTCGGTGTGATAACATTTGTTTATTTGGAAGGTACCGCGTTTCTACTTCTCGCCACCTATCGCATTAGTCAAACTTAAAATATATATTGTGTAGGCACAACGATCTCGAAGCAGACCACCGGCCCGATGGTCAGATGATATCGTCAAATTTGTCGGAAATTGCTGGATGAGAGTCGCATAGGACCGGAAAGAGCGGCGTAAAAAAGAGGAACCTAACCTAACCCAGCAGTGGATGAATACGGGCTGAGTAGATAGATGGATAGAGGCACCTAAAATTGAAAAATTCTACCACTTACACATTCGTCCCTTCAACATCGAAGGTCTAACGGTCGGTTCTTCATAAACTGGCGGTGAAGGTGGCAGAGGAGGTGGTGGTGGACCTGATGCTGCTACATAAGGAGTAGCCTCCTCACCAGAACCGCCGGACGACTCGCCTGAGCAACATGACCAAATTACGATAGAAACTTTATAGAAGAAAAGTATGAAGACTAAATGAGATGTATGAATGACAATGTGATGAAAATTATTGTTGTATCATAAGAGAAAAGAACAGAAAATGAAAAGCCAAGGAAACGAAACGAGTAGAGAGACTAAACCTTGCTTTATAGCATGCAAGCAAGCGAAAAATAAGTGACGAAGAGAGTATGGATATATACTTATGGCTCAAAGATAATCTCAATAACCTTTTGTAAGTTTGATAAAAACGACAAAGCAGTGAATTGCAAAACTGGTGTGATGCAGGTCCCTAAATCACGATGAGCAAGCCCTAACAACTTTCGCTTATCAATATATAATATTTCAAATTCAATGATGCAAAGACAACGGAAAATGATGCAGTAAGGACCATTAAGAGAAACAACCATTTATTTCACAGTACAGATACCGAGAAGAATGAATAGCAAATGAAAGTCGCGTGATTCAAAAGATGCCAGAAAATAGCCTTAAACAACTGCTAAGAATTTGTGTGTAATATATCATCATCATCATCATCTCAGCCATAGCACGTCCACTGGTGAACATAGGCCTCCCCCATAGATTTCCATCCAGTCCAGTTGTAAGGGGCCCGCCTCCCGCGTGTTCCTGCCGTCTTTATCAGATCGTCTGTCCACCTTTTGGGTGGACGTCCTACGCTGCGCTTACCGGTCCGTGGTGTCCATTCGGGAACTGCAGCCCCATCGGCCATCAGTTCTACTTGCTATGTGCCATGCCCATTGCCACTTCAACTTACTAATCCGCTGGGCTATGTCGATAACTTTCGTTCGTCTACAGATCTCCTCATTTCTGATTTGTGTAATATATATAATACATTATATAAATATCTTGAACTTACGTCTAACCAGCAAATACATATCTGATGAATTGATATCGCTGGTAACATCTGTTCTTGGCAGCCATTTACTTGTATCTTTTGATTGTATATAGAGAATCTTGGCATTTGCCAAGATTTTATATAGAGTTGAGAGGAGTTAGTGCTTGGTACCTACCAATCACTTCAACTCCAAGGTTCTGACCCCTGGTTATTGAAGTACAGAAGTGATATATAAGACACCAGTTATAATTTCATCTCCATCCCTTGAATATACCCCTGGCTCATATTCCTAAATCCATTTACTGCAACTTCCCGAAACTTCTGTAGCTGTCCAATCTTATTCCTACAGATGATTCCTACTTGTTACGTACCTACAATAACAGATGACGTCTATGTTATTGGTACCCTTCAATCTTGTTCCTATTGTCACTTGTTCTTACCAATCGTTCCCTCAATTGCGGAAGACACATTCCTTTAGTACTGGAATATTTAGGCGCAAACTTCCTAGAACTTTTATTACTTAAGTTTCATCCCAGGAGCTTCCCTTAGGGACACCATAGACGATGCTGATTGAGACTCAGATACTTAACTTGACTGGCGCAGCGACCCATAGTAATACTTGGACTCTGTAAAGGAATACTTACAGTAACTTGTCGAAAGCCTTGAGCTCCTTCAGATCTTCTCCACCTCATCCTTCCAGCGGTGATTGAGGTAGGCTTTTCCCAGTTACGCCAAATTGTTGGTACTTACCGATCCGTCCTCTTAATTCCGAGGGTCTAATAGCAGGTTCCTCCAGTACAGCAAGTGGCACAGGAGGTGCGGGGGGTGGAGGAGGGGGTGGCGGAGCTTCATCCCCTGAGCTTCCCCCCGAAGACACTCCTGATGATGCTGATGGAGTCTGAACTACTGCCGTGTCGTCTGTTACTGATGCTCGTCTGCTGCCTGCTGCTGATGATATGCGGTTCGCCTGGAGGATTGTGAAAATTAGTATATGATCCAATTTTTCAACTTACGAGCTGTATGAGATATTTGAAGAATTGAAGCAAGGTGGTAGAAGCGAAAGTCGTGTGTCAGGATTGTAACAAGTGGAGATAATAAATTATCTCTGTACCCTCACAGGAACTAGGCATGACTATGTATTCGTATTAAAATATGTCCCATGTAGATATTGGATAATTTTTAATCATCATATTGGAACCAGAAGAGCTGGTTCCAATATGGACCGAGTTAAAAGACCCTGGGTGTTATATAGCTTATATATATAACACAGGCACAAATCAAAGAGAAACATTTTATGAACATAACCACTAGTGAAAGTAGCTCTGAAGGCTCTGAAGGTCCCAACTGTCCGAACTGAGCATTCTTATGGGCAGGTTTTGGCACATTTCTGTGAGGTTAGTCAATATGATATAAAAGCATATACACTGCAGAAGTTAGGGAAAAATATATGCTTTTAGGAAACTATTCTCCAAGATGTCGTGCATTTACAAATTGTACTTACAAAGTTCTGTGCCTTATGTGTGAGCGCTGCCAACTTGGTAGCTATCGACGACTTGGTCTGAGAGTCAGATACTGGCGTGACTTCTTCGTATGCTTTGCTTGAGCTGTGTTACACAATAAAAGTTTGAGTAAAGAAGTAATTGTTATGGCATTCAAGATAGTATTGAAGAATTGTCTAAAAGGCAGGTTTTGACTGAGTTCAACGTTACAACAGAATAACTTTGGTATACCAACTTAATTTTAATTTTTAGAATAATAATTCAAGATAAAGTTTGTCGACCTTTGAGTACCGTAAAACAGGCTCAATAGATACTAAATGGTGAACAGGATCAAACTGGTTGTGTTTAAATCTTCTCAATAGACTTTGGCATTTGCTTTAGTTTTCTATTTATTTGTAAAAACTCCTCAACGACCGTCAGCAAACCCTTTGATGACAAAGGGCACACCAAAGCTTTTTTTATGACAGTGAGTGACGAGCAAGGTGCCTGATGGTAAGCATCATGATTGCCCATATCAGACACAGTGCCACCCAGTGTTTTAAAATTCAAAATTCTGCGCGGCACTGCACTGCGCCTGTCACCCTGAGATATTAGTTGTTGAATCTCATCATGCCCAGTAATTTCGCTGGTAACATTGCCATTCATACCGGGATATAGTAATGTTTGCACATTTCTGCTTGGCGGATGAATAACTGGCAAAGGTGTGGTACTTCTAAAGAGGCCTACCACTACAAGTAGACTTTGGATAGATATAAACACAATCAGTTAGTCCTTACAAATACAGACTCTATTATCTATCGAATCGAACCTAAGAAAATGTCCTTCTTACACAGACTTAGGGTTATTATGATTTTGCCTCGTTGGCTCAGATGGTAGTAACTCTGCTTTCTGTGCCGCAGGCCCCGGGTTCGATCCCCGGCCAGGTCAAACATTTGTGTGCATGAACATGTCTGTTTGATCTGTGTCTGAGTGTTATAAGCGTATATACGTATGTATATCAGTCATCTGGTTACCATAGTACAGGCTTCTAGCCTAGTTTGGGACCGGATGACCGTGTGTGGAAGTTGTCCCATATTATTATTATTATTATTATTATTATAATTAGTTCCGCTAATTGGTATCCATTTTGATGGGGCCATTGGGGAGGTTAATAAAATAAGAGAAGATTTTAAAGAAAAGCATCGTAGCTTACCTATCGATATCTTTGGTGGTATAGTCGACGATGAGTGCGGCACTGCCGGGCCGACTGTGGCTGCCTGAATCGCGGGAATTACTCCTACAGAATATATAGTCAATCAATTGAATTATCTAGTTTATGAAAGGGTAATAAATGTTTCTTTATTTATTTATTTAAGATCATCCACATTGCGTACATCAATTCTTATTTCATTAGTTTCATTATTCTATATCTCAAATCTAAATGGCACAACATTTACGGATGAAGACAGCATACTTAAAATATTAATGGAACAACATTAAAATTTAATGATACAATAATTTTATCTTTAAAAAAATCTAGTAGGTTAAAATTATAATAAACAAAGTTAAAACATACCAAATAATTAATAATGTAAAATACAGAAAAATTATAATAATGTCAATAATAATTGTAACGATAATTTATTTATTGTTTGAAATGTGACGTCTGAATTTGGACCGGAAGAACTAGTTTAAGCTAGTTCAGTCTCAGTATCAAAGCAAGTAAGTTTTTACTAAATTAAAGGAAGAAGAATGAATGGGATCATGTTACAGTCTAGAAAACGATAATAAGAGATTAGAATCTTACTGTGATCTATCGGGATTTCTAGTTATAGGTACGACAAATAACAAAAGCATGCGATGAAATTAAAACTCAAGAAGGAAAAATAATTGTGGAAGTGGAATCCCCTAAGGTTAAAGAGACTACCTCGGTGGCGTAGAGGGCACATGCTCGACTGCCAATCAAGAGGTCCCGGGTTCGATCCCCAGGTCAGGCAAGTGTTAAATATTGGATTTTTCCATTAGGTATTATCTCAATAACTGCCTGGAGTCTGGAACTGTGCCCGGTAGATGGCAATAGGCTCGCCCCCTATTACATGGGACCAATAACATACTGGCGAAATGTGGGTGTACCTACTATGGGACTGAGTCCTGGGTACACCTCTGCCTACCCCTTCGGGAAAAAAGCGTGAATGTATGTTTAAAGAGACTATTTGGAAAGAACCATTGAATTTTAATAGACCCTGAGTAAAAGAACAAAGAAGATAGCAATGTATGGGGTTACTAATAATCAGTTAAAAATTTCCTTAAACGTTACACCTATATATTACTAGCTGTGACCCGCGGTTTCACCCGCGTAGTCTTCGTTCCCGTGGGAATATCGGGATAAAAAGTACCCTATGTGTTATTCCAGGGTCTAAGCTACTTACGTACCAAATTTCAGCCCAATCGGTTCAGTAGTTTTGGCGTGAAAGAGTAACAAACATCCATACATACATCCATACTTACAAACTTTCGCCTTTATAATAGTATTAGGATAGGATATCCCTCATGTGAAAACGCTCCGATTCGGAGGAATCAGGGTAATACAAAATATCGATTAGGTATATTTTTCACAAGATTGTGTCAAATTTCTCGTATCTTGGATTACCAGTCCCTTTATAAATACTGACCTCCTCCTAGTATGATCTTCCTTAGGTATATAGATGTCCTCGTAATGATGATCCCGACGGTTAGCCTCGGCGCCGCTGTCGCTGTCAGAATGTTCTAATGGAGCCACTTCTGTAGTCGAACCGTGCACTTCAGCTTTCACTGAGAAATAACAGTAAATCTTTTATTCGAATTTATTAAACTATAAGTACAATATTATGCATTGCTCGGGTCAGACCCAACTCATAAAGTTGTGTCAGGATTAAGTCAAACCGTCAGGATTAGGATCAAGATTACTCTTTTAAGATTTTTATCTAACTATTACATATACATACCGTCACGGCTTGGTCACGGCGTGGTCCCGTTGGGGTTGGCAGATACTATTTCTCTCCACTTGCTACGATTCTGACGTACGGATATGGCTTCTTCCACTTTCATGACACTGATCAGCCAATCCATTTAATAAGAATTTTTTTTTGTGAATTTAGTAAAATTTGCTTTTGCAAATTGTTTAATTCAACGCGTAGATGTACCTCTTCAAGTATCACCCTCATCTTTTTATAACACCTTTCATCATCAGCCGGAAGACGTCCACTGTTAAACATAGACCTCCCCATAGAACGCCATAAACTATTTATATGGGATGATTTTGTCGTAATCAGCACGCTTGTAAGGCTTGGTGATCGCAGCAGGTGGAATACTCGGTGCCGGAGAGCGCTGCCCACTCTCCGAATTTGTCTCTCTGCCGGGTCTTACTTTTTTTGGATCTTTTGGATCCCACGGGATGTGAAAGGCCCTTTCACATCCCGTGGGATCGAACCCTTTCAGAAAGGGTTGACTCTATAATCTTATAAAGCCGGGAACCACACGGCCTCCTACGAGTATAGCACCTTTACACATTATCTAACTAAAAGTAGGTAGTAAAGTAAGTCCTTACCAGTCATAGTAGGGGCCTCCTGTCCTTCAGCAGGCACTCGAGGTCCGGGCGAGCGCGTGTGGAACAGATCCCTCACTCGCTGGTACAACGCAGCCGCGGCTGGCTGACCGCTGTTGCCTGTGTTGTGTAGGAACCAACCGGACGTGGCCGTGTCCACGTCTGATGCTGAACATGCTATGGACAATTATTGTTGATATACTACTGGGAGATAAAATTGGAAAAAATGAGATTAATTAAGCCCATTGAATAAATGGGCTTAATTGGGAATATAAATATGGAAAAAACAAGAGATAAAGAAGCATTTAGCACTGGGAAATAAGATTGGGCAAAAAGGAGACTGTGTCGGTGGCGTAGTGGGCGCAAGCTCGACTGCCGATAGTGAGGGTTCGATTCCCAGGTCAGGCAAAGTGTTAAATATTGTATTTCTCCAATAGGAATTATCTCAATAACTGCTTGGAGTCAGGAACTGTGCCCGGTAGATGGCAATAAGCTAGCCTCTTATTACATGGGACCAATAACATACTGGCAAAATGTACCTACTATGGGACTGAATCCTGGGAACACCTCTACCTACCATTTCGGGAAAAGGCGTGACTGTATGTTATGTTATAAGGAGAAGTAAACAAAGCCCAGAAAATAGCATTGGAAGACAAAGAAGAGTTATAATAGTATTTGTTACTAGAAAATAAAATTAAGAGCAAAACTCAGATACAAACCAAGCTTCATTTCTAGTATAGGAAAATATTATAAAAATGTGAAAGATAAAGTAGAGATGTAGGAAGTCATCCTGTTTATTTATTGGTCGAAATTAATATTGTTTAAAAGAAGAAGAAGAGATAATGTACCTATCGATATTTTAGTGTACATAATAACTTAATTTTAATCCACCTTAAATTGTATATGAATATAATGGGCTTTTAGAAATTAGTTGAAAATGATTTGCGAGCTAATAATTAGCTTTTGATATGACATTGCAAAGTTTCTCTAAAGTCACGGTGGATTTAGGTACTTATAAAGTAATAATTCGCAATCAACATCTTGTTTTAAAGCCAACTTCATGAAGCTCTTAAAACTAGAAATTATATGCAAAATGTTCAAAGCGTTGATTTCCGTAAAAAATCACATTAAATTCATTCACGTCGAAAGCACTTCCGAACTTCGATCACTTCACAAAAACACACCATGATTCCCAAACTCCACATCAGACATCCATTCCCGAAATGCGACATCACTCATATTCCCATCACACGTCAAATCTGGAAGGCAACAGGAAGCAGACTGATCGGCGAACCGATCAACCAACTGGATCGTTACATAGAGCTTCCTGGTAGCTTCCGTCATTCGCCGTAGCCATTCGATGCGCTTCATTCTCCCCGATTATAGCTGAATTTAAGGCTCATGTACACAACATGGAAAAACGGTAAGCAACTTAGAAGACCAACATCATCAACTACGACGATAGGCCCAGGTTCGGGAAAGCTCTCTTTCTTCTGGGATAATATTTGCACTGATAAATGACCAAAAATATATCTATAATAGAGGAATAGGGAAATGTAATCGACAATCAACACCTTATCTATCTACGAGTCTGACTGCCTCGGTGGCGTAGTGGGCGCATGCTCGACTGCCAATCAGGAGGTCCCGGGTTCGATCCCCAGGTCAGGCAAAGTGTTAAATATTGGATTTTTCCATTAGGAATAATCTCAATAACTGCCTGGAGTCTGGAACTGTGCCCGGTAGATGGCAATAGACTCGCCCCCTATTACATGGGACCAATAACATACTGGCGAAATGTGGGTGTATCTACTATGGGACTGAGTCCTGGGTACACCTCTGCCTACCCCTTCGGGAAAAAGGCGCGAATGTATGTACTCGGTTCAGTATTCTATTTTAAACTGTTTGGGCAGAAGTCACCAAATGACAATTTTGCAAGTCAGTAAAGTTCGGAAACATAGATTTCAAGGAAAGATTAAAAATTAATATTCAGTGATTGTGTAATTATAATTATACCTTTACAAGAACGGCACAGGAAACTTGTAGGGCCAAATTTTTACTACTTTCAGTTCATAGACTTTATATATCGCAAGCTCCAACAAGATACCACTGTCGATAATATACTTGTTAAATGCCGCAACTTAAATTTCACCGAAATTGGCGTAACTGAGCCTGCCCGGCACTTTTTTTACGCACACTAGCACTACTTGCGAACTGTTTGTTATGCACACTAGCATTTTGTTACGCACAATATCAATTTGAAAATTTCCGCATTTTTTGAAGGTGATGTTTTTGTATATCTGGTCAGGGCGCGAGCAAAGACTTATCATTTATCTAAGTTTCAGTTTTACAATGCAGGAGATTCCAGACGTTTCTGTCCTCAATCTCCTCTCCATTGGCAACAAACTGTCATTGGTTATGGTTCATTGATATGTGCAACCCCCTTTATGCCTATACTCGATGCGTAATGGATTATCTTTTTTTTAGTTGCGTTGGATAAGTATGTGTATAAATATGGTAGTGTTACGTCAAAGCGTAAACGTGAAATTGAGAAAACTGATGTTCTTATGAGGTATAAGATTGTGTAAAAGTTTTTTTAGCTTCCATCATATGAAAGTAATCGCTTCTAGAACCTTTAATCTAATCCCGCACTGTTTAGTCATCTAAATGCAGAGAGAAAAACCGGCTTATAGAAGTATTATTCTCGCACCAAAACTAAACGATAGTATCTTCCGGTACTTTTATATGCTTTCTGGTCTACCCGTTTCTCATTCTATCCTATATGAAATGCAATGGTCATTTTTCTTTCTGCGTTCTGAATATCCAGCAAAGGATATGTTCTGCTACACCATTTATCATCACTATTCCAGCCGCAGGAAGTCCACTGCTTGACAATGGCCTCCCCAATGTGGGGGAGTTTTTACTAACACTCACCACGCTTTGCAAACGGGTTGGCGAGAGCAGTTTGATGATTTTTACACAGAAGACGCTGCTGCCTCTTCTCTAGCCGGTACTGCCACGGTAATTTGTTCTGCATAAATATTATTTTCCTGCTGTTCTTAAAAATATCATAAACGACTTACCCGAACTATCCTCACCCGAAGAGCTATGATGCACGACGACATTAGAAGCTGCCCGTTGCATAGGGTTGACATACAGTCCGTCAGCAGGACCAGATCTGGCTGAGCCCCCTGATCCTGTAGACGGCAAGGAGCCACGTCTCTCCACTGCTGGACATCGCTCGCGTTCTGGTGCGTGGAGATAGAACGGGGAGCGAGGACTTGTTGCGTTTGTACACGATGGGAGGGCACACTGGAATGAATTTAGGACAGCTGTAGTAATGACACCACGCCTTGTTTTGCCGAAGGGGAAATTTCCTCATTCTTCTAGGAACACCCACATTTCTTATTAGCAATCACGTGTTTGAAAACGTCTTTTGCTGAACTTTGGCCTCTCCTTTATGATAAATTTGGAGATATACCGTCGTTTCACCGTCGTTCATACCGATACTGCATAATTATTAAGAAAGTAGAGAACAATGTGGAAGACGTTGGTTCTTCGTCTTGTTCCTAAACGAAAGTCTTTCAGGTAGCCCGAAAGCTTCTGACGTGGCCACAACTTTTGTTGACTATGGCTGATTATTTCGTTATCTTCTATCTAGCTGGTGAAAAACAGATACTGACCAAATTTAGATTCTAAAGACTTCAGCATGATATATTATAACCATTAGAGTACTTCTTCACGTTTGATGGTAACATCATCACACCAACCAGACATTTCTCTTGAAACGAAATAAAAATAATCATACCAAAAAGATCTACTCACTCTAGACTCCCCGGGAGTGCAAGCGCAGGAGTGTATAGCTTTGTATGAGGAGAGCTGCTTGCCTTCGGCACCAGCTGCGCCCGCCGCCACCAACACGTTGAGACACTGTGTAATAAAAACATTTATTATAACGTACATAACGTACCATCATGCATTTTTCCCGAAAAGGTAGGCAGAGGTGTACCTAGTTACTACCTAATTGTAGGCACCCCTCATTTCGCTTATTGCCTTCTACCGGACACAGTTCCAGACTCCAGGCTGTCATTGAGATAATTCCTAATGGAAAATCCAATAAATCCTTTTGTAATCCAATAAATTGAAAAAAGGATTCTGGAAATAGACCTAAACCCAATGCCGTTGGGTCAGCATTGGCAATGCTGATGATGGCACGGAACCCCATGTTCTATTGTGGCTTGACAGTTGACAGTAAAATCATAACTACGGAAGTAATTTTTTTTAAACTTTACTAAACCACAATAGTTTTTCACAATATGTTACCCACAATTTATGTTTCAAACTTGAATGACATCAGTTTCAATCTGAATTTACCTACTACAAAATTTTATTGAATAGCCGGCAATCTATTAAGTCATGGTAAGTATTCAATCTATTATGCATGTTTATAGTATTGACCTTAGCGATCCCATGACCGCGGCGTGTCAAACACGATTTATGACAGGATGTAGACTATATTATTGTTTTGGTACATTTCAGTCTAGCAACCAAGGTCGGTTGAGGTCAAATTCCATGGCATAAGTGACCCAACCCTTTGGGCTTAATGATTATGGGTGAGGTCGCTAATTTCTTTTAGTTATAATATGATGTGTTTAACTGTTTTGAATTCATAGGTACTCGTTCTTTTTGTCGTAACCTCATGACTGAGAAACGCTTTTATTATTTTTTATTATTTTATTTAATAATTTGAATCTTGAAAATTTGAGTAACACCAACGAATGGGCATAAACCACTTTCAGTACTTTTTTGTATATTTTGTGCGAGGTAAACAGGTACAGCACATACATGATCATGCAAACAAATGCCATTAACCTCATTTCAGCGGTTGCGCGTGAAATTATTTTTGATAATGTATATGGTCCTACGCAGCATATGGCTAGCAAAGGGAACCATAGTGCTTTATATAAACAGGAGAAACGAGATTATGATACGTATAGACTCTCGCCACCATTTCCATATAGTTCTCCAGACATTTCTGTCTTGCGCTATCTGTAGAGAAGCTGACAGTATGGCCTCCATTGCATCCTGTCTCACTGTGCTGTATCGATTTATGTACAATATATAATGTATAATGTCCAATATACAGGAATACGTACTTCTCACTCTTTAGAATGTATGAATGAATCATAATTGTATCGTATGATATTTTATATACCCATATGTTCATAATAAGTTTGTTCACCCTGTGCGAAATAAACGCAATGCTAAATTTATTTTAATTTCATTGTCTTTTTACAGATAATAATATAAAAATAACAGTATGCTAAGACGAGCCTAATTATATATACTTTCGAATGTTATTTTTAGAACAAACAAGTTAGCATAAAATAAATTAGTCTCAAAAGAGAGAGCATTACTGATACTAATTTTAATTCTAGATTAAACTGGTCTAACTTCAGACTTTAACAAGTTCAAGCTATTCAAAATACTGCATAAATAATCAATTAGTCTGTCTCCAATGTTTATGAATGCACGAGAAGTTGTACGTTCCGCGAAGTGGTCATCTGAGATTTTCCACGGAGTGCTCATTATGACTAGTGCCCAAGCGCACATTTTGAGAAGTGCGAGTATACTTGTAGACAAGGACGTATCGTCTACCTAAGACATTCAACTTCTTCATTTTTTTTCAATACCTAATTATTATCAAAGGAAGCAAATAATATTGTAGAATATTATCTTCGATAGAATGTTGTAGACAAAATGTAATTATAACAAGTGTCTCAAAGTTTCAAAGTAATTGTCATAATTTTCTATTCAAAAGATTTTGACTGGCTCGGTGGCTTAGTGGGCGCAAGCTCGACTGCCGAACATGAAATCCCGGGTTCGATCCCCAGGTCAGGCAGTGTTCGATACATAATTGTTCCGTTAGGAATTTATCAATAACTGCCTGGAGTATGGAACTGTGCCCGATAGATGTCAATAGGCTCGTTACATGGGATTTATTTTGGACATTACATGGGACCAATAACATAATGGCAAAATGTGGGTGTACCTACTTCCTACGATGTGACTGACTCCTGGGTACACACCTCTGCCTTATAATCAAAAAGGCAGAGGTTATAATCAAAAGGAAAAGGCGTGATTGTAAGTTGTTGTATTCAAAAGTCATCAACATCATCGCAGCCACTGGACGTCCACTGCTGAATATAAGCCTCCCCCATAGATTTCCATCCAGTCCGGTTGTAAGCGGCCCGCCTCCAGCGTGTTTCTGCCGTCTTTATCAGATCGACTGTCCATCTTTTGGGTGGACGTCCTACGCTGCGCTTGCCGTTCCGTGGTCTCCATTCGAGAATTTTACAGCCCCATCGGCCATCAATTCTACGTGCTATGTGCCCTGCCCATTGCCACTTCAACTTGCTAATCCACTGGGCTATGTCGGTAACTTTCGTTCGTCTACGGATCTCCTCATTTCTGATTCGATCTCGCAGAGAAATTCTGAACATAGCCCTCTCCATAACTCGTTGCGCTATTTTAAGCCTGCTGATAAGGCCCACAGTCAGAGACCATGTTTCAGATCCGTATTTCATCATTGGTAGCACATACTGGTCGAAGACCTTCGACTTGAGACGCTGATATGTGAAATATTGATGACAGACGCAGACGCAGAATTAAATTATTAATCAGTTTAATTGAAATCCGAAATGAGTTTTCCATTAACTTTCGAAATAATATAATTAATGGGTGTGTTTGGATTTGGATTTTGGATCCACACATTGATCAAATATACATAATATACGTATCAATATATAATTATAACATTTTGTGTCGGTTTGTGTGTAAAAAATATATCTTTATTTTTTATGATAGTGAGTAACAAGACGAGCAAATCAGGTGCCTGATGGTAAACATCATGATTGCCCATATCAGACACAGTGCCACCCAGTGTTTTAAAATTCAAAATTCTGCGCGGCACTACACTGCGCCTGTCACTCTGAGATATCAGTTGTTGAAACTCGTCATGCCCAGTAATTTCGCTGGTAGCATTGCCCTTCAGACCGGAACACAGTAATGTTTGCACATTACTGCTTGGCGGATAAATAACTGGCATAGGTGTGGTACTTCCCCAGGCGGTCCTCTGCAAGAGTCCTTCTATACCTCTACAAAAATTATTCATATAATAAGGAATCTTAATAAACTTTTAAAACGTAATAGGTACCTACCTTTATAAGTTACCTACCTATGCCTAAACACTAATTTGTGCATGTAGATTATTGCGAACCACTACAGCACCAAGAATTAACTTAGTCAACCCTGTGTTAAAACTCTTCATTTATTAATTATCTAGCTAACTCTGTAAGCTTGTACTTGTGGACTTGTAGATCACTCAATTACACAATTATACATATGAGATACAAAGATTACCCAACAGAGTGTGACCGGGTGAAAACTGATACTTTCAAAACGTGAGCTTTACCTCTATTGTCTAGGCGGTAATTAAGTGACCACAGAATATAGAGGTAGAAAGTACGGGCAGGTGGCATTATGTGGCGTAACGGAGTTTCAACTGCGTCCTTTGTATAGGCGTAACACTCAAGATTATGTTTTTATATATATATGATTCATGAGTTTTATAAGGTAAAACTGCATAGCCGCTTCGCGCCACCTTCAAAGAAAACGAATGTAGGTAACCAAACCAAATATTGTGAAATTATCTGTTGAAAAAATTAAGCCCTACAAGTTTCTTGTGCGTTTTTCTTGTATAGGTATCTTTCCGAACGCACGGTAAACTCAGTACTGTTTATCTTCATTGACGTGCAAAAGTGTCAGATTATGACCTATTTGAATAAATCTGTGAGTTTGAATTTGAGTTTGAAAACATTTTTGTTATCCTACAAAATAGATGAGGTTTCTGTTAAATAACTTTATTTCTCTTTTCTTATGACAATCGTTATCATGAAAATAAAATCACTATTGACTCTTAATTTTTATTATTATATTGACACTGGCGTCTTTGGCAGACGATTTAAACATTAAGTCTGTGAAGAGCATTTAGAACACTCCACAGGCAATGTGTCGCCTGGGATGACTTAAGGAAACATAGGTTTGCCCAGAGCCTACACCACCCTCTCGACCTCACTGGCTGAATCCACTGGAACGACAAGTCGATACGTGACAAGCCAGTTTGGTTGCAGGTGACTGACACTTATTTCAAGTTGTACCCTACCCGTGCCTGACGTAGTCCCCATTCCGAGTTTGTTCGAGTTTTCCTTCTCTAGATAGGTTGCGGACCAACGCTGACGAGGCCTGACGGGGAGGTTTCAAAGCCAAATATTGCGGATACCGCAAAACGATCAAACGTAAACATTTACTTAAAACGACACTTTTGCACGACAATAAAGCTATTATCTATAACCACTGTTCATAAGCCGAACGTTAAAAAGATACTGGAATCCAACGATACGATAAACGATATCACAGAACAGATAATAATGCTACGTATAGAATGGACACTGATATCCGCCCACCAATGGGGCATTCCTCACTCCGCGAGCGCGATTGAGCTCTCCACGAGCGCCGCTTCTATGGGAAATCACCTCACGCATATTCTTGCACGTGTACAAAACTCCATGTGTGCAGTTACTGTGTAGTAGGTAGTTATAGTATGGTTTTTGTATGGGATTCAGCCGTGTCCGGGGTGAGACGATATCAAACCCAGCGCTATACTATAAGTATAACTATACCTACTAGTAGTTCAACTAAACATCTAGACGGAGCAATTACCAGTTTATATGTATTATCTATGGGAGCAACGATGGGATGCGGTATGACAGAGAGCGGAGTCGTCGTCGTCCCCACCCTGCCCACGCTGTCTGATTTGGTCCGGCCGGTTTCTATTGCGCCCCGGTAAGGCGTAGGAATTAAAAGCCGCTAAGGTATTTTGATGTTTATCAAAGGAGATGACATACTGTATAGTTATTATTTTGCTGTGGATATACTTTATTGAACCGGCCTATATGCAGGTTGCAGAACAACCGAATGCAAATAGGATCTATATCCAATAGTTTACCTCTAAGTGATGATTCTCAGCGGCATCATTGATGGGGCTCTTGCCGTGCCTGTCCAGATGCAACCTGGCGCCGTGTCGCAGTAGCCAGCGAACTGTACTCAAATGTCCTCTGGATGCTGCGAAGTGAAGAGGCGTAGCGCCATCGCCGTCCCGAGCGTTTGGGTCCACACCGCGTTCTATTATCTAGAATTTATTAGGATATTTTGGTTATTGGTGGTTGTTTGTTATTGATGGGTATTGATAGTGAATAATGGTTATTCATGATTATTGAGATGAGTTAAGATAAAGCTTGTTTGTTAATTTAATCAGAAGTTGATAAAGGAGGGTTTTGCCAATACTCGACACGCTTTGCAGGCGGGTTGTCGAGCGCAGTTCGATGGTTTTTCACTTTTCCAGAGGACGCTGCTGCCCATCCTGATCTGTTAACCCTTAGCCGGCTCTTACGACAACCACGGGTAGAGAGGGTGGAGCACTATTCTAAAGCCGGTAACACGAACGCGAATTTATTATGAAGAGTTAATGATGTTTTAATTAGAAATAATTAACGACTATTATTGGTGGAGTTATTTATTTCTTCAATTGATTATTTAATTGATACATAAAGTCACATAATATTATTCCCGTTAGGGTAGGCAGAGACTATTTCTCTCCACTTTCGATCCAGACACACGACTTACGCTTCTTCCACTGTCATCACATTCTTCATACTATTGATTTACGACGTAATTTTAAAAGTCAATTTATATGTCTATACCAATTACAACCCAACTAAACAATAACTACACAAATTAAGTTTCTTATGATTAAATTTCTCCAATCAAGATATACGATGTCTAAATCACACCAAGCGCCTAAAGCTGCATATTCCACAAACAATATTTTTAACATCAATTTCATGATTACACTTACAAAAGTACACAATAGAATGGACACCTAAGATAACATCTGACATCTAGATGCACATAATATTAACAACTACAAGACAATAACTTTGAAATGAAATGTCGATTTCTGAGATAAGTTCTATAACAGGTATATGAAACATGGTTACATTGGTATTGCAGTCTTGCAACTTATTGCACATGAAATTATTAAAGTAACCTGTCAATTTACAAGGCAATAAAAGTAATAAAACAGATGCCTAAAATAGATAGGAGTAATACACACAATCACTGTTATTATAAAATGTATCGAATTTTAATTACATATATCCACATACTTTTTATACGACAATATCGATCGATTAAGATGCAATTGTAGTAAATGACAATTCCTAGACAATGGAAACTTTTTCCTGTATCCTACATCACGACTTCATCGTCATGTCATCGCGTAACATCCATCGGTAAATGCTGAGTACAGTCGGATGCAAAAGTCATGTTCTTACGTTTACTGCTCTTGTGTGACCCATTTATAACGTAATAGATATTCCGCTAGGTTTCATCTTCGTTAGCATTATTTCCTGTGAATATAGGGACATAAAGTAGGCTTATGCTTATGCTTTCCCAAGGTTCCATTCATTTCTATACCATAATTCGTTTATCAAAATTGGTCCAGCTGTTTTGGCGTGAAGGCATAACATACAGACCAAAGGCAGAGTTACTTTCTTATATATAATTTAGTAAAGACTATTACAACCTACTGAATAGTGATCTACATGCAATGGACTACACAACGGCGATATACTATTATAAATATTATAAACGAAGTCAAACAAATATCTTCATAAACTCAAGCTCAAGTCAATATAGGTAGAATAAAAAAACCTAAACACTACAGATAGTGGGATCAAATTTATCAAATTGCTGCCGATTAAGCATGATCCTCACTCTGGCTATTTTCTGCGATTACTGTCAGGCTATAAGAGAGGAAATTTGATAAGGAAGCACGGGACGAGATATTTTGTACGTTGTAAAAATATTAAACACTTTTGTATTAGACTGTACTCCTAGAGAAACCGAGTTCGTTAACCTGCAAGTTGCAGATCGATATGAAATGCGATCACGAAGCGTTTAGCTGCTAACCACTACGAAGTGTGGAAATCCGTGATTTGCTCGTGTGTGGTACATTAAACACGTTTTACGAGACTATGTGGCTAATACTCATATGATTGCTCTGATGAAAATGCTAGATTAGTTTGAATTCGCCGTAAATCTTTATATACCTAGCAAAAACAGCAAATTGCAACATGCTCTGTTTAATAACGATGATTAATTTAAGTTTGCATTGAGAAAAATCTAAAAACTTAAAATTTGTAGTCTGACTATTGCGTGTTTTGGCAGGCAATTAAAACAGCGCGTTTTCCCATATAGGTCATACTTGTATAGGAGAAAATCAGATATTTATTACTTTAGGGGATTTTAATTTTAAAATTAATTTTAAAATTTTAAAATGGGATTAGAGAATGACAAAAGAAGGGAGTTTCCTCTACTTAAAGGGGATTCTAAGAAGTGATTTAAGAAAAATAAGCATAATAGAAAAGAGACCCCGGGTCTTTTGTAAGCACTACTACCTAGCCTGTTTTTTTACTACCTCAGTGGCGTAGTTGTCGCTAGCGGTACTGCCGATCATAAAGTTGTTCATGATCAAATAAAGAAGATCAGTTTCGATCCCCATGTCAGGCAAACTGTTAATTAGATTTTCCCATTGGAAATTTTCTCAACAACACCTAGTACTGTTCACGGTAGATAGCAATAAGCTCGCATCCTATTACATGGGACAAAACCATAACATGCAAATTGTAGGTGTCTCTACCTACTATAATGGAATTAGGTCTTGAATACACTTCTGCTACCCCTTCTGGAAAAGGCGTGATGTTATGATGTATGTATACCTACCTATAATTAGCTCAATGAATGATTAAGCCGACTCACCATCCATTTAACGCAATCCAAGCAGCCAGTCTGCGCGGCAGCATGTATCGGAAGCATGCCATCCCTTGCTCGGGCGTCCAGCCTCCCGCCCGCTTCAAGAACTAAATATTTGAGCACTGCCAGGTGACCCTCCTGCGCAGCCAGGTACACCGGCGTGACGTCGTTGTCCATCGCTGTGTTGGCACTGTCAAGATAAATTAACACGTTAGTTAATGTTTGTTGGAGATATAAGTCATTGGGTTTTATTTGTGGGAGAACACAGTTCTGTTAAAAATCCGTTGCTTAAATATTGGGGAAGTAGATAATGTATAATAATAAAGGGATTCTTTATATATAGGTATACTGTATATTGTGTAAGTATATTGAGTAAATAAAATGTATATTTTATTATTTCTTTGCCGTGGAGTTACCGGCTTTTGAATAGTGCTCCACCCTCTCTACCCGTGGTTGCCGTAAGAGCCGGCTAAGGGTTAACAGATCCCGAGGACGGGCAGCAGCGTCTTCTGCACAAAAACCATTAAACTGCGCTCGACAACCCTCCTGCCAAGCGTGTCGAGTATTGGCAAAACCCCCCTGTATGGGGGAGGCCTATGTTCAATAGTGGATTACCAACGGCTGAGATAATGATGATGATGATGATGATGATTCTTTGCTATAAGAGACAAAGTTATTTAATTTTTTAGGGTAAGTACAGTGGGTTATATCAATGAAAAGTAGACATTGTGGGATTATAAATTTTATAGAGAAATATAGAATTTCTCTGGATTTTGATTTTGGTAAACATTTGCTAAGTTAAGCAATACGGAAAAGAGTAAATACTAAAACGCTCATTGAAATTCAACTTTTCACAACTAGGCAGTAAAACGGGCCATAAGGCAACTCTTATTGCCCGTACTTTGGTTAACTTGGAACCAGTTTGCGTTGCAACTGTGAAGTTTATTCGCTCTCACGTTTCACTTTTATTTTCGCTTTCCTCGGCAGGTTTGACGTCATGTAGGTCAGGCAAGGTCGAGATAGGTTTACTTGTTAGTCTAGTTGGTAATCATAGACTCAATGGGTTATGTAATGATGAATTTGCCCGCGGCTTTATATAATCATATTGTTTTAGTTGGTGCGTTTTGTTACTAGTCTTCCACATTATACAAAAATATAGCTTACAAATGCCCAAAAATGTCTTGATTGGGAATTACTCAGAAAACAAAAACCAAAACTACCTTTTTAACATTCCCTGTTTTTGACACCATTCTTAAAATATATAATTTATTTAATATAAGTACTATAATTTTTAATATAAAAACAGTTATTTAACATCAACAAAACATCAAAAAATTGCCTACTTTAAAAAGTTAGATAGCGAGCTTTCAGACGAACGTCTGCGTAACGTCAACGTCAACCACGCTAACGCGGCGCTGTGGTCGGGCGCTAATTTGTATGAAAAGAACAGTATAGAATACACACGTCGGCCACGCTCGTCTGAAAGCTTGCAAATAATGTAAAATGTAGAATGCGATGCGGTCTTCCCAATGAACTACATGTGGATCTTCAGAAGGACAGTGAATTTTGAAGGGTTGGCAACGGCAACATACTGGCAATACCCCTGATGTTGCAGATATATATAGGCGGCGGAAACTGCTTACCATCAGGCGCACCGTTTGCCACTTTGGCAAAGTGGCCTATGGCATAAAAAATATCTATAATTTCTCATTTAAGTTTACAACTAAAGTACAACTACGGCTGTTACATGTATACATATATACATATCATGTTACATGTATACATATTATGTATGAGATCCGTCGATTTGACAATTGATAATTATTACCAATAATAATTAAGTAACATCATTATTTAGATTATAATTTGATGGATGGATTAAAGAGGCAGAGCCGAGTAGTTTGCAAAAATCAGTGAACGTCCAAACGGTACACATACGAAAGTTTATAAAAAGTACTCTTAACAGTGGATTAAAATAGTGCCGACAAACGGTAAAGTTTCACGCGTCTGATATAACAACTGTTTCCATTTCATGCCTATTAATCGGTACGTTACGTAAATCTATGGCTTGTAGGTACTTGCTGACGTGAATTGAGGATAGATCACAGAGAATTTGCTTGGGTCTTCTGTGACTACAGATCAGAAGTAGATGATCTTAGCGAGATGAATGATGCGAGCGAGATTCTCAATCTCGAACTCCTACTAATACCTAATCAAAACTCCTAAAAACCTGATGTAGGGTAAACTATAAAGAATGTACTTCATAAGATGATGTTTCATCTTATGAAGTACATTCTTTATAGTTACAATACCTTTTGAGAGTTGGTAGAATTGTTCAAAAGGGTTGCCCTTTCCCGGGACTCAAACTATCTCTATACCAAATTTTATCTACATCGGTTCAGCGGTTTAAGCGTGAAATGGTAACAGACAGACAGACACACTTTCGCATTCATAATATAATATATAGTAAGTATAGTATAAATATAATATATCGTACTAGCTGTGCCCCGCGGTTTCACCCGCGTAAGGTTCGTTCCCGTGGGAATATCGGGAAAACAAGTAGCCTATTTGTTATTCCAGGGTCTACGCTACCTGCATACAAAATTTCAAACCAATCGGTCCAGTAGTTTTGGCGTGAAAGAGTAACAAACATCCATCCATCCATCCATCCACAAAAATTTTAACATTTATAATACATATTAGTAGGATATATTTTTTTTATGATAGTGTGTGACAAGACGAGCAAATCAGGTGCCTGATGGTAAGCATCATGATTGCCCATATCAGATACAGTGCCACCCAGTGTTTTAAAATTCAAAATTCGGCACGGCACTGCACTGCGCCTGTCACCCTGAGATATGAGTTGGTGAATATCATGCCCAGTAATTTCGCTGGTAACAGTGCCCTTCATACCGGAATACAGTAATGTTTGCACATTACTGCTTGGCGGATGAATAACTAGCAAAGGTGTGGTACTTCGCCCAGGCGGCCCTCTGCAAAAGAGGCCTACCACTACAAAATATATAGTATATTATATAGTATAATAATCTTACTAATAAGCTTATATATTTCAAGATATCCAAGGTTACTACCACAGTTACGAAATGTTTGTTGTATTAAATTCATATAAAACGATCTTCGTTTCGTAAACTTTGACCCCTTAAAGAATATTGCTTAAAATCTAACAACCTTCAAATCTGTTTGGTGACTTTTTTACGTTTTTTATTGAATACTAGCTGTGTCCCGCGGTTTCGCCCGCGTAGACATCGTTCCCGGAATATCAGGAAAAAGTACCCTATGTGTTATTACATACATTCACGCCATTTTCCCGAAGGGGTAGGCAGAGGTATACCCAGGACTCAGTCCCATAGTAGATACACCCACATTTCGCCAGTATGTTATTGGTCCCATGTAATAGGGGGCGAGCCTATTGCCATCTACCGGGCACAGTTCCAGACTCCAGGCAGTTATTGAGATAATTCCTAATGGAAAAATCTAATATTTAACACTGCCTGACCTGGCAATCGAACCCGGGACCTCTTGATTGGCAGTCGAGCATGCGCCCTCTACGCCACCGAGGCAGTCACCGAGGCTATGTGTTATGACAGGGTCTAAACCACCTACATACCAAATTTCAGACCAATTGGTTCAGTAGTTTTTGCGTAAAAGAGTAACAAACATCCATACATACATCCTCACAAACTTTCGCATTTATAATATTAGTAGGATGTAGGATTATTGAAACAAAACTCCTTTTTAGGAAGAATTAATTTTACGCGCATGTTTCAAAAAATATGATAAAAAGTGAATTATCGAATTCTACTAGAAAATGATAGGGACATTGTTTACCTCATCTTCAAAACATCAGGATATAAATATACCAAATTAGTAATATATTATATATTCCATAGGATATTATGAAAAGGCTAAGAGGTCGCCTTTCCTATCAATATAAGTAACAGCCAGCTGTGGCATTTCATAAGAGAAATTGAATGATTTCTCCTGCAAAATGCATTTAAGAGATACTCAGGTACCACTTAAAATAATCACTCAAGAAAACAGGCTCTAACGTAGACTGCAATGAAATTTGCATAGAATAATACATTTCTGGTGAGCATACCTGACCAGATAGTTCGATCATGGGCTTAAATATTTACAAACTTAGTGAGAAATATAAAAGTAAGGCTTAAATACACTAATCAAATATTGTGTTTTATTATTGGAGATGCGTCAAAAAATTTTAAGACATTATTTACATACCTACTTACTTATATTTAGTCTGAAAAGTTACAAAATATAATTTATTACATGATAAATAAGTAAATAGATGCAAATATAGGTATACCAATAATTTAGTAAACACTTTAAAAATAAAGAAAGGAATTTTCATGTTATGTTATTATTGTTATAATTTTTATAAAAAAAACCCTTTTTGATTTGCCATCGTAGGGTTAAATAAACAAAGTATCAAAATAACGTATGTTACTACTATTTCCCGAGTGTAAAAATAATGAGTCTCAACTTCTTTTTATACAATTAGTCGACCTTTAACATAAATGTCATATATAACTTGAAGCAGAAAACACGCAGAAGATAATTGTGTCTAACTGTTATATCTAACTCAGACTATCACTGGAAACACATAATTAGCTAAAATAAAATAATAATTAATTGAAGTCTTATAAACCTCCAAAATATTATTGATTCCGTACCTAAAATCATTAAATGATTACATTATTGGTAAAGATCCTGTTATTTACCGTTGTCTCCCCGCATATGTCCCGGCTTTAGCTTTTCCGTGTCGTTTCGTTTTCTTATTTTTCTTCCCGAAAAGCTTACTCGTAACTCGACCGTATGGAGGATGTATGTTATTTAGCGTCATTTTGGTTATTTAATGAAATATTTTGACCATTTTACGATAATTAATTAGTTAATTGACACTACGCACTAGCACCATCACTGAAAAAAAAAACAAAAGAACATCGCAGTTAAAAAGTTAAGGAATACTATTTAAAAAGTAACAGTTACTATTAGTGGCCAGTGCAATGACTTGCATGTAGTTAACGAAACTTTTTAATACAGTTTGACGCCGGTCGGATGTAATGAAGCGCGCGCGTCGCTTGCCAGTCTGAGTCTCACTGCACCTTAGAGGTTGTATATTTTCTCGCTAAAATGTCTAGCGAAAGTGA
Source organism: Hemistola chrysoprasaria (assembly GCA_947063395.1). Classification (NCBI taxonomy): domain Eukaryota; kingdom Metazoa; phylum Arthropoda; class Insecta; order Lepidoptera; family Geometridae; genus Hemistola; species Hemistola chrysoprasaria. The sequence continues at coordinate 2,663,638 of OX346724.1, forward strand.
TTCTATAAGCCTCCAGCGGTAATTTCATAGACGATTTTATTTCATATTTTCTTTTTGCGCCTATTTTATGGCTATTGGGAAGTAATATTATTTATTAAGTCGTTAAAACGTAGTTAAGAGTAGGTACCTATATTTATTTTTAAATGATGCTGCAAAGAGATTCAAACCGTTTTATACTAGAAATATTAAGCTATCTTCAAGTAGGTACATAAAAGTTAAGCTGATTCCTTTGCCGATTCCCAGGTTTTATTTACATTTCACTTTTATTTCCATATTATATATATCATGATTTCAACGTTCCTTTATATTAAGTATAGATGAAATGAATAATCTATAAAGTCTATATATAGTTATTCTATCAAACTTATAAATACATTTTTAAGTTTTCTGCCAAGTTCATTCCTGCTTATTAATATTATATACACACTTAAGTTACTCGCCTATTACAAGACAAATAAAAATGTAGGCATGTATAAAACACCTAAATTATTAAACAGGATATAACATAGAGTATTAATATCTAGAATGAAAACCGAAATGTTGCTAGTTAAAATAATTAAGACGAACTAAAAACCTTATTAATAATTTATAAAAAAATTGGTACTTAACAAGTTTACCAAAGAGTCTCAATGTAAAAGTAGATTGTAAATGTCATCACTCAAATTAATTTCACGAATAAAATTAGCATTGTAACGAGAAATTACACCGATATGGTATAATTACAAGCACTAGTTACATATTACATATCTTGGATTACGCTTACACCTATCTCATCTACATAATAGTAAGTATGTGTTTTCGCAATTGTGGTCCAAGTCAAAAGAGATTGGAATATTGAGTGGTTTCTACCAATATTAACGTTACAAAATAATAATAAAATATATATATATGTAATATGTACTTATTAAGTATTGTAAAAGTGTTATTTTTATTGATATAGTATATTATATATTATAATATTTTCTGAGAGCGGTGTGACAATCCTGTTGCACTCACTGTTACAAATATAATAATAATTTTGTTAACATAAAAAAGGCATGGAGCAGTTGTCCATAAATATAATAAAAAATATAAAGTTACAAAATATTAGAATCTTGTAAAAAATATATAGTCTTTAAATTAATTAGGAATACTTTTATTTTTTGTTTATTATGAGAGACCTACAAAAGAGTAACTAAAGAACATAATAAAACTAATTCGTATTTATAATACGATTGCTTATTAAATTACAGTAAGTCACAACCACAAAATATTTAGATTTATTCTGTTTCAAAACATTCAAAAATAAAAGTACTTTTTTGTTATCGAAAATAAACTTTTAGCGTGTATACAATTTCATTCGATGTGATAAAAAAATATGCTAACAGAACATGAAATAGTGACTGAGTACCCACGACCCACACATCTGCTTGACCTTTTGGTAAAATATGTGTGATGTTATGTAAAAGCGAGTTTTTTTAATTAGGTAAGTTTACTATTACTATTTTAGTTCTACTTCTTTCATAGTTTTTAAGACAGCTTATTTGAAAATGCTTAACATATTATTGTAGAAGACGAGTTATTTATAACTTAGACCACACATTAAGTTTCTCTTGACATGACAGTAAGGCACTACTATTCGACATGACATGACGTTTTGCCGCCAAAACACTTTCACTGTCACCTCTATGACAACATTGGCGGTAAAGATGTAAAATTGGTATAATTTGAATTAAATACGTAATAATGCGAGGTTATGTGACGAGTTGTTGTTTTAGATTATAGACTATATTTTACTTTTTTATTTTAATTTACAATTTTAGATTTTTTAACAACATTTAGAAAAAGAGATTTGAAAACACATACCTAATCATAAACAATGAAAAAATAAAAAAAAAGTTTAAAAACATTATAACGGCCATTTTAAAATCATTAATCGATTGAACATAACATCACGTCTTTTTCCCGAAGGGGTAGGTAGAGGTGTACCCAGGACACAGTCCCATAGTAGGTGCACCCACACTTTGTCAGTTTGATGATTTTTAAGTCAGTATGTAATAGGGAGCGAACTTATTGCCATCTACTAGACACAGTTCCAACCTCCAGGCTGTTATTGAGAAAATTCCTAAAGGAAAACCCTTATAACACTTTGGCCTGACCTGGGTATCGAACCGCCACCAAAGCAGTTTATTCAATTTAAATCGGTATCAAAACGCTGTTGAGTTACTATCTTTAAAATAGATCTCCACCCTCTCTACCCGTGGTTTTCGTAAGAGCCGGTTAAGCGTCAACAGATCCAGAGGACGGTAAGCAGCGTCCTCTGTAAAAAAAACCATCGAACTGCGCTCGACAACCCGCCTGCCAAGCGTGTCGAGTATAGGCAAAACCCCCCTTTATGGTATCAAAACAGTAGAAACCTTAATAATTCCATATTCTTATGAATCTAATTTGATTCTTTCATTACGTAACTAATAGAAATATTTCTTGTTTATTTTAATTCTTCTCTGTAGGAATACTTAATTAACATTGAACTTGAATAAATCAATAAAATATAATGTTCCTTTTGTGTTAAGTAAAAACTTAAAGGTCTCAAACACGAGCATTCATTGTTTACCAAAGAGGTTTACACCTTGTTATTAGAGAAAATACAATAACAATGTAAACTATTTGCAACAAACCAAGGAGGTTTTTCCTGACTTTTCCCAACGTTTCTACTCGACGACAGATGGCGCTGTAAAAAACGTGTCAATGTTGAGAATGTAATAAAAAGTGAATAAATGAATAAATTAATTTATTTTAAGTCATTTTGTTGTTGCATCATTTATTTTACTTTTAAATTAAATAATGTATGCATTAATATTGATTTAGTTCGAAATACGCAACCTGATGATTCCACGACCATCTGTGGATGTTAAAAACATTCTTACCCGGGAGACGAATAGGTACTTTGGTCGATGCGATGTGTGACCAACTTGATGGCATTTTGGAATTTATACTCAGCAGGTATTTTTAATGCAACCAGTGTTGCAACCAGTTAATGTTACCAGTGGCATCACCACCAAGAGTTATTTACTTTTAATGCGTACTTTTTTTAATGCGTCTCGCATTCTAAAATAAAATCTCATTTGCCACCAGTGGTGATTAAGGAGGTGGGGACCAGTGCGACTGAAGCAATGCCGCCAGCATCTTGGGTACGCTGCCATTTTTTAGTTAATAGCGGTCTAATGCATTTGGATATACCATTGCGATAATGGCAGCCTTTTCATATACTTCTAAACTGTATGTTGTTAATGAAGAGAAGAAGTAAGTAGCTATAGATTTGTTTAAAAGAAATACAAGACAAGAATCCTTATCTCCACAAAACAAGGCTTAGTTTACCAAGACACGACGGATTATAAAATCTAAGCGATTATTAGACGGAAATCGGATATTTACCGTCTGACAGTCCCAGTTTCCTTTTACGATCGTCATAAAAACAAGCGTGCGTTCGTAATTTCCTCATCATTCGCTTTCACTCAATGAGAAAATGGCGAAAATTATCTTGTCGTATGTGTTTTTGACATTTTGTGACAATGCATTACGAGAAGATGAGTCGACAATGTAATTATATAATGACTATTTACTATTTGTTATGAAAATCGTGAGTTGTATTTATATCTGTCTGCTTTAGGAGTTATATCGAATTTCCTAATTTAAGTCCAAAACTGTAAACAAAGTACTAACTTTTTTGTAGTGGTAGGACTCTTTTGCAGGGGGCCGCCTGGGGAAGTACCTTTGCCAGTTATTCATCCGCCAAGCAGTAATGTGCAAACATTACTGTGTTCCGGTATGAAGGGCAATGTTACCAGCGAAATTACTGGGCATGATGAGATTCGACAACACATATCTCAGGGTGACAGGCGCAGTGCAGTGCCGCGCAGAATTTTGAATTTTAAAGCACTGGGTGGCACTGTGTCTGATATGGACAATCATGATGCTTACCATCAGGCACCTGATTTGATTGTCTTGTTACCCACTATCATAAAAAAAAAGTTAATATTAGTGTCGAAAAATCTTTGATTAGAGTACAACCATAGTATCATTTTGCCTTGTTTAAAGTATTTGAATTTAAATTTAGTGATTAAGAATTTTACATCTTATAATTTATAAAATTCATAATTCCATGGTTTTACGGCAAAGGTTATTGTAATCGTGTGAGTTACTCCTTAGCAAAGTTATTTTTTTTCTTTCAAAGCTTGAGAAGATGAAACTTTAAACGGTTCTTCTTAGATTTGCTGATGATGATGATGATTGATGAGCTATAGGTATAGAGTATAAAGAAAAAAAGGTATGGGTGCAACTTTAAAATATATCCTCATTATGCGCAAGCGCAACCGTTGTCTTTCAGAACGGAACAGGCCGCTATGTAGCGTGAAAAGGACTGAATTACTGAATGATAATTATTACTTATTAATATTAATAATGATGGCCAGTGAGCCGTGGTAGGATGGACCGAAAAGATAGCAGGGAAATAACTCTGGGTTTTTATACACAAGCTTATTAAAAGTGATACTTATTTGCAGTTTTAAAACGTATCTTTTGTAGTTAATCTGGATAAATGTCACTTTATAAATAATTGATAAGTACTTGAAATATAGCACTAATAAAGAAATTATATCTCTTCTATCAATGTCATTGGTTTCTCAAAATTTGTATGGGAAATGATGTCGGCCCAACCTTTACCCTTAAACCTTTAGAGAAATCTTGTAAGGATTTAAAAAGGATTAAATTCAAAACCTGTATAAAATCGAATTTGTTTGGAAAGGCTTATTATATTAATCAATACATACAGAACAAAGATGGCTGGAAACTTCTGCATAGCCATCAACCGGCACCTTACAAGCCAACAAATGTAACAAAACCAAATATTGTAAAACTCGCAGTTGAAAAAATTAAACCTTACAAGTTTCTTGTGCGTTCTTCTTGTAGAGGTATATTTCCGAACGCACGGTAGATTCTTAACTAGTTTGATATTATTGATTGACGTTTAAAAATGTCTTTTTAAGACTTATTTAAATAAATTTTCTTTGAGTTTGAGTTTGATTCAGTATACAATGATTTATTATAAGATCACTAGTGTTTTGAGCTATTGTTTCCTATAAAAAAAATATGTAAGGGGAATTCGTTAGGTTAAGTCAGAGGCCTTGTAGTTATTTTGGTGCCCTGAAACTTTCGACAATTAGGACCATACAACTCATAATGGTTTCATTCTTTCTTTTAAATACTTATATTAGAACTAGTGTAAGAACAGTGGCTTTGCCCGCTCCCAATTATGAAATATGAAAGTTTTATACCAAAACTTTGACGCCCTTTTTGGACCCCTCAGAATGTGAGTTTTTAAAAATCCTTTCTTAGCACACGTCCAGACAACGAAAGGAACCTACATTCCAAGTTTCATATCTCTAGGATCAGTGGTTTGGATTATGTCAGTCAGTGTGGTTAAATCGCCCTAGCAGTCAGTGAGTCATTTAGGATTTTATAATATATAGTGATTATCGAGTTTGACGACTTAGGTCTAAAATGAAAAATGACTATGTATAATAATAATTGATAAAATACATTATACTAATGTATAAAATGTCAAGGTATTTTATTTGTTTTAATTAATGCTAGTAGTAGTAATTCTAATATGAAGAAAATAAAGCCCAATTCTGATCACTAACGCAATAATAAATCACCTAGGCAAAAAGCTTTTTATTGTGGGATAAAAGTCTCCCGGCTAGATTCGTGAAAAAATTAATTCCATTAGTTTGACATTTCCTGAAGCATCGCTATATTTTACAGTAGCTGTGCCCCGCGGTTTCACCCGCGTAGTCCTCGTTCCCGTGGGAATATCGGGAATAAAAGTACCCTATGTGTTATTCCGAGGTCTAAACTATCTACATACCGACTTTCAGCCCAATAGCCTCAGCAGTTTTGACGTGAAGGAGTAACAAACATCCATCCATCCATTCATCCTCTCAAACTTTCGCATTGTTAATATTAGTAGAATAGAAAAAGTAGGATAAACACGACAATAAAACTGAACAAAAAACTTGACGATCAGAGACCAATAAATAAGCACTTACAAAATGCAATCATACTTAGATAAGACAGTAACATTACTAGTTTTCCAGCCTGTATTACCTAGAGGATATCCTAGGTATAGACCTAAAGCTCAATTGTAATACTAATTCAATAACAAGTTACGTGAACATAGAATTAACTTCTTAGTCGAAATTTTTTTTTTTTTTTTATGATAGTGAGTAACAAGACGAGCAAATCAGGTGCCTGATGGTAAGCATCATGATTGCCCATATCAGACACAGTGCCCCCCAGTGTTTTAAAATTTAAAATTCTGCGCGGCACTGCACTGCGCCTGTCACCCTGAGATATGAGTTGGTGAATCTCATCATGCCCAGTAATTTCGCTGGAAACATTGCCCTTCATACCGGAACACAGTAATGTTTGCACATTACTGCTTGGCGGATGAATAACTGGCAAAGGTGTGGTACTTCCCCAGGCGGCCCCCTGCAAAAGAGGCCTACCACTACAAAAAAATCGGACCACCTCAAAACCACTACAAAACCACTACAAAATAATCGGAATGCGATCAGAGTAACTAAAGCGGCACTAAATAGAATACAATAGAATCACTGATTACACATTATAATGATTTATAACGAAACTAACTCAATTAAATTATAATTCTTTACACTTATTGTTTGTTACTTATGAATGTGATTATTGGATTACAGTTTCACTGATTGCAAGTTTGTATAATAATAATATTATTGATTATAAAATGTTAGATAATTAAGTGACCTAAGAGGCGTTGATCCTACCTAATCGTCAGATTATCATAAAATCCAATTTTTCCGGCTACTTTTTCATTTTTTTTTGTTTGGTCTAGTTTCATAACCTGCACGAAATCACGGCAAGATGAGAGAAGAGGAAGGACTGAGTCCGAAAAATGTGCAAGAAAGAGAAAAGACTGCACATTAATGCTTCTCGTGCATTCTCGATGTTTCTCGATAAGTCTGGATGGGCTATAAACAACTTACCTACTATGAGTACACCTCTACCACTAACTGTGTAAACTTCGACCACTAATTATGTAAAAAGTGAATTTTGAATTTGTCCCGAGTATTGCCGCGCTCGGGAAATAGTATACGTAATTTTTGATACTTTGTTCATTGTAACGGACTATGGCAAACCAAAAAGGGTTGGGTTTTTTAAATTATTAAAAACCGAACAAAACCTCTTCTTTTCAGTGAACAAAATTATTGATATACCTTTATTATGTCATGATATAAAACACTTACCTGATAGTGCTAGCGGGAGCAGTTTTAGAATACTTCAATCTCGTAGAGGATGATCTCGCTGGTCGTCTAGGACACGTTGCCATTTTGATACACCATCAGATTTTATAGGCACACTAGATTTTCGTGTATAATTCAATGGGCCACTTTTCACTAGTCCGAACTTTTCATGATTGTGACTTTTTCACAAAAGTTCTGCAGTAAATTTGGAGTTTAAAGTAAGCTTAAACGTAGCTTATGTACAAATGCGTTTCTCAGGTTATTTGCCTTAGCAGGAAGAGAATTATATATTATCCAAAGTGATACCTATGTAGAGAATAGAGTTGAACTCAAGGTCAGTTATTATCTTAATGATTTAATATCTTTGTAGCTAACAGTGAGGTGTTATTATAACTAACATCTTGCTGGAAGCTAAAGGATAAAGATCTTAAGAAAAGAAGAAGAGGTTGTTATCTTGTTCTTTACATTGCGTAAAATGTAGTTTTCGCTGTGTATTCCCTTATATCTTTTAAACTACTCAACGGATTTTAATGCGGTTTTCGTCTGTAGATAGAGTGATTCAAGAGGAAGGTTTATATTTTCAATGGTACCTGGAGCGAAGCGAGGGCGAGTCGCTAGTAATAAATAAGTAAGACCACTAATCGTAACATTTATATTCATGGCCATAATATTTTAAAATAATTTCATAATTCAAAGATATTCTCCCTAAATCAAACAAAAACCTGACATTATACTCATTGACATTTTTATTCGACCCAATTTATGTGAATTTTTGGTTACAAAAACGACTAGAAATTCTCCACAAACTAAATCTTAACACGTGAGATGCTGACTTTCGGAATACCTACTTCGTCAGTTTTTTATCTATTGACAAACTAAGATTGAGACGAATTTCTGAGGGGAAATGAAGCGAGGCGTTTCATCACGCTCATGTGTCCATTTTTTTAGTTTTTCTGTCCATTTGACAACGAAACCTAATGTACCAAAGTACTCGTAGTTAGTATGAAACTATCAACGTCTTAAGTGAGTGAGAAAGTTTACACGTACCAAAATTCCAATGATAATTCATCCCATGTGAAATTCAGAGTGTCAGAAGTTTATGAATTAATTATTATCAATTTGATTAATGTGGGTACATACATACTTAAGTAATATTAAGTGGGTACATATTAATGTGGGTTAAGTCGAGCTACCAGGTAGCTCGACTTGGCGAGATAATATACCATCTTATCACTTTATTATTCTTCTAACTGTGCGATAAATAGTCAGAAGAATAAAAGAGTGTTCCATTTTAGGTCTCATTTTCACTTCTCACCAGGTGAGATTGGGGTCAACCGCTGACCTATATAAAATAAAAAATAATAATATCCATGTACGAGTATGACGATAACTTTATTCTGTGGTATATAACAAAAAGGTCTATCATTAATTATCTTTTTAATAACGATATAATTTATCTATAGGAACAAAAATATCTATCATTATTATCAGGAACCAGCAAAGTGATAGGAAGATAAATTTACAAAATTATGAATCACTCGTAATGTAATTATATCATTATTCGTATCTATTTAGATGACGCGTAGTTACATTTCACTTTCCAAAAATTTGAGAGTAAAAGTGAGGCATGTAGATATGCTAATTTAAGAGGTGAATTTTATTTTTCAAGTATAGTAATAGGTAGACGTTTTGGTTTAGTTACGCTTACGAATAAATAATTTTATGTTATGAATGTAATGATAGGTTTTAAAAACAACTTCATAATTAAATCCACTACAGTTCAGCAAATCTATATAAGTTCCGTTTGACAGTTATTATTATGCCTTGTTTGAACGATTTGAATTTATATTTAGTGGTTAAAAATAATAATAGTTCATCTTGTCTTGTTGACCATAATGCCATGGTTTCACGGCAAATGTTATTGAAATACACGCTATTTCATAGATAAGTGCAAAGTCATTTCTTCTCTCTCAAAGCTTGAAAAGATGAAACGTCAAACGGTAATTAGATTCGCTGGGCTATTATTAGAATAATTAAATAGATTACTTGTCATATTCTTATGTAACACCAAAGTCTGTCTACGAGCTACCAATTTTGGACACATCAATGATTTGTTTTTTAGTTTAATTAGAGAGGTTCATAATACTTATGTAAATAGATAATTACTTTTAACATCATGTTTTTAAACCCAAAGTTATTTAAAAAAGAAAAATATCACGACTCGAATTTCAAAATATGAATAAGTCAATGTTGTTATAAATTAGTTATAAATCACTACTTATTTTAATTTAATTTTTGAACGTACATTAATTTAATAATAAATACTATTTGAATAAAAGTTAGGTGTAAATAAATTATCTCTTAGTTAAAATGTAATAAAATTATTAGTGCGGCATTTTATCTCTGACTGTACGTCGAAAATGAACAACCTTATTTAAATTATTTAAAACGCCGGTAGTACCGACAAACGCAACCACGTCAAAATTTTACAAGCCCCAGCTTGTTATAAAATAGTGTAATGACAAAATATAAAAAAATAATAATAATAAGACTTAGTCTGCAAATTCGATCCTCGAATTTGAGTACGTATATACGTACTCAAATTCGAGGATCGAAACGTATTATTATTAAATAGGACCTATATAGGTCCTATTTCATTTATCCATCCTTTCTGTTCAGTTCATATTGTCGCTAGTAGAGAAGTCGATGAAAAAGACTTCTCAAAACGGTGGCTGACAGGCGTAGTTCCTATTTTGACCACCTGAATAGCTAAGTTGGTGGCACTGTATATAGGTCAAGTGCATGAAACATTATTCCGCATAACAAAATAACAATGAACAATGGTGCAGTTGATGCGCCTTTACTGTTGATAACCCAGTTTATGATATTCTTAATATTATACTTAATAAGCGTTTAATTGGGGTCAATATTTAACAATGGGTGACCTAAAATCCTAATTATTGACAAACACCACTATTAATTTGCGCAGTCGTAACGCCTAAGAAATTAAGGTCATATCTTTCATGCAAGTTAGTAGGTTACGTAGCAGTCGTCTGATGTTTATTTATTATAATGTCATTTACTTGGATATTATTAATAGACGAAAATTCAAGTAAAATTAGCACACTATTAATAAATGGAACCCAGCGATAACTACCCCTAATGACGTGCCCTAATAAACCTTTCTTATCATTAAATCTCTTTCGACTTCTCTGACTTAATACAACAATAGATATATATTTAATTATAATTGTTTCTAATAAATAGTATCATAGTTGTCTCGGAAAAGAAGACTGCCACTTGTACTAGCTTAAAAGTAACTGCAATTATTTCTCGTGATGTTCTCTGTAATGTACACCTATATAATAAAGTGTCTAATTTTAATAACGTAAACAAATTTAAAAACTTAATTAAAACGTAGATGAAAACTGTACACAAAACAAAAGTAAGAATAGAAGTATGAATAGAGTGCACACTATCACACGAAAGTTTTATTAATTTATTTTACAATCAATAATTGCAAAGCACGCACTAAGCACAAACCAATCACGTAAGCTCAGTGCAGTCCGACTCGCGCATTGCACTCGACTCGATACGAGCGCACGCTGAGTACTATATGTTACGACTGTTGTGCGCTATGAATGTGTGGAGATCTACTTTTGTTTTGGTCAACGGTAGTGAGCGGAGCGGGAGCGAGTAAAATGAGCGGTTACGGTCAGTAATAAGTTCTATAAATCAGTAGTTTACGGCTAGATTTAACGTGCGTTTAGCCGATCAGTGAATTACGGAATTCCTTTAATTGACTTCAAAACATTATTAACACCGCATGATTGCCTGGAAGAGATCGCTCTGAGCTTATAAACCACCAATTTTTACACGTTTTCTAATATTAATTTTTAATTTTTTTTGTTTTCTGTACTAATTGTAATACCAATAAAGAGTTTTTATTCTATTAACATAATGTTAAAAAAAATGATTAGATGGTACCATGTACTATATTTTATAAGTGTCTAACGTCAACTTGTTTACAACCTCTAAAATAGGATAAGCGAGCAAAAACACTTTTGATAACAAAATTCAATCACTTTGGATTTCAGAAACATGACCTAAAAATTAATTCTGTTAATAACACAATTTTAAAGTCAATCTAATTCAAATATTAAATATCGCTAATATTATATACCTACCTATTAAATTATAATTATTAACGTTTTAAAAACTAGTCAAAGAATTTAGGAAATCAGATTTATAGGCAGATGTAACTTATATTATGGATTGCATATTTAATTAAAAATAATACTTAATTAAAATAATTAAAAAATAATAACGTGATTCGAGGTCATTTGTGCGTTAATATTTAAGCAACTTAAACCTACTAACAGCTATGCAATAATTTAGTTTTATTAATTAAATAATTTAGATTCGATGAAGTAAGCATTAAAAACAAATGTAATAAAACACGCATTAAATGCTTAAAATAATTTCAATACAGAATCTTTTTCAATGGAATGCTATTTCAAATGCTGTGACTAATAATAATTTATATAAAAACGACATAGAAATGATACATTATAATAATATGACATTTAATAATCCAACAGATATATGTAATACTTTCAACAATTATTTTTCTAACTTAGCTGTAAATAATCCAACCGCATTCAATAACGACAAAAAGTTTAATCACCATAGAAATGCGAACACCATTTTTATAACACCGGTTGACCCAGCTGAAATTTACAAAATTATAATGTCACTAAATAACAGTAAAACTAGTGGGTATGATGAAATAACCACAAAAGTACTAAAAAATTGTGCAGACATAATCTGTCATCCACTCTCGCATGTTATTAACCAATCATTTGAAGAAGGTGTCTTTCCGGATCAACTTAAGATGTCAATTATTAGACCGCTCTTTAAGGCGGGTGATAAAACTGATCCAAATAATTACAGACCCATTACGATAGTTCCTATCATGTCGAAAATTTTGGAAAAAGCTATGTTAAGTAGACTAGGCTTTCTAACTAGGCAAAATATTTTTAAGGATGAACAATTTGGTTTTCGGAAGTTCAACTGGTTTGGCTTGTTTTGATCTGTTGAAGACTGTCACTGAGACTATAAATAATGGAAATCCGGCAGTTACTCTGTTTTTGGACTTAAAAAAAGCATTTGACATGGTCAATCATACAAAACTTTTGAATAAGCTTGATTATTACGGCATCAAGGGCAAAGCTTTGGATTGGTTAAAAAGTTATTTGCAAGATAGAAGGCAGTGTACCCAAATAACCAAGGTCATGAGCAATAATAAGAAAAATTTAACAAAGAAAAATTTTAGGTCCGACCCAGTTATAAATAATAAAGGTGTCCCTCAGGGTAGCATTTTAGGTCCTTTGCTTTTTTTAGTGTATATTAATGATCTACCTGAAGTAACATCCCATAAATGTATCTTGTTTGCTGACGACACTACGGTAATTGTAAAATGTAATAATAAAGAATCAATTCAACAAACTATGAACGAAGCTCTTGCGGATATAATACATTGGACAGAATGGAATAATTTATCAATAAATATTAATAAAACGAAAATAATACAATTCAATTCTTATAATACAAAATCCATACCTATTGACGTTGCTTACGAGAATGAGAAAGTAGATGAAGTAGAATCTTATAAATTTTTAGGAATATACTTGGATCGACACCTTAACTGGAAAACGCACATAGAAAATGTTTGTCAGAGACTTAGTCGCTTTGTTTTTGCACTAAAAAAGGTACGACAAACTGTGTCTTCAGATGCTGCACTAGCTGCGTACCACGGGTACGTGTCATCTGTTCTTAGCTATGGCTTAATAGCATGGGGAAACTCTGTAGATGCAGACAAAGCTTTTAAGGTTCAGAAACGATGCGTTCGAGTAATAAATAAAGCCTGGTTTTTGGATAGCTGCAAGCCATTGTTTAAGAAGTGTAGTATCCTTCCACTCCCGTGCATGTACATCAAAGATATATGTATATTTGTTCGAACCCATCCAAATTATTTTATAAAACATAGTGACATTATACAAAGGCAAAAGAGATCTAGATTTAAAAACTTGCTTTTTCAGCCCACTTGTCATAAATATATTTATAAAAGAAACGTATTTAATATGTGCATTACAATTTACAATAAATTACCCGAGGACACTAAGATTTTAAAGGAAAATAAGTTTAAATTTAATCTACATAAGTGGCTACTAGATAAATGTTTTTATAGTGTACAGGAATATATAAATTTGAAATAGACTAAATGAAATGTATATTATGCAATCTTTCTGACATTAATATATATATTTTTTTAATTATAATTGACATGGGAATAATTAATAATATCATGACTGAAATATTTGCACGCCTGCTTGCAGGCTGAATACACTGACTTTTAGTTATTTAAGATCCTATATTATAATGTATATGTGTATTCTGGCAAAATAAAATATTTGATTTGATTTGATTGATTTGATCTTACCTAACCATATTACAAAGTAGAGAGTTAACATAATGAGACATCAATATTAAGTACCTACCTATAGAATCGTAATTTAATTTATAATGAGTATAACATAACATCACGACTTTATGCCGAAGGGGTAGGCGGAGGTGTGACCCAGGATCCATTCCCATGGTATAAAGTAAACCCATATTTTGATCCACTTGACCACTTGAACGCGTAATGCGTAAATTATTTACGGTATTACTAATAGAATTTATTTATGTATTAAATTTATATAGTGCTACGACCACAAATTAGTACAAATTAGTCAGAGAAAATGTAAAGGTATTTGTTAAATATGTCCTGGTCGGTTTCAGTCTCGGCGACTCTGGACTCTCAAGTTATGCGGCTACGATCATGGGCGCGCATGTGGCTGACGTATCCGATTCTGGCTTTAAACGTGCGTGTACAGACACTACACGTAAGGATACCATTAACATAGTTGTATGTTAAATTGGAAGGTGGTCTGTTTTTTATTTGGTCTCTCTTCTCTTCTCTTCTTTTTATGTATAGGTAATATTATAGTAGTGATTAAATAGACTCGAAAATATTCGACGATATTTTTTTTAAATCGCTTCGATATCCACTGTATTTCAACCTTATCCTAGTTTACGCAGTGTCACTGCTTTCCTAATAACAATCACCAGTTTTCTTCACTCTCCGCCTCCCGTCACACCACCTACATCCCGTGACATGGTATGACAAATTACTATTTGTTATTGTGCACTTATTTTTGATTTATTGTATTCTTTATTGCCTGCTGATACATATATTATTATAGTTGTATACTCTCGAAGCCAAAAGTACTGCATTATTATGTTGCTCGAAAACAGGGGCTAAACCGGATTTGTAATAGGCGTACACGGAGACCATTTTTAGTCCAACGTGCAGAGACCCCATTGAGTTTATTATCTAAAGGTACGAGTAATAGCACCTATCGGAGTCCGTCTCTGAAACCATCTACAGAAGATAAGCTTAAAGACAGCCCCCGCTAGGTGCAAGGACTATCGTAAATGTATGGACACTATATGATTTGGCTATAGATGTGATTTCTAGATGGATGATAACCGGGCTATTGCTAGAGACTCTGGCACCTGCCAATTCCGTCTCATGGTGAAAGATTTCGGCTGGCGATAATTCGCCGCTCACTAAACGGGCCCCCATAAAGGCCGCCCTCCATAAATTATTATAATTATTTTTGTTTTAAACCATAGCGATCTTGAGCCGCCACGACCATTGCTAATCTTTTGTGATTCGGACATTATGGTTTACAGACGCTGAATCTGTGGATACCTCTCGTGAGCATGAGCGGCCGCATTCACAGAGGACGTCCATAGCCATTTTCTCTTTTTCATGGCAAAATCTGCACTCGGCTTACTGGCCTGTTCCCAAGTTTGTTTAGCTTTTATTACTGAACTAATTAGCCTTAAATATGATACTTAAACGTACATGTAGGTATATATAGGATAGATCCGGGGCCCTGGATTAATACACAAGATAAGTACTTTTTAGCAGATAAAGTCGCGGGGCACAGTAGTTAAAACGTTTGTGAGTTTCACTTTTTCAGAATATCATGAGGAGAAAAGTTTTTTCTGCTTTTGTCATCCAGTACACTAATATTTTATACCAACAGTAAATAATAGATGAAATTCGGCAATTATTTAATACTAGCTGTGACCCGCGGTTTCACCCGCGTAGTCTTCGTTCCCGTGGGAATATCGGGATAAAAAGTACCCTATGTGTTATTCCAGGGTCTAAGCTACTTACGTACCAAATTTCAGCCCAATCGGTTCAGTAGTTTTGGCGTGAAAGAGTAACAAACATCCATACATACATCCATACTTACAAACTTTCGCCTTTATAATAGTATTAGGATTTTTTCTAGTTTTAGTCAAAAGCCGTCAGCGTAGCTCTTGACGAATTCCTGTTTTATAAGACATAGAATAAGTCATAGAAACAGTAGGTAAACAAACTACGTTGGCCAGTTTCACCAGAATGCCATACATTTCACAAGGCGGCACGCTTCGGATACCGCCCGGCATTTGTTGCTCAATTGGAACCGCCCGCTTTTAATTGACAATAATTATATTATAATTGTTTCGAGTGTCGCATCTGGTGAATACTCTGTGATTACTTGACTTGATACTCTGATCATACCTTAATTCCTACAATATGAGTATTTTATCAACTATAATATTAATAAGTTTTAAGAATAAAAATGTTTTTGTGCCTGTTTAGGTCCACCTTTTTTTATGATAGTGAGACAAGACAAGACGAGCTAATCAGGTGCCTGATGGTAAGCATCATGATTGGCCATATCAGCCACAGTGCCACCCAGTGTTTTAAAATTCAAATTCTACGCGGCACTGCACTGCGCCTGTCACCCTGAGATATGAGTTGTTGAATCTCATCATGCCCAGTAATTTCGCTGGTAACATTGCCCTTCATACCGGAACACAGTAATAATAATAATTAATATGGGACAACTTCCACACACGGTCGTCTGGTCCCAAACTAGGCTAGAAGCCTGTACTATGGTAACCAAATGATTGATATACATACTTATATAAGCTTATAACACCCAGACACAGATTAAACAGACATGTTCATGCACACAAATGTTTGACCTGGCCGGGAATCGAACCCGGGCCCTGCGGCACAGAAAGCAGAGTTACTGCCATCTGAGCCAACGAGGCTGTCACCTACACATTACCACACACAGTAACATTTACACATTACCTTCTACTGATATGTGGATATTGGATTAGGATATTGACTGGGCAAATATAGGAAAGGGACTTTTTATATATTTTTTAAGATTCCGTACCTCAAAAGGCAAAAAGGAACCCTTATATGATCACTTTTTTGTCCGTCTGTCTGTCCGCGTGTCTGTCAAGACACTTTTTAACAGGAACGCATAGAGGTATCAAATTGAAATTGATGTCAACTACTCAGATCTGCGGTCCCTTGTGGCTGTAAAAAAAACATACTTCTAAGTTAACGCAATCAAAAGTTATGGCCATTTTACTGCATATTTCCAACAAGTTCCACTAATAGATGGCGCTGATTGTTCTTGGTATCAATATTGTATTGCTTTTAATAATCTTAAATGTTATTCTATAATGATTTAATTTTATTTATTGTATTATTTTGGCAGAGTGCCTTTATTGAAAAAAGACTAAACAATAGGGCTACCTACTTACTACCTATTTATTTATTGTATGTAGTAATTTTAATCCTATATATAAATTTTAATTGAATAACACTTAATTTTATTTGGTTTTGTATTTGGTTTATGTAACCAGACGAACGCAGTAACCTTCACATTTTAAAGTCGGTTAAAGAGTAGGTGTCAGGACCTGCGTGCAATCGGAGTGTGAAGATATCAGATCGAGTGCTATCCGACACATCTGGACGATTAATTCAGTAACGCTTTCTCTCACTTCTGCAGACGAGGTGGTTGGTGCATGCGCAAATTGCTGGGTTTAATAAAACATTTTGTTGTTAAAATGGCAGATCTTATGTGTCCCACTTATATCATATATGCGAAAGTTTGATGTTTGTTACGTCTTTATATCAAACTACTGGATTTATTGGGCTGAAATTTGTTATGATGGCTTAGACTGAATGAAGTGGGTGAAACCGCGGGGCACGGCTAGTGATTCATAGTTCTTTTATAAATTTATAATGTACTAGCTGTGTCTAGCGGATTCACCCGCGTAGTTATCGTTCCCGTGGGAATATCGAGATCAAGAGTACCTTATGTGTTATTCATTTTCCTAAAATAACTTTAAATATCTATTCATATAAATATAAAGATAAAAACTTTCCTATGTCCTTTCCCGGGACTCAAACTATCTTTGTATCAAATTTCGGTTCAACGGTTTAAGCGTGAAAAGGTAACAGACAAACATACGCAGGACCTCTCAGCAGTTTGACACAGTCCTATGAAAAAATTTACTTAATCAATGTTTTGT
This sequence comes from Hemistola chrysoprasaria, assembly GCA_947063395.1. Lineage (NCBI taxonomy): Eukaryota > Metazoa > Arthropoda > Insecta > Lepidoptera > Geometridae > Hemistola > Hemistola chrysoprasaria. Next base: position 2,681,460 of record OX346724.1, read on the forward strand.
ATTCGGAGGAAACAGCCTCCGAATACAGTAAACCTATTTGATATATTTATATCCTCATATTTTAAAGTTGAAGTAAAGTATGTCCCTAACATTTTATTTTTGTTTACAATCTCATTTTTTTTTTGTATTTAACGTCCAGTCACGCGAGTAAACCTGGGATTTTTGGAAGTTCACTATTAAAAAAAAGAAAAATTAAAATGACAGGGACATAGGTTACTTAACTTTAAAAATAACAGGACATAATTATAGAATGTGTTTATTTTATTCGGAGGAAACAGGGGAATACAAAACATCTATCAAGTCAAATTCCTAGCAGGCAATATACGCTCTTAATAAAAAAAAAATGTCTAATTTTCAACCAAACTGAAAACACAAAATCTCGTATAGGTAGATAGTTATTATGAAAAGTATTTCATGGCCCACTGACCACACATGCCGTTACATCTCGTGCGCGGACAGTTATAGCAAAACATGGCATAATTTACTATGGTTAATATTATAGATGCGGCGGTAATCTCATGGGGAGCGATGCGAAACGTGTAGTAGTTCTATAGGGAAGTTATTTGTGGTAACGGGAGTAATCTTATACAGATTTTTGTCCTTTATAGCTTACTATTTCGGGGATTCTTCTGTTGTTTTCATAGTATAGTTACCCGATCCGGCATAGCACGAGTGACAACAGAGTAGCATGGTCCATAAGTAGATTTTCCCTCCTTTAAGATCTAAGTAGCAAAATGTCCAACAGTACAAAACGTCTAATGAGCAGTAAGCCTAATTAGCACAATATCCATAACTCAAAACGTCCAACAATCAAATAGCCTGTATAGCAGAATAGATATTTAGCAAATCGTCAGATTTTGAAAATGACTGGATACTCATGTACAAATAAGAGGAATACCTATTTCTGTAATACAAAGTTTTATACAAGTCTACCTCCATAGTTAACAAATAATATTAACAACAAAAAAACAATTATATTGATGACTTTTAATATTCATATTACCTTATTATTATAATTAATATATTAAATGTAAAACTGTTAAAAATAATAACAAGACATTTGCATACCTACTGAGGTTGATTCTGGAAGATACAATTGTTATATATATTTTAGATCTCGATATACCCACTATCTTGCAAAAAAAATGAATTGAATTGAATTTACAAAACGTTTATTGCGAAACACTAGACTTCCATTGATTTTTAGTAAGCACATATCTAATTTGTTAGATAAACTAGCCTTTGGTTGGCAGTTGGGGTTTGGAAAATCTGCAAACAAACCGTATTCTAATAAATCTCTCAATCTGCATGATTTTTCCACTCTTCAACATTTATCCTCAAACAGTTAATTTATAGAAAACCTTACCATAGATATTGGTGTCAATATTGATATCGATAGCGTCGATTTAATTTAAAACAAAATAAATATTTAAAAATGTCTACTTTTTAGGGTTTCGTTCCTCAAACGGAACAAAGGAACCCTTATAGGAGCACTTCGTTGTCCGTCCGTCTGTCTGTCTCTCTGTCCGTCTGTGTATCTGTCGGTATGTCTGTCATTTTCTTGGGAACGCGTTGAGGTATAAGTTGAAACTGATATTAACAATTCAGGTCTAAGGTCCCCTGCTGTTTTAAAAAAAATCAACATTCTAAATCAAGACAATCAAAAGATACGGGCCTTTTACCGCACATTTTCATACTTTGCGCAACGAACTAAAAACTTCTAGGGTACTTACTTCCCGTAGGGCATCATGAAATTTGATAAAAAGCATCTTACTTCTTGTGCTTGTGCACAAGAACTTCTTGTGCTTTGTGTGTTGTGTTCTTGTGCTTCTTGACATGCTAGTGTTGGATAGCAAAATATATGTAAGCATATCACTAATATCCACACTAAATTGCTAATGAAGATAAATATTGATCATCTTTACTACAAAAAAATCGCTTTTTTGGTGCTTGGTGAGATTGTTTTTAATTTCGCTGTCTGCCTTGCGTCTGTGTAAATGTAGTCAGTAGTATGTAATGTAGTAGCAACAACACTCACGAGTCATCAGGCGTGGTGTCAGTCAACAGTCTGACACAGTCGAGGCAGCCTCGCGCCGCGGCGTAGTGTAACGCGAGCGCGCCGTTGTTCCCGCGCGCGCCGCTCGCCGGCATCGCGCGACCCATCCACCACCCTTCTACCGCTAGCCGACCGCTCCTGCGGAATAAAATAAAATTTAATTAGTACAGTTATTTACATTAGTACAGTTTGACGCGCTACCGTGCTTCCGAAGGACCTTACTTACGGTCATGTCAGAAGCCTACGGGAGATTTCATCTGTGACGCTACGGTTGACCAGAAACCGACTCGATAAGAAGTAATTTATTAACTCGATGGTGTATATTAGTATATGGTCCTGGGCTTGAATGGCAGGTCAAAAAATTGATTTATTGCCTTAAGACATTTTCTCACAGCCTTTATATTATTATTTTAAAGGCGTAAGTATTTCAATTCTCATCTACTTATTATATCGCTGATACACAAAAAATTGTAAAAGCTTCGCAAATAATGTAATGAATAAAAACAACAATTAATAACGCACAAAAATCAACGGTTCCTTGCAAAAGACATCAACGCGAACTAATGTTCTATACAGCGCCACGTAGCGGTAGCGGCGAGTAGCTGAACTACTTTTACTATGTCTACTATCCGCGCCAATCTGCACACAACGTTAAGGTTCATATCTACAACAAGAACTCTGCGCTTCAACTATGTGATCATAGATGGCGCTGTTATAAATAAATCTATGATTGCAGTTTTGTATTTTGATTTAATTTTTTATCGTTGATTTAAATCTGAACTATTGTATAATAATGATTTATTACTACTGTCGATACTAAATTACAACAATTTATGTGACAAATTCTGAACAGTGACTAGGGATCTTGACATTTATGAAATCAATTTCGATATACGATGCACCAATAAAATATTGATTCGTACGACTGAATGATAAGTAACATTGTTTATGCGATCTCGGTTAATTAAATATACACTTCATAAACTAATCCAGGAAGGAATAACGATGATAATTCGTTAAATGCATTTTGTGTGAACATAATTTCAATATAGAATAAATTAAAGGCGCAGTTCTATTACAAATAACATGCAATGTGTACCTACTTATATTTATTAAAAAAGAAAAATCTATAAATGTATTTATATATAGGATAGTGTTTAGTGTTTGCAGTGGGGTTACCGGCTTTAGAATAGTACCTCACCCTTTCTCCCCGTGGTTGCCGTAAGAGCCGGCTAAGGGCTATAGGATCCAGAGGACGGGCAGCAGCGTCCTCTGCGTAAAACCATCAAACTGCGCTCGCCAACCCGCCTGCCAAGCGCGGCGAGTATTGGCAACAACCCCCCTTATGGGGGATGTTCAGCAGTGGACTTCTAACGGTTGGATGATGATGATAGTGTTAGGAAAAACCAATCAATAAAATATCGATTTCAGTTTATAGAACTAAAATTAATTTTATAATTGGTTTTAAAATATATTACTTTCTCTATACCTAATCTGTTTTGCCGATTTGTTTTGTCTATAATTCGAAATGGTAGCCGCTATTTAATGACGTCATAATGCCATGTAAACAAAGAAGCCTCAAAATAATCTCTTGACACTAAGTTTTGAGTGTGCATTGTGTGCAGAGAATGCAAGCTAGGCAAAGGAGCAAGACTAGGAGTGATTGTGCGTCCTGCGAACGGCGCAAGTTTTGTTTACATGATATTATGACGAAACAACATGGCGTCTAGCAATCACTTCCGTTTTCATCCGTTTACGCGCAAAACTAAAAAATGAAACTTTTAAATGCATTTTAATGGCGGAATGGATATTTATCGGCGAAATAAAATTTTCATTAATTTTCTAGTAGTTAACATGATCTCTAGATCAAGACTGTAAATTAAAAAAATGACAGTTAAATTCCCTATTGCGTAAAGGTTTTGTACTTAGTACTCAGTAGTAGTTATTCATTTATTTATTAACGATGTACTTATTGGCTACGTAAAAAAAATAAAGAGATATATTGTAATACATAATTTTTAATGTCCAATATATAATTAAAAATAAAGATTTTTGTATGCCATAGGTGGTAAACAAGCAGACGGGCCAATAAAATATTAATTTGAACAATATTTAATTAAGTTCCTATTTCTTATAATTTTATAAGATCAATGTCGCAGATGAATTCTGAACACTAATTAATTATAAGATTAATATTTGTTATAATAAAGGTTAAGTAATTAATTGATTAATAATTACATTACTGTATTCCGGCCTTAAAGGCAATGTTACCAACGAAATAACTGGGTATGACGAGTTTCAACAACTGATACCTCAGGGTGACCGGCGCAGTGCAGTGCCGCGCAGAATTTTGAATTTAAAACACTGGGTAGCACTGTGTCTGATATGCTTGCCATCAGGCACCTGATTAGCTCATCTTGTCACCCAATACCATAAAAAAAAAATTGTACCACGTGCTACAAAAAGGATAAGTAATAGTTAGAGAGGTACATCCATCCAGAAAAAAAATATTCGCATATAAAATCGATCAGCTGAACGGCAAAGTATGGGATGTCGAAATATTATTTTGCGAATTTCGTAATTCTTTCTTTTTGCAAGTTGTTGAAGTCATCTACTTAAACAACTTGCAAAAGAAAGTTGTTTAAGTAGATGACTTTATTACGGGTGTTATTAAACTTAGTTACTACACGGGGCTCATACTACATGCAGCACGTATTAGGTATAATGTACTACCTAACATAAATTTCCTTAAATACAAGTCGTTAACCAACTGACACATTAATGCATAAAGTAGTCCGAATGACGGAACAACTATCAAAGCTTACTAGATAATTTACTCTACATGAACCGGCCAGATATTTCGCACAATAACCTTAATGCACGATGTTACGCGTGTAAATCATTGATATAAATAAAAGGGAAGATGAAGTACTGGCTTCTCGAAAATGGCAAGCTCAAATGAGGCCCCATTAGGTCCACATACGTCAGTAAAGTAAGATCGTACGAGCGAATAATATTGTTGTCTCGGTCGAATTTCTATCTTAGGTATGTCTTTCTATCTTTGATGTTCATTATATGTCACTGTGCAAACTTCACACTGAGCAGATTGCACAGGCTAAACCTATGTCGTTTTTTTTAATTTTTCCTTTTCTGAAAAAATAAGTACCGAGCCTGTGTTTCCTCCCTGACCCTAAACAAAACTCTAACGTGTTCTAACTCGACTCCAGCTCCATCTAGCACTGTTTTTAGAGTGATATATATATATATATATATATATATATATATATATATATATATATATATATATATATATATATATATATATATATATATATAGATATCCCCACGGGCACTTAGTTGATCATGCGGGTCGTAGAAGTAGTTATTATTTGATCCGTTTTCATAAGTTGATCCGGGGCAGTATTACTTGATCCTTTGCCAGTTGTGTATGACTTTGTGGATCCAGCTGGAGCCACACGTGTCACACATGTGGCTCCATCTGAATCTACAGAGTAATAATAATAATTACGCTGTTTTTATACGAATCCACCTTTTTGGCATTCAAGCAGTTGTTGATCCAATTCAAATGGGCCAATGGAGGCGCACCGTTTTCACAAGCTTCTGTCATTGGTTGCCTTCGACAGAAACATAATAAGTACAATAGTATAGCTCTTCTAATCAATGTAAAAGTTAATTTTAGGAGAATTGTGAATGTTTCACCTTGAGAGATATTTCTATTTCGCATTTTTATTTAATTTGCAATGTATGTATGTACCTATATGTATGTCCGGTACAAATCTTGCAACTGAATTTTGAAGCACTCAACCGATTTAGCTCAAATTTTGCATAGTTATATAAGTCCGGTGACAATGCAATATTATGGTACTGTTGACCTGATCTGATGATGGAGCCATGATGTAGCGACTGGAACTCTGCGATGACAAATGATAAGACAGTTGAATTTGGGCTAGTATGTTAGGTTTTAATAAGTACTTTTCATTCCACATGATAACGAGGGTCTGATGATGAAGCCGAAAGATTGCCATTGGAACTGCCTTACGAAAACTGCAATGATAGTCGAGTTTAGGCTCGTTTACTTTGTTGTTTTAGGGCCTTTTCATTCCACATGATGACAAAGGTCTGATGATGAAGCCGAAACAGAACCATTGGAACTGCCATACAAAATGTGCCAAAACAGTCGAGTTTGGACTCGTTTGCTTTGTTGTTATGGGGACTTCTCATTCCACTTGACGACGAGGGTCTGATGATGAAGCCGAAAACTTGCCATTGGAACTGCCTTACGAAAACTGCAATAATAGTCGAGTTAAGGCTCGTTTACTTTATTGTTTTAGAGACTTTTCATTCCACATGATGACGAGGGTCTGATGATGATGCCGAAAGATTTCCATTGGAACTGCCTTACGAAAACTGCAATAATAATCAAGTTTAGGCTCGTTTACTTGGTTGTTTTAGGGACTTTCCATTCCACATGATGACGAGGGTCTGATGATGTATCCGAAAGTTAACCATTGGAACTGCCTACAAAATGTGCCAAGACAGTCGGGTTTGGACTCGTTTGCTTTATTGTTATGGGGACTTTTTATTACACATATAGACGAGGGTCTGATGAACCATTGGAACTGCCTTACTAAATGTGCCCAAGACAGTCGAGTTTGGACTCATTTGCTTTTCTGTTATGGGGACATTTCATTCCACATGATGACGAGGGTCTGATGATGGAGCCAACAGATAACTATTGGAACTACCTTATGAAATGTGCCAAAATAGTCGAGTTTGGACTCGTTTGCTTTTTTTTATGGGGACTTTTCATTCCACATGATAACAAGGGTCTGATGATGGAGCCGAAAAATAACCATTGGAACTGCCATACGAAAACTGCAATAATAGTCAAGTTTAGGCTCGTTGACTTTGATGTTTTAGGAACTTTACATTCCACATGATGACGTGGGTCTGATGATGGAGCCACAAGATAACCATTGGAACTGCCTTACGAAATGTGCCAAGACAGTCGAGTTTGGACTCGTTTGCTTTGTTGTAATGGGGACTTATCATTCCACATGATGACGAGGGTCTGATGATGGAGCCGAAAGATAACCATTGGAACTGCCTTACGAAATGTGCCAAGACAGTCGAGTTTGGACTCGTTTATTTTGTTGTAATGGGGACTTTCTATTTCACATGATGACGAGAGTCTGATGATGGAGCGGAAAGATAACCATTGAAACTGCCTTACAAAAACTGCAATAATAGTCAAGTTTAGGCTCGTTTACTTTGTTGTTGTTTAGGGACTTTGCATGCCACATGATGACGTGGGTCTAATGATGGACCCGAAAGATAACCATTAGAACTGCCTTACGAAATGTGCCAAGACATTCGACATACATACATACATTCACGCCTTTTTTCCCGAAGGGGTAGGCAGAGGTGTACCCAGGACTCAGTCCCATAGTAGATACACCCACATTTCGCCAGTATGTTATTGGTCCCATGTAATAGGGGGCGAGCCTATTGCCATCTACCGGGCACAGTTCCAGACTCCAGGCAGTTATTGAGATAATTCCTAATGGAAAAATCCAATATTTAACACTTTGCCTGACCTAGGGATCGAACCCGGGACCTCTTGATTGGCAGTCGAGCATGCGCCCTCTACGCCACCGAGGCAGTCTGACCGAGGCACCGAGGCAAGACATTCGAGTTTGGACTAATTTGCTTCTTTGCTATGGGAAGTCCTCATAGCAAAAAAAGTTTGCTTTTTTGTTATGGGGACTTTTTATTCTACATGATGACGAGGGTCTGATGATGGAGCCGAAAGATAACCATTGGAACTGCCTTACGAAATATGCCCAGACAGTCGAGTTTGGACTCGTTTATTTTGTTGTTATGGGGACTTTCCATTCTACATGATGACGAGGGTCTGATGATGGAGCCGAAAGATAACCATTGGAACTGCTTTACGAAATGTTCCAAGACAGTCGAATTTGGACTCGTTTGCTGTGTTGTTATGAGGACTTTTCATTCCACATGATGACGAGGGTCTGATGATGGAGCCGAGTGATATCCATTGGAACTGCCTTACGAAATGTGCCAAGACAGTCGAATTTGGACTCGTTTGTTTTGTTGTTATGGGGACTTTTCATTCCACATGATGACGAGGGTCTGATGATGGAGCTGAAAGATAACCATTGCAATAATAGTCAAGTTTAGGCTCGTTTTGTCGACATTGGAACTACCTTATGATAAGTGCTAATATAGTCTAGTATGGGCTCGTTTACTTTGCCGTCTTTTAAAACTTACTTTACAAACATAAGATAAACTTGTATGCAATATGACCAAAATCAATACCAAAGTAAAACAGTTTTTTTTTTCTATTGACATTTTACACAATTTCTCATATTTATTTAATATTGCAATAAAGTAAAATTTAATGGATAATAAATTATAATATCTAAAACTTACAATTGAATAATGATCACTGACAAATAAACAATTAAAAAAAGAACCTCGAGTGTTAGAGTGAAGTATTGAGCTCAAAAAAATATTTAAAAACTTTACTACATAAAAAAACTGTTTTGACCAAAATCATACAAAAATAAAGAGAAAACTGTAATTCAATATCACTAGTAATCGATGCGGAATAAATCACGAAACGCACGGCGGCGCTCGGGCAGCGATAGGGGAGAGCGCGGGATTCGGGAGGCAGTCCTCCCTTTGCGAACCATTCCTACTTCAGATTGATGTAAGAAGTGGATCAAACAATGTTGGGAGTGTTAAGAATATAAATTAAAATGGATCAAATAAGTACGAGTTTTTCCTAAAAATTATATATAAAACGGAACCACTAAGTGCCAATTATTAGTCTAATATAATCAAACACAGACAATAGTAGGTAGTAATAAAACCAGAGCGTCGAGTCGAATAAGTCATACGTCACAAATGGTCACATTATGTTTCCCACTAGTTTTTGACATTATTAGGTATGTCATTATGTGTGAAATGAAACATTGCAAAAGTAGTTCTAACCAACAAAAGAACCACAAAGGTTCTATTATTATTCACAAGTTACATCATTATTTTGATTAAGTACCGTAATTTTACTTATAGGAACACAAAACCAGAACCAAACATAAAAACAGATCAGTGATGCAAGTGTGCATTGAAATTATTTTCAATATATTTTAAGAAGATAATATTATCATAACATCGACTGTCTCAGTGGTGTAGTGGGCGCAAGCTTGACTGCCAATCATGAAGTCCCGGGTTCGAACCACAGGCCAGGCAAAGTGTTATTTGGATTTTTCCATTAGGAATTATCTTAGTGACAGCCTGGAGTCTGGAACTGTGCCTGGTAGATAGCTCACCTCACCTGGGACCAGTAACATACTGGCAAAATGTGGGTGTACTTACTGTGAGACTGAGTCCTGGGTACACCTCTACCTATTCCTGGATGATTAGATTCACAATGAGAGTTTCATGAACTGCAATTATATGAATGTTGCAGCACTCAATTTGGGGTCTCAGATCTGTTAAGTATGCATCTTTATAATATAAATCCATAAAATAGATTTTATGGATTTTTATAATCCCATTTTATATCGATGGACCCACTTAGGTGTTCTTGAAACAAATTATAATTCGGTGCCAGAACGATCTCTTGGGTATAAAAAAACTTGGCTGCTACGGACCCAGTTACGTTCAAAATTCAGTCACAAAAAGGATGGAGTATATACCGCTTTTAAATACGTAATTGGATGAAGTTATTACCCAATGCTAAGAATATAATCCTATTTTATATCGATGGAGCCAATAAGGTGTGCTAGGTATAAAGTATAATTCGGAGCCAGGAAGTTCTCTGGGGTTTAAAAAATTTGGCCGTTACGGATGCAGTTCTGTTCAAAATTCGGGCACTAAAAGGATGGAGTATATACGGTTTTATATATGTAAATGGATCAAGTTATTACCCAATGCTAAGAATATAATCCCATTTTAAATCGATGGAGCCAATAATGTGTTCTAAGAAGAAAGTATATTTCGGAGCCAGAAAGTTCTCTTGAGTATAAAAAATTTGGCCGTTACGGATTCAGTTCCGTTCAAAATTCGGGCACTAAAAGGATGGAGTATATGCCGTTTTCAACGAATATAAAGAGCAACATCGCGTGGCAGAGGGCGACGTTGCCACTCCGGTCGCAATAGGTACAAACGGAGTCGAGTTATTCGCGCCTAAAGGTGGAGTCTATAATGCACGGATTCGTGGCTGGATCAACTAAGTGCCCAGGGAGGTGTTTATATATATATATATATATATATATATATATATCTTTGTTGTCCATCCGTCAGTCTGTCTGTCTGTCCGTCTGTCTTAATGGGAACGCGTGCAGGTATCTAGGTATGGAACCCTACCCTATGCCTACATTCTTATCCCTTAACAATTTATTTTGTTTGTATATTTGTTCCGTTTTCACGCTAAAACTACTAAACCGATTGAGCTGAAATTTGGATAGTTTAGACCCTGGAATACCACATAAAGTACTTTTTATCCTGATATTCTCAAGGACTCAAGGAATGAAGACTACCCGGGTGAATCCGCGCTAGTGCTTATTTGAAATAGGCAGGTAAGTACCCAAGGCTATTAATATAATATTATAAGTAAACATTGAGAGGAAAGAGGACCTCCGAGAAGTTTGACACAATCTATTTGATAATAAACTAGTAGTTCGCCGCGAACTGAGACCTCGCTACTGAGATTTTAATGATAAAATATGACAATTTTAACTTTAATATTCGTAAAAGCCTGCCTTTGACTGTAGTCCATCAAATATAAGAAGTACAGTTTGACAGTTTTGGTTATGCCTTGTTTAAAACTCCTGGTCTAGGATGATTAGTTACCGAGATAACGCCTTTTTTCCTTAGATAGCTATCATCCGAATTACAATTGTTATATTATGAGCATTAAAATATTTAATAAAATTCCAGATAGATTTAAGACTATACATTAACACAATTTAAACGAAATCTGAAAAAGTGGTTGACGGAAAAATGTTTCTATAGCCTAAATGAATTTTTTGATTATAAATTGTAAACAATAAATAATTATATTATGACCAATTAAAATTTAAATTATTTTTCAGAATATGGCACGATATTGTATAGAATATAAGAACACAGATAAATAATGTACCTAGTACCTATACATAATTATATTTAATTTCATACGCTAGAATAGGCAGGTGGAGGTTGGACTATTTAGTTTTAAGTATGACCTATTGTACCCGAAACTTATGAAATAAATGAATTCTATTCCATCCTATTCCGAAATTAAGATCTTGATGAGATTCACTTCTGTAAAGAAGGTACTGGTCGAAAATGAATAGTTTCCAATCTATCACATCTGTGAAGAAACTCCTAGTCTAGGATGAGTATTGAGTATAACTACTAATCCGAGATATTGACATTTTAAAATTTGACAGCTGTCATCTGAAACAAAGATTTTGATAAGATCTATCACTTCTGTAAAGAAACTCAGTAGTTTCTTTAGTTAACCAGTGTCTAAGATGAGTATTTTCTGAGATAAAGTCATTTTTATTTTGACAGCTGGCATCTAAATTAATGATTTTGATGAGATCTATCACTTCTGTAATAAAACTTTTGGTCTAAGATGAGTAGTGTCCGAGATAAAGCCGTTTTTAGTTTGACAGGTGTAATCCGAAATAAAGATCTTGATGAGATCTATCACTTCTGTTACCTAACTACTGGTCTAAGATGAGTAGTTTCCGAGATAAAGCCTTTTTTTAGTTTGACAGGTGTAATCCGAAATAAAGATCGCGATGAGTGAGGTCTATCACTTCTGTGAAGAAACTCCTGGTCTAGAATGTATTCGAGCTGTGGATCCAAGTAAAGGGGCCAATCAATAGTAGATACTTACTCATAAAGCTATAAAAATATAGCCTATCAAATCTAAGAAGTAGTTTGACGTTTCATACTATTATACTTTTAATAATTATGCATAGGCGTAACTCACACAACTTCAATAACCCTTGCCGTAAAATCATGGAATTACGAAATTTATTCCGAGATGTACAATATTTTTAATCACCAAATTTAAATTCAAAACCTTCAAACAAGACAAAACCAAATCTGTCAAACGAGACTTTTTAGATTTGATGGACTATTATATAGTCACCCGCAGGCAGACACAGATAAGATAATAGTTACTACGCAGGTGTGTACTAGGCCCCGCATTTCACGCTCTTACTTTAGTCAGTAAGTTTAGTGTAGTTGTAGTGGTAGGCCTCTTTTGAAGGAGGCTGTCTGGGGAAGTACCACGCCTTTGCCAGTTATTCATCTGCCAAGCAATAATGTGCAAACATTACTGTTTTCCGGTATAAAGGGCAATGTTACCAGCGAAATTACTGGGCAGGACGAGATTCAACAACTCATATCTCAGGGTGACAGGCGTAGTGCAGTGCCGCGCCGGATTTTAAATTTTAAGACACTGGGTGGCACTGTGTCTGATATGGGCAATCATGATGCTTACCATCAGGCACCTGATTAGCTCGTAAACAGAGATAGCAATATTCGGCCCGGGTTTTGCACTCGCCTCGAATTTCAGTAGTGAGTGATCTTCTCTCCGGATTCTTAGTAATGATCAAAAAAGATTGAAAATCTTGTAATCCCTATAACTCTAGAACCCCATGACCGATTTAGCTCATGTTGAAAATTCTTTTGTTTTATAGTACCTGCCTGCAAAGTTTCATCAAGAACGGATCATCAGTTTTCGAGTTATCGTGAGACAAACATAGATACATACATACAAACTTTGGCTGATATTTTTATGCAAGTCTAAAGTATGTGCATAGTTTTGAAAAAAAAAAATCGGACTAACGGTTTCGAAATTATCCTCAGATCTTTCATAATTACCTACCTCGTAACTCTTGGAACCCCTCGGCCGATTTTGCTCATTATCTCAAGTAAAAATTCTATTATTCTAAACTACATGTCTGCAAAGTTTCATCAAGATCGGATCAACAGTTCTCAATTTATCGTCGATCAAACTTACATGCCAGAGGTCAACCCTTAAGCTGGTACAAGCGCAGGCTTTTCCCACTTGTCGACTCTAAGACCTCGCTTCGCTCGGTCGAAAAAATTGATATTTTGTATTCCCCTGTTTCCTCAAAATACAGTAAACCTATTTGACATATTTATATTCTGATATTTTAAAGATGAAATAAAGTATGTGCGTATCATTTTATTTTTGTTTATTAACTCAATTTTTTTTAAAATAAATAATAAATAAATAAATTCATTTATTTCAGGCAATAGTACGCATAACAAATTATACGCACCAGAGGCCCATATTAATAAATACCTTACAGACTAACATACATAAAAAAGACGTTTTGTAGTGAACGTCCAATCACGCGAGTAAAAATTGGATTTTTTGGAAGTTCACTATGAAAAAACCAAGGGTTTATATTATGTAAAATCAAAATGACAGGATCATTGGTTACTTTACTTAAAAATATCAGGATATAAATTTATGAAATGGGTTTATTATATTCAGAGGAAACAGGGGAATACTAAACATCGATTTGGTAAATATTTCGTAGGATTGTGTCAAATTCCTAGAAGGCCATGTACGCTCTTAAGTCTTAGTAAAGAAAGTTATGAAACATCGACGTAATTATAACTCTATTCTCATAAATATTCATCACTTTCGCACTTGAATTTAAATTTTACACAAATATACACATTTCCTAATTATAGCAAAATTTAAACAGAAATTCTGTGTATGTTGTATATTTCCTGATTTATTGCAAATGGTGACTTAAGAGTTAAAGATCATCTTTTAATGTGAAATAAAAAAAATTAAAGTTGCTATGAGTTCACGATCAAAAGATTGCCATAACTAATTATTACATAACATCCTGCGGGTAGAAACATCTGAATATTGGCATGTCTTTATTTTGTCCTAAGTTGGTGCTAAATTTTTATAGCTGGCAACATTTGTTTTATTTACTGTTTGTTTATATATAACCTTGAAAAAAAAAACTTGTTATAAAGGAAAACATCGATTTAGTAAATTTTCCAAAGGATTGTGTCACACTGCTAAAAGTTCCTCTTACCTGATAACATTAAGTATTAAGATTTCTATGTAAAAGGTGAGCTTGCAAAGATAAAGTAAAACTATACAGAAGAAAGTAATTTATAATTTGAATAAATCATTAAAAGATCATAAAATATATAAACCAATATAACAAAATCGTGCCGTTGGTATAATCAACAGAGCAAAATTTCTACATTATCAATTTAATATTAAATTTATTCGTAATAATCGATTAGAAAGGTCAATAGCTTCGAAGCGATGCGACATGCACGAGTTGGCAACGAAATATTATTATGTATGGCAACACATTTCTCTTTATTTACTACTGGTAATATTACTCATTAAGAAACATTGACACGGAGCTTGATTCTGTAACTTTGCCCTTTTCACTGATATGTAAGAGAGTTTTGGCGGGAAGCCGAAGAGTACAGTTTGGATCCCGTATCTTTATCAATTATCGGTTCATTTTCGAGTGCTTAACGTGTAATAATGGTGGAATATTACGTGTTGAGTGTTTTCGAAGTTACACAAGTTTCTTGGAAAGTGATGCGAGAGTTGAAATGTGATTTTTCGTGTTCCTACCAAAATTCCGGCAGCTTCTTGTAAAGACCACCACTTTACTAGAGCTGTGACTTGACTGGGCTTGCCCTGACTCTGAACTGACTAATTAACCATATTAACTTGAAAATTTATATAACTTTACACTGGCAAATACACTAACGTGTGAGTCCATGATTGTCCCGTGTAAGCAGGCTAATAATTACAAAACTTGACACTGGCAATACATTCGTGTGTATCTATTAAAGAAGAAAAAAAAGTGTCTATATAGAATGTCGCTGATATCAGTAGTGTGTCTATGTTAAATCCCCTTCCCCTTTTCTTTAAATCTATGACAATACAGGGAAATGCTCAAGTCTATCACCACTAAGGTTATAAACATGTGCAAGATTAGTTACACGATCGAGACCCAGTTGGGTCATTACCGCTATAAATATTATAATAAAATGCAAATTCTTCACTCTCGCTTACGTTTATTCAAAGAGGATATGATTTTAGATTTTATAGGAAATATGCAAAGTCATAATGTTAAATATATATTGTGCGTGTGTGATCTGGTAAATGATATTTTAAAAAGTGAAAAGAGCTTAAAAGTTTTACTGACCGAAATTTATTTATCAACGATTTGCTGGTTTTTAATTACATTTTGCACAACTGCAAGACTGGCCGGTTGCCTCAGCCGGTAGTATATTAATATAATATTATTTAAGGTTTCATACTAACTTATTGATTTTGAATTAGGTAAGTATTATTAATTCGAAGTTTTAATTGCTTTAATGCTTTATCTAGTTGTAAAACTATCTTACTACTAATAATTAATTAAACTAATACAAGTATGTATAGTAGGTAGGCGATAAGGCCACTAGTTAGCCATGTACTTTTGCAAATATTATTTTTGTTTTATTGTTATTAACGTTTTGTTATGCAATAAGTTTTTAATGTTATAAATATATTTGAATAATTGTAATTAATGTAACTGAGTTTATGGACATGATCTGAAATAAAAATATTTGAATGGCGCGGTGCTAAGCTAATTCGCCCTCTCGCTCTCACGTACCCACATTTTTGAAGATAAAAAAAATACTTCATGTAATTACGTAAAATAAAGACAACTAGGTTCTAGTAAATAACAATACAAAGATTCAGTAAAAAATCCAATTTAAACCAAACGAGTTTTCAGTGCCTTTTTATTTTTCTAAGATTTTTTTTGTGCAGGTTTTTATACATAAAAACTCGTTTGGATTGTATAACTATAGGTAGTCTGTGGTAATAGTTCATAAGTAAACACTGTAACGGCCATTCGCAATTCGGAATTAGATACCAAGCTACCGAGAACACGTTGTATCACTTCCTGCCCATTTCCAAGAATTAAATCTTATATAAAAAGTAATGTAATATTTTTTTCTAAAATAAAAAGGTATAGTTTACAACGTTTTACAAAAGTTTTAGTAATGCTTAAGGTTGTGTATCTACCTGTCAAAGACAAGAACAAAGACAAAGACAAAGAAATTCACAAAAAAAATCGACTCTCCATACAAAGCCTATCAGCTGATCCATTTTGTTTAGGAAGTCAACAATTTTTTTTCCAATTTCGCAATTCTTTCTTTTACAAGTTAAAGTTGTTATTAGTTAAAGTTGACGGGTAGAAACCAACCACCTTTTTTATATATTACTACACATTTTTTAACAAGTTGTATGTAGATTATGTGTTGTATATAGTACCTAGATCAATACAGATTCATAAAATATTAGTTTTTTAAGGTTAAAATCACCTATTGACCTGTTGACAGCCTTGTTGGCTCAGATGGCAGTAACTCTTTCTGTGCCGTAGGCCCCGGGTTCGATCCCCGGCCAGGTCAAACATTTGTGTGCACGAACATGTCTGTTTGATCTGTCCCTGTGTGTTATAAGCTTATATAAGTATGTATATCAGTCATTTGGTTGCCATAGTACAGGCTTCTAGCCCAGTTTGGGACGAGATGACCGTGTATGGAAGTTATCCTATATCATTATTAATATTAATTAACATTTCGACATTTCGCTGTAAAGATCCGAAAACGTAGAAATGAACCTTGAATTCCAAAATGTCTAAAACATTGCTCGTAAGGTCAGCAAAACTGTCATTAGTCATTTAGTCATTTCACATAGGATGATGACAAAGGCAACAGATACAAAAGTTTCACGGTACGATGCTCTCATATCCGGGCGTAGTCAACTCAAAATAAAACAGACATGGTTTTATTGGAGAACAAAAATTAGAAGATTAACAAGCGCAGCGTAGGACGTCCACCCACAAAGTGGACAGACAGACCGTAGGAATACGCTGGATGCAAACCACTTACAACTGGAGTCCAGTTTTAAGCGGTTTGCATCCAGTCTAGTTACTGGACTTGATGGAAATCTATGGGTGAGGTCTTTGTTCAGCAGTGAACATCTTTAGTGGTATTTAGGCGGTACGGCATCAATCAGTGCTATCACTCATGAGTGATACTGAGAGATGGACGACTCTTCTTATATGACGTCAATCACATTTGACGATACAGATCAATATAATTTTATTGACAGCATAAATAAATACATTGTAGACATAACATTATAAATAATTGTTCTAACCTAACCATAATCAATTGAGTGGAAAAAAAAATCTGTCTCTCCATATTTCGGAAATTTTATTTTGTACGGAAAATCAACCCCCTAAGGGATGTTTACCAGTGACCCTGTATTCTTGTGTATCATAAGGTCAAGATAAGACATCAAGGTATGTATGTATTTGCTTTTATGATATACTTGTAAACGGGCAGAGTGCCTTTATTGATAAAAGACTAAACTATAGAGCCCCTACTTACTATCTACCCTAACTAAATACACTATGCCATAGAACACTTCGAAAATCCACACGCCGACATGTCAGCCTATAGAAAATCCAAGTGCTCTAACCCACTGTCAGATATCAGCGTACCCAAGATACTGGCGGCATTGCCACGTTGAATAGCAATGCTGAAGTGAATGGTAAAAACCACAAGTCCTATTTTGAATCATTCATAAAAATCGGTGTCAATGTTTCGTTCTTTTAGTACCAATATGTAATTGCCATTCACTTAATTGACATTGTAGGTGTGTTGCTTAAAGCCTATTAAAATTAATACATAAATGTATCAGAATTGCTGACCCAAATGTGTCGCACAGTCATGCATATATAAATTATATCATACAAATAATAAATATTAGAAAAGGTTGTCTAGAAATAAAAAACTAATTACATTCTTCAACGTAATCACATCACACATACCGACAGCTAAAAGTAAGTCAGGTTACTCGGTCATAATAAATTATAACTTCTTGTAGAGAATAATATATAATATAATATAATTTGAACACTAAAATAACTGCAAGCAAATCTAAGAAGTAAAGTTTGACGTTTCATATTATCAAGCTTTGAGAGAGAAGGAATAACTTCGCGTAACACAATATCAATAATAACCTACGCCATAAAACCATGAAATTATGATTTTTATCACATACCATTCATAATGGCTAAATATAAATTCAAATCCTTCTAACAAGGCAAAATAATAGAACTGTCAAACGGTCCATAAGTTATTCAGTAATATATTAATTATATTATAGTGGTTTGCAATCATGGGGTCCCCCAAAGCAATCCCCAGGTCGACCAAAGGTACAAATTTGATTTTTCCTAAGGAATTTCCTTAATGACTACCTGGAGTCTGAAACTATGCCCAGTAGATAGCAATAGGCCCACCCCTACATAGGACACCCCTACCTATTACATAGGACTTAAAAACAAAACTGGCGAAGTGCGGGTGCCTACTATGGACTAAAATCTGGGTAACCTCTGCCTACCCCTTCGATAAAAAGGCGTGATGTTATGTTTATGTAAAATAACTTTAAACATGGCAAAATTTAAATTTAAATAATACTCTAAGGA
Organism: Hemistola chrysoprasaria; assembly: GCA_947063395.1. Taxonomy (NCBI): domain Eukaryota; kingdom Metazoa; phylum Arthropoda; class Insecta; order Lepidoptera; family Geometridae; genus Hemistola; species Hemistola chrysoprasaria. Next base: position 2,700,141 of record OX346724.1, read on the forward strand.
ACTGCATAAGGTAACATTAGCTTATTCACTACGAAGTTAGGAGAAAACCTACCTAAAGTTACCGGCGCGTAAAGCGACCGCCAGCGTATCCAGGTCTTCCTCATAGTCATGACAGAGCACCATAGTCAAATTCCTTGCTTCATGGACATCGAACAAAACCGTTCCATCTCCAGATTTATCCGTCATCACGCTCCTGTAGGACCTCGTTCCGAAACTCGAACATACTGACGCTCCTCTGATAAACCTCCTGGGAGGTATACTAAAGGTTTGCAAAGCTTGTAGCTTGGATTTCCGCAACTTTCGCTTCATTTGCCTCCTCATTCTCAAAGACAGCATCACCCGAATCCGCAAATGTCTCTTTATATGCTTATCATACCTCAACTGCTCTTTCATTATCCTGCTTCTACGTTTTTGCTCCTTTCTAGGTATCTCGTCAATCTTTTCTAACTGAGAGTAGTTCTTCTCCACTCTGTAGTCTAAAAGTGGAGATCGATTGAAGAAGTTGCTGTTATTGTTCCTCCAAGCTTTGGATAGCGACCAATTCTCGCCGCACGTTGAATTTTTTATGCACGAAATGGGTTTCTCATACAAATCTTCTTCGAGAGCGAACATTCTTCTTGAAAGGAGGAAATTGTCGATGTTTCTGCGGATGGTGCTGTTTTGAGAACTTATCGTAGTGCTAATGAGATTCGACGTTAAAGTGTCGTGTTTGTTTTTAGTACAAAGCTTTGGTAGTTCAGGTTCTCTGTTCTTTCTTCTAGCGATGGCCATGACTCTTCGCTTCATCGCTGACATGTTTGTGAGTTCGCTCTTCAAGAAAGGCCCTTTTCGCTTGTCAGCCGTCATCTCTGGAGACCAGGTCCCGTATTCAGAGCAACTGCAGAATCCTTTAATCAATCTTGCTATAGCGTTGCAGTTCTCATCGTTGGAGCTTCCTTTTGGCATTATATCGTTATTTTACTGTAGCTTGACGAAGCACAGAAAATTTTGGCTAAAGATGAACTTTAATTTAGTATATATATACATTTACGGATACCCATATTACGCAAAATTGTCTAAAATGGGATCATACGGGCAGTGCTGACAAATTTTAATAAAATAATGTTTTAGCTTAAAGAGAGTCAAGGGTCAAGTGATTAATCTCAGTTCCGCATTCTCAAGTCATTGTTAGAGTTGTGTAATAGTATCTTAAAGTAAATTTGGCGGAAAGCAGATCTAATTTTAATGTACGTGTGTATCTGAGTTGCGGTTAGAATAGTGAAACTATTTATTTTGATTGAAATTTTGCACTAAGAAAATAAATATTACTTTATAGTCTGTAAATAGGTTATCGAAATGGAAATCGTCTATAGGCGAATTCATATTGTCGGTATTTCTAAGTTATTATAATAAGTTATATATAATAACTAACTGCTTGGTCTGTAAAGGTCAGTTTTTCATGAAAACAATCGTTCTTGACATTTTTTATTTCAAAAACAGATAACATAATTATTACACTTAGTCATTTTTCATTTTAGACCAAAGTCGTCAAGCTCATAATAACTAAGTGACCGAGAATAATGATTATACCTAGGTGTTTGGATATTTAAAAATAGTTATCTCTAATTTAACCGATATTGATTCAATACTTCCGTTAAAGTCTTAATTATAGTTAAATCTAAAAAGTGTTCCTTACACAAACATTCACCGTCAGTTCCAACTAATGGCAATTACTCACGACACAGTAAAAAGTCTTCCTAAAACTCATATCGCCATGTTATCCGTAATAATTAATTAATGAATAAAAAAGCTAATCGTGCCTTAATGAAACTGCTACAAAATTTACAGTGATTTAAAAGTATAGGCTCATCCATTGACAAGTCAAATACTTATTTTATTGCTTGTTCGTGGTTTTAGAAAACACAGTGTGAATTTGAGACTTGTGACGTAACCGTAAGTTACGATGAACACACTAACTTTAAACTGGCGTATTTAATTTAACATATTTTTTATTTGTTAAAAAAATTTAAGAACCTTTCTGTTATGTTGTAGTCTTTCTAATTATGATGTTCGTATGTTTTTGTAGTGGTAGGCCTCTTTTGCAGGAGGCCGCCTGGGGAAGTACCACACCTTAGCCAGTTATTCATCCGCCAAACAGTAATGTGCAAACATTACTGTGTTCCGGTCTGAAGGGCAATGTTACCAGCGAAATTACTGGGCATGACGAGTTTCAACAACTAATAACTCAGGGTGACAGGCGCAGTACAGTGCCGCGCAGAATTTTGAATTTTTAAACACTGGGTGGCATTGTTACTGATATGGGCAATCATGATGCTTACCATCAGGCACCTGATTCGCTCGTCTTGTCACTTACTATCATAAAAAAAAAAAAAAAAAAAAAAAAATACATAAGTATTTGAATTATTACCATTATCTGTTTAAGGTTTTGTATCTATACTTTAACGTCCCACACATTCTTAGTATCTAGGTTTTTTTAAGTAAATATATTTTCTTAAACACTGACCGTAATGATCTTAAAAGTCAAATATCTATTAGCATATGGACTCTTCATTGATATATTAAGTACATATTACTTAATAAGTTATCTACTTATTATCTGTAACTGTGTAACATACTAAGTATTGTTTACAAAATTCACGCATGCATGGTGGTTTATAAATAACCTAAAATACTATATTTTTAGGTGCATTTTATCGACATTTCTTTGCCAAAGTACCAGGACATCAGTAATTACAAAGAGATGGTATCTTTTAACTAGGTAAGATTAAGATTAGTCAAAACAAAAGGATGTCGAAACTGCAAATTTACAAACCACCATGCACCCCATGGTGGTTTGTAAATAACCTAAAATACTATATTTTTAGGTGCATTTTATCGACATTTCTTTGCCAAAGTACCAGGACATCAGTAATTACAAAGAGATGGTATCTTTTAACTAGGTAAGATCAAGATTAGTCAAAACAAAAGGATGTCGAAACTGGCAACAACATTTACCGTGAAGCCGCCTTCATTATGTAAAGTAATAACTTTATAACAATCTTAGTTATCGACATAGTATTCAGTATGCGTATAATTGTCCAGACTTTCCATAGCATGTGGCATGCAAATTCACTCGTCTGGTCTCTAATGAGGTACATTTAGCCAATTGAACGTTGGAGTGGTTAAAACCTAGGTATTATAATTTTATACATTTTTTTAAATGCAATGAGCCAAAGATATCGTGTTATTATTAAAACCATAGAGATGTAGATCAAAACAGCTTTTTTTAAAAACAATAAGAATGAGTTTGCCTAATTACACTGCTCAAATCAAATAATTATTGGTCGTGTGGTCAATCCATTTATCCCCAGTGTTTCATTTCCCTTTGGATTTTATTTGTGGATCACATCGGTGATCGGAATAGGCCGTTCACAGTTAATGTGTACTTTTTTTTATATTTTAGCTATTTAGAACATGTTCTCATACATCTATGTATACAAAATTTTTAACACTAATTGTATGTTCTTACACAACTGAATAATTATTTTTCAAATATATTCAAGCATTTTTTAGTACTTAAGTGTTATATCGTTAATAAATTATATTGAAGATTTCCTTATAATTATCAAAATACACATTTTTTGTACTTTTGTAGGTAAGGAGTGGTATTTTTTTAAGTAAGTAGGTATCTTTTATACCATAACTCACGTAACATCTTTGTCACAATCATATTCTATGAGATCACAGGTAAGTATTTATTTTATTTGCAACATTTCACTTTGCCAACGTAGTTTTTATTGTCATTAAATTATAGAAATCACATTATTCCTCATTGATACAAAGTATTCTAACCGTAACTCAGAAAAGATTAAATACTTTACTATTAGTAATCAAAATATCACTAATGAATACATTTAGAGCAAGTAACCTAATCACGATTCTATAAAAAAATTAAGCCCGCTTAACCGCTTAACCTTAAGTGTAATAACAAACATAATTTAATAAAATCCATCAACATCTCCGAAGAATTTATTACGCAATGGTTTCACATTCACTCTCACGATACGTTGCTAAAATGTTAATTCACTTTCATACGTGGAACTGGTTACAAATAAAAAAAATGAGCTATACAAATTGGCGCCAAAGCTGACGTTTAAAAATTGTGACGTTTGTTTTTTGCTGAACTAACGCGGGCACGCGCGGTGGTTTATTCGCGACGCGTAATTACTTTAAATGTGCAAGTACAGTTGACCATGTCGAATTGCGCGTGTGGAGCGACTGCCGCGCGGGCACCGGCCTCGCTCTTTCTCCCATTCCTACATAAAAATGATGTGATGATCCACTATTGTAATGAGTGCGAGTCATTGTTGTCATTTGACAGCTGTTCGGTCCCGCGCACGCGCGAACCGGTTTCCTGTGTAAGCGGTCATTGTGCAGGTGAAAACATCCATAGAAACTCGCGAGAAATGTTGCATAATTATGCAAATATGATTATTCTAGCTTGTGGGTTCAATATTTAGCAGAAATGATTAAGGAGGTCAAATAAGTCAAGGTAAATAGTAGGTTTAATTTGAATCTGTATTTGAGTTGCCATCATACAAAATAAACTAAAAAAAAGAACTTGTCAAGGTGACAGCAAATGTCAATTTAATTATTTGTGTTTTTAAAATACACGCAATAATACTAATCAAGATCCAACCGACATTGTTGACGTGGAAAAATTTGTTATCCTTACGTTCTTTCATAGATTTTCATCATTACTTAGTCAAATGTCAATTAATAAATGCAGGTTGCAATAAAACATGAATAATAAATTATTTTTGCAGAATGATATTTTATTTTTTATTATGATCATGAGTGACAAGACGAGCAAATCAGGTACCTGCTGGTAAGCATCATGATTGCCTATAACAGACACAGTGCCAGCCAGTGTTTTAAAATTCTAAATTCTGCGCGGCACTGCACTGCGCCAGTCACCCTGAGATATTAGTTGTATAATAACATTAAATCAACTTTAGCAACAATATATATATATATACAAGTAAATTTTAATTTTTTTTTAAATTTTTAGTCAGAAGTGGGTTGCCGGGCTAGAATTCGCATCCCCCCTACCTCATCCTGTAAGCCGTAAGCGACGAAAGAATAAGTTCAATCAATGAGCAACATACCTCTTCTTACATCGATGTGAGTAGGGTGTTGCCGCAATATAAAACCGAATAAAAAAATAAAACCAAAGCCAAAACTTTATATTATATTTTCTGTATTCTGTGTACCTACTCGTATACGTTATTAGCGGAAACATATTATTTTTAATGTGTTCTTGTGTTGCGTCCAATGTGTTAGAGGAAACATTATACCGACCCCACACAAAGTAGCATAAGGGTAGGAAGATGATGTCAGGTTAAAGTCCCGCGCTTACCAAATAATTCACTATTTTAACGAATTATTTACACTCTAAATGATATGAAGTATCTATTGATACTTCTACAAAAATGACCTTTTTGATTGATTGCACTTATGGCGGGAACCAATTCAAACCATTTTGAATGTCTATTTTTATAATTATTTACTGAATTTACTGCAATGAGAACTACTGTTAGAGCTTATCTTTTTAAGACAGTTTATAATTTGGACAGCTTTTATTGGATGACTCACCAACATAAAAATTCAAATCAATTCCTAGGAAGTAACTATTTACGTAACAATATCATAAAGAGTAAATGATGTAGCTCATAGGAACTAAGTATAATAATTATGCAGCTTTTTCCAAAGCCTAGAACATTGTAGAAAGTATTACGGAGACGTAACAAGTATAGAGGTCGACAACTAGATAAATGTCGCAAGTTGGATGTAATGAGTACTTAGCTAATGATTACATTATGTAGAAACATAATATGGTACGAGTATGTACTCGTTTACCTATGTAATAAACCTGTACATTAATGTCATATCATCGTCATCATCATCAGCCGGAAGACGTCCACTGCTGAATACAGGCCTCCCCTATATATCACCATGAACTATTCATATGGGGGGGTTGTTGGTTTACTCGTATACATTCCCCCATATAACATAACATATATCATACAAAAACTTTTTCCCGAAGGAATAAGCAAAGATGTACCCAGGACTCTGTCTCATATATCAGTACAAAATATTTAACATGCCTGACCTGGTGATCGAACCCGGTACCTCATGGTCGGCAGTAAATCTCGCGTCCGAGGTAGTCCGCCAACTCGTAAGTAAAAGCAAAACACCGACTATACATTTTAAAATCTAAGCTACAGCGTAAAAAACCAGAAGCGCAACAGTTACGTCGATAGCTGGAGATCATATCAGTTCCTAGTGCGATGTCCATCAAACCGTACAGGTGGGCAGTTTCGTTGCATTAATTTCCGTAATATTGCGCATTTACCCTCCCACTGGACGTTTATTACTCTGTGGCTCAATCTCCGATGGGCAAAAAGTTACGTGGCAGTTTACGTAATAGGGATGTCATGCGCAAAGTAGCGTCACTCCTAAGCAGAGCGCGTGGTAGCGGCAACAGCATCCTGAAGGTACTACAGATAAGTTGAACTGCCCTATGTTGAGGCACCACGTTCTGGTGCTGATCAGGTAGGTTATTCTGCATAGTGGGTACGGGAACGTGTAGTTACATATTGCCTATTACTGTTACCACCTACATAATGTAGCCTTAAAGCTAATTACTTAATAATAATGATAATTTTAATTTTACTTATATGTAATAAATTAATGAATTATGCGCCTACTAACAAATGTTGATAGAGAAAAGATATTATCTCTAAATTGTGTGAATAATATTTATATATCCTCGTACTTCACGTGTGATGAAATGTAAACACCAACATATTTTGGAATTCTTGTCAACATCCAATGCACTGCAAAATAAACTATACTAGCCTATATAGCTATGCTTCAAAATTATCTAACAATTCGACTGATTCCTATTCGTTAGATAATTTGGAAGCATGGGTTGTTTATAAGAAGTTTCTTTTGCTGTGTTGACATTAATTCGTCTTTTGGTGTTTACATTTCACCACACGTGACTGTACACCTCTGTCTAACTCTATAGGAAAAATATCATTTACGTTGATTTGCCATATAATGTTACTTACCTGAAATTGATCCTTGTTAATGCACTATCAGATGGTGTAATTTTTTCTAAATCAACATGATCAATTCCTGGCGCGGGTAATTAATTTTTCAATGATGTAGTTTAAGTTTTTTATAAATCAGTCACATGACCTCTTCCATACCTCATTAAACATTTTTCGAAATTCGCCGTAGTTTCGAATATGGCCCGGGAGACCCTTTTAAAAAAACCACTATGCATACATTTAATAAATATAATTTTAGAAAGGTATTAATGATAGATTGATAAAATCTACACACATACAGTCACGCCTTGTTCCCGCTGGGGTAGGCAGAGACTATTTCCCTACACTTGCTACGATCCTGACATACAACTTTCGCTTTGTTCACTTTCAAGACATTTTTCATATCATGCTCATAGGTTTTAGGTACTTTTGACTTGGTCTTTCCTAAGAACAACATCAATTTGTTCATGAAAAGTACGCCTAGGGCGACCCCTAACGACTTGACCATACACACTAGCCTTATAAATATCTTTTGTTAATCTCCTTTCATCTATCGTCTCCACAGGTCCGAACCACCTCAGCATTCCTTTCTCTATCTTTGTCTTCTAACACGCCACAGCGTTTCCACTATTTCAGGCTTCTCATCTCCACAGCATTAATCTTACTGTACATACATACATACTGTACCTTTTGTGAGAGAAAATAAACGATTATTTATTATTATTATTATACTTTCATGCTCCTTCTGCCAGACCCAACATTCGCTACCATACGTAAGTGTAGGGATCAGTATATTATAAAATATTATAAAATCTATATATTAAAATAACTCGATATCTCATCTGCGTCCCTTGGGGTAAATCACTTTCTATCCAGCTCATTAACCAACAAATTCCTTAGCTAAAAATGATTTTCAACTATACAGTATTCTGTGACTATACCTAATTCAACAACGTTCCAAGAAGCCACACGACAATTAATTAACATCGGTGCGCAGACGCAGCGCAAAAACAACCAATTATAAAAGAGAGACACGTGATTGTAATCGCAAGTTAGTTTAAGTGGACCGTGACAATTTTTTTGCAATATTTAATAAGTGGCCAGTGACTTTGTGTGGAGAAAGATCCTGGTTTTATTAAACATGATTAATTTAATGCATTTTTTGATGACCAGATTGCCTCATTTGACAATTTGACTGAGAAAGTGAGCCCACGTTGATAATGTTGTCAAAATGGGCTACATTAGAGTCCAATTCTCAGACACAAATTGATCGACATTATTGCTAGGTTCTTAATTAACTTTCGATATTTATCGAATGTGATATAATAATATCTCCTCAGCATGAGAAATAGGTGACATTCCGTATCGGGCTCCAAAATGCAATAAAGATGACATTTAGGCTTCTAATTAGGTATTGACTATTGACATAGTAAAGTAAGATCGTAATTTTTGTTAAATATTACAAAATCGTACAATTCGGCTTCTAACATGGCTCTATAGATTACAAACTGGCTCGCCGGTTCCTTCAAGATATTTTTTAGTTTTAATAGATAATAAAATTTTTCGTATCACCGCCCAAATGTCATATTATACGTTCTCTTTTCTCCCGGCACGGTTGTCTCGAAAAAAACGATTTCACTATTTATTCAAACTCAAACTCAACATTTACAAATGCATATTATTATTACAAATTATTTATTATTACAAATGCATATTAGTTTTATCAATTTTCCCTTCAATTGTACCTTTCATTGATCTCATAAAGAGTTTATCTATCTATATAATATCTATTATCATATCTACCTATATATCATACATCTATTGTTTCGGAGGAGGGCGTTGCTGTTTGCGACACAGTCTAACGACTGCTGCAGGCATCATCGTTCCTTTCCCGTTATGTGTCCGTTTGATTTGTTCCTAATAATAAACTATTTATTATGACTATGATCTACTAGCCGTGCCCCGCGGTTTCACCCGCGTAGTCTTCGTTCCCGTAGGTATGTCGGGATAAAAAGTAACCTATGTGTTATTCGAGGGTCTAAAGTATCTATCTACTGTGACAACACGTCAGAATGGTGGCAAATTAAACGATTCAAACACATTTCACATATTATTTATTCACAATCACAAAATTTACTGACATGAAATAAATAATAAATCACACCAACCTTAGTCTAGTCGCGACAGCGGCTCGTCCTTAAGTGTCGTTCGTCAGGATGGCTGACCGGAGTGAAGTCATCCGACCTCGAATGACAACTACTTCATGTTGACTTTGACATTTTATTAAAGCAAAAATGATTTTGACAGTTGACGTTTTAGACGTAAGCCAAATCTCGAATGTCAGCATCTGCATGTTGACTTTGACATATTGAAGTATAAATATTTTGAGAGTCGAGTTTTAAACAGAATGGTTTGTAAATTATATAGATGTGGTTAGAAAAGGTATAATCGCGTAACAGTCGGCCATCCTATCAGAACGAGTCTCTTCGTTCTATTGATAATAATGTATTATGCCCTTTTTTATAATATACATAAATCTTATTCTTCTTGTTCAATATAACAAATCAAATATATAATAATTAATAAAATATAGATCCATATCAGGCAAAACAAATCAGAATAGAACAGTTAATTCTTTGATTACATTTTCTTATGAGTAACATCATTAAATAATTTTAGTCTCTAACTGTAGTACTCCTATAATATAGCTGTACGGTGCGAGAGTTACATTCTCCCGCCCCACACAATTGCGATGTCTTGGACCACTCGTGGGCGGCGAGTTCACACGCCAATCTTGCCCTGATCGAAGACACCCTCACTCCTATTCTATAGCTGTGCGGTGCGAGAGCTACTTCCTTCACTCTTGCTCAGCACAACTGCGATGCTTCAGACCACTCATGGGCGGCGAGTACATACGCCACTCTTGCCCGGTCCGAAGACACCCTCACTCCTATTCTATAGCTGCGCGGTGCGAGAGCTACTTCCTTCACTCTTGTTCAGCGCAACTGCGATGCTTCAGACCACTCATGGGCGGCGAGTTCATACGCCACTCTTGCCCGGTCCGAAGACACCCTCACTGCATTACACTATTTTATTTCTATTTAATATCATTAGTCTAGTAAATCAGAGCTATTTCGCTATCTGTAATCATTATGTACCGAATCACAGGCATATAATATATTAATGTATCATTAGAAGTATTTACAATATTAGTCAGTTATCGCTTTCGTCATTGTCATCTTCACTTGAGGAGCAAGCAGCAGCGCTGAAGCTAAGCCAAGGAAATATTTTATCTATCGCAACGACCGTCTCGTATCTCGCCCCCTTTCTAGTAAGAGGCGTGTCCTCTATGAGGAATCTATCGTTTGGCAAAATCTTCTTAATCCGGTAGGGTCCCTTGCATTTAGCTTCCAACTTTTTAGACTGACCCGGCCCTGTCACTATAGCTCTTGCTATTCTTACTAAATCACCCTCAACATATGTTTTACCCTCCTTTCTTCGTTTATCATATCGCGTTTTCATTGTCTCTTGGTTTCGTCTGATCTTTACACTAGCGTCAGTCCTTATATCTTCTATTGTCTCCCTCTCTATAACTATGTCGTCAGCTACGTCATTCAATAAACCTTGAGCTGGGTTGGCTACATTCCTGCCGAGTAATAACTCGGTAGGCGTTCTCTTTGTTACCTCATGGATAGTGGTGTTTATCCCTAATTGGACCTCGGGAAGAAGTTCGTCCCAGGTATTTTTATTTTTGCCGTGAACCATGGAACCAAGTGATGCTAGTATAGTACGGTTATACCGCTCCACTTGTCCATTTGCGCGCGGTGTAGCGACCGCGTTGAGGATATGCTTTGCACCAATCGATCGCATAAAAGTCTTAAACTTTTTACTGGTGAAGCTTGTTCCTCTATCGGTGATTAACCGCGTCGGTGAGCCAAAATAGCTAAAAATGGTCCTGAATGCTTTTATGCTTTCTTTAGTTTTCGTACTTCGTACAGGTGTTAGACATACATATTTAGTGAATGCGTCAACAATCACTAGTATGTATGTGCATCCTCGTTTACTCCGCGGAAATGGCCCCAAATGGTCAGCGTGCAATGTATGAAACGGGATTTCGACTTTTGGGATAGGGTGAAGTAGTCCCTCCTTCGCTCCCGCTGGTAGTTTGTGATGTGCGCACTCAAGACACGCAGCTACGTATTTTTTTATGAACTTGCGCATTTTCGGAAACCAAAATTGGGTTCGAACCCGTTCTAGCGTTTTCTCGAACCCAAAATGACCTACGTCATCGTGGTTGGCTTTTAGGAGTTGCCATCGTACACTTTTGGGCACGAGCCATCTAGTGGTACCATCTTGTAAAGTCCGAAATACTCGGCCGTTCTTGATGGTGTACTCTTTATGAATACTAGCAATCTTCAGCGTCTCCGGATCTTCTATAATTTCCTTGATGCGTTTGATTTCTTCGTCTGAAGATTGCACAGTGGATATCCAGTCTTCTGCAGTGACTGTCAGTATATCTAGTGTATGTATTTGTTCTGGCTCTACTGAAACGGGTCCTCTACTAAGAGCATCCACATGGGACATCCTTTCGCCCGGGCGGTATTCGATCTCACAGTCAAACTCCAAAAATTGTATCCACCACCTGGAAATACGGGGAATGAGATCCCTCTTGGTAAAGGTGGAGCGGAGAGCGTTGCAGTCCGTCACTATAGTAAACTTTATCCCGATAAGGTACGAACGGAACTTGTTTAACGCACAGATGACGGCGAGAGTTTCGAGCTCGAACGAATGAAGTTTCATCTCATCGGCTTGAGTCTGACGACTAAAGTAAGCGACGGGCCGCCAGGGATCAGATCCTTTCCTCTGCAGTAAAATACCCGCTAGTCCAAACTTACTAGCATCGGTGTGGAGTTGGGTCTCTGCACTGTGATCGTAAAGTGCTAAAATGGGTCTCTCCGAGAGCAGCTTTTTGATGGTCTCAAAAGATTTAGTTTCCGTGTCACCCCACTGCCAAGGTATATCTTTCTTCAAGAGGTTTGTTAGGGGTCTTACTATCAGTGCAAACCCTTTTACAAATCTCCTGAAGAAACTGGCGAGTCCGAGGAACCTCCTTACCTCGTGCTGATTTTGTGGAGTAGGAAACTTGACTACGGCCTCAGTTTTCGTGTTCCCAGGCTTAACTCCATCGCTGTCTATCTCGAACCCAAGAAATTCAATTTTCTCCTGGAAGAAGCGGCACTTCTCCATTTTCAGAGTTAACCCAGCTTCACGTAGGAGACCAAGTACCTCTTCCAGTCGCTCAAGGCCCTCTTCGAATGTTTTGGATGGAATCAAAATATCATCCATGTATATGACGACATACCCAACTTTGGCCTTACTTAGGACTTTGTGAATCGCCCTCTGGAAAACGGCTGGAGCGTTGGCTAGTCCGAAAGGTACGCGATTGTATTCGAACTGCCCATCAGGCGTGACAAAGGCGGTTTTTTCTCGAGACTGTTCAGATATGGCTATCTGATGATACCCAGAGGCTAGATCTAAGGATGTGAATAACGATTGACCCGAGAGTTGATCCAACAGATCGTCAATTCTTGGCAGAGGGTAGTGATCCCTTTTTGTGCGGCTATTCAATGCGCGATAATCCACACATAGGCGCTTCTCCCCAGATTTCTTTTTAACGAGTACAATCGGACTCGCATATGGGGAGTTTGACTCTCGTACAATGCCATGATCGACCATATCATCTACCATACTCTGAACAAGTTTGCGTTCAGAGTATGCCATACGATACGGCCTATAAACCACGGGAGAGGAGTCTTTGAGGTGGATTTCCATCTCCGTTACACTTGTAAATCCCAGATCATGCATGCCTGTGGAAAAGCAGTCCTTGTATTGGTCAAGTAAGTCGTAGCATTTGCGTTTTTGTTCCTCGGGCAATTGTTGGCCGCAGTTGGGAACAACTGGTGTTTGTATATCAGTAGCGTTTGTTACTTCCATTATACGTTTACTAGATCCTATAAACTGGGCTCGAGTAATAAGGGTGTTACTCTTAAGCAGCACGGGGTTTGTACAAACATTCTGAATTAACAGGTAACAGCGGGTACCCTGGATTTGATACTCCCCCGGCAAAAGGTAATATTCTTGACCTACGTTGCCTCTTACGGAACCATTGACGTAGATAGATCCATTACATGCAATATTGGAGTCGACGGCGACTGCCTTCATCTCTCCTACGTCAATAGAAATATCACTGACTACACGTAACTGTAATTTTAAATCATGTCTATGGTCTGCCCGTTCGAATTTTAAATCGGTAGGGGTTTTAGTTATTTGAAGTGTCGGTCTCTCCGTGAACGTATGTCCTAGCAGTAAGTTGCAGTTTAGTAGGTGATCATCTACTATGAGCACTTCGACGTCTTTTTCGCGAATCCCCTGCACATCAATATCAGTTGTCGTGCGGCCTAGGGGCAAGTATGGGACATTACCTAGTCCTCTCAAGTACGGCCCGTTTACCTGTTCCCACCTTAGTCCTAACTTTTGTGCAACGCTTTCACGAATCAGCGTAGCTTCACTGCCTAAGTCTACCTGACATACTGTTGTAACACCATTCAAAATTATGGTAAGTTTATATTTATCATTTGTGTTTTCGCAGGGTTCAGATGTCGAGATTTCTAAAACGTTTTTATCCCTGGTTGCGTTTTCGTTTTTCGCTTTTGGACAATTTGCCGAGTCATGGCCTATGTAATTACAAAGGGTGCACTTAACTATTGGTTTTGGGCACCTGAAGCTAGGGTGTCCTATGCTCTGACAATTAAAACACTTGATTGGCCCCTTAGAGTTATTGTTTTTGGGATTATTATCATAAGCCTTGGTTAGATTGTTGCCTATTAATGTATTATTCTGCCGCCTATCCCGATTTGTATCCCTATTATTGTCTACTGGTCGGTTTTGCGATTTGATGGTTTTAAAGAATTCTAATACATCCTCGGGCTTATCAAACTTAGCTGCTTGAGCGCCTACACGAACTCCTCTATCGTCAATTCCGTAGAGTAGACAATCTACTGCTTGCTTCCCAAATATCTTACATCGATTTAAAAGGTTTATTTTAGCGAAGTAATATAGTTCGAAAGATTCTCCAGGGCGTGCCCGTCTATTAAGCATTTCTGTTAATAATTCTGCGTAGTTTTCAGTCGCTGGAAACGATTCCCTTAACATTGCTTTCCATTCTAACCAGGTATGCTTAATGGACGGCAGGCCCTGGTACCAGGTCTTAGCGAGTCCCGTGAGTTTAGGCAGGGCATAGTGAACCGTTTGCTTTTCGCTCCAATTGTAAATTTCAGTACATTCATCGACCTTGTCGAGCCAATTATTGATCGTCTGTTCTTTCAACATTGGATCGAACTCCGGAATCACATTGTTAAAAGCTGAGCTAGAAAACGATTCACGATCCCCTGCCCTTGCTTTAAATACATTTAAAAATTCCTCAAATAAATCTACTGTTGCCTTAGATCTCTTCGGGATAGGTTCATTGTCGTCAGTATCAGGTAGATGTCGTTTAGTTGGTGTAGTCAACGAGTGGTTGCGTGGACTACGTAGACGACGCGCGGTTGGTGTAACAGATCTATGGTGCGTTCTACTGCGCTCCTTTAATCGCTCACGTTCTCTACGTACCTCGCTCTCAAGTAACTTGAGTCTCTCTCTCTCCATCGATAGCTTACGTTCCCGCTGTTGCAGCGACCGTGCACTGCTAGGGCTTCTGCTCCTTCGACGGCTGCCGCGAAGGTTTCTTGCCTGGCTCCGACTTTGCGTCCGTTGCTCTCGCGGTGTATCATCATCGTAACGTATGCGGCTCTGGCTGCGTCGTGAGCTCTCTCGTCGGTCACTCATTCTCTGAAACTCATAGATTTTATGTAAATGTATATTCACTGGCAAAGCAATTGGTCAAAGTTACATGTACCTAAATGAAAACTATGTGCATGTATCATAATAAAGCACACAAGATACGTATCATCACCAAACACACAGGAGAGAGAAAAGGAAGGAAGAAAAAAAATACACTAAATGCGGGTATGTATAAATAATTGCTTGAAGAAAATATTTGTAAAATCCTTTTGCATCTTATAAATTGAATGTACAAATAATCATTTGATACCTGTCTCTTAACTATTTACTATGTTAGAAACAAACGCCACATGTATTTTTCTTGTGGAATGGTTCACTATGTAATCCAAATTCATCTGCACGGTATCGAAGTAATGTGCAAAAATAAATGTTTGAATCGACTAATTTGAGGTTATTTCATGCTTATAACCGTTTATTTTCACAATCCGAAATATTTTACACTACTGGAATTACACTAGATAATGGCGGTCGAGCATGTAGACGTGATGAAATTTGAATTTTTCGGTTCAACATCCCACTTCTGACATGTGACAACACGTCAGAATGGTGGCAAATTAAACGATTCAAACACATTTCACATATTATTTATTCACAATCACAAAATTTACTGACATGAAATAAATAATAAATCACACCAACCTTAGTCTAGTCGCGACAGCGGCTCGTCCTTAAGTGTCGTTCGTCAGGATGGCTGACCGGAGTGAAGTCATCCGACCTCGAATGACAACTACTTCATGTTGACTTTGACATTTTATTAAAGCAAAAATGATTTTGACAGTTGACGTTTTAGACGTAAGCCAAATCTCGAATGTCAGCATCTGCATGTTGACTTTGACATATTGAAGTATAAATATTTTGAGAGTCGAGTTTTAAACAGAATGGTTTGTAAATTATATAGATGTGGTTAGAAAAGGTATAATCGCGTAACACTACATACTGAGTTTCAGCTCAATCGATTCGGTAGTTTTGGCGTGAAAGAGTAACAATCATCCATCCATCCATCCTCCTCACAAACTTTCGCATTTATAATATTAGTAGGATCCAAATCCTACTATTTGGAGGAAGGTTAGGATTATAGTAGAAAAAAGTAAGTTTGCAAAGTCTGCCATCTAGCGACGTACACTGGAACTAT
This sequence comes from Hemistola chrysoprasaria, assembly GCA_947063395.1. Classification (NCBI taxonomy): domain Eukaryota; kingdom Metazoa; phylum Arthropoda; class Insecta; order Lepidoptera; family Geometridae; genus Hemistola; species Hemistola chrysoprasaria. The sequence continues at coordinate 2,716,269 of OX346724.1, forward strand.
TTAATACATTATAATGAGCAATTGCCGTAGAATTGCAATTAGTAACGCGCGTAAGCAAGCAACACATTGCTGATTCAACACGGAGTTGTAAAACTATCACAACAATCGTAATTTTTCTTTGCAGATTCCAATTTGCGCTTTCAATAAAATTATAATATTATATTATATTAAGTATGTCCAGATAACTGTTCGTTCGAAGAAAGATTCACTCACGAGCGGGATTATTTTTTACATAATAAAAGTTGATTATTTTTCAAGAATATCGTATAAAGTTAAGAAAATATTACTTATAATCTTTTTCTCATTTACATTGCGTTAATGTACCTACTTAATATTTTGTATGACATTGAATTTGTTTACTAAATATAATCACCGATCTTTTGGAAAGTAGTCGATATCCGTTTACGGTCGAATGGCCCGCGGTCCATTCAATTTAGTCCTTTCAGACTAAGTACCCAACTAGTACATCGGCGTGCTTATTACGAACAGCAGTACAAGTGTGAAAAGTATCTGCTGTCAAACAGCATTCAAAAAATGACGTTTGACAGCTAATTACATTGCGTTGTTACGCGATTGCAAGTTTGTAATAGCACCCCGGGTTTAAACTCTTGTAACTTGTAACTTTTTCCCAAAGTGGTTGGCACTGGGACGATTTAACCACGGTTGGCAGAACCCAGGATAATAAATTAATTTGCATTGTTCAGCACTGTCCTCGGTAGATGCCTATAGACTCGATCCTTATTACATCAGACTAAAAAACAAGCGATTATCTGACCTAACGTAAAGCATTGTTATCCAACGTGGCAATGCCGACAGTATCTTGGGTACGCTGCCATCTGACAGTGGTTTAGAGCCCTTGGATTTCCTTGGATTTGATAGGCCGACATGTCGGCCTATGGATTTTCGAAGTGTTCTATGGCATAGTGTATTTAGTTAGGGTAGATAGTAAGTAGATAGCTCTATCGATTAGTCTTTTTGTTAATAATGGTACTCTGCCCTCGTATAGGTAGAAAAAAAATATAAAGGGCATATTATCAGTCGCGTCTGACGGACAGTGTTATCAGTAGTTTCGGAAGTTCTAGCAAAAATCCGGCTAGCCAGATCGCTTTCGGACGTCCGAAGGCTCAAAATCAATCGAGGTTGCGTCCCCTGACGCTTCCATGATATGTTATAATCAGCATTAATTGTCCAGATTACCTTTCAGCCGCGTCCGTAAGTCTCGACTGATAATGTAATCCCCGCTTAAGTGACGAGGTGTGGGTGAACCTACTATGGGTCTGAGTCCTGGATACACAGGACGCATAGTAGCCTACTTTGCGCCTCTTTGAGAAAAAGGCATGATGTTATGTTTGCTGGATAAGCCACTAGGAACTAGGCTCACACCTCTCACGACAATCTCCTCAGAAAAACAAACTCTACCTCAATGCCGACCGGGCAGGTAGATAAACACCTTCCTGTCGTATTACTGTATAATTAAGCCATAACGTACTGCACTATTTAAATTAAAAATGAAAGCTGCCTCTTAATAAATTACCACAAAAATACATACATTTGGAGACACGTGTGAGACATCGCAGATCTGAACTTCCGCCGGAAACAATCCACCAGCCATAACAAAAACAATCCGATCACGATATACCACATCACTATTATATCGATAATCGATTTATATCGATTTATCACATGTTCACATTATTCGGAGTATTCAAAGTGAAGCATTCAATGCCAGTTGTTAAAGACAACTAAATAATAATTCTAAGACGAGTCTATGCGTGTGAAAGCGAGATCGAGTAATGCGCATATTCGAATGATAATATAACCAACGTTGGAAACTCACGGGAACTGTTCACAAAGCATAATGGTACTGTTTTATCGATAGTTTTCTATTACCGCTTTTCTTATTGTGACACATAATTTGTAGGTTTGTAAAAGTATCATCATAATAATATATCGTGATCAAAAAGTAGACATGGGATAAGACCTTCATTGACATCAGTCATCGAAATGTCTGCGCGAAAAACTTAATAAAAATATGGTTGTATTGTTATAAACATATTACTTATAGCACGCAAATATAAATTCAAATTACATTCACTACGGTTTCACCCGCGTAACCTTTGTTCTCGTGGGAATATCGAAATAAAATTACCCTATGTGTTGTGTTATTCCAGGGTTTAAACTATCTACATACCGAATTGGGCTGAACACAATCGCTTCAGTAGTTTTGGCATGTAACAAACATCCATCCATCTATCCTCACAAACTTTCGCATTTATAATAATAGTAGGATTAATAGGAAAATAGGATGTAATTGCTTAGGTTTTTCGTAAAATTTGGCTTAAAATTCCTTTTTTTTTTTTTCAGACAAAGTATAAAGTCGCGAAAATTAAAAATACACAAAGAATGTGAATCCGAAAGACATATTATGCAACATGATCATATTGCTGTCATCGCCTGACCGCCCCCGCATTTTAAGAAATTAAAATAAATTTTTAATTTTGCCCGAAGGATCCGGAACGAAAGTAAAAGTAGGTTTATCGAAAGTGTCGCCGTTCGAGTAGGTATTGCCACAGAATAAATAAAAGTATGTATGTGTTTAGCAGTACTTGTTATTGCCTCATATTATGTAAATACTCAAAGTTATGCTAATATAGTGTTATGGCATTTTAATATGGTTATGACAGGCTGATATTATTAATATAAATTTACAGAGAAGAATGCGTGAGCGTGCCTCTGTAGTCTCTCTGCATAGCGGCTGGCTGGAACACTCAGGGTTTTAGTGGGTAGCCCAGCTTCACTGGCGTGGAGTCCCACATACCCACATTCCGCCTCCGGAGAACGAGGTGGTATTTGTAACGGGTTATGCCACTCCACTCCACGAAATCGTGGAAATCGCTCCACGAGCTTTTAACATTATTATTAATTTCAAAAATATAAGCTAGTACATTTGTTTCACTTAGCTCCACGAGAAAATTACTTTTCCTATTCCTTCTATTCTCTTCGTGAATTTTTGTATGTAAAACTAAATTTGACATTTAATATTACAGAGTACAGAGAATATACCAAATACAAAATCACAGTAACGCCACCACGCGAGTAACTGGTGAATGTCTGCATTGCTCATACCTAGGTACCTATGTGAACATGCGTGACGGTGGGTTCCACACGTGCCAACAATAGGCTAGTAACTGCTACCACTTACTAACTACAGCTATCTAGTTGTGAATTGTTGTGAGTTGACGGTAGATGGTAGCTCAGTTGCCATCTTACATTACTGCATATTTTGCAGAATATAAATATGGCTCAATTAGGAACTGTGACCCAAGGTTTCAACTGATGAAAACTCTATATCACCCTAATTAATAAACGTTGACTAAATTTACTCCGATGATTAAATCGGTAATAAGGAGTTTCCATAGGAAACCCCTATGGTAGTCTTTGCATCGTGCCAAAATGAAAATGCCATTGTATCTAAAGAATTGGAAATTTCTCCTCTTAACATATAACATAACGTAATATCACGTCTTTTTTCCAAAGGTGCAGGTTGACGTGTGCTCAGAAGTCAGTCCCATCATTGAAAACAAAATAGGGTGCAAACCTATTGCCATCTGCCGGGCACAGTTCCATTATCCTTTATAGGATAAAAAAATATTATGTTATGTCGCATACAGCATTCATTAATACTTGGCAATATTATATATTTGTTAAGTAATAATTACTACATTATTTAAATACGTATTAATATACAATACGAGTATATTCGCCGTGGAGCTACCGGCTTTAGAATAGGTTGCCAAAAACCCGTGGTTGCGTGGTTGGTAAGAGCCGGCTAAGTGGTAACAGATCTAGAGCACGGGCAGCAGCGTTCTCTGCAAAAAAACCATCGAACTGCGCTCGACAACCCGCATGCCAAGCGTGTCGAGTATTGGCAAAACCCCCCCTTTATGGGAAGGCCTATGTTCAGTAGTGGATCACCAACGGCTGAGATGATGATAATGATGATACAATACGTGTGTTAGAGGTTAGGATGTGAAATCTAACAAAAGTACGTAAAAAGAAAACACATAACAGTAGAAAAACCTAGGAAAGCTGCAAATTGAGTCAATTATGTCAACATTCCGCCATCTCACTGACCTACAAAACGCACGGTGGCTAATGAAATTACCGCGCGGTGACAAGCGGGGTCTAACTGCTCTATCACTCCAGTGTTTTGTGCTGAATGTTGAAGGAATGGTTCTTGTATGAAAGACGAAGGTACGTATAATATGAAGAATACTTAAGGTTAAACGTCACGCAATACAAAATGAAAATACACAGATATGAAGAACTAGGGAATAATTTTCCACTCAATTGTTGGTTGGCTTTGATTTGGATGGCTTTGGATAGAAAACATATTTTATTAAAGAAAACCTTACAGTTTCTTCGTATTTATGAAAATTGTAAAAAACTAATACTATTTATTTAAAAGAAAACCTAAAAAGCTCGTCCTAATAACAATTAGGTAAAACAATAATATTTATTATTATTATAGCCCAAAGCCTTGCCTCGAATCGACTGCCTCGATGGTGCAGTGATGGTCGCAAGCGTGATTGTCGATCATGAGGTCCCGGGTTCTATCCTCAGGTCAGGCAGTGTTAATGAATTTTTCCATTAGTAATTATCTCAATGACAGCCTGCGGAGTCTGGTTTATGCCCGGTAGATGGCAATAGGCTCTCCCCCAATTAAATAGAACACATAACATACTGGCGAAATATGGTTGTACCTACTATAGAACTGGGTCCTGGGTACTCCTCTGCGTACTCATTCGAAAAAAAGGCGTGGTGGTATGTTATGCTATATCACAAAGTCACATCTCTAAACACAACATTATAAGTACAAGCAATTATTAAAGCTTATGTAACGGTAAAGCTCATTATATACACGGAAATCGTTAACTTTTAACCCGTATTACCTTTTAGAAACGATTAAAATTATCGTTGTGTTTGTTTCTGCATCTGTAATATGATATGATAATATTAGGTTTCTTGAGAAGCTTTCATTTACAAATATCGTAAGCTTTTAACAAGAGAAGTATAAATGGTAATAGTAGAAACTATATGTACCTACATCATCTCTGTAGTGGTAGGCCTCTTTTGCAGAGGGCCGCCTGGGGAAGTACCACACCTTTGCCAGTTATTCATCCGCCAAGCAGTAATGTACAAACATTACTGTGTTCCGGTATGAAGGGCAATGTTACCAGCGAAATTACTGGGCATGATGAAATTCAACAACTCATATCTCAAGGTGACAGGCGCAGTGCAGTGCCGCGCAGAATTTTGAATTTTAAAACACTGGGTGGCACTGTGTCTGATATGGGCAATCATGATGCTTACCATCAGGCACCTGATTAGCTCGTCTTGTCACACACTATCATTAAAAAAAAAATCATCATCAGCCGGAAGACGTCCACTGCTGAACATAGGCCTCCCCATAGAACGCCCGTGCAGTTTTCCTAAAAACTGCACCTAAAAATTAAGTACCTATAAAGTCTATTTACCTAAGTCAGTTTACCTATAAAGTCGGCGTAAGTAGAAACTACTTTCTTCTTCTTCCTGCTCTTATTCCACATAGTAGGGTTGTACAATAATACCCACTTAGTATAAGCAATATAGCAGAAAATAAAGTACCCAAGTCTATGAAAAATTCCAAACGACACTAGTTTACGAGAACCATTTCATTTGATTTCATAGATTATTAAGTAGATTATTATTGCTCTACTTGTACTTGATTTCATTGATAGGTAATTTTACTATTTCCCACACGACAGTTTTGTGATTAGTGGCCCATTGTATGGTGTTAATTAGCTATAGAATTAGAACAATATCGCGTGGCCTGTCTCTGTTACGACCCCATAACTTTCTATGTGATAATCTGATCGATTCTTTTATCGATTTAATCGCTTTTTGTAAGTATGCTTTTGCTTTTTTGTTGGGACTTTTCATGTGGGTAAACATTTTAAAAGTTATATATTAAAAAATTAACAAATAATATACTGACTTCTAGGTTACCTATACATGTCTATATTATACATGAACTCTGTGTATTTTCTTGGTTATTCAGGAATTTTTTCAAAAAGCCATGAATCTTAATAGATGACAAACCAAACCAAGTATGACCCACCAAACAAATAAACAATCTTCAAAATCAATCCCTAATTGGATGAATAAACCAAGGGACAGAGAAGAGTGGTGCAGATTAGTAGAAGAACAAAATATGTTTTCCCGCAAATAAAGGCCAGATCCAGAGCCAACCACAAATAATTGAGTGTAAAATTATTCCCTATTTCTTCATATCTGCGTGTATTTTCATTTTGTATGGGTGACGTTTAACCTTAATGTCATTAAAATACATAATTATAATAAATATTATTAATAATAGTTTAGTAGATAAGTTTGTTTTATAAAATTTGTAGAAGAATAAAAGCTTTTTTATTTATTTAATTTTACACAAAAACAAGTCTCAAGAGAGCAGCGACTATCGAAAAATGTAGCTGTCGCATGAGTTTCATCACGTTCTTACATCTATCGGATATCGATCATATTTCCTGTAGAATGTGCATAGAATGTCGGGCAATCAGTAAATTGCCACATTACCTAACCGCACTACCACTTGTCTAAGGCTGTACTATATTATTATACCATTCCTGAATAGATATCGCTAGTTGAGGATAGTATCGTAAAGTTTATTGGTAGCAATAATCTTTACCAGCTTTTCCTTCAGAGTAAAACTTTGCCAAAAGAATTTTTTTACAACTCAGTTGTTCTATTTTTTTATGATAGTGAGTGATAAGAAGAGCAAATCAGGTGCCTGATGGTAAGCATCATGATTGCCCATATCAGACACAGTGGTGAAAATTCAAAATTCTGCGCGACACTGCACTGCACCTGTCACTCTGAGTTATTAGTTGTTGAACCTCGCCATGCCCAGTAATTTCGCTGGTAACATTGCCCTTCAGACCGGAACACAGTAGTGTTTGCACATTACTGCTTCGCGGATGAATAACTGGCAAAGGTACTTCGCCAGGCGGCCCCCTGCAAAAGAGGCCTACCACTACAAAATTCTTATAGGTAATATTCCTTAGATATAATTTATTATTATGATTGTATCATTAATACGTTAGTAGACCAAAATTCAAGTTTATTCTTATAGAATTTACAAACAAACCTTGACAGCGATGTCTATTTATTATTACGTATTAAATATGTTCTCGATAATTTTATTTTCATTTCAGAGTTCCCGAACCCTCTTTATCGATAAATAAACGAACCAAGTGACACCTCATTCATGAATTTCAGATTAGTACCTTGTATGCAACGGAGTTATAAAATGTTTTTTTTTTATGCGATAGGCGGCAAAGAAGCGGACGGCCTGCCTGATGTAAAGCAGTAACCGTCAGAAATGTTGTAGGTGCGTTGCCGACTCTTAAAGAATTTACCAATATAAAGTTGTATGTCTGCGGAAATACCCATAGAGGAAGGTCGTTCCACATTTTGCAGTTATAAAATGTATACAAAACATTATGGGTTAAATACTATCCGCACTACTTCCGATTCGCAATGCTCGAAAAATACCTACGACAAGATCCCACTATGCACGGAATAAATTAAGTGTACAGTCGAAGCAGAAATGTTAAAGTTTTTATATATTCCGTTGAAAAATAAACTACTTTGCTCGTTGTTAAACATCCTTTTTATACCTTTTTGATTTAAGGATCTCTTTTATAATAATATGTTTTAAATTAGTTCAATTGTATTAATTTCTTTAATAAATATCGCTGCACCGTGCAAAGGGAGCGTAATGGGAAGTTTTGGCAAGGGAGCCCGTACCTAGATTACGTTATAAATATTTGGATTACATGTTTAATATCATATATTTTAATATTATCTGGTCAGTCTGATTCAAATGGATATTAAAAAACATTATGCAACGATATTCTGTATACTACAACAGTCTAAGCCGCTAATGACCAGTGACCAGACGACTCGACATTGATATCTAAGATACGAGATGCACGTTCTCCTTGCGAACTTCGTATTAAGTTTATCCTTTCTAAATTGTATCTAAATTCAATTTGGAGGGAATTTCGCTATCGTTACTTTATATAAAGTCGAATTTTCTGTGATAAAACTATGTTAAAATTATGAAAGTACCGCTAATTTTATATTCAGTACCTATATCCTACTTCCTATTAATATTATAAATGCGAAAGTTTGTGAAGATGAATGGATGGATGGATGTTTGTTAGTCTTTCACGCCAAAACTACTGAATTGGCTGGGCTGAAATTCGGTATATAGATAGTTTAGGCTCTGGAATAACACATAGAGTACTTTTTATGCTGATATTCCCACGGGAACGAAGACTACGCGGGTTAAACCGCGGGGCACAGCTAAGGACTATGGAACTAAGTCCTGATCCTACCCCTTCAAGAAAAAGGGCGTAATTGTATGTATGTTTATGAATTTATACTCCAACAGAACGGGCTGCTCCCATTACTCTGCTCGAGTAAATACACACGGGCTATGACAACCGTATTAATGATTATACACATTTTTCACTTTTCAGCGGTTTTAATACCTAGTAACTAGCGACTCGTAGAAATATAAATTCATAAGCAATCTCATCATACACAGGTTAAGAGTAGGAACTATAATTTAGTGTGGAGTGAGCGCATCGGTAGCCATGGCTAACTAGAGCGTGCGCGGTTTTTAGTACACACTGCGGCAATGTATGGCTTAATTACTGGATTTAATTGGCCGGTATCGGCGGATATTGACAGATCATGTTTACCACCTAGGCTTTATAAAGCAACTATAGATGATTTCCTTTGGCATCCGCGTCCCTATGCGATTATTTGTAGGCCTAAGGAGACCTTAGCATATTTGGTGAAAGAATAGCAACTGTCGGATTGTTGACATAACCATAGGAACTAGAAAAACGAGATACAGTGACAATGAAAGCACGAATTTAAATTATAATATATTAGAAATTAATTTGAATTAAGCGATGGAGCAACCACGGTCATCTAAGTTACATTAATTTTTTTTTAATTTATTACAATTAATCACTATATATTATAAAATCCTAAGTGACTCACTGACTAACATGCAACGCAGAGCCCAAACCACTGATCCTAGAGAATTAAAACTTGGAATGTTGGTTATTTTCGTTGTCTGGACATGTGCTAAGAAAGGATTTTACAAAATGTTCATTCTAAGAGGTGTAAAAAGGTCGTCAAAGTTTTGGTGTAAAACTCCCATATTTCGTAACTGAGAGCGGGCAAAGCCGCTGGACTTTACACCAGTAAAAATAAATAATTTATATTACCTAAGAAAAATTTGCTGATTATTTTTAAAGCATGTGTCAAGGACTTTCAATGAAATATTTTCCGATTTAAGCCTACATTGCCCAATAACAATGTAAGATTCGTCCCAGAAAATGATTCCGCGCGATGATTTACAAAGCAATATTTGCAAATACGAATTAGACAATAAATTTACATAGTTATGCATAAGTTAGTGATGGCCACTTTACTCAACTGACCGAGAATTTAAAACACGCTTCTTACATTCACTGCCATTAGTAACGTTCGAAAAAGGTATCTTATTTTGGAAAAAAATGAGAATGGAACAACCCATGTGAAAATGTGGACCATTGACATGGTGATATTTAGAATTGAGCTTATAATACGTTTTTGGCACCTTGCTTATAATTCTTTACTGGAATGCAATAAAAATTTTGATTTACACAAAAAAATAATTTTTTTTTTCAGTATCCTACCTACTCGTTTACTTATTTATGTATTTGGTATAATATATTTAGATATATTTAAAACAAATGTGTTTGGTTGTCTTATCATCAAATAAAAATTGGTGGCCTTTGAGTTTTTTTATTATAATATTTGCGTGTATAAACTTATAGCATGCACTTACTATTTACTAACAAATTAATTTAATTAGATTATGACATCATGAAATAAATATAAATAAGTTCTTAAATAATGAATAATAGGTACATATTATAATTAAATATCCAACGTCTGAAAAGACAGATCTAGGCTGGACTTTCAATTGAATGTTATTATATTATGTACCTTAAATCTATGGAATAAACGATTTTGATTTGATTAGAAAGTGATTAGTAATCTCTTTAATATCTAGAGAAGATAATTTGTGGGTAATTGTGTTTTTTTTCATAGGTTTGAAATAAAATGTAGTGACAGTGTTGGTCGTTTTTCCAAAATAATGAATTTTGAAATATCTTATATAAGACAACGACAAAGACAAATCGTTCCATTTCTCTTCACTATTTTCGTAGTAGCATAGTATGAGGAGATTAGACAAAACGTTCCTTTTCACTAATTACTTTCGCAGTTGCATTGGTGTAGGTGACGGCTGCTTCTATCAATCCTACACACAACACCTAGGGAACTAATAGGAAAGTGACATTTCATCAATTTTAGTAAAAAGGAACGGTTTGTCTTTTTTATCGTATATTGTCTATTCTATTTCGTTATAGCACCATGATTTTTTATTTAATTGAAAACAGTGTACGTGCCGATAATGTAAGGTACCTAGTACCTACTAAGCTTCCTGAGTTTTAAAATCCTATGTAATTAGTAGGTTTGTTATTATAACATTCTGTTCTTTTTAGAGTCTGAGATGTCTTAAATACTTTTTTAAAGGAAAGGTCAATGCCCACTGACCAGTCACCTCATATCAAGCATCTTAATTACTGTAATACTAAAACTAATTCTGAGAGTAAAATGTCATTATGCATTAATTACCAGTTTTTTAAGAGTTAGTGTGTTGAAAATGACTTAATTAAGGTATACGTAACACGAAAAGTATATTCTAAATATGAATACAGAAAAAAAATAAAAGCGACATACCGAGAATTTTGTTAACAAATCCAAAATCCAAACACTAGCTCACTACACCTTGAAAGTTTCAGTCATTGTCACTGGCACGAATTTTAAAAATAAAACAATTATGTCAGACGTTAAACTTTCAAATCAATTCTTAATTTAAATCTTCGAATCTAAAGTAAATGCGTTTGATTAAAATCACGGAACTTTTTAAAAAGTTTGTTTTTTTATTCGAATAGCGGGTAGTGACCCAGATGGGTACAAATGCGCGCGGTGCTGTCTCCGGCCGCCGTTCGAATGCGTGCGCGCAGATTGTGATATTATCTCCGTTTACGTATGGCATATGGAATATTACGTAGCTAAACGTTATTATTACGGTTTACGGTACTATTTGACTTGATAACGATTTCATGAGGCGAATATTTTGACTATGGCTTGGAATTTCAAGAAGTTAGGTAGGTATTGAATTATTCAGTATTTTGGAAGCAAAAGTGCCAAAAAAGTGGATAAAAATAGATATATAACTCCTTATTTGTACTTTGTACAAACTAAAGACTTATATAGAAAGAGAAACAACTGGCGGCCTTATCACCCAAAGTAATCTCTTCTAGATATGGGACATTAAGTTCATACAGATATTTTATTAATATGGGACAACTTGTATGGGATACATAATTGAGAATCAAACGAACTTACCAAGTGAAGTTCGATACCAATTATGTGACAGCTTCATTCGACGCGATAGACCTCTTAACATAATAACCCATTCTTTGTTCCATTACGATAGTCGGTCAAAAATAACTTTTGAAACTTATTTAGACAGTGAAAGGGTGAGTTGTACAACTTTTATAAAACAAGTTTTAAGCTTATGAAGCCGGCCGGTAAGGTAATGGTTTACTGTTATTAAAAACCTCAATTAAATGGGTCCGGCCATTAGGGTCCCATTCCGTTACGCCCCCGGCCGAGACGCAATTACTTACTATTCTTATCATGATAGGCTACTAATATTATTTTTTATACTTGATGTGAATGAATGAATGAATGAAATGTTTATTCGTGCTCAAATATAAAGAAACCACGGATATAAAAAATAAAATGAGCCATCTGTACAAAACGGTCGCAACTCAGCATGTTGCCGGCTTTTCAACCGACGCTGGTCTTCCGTTCCGTATGTGCCTAAGATAATTATTTCGTATACTAGCTGGCTAGCTGTACCCCGGGGTTGCACCCCCAATTAACCTACATTCCAAGTCTCAAGCCTCTAGAATCAATGGTTTGGGCTCTGCATTGCATGTCAGGCAGTGAGTAATTTAGGATTTTATAACATAAACACACCTAGTGATTACGATATATGATTGAAATTATTAGTACGAGGATATTTGTAAACAAATCGGAAGCGAGTCTCGTCCGAGAATTACGAAACATACACCAGAAAACAATAGCGATTGTGACGGCTTCTCACGCTGAAAATGAAAACTTTGCAGTTTCCTGACAATATCGTGTTGATCTAAATAAAGATGTAATGACATCTTTATTGTAATGTATTGTAATGACATCACAGAATTGGGTTCGTCTCGGAAAGACGTGACATAGGCAATGTTGGCTTAAACGTCGATATAACTTCGCCCGGTATCAAAATCAACGAAATCATGTAATAAATATTGTTCTAAAAATTTGAACACTATTCTAATCCATGCACATCATCCTAATGTTGCAAGACTATAACAAAAAATACCAATGCGTCACTGGAATAAATGACATATCTTTTTTTTTAAGTGTGCAAAGTTGTAGTGTTTTACGGTTCACACAGAGTACTTTTTTTGGGTTATTACGTTTCCTCCAAGGGCCCATTATATACTATAAGAGGTACCTCACCGACAATGATGTCGTGTACTAACCTCCATCATTTTATTATTCATGTCTCCTAGTTTCCTTCTTCTTCTTTTTATGCTTTTACATTTAATTATTCGTTAGTGTCAAGTTTTATAAATTTTCAGATAACATGTTTAGGCAATCGCAACGAGTCAAATGATTTCAATAGTTTTTTTAGGAATTGCAGCAATCGCAAACTGGAAATTTTACTGGCAACTTTTAAAAAGTTGGTAGTTTCTCAAATAAGTTCAATATAGGCGTCAATCTTAAGTCGCACAGGCAAATTAAAGTAGGCGGATATATTAAATATATACTTATGAAAACTTGTTTTTTGCATGCAAATAATTGTGGACAGTGGATACAGAAGTTTTAGACTATAAAAAATCTGGATATATCTCAAGTGTCTAAAGTCAATGACCACCTTAAAGTGGCAACACTACACATCATTATCATCATCATCTCAGCCATAGGACGTCCACTGCTGAACATAGGCCTCCCTCATAGATTTCCATCAATCGGATGATTGTAAGCGGCCCGCATCGAGCCTATCCCTGCTGTCTTTATCAGATCGTCTGTCCACCTTGTGGGTAGACGTCCTACACTACGCTTGCCTGTCCGTGGTCACCAATCGAGAACATTACAGCCCCATCGGCCATCAGTTCTTCGTTCAGCCCTGTCCATTGCCACTTCAACTTGCTAATCCGCTGGGCTGTGTCGGTAATTTTCGTTCGTCTACGCTACACTACACTTAACTTTTTTCTATTCCGTCAACTTATAAATTATTTTCACCATCTAGAAAAGCCTCGCTTTTCTAATAAGAGACCGTTATAGCTTAGTCCAGTAATATTCTAGATTTAACTCCATTTTAGAACAGGTTGAGTACGGTGCATGTTATGAGAGCTGTTATTGCCTACATGGCGGTGGCATGATTAGGAAAGTGGTCTATGGTGTTAATTGACGAAGCAGAAAATATATTATGTGAGGTATGATTACTTTTTTTTTCTTTTATGGACCCACACGAATGTATTGCCAGTGTCAAGTTTTGTATTTATAGCCTGCTTACACAGTACATTCATGGACTCACATGTAAGTATATTTGCCAGTGTCAAGTTATATAAATTTACAAGGTAAAATGGTCAATTAGTCAATTCAGAGTCAGGGCAAGCCCAGTCAAATCATAGCTCTAGTAAAGTGGTGGCCTTTACAAGAAGCTGCCGGAATTTTGGTGGGAACACGAAAAATCACATTTCAACTCTCGCATCACTCGCCAAGAAACTTGTGTATCTTCGAAAACACTCAACACGTAATATTCCACCATTTACACGTTAAACACTCGAAAATGCATCGATAATTAAAAAGTTACGGGAGCCAAACTGTACTCTTTGGCTTCCCGCCAAAACTCCGTATGATTACTTACCTAATATTTTATTTTGTGGTGAAGACACAAATCAGATAATAATACTACGTATAGAATGGACACTGTCATCCGCTCACCAATCGGGCGTTCCTCACTCCGCCAGCGAGATTGAGGTCTCCACGAGCCCCTATGCAGGAGCTTCTATGGAAAATCACCTCATGCACACTCTTACACGTGTACAAAACTCCATGTGTGCAGTGTCTGTATAGTAGGTAGTTATAGAACGGGTTTTAGTATTGAATCGAGTGTCCTGAGTCCTGGGTGTGGTGAATAGTAGGGTAAAAAGTATTTTTATAACAAAATCTTCTGAAACATTGTTTTGTTACGTCATTGTCATTGTTTTTGTAGTGGTAGGCCTCTTTTGCAGGGGGCCGCCTGGGGAAGTACCACACCTTTGCCAGTTATTCATCCGCCAAGCAGTAATGTGCAAACATTACTGTGTTCCACTGTGTACTGTGTTCCCAAGGGCAATGTCACCAGCGAAATTACTGGGCATGATGAGATTCAACAACTGAGGAGGGTCGGAACAAAAACCGATAAACGACATGCTGTATTTTTTTTTTTTTTTTTTTGTAATTTCCATGCTTTTGCATAATTTTACATGATAAGCTTATTGAATCTGTTCTAAAGCCGATGAATCTAGTAGAAAAATGCGCTTAAAGTTAAATGATCTATACAGATACCGATAAATCCACTGATGAGGTAAAAGAAAATTGATATCTTAACAGAAACCGATAAATCCTACATAAATTTGATAGATTTTTATAAGGTTGAGACAAAAACCGATATATCAATTCCATTTGCTTTATGGCAAATTAATAATGGCCAAAGGAGTTTGATTTCTTCCGTCCATGATATTGGCTACACTAGAGATTTAGTCTGTGATCTATGGTCTGTGGATTTAATGACAGTGACAGAATTTAAACATTAACTGTGACGGATGAAAGAGTGTAACAGTTTAACGGTTTCCTGAGTTTTTCAATGTCAAATTTAGATTAATTTTCTAACGGTTTTCATTTCGGTTGCTGTAAGATTGACGTTAACATAAAAAAGGTCATAACGTAAAAAAGGTTGTTAAAAATGGAGGAAATTGACCATTTGGTCGAGAATATTAACCAAGGATCACGAAAAAAAACAAAACAGAAACGAAAAACTGAAGTGGAGCGGGAGATTTTTTTGTCATCTAATACGATAATAAATAATAAACACACTTGATTTTTATTTGTATAGTTTTTTTTTTAATTCCTCATATACTTAGTTTTAACCAAAAATGTTAATGGTTTTTTCACATAGCGATAAATCCTTAGTTGATTTTTTCAAAAAACGATAAATCCGGATAGTCTAAGCAAAAACCGCTATATCCATTTTTTTTTTTTTTTTTTCGTTTATTACTTCACACACGAATCTGTTGATTTGGCCACCAAACAATGTTGCTAATGTTGATATATTAAGATATTCTACTCTCTTTTACCTAAAAAACCAAAGAAAAAAAACGTTTTCTCCGATTTGTCAAAAATCTTAGAAAGTGGATTTAGCGGTTTTTGTTCCGAAGCTCCTCAACTCATATCTCAGGGTGACAGGCGCAGTGCAGTACCGCGCAGAATTTTGAATTTCGAAACACTGGGTAGCACTGTGTCTGATATGGGCAATCATGATGCTTACCATCAGGCACCTGATTTGCTCGTCTTGTCACTCACTATAATAAAAAAAAAAAACAAAAAAAAAAGTCACAAGAATATAGTAGATTGTTACACAAGATGCTATCGAGCCTTGTACGAGTATACGAGGTAGTTTTACTCGTAAGCTTTATCGAGGGAGTCAATAGAAACCGAGTTATTATTTTCTCCTCTACAGCGGGTATTTAGTATTTTTGTTTTTACAATGCGTTCAGTTCGTCAAAATGCTGAGAGTTTTTAAATCAACATTTGCATAATTCTATCGTTTTTTAATTAATTTAACATATTTAGGGCAATTTTCGGGCATTGATTAGTCTATATTCTATATTATGGATTTTAGCTATTCATCATCATCATCTCAGCCATAGGACGTCCACTGCTAAACATAGACCTCCCCCATAGATTTCCATCCAGTCCGGCTGTAAGCGGCCTGCATCCAGCGTGTTCCTGCTTCCTGCGCTGCGCTTGCCAGTCTGTGGTCCCATTCGAGAACTTTACAGCCCCATCGGCTATCAGTTCTACGTGCTGTGCCCTGCCCATTGCCACTTCAACTTGCTAATCCGATGGGCTGTGTCCACAGAGGAGATGAACTCTTTCATCCTGATCTGTGGCTGTGTCGATAACTTTGGTTTGTCTACGGATCTCCTCATTTCTGATTCGATCTTGTAGAGAAATAAGCTATTAGCATATATATATATATTAGATACTTAAAGAGCTATGTAAGTATATATTAATACATTCAACAAGCTCGGAAGTGAACTTGAATGATTGTTGGTTTGATTCAGCTTAACAGGTATCTTTCATAAGTACCTATGAATATTGTATCATAACACACCTAAGAACTAATAGTTCGCTTAAGTCTTTATACTCATAAACCATAGTTATTTAACAGCGGTCAGTGGAAGTTGTTCGAAAGCTACCGTAACCAGTCTGAAGAAGACGCTGTCGAGCGACCACCGATCGCAGTAACGATACGACAGACAGATATTATTGTTTGATTAATAACATTATAATAACAGGTGTGGCGAGTGGATGAGCGATTTATTATAATTTTAGGTGATGCCGAATGGTTTTTTTATCTGTAATGAAAGTTGCCTTACTGCTGGTTAAAATGACAACATCCTTATGTTGACCGGTCAGATTTTTTTCTGGATTAGGTGTAGTGGCCTAGTGCGTTACAGTTTCTGCACATTGGGTTTTTTATCATCGCCGGCGACGCGCGTTATGCCTCCGTAGATTTTTATAAAAATTAGTAGGTTGAATTTAAGGACTGTGTTCAATTTAAGTTCGAATTACGTACACGCGCAGCATCTGCGTGTCGTCTGCGATGATAAAAACGCAGTGTGCAGACGCTCTCAGGGTGCCTGTAGTTGAGTTCACAAGATCCTCTACCGTCCTACTACTATTAACGTAACGAGTCATCATCATCGTCATCAGCCGGAAGACGTCCACTGCTGAACACAGCCCTCCCCCGTAGAGCGCCATAAACTATTCATATGGGGGAGATTTTGCCGTAATCACCACGCTTGTCGCGTGTGTGTTGTGTGATCGCAGTAGTTGGAATACTCGGTACCGAAGAGCGCTGCTGCCCACTCTCCGAATATTTCGCTCTGCTGGGTCTCACGGCTCCCACCAGAGTAACGGGTGGCCCTATTATATAGCTGGGAACCACAGGGCCACGTACAGAGTGCGGAATTATTATACCTACCTATATATACATGACCAAAATTGTATGTGAGGTGTAGGCGTGCCTTTTCCATTAAATAATACTCGGACACTTCAGCATATTTTACATGATTTATTCCAAGCCCACCATCTTCAATATCGCTCTCCAATCCTCCGTCGCGCTGGCATCCACCTCCCTGTGTTGCCATCGCGCCCTCGCACATGCCATAGATCTCCGTGAAACCATACGTTGCCATTAATACTTTCCATAAAACCACCAAAACGTTCACAGAATCCGTAGCATGCGCGTCACAAAATAACATCAACCCTACAAAGGTAATAAAAAACAGCACGTGCGTTCCTGACTAGGCAGAGCATTGCTCTGCCTAGTCGAGACACAACAAACATTGATTGAAACTGTCATGATTAAGATTCATAACATTAATATGAATTCCCCAATGTATGTAGTACGGAGAGCTTAAATATTTTCATTCGACAGTACACAAAATTGATTCCGGGCATAGTGGGATCTTATCGTAGGTATTTTTCGAGCTCCGCGAATCGGGAGTAGTGCGAATTGTACCTAACCCTGTTTTGTGGGGAGAGGCAGAAGCACGGCCATTTTTTCTTCTCAGTAAATTCAAAATACCACATGTTTCTATAAAATCTGACAGATATTTACCTAACTATATAAATACCTACTTACCTAACAAGTTTCATTCATTTTCCTTTAATGGTTAATTAGTGTTCTAGTATATAATTATTTAATTTTAATAATGTTTAATTAAGAGTATATCGCCGTAATAAGTTATGTATTCCATTAATTGTCATATATACTTATCTGTTATTTTTCTACTAAACCAAAACCTATAATATAATTTTTAATATGTATGATGTGGAATGCTAAATAAATAAATAAACTTCACATAAAAAATCAACACCAATCTACGCGTCCGAACTGTTACTTTCATATTGTGTAGATTTATTCAACGGTTATAATATAATGCATATATTAGGTAGTTATTGATAAGCCAATAGTAAAATGAAAGTGAAAACTATTTAATGTATTCTATAAAGTACAGGTGTGGACATAATAAGTACTGATCTTCTTTTTTTATGTGTAGGTAAAGAATATGCAAAAAGGAATGCCGAAAGCTCACATGCCGAAAATCAGAACAGACCTTTATATATTCCTCTTTCGGAAAATGTTAATTATAATTTTTTTATATACCTATACTTATTGCATCCTCACAGGAGTATAAAAATATTTTTCTAGAGACCGGCAAGAAGAAGGCCTGAAGAAAAAAAGGGAATGCTAGAATTTTGGTATTCTTAAGTATTGGATTATAAGGCGTTTTGATAGAAACCCAATAAAGTGGAAGTTGGAAGACGAAGTTAGTCTATATTACCTTAGTGTACTGTGATAATACTAAACACAGCTATAGAACATTTCGAAAATCCAGAGGCTAACATGATTATAATTTATCCCATAAGCAAACAATTACTTAAGTTCATTTTTTTTTATAAATTAATATAATGTTTGAAAACAGTCAATGAAAGGTATACAGATCATAATGCGAATAACATGTCAAATTAATCAAGAGGTTAACTGAAATAAATAAAAAATTAAAATGTGGGGAGCACTTTGAATTAATATCGACGATAATCTCTGAATGTTAAAAAAATCGTCACAACATAACATACATTCACGCCTTTTTCCCGAAAGGGTAGGCAGAGGTGTACCCAGGACTCAGTCCCATAGTAGATACACCCACATTTCGCCAGTATGTTATGGGTCCCATGTAATAGGGGGCGAGCCTATTGCCATCTACCGGGCACAGTTCCAGACTCTAGGCAGTTATTGAGATAATTCCTTAAGAAAAATCCAATATTCAACACTTTGCCTGACCTGGGGATCGAACCCGGGACCTCTTGATTGGCAGTCGAACATGAATGAGCAAAAATCGACATTCTATATAGAAAGTAGTACCGAAACATTACTTTTGTATGTTTTTAATGTTCAATGTTAAATAAAAAACACTCTCATAGGTAGGAATAGCCAGCGCGTGTGTTTCTAACTGTATATTAATGAAGTACTGATCAAAGCTATCAATATGCATAAGATATTTGATTTATGTCATAATTATTACCTTTCTACAAGTGTGTTATGACAATCATAGGTATATTATGTAACTAACGAAAATTACTTAACTCTGGCAAATTGCCATCGGGTCAATTGATACTTATGAGATTTATTAATCATATTATTATTTATGAACTAAGATTGGCTGTGGATTAGGTTGTTATGTGGCTGCTCTCATATAATAAATAGATAAACAATGTTTTATTTATAAAAACAGGTTTCGATCTCATGAAAGGTTATCTTCGGTGGGTTTTTCAACTATAAAATGCACTGAAGTCGAAGAAACTGAGCCGGTTTCGGTCAAATATAAATGGCTCCACTGTTCATAGATTTAGTACAATATGTTAAGGTATCTAGTATGAATTATTAAAAATAAAATTAATTATATGTTCAATCATCTGGGCGTATTATTCGCCTCAGATGGATATTTCTATTGACCATCAGTGGCCCCCACAGTAAGAGACCACGTCTCTTAATGGGGATTCCTCCGTTTGTCATAAATTTTTTAGGCATAACAGTGTGTGGCATAGCGTTTTCGCATAACTTTTATTAGCTGTAGCATAATAGAAAGTTTAGCATAAGTAGTAGGTAATTGGTCTAACATGTTTAAGCATTATTGATTGTCCCAATAATTTTAAGGCATACCTACTAATATATAATTCGTATATTAATCATGTGGCATGAAAATATATTGCAAAATCCGGTTAGGTTTGGTTAGGTGGAACATGTGCCAGAGTCGAGCGATCCATAGCCAAACGTAAAGGTTACTAACAAATAGCTTTAGATTCTAGTCTTTCTAGTTTAGGAAGAATATAGGTCACTGCTTAAAATAATTAACTTAATTAAATCTAAGCCCACAGTTCAACACACACCATGTTGAATAATGTCATTAAAAAAAATGTTATATACGTATAATATTATATTATTTGTTATATATTAAATATATAATTTTAAAAACATGTTTATAACGTGTAGCGACATCTAGCGTCGAGTAGCATTACTACGAACTACATGACACAACCAGCATATCAACGTAGTTAATCTATTTTTAAATAGGTGGCGCTATTTTAAAATTATATCTACATAATACTACCTAAAAAATACTTATTGCTATGTTATTATTTATCTCCACCTGATGTTTGTCAGAACTAGTATTAAACTATTTATTTATTTATTTATTTAAATAATTATTTTGTCGATTCGCAAAGTACCTAAGCTTTCTAAGCTGATTGCGTCGATTACAGTGTGATAAAATTGGAATCCGAGTGAAAATTGTTCGGTTACGCTCCGAGGAGAGAACAAACAAGCACTTTCAACGGTAACTGCCCTTAGCATCACAGACAAGTGACCATTTCACATCAATCGAGTAATCAAGTAATCGAGCCATGATACCGATTCAAAATAGAAACCTATCCAAATTATCGCTAGATCTTGAAACATCATGCAAAGCGAAAATTTGCTGAGACTCTTCACTAACAATAAGTACCTAGGTCAAACATTTGTGTGCATGAACATGTCTGTTTGATCTGTGTCTGGGTGTTATAAGCTGATATAAGTAGGTACGTAGGTATATCAGTCATTTGGTTACCATAGTACAGGCTTAGTTTGGGAGACGAGATGACCGTGTGTGGAAGTTGTCCCATATTATTATTATTAATAAAATTCTAAATGTAAAACTTTGGTTGTGTGTGTGTTTTTTCTTACTGTTTATTACTACTACTTATACTGCTTTTCACTCACACATAAGTAGGTATCTACCTAATAATTATTATTATGTTGGTTCGATGTCCTTTTCAGCGAGTGAAATTTTTCTTTTTTATTATGCGACGCGCAATTGGCTTACACGAATTATTCAATTAACCCCTATACAAATAAAGGTATAGGTACATCGATATAGAGTAAGTACTAGTACAATAGAGTTATTATAACTCTATTGTACTAGTACTTATATCTATAATAGATATATACATACTATCTATAATAGATAATAAGCTTTTATATGTATACAGAAAATATAAAAGTAAGTATTTATAAAAAAGAAAAAGGGGGTCCGTCCATAATAAACGTGGCTGAAAATAGAACTACATGACTTGCCACATTGATTCGCCGTCAAACGCTCTACTTAATAGACACTAGCGCCCCGCTCATATTAATAAAGATTTTAACTTAGTTTAGAATCAATAGTCACACTTCATGGTGTATTGTGGTCGATAATTAATTTCATTTACAACATCGAGACCAATCGATTCGCTGAGCATTCATCTCGCTCTAATTTTTTGTAATAAACAAGTATCTCCTTTTATCTACTTACTTCGTAGATATAATTTATTAGAATTGAATAGAATACATAATATATAAGTTGGTACTTACGACTTTTATAATAAATATACACTACAGCGAACCTACGAGTTGCGCGATCTAGAGGTGGTGCACAAACTAGTGTATACTTAGGATCGCAGATTAGTGACGATGGTGACTGCGAGCAGGAGGTAGTAAGAAGAGCCCAAATGTCGAAGTCAGCGGTAAAAAGATTGGAGAGATTATGGCGAAACAGGGGCATTAGCCGCAACACCAGAAAGAAGCTAATGCAAACCCTTATTTTCTCCATTTTTATGTATGCGTCGGAAACCTGGACATTAAAAGCCCGCGTGTGTGCGCGTTCGAAATGTGGTGCTGGCGCAGAATGATGAGAATATCCTGGACGGAACGTCGCACAAACGAGTCAATCCTCAGACAATTACAGATAAATGCACGGCTCTCAACAATCTGTAGGCAGAGGGTCCTAAAATTCTTTGGACACACAGTCAGGAGAGACCCAGATAGCCTGGAAAGTCTGATCATCACTGGCTGTGTTGAGGGTAAGAGAGGCAGAGGGCGCTCTCCTACAAGATGGACACACACGACGCAGGACGCTACGGGGGCCACCCTGCAAGCATCTATACAGATGGCGCAGGATAGGAATGTCTGGAAGATGGTGACAAGGGTGTTGACGAACCATAATCACGTCCCTCAGTCATGAGGTCACGACTAAGAAGAAGAAGAAGAATAAATATACTCTTCATTAAGGTTAAACGTCACCCATACAAAATGAAAATACACAGATATGAAGAAATAGGAAATAATTTTCAACTCAATTGTTTGCGGTTGGCTCTGGTTCTGGCCTTTATTTGCGCGAAAACATATTTTGTTATAGAAAACATATCCGTTTCTTCGTGTTTATGAAAATTGTCAAAAACATAACCTAATAACGATTTTTTACAATTTTCATATTATACTAAAAATTCATAGGTAAAGGTTATCTTTAACCAAATATGTTAAGCCGCAAATAAGGGTAAAGATCCAGAGGCTAATTCCGTTTCCTCCAAAAAACGATTCCTGCACACCTCCAAATAATATTAGCAGGTATAATTTTAATTCCGCCTCTCCTCCAAAATAATCTGATCAGTTACAGTTAACAACAGAATTATAGCGCTACGGTAGTAATAGTCATTATTCTTTGACTACGGTAAGAGTGCACTGTGAGCAAACACAAACAATTTAGTGAAAAAGTAGTACTCCTTATTTCTTCATATTTGCGTAATTTTCAATTTTCATTTTGTATGGAAGTCGAGCACCCTTAAGACTTATTTTTAATATATAGAGAAGGTAGGACAGGTACAGCCATGGGTCGACAATAGAATACTTAGTACCCTCTCTATCCGTAAGATAGAGCCTTCTCTTCAGAGGAGAGCGTCCTATGCAAAAAATTCATTAAACTGCGCTCGACAACCCGCTTGCCTATATTATAATACGTAGTAATTTTCTCCGGAAAAATGAGTCTACAAAAAGGCACCGTCTACCAACGTCTATACGCTCCTATAAATTAAACAAACAGACAGCTAATCAATTTAAACGCAATCGTAGATCGTCCGCGGTCTTTGAAGGCGGCGACTGACATAAATATTCCCTCAATATGAATTCTCATCGAGCATTTATTGCATTACTAGCGACGCCGCCCTCTCTTCGCTCCCGGTACCGTCATATAGATAGAAAACCTTTCTCTTGAATCACTCTGTCTGTTTTTAGAATTCCGTAGTTCAAAACTGTCTGTCTGTCCGTCTGTTCTGTCAATACCCTTTTTTGGGAACGCGTTGAGGTATCAAATTGTAACTCATATCAAGAACTCAAGTCCATAGTCTCTTGCTGCAGTAAAAAAAACTTCTAAGTCAAAGCAATCAAAAGATACGGCCCTCAGAGTAAATAAATATTTACTCTGAGATACGGCCATTGCACCACACATTGACTGTTCGGTTGGCTCAGCCGGTAGTGCCCATGCCTTCTGAGCCGCAGGTCCCGGATTCGATCCCCGGCCAGGTCAAACATTTGTGCGCATCAGCATGTCTGTTTGATCTGTGTCTGGGTGTTATAAGCCACAGAGGAGATTTCATCCTGATCTGTGTTATAAGCGTATATAAGTATGTATATCAGTCATCTGGTTACCGTAGTACAGCCTTCTAGCCTAGTTTGGGGCCAGATGATCGTGTGTGGAAGTTGTCCCATATTATATTATTATTTATATTATTTCCATGCCTGTCGCAACAGGCCACTTTGGTGCAAATAATAAGGCCAATTCAAGAGAATTCAGTAAAAAATTATTCTTTCTTCCTCCATAGTTGTGAAATATCATTTTTTATGGAAATTGAACCACCTTATTTGATATTTTTTTACAGTAATAATTCTGTTTTGACTGATATGGTCAAACCCCACAGTGGACAACGGTGCATCATCCCGTCGCGCCGTCTCGTTGTATGGGTACGTGCAAAAGCGTAAGAACTGGTAAGAAGGTCGTAAAACAAGATCACCCATGCAAACATTACTTACATAGACATGCATTACTAATAATTATTCTAATGAGATCTCAGTTGCAACGAGTCGCACGCGATCTTGCGGATTTGTGATCATTAACTTTAATTATATATGTAACTTTAATATTTGCGTTTGTGGTCTGCCCGGTGTAGCTTGACCACGCTGTTTTAATGACATAAATAAAAGAGTAGGTAGAATAAATATAATGTAAGTATTTAAATTTAATCGTATACGTTTGAATGTCAGCGGCCGGCGAACCACCAGAACCAAATTGACATTAAGATAAGCAAAAAGCGCGTTGCTAAGCAAATTCGCGCTCTCGCTCACACGTACCCACATTTTTGAAGATATAAAATATACTACATAATGTGTAATTACGTAAAATAAAGACAACTAGGTTCTATAAAATAACAATACAAATAGATTTAGTAAAAAATCGAATTTAATCCAGTCAGAAAGTTAAAAAGCATTATAACATCAACAAACTTGTATGAAATCAGTTGGTCGGTAATTTTTAACCAGCAACCAGAACCATTAAATAATATCAACTTATAATAAATAATTATTAATAATTATTAAATAATAATTAATTATGCTCTAAACTTGTTTTGTAACGATAATAAAATAATCTTGAAAGGAAAATTATAAATATGAAAAATGCGATACGGTTGCTGCTCCAAACCACAAATTCTATTAAGGTGGATAATACGTGATTGATTATTGGTTACGCAACAAATCTCTGTTATTTGACGAGACGAATTTTTCTTTTTCAATGATTTTTCTAGTGAAAATAAGAAATAATAATTTAGGAGAAATACCCACCTTTATCTACATTACTAATCCAAGTAGTAATCAAAGGTTAAGTATAATTAAATGTGACAACAAGAGTACATTAACTAAGTTACCGGTCTAAGTTGTTGTTGTTCTTTAGAACTCCCTCGGTTACTGCCTCGGTTGTGTAGTGGGCGCAAGCTCGACTACCGATCAGGAGGTCCCGGGTTCGATCAGTTCTCAGGTCAGGCAAGTGTTAAATATTGAATTTTTCCATATGTGGGTGTGCCTACTATGAGAGTCCTAGGTACCTATACACTTCTGCCTACCCCACGGGAAAAAGGCGTGAAAGTATGTTATATTCTAAGGAAAGGCCAAGTCTAAATTACCTACAACCGACGTGCATGTATGAAGAATGTCATGAAAGTGGACGAAGCGGAAGCCGTATGTCAGGAGTCAGGATCGTAGCAAGTGCAGGAAAGAAATAGTCTCCGCCTACCCCAACGGGACAAGGCGTGACTGGGGTGGGGGGATATTATCTAGAGAACGGACAGCACCGTCCTCTGCGTAAAACCATAGAATTGCGCTCTCCAACCCGCCTGCCAAGCTTGGCTAAAATCGGCAAAACCCCCCTTTATAGTGGAGGCCTATGTCCTACAGTGGACTACTTAAATGTACCTACATACCCGTTGTCCAGTTGTATACATAATCTATGTTATAGTCATTGATATAAAGAATAGGGGAGATAGGGTACGTTTTCCCAGCGCTTACTCAACAACTCGCACGTGCTATTTGCTCAGTGATTGCACAGTGACATAATATAATGAACAACAAATATATAAAGACGTATCGAAAACCGAAGTGCGACCGAGACAACAATATTATTTCGCTAGTACGACCTTACTTTACTGACGTATAATGGGATCTAATTTGAACTTTTTGTAGTGGTAGCCCTCTTTTGCATCGGGCCGCCTGGGGAAATACCACACCTTTGCCAGTTATTCATCCGCCAAGCAGTAATGTGCAAACATTACTGTGTTCCGGTATGAAGGGCAATATGTTACCAGCGAAATTACTGGGCATGACGAGTTTCAACAACTAATATCACAGGGTGACGGGCGCAGTGCAGTGCCACGCAGAATTTGGAATTTTAAAACACTGGGTGGCACTGTGTCTGATATGGGCAATCATGATGCTTACCATCAGGCACCTGATTTGCTCGTCTTGTACATAAAAAAAAAACTTGCCATTTTCGAGAAGCCAGTATAGCTCGACAGAAAAGAGTAGAAAATAATGGGGGCGCCACTGTCTTTTACAACAGTAAAAACAATTTAATCAATACATACACTTTAAATTAGTTCCGTTTCTGCTCTTTTCTGTCGAGCTTATACCTCATCTCCCCTTTTCTTTATATCAATGGTATTAATATAGGATATTAACCTTTAGTCTTTAGCAAGAAATGCGTTGAATACCCAACGATGCGTGAAACTGGCAGTTACCTACAGTTACCTATCAGAACACGATCTAAATTAACGTCGATGAAGGCGCTACTGTCTATGTCATAGCACGTTTTCAATACGGTGGAACACGTAGTTCAATGTCTGACCACTTTCATAAAAGAATGTCCGTTCGTCTGTTGTTTCGGAAATCCAAACCATATCGGAACTTACATCGATGACACAAACTTTACACAAGTTCTTGAAGCAATACATGCAGGTAAATGGTTTTGTTACAATAATGACGAAACTGCAGTAAATTGGTCAGTAATAATTGATTACATAGGGACTTATTACATAAATCTAATTAATGCAATCTTTGAATAATAAAATAAATAATGCTGTTAGTAGGTAGACACCTACAGCCACTGATATATTCCCTATTCAGTGCCTACATCACATCAAATCTAAGAAGTATCGTTTGACGTTTCATCTTTTCAAGCCGAAATAACTTTGCATAGGCATAACTCACACATTTCCAATAACCTTGGGAAAGGTTATGGGAGTAAAACCATGAAATCATGAATTTCATCACCAGATCTCAAACTAATTTCTTAGATTTGATTGGATGTAGTTACAAAATCTGCTGTAATGTGCCTATCAATTATGCTATTACTAACTGCGACCCGGTTTCATCCGCGTAGTCTTCGCGTATTATTTCAATGTCTAAACTATCTACATTTAAGTATACCGAATTTCAGCCAAATCTGTCCAATAGTTTTCAGGCGTGAAAGAGTATCAATGCTCACAAACTCTCGCATCTTTAATATTAGAAAGATGTAGGTACTTTCCTGAGTAATATCTACCTATTTATATCTTACTAACTTGTTTTTATATCGACGAAAAACTATTATAAAATTATAACACTAATCTATACCGTGAAATTATTTATCGACGGCCCCAAAGTTTGAGTTTAACAAAAATGAAAGCAGATCGAAATTAGGTTTTGTTCAATTAAAAGTTTGATTTTATTAAGACAAACTTAATTCGTAAGAGTGACGAAATTTAAGATGACGAAAACCAACTATTTTCTGAAGGGAAAGAATACCTAATAAATGACATAAGAATCTACCTAGTATCTACCAAGTAGGCATTTAGGCACCATAATCACTTAAGTTGTATCACCTACCTTAGTTTCATAGCCCACGTTTCCCATAGTGGCGATTATCTTTAGAAAAGTTCTTGTTGCATTTCATGGGAAGAATCAGCGATAACGGTTTATAATAGGTAATGTTTTGATATTAACATAGGCCTATAAGCTAGGAGTAATGTATTCATATATAAGTAGGTAGATATTCTTGCTAGTCTAGTACTTTTCAGTAATTAAGAATAGGAAATTGCCTTAAAAGTATCGTTTTATACCTATATTTGTTCTAAAACTCTTCACCAACATTATAATTCCACGCACTCACCCAAAGTTCCCAGGGTAGCACACAGGCAGGCGATGGCAAACGTGCGACTTTTCACTGAAATGCTGACCTCCATTGAAGATCACCTCAGAACAGCACGGTGACGAAAACCTCCCGCTGTCCGAACACTCCGAGCCACAGCAACTTCTGGAGCATTCTGTGCTGCACCAGTAATGTTCATCGCACGACAAGTTGTACCTCCATTCAGGACTAGGCACTCGGTAGCTGTATCGAAACGGGCTGAGATCCGTGCACCTTTCCACGTACGCTCCCGCCAGCTGATCAATGTATTGCTTGTACAGACGTTTCTGCCGTTGATTTTGGGATACGTGTAGACGCAGAACATTTAAGAAACACATTTTTAGGATCGCAAGGAGCCTTGCAACGCCCGAGGTCTCCACCAATCGGTACGTCGGCATGTGCTCGACTACCGCACGCCTCGAAGGAATCTCAGAGAAAACATGAGTCTATTGGACCGCTGATTATTAAACAATTTAGAGCGTTTCCCGTTTCGCTTATTTTTTTACCGGTGCGTGATCTCGGTGCTATACAGATTTCCGATCTGTCCATTCATATAGTCGGCTTTCCCAATGAAAGTCAACTATGAATTTAGGTGTCTGTTTATGTTGTGATTCGCGTTAGTAGATTTATTGGCTACAGTTTTTAATTGGGGCGGGAGCGCGCGTCGAGTCTGATAGCATACTGCGCGCGCGCAACCACGACCGTCATTATTTCGCATTTCCCCTAGAGGTTAAAAAACGGTGCGGCAGAGAAAATACGCAACTGAAAATAATCAGGGCTATAAGCGTGGCGACGTTCCATTTTATCAATCATGCTTCAAATTGGCACGTACAACGAGTTTCTCGTATTCTGATACTTTATTACTAAGTGACGACAAAGACCTACCTATCAACTTATTTGTTCTGTACTATGAGCTACATAACATCCCGCCTTTTTCCCGAAGGGCTACGCAGAGATGAACTGTGCCCCGCGGTTTCACCCGCGTAGTCTTCGTTCCCGTGAAAATATCAGGATAAATGGTACTTTTATGTTATTCCAGGGTCTAAACTGTCTATATACCGAATTGGAGCCCAATCGGTTCAGTAGTTTTGGCACGAAAGAGTAACAAACATCCATTCATCCATCCATCCATCCTCACAAACTTTTGCATTTATAATATTAGTAATATTACCGTGACCCAAGACTAATAATAAGGTAGTAGGTAGGTACACTTCGCAAGTTATGTTTTAGAGAAGGGGGCGAGCCTACTGTGTCGAGGGCACAAATCTAGACTCCAAGTTGTTACTGAGAAAAACCTAACGGAAAATTCCAGTAACACATTTCGTCTGACCTGGGAATTATTGTACAAACAACTTGTGATAAGATTCATAATTCCATGGTTTTATGAAAATATCTCTCTCAAACCTTGAAAAGATGAAGTCAAACGGTACGTACTTCTTTGATTTGATGGACTACCTATATATAATTATAGTTTCTAAGTTTGTAAAAAATTGCTTGATACCTACCTGATAGCTGAAAAAAAATTGTAGATTGTTGTAGACACGGGGCTAAAGAGACACATTGTGTACAAAGTAGATTTACGTAAGGAACTATAATTAATCTGTGATTTTACTGCCGAGCTTTAGCGAGGGAATAAAACTAAAGAATAAAAAATAAAAATCGACATATGGGCTTTAGCGCCGTGTGTTACACTTTACTTTCAACTATACGATTGTGAGAAAATAAAATTATAAATTTCATCAACCACGGACCATGGACCGGCAAGCGCAGCGTAGGACGTTCACCCACAAGGTGGACAAACGATCTGATAAGGACAGCGAGAACACGCTGGATGCAGGCCGCTTACAACCGGACTGAATGGAAATCTATGTGGGAGGTTCAGCAGTGGACGTCCTATCAGTCCTATAGTTGAGATGATGATGATGAATGTCATCAAAACATTTTGTCTAACATCCTATACGTGCCGACATCTCTTTGTGATTTAATGAGGAGAGCCTTCAGGATAATTGAAAGCTGGTGCATTAAACATGAGCTCTCAGTAAATCCGGCAAAAACTGAACTAATTATGTTCACAAACAGAAGAGTACCCGGACCCTACAGGCTCCCAAAACTCTTCAACACAACACTAACACTTAAGAACGAAGTCAAGTACTTAGGAGTAATTCTAGACGGTAAACTGCTCTGGAACAAGCATCTTGACTACAAACTGGATAAAACAACAATTGCCTTTTATCAATGCAAAAAGAATTGGTAAGAAATGGGGACTGTCGCCAAAATTAACACTTTGGCTATACACTGCTGTAATAAGACCAATGTTGACCTACGGAGCCCTGGTTTGGTGGCCCAGAACGGAACTCCGGACCACAGTCACTAGACTAGGTCGCTTCCAAAGATTAGCTTGCTCTTCGGTCAGTGGGTGTATGAGAACAACCCCTACGGCGGCAATGGAAATAGCCCTACAAATTACTCCCTTAGATCTATACATACAGCAAGAAGCTGCTATGGCAGCCATCAGGCTTATGCACTTAGATCTTTGGGGTAAAAACCACAATAGCCCACACACCACTATACTGGGCAAGGCAAGGCTATCAAGTATCAGCCGCTAATAGCCGCCCCAAGTGACAGAACCTATAAACAATATATATTCAACAAGAAATATGAAATACAACTGAGGGAAGAGGAGCGAGACCACTCGTCATGTCGCGAAGTACGCTTATACACTGACGGGTCCAAAATGACGAATGGCTCAGGAGCAGGCGTATATACTCCTCCGATCTCAACATAAACATACACATTCTATTAGGTGCATATAACTCCATCTTCCAATGTGAATGTGTGGCATTAACCGAGGCTGCAAGAGCCGTACACAGACGGAAGTTGAACAATTTTATTGTTAAATTTCTGTCTGACAGTGCGTCCATGCTGATGTCTCTATCAAATAGACAAACCACTAACAAACTAATCATCGAATGCCATCAGGCCCTGGAAGAAATATCTTCGACTAATCTAATTATTCTCCAGTGGATAAAAGGACACAGCGGATCACTTGGAAACGATGCTGCAGACGAACTGGCCAGGAGAGGAGCTGGGATGACAGTGACCGGCCCGTACCCACTCCTTCTCATACCCTTCTCACAGTTCCGTACATGGATCCGCCAGAGATCCGTTGAGCTCCATAATCAAAGATGGGTACAAACAACAGACTGCAGACAATCAAAATCAGCTTTACCCGCTCTAAACACGCGGCTTACAAAGCGTCTGTTAAGTCTAAACAGAAAGAACCTGAAAATAATGATAGGGACTATAACAGGTCACTGCCCCTTGAACAAACATCTATTTACCATAAACGCCACGGACAGTCCTCTATGCAGAGGCTGTTTCAAGGCGGAAGAAACGGTTGCCCACGTAGTCCTGGAATGCGAGGCAGTAACCCTTCAACGTGAACAAATCCTCGGAACAGTGAGGTCACTCCGCGAAGCCTGCGAAATTCCCAGGAAGCTTCTGAGCTTCTGGGCGGAGTTAGGCTGGCTAGATTAGCCAGGACTTCACGCACAACGGACCAGATAGAGTCTAAGTGCAGGAAAAGGAGTCCACTTTACATTTACATTTACATACGTGCCGACATTTAAAAAAATCGTTGGTAACTGACAAAAATTTAAAAGAAATTTACTTTACCTCTAGAGCTTGAAAAGTGATTTTAGCCCCGCTCTGGTACGTAACAATGACGGACTTTTTGACTAAGAGGAGTGAAAAAATCATGTTTTGGCTCAGAGTAAGGATACCAAAGAGAACCAGTCGTGCAAAAATCTGTTCCAAGCCGCGAGTCTGGTACCGCCACAATATAGTCTGGTACTATGTGGTTAGTTGCATGGCAACCGTAGGCCGACCGCGTGATGCCAGTGTTAGGTAAAAAGCTAACCGAATAACAACAGATACGTGCGTGAAAGCGATAGCTTTTCATAATTTAGGCATGTATTTACAATAATTTTAGGAATATATGTATCCACATTGCGTGTTACTATTTAATTTTAATTTTTTAAACACAATAAACATTATGTTACATTAATTACAATTTATGTTAACATTTTAATATTTTTGTGACTTTCGACTATTTATTAAGAGTATAAAAGTAATCTTATCACGTAACAATTTAGAATAATATCGTCTAAGACCCTTTCTACGTGCTAGAATCAGGCCCACGAACCTGTACTCACTATTAAACCGAGATTATATCATGTAACTTAATTATCTTTACAAACATAAATACATTTTAATTTTAAAACTTTTTGACCCTTTTAAATTTTATTTCTTGTTATATATATTTATAAAAGTTAAAAAGTATAAGTGTGATTAATTTATTTAAAAAATTTAAATATTTAAATCACTAAATATTTTAGTGCATATAAGTCTACTCCAATGCTCCTATGTTCGCCCGCGTCGCTTAGGGTCAAATGTAACATTAAACTTCATAGGGTGAAAAATCGTTCAATCCAAATTAGGCTTTATAACTATCAGGTAAATAGAGTTAAAATTCAAATAATAGAAATTCAGTAGATGTCAAAGCGCGTAATTGTCAGTGATGGACACCTTTTTGTGAAGCTTGTTCAGGGATTGTGTGTCTGTAGAAGGAAGCGATTCAACGTCATTGTGTTTTGGTCATACTTCTGCAATCGTGTGCCATATTTATTATTTCCAGATTATGTTTGGTTACTCTACTAGTATTAATATCTGTTCTGTGCACAGGTTCTGTGACTGAGCATCAAAGCTACGATGAACGATGCATAAAATACGCAAAAAAAAAACTGTGAAAATATGTCACTGTCAATCTGTCAATTTAGTCTAGCAATCTATCATTCTGTCAACCGTCAACGGATCTTTTGTTTTGATTGCTCTCTTGCGCCAAATTTTAAATATTTTTTATGAAGAAAAATAATTATCTACAACTACAATTAAATGAAAACTTAATGTTCGAAAGAAGTTTGAATCCGGATGGAGCAGAATAAACAAAATGAATTCGCTAAAGTTAATAAATTCGATATAAAGTTGAAGTCCAGACCAAAAGATGGAGTTATCTTGCAGCTACATCACACAGTTCGGGGAACTAATGGTGAAAGTCGGAGAATACGATTCACTACAGGTATTTTCGACGATAACCAGGAGAAACTGGCCTGTGCCGATAACGCAGGGAACATTTTCATTCTCGACTTTTCTGACCTGAAATTCTGGAAACTTAGCGGCATCGGGCCATGTAGTGCACTTTATTTTATTCCCAATAAATTGGACACGTTAGCCGTTGCTACAGTTACTGTTATGAAGAACGATATAGCTTTTATTGATATAGAGTCGGGAAAAGTGCTGAGATCCTTATCTGGACACTCCTCTATTGTAAAACATATTTCGTACTCTAACACTAAGACGAATAATTTGCTCACCGCTAGCGCGGCAGAAGCTATTCTATGGGACCTCTCAAATTACTCCAAGTATTTTACTTTAAATACATATTTAGGGGCTCAAATCCAACAGATTCTGTTCACACCAGCGGGGGACTACCTTGTAGCTTGTTTTCAAAATGACACCATTCAAATATGGAGACATGAAAGCATGAAGTCTGTCAAGCAAATAATTCCAAGCGAGCTGAAACACCTTAAAAACTTAGCTTTTACAATGAATGGTAGAGCTATGGCTATTGCTGGACTATTCCCTACAATGATAATCTTCAGTATGGACACTTGGAAAGCGATAAATTCAATAGATTTAACTAAGTACAACTTTTCTGGAGTGCATCAACTGGCTTTCATTCCACAACTGTTTGACGGAGGCGCTAATAAAATTCTAGCCATATTAGGCAGTGACTGCACTCTCTATTTACTGGACTTGGAGACTTCAAACTTAATTTATAATATTAAACCGGAAACATCAGGGATAAGGAAGTTTGCAGTTAGTCCTACAGGGAAATACTTCATCTGTATTCTGCAGCAAGGCGAAGTAAACATTTACAATGCCTCCTATGTCATGGACATATCAAAGAGTGCTGTCCTCCCTGAAAGCATTCATAAAGATGCACCAAGTACTTCAACACATAAATACATTTCTCAGGCTAAACTGATATCCAAAGAAAAAGTGGAAGAGAAAATGAAGATATCTATGGATAGCGCTAGATTGAGAAGGATCTTAATGCAGTATGGAGAATATCCTGAAAAATTCCGGTCTGTCATTTGGAAATCATTGCTGGACATACCGAGGAATAAAACTGCCTATGCAGCACTAATAGATAAAGGTATCCACCCAGTTTTTAAAGATATAGAAAGACAATTCACTATACACAGTTCTCTTACACTAAAAAATCTGAAAAGATTGCTCTCATGTCTAGCCCATTGGTGCCCATTATTTGGAGTGATGAAATTTTTACCAGGATTTGTTTTCCCCTTTGTGAAAGTACTACAGAAAGACCCACTTTTACTGTTTGAATGCACGGCAACAATTTTTATTAACTATTGTCAACTATGGTTTGAATATGCCCCTTTCCCACCAATAAGCATCTTGGCTATGGTTGAAAATATTCTCGCTGAACATGACCAACAGTTACTTAGTCACTACTGTGAGATTGGAGTGACAAGTCAAACATATGCACTCAAAATATTAGAGACAGCATTTAGTGAAGTATTGACCGGCTCTGAATGGCTGATCCTCTGGGATCACATACTAAGTAATGAACCAGCATTCATTCTTATGGCTGTAGTGTCCTATAACATTGTCCAAAAAAATGCAATCAAAAGACTGAAAACTCATGAGCAAATTCAAAAGTTTTTCCACATGCAAAACCCTATAGATAAGAAGACTTTTTTGAAGAAAACTTATGTACTGATCAATGAGACACCTGATGAAATACATCCAAGGAGGTTTTTCAATTCATTTATGTCATTGGAAAAGGGAGAATGTTACCAGCAATTTACAGGGTACCCGAAAGCTACAATTTGCCTGAAACTTGCTATGGAGGAGAACAAGACAAAAATTCCAAAGAATGAAAGGTACACGTTAAAAGGTCTTACAACAAAAAGTCAGGAAAAAGAAATTAATGCGAGAATCAAAGCTTATGATGATGATGAAAATAAATCAGTACAAAATGTTGGCAATATAAATGAATTTCATGCACACAAACATAGGAGACATAAGAAAAAGACGCCAAGAAATAATCACGATAAAGGTGATGATAATAAAAAGAATACCAAAGAAGCAAATTATGAAAACATCCTGGATAGTCATAGAAAAAATGGATATGAAGATTTGAAGTCTCCTAACAGAAAAGGGACTCATAAACATAGTTCCAGATCTAAAACTAGAAAGAAAACTACAGAAGAATTCTTAGAGACATTAATCAAATCTGATTCTGATTTTTCAGATTCCGAATGAACAGAGAGAGGATCATATTTTTTATAGAAGAGGGTTTAAATTAAGTTGACGAGAGATTATTAATATTTATTTATTTAGTCACTTAACCGGCAAGTTTTAATGCTTACATGTTTTTAACATATCAAACATAAATATATTTTGCTTCGTATATGGTCTTCTTATTATTTAGCTGGTCTGGGTATAGTTGATTTGATGTGACTATACTTCTTTCTGGCAGAAGAGCTGAGATTTGGGCTAGGCTCAGGAGTTGTAAGAGATTTCGGCGTGCGAACTGGTGTTACTGTTTTGGACTTGAATAGACCTGCAAGACATTAAATATTAGATAGGAAGGTGTAGGTATAACTCTTATTATTTACGATTAGAATTTTAATGTAAACTGCGTCTTCATCACATGTCAGCCAAGTATGTTGATAGAATCGAAGGTTTTTAAAACAGGTCTCTTTGTATTCTTCGTACTTAATGCGTCGTAGCTATTAACCTACCTTGCAATTTGCTTTTAGCATCCTGGCTCTTTAACTTATCCTTAGCGACTACATTGTTTGTCTTAAACATGTTAGGTGAAATAACTCCGAACCGCGATGTTTTTTTATATTTAGAAGCTGATCTTGAATCCAAGTTTGAAGTGGAAGCACTTTCGAAGCGTTTCAATCTGTTTTTAGTTAATTCGTCGTGAGCGGATATACGGGAAAGGTTTGGGCTTGATACGAACTGAG
This sequence comes from Hemistola chrysoprasaria, assembly GCA_947063395.1. Lineage (NCBI taxonomy): Eukaryota > Metazoa > Arthropoda > Insecta > Lepidoptera > Geometridae > Hemistola > Hemistola chrysoprasaria. The sequence goes on from OX346724.1 coordinate 2,752,612, forward strand.
CTTTGGGGGTTTCAGTTACCTGTAAATGAAAACAACTGTTATATAATCAGATCAGTTTTTCCGGTCAGGTTTTACCTGACCGGAAAAACCTATGGCATGTCAGGCACCTCAAGTCAATATCTAGTGAGAGCTTCAGCGCCACTTAGGTAAATTGCGGCTGTCTTTTCCATTTACTGCAATTTGCTTAAAAGATATCATTAAGTACCTTCGTACCTGTCTTGGTGTTAACCAACACAGCCTTGGTATTTATGGAGAAAATGACTTGGAAACTTGGACAGAATGGGAAATTAGCAGAAAATTATTCAAGTACCTTCAGTACAGATATTTTGGAGACATCAAGAGCAAGCGACGATATGGATGAGTCATTCTTTGTGTCCATAATTTCTCGTATGACTACAGACAGTTTGTAGCGAAGTTCTTCAGCCACTTGTTCCGCCGCTAGCAGGCGATCCAACAGATTGTTTGGTGGCATATGGATAGGACTGGAATAATTACAATCATGTGTCTTAAGCTGCTGTAATATGGTTTAATTTTGAATGGAGAATCTTCTAAAGAATTTAATTGGTTGTTATTACTTGCCTCGAAGTTTTATTCCTGTGTCTAGAGCTTCCAGGCGTCGAAGACAAGGTGTAGGTGCTTTGTCGGCCGATCATTTTCTGGAAAAGATTAAGTCAGTGTAATGAAGACCCAGGTGGGTCTTTACGCCTCGGATACACTAAGGGCCATTTTGTCTCCCAACATGACGCGCAACTCTGAATCTACGTTGCAGCGACATCGCTGCAACGTTGGAATGCGTCCCGCAATAAGTTCATAAGTATACATTTCTATTATAAACAATACAAACAAAATGTACCACTGCATTGTCTCTCGGGACTTTCATGTAGATATTGAGCGACATGCTCGGCAACATGTCGCTTCGTTGGTCCCTTATTGTATCATCATCACTAGTGATCTATTAAAATATAGATTACCTAGATGTGCCCTGCGGTATGCAGCTGAAAAGTACTTTATTTATTTATTTAATCGTGATAAGTACTAGAAGCTTAGGTACTTATTTAGCTTTGTCTATGTGTTATCCTAGGGCTTGTTTTGGCGTGAAGAGATAATAAATCACGCACACTAGGTACTAGGTAGATCTTTAGGCATCAATGTAAGTCCCACTAATGCAGCCTAGCACGGAAATACGCACTAGTTTTCCCCGTTTTTTCACTTGCTCACCCGAAAAATGCATATCTGCTGTCTCGTTAAGCCCTTTTGTACTTTCCCTTGATTCCTGTGCTAACGGAGCTGTACCTTAGACTGGCAGGTGAAACCGCGGGTTACAGCTAGTAGCCTAATAGCTATTTATTTTTCCGTGGCTGTGGGATGCCGGCAATAAAATAGTACCGCACCCTCGACCCGTAGTTGCCGTAAGAGCCGACTAAGGTTAACAGATCCAGACGACGGGCAGCAGCGTCCTCTGCGTAAAAACCATCAAACTGCGCTCGCCAACCCATGCGTGGTGAGTATTGGCCTATGTGGAGTGTGTGTGTGTGTGTTTTGTAGTGGTAGGCCTCTATTGCAGGGGATAGTGAATGCTAGCGCGACCCTATCCCGCCTCATATGGCGAGGGACTGCTCACCGTGTGGTTTTAGTCGGTATGGGCGCTTCTCGCCGAGCCCGACATAACTCGCCCGCCTCCCCCTGGCGGGCAAGTATGCGTAAAGGCATTGCCACACGGTTAAAAAAAAAAAAAAAAAAGGCCTCTATTGCAGGGGGCCGCCTGGGGAAGTACCACACCTTTGCCAGTTATTCATCCGCCAAGCAGTAATGTGCAAACATTACTGTGTTCCGGTCTGAAGAGCAATGTTACCAGCGAAATTACTGAGCATGATGAGTTTCAACAACGTATTTCTCAAGGTGACAGGCACAGTGCAGTGCCGCGCAGAATTTTGAACTTTAAAACTATCATAAAAACATAAAAAAATATCCAGCAGTGGACTTCCTACGTCTGGGATGATGAATGACGATCTTTCCGTACCATTTTGTCCCCGTTGTCTTCACACTCGGACACCAGTATCTCTCTCTTCAGCGGACGCGGTTCAGGCAGCTGTTGCGAGTCTTTATTGTTGGTGAGTGTATCCAGAGAACGGTACCGGGTCGGAGTCATCGCTTTTATGTCCGACAATCTGAGGAAAACTTGACATGAAACAAATCATGCGAAGTGTGGTGTACCTACTATAAATGTATCTAACCCTTGGGCTAGGTGTGATGTTATGTCTTTACATACATACATACATACAGTCACGCCTTGTTCCCGTTGGGGTAGGCAGAGACTATTTCTTTCCACTTGCTACGATCCTGACATACAACTTTCGCTTCTTCCACTTTCATCACATTCTTCATGCATGCTCGTCGGTTGTTGGTGCTTTTGACCTGGCCTTTCCGTAAGATAACATCAACTTGATCATGAAAGGTACGCCTAGGTCGACCCCTACCGACTTGACCATTCACACTAGCCTTATAAATCTCCTTTGTCAATCTCTTTTCGTCCATCCTCTCCACATGTCCGAACCATCTAAGCAATCCTTTCTCTATCTTTGTCACTACATCTTCTAACACGCCACAGCGTTCCCTTATCACACTGTTCCTCACTTTGTCCATCAAGGTCACTCCAGTCATACTTCTCAAACTTCTCATTTCCACAGCATTAATCTTACTTTCATGCTTCTTCTGCCAGACCCAACATTCACTACCATACGTAAGTGTGGGGATAAGCACCCCTCTATGCACAGCCAGTCGTGCCTTTTTAGACACTTTCTGACTGTTCATAAAAGTATGCAACGCCCCATTCACCTGATTTCCTGCCAAAACTCTTCTTTCAATGTCACAGTCATATTATGTCATTAGTCTGAGAAAAATAAAAAATTGTGACTTGCGTTTCTAGTTTTCTCTCACTTTTTTTGTCCTATATGAAAATGATGCCCATGCAAAATCAAACTAAGGATATAAAATTGCTATAAGCAGGTAAGAAGGGGTCAACGTAGGCATACTTTTCCTGATCAAATTTATGGCAGGCGCCTCTTTCCCACTGGGCACTCTTAAGCACATGCCCAGGCTGCCCAGGTCCCGCGGTCGTGAGGGGCCCCGGGGCTCCCAAGTTTCTACCGATCACTCACCAAATAATGAATTATACAGCTCATGAATCGCTCCTAATATTTCATCGTCACTTGATTGATATTAATTTTTAAAGTTTTTACCGCACTCGCCTAGTCACTGTAAAAATTATCTACCTACCAAATTGTTCTCTACAAAATGCATTAACTTGGGGCCCTATTATCCTAATGTGCTCAGGGCCTCCAAAAGCTTAAAGGCGACCTTGGTCTAAAGGAAAGTCAAAGTGAAAAGTACCTTTTACTGATGAAGCTGTATGAGAGAAAGCAAAAGTCGTATGCAAGTGAAGAGAAATAGTCTTTGCCCCCATCGGCAACGAGGCGTAATGTATACACATGCTTACATTTTCTCGGGAGTCTTCAAGTCAGTCATACTCGCAGACTTGTCTTCCTTCACTGGTCTTTCAACATCCTCATTCTCCGCCTTGATGCAGCGGATGATGTCACGCAGTTGGGCGCTGAGGCGCTCGCGCTGAGCCTTTGGAAGGGAGCCGAGGATTGTAAACCCAAATTCCTGGGAACAAAGTGGATGGAACTTCTTTTCTAATAGTCATTTCTTGGAGAAAACGAACTACCTAACCAATGGCTAATGCTAATGACTAATGGCTCAACTTCCCAAAGTATATTTTCCAAAACAAGAAAGCGCCACTCGTCACGCTTCTGAAAAACTTCGTATCAGTTATGTACCTACCTACTAGCATGAAGTTTCCAGATTCGCCTTCAAAGACATTAAGACATCTAAACATAATAACATCACGCTTTTTTCCCGAAGGGCTAAGGAGAGTGACGGTCTGTCAACTCTCAGGAGGACCTCGGCACGTGATTACCGTGACCACGGCCAGGGCCGACCGCAATGACGGCTAGGGATGGCTTGGCCTTAGCGAGCGAGACGATTCAACCAGAGAGACCCAGAGAGTGTAGGGTGATGTCTGTATTGGTAAAAATGATACACATAAATATACTATTTATCTTCTGTGTGCATCCGTTAGTCTTGACACAGCGGTTCTATTCTACGTGACTTCTGAAGGCTACTCCAAGAAGGCTGACTACGTATGTCGTAGGTTGATGTGACTACATCTGGCTGGCGCCGTAGCCATATTTATTAAACGTTTTATAATCAAACGTTGGCCATCGAAATCGGGAATGCGCGCAGGTTTTTCGATCTTAATCACTCGTAGGTTTGAAATTTGTACCTACTAAGAGTACCTACGTTCCCACCTTATCAAGCTGCTTGCCTCCAGCGACGCCTGACACTTGCCACACGCCGCTGTTCTGATTGCTCGGAGCTGGACACGAACAGGACAGGCTGGCGCTTTCCAGCACTACGTGAAGTCCCGACGTCTAAGAGTAAAAAAAATATGGGAGGTGTCAGCACCTAACTAGGAGAGCCGACCGTAGCCAGATGGCACCCCGGCCCGGGGTAGTATTACAAACATGCAATCGCGTAACAACAGCAGTAAATTTTGCTGTCAAGCGGCAGACATTAAGCAATTAAACGCTTTCCACACTTCTACTGCTGTTCGTAATAAGGGGGCGGGTCATATATTTTGACCCACTTGTCCTAATATTTTTATAGTAGGTAGGTAGGTATACGTATACAGTAGGTACGGTTATTTATCTTGACGAGTCTGAACATAGGCTCTGCGACGTTTAGCGTATGTAAACTCGTGAAGAAAACTGTTATTGATAGGTATACGAACAAATGTATACCTACTTATTGTAAACTAGCTGTGCCCCGCGGTTACACTTGCGTACCTAGATATCGTTCCGTCGATCGACTGTTAAAAACGTAACTTTGTTACATTGTACTGAGATTTGAGAATCATAATATTAGTAAGTTCAGTTCAGTTCAATCAATAAGTATAATAAGTTTTATTCACGAGTTTGCAGTTCGCAGAGCCCATGTTCAGACTCGCCAAGATAAAACGACTGTACCTATATCTCTACTTATACCTATCTCATAAAACTCATTTTCCCCTGAAGGGGTCCTGGGTAGGAAAGACGTAGATATGTAAGTCTCATGTAATAGGGGGTGACCCTATTGCCTCCAGGCTGTTACCGAGAAAATACCTAATGAAAACATCCAATAACACTTGTCAGACCTGGGGATCGAACCCGGGACCTCAGCAGCGTTTGCGAACCACTACGCCACCGAGACATCAAGACCATAAAATTTAATTAATTCACCATTGTTATTTACTTAAGTTACCTGGCAATTAATAACCACAGTCCTGGTTCCCCCAGCTGTCTCTTGACTCACGTTCCCATCACTCGTGTCCAGAGACTTCACGCTGAAGCCTAGACATTGTAGAAGGGCACACAACTCCACCACATCTGTGCATGCCTCCTACATTAATTAAATTGTTAGTAGGACTAGATTAGTCAACTATATTATGGACCGAGTGAGCGAAGCGTCTCAGTTTCAAGATTAGCAAAAAAATGCTTAACTCAATTTGTCAGTCTGTCTGATATCCCCAAGAGGTCGTATTTTTCAACCGAACGACGAAAATTGGCTAAAAAAATCCTAAATTTAAAAATTGTAGCTATTTTAGATTAGGGGAATGGGAGTAAGTTGCTGTAGCGTTATTTATCGACGGATTTCAATCAATTGATATTCACACTAAGGACTTCATTCTACACAAGATGTTGCGAAAAAAGTCTACATAAGTAAAAAAATCACACAATCACGCCTTTTTCCCGAAGGAATAGGCAGAGGTGTACCCAAGAATCAGTCCCATATAGGTTACACCCACGTCTTGCCAGAAAGGTGTCAGATAATGCATATGGTTATGTAAGGGCTCGAGAGATCTACTGTTCTCACATAAATGATGTAATAAAGTATAGAAAAACAAACTTACCGATGTAGCCATGTTTATAATTAATTCGTAAAACATTAAACTTAGAAAAGCAAAAGTTTTTGCAGTGTCACTAACAATATGTACCTATTCATCCAACAAAATATTATTTCTGCACTAAAAACTGGTGTTGTCAACATTCTTTCAACACTACCCTCATTGTAAATTAAAAAATTTAAGACCCTTCTACAGACAATCCATAAAATCTAAGAACTACCGTTTGACAGCTTATATTTTGCCTTTTTTGAAAAATTTGAATTTAAATAGTAATGTAGTAATTAAGAATTGTATATCTTGTGATAAAATTCATAATTCCATGGTACGGCTTAGGTTATTGAAATTGTATGAGTTACGCCTATGTAGCTATTTCTTCCTTCTCAAAGCTTGAAATGATGAAACGTCAAAGGGTACTTCTTAGATTTTGACTATACATAAATACTTAATGATTGGCTGTCCATTATGCAATATTGTTCAGATTTTCTTCTTTTTTTGACTCAAAAAACTAGGGTCACATAGATAATATTATAGCCGCCGCCACTTGTCGGCTGTTACGAAGCATAAGGATGCCTTCTCATTGTGAGGGCAGACGCGCGACTTTTTTTACATTTCAAAGGGGTTTACTTCCAATGGCCCCCACTAAAACGGTCATCAGTGGGGGCCCGTGGGGGAACGTTAAAGGAAGTCACGCGGCTTGCGACCTAATGTGAAGCGGCCCTTAAAATCTATTGCAAAGGACTACATCTAAGCCGCCGGCCTGCCGGCACAACCCGGCGGCTTTTTAACAGCTACGCAGATAAGTATGACCAGGCTCATGTAGCCATCATGTACCGTCGGCTTATACCTTGTCAAATTTAACTTGATTAATGACAGCTGAACAAATAAATTTATAATGGTCATGTTTCATAAAGGTCCCGGTTTCGATTCCCAGGTCAGGCAGTGTTAAATATTGGATTTTTCCATTAGGAATTATCTCAATAACTGCCTGGAGTTTGGAACTGTGCCCGGTAGATGGTAATAGGCTCGCCCCCTATTACATGGGACCAATAACCATACTGGCGAAATGTGGGTGTATCTACTATGGGACCGAGTCCTCCTGGGTACATCTCTGCCTACCCCTCCGGGAAAAAGGCGTGAATGTATGTATGTTTCATAAATGAGTATTAGGTATATAAATGGTATCTTTACGGGCAATTTAATATTCAATTGCTATATTAATAAGCCTCTTCTATCTTAATTGAAAGGAAACATGGCCTAAGAATAGATTTTTGCTCAGCAGCTGCATTGAATAATGCTATGTTTACAAAAGTGTCTACAGTCCTTTATATAGGAAAAAAACAATACAATATTTAGTTAATATTAAAGTTTAATTTGCCTATTAAGCATCAATACATATTAATCTTTATTACAATGAAAATAAGACCTCTAATTGTAGGTCATGTAACGAGGTGTAGCCGAGAATTTGGCGTAAGATTTGATAACTTTGTTGACCGCTTCGAGGAAATCTTTCTCTGTAGCCACCTTGCGACGGGCTCGAATCGCGAACATACCGGCTTCTGTGCACACCGACCTAAAGCAAAAAATGTATGTGATAACCTTAGAGGAATATTTTTCATGTAATATTTTAAGCTAAGCTATATTCTACGGTGTTTATAATAAGATTAATATAAGATTATAAGGGTGCTGCATAAACAATAGCAGCAGGTTCTGTAGGTCCACCATAGTGTGGACAATAAAAAAAAAAAAACCTTAGAGGAAGGAATTTAACGAGACGGCACATACAATCACATCCAGCGTAGTGACAGTTATATTGAAAGGTTCAATTAAATTCAATTCCTATTTTGTGGCTTGTGAAAGTGCTTTAACACCACAACTTTGCCAAAAACATGTAGGGAGATTGGACATCAAACGAAGGAAATTAACTAATAAGTGCTTTTGAATTTATCGGCCAACTGCGACAAGTTTCGTAGTAGTTGAACTGTCAAATGATTGGTTTGACAGTTCAACTAAAAGCAAAACAACCTTATATGCGACTTAAGTTGTGCGTAAACGGATGCAACCTTCGTTGGGCCCGTTTTTTGTAGGTATTTTGTATAATGGTGCGGCGGGTGCGTGGTTCGAATCCCGCCCGTGGGTGAATTTTTTCTTTCCATTTCATATTTAACGTAAATTGTTATTCAATTGATTCAAATACCCCAATTTACGGAAATAAGGCCAAAAAACTGATTTTTGTTCAGCTACCAGCTGATCGAGCTATATTTGACAAGATACAACACACTTTCCTACTTTATTTTATTAACCATAGTATTATATAGATCCAAAATACCTACAAAAAGCAGGCCCAACTGAGGTTGCACCCATTTACGCACAACTTATAAAGTCGCATAAAATGGCTGTTTTGCTTTAAGTTGAACCGTCAAACCAATCATTTGATCAAAGCATCATTGTGTAGATAGGAGCAGTTACACTTATAACACCCTTCCTTTTGCGGTTGGGGGTTAAAAACAGAGAAACGGACATATTTTCCTCACCTAATCTCAGCACCAGTAGAGTTAGGGCACAGTCGAGCAAGCAGATCGAATCTGATGTCCCGTTCCACGGACATAGATCTGGCGTGAATGCGGAATATATGAGCCCTTCCTTCCAAGTCGGGTAAGCCGAACTCCACCTTACGATCGAGACGGCCAGGACGCATGAGCGCCGGGTCCAGGGTGTCCGGACGATTGGTCGCCATTAGTACCTGAAGGGAATATTATTTAATACTATAGAGGTAGGCCTTTTTAGCAGGGGGCCGCCTGGGAAAGTACCACACCTTTGCCAGTTATTCAACCGCCAAGCAGTAAAGTGCAAACATTACTGTGTTCCGGTCTGAAGGGCAATGTTACCAGCGAAATTACTGGGCATGACGAGTTTCAACAACTTTTTTTATATCTCGGGGTGACAGGCGCAGTGCAGTGCCGCGCAGATTTTTGAATTTTAAAACACTGGGTGGCACTGTGTCTGATATGGGCAATCATGATGCTTACCATCAGGCACCTTATTTGCTCGTCTTGTTACTCACTATCATAAAAAAAAAACAAAATATCATATATCATGCTAGTGTGTTTAGTGTTTACCAACATTGTGCAGTGGATTAGCAAGTTGAAGTGGCAATGGACAGGGCACATAGCACGTAGACACACAGGCCGATGGGGCTGTAAAGTTCTCGAATGGAGACCACGGACCGGCAAGCGCAGCATAGGACGTCACCCACAAGGTGGACAGACGATCTGATAAGGACGGCAGGAACACGCTGAAGGCGGGCCGCTTAAAACCTATGTTCAGCAGCGGACGTCCTATGGCTGAGATGATGATGACTAGTATACAATAAAGTACATACCTTAATGTTACCGCGAGGATCGAAGCCGTCGAGCTGGTTGATGAGCTCCAACATGGTTCTCTGAACCTCGTTGTCTCCTCCGGCGCCGTCGTCGAACCTTTACACAAACAATTATGTAAGTAGGGTCCATTCCCGCTGGTCTCCACTGGGGACAACTGGGATTCTATTAATAAGGTATTAGGTGATGCAAACTCAAACTCAAAACTCAAACAGATTTATTCAAATAGGTCATAATCTGACACTTTTGCACGTCAATGCATTTCGGATTCTACCCACCGACATGTCTAATGTTACGATTAGAATTCATATCGAAATTGATAAACACTTCCTTTTTTCGCGCCTTTTTTAAACGGTCTAATCGCTTGTTATACAATCTGAAAAGAGAAGAAAAATTTTTCTCATTTCAGATTGAATACAATAATTAATTACCTGGCGCCACCGATAGCATCGATTTCATCAAAGAATATAAGACAGGCCTTCTTGCTGCGCGCCATCTCGAACAACTCGCGGACCATCCGCGCGCCTTCCCCCACATACTTCTGTACTAACTCCGAACCTGACAATAACAAAATATATATTTTAACGGGGCTGCGAGCTTTTATTGAAAAAAAAAAGACTATAGAGCTACCTACTTAGTATCTACCCTAACTAAATACGAGTACACTATGCCATAGAACACTACAAAAATTCACAGGCCGACATGTCGGCCTATAGACAATCCAAGTGCTCTAAACCACTGTCAGATGGCAGCGTACCCAAGATAATGGCGGCATTGCCACGTTGAATAACAATGCTGAGGGCCAAATAAACACCAGCATTTTGATCACGCGTCACCTCGACCAAGCGCTCAGATAGATTTTTGAAAATGCGGTGAGCTCCCGGCCCCCATGGTTAATATATAATAAAATATATATATTTAATATTCAAGAAAAGAATATTGGAATGGCGACACAGGGAGGCGATCAGGGAGGCCTATGTTCAGCAGTGGACGTCTTTGAATGAAGAATTGATGAAGAAGATTAATATTAAGAAAGAACATACCAATAACCCTAATGAAGCAGGCATCGGTTCTGTTAGCGACGGCTCGGGCGCACAGCGTCTTGCCCGTGCCGGGGGGACCGAATAGTAACACGCCTTTGGGAGGTTCAATACCGAGCTTCACAAACTTCTCTGGCTGTTGGGAAAAAGTTATGGATACACATTAACAGAATCCTTAAAATCACTTTTATTTACGGGTAAATTACCATGAATCCACGTTTCTGAGTACAAGACTAAAAAAGAGGGATACAACAACATAACAACAACATACATTCACGCCTTTTTCCCGAAGGGGTAGGCAGAGGTGTACCCAGGACTCAGTCCCATAGTAGATACACCCACATTTCGCCAGTATGTTGTGTTGTTCCCATGTAACAGGGGGCGAGCCTATTGCCATCTACCGGGCACAGTTCCAGACTCCAGGCAGTTATTGAGATAATTCCTAATGGAAAAATCCAACATTTAACACTTTGCCTGACCTGGGGATCGAACCCGGGACCTCTTGATTGGCAGTCAAGCATGCGCCCACTTCGCCACCGAGGCAGAAAAGAGGGATAATTTAATATAAATATTATATAATATGGGACAACTTCCACACACGGTCATCTGGTCTCAAACTAGACAGAGCCTGTACTATTGTAACCAGAAGACTGATAAACATACTTATATAAGCTTATAACACCCAGACACCCAGGTCCCGGCTGTTTCCAATAAGATATGTAGGGGACAGTTGTTAGGTCATGTTGGAGGCTGGAAACTGACAATATGAGTTCTCCACATAACCCATATATGAATTGACTCAAGCAGTGTAATTGGGGTAACCCGATCCGTTAGTATAAATTCAAATTATTATACCTAGTTAGTGATTTTTGCTTACATGCAAAAGTGGTGTTTCCACAACCTCCCTAAGTTTCTCAATCTGTTCCTTACACCCGCCCACATCACTGTACGTGACATCTGGCTTCTCTTCCACCTGCATCATGGTCACAGTCGGATCGATCTTGGGAGGCAGGGGGATGTGGATCTGGTACTTGTTGCGATCAACTCTGAAAATATAAGAGCATTTTTAAGATAATATTGAAAATTAGCAAGTTACAAATATTTACCACAATAAATTGTGGGTATCCTCAAAACTATATAGTTATATAGTTGTTATATATAGTTAGTATATATAGTTACATTATTAGGTATAGTTAGTTTTTATAGTTATATAGTTAAAGGAAAGAGAGCTACAGGCCGCTTACCGACGCGCTGGACCGATCTTATTAAGAAAGCTACGGAGTCATCTATGGTTCAGTGCTCCCGCAACGCTATAAATCGCCAGAAATGGCGTAATGTCGCAAAAGCCATCGGAGGGATCGAAAGTGAAGACTACGCATAGCAACTACGACCACTCTGTCAAGAGTGCCCGACTTAGAAGAGAGACAAAACTATAGCTTATTAGAAAAGAGTAGAGAATAATGGGGGGCGCCCCTGTATTTTTCAACAATGCAAAAAAATATTACTCTTTTCTGTCGACTCATATTCATTTGTTTCAAAACCCTCAACATATTTTTTTTTTTTTCGAATATGTTTGATGTCCTTCGTCTGGAGTTCACCGTAGTTCAGGCACTGTGATCACTTCGTCGTGATAAAACGCGGGCTTAGATTTAATTAGGTTTTTTAATAAAAAATAGGTAGCATAGTGGTTACTGCTCCTCCCGATCATGAGGTAATCCCATAGTAGGTACACACACACTTCGCCAGTAATGTTTTAATCTTGATGCGGCCCTGAATGTGTGTGAAGCTACTATAGGACTGAGTCCTGTGTACACCTCTGCTTCGTGATGTAATATTTGTTGTTCAAGGTAATAATCTCAGCATCATCCTTAGGTGTGATGAGATTGAATTCAATGAAGCAAATATTCTAGGAGAGAACATTTAAAATAGTTAACATAATTTATTGTGTAGTTAATGTGCAGCACAGACACTGTTAATTCTTTTTAACAGCTCTTATGCTAGCTCTCCATTATTATAAGATTGAAAGTCAGAAGGATTAAGCGGCCACGGAAATTACAGCGAACATAAAACTTTAACATAAAACGCAGAAAGCAATTTAAATTCTAAATGAAGGCAGTAAAATTCTTTCTCTATAAATAATAAAATAATAATAATATGGGACACCTTCCTCCATATTTTTTTATTATGGCTGGAAGCCTATACTATGGTAACCAGATGACTGATATACATACTTATATACACTTATAACACCCAGACACAGATCAAACAGACATGTTAATTATTACTGATAATTTAGCTTGCTGCAGGTGAAAGAATTATTAGAAACCATATAGAAGTTTTAGTGTTATACTCTGTTCTGTAAGATAGTGCCTATGACATTGACTAACTGTTTCATTAACCTATCCTACTATATTATTATTAATGAGAGTTTGTGACGATGGAATAAAAAGTACCCTATATTGTGATATTCCAGGGTCTAAGCTACTAACCAAATTTCTGTTCAATCTGTTCAGTAGTTTTAGCATGAAAACAGTACTAACTACAAAAATAAGCACAATAAATCAACACTAGCGCCGCCATCTAGATGGCGCTTGAGTAGTTACAAATCACTAGCATTTAGTTTGCCTGTTTTTCACATTGTACTGACATTTGAGATTTATAATATTAGTAACTGTGTTAACACACATAATATTCATATTTCCCAACTGTCACATATACACCATCCTACATCGAACCGAGTATTACTAAATTTTATTATTACTATTATTCCTTATTATTACTAAATTTTAGTGTTTATCCATAATCTTCTCTTTTAATATTAGTTTAAAGTTCAATATTAGTTTTAAAAAATGTGCTTACCCAACCCTCATTCCCTCTTCAATATCAGTAGGGGCGACGGAATCAGCCAGGTCCACCACAAACTTGGCAAACTGTTTCACATTGATTATGTATTTGGGATCATTTGAGTCTGCATTGATGATCTTTGTACACCTTGCAACCTTGAAACAAAGCAAATTTTTAACTATAATATCTTATAATGTCGCTCGAAAACACGGGATATACCTGGTCTTTTGATAGGCGTGCACGGAGACCATTTTTTTTTAAGTCCTACGTGCAGAGGCCCCTTTGAGCTTTTAATCTAAAGGTCATGTATAGTACCTATCGGGGTCTATCTCTGAAACCATCAACAGTTTTTTATATCTTATTATTATTATTACATTTTGTAGGTTTGATCACAGATAAAAGATCTTAAGGTACAGAAGGGACACTCAAATTCATGTAAATAAATAGCAACTCTGGCTGCCACACAATAAAGTGCAATTCAGTTCGCACAACGCTAATAACCTACAGTTATATTCACCTACAAATTGCCTCTCTTTCTAATGCATACATCGCTAGCTTTTCTCTCTTTCTAGCTCATTAAAATCGTACCATCTTGTTCCCAGCCTCAGCTACTTGTAGCTACATAATACCTATAATGCAGTGTTCCAGGCCTAGTTTGGTGATTAACTGGTGAGGTGTAGGTGGTTTGCCTAACCCCTTGGGGAGAAAGGTTGGGCTGAAATTTGGTATTAAGATAGTTTAGACCCTGAATAACATTTTATATAGGACAATTTCTATTATTATCCCGATATTCCCATATGAACAAAGTCTAAGCGGGTGAAACAGAGCACGATAGTAATCTAAGTGCCTATCAACACTTTAAAAAAATTAAAGTACAGTCTGTGCGATTTATCTTGGCGAGTCTGAACATAGGCTTTCACTATTATGATTGAACTATAATGAACATTACATTTTCATGTTTATTGAAACTTTGAATAACAGTTTTCTTCACGAGTTCACTTGCGCTGAAGTTCGCAGAGCTTATGTTTAGACTCGCCAAGATAAAATGCGCATACTTTAATAAGTAATCAATGCAACACTATACACTATTATAACTCACAAGGATTAGACAAATTTAAACAACAGTGTATTAAATTTGTTCTATTATACCTGTAATGGTTGTTCATTTTGTAAAGTCTGTTTGTCAGCGGCCAAGTCCCACAGAGCTGGAGGTGCCAACCCTGTGTCAGATTCTTTTATGCCGGTGAGTTCATTGACCCTCTTCATCACGGTCTGGATACCATCCTCAACCTCCTTGATAATCTTCGTATATTGCCCTTGTCCCTAAAAAATAATAATACAAATGGAAATTGCAAGTCATAGCATAACCTCCTTTTACCTAACAATATAACATTTTAACTTACATAGGACTTCAACAGAGCTATATCTCCTTCATCCAGCGCTGAAATATAATATTTATTGTAATATATAGGTTTATTTTGCTAAAGTTTACAATCGATTCGATACAATCGATTCATCCCAAAAATCAACTTACATTTTATTTCTTTTTCTGGTTCCTCCTTATCATCTTTAACTTTACGCATATCATCGCCTAAATGATCCGGCATTTTCGACTGTGTTTTTGACCACTAAGTTATTGAGTCTTTATTTATCCAGAATAAATTAACTACAAAATTGATAAAGCGTCCGTCACCAAAATACCAAATCTGTGTTCCAGTCACAGAACACATATACAAGAAGAAGTCCCACTATGTACTTCAGATTTGCGTACACGAAGCGACGCTAGCGTTACCAACGCTTCGCACTGGAACTATTCAGTAGCGCGGGAGATTTAATATTTCTAATATTAGCTATCCCCTTGTCCACATCTAAAGTTTTAATCAACACAATAATTATCGGCAGAAAATTGCCTTTAAGAATTCTGTTGTCTAAAACTTTAATCATAGAGAATAGACGATTTAGTGTTCACACAAACCAAGCAGTGTTTGTGTAGTGTTGCCAGCACAACGCCTTTTTATCTACATGGACCGGAAGTTGATTATAGAAGGGCCCAGTTACATTAGTCCAGAAATCGAGTTGTAGTAAGCGACTTACACTTAATACGTAATAAAACTGAATGGAAATCTGTGGGGGAGGCCTATGTTTAGCAGTGGACGTCCTATGGCTGAGATGTTAATGAGATGACGAAGTAGTAGGTAGAATAATTGTGGAAAATTCTTTCGGAATAATGTCTTGTAGTGGTAGGCCTCTTTTGCAGGAGGCCGCCTGGGGAAGTACCACACCTTTGCCAGTTATTCATCCGCCAATTATTAGCATCATCGGGAGACTGAAATCGTAGCAAGCGTCGCTCAGCCATGAGGCTCAGGGTGTGATCGGACAATTTTTGAGGTCTATTTGTACGGCGGAGTTTATAGAACTTAGAGCCCACCGTTTGGACAGTTTCTACGAGCCTGTTATTAATTTATGTTATCTATGAATTTAAGAAAGAGAAAATATAATAAAATCAAAGAGTATATTTAATAAGTATTTATTTTAAAAAGGCAACTGCATTTTAAAAGTTGAAAATACTTTAAGACTAGGAATTGAACAAAAAATAAATAAAAATTTCAAACATTATCCCATCTTATTGTGTACCTTATTAAAGTAAAGCTAGAACTACATCTGGCACACGTGTGCTACGTACGCCGATCTGGCCGCGTCGGAACCCATACATTTTGTATGGCGACTAGCTGTTTAGAGCTACATTAGATCCACGCCTAATGCGTGTGCGTAATGTAGCTCTAAACAGCTAGTCGCCAAATAAAATGTATGCGCTCCGACGCGCCCAGAACCGGCGTACGTGGCACACGTGTGCTAGATGTAGCTTAAAAACTTTAATATTTTGTATATTATTTTTATGTTTTAGGTGTATCAAAATCATTCTGATAGAAGAATCGCTATAGAGAGAGTAAAAAATAACGGAGAATTCGGATCTCCTGCAAAACACAGAAAAGTCCGGCCAAAATACAGTTATACGATTTTGACAAGTGCGCCATTCGGCAAAAAAATCATTATTTATATGCTGTGAAGAAAGAAATCCTTACACTCTCTATATTATGGAGTGTATAACGAAACGATATTTTTTACGGTGGAAGCAGAGAGCATTTACGAAATATTTTATGAGAAATTGGGATTAATCTCTTAATAATGTTTTATTTTTTATACAATCTAGTTCATTTAAAAACGTTTTATTTTAGTATACAGTTTAATAGATTATGAATATTATATAATTAAGAAGATATTAAGTAAAAAAACACAATACCGGTGATACATAGCTTGCGAACCATACTTAATGTAACACTTGTATTTTTTCTATAACTTTAATAGTAATCAAAAAAAGTTCTTACAAAATGCTTTGTTAAAATAAAAATACTTTTATGAAAGAACAGTTCTTTGATATTTTTTAATTATTAGTGGTAAAAGGGCAGTGGCTTTTATTCATTAAAGACTAAACAATACAGCTACCTTCTTACAATCTATCTACCTTATCTAAATACACTATGCTAAAGAAAACTTCGGAAATCCATAGGCCGACATATGAAACTACAGGAAATCCAAGTGCTCTAAAACCACTAGAGTAATAAAACATAACATCACGTCTTTTTCTCATGTAATAGGGGGTGATACTATTGCCATCAACCAGGCAGAAATCCAGACTGAGAAAATTCGTAGCAGTAGCGCTTGCGCTCACTATTGAGGATATTACCAATCCTTATCCTGATCCTAATTTTTATGAAATAGGATTCCAAGTTCGATTTGTTATTTATTGACTATAATTTCTAGATGAACGAGTTATATAGACCCCTTTTTTCGTCGGGTAGTAGTTACTTGTATCCATATCTACTACTAGAGAGGTAAAAACTATAGAAAATAAATTAAAATTGCAAAGTATCAAAATCGTTTATAAGTAATAAAGTTTTTTTTTTATGATAGTGAGTGACAAGACGAGCAAATCAGGTGCCTGGTGGTAAGCATCATGATTGCCCATATCAGACACAGTGCCACCCAGTGTTTTAAAGTTCTAAATTCTGCGCGGCACTGAACTGCGCCTGCCACCCTGAGATATGAGTTGTTGAATTACGTCATGCCCAGTAATTTCGCTGGTAACATTGTCCTTCAGACCCGAACACAGTAATGTATTGCCATACATAGAGCAAGTGGCGCCCTCAATTATATTAGCCCTCAATTAATTTCTACCCGTTCAGGTACACACCCACAGTGAAAAATTTGTTATTCAGCTATGCCCCCGGCCGAGACGCTCCCACTGTAAAACAACCGTATTATTATGTGTAAAAACGATAACAAGGCTATAGCCTTGTTCCCTGTAGCCTTGTTCTCGTAGAGGTAGGCAGAGACTATTTCTGCCATAATTTTGACTAATAGAACTTTACTAAACTTGAAAATTAGTTAAATTTGACACTGGCAAATACATTTAACATGCGAGTTTAATTGAGAAGAAAGAAAAAAGCAGGCATACTGTCTATGGCAGCACCGGAAGTCAGTCAATGTGAACACTGTTATGGCCGAAACACAGGGACCGGATCGAGGAATTTAAATGGGGCATGATTAATAATATTGATCGTATTCTCACCCAAACTTATTATATAGTAAATTTAAGTTTCTGTGTGAGACGAAGAGGTAAGCTTGATTAAACCAAGTTTAGTTCATGTATGATTGGATTTGGTGCTGGTACATAAAGTCATTCTCGAATAATTAATAATTTGTTACACCTTTTTGTACCAGACTATGTACCACCAAAGGTACATAGTAAATTGAAATAGATGAGCATCGGTAAATATGTTTTTACCCATGATTTGGCCGCCCCCGTGTTATATGCAGCCGGGGCCATTACCCCCCGGTTTGCCTTAATGCAGATCTGGGTCAACAGCATAATTCTAGGTATAATTATGGTGTTAGCTAATACTTTAGGTGTGTACGAGCCTTATAGGTACCTACCAATATTATATTTCTATATTTACTTCTATATATGCCTATTCTATATGCCATACGCAAAGGGTAAAAAAATAAGGGCATGTATTAGAAGTAGTCTTTATTCAGATGAAAATAAGGTAAATCTTATATTACACATCTTTCTAGAAGGGGTTGGCCGAGGTGTACCCAGAACTCAGTCTCATACTAAGTATACTCCCACATTTCGCCAGTATGTTATTGGTCCTATGTAATAGAAGGCGAGACTATTGCCATTTACCGGGCACAGTTCTAGACTCCAGGTTGTTATTGAGATAATCCCTCACGGAAAAATCCGATATTTAACACCACAGTTTAACACTGCCTAACCTAGGCGTCTTTTTCGCACAATCGCAATAATAGAGTCTATGATCTCGTTAGCACAAAAACAAAACTTTCTATAGCACAATTTAACAAATACGAGAAACTACAAAACTTATTTCCACTAAAGATGTGCAAAGTGCAAATCAATGAAAAAGTGAAAATCGTAAACAAAAAGCAGCCATTTCTATTATCCAGATGGCAAAAAAGAAATTCTTCTAACGCTGATTCAAGTAATCATAAGAATCTGAGGTCTAGATTTAACTAATTTGAACAATATAATTATGTGATAAAATTATTAATAAATTTCATTACTTTTTGAAATAAGTAATGAAATTTATTGTAGTGTTTATTTCTATCTTCCGAATTAATTAAATAATTCCCATAACTTTGAATTCTACTAAAATGTTATATTTTCCTTAGTAGGGTCAGTAAATAGTGCTTTCTCTGTCGTTTGTAGATCTCCGTTTCTTTTTAACATTTCCTTCGCCGTGTTGGCATTGGCCGGGAACTAAGCTGACACCCCCTGGTTCCAGTCATCCACTGTGTTCACTGACACGTTTCTTTGTACGCTTTTCTGATTTTCTAATTAATCGTCGCCACGCTTATGGTTTTTTTTGTACGACCATTTGTATAGCTTGGTTTATAAAATCTGCGTGAAATTTAACTGTTTTATTTTCACTTCATCGTACGCAGAATACAACATATGTTTTTTAAAAAAAAATAGGCAACGTAACATGGAACGTTCAAATGACAAGCATTTCAACTATGTATGCGTTCAAAATAAACAGTTTCTAATAAAATACAATTCAAACAAGTCTAGATTCTAGACTAATGTGATTACTCTCTAAGATAACAAAGTACTTTTAAAAATAAAAGTACTTTGTTAAATCTTAGATTCTTCTCTTAGCTCCTGTACATCTATGAATATCATGAGAATATAATCTATAATTATAAATTTTGATTGTTATTATTAAAAAAATCTTGAACGCATTGACATTGAGTAAAATAAATTCCAATGCGCTTGCGCCACCTGGTGGAATTTTTCAGTACTAAAATTTTGTATTCGTAGTGTTGAATGGAGAAACACATTTTTTCATGTTTCACATGAACAAATCCTTGTAAAACACCGAGTATTTTATTTTAGGTAAGTTAAATCTAATAACAAGCGTTATTAGTGCACAGTTGTACACTGATACGTATAAATGAAATGGCTGCTGTGAAGTGACTGTCCGGTTATGACCCAGAAAGTAATGTCAAATCCCGGTTTCACATAACATTTTCGTTATGATACGCGCAGTTTGGAGTTTCAAAAAAAGTGTATATTGCGTGTAAAATACTCAAGGATTAAGTATGCGCGAAAAGAAATAAGCGGCGGTAAATTGGTAAGTGTTCCGTTATCGTGACTCCCCGGTTTGCGAATCCGACTGGCGCTTATCCCCTTTGAAAATAATGCTGGATTTATCTCATCGTTATCTTTTCATTATCTCCACATCTATTAATCAAATACAACTACAGAAAATGAGAAAACTCTCATCTTAAAACTACCATGTTTTGTTTGCCAAGAAAGGTGTGTTTTGGCTGTCTTTGTGTCAGTTTTTTTGTGTAATCTAATCAAGTAACTTATGAATAAACAACTGAGCTGTTAATTAACATTATTGTGTTATAATTACATCATGTTAATCTTAAAGTTATTGTGTATTTGGTCAAATATGTTATCAAAATGATAACCTTTCTGAGTAACCTTTATTAATAACCTTTAAGATCCTAAGCTTACCAGGGCTGCTATATTGTTCTATTATTTTCGTCTTGTTGCTGAGAGAAGGCAAGTTTTGCACAATTATAATAAAATTATATTATTTTTTAATGAAATCTTTGTAAATGACACAAAATATCCTTTGAAATCTACATTCAATACAAACTTATTTCAAATTCAGGCACCTTCATTTACTGAGAACAATAATTCAGAAACAATACCTATATCTACTGTCACTTGTATTTGTTACTTTAAATAATTTAATACCAAAAAACTTAAATTTGGTATTTTTATGCATAATACCTAATATATTATGCTTAGGTGTTGAAATAAATGATTAATATTGTGCAGCTAGTATGTCATAAATGTGATCAGTTAAATATAATTATCAAAATCATACCCATTGGCTGCATAATTTCAACTGCATGTATATTTTATTTAAAGTCTATTTTAAGTATTTTACCCAGATTCTGAACTAAGTTTAAAACAAACAACTAATACTAGTTTGGTAGTTTTGGCAGGAAGAGGTATCAAAACACTCAACATATATATCAGAACTTTAGCATTTCTATTCTTAACTTCCTTATGAGCAGTACCAATTATGTGGCTAGTTTCAGTATTGACTATTTTGGATTATGCTATAAATAATTGTTAAAATATTATGAATATTATATAATGAATGACAGCCTCGTTGGCGCAGACGGTAGTAACTCTGCTTTCTGTGCCGCTGGCCCCGGGTTCGATCCCCGGCCAGGTCAAACATTTGTGTGCATGAACATGACTGTTTGATCTGTGTCTGGGTGTTATAAGCGTATTTAAGTATGTATATCAGTCATTTGGTTACCATAGTACAGGCTTCTAGCCTAGTTTGGGACCAGATGACCGTGTGTGGAAGTTGTCCCATATTATAAAAAAAAAAAAAAATTAAAAAAAATCACGTTGGCAAATATTTTGCCAATCATGGTTACTGCTGCCTATGGATACCTGCAACACCATGGGTATTGCAAGTATGTTGCCAACCCTTCAATCTCAAACAAATTATTTCAATCAAATACTCAGGAAAGGGTCAATTGGAAACTGCATTTATAATATAAGTAGGATTCTGCATAATAAGTGTGACTGCAAAAATGAAATAGCAGAATGTGTAGAAAATATGCACTCTGATATTACACCCGTCCTGAAACATGCAAGGCATACTTTGCAACACACCAGTTGCATTAAAAAACAAATTGTTCAATTACCAAAAACAAAGAGTACTGTTCAAAGTATTGAGTGTACAAACAATGCATAACATAAATATACAACATAGTAAGTACACAACTCTTCACGTGAGATAAGCTATAAATATCTGACACTGGTGTCATCCAACCAAGCATAGCACTTTATAAATCTAATGCATTATACAAATATGTATTCTCAACTAAAATAGAACATACAAACCATCATAGAATTTGAAACATTATACCTAGTCGGTTTTTGGTGATGACTTGTGTTTTTCAAACAATGAAACTTCTCACGCATTGTAATGTTTGATTTCAAGATATTTTTCAAGGTATATTTACAAACAAATAAGCCTTAAAATACAAATGTTTTACTATGTGCTTGGTGCTTTGTTGAATAATTGTGTAGTGTAGGTACTTAATATGTGAACACACTTAATTAATTAGAGGATGCATATGATTTGAAGATATAAGTAGGTATAATTTATACAAGTCTTCTTTATGTTTTTGTAAGACAGTTGCATGACAATAATAATTAATATTGGTAATTTCAATATAACTTCATTAAGGCCATTAACCATAATTGCTACTGTCTTACCCCTATTCCCTGTTGTAGGTTGTACAGCCTGATAAATGTTGGATGCTATAATGGCTGAACATTTAATATGAAATAATATTTTTACAGACTAAGTGGTCTATACTATACTATTTAAGCTACCATGGAAGTACTAGTCATTGGCAAAATTCAACCAATCGATAAAAACAATCCTAATTCCTGTGGCTTTGTGCACAACTGACCAAATAAGAGTCTTAAGTACGGAAAAGCAGTCTACTTTACAAGCAATTTAGGCTAACTCTTGAATATTCACAAAACTTCTCATTCATGTTTAAATTACTGTAATTCTAAGTACTGTACTGTATTCAATATTATTTTATATTTTTATAGACTAAGCTTATGATTTAGCGGTTATTCCCTTGAAATACAAAAAGAAAATCCTGCGAAGTTCCCAGAAATCTTCTGGGCGGAGTTAGGCTGGCTAGATTAGCCAGGACTTCACATACAACGGACGAGATAAGAGTGTATTTGCGGAAAAGGAGCTTATTTTACATTTACATTTTTTTCATATTTTGTGGCTTGTTAAAGTACTTCTACACATCACAACTTTGCTAATGTCATGTAGGGACATAAAACATCTAAAGAAGGAAATTAACCAATAAGAATCCTTTTGAATTTTGAACACAAGCAGCAATCTTATTCTATAGCTTGATACTAATTATTACGCAACACATCAATAATAGATATATTAAAAATCAACCCATAATATCTCCTATGATAAACTAAGTACCATATATACAACAAATTACAATCTATACTCAAAACTATATTACATGATATGAATATATACCCAAATACATTGATTGTATTGTGTGTACACAATCAGCCTTCTATGTGCTTCTCGAAACTCGAAACAGGGGTAGTAACCGGATGTACTACAATGTTATGAGATGTAAAGCCAGGAGCTCTAAAATAATTTAATCAATTTTTTTAATAGAATTGCAACTGTTTCCAGTGCTGCCGGCGAGTCAGCGAGATGCACACGGCCAGTGCAGATGGACAGTACCGCGGCACCAACGGGTCGACCCACGGCCGGGACAAGGTCGCCATATTGGACGCCGGCTCGCAGTATGGGAAAGTAAGTTTTTATAATATTATAATTAATTTATTTCAGGCAATAGTAGTAGTAGTATAACGCAGGCAGTTCTCCGCAACTCGACGACAATGCGCCTATTTTGCGTGTTCAGGCAATAGTATGTATAACAATAAATTATACGCACCAGAGAATATACCCATATTAATAAATACCTTACAGACTAACATACATATGTTAACAATTTAAAATAAACCACAAAATTACAAAAAAAAACCCAGGTAGGGATAATTTTCTGTCTCGCCTCCCTAAAGCGCCGGAACACAATTCCTTCAGGCCAAAATTCGACTGTCTCTCTTCTACAGTTTACAAAGTCTTTACAAATTATAAGTTGTCTTATACCTATGTTATAAAAAGTTGTAGTATTATGGTGGTAATGAATTCAAAATTAAGATTTACCTATGCAAAACCTGTTTTCCACTTTGTCGAAAATAGGAAGAAAGGGATGTCGAATTTTTTTCGCGTTCCATTTAGAATCAATATTCAGAATCATTATTGAAGTCTGGATTCATGCCTAGTTCAGTTCATCATCATCATCAGCCGAAAGACGTCCAATTCTGAACATAGGCCTGCTATAACGCCTTACACTATTTATTTGGGGGGATTTTGCCATAATCACCACACTTGGCAAGCAGCTTGGTCATCATAGTAATTAGAATACTTGGAAACTCTTTTTAGGTCTCACGACTCCTAAGGGATCAGAGAGGGATGGCTCTATTATATAGCCAGGAACTTAAACTTAAAACATAACTGACAAGAGTTGGGTGTATAAACCATAAGAGTGGGCCTCTGCCTAACCTTTTGGGCAAAAGGTGCTATGTTATATTAATCATTTAAATTTATACTCTAACAGAACAGTTACCCTAATTACATTGCTAGAGTCAATTCATATGGGATATGTGGACAAGATTCCTACATGGCTTCCGACATGACCTAACCACTGCCTCCTACATATATTATCTTATAGGAAACAGCCGGGACCTACAGTTTAACGTGCCATCCGAAATTTGGTACCGCCCAGGTGAAAATGTATAATTGTGTAAAGTTTGTGGCGTTCTATGGGGGAGGCCTATGTTCAGCAATGGAGGTTTTTCGGCTGATGATGATGATATTTCCACTGGTCCACAGACGCTACATGTATAAGTTGTAACGTACAGGTGATAGACCGTCGCGTGCGCGAGCTATGCGTGGAGTCAGAGATCCTGCCGCTCGACACTCCGGCGTACCACCTCAAGGAGGCTGGGTACCGCGCCATCATCGTCTCCGGTGGACCCAACTCGGTGTACGCTGAGGACGCACCCAGATACGACGCTGATATATTCAAGATTGGACTGCCTGTGCTGGGTAAGTCCTCACTATCCAACTAAATAATAATATTAATTTGAATTTATACTCGAACAGAATGGGCTACTTTAATTACACTGCTCGAGGCAATTCATATGGTTTATGTGGACAACCCATATTACAAGAGTTTCAGGTCGCCGAAATTCCTACAAGGCCTCCGACATGATCTAACGACTGCCCCCTACATATTATAATGGTCACTGTTTAAAATACATGTTATAGGGTTTATAAATATTATAGAAAACAAATTTTATGAAAAGGATTATTGAAGGTTGGGACCTTGCAAAACTATATCCGAATAGGAGATAATGTGTGAGTGTTTGTTACCTTCTCACGCCAAAACTACTGAATCGATTGGGCTGTTTGTTATGCAGGTAGATAACACAGCTAGCGCTGTAAATAAATATATTAAAATGTATGCTTAATATAATAGGTTTTAATAGAATAGGTGTGGTCAGATCTTAGTCCATCCTATCAGTTTTAAGTCGTCAAGATACATTTTTTATATATTTATTATCCTTTTCTTGAACCAACAATGAGTACACTGTCGACCAGAAATATTCATAATTCTACTTGTTTCCACTTGGTTGTCTAGAAGAAATCGCTTCAAGCGATAAGACCGCCACTTGTACTAGCCAAAGAGTAACTGTACCTACTTTATTTTCATAATATTATGTTCTCTGTAAGGTGTACAATAAAGTGATCTATCATCTATCTCTTATTAATAAACGTTGACTAAAATTACACCGAGGAGTTTCCAGAAACTCCTTATTACTGATTTAATCCTCAAGAGTAAATTTTAATAAATGTTTATCAACAAGAGGGTTAATGTTTTATATTATTTCCCAGGCATATGCTACGGCATGCAGATGTTGAACAAAGAGTTCGGCGGTTCTGTGCTGCGTAAGGAAGCTCGCGAGGATGGACAGTACGAGGTCGAGATCGAAACCGCTTGCCCTCTGTTCAAGTATGTTGTTATTATAGGTGTGTCCCGCGGTTTCTCCCGTGTGAAAGGTACTCTATGTGTTAATCCAAGGTCTAAACCAGTGGTTCCCAAACTTATGTTGTATACTGCCCACTTTGAGAATAAATTATTTTTTAGCGCCCCCATTTTTTCACCATATTATTTTAGCAAGCCTCTTCACACCGCCCCCTTTTTTTTTTCTGGGTCTTCTTTCTGGGTCTGGGTTTTTTTTCTGGGTTCTCTTATCGCCCCCCATTAAGGCCTGCAGCACCCGCAAGGGGGCGTTATCGCCCACTTTGGGAAAGGATGGTCTAAATTATCAACATACCGAATTTCAGCCCAATCGGTTCAGTAGGTTTGGCGTGAAAGAGTAACAAACATTCATCCATACTCACAAACTTTCGTATTTATATTAGTAGAATTACCCAGTCAGTGGAGACCACGGACTAGCAAGCTGCCCCCTAGCACTGCGTCCTACAGATCATATAGGAAACAGCCTCATTCTGAAACAGTACATTCTTTCAAACAATTGTCAAACAATATCACATTTGTAGGGTTGATGTTATTTTGTGACGCGCATGCTACGGATTCTGTGAACGTTTTGCGGGTTTTATGGAAAGTATTAATGGCAACGTGTAGTTTAAGGAAGATCTATGGCATGTGCGAGGGCGCGATGGCAACACGGGGAGGGGGATGCCAGCGACAGATGATTGTAGAGGGAGATTGATGATGGTGGGCTTGGAATAAATCATTTAAAATATGCTGAAGTGTTCGAGTATTAATTAATGGAAAAGGCACGTCTACACATTAAATTCGGTACTAAGTGATAATATCGTTATGTTGAACACAGTCGCCTAGAGAAACTGCAGCCGGTGCTGCTAACCCACGGCGACAGCGTACAGAAGGTGGGCGAGAGGTTCCGCATCGGAGCGCACTCCTCCAACCATATCATCGCTGCCATATACAACGAGCAGATGCGACTGTATGGAGTGCAGTTTCATCCTGAGGTAAAGTTACCACTAAATGAGGATGAATATAAGTGTATATAATATAAGTGTGTGTTGGCATATCCGTGAGGATCTGTTATCGACTCTCTATTGTTATAAGTTTAACTATATTCTTCTGATTTATAGCTGTTGGTGCCCCTTATAAATAAATGAATTACGGACATAGCCCAGCACAATAGCAAGTTGAAGTGCCAATGGGCAGGGCACATAGCACATAGAACTGATATACATGACATAGGGCTGTAAAGTTCTCAAATGGAGACCATGTACCGGCAAGCACAGCGTAGGACGTCCACCCAAAAGGTGAACAAACGATCTGATAGGGACGGCAGGAACACATTGGATACAGGCCGCTTACAACTGGAGAGGACGTCCACTGCTGAACATAGGCCTCCCCCATAGATTTGGTTTAGCAGTGGACGTCCTATGGCTGAAATAATAATAATGATGATGATGATGAAAATGGTTAAGGCATACCTTGCAACCCGTGGGAGCTGTGAGACTATAATAATAATAATAATAATAATATGGGACAACTTCCACACACGGTCATCTGGTCCCAAACTAGGCTAGAAGCCTGTACTATGGTAACCAGATGACTGATATACATACTTATATAAGCTTATAATACTATAAAGACAGATATTGATGGAGTGGGTAGCAACAGTCTCCTGCACCAAGTATTCCAACTACTGCGATCACCAAGCCGCACAACAAGCGTGCTGATTACGACAAAGTCCCCCCATATTAATAGTTTATGGCGTTCTATAGGGGAGATAGATAGATAGATAAACACTTTATTGTACACCATACGTAGGACACAAACATAAAGGAATAATAATTATATTAATATTAGGCTAGTACAAGTGGCGGTCTTATCGTTTAAAGCGATTTCTTCCAGACAACCGTAAGGAAAGGAAAATATAGTCATGAGTATTTCTGGTCGGCGGTGTACTTGTAGAATAAAAAATTGTACTTACTATAATAATATACTATATATACAAATAAACGTACATACTTATTTTCACACATACTTACATACATAGATATATACATATATATTTATAATATAATCGAATACACATATAATATAAATATAATTAGAAATTTAAATACAGAGGCCTAAAGATATCCTGGAGGCCCTGATGATGTGATGTATAGGGGGCGAGCCTTTTACGGGGTCAGTTCCAGACTCCAGGCTGTCATTGAGATAATTCCTCATGATCGGTAGTGGTAGAAGCTTTGTTTGTACATAGTGGCTACAATATCTTAACTTCATCATAATCTCAGCCGTAGGACGTCCACAGCTGAACGTAGGCCTCCCCATAGATATCCATCTGCACGCAGCTCGCATCCAGTGTCACTGCTACCTTTATTTGATCGTCTGTCCACCTTGTTGGTGGACATCCTGATGTCTAGATATACAATAATGTATGTGCATGTTGCAGGTGGATCTAACACCGAAAGGCAAGCAGATGCTGTCGAACTTCCTGTTTGACATCGCCGGATTATCGCGGAGCTTCACGCTGCGATCCAGACGCGAAGCTTGCATACAGTTCATCAAGGACACTGTTGGGGACAATAAAGTTCTTGTGAGTCATTTATTATTCTATCTATAGAAAGTTTGAAGAAAAAAAAATTTTTTTATGATAGTGAGTGACAAGATGAGCAAATCAGGTGCCTGATGGTAAGCATCATGATGGCCCATATCAGTCACAGTGCCACCCAGTGTTTTAAAATTCAAAATTCTGTGCGGCACTGCACTGCGCCTGTCACCCTGAGATATTAGTTGTTGAATCTCATCGTGCCCAGTAATTTCGCTGGTAACATTGCCCTTCAGTCGTGAACACAGTAATGTTTACACATTACTGCTTGGCGGATAAATAACTGGCAAAGGTGTGGTACTTCCCCAGCAAAAGAAGCCTACAACTACAGAAATAAGTGATTAAGTGAAATAAGTCTTAAAATAGGCATTTTTGTTATAACCAAACAGATGCTTACATTTTATTTATTTGTTTATATTGATTAATCGCTCATCTGTGTGTGTACTGGCTGTGTCCCGCGGTTTCGCCGCGTGGTTTCGTTCCCGTGGGAATGTCGGGATATAAAGTACCTTTTGTGTTATTCGAGGGTCTAAGCTACCTGCATATCGAATTTCAGCCCAATCTGTTCACTAGTTTTTGCGTGAAAGTGTAACAAACATCCATCCATCCATCAATCTAACCGAAACCGCGCTAGATGGCGCTGGAGGTTAGAACTCGCAACCGTTTTGGTCACCTGTTAGAAACGTAAGTTTTTTACATTGAACTGAAATTTTAGATTTATGATATTATTAGGAAATAGTATTAAGAGATGTTATTATGCTTGTTAGGTGTTGGTGAGCGGCGGTGTGGACTCGACAGTATGTGCAGCTCTACTCAGGACGGCTCTACGTGAAGATCAAGTTATTGCACTACACATTGACAATGGTAATGTAACAGGATTAGTGTCAAAACACCTCGGTGGCGTAGAGGACGCATGCTCGACTGCCAATCAAGAGGTCCTGGGTTCGATCCCCAGGTCAGGCAGCGTTGAATATTGGATTTTTCCATTAGGAATTATCTCAATAACTGCCTGGAGTCTGGAACTGTGCACGGTAGATGGCAATAGGTTCGCCCCCTATAACATGGGACCAATAACATACTGGCGAAATGTGGGTGTATCTACTATGGGACTGAGTCCTGGGTACAACTCTGCCTACCCCTTCGGGAAAAAGGCGTGAATGTATGTTATGTTATGTTAGTGTAAGAACAGCGGCTTTGCCCACTGGCATTCATGAAATATGGTATTTCACCCTCGGGTGGAATTCGAGCCACGCACCCTCCGCACCGTTCCATCGTGGTGGGCACTACCACTTGGGCTACCGTGAGGTACTAGTTCTCAGCGAATTTTTTCTATCCCATCTAGACATACCAATAAGATTATATTTTTTGGTGTCGCACGTATAGGATATTAGCCAAAATGTTTTATTGAAATTAATTATCTTAATTTTCTCACAATCATGAAAAAAAGAGCGTAACACACGGCGCTAAAATTATAACTCTGTGTCTATTTACTCCCTCACTAAAGCTCGTCAGTAAAACTACCCGTGTGTAACAATTTTTTTTAGTTTTTTTTTTTATGATATTGAGTGACGAGACGATCAAATCAGGTGCCTGATGGTAAGCATCATGATTGCCCATATCAGACACAGTGCCACCCAGTGTTTTAAAATTCAAAATTCTGCGCGGCACTGCACTGCGCCTGTCACCCTGAGATATGAGTTGTTGAATCTCATCATGCCCAGTAATTTCGCTGGTAACATTGCCCTTCAGTCCGGAACACAGTAATGTTTGCACATTACTGCTTGGCGGATGAATAACTGGCAAAGGTGTGGTACTTCCCCAGGCGGCCCCCTGCAAGAGAGGCCTACCACTACAAAAACTAATTATAAACTATTGTTTTGTTTTTGTTGCAGGTTTCATGCGTAAAAACGAGAGTGCTAAAGTGGAGAGATGTCTCCGTGAGTTGGGCGTACGTCTGCACGTCATCAATGCTACACATCAAGTTAGTTATTATATTGTTTAGTATAGTTACTAGATCGTTATATCCCCGAGCTCCCCTACATACACGCTAAAATGCAGACGCAGCATCTGCCCACGCGCAATCACGCCACTCGGCCCGGTGGCCAGACGGTGCGTAAGCTTTCTAGGAATAAGATAAAAAACCTCTCGGCCCTCGAATTATGGCCAGTCTAAAATCGACCATTAGTTCTAAGACACGTTAATATTAATTAAAATAAAAATTTAATCCAAATTCGTTTTTTTAAATTAATAGTTTTTAAAAATCCAAAAGTGCGCTCCCGATAGTTAACTAGATACCACAGACAACATAATCTAAAATAAGACGCTGTTGAGGGAGTATATTTTCACCGCGGTTATGCAGTGATATATAAAAACAGCTGGCATCGCCACTCATGTCATGTTTGAAGTCAAACGATCTAATAAAAACTAGCTGACTTCTCCACTGACACTGCCAAATTGAAAACTAACTGTGCCCCGCGGTTTCACCCGCGTTGTCATCGCTACCTACATATAAGTCGGTTCAATAATTAAACGAATCTAAAATGATGTCTAGAAATCATGTTTTCTCGCTTGCACACTAGTTAGAGCGTATTGTGCAAGTGAGAGGACATGATTAGTGCCGCCATTTTGGATTCGTTTTTTTATTGAACCGGCTTATACCAAATTTCAGCCCAATCGGTTCAGTAGTTATGACGTGAAGAAAATTACTTTTTGTATTTTTATTATTCGCTTTAATGACAGTTATATCAAATAAAAAAAAAACATTTTTAATCCAGTGCCGAAAACACGTCGATAGTACCAGAACGAGCTCGTGAGTTGTAGTGACGTCACAAAGTGATAAAGTATCTAACATACATAACTATAACATTACTATGTCACAAAAATGGCGATCAATCGTGGCGCGTTCGAAATCGAGTGACTCATAATGGAATTTTATAAATTTTGAATCGCTTATAATTAATTCAAACTCAAAACTCAAACTCAAACAGATTTATTCAAATAGCTCACAATCTGACACTTTTGCACGTCAAGATAAACAGTACTGAGTCTACCGTGCGTTTGGAAAGATACCTCTACAAGAAGAACGCACAAGAAACTTGTAGAAATTAAAAAATATATTTTCAAAGTGATATTTGAATCAGATGATATCGTGTAGTGGTAGGCCCCTTTTGCAGGGGTGCGCCTGGGGAGCAATACTACACCTTTGCCAGTTATTCATCCTTCAAGCAGTAATGTGCAAACATTACTGTGTTCCGGTCTGAAGGGCAATGTTACCAGCGAAATAACGAGTGTCAACAACTAATTATCTCAGGGGGACAGGCACAGTGCAGTGCCGCGCAGAATTTCGAATATTAAAACACTGGGTGGCACTGTGTCTGATATGGGCAATCATGATGCTTACTATGAGGCACCTGATTTGCTCGTCTTGTCACTTACTATCATAAAAAAAAAATAAGAAAAGCCATAATTTTCATTAAACTTTCAAAATATTATTAATTTTTTTTTTTTTTTCATATCAGTTCCGTCAAGGCAGCACGCTGGTGCGCGAGGCGGGCGGCGCGCGCGCGCGGCACACGGCACTGCTCTGCCACGCCACCGCGCCCGAGGACAAGCGCAAGATCATCGGCGACGTGTTCATGCGCATCGCCGAGCAGGCCGTGCACGACCTCAACTTGCAGTCAGTATCAGTGCAGACAGTCAGTGTCAGTCAGGCAGTGTGTTAAATATTGGATTTTTCCATTAGGAATTATCTCAATAACTGCCTGGAGTCTGGAACTGTGCCCGGTAGATGGCAATAGGCTCGCCCCCTATTACATGGGACCGATAACATGCTGGCGAAATGTGGGTGCATCTACTACGGGACTGAGTCCTGGGTACACCTCTGCCTACCCCTTCGGAAAAAAGGCGTGAATGTATGTTTTATTTTTTATATACGTATATAGTAATGTCAAACTCAATTAAATTAAAAAAAATAATAATAACAATTTAAATCAAATTCTAATTTACCTAATAAAAACAAATTCGGGCAGAGCTTTGAAAAACAGCGCGCTTCATGCAAGCATATATGCTGTTATTGCACTTAATTGTGGTAATGAATAAATATTTTCTATTCTATTCTATTCTTTGACAACAAAATACAATGTGAAATGATATCGGATGATGTTCTCTCGACAACAGCTGAAGGCAGAGTGAGCTCGAGCGCTAAAAGCGCAGGCTTTTAAATCGTTCGGCCGCCCTATCCCCTCTTCTAGCTATTGGTAGCTAACAATAGGGTATTATGATTTTTTTATTCTTGTTGGGATCCGCGATCAGTTTCTAAATATAAGCGGATTCGTTGTGATTGCTGGTGTTGTTAAGGTTCGAATTCATTAGTTTCTGTTCCTCCCTGTAGTATATAGGGCATCGAGAATATGGGCTCTCTTTAACCGTTTTTGAAGAGCGTTCGGATGCCTCCTGAGGCGGTTTCCTAAGACTTAATTAAATTATTTCCTATTATCTTATTACAGATTATCTTATATTAAAGTAAGGTCTAAGTCTTAAAGTAACCAATCATTCGTCTCTCTGCTCTTAACAACGCGGTGACTATCAAGACTCAATCTGAGTTTAATCATGATGTGTATACAGAGAAGACGAAGTGCTCCTCGGCCAAGGCACGCTCAGACCAGACCTGATAGAGTCTGCCTCGTCTCTCTGCTCTTAACAACGCGGCGACTATCAAGACTCAATCTGAGTTTAATCATGATGTGTATACAGAGAAGACGAAGTGCTCCTCGGCCAAGGCACGCTCAGACCAGACCTGATAGAGTCTGCCTCGTCTCTCTGCTCTAACAACGCGGCGACTATCAAGACTCAATCTGAGTTTAATCATGATGTGTATACAGAGAAGACGAAGTGCTCCTCGGCCAAGGCACGCTCAGACCAGACCTGATAGAGTCTGCCTCGTCTCTCTGCTCTAACAACGCGGCGACTATCAAGACTCATCACAACGATACAGAATTAGTTCGCGCGCTGCGACAGAGGGGACGGGTCGTCGAGCCTCTCAAGGACTTTCATAAGGATGAGGTAATATTATTATAATACTTTAAGGAGACGGACATACAGGTGACCTTGGAAATCTAACAAAGCGGGCGGGCACGGGCATGCAACATCGCCTGACGCTATACCTGTACTATGTATTATTCTGTGGATATACTCGCTAGCAACGATTAGTGCCTGATCATATACTCGTATGCAAGCATCGAGCATACGTGGAAGAATACTTTTTAGTAGGCGCAATTAGTATTTATATTACTTTATTATTCTGCTACGGATAGAACCAAACGAAAGGTGCTAGCTATTAGAACAACTATCCCTAGTTGCATAAAAAACGAATGAACGAACATCTATGAAAAACCCAATGTCAAACTTGACATGACCTTAGGTTCTTCATAGAAGTGTCGCTTTAAAAGTATTCTTCCGCGCATGCTCGTTGCTTGCAAATATGATCAGGCACTAATCGTTGGTCGCGAGATTTGCCACAGAATAATAAATAGTCCTAGTATAATTTTAGGCTATGTTGCATGCCCGTGCCCGTCCGTCCGCCTTGATTAATTTCCAAGGTCTCCTGGACACCCGTCGCCTTAATACCATCAAATGGTTGGTTGACTTAGTAGTGACTCTGCTGTCCAAGTTGTAGGTTTTTTTTTTTTTTTTTTTTTTTTTTTATGATAGTGAGTAACCAGACGAGCAAATCAGGTGCCTGATGGTAAGCATCATGATCGCCCATATCAGACACAGTGCCACCCAGTGTTTTAAAATTTAAAATTTTGCGCGGCACTGCACTGCGCCTGTCACCCTGAGATAGGAGTTGTTGAATCTCATCATGCCCAGTAATTTCGCTGGTAACATTGCCCTTCATACCGGAATACAGTAATGTTTGCACAATACTGCTTGGCGGATGAATAACTGGCAAAGGTGTGGTACTTCCCCAGGCGGCCCCCTGCAAAAGAGGCCTACCACTACAAAAAAAAGGTCACGGTGTTTTAAACATTTCATAAGTGAGAGTGTATCAATTCTGGTTGTCTTCTGGTTCTGTAGTACACTAGGCTTCTAGCCTAGTTTGACCAAAAATTTATGTGTGGAATGTGGAAAATTGTTTAATAATATTATTTTATGATTTTGTAGCTACACCACTAATTTTGTAACCACTTTAAAATGATATTGTTATTAAAATAATGTGTTGATTGATAATGTGTAGGTGCGAGCGTTGGGCGTGGAGTTGGGCCTGGCCGCGCCGCTGGTGGAGCGACATCCGTTCCCTGGACCTGGCCTGGCCGTGCGCGTGCTCTGCCAGGACGAACCGCACATGGAGAGAGACTTCGCCGAGACACAGGTACCTACCGCCCGCCCCCGGGCCCGGCCTGGCCGTGCGCGTGCTCTGCCAGGACGAACCGCACATGGAGAGAGACTTCGCCGAGACACAGGTACCTACCGCCCGCCCCCGGGCCCGGCCTGGCCGTGCGCGTGCTCTGCCAGGACGAACCGCACATGGAGAGAGACTTCGCCGAGACACAGGTACCTACCGCCCGCCCCCGGGCCCGGCCTGGCCGTGCGCGTGCTCTGCCAGGACGAACCGCACATGGAGAGAGACTTCGCCGAGACACAGGTACCTACCGCCCGCCCCCGGGCCCGGCCTGGCCGTGCGCGTGCTCTGCCAGGACGAACCGCACATGGAGAGAGACTTCGCCGAGACACAGGTACCTACCGCCCGCCCCCGGGCCTGGCCTGGCCGTGCGCGTGCTCTGCCAGGACGAACCGCACATGGAGAGAGACTTCGCCGAGACACAGGTACCTACGTGTTCTGAATTACATCAGACACATCGTGCGTTCTCTCGGTCATTGAGCTCATAATATCGTCGATGCTTGTACCGATACAGTTTATGCAACATATCTATTTCAATTTATTCTGATTCGCAGGTGATAGTGAAAATAATGGTGGAATACGCGTCGATGTGCGTGAAGTCCCACGCGCTGCTGGGCCGCGTGTCGTCCGCCACGAGCGCGGCGGAGCAGGTGGAGCTCAAGCGCATCTCCAGCCGCTGCCCCGTCGCCGCCACGCTGCTGCCGGTGCGCACGGTGGGCGTACAAGGTCAGCTCTACTATATTTATATATTTATTTAATTATTTGTTAGGTGGGCCAACAGCTATAAAATCAATAAAATAAAGTTTAACTTAATATAAAAATAGAGAGCCAATAATAGGTCCTCACGGATATGCCAAGAAATAAGCAATGAAAAATGAAACAATGCCAAAAACACAAAAATAAAAATAAGTTCAGCTAACTAAATAAATATAAAAAGAGCCTAGGTATACATAATATATGATAAAATAAAATATTATGATGCAAAGAATTCCTCGCTCAAGAACCGTCTAGCTGAAGCAACACTCGTGCAGAACAGGTCAATGTCTACTCCTCGCTTGTTCAATGAGTTAAAGGACATGCTAACACGATGTTTTGTCTGTAGTTGGTACTCACAGCTGGTATATTAATCAGGGGGTTGAATCTCATCGGTCTTATATTAATAACTCACTCACGAGCCCAAACCGCTGACCCCAAATACTTAGAACTTGGAATGTAGGTTCGCATTTATAACAAGTAGGATTATACCTGACATTTATCCATAGCAGAAATTTGAAAAAATTTAATTATAAACGCTTACACAGTTATCTCGAGGTGTTGACGTTTTCTGCGGATCGTAGCCTGCATGCATGAATGCGATTGTGTTCATGTGAAATGTGATAAAGAACATGTCAAAATGAATATAGGGTAATCTATACAACCATTGGCACCTAATGGTGACAGACACATTTAATATGGAATATTTTCAGTAATGCGTTAATAGTGTTAAATATAGGTATTTCCCTTAAATCCCAGGTGATGGCAGGACGTACAGCTACGCCGTGGCGCTGTCGACGGAGCGGTACCCGCCCGACTGGACGGACATGCTCTATCTAGCCAAGATTATACCACGAGTCTGTCACAATGTTAACAGGTCTATACTTTATCATATTTGTCGTAGCCTTTTTCTTAATTTGTACAATTTTTTTTTACTGTATGCTTCTTGCAATTTGCCTAATAGGCATTGAGCAAGAGTTTGGGTTTCTGCGGAGAATGTCGTGAGTGTGTTGTGCCCAGAGGCCCATTCAACTAATATTTCTTAAACCCTCTATTATATCTTGCGGAGCTATTCTCCTAATTCTTGAGAATTTGATTGTGCTGGGATTCATAAGATCACTTAGTTCGTTTGGATGGCGGTTCATGCGGTTGGCGTATGAATTAAACCTGGCTTTTATTTCTTCTCTGACAGTCGGTATGGATAGGTCTCAGTGTAACTGGTATTTGTACAATAATCACTTATCACCAGCCAGAAGATGTCCTCTGCTGTTATTCTAGGATCTAAGATCAAACCAAATTGCAGCGTAATCAATTCAGTAGTTTTAGTGTGAAAGAGTAACAAACATCCATCCGTCCATCCTCACACTTCCGCATTTTTAATATTAGTAGGGTGTTATTTAAACAACGTATTTCAATGTGTTGTTATGTCCAGGGTCTGTTACGCTTTCGGCGGTATAATAAAGGAGCAGGTGACAGACATCACGCCGACGTTCCTCACACAACAAGTTATATCTACTTTACGTCAGGCCGACGATCTTGCTACACAGGTGAGCTTTTATTGAGTATCCTAGATACGAGAAATACTATGAAAAATACCGATGATCAGACAGACACATGACATTAAATATCGATGTACCGTGTGATTCCCGGCTATAAATTAGGGCCACCCTTTCTCATCCGTGGGAGCCGTGAGACCCTATAGACACATATTCAGAGAGTGTGCAGCACCAAGTATTCCAACTGCTGCGATAACCAAGCCACACAACAAGCATCAGCATCTAGGCTAAATCCCTACTAACAGAACGGGTTGACCCAATTACACTACTCAAGTCAATTTATATGGGTGAACAACCCATATTGTCAGAGATTCAGGTTGGCAAGATTCCTACAAAGCCTCCAACATGACCTAACGACTGCCCCCTACATATCTTACAGGAAACTATAGGGACCTACAGTTTAACGTGCCATCCTAAACACGATAGCGCCCAGGCGAAAAGTACACATGGTAAGATTCTATCCAGGGACTCCGGATTTAAAACCGGGCATATTCCCGCTGGACCACAGACGTATTTATAATATTAGTAATGATTAATTAATTGTTCCCCAGGTGCTAGTATCAAGCGGGTACGCGACCAAGATAGCTCAGATGCCGGTGGTGATGATTCCGATACATTTCGACCGCGACGCGGCGATCCGCGCGCCATCGTGCCAACGTTCCCTCGTGCTACGTCCTTTCATCACTTCCGACTTCATGACCGGTGTCGCCGCTTTGCCCGGATCTGACGCTATGCCGCAAGACGTATGTATCTGCAGGGCTATTGTCGTACTTCATAATCACCAGTCGCTATCAGGCTTGAATCTTTATATTCTGTGGCTTGAGTTAGTAACGAAGACGTTTTACCATTTTAACAAGACCGTGAACTCCCAAATTTGCGAGACAGACAGACACTCTGCGAGTGATTCTCACTTTCACTGCGAGAGAAAACTCACCGTTTTTTTCGACACAGGGCACGGTCCAGTTAGTAAGTATAACATAACGTCTTTGGTTAGTAACCGGACTTTTCACATTAGTAGTTAATGTCAAATCAAGTTCCACTATAGCCTCGCAGGTATCATATAATATAAAACCCACAATCCAGTTATGTTACAAGTTCCATGTAATTTGGCCTATTTCCAGCAGTGGTTATTTCTGGTCTCCAACATAATGAAAATCTACTTGAAAATCAGCTAGCTAAGAGGATTGGTTATATCTGGTACGGACATGCTCAATAGCGTGTCAGTCAGTCAGTACTTAAATTTTCCTAAATAGGGAGATAAGAAATTATTATTATCAATTTTTCAATGATGTTTATTGTTTTTCTAGGTGGTAGACAGAATGTGCAAGGAGCTGCTAACCGTTCCCGGGATATCCCGCGTCCTGTATGATTTGACGTCGAAGCCGCCGGGCACTACTGAGTGGGAATGATTGCTGAAGCACTTTTATACGTTTTTCTACTGAACGCACCCTCAGGGCAGTGGTCCATGCCCATCTAGTGCCTTTCACAAGGCACTATACAAAGTGTTATATAAAAGTGTAGCAATATACTTAAGGAAGAACCTACCGATCAAACTGAATTTCTTTCAAAAGAAATTATTTCATGATTTGCAAAGCAAAATCGACTTCCCCTATGTAATTGATCAGTCGATTGGTCAGTTAGTATGGACTGTCTGACATTTTTCTTATATTTTGAAATTCTTTTTTCTAAGAGTTTAGTTTGATGAGTAAATGAACGCCTTTAGGTACTACTCCACCTTATAACATTAATTGATAATATGCAAAATGCGAACATGAAATGATTTGTTTTTCGATATTATTTCATAAATGCAAAGTGCCTAATAAATGTAATTTTTAACGGACTCTTCAATGAAATGTTGCCTTGTTAAAATTATATCAATGTGCGAGAGTAAATATTTTTTTGGTGAATTTGTTTTTGTAATATATTTCAGTTAAAGCTTTAGCTGCGGGAGTAAAAAATTTCAATATATTTGCACCATTGCGGAAATTACGCGTTACAGCCGTCCTATTTTGCTGCTCATCAGTTGTATTTAAAAACGCAAGGTGTGTGTTTCCGCAGCATTGTGCAGATTTTCAAATTGGACCACTGCCCCATATATGAAGTTTTTGTAAATACATTGGTATTATACCCAAACACCGGATATATTCGTATCACGTTATTGTTAGCTCCACTGATCAGTTTAACGTGTAGTAATTTATTGAAGGCTGTGTAAAAATTATAAAATAGCCCAATTGTTCAGCTGCGGCAAGATTGTTATAAATGAATCTTGTATAAAATCGAAGACACATTGTGTTTATGGAATGGTTCAGTGTTATTGACTGGAGGTTTCATAATAAAATTATATTATGCTTTATTTTCAAAATGAATTTTTTATTTTAGTTAAAAACCCTCAAATTTATAAATATTCACACAGAGGCACATACACAGTTTAAAATAACATGCATTAATACTTTGGCTGAGGAATGAGTTTCAGAAAGCTCGCTAGTTGCTCGCGGAATTTACACATATTATGTGTGCAGCCAGTCTAAAACACGTCTTACCTTATAAAAGATAACTTGATACAGACAGCTGAACAAAAATCCATTTTATCCATATTTCCATATATTAAATTCCAAGATATTAAATTTAAAATCATTTGAATTATAAATTACCTGATATGATATCATTTACAAACCTACTTAAAAAATATGTCCAAAACTTGATATTTGTTTAGCTGTCACATATCAAGCCATAATTTTTAGGGCATAGATTGTTGTCATAACATTTAATGAAATGGGTAACTCAAAAAGAAAATTACATCAGCCATCAGGCACCAATAAGTTAATATTTTTTCCGTTGCTGACTTGGCCTCCAATAAAAGTTTCCTCTTCGCCTCTTATAGACAAACCGTCTGACAATGAGGTGACCTTCTTTTCCCTGAGCATAGGTGCCTTCTCCCATCTAGAGCTACTGCAATTACTGCATGAATGCAATGGAATTAGGTCCAAAGACACTGTTCTATTATTACAATCCAAACATTTGAAGAACCTCTTAAAACTGTCCAAGACTTTGAGTGGATGCCTCTCATCTTTGCATCTTTGAGCTGCTGAAAAAGCTGTATATTTACATTTTATACATCTAACTGCTTTGCAAGCTAACTTGAATGTGTTAAGCATTTTCTCCTCCATTGCTTCCTTCTTCTCCAGTTTATTGAAATATTTATCCATTTCATTGTCATCGTGCTGTTCAATCAGATTCTGATGAGCTGATGTTGCTTCCAATATTTTTTTGAACCTTTCAGACATCACTCCCTTAGGCTTCTTAGTCTCATCTTCGTTTGGCTTAGCCCTTTTACTGTCATTTTCTTCACTACCAATCTTCAGTTTCTCTAAAGCTCTCTTTTTGCCAGCCTCTGTGCCCTTTAAGTTATGTGGGTCTATTTTTGTGATGCCTCCACATTGTTGAATCAATCTTATTGCATTAGCTTTGGCTTTTTCTGCTGCTTTCTGTCCATAAGACATGTTCAAGTCTATTGTTCCGCTTCCACTTAATCCAAAACCTTTTCCTAATTTTGGGGAACTTGCAACTCTCTGAGCTAAACTAAGGCCTTGAGATTTGGAACTTTGAGGGCTTATATTTGTGAGATTGCTTAATCTTTCATAATCACTTTTCCTTTGCACAGTAGGACTATGCAAAACAGTGTTATTGTTCAATGGCCCTGCTCCTACAGGTGCTTTATTCATCATTAACTGTTCCCCTTCAGATTTGTAATAGTCTGTCAAAGACATCAGTCTATTGTTATCTTTTTCTTTTATCTTTTTACTGTTACCAACAGGTAATGCAGAGTAAGATTTGCCTCCATATATGACAGTGTTTTTGCCTAAAACTTTGTTTTGAAGGTTAACCAGACCTTTGCCCATTGTTGAAGACTGTAATTCTTGTCTTTTAGAAAACTTTTGGTATTCCTGTTTTACATGATAGATGCAGTGCTCACATTGACTCAGATTAACAAATGAAGTGCATGGTTCCCCATTCTTTTTCTTACTTTTGCAGACACCAAAATCTTTAGAATGGCCTAAAATCATTACCCTCTGTGGATTATCAACACTAAGGCAAGCCTGGTCGGCGCTGTTCTGTGATCTATCTAGAACATTTGGATTTAAAATTGCAACTACACTACCTTCTGGAGTTTTCCAAAAGTCAGTATAAGCTTTACGAAACAAAAACATAGAAACAGTTTTTAAATCATCCTTCAAGTCACTTAAAGTCCAAATAAGGAATTGACTGCCTTTTTGAGATTTCTTAGAGTCACTCTTTCTAACAATTGCACCAGCCATCACCCAGTCTTTAGATAAATCTTCATTTTCAACATACCGTTTCACTCTGAGCATATTAACAGCTTCTCGTCCTTGCATACGGTCTAAAAGAGCACTGCTCGATATAAGAGGCTTAATAATTCTTATTCCAAAAATGGGATCTGTATAAACGTCTGAAATAGTTTTACTTTTAGTTTCTGGTGCACAAAACATACGTTGTGTACTTTGTGCTGATTCAGGTTTTATAAATGAACTGTTTCTGGAAACTTTGGCTTCTAAATTGGTCTCTCTCAGCCTTGTTTCGAAATCAAGTCGTTTATCATGTTGTTCATGCTCTTTATTGTCCAATATTTTTTTTATATCCGTGCCGTAATCGTTGTACTTTCTTTCAGTGTAATTCCTTTTCTCTTCGTCATCTGATGAGTCGGTATCTCCATTGTGAACAGCTGAAGTTGCTGGTTCAGCATTTTGTTGAACGTGTTCATATTTTTCCTGAAATAAATCCACATCACGTATATTTTTAATTTGGTTTGTCTTTTCACTTTCTGCGGTATCAAGATCGGCGCACAGTAACTCTTCTAACTGAGCTAATTCATCGTTTTCTTCCATAACTATATTTTATTCTGTAATATTTGAAAAATACTATTATTTTTATAAAACTTCTCTCGATTAAGACAAAACATAAAAACACTGAAAGCAATGGCGCGAAATGCGAGCGGAACTGGACAACTGGACATTGGACAGCTGACAGTTCCGAGCAATCATTGGACAGGGACAGGAACAAAATGACAAATAAATAAAAATGACAGTGACAGCATTAAGCTGGGATTATATTATCAGCCGTGACTGACAAATACGGCTGTTAATAATCTGGATAATTAATAAAATTGTTCACCAAGCCGATTTTTGATAAGAATTCCAGCAGCCATTAATTGCCATGAATGTCTTGCTTAATACCCACAGACAAAATGTGATACCGTTGTCACTGTCAGTTTTTGTTCTTGACAATTTTTCAATCAAAGTACAGTTGTCAAAATATTTTTTGATTTCGAATTCATATATGTTCTGTGTTCGAATTTCGAGAAATCTGATTTAAATTTCGCAATAATCAATAATTTACAAAATAATCTCGATTTCTGATTGCAGCGTTGCGTTTCCTTTCCACTCAGACCGTGAACTTCGTAAAAAAATTCCTTCATTAATCTGCATGATAAAAAACATCTTTGGAACAACACAATGGCTGGTACAATAAAACTAATTTTAATTATCTGGTTGGTTCTGGTGTTAGTGATTCTATGAGGTTTACTTATTAGTATACTATTTTAAGATAATCGCGACGTTCCTATGGAGAATAACGAGGCTGCGGAAGTACCAAAAGAGTCCCCTGAAGTAGTAAAAAGAGCAGAATCGGCGGAATCTCCGGCGCCGCCCGCGACACCTCCACGCCCCGAAGAAGACACACAGGAGCTCATTGTCATTAATGAGGAGACAGAGGATCTTGACTTGAATCACGGCAGGATCGGAAAGATCGAGAATCTTGAGCCTTTGAAGAATTTACAAAGGTACTTACATTATTGTGACTTAAGTATAGACTGAACGGGACATGAATCATGCCCTAAACTACTTTACCTGTAGAAAAAATTAAGTGTTTGCCTATTTCTATCACAGTGAAGTAAAATAATGTTCAAGAATTACATGCAGATAGGTGTGTTTTAAATATTAGTTTACAATTTACATTCTTCAAAGTTAAGCACATTTTTTAAAGATGAGTCATACACACACTAATATAGCCTTTACCTCTTACTTGCGTCCTAGAATAAATCCTAGAACTACACATAGATCAACAAATAAAACAGATAGTCCAGTTCTATTATTGAAAGCTGGTACATAGATCACATTTACAATAGTGCCTGAATAAGTTATTGGAATGATATTACATTGTATATGTTAATGGAAATGTATGTACCTAATCCATACATACATACAGTTCCCGCCTTACTCCCGGCCTTGCCTTACACCTTGTTCCCGGTGGGGTAGGCAGAGACTATTTCCACTTGCTACGATCCTGACATACAACTTTCGCTTCATTCACTTTCATGTCATTTTTCATACATGCTCGTCTGTAGGTACTTTTGACTTGGCCTTTCCTAAGAACAACGTCAACTTGTTCATGAAAAGTACGCCTTAGCCTAGCCTAATCCATCATTGTATAAAATTCCTAGGAAATGTATACAGTATACACAATATTTCCTAAATAATAGTCTAGAAATGTATTACACAAAACATGCAATCAGAACTGTCTCAGTTTGGTTAGACTATGTTGTTTTGTTACCACAATAAAAGGTATAACTAGGGCTAGAGGCCTCATCTCCCCCTTTGTCCTCCTTAAATGAAAATAAGAATAAGTAATATCATCATCATCTTCCTGTCCTTATCGAACACCGTTTCCTGTCTATCATCTGTCATCTATGCACTCACTCCGATTTCACACTTAGATTAGATTACTCTTTATTGTGACCATTTTAATAAAAATACACAGTACAACATTATAACTTAAAAACAAAGCTATAACTAACAAGTGTTTGGTCAACAAAGGTCAAAAAAATTCCTCATTCACACAGTAATTCAAATAATATAAGCTAGATAAATATTGATATAATATAATATTATACAATGTCTGGATTCCCGGTAATTCCATGATATTTATTTCATAAAAAATCCTGATATTTTTAAGTTGAAGTAAAGTATGTCCCTATCATTTTATTTTTGTTTACAAACTACTTTTTTTT
Organism: Hemistola chrysoprasaria; assembly: GCA_947063395.1. Taxonomy (NCBI): domain Eukaryota; kingdom Metazoa; phylum Arthropoda; class Insecta; order Lepidoptera; family Geometridae; genus Hemistola; species Hemistola chrysoprasaria. The sequence continues at coordinate 2,796,602 of OX346724.1, forward strand.
GTAGTGAATGTCCAACGTGAGTAAAACTGCGATTATTGGAAGTTCACTTTGAATAAACGAAGGGTTTATAAGAAAAATTAAAATGACAGGTACATAGGTTCCTTCACTACAAAAATATCAGGATATAAATTTATAGAATGGGTTAATTATATTTGGAGAAACAGGGGAATACAAAACATGGATTTGGTAAATTTTTCATAGGATTGTGTCAAATTGCTAGAGGGCCATGTACACTCTTTAATAATTGAAATACAGGCATTCAAATGCCAATTGATCTGAGTTGACAAAGATCTCTTCGATCGGTCAATGATTTACCAGATAACTTATCTTTCCAGACTATACTTGAGGTGGAATCTAATCAAGACGATAGAAGGCTTGGACTCACTGAGCACGCTGGTGGAACTGGAGCTATATGATAATCAGATCACTGTCATTGAGAATCTGGATAACTTGGTTAATTTGGAGTAAGTGTATTTTACTTTATGACAATCTTATTATGACAGCAGGAACACAGTGAATGCAAGCCACTTTAGTAGCCTCTTTTGCAGGAGGCTGCCTGGGGAAGTACCACTCTTTTGCCAGTTATTCAGGAATGTGCAGACATTACTACGAGTACTCGTATGTTCCGGTCCGGGTTCGGTGAAGGGTTATTGTTATCAGCGAGATTACTGGGCAAGATGAGTTTCAACAACATATCTCAGGTTGACATGCACAGTGCAGTGCCGTGCAGAATTTTGAATTTAAAAATACTGTGTGGCACTGTGTCTGATATGGGCAATCATAATACTTACTATCAGGCACCTGATTTGCTCGTCTTTTCACTCACTATCTTAAAAATATAATTAATATAGAAATATACACACACACACACACGCACACAAAAATATATGCTTACAACCGGACTAGATGGAAATCTATGGGAGAGGCCTATGTTCAGCAGTGGACATCCTACGGCTTAGATAATGATGATATTTTACTAATAATTAAATGTCTTAGGTAACATTCAAAAACCTATCTATCAAATACCTATAGTCCTGCCTGCAAAAAGGTTTACACCATCATTATCAGCATATTTAACTCTACCAAGGCTGTTAGCCGTGGAGTTACCGGCTTTAGAATAGTGCTCCACCCTCTCTCCCCGCGGTTGCCGTGGCGGCCGGCTAAGGTTTAACAGATCCAGAGGACGGGCAGCAGCATCCTCTGCAAAAAACCATCGAACTGCGCTCGACAACCCGCCTGCCAAGCGTGTCGAGTATTGTATATAAACATTTTTTATTTATTTCCACTAATTCTATGACAATTTAGCATGTTAAAAACAATTCTATTGGGCAAAGAACTATTAATAAATAATATTTATTTATTTTCAGAATCCTAGACTTATCGTTCAACAGAATCAAAGAGATAACTGGATTAGATAAGCTCACTAAACTAAGGAAACTGTTTCTCAGCTCAAACAAAATATCAGAGATTAAGAATGTTGATCATTTGCCTAACTTGGATCTACTAGAACTAGGCGATAATAGAATCAGGGTAAGGTGGTGATTTTCGAGAATATGTACCTAATATGTACAGATAATCTGTTAAATTTTGCATGTAATTGTTTGTTGGTTTTTAATAACCGACCTTTTGGACAATGGCCGTAAGGCGGTTGCTTGTCCATCCAAAATGATGTTTCCCAAAAATGGAGAGAGAGAATAATTTTCTACTCTATTGTTTGTGGTTGGCTCTTAATCAGACCATTATTTGCGCCTTAATATATTTAATTTGTGGAACAAGAAATAGTTATCCTGCCAATATTATAAATGATAAAGTTTGTGACGATGGATGTTTTTTTACTTTTTCACGCCAAACTACTGAAGCGATTGGGCTGAAATTTAGTTTGTAGATACCTTAAACCACTGTGTAACACATAGGGTACTTTTTGTCCCGATATTCCCACGGGAACGAAGACTACGCTGGCAAAACCGCGGGGCACAACTATTCTATCTATATATTCAAAATTCGTGACAATCGAACTGGCCATGTTAAAATTTGTAATTATTTTACAGGAAATAAAAAACCTAAACGGTTTAAAATCATTAAAACAGCTATACCTCGGCAAAAACAAAATAACAAAGATACAAAACCTGGAAGATCTCTCAGAACTTGAAATTCTAGTACTTCAAAGCAATCGGATCACAAAGATTGAGAATTTGGAAGGGCTTGTTAAGTTAGAACAGCTTTATATATCAGAAAACGGTATAGCCGCTATAGAAAACTTAGATAATCAAGTGAACTTGCAAACCTTGGATTTAGCTATGAATAGAATTACTATTATTGATAATCTTAAGCATATGGGCGAGTTGGAGGAGTTATGGGTAAGTTTTTTTTATTATTACAATGAAAGTAAGAGCCCTTTGGCCTCTTACTCTTTCACTCCAAAACTATTGAACTGATTGGGCTGAAATTAATCTTACTGCATATTTCCATATTTTAAAATAAAGAAAGAAAGAAAGAAAAATGCGTTTATTACCCAACCTTAATAACAAACAAGTTATTACAATCTGCTCGAACATATATATTTAGACAGTGGTTGTGGTAATCGAAGTTCAGAATGCCTCTTGGCATAGGCCTTCGCTGAACTTCCAGACATTTTATAATGAAATCAAAACAAATTTAAGTTTAATACAGTTCAGAATAAAGGGCTTTATTATTATTATTATAATATTATGTGGTAATTGGCTTGTGCTCAACATGTGCTGCGCTCGGCTAACCGTGCACAGCGCTGTTTTTCAGCACGTACCATCTTATATAGATTTTTACATCCTTGTGGCGCATATGCACACCATGCCAAGTGACTTTCCCAAGTTTTTTTTTTTTTATGATAATGAGTGACAAGACGAGCAAATCAGGTACCTGATGGTAAGCATCATGATTGCCCATATCAGACACAGTGCCCAGTGTTTTAAAATTCAAAATTCTGCGCGGCACTGCACTGCGCCTGTCACCCTGAGATATGAGTTGTTGAATCTCATCATGCCCAGTAATTTCGCTGGTAACATTGCCCTTCATACCGGAACACAGTAATGTTTGCACATTACTGCTTGGCGGATGAATAACTGGCAAAGGTGTGGTACTTCCCCAGGCGGCCCCCTGCAGAAGAGGCCTACCAAGTGATGCCAAGTGACTTTGCGCAAGGAACTAAAAGATGGGACTGATGTTAAAAGCTATTTAAAGCATTTTGTTCAGGTATCTAGGTATGGAACCCAACACTATGCATACATACGTACGCCTTAACAATTTATTTTACATTTTACTTGCAGTTAAACGACAACCAAGTATCAGAGTGGGCGTCAATTGAATACCTAAAGAATAACAAGAAAATATCAACAATATATCTAGAGAGGAACCCGATAGCTACCGACCCGGCTTACAGGAGGAAACTGAAGCTGACCCTGCCTTCCCTGCAGCAGATCGACGCCACACTGTGTAGATAAGACATTTTATTTTACTAATTAAAACGTGGTACATATGGTTGTAGTAATGCTTAAGCCGGATATACTTGTCAAACTGGTCAATTCGCAAAAGAAAAAAAATGCTAGATTTGCAATAAAAACTTGACTTCTCATACTGAATCCGCTGAGCTGCATTCAGTTTGGCGGGTATAATAATAATAATAAATAATTTATTTCTGGCAGTGAAACACTTAACTTACAATTTAAAGTAGCAGAGGCCCATATACACATATACCTTTGACAGCCTCGTTGGCTCAGATGGTAGTAACTCTGCTTTCTGTGCCGCAGGCCCGGGTTCGATCCCCAGCCAAGTCAAACATTTGTGTGCATAAGCATGTCTGTTTGATCTGTGACTGGGTGTTATAAGCTTGTATAAGTATGTAAATCAGTCATCTGGTTACCATAGTACAGGCTTCTAGCCTAGTTTGGGACCAGATGACTGTGTGTGGAAGTTTTTTTTTTTTTTTTTATGATAGCGAGTAACAAGACGAGCAAATCAGGTGCCTGATGGTAAGCATCATGATTGCCCATATCAGACACAGTGGCACCCAGTGTTTTAAAATTCAAAATTCTGTGCGGCACTGCACTGCGCCTGTCACCCTGAGATATGAGTTGTTAAATCTCATCATGCCCAGTAATTTCGCTGGTAACATTGCCCTTCATACCGGAACACAGTAATGTTTGCACATTACTGCTTGGCGGATGAATAACTGGCAAAGGTGTGGTACTTCCCCAGGCGGCCCCCTGCAAAAGAGGCCTACCACTACAACAAATGTAACTACAACAAAGTTGTCCCATATTAAAAAAAAATACCTTATATACATTATATTAAGTATTATATTGTTAGCTATCAATAGCTAGAAGAGGGGATAGGACGGTCGAACGATTTAACGGCATGCGTTCTTAGAGCTTGAGCTCACTTTGCCTTCAGCTGTTGTCGAGAGAACATCATCCAATATTTTTTTCAAATAGTATTTTGTTGTCGAAGCTCTGCCCGAAATACTGTCGAACTCATTTTAAATTTGTTTTTTTTTTTATTGAATTTGAATTTGTGATAATGTTTACTTTTTTTTTTTAATTTGATTAAGTTTGACAAAAATACAATAATTTTCGGTATTGTTCCCCAATAGTGCCGGAAAACGATACCTTCGGTACTTACTAACACTTCTATCACTATTAGTTTAGGCAAAGATACTTTCGCATATACTTCCTTAAGTATTACAACATCTTTATGTGACATTAATGCCCGGGTCGTATAAAATGTAATGCCATAGAAAAGCTTATTCCGCTGTGCCTACTAAATTATGGCGTAAGAGCCGGTAAGGCCAGGCGTGACAAAACCCCCTCCCCCATATGGGGTTGACCTATGTCCAGTAGTGGACGTCCTACAGCTGAAATAATGATGATAATGGTTCAGTGGGGATTATCAAAAAATCCCAAAAGATTTTCGCACCGACAGGGGGCTTCTGTGATTGAATGAATATACATACATATAATTTTAGCCAATCACGGAAGCCTGTGAAAACAAGAGCTTATATGAATGTGATTGGTTGAACGTATTATATCAACCAATCACAGAAGCCTATGTTACCACGACCAGAGTTCGCGATGGTGACCTATGTTATTAAGAATATTACCTTTATCGTAAAAAACTGCTTGTATGATACAATATGGGACATGCTATCTCGCTTGCTCTTTTCTCTATGAAGCGGTGGGGGATTTTTGAAAAAAAAAATTCATTATAGTAATAAAAGTCGTTGGTCTGTTTTATAAGATCCGGGTATATGTAATAGTAAAAATTGTAGCTTCAAAATTAGTCAAAATTTAAAGCATAAAAAAATTTTAGACGATTTGAAATCTTGATTGTGAATGTATTGTAGTATATACTGTAAAATGGATATTATAGATATTGTCACCAATGTAAACGTACATAGCACAATATTAAATAATAATGTCCGTAATGTAATGTGGTAGCATTTATAAATGTAATTTTGTGTAATATTGAACCGTATAAAAAAGGTCACAACTCACCTGAGTCACCTAGGACCCGACAAGCACCGCCTCGCTTCGCGCAATTAGTGTTCTTTAGAATACTATGTAACTGAGTATTTGAAAAAAAAATAGTATTTTTTAGTTTATTTTGAAATTTTAATGAAAATTATGTATCATCTGATTCAAAAATCACTAAAAATATATATTTAAATTAATTATAAGCGATTCAAAATTAATAAAATTCCATTAAGAGTCACTTGATTACGAACACGCCACGTACCACGGACACATGGTACTTTATCACATTGTGAAAAAAACTAAAAATAGTTTTCTTACGAATCTTATATTATATGATCTTTCCAGTTGAATAATGGTCAGTAAAGTCAGTTTTTTTGACTTAGGTCAGTAAAAGTCAGTTTTTTCGAAAAATGGTCAGTAAAGTCAGTATTTTGAGGATCAGGGGCCACGTTCCCACAAAAGCGGTTTGGTTTCAGTAGATTGAGGTGAAAAAAATAGCCGTTTTGGAGAGGGAGTCCCTTAAAAAACCTCTTAGCAGGAAAGAGGACCTCTTAGTATTTTGACACAATCCTATGGAAAATTTACCAAATCGATTTTTTGTATTCCCCTGTTTCCTACGAATACAGTAAACCTATTTGATATATTTATAGCCTGATATATTAAAGTTGAAGTAAAGCATGTCCCTATCATTTAATTTTTGTTTATTAACTCTTCATTGTTTTGTAGTGAACGTCCAATCACGCGATGTAAAACTGGGATTTCTGGAAGTTCACTATGAAAAAACCAAGGGTTTATTAAGAAAAAAGAAAATGACAGGGATATAGGTTACTTCACTATAAAAATAACAGGATATAAATTTAAATAATGAGTTTATCATATTCGGAGGAAACACGGGAATAAAAAAACATCGATTTGGTAAATTTTTCATAGGATTGTGTTAAATTCCTAGAAGGCCATGTACACATATGATATCATTAGTTTAAAGAATACTAACCGCGTGAGGCGGGGCGGTGCTTATCGGGTGCAGGGTGGCTCAAATGAATAGTGTCCTTAACTCACGAAAATCTTTTTGAGCTCTCAGAAGTGAGTAAGTGCTTATGCGCAGTACGCGTCACGACATAATGCGCTAACTTCCGAGAGCTCATAAATTTAGCTCGAGTTATAATAGATAGTTAGTCTATCCCATCATTCTCTAATAGGTATATTAACTTTTGGCAAGCCTGGTGGGGTTAATATTGTGAGTGCCTTTATATACCTACTGAAAATGTACATATTGCAAAATAAATCGTTTGTAAATGAAATATTTTTTAAAGAAGAATAAGTGTAAAATAAAATCATCACCATAAGTACATAGTATTTCTTAGTTTTATACTCTAATCATAATTATTGAATGTAGATAATACATTGTAGTAGCTATTTAGATATTATGTTGTGTACAAGTATTCATTTGTATTTTAATATAGTAATATATAAGAACTTTTTAATAAAACTACATAATTGTGTAAATTATCATTTAAAAATAACACACTTCCCAAATTAGGTTTTTTAATATTTTAAAGCAAATTCGCCCTCTCGCTCACACATACACACATTTTCGAAGATATAAAAATACTACATGTAAGTTTGTAAAATAAAGACAATTAGGTTCTAGTTTTCTAGAACCTAGTTGTCCTTATTGTTATTTATCTTTTTTGTTATTTTTAACAATACAAAGATTCGACAATACAAAGACGTAGAACGAGTAAACGAGAAAGTTTAAAGAGCAGTGTTCCTATAAATACGGGCCTACCTGCATGAGTCTGTCTTAGATAAAGTACAACACGACGATCGATGGGACCAGCTAAAAATACTCCCAAAAAAGGGTTACGAACAGAAAACGACGGAAGTCGCTAGAAGAGGCCTTTGCCAAGGGCCAAGAGGGACACTAAACTGAGATCTCAGACAACTCAATCTTAAGACGCCGCTTTTGGTAGTGTTACAGTTTCTTCGTATAAGATACAGTCGAGACAACGCTCTTTTCGTGTATAAATAAATAAAATCGACCGCCTAGCAAGACACGGGGATGTACTTCGTACTACGTATTTTTTCCCTTTCGCGCAGACACACATTATTTTCTACTAGGAAATGGTGCACGTTCGAAATGGTTCACATTTTACAAACGACATTGTTCGTAGGCAGTCTCGGAGTCAGCAATGCAGTCGGTCTCGAACAAGGGGGTGCTCCGCCGACCGGCGCCCAAGCTGGGAGTTGACTTCGATTTATATGATCTATAGACTATCGCGTTCATATTATACAATAAACTGATGTTTTTATTGCTTATATTGACATTTAATTTGTGAGAAATAAGTAGGTGAGGTCAGACAAAAAACAAGAATATTTTTATGACTTTTTCTTTTGGGATGACTCTAATGTAAATATATAAGTTTATTTATAAAAGTTTATTATAAAGTTCTATATAAAATGTGTGCGAAAAATATATATATAATTTTTTTCTGATTGATACATATAACATTTTTATAATGAGAAGTTGTTTTTATAGCAGGTGCACAACAAATACCTATTTTCGGTAAATTTTATTCCAAATTCAGTAGGTAGGTAGTAATTATATAAGGTATTACAGAATAAACTTTATTTTGCGAGTTATGCAATTTGTTCGTATGATAGACAGAGTAAGATGCACCTCCGTAAGTATTACCACATCTTTTCGGAACACCTTTCATATACCTTTTTATATAAAAACCTAAATAGGAAAACATACAAACCGTGATAATATATAAAAAGTTACCATAGACCGCAACCAATAAGGACCGGTTTTTTGTTCGTTGGCTACAGTTAAGTTAACCATTTTTTAAACTAACTATAGTTCAATTGACAGCCTCGTTGGCTCAGATGGTAGTAACTCTGCTTTCTGTGCCGCAGGCCCCGGGTTCGATCCCCGGCCAGGTCAAACATTTGTGTGCATGAACATGTCTGTTTGATCTGTGTCTGGGTGTTATAAGCTTATATAAGTATGTATATCAGTCATCTGGTTACCATAGTACAGGCTTCTAGCCTAGTTTGGGACCAGATGACCGTGTGTGGAAGTTGTCCCATAATATTATTATTAATTCCTAACAAATGGTTAAATCGTGTGAAAAAAAATTGTTAACTAGAGATGAAAAAACGAATTTTTAACTATTTGTCAAAAAATTTAACCATTGGTCGACTTAACCAGTGATAAAAAAAACCCAGCCTTAGTGATAATGAATTAGTCATTATTATTTATCATACATATATGCCAGTTATTCATCCGCCAAGCAGTAATGTGCAAACATTACTGTGTTCCGGTCTGAAGGGCAATGTTACCAGCGAAATTACTGGGCATGATGAGATTCAACAACTCATATCTCAGGGTGACAGGCGCAGTGCAGTGCCGCGCAGAATTTTGAATTTTAAAACCCTGGGTGGCACTGTATCTAATATGGGCAATCATGATGCTTACCATCAGGCACCTGATTTCATAAAAAATTATCATAAAAAAAAAAAAAATACAACCACCATCCCACTTCTGATCTTGACCTTGATTCAGCATCCACTCGGCTTCGACCGGTCACTGAGGCAGCCGGTTGTTTCATTTGCATACCCAATCTATCTAGCAAGTCTTATCGAGCAGTAAACAGTTTTATATACAGAGGAATTTGTATTGTATCGGTTTGTTTGTTGAATGCTACAAACTAATTTTATATAAGCTTAGGTACTTGTGATATGGATATTAAGGGCGTTCGACTTCCATACCATTTTGTTGGAGAAGAAAATACACAAATATGAAGAAATAGGGAATAATTTTTCACTCAATGATTTGTTCAGGATCTGGCCTTTATTCGCGGCAAAACATATTTTGTTAAAGAAAACCGTATGGTTTTTTTGATATTCATAAAAAACATTAACATAACCTACAAACAATTTTTTACAATTTTCATAAATATGGAAGAATAGTAAGGTTTTCATGAAGCAAATATGTTTAGCCGCAAATAAAGGCCAGATAAGAGACAACCACAAATACCTAATTGAGTGGAAATTTCAGTATATACAAAGTACCTACTCTGTGGTGGAAAATTAGACTCTCCATATTCGGGAAATTTCATTCCGTATGGAAGAGCAACCGCTATAATATGATATGGGGATAGTTATAAAGTTTCGAAGTATGAACACAGGTATGAAACTGTTTATAAGTACCTATGTATTTCCAAAAAAATAAATACGCCACCGACTGCCTCGGTTGCGTAGAAGGAGTATGCTCGACTGCCAATCAAGAGGTCCCGGGTTCGATCCCCAGGTCAGGCAGTGTTAAATATTGGATTTTTCCATTAGGAATTGTCTTAATAACTGCCTGGAGTCTGGAACTGTGCCCGGTAGATGGCAATAGGCTCGCCCCCTATTACATGGGACAATATTATTACAATACAATACTATTACATTAACATACTGGCGAAATGTGGGTGTATCTACTATGGGACTGAGTCCTGGGTACACCTCTGCCTACCTCTTCGGGAAAAAGGCGTGAATGTATGAGATGTTTAGTTAATTTCCAAAAATATATATATTAAGAAATTATCTTAAAAAGGCTTTCGTATTCATAATAATATACCTAATAGGTGCTTATTTACCTACATACTTACGATTCATAACAATCCGGTGGATAATCTCTCAATTAGATACCTACCTACGCGTCTAAATCAATGTCTATCGGCTCAGTAAAGTTCACCTCGCATCTATGAAGAATGCAGCTTGCATCTCGAAGCAAGCATAGCTATAAAGCAACATAGTTCATTTATGTATATCAGACGAGTTTAATATACTTACCGAACAGCGGATCGCGGTCGCATAGTATCAAAGTGTCAACAGTATTTCGCCGGCTCTCGACTACACCGCACGCATCATGAAGTCCTACGTACAATATTCGCCCGAAACTGACTTTCCTATCGATAATTTGCCCTTTGGTGTGTTTACCTCTGCACAGAATGTAAGTCCTATATATTTTTTGCTTGGTATGTATGGTATATGGTCAGTTATGTGCTATTTGAGTCGTAAAATTTAGGTTTGTGTTGTAATTTGTTTATCGTAAGCTTTTATAATCCGCATAACGTTTTATATACAAATAATCTGATATTATCATGTTGGTTCTCATTTGTTTTTATAATATAATATAGTATATATTATTACCTACGTCTTGTAAGTACTATAATGAATATTTTTTGGTTTATACCTGTATATTTCAGGCACAAAAACATATCGGCGTTGCAATCGGCGATTTGATATTGGATCTAAATATCGTATCCCATTTATTTAAAGGACCCCTGCTGAAAGACAAGCAAAATGTGTTCAAGGTAAGCGATTAATATAAGTAGGTACAATATAGTAACAAGAAGAAAAAACATAAAAAATTGATAAGTGAAAGGTTGGGTACATGACAATATTATATTCTAAATTCTTACATTCGGCATTCCTTACATACTTAATAGGACGCCTGACTGAAAATTATAATGTATTCGTATTGCAGCACTGTGCTCATAAAATTCCCATCAGGTGACACGGGGGTCAAACGCTGACCTATTTAATATACTTATAAAAAAATCCAACATGATTACTTTTAATATTTTAAATAAGTATTTTTTATGGACTAAGCGGTTCTTCACTTGAAATAAAATATGGTCTCGTTCGTGGGTGTGGTTTTCTTCCCATGTTGAGATTGTTTTAAAAACCAACATGATTATTATTATCATATATTTACCCTTTATTTGTATTATGGTTGCTATGTAAAGTTGTTTACGACGAAACGGCAACAAGTTATGGAAATTATGTGGTTTCTATTGCACAATGATTATTTAATTTTATTATAATTGTCTATCCAACATACTGCCTCGACTGCCTCGGTGGCGTCGTGGGCGCATGCTCGACTGCCAATCAAGAGGTCCCGGATTCGATCCCCAGGTCAGGCAAAATGTAAAATATTGGATTTTTCCATTAGGAATCATCTCAATAACTGCCTGGAGTCTGGAACTGTGCCCGGTAAATGGCAATAATAGGCTCGCCCCCTATTACATGGGACCAATAACATACTGGCGAAATGTGGGTGTATCTATACTATGGGACTATAAGTCCTGGGTACACCTCTGCCTACCCCTTCGGGAAAAAGGCGTGAATATATGTACTCGTATGTATGTTATGTATCCAACATAGGTACCACTATGAAATAGTAGAAAATTAGGTAGTCTGTGTACCTACACCTGTGTATAGTTTCTGAATTACTCTCTTTAACGGCATGATAATAATATTGTAAAGAAAAGCTTCTTTATATTATTTTACCTACATAGTTGGGCATAGGTTGGATAGATTGGTACATAGTTTTTGCTGACTCTACTCAAGTAGCCGATTATATCATTTTAGAAATAAAATAAATAAAGTACATACTTATTAATTTATGTTGCTGACGGTACTAAGTCTGCAAAATATTACCTACATTTTTCTCCTAAAATAAAACATCTATTTGAATGTCGCTGACTGTGATTTACGTTGCAAAATTAAAACATAGATATTATAATAGTTAATATTTTTCAGGAAGAGACATTGAATTCTTTCATGGGGTTGTCTAGGGCACATTGGATCGAGGCGCGGAAAACCATTCAAGATTTGTTGGATGTCACTAACACTGTCTTACAAAACGATGGCGAACTTAGAGCTAAGTAAGTATCCACTATTATATTGGAAAGAAATACATAATTTTCATGCGAAAATATTGAACTATACATAAAGGTATTTATATTTTAGTATCCTGTCACTTGAACAATATTGCAACGACGTGGTACCCTTAACCCTTGTTCTATGAGGTTGAGATGGGCCAGTATAAGTAGTAACATATTACCATCGTGTTTGGCTTCATTGGAATTGTCTCGATGAAGATGTTACAGATAGATGGTGACCAGGGTGGAAAAAGATAGGGGTTTTTCTATATCCTAATTGACACGACATATATCTGACATAGAGTATAGATCCTAAAGACTTGAAACTTGTAATGTAGGTTCTTTTCGTTGTCTGGACGTGTGCTAAGGATTTTTAAAAATTCGCATTCTAAGGGGTCCAAAAAGGGCGACAAAGTTTGGTTATAAATCTCGCGTATTTCATAATTGTTAGCGGGCAATGCCGCTGTTCTTATATTATCTATATTATCAGGTAAGTACTTACTTATATAATATTATGTATAATTTCCAGCGCCTTCATAAAACAGAGCGAAGCGAGGATGCACGTGCCAGCAACTATCGGCGACTATACAGACTTCTATTCCTCCATTCATCACGCTACTAACGTGGGCATCATGTTCAGAGGGAAAGATAACGCTCTGCTTGATAATTGGTAAGAAAACTTTTAAGTAAACTGGTTACATTACAGAGTAATAGTAATTAGATGGCATACTCTTAACAGGAAAGGGGACCCGTTAGCAGTTTGACATATAATCCTATGGAAAATTTACCAAATCGATGTGTTGTATTCCCACGATAGGTACTATGGAGCTTCTTGTTTTCGTTATGTATTCATATTTTTAGCAGATTTTTTTAGTGAATTTAGAGTTGGTCCCATAGTGCAAGTGGCTCCGAATTCTGAATGATCGGTACAATGACCAGTGAACATGCTAACTGATCACCACTAACCCTGTATTTACAATTATCATGGTAGTATAGATGTAAACCTATGGACCTATATTATATTACAACATTAATATATGATATTTCAGGAAACACATACCCGTGGGTTATCACGGCAGATCGAGTACCATCGTGATATCAGGCACGCCTATACACAGACCTAATGGACAAACACTGCCTGTTGAAGGTAAACTATAACCAGTAGTCTTCGATCTAATACATAATCATCATCTCATCATCAGTCGGTCATCATCGCCAACCATCATCCACATAGGCCTCCCCCATAGAACGCCATAAACTATTCATATGGGGGGATTTGGCCGCAATTAGCACGCTTGGGCGGCTTGGTGATCGCAGTAGTTGGAATTTTTGATGCAGGAGAGCGCTGCTGCCCACTGCCCACTCTCCGATTATGTCCCTCTGGCGGGTCTCACGGCTCATACGTGATGAGAAAGTGGTGGCCCTATTATATAGAGCCGGAAACCACACGGCCATACACTATAATATTACATATATCTATTCTAAAATGTTGTAAAATGACTTTTCTCTTCACTCAGTTTGATTCCCGCCGTCACTGGTAACTAGTATCAGCTAAAAGGCCGTGTTGCACGATTTCACTCAACTCAATCCCATACACAAGCCGCGTTCTAACTACCTACTTCACAGACAATGCAGTTTTGTACACGCGCAAGAGTCTGCGTGATGTGCGTTTCGAGCTCCGTCAGCTTTCAACAGAGCTCAATCTCGCTCGCGGGGTGAGGAAGGCCCGATTGGTGGGCGGATGACAGTGTCCATTCTATACGCGGTATTATTATCTGCTTAGACCCTAGAACAACACATAGGTTGAAATACATAAAGCTTCCTAATTTAAAGGTGCACCTCCCCACTTCGGTCCCAGCCGCCTGATGGACTTCGAGCTGGAGATGGCTTGCTTCGTGGGCGGACCTTCCACGCAGCTCGGGGACACCGTGCCCGCCCACCGAGCCGACGACAGGATCTTTGGATTCGTTCTTATGAACGATTGGAGCGGTAAGATCACTAGATCATAGATAGATAGATAGATTGATAGATAGATAATACTTTATTGTACACCACACACAAAGACAGACACACATTACAGGACACAGAAACTAAACTTAAATAGCTTGTATAATATTACAAGCGGCGGTTTTATCGCTAATAAGCGATTTCTTCCAGACTACTGATCATACTACTAGTTCGGTATTGTCTGTTCTGTGGTTCAGTCTCAGACGCGTGATCAGCCCCGGATCAAAGAGGGTCGCAAACCTAGGCCGGCAGTTTTAGGGGGCGCCACAATCTACAAAGCGCCCAGTATTCGGAAGCTTGGTTAGGTCACCGTCGACTTATAAGAAAAAGGCATAATATTATATAAAAAGTTCTTATTCTCGTTGGCGCAGACGGTAGTAACTCTGCTTTCTGTGCCGCAGGCCCCGGGTTCGATCCCCGGCCAGGTCAAACATTTGTGTGCATGAACATGTCTGTTTGATCTGTGTCTGGGTGTTAATAAGCGTATTTAATTAAGTATGTATATCAGTCATTTGGTTACCATAGTACAGGCTTCTAGCCTAGTTTGGGACCAGGTGACCGTGTGTGGAAGTTGTCCCATATATATATATTATTGTCCCGTTCAAAATATCAAACATTATAATGCATTAAGATTTAGGATCACTTTTTACTTATTTACCATGATTCGACGTTGTGAGAGTTTCCCGATATTCCTAAAAAATGTGATATAACCATGAAAGTTTCAAATAATTATAAGTAATGTTGTGTGGAGACCACGGACCGACAAGCGCAGCGTAGGACGTCCACCCACAAGATGGACAGACGATCTGATAAAGACGGCAGGAACACGATGGAGGCGGGCCACTTACAACCGGACTGGATGGAAATCTATGAGGGAGGCCTATGTTCAGCAGTGGACGTCCTGTGGCTGAGATGATTGTTTATTGCGAGTTTTTTTTTAAAGTGATTTATTTCAAACGCTGGAGAGAGGGTTCGTCATCTTAAGTAAATCTCTGCTGACAAAAGTGCTATTGGATTTCACCATGAGCATCTCTCTGAGTATCGGCGTGGAGTCTGTATTTGTGCTTGAAGCTATAACATTAAACTTAAAAAAATTGTACCTATGGAGATTTACCTCTGCCTTACCTTTTAGGGCTTAGGGGAAAAGGCGTAATACTTAGTTAATCTACATAAATATGATAAAAATAATGACAACGCAGAGCCCTAACCGCTGACCCAGAGAATTGATATTTGGAGGGTAGGTTCCAAAAGGTAGGCCATTTCATTTATACTGTTTTTTTCCACAGCTCGCGACATCCAAAAATGGGAATACATCCCCCTTGGTCCGTTCACTGCTAAGAACCTAGGAACAACGATATCTCCTTGGATAGTGACTGTAGAAGCTCTACGGCCGTATGTAGTGGAAAATTACCCGCAAGATCCCGCGCCTTTTCCTTACTTGCAACACTCGGACAATTTCAACTTTGATATCAAGCTGGAGGTCGACTTGAAGAGTAAGTGTTTAACAATTTTCTTCGAAGAAGCTTTGCGGCTACGAAAGCAGTGGATGTAAGGAGAATGCATACAGCAGAGATACGAATGTTGAGATGGGAGCAACAATATTAGACAACATTTATTGAAGTTGATACATATATGCATATTTTTGTAGTGGTAGGCTTCTTTTGCAGGAGGCCTGGGGAAGTACCACACCTTTGCTAGTTATTCATCCGCCAAGCAGTAATGTTAGCACATTCCTTTGTTTCGGTCTGAACGGCAATGGTACCAGCGAAATTACTGGGCATGACGAGATTCAACCACTCTCAGGGTGACAGGAGCAGTGCAGTGCCGCGCAGAATTTTGAGTTTTAAAACACTGGGTGGCACTGTGACTGATATGGGCAATCATGATGCTTACCATCAGGCACCTGATTTGCTCGTCTTGTCACTATTTATCATAAAAAAAAAACTTTCACAAGATTTTTCATAGGATTTTGTCAAATTTCACTGTTGTCCCCAGGTGAGAAGTCATCGTCTCCCACAACGATATGTCGGTCGAACTACCGCCATCTTTATTGGACGGTGAAGCAACAACTGGCTCAGCAGACTGTCACCGGGTGTATCATCAACCCGGGAGATCTGTTGGGATCCGGGACTATTAGTGGGGAGGTGAGTGGCAGCCTAGTGCATTAAAAGTGTGGCAAATGCATTAAACGTGTGGCGCAGTGCTGCTCCTCCTGGGAACAGGGCGTTTATTATCTTGCCGCCGAGTTGAGTCCCTAGTGGTATGTAAACACATGATAGAATGCTATTAAAGTTAGGTACTTATTTGTATGTAATTTATTAATTTTGTATAACACAGCCGCATTCCCCTCCATAATCGCCTCCATAATTTTAATACTAGGAATAAAGACAAAATAGCTATACCTAGCTTTAGATTATCTAAAACAAATAAAAAATCATTCTTAGGAAATAGTGTATGTTTCTATAATAAAATCCCAAAAGAGATAACGGGGCTCTCAGAGGGTAAATTAAAAACCTATATAAAATCTTATACTTTACTAAAGAATGCTTATTATAATGTAAATCAGTACATAGAGGACAAAGATGCTTGGGAACTTCCGCATAGCCACCACGCGGCACCTTCTAAACAAACGAGTGTAACCAAACCAAATATTGTAAAACAATCAGTTGAAAAATTAAGCCCTACAAGTTTCTTGTGCGTTCTTCTTGTAAAGGTATCTTTCCGAACGCACGGTAGACTCGTTACTGTTTATTTTCATTGACGTACAAAAGTGTCAGATTGTGACCTATTTGAATAAATCTTTTTGACTTTGACTTTGACTTTGCATCAAAACAATATTATACGTTTTCCCTGGCCTACTTTACTTTGAAAATTAGAATAACTAATAATTATACCAGCAATTATATATTGTCTATGGCACGGCACAGATACAAGATCGCTATCGATTGTCGAGTACAATTTTTAGAAACACCGACAATACCACGCCCACTGTGATGACGTCAGGACCTGGTTGAAATCACAGTGCACAGTTTCTTAGGCCGCCTTCTCTGCGTATTTGCTCTGTGAACGGGCCAATCACATCAATGTTTAATTTCTTTCCCAGATGCCAGATTCCTTCGGCAGTATGCTAGAGTTATCATGGAAAGGCACGAAGCCGCTGCGCCTGAGATCCGGAGAGGAGAGGAAGTTCCTTCAAGACGGCGACACGGTCATTCTACGCGGTTACTGTGTCAATGACGAGGGTCACAGGATTGGATTTGGCAAATGCGAAGGCCAGCTTTTGCCGGCTAAGCCCTTGTGAAATGATTTTTAAAAATTACCTGATGTTTCAAATAAATGTGAAATTGATTACAATTCTATTTTATACTACTTTACCTATCATGTTATACTTGAATGATTATATTTGTTGAATATTATGTTGTTTGTTTTCTTAAATGCAAAGTGAATCTTACACGCCCAGAATAAGGTTGCGCGTTCACCTGGACGCATATACATTGGAAATGTTGGTGGGAGGTCTTTGTCCAGCAGAATCAACCAGTTCTACCATAAGTATGTAAGTAGGTACAGTTCGTTTTATTAGTTCAACGTTTAAGGATGGATGAGAAGCCACAACAAAAGAGGTTTATTAAACCCATATGTGCCCAGAATCCGCGTTTTCAATTTTTTTACGGGTCGACCTAACGAAGCGAAGCGAGTACTCTTAGGCGTACTTTTCGTTAACAAATTGATGTTGTTGTAAGACCAAGTCAAAAAAAAACCTGCAACCGGCGAGAATGTATGAAGAATGTGAGGAAATTGAATGAAGCGAGTCTTATGTCAGGATCGTCAGAGGAGCGAAATAGTCTTTACCTCACAATGGTAACAAGGCGTGACTGTATCAATTTAAAGAAACTTAAATAAAACTTTGAAATTGACAGAAATTCACGTTTATTATACAAAATATAACTAAACTAGGAATAAAACAACACAAAATAGCAAATCAGCATAAACACAACAACTTTAATTGAAAAATATAACAATAAACATTTTTAACTATTAACCAGCCACAAAAGTGAAGACGTATTACTGAGTTTGTCGCGTATCTATATTAAGTATGTTTTGAGACTGATAATTCGAGAATGTCGTAAAAATATAATTATTATTCATCTGTAGAATTCACTTAAAAACTATGAAAAATTGTACTTTTTGGTTATGGCACCAATTTATTTCTCATTTTACAAAATTAGTTATTTTAATACAATTCCTAAACAACAGTTTATGAAGATAAGATTGTAAAGCGACAATATTGAGCACAAATAAACTACAGCCCATCAAATCTAAGAAGTACCGTTAGACGTTTCATCTTTTCAAGCAATTTCCAAGCCGAAATAACTTTGCATAGGCGTGTAACTCACACAATTTTAATAACCATTGCTGTAAAACCATGAAATTATGAATTTTATCACAAAATTTAAATTCAAATTGTTTGAACAAGGCAAAATAAGAACTGTCAAACCACAGTACCGAGTAATAAGAATAATAATGTTAGCCGGACACCAGACCATCGAAAACAGTACGGTGGCGAAACGGTCGTGATACTGCCGTACCATGTTCGATCGTCTATTCGTAGTATTAAAGCAATGCCTACTGACTACTAGGTAACATAGAAAGTAAATACTCGTATATATAAAACTGGTTTAGCACCAAACTGCACCAAATATTCAGGTATGAGACCAACGTTTTAAACCTGCATACATTATGATAATACACTCATATTAGCTTAGACAAAAAATATACTTAATTAAGTAGGTATGCTATGAACACTATAAACTAACCCTACTAATATTATAAATGCGAAAGATTGTTAGGATGGATGGATATTTTTTACTCTTACACACCAAAACTACTGAGCCGTTTGGGCTGAAATTCGGCATGCAGATAGACGGTAGACTCAGTACTGTATCTTCATTGACGTGCAAAAGTGTCAGATTATGACCTTTTTGAATAAATCTGTTTGAGTTTGAGTTTGAGACCCTGGAATAACACATAGGGTACTTTTTATCCCGATATTCCCACGGAAATACGCGGGTGAAACCGCGGGCACAACTAGTTTTATATTAAACGTACAAATCTACAAATGGGGCAATATTCAAATATATTTATAAAAATATAAATATCGATATTGTCCAGTTCCTATCATACGTATATTACATAATATTATAAGTATATATATATATTAGTGCCTCTTTCAGCAACCTCGAGTAAGCACTCGCAGAGCAAAAAACATGCTTTGCTTTAATTGAAATACAAATTAATAAATACTGTATCGCAAGTAATTTAAATACGAAATACAAAATATCTTTAAGTAAGGTATTTGAAATATAAAAAACAAAATATAGTATTTTATTTTTTTAAATTAAAATACGAAATACAAAATAAGACGTATAGTCATAGTGTACAGTATACATAACAGGCGCAGTGTTGCCAACTCTAATAGCTGCTTTACCATCATTACACTCTCACCCCGCACTCACTGATGAAGGTTAAATGTATTTTAATGTTAAAATGTATTTGAAGCCTCATGTATTTGAAATACTAATTACAAAATACTTCGGCGTCAGGTATTTGAAATACGAATTACAAATTACAAATTCCAGATACGTATTTGTATTTCAATTACGTATTTTAATTACAAGTAATTCAAATACTGCCCAACCCTGGCTACTCGTCTATTAAAGTGGCGAGTAAGGCGCAGTGTTAATTTCATAATGTCAGAGTTATGCTAATCGTCACATAAACTGGCCTTTTTTTGTGAAACTGTCAAAATTTACTTGGGACTCCTACTAGCCGAGTAGCACAATCGGGGAGTAGTTAATCTACTCGAGGATGGTAAAATAGGTCCTTACTATAATAATATAAGTACCTACTACTTTTAACGCTATAAAAAAAGTTGTGTTAACACACTAATACTTATTAAAGGTGTACCAATAATTTTGTGACCACTGCAAAAAATTAAAAAGATATTTTTATATGATATTAATTTTATAAAAACAAACCTGTTGACAAACCATGCCATGGTAAAGTAAAATCACGAAGCTTTATATGTCGCCGTGAAATTGTAAGAGCAGTTACTTTACAATTAATCTAGAGATAATATAAACTAACGTTTAGGTTAGATTAGATTATAAACTAACCAAGCGAAATTATAAACTAAATTTCACGGCGACATATACAACACTGGAGAAAACTTGGAAGCAAAGAAATGTGGCCTTGAATGACGTTACGTATGTTTTCCATCCCTTTCTTTCTTTCGTGTCGAGTGTCCGGAGTGTGACCATGTCACACCCGAACTCAATTCCTATACAAAAGTCACGATATAACTACCTACTACACAGACAATGCACAATGTTTATAACACACCATATGTTTTGTAACAAAATATGTACATATACAAACAATTGAGTAGAAAATTATTCCCTATTTCTTCATATCTATGTATTTTCATTTTGTATGGGTGACGTTTAATCTTAATCTACTTTTTGTATGTAATATTGTAATTTTGTTCATAAAAGGCAATAAATATTTTTCTATTTTAGAATAGAATACTACTACTTAGGTAGAATAGAATACTTAGGTATTCTATTTTAACATATTATGATTTGTGACTGAAGATAACCTTTGAAGTATTACTCCACCTTTACGTAAAACTTCGTTTACAGAATACGCAACATTACAATGAGAACTTACGTACGAAATGAAAAGATTAAAAAAGCAACTATAATCACGCATGTACTTAATTTACGCCTTAGATTATTGACAGGTCTCCGAGCGCGCTCCGACTAGACACCGCCAGCGTCCTTGTAAAATGCGGTAACTAGTACTACGCCGAAGTCTGCGTACCCGAGCCTGTGCAACACAATTTTTCATGCATTCTC
The DNA here is from genome assembly GCA_947063395.1 of Hemistola chrysoprasaria. Taxonomy (NCBI): domain Eukaryota; kingdom Metazoa; phylum Arthropoda; class Insecta; order Lepidoptera; family Geometridae; genus Hemistola; species Hemistola chrysoprasaria. Next base: position 2,817,746 of record OX346724.1, read on the forward strand.
CTTGCAAATAGCATTGTGAATTGTGCATACACACTACAATTTGATAGTAGCCCCATTTCCGATGCAATTGTTTCTAAGTAGTGATGTATCTGGTCGGATTACGCGCGGAGACGTATGAATAATCTAAGGTTTACGCTGTGTTATTCATTTTACGCTTAAATGTTATTTACAATCACAGACTAAGGTTTTAGTATGTTGATTTATATTACCATAGCGAGTATTGGCATGGATGAAGAATTTCATGAAAATAGAAGAATCGAAAGCCGTAAGTCAGGATCGTAGCAAATTAGGAGAAATAGTCTCTGCCTTTTTTTTATTTTTTGTGACTGTATGTATGTATGTACCTATGTTGTTAATGTATTGACGTTTGTTATCCTACTAATACATAAATCTAAAATTTCAGTAGAATGTAATAAACTTACGTTTTTAACAGGTGAACAAGACGCTAGCGAGTTCTAACTCACCTCCAGCGCCATCTAGCGCGGTTTTGGTAAGATTGATCGCTGAATGGATGTTTGTTACTCTTTCACGCCAAAACTACTGAACCGATTGGGCTGAAATTCGATATAAAGATAGTGGAACCGTGGAATAACATAAAAATTACTTTTTATCCCGGTAACAAAGACTACGCGGGTGAAAGTGTAGGGTTGATCTTATTTTGTGTCGTGCATGCTACGGATTCTGTGAACGTTTTGGTGGTTTTATGGAAAGTATTAATGACGTGTGGTTTAAGGAAGATCTATGGCATGTGCGAGGGCGCGATGGCAACACAGGGAGGTGGATGCCAGCGCGACAGATGATTGTAGAGCGAGATTGAAGATGTTGGGCTTGGAATAAATCATGTAAAATATGCTGAAGTGTTCGAGTATTATTTAATGGAAACCGCGGGGCACGGTTGGTTATGATAATATAAATCAACATTACCATACAATACTAAATGGTAGAAAATGCCTATACAAATACAACCAATATTCGAAAACACAATATACCTACATAGGATATTTGAAAAAAATATTTTTATTAAAAAGTTGTAGGAAAGAAGCAAAACGATTTTCTTATCTCTCCCCAAACTCTTATGGAAGAAGGTAACCTAAGGTGAAGTGAGTCCCAAAACCCACGCTTTGGGTGAAGGCAAATCAATTTTAAGGCAACAAAACATCGAATTTAATTATTTTTTTGGTGACATAAGTTTAGGATTTTATTCAGTAAGTTATGGGAGTCGAAACACGATTGACTAATTTTGAATAATAATAATAATTTGAATTTATACTCCATCAGAACGGGTTACCCCAATTACACTGATCGAGTCAATTCATATGGGTTATGTGGACAACCCATATTGTCATGTCATTTTTTTGTTTATGAACTATTCTTTTTTTTTCGGTAGTGAACGTCTAATCACGCGAGTAAAACTGAATTTTTCACTACTGAAGTTCACTATGAAAATACCAAGAGAAACTAAAATGACAGGGATATAGTTTACTTCACTATTAAAATATCAGAATAAAAATGTATAGAATGGGCTAATTATATTCGGAGGAAACAGGTGAATACAAAACATTGATTTTGGTAAATTATTCAAATTTCTCGTAGCTAGGATACTCTTAACGATCGTCGCTGCATACTTCGAGTCGAGGCAGCCTCACGTGAATACACGGCTTATTTCAAAAATATGTACAATAATTGACTGAAGACCTACATTTCGAATAAGCTCTTCATCTTTAAAATTAGACCAAACTCCTGTTACAATAATTTTATATTAAATATTCTACAAAATATTCTAATATTCGTAATCAAATAATAAATAACCTTGCACTCACAAAATTAGTGGTTAAAAGTAAAGCTGCTTTCAGATTCGCGTGTTTTCGTAAATTCGTTTCGAAAATGTATCTACAGCCTAATTTTCAGACGATATCTTCCCACAACTATTTTCATTTCCTATACACCAAAGGTTTGTTTGAAAACAAAGATACATGGCACATGACTTTGTAAATAATAAACTTCTTTGTATAGTTGCCGGCACTTATCTTGAACACAGATGGACATTATTAAAGGAAAGCTCAATGTCCACTCCTGGCCACAAATGAGCAGTATGCTGGCAAAAAGACAATTATACCAAAAAATCTGTCTTTTCAACAAACTATTTTTCATTTAATATATTTGTAGCCAGCCAAACGATAAAGTGACAAAATAAAAAGTATTTTCAGTAATATCCGCTTTTGACTACGATAATATGAGCCACCATGACAGTTTCTATTTCTCAATAGCAACTATGGAGTTCGATCAAAAAAGGTTGGTCGGTCATAAAGTACTCACCAATAAAAACTTTTTGGTTGAAGTGAAGTATGTTGGAATGGCGGAACATTTTCGAATAATAACTCTGATGTCGTTTAACTTATATTTATAAGATTTTTTCGGTTACTACTTTTTTTTTTTTTTTTTTTTTTACATTAGACATCTCCAAACAAGAGCGGTTATAGTCCGACACAAAAGAGTAGAAACGGAACTAATTTAAAGTGTATGTGTTTATGAAATTGTTTTTATTCTTGTAAAAGACAGTGGCGCCCCCATTATTTTCTACTCTTTTGTGTCGAACTATACTACTTTTGTGATATATTATTGTTTTAAAATTATTATTTTATTTTAATTATTAATATTCATAGCCATCACAATTATGTTCATTCGTGGTCGAAGGCTCTTATAAAGAGCTCATAGAAAGAGGACAGAATCCTTTATAAACTAGGATAGTTTAAAGACAGATTGTTGAGGTTCGATTCAAGAACCATTTCCGTCTGTTCTACGCAGTTATTTGCTAGTGCTTAGCACGTGACCCGCCCCCTTATTACGGACGCAACGGAAGTGTGGAAAGCGTTTAATTGCTTAATGTCTGCTGTCAAAAGGTATACAAAAAATGATGTTTGACAGCAGACATTTAGCAATTTAAACGCTTTCCACACTTCTGTTGCGTCCGTAATAAGGGGGCCGAACCTTTCAGATCTTGCAAAACTGTGCTCACAATTTGTGCCGGCATTTATGCATTTTTATAGGAAAATAGGACTATCATATAAAATAAAACGCGTTAAAAAAAAGCTATAGTAATACTTATGGGGGTGTCAAACAACTGAATACCTTTCAAAAGAAAGAATTAGAAAATTGCAAAATTTCCTTTCCGATACAAAATGGATCAACTAATCGATCTTTTCGTCGAATGGGAAGTAGAATTGCGAAATTCGCAATTTTTTGATCGGTTTGACTAATACACCACCTTAAGGCTCCGTATACAATAGCTGTGGTGTTTAAAAATCTGTGTCTAAAGGTTTTTAAAAAGATTTTTAAGTATCATTTATTTATTTATTTAAATTTTATCTTCAGTATGTTTCATGTAATGCATTAAAACTTATAAAAATACTGTATTTTAACTGCAAAATAACGTCTGTAAAAAATCATATAATCGACAAAATTTCTCGTAAGGATTTTTGGACACACCAGAGAACACGTACACGGACTCTTAAGATAAATATCACTTCGCCTTTATATAAACTTTATATAACACTTATATCTTTATATAAAACCTTGTATTTTCAAAGAAGTATATCAATCTGTTATATCAATAATTATATATACATATAATATTTAAAATCTACTTATTCGAATCATGAGCCCTCCCCAAAGCTTCCAAATTGCCATGGTGAGAATCTATCCTGTTAATATTAGCTTTAAGTTCGCTAGGTATAGGCGATAAGACCGCATTTTCTTCGTCATTGTTCTGCCTTTCTTTGTTTATGAGGTCGTGTGATCCGTTCACTTGTGGTTTTGTCGTGTCGAACGACAAGTCGAAGTTGGATATCGATAGCAATTTGTCGGCTTTTTCTAGATTGTCGAGTGACTTCGATGCGGCAAAGGCGTCCGTTTCTGAAAAGTCCGTTTCTAATTAGTTTGATAAAAACTATGTACCCATTAGCGTTTTGTAGCATACCATACCATCACGCCTTTTTCCCGAAGGGCTAGGCAGAGGTGTACCCAGGACTTAGTCCCATAGTAGGTACACCCACATTTCGCCAAATGTTATTGATGCCATGTAATAGTAGGCGAGCCTATTGCCATCTACCGGGCAAAGTTCCAGACTCCAGGCAGATAGTGAGATAATTCCTAACTGAAAAATCCAATAACACTTTGCCTGAACTGGGGATCGAACCCGGGACCGAGGCAATAATACAGGGTTATGTGTAATCAGTTAGAAACCTCTTAAAGGTGATCCCTTGTACTCATAATTTGGATCAACTTTCACTATGAAGCCAAAATTGAAATCGCGAAAAAAAAATCAGGTGTTTCACAGAAAAATCTTCTTGACCTTAACTTTCATAACATCCTACTAATATTATAAATGCGAACGTTTGTGAGGTTGGATGGATGTTTGTTACTCTTTCACGCCAAAACTACAGAACCGATTCGGCTGAAATTTGGTATGTAGGTAGTTTAGACCCTGGAAAAATACATAGGCTACTTTGTTTCCCGATATACCCACGGGAATGTGTAAGCGGGTGAAATCGTGGGGCACAGCTAGTAACAAATATATATCAGAAAATATCCCACTAATATCCTAGAAAGTCTGTGAGGATGGATGGATGTTTGTTACTCTTTCACGCCACAACTACTGAACCGATTGGGCTGAAATTCGGTATGTAGATAGTTTCGACTCCGGGATAACACATAGGGTACTTTAAATCCCGATATATATTTATTTATTGTTTTTAACTCTCCGTTTCCATCCCCAGGTTGTCTGTAAGAAATTGCTTAACGCGATAAGACCGCCGGTTGTTTACCGTATTACCTGTAAATTGTTTTGTAACATTGTTTTTTATTTTATTTTGGTATGCAATAAAGTATTATGCTATTCTATTCTATATTCCCACGGGAAGGAAGACTACGCGGGTGAAGCCGCGGGGCTAAGCTAGTATGTTGTAGTATTACCGCTGTGATTAGTTTGGTTATGGTTGTCATCGTGTTGTTTGTGATCCTTAGGGAGTGACGAGGACCGGGCTCCGGTCTCCAACATGCCCAGAACACTGGAAAAAAAAAACACATACATTTACGCCTTTTTCCCGAAGGGGTAGGCAGAGGTGTACCCAGGACTCAGTCCCATAGTAGATACACCCACATTTCGCCAGTATGTTATTGGTCCCATGTAATAGGGGGCGAGCCTATTGCCACAGGCACAGGGCACAGTTCCAGACTCCAGGCAGTTATTGAGATAATTCCTAATGGAAAAATCCAATATATTTTCAAATATTTAATTTTCAAAATTGATAAAATTCCAATAAGAGTCACTTGATCACGGACGCGCTACGAGTGGTCGCCATGATTGTGACGTCATTGTTATAGTTGTGTATGGGAATTTATAACATTGTGACGTCAATACAGGTCACGAGCTCGTTCGGGTACTATCGGTGTGTTTTCGGTACTGGATTATTATTTTTTTATAAATATATATCATTGTAATTATTATAGCGAATAAAAAAAAACTAGAAATAGTTTTGTTATGAAACTTTTATATTATGATCTTTCTATTCATGCCTTATAATAAATTGTTAAGGCATACCTTGGCAAGTATGCCTAGTGTAGGGTTACCACTCTTAGGGCCGGTTTTTTGATCGTTAGTTACGGTTAAGTTAACCATTTGTCAAACTAACTATAGTTAAATTTCTAACCAATGGTTAAATCGTGCGGAAAAAATAGTTAACCAGCGATGAAAAAACGAAATTTGTCGAATTTTAACTATTTGTCAAAAAATTTAACCATTGGTCGACTTAACCAGTGATCAAAAAACCCAGCCTTAGTAATCACAATATTTTTTTGTAAAATTTTACGGTTTTGGATTTTTTCTTTTGCGTGCAAGATCTTGCTTATTGCCAAATTACATAATGCTAGGCCAACGGGAAGAAGCCTAGAGGTTTTAAGCTCGTTGTGCAAAGTATGGAAACGTGCGGTAAATTGGCCGTATCTTTTGATTGTGTTAACTTAGAAGTCTGTTTTTTTTTACAGCAGAAAGGGACCGTAGACCTTAGTCTTATAAGGGTTTCTCTTTTCCCTTTAAGGTAAGGAACCCTAAAAATAGAATATAATTTGCATATATATATGGATATTGTCTGCTTTAAAATTTAAATAAATTAAATAAAAAGATTTTCCGTGGAGTTACCGGCTTTAGAATAGTGCTCCACTCTCTCTACCCGTGGTTGCCGTAAGAGCCGGCTGAGGGTTAACAGATCCAGAGGAGGCAGCAGCGTCCTCTGCGTAAACCATCGAACTGTGCTCGACAACCCGCCTGCCAAGTGTGTTGAGTTTTTTATTTTCTATGATAGCGAGTGACAAGACGAGCAAATCAGGTGCCTGATGGTAAGCATCATGATTGCCCAAATCAGACACAGTGCCACCCAGTGTTTTAAAGTTCAAAATTCTGCTCGGCACTGCACTGCGCCTGTCACCCTGAGATATGAGTTGTTGAATCTCATCACGCCCAGTAATTTCGCTGGTAACATTGCCCTTCAGACCGGAACACAGTAATGATTGCACATTACTGCTTGGCGGATGAATAACTGGCAAAGGTGTGGTATTTCTCCAGGCGGCTCCCTGCTAAAGAGGCCTACCACTACAAATACTTGAGTATTATCACAGAATAGTAAAGGGACAGAAGGGACACTCCTCAAAATAATGGCGTCTGGACTAGAGTCGCTATTTATTTAAAATAGCGACTCTAGCCCAGATGCAATAAAGTGCAATTCAGATCGCACAAAGTGCTAGACTTTGTGCGACCTATCGATATATTAATCTACAAGTTCTCTCCCCTTCCATTGCGTATATCTCTAGCTGTTCTCTCTGTCAATTAGTTGAAGGTTGTCAGAGTTGAATGAGTAGTCAAGCCCATAGAAATTGTACCGTCAAGACGGACGCCACAGCTACTTGTAGCTTCATAATAATGGAGTGTCCCAGGCCTGGTATTATTGGCAACAACCCCCACTTTTTTTTTTTCAACAACCTATGTTGAACCTATTTTGAGAAATGGACTTCCAACGAGTGGATGATGATGACGAAATAAAAAGAAATATTTACCGTGAAGAGCCGAGATCCCCGAAAGGAGTCCCGGCCGCGGCGGGGTGAGCATGTTCAGAATGTGCTCCTTCACTCGCCCAACCCTCTTCTATGAGCACTGCGCCGATGTCTATTTCGCCCTCTGTAATTATAACAATATTACTTATAGTTCTTAATATGACAGCCTCGTTGGCTCAGATGGTAGTAACTCTGCTTTCTGTGCCGCAGGCCCCGGGTTCGATCCCCGACCAGGTCAAACATTCGTGTGCATGAACATGTCTGTTTGATCTGTGTCTGGGTGTTATAAGCTTATATAAGTATGTATATCAGTCATCTGGTTACCATAGTACAGGCTTCTAGCATAGTTTGGGACCAGATGACCGTGTGTGGAAGTTGTCCCATATTATTATATATAGGGTTACTCTGAAATCAAGAAAGAAAATCAGCTGTTTCATAGAAAAAAAAAATGACTCTAAAAGTCTATATTGCCGTTTAGAGAATGATATCAGCTATAATATTCTCAAACATAGTAGCCCTCTTATTATCGCCGTTTAATTTATAATTTGATTTCAATAAAGTGAGGTTAAGTACTTCTTCTTTTCGAGTCAAAATGGCTAGTTCACTCCTTATAAAATTTTGGTCCAGTATTTTGCCAGGTCTACGGCGTTTTGGTTTGCTTCGAGATGGTCCGTCATTGTAGCTATCGTGGGGCAGTTAGGTTAAGTATAGTTCGACACAAAAGAGTAGAAAATAATGGGGGCGCCACTGTCTTTTACAAGAGTAAAAAAAAATTAATCAACACATACACTTTAAATTAGTTCCGTTTCTACTCTTTTCTGTCGAGCTACTATACTAAGCATTTTATAATGGCGACACACGTTCTTATTTTAGTAGAACATTTGGTTAATTCAAAATAATTAATGGTGATGCTAAATATTATATGCACATTTGAGAATATTATCATTAGGCCTATCAAATAAAATCAAAATTATAATTTAATCGTCCCTTATCCTTATACATTTATGAGAACATCATCATGTATGTGTGTAAAAATTTACATAAATTAAAATTAAATAGTGAACTCCATAATTTTAATACTAGGAATAAAGACAAAATAGCTGCACCTAGCTTTAGATTATCTAAAACAAATAAAAAATTATTCTTAGGAAATAGTGAACGTTTCTATAATAAAATCCCAAAAGAGATAACTGGGCTCTCAGAGGGTAAATTCAAAACCTATATAATATCTACTTTACTAAAGAAGGCTTATTATAATGTAAATCAGTACATAGAGGACAAAGATGCCTGGAAACTTCTACCACGCAGCACCTTCCAAATAAACGAATGTAACCAAACCAAATATTGTAAAACAATCAGTTGAAAAAATTAAGCCCTACAAGTTTCTTGTGCGTTCTTCTTGTAAAGGTATCCTTCCGAACGCATGGTAGACTCATTACTGTTTATTTTCATTGACGTACAAAAGTGTCAGATTGTGACCTATTTGAATAAATCTTTTTGACTTTGACTTTGAATCATTTGCGTAATTAATTATGAACAGTAACCCTGTTTAGAGATAATTATGTAAATATGCTAATTACCGTCAGTGACTTGATATAGTTTAATGCCGGGTATCTCCTTCTCTTTCTCTCCTTCAGCGGTGATTGTTTTCTTGTACGTACATGTCCTTGAAACGAGCGCCTTCCATTCCGCCACCTGATAAAATTATACAAAATGTTTCAAAAAGGTGTAGTAATGCTTCCTTAGGGTGGCATATAACCGCCAACCTTAACAGGATTTTTTTTTTTATTTTTTTTTTTTATGATATTGAGTGACAAAACGAGCAAATCAGGTGCCTGATGGTAAGCATCATGATTGCCCATATCAGACGCAGTGCCACCCAGTGTTTTAAAATTCAAAATTCTGCGCGGCACTGCACTGCGCCTGTCACCCTGAGATATGAGTTGTTGAATCTCATCATGCCCAGTAATTTCGCTGGTAACATTGCCCTTCATACCGGAACACAGCAATGTTTGCACATTACTGCTTGGCGGATGAATAACTGGCAAAGGTGTGGTACTTCCCCAGGCGGCCTCCTGCAAAAGAGGCCTACCACTACAAAAACAGGAACTAAAAATACAGGACCTTAGCAGTTTGATCTTAGCAGTTTGACACAATCCTATGGAAAATTTACTAAATCGATGTTTTGTATTCCCCTGTTTCCTCCGAATACAGTGAACCTATTTGATATATTTATATCCTGATATTTTAAAGATGAAGTAAAGTATGTCCCTATCATTTTATTTTTGTTTATAAACTCTACATTTTTTTTGTAGTGAACGTCCAATCACGCGATGTAAAACAGCGATTTTTGGAAGTTCACTATGAAAAAACTAAGGATTTATAAGAAAAATTAAAATGACAGGGACATAGGTTACTTCACTATAAAAATATCAGGATATAAATTTATAGAATGGGTTAATTATACTAATTTTTAATTTATATTATGGGTTGACTGCCTCGGTGGCGTAGTGGGCGCATGCTCGACTGCCAATCAATCAAGGTCCCGGGTTCGATCCCCAGGTCAGGCAAAGTGATAAATATTGGATTTTTCCATTAGGAATTATCTCAATAACTGCCCGGAGTCTGGAACTGTGCCCGGTAGATGGCAACAGGCTCGCCCCCTATTACATGGGACCAATAACATACTGGCGAAATGTGGGTGTATCTACTAGGGGACTGAGTCCTGGGTACACCTCTGCCTACCCCTTCGGGAAAAAGGCGTGAATGTATGTTATGTTATGTTGTGTCAAATTCTTGTGTCAATACTTTACAGACGGACAACGAAGTCCAATAAGGGTCCTTTTTTTTCCTTTTAAGGTACGTAACCCCAAAAATGACAAATATCCTTTGATACACATCAAATCACAAAAGAATTTAACCAGCTTTCAGATTCAGATGATCAGATTTGTGACAGACTTCAAAAAGATGAGTTTCTCAGTTCAGTAAGTTAAGTGTTGAACATCCTATCCTATAAATACGAAAGTTTGTGAGGATGGATGGATGGATGGATGGATAGATAAATGTTTGATAGATTGATGTTTGATAGATTGATAAACACTTTATTGGTACACCACAACAAGAAGGTCGTTAAATCTAATAACAATTCATAATAACTAGTGTAACAATGGGCGGTTTCATCGCTAAGAGCGATCTCTTCCAGACAACCGTGCAGTAAAAGGAGAGAACCGTAATAAATATTTGGTCGGTGGTGTTACAGAGACTTCTTCATAAATAAATATAGAATTTTGTTTGTTACTCTTTCATGCCAAAACTACTGAACCGATTAGGCTAAAATTTGGTATGTAGGTAGCTTAGACCCTGGAATAACACATAGGGTACTTTTTTCCCGATATTCCCACGGGAACGATGACAACGCGGGTGAAACCGCGGGACACAGCTAGGATTTTATAAAAATATGTAAGTAAAAATAGACTCACGAGGTCTGAAGCTTACAAAGCCATTAGTAATTATAATAAATGATTTGAATTTATACTCAAACAGAACGGGATACCCCAATGGGGAATGTCCAAATTATCTTGACCTCCATTTTTATTTTAGATAATGAAAATATAGAGCAATATAAGAAACTAATTTGAATATTTTTGCTATTTTCGTCGTAGTTATTTTTAAAAACATTTTTAAAAATTTGAGAATTTTTGGTGATGATGACGTCATCATAAGGTTTATAGACGGTGACTGCGGCCTCAACAGAAAAAAAAAAAAGGCAATGAAATTCAGATTGTCAATGTCATTATATTATCACACACCTATAACCCCACTTTTCTAAAAAAACTGTTCATTGCTTTTTTTTTTTCTTCTTTTATGGACCCACACGAATGTATTGCCAGTGTCAAGTTAAATAAATTTTCAAGTTAATATGGTCAATTCAGAGTCAGGGCAAGCCCAGTCAAGTCACAGCTCCAGTAAAGTGGTGGTCTTTACAAGAAGCTGCCAGTAAACAATAAAATCACAGTAACTTTCTAAGATTTTGCAGTCGGCTAGATATAGGTTATGTTTACATACATCGACATTTGACAACTTAATGACATAAAAGGACATTTCACTTTTTTTTTTTTTTTTTAGGCTCACACGTTTTTCCATTAATCTACGTGTGACGTCATCTAAGGTCAAATGAAGGTTATTCAATTAAAGCCGAAAATAATAATAATCCGTGATTATTTTCTGTTTTTAAGTAATGGGTAGTGATCAGCAACCTTATTCCTCCAAATGGTTTTGAAATTACAAAAAACAAAAATAAATAGGCATTCCCCATTACACTGCTCGAGTCAATTCATATGGCTTATGTGGACAACCCATATTGTCAGAGTTTCAGGTCGGCAAGATTCCTACAAAGCCTCCGACATGACCTAACGACTGCCTCCTACATATTACAAGATGTGATATGATATTATGTAATATAAAAAACAGAATAGTAATGGGACAGAAGGGACACTCCTCAAAATCATTTAAATAAATGACGATTCTAGCACCGACGCAATAAAGTGCAATTCAGGTCGCACAGTACCTAACTAATTATCGTTATATTAACATACAAGCTTCCTCTTTTTCTATCGCGTATCTCTCTATCTATTCTCTCTGTCTAGCCCATAGAAATTGTTCCGTCAAGACGGACACCCCAGGTACTTGTAGCTTCTTAATGATAATGCGGTGTCCCTGGACTGGTAATACATACATGCGTGAGTTCCTCGAACCTCTCGACAGCTTGTGGCGACCACTTGTCGCTGCGTGTGGGCACACCATCGCCCGCAGGCCGCACGCCCGCCAGGAAACACTCCATCGCCTGACAATTCAATGTGAGCTTACATTAATTACGAACACTTTACAACACCCTTCTTCCTACTAAATAAATATTTCCATTAAATAAATATGTACTCTGTTTTGTAGTGGTAGGCCTCTTTTGCAGGGGGCCGCCTGGGGAAGTACTACACCTTTGCCAGTTATTCATCCGCCAAGCAGTAATGTGCAAACATTACTGTGTTCCGGTTCCTGAAGGGCAATGCTACCAGCGAAATTACTGGGCGTGACGAGTTTCAACAACCAATATCTCATGGTGACAGACGCAGTGCAGGGCAGCGCAGAATTTTGAATTTTAAAACACTGGGTGGCACCGTGTCTAATATGGGCAATCATGATGCTTACCATCAGGCACCTGATTTGCTCGTCTTGTTACTCACTACCATAAAAAAAAATATATTTACAGAGCCCCCGATACTAAACCTAGTTCGATAAGACTCCCAGGTGAAATATATATACTTCATTGCGTCTTTAATGGGAGAACACGATGTGGCTATGCTGCAATGCGAAAAACGTGGCAGAGCTATATAATAAAAAAATCGTTATCTAATACAATAAGACTCCCAAATTTAGTTTTTTCCTCGTAACAGGGAAGGGGTAGGACTATACGATAGTGCAGTGCTGCAAGCCCACATCACTGGCCTTGGAGTGGAGTGGGAGCAGCGCTCTCCAGCACCAAATATTCCAACTGCTGCGATCACCAAGCCGCACAACTAGCGTCAGCATCTAGGATAAATTCCCTCTATATATCCCCTCCGTTAAATTAGATATCGTACCTGGAACCTGAGCCGCAGTAGATCAGCTCGCAGCTCGCACAGTTCCTGTGTCGCCACATACTCACTGTCGCCGTAATCCAAGAAAAACACATCCGCTACCTGTTGACAAACAAATTACGTTCATTGGCTATCAAGGACGATGAATTGCTTTACTCTAAGTTGGCCATGCAAATGAAAGCTGATTTTTTTTTATATAAAAAAAGAGTATTCTAAATTCCACAAAGGTCTCGCCTCGGTGGCGTAGTAGCCGCATGCTCGACTGCCCGGGTTCGATCCCCAGGTCAGGCATAGTGTTAAATATTGGATTTTTCCATTAGGAATTATCTCAATAACTGCCTGGAGTCTGGAACTGTGCCCGGTGGCAATGGCAATAGGCTCGCCCCCTATTACATGAGACCAATAACATAATGGCGAAATGTGGGTGTATCTACTATGGGACTGAGTCCTGGGTACACCTCTGCCTACCCCTTCGGGAAAAAGGCGTGAATGTATGTTATTTTATGTCCACAAAGGTTGTCCTTATACTTTTACTTAACCTTAGGGTTTGCCGACACGAGACCAATGTTAGTATAACGCGCGGCGGTCCAGTCGACGATTTTATAACGAAAGGCCCCTATGACAGTTGTGAATGTCTTTTATTACAAGTAGGTTGCATAACAACGCCATGGGGCGAGTGCAGACCGTAACGAACACGTCAATAGTTAAAAAAAAATTATTGTTAAGGCGTTAGTATGCTTGGTACACTTAGATACTGCAAATATGTTAGCAATTTGGAAAATTTCTTTTTTGGGATTTTTTTCCTTTACTTGTGATATAAGATTTCGCTTATTACTTGATGCTGGGCCAACGGGAATTACCCTAGATGTTTTCAGTCCGTTGCGAAAAGTATGGAAATGTGCGGTAAAATGGCCTTATCTTTTGATTGCGTTGACTTACAAGTTTTATTTTTTTACGGCAGCAAGGGACCGTAAACCTGAGTTATTGATATAAAAAATTTATTGTAGGATAGTTTTGGAAGGAAAATAATCCTTGCATGATTATTACACGACGACAGTGCCTAAAAATATAATGTAAACAATCAGTTTACATTATATTGGCAATAGTTATATAAGTAAGTATAAATTCTTTTGTTCTGTTTTCTTCGCGACATGTTAGTATTTTAAATTAAATGTTCGCACATGTTTTTATGTTACGATCCAGATTGAAAGTTGTTATATTTTTAATACTACTCTATATGTAGTTGTAGGTTATGTGCGTTAAATAAATAAAAAAAAATTCAACTTGATACCTTCACGCGTTCCTGTGAAAAAGGGTTACGGTAAAAGGTTTAAAACTGATTTCAAAACAAGAATTTGAACAGGGTATCGTTGCAGTTGTGTCTCACGGTGTGCTGTGGGCCTAAGAAGTGAGAATTGCCATAACAATAATTACCATCTGCGTGACGTCGAACTCGTTAGGCCTGACGTCGGTGACCCTCGCTCTGTACCAGCGACCGTCGTGTCTGAACACGGCCGCCACTACTTGACCCACTGAAACGTGCTGCAACTGGAAATTAAAGAAATTAATGTAAAACATAAAAGAAGAGATTAAAAAATACCCTACTCCATCATCAAACCCTGGTCTATATATAATCAGGTCAACTATCAAACAAATAAAACAAATAAAAAGAACACAGTATCAAATTCATTATCACTATATTCAATTCAATTCAATTCAATTCTTATTTTGTAGCTTGTGAAAGTGCACTATATTCATATTATATATAATCCGAAATGACTCAGTCAGTTGTCAGTCACAACTGACAGACATATGCAACGCAGAGCCCAAACCACGGCTCCTAGAGATTTGAAGCTTGGAATGTAAGTTGCTTTCGGAGTCTGGACGTGTGCTAAGAAAGGATTTTCGAAAATTCACATTCTAAGGGGTCCAAAAAGGGCGTCAAAGTTTTGGTATAAAGCTCCCATATTTCATAATTAAATTAAAAATTAAAATTCATTTATTTCAGGTCATTTCACCCATACATCAAATAAATTATAATAAGTCCTCAATAAAATGTCAATATAAAATACAATTATTAAATAAGATACATTTGAATTAATCACATCAAATTATTACATTTAATACACAAAAATACATTACCATTATTACACAAAAATTGTATTATGTAAATAAAATGTCATAGGCACAACACAATAATAACAATTAATAGCGTCTCACTTGCGAGTGGGCAAAGCCGCTGTTCTTAAACATAAACATACATTCACGCCTTTTTCCCGAAGGGGTAGGCAGAGGTGTACCCAGGACTCAGTCCCATAGTAGATACACCCACATTTCGCCAGTATGTTATTGGTCCCATGTAATAAGGGGCGAGCCTATTGCCATCTACCGGGCACAGTTCCAGACTCCAGGCAGTTATTGAGATAATTCCTAATGGAAAAATCCAATATTTAACACCGCCTGACCTGGGGATCGAACCCGGGACCACTTGATTGGCAGTCGAGCAGGCGCCCTCTACGCCACCGAGGCAGTCCTTACCCAAGTATTCCGCTGTTCTTACACAAGTATTTTATATTTGTATAGACCAAGCGGTCGTTTCGTTAGAAATACATTATGAATTCGGTAAGAAAAATTTCACCCTCGTGCGAGATTTGTACCACACGCCCTTCGCATCAATCCGCGTGGTGGGCATTACCATTTGAGCTACCGTGGAGTAGTCATCGCACCTACTGCCGCTTATAGGGGCGTGTGTGTTTATCCATAGGTGATGCATTTCGCATTTTACCCGGTTCTACCTAGGTGGGATGGAACAATTTCGCCCATGACCTGCACGGTAACTCAAATGGTAGAGTCCACCACGCGGATTGGTGCGGAAGGTGCATGGTTCAAATCCCGCCCGTGGGTGAAATTTTTTTTCCCAAATAAAATTCATATTGTATGTACATCAAATTAAGTCCATACGTTTAGGAGATAAAATGCCACAGAAACACAGATAAACCAGCCACGTCAAACTTATAACACCCCTTCCCTTTTCGGTGAGGGGTTAAAAATCGTGAATTCATACTTACAACATGCGCATCCCTGTTTTCCTTGTTGCCGTAGTAGTCAGTCATATGTGTGACTAATTCTTCCAATTCTATGAGAACTTGTGGTCCTACGAACTGCACCCAGAAACGAGACGGCGACGAAACAGCCGACACGTATACTTCTATTGATGATGCTGCTTTTTCTATAAACAGACATTTTACTAATAAAACCTACCATCATCTTTAGGACTCGTGCCAGCCCATAATCATTTAAATAAATAGCGACTCTATCTCCTACACAATAAAGTGCAATTCAGGTCGCACAGCGCCTAACTATCGTTACATAAACCTACAAGCTGCCTCTCTTTCTATCGCGTATCTCTCTGTTCTATCTGTCTAGCCCATAGTAACAAGACGAGCAAATCAGGTGCCTGATGGTAAGCATCATGATTGCCCATATCAGACACACAGTGCCACCCAGTGTTTTAAAAAAAACAAATATCTGCGCGGCACTGCACTGTGCCTGTCACCATGAGATATTGGTAGTTGAAACTCGTCATGCCCAGTAATTTCGCTGGTAGCATTGCCCTTCAGACCGGAACACATAAATGTTTGCACATTACTGCTTGGCGGATGAATAACTGGCAAAGGTGTGGTACTTCCTCGGCCCCCTGCAAAAGAGGCCTACCACTACAGTAAGTACGGTTTTCTTCAACCAAGTAAGTTTTGTCGCAAATACAGCACGATTGACACGACAATCGTCTATGACAAAATGATCCCGGCTTTTGTCCCGGCTGCAGCATGGTAGCGTTCAGATAAAATATCAAATAGTATCAGATGACTGCCTCGATGGCGTAGAGAGCGCATGCTCGACTGCCAATCAAGTCCCGGGTTCGATCCCCAGGTAAAGTGATAAATATTGGATTTTTCTATTAGGAATTATCTCAATGAATTATCTCAATGACATGTGGGTGTATCTACTATGGGACTGAGTCCTGGGTACACCTCTGCCTACCCCTTCGGGAAAAAGCCGTGAATGTATGTTTTATCTATGTGGTATCAGATTCGAAACCACGTTCCTACTGCTCCACAAACCCTTACCCGACACCAAACTATGATCATTACACAAACACTCCATACCATGAATAGTATCTGAACGTTAACAAAATTCCTTTAAAAATGCACCAAAAACTTTAGCACCACAAATAAACTAAATTTTACAAATACATACATAATATACATCCATTATCCAATACCCAAAGATCGATCATTTTATCAAACCATATAGAATGTATTAAAAAAAGGTGTAGTTAATATTTAAAATTGTGCTGCATCTTCCCATCAAACCAAAGGACTTTCAAAAGAAAGTATTTGGATATTCGCATAAAAGACTAATAAAAATACGAGCATAAATAAAATACAAGACCATATAAAATGGATCAGCTTTGTATGAGAGCTCAAGTTTTTTTTTTACGAATCCGCATTTGTTTCTTGTAAATAATTGCACCCCTTTAAGTATTATACTACACCTTCTTTAACACGTTGTATTATGTAGTGACAAACTGCAAACCATTTCATACATTTGGGACATGAGAACACACTAAAACCCATAGTATTATGGGACAAAACCATAACCGTTGAGTTCAGGCTACACACACACACACAGACATTTTTATTGCAAAAATACATAAAGGGATTTTAGACATACTTGTATATTTTTTACACAAAATATGTAGGCACTTACACCACGTTGTATAGTGGTTGAAATCTACATTTCAGAACTAACAGAATTTTAATTACTGTTTGTAATGTGTTTTAGCCCCCTAACAAATAGGAAGGGGTGTTATAGGTTGACGTATCTGTCTGTAGCATCCACATACCCTATGGTAGCATCATAGCTACATTAGCTACCTTTTTGGATTTAGTTTTTTTTTTGTCTTAAACATAAAAATGTTTTTTTCGCTACGCTCAAGTCAGAAAGGTGACTTGATAGAGAGTTCTCAGATATAGTCCTCAACGATGGTCCCTTCAAAATCGGTTGAGCTGTTTGAAGAAGTTTGAAGATTTTAATCAGCTCTTTTTTAGAGGCAATGAGATTCTTCCAGTGGTCTGATCGATAAAACATTTAGTATGTAACGACATAGTATCTTTTACCTGATGCTGCGGCATCGTGTTCAGTTGGGAGGGTAGTCAAATATATTGTGTTTAGGCTCATAGGAATTGTCTAAATTACAAGAAAGGTCCCCGGTCTTAGCAGTTTGACACAATCCTATGGAAAATTTACATAATCGATGTTTTGTATTCCCGTGTTTCCTCCGAATACAGTGAACCTATTTGATATATTTATATCCTGATATTTGAGGATGAAATAAACTATGTCCCTATCATTTCATTCCTGTTTATGAACTCTTCATTGTTTTGTAGTCAACGTCTAATCACGCAGAAAAACTGGGTTTTTTTTAAAGTTCTCTACGACAAAACCAAGAGTTTATAAGAAGAAACTACAATGACAAGGCCATAGTTTACTTCACTATAAAAATATCAGGACAAATTTAGAGAATGGCTTAATTATATTCGGAGGAAACAGGGGAATACAAAACATCGATTTGGTAAATTTTCCACAGGATTGTGTCAAGATTCTCTTAGCTAGGATATCCTAGCTAGCTCTTAATACATACAGATGCTTATGATATCAGGGTCTTATGATGGAGAAATAATGAAACGGGGTTCTTATTTTACACTTGCATTTATTGTACATGAGTCGCAAAAACCAATATATAAGATATTGCAAATAATACATAATGTATTGGTTAGGTCTTTTTATATTTCGATGACGCACTATGTAACTAACCAAGTAGCTTAAAATGAATGTTTATGCAATGTCGCACTATGTGTGGGTCATGTTTGTATATATAGATGATTTGAAGCAAGGACGCTTTGCGTTACTCATTAGCGCTTGTAAAGTATTATGTAATATCTTATACTACAGTTTGTCAGAAAAACGTTAAACATTCGAGCTCGTGACACAACTCATTTTGATTTTAAAATAGCAACTGTATCGGTGGCGTAGTGATTCGCAAGCGCTACTGCCCATCATGAAGCCTCGGGTTCGATCCCCATCTCAGGTTAAGTTTTATTGGATGTTTTCATTAGGGATTTTCTCAATCAAAACCTGGATAATATTTAGGTAGGTATATCTTGCGATCGCAATTCTTTTTTTCGATGTCATTAACGTCCCTTTTCTTCACCAGATTATAATTTTTTTTTTTCATTTATGTGTTTGATGAGATTTTGTTGATCAAAAATTAGTACAATCTGACACTTTTGCACGTCAATGAAGATAATCAGTGATGAGTCTACCGTGCGTTCGGAAAGAGACCTCTACAAGACGAACGCACAAGAAACTTGTATGGTTTAATTATTCAACTGATAATTTTACCATATTTGGTTTGGTTACATTCGTTTGTTTGTGTCAATGCCGCGTGGTAGCTATGCAGAAGTTTCCAGGCATCTTTGTCCTCTATGTACTGATTGACTCTACACTAAGCCTTCTTTAGTAAAGTAGATTTTATATAAGTTTTGAGAGCTACGTTATTTCTTTTGGAATTTTATTATAGAAACACACTATTTCCTAAGAATGACTTTTTATTTGTTTTAGATAATCTGGTTGGTACCTAGCTCAGTAAATACTAGGTAGGATCTGAACTTATTACTTCTGACTGTAAAAAACTTTTTTATCATACAAAAATCTATTTCTATGACAAACTCCATGCAGTTAGTTATCTTACCGCGTGTCCTATACTTGGCATGCGTTCTATCACCTGGATCATCGTCGTGAGGGACGGTGGGTGATGAAGAAGCGGAGCGCGGGGTGTGACGCGGAGCTTTAGACTGCTCTATCTCGCGACGACATCTCTCTTGTGCTACCTGAAATGTTATCAAGTCATTGGCCGGAAATAGGGAGACGGAGCTCAAGTGGAGTTGGGCAGGACACAATAATATAAGAAAATTATAAAGAAATATTGATTATTATAAGATATATAGACATGATTTGAATGTATGAGTTTATAAAGCGCTTTACTTCGTTTTATGTCCGAAACCGTTAAAATCCCAAAAGAGAAAGGGTTTCTCAGAGGGTAAATTCATACATACATACATACAGTCACGCCTTGTTCCCGGTGGGGTAGGCAGAGACTATTTCCCTCCACTTGCTACGATCCTGACTTACAACTTTCGCTTCGTTCACTCTCATGACGTTTTTCATACATGCTCGTCGGTTGTAGGTACTTTTGACTTCGTAAATTCAAAATCTATATAAAATCTAATTTACTAAAGAAGGCTTATTATAAAGTCAATACATAGAGGACAGAGACGCCTGGAAACTTTGCATAGTCACCACGAAGCACCTTCTAGACAAACGAATGTAACCAAACCAAATATTGTATCAGTAGAAAAAATTAAGCCCTACAAGTTTCTTGTGCGGTCTTCTTGTGGAGGTATCTTTCCGAACGCACTGAAGAATCATTACTGTTCATCTTCATTGACTTACAAAAGTGTCAGATTGTAAACTATTTGAATAAATCCTTTTTGAGTTTGAAACGAATCCGATTCAAATTCTGTATTCGGAAGACTGGCCGAATTCGGATATTGCTTTACGCACTACCTCCGATCTGATCTACCGATGTTTTAAACTTACATAGTTATCTATAAGTTCCTTGGCAGTTTTGATCTGGTCCTTAGAACCGCACACGGTGACGTTTCGTTCAGACGTAGTATCAGAGGCGAGGCCTTCTACTTTGATGCGCGCGCCACTTCGGTGCATTATCTCTTTGATGTTAGCTCCGCCAGAACCTATACGAACGAAAAGATAAACAAGATGCCGTGTGGTTCCCGGCTATATAATAGGGCCCTTTCTCATCACCCGTGAGGTGGGAGACCCGCCAGAGGGACATATTCGGAGAGTGGGCAGCAGCGCTCTCCGGCACCAAGTATTCTAACTACTGCGATCACCAAGCTGCAGAACAAGCGTGCTGATTACGGCTAAATCCCCCCATATGAATAGTTTATGGCGTTCTATGGTAGAGGCCTATGTTCAGCAATGGTTGTCTTCCGGCTGATGATGATACCAGATGCTTGGAAACTTCTGCATAGCCACCACGCGGCATCTTCCAAAGAAACGAATGCAAACAAATTATATTCTTAAATTATCAGTTGAACAAATTAAGCCCTACAAGTTTCTTGTGCGTTCTTCTTATAGAGGTATATCTCCCTCCGAACGCACGTTAGGTTCGTTATTTATTAGCATCATTGACACTAAAAAATCGGAACTAAAAACTAAATATTCTTGTTCTAGGAGTTTGCAATGGAGTTCCGAAAAGTAACGCCAAATTCAATCAATTATTGAACTTAGCAATTTTTATTTACAACTAGCTGACCCGGCGAACTTCGTACCGCCATATTTTATTTCTCTAATCGCAACTGAGGAAATAAAACCCTTCCGGTAAAATCGAATTACCTAAATTTAAAATAAAACTGGAGTACTCAATTGAAAAATTCATATTCTTGTTCAAAATGCGTGGAGATTTTACTGAGACTATTTCCGGACACTTTCCGGGAGATAGTACGTTTAAAAAGGAACTGAACTGCGGTGACACTCGGCGCCAGTATTTATACCTGAACCTTGAATTTCCCGAACGTTCTAGTTCGCATGCTTCGAGAAGAATCGATTGATCGATTGTTCGAAATAGTGGGTCTCGATGGTTCGAGAGGGAGCTTTGTTTACGCTCAGAGGAGGTCTCGAAAACGAATGAGATACCAAAGCTTTGGACATTCAAACCAGAGATGGCGACTCGATAGAATTTGATGGCCAGATCTTGAAACTTTGATTAAAATTTGGCGCCAAGACTTTAATAATTCTCTGACAAAAATAGTACAATTTTTTTTTGTTATTAATGGTAATAATATTGTAACATAATACGCAGTATAATTATAAAAATATCAGTCACAAACCTTTAAAATAATACGGTTATATCGTGAGCATAAATAAATATAACGTGAAATAAAGTAATAGAATTTATATTCTAAGAAACAGAACACAGCGTCATCTATTGGGTGTATTTGCAACCTAGATATCAAACAATATTGAAGAATTTTATCGATGAATCAACGTACACCGCCATCTATGAGAATTTCATAAAACTAAACAGTAAATAAACACTTGCATAAGAAACAATTAATTGATACAATTTATTCGTTTACATTCACGACATAAGCGAATAATTGAGATGATAACTATCCTATCCAGTAAGTTAGACCAAAATACGGGTACATGTGATATGATTGAAATCGGTTCAGTAGTTTTGGAGTTTATTCGGGACAAACATCGTGACACAAGATTTTATTATTATATATATAAGATAAATAATTTTGTGCACATATTTTTGTCCTCCAAAAAAAAGGAGTAAATTGAAAGAACAAGAAAGTGTAGATATATCATACATACCAATAATCTTCCCGCAAGCCCAGGCAGGCACCGTGAATGTTTCATCCACAATCTTAGGCTGCTGTTTAATGAACTCTAGAACCATCGTCTCAGCGAGCTGCGAGGCTGCCCTCGTGCCCCGTATGTACAAGATCTCATGCTGGCCGTCATTGAACTCCTTGCAGTGGATCTTAGCGCCAGACTTCGCTTCGATCGCGCCTATGTTGCTGCGACCGCGACCTGGACGGAATCATATATACTCGTAGTTCTTAAAGAAGCGATATTTTTAGCGAGCGCCCATTGTCAACGAATAAGTAGAGCCTTAAGATGTACCTATAGATTGATACTGTGCCTCGGGTCAAAACACCTATGGATAATAAATACACAATAATACCCATTGAGATTTGAGAAGCCTGCGAAGCATGATTGGAGTGACCTTGATGGACAAAATGAGGAATAGTGCGATAAGGGAACGCTGTGGCGTGGTAGAAGATGTAGTGACTAAGATAGAGAAAGGAATGCTGAGGTGGTTCGGACATGTGGAGAGGATGGATGAAAGGAGATTAACAAAAGAGATTTATAAGGCTAGTGTGAATGGTCAAGTCGGTAGCGGTCGACCTAGGCGTACTTTTCATGACCAAGTTGACGTTGTTCTTAGGAAAGGCCAAGTCAAAAGTGCCTACAACCGACGAGCATGTATGAAAAATGTCATGAAAGTGAACGAAGCGAAAGTTGTATGTCAGGATCGTAGCAAGTGGAGGGAAATAGTCTCTGCCTACCCCACCGGGAACAAGGCGTGACTGTATGTATGTATACCCATTAATAACGTACTTAAAAAAGTGGCATTATTGACATGTATTCATGGTCGAAATTTTAAAAATATTCACCGCGTTCGCAGGCGGATAGAATGTCTAAGTACCTAGTTTTCATGTAGAAGTTCTAATATTTTTCGCCGCGCTCGCAGCCAGTTCGCGCCTTCATTCTTATATAAAGTAGAACAACAAACTACCTGTATTCTTTACCAAATATGTAGAATTAGATAACGGTATTTAAATACAAAATTTTAGATAAATCGTGTCAGGCGAATTATTTAAAACAATATCATGAACATTATATAATTCGAATTTGACCTTGTTAAAAAGCATTTTTCAAATAAATCTTACACTAATACAAATCTAATACATAATGGACTAGAGTTTTGTGTTATCAACTAACATTGAATGAATCTTGTGTAGTAAGTATGCTAAACATGTGTAACTATGTCACAAATATAGAGGTCAAGTTTCAAGGACTCAAGGTCAAAGTGGTTTTATTACTCTTAAAGTACATATACATACTTGTAACTTTTAAGAGTTACGTACTGGCATTGATGAGTAACATGTCAAGATTGCATACACAAATTATGGTGTATGACCTCATAAAACTATGTGGTTGAATATATATCTTATCTTATCTTTAATGTTATTGTCGCGTCATGGTTTAATAGCGCTGACCTTGAATGCGCATAAATCGATTTTTAGATCTGTTAACAGGAATGAGGTGCGACGGGACAAGCGCGCGGCTCCTGCGCTGAACTGGTTGCTCAGTCGTCTTCACCCCGTCTTACCCCGTTCAAGCGTCTTCAAGTCCCTTGCGTACAGTCGCGCGCATATTTTGTAGTGGTGTGTGAGCGATGACGGTTCGGATAATGAAGACAGTCTAGATGAGGTTGAAGGCTCCGAAATTTTATTATTTAATGTTAATTTTACATCCCACGAAATGACGTGTTATTCTGAGTCTATTACTCTCTCGGAATAAAGTACCACATAAATGAAAAACATACATTCACGCCTTTTCCCCGAAGGGGTAGGCAGAGGTGTACCCAGGACTCAGTCCCATAGTAGATACACCCACATTTCGCCAGTATGTTATTGGTCCCATGTTATAGGGAGCGAGCTCTACCAGGCACAGTTCCAGACTCCAGGCAGTTAATGAGATAATTCCTAATGGAAAAAACACTGCTTGACCTGGGGATCGAACTCGGGACCTCTTGATTGGCAGTCGAGCATGCTCCCTCTACGCCACCGAGGCAGTCACGATGTGTAATAAGAAGTGTCCTTTTCAATTTATATAATTTGCGCATTCCCGAACCGGTTATTGCACCTTTTTTCATACTTTTATACTATACTAACTTGACAAATTAGGTAGTTACTAAAAAACTCGCTTAATAATTATATGGGCGACTGTAAACTTGCGCAATGCACCCCTCCGCTTTTACCGAGCGCTGTTAAACCGTGACGCGACTTATACCCGCGGTTCCACCCGCAGTGGCATCGCTCCTGAATTTTGGAAAAAAATACCCTATGTCCTATCGATCAATATTGGTCCAAGGGCATAGTAGCTAAAGCTTAATATAGACAAACAGTTAATATCAGTGATCAGTTTAGTAGGTGAATACTAGATTTTTAATTTATTATTAAAAGTTGTGTGGCAACGTTTTTATTATAATAACACTGAACTCAAGGGCCTAAAATTAATTTAAAAATAATAATTATCACTTATCTGGTTATTTAATCAAAATAATATATTTTATTTAAATCAAACATATTTACAAAATTAAAACGATATTTGAATAAAACCTATACCTAACTAAAAACTATCTAACAATTTCAAACTGCTAAATCCTTAGTGGGGGAGAAAGTGGCTGGAATGCTAGCGGCTTTGCCCCGTTGGATGCATGCCTTTGGGCAAAATACAAGTCAGCATTCTGGTTACTTGACGCCTCCACTTTAATCAGTAATTTCTTACAGATATATATAATAATAGATATGGTGTTATGGTATAGGATTTTATTTCTGTAAATAACATATTATACGAAACAAATTCCATATGTTCCATATGTGGTTTTCTGGCCCCAAACTAGGCTAGAACCCTATCCTATGGTAACCAGATGACTGATATACATACATATAAGTTTTTATACCACCAAGACACAGACATATGGATGGACGGACGATGGAGGCTTAGTAATAATACATCCTGGACACAACTCATACAAAAGTCGCGACATAATGACACAAACACTGCACACTTGGAGTTTTGTACACGCGCAAGGGTGTGTGTGTGAGGTGATTTCCCAGCGAAGCGGGGCTCATGGAGAGCTCAATCTCGTTTGCAGGGTGAGGAAGGCTCGATTGGTGGGCAGATGACCGTGTCCATTCTATACGTAGTATTATTATATGTTCTGTGGTAATAGGGTTCCTTTGGCAAAAGGTGCCAGAACCCTAAACAGTAAGTAGTTGTCTTATTAGTTTTTTTTTACTCTAATATGAGTCAAATAAGTCAAGGCTAAGTTAGAGGGGTCACAAGGACTCAGTTCACAGAAAATTACTAGTTCATGAGGTACTAAACAAATAATGATAATGAGAGGATAGTTAATTTTATTACTGTTTTTATATTACTTAGTATTATAAAAATCGTTATAAGGTTTTAAATAAATAAAGTTAATAATCATGTGTTAGAAAAAGGTGTAGTAATACTGAAGGGAGATGCATCTCCTCATCAACCTAAACAACTTACAAAATAAATAATTATGAAATTTTCAAAAGTAAATTTTGTCTTCCCATAGTACAAATTATTTTATTTATTTTCAAAATCCACAGCCCACAGCCCTTAATTAACAAAGTTCCACATGATAACTTAAACATATGGCCAAAAACGGATTTTCATTTTATAATTATGTACCCGATCAGCTAATTCATTTTGGATGGGAAGTCAAACATTTTCTTAACAAATTCTTTCTTTTGAAAGTTAATTAATTAATTTTGAAAGTTAATTTTGAATGTTCGCGGATGCGATGGCTATAGCAGTTGTCAGTGATCTACTCATGGTGACGCGCTGACTATAGCAGTTTATTTTTTTCTATGCATCCTATTTGTATAGTAATAACTATTTACCAATGATGCACCTCCTATAGCAGGCCAATGCTATGGCAGTTGTGATTTTAACACATAATAACTTAAACATACGACCAAAAACGGATTTTCATTTTATAATTAGGTACCCGATCAGCTAATCCATTTTGGATAGGAAGTTGAACATTTTTAGGGCTCCGAACCCTAAAAGGGTGCCGAAGGAGCCCTATTACTAAGCCTCCGCTGTCCGTCCGTCCGTCCGTCCGTCCGTCTGTCACAGAGCTCTATCTCATAAACCGTTATTGCTAGGTACTTGTAATTTTCACAAAACATGTATTCCTAATGCCGCTTCAACGACAAATAATAAAATTTAAATAAAGTTTATAATTAAAGGTACTCTCCATACAAGCAACGTGTTTTTGCTCAAAATTTATTTCTCGATTTCGTTCGTGTATCGTGAAAACGGCATCAGCTAGGTATTTGATTTTTTCACGGAACGTTAATGATTATGATTGCTATAATATGAAATAATTATGACTAAATAAAATTAATAAATAACTGGAGCGTTCATACAAATCACGATTTTTTTTTAACGTTTCACGCTGTAACACCATAATGGCAATAGTTATCTACTTGAAAATCTTACACAATATGGGTAACTATAATAGCTATAACAACAAATACTAAAAATTAAATAAATTCAAAAATTCAAGGACTTTCCCATACAAGACACTTTTCCGACTTATTAAAATCAAATAAGACTAATTCTGACTAGAGTTTTCGAAGAAGATTTCAAATAATATTTGGCAATACACATATAACATTAACATGATTTACCATATATTATACGAGTAAGATACCGTATTCTGTGTAATATTTATAATCTAGATACCTATCTATTGCATACCATCATCAGGTTATCTGTATAAAAACTCCTTAATGTGATGAGACTGCCGGTTACTTACAGTCTTCCTTATTATTTCAAGTTTTCAGAAAAATCATTGCCACCTACGTTCCCTTAACTAACAACCCTTAAGTGGGGTTAACCTATTTAGGAACTGTTAAATAAATAGATAAAGAATACATAACATAATATTACATCTAAGCCACATATTGGTATTTTTGTAAAACGATCAGTTACCTCTTAAAAACAAAAATAAGTAAGTATAATAAAATCATGAATTTAGTTAAATACTACAACATCTGTTCTTTGTTTTTTTGGAAGCTTGTCATTAAGATTGAGTCTGGGACAAATAGTTCATCGTCAAGTGGCACTTCAATGGACAGAAAAAAATGGACAAAAAATGTGTGAAGATTGGTTTCAAGAGGAACAATAGAGTTCGAATAGCACAAGGGACGTGTTTTTCAATAAAAGTGGTAGACCCGCAGATTTTTTAAGATACTTGCTTTAGAAATTGACGTTTGAAAAGAATTTATTATGTGACTTATTTGACCGACAATTGTTTTTTTATTAATTTACTGTGTAAGGTACATTAATTTGATGAGGTGATGTGATTTCTATAGCTATATACTGATATATGTACATACGGTGGAGAGTGAGGAGCCCTTCACATGCGCGTCCCAACACGCATTTGACAAATTTATTTTTACAAATTTCGCAATTCTTTCTTCTGAAAGATAAATGTTCGCGGATGCGATGGCTATAGCAGTAGTCAGTGATTTACTCATGGTGACGCGCTGACTATAGCAGTTTATTTTTTTCGATGCATCCTATTTGTATAGTAATAGCTATTTACCAATAATCAAAGTCAAAGTCAAAGTCAAAAAGATTTATTCAAATAGGTCACAATCTGACACTTTTGTACGTCAATGAAAATAAACAGTAACGAGTCTACCGTGCGTCCGGAAAGATACCTTTACAAGAAGAATGCACAAGAAACTTGTAGGGCTTAATTTTTTCAGCACATGCTATAGCAGGCGAATGCTATGGCAGTTGTGATTTTATGTAGTTAAATTAGTATTTTTACCAGTTACGGTGCGCCTATAGCAGTCCATATAAAAATTAAGTGTCAAAGTGACATTTCGAAATCAGGCCAAGTGTCCGCAAATGTGTTAATCAATTTGACGGATGGATGCACCCACTAAAGTATATTACACATTTTTATCACATTCAGACTCAAATAGAAGAGGTTTCACCTTTTACACTGCTAGTCAATTGATTATCTATGGGATATGTGGACAAGCAAGAATAATTAAATAATATAATGTCAAAAGTTATCTTACCAATCAATGCAGGCATAATGCTCTTCAACACTTTGACTTCAATCACATTCTCCCTTGAAGTCTTCACTGTTTTCTCTGGCTCATTTTCATCATCCTTTTTGAATATATAGTAAACTACGAATGCTGTCACTGTCACCATAGAAAGGCCTAGGGCTACTGGCAAGACTAGTTTAGATGACATCTTTCTGCAATAAAAATCTATAATAAACCAAAAAATCATAATATGCAATGCACCTACTAAGTCGAGCACAGCCGTAGCATACTTTTCTCGAAGCAACTCACAGCATTTTCTAGCCTTCGTAACTTTCTTGTGGATAGATTCTTGCAAAATTTTGAAAACTGGACCATTTTGGGATTATACACTTTCTAACTATAAATAATTAGGGATAATTCATCATCATCGTCCACAGCTGAACATAGGCCTCCCCCACAGATTTCCATCCAGTCTGGCGGTCTGCATCCAGCGGCCTGCATCCAGCGTGTTCCTGCCGTCCTTATCAGATCGTCTGTCCACCTTGTGGGTGGACGCCTACGCTGCGCTTGCCGTTCCATGGTCTCTATTTGAGAACTTTACAGCCTCATCGGCCATCAGTTCTTCATGCTATGTTCCCTGCCCATTGCTAATTCAACTTGCTAGGGCTTGTGGAGACAATCATTGTTCCATAATTAATTAACTGACTATAATATCATCTTCCTGCCTTTGTCTCACACTATATGGGGTCGGTATGGCATTGTTTCATCCGCCATTCCAGTATATCATCCGTCATCTCTGCACTCACTCTTTTTTCAATAAATTTTCTATTAATTAACTACAGGTTATTCATGCACATATAAATATGTGAACAATGTAGAAGGTTACCCACTTCTTTTTGTAGTATTAGTTAGATACCTATCTGTATTAGAACTTAAGCATGAAGTTTTCTTGTTTGTAGTGTGAGTGATATAAGTAAATAAAGTGTCTCAATATCTTTCCATTTAGTATTGTATGAAAATCACTTTCCCCTTGAAATGTAGATCAGTCTATCCCGATTTTAGTCACATAATATCTATTAGCAGGTATGACATAATATCTAGAACAAAAATTACCAAGTAATATGATATTGGATGCAAGGTTTACACTTAACGAGAAGATGAATTATTATGTACCTACACTTACTTTTAGTCTCAGAACTAACTTGTTCTACGATTTTTATACAGAACATGCAGCGAGTATGATAATTTCACGTGGGTTTTATTATCAAAACAATGTTTTACACTTTGCGTAACAGTAACACAGTACTATACTACAAAATCGTAGTTATTTTTAAAAGTTACAGAGAACGAGCCACAGAATACAAACGAATGAACCACAGATTACAAACCGGTAATCACCGTGTATAGTTCGACACAAAAGAGTAGAAAATAATGGGCAAGCCACTGTCTTTTACAAGAGTAAAAAAAAATTTCATCAACACATACACTTTTTTTTTTTTTTTTCTTTTGCATGTTAGCAACACACGGCTTGTGTATTTTGCCACTAGTATTGTAGTAAAAAGGAGGAAACATTTATCGCGAAAAAATAAATAAATCTAAGTTCGAATAAATTTGAAAAGGATTAAGGATCAGGAGAATAAGCATATTATAGTCATTAAATATAATTATATAAATATACATACATAATATTTAAATTTTAATATCATTCATTATAATAAAATTAGCTAATAATTTATATATTGAAGGATTTAGAGATGATAACAAAATATTTATGTTAGTCGGAAGTGGTATGTCCATGGATATCAATTGAGTATATAGCCAGGAATGGTCGTGATTGGGGCAGGAAAAGAAAATGTGATTCAAATCCCCGACGTCCAAGCCAAAAACACATACACTTTAAATTAGTTCCGTTTCTACTCTTTTGTGTCGAACTATATATGGAGACACTGACTGTGACACAGATCACTATATTACTAGACTGTGAGACTGTGAGTGTGATTCTGTGCACAGGTGAACAGACTAAAAATATTTTAATATAGCGGTAAATATGAAATTCTACTAATTTCTACCATTGAGATTAAATACTTTTTTTAAATAATAAATAATGTCACAATCATTTTGTTAAACGCACAAGAAACTTCAAACATAAAAGCATTTTTACCGAAATCACTTGCTAATTTTATAATATTTATAAATACATTTCATCGTTAATAAAATTAAGTGTTTATTTGTATTTTGTAAGTATAATACCCACTTGAATTAATTATATTCGATGTATAAATGAGGTTTTTTTTATAATCGTCTTTCTTCTATGATTATAATAATTATTATTATTGTTATGTACTTCCTTCATCTATGAATATCGGGATTATTGTTTTTTTTCTATTTCAGACACCCACCTAATTTAAAATCTTGTATTAATTTTATACTAAGGAACATACAACAATAAAAATAATTTCATGAATAATAAACGAGGTTTTAAAAATGACTTGGGATGTAACATTAGGTAAGTACAAGTACCTTTTTCGAAGCGTTCTATGGTATAGTGTATTTAGTTAGGGTAGGTAGTAAGTAGGTAGCTCTATTGTTTAGTCTTTTTTCAATAAAGGCACATGTGTGTATAAATATAAACAAAAAATTAAAGTACAAGTACCCACCTTCTACCGAGTGGGAGAAGATCGCAGGAGATCACTCTTTCCTGTAAATTATTACGAAAAATTCGAATGTATCTGTTACGTTTTTACGCCCATATATTAAACAGATGAATTGATTTTAATAAGTGTTGTTTTGGATATATTATAATATAGATATCATGGGGTATTGGATATAATATTGGGCATACTTGTGCTTTTTATCTCGATATTCCCACGGGGACTAATATGCCTTTCTAGCCTGTGAGTACCAAGGCAGAGCGGGATTTCATGATGATGGATATAGGGCAGATGTGGCCACTGGTAGGACTGAAGTAGAAATCTAACCTATACAATTTATTTATTGCTATATTCGGATATGTCCGGAGGGACCCGAGATGGGCCACGGATCTACTACTTTTACGAATCGGCATAGAAGATATAGAATTTCTATAGAATTTCTACAGTGAAGGCACGGGTAGCATAATTACTGCGAGCGCGGTGATCATTTTAGAATTTTGATATTATCAATGGGCAAGCTACTCGACTTTTTAGAATTTTGGCAATAAATGACAAATTCATGTAGCAGAGATGCAAATGTTATGATGGATGTGTGGAGTGACAAGACTAGATAAAATTAGAAATGAGTACGTAAGGGGAAGTTTGAATGTAGCACCAGCCCGCTAGCAAGGCATGGGGATAACTAGCTTTCCCCGTTTTTTCCCTCTTTCGCGCCCAAACAATTCATATCTGCTGTCACGTTCCAACCCCCTGGGACTTCATTTTCCCCGCAAACTGTGCTACCGGGTCAGTGACTGAAAAAATAAAAAGTGGAAGATTAGCTTGGTATGAATATGTTATGCGAAGGAATGAAAGTCACGTGGTCAAAAGAACTACGAGGAAGGATGTAAGTGGTTATGTGAGGAGGGGTAGACCTGAATAGACCTGGATGAACTGGATGAGAATATACGTGGAAATGGAGTGAATACAGAGATGATGGATAATAATGGTGGATGAAGACATGTTGTGCCGACCACACTTACGGTGGGACAAGTCAGACAAGGGCAGGAAGATGATGATAACAATACATACGTAAGCAACTTTATTGCGGATTTTTATGCATGCCTAATCATGTTGAACCCTCAAATGCTCTCTGCGTACGGCCTTGTGAGTGGGTGCTGGGCATAGTAGGCCTTCCCGAATTTTCGCCATTTATCTTGTCTTTCACCGCACTTAATTATATCCAAACTGGCTATTATGTCTCTGTGGGATAAACTGCGCTACACAGCTGCTATAGTAAACTGTATATTAATGAAATTATAACATTTGACCTAGTTTGCTCGCAAAAATAAAAACTATATGTACATAACTTATTCAATCTAGACGACATGACCTTCGCAATTTTTCGTGTCATTCAGTTTCATGTTTGTGAATCATTCCATTTCTCGGATGGCCGCACTACGGTGACTATGATTTATTACTGTAGTTATATTTTAATAAATAACATAGTAGCATACTCTCTACTCTCTACCCGTGGTTGCCTTAAGAGCCGGCTAAGGGTTGTCAGATCCAGAGGTCGGGAAACAGCGTTATGCATATAACCATAAGACTAGAGACATATCGGTACCAACATAATATGTACTACATAATATTATTATATTATGAGCCATAGGTACGTAATATTACAGGAAAAGTTCCATTTCCCATCATACTACACCAAACTAAAACTAAAACCTTTGATAGAATTTAGAAAGTATAATCATACATAAAATAATTTCGAGTTTTATATTTTTTACTACTATAGAATTTAGAAATTATAATCCTACTATTATTATAAATGCGAAAGTTTGTGAGGATGGATGGATGGATGTTTGTTACTCTTTTACGCAAAATGTATGAAGGTAGTTTAGAACCTGGAATAACACGCAGGGTACTTTGTTCCCGATATTCCCACGGGAACGATGTCTACGCGGGTGAAACCGCGGAGCACAACTAGTACTATAAATGCGAAAGTTTGTGAGGTGGGATGGATGGATGTTTGTTACACTTTCACGCAAAAACTACTCAACCGATGTAGCTGTAATTCGGTATTTAGATAGTTTAGACCCGGGAATAACGGATAGGGTATGTTTTATCCCGTTATCCCCACAGGATACATAAAATAATTTCGAGTTTTATATTTTTTTATAAAACGTTTGCCACCCTACACCACCCCCGAGCGTGCGCCTCAAATGCCCCAATAAAGAGTAATGGTGGTATTTGTCATATTTTTTTATTGTCTCGGCAATCACGAACAGCCCCACGACAGTACCCAGTTAGTCTGTGAACAAAGCACCATGCAGCGACCCTATACGCGTCGGTATTTGCCCCCCAATAACATGCAGGAGGGTTTCTTTGGCGGTACCTCTATTGGATAATGTGTTAATTATTATAAACTGTCTACGATCATAATGATGTAGCTAAAAGTTGAACGAAAGTTCTGCCGTAGTGAGTGGCTTTCAAAACGCCCCAGTTCTTATACTATAGCGCCTTCGTCCATCCATTTTCATAAAGATCGTAGACTGAGCAGTTATGATAATAGGTTTATTAGTATAGTATGTTGGATTAGAACATAACAATTTAGTTTCGATTGACTGCTTCAGTAGAAACGGTTCGCAGTTATGATTCTGCTTGGGTAATAAATGCAGTGATTATTCTGGGTCGGAAGGGCTTTTGGGGCTCGGTCTTTTTTTAGAAATTGTAAATCGCCTTAAGAGCGTACGCGGCCTTCTTGGAATTTGACACAATCTAATGAAAAAATTACCAAATCGATGTTTTGTATTCCCCTGTTTTCTTCGATTAAGTATATTTTTCATAGGATTGTGTCAAACTGCTAAGAGGTCCCCTTTCCTGTTAACAATTTTTGTCTCAGGGCTAACTAGCGAATCAATGTTGAGTAAAACTTCATAAAGAATTTTTAGATAACTCTTTTAATCTGCTCCCTTCCAGACTTTGAATATGTCGTCAAGAAGAAATCACAGCCACGGCTATGCTTCGGTACGGTGCTATCACGCGAGACGCTACCCATAAAGGGACCTCAAATGAGCTCCTTCATGAGAAGAAACGCGCCTGAAGTTAAGCCTAATCTGGGACCAGGCTCTTATGAAGATAAAAGGGGTGCTTTTTATGATTTGGCCAGTAGGGTAGGTCTTAAGTCCTACTAAGTAAGACAGTAAGGGTATATATTATAGTGATCCAAGTTTTCATATGAAATGTCAGACAGTTTGCACTAATTCTGAACGGACTCCACAAGGAAAGAGGAAGCGTGGCCGCCCAAAACATAGGAGGCGCTCAGTGGCAGCGGAACTGAAGACTTTGGGATTGACATGGTCCGAGACGAAGCGCGTAGCCCAGGATAGGTCGCAATGGCAGAGTACTGTGGACGCCCTCTGCCCCAACGAGGGATCATAGAACATTAATGATGATGAATGATGACCCAAAAAACTGCATGACGGAGTGCAGAGTTATTTACTCGTAATTCTTACTCTTTTTTCCATAAATTGACATATACTTAAAACCTTTGGCATTATTACAGCATTATAGTAAACTATATTTCGGACCGAAGACTTCGCGTTGGTTGGTCAAACACGAATACCAACCCCCATTCAAAGAGCCCCCGAAAAAGAAACCAACCAAGCAAAACTGCGCTCCTTTCAGTTCCACATCAAAAAGAAAGGGAATTTTCCGCACTAATGACTGTCCAGCGTAAGATATTATCTTGACTTACTCAGTTTTAAGTTTAACATATTTTTCATAATGAATATTTTATTAATTTCCTTTCAGTCCATGCGATTACTGCCCTCAGTATAAAAAGCGAGAGATAAAGTTCACTTATTGCTTTTCGAGCAAAAAACATCTGCAATGTCCAGTGATGGTAAGAATCCCACAGATTCGATCCGTAATTCAAACCACCTGAGTTCATATTATCTCCGCATTAGTTTTTAGGGCTCCGAACCCTAACGGGGTGCCGAAGGAGCCCTATTACTAAGCCTCCGCTGTCCGTCCGTCCGTCCGTCCGTCCGTCCGTCCGTCCGTCCGTCTGTCACAGGGCTCTATCTCATAAACCATAATAGCTAGGGACTTGTAATTTTCACAAAACATGTATCCCTAATGCCGCTACAACGACAAATAATAAAACTTAAAAAAAGTTTATAATTAAAGGTACTCTCCATACAAGAAACGTGTATTTGCTCAAAATTTATTTCTCGATTTCGTTCGTGTATCGTGAAAACGGCATCAGCTAGGTATTTGATTTTTTCACAGAACGTTAATGATTATGATTGCTATAATATGAAATAATTATGACTAAATAAAATTAATAAATAACTGGAGCGTTCATACAAATCACGATTTTTTTTCAACGTTTCACGCTATAACACCATAATGGCAATAGTTATCTACTTGAAAATCTTACACAATATGGGTAACTATAATAGCTATAACAACAAATACTAAAAATTAAATAAATTCAAAAATTCAAGGAGTTTCCCATACAAGACACTTTTCCGACTTATTAAAATCAAATAAGACTAATTCTGACTAGAGTTTTCGAAGAAGATTTCAAACCATATTTGGCAATACACATATAAAATTATCATGATTTACCTTATATTATACGAGTAAGATACCGTATCTTGTGTAATATTATAATCTAGATATCTATTCCATACCATCATCTGGTTATCTGTATAAAAACTCCTTAATGTGATGAGACTGCCGGTTACTTAGTCTTCCTTATTATTTCAAGTTTTAACAAAAATCATTGCCACCTACGTTCCCTTAACTAACAACCCTTAAAATACCGTATCTCTAAATATTTTCAATACGTAAAAATCATAGATAAATAAAGTACCTATTGAACAGCAGCAGTGAGGTTAACCTATTTAGGAACTGTTAAATAAATAAACAGATAAAGAATACTTATCATAATATTACATCTAAGCCTCATATTGGTATTTTTGTAAAATGATCAGTTACCTCTTTAAAATAAAAATAAGTAAGTATAATAAAATCATGAATTTAGTAAAATACTACAACATCTGCTTTTTGTTCTTTTTGGAAGCTGGTCATTAAGATTGAGTCTGGGACAAAAAGTTCACAGTCAAGTGCCACTTCAATGGACAGAAAAAAATGGACAAACAATGTGTGAAGATTGGTTTCAAGAGGAACAATAGAGTCCGAATAGTACAAGGAACGTGTTTTTCAATAAAAGTGGTAGACCCGCAGATTTTTTATAATACTTGCTTTAGAAAATGACGTTTGAAAAGAATTTATTATGTGATTTACTTGACCGACAATTGTTTTTTTATTAATTTGCTGTGTAAGGTATGTACATTAATTTGATGAGAAGACGTGATTTACGGTGATTTCTATAGCTATATCAGTACATACGGTGGAGAGTGAGGAGCCCTTCACATGCGCGTCCCAACACGCATTTGACAAGTTTATTTAAGGTCAATTAAAGGCTGGAGTTAATGACTAAGGTCTATAATAAGCTTTACGACTAAACGCTCCGGATAAAGAGAATGGAGATCTATTATTTCATGGGAGTGGATGGGAATTTCCAGAATTAGCAAATATGGCGAATGGCCACTTATCTCATTTACGTCATCCTCAAAACTACCCCACCTCTCCCTTAGAGTCTGCGCACACAGAGAGCGGTCAGAGTTCTGCGTTCTAGTGACCGTTGACCGCCCAAGAGTTCCACACGCACACAAGCGGCGTGCAAATTCTCGCGTTCTAGTTTCGTTTGGGTCTTTGCACATACAACATGTCACTAGAAAGTTCGTCATCCGATGAAGAATTATTGCTCTTGTATAGCTCAGCAGCTTCTAAGAAGAAAAGGAAGTATTGGGTGCACCCAATTAACACAACGCGAGAAGAACAAGGCGAATTCAGTAATATTTTTCAGGATCGCGGTTTTTATAGTCTATATTACTTAAATCGTATAATAAACTCCTTTCCCTAACAAATTCAATTAACTTTTCCGTTTTTCCAATCTCATCAGACATCGCGGCGTTCCGGCGTTCTCTGTATTGGCGGGAAAAGAACTCTTGGAACGCGACGTTCTGCTTTGACCGCCGCGGTCAGACCACAGAACACTTATAGGTCAGACTGCCCGCTGTGTGCGTTGTTATTATAGACTCAGTAAATTCTAATGAACGCCGAACGCGGAACTCGGAGCTCCTGACCGCTCTCTGTGTGCGCGGGCTCTTACAATGCAAAAAAATATTATTAATAAGTTTTGCTCTAGATAAAGTGCGTGCCATACAATTTGGATGCATGTGGTGTATGCGGATGCTCATGTTCCGCTGAAGGGGATTACTGGCAGTTTGAAGATAGAATATTCCTCTGCCGAAAACATTATAACAGAATGTTCACACATTGCCTAGCGAAATTTCAGGGCGCAAAACTGGCTGATTTTAAGGTAGGTTTATAAAAATGTATAGGATATGCATTATACCTACAGGCTTACTAGTAATCAGTTAGCATCTTCATAAATATACATACTTTATTAAAAATCATTTGGAGCAGCTTTCACTAACGGACCTATAGAGGCGAAAATCAGCTGTCTCATACATTTTGTTCAAGCCTTTTTGAAAGCTTGTAACCCTGTATATAAATAATATTAGTTTTGTACGTGTTATAATAAGTAATACTAAACTTATAAACCTTTCCTTTTCTCATTTAGTCAGTCAGGGATTGTTTCTTCATGCATGCCCACAATAGCTGCAAAGCTGCGCTGAAGATCATGACGATAGAGGAAATAACCAAGAAGCTAAGGAAGGAAGCCTATTTAGACCTCTACTTTCCTCAAAGACGTTTTTGTGAACAATAATACTTATATTTTGTAATCATGTAAAATTAGATTTATTGTTCATATTATATTTTTAGATGGTAGTAACTGTCTACAGTGCACTGGTATTACGAAAGTTGTTTGCATAGTAGTTTATATTTTTTCGCCATGGCAAGTCTGTTATCATCAATCATCTGACTTTGTTGTCCATTCGTTGCAATATTTATTTATTTTGTTGTAAATCGATATTTTGGGAGTGTAAAGTGATTATGAAACTCGACTCAAATAACAAAATGGTGAATAATGATAGCGGGGCCGATACGCCGGAGGAGGTAGTCGATCCCCGTCAAAACGCTGAGGATATTATCGACGAGATACTCGCAGAGTTCACGGAGTCAAGATCGCCGCCAGTGAGGAATGGAAACGGCATTCCTGATAATCTGTTCAATATGATCCAGCCGTCGACTCGAACGCCAGCGAACTCGTTCTCTGAGAACGCTACCATCGACGATATCGACCCTGCGTCGGACCTCGGCACTTCGATAAGAAACAAATGTTTGGAACTGGAGGAGATTCTACAGAGTCTCAAATCCCGCCTCAATCACGTCGTTCTCGACGAGAACATCGTCCTCAGCCCCGATGCTAACTCCATGGAAGCACAACTCGAACATGATTTGGACACAGATTGCCAGGAAGACCTCTCACTTCAAGAGTTCCTTGAACTCCTACATTCACAGAACAAAATAAGCCCGAATAGCGTGTAACTACTATGAAAATTATATAATAAGACAAAATTAATATGAATTTATTGTGTGCAGTTTGAGATTAAATTTTATGGATATTAAAAGTTTCTGGCCTAGTTATTGTAGTATTATTGATATTTAATAAAATATACATTGTATTCTATGAATAATAATAAGATCATATTAGAAAAAAAAAAACAGTTTATTGACAAAAAGTCATGAGAAAATAAAAACAAATGAATTTTGCTTATCACTAACAAAAATAATTAAATTTAATACCACAAACAATCACATATAATTCTGCATCATAACTGAGTAATTTTGATAATAAACTAAGTTGGAGAATAACATGCATGCATGGTTTCATACACAGTGATTATCAGTTTCACAGCCCTTCCAAATACAATAATTGGCATGTTTTGTCACATATGTCTCAAGATTTAAAAGTCTTCAAACAAATCATTGATTTCTGTAGAAATAGATATTTCTGTGCTGTTAGGTATTGTGTCATTTAGATACAACTGAGACTCGTCATGACTTTCCTCTGTTTCATAAGTACTCAAACTATTCTCTGATTTTATGATGAAGTTCACTTTTCTTTCCTTTATTAAGCGCAGTACATCGGTCTTCTTTTGATTGTTTAATGTTACTTTAAATGTTTGCAACCAATCATTGTAATATGAAGGGACACTTTTCACACATTCTTCTTTGAAAAACTTCATTGCTTCAAAAGCTTTGATATAATTGCCATCCAAGTTACAGCACACCAAGTCTTCTATAGCCTTAGTCATCTCTGGAGAGAGTTCTGCCAATGTCTTGCCATTATTTTTAAATTGGATGTAGTCACTTGAAGGATCTAAAGTACCAATTTTCACAACTTCAACCTTCTGTGGTAAATCTATTCTGGGGACGAGTTGATTCTCATCAGCAACTTGTCCAGAATTGTCTATTGGACCATCATCAATATTAATTTTCTTTTTGCTCACCCTTTTCTCAACTTTATTCAAGATGAATAAAGATTTCAACTTTTCTAAAGGCTTTTGAGCTCTCTGTTCAACATCTAAAGGCAGTTTGAATAAGTTTAATATTTCTTCCCTAGGTGGAGGTAAAGGCTTGTCAGGATTCATTGCCCTGAATGAAATACAGTCCAGTAGAAATTGTGCAAACGGGCTGACAGTTTTTGCAATAGGGAATGCCTCTGAATCATCATAAGTTTGATCGTAAGCTCTAGTCAGATCCATAGCTTTTATGAGATCTTTAAAAGCATTGACTTGCTCATCTGTACAAGCATATTTCTTCAAGCCTGTTGTTGGGAAAGACATGTACTTTATGTCTTCTTTAAAACAGATTGGCGTCATTGAGAGACAAAAGTAATTATCAGAGTCTATTACAGGGAAAAGAGCGAACATTTTTGGTGCATTACGGTTATTGTAAACTCTCCTAGCTATGCCAACCATGTCTAACTGATGAAGGCATTCCGCAAGGCATGTAATAGTTTGTTGCGCTTTCCTATCACCTTTTTTACCAAAAACATAGTGCAGGCTATCTCCATTTAACACCTGCCAACTGATGTTGCTCTTATGTGTGAAACCATACAAAGATAAACATTTTTCACCACTTTCATAAAGCATGGACTTGTCTGCTTCCGAAAGTGGGATAACGCTTTGACCGTAATGGTATCCTTTTATCTTTTCCGCATCTATGACTTGTTGCTCTGAATCTATGTAGACTTTGGATGTCATTATTCCAGCTGTGGTGCTTGCTTTGCCTGTGTCTAGATCTTTAACTGCTTTATTCCATTTCTTAATAACAGGTTCATCTTTTATCCTGATGAAGGCTGCAACAGGGATGCTAATATTTGGTCCAATTTTTAGGTTTACATTCCAAGGTACAGCATTTATAGCTCTTTTTCTGTGGAATGATAGGTACTGCATGGCATATTCGAAGTTTGCTGTAGCGCCATTGGTGGCTTCCACAAACTGTCTTGCTATTTCAATATCCACTCCTTTTAAGTTGTCATCATATAGATCAGGACCAATAATATCAACTTCAAAGTTCTCTTCTTTGAATCCTTCCAGCATCTGAAAGGTAAGGGAAGTGCAGTTAATTAACTTTAAATGTGAACTCATTTTACCTCCCATTGGCTATTAGTCTTGAGACGTCTATCAGATTTGATATGTTAAAATTGTTTTCTATGCACAAATCATGTCTGAAAAATTTATTAAAACTACTATGTATTTTGCCCAACATTTATTGGCAAATTTCAAATAGTTTTGCAATAGAAAAAAAATATCTTATATATTATGAATTGCATAAGATTTTCCATACAAAATTCATAGCTAATCAGTAGAATATGGGTATTCTAAAATTTTTACAAACCCTGTGATACATTCTTTTGCCAGTTATTGTTAACCTCTCTCGTGGCAAACGTCTATTATCTATATATATCAGAGATGGCGGTCAGTCACAAAAAAACCTAGTTACGCCTAGTTACGGCGCGACGCCATTTCCGCACATGAATACGATCGGCCTAGTTACGGCAGTTCGCCATCACCCAGGTTATTTGATTTGACAGATATACTTAGGTGTACAACCTTAGCATGAGATAAGTCTACTGGTGCTCTAACTAGATGGAGCACTACTTTAAAACAAGAGCTTCAAAAATGTGGGCATTTTGAAATTGTAGTATGCATAAAACATTGCTAGCTATTTCCATACCTGTTCAACATGTTTTGGACT
This sequence comes from Hemistola chrysoprasaria, assembly GCA_947063395.1. Classification (NCBI taxonomy): domain Eukaryota; kingdom Metazoa; phylum Arthropoda; class Insecta; order Lepidoptera; family Geometridae; genus Hemistola; species Hemistola chrysoprasaria. Next base: position 2,859,044 of record OX346724.1, read on the forward strand.
GGCAGAAGTAGGTGCAAGGAAGTTGGTCATGAGGACAATCTTCCTACTGCCAAACTTGACCCCTAACTGATTCTTGAAATGATCTGCAGCCACCACTAGTGCATCAAACCAGTCACCTGATTTATTTGTTGGCTGTAAAGGACACAATATCTTAATATAATTAAACTTATACTTTTTGGTCGACAATAGGCAGCCTTGACTTCGTTGATTGTAAGATTTTTATTAAGGGAATAATTTTTCAGTAGTGACAAAAATGTGCTTTTTTTATTATTTAGTATACCTACCTGCATTATATTGATTTCTGTATAGATAGATACTTTTAGAAATTATTAGAAAAGCAAAATTCCTAGTCCACATTAGTGTAGCCAAGGAGGTAGGGAACCTATGATTTTTTTATATTGGGACAAATTCTACTCTGGGCCCAAATTATTATTATAAGCAATATCTACTTACATGTTCTGGTAAATCATGAATCATCTTCCAAGTGGGAGTGCCGAGATCAGAAAGTACTTCAATACGTTTGTATAGGCCTGGACACTGTTCCGCCAAATTATTACTAGTCTTCTTTCCAAATAGAATAATTCCCAAATGACTCTTCCCCTGGCTTATTATCTTCCTTTCTATCACGCAGGTCGCACATTCCCGCGCTTTTGCGAAGAAACTCTTTTCGTCTTTACTGTGTACGTCGTTAACGGTGTTACGACCGACGTCTATGATGATGATTGTGCCTTGATCTATTCTTGGAGCCATCGTTGCTTTTCACCGAGAGAATCGCTCAAGCAGCAGCAGTTCGCCGAATCACTTTAACTTTTTAGAAGTACTTTTGCTCGAGTTTAATGAACACGAGTCAACATGAAACACTCACCAGCTACTTAATACATAATGTAGACTGCAGAAGGAACCTAATTGCAAATATCAAATAACATCATTATCTATCGAGGTAAATTATTTATGTTTACAGAGATGGAAATCCAACTCATAATACAAGACACAAATAACAGTATCACAGATTCTAAATGGGAATCTCAGAAATAATTTAGTCATGAACTTTATGGGTAATGTTATAATGAAAAAATGAAAACTCAAAACAAACAAGTTCGAACAAGATAAAAGTTGAATCCACTGAGCATAAAGTTGAATCGTTGAAAGTTGAAATGAATCAGTCAGTGTTGCCAACGGTTTAATTCGCTTTCCCACCAGATTTTGCTTGTAAACCACTAGAAACCACTTACAAAAAATGGTTATTAATTCATAATTTTAGCCGTAAGACGTCCACTGCGGGATATATTGACTCCCCATAGATTTCCAATTAATTCGGTTGTAAGTGGCTTGCATTCAGCGTGTATACGCCGTCTGTCCAACCTTGTGGATTGTGGGACCAACGTCCTGCGCTATGCTTGCCGCCCCATGGTCTTCCTTCGAGAACCTTACCCATTACCATTTCAAATTCCCATCCCAAATCTAATGCCTTGCCCATTACCACTTCAAGTAGCTGATCCACTGTGCTATTTCAGTAAATTTCTTTCGTCTTCGGATCTCCTTGTTTCTGATTCAATCTCAATCACAAACATTGCTTTTTCCATAGCTCGTTGTGTTACTTTGCGCTAACTAATAAAGCCTTGCTTCAGCGCCATAAATCATCTCAAACTGGTCAAAGAACTTTGACTTGAGGCTCTGAATTATTTTAGTTTCCGAACGTAGCCCAGCCGAGTTGGACTCTCTCTCAAAATGGACCTACAGATTTGGACTGCTTACAGTTCTAGATTACAACTTCTTAAAACGAGTTAGCAACATATACTGGGGCAGTGGCGGATTTACCAGTAGGCTGAGTAGGCTAGAGCCTAGGGCGGCAGATTTTAGGGGCGGCCGTCAATTATTAGGGATTGTGTTAATAAAAATATTATCCCACCGTAGCCCGTTTTGTAGTGGTAGGCCTCTTTTGCAGGGGGCCGCCTGGGGAGGTACCACACCTTTGCCAGTTATTCATCCGCCAAGCAGTAATGTGCAAACATTACTGTGTTCCGGTATGAAGGGCAATGTTACCAGTGAAATTACTGGGCATGATGAGATTCAACAACTCATATCTCCGGGTAGCAGGCGCAGTGCAGTGCCGCGCAGAATTTTGAATTTTAAAACACTGGGTGGCACTGTGTCTGATATGGGCAATCATGATGTCTACCATCAGGCACCTGATTTGCTCGTCTTGTTACTCATTGTCATAAAAAAAAAGTCCACTTAATACCACCACCATTATATGCCAATACCACCCTATGGACGAGGCCTATATCCAGTAGACTAATTACAAAGAAAATGACTAATGACTGGGGTGGGCACCTATGGGCACAACAGCACAACATAGGCTGTGGATATGATGCCAAGATTTCAATCTGTTTAGATATGAAAAAGCTATAAATCTTATTTCATGTGGTAATCGAGTAGTTGATTTCAATTGTAAAGAGATTTAGTGGTTGAATAATTGCATTTCCACTGACTGATTTCAAAAAACCACAAAAAAAATCCACTGACGTAATATTTCACCACTAACAGGAGGATATAAAACCACCGTTTTAGTGGAAAATCTACTAAGATAGCAACACTGGAATCTGTTTACAAAATTACATCTAAACAAAATCGGTCATTTCGGTAAATTGACATTCTAATGTTATTGTTTATCAATGTCACTGTCACTGACAAGTGCTTTTTTGTGGAGTTCTAGCTGCATGTTTGCAAAATCGCCAATTTGTATGTACCATAATTTCTCGCATTACGGTGCTATACTTCGGATGGATACGCGCGCTTTTTACTTGACCCGTTAACATCTTTTTTGGCAGAAACTCTAAGTAAATTTTTATTTACTAGGGGTGTGACTTGATTGACTTGAAAAGCTCGTTTTGACTTTGACTTGTCTGACAACTTTAAAATTATAAATGCTTGAAATTTTTCATTATACCAATACTGGCAATACATTCGTGTGAGTTCATAAAAAAGTTGACATAGAATAAAATTTTTTTAAACGTTTGTATGTATGTATGACATTGATAATATATTTTCACTTTGGCATTTAAATTAAGTATTGCCAGTATAGAAAAGTTTCCCAAGGTTCTTGTCAAAAATACTGAAATTATTTATTAAACAATGTTTACCACAACAAACATTGCCATTTGCCATTTCATCAAATATTTTACTGTGTGACTGTGCGCAATGTTCATGTGAATAAGGTCCTTTTTTATAACCTTTAAGTGTTATTTAATAAATAAATAAAAAAATTAATAGCATTTAAATCAAAGAAATAATTAATTATTTTTGACATAATTGACAGTTGTTTTGCATTTTATTCAACACGTTATAAATGTCTACACAAATGTATAAAATAAGCCAAATTTCAGTAAACAATCGATTTTTAAAATGTCTGAAAAAGTTACGGTTTCGGCCGAAACTGAAATAGATACCGAAGATTCGTTTTCGGTTTCAGTTTCGGCTAAAAGTCTTGTTTCGGTTGGACACTCGAAAACTACAAGTTTCACAAGACAAATCTAAACCTAACCTACAAAAGTTGGCTTTCTCTGAACTTTATAATGGAAACCATTATTTTTATAGATCATAAAATTAATTTTCAAGCTAAATATTTTATTGTGTGAAACATTATTTTAGGTTTATAATATTACCAAAACTAAATAGTAATTGAAGAAACGATGACTTTCGAAAACATTGCAAATATTACATAGGAAATTACAGAATGTTACCTGGCAATACAAATTCCCATCGGCGATCGATTTTGTTTGGATCACAGTTTCGGGTTTTGGAGTTTTGGTTTTGTTTACATTTTTGTGAAATAAATATCTTGATTATTCTGCTGATATAAATGAAAATAAATATAAAATCATGTGCATAATGTTTCTAATTATAGTAGTAGTTAGTCTGTAGTAATTTTTATACCTTGTTAAAAATATTAAACTTTCTAACATTGAGTTTTTTCTAAAGTTCAATGAACGAAGCTTAAAAACTCCCACACAAAAATGGCACGAACTTAAAAGTATGTGCACAGTAATCGTGAATAAAAATAGATGCATTGCAGAAATGATGAAGTTCTCATTTCACCACAGAGCCTTTTACTGTTACCTTGGTATGACAGTATGGATCTTCTTCCTAATCACAGGTAAGTAGACAAAAATATTAAATGAAGAGAGCTATTCTTTAATATTATTTATTATTATTATTATTATGGCTTTTCTGTAGTCTCTAAGCCATAATAATATGGCTTTTCTGTAGTCTTTGGGATTATTTTTTGACTAACATTGTCTCTTATTCTAATAGTGTCTTCAAAAAATCCGTAGATCATATTATAAGTTTAGGATTATTAATAGAAATTAATTTTGTACTGCAAGACTGCACCAAAACCATAAGCATGCTTGTAGTACTGTAATACTGAGCAAGTATCAACCTACACATAAGTTTGTTAATGTTATTATAAAATAACATTGGAAAATATAAAAAAAGGCCCTTTCACACACAGTCTTCTGGTCCCCAACTAGGTTTGAAGCTCTAAAGCCAAGGTAACTTGACAGCTGACTACTATATATATGTAATAACACCTAGATCATGATATAAACATGCTCATGCATACAAATGTACCTGCCCAGGGATCAAACCCTACAGCTCAGAAGAGAGGGTCACTGTGTTAGTTAGCCGGGCAAAAAATATGGTTTTTATATCCATGATTATTAAAACTCTATATTATCAAATAAAGGTGCTGTGGGGTTATCCCCTGTAGAACAGTACCCCACTCTCTCTACTCGTGGTTGCTGTAAGAGCTGACTAAGAATTATCAGATGCTGAGGATAAGGCACATTGAATTGTGCTCACCAATCCGCCTACCAATCGTGGCGAGTATTGACAAAACCCCTTTTATGAAGGAAGCTTATGTTCAGCAGTGAATTATTCCAGTGGTTGTGATAATCAAATAACTATATTAATTTTATGAATTTCCATTCCAGTAATGTACAAATATATGTCAGTGGGGGAAGAGACAATAGTTAAGAATGTAGTGCACAATGAATACATATCAAAAAGCGATGCAAAGTTCAGGAAGATTTATATGAGGGCATGCAACCCAGCTGATAGTATTATCAGAGGGTCTGAAGGTAATATAACAATACACTTACACAACACAAGTCCTTACAGAATCCAACTAGCTGTGCCCCCCGGTTTCATCCACATAGTCTTCGTTCCTGAGGAAATATCGGGATGAATAATACCTTTAGTGTCATTCCATAGTCAAACTATCTATATACCCAATTTCAGCCCAATTGTGTCAGTAGTTTTTATATCTCTCCTCATGCTATGATCCCGGCAACTTTTCACGGCTTCCAATTTCTTCACCTTCTTCACACATGCTCATTGACAGCCTCGTTGGTTCAGATGGTAGTAACTCTGCTTTCTGTGCCGCAGGCCCCGGGTTCGATCCCCGGCTAGGTCAAACATTTGTGTGCATGAACATGTCTGTTTGATCTGTGTCTGGGTGTTATAAGCGTATATAAGTATGTATATCAGTCATCCGGTTACCATAGTACAGGCTTCTAGCCTAGTTTGGGATCGGATGACCGTGTGTGGAAGTTGTCCCATATTATTATTATTATTATTATTATTATTATTGGTTGTGGGTACTTTTGACCTGACCTTTAAGTTACCAAAAATCTTAATGTGACATTTGTAGGTCTAGTTGACACAGACGTGTGGCTTCTCCAAGGTGTCCTAGTGGTGACACGGCATGGGGACCGTGGACCCTTGACTCATCTCAGGGGAGGGGACAAACTGCCCTGTGACGATGTACCAGTGTCGCCTTTGCTGAAAAGGTAGGTGTACGTAGACAGAAAGGGGGCCCACTATTTAAAAAGAAGCTGGCAACTAACAAATTCCCTGACAAAACAAAAGAAGTTAAACAAACAAACTTAACACCCAAATCATTTACAATCAGAGTATATTTCCAACATATAATGATGTTATTCGAAACGCTAATTATCAAGGTTTCTTATAATCCAAAATACTTATATTTTGGAGTTATTTGAAAAAACTTATATTTAGGATTTTTTTTATATTTTAGTCCAAAATTACTTTTATATTTTGGATTAAAATATAATTATGAACTTAGATAACTAGTGTCTCATTCTGAATAACATCATCGTATGTTGGAAACAGGCTCTGATTGTAAATAATTTATGTATTATGCTTGTATGGGGATTTGGCGGTCGCCGGACTCTTATTGTAATAATGTTATGATGATTGATGATTGGCTTGCTTGTTGGCTTACACCCAGGTGGTGCATCGTATGTGGTGGGATTTCTTGACTCTTTTGTCAAAAGTGCAAATGCCATGGCTTCATAGAAGTATATACTGGCCAATGGTGATCATGATGTTTGATCATCAGCACTAATCATATTGAGCTCACAGAAAAGTAACAGTTCTTTCTCGTCTTATTAAGAGTTCGCTCGACAGGTTGCGCGTGGTGGGTGGGGGGCTCCGGGCCCCTTCCACAACTTCTCTTCACTGCCGGCACTCGATGTGCGCTCTATTGCTGATAATCCTTAATAGTTATTATCTTTGGACAGTTATGAAGAGTTCGTTCACAACGCGAGCTCGACAGGGCGCGCGTGGTGGGTGGGGGCTCCGGGCCCCTTCCACAACTTCCCCTCATTGCCCCCACGTGCTGCCGGCACTCGATGTGCGCTCGGACAACTCACGCCGCGTGGACTATTGCAAATGATCACTGTTGGTAAGATCATTGTATTATCATAGGCTATTTGACTCCCGGCCGAGAAACGGAAAGGGTTGAGTATAAATTCGACAATATTGCAACGGCATGGTAACCTTGACCTATTTTGCCTTTGATGTGTTCGCTGATAGTGGAATTCCGTTGTAAGACGACGCAAAAAGGGGTATACACGAAGAAAATAGCGAAATTGGTGTTTTTATTAATCCAAGGAAAAAATGGGACTCTTTATGTCAATTTTGGTACACAACTAACATAAAAAACATAAACATACATTCACGCCTTTTTTCCCGAAGGGGTAGGCAGAAGGTGGTAGGTAGGTGTACCCAGGACTCAAATCTCATAGTAGATTACACCCACATTTCGCCAGTCTGTTATTGGTCCCATGTAATAGGGGGCGAGCCTATTGGCACAGTTCCAGACTCCAGGCAGTTATTGAGATAATTCCTAATGGAAAAATCAAAACTAAAAAAAGAATATTTTCAATAATAAAAAGTAAAAATACATAATGACAAAGAAGGCTGTCGCCAACAACCGTTATGACATGTCAATTTTTTTGTAAGATGTGTTGATAACTTTGTGATATGACTGTACTTTTAGATTTTTTATATTTATGTCTCCTTTGACATTGTAATTAATTTTTAATTATGAACAATTGACTAACGTAATTTTATAATAATTTCATATGCAATGTATGTAATATTATCAATGTGTTATTTAGTGTAAGTGGTATTGTATTTATTAATAAATAAATTAAATCAAATAGCTGCAGCATCAGGTTAAGTTGGGCCAGTAGTCAAATATAGCATGAGTGGCCTCATTAGAATCGTTTCAGTAAATAGTAAATAATAGGTTGTTCGGAAAGCAATTTCGTTTTTTTTGGAAATTAAAGACAGTTTTCTTATAATAAAAAAATACTTTATTAAATTATATATTGGCCGTTCTGGTCCAACACCTTTTATCATCTTTCTGGTAGTAGCATAATTCCACGCTCATAAAATTTTTGGTGTTCACTGGCAAAAAACTGTTGGGGAAAAAACGAAATTATTTTCCGAACAACCTAACATGTTACAGATAGATGGTGAACAGGGTTTGATGATGGAGCAGGAAATACAGGAGGAGGGCTTTTTAAATACTTACTTAATTTTTTATTTTGAACAAAATTTTTATTTTGAATTTGAATATTTTTTATTTTGAAAAAAATTCAGCTGTCACGTATCAAGCTATATTTTTATAAAGTTTAATGTTTTTTTCGGGGAAATTACGTTATGTTATGTAAAAATACGCTTGATTAATTCCAGGGAACATCTTAAGAGAAGCTTACGGGGAGCTGCTGGGTTTTGATGTTCCAGAGGCTCCCGGGAAAAAGGACTCAGGTACACATCAAACAAATAATTATTTGCAACTAGCTGGGCCTCGTGGGTTCACCTGCATAATCTTCGTTCCCTTGGGAATATTTGGATTTAATATTGGGATAAAAAGTGTTGGTATTCTGTATAGTTTTCCAGGGATATTATTCTGCCGAGGCGGGATAGTGAATGCTAGCGCGATCCTATCCCGCCTCATATGGCGAGGGACTGCTCACCGTGTGGTTTTAGTCGGTATGGGCGCCTCTAGCCGAGCCCGACATAACTCGCCCGCCTACCCCTGGCGGGCGAGTATGCGTAACTGCATTTCCACACGTTAAAAAAAAAAAAAAACGGATATTATTCTAGGGTCTAAGTACCAAATTTCAGCTCAACCGGGTCATTAGTTTTAGCGTGAAAACGGAACAAACATATACACATAAAAGCGGTAGCACTGTTTTTTTGTGCAATCTAGATGGCGCTGGAGTAGAGAGTTAGAACTCGCTAGCATTTTGTTTATCTGTTACAAATTTAACTTTTTTACATTGTATTGAGATTTTAAATTTTTATAATGTTAGTAAGATATGTAAATAACTATCCTAATACTATTATAAAGGCGAAAGTTTGTAAGTATGGATGTATGTATGGATGTTTGTTACTCTTTCACGCCAAAACTACTGAACCGATTGGGCTGAAATTTGGTACGTAAGTAGCTTAGACCCTGGAATAACACATAGGGTACTTTTTATCCCGATATTCCCACGGGAACGAAGACTACGCGGGTGAAACCGCGGGTCACAGCTAGTTATTAATATTTTTGAATATAAAGATAATTAAACTGAAAATTACTACAAAGCAAAAAGCACTTTGTGCTTCTAAGCTTAGGTTTATTTTCGTTATTCGCTATAAAAAACAGAAAGCTGTTATAGTGGTAGGTATTGACATATTTCAAATATGGAATATGGAGTGATATATCTGTTATAGTTATACAACTCTTTTGTAACTACTGAATAAAAAATCACACATATTTATTATACAAATTCTATCTCAAACTCAAAGAAAATTTATTATTTATTTAAATAAGTCTTAAAAAGACCAATCAATAATATCAAACTAGTTAAGAATCTACTGTGCGTTCGCAAATATACCTCTACAAGAAGAACGCACAAGAAACTTGCAGGGCTTAATTCTTTCAACTGCGAGTTTTACAATATTTGGTTTGGATACATTTGGAGGCTTGTAAGGTGCCGCGTGGTGGCTATGCAGAAGTTTACATAATTTAATAAAAACAACCTTTTTATAAAAGCAACCATTAAATTTTATTATCAATTTGTTCTACTCTTTTTACAGGTGAAGTGATACTGTATAGTACTAGATACAGAAGAACATTCCAATCATTAGTGGGTCTATCGTTCGGTGCCTGGCGTCGAGGGGGAGGGACCGTGGCCTCCAGGACCAGGGAGAGCCATGCTGTGGCCTTCTGCTTCTCTCATTGCGCGTGTAAACATCACCACGTGTTGAACAAGTTAGTATGAACATTATAGGAGCCTCTAAGACCAGGGAGACTGTGCTGTGGCCTTCTGCTTCTCTCATTGCGCGTGTCACATATAGAAGAAACAATGAAACTATACAGAGTGGTCTATTACAAAAAATAAATTAAAAGCTAACTAAAAACGATGTATTGAACAATGTAGTCATTTTACCTGACTTTTGGAGTCGAAAAGGTAAGTAAGGTTTTGAAAATATCAGTAAAAACCTGTTTCATAGAAAATAGAAACAACATAACATACCATCTCCTTTCCTCCACGCCTTTTTCCCGAAGGGGTAGCCAGTGGTGTACTCAGGACTCAGTCCCATAATAGGTAGGTTCACCCACATTTCGCCAGTATGTTATTGGTCCCATGTAATAGGGGGCGAGCTTATCACCATCTTCCGGGTTCAGTTCCAGACTCCAGGCAGCTATTGAAGTAATTCGTGATGGAAAAATCCAATATTTAACACTTTGCCTAAGCTGGGGATCAAAACCGGGACCTCATGATGAAATAAATGAATTTATTATTATTATTTATAGAAGAAACAAAGTCGCGATATTACACTAGTTTGCTCATCTTATACAATTTTCTCTTTCAGAAAAATCAACAGTCAAGCGAAAAACCGCCTGGAATCCCATCCAGCCATAAAAGAGCTAGTCACGAAATTATCAAAAGTATTATTCGAATCTCAAGAACATCCCGACGCAGACGTAGTCAGAGACGCAACACTAGCTTACATGTGCCACGACGTACCATTGCCTTGCAATAATAATAAAAAACCGAAGCTTTCCCTTGAAAAAAGACAAAGAAGACTTCGCGGCAACTCTAGAGGTCTCCTGGAGGTGGATATCGACACGTTGAACATGGAATTAGATTATATAAACAATCAGCTGGATTTCAACAATGAAATAGGTAGAAAAGCAAGGGATATCATTGGAAGTTACGATAAGAAACAACCGTTGGACTTCGACGCGCAAATGGAGAGAGAAAAGTTGTTATATTACCAACAAAGGTAATTATGTGGTGTGTAAATAATATTCACTCAGTGTGAAATATTATTTTAGACAGCCATTGGCTCAGATGGTAGTAACTCTGCTTTCTGTGCCACAGGCCCCGGGTTCGATCCCCGGCCAGGTCAAACATTTGTGTGCATGAACATGTCTGTTTGATCTGTGTCTGTGTGTTATAAGCTTATATAAGTATGTATATCAGTCATCTGGTTACCATAGTACAGGCTTCTAGCCTAGTTTGGGACCAGATGATTGTGTGTGGAAGTTGTCCCATATTATTAAATATAGGATTTTTCCAATAGGAATTATCTCAATAGCCACCTGGAATCTGGAACTGTGCCCGGTAGATGGCAATAGGCTCGCCCCCTATTACATGGGACCAATAACAAACTGGCGAAATGTGGGTGTACCTACTATGGGACATTCATCTCGGCCTACCCCTAGGGAAAAAGGCGTGGTTGTATGTTATGTAAATACTGTTATTGTATAAAACTTTTGGTAAGACGTCAGTCCACTACGTGGACAGACGATCTAATAAATGTAACAGGAACACGCTGGATGCAGGCCGCTTACAACCGGACTAGATGGAAATGTGCAAACATTACTGTGTTCCGGCGAATGTTACCGCGGAGTTAGTGTCGCGCAGAATTTAGCATTTTAAAACACTGGGTGGCACTGTGTCTGATTTGGGCAATCATGATGCTTACCATCAGGCACCTGATTTGCTCGTCTTGTTACTCACTGTCATAAAAAAATCTATGCAGGAGACTTATGTCCAGCAGTGGACTTCCAGCGGTTGAGGTGATGATTTGTTATAATGGTCGAAATAAAAATAATTATATTCTATTGTCAAGGTACATAGACAACGCGGAAGCTTACGACGACGTGGTTATAGTCAAGAAGAACTTAGACGCGGACTTCAATTTCCCGAATGACGCTCGCATGGACACCGACTTCGACGAAGACTACAAAGAACCGACATCAGAAACATCCGAAGATTTTTGCATTAGAAAGGAACACATCATGTCGCTCTTCGCATACTTAGAATGGACATACAGACAGGAAATCAAAAACGTACACAACAGAAAAAGAGGGCTTCTATTAGCTTACGGGTTAATACACAACATCGTACAGAATATGATAAGAATGATATCCGAAGGTAAACCAAAGATTGTCTTGTATTCCGGCCACGACAAAACGTTGCAAGCGCTCATTTTGGCGTTAGGTTTGAACAATTATCAACATTACAATATACAGTACGCTTCAAGAATGATCTTCGAAGTTTACAGGCGAAAGGATCTACGGGATGAATTCAAATTCGCAAAAAGAAAAGCCGTGGCGTTGGATTTTTATTTTCGAGTGGTTTACAACGGAGAGGACGTCACGAATTTGTTAAGTTTTTGCAGGAAAAGACATAATGTCGTTATGAAAGTGGTACACCCTATAGATGACGTGAAGGTTTACAAAACGTATCTGTGTTCCATTGAAAATATCGTGCGGTTTATACATGATGATTATTTTGCTGGTTTCAACGCGAGCAACTTTAAAGATGCGTGTTCGACGTACTCGGACGGCAAACATGTTTACTAACATTTGGTTTTGTTTTTTGTTCGATGTGTCATGAGGCTTTTGTAAAAATAAAACGAAATAGAGTCATAAGAGGCCTGCGACCGACGAATTGCCCATAGTAACGTTATACCTAAATTATTTACAGTCAGAGCTTATTTCTGACATACAATGATGTTATTTGGAATGAGATACTAGTTTTCTAGGTTCCCAATTATATTTTAATCCAAAATATAAGTACTTTGGACTAAAACATAATAAAAATCCGAATATTGGTATTGTGGCAAAATACCAATATATTTTTAATAGGTATTTTCGACTATAACTCCAAATTATAAGTATTTTTGACTAAAATCATAATTAGGAACCTAGATAACTTGCGTCTTGTTTCAAATAACATCATTTTATGTTAGAAATAGGCTCTGATTGTCAATGATTTAGGCATTACCCTTGTATGGAAATCGTCGGTCGCCGGCCTCTTAAGCCGCATCTTAATTAAGCAGCAATGAGGCAGAAAATGTATCATTTTTATCATGTACATTATTTATAGATAAATTTATTTTGGTTGTGAATTTTACTCACTAAAACATATGATCTCTACAACGCACAATTATATTTAAAGAAATTACACAATAATATCACAAACTCTGTAGGTCACTGAACGACTGAAAATTCGATACTATGAGTTGCCATAATTCTCAAAAAAAAATTGCCAATTGAAATTTTTTCAAAATTGGGTTAAAGTTATAGTTTAAAAAAGGTTGTATTTCTTTAAATTCTTTATTCTGTAAACTCCTAGAACAAGAATATTTAGTTTTTAGTTCCGATTTTTAGTTGTTATTTTTTTTGATAAAAATCGGAACTAAAAACTAAATATTCTTGTTCTAGGAGTTTGCAATGGAGTTCCGAAAAGTAACGCCAAATTCAATCAATTATCTTTATTCTGTATTTTCTAAAGTAATTTTAATTATTTACTACATAATGTACTGATTTAATTAACAAGTGAGATTAGATATATTTAATAGTGTAAGCATTATTTATTTTTGTGATTATTTTAGTGGTATTAACTTATTTTTGTATCATAAGTTTAAAATTTAAAATAATTTAAATGACATCGTTTTAATCCGCCTGCTTTTAAATGTTTATTAATCTTATTTTTAGTATTATAATAAATATGATTTACATAGTCAATAAAATTAAATGCAAAGGTAGGGTACAAGAGGTTGACGTGCCTCTTAACAGGAAAGGGGAGCTCCTAGCGGTTTGACATAAATATGTGGAAAATTTACCAAATCGATGTTTTGTATTCCCCTGTTTCCTCCGAATACAGTAAACCTATTTGAAATTTTTTAGTCCTGATCTTTTAAGCTGTATTAAACTACGCGTATGTAATTTTATTTTTGTTTATTAACGCTTAATTTTTTTTGTAGTGAATGTCTAATCACGCGAGTAAAACTGGGATTTTTAGAAGTTCACCGTGGAAAACCGACAGTTTATAAGAGATATTAAAATGATAGGGACATAATTTACTTCACTATAAAAATATTCGGAGGAAACAGGGGAATACAAATAATCGATTTTGGTAAATTTTTTATGGGATTGTGTCAAATTTCTCGTGGCTAGGATACCTACGTTCTTAATCTACCCCCTACCACGAAACGCAGCCAATTCTTGAAAAGTGCACGTTATCATAGTTACTATCGTTTAGTTTGGTGCGAACATAATGCCAAGGATCAATGACCTTTTTTCTGTTTGCGTTTTGAATAGACTATAGAGTAAGTAATCACAATGATATCATTATGGAAATAACTTCACATATCAAAATATACTTTATTATATTATTAAGTACAGACTTAATTTTACTAAACTTTCCATAAAAAAAACTTTAAGAAATTGCTCTAAGAACAATATTAAATGTACTTATTTAATTCCGTAGCTATTTATAACTTCACTATGTATTAAAATTACGGATATATAAACAAATGTATAATATAGAATTAACATATCAAATAAAAGACGAGGACACATTTTTTTGCATTTCACTACTTATATTATTAAGGTGATCGCACACTTACCCGAGCCGAACGCGTCGAACGAAACGAATTTTACAATTCTACATGTAATCCTATGAAACCTCGCCCACCTGCCTGTGTCGAATCGTCCGAATCGGTGGATTTGGTGGTGGTTTCATATAAAGAACTAGCAGTGCCCCACGGTTTCACCCGCGTCGTCTTCGTTCCCGTGGGAATATCGTGATAAAAAGTACCCTGTGTGTAATTCCAGGGTCTAAGCTATCTAATATCTACATACCAAATTTCAGCTCAATCGGTTCAGTAGTTTTGGCGTAAAAAGGGAACACACACAAAAAACAGCGCTAGATGGCGCTAGAGTCGAGTTAGAACACGCTAGCGTGTTGTTTACCTGTTGCATACGTAACTTTTTTTACATTGTACTGAGATTTGAGATTTATAAAATTAGTAGGAATTAGGTTTCTAAAATTGGTTTCGTTCGACGCGTTCGGCTCGGATAAATGTGCGCTCACCTTTATCCTTCTAATCCCGACATTAATAATCCCTAACAATTACTTTATGAGCATTGAATGGCTGATGGACTTGACGAGTATTGGCATAACTCCGCTTTATGGGGGAGGCCTATATGTTCAGTAGTACTGCTGCGCCCCGCGGTTTCACCCGCGTAGTCTTCGTTCCCGTGGGAATATCGGGGTAAAAAATACCCTATGTTTTATACCACAGTCTACTATCTACGCAACAAACTTCACAACCCAATCGATTCAGTAGTTTCGGTGTGAAAGAGTTACAAACATCCATCCATCCTTGCAAACTTTTTCAAATTTTGTAGTAGGATATTGACGCTTCATTTTCTGCATTAGTTTACTTGCTTATGTAAATGTGTGTTGTACCTTTTTACCTCACCCCCGAGAAAACCAGCAGTTTTTTTTAACAGGAATTAACTATTGACACTTTCCGTGTTCTTTGTCTTAAGCCACTTGTTCAATGAACTTCAATAGCACTTATCGCATATTTTATGCGTATTGAAATAATAGACACGAGTGGTTTCCTTTCTTTTACAAGTACCAGAGGCGGCTTTAGTGGGTGGCGAGAAGGGCAACCGCCCGAGGCCTCGCGCTTGCAGGGGCCTCGCGCAATCACCCGAATAAAAAAAAATTAAGTAAAAAATAAATCTTAATATTATACATAAGGTACAAAAAAAAAAGCGTAACTGAGTTAATTTTTTGTTAATTAACTGAATATGAAATAAAATTGAAACATTCGTTACAATTTGCATTAGCGCTTTACTTTTTAAAAAGAGAATGCACCGTTTTCTATGGTCAGCGCTGGGTATATTCGACTAGGTGCGAAAAAGAGTGAGTGAAATAAGTGAGCAAAGGTAGCGGCAGCATATTTACAATACTCTATTTTTTCAACGTCGCCCACTTCTTTGGAATGCTCGGTCCGCATTCTATCAGGTGGATTGCAGTCATTGTGGTAACCCACCTTCAAATCAAATTATAAATACATACCTACATTTTAGAGAACGGACAAGGGCCTCGCAAAAATGAGCTGCCCAGGGCCTCGCAATGGCTAAGGCCGCCCCTGACAAGTACTTATGTAGAGTACGTGCGTTTTATCTTGGTGAGCCTGAACATCGAACTCTGCCTGAGCTCTGCGAACTTTAGCGCTCTGCCTACACCTTCGGGAATAATGCGTGATGGTATGTTATATTACCTCTACAGAGGGCTTACGGTCGACCTCCCGTCCGTATACTCTAATGTATTATACCATTTGTGTAATTATTTTACCAAGTGGGGTATAATTCGAGCTATTGTTCGAAATCACAATGTTCTGAGTCATCGACGGAAGGCAAATAAATTAGAAAATATGGCACATTGTTAATTAAACCAAATAAACCGGAATAATAAATGGTGGAACGATTTTATTATTGCGTTTAGATGTTTTTCTATACTGACATATAATTCGTTACACACTAAATCCGTATTACTTTATTAGGTATATTATATCTACCTAATTTCCAAAATAACCTTCCTCTTGAATCACTCCTGCCTGGATACTGCCTCAGTGTAGGTCACTCGACTGCCGATCATAAGGTCCCAGGTTCGATACCCAGGTCAGACAGTGTTAATGGATTTTTCAGTCAGGAATTATCTCTATGATAGTCTGGAGTCTGGAACTGTGTCGGGTAGATGACAATAGGCTCGCCCCATATTACATTGGACCAATAACATACTAGCTAGCGAAATGTGGGTGTACCTACTATAATGAGACTGAGGCCTGGGCTCACCTCTGCCTACTACTCCTTCGGGAAAAAGGTGTGATTGTATGTTGTGTTAAATCACTCCGTTCATTCATCAAAAACCCAATGAAATTCGCTCGTAATCCCTTCACGTAATTTTGAGTTTACTATTTTTAAAAATAATATAACGTACAATTTAACTTAATTTTTTAAAAATATGCAGTGATAAAAGTACATCACAAGGCCATTGTTTGCCAGAATACTGGCGAGTTATCTTTAATAACATTACCATAGTACTTAATTATCACAAGTGATAATGTCTTAGTTACCTACCTACTTGGCAACACACATCAAGGCTATAGTTATCTGGTTGCTAACTTCAAATCTAGGTAAATGGGTGAAGAGAATCATGAGTCTTAATTCCCCTTGGGCAGTGTGCATTGGCGTAGTTACAGAAGCTCCTCTTTTTTTTTTAGCCTATTGTGCCCACTGCCAATCTTCTCGGTCCAGCGCCGCCCCTTGCCAGCTCGCTTGGTATGAGCACAGAATAAATAATAGTACTAATCGTATGAGTTTAAATCGTCACGCCTTTTTCTGGACCGGCCTCGGCGACGACGTCCAGCTTTGGATATCCAACTCTGTTGTGACTCTTGTGACCTTTGCCCAGCGGTCGGGGTGCATTCGGATGACATGACCCGCGCATTCCCATGTCACCTCTTAGGATAAGGAAGTTGAAACAGTCCTATGTTTTTCTTTAACCAGAGCGATTCGTACTCCCTGTTTACTACGTATATATAGGTAATTATTAGCCCATTTGATAAAATATCCTGATAATTTTAAGATGACGTAAACTGCTCCTATCATATATACATTCACGCCTTTTTCCCGAAGGAGTAGGCAGAGGTGTACCCAGGACTCAGTCCCATAGTAGGTACCTACATTTCGCGAGTATGTTATTGGTCCCATGTAATAGGGGGCCAGCTTATTGCCATCTACCGGTATTTGAGATAACTCCTAATGGAAAAATCCAATATTTGCCACTTTGCCTGACCTGGAGATCGAACCCGGGAACTCATGATCGGCAGTCGAACTTGTTTGGATAAAATAGGATTTTTGTTAAAAAATTGAGTTTTATTCAGCTGCCTGGTATCAAGCATATTTTACAAGGTATGGGTAGATATTTACATACCAACGTAAACAGTTTCTGGTTTATCAATATATAAAATGCTGCCTAGCTCTACTTGCCCACTTAATTACGTTCTTATCTCTATTTCTAGAGCAGATTAAGTAAACCGACCAGCTAATAGCAGCTATAAAGTCTGGCAAATAATCACATTAAGGATGATGCAAGTACAATAAAAGTTTTCATGTAAAAAACTTTCACCGATACAAAGACTGACTCAGATCGCGAAAGTTAGCACACATTGCGTGTTTTAACTCGGGAATTTTCTCAGTAATTTTATAAGACTGGTAATGTAATAAATAAGCTGATCGATCGACGCTAGCTTCAATATCATTTTGTAAACTACGCAGCAGGCAAATTCAAGGTCGGTACTCATTGTGGATTCCTGATAATGTTAGCCAGATGTATATTTTTTTAGTTTCTCGATATATATGCGTAGTTAATATATTTACGTAGCTTTATGTATTCGATAACACCGGAAGTTTTGGTTTTTATATAGTTTTTCTGAGATTGTGAAAAACAATGCTACGACATAATATTAAAAATGCGAAAGAAACTGTTTGTTGTACGCGGTCACGCCTAAACCGCTGGGCTGATTTTGATGAATTTTGGTATTGAGATAGATGATTGATTTTTTTCTATGAAGCATTTCCATACCATCTCCTAAATTAACGATTATTACTAATTTATTCAAATAAGATGGCCTAATATAATTTAGATGGACCCTGAGAAAAGAGTTCTTTTTTACCTTATAGCCCCATGGAAACAATGCCTTTACGAGGGTGAAACATCGAGGCTTAGCTGTTTTAAACAAGTATTAAAAAAAAAGACTATAGAGATATTCTATAGGTCGCTTTTTTGAGTTTCTTTTTGACCACTTATTATGTAAAAAAACATATGTTTAAAAACTTGTGACAGGCAACACTGGGTGTACCTATTTATGTAGTTCGAGAGGTATATAAGTTAGATACTTTGTTCATGGCAAATAAAAAAGGTTTGTTTTGATTAAATTAATACCATATGAAAATCTCTATTTATTCTGTGGTTACAAAATTATTGGTATTTTCTGCTCATTGACATCTTAACACGTATATGCTCATAGGCAAGGCAACTTACAAGGGCAAAGGTAAAGAAATTAATAATTTTACAAGAAAGTAATGAAGACGTTATTCTTACCATAATTTACAAGTTTCATGTCATAAAAATTGCACGGGTTTTCCGTACTAACTATTATACTTATTTTATGTAGTATAAGTGCCGCCGGATCACGTATCACCGCCGGCGTGCGGCATATATCAGTCCGTATAAACTACCATGCTACCAACAAGTCTTTTGACTCTATTCTGTCTAAAAATAATCAATAGTCGCCTCTCAACGCTAAACGAACTTCTGAGATCATACATCTTTTTGGTCTCTTGATTTAGCCGCCAGAATGACAACTGCGTTGGTTTATCCATAGGCCGCTGGTTCATATCCCGCTCGAAGGACCAAAAAGATGTATACATCTTTTTGGTTAGTTTAGCGTTGAGAGGCGAGTATAGATTATTTTTGGACAGAATAGAGTCAAAGGACGTGTTAGTTGCATGGTAGTTTATTCGGACTGATATATGCCACATGCATAGTATTTGTAGTATTAGGCCTCTTTTGCAAGGGCCGCCTGGGGAAGTACCACACCTTTGCCAGTTATTCCTCCGCCAAGCAGTAATGTGCAAACATTATTGTGTTCCGGTCTGAAGGGTAATGTTACCAGCGAAATTACTGGGCTTGACGAGTTTCGACAATTAATATCTCAGGGTGACAGGCGCAGTGCGGTGCCGCGCAGAATTTTCAATATTAAAACACTGGGTGGCACTGTGTCTGATATGGGCGATCATGATGCTTACCATCAGGCACCTGATTTGGTCGTCTTGTTACTCACTATCATAAATAAAACGGCGGTGATACGTGATCCGGTGGCACTAATGCTACATAAAATAAGTCTAATAGTTTGTACAGAAACACGTACACATAAAAATATCGTCGTAAACCATTACATAAAACAGTTTTAAACTAATGAATATAGTATTTTATGACGATGTTGTATGACCACAACATTCTGGTGGCTTTGTCTACGCGCACATGGTTGATATCTTCTTACTTACTGAGGTGCCCTATATTGGTAGATGATTACTACCTGTGCGCCACGGTTTGTCCCACGTGGTCTGCGTTCCCGTGGGAATAGCGGGATAAAGTACTCTTTGTGTTCTTTCAGGGTCTGAACTGTCTCCATACCAAATTTCAGCCCAATTGGTTCAGGAGATTTGGCGTAAAAGAAGAAGAAAGAAGAATATAAATTAGTTCTAATTTATATTCTATAAAAATAATTATGCAACAAAAAATCTTGTCAGTTTGTTCGTTCGTTTGTTTGTTTGTTTGTTCTATATTCGTAGTAGTGGATATTGTAAAATTCAGGAATAAAAAAAATTATGTGGCTCTACTTCTCGTAGAGGGTCTACATCACGGCTACGAATTGAACGTTTTTTTCCTTGGGAGTAAAAATTTGTACTTTAAAATATCAAATTCTTATACTTAAGGGTATTTATCTGTTCTGAGACATAGGTTGAAAGGCCTAGGGTAGGTAAATAATATAAGGCCATCTTATTAATAATAATCGTTAATTTAGGAGATGGTGTGGAAATGCTTCATAGAAAAAAATCAATAAGTATAAAAAAAAAACATAAAACATTTGAATGATTTGAATTATGAAGCATCTCCCATCGTTAGCAATTTGTTATATTATACAACAGGCGCCCAACGACGTCGATATTTGCCAAGTATCATATCTACTTATGTATTTACCTAGTAACCTAGTGGGATCACAATGAACTCGAAGATCGAAACCTTGGCCGTGGCCGAACGCGGCTAGCCTTGGCAACTAATACATCACACAATCATGCTCAGTTCACGTGATTTACTTGTTACCTAATGATTAGGTTTATGTCTAGAAACCCACCGAAGCAAAACGCGTAGAAAAAAATATGTACAACTGTTGGACACAAACGCTCCCTCACTCCCCCTTAGCTGATATTAAACTTAGTCTAATTCACGTCACAGTTAGCATTTAAAGGTCCTATTCACTAAATTAAGGCCCCTAACCTCTTAATAAGTATGGTGTAATAACAGTGGCCGTGTAGTTCCCAGCTATATAATAGGACCACGCTTTTCTCATCTCGTGGGAGCCGTGAGACCTTGTAGAGACACATGTTCTGAGAGAGGGCAGCAGCGCTCTCCGGCACCAAGTATTCCAACTACTGCGATCACCAAGCCGCAGAACAAGCGTGCTGATTATGGCAAAATCTCCACCATATGAATAGTTTATGGAGTTCTAAGGGGGAGGCATATGTTCAGCAGTGGACGGCTTCCGGCTGATGATTATACTGAATAACAGTAAGGCAGAAAAATCCCATAGCCGTTAGTTAGGGCGCCCTTAATTAGGGACCCTGATTAAGTGTAGTATAATAGGCCTTTTTTAACTTAGTGTAGCCACATCACCACATTTTACACTGTTTTGGGCCGACCTCCCTTTCTATTATTATTGCCAGCAGCTCACGGCAGTACTTACTTATAAGATTCACTTACAAAACCTACCACTTCTTTATTGCTACCACAATATAACAAAGAAGAAAACCTTAAAACATAGACATTTCAATAAATATGTAGTAAGTTTGAGGAAATTTCGAATTCACCGCCGAAGTTTGTAACTTACAAAATGAATTCGAAATTTCCTCAAACTTACTATTTATAATCGTATTGAAATGAAATTGTGTAGGTTTTATTTTCAAAGTTATGTATCTATAGTGTTTGCTGATCGACTTGCTGTTTGAATTAATATTATCCATGAAACCTCCCTATAAAACAAGAAAGAATTCAAAATCAAAATCAAATAGTTTATTTGCAAGAAATACAATTAAGGGTAAAGATCTTAATAATATTTATATGTACCCCCAATGCATTTCGTCTGCAAGCACACGTGCAAAAATATCATTTTATTATATTACGTCAATTTCACACAATCTTCAATTCTAATACTACTAAAATAATACATAATTTTTAACACGCAATCATAAACCGTAATTAAGTTTATAGTTATAATACGAGTATTACATCCAAAGGTAATACAATCTGGTTGATAACGTAATAAATAGCTAAAGATACATAAGAAAATAAAAATTCACGTGGTAATTCGACAAGCTCCACGTGTCTTCCTTCCTCAAGGTTGAAATATAACAATTGTATTGTTTTTCTAATGTTTACCTTGACCAAGACCTTGGCAATGACTTCTTATGTAACCTAACTATAAGTATATAGTGTCTACACTTTATGATAAAAATCTAATTCTGTATAAGCACCTACATCGTAAAAGGAAGTGTAAATATTTGAGAACAGCGTCCGCAGAATATCTCTCTCTCTTCCTGGCTATTATTAATCCCACATGGTGGTCAGGTCAGCCTTACTTTTTTTTGTTCTCCATTTCACTCTATCGTTGTATACTTATAAAGAAAAAAATAATTTATAATTGAAAAAAGCAGGCTACCAAATAGATAATTGTTTTCGCTGATGGTTGTTCCGTAACATACTATGACTCCTTCTTTCCCGAAATGATAGGCAGAGGTGTACCCAGGACTCTACTATAGTAGACCCACATTAATTCGTTCCATATAATAGGGGGCGAGCCTATTGCCATCTACCGGGCACAGTTCCAGACTCTCAGACTCATTGAGATAATTCCTGAGAGAAAAATCCAACAACACTTCGCCTGACCTGGGCATCGAACCCAGGACCTAATGATCGGCAGCTTAGCTTGGCTTTAAGCCGAGGCATGTTTCTAAAACACCATCGAAAATAAAAAAATAATGGCAACTCTACAAAGGCTTCGACACGTTGAATAAATAACCGTGACTTCGACTCGCATTCTGCATTCTCCATTGGTCACGTTAAAATTAGTCACGTTAAAATTAGTCATAGTTATAATATGAAAAATACACAGAACAGGTAGTAGGTAAGTTATTTAAAAAAATAGACGTATGGTAGTATTATTATATGATCCTATATGTACCTCTAACCCCATTAAAGTTCAATATAACGACGCAATACCATCTAACTTAGATTAACACGCCACAGTTAATAATTATTAGTCACATTATTTCCCATAATGTTTTCCTATTTTTATCAAAGGTTTTTATCTAAGTTGTTGATCGGCTTTATATTAATTATATGTAAATGATAGATCATGTGCCTAATAGGCACAAATTCGCCACCACATTTGTTACCACAGTTTGGGCAATTGAGCGTAGCTATACGAATCTTTAGCAAAGTTCCAAAATCCAAAAGCAAAGAGTTTCTTTTATATTACAAGAGAGTCATGTTATGAAACGTCAAACGGTAGTTCTTAGATTTGGTGGGCTTGTAGTGTTAGTTTCTGGCCCGGTAGCACAGTGACTAGGGAAAACGAAGTCCCAGGGGGTTAGAACGTGACAGCAGATATGCAATTTTCGGGCGCGAAAGAGACAAAAAACGAGGAAAATGAGTTATCCCCGTGCCATGCTAGGCGGGCTGATGATATGTATAGGTACTCGTTTTGTATTATTTTCTGCACTTTGATAGTGTAACACGGCTAATTTTTAGTTTTTAGCTAATTTGTATCGTAGTGACGGCCTGAGTCAGAGTGCGAGTGGAGGAAAATCTATAAATTAGACACAAATTTAACCGACAGCGAAAAAGGAGGGTTATATTTTTCATTACGTGTTTTTCAAATTATCCGACTTTTCGCAATCATCCTAACTTTGTCAGTTTATTATTAAATAATAATAATATGGGACATATTCCACACACGACCATCTGGTCCCAAACTAGGCAAAGCCTGTACTATGGTAACCAGATGACTGATATACATACTTATAAAAGCTTACAATACCTTGACACAGATCAAACAGACATGCTCATGCGCACAGATGTTTGACCTGGCCGGGGATCGAACCCGGGATCTGCGGCTCAGAAGGCACTACCGGCTGAGCTAACCGGCAAGTCAAACCGGAATGGACATAACAAATAACTTGTCTACCCGTCAACCAAAACCACTTACAAAAAAATAATTGCGAAATTAGTTTTTGAAAACTGTTCAGTTTCACGGGTACATATACCCCCTTCATTATTACTACACCTTCCTGTATCACATTGTATAATGAACGACTGCGATATCGTAATTTCCTGTTTCCTATAATAGTTGTAAACAACACAGTATAATAAATAGTGTGTTGGGAGGTGTGTCTACTGCGTATGCTGTGACTCACTGTTTTTAACTTAAATTGTTCCAGTAAACATGTTCAGGGCCGGTTCTAATAGATATTGCTTTTAAAAATAATTTAATAAACAGACTGGAACACAGTAATGTTTGCACATTACTGCTTGGCGGATGAATAACTGGCAAAGGTGTGGTACTTCCCCAGGCGGCCCCCTGCAAAAGAGACCTAGGTACCACTACAAAAATTATTTTTAAAAAGCATTTATAGGGTATCTAAGTATATCGCTAGCTAAGGGTACTAGATTTCGACGTGTCATAATATTTTATATTTACATACATACATTTCTTGAAAAGTGGAAAATATAAGAAATTCTTACGAATAGGTAGGTAGGTACATTATAGTTTGTACGTAGGTATTTTTTTTTTTTATGGAAATATTTCTTTGTAATGTAAATTCTTTTTTGTGAAACAAATAAATCGATTTACTCACATTCCTATTACACAAACAATAAATTTACACACGCAAATTTGAAATTCAATGCAGTCAGTTTCTCAGAGCTGTTCATATATTGAATAGCAAGTAGAATGCAAATTACCGAGTGGTTTTAATAATATTCCGAATGTGGCAAACAACTTTATTCTCAGAAATTATACCTTGTTGCTAAGTACCTACATATTCTTTGAATACTTAAGGCTACAAGGGCACCTTGAAGCAAAACTCAGACGCCCTTTTTTGACCATAACTAAAAATTTAATTATTAAAAAAATCATTTTAAAAACGAACCCACATTCCAAGTTTCAAGTCTCTAGGATCCAATGGTTTTGGCTCGGCGTTCCATGTCAATCAGTGCGTCATTTAGGATTTTATAATGTATAGTTATTCAATGCGTGTGCATTGTCATTGTATTATAAATTATAGGTATAATTCTGTGCATTTTGAGGGTTCCGTACCTCTAAAAGAAAAAAAGAAACCCTTATATGATCACTTCGTTGTCCGACTATCGGTCTATCTGTCTGTATGTATGTCTGTCTGTGTGTCTGTCCGTCTGTCAAGACCATTTTTTTAGGGACACGTTGAGGTATCAAGTTGAAACGGATATCAACAATTCAAGTCTACGGTCCCTTGTTGTAAAAAATCAAACTTGTAATGCAACGCAACGCAATCAAAAGATACGGGCATGGCCATTTTACAGAACATTTTCTTATTTACTTTACGCAACGGGCTAAAAACTAAGAACCTCTAGGATGGGTTCTTTCCGTTGGCCTAGCATCACGAAATTTAGTAAGAAACAAGATCTTATAATAAGACAGGTATCTAAAGTAAGAAAATTCCAAAACCGTAAAATTTCATACAAAATAAATTGTGATTACCATGTTTGCAGCTAGATGGCGCTGCATGTTCTTAGAACGCGGTAAAGTTTAGTTCAGGTATCTAGGTATGGAAACCTACTCAGCATACTTATTCTATTTATTTCACTGGATATTTCCAGCGTAGGACCAGTCATTAGTGCTTTACTCGTATATTCAAAAGCATATTGATGTATGGTTCGACACAAAAGAGTAGAAAATAATGGGGGCGCCACTGTCTTTTACAATTGTAAAAACAATTTAATCAACACATACACTTTAAATTAGTTCCGTTTCTACTCCTTTCTGTAGAGCTAAGTGTTTCTCAGTGTCAGTTAAACATCATCCATATAAAGTGAAAATACACGAGTATGAAGAAATAGGGAATATTTTTCCAATCAATTGATTCTGGATCTGGCCCACAGAGTACTTTATATATATACTCACTGAAAATCTGGCCTATTATATGCGTAAAAATATATTTTGTTAAGAAAACCGTATCGTTTAATTGCCATTAAAAAAAATCATTAACATAACCTAAAAACTACTTTTTTACAATTCATAAATACGAAGAACTATCTGTAAGGTTTTCTTTAACAAAATATGTTTTCGCGCAAATAAATGCCAGATGCAGAGCCAACAACAAACAATTTATGAATTGATTTTGTAGTGGAAAGCCTCTTTTGCAGGGGGCCGCCTGGGGAAGTACCACACCTTTGCCAGTTATTCATCCGCCAAGCAGTAATGTGCAAACATTACTGTGTTCCGGTATGAAGGGCAATGTTACCAGCAAAATTACTGGGCATGATGAGATTTAACAACTCATATCTCAGGGTGACAGGCTCAGTGCAGTGCCGCACAGAATTTTGAATTTTAAAACTCTGGGAGGCACTGTGTCTGATATGGGCAATCACGATGCTTACCATCAGGCACCTGATTTGCTCGTCTTGTTACTCACTATCATAAAAAAAAGAGTGGAAAATTATTCCCTATTTCTTCATATTTATGTAATTTTAATTTGGTATTGGTGACGTTTAACCTTAAGGCTTTAAGGTCTGTATTATAAGACGTATTAGGTATCAATGAAATTTTCACCCATTCAAAACTGAACCGGCTGGACGTTTTGTGGTTTAAACACGGATGCTAAATTATATTAATTTTAATTAGTATTCGATCAAATGTCAAGTTTATCTCCAGCCAATTTAAATACAGCTATAGCTATTTTATGTAAAATCGCAGGTGCACACAATATTATGTAAAATGCAAAACCATTGTGAATAATAAGTAGATTTTTAACGTTTTGAATAACAATAGAAAGCTTTTTCTGACGTAGATATAGGTGCCACTAACTTAGCTGGTCAGGTGGCCGAAATCCGAACTACGGCTTTTAACCCGCCATTTTGAGGAACTTCCGAAATTCTCCACTTTCACTAGCGGCGCTGCTGTTTAATTAAACAGATGAAATGGTGGTAGGTCCCTATTTAGCATTTGAAAACAACAGCACGGTCAAGGACGATGAGATATCAATTATTCAGGACTACTGGGATCTAGATCTACTAGGTATTTATCCTAGAGGAAGTAAATTTATTTTAAAAAATAAGATATCTTAGAGATGGAAAAAAAAGGTTTGTTTCTGGACTGAAAACCCTTTTCAGGACTCCATACAAAACAACCAAAGGGTTCATCTCAGGGCTGTATAGGTTCAACATAACTGCATCGTCGATGGCGTAGTGGGCACAAGCTCGACTGCCGATCAGGAGGTCCCGGGTTCCGGGAAGTTTTACGATTAGGAATGATCTCAAGAACTGCCTGGATCCTATTGCCATCTATCGGGCACAGTTTCAGGCTCCAGGCTGTCATTGATAAAATTCCTAATGTTAAAAATCCAATAAAACTTTCTTGACCTGGGCATCGAACTCGGGCCCTCATGATCGGCAAAACTAGACACACACAAGACCAGGAAAAGCGGTCGACCCGCGCACTCTGTCGCTGTGTTGTGTATCCCTGCTAATTATTTAAACATCTGTCAGAAAACCTATCGCTGTCACTTTTTTTTAATTTATTTTTTGTTTTTGTTTTAAGAGAAAGTTTATATGTGATTAGTTTAAAATAAGAATATTATATTAAATTAATTTAAAATAAGAATACGTAATACCCGTTGAAATAAGCTATCTCTTTTAAATCAATGATTTAAAAGATAGCTTTTTTGAATATATTAATTTAAAATAAGAATACGTAATACCCGTTGAAATAAGCTATCTCTTTTAAATCAATGATTTAAAAGATAGCTTTTTTGAATTCGATGTACCTACCCATCGTTTTTTCTCTACTATTTTTGACTTTAGAACACCATTTACGCTCCCATTTAAACACTACAAAGTGTATTTAATTGAAGTACGTCCCTGTTTATCAATAAAACATATTTGAAATTTAAAAAATAATGAAATTACAAAAAGATTGACACTTGAAACCGACCGACTCGCAAAGTCCGCGCCGAGTCGGCAACTAGGAAAATATAAATTGTTTATATTTTCCATAGAATGCAGCATGTAACAGATTATAAATGTATCTGTCTTCTATACAAATAAAAGGCAGAAAACTTGACCCGACCCGCGTCCGCATTGATGTGTGAATCTACTTCACAGAATAAAAGGAATCTACTTTTAGCGATGTAGGTATTTTCTTAGTTATTTTTATTTTTAAAATTAACGTAACTGCGCAGTTTGAGATAGTGAAAATAAAAACAATACTTTATGTATCGCGGCTAAAAATATATAACTATTGGTGCTTCTATACGTGGTACGAGTTTTAGTTATTCTGTGGTACAAGTGAAAAGAGAATACAACTTATATAGGTACCTGTTTTTTGCAAAATAAAATAAAACTTACAGAATAAAGCAACCGTGATCGGTTTCTAAAACTACTTCATTTTATTTCTTGTAGCCACGGGAACCCACAAATACGGATGATCAAATCCCCTCCGCAATACCAAGGAGCTGTGTAAAATAAAATAAAAAAAACCACGCAATAACTGATATAACTTTGTCGTACTGTTTATTGTTTTATTTTAACAATTGTTATTTGTGGCGGATCTATCTGTCCATAACTGTAGTTAGGTGGTATACTCGTATGTAGCTTAGTTCATAAACAACCTAACCTAAACGTTAGTTTATAATTTATAATGTTACTTTAGATTAATTATTATAAACTAACGGTTCTTACAATTTCACGGCGACATATACCTATATATTTTTAGTGTAGGTATATTATATTATCCGCTTAATAATGTGATCCGAACCATACTTTCTTTAAGGTGGTTCGAGTTCCAATTAACATTAAAATACACATACTCGTAATATATGGAGAAAGAGAGAATTTTCTACTCAATTGTTTGTGGATGGCTCTTGATCTGGCCTTTATTTGCGTTAAAACATATTTGGTTAAAGAAAACAGTATGGCATTTTTCATATATATATAAAAAAAAACATTCAAATAACTTATTATTAATTTTTTTTTTTTTTATATTTAAATTATAAATAAAGGTACTAATCACTCTATTTAGCGGAGTAAATAAAATCCCTATTAAAGAGGTAACTGGGCTCTCAGAGGGTCAATTCAAAACCTGTATAACATACAAACATGCCTTTTCCTGAAGGGGTAGGCATAGTATAGGTAACCAGGACTCAGTCCCATAGTAAGTACCCACATTTCGCTCATGTAATAGGGGCGAGCCTCATAGAGGACAAAGATGCCTGGAAACTTCTGCATAGCTACCACCCGGCACCTTACATGCAAACAAATGTAACCAAACCAAATATTGTAAAACTATTAGTTGAAAAAATTAAGCTCTATAAGTTTCTTGTGCGTTCTTCTTGTAGAGGTATATTTCCGAACGCACCGTATAGTTATTACTAGTTATTGGTACGAGTATTATTTATTGACATCTAAAAATGCCTTTTAAGGCCTATTTTAATAAAAATTCTTTGAGTTTGAATTTTGAGTTTGGAGAATACAACATGAGTGTAGAGTGTAGGTGTATCCAATATTATGGGTCACTCATTTCGTGTAGTCATTTATATAATTTGTAACAACTTTATAATCACGAAAAATCATGCCTATGTTGAGCAGTGGACGTCCTATGGCTGAGATGACGATAATTAACTAGCTGTGCCCCGCGGTTTCACGCGCGTACTCTTCGTTCACGTAGGAATGTCGGGATAAAAAGTATTCTATGTGTTTGTTACGCCAATTGTTACTCATTTTCTAGTTTTAATATTTGACTATATTGTTTTCTGTACTAATTATGATACCAGTAGAGTTTTCTATTCTATTCTATGTGTATTTCTAGGGTCTGAACTAGTTCATTAGTTCACTAGTTTTGGCGTGAAAGAGTGACAAAAAAAACACGTCCATCAATCCATTCTCACGAACTTTCGCATTATTATATAAGAAGGAAGTAGAATTTTGTTCAAGGTCAGAGATTCTATGAAACAGCTATTTTTCGCGATTTTAAATATATTATTCGAAATGTATTTTACTGTGCTTAAAATACCTATTTCTTCGATTGTACTCGTAATCGATTTCATGACCTACATTCACACGATAGATACGTATATATAAAACATAATATTATACACCACAGACATAATATTATAGATATCGTATCCAACAGCTTATTTGAATTTATTATTGGTTCTAAGTAGTAGGTTACATATTTAACTATAATAATTGTTTTGGTTTATTTACTATCAGGTATTTAAAGTCTTCCAAAAGAATTCCTTAATTCAGATAAATAACTTGGAAGTGGAAACTGGACCCAAGCCCTTTACTACCGTACTTTTTTATATGCCATAGGTGGCAAACAAGCAGACGGGCCACCTGATGGTGAGCTGATACCGCCGCCTATGGTTACCTGCAACACCAGGGGTATTGCCAGTATGTTGTCGACCCTTCAGGACTCTGTTCACTCTCATTTTGGACTAGATGGAAAATTATGGGGAGGCCTATATCCAGCAGTGGATTTCCTACAGCTGAGATGATGATGTTGATGGTTCTATTCTATGCGTCCAGGACACGGATATTAGTCGTTGTGTTCAAAAGACGATATTGTATGGGATTATTTCATTTTGATTTTTCAGACTGCCTCGGTGGCGTAGAGGGCGCATGCTCGACTGCCAATCAAGAGGTCCCGGGTTCGATCCCCAGGTCGGGCAAGTGTTAAATATTGGATTTTTCCATTAGGAATTATCTCAATAACTGCCTGGAGTCTGGAACTGTGCCCGGTAGATGGCAATAGGCTCACCCCCTATTACATGGGACCAATAACATACTGGCGAAATGTGGGTGTATCTACTATAGGACTGAGTCCTGGGTGCACCTCTGCCTACCCCTTCGGGAAAAAGGCGTGAATGTATGTTTATGTTATGTTATGTTATTTCATTTTCTCACGATCGTGATAAAAAGTAGAGTGTAATACATGACGCTAAAATCCCATTATAACTCGGTTTCTATTTATTAAAAACGAGGTTAAACGGCCTCGAATAATGTGTCATTTCAGAGTGATTTTGAAAACTACCGTGAGTGGTATTCATATTTATTATGTTATATAACGACTTTTACGACATTTCAGAGTGTACATGGCCTGCTAGGAATTTGACACAATCCTATGAAATATTTACCAAATCGATGTTTTGTGTTCCCGTGTTTCCTCCGAATATAATTAACCTATTTAGTCCATTGAAATGTTACATTTTTTAGGCCTTACCTTGCGTTTTTTAGAGGACGCAATTTTATTTTTTTGATGTGTAGGGGGGGTCAGTGTAAAGCTAAAACCAAGTTTGTGGGGTCGCAACCCTTGTCCCACGGCCGCCATCTTGAAAATAGGGGTTGAAATGGTTTTTACGGTATATCTCTTAAACTATTTATTTGATAAAAAAAATTTGTTAACATTTTATAAAAGTTGTTCCTCAAAAAACGATCTACAAAAATGGTCAGATATCATTTTTTCGTAAAAAGATAAAAAAAAAGATACATCGAAAAATATTTTTTTCTCCAATTTCTGAAGATTTTCGCTTATAACTTTTTTATTTATAGTTCTACGACAAAAAGTTACTGGACCAAAGTTGTAGAGAATTTAATTTGCAACAAAAAAAGTTAACAAATTTTTTTTATCAAATAAATAGTTTAAGAGATATACCGTAAAAACCATTTCAACCCCTATTTTCAAGATGGCGGCCGTGGGACAAGGGTGGCGACCCCACAAACTTGGTTTTAGCTTTACACTGACCCCCCCTACACATCAAAAAAATAAAATTGCGTCCTCTAAAAAACGCAACCCCAAATGTAACTTTTCAATGGACTAATTCTATAAATTTGAATCCTGATATTTTTATAGTGCAGTAACCTATGTCACTATGTCCCTGTCATTTTAATTTTTCTTATAAACCCTGGTTTTTTCATAGTAAACTCCCAAAAATCGCAGTTTTACATCGCGTGATTGGACGTTCACTACAAAACAATGTAGAGTTTATAAACAAAAATAAAATGATAGGGACATTATTTCAACTTTAAAATGTAGGGATATAAGTATATCAAATAGGTTTACTGTATTCGGTCAAAACAGGGGAATACAAAACATAGATTTAGTACATTTTCCATAGGATTGTGTCAAACAGCTAAGAGGTCCTGTCCCCTTTTTTTATAATATTGAGTAACAAGACGAGCAAATCAGGTGCCTAATGATAAGCCATCATGATTGTCCATATCAGACACAGTGCCACCCAATGTTTTAAAATTCAAAATTCTGCGCGGCACTGCACTGCGCCTGTCACCCTGCGATACTTATTAGTTGTTGAAATTCATCATGCCCAGTAATTTCGTTGTTAACATTGCCCTTCAGACCGGAACACAGTAATGTTTGCACATTACTGCTTGGCGGATGAATAACTGGCAAAGGTGTGGTACTTCCCCAGGCGGGCCCCTGCAAAAGAGGCCTACCACTACAAAAAAAATCCTGGTGGTAACTTTTCTCTGGCTATACCTACTTAGGCAAACATGAACAAAACACTTTCATGTCCAAACTCTACACGGAAACAGAACAACCGGGATACACGTCGGACCTCAGAGTAAGAATACCACATTGACGACGGAGCCTATTTTATTGCAACATGCAGTATTGAGTCACGGTGACGTGTCGTGAGTGAGTCGTCATCTTCGTCGTAGTCGTCGTTGAAGATTATTTTCGTCCCAGAGACAGATCGATGCGATGCGTGCGTTGGTCCACGCACCGAAATAGGTATACAAGGAAAACAACATTGAATTGCTCTATTTATTTCGAAGCTTTACAAACACGTTCGTACGTTGAGTCCACTCACTTAAAACTTGATAATAGTTTTAAGTTAGTTTTAGCGTTTTAGCTGCGCAGTATAAATATTATAAGGCGTCCGATACACGATAGGTTTGGCGCCAATCGATTCCATCAATCAAGACTGATACTGAGTGACGGTCGACAAAGGTGTTGTTGGTTTTAGCCACATCGACCTAACATTAAAATTTTGGTTTTATTTGTTAGGTCTAATAATAATAAGATTCTCAAATGTGCATAAATAATATTTTTTTTGCATCGCTATTAATTATAATAATTTAAGCAAATCTGTTAAAACAGGACCGCACGTCGCCATAAAAAAAATTGTACTTAACCTGACTATATTCAAATGTATTGGTACTTGGTACTAATGATACGCTGTGTATAATTGATAATTAAGTACAAACACTATATCATAGGTTCATAGGTTTATTAACTTATGCAAATATTTTACCCGGATTGAGTCTGGGGATTCTGTAGAAACTACCAATAAAAAAAAAAAACTTTATTCAAATCAAATTATATAATAATCGGAGATAATAAGAGGGCTACTGAGGGCTACTATGTTTAGGAATATTATTGCGAATAACATTCTCTATAGGTACACGGCAATTTAATATAATAGTAGACCGTGTAAGGTTTTCTGCCCCCAGCTTGCTTGGATTCCAAACCCGTTTCCTTTCTTTCTTGAATGATGTTAATATAATTTTGTAGTGGTATATAATATAATTTAGTAGGGTCTTTAAAGAGTGCAGCCGGAGATTGGTAGAGCTGACACGTGACCAGAGGGCTGGCTCATATCTAGCACAGCGGATCAGCATTGCCATACAACGTGGCAATACTGCCAGCCTTCTGGGCACGCTACCAATCGACGGCGATTTTGGTGAAGTATTTTATTTATAGTTGGTTTTTAAGTCTAGTTTTTAATTTTAGTTTTTAATATTTACTTTTAAGGTAGTTTTATTGTTTATTATAATTACTTCAGTCCATTTTGTAGTTAATATTTGAAATTACTCAAATATAATAGTGGATTAAAATAGGTCTAATTAGGAACCGAGATAACTAGTAAACTAGTGTCTCATTCCGAATAACATGATTGTATTTATGATCGATTATATGTTCTGATTGCAGATAATTTAGGTTTATCTTTTTATTTATACAATTTACAATATATTATCAAAAAATAACAATAGATAAAACATTCTTATAAATGCATAATGTAAACATCATTTTATAGGTCATAATGAGCTGAAGTTCTAGAAATTCATATTTTTTCTGCGAATAAGAAATAAACAGGTAAAATAAACAAAACATAGGTGACCTACCTGATAGACAGAGAGCCCAGGCTTGCCAGACCTATGTTATTTGCTCTCGGATGATATTCAGGTGGAAGGTAGGGTTCTTTATGTAGGTACCCTGAAGATGCTCTTATCCGCTAACTTTAGAAGTGGGCTAATTTTCTGGTATAAGGAAGTAAACGTGGAAAAAAATCATGCCAAATTATGTTATTTTCTGATGGCTGATTATTACACATGTTGTAGGGCATACTCTCTACAATTATATGTATTCAGCCTTCAGCACTCCCAGACTTCTGCTGTGGGCGGCTTCTGGTGTCAGACGCTTCAAACCAGGAAAGCACCCTGACGGTTTTCTGACGATTCATTATTATATTATGATACTCAGGGGATAATTTGGAACCGTCCTGCGGGCTGCCAGATCAAATCCATGGGCCAAACATGATGCCAGATTTTACGGGCAATAAGTAGATAGTTGCCGTGGGGTTACCGGTTTTAGAATAGTACCTCACCCTCTCTACCCGTGGTTGCCGTAAGAGCCGGCTAAGGGTTATCCTTATCCAGATCCAGAGGACGGGCAGCAGCGTCCTCTGCGTAAGACCATCGAACTGCGCTCGCCAATCCGCCTGCCAAGCGTGGCGAGTATTGGCAACAACCCCCCTTATGGGGAGGTCTATGTTCAGCAGTGGACTTTAAACGGCTGAATGAAGATGATGAAGTAGATAGTTTAGTTTAGTGATAGTATTGCTTACTTTTCTTGGATTCTGACAGCTAGGTTTTACATTATGTTGTAGTTTGTAGAGAACGCTCTCTTGAATCGATAATCAGGACTCCTGCTGTGGGCAGTACCTGGAGCTTGACCCTATCAGCCACGAAATTATATATCAAGTAACCTAAGTTATATTCTGACGATTTTTTTTTAAATAAGTATGATACTAAAGAGACACCTGGGAACTTTCATGCAAGCTGCAAAACCCATTTCAGGGGTCAAATAAATCTGGAATCAGCTCAAAATAGTGTAAAGATTTAGAATCAGTAATTTAGTCAAACGGCACGTGATCAAAATAATAGATGAATTCTGTTAGGTAATCTCCTGTTTATGACTTTGACCATGAACTATACATTATTATTTATTAATAAAATTATATTTCTTGACAATTTTATAGTGCAATATACTTTTAAAAGTAGTTTTATCCAACTGCGAAGTGGGTGTGTTATTTTATAGCGTTTTGTTAAAGTGCGTCACTTATAAGGCGCTCCGCATACAGAACAACTTTAGTTAAGAATAAATCAGCTTTGAGAAACTTAAAAAGTTGTCAGTTCCTAAATTCCTAGTTTACGATTGTCGTTTTAAAATCTTCATCAAGACTGGTGCTGCGAGGGACGGGGAGGGTGTGCGATCGTTCGACTCATTGCGATTGCCATTTGGGTAAACCAGCAATTTGAAACTGATTCAGTCGTCGATTGCAGCAACAGATTTTTTTTGGTGTGACACCTAAACTAGCAATTTAAGTTGCTATGTTTGCACAGTTTCTTTATTGTGCCTGTTACCACAACAAACCCAAAGTTGCCGTGTACTTATACCACAGAATAAATAATAGTACTAACGTACATACTTAAAACATGTGTTTATCGTAATATAGAATTAAATTATTCGATTGAAGTTTTTAACCGGTTTTTATTGTGTTTACGAGTACTTCTAGAAGTATTTATATAGGTATGCTTTTCTTACCCCCAACCGAGAAACGGAAGGGGCGTTATAAGTTTTACCTGTCTGGGTCACTGTGTTCAGACTGTATCGTAGCTCCTAAACGATAACAATGAATGGATTGATAATGGTATTTTGAGACCGTTTTTTCATGATACTCGGTTCAGCCGTTTGAAGATTATCAGCTCTTTTTTAACCGCCGAAGGGATAACCCTTTTACTGACAGTAAAAAAAAAATTAGGTGCTACGAAACTGCTACACGATTAACTAAAAGGATCATAGAGTATTCGGCATCGACCTCTTTTTAGCAATGAAACTATCTATCTATATAAATTTTAAAAAATTGCTCGAAGCGTAGGTAGGAGTTGGCCTCAGAGTAGGAAGCGATTCGACGTCATTGGAGTTGGCCTATAATAATCCTATTAATATAATAAATGCGAAAGTTTGTGAGGATGGATGGATGGATGGATGGATGTTTGTTACTTTTTCACGCCAAAAATACTGAACTGATTAGACTGAAATTTGGTATGCAGGTAGCTTAGACCCTGGAATATAACACGTGGTACGTTTTTCCCAATATTCCCACGGGAACGATGACTACACGGGTGAAACCGCGGGGCACAGCTAGTATATAATAATTTTATTGATTACACAAAATTATCGAATTACATAGTATGGGTAGAACATAATAATATACATTACGGATTAATATATTGATTACAGATTAATATGTATAATATTGATTATAATATACCTAATTTTAATAAAACCACGTGCTTAACCTATCTTTTTGTGAAATGTGGAAGATACACCTGATCATCGAATGCCGTGGCGCCAATTTGCCATTCCATCAACTCAAACCGGCCATAATCTCGAACTACGCACCAAAGCACACGTATAACAGTGAGCTGTGTGTGTTATGTGATAACAATGACTATGTGTGCGTTGTCAAAGATTATGTAACTTTGTAAACAAGTATGGTCGGCGTTGTATATACCTATAATATAGTTATAATATAGAAAACAAAGAGAGATAATAAATTCAGAAGATAATCTTTGATTTGTAGAATATAAAATGCTTTGTGTTAGACTGAAAAACAACGTACCTACCTAAGTCTTTCGAGTTACCTACCTATCTACTAGTATAATACTTATGACTTGTATGGACGGTTTTTTTCCTTTTTTATACAATGTGTTACATAATGGAGTCATAATCAACAAGTTTTTTTTGCAAATTTCACTATCCTGTCTTTGATAAGTTGTTCATTTTGATGGGCAGGCTCACCTTTTTGTGACACTGTACTTATATGTGAGGTTCTCTAGGAACTAGGAATGGCATGTCTTTCAACCAGGTAGGTGCAATGCAGTATGTTGAGTAAGTACTGTCAAGATGCAAGAATTTTCTCCATCTAGCACCTATGAGGTACCAGGAGATAAGAAACCGGGAGGAGGTGAATCCGATCAATGGTGCAAAAGAAACTAATTGGTTGCATCTGCATCATTGATGACGCAAGTCAATCTGCAAACGGTACTTCAGGCATAATCATCGTCATTAGCTGAACGACGTGCGTTATTTACCTACTATCTTTCAAGACGGTATAAAATGTCGAAGCTTCTTTGCTAAACGAGATTATAACAGTTTAAGATATAGGTAAGTACATTATTAGGCAAACAAACTCAACCATGCTTACCGTCGCATCTAAGTCGCTAATCTATGGAATATGTTTTGATATAGCGCACCGTAGTGTGCGGTGTTTACATCGCGTATTATGGTAGTGTGAGTGCACAGCCGGCAAACGGGCAAACGTATTTATTTTAGGCACAGGGCACACCCGGCTCAGTCCTCCTTGTATTTTAGAGCTACCAACAGTGTTTGTGTCTTGTGATTTTGATCTGTATTATTTGGGAATAAAGTAGAAATTAATAATGTCGGCGTCACCAATCGCAAGGCAAGCTACGCATAGCCAGGTGATACCTTCGAGGAGGGTGCTCATCACGGATCCGGCGCAGATGCCTGATGTCTATTCCAGCACTCCTGGAGGAACTCTGTATTCTACTACACCTGGAGGTAATTAGTTGTTTTACTTATATTTCATAAAATATTAAGCCCAATAGCTTTCGACTTCCCTATCACGTTGGGCAGATGATAAGTTATATCACAGATTAGGTAGCAAAATTCACGGGTCAATTTATTTGACACGTCTGGCGCGCAGTCCAAGGTCAAGTGGAATAATAGGTAGGTACTTATGAAGGAAGTCATAACCCAGCAATGATAATGTATAATATGATGATGAAGACTTCGAATATGACCAATACAAAGATTATAGTCTATGGATTTACATGCCTTTCGAAGGATAATAAATTTAAAATAAGATTTCGTTTAAAATCAATCCTGACTAGGTAGGCGAAATGTATCGTGTGAATCTACCTACCTAAATTGCAATCATAACGAATCCATGTACTCGTAAGTCTCATCAAAATCGGGATAGTACCTAAATACGAGTAGAGTTACGGAAGCACAATAATTATATAGATTGCATAGATATGCTATTTTCGGCTTGCCGCAATCGGGTAATAAATAAATATGTTGAGCGCCCCTGAGGTCAAGTTCTTAATTTAATTGCTCGCAGACGGCCAATGTTTGCTATTCCAGAAAAGGAAACTCAATTGACTTAAATTGACCTCAATTCGATAAATCTGACATCACCCTTATAAAATATTGATAAGAACAAAAACAAGTCAACTTTAACTGATAAGTAGGTATACCTATTTATCAGCTTTAAAAATGAAAGGCTCTTACAAAGATAAGGAAGGATAGGTAGGTGCCTACTTTATCACAAGTGATAACTTTGAATAACCATTCTTAAAACAAAAACATAACAGTTTAATAAAAGAAATTGAAAAGTAAAATCTTAGAATAAAAAAAAAACACAAACTAAAAAATATTGATTCATAACTAGGCACCACTATTAGATAAACCGCGCGCGGTTATATCCGCGTCGTTTTGTGATTCAAAGACGTTTCCACTAGTTGACGCACTGGCCCGTACCGTAGCCGTAGTACGGCGTAGAATTCGCTTAAAATTAAATTAAAATTAGGTGTAGTTACACAACTTATTTTATAATATTCACTAAACACACATACCAACAAAAACACTTACTGACAATATGTACCTAAATGAGTAAAAAATCAATTTGATTTATAAGCACATAACAATATGAAAAATGTATACCTATATAATAGTTTTCTGAGAGATTACTTAATGCCAGTAATCTGAGGTCTGTTGTTTTAATTACCGCAGGTCAAAGCACTCAATCGTTTAATACTGGATGTGTCCACTCAGTGATCGGCAACTGAGTTCAGTTCGTTTATATTTAGCTGTGACCAATGACCTTTGCGAATATTTTGATATTACAACACAGCAGTGTAAAAATTTTGTTTATCTCTTTCTTATTTAGATTAATAATTTTTTTAAATGTTTTTAAAATAACAAGTGTAAAACATTCACACACACCGCACACTGTGCGATTTTCCCGTTCTTTTCTGCCGCATACGTGCAAACTGTAGAATGATCTTCCTTCTCCTCTTTCTGCTCCATCAAAGCATAGTCACCATTTATCTGTAACATATTTATTACGAAGATATCAAGGAGCTGAAACATGATATATTTGACTACTGGCCTATCTGATCCTGATGCTGCAGCATCAGGTTGAGATAGGCCATTTGGTTACCAAATCGTTGCAATATTGATAAAGTCAACAAGATAACAAATTTCAAATCGATGAGACCATCGGAAATTGCTCATATCCCTGTAGCCGCTAGAAAAAATAATCTTCAAACGGCTGCACTGATTTTCATGAGACATATAGCTAAAACACTCCCGGGGTGGTATTACGAACATGCAATCGCGTAACAACAGCAGTAAATTTTCGTAATAAATATTTCGTAATTTCGTACTAAGGAAGCCGATCACCTTAGCTTTCAAACAAAACAATCGCATCAAAATCGATCCATTCGTTTCGGAGCGACGATGCCATAGACAGACACGCAGATACACAGCCATATTAAACTAATAACACCCCTTTCTTCAGTCCTTCAGTCGAAGGCTTAAAACAAAGTTATTCATATGATTCAAGCAGCGTAAGCGCGGGCAAAGGTGGTAACTAAGTATCAACAACTTCAAAAGGAGAGTGAATAGAGTCTTGAAGGGTCGGCAACATACTGGCAATACTCTTGGTGTTGCAGATATCCATAGGCGGCGGTAACCGCTCACCATCAGGCGGTCCGTCTGCTTGTTTGCCACCTATGGCATAAAAAACATTGACCTCAACGACAGACGAGTCAAACAGTGTTTGTGGGTTGTGTAAAGCACTTCCTTTGATGACTAAACAAACTCTGGAGTGGCAAGGTCAGGCTAATCAAGACTTGGTCTAATAATAAAAATATTAGGCAGTAGGCAGTAATGGCTATCTTCTTTGTTTGCCTTTATTATTAGATTGTTTTGTGGCTTTGTTTGCCTTTAGGCCTTTATTAGTTATGAGGACATCCGTAGACGAACGAAAGTTACCGACAAACCCGGCGGATTAGCTGGTTAAGTGGCAATTGGCACGGCACATAGCACTTAGAACTGATGGCCGATGGGGCTGTAAAGTTCTCGAATTGAGACCACAGACCGGTAAGCGCAGCGTAGGACGTCCACTCACAAGGTAGACAGATGATCTGATAAGGCCGGCAAGAATACGCTGGATGCAGGCCCCTTAAAACCGGATCAAATGGAAATCTATGGAGGAGGACTATGTTCAGCAGTGGACGTCCTATGGCCGAGATGATTATGATGAATAGAATCGTATAGGGATCATTAAGAACAGGTGACCCGACAACCGTTCTCTGGTTGATCAGAATCTACATTTTGTGACATTGACTCCCAAAATTGTCCACAACAATTTTAAAAGTCTCGTAACTTTTATTGTACCTACGTATATAAAAATACAAGTTTTTTTTTAATAAATAGAAATGTGGTCACGTTTTCAATACAGGTTTTTATCGCTTTTTTAATCGTAATAGCTTAACTAATTAAATAGAAGTATAGGTAGTAATAGGTAGGTATATTTTATACTTAATATGTATTTAATCTACTTCACGTTATCTAGACTAGACGATCTGGTAAAGACAGCAGGATCACGCTGGATGCGAGCCGCTTACAACCGGACTAGACGGAACTCTATGTGGGAGGCCTGTGTTCAGCAGTGGACGTCTTATGGCCGAGGTGATGATGATTATGATGATGATGAACCAAATTAAGTTGAGCTGTGTTTATAGGTAAGTTACTTAACTTTTTTTATGATTATGATAGTGAGTGAGAAGACGAGCAAATCAGGTGCCTGATGGTAAGCATCATGATTGCCCATACCACGATAGACACAGTGCTACCCAGTGTTTTAAAATTCAAATTCCTCGCGGCATTGCACTGCGCCTGTCACCCTGAGATATTAGTTGTAGAAACTCGTCATGCCCAGTAATTTCGCTGGTAATATTGCCCTTCAGACCGGAACACAGTAATGTTTGCACATTACTGCTTGGCGGATGAATAACTGGCAAAGGTGTGGTACTTCCCCAGGCGGCCCCCTGCGAAAGGTTGATGGGTAGTAATCTATAATCTTAAAATATAAATATATATATACACACTTATATATAATAGGTATATATACCTGTGAAAATGTATCCCAGTTGGATATATGTTAGGACCACATATATGGCTATGTATACCTACGTACATACATTATACACATAGACAAACGGTCAATATGTAAATATTGTAGTCACTATATACCTACCTATATGAGAATATTATTATTATGCATAATAATGTTGTAGACGTGATCCGACTACATACACGTGATATACGCACACAAACAAACCTCTAAGTGATTACGTACATATATTAATATATTATCAACATTCATGCGAGTATATATGTTTTATCTCACACACACACATGCAATTGCTAATATAGAATATAGGTTATGTAACAACCACATGGCTTTTAGTACCTATAGGTATATAAACTTCATAATATTATGTATACTAAAAAAAGCCAAGTGGTACATACTTAATAATGTTTACTTAATATTTAAATAGTTTTGATGAGGTCAAGGACTCATTACTTCCAGAACACATTTTCCTTTTTTTATGATAGTGAGTGACAAGACGTGCAAATCAGGTGCCTGATGGTAAGCATCATAATTGCCCATATCAAACACAGTGCCACCCAGTGATTTAAAAATTCTGTCACCCTGAGATATACGAGTAAGTTGTTGAAACTCATCATGCCCAGTAATTTCGCAGGTAACATTGCCCTTCAGACCGGAACACGGTAATGTTTTATATAGCCTATATCCTTTAAATTATATCGAAGTACCTACTTAGATTAATAAGAAGGCAGAGATATAATAATTAGGAGATATATCGCGATGCGACTAATTAACCGCTTTCTATCAAAGCTTGTACCTAATTGACTTTTGTCTACATCATTTTATATTTTACCTGACAATACGGCCGGCGTAACTCTACCTGTGGATTAAAGTGGACAAAATGGTGTCCTTGGATCCACAAGTAGAGCCGAGCTGTGGATCTAAGTGGACGGAGCCAACTTGTGAGTCTGAAGTCTGAACATAGGTTCTGCGAACTAGCGCATGTAATCTCGTAAAGAAAACTGTTATTGACAGATAAATAAATAGGTATGAAACCAATGTATATTGTCTCTGCCTACCTCAACGGGAACAAGGCGTGACTATGTATGTATGTATGTATATTTTTAATGTAATGTTTAGATCAGTTCAATTATAGTAATAAAGACATAGGGAGCCACAGCATGCACAACTAAACATTAAACTTATAGGTAGGTATTATATTATTAGTTTATTATCCATACCATGAATCATAGTTTTAAAACCAAATATAACCATAATGAAAACTTTGTTAGCAGAGACGTGTAAAGATAAACTCAAGCAAATTCAAGGTTATTTTAATATTAAATTGTGTTAACGACTACCACGTGTCTACGATCATATAAAATGTGGCTAAAAACGAAACTATCTTTAAGCTATAGTAAGTAAATGTCATAAACACCTTACCGCATAGATGTTAGCGCCCCCGCAAACATTAACAATTATAATATTGCTATCGTATATACAGAGTTTATATTAGTAAATTTTCCGCGCACATATTCGATTCAATTTGTAAGCTAAGGTGACACTATTTTTAGATAATACGGAAATAATCGGCCTCAAACACATTCTTTCAATAAAATCTGTGACATTTTGAAGTAAATATTCTACGTTTTAATTTGAATGTGATTCAAGAATTTTCTAGCAATTCAGTAATATGTTAATCATATGGATTTAATTTATTATCGAATAAAATGAATGATTTACAATTCGATTTGCATTTCCGCATGAGAATTTAAAATATACTACGTACGGTCTATGTTATTAAATTTTACTACGTTTTATAATAACGAATATATTAAAAAATATTCGTAGCAAACAAAAATAGCACAAAGTAATCGTAAATTATTGAGGTAGAGACAAATTGTGCAATAAACAAAGACATTGTTAATAATAGAGTAACAGTATTTAGGCTAATGTTCTGGGATTACGTTGGAATGCTGCTTGAGCTGTGAGCTGCGCCCGCGCACGTACGCACTATACCAGTAACAACACTGTATACCAGTATTGTTATTTATATATGTCACAGATAAATTGACAAAGTTATTTACAAAAAATTTTGAATTCTTATTAAGCACATTTTATATTACAAACTGAGAAAATATTTCACGATTATCTTAACAAACGAAAGTATCTGAATTTAATTTGTAGGTACGAACTTTATAATCATAGGATAATTAGTTACCTAAAGTAATTTAAAATTCACATATTCCGCAATTATAAAAAAAATATCGACGATCTGTGGGGCTATTGGCGTTCTTGGTGACTATCACTTTAGTGACTATTATCTTGATTTGACATTAACTACAAATGTCAAAGTCCGGTTACTAACCAAAGACATTATGATAAACTTACTAAGTAGACTGTGCACTGTGTCGGTCCCGAGTGAGAACCACTCGCAGTGTCTATCCTTTTCCTTTTCTCTCCTCCAAATTTGACAGTGCAGTCTTATTAGAAGGGTAAAACGTCTTTGTTACTAACTCAAGCCTCAAACATAAAGACT
Source organism: Hemistola chrysoprasaria (assembly GCA_947063395.1). NCBI lineage: Eukaryota > Metazoa > Arthropoda > Insecta > Lepidoptera > Geometridae > Hemistola > Hemistola chrysoprasaria. The sequence goes on from OX346724.1 coordinate 2,902,939, forward strand.
CAAGCCTGATAGCGACTGGTGATTATGAAGAACGCCAATAGCCCCCCTGGTCAAGTACGCAGGCTCGCGGTGGATGCGAGCAACCGCGCAGAGTGGCGTTCTATAAGCCTATGTACTCTAGAATACTGCTGACAGTGGACGTCTTCCGGCTAATGATGATGATTCCACAATAACCTGACGACTAAAAAAATCCTAGGATTTTGTCAAAAGCCTAATTTATCAAATAGTCTTACAACATGTTCATACTCTAACAGACTTTATTGTATAAGTATTGTTTATTTTAAATTATCAGTCTAACAATATTGAGACAGACGTAACTCATGGGCGTTAATCTGATAAGCAGAGATAAGATTTGTCAAGAGTCTGTTTATTTATAAATGAAGGACACGTTATCATTACATAAAGAACGTGAATTAGGCGGTATTTGTCGAAATAGTTTCTAAACGTCCAGTTTAGCGAGAGAAATATAGAGCCGCTTCAGGAAAACATCTTAAAAAGTTATTGAGTGATACTAAATCAATGCAAAATGTCTTAAAAAACAACTACCTGTGGCCTGCGGTTTCACCCGCGTACTCTTTGTTCCCGTGGGAATATCGGGATGAGAAGTACCCTTTGTGTTATTTAAGGGTTTAAACTTTCTACATACCGAATTTCAGCCCAATCAGTTTCAAACCAAGTAGTTTTGATGTGAAAGGGTAACAAACATATTATAGTAGTAGTAATAGTCGGATACAATGTTCTTCCTGAAAATGGTCACCTTCGCTGATTTCAACAATTCTACACAGACCGACTCGACAAATAAAGTAAAAGCATAACGATGTCAGTTAAAAAAATAAGAATTATCATACTTTAAATCACAGTAGAATCCTATTCCTATCGCTCAAACGTTAAAGCCCAATTTCAAATACAATTTATCTCGTTTCAGGTACAAGGATAGTTTATGAAAGATCATTCATGATGTCGTTACGCCAGTCACCGATCTCACAGACCCCACCTAAGTGCGCACTGCCAGCGGCCATGATCAAGAATCCTGGTTCTGTCCCCACACTCAACACCTCGTCGGCCAAGCCGCGTTCAAACTCGATCTCCTTCGATGAATCGCAGGAGACGTTCAGTATGGATCTCTAATTAGATTTAAGTTAGGCCTGCAAAGTCGCATCGTATGGCATTTATAGGAGAAATGATTCGTCTTATTTGCACTGAGGGGTATAAGTATCTCATTTACTTGTATCGAGGTGTACCAGGTGAATAAGAAAAACTTACCTTTTTTGCTTAAACAGATCTATGAATCGCGTGGCACTTTCAGACTTACGCACCTAAGACGGGCAAGGCAAAAATCCGCCTTCATCACTTTCGTACGTTTTATATGAACTATCGTACACAACAGCGGGCCGCACCAAATGAAAAAAAAAGTGTACTAAAGTGATTTAGGCGGATTTTTGTTATGCGATGCGGTGCGGTCAGCGGTCTGTTGCGGCTGTAGTCTGCGTGAACATTTTGTTAACTTTGCAAGGCTTTAAAGGGATAGTTAGGTAAGCATATAAATAATTTCATTCACTATTACCGCAACCCGGTACTCAAGCACCGGGTGATACCGGGTAATGAAAAAAATTCTCAGTGAATTTTGAAGACGAATTATTTCATATATTTTTTGGCGATGGCGGGCTTTAAGATTGATTTATATAATGCTTTTTGTGCTGATTCCAGACTTTTGTATAATATATACTTTATATCGATAGAAATTGTAATACTGGATTGTACAAAAATGAAGGAAGGCTTTTTTTACTTTTAACATTTGAAATATAGGTTTTTAAATTAATAATTTGATGCCCAAGATTTTGAAATATTTTTTTGGCCTTAGCTTTTTAAAAGCTTATTTGACTCACGATCAACTAATCAACTTGGGAGTTGATCAAATGTTATATGTATCGAAATGATGAGCAAACCTTCAGAAACTTGTCTCGCTATTGCAGAATGAAAGCAGAAGGGAAATAATAACAATTATTTATTGTTACACAAAAATATTTATATTAATTAAAAGCGAGGCGAAGTTCTGTTTGGTTATGCCTTTCACAGCTACATTTAAGACGCAATATTATGTATTGTTTTCCTATTCGCTATGATTATGCAAACTTGAGTGGACTACGCAATTTAAGCATGTAAATTGCGATTGGTCGCACTTTACGATCTTATTATTGTGATTTTCGATAAGCTGAGGCATTTGTAGGAGTAATATATTCAGTAGATTCGATTGATAATCTGTATCTAATATCAGGAACCTGTTATTTATCTGTTCCTGTTTCAAAATAACAGCCTCTTCTATTATGTGTCCGGGTAACGCGAATGAACTTAAAATAGGTACTGTCTCGTTCCAATGGCATAAGTTGGAACAAAGAAGAGCTAGTACCAATAGTCCAAGCTGTTTCAGTTAGGTACTTCAGAAAAACGTGTGCCTGTGTTAACTGTGAACCTAGTTTTATTAAATAACTAATTCATAAAATTTTAATGGCAATAATTTTGTCTAATATCAAGGGGTAAACAAACATTATAATACCTATATATATAGTTTTATAAACGAGCGCAAAAAGCATTAGATTCCTGAAACAGTTTATGTCAAAAATTTAAGCTGCATACACATTATTTGCAACAAAAGATGTAACATGAGTTGCAAGAATTTCATTAGATAAGTACAAAAGGTATTTACCTAATAAAATTGTTACTTTTTGGTTTTTTGTTCGCGAGCGCACTATACGCGCACGCTTTTCATGCAATGCATGTTTTGTTACAAATAATCTGCACAAGACTTAAGTTTTGTTGTAGGAAGCAAGCAAAAAACTTTTTGACATAAAACTCGATTTAATTTAGTTTTAATCAACGTGACTGATATCGTTGCGTTTTAAACGCAATCCCTCATTGCCTCCAAAAATCGAAATAAAAAATATAAAAACCAATAAAGTACAAAAAACTAATAAAATATAAAATCAAAAAATTAAATCAATTTTTAATGGAATGGTTGCGATCGATTGTTTATTGTTATTGTTATTTAAAACGCAGTGGGGGATTATTGTAAATATTATAATTAGTTTTTAGATGTTAATGTATGCGTGTGACGCACACAAAGGCGTTTAATGTATGATATTATGCAAGTGCCATTTACGTGGAAGAAAATTATTATTATTCTCCCCCGAATAGGTCTTTGCAAAATTATACGCAATCTCATATACGAATATTGTCACTTAATTTAATTTTGTGTTGATATATTTGGGATGAAATGCGTATTTATCGTTTTGGTCACAGATGTGTTTGTGTATACTGTTTTATAAATTTTGGTCGGTCATTTTGTTGGTATTATAAATTAGCATTTAATTATGCTTATAAAAATAATGCATAAATACTTAGAAGCTTTCATATTTAAACTGCTGTTAGATGTTCACAGGAAACTTATCTATCTTTAGTCTTATTCGAGTTGAAATTCTGAAATAATCAAAATCTATTTGTAAGATAATAAATTAATGATGTTACGAAATAAGTAAAGCATTTAAAACGTTGTTAAATTAAACCTCGTAGAAAAAAATTTAAATGTTACAATTATATGTAAAAATGGTTTAAAATTTTATGCAATTCCAATTTTATAATACATCTTTTTAATAATAACATTTAATTGTTAAATTGTTTGTAATACATAAAATCAGTTTTTAAATTCCTATGGTACTTTCAAAGACTCTCTAGTTTATTAATAAATAAACACAATTATAATAAATTATAATTATTATACAACCTATGATGATAGTTAACCCTTATTATACTTCAATGTACTTCAAGTTTCAATTTGACTGCTGATATAAATAAAAAATATGAAAATGCTAATACATTTTTTGTTATTGATAAAACCCTAACTATTAAAAAACAACACGACCACTGTATCTAAATAAAATGTTAAGGCATACGTATGCATGCATAGTGTAGAGTCCATACCTAGATACCAAGAACAAGCAGCGCCATCTATTAGTCTCTTGGGCAAAGTATGGAAATACTAGCAGTGCCCCGCGGTTGCACCCGCGTAGACGTCGTTCCCGTAGGAATCTCGGGGAAAAAAGTACCCTATGTGTTATTCCCGGGTCCAAGCTACCTGCATACCAAATTTCAACCCAATCGGTTCTGTAGTTTTGGCATGAAAGGGTAACAAACATCCATCCATCCTCAAAAACTTTCGCATTCTCTCAGGGTGAAATTTTTCTTATCATATCCATATCGTATTCAAAATGATTATTAAAGCTAGAACTACATCTGGCACACGTGTGCTACGTACGCCGATCTGGGCGCGTCGGAGCCCATACATTTTGTATGGCGACTAGCTGTTTAGAGCTACATTAGATCCACGTCTAATGCGTGTGCCAGATGTAGCTCTAAACAGCTAGTCACCATACAAAATGTACCTATGGGCTTCGACGTGCCCAGATCCGGCGTACGTGGCACACGTGTGCTAGATGTAGTTCTAGCTTAACACTTGGGAAAGTATGCGTAGTTTTGATACTTTGTTCATTTAAGCCTACCATGGCAAACAAAAGAGGTTGGTTTTCATAAAATTATAAAATCTATACTAATATTATAAAGAGAGAAACTTTGTTTTTTTGTTTTTTTGTTTGTAACGAATAGGCTCCGAAACTACTGGACCGATTTTAAAAATTCTTTCACTTATGGATAGCTTAATTCAGTGTGAGTGCCATAGGCTATATGAGATTTTGAAAAAAAATGGGGATCCGTAAGAAAACTGCAATATTGTGAACCAAGGTGTTACATAATATAATTACCATATTCATAAATTTGCGTGCGCTGTGAAGTGCATTGATGGTAGAATAATATAATGTACTAGGGGTTTGTAGTACTTATCAATACCTACAAAACAGTATACATAGATTATATCCATCTTTTTTGGTTTAGTCACAATAATCGAAAAAGTGATTATTTTCATGCGGTGTGAAAACTATTGGAGGTAGAGTAAAGTAATGTACTAGGGGTTTGTAGTACTTATCAATACCTACAAAACAGTATACATAGATTATATCCATCTTTTTTGGTTTAGTCACAATAATCGAAAAAGTGATTATTTTCATGCGGTGTGAAAACTATTGGAGGTAGAGTAAAGTAATGTACTAGGGGTTTGTAGTACTTATCAATACCTACAAAACAGTATACATAGATTATATCCATCTTTTTTGGTTTAGTCACAATAATCGAAAAAGTGATTATTTTTCATGCGGTATGAAAACAATTGGTGGTAGAGTAAAGTAATGTACTAGGGGTTTGTAGTACTTATCAATACCTACAAAACAGTATACATAGATTATATCCATCTTTTTTGGTTTAGTCACAATAATCGAAAAAGTGATTATTTTTCATGCGGTGTGAAAACTATTGGTGGTAGAGTAAAGTAATGTACTAGGGGTTTGTAGTACTTATCAATACCTACAAAACAGTATACATAGATTATATCCATCTTTTTTGGTTTAGTCACAATAATCGAAAAAGTGATTATTTTTCATGCGGTGTGAAAACTATTGGTGGTAGAGTAAAGTAATGTACTAGGGGTTTGTAGTACTTATCAATACCTACAAAACAGTATACATAGATTATATCCATCTTTTTTGGTTTAGTCACAATAATCGAAGCAGTGATTATTTTTCATGCGGTGTGAAAACTATCGGTGGTAGATTAAAGTAATGTACTAGGGGATTGTATTAATTATCAATACCTACAAAACAGTATACATAGATTATATCCATCTTTTTTGGTTTAGTCACAATAATCGAAAAAGTGATTATTTTTCATGCGGTGTGAAAACTATTGGTGGTAGAGTAAAGTAATGTACTAGGGGTTTGTAGTACTTATCAATACCTACAAAACAGTATACATAGATTATATCCATCTTTTTTGGGTTAGTCACAATAATCGAAAAAGTGATTATTTTTCATGCGGTGTGAAAACTATTGGTGGTAGAGTAAAGTAATGTACTAGGGGTTTGTAGTACTTATCAATACCTACAAAACAGTATACATAGATTCTATCCATCTTTTTTTGTTTAGTCACAATAATCGAAAAAGTGATTATTTTTCATGCGGTGTGAAAACTATTGGTGGTAGAGTAAAGTAATGTACTAGGGGTTTGTAGTACTTATCAATACCTACAAAACAGTATACATAGATTCTATCCATCTTTTTTGGTTTAGTCACAATAATCGAAAAAGTGATTATTTTTCATGCGGTGTGAAAACTATTGGTGGTAGAGTAAAGTAATGTACAAGGGTTTGTAGTACTTATCAATACCTACAAAACAGTATACATAGATTATATCCATCTATTTTGGTTTAGTCACAATAATTGAAGCAGTTATTATTTTTCATGCGGTGTGAAAACTATTGGTGGTAGAGTAAAATAATGTACTAGGGGTTTGTAGTACTTATTAATACCTACAAAACAGTATACATAGATTATATCCATCTTTTTTGGTTTAGTCACAATAATCGAAGCAGTGATTATTTTTCATGCGGTGTGAAAACTATCGGTGGTAGATTAAAGTAATGTACTAGGGGATTGTATTAATTATCAATACCTACAAAACAGTATACATAGATTATATCCATATTTTCTGGTTTAGTCACAATAATCGAAGCAGTGATTATTTTTCATGTGGTGTGAAAAGTATTGGTGGTAGAATAAAGTAATGTTCTAGGGGTTTGTAGTACTCATCAATATCTTCAAAATAGCCCACGATAAATTATAACATGTGTTAAGGTTTGGTCATTGTAACAGAAATAGTCATTAATTTGCGTGCGCTGCGTAAACCATTAGGGTTATATTTATTAAAATACAATGTATCACGAATTTACTCCTGATAAACGTCCACTATACCTACTTCTGCTACCCGTGCGAAGCCGGGGCGGGTCGCTAGTAACATATATAATAACTTGTGCTTGCACCTAGCGGGGGATGTCTTTTAGCTCATCTTCTGTAGATGGTTTCAGAGATGGACCCCGATAGGTGCTATCCACCTTTAGATTAAAAGCTCAAAAGGGCCACTGCATGTTGGACTATTGAAATGGTATCTGTGTACGCCGTATGCCTATTCAAAGACCGGGTAAGTAGGTATAGCCCGTGTTTTCGAGCGACATTTGACATTATTATCATATGAATATATATTTTTTAAGTTGTTACTAAACTATTGGCATGAGCATATTAAGGTAGGTGCTAAAGTTTATTTTTTTATATTAATTAGGTTTACTTTTAACCCCAATCTCACCTGACGGGAAGTGAAGATGAGGCCTAAGATGGAGCACGCTTTCCTAGAAGATAATTATTCACTCTTTTCTTGAAGACCCTTAGATCGTATTCAAGTGAGAAGACGTACGCCGGTAGAGAATTCCACTCCTCCAATGTTTTCTAGGCTGTAGGAAATCAAAAAATGAAGGAGTTTCTCGATTCGACTGCATGTTGTTGGTTTGTTTCGTACTCGTACTTCGTCCATTATGAAGGGATTTTGATCCTTTTCTTTTTCTAGTCATACCACAGAATACAGTCATACAGAGATGGTCCCATAGGTCAAGGTTCATTTTATCCAAAGGAACTAATGTTCGAAAATTATTTTTATGAAAACAATGGACTACATTACTAATATAGTGATCTGTGGACTACATCAATGAGAACGAGCCAAATTGGTAATTGATTTTTGAAAAAAAAAAAAGAACAAAAACAATTTTAGTTTTTATAAAAACAAGTATATAGTAGTAATAATAATAATAATTTAAATTAGCACTCTAACAGAACGGGTTACCCCAATTACACTGCTCGAGTCAATTGATATGGGTTATGTGGACAACCCTTATAGTCAAAGTTTCAGGTCGCCAAGATTCCTACAAGGCCTCCTACATGACCTAACGAGTAATTCCTAATATTATGTACTTATTCAATATTAAATTACATATACATACATCACAATAATACGTCACTTTATATGCTGGGGCTTTCTCTCTTCTATATAGACTAGGGTTTCGTTTTAAATCACATTTTAATAATGTGTTTTAACATAACATAACATAACAATCAATTACGCCTTTTTCCGGAAGAGATCCAGGACTCTCAGTCCCATAGTAGATACATCCACATTTCGCCAGTATGTTATTGGTCCCATGTAATAGGGGGCGAGCCTATTTATTGCCATCTACCAGGCACAGTTCCAGACTCCTGCTGTCATTCAAATCAAATCAATATCACAAATCTTGCACAATTCCATTCAAATATTCAAAACAATTGGTCTTTTATTCTTCACTTTAATTATTATAGCTATGAGGAGGTGAACGACCTTTGCCCTGCGGCCACTGCAAATCCAACATGCGTGCAAAAGGTCTGTATTTTAATATGGTCTCTAAATTAATGAGATAAAGTTGAAAGTAGTTTGTATAAATCACCCCGTTCACCCTCGCCCTATGGTATAATCTGTCTGGGTTTAATCGGTTCAGTATTGTTCTAGTACGCGGTTCATATCAGAAGTGGGATTGAAATCGTCATTGTTTCGGCATTCTTGCTCTTTGTTTGATGGTAACAGGAATTTCTTTCGGCGGTAACAAATGTGCCATATTATTTGAACCAATGATAAGTCTATATATTATCTATATATTAAAAGACATGTTTGTGGAATGGATTGATTAAAGGTGATTTAAAAAAGAGATTGTTATTGGTCAAGTCGGAAGGTCCTAAGGAATAATAATAGCCTTTGTTTATGAACTTTTTTTTGTTTTTGATGTTCAATATGTTTAAGGACCAAAAGTACCTAATAACCTAATATTAAGAGATCAAAAATACCTACAACCGAACGTTTTTTTTTATGATAATGAGTGACAAGACGAGCAAATCAGGTGCCTGATGGTAAGCATCATGATTGCCCATATCAGACACAGTGCCACCCAGTGTTTTAAAATTCAAAATTCTGCGCGCACTGCACTGCGCCTGTCACCCTGAGATATAATTTGTTGAAACTCGTCATGCCCAGTTATTTCGCTGGTAACATTGCCCTTTAAATCGGATCACAGTAATGTTTGCACATCACTGCTTGGCGGATGAATAACTGGCAAAAGTGTGGTACTTCTCAGGTGGCCCCCTGCAAAAGAGGCCTACTACTACAAAAGAAGAATGGGATGGAAGTAAATGAAGCCAAAGTCGTATGTCAGGATCGTAGCACAAGTAGAGAGAAATACTTAGTCTATGCCTACCCCAACGATATTAAGGCGTGATTGTAAATATGTGTGCGTACTGTGTTTTAACACAAGTTTCAAAAATAGAAATGAATCACTGAACAGGGTTGCCCAATCAAAGAAAAATGCGAAAAATAAAAATAAACGTCAAAAATATGGTTTCATGAAGCCGAACAAGCATAATTCTTACAAAGTGACGAAATCAGGAAAAAGTATCGCATTATTTCGACGCCCTTTGTTATGAAAATAGATGACGTTGAGCGAAAATTTAAAAAACCTTGGTGGCCCTCTTTTGTAACGAAACGTGATGATGGCAAGATTTAACATTTTTAAAAGTTAGGGAATTAATAAATTTTGATTATCCAACGGTTTTATTTGCAATGTGATATTTTGCAATACAAACCATTTTAAGAAAATTAGCTTTTTATTCTTGTTTTTAGGGTTCCATACCTCAAAAGGAAAAAGGAACCATAATAGGATCATTTTGTTGTCCGTCTGTCTGTCTGTCCGTCTGTCAAGACACTTTTTAACGGGAACGCGTGAGGTATCAAGTTGAAATTGATTTATATCAACTACTCAGAATCTGAGTAGTTGATATAAATTTCAATCTCTTGTGGCTGTAATAAATCACATTTTTTTTGAGCTTTTTTTACAGCCACAAGGGACCGCAGATTTGAGTGAAGTTGATACCTCCACGCGTTTCCGTCGAAAAGTGTCTAGACAGACGGACAGATAGGCAGGCAAACAGACAGACAGACAGACACCAAAGTGATCCCATAAGGGTTTTTTTCCATTTGAGGTAGGTAACCCTAAAAAAAAACCTCTCTTGGTTATATTAGGTTTGTGGTGTCCTCTTCGGTCTGTAGTACTCAAATAATGTATTTAAATCATCATCATCATCATCTCAGCCGTTAGTAGTCCATTACTGAACATAGGCCTCCTCCATAAAGGGGGGATTAGCCAATACTCGACATGCTTGGCAGGCGGGTTGTCGAGCGCAATTCGATGGTTTTTTGCAGAGGACGCTGCTGTCCGTCCTCAGGATCTGTTAACCCTTAGCCGGCTCTTACGGCAACCACGGGTAGAGAGGGTGGAGTACTATTCTAAAGCCGGTAACCCCACGGCAAATCATGATGAGCATTGAAATCATGATGGATGCAAAATGTGAACCGCGCGCCTGCATCCTAACGGAAAGGCCTTGTTTCTTGTAGTGGTATGTTAGCAGTGGACATCGCACAACTTATGAAGAACTAGCTGTGGCCCACGGTTTCACCCGCGTAGTGTTCGTTCCCGTGGGAATATCGGAATAAAAAGTACCCTTTGTGTTGTTTCAGGGTCTAAGCTACCTACATACCGAATTTCAGCCCAATCGGTTCTGTAGTTTTTGCGCGAAAGGATGTTTGTTACTCTTTCACGGTAGTTTCACCAGATATTCCCACAGGAACGAACATTACGCTGGTGAAACCGCAGGGCACAGCTAGTTTATAATATTTGTAGGATTATAAAATAAAAAAATAGTCCCGTGTCAACCCTAACCTTGTAAACAATAGCTTACATAGTGTATGTAGGGCTTCCTCTAAACAAATTACTGTCGACCTCGTCCGTCAGCCACGGCCAACCGCCGTGATGTCTGCGATTTGTCATCTCTACCCTTAGAACAATAGATAATTGTATGGTCGCCGGCAACGTGTACGCCTGGATGACACTTACTCCTCTTGGTGTGATACTTCTGCCGGTGTACCTCAGGGCGGCGTTCTATCCCCTCTTCTCTTTGCAATATTCATTAATTCTGTTTCACAACATATTACTTCTTCCTACTACTTGTATGCAGACGATCTCCAAATTTACTCTCAAGAACCGTACAGTAATCTAGCAAGTGCTATTCATAAAACTAATGCTGATTTGAGTAATATCGCTGAATGGAGTAAATCATATGGACTTAAGGTTAATCCCACGAAAACCCAAGTCATGATTGTTGGTAGTTCCCGGATGATCGAAAAAGTAGATTGGTTGGCGCTACCGTGTGTTAAATTTGATGGTGTCACCATACCTTACAGTCGTAAAGTAAAAAATCTTGGCCTTATAATAGATCAAAATCTCACTTGGGGTCCTCAGATGGAAACCGTAAGCCGTAAATTATTTGCGTCTGCGGGTTCCCTCAGAAGGCTCAGAAACTTCCTGCCTATTGCTACTAAGGTTGCGCTTGCGGAGTCTCTGCTGCTCCCAGTTCTAGACTATGCCGATGCCTGCTATCTTGACGTCACGGAGGACCAGCTAAACAAGCTTGAGCGGCTTCAAAATCTCTGCATACGATTCATATTTGGTTTGCGCAAATATGATCACATTTCCCAATATCGTAATAATCTCAAGTGGCTGAATATTCGTTTTCGCCGGAATACTCATATCCTTTCTTTACTGTATTCTACCCTGTTTAACCCTATTGCCCCGCGCTATCTAAAGAGCCAATTTCAATTTCTCCACTGCTCTAACCTTTACACGCTCAGGTCTTTGGATAATTTTACTCTAAGGATGCCCCCACATAGGACCTCGTTCTTCGATGGTTCTTTTGCAGTGCAAGCTGTACGCTTGTGGAACGCTCTCCCGGTAGACATAAGACGTGCGCCATCATTGGCCGTGTTCAAGTCTCGGGTGAAGGGCCACTATCTAGCTCAACAGTCTGTCAATCTGTTACGATCATAACCATATTAAGATAATTTGTCTGACATAGTACCTACCTATTTATGATATTTATCTCATATTAGGAACATTGTAATATGTATATTTATGTAATTATATATACTTATCGTATATGTATTTGTCTGGATATTATAATATTATTATACTCTTCATTCATCATATTATTTTTATATATATTATTATTATTATTATTTTTTAATGTATGTATTATTAGTAATTTATTTATTTTTATTATATATTATGATCATCATTGGTAGTATAAACTGTTAAGATGCGCCACCGTCTTTCTGCTGTAAATAAATCCTCTCCATCCATCGGTTGTCTGGAAGAAATCGCTTATTAGCGATAAGACCGCCGCTTGTACATTTAAGTTAGTTTCTGTATCCTGTAATGTTATTTTCTTTGTGTGTGGTGTACAATAAAGTATTATCTATCTATCTATCTATCTAATTGGCAGGTTTCCGCACGCGCTCCGACTAAATACCGCCGTCATATTTTTCACACACATACATTCACGCCTTTTTCCCGAAGGGGTAGGCAGAGGTGTACCCAGGACTCAGTCCCATAGTATAGATACACCCACATTTCGCCAGTATGTTATTGGTCCCATGTAATAGAGGGCGAGCCTATTGCCATCTACCGGGCACAGTTCCAGACTCCAGGCAGTTATTGAGATAATTTCTAATGGAAAAATCCAATATTTAACACTGCCTGACCTGGAGATCGAACCCGAGGCCTCTTGATTGGCAGTCGAGCATGCGCCTTTTACGCCACCGAGGCAGTCGGTATATTTTTCAATTGCGCCAAATTAAACTCAAAGACCTTATGTTAGTAAGGTCTTTGATTGAACTACGCAGATGTCGGAGTTGTCAAGCTTGTCTGACAATTGATTTAAAGAAATGGGGAGATGAGGTACTGGCGTCTCGAAAATGGACAGCTCAAATTGGGTCCCATTAGGTCCACGTACGTCAGTAAAGTTAATTGTCTCGTTCGCACTTCGGCATTAGGTACGTCTTTCTATCTTTGTTGTTTCAAATTGCACATTTTAATTGTTGAGTAAGCGCTGAGAACGTACCCTATCTCCCCTTTTCTTTAAATCAATGTGTCTGACACATTATTTCACGCATCTTGCGAACTGTTTTCACGCACACTAGCATTGTGTTACGCACAATACAAACAGAAAATTGCCGCATTTTCGAAGCTGTTGTTTTTAAGGTGCGGTATCTGTTCAGAGAGTGAGTATCTTACCTTGAGCATGCACCACTGGAACTGTCAAGAGTATTAAAACGTGGCACACTTAGGTGATGAACCATGTAGGTAGACCATCCTATCCTACTAATATTATAAATGCAAAAGTTTGTGAGGATTGATGGATGGATGTTTGTTACTCTTTCACGCCAAAACTACTGAACGAATGAGCCTGAAATTTGGTATGTAGGTAACTAAGACCTTTTTTTTTGATAGTGAGTAACAAGACGAGCAAATCAGGTGCCTGACGGTAAGCATCATGATTGCCCATATCAGGCACAACGCCACCCAGTGTTTCAACCCTTAACCACTTAGATCCTGGAATAATACATGGGGTACTTTTTGGTCCCGATATTCCCACGGGAACAAGGACTACGAGGTGAAACCGCGGGGTACATCTTGTGAGTAATAAACCATTAAAACTAATACTGAACTAAACTAGTTGTTAACTTTTTCTGCTCATTTCTCGCGGAGAGCGGGGTGATTGATATGATTTTTAAAATTCTTTACTTTCATAAAAAACTTATAAATGTACAACTCAGCGATAATACTAAGTTACATCTAACTTAATTAAGGAGAGCGGGGTAAACGGGTACATACAGCACACGTTACATTACGCAAACTAATGCAGAAAATAAAGCGTCGATATTAATAAATAGCGAAAGCTGCACCAACACAAAACTAGTACACGAATAGAGAAACATGAACAATTTGTTCATGTTGCGTACATTCAATGTTTCAAAATTTCGTTTTGAATGCTCTAAGGATATAATTTAGAAAATTCACCTTCATTAAATATCAGATTAAAATGACCTAATTCCCGACCCGGCTGCTACGACAAGATCGACCGGCTACGAAATTCGTAGACGAGCTACGATAATTTGTAGCTGCTGCTACGAAGCGCCCCTGTAACTACTGAATAATTTATTGAACTTAGCTAAATAAGTTAAAAAAAAAATACAAAAAATAATTAATTTAACATTCTTTAGAGATACCCAAAGAATGTGTTACAAAAATGTGCAGTACTAAGCGGGAACGATGACAACACGGGTGTAACCGCGGGGCACAGCTGGTGTATATATTTAAACTATTTTCCCGATTTAAATACTAGTAAATACCTATAATAATAATAATATAAGACTAATACCTAGAACAAGAATATTTAGTTTTTAGTTCTGACTATTAGTGTTACAAACAACATGCACAGTGCACCTCCCTCCCGCCCGCAAAATTGCATGCAAAGAAGAATACTATTAGGTATTATCTTTGTTAGTGACACCATTCATATATCGACACGTTAATATGGGACAACTTCCACACACGGTCATCAGGTCCCAAACTAGGCTAGAAGCCTGTACTATTGTAACCAGATGACTGATATACATACTTATATAAGTTTATAACACCCAGACACAGATCAAACAGACATGTTCATGCACACAAATGTTTGACCTGGCCGGGGATCAAACCCGGGCCCTGCGGCACAGAAAGCAGAGTTACAATCTGAGCCAACGAGGCTGACCAACAAAACTTATAAACATTATAAGTAAAACACGCATAAAGCGTAATATTAAAGCGCATATCCATTAAAAAGTTGGTAAGGTACATTATTAATGAGCTATCCAAACGGCGGTATAACGGTCTGTTGAGTGCCGCTTGCAAACATGCGTTTGGTGAAAACCCTGAGAGGAGCAAACACGTTTTTGTTTGCAGTTTCACAGGTACGACGAAAACGTAGGTACACAGTACAGTGTAATTCACAGTATCGTATGTTCCATCAATTCAGCTGTGGGAAGTCCACAGCACATATAGGCCTCTTTATTGACTAATTCTTAGATAGTGTATGGGCTCACCATACAAAGCACTTGAGTTCCCACGCTAAACTCAACACTTAACATAAATCTACAGATTTCTTTAGCCATAAGTTAGTTATAACAAACAGTACCAATAAAGACGTCGTTCAGAGCACACTGCTCTTTTATTTTTAAACTAAGCGTCCCGGCGTCTCGCACCCGTACTCAACAACTAAAACAATTAACTATTAATTCTAACTTTAACTTAACTTTAAAATCAATGTATGCAGAGTCTCAAAACAGTCGAGACTCTACAGATAGATAGACATAAACTTTATTGTACACCATACATAGGACACAAACATAAAGGAATAATAATTATATTAATCTTTGGCTAGTATAAGTGGCGGTCTTATCGCTTAAAGCGATTTCTTCCAGACAACCGGAAGGAAAGGAAAACTATACTCATGAGTATTTCTGGTCGGCGGTGTACTTACAGAAGAATAAAAACTTGTACTTACTATAATAGTATACTATATATACATATAAACGTACATACTTATAATCACACATACTACATAATATACGTACATAATATAATATAATTCTTATATACATACACCTCTGCCTACCCCTTTAGGGAAAAAAGGCGTAAATGTATGTTTTATGTCTTATATACATACATACATACAGTCACGCCTTGTTCCCGTTGGGGTAGGCAGAGACTATTTCTTTTCACTTGCTACGATCCTGACATACAACTTTCTATATCGAATAACACTTTTTCCCGTCAAATAGTTAAAAAGCAAAGAAAGCAGCAAAGCATTGTTAAATGCAATGTTTTCGATTCAGTGGTTTTTATATAACCCATATTGGTTTACGACAAGCCAATAAAGCTCCAAGTTGGCTTGATTTTTTCCGATCCTTCATCAAACTTCAGCAAATTTATTAACTCTATTTATTTTATTAATCAGCATAATTATTTTTGCTTCGATTTCGTGTGTTTATAAGCCGATGCGTAAGTGTGCGTGTAACAAACTGCATGAGTTCCATCACTGACTAATTATACAGTGAGTGAGCCCTCATCGTCGATGCCTCTTCACGAGGTTTTAAATGAAAATTGTATTTAGGTCAGGTCAGAGTCTAAACCGGTAGAATCAAATACAATTACGGCTGGCGGCTGGCTCTGCAGTTTCAGATTCGATTATGCTCGGGAAGTAGCTGGCACCGCATTATTATGTAACGTCCGCAATAATCATCTCGTTTCTACTCTGCTGTACAGTTAAGCTGGAAATTGGAGGCATCGTTTGAAAAAGCATTTGAGTGAGCTCGAAAATGGTGGTTGTTTGATGCTTAGTATCCTTTGATTACCAGTGTTACACTTTGAGCTACTCGGACGCCTTCAATTATAACCGCGACTGTACCTCAAAAAGCGTAGTACCTGCGGTTTTCGATGATGATCAAGCAGCACAATATTATTATGTTCAGTAGCTTTGGCGGCAAAAGTAAAAGAGGTAAAAAACGGGATTATAATGTACCTGTAGGTAAATATTACTTATCAATGTAAAATCTAAGTTTTCACATTTATAATATCAGTTGCTAAAAGAGAAAACATTGCATTTTATGCCTTAAGTTTATGGAGGGTGGAACGAGGTCACAGACATGATGAAAACTGTTGAAACTCGGTGGTGGACCGCAGGCGCTGTGCGCATGTAACGGCGCAACCACCGTCGCATGTGTTAATTGTCGTATTGGGTACTCTAGCTCATAGGTCTTTACGGGGATCGATCCGGAAATCGAACGTCATTGTTTATCTTTTTTAACCAGGCGCCAATAAAATCGCAAAAAATCTGGACAGGATCGGTTAAGCTCGTTATCGAGACATCTCGGCTCGAGCACGTCAGTTCTTAATTAAAATTAATAACCTATAAGTAATTCCGTGATTTACTGAGAGGGTTTGTTTACGAGGGGCAGGCGGGCGTCAGCTGGCTCGGTCGATAGAGGGCGGCAGTCGGCGCAGGCGTGGGTATATCGAGCTATAGTGGGCACACGGGCCGGGGCCACCGCGCGCCGCGCACGTCATGCATGCGGCCAGGTAGCGGGTGCACGCGGCACATGGGCACCGTGCTCAGCTTCAGCCCGCGCGAGCGGCGCGTGCCGGCCGCAGCGCCGCCGCCCGACCGCGCCCACCTCGCCTACTCCTACGAGAGACTCAACAATGCCAAGAACAGAGAGAACCGCGACCCCCCGCGAGACGAGCGCCGTGCCACCCTCGACGACGCCGCCAAAATCATCTCCGAGAAGACTGCGCTCGAGAAGAATCTCAAGAAACACTCGCTGTTCATAAACGCGCTGTCGTGGAAGAGGTTTTCGACGGCGAACAATAATAAGAAGAAGTTGGAATGCAAGAGCAAGAGTGTGGCGACGTTTCGGCCGCCGTTGACGGATAATGCGTTGGATAGGAACAAGAATGTGGCGTCGAGTGGGTACGGTGGGGGCGCGGGTGGAGGGACCGGTCGGGCGGTGCCGAGCGCGCCGCTGCCGCCCACCGCGAGCGTGCTGCGGGCTACCAATATCCTCAACAACAACGTGTGCTATGCGGAGAAGCTCCCCACCTCCGTAGGGCCGACGGTGGTGGCGCGCAAGACTGTCATCCAGGCTTCCACCTCGGAGCTGCTCAAGTGTCTGGGCATGTTCCTGCACTCGCGCTGCCATCGCCTGCGTGACTTCCAAGCGGGGGACGCCGTCATGTGGCTGCGGACCGTCGATAGATCGCTGCTGTTGCAAGGATGGCAGGTACGCAGACCTCTTTATTTGTGCCTCGTCCCCGCTGTAAAATACTTTACCTTGTTATTCTAGAATTTAACCATAGCAAACCCCAATTGATTAAGCAATTTGGCGTAAGAGTCAAAAAACGTACACAAACATATACACCTATATACAAAGAACCAAAATAATAGGTACTATTGTTAGTGGGGGGGATAAAATTGGTGGGAATTGAGAAAGTAGGATGGTAAAAGTAGGTACATTTCGTATAAAAAATCTAAGATCACTTGGATTAAAAATAATAAAATGACCCATCGTGTAGCAACGCTACGCCATTGCTACGCGGTGCTACGAAACGAGCTACGCCATATTTGATTCTTTATAAGAAAATACTACAATGTTTTATTGGTCTTTCTGTAAATACTGATAAAAAAATTCTTGTGATGTGGTTTTGCCAAAGTTATAAAAACAAATTGGCTCTATAACGACGATGAATCGAGGTATGAAGTTATTTTTCATTCATATATTGATCGCCTTGACATTGCATTGTTTATATATTGTTTTTTAGTTTTACCAAATTAATATGTAATACATATAGAGAACATTATAAGTTAATGCTAAAAGTTATCACTTATAATGTAAGTAGTTATATTAGTTATCTAGTATTTACAGATATTAGTTTTTTTGTAAGCTCATTAATTTTTTATAGTAAAGAGGACATGAGACTTTTTCCAAATGATGATTTTATCATAGCATCATGCCATTTTTCCGAAGGGGTAGGCACAGTTGTACCAGTACCAGTTCCACAGTATCACACCAGTTATGGTTTTTAAGTCCCATGTCCCATGGGGGTGAGCCTTTTTCCCTTCTGCCAGGACAGTTCCAGGCTCCAGTCTGTCATTCCTTTATCTAGCAACACTTTTTGCCTGACCTGGGGATCGAACCCAGGACTCCATGATGGGCAGTAGCACTTGAGAACTACTACGCTACTGAGGCTTATGTATTTTGTAGTGGTAGGCCTCTTTAGCAGGGGGCCGCCTGGGGAAGTACCACACCTTTGCCAGTTATTCATCCGCCAAGCAGTAATGTGCAAACATTACTGTGTTCCGGACTGAAGGGCAATGTTACCAGCGAAATTACTGGGCATGATGAGATTCAACAAATAATATCTCAGGCGCAGTGCAGTGCCGCGCAGAATTTTGAATTTTAAAACTCTGGGTAGCACTGTATCTGATATGGGCAATCATGAAGCTTTATACCATCAGGCGCCTGATTTGCTCGTCTTGTCATTCATTTTCATAAAAAAAAAAGACCTAGTATCTACGTTTTTATTCAGATGTTGCTTCACGTTAGTCATCAAAACATTAGAAACACTATAGATGCGAAAGTTTGAATGCGCTTAATGACAGCCTCATTGGTTCAGACACTACCATCTCTGCTTTCTGTGCCGCAGGCCCCGGGTTTGATCCCCGGCCAAGTCAAACATTTGTGTGCATGAACATGTCTGTTTGATCTGTGTCTGGGTGTTATAAGCTTATATAAGTATGTATATCAGTCCTCTGGTTACCATAGTACAGGCTTCTAGCCTAGTTTGGGAAAATAAAAAAAATAATTATATTATAATGTACATCGTGTTAAGGTGATTCGTCTTCCATACAAAATGAAAATACACAAATATGAAGAAATAGGGAATAATTTTCCACTCAATTGTTTGTGGTTGGCTCTGGATCTGGCCTTTATTTGCGCGAAAACATATTTTGTTAATGTTACAGTATCTTAGTATTTATGAAAATTGTAAAGAAGTACCTCGGTGACTGCCTTGGTGGCGTAGTGGGCGCATGCTCGACTGCCAATCAAGAGGTCCCGGGTTCGATCCCCAGGTCAGGCATAGTGTTAAATATTGGATTTTTCCATTAGGAATTATCTCAATAGCTGCCTGGAGTCTGGAACTGTGCCCGGTATATGGCAATTGGCTCGCCCCCTATTACATGGGACCAATAACATACTGGCGAAATGTGGGTGTATCTACTATGAGACTGAGTCCTGGGTACACCTCTGCCTACCCCTTCGGGAAAAAGGCGTGAATGTATGTGTAAAGAAGTAGATTTTAGGTTATTTTAATTTTATTTTTATATAATAAAAAATCGTTTAAAAAATTTTTGAACCAAATTTTAACTTTTTCAAAATATATTTTTGTGTTTTAATATTCAAAATTCTGCGCGGCACTGCACTGCGCCTGTCACCCTAGGATATTAGTTGTTGAAATTCGTCATGCCCAGTAATTTCGCTGGTCTTCAGACCGGGGAATGCGTAACAATTATTGGTATCAAACGTCATTTTTGTATGCCGTTTGACAGCAGACATTAAGCAATTAAACGCTTTCCACACTTCCACTGCTGTTCGCAATAAGGGGACCGAACACAGTAATGTTTGCACACTACTACTTGGCGGATGAATAACTGACAAAGGTGTGGTACTTCCCCAGGCGGCCCCTTGCAAAAGAGGCCTACCACTACAAGTTGTACAGTTTGATGGAAAGATGCACCTCCTTAAGTATAACACCCTTTTGTAACACGTTGTATGTTATTAATATATTATCAACTGTGTTTTTCTCGGCTTATAATAGGGCTCCGCCTTGTCATTTCGTGGGAGCCGTTGAGACCCGCCAGAGGGACATATTCGGAGAGTGGGCAGCAGCGCTCTCCGGCACCAAGTATTCCACTGCAATCACCAAGCCGCACAACAAGCGTGGTTTACGGCAAAATCCCCACATATGAATAGTTTATGGCGTTCTATGGGGGAAGCCTACGTTCAACAAACGTCTTCCGTATGATGATGTGATGATGAATATATTATTAATATAGGACAACTTCTACGTACAAGTTTCTTGTGCGTTCTTCTTGTAGGGATATCTAGTATCTTTCCAAACGCACAGTATGTTCATTACTCGTTATCTTTTTTGACTTGTAAAACCGTCAGAGTGTGCTGCGCTTCTCGGTCCGTCGTAGGGATACGCTAATCCGATCCGATCTTATCGAAGATAGATAGATAGATAATACTTTATTGTACACCACAATTAAACACAATTAAATAACATTACAGGACACAGAAACTAAACTTAAATGTACAAGCGGCGGTCTTATCGCTAATAAGCGATTTCTTCCAGACAAACGATGGATGCAGAGGATTTACTTACAGCAGAAAGACGGTGGCGCATCTACATTTTATACATATACCAATAATGTTCAAGAAATAATGATGACCGATCTTCATCATTATTTCTTGAACATTATTGGTACGGAGGCATATGTTCTAATCGATTTTCGGATCGGATGCAATGCATCCAAAAAAGTGACGCGAACTATGTGAGCAGGATGTATAATTATTGTGAATATTATATCATTAATAATTACCATTTAATAGTAAATTTTGTACGTATTAATTGAAAAGTTAATATGACTTTTCATGAAAAAACACGATATATTAAATATTTTATTTTCATTTTATTTTTATTTTATTTTCATACGATTTTTCAGATCGATATTTTGAATATCGGATCCCATGCATAGCGTTACGATCCGTATCGATCCAAAATTTCGGATCGAGCTTTAAATAAGCACATCCCTAGTCCGTCGTATTTATTCGAGAATACTTTTTTTTATAAATGCTAATGTAAAAACATAATATTTACTATGCTTTCTAGTTCGTGGCATAATTCGATTGACCGTGATACTTGAGTCTTCATGTTTTCTGATGCCTCATTCAGTTACATAACGGAAATTGGAATACAGACAGTCGATTGGTTCTATGAGTTCAATGTCAGTGTTTCTTTATAAATAGATATGAACTAGTTTTTTGTTGCTTGTACCTTTATAAATACACGCTAGGATGTACTCGACATATTTGTCTGTAGACATTTCAACAACTACAGCCCAGGGAATATAAGAAGTGATTCTTGTTATTTTGCCTTGCCTGAAGTATTTGAATTTATATTTAGCGATTAAGAATTGTGATGTGGGTGTATCTACTATGGGACTGAGTCCTGGGTACACCTCTGCCTACCCCTTCGGGAAAAAGGCGTGATTGTATGTTATTTTTTTTAATAAGAATCTTGTGATAGAAATCATAATAGCATGGTTTTACGGCAAAGGTTATTGAAATTGTGTGAGTTACGTCTATGCAAAGTTATCTCAAAGCTTCTCTCTCAAAGCTTGAAAAGATGAAAAGGTACTTCTTAGATTTTCTGGACTATAGGTACCTTTAGGCATAGCCTTTAGGTACACTTCAGTTTGTATGGTCATGTTTAAGCCTCTTCATTCCTAATTATAATGTGAATGGTCAAGTCATTATGGCTCGTCCTAAGCGTACTTTTCAAAATTAACAAAGTTCCAAGGAAAGGCCTGGTCCAAAAGACCCACAACCAACAAGCATGTATGTATAAAGATCGTGATGGAAACGGAAGAAGCAAAAGTCGCATGTCAGGATATGTGATATGCCACTTGCTATGCGAATGGAGATAAATAGCAAATAAGGCGCGACTGATCGTCAATCTTGGGTCATTCCCACTGGTCCATACAAAACTGCTTGGACTACTTTTTTTTTTAAACTACCAGTTGTCCCGGCACGAAAGAGTGGGGAGCAGCGGGAATGACCCCAACATTTTTTTTTATGATAGTGCATGACAAGACGAGCAAATGCACTGCGCCTGTCACCTTGAGAAATTAGGTGTTGAAACTCGTCATGTCCAGTAATTTCGCTGGTAACATTGCCCTTCAGACCAGAACACAGTAATGTTTGCACATTGACTGCTTGGCGGATGAATAACTGGCAAAGGTGTTGTACTTCCCCAGGCGGCCCCCTGCAGAAGAGGCCTACAACTACAACACATTTACGTAGATGGGTCATCTTCTCTTTGAGGTTAGGTTTCTTAGGTATGGCTTATGGTAATTTTATGCAATTTTTCCTCGATAAGTTACTTATAATTCCCCTCCACTCATAGTAAGCTTATACAAACGGCGAATCGGCGATCGGCGAAGCGGTGTGAATGTATGCGTGATGTGTATTAGCGAGCTGGCTTTATGATGCTTCACTTTTTTCTTTATAGACACCGTCCGCCTTTTTTTCTAGGTTTATGCCAATCCAGGTTTATGCAAGTCCAATTTGACCTTTATATTTTACGACCCAAAATGTTAACGAACACAAAATCAGTCCTTGCCATTTCACTAAGTAGCCGTAACTGTAAGCCTTGACCCAAACTTCTGTGCTACACGATAAAAACCTAGCTAAATTATAACGATTAGGAACATTGATTGCAATACAATATAGCACACATAATATTAATTGAGGTCATTGTGGCACGCAATGCAGAAAAAAACTACGAGAAGATATGACGATAAAGGTTTTTTCATTAAGTTGTATTGTGGCGTCGTGTTGTATGTAGCTTAGGCATATGGCTTTGCTATAGGAATTTTGTGGACTTGGTTTCCAACGCTTATAACACTTTTAGCTTGACCTGCTTTTTTTTTTAAATGACCTATGCTGTTGGCCTCAGTTGGCCTCTACAGCTTTACCGCCTGTGGATCGAACCCGGAATATATATGACTAGCGACCCGCCCCGGCTTCGCACGGGTAGCAGAAGTAGGTATAGTGGACGTTTATCAGGAGTAAATTCGTGATACATTGTATTTTAATAAATATAACCCTAATGGTTTAGCAAATTAATGACTATTTCTGTTACAATGACCAAACCTTAACACATGTTATAATTTATCGTGGGCTATTTTGAAGATATTGATGAGTACTACAAACCCCTATTACATTACTTTATTCTACCACCAATACTTTTCACACCACATGAAAAATAATCACTTTTTCGATTATTGTGACTAAACCAAAAAAGATGGATATAATCTATGTATACTGTTTTGTAGGTATTGATAAGTACTACAAACCCCCAGTACATTACTTTACTCTACCACCAATAGTTTTCACACCGCATGAAAAATAATCACTTTTTCGATTATTGTGACTAAACCAAAAAAGATGGATATAATCTATGTATACTGTTTTGTAGGTATTGATAAGTACTACAAACCCCTAGTACATTACTTTACTCTACCACCAATAGTTTTCACACCGCATGAAAAATAATCACTTTTTCGATTATTGTGACTAAACCAAAAAAGATGGATATAATCTATGTATACTGTTTTGTAGGTATTGATAAGTACTACAAACCCCTAGTACATTACTTTACTCTACCACCAATAGTTTTCACACCGCATGAAAATAATCACTTTTTCGATTATTGTGACTAAACCAAAAAAGATGGATAGAATCTATGTATACTGTTTTGTAGGTATTGATAAGTACTACAAACCCCTAGTACATTATATTATTCTACCATCAATGCATTTCACAGCGCACGCAAATTTATGAATATGGTAATTATATTATGTAACACCTTGGTTCACAATATTGCAGTTTTCTTACGGATCCCCATTTTTTTTCAAAATCTCATATAGCCTATGGCACTCATACTGAATTAAGCTATCCATAAGTGAAAGAATTTTTAAAATCGGTCCAGTAGTTTCGGAGCCTATTCGTTACAAACAAAAAAACAAAAAAACAAAAAAACAAAGTTTCTCTCTTTATAATATTAGTATAGAAATATTGAATTTTTTTTATGATAGTGAGTGACAAGACGAGCAAATCAGGTGCCTGATGGTAAACATCATGATTGCCCAAACCAGACACGCAGTGCCACCCAGTGATTTAAAATTCAAAATTTTGCGCGGCACTGCACTGGGCCTGAGATATTAGTTGTTCAATCTCGTCATGCCCAGTAATTTCGCTGGTTCAGAACGGAACACAGTAATGTTTGTACATTATACTGCTTGGCGGATGAACTGGCAAAGGTGTGGTACTTCCCCAGGCGGCCCCCTGCAAAAGAGGCCTACCATTACAAAAATTAGTAGTATTATGACCTAGGTAACAATATAAATACCAA
This sequence comes from Hemistola chrysoprasaria, assembly GCA_947063395.1. Lineage (NCBI taxonomy): Eukaryota > Metazoa > Arthropoda > Insecta > Lepidoptera > Geometridae > Hemistola > Hemistola chrysoprasaria. The sequence continues at coordinate 2,927,696 of OX346724.1, forward strand.
CTTGTCTAATATAGAATAACTATAGTTATTCTATATTAGACAAGTTGGTATTATGTATTAGTTCATAGTATCGTATTTATTATAAGTTATTACAATTAATATTATATGTTATTTATGTATTTCTTTTTGAAACCATCGTCCCTTCAGTATCGGTATTTCCTTTCTCTGCATGGTGGTCTGAAAGAGATCGCTCTTAGCGATAAGGCCGCCAGTTGTTACTCTTTCTAGTTTTACGTTTTCTTTCTTATTATTTTCTGTACCAGTTACTTTTTTAGTTCTGTACCAAGAGTTATCATTCATTCAATAATTCATAATATGTCGGTACTTATTCATTTAATATAACGTTATGAACTACATTCAGTGCCTCAAATATATCGACTACTTATTTAAAAAAATATATGAATATAAAAAGTTATATCCTAAGTAGGATTCTCTCCGTTTAAGAGTTATGCATAAATCAGTATCGTGAAGTTACGAGCAATTCCCTAAAAGCCTCTATTCGTGAGAATTCACACATATAACTTACCCCAGGCAAAAATATCAGGATAAATGCAAGTGTGTGTAATTCATGAGCCAAGTTTTTAGGGTGTGCTTTTTGGGTAGGGTTACCTATAACGTTGTTATCTATTTAAAAAACAAAATAATGTAAATACATAGCGCAAAAAACAACACGAAATATCGCCTACAAAACCCGTAATATACCTATTCAAATTGTATCTCGACTGCCTCGGTGGCGTAATGGGCGCATGCTCGACTGCCAATCAAGAGGTCCCGGGTTCGATCCCCAGGTCAGGCATAGTGTTAAATATTGGATTTTTCCATTAGGAATTATCTCAATAACTGCCTGGAGTCTGAAACTGTGCCCGGTAGATGGCAATAGGCTCGCCCCCTATTACATGGGACTAATAACATACTGGCGAAATGTGGGTGTATCTACTATGGGACTGAGTCCTGGGTACACCTCTGCCGGGAAAAAGGCGTGAATGTATATTATGTTATGTTATGTTTTTAAATTGTACCATAATTTATTTTTTAAAAGTACCAAAGGTAGGTTTCTCTACCTTATTTGTAAAAACACTTTTTACATTCATCAAAAAAAAGAAAAATTCCATTTCCATTTCCTTCTTCATAATTTATAATGAAAAATCAAAGCGAACAGAGATACAAAAATATTTCCACAGCCACAAATTATGCTTTCATCATTCAAATTCGTCCTCGATTCAACTCCCAACCTGTCGGCGCAGCCCTACGGCTTCATTCAATATCAGGGGTACGTAGGACGTACCTTTTGAGTCGCAAATAATGAGGGGATGGTAACTTTGCTTACAGTTCACAAACAGTCAGACGTTTAGAACATATAGAATCGCGGCCTTCTTTCTTTTTACACAGATATGAATTATTATAGCAGAGCATTTACGCGTGTAACCATCTTCTCCGTGAGAATATTGGAGTAAATATACCTTATAAGTATTTTATTTCCATCTGTTCCTAAGAATGGTCTTAGACAGATAATATATGATTTAATTTCAGGACCGTTACTTCCCTACTGCTTAACTAAATTGCTCAACTTTATAAAGTTGAACAGTGAGTAATACCAATAGCTCAACTGATAATTGCTCAACTATGAATAGTTCAGTGGGTAATACCCGCTGATCAACGAAAACTGCGCAACTAAAATTTCAATGAGTGAGCTCATTTATTAGTTTCCTTACTTATAAATCATTGTGGATCTCAGCAATTCAACGTCATTGTTGTGAATAATTCAACCATAAGCACAGCCATAAGTCTAAAATAAGATAGAGACAACTAAATGGTGGAAGTGAAAGAATTTATAAAATGTAAATATTATGAGATGTGACATCTTTAATTAGTTGTGACCTAGGACGGTTGTGACATATTAATGATTATTATTTTTTAAATGGATTGTGACATTTTCAATAGGTATCCGAATTTTGACATTTATATTGATTAATTAATTTATTATTAAGTATTATTATGGAATCTTTTTATTTTTAAGTTTATTTTAAATATTTTGCTTTTAATTTGTTTATATTTATATTATTATGTAATTTCAAATACAATCCTGATGGTTAATGAACTGAAAAAATTAAATGAAATAGTCTTTTCTTTCTACACATTGACGTCACATCTCTTCCTTAGATCTGCCTTCCTGGTATTTAAATTGAAATATACAAAATTAATTCCCTAGCAATATTTAAGGAGCTATTTACGATATACTTAATTTTAGGCATAGCTGAAGCTGATCTAGGCACGTTAGGAATCCACCCTGGTGGTATTCAGGACGTATAAATACTGAAAGCTTTTCAAGGCCTACCTGAATACACGATTTTAACTTTGACACTAAAAAGCCCAGACAAGCTACATCATGAATACTTTATGGCAATAAGCTCCCGCGATTAATGTAGTGCCATTGAATAAAATATAGAAGCCTTCGCTTAAAGCATAACTTAGTAGTCAGTGTTAGTAGCCATTTGAATTCTGAAAGGTGCTAAGCTCATCGCTAATGTAGCTGTAGCAGGGATAGCAATGGTAGAAGTAACGTATCCTTTTTACATGGGATCAAAAACATACTGATGAAATGTATGTTATATCATGTTCACAACTTTTTACGAAAACTTACAAAAAGTTGATAGTTTCTCTAATAAGTAGATGTTTTTTCAACTGAAGTTACTGTATGCGGAACGTATATACCTACTTTGCGATAGATGCTTACATATGTATACCAATATTGGTATATCATACTCTATGACGTCATTACTAGATTACGAATGCCGAATATAAAGAAAGTATTTCGTGAACTTTCCTATTTTCGGGGCGGTCGATAGGTGACTCATATGTTCTATGGATTAGTTCATAGTTCATAGTTCATTCAGATTAGGAAATAGCCTTGATAAACTGTAATTATTTCTCACTTACAACCGTTAGGTTTGGTTACATTTTATATAAACAACATACACTACGCCTTTTCCCCGAAGAGATAGGTAGAGGTGTACCCAGGATTCAGTTCCACTGTAAGTAGATACGTTTCGCCAGTATGTCGTTGATCCCTTGTAATAGGGGGCGAGCCTATTACCATCGACACACACAGTTCCAGACTCCTGTGGTCAATGAGATAATACTAAATGAAAAATCCAATAATATTTTGCCTGATCTGGGGATCGAACTCGGGACCAACCGCGGCAGTCAAGCTTGCGCCCACTACGCCACCGAGGCAGTCGATTTTATATAAAACATTAATTGCCTCGAGTAATATTAGCGCATTTGCTATTGTCTTTTTATCGGCCTTTTAGCTTTTAGTAAGGTATTAAATTCAATTTTATGTGAATGTGACCGTAATTTTCCGTACCGAAAATTTTCCATTTCGAGGGTTGACCTGGAAACGTAATCAAAGGCTTTGTAACGGACCTTCCGGAATTATTTAGAATTTTATTAATATGGGTCATCAAGCAATATAGGTATAAATATTATATAGAGATCATTCTAATTGTTACCGTCCCTTCATTGTTTTACTCCTACATGCTAATTCAATACGTATTTAGTGTAGGAGAGGGCGCATTAAGGAAATAAGATAAAGTAAAAGTAAGAATAGATCTGACAGATTATATAGAGATCATCCTAATTGATACCGTCCCTACATTGTTTTACTCTTACATGCTAATTTAATACGTATTTAGTGTAGGAGCGGGCGCATTAAGGAAATAAGATAAAGCACTATAGGACTAGGTTCTGGGTACTCTCTGCCTACCATTTCAGGAAAAAGGCGCGATCTTATGTTAACTAACAACAACGTTGTTTCCATTTTCAGGATGTGGCGTTCATAAACCCCGCTAACGTGGTCTTCGTGTACATGCTGGTCCGCGAGCTGGTCGACGGCGAGAGGATAGGCCGTCCGCAGGAACTGCAGGCCGTCGTCCTAACCTGCCTCTACCTCTCCTACTCGTACATGGGCAACGAGATCTCATACCCGCTCAAACCCTTCCTAGTCGAAGACTCTAAAGATAAGTTCTGGGACCGATGCTTGCTAATAGTCGACCGACTGTCCTTCAGTATGCTAAGAATAAATTCCGAGCCTGGTTTCTTCACTGAAGTGTTCACTGAGTTGAAGAATTGTGGAGTTGTGGAGAGCGCTCCTCCGCCTGCTCCGACCCACCTTGCTCCCGTGCCGCCCCATGCCTTGACAGCTGCCTGACATCTGGAGGTAGCCGTGCTGAGGTTGGCGCTCACTGACCGCCCGAGCCGGGTCTGATGTCGGCTCTTGACGCTTAAAAGTCTTGGTCAATCTGACGAAGTTTCACAGAGATGAGGATGGTTCGAAAGGGCAAAGCCGTTAAAATGAGTCATCAACAGCTAGAGTACCGCCCTTTATAGACTCGTTAAAAGAGACTAATAAACTTACCTCACCATTACAGCTCTTTACAGCTCTTGGTATAATCGGAATACTCGACGCAGTTTATAAATTATGCATGATGATTATGGGTTATAAAACTGCCCGTTTTTGTTTTGCATTTTATGTTAGTTTTTTATCTCTAGTATGATATTATAGCCATCGAGAAAAAATTGGAAAAGATTGTATTAAAAATACTCAGTATCTTGCGAACAGATTTCAATCTGGATTCAGAGAGAAAATATAGGATAGTAATTTAGATATTATTATGTATTGGATTTAGTATTTTGCTTATTGAATATAACAATAAAAATACATAAAAATTACGAGTAAAAACCTCAATAAAAGCTTAATAAAAAGTATTTAAAGAGTAGATACTAGAATTGACCAAGACCGAAGATTGACCAAGCCTTTATAAGTCGAACTAATCGTGAATTCAAGTGGTTAACGATGAATTTAAGATGCTTAAATGGGTTCAAACTCGTGGTTTAACTTAACGAAAATAGCCTAAAACGGCGAAGAATTTGTGGATTTATTTATTATTATGGAGCCGTTAAAGTTTATGCACATGGTGTATTTTATATTTAGGTTTACGCGAATTCAAATGTTAGACACATTCATGAGACACATCCGGTGAGAGAAGTCATAACAGATGTATCGTGAACGGGCATTCATGTAAAAACACGTACGGCGGCGTACCCGAGAGTCAAATGGTGGGATAATTGTAATTGGTTATCGTTTTTATAACAATATAATATAATTTGTGATAATATGGTCTTGATCGCTGTGAACTATACTAGCTAATTTGTCACAGTTTGAACAATGCACATCTTCAGTGTAGAGAGAGAGAGTGTATGTAGAGCTATGTTCCTATATTTTTCGGGGAAGTTTACTAAACAGTGGTAAACCGAACACAGCAATTTCGCGGTAAATAGGTACACCATGTGTATAGAGCCTATATACGAGGTGTGTTTAAAACGCTCAGACGAGATAACTCATGTTGCACGATCGGGAGTTAACAGCGCCGTATTAAAAGCAATTCTGGCTGATTCAGTCGCAACTGAACCACGATGACGCGCTGCATTATCGCGTCGTCCGCGCGTTTAAAATACGCCGTGTGCATAGACTCCAAGTTCTGTCGTATGTGAACTGTATTGTTGCCAATCATAAACGCATGTGAAATTGTTTCTCTCAGATAGATTATACATAAACAGCTATCTAGGGGTAGAGCAAAATCTTATTTCCTCTCGTCTAGTTTTCTTTGATGAAAGTGCAGCTGCGAGACTATGGTGTGTTAATTTGTCCATGTTCTTGCACTTTTATGTCGTTGGTAATGTAGGTAAAATTGACGTTATACTTAAAATGAATGGACCGGGCTAGTCTAAAGAACAACTCCTCGATCTTTTTTCGGGTGTGATACATGGTTCCGAAAGTTAAATTTCCGAAAAATGTCACACCGAAAGTTTGTAGCATCGAATAATGTTCCACCGAATACACCAGCGAAAACATGTTAAATCGACAGTTTTCATAATTCGCTGCTGAAAACATTCGTTGTAACATTATCCGTGTAGCACATCCCTTTTTTCCCGAATTGTTGACGAACGAATGGTAAAGAAATGCTAGAGAACTCCGTCAAAAGGCATCTTCTTTTACAATAATCATCATCTTCCTGCCCTTGTCCTCATTAATTATTGGTCTTTTACTAAATAATGTGCAAACGTTATTTACTTACATGCGAATTGTTCGCAACCGGTCCATTCATTTTAAAATGTCTGAAAAATAATGTTGTACGGTGGTACCGTTCCAGTTTTAGTCCAAATAGAACAGCGGTTAGTTAGTACTTAGGTAAGAGTTTTGTCAATGTAGTGAATTGATCGTATTGCCATATTAGAGGGTATTATAGGAATGGCAGGCGGGAGGGTGCAATATTGTCATGTATACTCCGTTCCACGTAACGACCCGACACGCGTTTTCTGTTGACTCTACAGATGCGTTAATGACTTTACACTCTACACAACCAAGCCGGTAACATTTGACAAGAATCTTAGCAGTGATTTGTGGCCAGCCACGTGTCATCGATAGTAAAACCCGTAAGTCGACGGCTTTTCTGTGTTCTGTGGGATTGTGTCTATGCCAGTTGTGAAATGTTAATATATTACAGTTGACTATTACAGTTACCAATAATTTCTATCATATAGCTCGACCGCACTAATTGAGTAAAAAAGACTTTTGAACTTGTGACAGACTCGGGAAGGTATATGGTTACGTAGTTTTGATACTTTGTTTATTTTATTACCATGGCAAATCAAATAGTTAGCAAATCAATATATTATATCTTTTTTATTTTGTTCAGTGGTTACAAAATTATTGGTATACCGACACTTTTCATTGGGTTGGAGCAGAAAATTAGTACACGATGATTGTTTTTGATGGGAACAATCGTTTATTGTGGAAAGGAACAGTTGTTCAAATGTCACAGGCACCATCTTACTCCGAACAGAGTATAGTTATGTAGAGTCCTTTAGGAGCCCAGCATAGAAACGCGTTGTTGAGACTTCATACGTGGAACAAAATCTCGGTTAACCCTTCTTCGAAATGTACGTAACGGCTGAAAGCGGGAAGACAAGTATAATATATAGGACAAATTTTGCGAATGATTAAGCGTTTTGTACAGTAAAATCGAATTAAGTCTTAAAAGTTAGAATAATTAGACAAATGGATGGGTGTGTAATAGCGGAGCTAAGGTCTCATACCAAAGATTTAGGCACTCGGTAGCATTGTGGAAAGCGTGTATAAAATTTAAGGAGACATCATAATAAAATTGACGACCGTATTCATAGATAACTTAAAAATCCAAATGTTCTCTCATAAAAAATTACACTGCAAAATATTTGCTCAAAAATACAAGTAGACTTGAAAAAAAGCTTATACGAGTACCTATTTTGTTGACTCGGGACACGTGCAAAATAGGGTACAGTCAGAAAGAAAACTGTAAGGCGTTCATTACAGTTCATCAAATCTAAGAAGTACCGTTCGACGTTTCATATGAAATAGAGCTCCGCCGTAGAGCCATGAAAGTATGATTTTTTTCACTAATTCTTAACTTCTAACTTTATGTACAAATCCTTTAAATGGTACTTATTAGATTTGATGAGCGTATGAGGAACAGTGGCAAAAAACTGACAGCAAAACCCTATCGCGTCACTCACTAGTACACATGATTGACTGGCACTGATTGACGTCTAACCTCTCCTTTATTGGATGCTTTAGACGTTAAAAGTTAACAGATAGACAGAGTTACCTGCCCATTTATTACTATGTATATATCTACTAAAGCCAACTTGCATTCTGGGTTAACGTAATTCAACCTGAGTTAACAACTAACACAGGTATAAATTAATAATTTCTCTTGCGTCATTAAAAATTTAGTAGTAAACTAATCATTTAAATTTTCGTGCAAGTGGGCCTGCCACCGAGTGCCATAGCTAAGTTGAAATGTTTAGTGGGATTGTCTTGAAAGTGACGGTTATAATAATTAGAGTCCATCAAATGTAAGAAGTACCGTTTGACGTTTTATACCTTCAATAACTTTGCATAGGCGTAATGCCTTCACCGTAAAACATTGCTAAATGCTTAATCACTAATCAAAATAAATTCAAATTCTTCAAACAAGGCAAAATAAAAAATGTCAAACGGTGCTTCTTAGATTTCATGGACTATGTAAGTACGAGTATTTTAACGATAAAATTAATTCTCATTACACGTTCCAGTCATTGAATAGGTAATAGTAGTCTGTGATGTTAAGGAATTAGCTTTTTATTTATTGTGATATTTGTTTATTTTAAATTTAAGATTGTTATATTAGTTATTGCAATAATTTATTTTTTATTAACGTTCTCGTAGTACTTATTATTTATTCTCTTCCATGTTGTTTGTGTGACTTTGCCTAATTTTTTAAGAAATATTGTAAGGGTTAAGAAAAATAAATGTTCTCATAAAGCAAAGTATATACCCTAGGTACCAATTGCAGTTTAAATATTGTGCATCGACATAGACATAACAATAATAATCACTATATATATATTATAAAATCCTAAATGACTCACTGACTGACATGCAACGTAGAGCCCAAAGCACAGATCTAGAGACTTGAAACTTGGAATGTAGGTTCTTTTCGTTATAATATGGACGTTTGGTAAGAAAGGATTTAAAAAAAAATCACATTCTAAGGGGTCCAAAAAGGGCGTCAAAGTTTTGGTATAAAACTCCCATATTTCATAATTGCGGGACGCAAAGCCACTGTTTTTACACTAGTATTAAATAAAAATATTGTGTCAAAATGTAAAAGTTAAAGAAATATGGTAAGCATTTAGGTACCTACCTACTCATTTTATCTACACACGTTGTATATAGGTAATACAACGTGTGTAGATAAAATGAGTAGATACGGAACTAATTTAATGTGTATGTGTTGATTCTATTGTTTTACTGTTGTAGAAGGCAGAGGCGCCCTCATTATTTTCTACTCTTTTCTGCCGAGCTATATATACATCTACCCGTCAACCTAAATATCTTGCAAAAGAGATATTCCAAAACTCGCAAATAAAATCGACTTTCCATACAAAGCCGATCAGCTTGATACATTTTGTATGGGAAGTCGAATTTTCGCGGATTTCGCATTTCTTTCTTTTGAAAGTTGTTTAGTTATATGGGTACTTAGATGCAATTCCCTTAGTTATGACTAAATCTTTTTAATCACGTTGTATATCATATATATATACACATGAAGTCAGCCGATGCCCAATATTTATTTATTTCGCAATACTATACATCGTTCAAAAGGCAGAGAGAAAAACGGACATTGCAAAAATTGCTTTTTGTTCAGCTGTCAGGTATCAAGCTACGAGTATGTTTTACAAACCTTAGCGACGCTGTTAATTGAACAGAAGATGGTGGGTCTGTGGGGTTGATGACCGTTATTCTCTCTAAATTATGAACTGACTATTTGACTTACAACTATTTAGGTAGGTAGGTTATATTATTCTTCATGTTATTTTATCTCAATACAGTTTGAAACTTGTATCGAAATGGTCATGATTACATTCCAATAATTACTAATGATAGGTATGAAATAAGTCCACATACAATTATTATACTGTCGAGTCTCGATGATCTCTATAGGATATTAATGTAACTTGATATTTCGGACGTGTGAATGTTAAATCGTGGTTTGCAGAAGTTTCCAAAGCGTACCAAAATTAGACAAAATACAATCTTTTAATAAATTATTGCCGAAGATTAAATGGGCACCGCAACTTAACCATAATATAGGTATATCCCATGTGAAATAAATTATATTTGGAATAGGTACTCAATAATATAGTTATGTACTTCAGTACTTACCTACCATCAAAACGCGAAGCATTGAATGTGGTTGGGCCGACATCATTTCCCATACAAATTTTAAGGAATTAATGACGATGATAGAGAAGACTTCTTCATTACGTTATAAAGTGGCTTTATCGAGATAAACTACAAAAAATACAATTTATAATTGCAAATATGTATTGAAGTCTTACGCTGAAATTCCATAATTCCAATAAATCCCTATTTGAAGTTTTAAAACGTATATTTTGTAATAAAACTGGATAAATGCCACTTTATAATTATTTGATACTTAAAATACAGCACTAACCATGCACTAACGATGAAATAATATCTCTTCCATCATCGTTGGTTCCTCAAATTTTTGTAGTGGTAGGCCTCTTTTGCAGGGGGCCGCCTGGGGAAATACCACACCTTTGCCAGTTATTCATCCGCCAAGCAGTAATGTGCAAACATTACTGTGTTCCGGTCTGAAGGGCCCGGTATGCCCAGTAATTTCTGGGCATGATGAGATTCAACAACTCATATATCTCAGGGTGACAGGCGCAGTGCAGTGCCGCGCAGAATTTTGAATTTTAAAACACTGGGTAGCACTGTGTCTGATAATATGGGCAATCATGATGCTTACCATCAGGCACCTGATTTGCTCGTCTTGTCACTCACTATCATAAAAAAAAAAGTGATGTCGGCCCAATCACCTTATTATTGAAATAATATAATACTGTATACCTACTAATAATTTAAATGATATCGCAATAATTTAATGGCTTGGTTTGGAAATGTTTCTGTGAGCCAGGACTAGGTACTCAAGAGGGCAGCCACTGAAATAATATCTATACCTCTTAAAGCATTATTCATGTAACTCACGTTTGTTAATTATATCTATTGTAAATATACCCAATTATTAAAAAAAAACCTTTCGTATATACAACACTGTTGTTTTATTTCTAATTGTTTTTTTAGGGCGCTGTCCAAAGCAAATTCGCCCTCTCGCTCACGCGTACCTACCTACCCACATTGTTAGATATAAAAAAAAGACATAATTATGTAAAATTAAGATTTAGTAAAAAATAAAATTTAATCCAAACGTAGTAAACGTTTCATGTTGGTACCTAGGTATACCTGCACAAAGAAAGAAATCTTAGAAAAATGAAGGAATTAATTTGGATATTTTACTGAATCTTTGTATTGTTATTTTCTAGAACCTACTTCCAAAATGAGGGTACGTGTGAACGAGAGGGCGAATTTGGTTTGGACTGCGCCTTAACTAAAGATTGGCTTACTCGATGCTCGATGCCATTAGATACCGATCCAAATACCTTGAACCTTGACCCATTGATAAAAGAAAAGGGGAGATAGGGTACGTTCTCCCAGCGCTTATTCTCAACAACTGGCACGTGCAATTTCCTAGGTGTGAAGTTTGCACAGTGACATATTATAATGAACAACAAAGATAGAAAGACGTACCTAAGACCGATGACCGAAGTGCGGCCGAGACAACAATATTATTCGCTCGTACAACCTTACTTTACTGACGTATGTGGACCAAATTAGACACAATTTGAGCTTGCCATTTTCGAGAAACCTCATCTCCCCTTTTCTTTATATCATGCATTGACCACACTCTCCTCACACTTCCATAAAATATAAGACGTAACATTTTAATTAAGTTGTAAAATAGCCACACGGCCACACGTACACTTACCTTAAATTAAAAGAGTATTCATAGATAATACATAAGTATAAACTGAGAGTATTTAAAAACTTGACTCTCTAAGTTACATAAATAAATCGTGTTTTCACAGTGTACACTTACAATAATTATTTATTTCATATTTGCCCTCTAACTCCAAAGTGTTTCCCCCTAGTTCTTCGTCTTCCTACTTCCTTCCACAGAATAAAAGGAACCTTCCTTCCTCAGTCCTATGTTCCTTTTGTTCTGTCGTCCTTAAATGAATTAAATGAAAATATTAAAAGCGAAAGTGGAGTAACCGGTTTTAGAATAGTGCTCGACCCTCTCTACCCGTGGTTGCCGTAAGAGCCGGCTAAGGGTTAACAGATCCAGAGGACGGGCAGCAGTGTCCTCTGCAAATAACCATCGAACTGCGCTCGACAACCCGCCTGCCAAGCGTGTCGAGTATTGGCAAAACCCCCCTTTATGGGAGAGGCCTATGTTCAGTAGTGGATTATCAACGGCTGAGATGATGATGATGATGATGATGATGATTAAAAGCGATTCAACGTCATTGAAATATTATCATAAAAATAACTTCCGGGGGAAACACCCTTTTTTATTATGAATTGTGGCGCAGCATAGATTTTTGATTTGCCACGGTAAATTCTTATGATATTTAACAAATAACGATAAATTTCCTTGTCGAAATCATTTAATTTATTGTATCTAAATTATCATGAGAAGCTTTTGTTGTAGCTAACTCCACAAAACTACCTACGCCATTTTTTATTAGGCCTTTATCTAACGCGTAAGAAAATACGAGTAGACCATCAAACGACAAAACTTCTAACTATTCTACCTTTGAACTTATAGATTAATAATAATAAAAAGAGCGTGTCCAAATCTGGTAAATGCGCCGCTTGGCACGCGTACTTTTACTGCCACTAACGCTCGCGCACCGCGCGTTTTCAGTTTGCGTGTGTGCACATTAGTTCACTGCTACTTTTAACTCACAGCGCACGCGAACATGAATAAATAAACACGAGCAACGCGCGCGCAGCGCATTCGCCTCATACACAGAACAGAGAGGAAAGCCTCATAGAATAAAGAGGAGATTAGATATGTGGATTAGATTCGCCATAACTGGACACGCCAAAAAACGAACGGAAAAAATCAACTATTACATTTACACTATCGACGTTGACAATTACAATTTGTGACATTTGACACTGACTAAACATATTATCTTTGTGTTATCATTTGTCTGATTTTTTCACCATTTATTAGACTATTGTGTAGATATATTAAAGATAATAAAATAAAATTATAAGTATAAACTTAATATTATATTAATGTGTATTCGTAATATGTTATATAGCTTTGTGTATAGATTGTAATTAGTTGTATATTCAATATTCTTAGTAAATAGTTTATGATTTATTAAAGGAGATATGAGTTTTATTTCAATATTTATTGTAGTGTTGCTTATTATAATAGTGTATAGATAATATTATTATAATATTATAATAGTTATTATCATGCTGTAGAATATATTATATGATTGTTGATTGTGTTCAAAATTCAAAAACACTTATTGGTTAATTTCCATCGTTTGATGTCCAATCTCCCAACGTGATATTGGCAAAGTTGTGGTGTTAAAAATACTTTCACAAGCCACAAAATAAGAATTGAATTGAATTGAATTGTTTTCGTTTTATTTTAGTTTTATTCCTGAATCCTGGGCTGAGTGCTGAGCTCTAATACATGTTTATATTGTGTTATTAGGATAAATATTGTGCACGAGAGCCTTTAACTAGGTACTCACCATATAAATAATTCGATCCAAACTATACATTAGTGAAGCCGGCAAAATGAGTGATTACCCAGACCCTGATGAGGAGTACGAGCTCATGTACGCCGATGAGCTTGAAATGCTTCGAGATGAAGACGACCACACAGGTAACTATCATTCCTTACCAATATTGCGCTAATTATTGAAATTTATTGTAAGTGCCCCCAAGACTAAAATTCCTTCAAGATTGTCCATAAACAAAGTTTATATAAAATCTATATATCACATAGTTACCTACATAACAGGAGTCCGGAAGTATCCTGAAGTTTTGTACTTATAAATGTGCTAAAATATGACAATGTTAAAGTAGGACATAATATCATACCCTAGAATATAATTAACTGATAGCAATTAGGGCTTTTTTTTTCACTGGGCATCGGAATCTGTATTCTGGTATATTGGTACTGGATCTGGTTAACATATAATGATGCTTATTTTTCCTAATTTAAATCTAATAGTAATAAGAACAAGTCATGACTGTATAATGTATGTATGTAATAACAATAAATGCACTACCCCAATGATGTAGTGCTCAAAAGCTCTACTTTCGATCATTAGGTCCTGGGTTTGATCCCCAGGTCAGGTAAAGAGTTATCGGATTATTTTATTATAAATTATATCAGCTGTGTTTGGTAGTGTGCAATAAGGCCAGGCTTGCCCCCTATTTCATGGCATCAAAAAACAACTGGCAAATGTGGGTGAACCTACTACGGGACTGGGTCCTGGGTACCTCTGACCTTTGAGAAATAGGTGTGATGTTATGTTAATAATCTCATTAACATGTGCTCTTAATTTTCAGGAGTCAAGATACCTAGACCAAAATCATTCCCAGCGAAACGAAGTCTCGACTTTTCAAGTCCAGCATCAAAATCAAAATCACGAAATGATGAACAGACATTGTCACAGAGCATACAACCCTTACCTAACAGCTTAGATGTAGATACACCTGTAGATAATACACACATACAAAATTCACATACACATACAGAAATATCTACACACACATACCTAAACACTGAAGATGTGTATCAACATATAAATGGTCCAAACAAACGGACGGTAACAGACTTATTTGGAGATGTAAATGACATTGATTTTGATGATATAGAACTGCCGAGTAAACGGCAGAAAACAGATGAAGAGAATGATTATGAGTTGATAGAGAAGATTATTGAGGGAAGGAACTTGAAGCAGATTCTTGATGAACCATTGAGCAAGGTGTTGAGCGCTAAGCCTGTTTATAATGCTAAGGATAATATGTCTTTGGATATACCCAGGTATCAAATAAGTTTGTTATTAGATAATAATATTAATATTATAAATCTCAAAACTCAGTACAATGTAAAAAAGTTATGTTTGGACGAGGTGAACAAAATGCTAGCGAGTTCTAACTCCACTCCAGTGCCATCTAGTGTGGTTTTGCTTAGATGGATAGATGTTTGTTCCGTTTTCACGCTAAAACTACTGAACTGATTGAGCTGAAATTTAGTATGTAGGTAGCATAGACCTTGGAATAACACATAGGGTACGTTTTATCCAGATATTTCCACGGGACCAAAGACTATGCGGGTGAAACCACGGGGCACAGCTGGTAAGAAATATTTCAAACATTTTTCTAGATGGATGCTAAGACAAGGCAAATGTAATGGTTAGGTTGGTAGGTGTCGATCTAGGTGTACTTTTCGTAAGCAAATTGATGGCCTAAGGAGAGGCCAGGTCAAACTGCCCATAACCAACAAGCATGAAGAATGGTACATTTTATGTTTCATATATAATTATACTTCATTTGCAGAGATTTAGGTCGAAAATAGCAGTAAGTCAGCCATTTTTGTATTGAAAATATTATGTGTAGAATGTATCAGGAGTTCTTATGTAATTCTAGAACTATTTAGTGTAGTAGTAGTACTTAGCGTTATACAGTCTTATAATATAGTTTTATACAGGTCACAAATGAAACCACCTTCTAAATCCCTTGGATCAGTGGTTTGGACTCGGCCTTGACAGTCAATCAGCATTATAATTTTATATATATAATAATAATATAATAATATGGGACAACTTCCACACACGGTCATCTGGTCCCAAACTAGGCTAGAAACCTGTACTATGGTAACCAGATGACTGATATACATACAAATTCATTTTTTGTAGTGGTAGGCCTCTCTTGCAGGGGGTCGCCTGGGGAAATACCACACCTTTGCCAGTTATTCATCCGCCAAGCAGAAATGTGCAAACATTACTGTGTTCCGGTATGAAGGGCAATGTTACCAGCGAAATTACTGGGCATGCCGAGATTCAACAACTCTATATCTCAGGGTGACAGGCCAGTGCAGTGCCGCACAGAATTTTGAACTTTAAAACACTGGGTGGTACTGTGTCTCATATGGGCAATCATGATGCTTACCATCAGGCACCTGATTTGCTCGTCTTTTCACTCACTATCATAAAAAAAAAAAAAACGTATGAGCTTATAACACCCAGACACAGATCAAACAGACATGTTCATGCACACAAATGTTTGACCTGGCCGGGGATCGAACCCGGGGCCAGCGGCACAGAAAGCAGAGTTACTACCATCTGTGCCAACCACGCTGTAGGTGTGTGTGTAATATATATTAGGTATATGAATCAAAAAACCTTGCAACATTACAGATGGGCATTCATCCCCCTAACCAACTCGGATGGTGACAGAATCTACATTAAACTAGACTCTGAAGACAGCTGGGACAAGTCACTCGATACTAATGCTGAGCTCTCTTTGAATACTATGTTCACTAATACTTGGGAGGAGGCTAGGAAACTTGTAAGTTTTTGAAGATTTCATTGTAAATGTTTAATCTCATAACATGCAGTTCTGGAGTTCTGGAGTGGAGACCTCGAGTAGGTAAACGTAGCGTAGGACGCCCTGCTACCAGGTGGAGTGACGACTTGCGAAGGATAGCCGGTAGCAACTGGATGAGTAGAGCTAAGGACCGGGCTCAGAGGCGCAAATTAGGAGAGGCCTATGTCCAGCAGTGGACTAACACAGGCTGATGATGATGATGATGATGATGATAACATCCAAGTTCACTTGGTTCATAGATATATAAATTACTAGTACCCCCGCTGTGTCGTAAGTGACGTCATATTAAATTAAATATGGCGGACTTTGAAGAAATATCTACCCTCATCTGTTATTCGGAAACGACAAACACTAAGATTATTAATATTATGTGAATTAGTGAAACTCATATTTATTGTTGCCATGTGTTTGGTGCTAATGGTGTTAGATTATAAAAAATTAAAATAGATTTTCTCGAATTCTTCTTCTACTACCACATACATTGAAAAACGCTGAAAGGACTCTCAGGGCTAATTTTGATAAGGAATAAAACTGCATCTTTACATTTTTTTAAAGTTTGGAATAATAAAACAGTTTTACCAAATTTCACATGGCAATGCAACCCATGTGAGTTTTGTTAATTATTAATAAAAATATTATCTATCTTATAGTGTTTGGTATATATTTTTTCTACAGATCTCTTATACTATATACATTACTATATATAGTATTGTATAATGGTATAAAATACAGAAGCCTGTTTTAAAAGGTTTCCTTAATATTTTCTTAAAATAATTCCAGTTAGAAGCCAAACAACAAACACCGCTAGAATCCGAGCCCCCAGTGGAGATAATACATGACACACTCTGGGTGGACAAGTATAGGCCGCAGTCATACGTAGATCTGTTATCTGAAGAACCTGTTAACAGGGCGCTGTTGCATTGGCTGCATTTGTGGGATAAGGTATGAATTAATTACTATTTTGTGTTAATAATTTTTTTCCCTTTCTTGGTGGGATCCGCAATTAGTTTCAAACTATAAGCAGGCCTAGGACACTTCACAATAAAGGTATGAAGCTACAAGTACCTGGGGCGTCCGTCTTGACGGAACAATTTCTATGGGCTAGACAGAGAGAACAGATAGAGAGATACGCGATAGAAAGTGAGGCAGCTTGTAAGTTAGCTGGTAATATAAGTAAAAAGGCATGGTGTTATTTTAATTTATTTAAAGGCGAAGGCCAAAATATATTTAGTTAATGAAAACCATAAGGATTTTTCATATGCATAAAAATTGCTAAAAAGATATATTGGGGTTATTTTAATGTTTTTTGAAATGAAAAAACCATACAGTTTTCTTGAATAAAAGCCAGATTAACGAACAATTGAATTTGTTACAAAAAATTGAGCGGAAAAATATTCGATTATTGATGAGATTATTCTGTCTTTAAGAGAGAATAATTTTATTAAATTTAATAAAATTAAAGATTATTAAAAAATTTCAGATAGTATTCAAAAAGGAAGTGAAGATGAAAGACCCTCAGCAGCGCACAGCGTTCAGCAAGCGCATGGGCCAGTTCCAACTGTCTTCCAAGTGGAGGGGGAAGAAGGAAGCGGAACCGGAGATGGATGATGATGGCAGACCACATCATAAGGTGGCCTTGCTCTGCGGACCGCCGGGAGTTGGGAAGACTACGCTGGCTCATCTCTTGGCTAGATTAGCTGGTATACTATCATATTATTTCCACTCCTCTTGCTCAAAGAGTCTGTCATTGTTGCATACCAGAGTGGGACTAAAATAACTTTTCAACCTCTAGGGGTTTTTTTTTATGATAGTGAGTGACAAGACTAGTAAGTCAGGTGCCTGATGGTAAGCATCATGATTGTCAATACAGACACAGTGCCACCCAGTGTTTTAAAATTCAAAATTCTGCACGCCACTGCACTGCGCCTGTCATCCTGAGATATGAGTTGTTGAATCTCATCATGCCCAGTAATTTCGCTGGGCACATTTTCCTTCAGACTGGAACACAATAATGTTTGCACATTACTGCTTGGCGACTAATAACTGGCAAAGTTATGGTGCTTCCCAGGCGGACCCCTGCAAGAGAGGCCTACCACTACAAAAATAATATAAAAAGATAAAGTTAATTTCTTTTTAATTTTTGTCTGTTACCAAAGAGATTTATTTTTTTATGTCGCATGTATAATAGCCAAAAATGGTTTGATGAAATTAATAATTTTATTTTCACAATGGCGATGAATTGTAGAGTGTAACACACAGCGTCAAAACCCATTATTATTAAACCCATTATATCTATTTCTTATAGTAAATAGTACCTATCTGGTATACAATGGGTCTCTTTAGCCCTTGTAACAATCTGATATTAGAATACTGCGAAGTTTTACTTAAAACATTTTTCACTGTAATCTTTCTCAATATTTTATCTAATTTTTTGACAGCCTGGTTGGCTCAGATGGTAGTTACTCTGCTTTCTGTGCCGCAGGGCCCGGGTTCGATCCCCGGCCAGGTCAAACATTTGTGTGCATGAACATGTCTGTTTGATCTGTGTCTGTGTGTTATAAGCTTATATAATACTAGCGACCCGCCCCGGCTTCGCACGGGTAGCAGAAGTAGGTATAGTGAACGTTTAACAGGAGTAAATTCGTGATACATTGTATTTTAATAGATATAACCCTAATGGTTTACGCAACGCACGCAAATTAATGACTATTTCTGTTACAATGACCAAACCTTAACACATGTATTAATTTATCGTGGGCTATTTTGAAGATATTGATAAGTACTACAAACCCCTAGTACATTCCTTTATTCTACCACTAATACTATTCACATCGCATGCATATAATGACTTTCGATAATTGTGACTAAACCAAAAAAGATGGATATAATCTATGTATATTGTTTTGTAAGTATTGATCAGTAACAAACCCCTAGTACATTACTTTACTCTACCACCAATAGTTTTCACACCGCATGAAAAATAATCACTGCTTTGATTATTGTGACTAAACCAAAAAAGATGCTTAAAATCTATGTATACTGTTTTGTAGGTATTGATAAGTACTACAAACCCCTAGTACATTACTTTAATCTACCACTGATAGTTTTCACACCGCATGAAAAATAATCACTACTTCGATTATTGTGACTAAACCAAAAAAGATGGATATAATCTATGTATACTGTTTTGTAGGTATTGATAAGTACTACAAACCCCTAGTACATTACTTTACTGTACCACCAATAGTTTTCACACCGCATGAAAAATAATCACTTTTTCGATTATTTTGACTAAACCAAAAAAGATGGATATAATCTATGTATATTGTTTTGTAGGTATTGATAAGTACTACAAACCCCTAGTACATTACTTTATTCTACCTCCAATACTTATTACAGCGCATTCATATTATGTCTGTTTTGATTATTGTGACTAAACCAAAATAGATGGATGAAATATCTGTGGACTATTTTGTAGATATTAGTAAGTACTACAAACCCCTAGTACATTATTTTATTCTACCATCAATAGATTTCACAGCGCACGCAAATTAATGAATATGTGTGACACCTTGGTTCACAATATTGCAATTTTCTTACGGGTCCCTAATATTTTTCAAAATCTCATATATCTCATAGCCTATGTCACTCACACTGAATTAAGCTATCCATAAGTGAAAGAATTTTTAAAATCGGTCCAGTAGTTTCGGAGCCTATTCGTTACAAACAAAAAAACAAAAAAACAAAGATTCTCTCTTTATAATATTAGTATAGATGTATATCAGTCATCTGGTTATCATAGTACATACAGGCTTCTAGTCTAGTTTGGAACCAGATGATTGTGTGTGGAAGTTGTCTCATATTATTATTATTTCTTCAATAATATTTAACAACATGCTATTTCAGGCTATCGTCCAGTAGAACTGAACGCGTCAGACGAACGTAGCACAGAGTCATTCCGCAACGCGTTGCAAAGCGCTACACTCATGAGATCTGTTCTAGATGCTGAAAGGAAGCCTAACTGTTTGATATTGGGTGAGTTTTTCCTTGCCTTATTGTATGATTTACCTTCAACCTGCTGCTGCCCGTCTTCTGGATCTGTTAATTCTTAGCCGGCTCTTACGGCAACCACGGTGAGAGAGGGCGGAACACTGTTCTAAAGCCGGTAACTCCATGGCAACCGCCATTAATTTTTATGAATTAAGCAAATGTTCTACTAAAATAAGAACGTGCGTCACCATTAAAAAAAATCTTAGTACTTAACCTCACTTCATTTAAATCAAATTTTAAGTTAAACGGTGATAATAATATGGATACTATGTTTGGGAATATTATAGCTAATATCATTCTCTACCCGGCAATATAGGATAGACGAGATAGTGACTGCCTCGGTGGCGTAGTGGGCGCATGCTCGACTGCCAATCAAGAGGTCCCGGGTTCGATCCCCAGGTCAGGCATAGTGTTAAATATTGGATTTTTCCATTAGGAATTATCTCAATAGCTGCCTGGAGTCTGGAACTGTGCCCGGTATATGGCAATAGGCTCGCCCCCTATTACATGGGACCAATAACATACTGGCGAAATGTGGGTGTATCTACTAGGGGACTGAGTCCTGGGTACACCTCTGCCTACCCCTTCGGGAAAAAGGCGTGAATGTATGTTATGTTATGTTATGAGATAGTGTAGGGTTTTATAGGCCCAGCTTTCTTCCTGATAAACGTTTTTTATTTATTATACATAAATGTTTTATTTATTAATTTCTACATTTTCAGATGAAATCGACGGTGCTCCCCTACAAACGGTAGAACTACTAGTGAAATGGTGCACGACCACAGTGGAATCTGGCAAGAAGAACGGCAAGTCCCATCCGTTGAGACGACCCGTCATTGCTATCTGCAACGATTTGTATGCTGCCTCCTTGAGACCGCTGAGGTAACGACTGGTTTTTAACCTGTCTGAATTATACTTTCCAGCCTCAGTAGCACAGTGGCTTAGACCGGAACACTAGCACAAGGTCACATAGACGGTACAGATGAGATTCAAGAACTCATATCTCAGGATGACAGGCGCAGTGCAGTGCCGCGCAGAATTTTGAATATTGAAACACTGGGTGGCACTGTGTCTGATATGGGCAATCATGATGCTTACCATCAGGCACCTGATTAGTTCGTCTTGTCACTCAATATCCTAAAAAAAAATGATAAAGATGTGTACTCTTCGGCTTCTCCCCAAAGCTCCTTCCGTTACATTAGTATCGTGTGCCGTTGTGTATCAGTAACGGTGCAGCCCCCCCCCCCCCCCCCCCCCAGGGCCGTGGCGGAGATAGTGTCGGTGTGTGGAGTGTCGCGCGCGCGGCTCTCCTCGCGGCTGGCGCGCGTGGCGGCGGCCGAGGGGCTCCGCGTGCCGCCGCATGTATGTGCCGCCTTGGCTCAGAGGGTCCACGGCGACGTTAGAGCCGCCATACAGGTTCTCAGCTTCATCAACACCAAGAAACAACAGGTTATAATCCAACTATATTAGTGTACTACGTATAAGCCGGTTCAATAAAGAAACGAATCAAAAATGGCGGCTCTAACCATGTCCTCTTCTTATCATTTTTTAACTGTATTTATCATTAATCATTTTAGATTCGTTTCTTTATTGAACCGACCTTTACTGGATTTCGTGTTCCGAACACTCACTTTGCTCGTCTAAAAAAAAGTAAAGTTTAGTCTAAGTAAAGTGTACTGCACTCCGTGCACTTTAGTGTAGCTTCGACATCGCTGCAGCGTGAATGCGTACGCAGCTGTGATAATATTACGGGAAAACAAATGGAGTGTTTGTTTTTCGTTTGATTTGATTACAAACTATTGTTAAAATATTTGGCCTTAATAAATAAAAGCAACTTTAATGAACTAAGTACAGGTCGCATCACGGTTCAATAGCGCTCGGCAAAAGTGGAGGGGGGCTTTGCGCTGGTGTATTGGTCTTAAAAGTCCTAACAGATACAAAAATCGGTGTCTGCGCATTCAAGATAAGCGCTGTTTAACCGTGACGCGACCTGTAACAGAATTTGGGCAAATATTTTTTAAGAACGTTCTTGTCTATCGAAGAATATACGTCAATTTTATATATATATATATATATATATATATATATATATAATCAACCTTTCACGGTAAATGTTGGTTCAGTGAGAAGTTAGAACAATTGTTGATCCACCTATTTTACATGTTTACTCAGCTCTGCGTCGTGCAAACTGATATACTTTGATCCGTCCTTGATGCGCGTGTGACGTCGGTAGATCTGCACTTACAGGTTTTCAACATACTCGTCATCGATTTGACCAACATTTTTTGATCCATCCAACGGTCGAAAAAATCACACTGAATATGATTACTTAGATCCAGAGTATATTTAATTTATATGCGACATTTACATAGATTAAGTGGATCCGGAGCCAAAATTGACGAATAGGTACTCGAACACAAAGCGGCAACGTCGCATTCTTCGTGTGACAGAGAACCCAGTATACACTACTTCGTTAGAGTAATAAGGTAAGATATATGCGTTAGCTGCGGCGTTTGAGGATCAAACTTTTATTCCTTCACTCGTGTTTGGCAGATTTTATTGCGTAAAAACGTTTGCGCATGTTTTTGGTATCGTGTTAGTGAATTTGTGTTATTTTGTTTTTTGTCATAGACCAATCAGAAGATGATGGTGAGTATTTTATTATCCATATGCATTTTGATTATCTATCAATTTGGAAACATGATTTTATGAATGTTTTACATTAATAAATTAATCTGGCCGTATGTGATCCCGGCTCAAATGAATGGGGTAGGGGGGAAGTAGAGACCGCTTCAGTGGAAAGGCACCCCTCATCCATGTTCGATACATATGGTTATAAATAGGTACCTATTCACATTATGATACCTAAGGACTAACTTAACTACCTACCGGTTTGTAACCTCGGACGAAAAGGAGTTGCAATTATGTTTAGTTATGTGTACATTCTTAATATGCGTTTCAAATAACAATAGGACCAGTAAAGACGCTATCTTTTCACCAATGCTGCCTGCAAGAAGTCAAATCAGAATAATAAAATAGATAACCAATAACTATATGACTGGCCTTTTGGCTCTGTGGTTAGTAGCTCTGATTGCGGATCCTGAGGTAGTGGGTTCGATTTTCAACCAGGACAAACATTTTTGTGACGAACGCGGATGTTTGCTCTGTGTCTTGGCTATGTATTTCTCAGGCCTCCATACCTAGTACAGTAGGTTTTGCCTAGTTTGAGACTAGGGACTTATGTGCGAAATGTTCAGAACATTTATTTATTTTATTTAAGTACGTAAAAAGACCAAACATCCTTCTGATATTATAAATTAGAAAGTTTGTGAGGATGGATGGATGGATGGATGGATGTTTGTTACTCTTTCACGTCAAAACTGTTGAACCAATTGGGCTGAAATTTGGTATGTAGGTACCTTTGACCATGGAACCATGACCATGGGCCCATGACATTAGACCATGAGATAATTATTTTCCGATATTCCGACAGGAACGATGTCAACGCGAGTGGGACCGCGAACTACAGCTAGTACCTACATATTTACAAAACCAGTGACCCGCCCCGGCTTCGCACGAGTAGCGGGTAGCATATGTATACCTAGAGAACGATTGAACATGAATAATTTCGTGATACATTGTATTTTTTATTTATACAACCCTATTTTTTACGTAGCCAATGGTGTACTTATGGGACTGAGTCTTGGGAACACCTCTGCCTACCCATATGGGAAAAAGGCGTTATTGTCTGTTTATGTTTGGTTCACGTAGCGCACGCAAATTAATGACTATTTGTGATAGAGATAAAGACTGCCTCGATGGCGTAGAGGGCGCATGATCGACTGCCAATCAAGAGGTCCCGGGTTCGATTCCCAGGTCAGGCAAAGTGTTAAATGGATTTTTCCATTAGGAATTATGTCAATAACTGCCTGGAGTCTGGAACTGTGTCCGGTAGATGGCAATAGGCTCGCCCCCTATTATATAGGACCAATAACATACTGGCGAAATGTGGGTGTATCTACTATGCGACTGAGTCCTGGGTACACCTCTGCCTACCCCTTCGGGAAAAAGGCGTGTATGTATGTTATGTTGTGATAGAGTGATAAAATCTTAATAACATAACATACAACCACGCCTTTTTCCCGAAGGGGTAGGCAGAGGTGTACCTAGGACTCAGTCCCATAGTAGGTACACCTAATAGTAGGTACACCTACATTTCGTCAGTATTTATTAGGCCCATGTAATAGAGGGCGAGCCTATCTACCGGGCACAGTTCCAGACTCGAGGCAGTTATTGACATAATTCCTAATGGAAAAATCTGATATTCAACACTTTGCCTGAACTGGGGATCAAACCCGGGATCTCATGATCGCCAGTGAGGCTTGTGCCCACTACGCCACTGAGGCAGTCCTAATAGATGGATGATATATTATCCGCGGACTACTTTGTAGATATTGATAAGTCCTACAAACCCCTTGTACATTACTTACCTTGTTCTACCACCAATAGTTGTCACAGAGCAATAATTACTGCTTTGATAACATAACATAATATCAACATATGATCACGCCTTTTTCACGAAGGGGTAGGCTGAGGGGTAGCCCTGGGTACACCTCAGGGCTCAGTCCCATACTAAATACACCCACATTTCACCAGTATGTTATTGGTTCCATGTAATAGGGGCGAGCCTATTGCCATCTACCGGGCACAGTTCCAGATTCCAGGCAGTCATTGAGATAATTACTAATGGAAAAATCCAATATTTACCGGGATCTCATGACTGAGAGTCGATCATACGCCCATTACGCCACCGATATAGTCACTGCTTTGATTATTGTGACTAAACCATAATAGATGGATATAATGTCTGCCGACTATTTTTTAGATATTAATAAGTACCTACTACAAACCCATAATACATTATTTTATTCAACCATCAATAGTTTTCATAGCGTACGTAAGTAAATTAATGATTATTTTGCTGTTTTTTACGGATTCCTAATTTTTTGCAATTTCTTTTATAGTCATTGTTACTCACATCTATACTAATATTATAAAGAGAGAAACTTTGTTTTTTTGTTTGTAACGAATAGGCTCCGAAACTACTAGACCGATTTTAAAAATTCTTTCACTTATGGATAGCTTAATTCAGTGTGAGTGCCATAGGCTATATGAGATTTTGAAAAAAAAATAGGGATCCGTAAGAAAACTGCAATATTGTGAACCAAGGTGTCACATAATATAATTACCATATTCATAAATTTGCGTGCGCTGTGAAATCCATTGATGGTAGAATAATATAATGTAAGGGTTTGTAGTACTTATCTATCTTCAAAATAGCCCACGATAAATTTATACATGTGTTAAGGTTTGGTCATTGTAACAGAAATAGTCATTAATTTGCGTGCGCTGCATAAACCATTAGGGTTATATCTATTAAAATACAATGTATCACGAATTTACTCCTGTTAAACGTCCACTATACCTACTTCTACTACCCGTGCGAAGCCGGGGCGGGTCGCTAGTTCATAAATAAAATAATGTTTTAAACAAACAAACATATAGAGAAGCGTGCAATTTGTGCAGTTTCAAGATACTTTAATTCATTAAATATTGAATTTTTTTCATACAAATTTTCAACCCTTATTTTTGCCCTAGGGGTTGAATTTTGATAAACCTTATTAAAAACGGATTTAATTCAATACATTTTTAAGTTATTTTTGCTAAGGTAATCACAAAAATAAAACTTTTACTATTTAATTTTTGAATCCCTATATTTCGCGCATAGGGTTGTTTTAAAAGAAACCGTGAAACACGTATGTAATTATTTATTAAAACGAGGCTTCATGTAGAATTTGAAGTAAATCAGCTGAATATATTTTTATTTTTCATACAAACTTCCAACCCCTATTTAACCCCTAAGTATTTAGGGGTGGAATTTTGAAAAATCCCTTCTTGTTACTTGTCTAGGTTAATAAAATAATCTTCTGTCCAAATTTAATCAACATTGGTATGGTAGTGTTGGCCCTGAGTTGATGAATCAGTCTGTGAATCACTATCTCTCTCATTATATAATTCTACTTATAGAAGTATAGATTTCAGAAGTTTTGTTTAGTGACGTCGCAGCATAAGATGGGTCCTATTGTTATTTGAAATGCATAGTAGGTACCGATACTGTATTATGCGGGGTTAATTTTTATCATCCCGAATAATCTCTGACTGCCTCGGTGGCGTAGAGGGCGCATGCTCAACTGCCAATCAAGAGGTCCCGGGTTCGATCCCCAGGTCAGGCAGTGTTAAATATTGGATTTTTCCATTAGGAATTATGTCAATAACTGCCTGGAGTCTGGAACTGTGCCCGGTAGATGGCAATAGGCTCGCCCCCTATTACATGGGACCAATAACATACTGGCAAAATGTGGGTGTATCTACTATGGGACTGAGTCCTGGGTACACCTCTGTCTACCCCTTCGGGAAAAAGGCGTGAATGTATGTTATGTATAATTTTAGAGATTTTCCTACTCATGAAAACAAACAACTTTTATTAGAGAACTAAAGATGAGATCGCGAAAAATTGCATCTGTTCCATTCAAAAGTGTTAAAATATTTAATCAAAACGTACCTATATATAACAGCTGATATTTTTCGCGATTTCAGTTTTGGTCCCACATTATCTGGGGTCAAACTCAAACTCATTTTATTCATAAAAAATAATTACACGTCTTGTTTTATTTTATAGTATTAAAATAATCTTCATTATTACAATGTCAAAAATGATATTCAAAAAAAAAAAAGTCTGGTAGAACTAGTATTAAAAGCATTCAAAATGAGTTAATTGATAGGTATACAAAAAAGAGAACATCATATACCTATATCCTACATAACATCCTACTACGGTCCTAAATAACCCTATATTATTAGTTTGGGACATGTCCAATTTTTATCGTTTTTAGGGTTTCGTACCGCAAAAGGAAAAAACGGAACCCATATAAGATTACTTTTTGTCCGTCTGTCTGTCCGTCCGTCCGTCTGCCTGTCAAGACCCTTTATTTCTTTATCCCTTTATCCACCACCGCCCACCGACCCCACTCTCTCCGCCTCCACCACAAACTCAGCTTGATCCACCTCCTACCCCGTTCTTCCCGCTTCCACTATCTCCGACTTCACCACAAATTCCGCTCCACCTCCTGCGCCTCCGCTTACGTTACCACCTTCACCACAAACTACGCTGTCTCCGTTCTCAGACTTCTAGAAGTAGAATTATATAATGAGAGAGAGAGAGTGATTCAGAGACTGATTCTTGGCAGCAGCCCCCCCCTGCCCCCCCCCCCCCCTTGGCGACGCCCTTGAACTCAGGGCCAACACTACCATACCAATGTTGATTAAATTTGGACAGAAGATTATTTTATTAACCTAGACAAGTAATAAGAAGGGATTTTTCAAAATTCCACCCCTAAGTATGTTAAATAGGGGTTGGAAGTTTGTATGAAAAATAAAAATATATTCAGCTTGAGTGTGTTTTAGCCACACTCGCCAAATTCAAGTTGGTGGATGTCAAATTTGATGGTCTCCGACTATACCATAAGGTGTTTCAATGTCAGCCGGGACTGATGGCTTAACGTGCTCTCCGAGGCACGGAGGAAACTCGCTGTGTAAATAACTGCCACCCATCCAAGTGCCGGCCGTACCTAGTGTCGCTTGACCTCGGTTACCGGCTGATACCTACTAGTAGCCGCCATTTGGCCACGAGCGCCTCGACTACATTTCTCACACATACATTCACGTCTTTTTCCCGAAGGGGTAGGTAGAGGTGTACCCAGGACTCAGTCCCATAGTAGATACACCCACATTTATGTTATTGGTTCCATGTTTTTTTTTTTATTATGATAGTGAGTAACACGACGAGCAAAGAGCACGAGTAAGCATCATGATTGCCCATATCAGACACAGTGCCACCCAGTGTTTTAAAATTCAAAATTCTGCGCGGCACTGCACTGCGCCTGACACCCTGAGATATGAGTTATTGAATCTCATCATGCCCAGTAATTTCGCTGGTAATATTGCCCTTCATACCGGAACACAGTAATGTTTGCACATTACTGCTTGGCGGATGAATAACTGGCAAAGGTGTGGTATTTCCCCAGGCGGCCCCCTGCAAAGGAGGCCTACCTCTACAATTTCAATAATACTATATTATGTACCTATTATGGGTACCTATTACCTATCCTATTGCCATCTACCGGGCACAGTTCCAGACTCCAGGCAGTTATTGACATAATTCATACATACATACATACATACAGTCACGCCTTGTTCCCGGTGGGGTAGGCAGAGACTATTTCCCTCCACTTGCTACGATCCTGACATACAACTTTCGCTTCGTTCACTGACATAATTCCTAATGAAAAATTCAATATTTAACACTTTGCCTGACCTGGGGATCGAACCCGGGACCTCTTGATTGGCAGTCGAGCATGCGCCCTCTACGCCACCGAGGCAGTACATTTCTGTGTAGTTATTTCTAGTTTATATTTTATTTTCATATGGGCTGGCATTAGTTTTTCCTACAGGGGGTTCTGAAAAGTGAGTACAACCGATATACGAGAATGTTATAAATGTCTTCGTAGTCATAATGATATGACAAATTAGTATGACCACCTGAAATCCGCTATTAGCCGTGGTGTTGTCAAGTTGTTGAATTATCCGTTTAATCTGTAGCTTCATAGCTTGTACACACGAAACGGCAACGTCGCGGCTGCTTTTAGCCAATCCGATCGTTTGCTGTGCTCTGATTGGCTCATTTAAATAGGATCAACATTTACCGTAACCATCGCACGGTGGATTTGTATATCGGATCAACTTCGACGAACGCGAGGAAGCAGTCACGTGAGTGTAGATGTTGATCCGGTTGGAGCCACATTAGTTACTAGAGATGCATATTAGATCAACAAAAGGCGCCGGATCAACATACATTTTTGGATCAACAAAGTGCTCGCGTGAAGTCGCGTGAGATCAACATTTACCGTAAAGAGATCTCTATATATATATATATATATATATATATATATATATATATATATATATATATATATATATATATATATATATATATATAGATATCCCCACGGGCACTTAGTTGATCATGCGGGTCGTAGAAGTAGTTATTATTTGATCCGTTTTCATAAGTTGATCCGGGGCAGTATTACTTGATCCTTTGCCAGTTGTGTATGACTTTGTGGATCCAGCTGGAGCCACACGTGTCACACATGTGGCTCCATCTGAATCTACAGAGTAATAATAATATTTACGCTGTTTTTATACGAATCCACCTTTTTGGCATTCAAGCAGTTGTTGATCCAATTCAAATGGGCCAATGGAGGCGCACCGTTTTCACAAGCTTCTGTCATTGGTTGCCTTCGACAGAAACATAATAAGTACAATAGTATAGCTCTTCTCATCAATGTAAAACTTAATTTTAAGAGAATTGTGAATGTTTCACCTTGAGAGATATTTCTATTTCGCAATGTATGTATGTACCTATATGTATGTCCGGTACAAATCTTGCAACTGAATTTTGAAGCACTCAACCGATTTAGCTCAAATTTTGCATACTTATATAAATCCGGTGACAATGCAATATTATGGTACTGTTGACCTGATCTGATGATGGAGCCATGATGTAGCGACTGGAACTCCGCGATGACAAATGATAAGATAGTTGAATTTGGGCTAATATGTTAGGTTTTAATAAGTACTTTTCATTCCACATTATAACGAGGGTCTGATGATGAAGCCGAAAGATTGCCATTGGAACTGCCTTACGAAAACTGCAATGATAGTCGAGTTTAGGCTAGTTTACTTTGTTGTTTTAGGGACTTTTCATTCCACATGATGATGAAGGTCTGATGATGAAGCCGAAACAGAACCATTGGAACTGCCTTACAAAATGTGCCAAAACAGTCGAGTTTGGAGTCGTTTGCTTTGTTATGGGAACTTCTCATTCCACTTGACGACGAGGGTCTGATGATGAAGCCGAAAACTTGCCACTGGAACTGCCTTACGAAAACTGCAATAATAGTCGAGTTAAGGCTCGTTTACTTGATTGTTTTAGAGACTTTTCATTCCACATGATGACGAGAGTCTGATGATGAAGCTGAAAGATTTCCATTGGAACTGCCTTACGAAAACTGCAATAATAATCGAGTTTAGGCTCGTTTACTTGGTTGTTTTAGGGACTTTCCATTCCACATGATGACGAGGGTCTGATGATGTATCCGAAAGATAACCATTGGAACTGCCTACGAAATGTGCCAAGACAGTCGGGTTTGGACTCGTTTGCTTTATTGTTATGGGGACTTTTTATTCCACATATAGACGAGGGTCTGATGAACCATTGGAACTGCCTTACTAAATGTGCCAAGACAGTCGAGTTTGGACTCATTTGCTTTTCTGTTATGGGAACATTTCATTCCACATGATGACGAGGGTCTGATGATGGAGCCAAAAGATAACTATTGGAACTACCTTATGAAATGTGCCAAAACAGTCGAGTTTGGACTCGTTTGCTTTTTTATGGGGACTTTTCATTCCACATGATGACAAGGGTCTGATGATGGAGCCGAAAAATAACCATTGGAACTGCCATACGAAAACTGCAATAATAGTCAAGTTTAGGCTCGTTTACTTTGATGTTTTAGAAACTTTACATTCCACATGATGAGGAGGGTCTGATGATGGAGCCGAAAGATGTTCATTGGAACTGCCTTAGGAAATGTACCAAGATAGTCCAGTTTGGACTTGTTTGCTTTATTGTTATGGGGACTTTTCATTCCACATAATGACGAGGGTCTGATGATGGAGCCGAAACAGAACCATTGGAATTGCCTTACGATATGTGCCAAAACAGTTGAGTTTGGACTCATTTGCTTTGTTGTTATGGGGACTTTTCATTCCACATGACGACCGATTTAGCTCAAATTTTGCATACATATAAAAGTCCGGTGACAATGCAATATTATGGTAATCTTGACCTGATCTGATGATGGAGCCATTATGAAGCGTCTTGAACTCTGCGATGACCATTGATAAGATAGTTGAATTTGGGCTAGAATGTTAGGTTTTAATAAGTTCTTTTCATTCCACATGATGACGAGGGTCTGATGATGGAGCCGAAAAATTACCATTGGAACTGCCTTACGAAATGTGCCAAGACAGTCGAGTTTGGACTCGTTTGCTTTGTTGTAATGGGGACTTATCATTCCACATGATGACGAGGGTCTGATGATGGAGCCGAAAGATAACCATTGGAACTGCCTTACGAAAACTGCAATAATAGTCAAGTTAAGGCTCGTTTGTTTTGTTGTATTAGGGACTTTTCATTCCACTTGATGACGAGGGTCTGATGATGGAGTCAAAAGAAAACCATTGGAACTGTCTTACGAAAACTGTAATAATAGTCAAGTTTAGGCTCGTTTGCTTTGTTGTTTTAGGGACTTCCCATTTTACATGTTGACGAGGGTCCGATGATGGAGCCGAAATATAACCATTGGAACTGCCTTACGAAAACTGCAATTATAGTCAAGTTTGGACTCATTTGCTTTATTGTTATGGGGACTTTTCATTCCACATGATGACGAGGGTCTGATAAACCATCGAAACTGCCTTACGAAATGTGCCAAGACAGTCGAGTTTGGACTCGTTTACTATTTTGCTATGCGAAGTCCCCATAGCAAAAAAAGGTTTGCTTTTTTGTTATGAGGACTTTTCATTCCACATGATGACGAGGGTCTGATGATGGAGCCGAAAGATAACCATTGGAACTGCTTTACGAAAACTGCAATAATAGTCAAGTTAGGCTCGTTTACTTTATTGTTTAGGGACGTTCCATGCCACATGATGACGTGGGTCTGATGATGGAGCCACAAGATAACCATTGGAACTGCCTTACGAAATGTGCCAAGACAGTCGAGTTTGGACTCGTTTGCTTTGTTGTAATGGGGACTTATCATTTCACATGATGACGAGGGTCTGATGATGGAGCCGAAAGATAACCATTGGAACTGCCTTACGAAAACTGCAATAATAGTCAAGTTTAGGCTCGTTTGTTTTGTTGTATTAGGAACTTTTCATTCCACTTGATGACGAGGGTCTGATGATGGAGTCAAAAGATAACCATTGGAACTGCCTTACGAAAACTGTAATAATAGTCAAGTTTAGGCTCGTTTGCTTTGTTGTTTTAGGGACTTCCCATTCCACATGTTGACGAGGGTCTGATGATGGAACTGAAATATAACCATTGGAACTGCCTTAGGAAATGTGCCAAGATAGTCAAGTTTGGACTCATTTGCTTTATTGTTATGGGGACTTTTCATTCCACATGATGACGAGGGTCTGATAAACCATTGAAACTGCCTTACGAAATGTGCCAAGACAGTCGAGTTTGGACTCGTTTACTTTTTTGCTATGCGAAGTCCCCACAGCAAAAAAACTAAAAAGGTTTGCTTTTTTGTTATGAGGTCTTTTCATTCCACATGATAACGAGGGTCTGATGATGGAGCCGAAAGATAACCATTGGAACTGCTTTACGAAAACTGCAATAAAAGTCAAGTTAGGCTCGTTTACTTTATTGTTTAGGGATGTTCTATGCCACATGATGACGTGGGTCTGATGATGGAGCCAAAAGATAACCATTGGAACTGCTTTACGAAATGTGCCAAGACAGTCGAGTTTGGACTCGTTTACTTTTTTGCTAAGTCCCCATAGCAAAAAAACTAAAAAGGTTTGCTTTTTTGTTATGAGGACTTTTCATTCCACATGATGACGAGAGTCTGATGATGGAGCCGAAAGATAACCATTGAAACTGCCTTACAAAAACTGCAATAATAGTCAAGTTTAGGCTCGTTTATTTTGTTGTTATGGGGACTTTCCATTCCACATGATGACGAGGGTACCTGATGATGGAGCCGAAAGATAACCATTGGAACTGCTTTACGAAATGTTCCAAGACAGTCGAATTTGGACTCGTTTGCTGTGTTGTTATGAGGACTTTTCATTCCACATGATGACGAGGGTCTGATGATGGAGCCGAGTGATATCCATTGGAACTGCCTTACGAAATGTGCCAAGACAGTCGAATTTGGACTCGTTTGTTTTGTTGTTATGGGGACTTTTCATTCCACATGATGACGAGGGTCTGATGATGGAGTTGAAAGATAACCATTGGAACTGCCTTTTGAAAACTGCAATAATAGTCAAGTTTAGGCTAGTTTTGTAGACTTTGGAACTACCTTATGATAAGTGCTAATATTTACTTACTTTACAAACATACTTTACAAACATAAGATAAACTTGTATGCAATATGACCAAAATCAATACCAAAGTAAAACAGTTTTTTTTTTGCTATTGACATTTTACACAACTTCTCATATTTATTTAATATTGCAATAAAGTAAAATTTAATGGATATTAAATTATAATCTCTAAAACTTACAATGAAATAATGATCACTGACAAATAAACAATTAAAAAAAGAACATCGAGTGTAAGAGTGAAGTATTGAGCTCAAAAAAATATATTTAAAAACTTTACTACATAAAAAAACTGTTTTGACCAAAATCATACAAAAATAAAGAGAAAACTGTAATTCAATATCACTAGTAGGTAATCGATGCGGAATAAATCACGAAACGCACGGCGGCTCTCGGGCAGCGATAGGGGAGAGCGCGGGATTCGGGAGGCAGTCCTCCCTTTGCGAACCATTCCTACTTCAGA
The DNA here is from genome assembly GCA_947063395.1 of Hemistola chrysoprasaria. Taxonomy (NCBI): domain Eukaryota; kingdom Metazoa; phylum Arthropoda; class Insecta; order Lepidoptera; family Geometridae; genus Hemistola; species Hemistola chrysoprasaria. Next base: position 2,961,676 of record OX346724.1, read on the forward strand.
TTGTAAGAAGTGGATCAAACAATGTTGGGAGTTTTAAGAATATAAATTAAAATGGATCAAATTAAGTACGAGTTTATGATATATAAAACGGAACCACTAAGTGCCAATTATTAGTGTAATATAATCAAACATAGACAATAGTAGGTAGTAATAAAACCAGAGCGTCGAGTCGAATAAGTCATACGTCACAAATGGTCACATTATGTTTCCCACTAGTTTTTTATATTATTAGGTATGTCATTATGTGCGAAATGAAACATTGCAAAAGTAGTTCTAACCAACAAAAGAACCACAAAGGTTCTATTATTCACAAGTTACATTCATTATTTTTATTAAGTACCGTAATTTTACTTATAGGAACACAAAACCAGAACCAAACACAAAAACAGATCAGTGATGCAAGTGTGCATTGAAATAATTTTTCCTATATTTAAGAAGATAATATTATCATAAAATCGACTGTCTCAATGGTGTAGTGGGCGCAAGCTTGACTGCCTATCATGAAGTCCCGGGCCCCGGGTTCGAACCACAGGCCAGGCAAAGTGTTATTTGGATTTTTCCATTAGGAATTATCTTAGTGACAGCCTGGAGTCTGGAACTGTGCCTGGTAGATAGCTCACCTCACCTGGGACCAATAACATACTGGCCAAATGTGGGTGTACTTACTATGGGACTGAGTCCTGGGTACCTATTCCTGGATAATTAGATTCACAATGAGAGTTTCATGAATTGCAATTATACGAATGTTGCAACACTCAATTTGGGGTCTTAGATCTGTTAAGTATGTATCTTTATAATATAAATCCATAAAATAGATTTTATAAACATAAAACATACATTCACGCCTTTTTCCCGAAGGGATAGGCAGAGGTGTATCCAGGACTCAGTCCCATAGTAGATACACCCACATTTCGCCAGTATGTTATTGGTCCCATGTAATAGGGGGCGAGCCTATTGCCATCTACCAGGCACAGTTCCAGACTCCAGGCAGTTATTGAGATAATTCCTAATGGAAAATATAATATTTAACACTGCCTGACCTGGGGATCGAACCCCGGACCTCTTGATTGGCAGTCGAGCATGCGCCCTCTACGCCACCGAGGCAGTCTTACGATTTTATGGATTTTTATAATCCCATTTTATATCGATGGACCCACTTAGGTGTTCTTGGAACAAATTATAATTCGGTGCCAGAACGATCTCTTGGGTATAAAAAAAGTTGGCCGCTACGGACTCAGTTCCGTTCAAAATTCGGGCACAAAAAGGATGTAGTAATATACCGTTTTTATATACGTAATTGGATCAAGTTATTACCGAATGCTAAGAATATAATCCCATTTTATATCGATGGAGCCAATAAGGTGTTCTAGGTATAAAGTATAATTCGGAGCCAAGAAGTACTCTGGGGTTTAAAAAATTTGGCCGTTACGGATCCAGTTCTGTTCGAAATTCGGGCACTAAAAGGATGAAGTATATACGGTTTTATATATGTAAATGGATCAAATTATTACCCAATGCTAAGAATATAATCCCATTTTATATCAATGGAGCCAATAATGTGTTCTAAGAAGAAAGTATATTCCGGAGCCAAAAAGTTCTCTTGGGTATAAAAAATTTGGCCGTTGCGGATTCAGTTCCGTTCAAAATTCGGGCACTAAAAGGATGGAGTATATACCGTTTTCAACGAATATAAAGAGCAACATCGCGCGGCAGAGGGCGACGTTGCCACTCCGGTCGCAATAGGTACAAACGGAGTCGAGTTATTCGCGCCTAAAGGTGGAGTCGATAATGCATGGATTCGTGGCTGGATCAACTAAGTGCCCAGGGAGGTGTTTATATATATATATATATATATTTTATGATAGTGAGTGAGAAGACGAGCAAATCAGGTTCCTGATGGTAAGCATCAAGATTGCCCATATCAGACACAGTTCCACCCAGTGTTTAAAAATTCAAAATTCTGCGTGGCACTGCACTGCGCCTGTCACCCTGAGATATTAGTTGTTGAATCTCATTATGCCCAGTAATTTCGCTGGTAACATTGCCCTTCATACCGGAACACAGTAATGTTTGCACATTACTGCTTGGCGGATGAATAACTGGCAAAGGTGTGGTACCCCAGGCGGCCCCCTGGTATAGAGACCTACCACTACAATACAATTTCTGTTACACACCGCTTCGAGTTACTCGTGTTTCCCAACATACATAAATAATTGTTCATCGCTCTGGGCACTAAGATACAGGCTCTCAATATTATCTCATTAACTGTTTGGAGTCTAGAACTGTGCCGGTAGATGGCAATAGGCTCGCCCCCTATTACATGGGACCAATAATAACATACTGGCGAAATGTGGGTGTACCTACTATGGGACTGAGTCCTAGGTACATCTCTGCCTACTTCGGGAAAAAGGCGTTATTGTATATCATGTTGGAAATCGTACCACCTTAATTGAAATAATTAATTTCCCAGCTCAACATGTCAGACGTAGAGAACACGGCTATAGGAACGAAGGACTGCAACAAGACGATGATGCAAGCTTTACAAGCCGTGTTCACACTGAACGATCACCGTCCACTCGATGTACTGACTACTATACAAGCCGCCGGGGATTATGATAGGTATGTATTATACTGATTGGGATTCCTTTCCATAAGCTTAATATTTTTTTTTTATAATTTGACAAGCATTAAAGCATAATGATAAACATAACATAACATACATTCACGCCTTTTTCCCGAAGGGGTAGGCAGAGGTGTACCCAGGACTCAGTCCCATAGTAGATACACCCACATTTCGCCAGTATGTTATTGTTCCCATGTAAGAGGGGGCGAGCCTATTGCCATCTACCGGGCACAGTTCCAGACTCCAGGCAGTTATTGAGATAATTCCTAATGGAAAAATCGAATATTTAAACACTGCCTGACCTGGGGATCGAACCCGGGACCTCTTGATTGGCAGTCGAGCATGCGCCCTCTACGCCACCGAGGCAGTCTGCATAATAGGTTTTGGCATAATGCTATTATTGGCATTATGATCATTTGGAATAATTAGAAAAAAAAACTTAAAAATGGTTTAAGCCCGCGGTTTCACCCGCGTAGTCTTCGTTCCCGTGGGAAAATCGGGATAAAAAGTACTCTTAATGTTATTCCAGGGTCTAAAGTATCTATATACCGAATTTCAGCCCAATCGGCTCAGTAGTTTTGGTGTGAAAGAGTAACAAACATCCATCCACCCTCAGAAACTTTCGCGTTTAAAATTTTAGTAGGAGAAAGTCAATTTTGAACTGACTTCAACTTGCTAATCCGCTGTGCTATGTCGGCAACTTTAGTTCGCCTTCGGATTTCCTCACTCTGGGCCGGTTTTTTGATCGCTAGTTACGGTTAAGTTAACCATTTGTCAAACCAACTATATAGTTAAATTTCTTTGACTGCCTCAGTGGCGTAGAGGGCGCATGCTCGACTGCCAATCAAGAGGTCCCGGGTTCGATCCCCAGGTCAGGCAAGTGTTAAATATTGGATTTTTCCATTAGGAATTATCTCAATAACTGCCTGGAGTCTGTAACTGTGCCCGGTAGATGGCAATAGGCTCGCCCCCTATTACATGGGACCAATTAACATACTGGCGAAATGTGGGTGTATCTACTATGGGACTGAGTCCTGGGTACACCTCTGCCTACCCCTTCGGGAAAAAGGCGTGAATGTATGTTATGTTATGTAAATTTCTAACCAATGGTTAAATCGTGTGGAAAGAAAATAGTTAACCAGGGATGAAAAAACGAAATTTGTCGAATTTTAATTATTTGTCAAAAAATTTAACTATTGAAAGAAAAGAAAGAAAGAAAGAAAAATTTGTTTATTACCCAACCTTAATAATAATAATAATAATAATAATAGCCTTTTATTCCTAAACATAGGGTTACAAGAGGTCCCTAAGTTCGGTGTGCCTTTTGGCATAGGCCTCCTCCAATTCCTTCCAATGGGTCCTGTCCCTTGCTACTCTCAGCCAGAATGGTCCCGCTGTCTGTTTCAAGTCATCTTCCCATCTCCTGACTTGACGACCCCTACCTCTTTTGCCATCTCTTGGTTGCCAGAGGGTGACTTGTTTGCTCCATTTGTTAATGGGATGGCGTAGCATATGTCCAGCCCATCTCCATTTTTGGACGTCTATCCGGGTAAGAATGTCCGTGAGTTTTGTTCTTGTTCTTATATCTACGTTCCTGACTCTGTCTTTGATTTTTAACCCTAGCATGCTTCTTTCCATGGCACGTTGGCATTTTGTTAGCCTTTCCCTGTGGTGAAGTGTTGTCGACCAAGTTTCACAGCCATAAGTAAGAACTGGTAGAATGCAGGTCTCGAATGTTTTCTTTTTTATATGATTGCCTAGATCCTTACTTTTCACTATTTCCTTCAGTGACCAGTATTTTCTCCATCCTTGGGCTATTCGCCTGTTTATTTCCTTTGTCATTTCATCTGCAGGGGATATTATCTGTCCTAAGTAAATATATTCTTTGACATATTCGATCTTGTTACCATCTACCATAACGTCTATTTCACTTGAGTTTGTCATCAATTTTGTTTTACTGTCATTAATTTCCAGACCAACTTCTCTACTTATATTTGCTAAGCTCTGCATCATTTGCTCTATTGCTGCTGGATTCTCTTCAAGAAGCACCAGATCATCGGCAAATCTTAGGTGGTTTAAACGAGCTCCATTAATGTTCAGACCTAAGTGGTCCCAGTTTAGCTGTCTAAAGATGTGCTCGAGTACGGCGTTAAATAGCGTAGGGGAGAGAGGATCACCTTGGCGTACGCCCTTTTTGATAGGAAATGATTTTCCTGTTGATTCTAGTTTAATACTCGCCTTGCTAGATTTGTATATACTCTTAAGTATTTCTATATAGTTGCTCTGAACCCCTTGTTGTTCAAGGCTCTGCCATATGTATTGGTGCCTGAGGCTGTCGAATGCCTTCGAGTAATCTATAAACGCCAAGTAAATTTGTTTATTGTATTCGGTGTACTTCTGTATCAACTGTTTTATTGTATGAATGTGATCTATTGTGCTGAAGTCTTTTCTGAATCCTGCCTGCTCTACGGGTTGGCTTTCGTTTAGTGTTAATGATATTCTTTCCAGGATCACTTTAGCAAATACTTTGTATATGTTTGATATTAGAGAGATTGGCCTATAGTTCCCAATCTCGTCTCTAGGGCCTTTTTTATGTAGTAGGATTATGTGACACTCGGTCCATTCTTCTGGAATTCGCCTTGTTTGTAAGATTTCATTGAAAAGTTTTGCCAGCACAGGACTGATTTCCTCTACGGTTCCCTTGAGCATTTCATTTGGTATCCTGTCCGGCCCTGGGGCTTTCTCGAGTTTTTGGGATTTTATTGCCTTGATTACCTCTGAGGCAAGGATCTCTGGCACTTCATCTACTTTGTTTTCTTTTGCTTCGTTTACTTCCGGAATTGTGGCCAACCCTGAATCAAATTTATCAGAATACAATAGGCGGTAATAGTCCGTAGCTAGTTCCTTAATACGATATTACAATCTTTTAGAACATATACTGGTTGTAGCAATCGTCTTGTGCTCAACATGTGCTGCGCTCGGCTAACCGTGCACAGCGCTGTTTTTCAGCACGCACCGTCTTATTAAAAAAAATTTTACATCCTTGTGGCCGACTCCTATTCCTATCCTATTGGTCGACTTAACCAGTGATCAAAAAACCCAGCCTAAGTCACTCTGGAATCTTCACCCTGTAAATAGTGGAATTATCCTCTCCAGACTACTAGACGGTATCTACGAGAACTATCTAACGGCTCGCGTGGACTCCCGCCTACAGATCGCAACAGAAACGCTCTCGTACATGATGCTACACGACGTCGTACGGACGTGGACGTTACGCAATCAAAACTATTCTCTGTACGGAATGCTGCCGCTCTGTCTGTATAGATGTCATCTGCTGTTAGCTTCTAGAACTACGCAGAGGATGAGGTTCCCTATGCAAGCTCAGGAGGTAAGGATAGAATGTAGATTATCACTATTGCAAACCAAAACTTTATCGGCGGTTAATGAACGGCCTAGGCATCCAATTCTGGCTCTTTTAAACCAGATGACTGTGACATATCTATGACATCAATGGTTTCATCTCTAACAATTTTAAGTCAACCCGTTTCAATAGTTTTTGCGCGAAGAGGTAACAAACATACACGCAAAATGTTGCATTTATATTAAAAATAGGATTTTATCCTACTAAATAGCGTAATTTTGTGAGGATTAATGGATTGATGGATGTTTGTTACTCTTTCACGCCAAAACTACAGAAGCGATTGGGCTGAAATTTAGTATGTAGGTAGTTTAGACCCCACGTAGGGTACATTGTTTTCCGTTATTTCCTATGTCCACGCGGGTGAATCCGCGGGTCACGGCTAGTTAAATGATGATTCTCGTTTACAGATGTACCGCAAAAAGCAAGAAATGGACAGTATAACCACGTCAATAAGTATTGGTAGTTCGCCGCGAGTCGCTTGCAGTAAGCGGGCGTTGTTGTTGGACATATTGCCTCTACTGCCGCATATTATCAAGGTCAACCTGAGATCTGCTAATGTACAGGTGAGAACAGTTATATTAATGACTAGCGACCCGCCCCGGCTTCGCACGGGTAGCAGAAGTAGGTATAGTGAACGTTTAACAGGAGTAAATTCGTGATACATTGTATTTTAATAGATATAACCCTAATGGTTTACGCAGCGCACGCAAATTAATGACTATTTCTGTTACGATGACCAAACCTTAACACATGTATAAATTTATCGTGGGCTATTTTGAAGATTGATAAGTAATACAAACCCCTAGTACATTACTTTATTTTACCACCAATACTTTTCACAGCGCATGCATATAATGACTCGATAATTGTGACTAAACCAAAAAAGATGGATATAATGTCCGTATACTGTTTTGTAGGTATTGATACAGTATGACAGTGATGACAGTAGTTTCGGAGCCTATTCGATACAAACAAAAAAACAAAGTTTCTCTCTTTATAATATTAGTATAGACTAGTGTAATATCTCAGATATCAGATAGGTAGTAACTCTGGTAAATAGGTAGTTTGATCTGTGTCTGGGTGTTATAAGCATATATAAGTATGTATATCAGTCATCTGGTTACCATAGTACAGGCTGTCCTATATTATTATTATATTATATTGCATCACGTGCCTCATAGTTTTCATAGTGCAATCCCTAGCCAGGTTTAATACCATATTGTTGTTCTTCATAGTCACCAGTCTATCAGGCTTAAGTCTTTATGTTTTGTGGCTTGAGTTAGTCACAAAGACGTTTTACCATTTTAACAAGACCGTGAACTCCCAAATTTGCGAGACAGACACAGACACTCTGCGAGTGATCACACTCGGGACCGTTTTTTCGACACAGTGCACGGTCCAGTTAGTAAGTATAACATAACTTCATTGGTTAGTAACCGGACTTTTGAAATTAGTAGTTAATGTCAAATCATAGTCACTAAAGTGATAGTCACCGAGTTCCACAATATCCCCGCAGAAGACCATTTGTGTTTGTGTTTGTGTCCCGTAATGATAATGTAATGTTTGTTCCAGTTATGCAGTGACAGCGAGCGTAGAACATTACGTACTATCGCGGGTGCGTTGTGCGACTACGGCCTACAGTTCACGCAGCAACGTACCGATGAAGGGGTCTACGCTTTCCTACTGGATCCCGACGTGTATAAGGTCGCTTTCTTTGGTAAAAAACAGTCCATTATAATATTATCTATATCTATACTAATATTCTATCTATACTAATATTATAAAGAGAGAATCTTTGTTTTTTTGTTTTTTTGTTTTTTTGTTTGTAACGAATAGGCTCCGAAACTACTGGACCGATTTTAAAAATTCTTTCACTAATGGATAGCTTAATTTAGTGTGAGTGACATAGGCTATATGAGATTTTGAAAAATATTAGGGATCCGTAAGAAAACTGCAATATTGTGAACCAAGGTGTCACATAATATAATTACCATATTCATAAATTTGCGTGCGCTGTGAAATCCATTGATGGTAGAATAATATAATGTACTAGGGGTTTGTATAATTATCAATATCTACAAAACAGTCCACGGAAATTTCATCCATCTATTTTGGTTTAGTCACAATAATCGAAAAAGACATATTATGAATGCGCTGTAATAAGTATTGGAGGTAGAATAAAATAATGTACTAGGGGTTTGTAGTACTTATCAATACCTACAAAACAGTATACATAGATTATATTCATCTTTTTTGGTTTAGTCACAATAATCGAAAAAGTGACTATTTTTCATGCGGTGTGAAAACTATTGGTGGTAGTAGAGTAAAGTAATGTACTAGGGGTTTGTAGTACTTATCAATACCTACAAAACAATATACATAGATTATATCCATCTTTTTTGTTTTAGTCACAAAAATCGAAAAAGTGACTATTTTGCATGCGGTGTGAAAACTATTGGTGGTAGGGTAAAGTAATGTACTAGGGGTTTGTAGTAATTATTAATACCTACAAAACAGTATACATAGATTATATCCATCTTTTTTGGTTTAGTCACAATAATCGAAAAAGTGACTATTTTTCATGCGGTGTGAAAACTATTGGTGGTAGAGTAAAGTAATGTACTAGGGGTTTGTAGTACTTATCAATACCTACAAAACAGTATACATAGATTATATCCATCTTTTTTTGGTTTAGTCACAATAATCGAAACAGTGATTATTTTTCATGCGGTGTGAAAACTATTGCTGGTAGAGTAAAGTAATGTACTAGGGGTTTGTAGTACTTATTAATACCTACAAAACAGTGTACATAGATTATATCCATCTTTTTTGGTTTAGTCACAATAATTGAAGCAGTGATTATTTTCATGCGGTGTGAAAACTATTGGTGGGGAAGTAATGTACTAGGGGTTTGTAGTACTTATCAATACCTACAAAACAGTATACATAGATTATATCCATCTTTTTTGGTTTAGTCACAATAATCGAAAAAGTGACTATTTTTCATGCGGTGTGAAAACTATTGGTGGTAGAGTAAAGTAATGTACTAGGGGTTTGTAGTACTTATTAATACCTACAAAACAGTGTACATAGATTATATCCATCTTTTTTGGTTTAGTCACAATAATTGAAGCAGTGATTATTTTCATGCGGTGTGAAAACTATTGGTGGGGAAGTAATGTACTAGGGGTTTGTAGTACTTATCAATACCTACAATACAGTATACATAGATTATATCCATCTTTTTTGGTTTAGTCACAATAATCGAAAAAGTGACTATTTTTCATGCGGTGTGAAAACTATTGGTGGTAGAGTAAAGTAATGTTCTAGGGGTTTGTAGTAATTATTAATACCTACAAAACAGTATATATAGATTATATCCATCTTTTTTGGTTTAGTCACAATAATCGAAAAAGTGACTATTTTTCATGCGGTGTGAAAACTATTGGTAGTAGAGTAAAGTAATGTACTAGGGGTTTGTAGTAATTATCAATACCTACAAAACAGTATACATAGATTATATCCATCTTTTTTTGTTTAGTCACAATAATCGAAGCAGTGATTATTTTTCATGCGGTGTGAAAACTATTGGTGGTAGAGTAAAATAATGTACTAAGGGTTTGTAGTACTTATCAATACCTACAAAACAGTATACATAAATTATATCCATTTATTTTGGTTTAGTCACAATAATCGAAAGTCATTATATGCATGCGATGTGAAAAGTATTGGTGGTAGAATAAAGTAATGTACTAGGGGTTTGTAGTACTTATCAATAACTTCAAAATAGCCCACGATAAATTTATACATGGGTTAAGGTTTGGTCATTGTAACAGAAATAGTCATTAATTTGCGTGCGCTGCGTAAACACCATTAGGGTTTTATCTATTAAAATACAATGTATCACGAATTTACTGCTGTTAAACGTTCACTATATCTACTTCTGCTACCCGTGCGAAGCCGGGGCGGGTCGCTAGTTAATATATAATATGAGACAACTGCCACACACGGTCATCTGGTCCCAAACTAGGCTAGAAGTCTGTACTATGGTAACCAGATGACTGATATACATACCTATATAAGCTTACACCCAGACACAGATCAAACAGACATGTTCATACACACAAATGTAGTATAAAGATAAAGATAAAAAACATTTTATTGACAGTAATACATAAAACACATATTATTATTATTATCATAAAAAACAAAATACACAATTGAACACATAACTTAACTATATAAGGGAGCGTTCAAGTATTACGTAACGCAATTTCTCGTAAAACGTTACGATGCGTTACAGGGGCGGGAGGGGGTCTTTCTTACAACACGTTACGTAACATTATTTCTTTTTTTATATAAAAAATTAGGGAATTAAAACTAAAAATACGCAGGTGTTGCGAATTAAAAATCTATTGTTTTATTATAAGGCAATTAAAACTATACCAAGAATAAAAACTATAACATAACTTTTTGCGACCAGGGTAAAAATGATCACTTGAGTGTTACGTAACGTTTAGAAGGGGGGGGAGGGGTACAGAAAAACGTTACGGTGCGTTACAGTGGGGGGAGGGGGGGTCAAAAATCTTCAAAAATTGCGTTACGTAATACTTGAACGCTCCCTAAACACTATTTTATTTTACTGGCAAATGGGATAGGCTCAGCTTTGTGCTGCACAGGCAAATGTTGATTTGAGTTCATAAAAATTAATTATTTTACCAGGTAACGAAGAGAAAGCCCGTCCTCCGCCGGCCATAAGACAAGCTATATCCAGAGAACAACAATTAGAAATGATACGACGGAACGAAGAAATGGTATGAATATAAGATACAAAATTATTATCACTCCTCGGTGCCTCGGTGGCGTTGTGGTCGCAAGCTTGACTGCCGATCATAAGGTCCCGGGTTTGATCCCCAGGTCCAGCAAAGTGTTATTGGATTTTTCATCAGGAATATCTATGCCAGCTTGGAGTCTCGAACTTTGCCCAGTAGATGGCAATAGGCTCGCCCCCTATTACATGGGACCAATAAATACTGGCGAAATGTGGGTATGCTTACTATGGGACAGTCCTGGGTACACCTCTGCCTAACCCTTTGGGGAAATAGACGTAATGATATGTATATAGTAACAACGCCAAATATTCTGAAACTGTTAGTAGAAATGACTATCACCCGCATTTAAGAACAATACTATAATGGCCTGACACATAGGGCTGCTAAATCCAATTTAAAACAATTGCCGTGAGAAATTCTTTACTAAGCTCAGTACCTTACATAAGTATTGTTCTTGAATACGTGAGCCCTATAAGTGTCTCGTGTAGATTCATCACAATAATTGTCCTCGAACCAGGACTGAGACAGTCCGCATTATCATAATGAAGCGACAAGTAACTAGGGTGTCCGTCTGGACGGTACTATTACTATAGGCTAGACAGAGAGATACGCGATAGGCAGCTTGTAAGTTAATATAACGATAGTTTTGTAGTGGTAGGCCTCTTTTGCAGGGGGCCGCCTGGGGAAGTACCACACCTTTGCCAGTTATTCATCCGCCAAGCAGTACTGTGCAAACATTACTGTGTTCCGGTATGTAGGGCAATGTTACCAGCGAAATTACTGGGCATGACGAGTTTTAACAACATCTCAGGGTGACAGGGGCAATGCAGTGCCGCGCAGATTTTTGAACTTTAAAGCACTGGGTGGTATCAGGCACCTGATTTGCTCGTCTTGTTACTCACTATCATAAAAAGAAAACAAAAAAGAAGGCGCTGTGCGTCCTGAATTGCACTTTATTGCGTCGGAACTAGAGTCGCAATTTATTTGAATGAGTGTCCCTTTAGTATTTTGTGCTCGAACTTTTTCGAATATATTTCTAAGGTTTTTTTTTTTAATTAGCTCAATAAATCCAGCTGTTATTTAATGTATTTTTCTCAGACAAGCAGAATAAGCAACACAAACAGAAGCCAGGTTCAAACCAAAAGGAGAAGCACGGAGACCAAAGCTCTTGGCAGTAAAGACAAAGACAAAGACAAGGACATTCCACTGCCCAACCACTTGCAGAGGTTGAAACCTAAGGAGGTTGACAAAACTGCGCCACAAGTAAGTACTCATCATCATCTCAATATTTTAAATTTTTATAGACTAAGCGGTCTACTCGCATGAAATACAATACGAATGAGGAGAGAAAAATTTCACCCACGGGCGGGATTTGAACCACGCACCCTCCGCACCAATCCGTGGTTCATCGTGGTTCACAATTAGAATATACATTAGAATACATATTTCGATATGAATTCTAATTGTAACATTAGACTTGTCGGTGGGTATATAGCGAAATGCATCACCTATAGATAAACACAGGCGTTAGGTAGAAGGGATAGAAAAAAATTACACTGACGACTAGTACCTCCACGGTAGCTCAAGTGGTAGAGCGCCCACCACGGATTGGTGCGGAGGGTGCGTGGTTCAAATCCCGCCCCTGGGTGAAATTTTTCTCTCCTCATTCGTATTGTATCATCATCTCAGCCATAGGACGTCCACTGCTGAACATACGCCTCCCCCATTGAGTTCCATCCAGACCGGTTGTAAGCGGCCGGCATCCAGCTTGTTCCTGCCGTCCTTATCAGATTGTCTCGTCCACCTTGTGGGTGGACGTCCTACGCTGCGTTTGCCGGTCCGTGGTCTCCATTCGAGAACTTTAACAGCCCCATCGGCCATCAGTTCTACGTGCTATATGCCGCCCATTGCCACTTCAACTTACTAATCCGCTGGGCTATGTCGATAACCTTCGTTCGTCTACGGATCTCCTCATTTCTGATTCGATCTCGCAGAGAAATCCCAGAGATATACAGAGATATCTCGCAGAGATATATACATACTTATATAAGCTTATAACACCCAGACACAGATCAAACAGACATGTTCATGCACACAAAGGTTTGACCTGGCCGGGGATCGAACTCGGGCCCTGCGGCACAGAAAGCAGTTACCATCTGAGCCAACGAGGCTGATTTATTAAGAATTTTGTAAAAAACTTGGTTCTAAGATTATACATGATTAAAGTTGATATTGTAATGTGTAAAATGCTTATGGGCCTATATGGTGGTATTTAATTTAATTGGCAAAGCCTCTCCTGTTTGAAAAGACTATGCCCAGCGGTGGACTTCTTACTTCCCGAGATGATGATGATAATATATTCAAAGGCCGTTAGTATATCGTGTCATACGCGTATTCGATGAGTATGTAGCAATCAGTAATGCAATGGATCTAGATAAGGTAGAAGTAAACAAGACGCGCGGTAAAGAAGCTCGTTACCGCGTGAATGGCTCGTAGATTGCGGCTGACTCGGCGCCTTGATGGAATATATTAACAGTAACTGTTTACTTCGCTTTGGCTGGTTTCGATGGACATTTGACATTTCTCTCTTAAGTACTCGAAAGACCTATTCGCTCTATTCGTTGACTACTTCGGTCTACGATAAATTTCCCGATTATCGTGTCGACGACATTCGCTCATGCATACAAATCCACCACACCTTTGCCAGTTATTCATCCGCCAAACAGTAATGTGCAAACATTACTGTGTTCCGGTCTGAAGAGCAATGTTACCAGCGAAATTACTGGGTATGATGAGTTTCAACAACTTATATCTCAGGGTGACAGGCGCAGTGCAGTGCCGCGCAGGATTTAGAATTTATAATCACTGGGTTGCACTGTGTCTCATATGGGCAATCATGATGCTTACCATCAGGCACCTGATTTGCTCGTCTTGTCACTCGCTATCATAAAAAAAAATTTATGTAGCTGAAAAAGAGCCGCCGACACAATCCGGAAACATTTATTTAGAGATTATCTTAAGACATTAGAAAATAGAGCAGGGGAGATGTTATGCACTATTTCCAGTACAAATGCAATTGCAGATTTTCGCGAGGGAGGGGGCATAAAGAAATAAAGCACGCATCAAAAAGCAATTATAATAACAAATGCATGCTGCAATACACATCAAAACCAGCACACAAATAAAGATAGACTCGTATGAACAAACGGTTGACCTCACGAATGCTTGCTTTAAAATTTTATACTAGATACTAGTGTAAGAACAGCGGCTTTGCCCGCTCGCTTTTGAATATGAAATATGAGAGTTTTGTACCAAAATGTTAACGCCGTTCTTGGACCCCTTAGAATGTGAATTAAAAATCCTTTCTCAGCACACGTCCAGACAACGAAAAGAACCCACATTCCAAGTTTCAAGTCTCTAGGATCAGTGGTTTGGGCTTTGCGTTGCATGTCAGTCAGTGAGTCATTTAGTATTCTATAATATATAGTGATTATTAACTTTTTTCAATTTTGACCTAAACAAAAAAAAACAAGGATTGATACAAAACAGTTTTACCATTATTTTTATACAAACAAAGTAGTCAATCATACTTTATTCAAGTATATCAAATATAAATATAAGTTGGTACATAATAGGAAAGTCGCTCGAATCTACTAATTAAAACTGTGTTTGCAAATCCACATCGCGTATTGTGAGAGCGTGAAAGCGCTTCGCGACCTCACATAGAATGTCATGAACAGATAGCACAAAATAATTACCTACGACCTCAGGGATGACAATTATACTAGGGAAAATTAACAGTTGAGAGTATTTCTCATAAAAACTAGGAAATATTATATATTATACATACTATATAGAAGATACAATTTATGTAAGTTTATGGACATGGTCTGAATTAAAGTTATTTGAATTTGAATACTAGCTGTGTCCACTCGGTTTTAATCGCTGAAAAGTGCCCTTGTTGTTTTTTCAAGTTCTTACTACATACCAAATTTCATCCCAATCAGTTCAGCAGTTTTGACAGTAGCACGACTAGACTGAATTCTGTAGAGTCAAGAGAAAAACGGTCATTGATCCTAGATAATATTGTCAACATAACATTTACATCACGCCTTTTTCCCGAAGGGGTAGGCAGAGGTGTACCCAGGACTCAGTCCCATAGTAGATACACCCACATTTCGCCAGTATGTTATTGGTCCCATGTAATAGGGGGCGAGCCTATTGCCATCTACCGGGCATAGTTCCTGACTCCAGGCTGACATTGAGATAATCCCTAATGGAAAAATTCAATAACACTTTTCCTGACCTGGGGATCAAATCGAACGAGGCGAGGAGATAATTTTATGTTCGCACTTACGTGTTATCTATCTATCTAATAACATATAGGGTAGATGAAACCGACGACTGACTGCCTCGGTGGCGTAGAGGGCGCATGCTCGACTGCCTATCAAGAGGTCCCGGGTTCGATCCCCAGGTCAGGCAGTGTTAAATATTGGATTTTTCCATTGGGAATTATCTCGAATAACTGCCTGGAGTCTGGAAAACTGTGCCCGGTAGATGGCAATAGGCTCGCCCCCTATAACATGGGACCAATAACATACTGGCGAAATGTGGGCGTATCTACTATGGGACTGAGTCCTGGGTACACCTCTGCCTACCCCTTCGGGAAAAAGGCGTGAAAGTATATAGATGAAACCGCAGGCCATAGCTATTACATACATATCAATTTCAAATGCCCCATCTGCGTTCCAACTCTATATCACCAAACACAACCCGTAGAGTCGCGTAATCATGGCAATCTACCGCACAAAAAGAGACAATTACACATCGCCACTTGCCACTGTGAACCCTATTCTGGTCACTTTATGATGTTTACTTTGACGGTGTCGTTTATTAGCTGTATAATAGCTATGTAAAAGCTGAAATGGGGATTTAATAATATGTATAAATATTGGAAAACTGGCAAAATAGCCCTTACAAGTTTCTTGTACGTATCTTTCCTAACGTAAGGCAAGTTCGTTATTTATATATAACAAGTGTAAATTAAGACATTTAAAGAACATATTTATCTTATTAAGATAATCTTTTAACGACTGAATAGATTTTCATGAGTACCGAGATACACCGACACGTAAATCTTATAACACCTCTTCCTTCTCTCTCTCCGGTCTTTCAGTCGGGGGTTTAAAAATAGTAATATATGTGGCTTCGAATCTGGAGCGCTGGGTTTGAATCTCATCACTAGTCACAAACGCAAAAAAGACGCAGCAAACTTCACTTTATAGTTTAATTATTTGTAGCGCTTAAAAAATCTGTAGGCGTTTCACAACATCAGTCTAAGTGTAATTAAAATTAATCTCTAAAATAATTTACCAATTTTTCCAACCCTTCAAAACCAATATTTAAACAAGCCCGTTTCTTTAATAACCCTGTCCATTATTTAAAAACCCTCAAAGTAGCTCAAATCGAGAAGGCCTCACAAAAATGATCAGTGTCAGAGCTGGGAAGTCGCGATTTTTAATTCCCATTACGGTCCGGACGTTCGTTTTTCAATTATAGGATAGGAGCTGAGTGTCTTTAAAATTATGTCCGTATCGACACAGTATACATCTCTTTTCATTTTTGATCATCTGTCAACTCTAATGTCTACTGTAACTTTTCTATTTTAACTCTGCAAGAGTAACGCATAAATAAAATTAAAATATCACTGTTTTACTGATGTTTTGATGTCAGGGGGCCGCCTGGGGAAGTACCACACCTTTGCCAGTTATTCATCCGCCAAGCAGTAATTTGCAAACATTACTGTGTTCCGGTATGAAGGGCAATATTACCAGCGAGATTACTGGGCATGATGAGATTCAACAACTCGTATCTCAGGGTGACAGGCGCAGTGCAGTGCTGCGCAGAATTTTGAATTTTAAAAAACTGGGTGGTACTGTGTCTGATATGGGCAATCATGATGCTTACCATCAGGCACCTGATTTGCTCGTCTTGTTATCCACTATCATAAAAAAAAATGTCTCGTATAATTTAGATGAGCTAATGTAATATGTTTTTACTTTTTTAGGTACCCAGTGTACTTTATTTCCTGAAATTCTAAAAATACAAAATCGTCTCCCTTATATTCACAATAATTTTTTTTTTAAATACGACAATTTCTATGTTACAATGATGTTACATCATGAAAATGAAATATTAAAAAAGACAAAACTCTTGTTTAATCTTACCCCCTAGCTCCCAGCCTATTCTGGACCGCAATAACAATACACCCACTCTGTTCGGTGTCGGGTACCACCCCCCGTAAATACAATAACTAATCACAATAAAAGGGTTGCGGCCGAGTCTATTAAAAACTCCGCAAGAATACCAAAGGAGGGTTGCTTTCGATTTTTCATTTTAGGGGTGACTGGTAACTATTGATTATTTTGTTATAAAAATATAATTTTTTTACTTATGGTTCGCCCTAGTGATGTGACTAGCTATTAACCCATTGACTTCTTAGGCTGGCCATACACAGACAGACGTAAAATACAACCGCGCTGCCGACGCCCGAAACAGTTGCGTCTCATCGAGCGGATCCGTGTATGTCTGTACGTAGAAAGACTGTAGATTGCTATGAAAGAAACAATAATCATTTATTAAGACACACTCCATACAAAATAGTTTACTAATACGACATAATGACGTAACAGAAACAAAGTAAAGTGTTTCCCAACACGGCTCCAACTCAGCATGGTGCTGGCTGTGAACAGCCAGCGCTGGTCTTCCGTTGGAACCGTATGGTGACGTTACAAGGAACCGCTTGGTGACAAATTTGGACAGTTTCACAGAAAAAGGCCAGTTTATGTGCCGATTAGCATTACTCGGACATTAGTAAATTAGCACTGCGCCTTACTCGCCACTTTAATAGTTGCATACTCAGCACTTTCCTCGAGGATGGTGAAAGAGGCCCTCGGAGGCGGAGATCGATAAAAATATCTAGCGAAATAAATAAATGTAAAACTAAAAAATACAATACTGCCTCCGTGGCGTAGAGGGCGCATGCTCGACTGCCAATCAAGAGTTCCCGGGTTCGATCCCCAGGTCAGGCAAAGTGTTAAATATTGGATTTTTCCATTAGGAATTATCTCAATAACTGCCTGGAGTCTGGAACTGTGCCCGGTAGATGGCAATAGGCTCGCCCCCTATTACATGGGACCATATACAATAACATACTGGCGAAATGTGGGTGTATCTACTATGGGACTGAGTCCTGGGTATAACTCTGCCTACCCCTTCGGGAAAAAAGGCGTGAATGTATGTTTTATGTTGTAATGTTAAAAAATACAATAAAATATGTCCCAGTACTCAGAATTTTAATCATCAAAATAATAATAATTATTGTCATAATTACCAACAATTTGTTACAAGCAATAGTAACATTTATCTAACTCTCTCTACTTTAGCTAAAATGATAACATCCCTAATCGCTTCACATAAAATCACAACGAATCACTTAGGTCCATCCCACTAAACTACCACTTTAACGGCATAAAGGTGTGGCTATAGTGATAGCGATAAGCGGGAAAATATGTCTCGTTTAGTAATTTATTTCTCACATTCACTATTTCACTGTTAATATTAAGATGTGTGTTTGCGAATCCGTCGGGAGTCCGCAAACAAGAATAACTATTAATATAATATACTTAAATACTATATTAATATTATATGCTCGTAAGCACAGGATGAACTTTTTAAGGAAGTCTTCAAGGCTATCTCCGTGTCCGTGTCCATCATGTGACCGATTTTGATAAAAACGAAAAACAGCATTATTGTTATAAATAATTACCCGCGCAAGGGAATCGAATGATTTAAATTTTTTTCATGATGTTTTTTTGAATTAAAAAAAAAAACATGCAGAACTGCCCCATCTGTTCATGTCGCTAATAAGGATCAATTTCTAGGAAGGAACATTATGTAGCAAAGCAATGGAAACAAATCATTTAAAAATATATTATCAAAGCGTTTCTCTTGAGGGTGCGCTGATGGGTGGAACAACCTCCTTGATACTCTAAAACTACTTCTTTCTACAGAATTTGATGATACTATCGAAAGCCGCAATAAGGCTGTGATAATTTTTTTTCTAAATCAACTCATTCGATTCTCGGTAAGGAGAAGGTTTGCAAACATCCTAATTTTAGAAACACGTTTTATTCTAATAACGAATAATTGCCGCTCATCGTACACACTATCACCAAGCCCTTAGGTCGCGTGTACACTGACCAGTTAACAGCGAGTAAATTTATTACGTGGGCGTTCACATTTTTGTTCGGGCGTAATGGACCGAGCGCAGAACTAATGTTTGTTAGCGAGAATACTACTATACTGAATAACAGTAGGTAGTATGTAGGTATCAACCCTTTTATTGAGGCTGTACGTTGGGCATGGGTGTTTTGGAACTTTAGAGCTAATTTTTTATTTTCGCGATTTAACGTCCAGATAAATAATGTTTATAGCGCCATAAATATTGGTATATATATTTTTTATGATAGTGAGTGACAAGACGAGCAAATCAGGTGCCTGATGGTAAGCATCATGATTGCCCATATCAGACACAATGCCACCCAGTGTTTTAAAATTTAAATTCTGCGCGCCACTGCACTGCGTCTGTCACCCTGAGATATTACAGTTGTTGAAAGTCCTCATGCCCAGTAATTTCGCAGGTAACATTGCCCTTCAGACCGGATCAGGCACCTGATTTGCTGGTCTTGTTACTCACAATCATAAAAAAAATACCTCTGCCTATCTCCGGGAAAAAGGCGAGATGTAAGTTATATATAGGTATTATCAAAATGTATACCTATATACATTCAGAAAAGACAACGTTATACGTGACAAATTATTCATTATTTCGAATAGCCTAAAACATTGTGCCTAGATAAACGAGTTTAAACAGGCTAAGTTCATACAAAACCCCATCATTCACGACTGAATAGAATCTCTTTCAAAGCCACTTCAACATGCAAAGCAACCCTGGCCACTGGACACGCAATTCATTCAAACCACATAAAGAAATCTCACTCCAAACAAATTGCAATTAACGCTCACATTATGTGTGGAGACTTTTAGCCTGAAGCGGCCTCACCATCAAAGCGCGCCTGCAGGGCCTGTCTTTACGAAATTGTTTGCGTTAATCTGATAGCATGGCAATATGGTGCATGTTTGTACTGGTTGAGGCGATTACAGTGGCCCTGACGCAAACACTGATTATAATGAGACTGGCTTGGTTTTTTGATTAGTGGTTAAGTCGAGCAATGGTTATATTTTTGACAAATAGTTTAATTCGGCAAAATTTGTTTTTTCATCCCTAGTTAAATTTTTTTTTCTACAAGATTCATGACCAATGAGGTCATGAATTTAACTATAGTTTAACAAATGGTAACTTAACTGTAACCAACAAAAAGAAACCGGCCCTAAGGCTGCGTGTTTTGGTTCCGAGTTAAGTCGAACAGTACTAAAAGAAAATTGAAATAACATAACATAACGCCTTTCCCGAAGGGGTAGGCAAAGGTGTCCAGTCCCATTCATAGTAGGCCCACCGACACTTCGTTCGATACATTTTCTTGCCGAGCACAATTCCAGACTCCATGTGGAAAATTAGTATTGGAAAAATACAATAACACATTATAGCTAGTCTTAATGAAATAAGACTGGGAATAAATCTCGGGACCAACTTTAAATAACTTATTCTTATAATCGTAAAGCTTAATTTCGCAAAAGAACAGCATGAAATAGCATTTTACCAAAACCTCTTTAATATGATATTATCCTAGATAATAATGTATTGTTGGCTCGGAACCAGACAAAGAGTCCAATAAAAGAGTTTATTATTCGTTTACCCCATTTGTGAAAACGTTAAATTATGTATTAGAGTTGATCCCGTAATGAAAAGTCTTTTTAAGATGTTGGCCACTAAAAAACTTCTTTAAAGTTTACATACTCACACACCTGCCAGACCCCCGTCACTGAAAACAACGTGTGTACACGCGTCAAATGTGTGCGTAAGTACGGGCGTTACTGCGTCGTTGACTGCCTGGTCGCAGGCCGGGGAGGTGAGTGTTATCTTTACGTAGTAATAGTGAAGGGGGTGATCCATTGGCGGGTAAAACCGTTGGAACGTCAACGAGCCGGCGAGCCAATGGTATAAACCGCAAATGTAGCACCTACAAGATCGCGGTTTTAAATGTGCTCCACCAACCACCAAACGAACGAGACGTACCAAAGGTTTATCTCGCCAATGGGTCACCCTCTTTAGTATTCTTTACCCCTGCACTAGAATTCCCTGTGTCTCCGGTGACATGGACACATACAATAACAACCACACACATCCATGACCCGAGAACAAAAATTTGAGCTCATTGCATAAATACTTGCCCCCGGCTCGGATTCGAATTCAAGACTCATTTCTTCGCAGGTAGAGTTACTACTACCAAATTAGCCATGAATTGACTACTGCTTATAACTTTTTCAAGTAAGTACAAGTGTTTTACATAAATACCTATACATACGGGTATCATTCCTCCCTTCTGTTTGAACGCTACAATGTTAACAAATCCAAACGGGTGTAAGCTAATGCGACGCGACAAACGCCGCGAGCGTTGCATATGGCGCGCTCTAAAATTATACGCATGTTTAAATATCAAACCGCACTAGACCGACGATAACCTTCATCAATGTGAACAAAAGTGGAACTGAGCTTTTTGGCATATTTTATCCCTGGCAACGCTGTTATACAAAGACACTAACGCCCTCGCTCGCTCTCGATGATATTAAAGTGTAACTTTAAATTTCAAATCACATTTGAGGGTAGTCTCGAGGCTTAAATTATTTCAAATTAAGGTAGGATTAAACTATCGGACGCGGGTAACTGACGTCAGTCAGCTATAAAACGAATATACACTCACTGTGCAAACTAACGGGCGTAAGTCGCGGACGTAGCCTTGAATGTTCGCACGTGCGACAGATAGATAAACTCTTTATTGTACATCTTTATTACACATCAGAGGAAAATCTTAAGTTAGTACAAGTGGCGGTCTTATCACTGCATGTGATTTCTTCGAGACAACCGGAACCGGATTTGGCCGTGGGGTTCCCGGCTCAATATTAGGGCCACCCCTTTTTCATCCTGTGGGAGCCGTGAGATCCGGCAGAGGGACATTCAGAGAGTGGGCAGCAGCGCTCTTTGTTTCCAAGTATTCCAACTACCGCGATAGCCAAACCGCCTGCCAAGCATGGTGATTACGGCAAAATCCCCCTATACGAATAGTTTATGACTTTCTATGGGCGAGGCCTATGTTCAGCAGTGGACGTCTTCCGGCTGATGATGACGATGAACTGGAAGAAAACGAGTAATTAATAGCAGCTATTTATACAGATATTTGGCTCGTTGGATATTTTTGTGACATGTGTGCATACTGATCAGTTGCGACCGTCCGCCGCGTTTGGCGACCGCGTCCTATAGTTTGAATGCTTCTTTAGAAACGCGTTCGTATAATCGGCCTATGACAAGATTAGTTACAATAATAGAGGAGGGTCGGGAAAATTGGACTCGTAATCCTCTAAAGTAGAGTGAAATGAAAATTATCGTATATTCCTTAAATATTTTAACAGGGGAATTACTGATAGACACGCCCGTACCAAATGAGACGGGAAATATTAGTTAAATGTTAAAGTTAGTTTGGATTTCGGATAATTAATATCATAATTCGAAATTCGGTTTTGGATGAGCTAAAATATGGTTAGGTAGAGTTTGTTTTGGGTTTTCGATTTAATTGTTTGAAATTAGTTATTTTGTAGAACTGGTATACAAAAATCTTTCTCTATCTCTCTCTCTTCCTGGCTATTAATCTCACATGCTGGTGAGGTTGGATCGTTGAAATCGTATACACATTTGCTATACACAAATACTTTAATCCTACTTTTTTTTTTATGATAGTGAGTGACAAGACGAGCAAATCAGGTGCCTGATGGTAAGCATCATGATTGCCCATATCAGACACAGTGCCACGCAGTGTTTTAAAATTCAAATTCTGCGCGGCACTGTACTGCGCCTGTCACCCTGAGATATGAGCTGTTGAATCTCATCATGCCCAGTAATTTCGCTGGTAACATTGCCCTTCATACCGGAAAACAGTAATGTTAGCACATTACTGCTTGGCGGATGAATAACTGGCAAAGGTGTGGTACTTCCCCAGGCGGCCCCCTGCAAAAGAGGCCTACCACTACACTACTACTACTAATATTATTAATGCCAAAGTTTGTGAGGATGGATGGATTGATAATTGTTACTCTTTCACGCCAAAACGACTAAACCGATTCGGCTGAAATTTAGGATGTAGGTAGCTTAGACCCTGGAATAACACATAGGGTTTTTATCCCGATGTTCCCACGGGAACGAAAACTACGCGGGTGAAACCGCGGGGCACAGCTAGTATTATATAACATTATTTTTTTAGTTAATTTCATTATGAAAACTTTGTACATATTCTTTTTGTGACTCATTAAACCTTCCATAAACCTTGACCACATATTATAAAATAGTAAATATAGCAATACAATATAACAAAAGAAACAATAGATATATAGAGAAGCAACTGGCAACATTGAGCATTATGGCAATCTGTCCGCGGCACGTCTAAATAACCGCCAACACCCGCCAACTGCATTGATGCAATTTCCCGCACAAAGGGGTTGCCAGGGTAAAAAACTAGCTAACAAGCACGGGAGCAGTGCGCCCGCGGCGTGCTCTAATTCACAATTTGCCGCGCCCGCCACGGGAGCGCGGTTCTAAATTCAAATTTCACCCCGTGTTGCCTGTACAAATGAATTCGGAAAAGAAAATTGTGTGTTTCAAATTAGAATTGGGAGTTCTGTTTTAGTTATTGCAGCTGACGAAGTTGCAACGGATTTCGGTGTGGAATAATGTTATAATGAATACGGAATACAAATGTGGATTTATTACACGACTACGGCAAACTTGTAAAGAAATGTTTTTATTATTTTTACCAGAATATACTGTACATGTTTTTACTCAAGTTTAGACTCACTTTTGTGCCACCGCCTAAAATACCCATACAAATGATATATCTTTTATAGATTTGTAGTAAAATTTTAGTTGTTACTCTAAGTCCTTTTAAATCTTAATTTTAGAACGCCCTCTTAAATCCTAAACATCTATCAATCAATACTGCCGATCAAACAAAAAGAAAACCTATAAAATTCCATCTCATAACCCTAGAACAATCAACTAAATCAATCCGGCGGCAAATCCACTTCATTAGCCGCACCGCGCATCCATAACCCTACAGTAACAATTACCTAGGGTGGGGCGAGGTCGCTTCCGATTGGCCGAACGTACCCCGTCTGGGCCTGCCTGGCCCCGGAAGGATATAGCCTATAGTTTTTCTTCTTAAGAACTTCCCGCTAGCATTGTGCGCGTGATTTACGACCGGCCCCGGCCGAGGGGGTAGATTGATGATTGCGAGCATCCGATAGAGATGGGGTACCGTCTCTATTGTATTTCAGTGAACTGGTTCTTTTAATAGAACTGGTATAATTTAAATTATTTTTTAAGTGTTAAATATAGGATTTTGCCATTAGGAATAATTTCAATAACTGCTTGAAGTCTGGAACTGTGCCCGGTAGATGGCAATGGGACCAATAACATCGAAATCGGCGAAATGTCGATGTACCTACTATGGTACTGAATCCTGGGTACACCTCTGCTTACACCTTCGGGAAAAAGGCGTGATTGTATGTCATGTTATAATTTAAATAACAACGTGAAGAACTCGTTTAACGATTTTAAATAACTAGATCAACGGTATATGGTACTTTGAAATGATACAGTACATATTACCGTAACTTTTGTGCGTTTTTCCCCAGTTTAAATGAACTGGTTCATTTTAGAATGATCCAGGTACCAGTTTTTAAATAAATAACTAATTTACATTTAGCGTTACGAATCCAGTGGATATAGCTACGCTTAATATAATATTATGAAACGTATAATTTAGATATAGCTATAAGATTTTTTATGCACTAAATATAAAACTTGAGGTAGGTATATATAATATCTAGCCTTTAAATTTAACAAATGGAAATTGTAAGAAAAACAAAGTAAAAAATTCGAGCTTTAAATTAATTGACCAATGCCCGAAGGAATGCAAGAGGAATAGTTTAAAATCAGATCTTAAAACTGTTAAATCCAACTGATGCACTTATAGAACAGTGTGTTATCTATGGTTCAATAATCTTTCCGAACGCTAACTCACAAAATAGCTTTCTAAGGCCTATTTGCACCCTTTCTACCCGTGGTAGCCGTAAGAGCCAGCTAAGGATTATGCGATCCAGAGGTCGGGTATCTGCGTTCTCTGCGTAAAAACCAAACTGCGCTGAGATGATGATAAAGGCCTATTTGAAGATCTATTTCGGGTTTGAATGATACACGAACTAGATCACCCTAGTTGTCCCATCCCTATTCCGGCAATCGCATCTGCGCTGGCCCCGAAGGCAATTTCCCGCATATTCGTTTACCAGACGCATTATAGAGGGCGCTCTTTCCTCTTTACTCCGTTATTGCCATTATAGTATACTGGCGCTTAATGTCTGGTATAAGTTACTCGCGAGCACGTTGTTTTTCATAACGATTGATGAATCAGATTATGTGAAGGATTGAGTATATCTTTGAGTTGAGTTTACGCTAGCTCTTTTTACTGAACCGTTGGAGGGTTTCGTATTACTTAACCCTTAAATGCATATCTATTGAAGCAGAAACTGTTTAATGTGATTCAGTATACAATTTCTTGCTTATCCCAGTTTGTTTATTCATTGTTACTTTGATACAATATTTTGAAAATAACATAATATAACATCTAGGGGTAGGCAGAGGTGTACCTAGTTATGTTTATTAAGTCCCGTAACACTTTGTCTAACCTGGAATAGAACCCAGGACCTCATGATCGGCAGTAGCGCTTGCGACCACTACACTACCGAGGCAATCGAGACAGACGCGAGGTTAATAGCGATTTCACGATAATATGTTAAGCTAGCTGCGCCCCGCGGTTTCACACGCGTAGTCATCGTTCCCATGGGAATATCGGGATAAAAAGTACCCGATGTGTTAATCTATCTACATACTGAATTTCAGCCCAATCGGTTCAGTAGTTTTGGCGTGAAGCAGTAACAAACATCCATCCATCCATCCTCACAAACTGTCGCATATATAATATAGTAGGATTACGGGACCTGTAAATACGACGTTTAGGATTGTGTGTTGACGTGTGGATTGACCGCACAAGATGAATGTCAGAAATCAGAATCGATTACAGTGTAATTGAACAAACCCTTTCTGTTAAAGTGTAATTTACTACATTTTAGTATTTTATTATAGTATTTTAACTACTGGGCATTAAATGACAATATATGCCCAGTACTTAAAAGTAGCCCAGTATTTGTATGAACATTGTACGTCCAAACAAATTTCAATAAAAATACTCACATAATAAAACATATCCACTGAGTAAAGAACTATCTAAAAGTGAACCATTAAAGCTACGAAGCGTCGTAGCGGTTGCTACGGCGTAGCGCTACGTTAAGCCCTCGTAGTTCGTAAGTGCGTCGTTTGCCGTCTACGCTCACTAATTGCCGCTACAATATCGCTTTAGTAGTTAGTAGTTTTGCCAACATTCCGGTTTAAACTGGTTACGACTGGTCTTAACTGACGCAAGGCGGGTTTTACTCGATTGCTTTTGTGCTGCGTATTTGGTGGAAATGTGCATTTGTTTGCAACTAAGAGAGAATGTCTACTCGTCGTCGAAATTCTAGTTAATCATCATAATCATCTCAGCCTCAGGACGTCCACTGCTGAACATAATCCCCCATAGATTTCTATCCAGTCCGGTTGTAAGCAGCCTGCATCCAGTGTGAACCTGCAACTTTTTTTGGTCTGTCCACCTTGTGGGAGGACGTCCTACGCTTCTTTTAACAAATTTTTATTTTAATTGCCCATGTCAAATTTAGTGTGAAATAGCCAAAAGGTTAAAAAAAGCTTATTATAAAATTTAAATAAAATGGTTTTCAAAAACCCGGTAACCTAATTTACACGATACCTCCAGTCCTTCAAGACACGAGTATAAATGTAACCGAAGCGACGCTCTCAAATAAATTACATTCGCGAGGAGAACGATTTGTTACTCAAGTCTCAGGGCAAAATTGAAAATTATCCGATATCCCACAGGAGCAGCCAATGATCGATAGCCTATCAGTGTCAATGCTTACAGTTAAAAATTACATTTTGCGTGAATTTTCAACTTTTAAAAGAAATTAATGTCGAATTTGGTTCGGGAATCGATCCCTCTTTTATTTGAATTTAACTTTTTAAGTTGAGTTTTTTTAATATAATTTTCAGACATCAATTTCATTTGTAAAAAAATTTTTAAATTCATAATAGTAATTTGCAATTATGTACATAAAAAATGTTGGTACATAGTTATAGAAATTTATCGCTGGCCATACCGCTAGTACATACGGGCCAGTAGGTCTATTTTCTATGGGAAAAAAATTTTTACACTACTCTTGGTCAAAAAGTCCGTCATTGTAGCGTACCAGAGCGGGACTAAATTAACTTTTCAACTTTTAGGGGATAAAGTAAATTTCTTTTTAATTTTTGTCTGTTTAGCCTCTCTCTTTATCCTCTTGTGTCTCTATTGGATCTACTTTTAGATACTTGCGCAGTTGTCCACTGTACAGGAAAACCTGTCTACATCCTAGTATGTATTGAGACAAAACCGAAGCTAATCACATTATAACATCGTCCTTTTTCCCGAAGGGGTAGGCAGAGATGTACCCACACTTTGACAGTTTCGTCAGGTAGTTTTTAAATCTTACGTAACAGGGCGAGCCTATAGCTATCAACCGGGCATAAATCTAGACTCCAGGCTAACACTGAGAAAATGACCAAAAAAATGATTTTTGTTCAGCTTTCACGTATTGAGCTTAGAATAAGCATTTTTTTTATTCTAAGATCCGTAGCTAATATAACCGTAGGATTGAGAGTGCCCAAACAAATCACATATTACCTTTGTTTTATCGAAAAATATATTGATACAATAGACAATAAATAGCCTGAGCCGTTATTTGCGGACAATGAAAGCAAACAAGAGAGGGAAAACATGTCGGGCCTAGTCTATGACTAGTTGAACTTTTACGTCTTAAAGAATATTAAAATACGATGGCTCTCTTTTCGACTTAACGTATCAAAACATCATTGTTTGTCAATTGTTAAAGGTGTGTGATAGACGCAAGACGCAAAAAATAGATTGGTTTTGTATACTACGTAGAAAGATAAAACTATATAGAGACAAATTATAGAATCTGTCGCATTCGCACGAGAAAAAGAGAGGCTTTTAATGTCAAAGTCGAGTATAAAACGAGAGAAACTTTATTACAGCTCTATTTCATATTATAATATTATGTTATTAATATACATAATACTTGTTTTTATGACAAGAATGAACAAAACCTAGCAAAGTGGAGAACAATAAATAGTCGGAAAGCCTGGCTATTGCTAGCGAGGAGCTCTATCTGACAGAACAGCTATATCTCATATGAGTGAGGGAACACAAGGCAACTAGGCCCTAGACAATACAGTGTCAGGTCTATTTGTGTATATAGCCGACGATAAACAATAATGCGGTCGAATGAATAGCCATAAACTATTCAAGAAAGGATGGAGGAAAAATGATATTTCTATTTGGCTAATATACCCTCTATTACTTTTGGGGCCCGAGTGATTTGTATTCTTTGATTTGAGTTATTACATAATATATTATTGTTACTGGGTTTTTCGGAAAACTATCATAATAATTATGTATTGTGAGAGGGTTTGTATGTTTCTTTCAATAATTCTTTGGCCAATACTCTGTCGTAATCAGATTCAAAAAAGTGATATTCAATTTTTCCATTAGGAATTTTCAGCCTGGAGTCTGGATTTATGCCCGAATGATAGCAATTGGCTCGCCCTGTTACGTAAGATTAAAAACTACCTGACGAAACTGTCAAAGTGTGGGTACATCTCTGCCTACCCCTTCGGGAAAAAGGACATGATGTTATGTGATTAGCTTCGGTTTTGTCTCAATACCTAAATTAGAGACGTAAATCATATCAGGTAGTTTATATTTCAAATGATTAATCAAATGTCAAATACCCTCTTAAAACTTAATTTGCGAAAATATGATCAAAAATTTGATTTTTGTTTAGATATCACGTATCAAGCTACGAGTATAATAATTATTATAAGTAAAAAAACTATTCTTGTACTGCTACAATAGTTAAAGCAAATTTTATATATAGAGGACAATCCTTTGGAAAATTTACTAAATCGATGTTTTGTATTCCCGTTTCCTCCAAATACAGTAAACCTATTTGATATATTTATATCCTGATATTCAAAAAATGAAGTAAAGTATGTCCCTATCATTTTATTTATGTTTATAAACTCAAAAATTTTTTGTGTTGAACGTCCAATCACATCAGTAAAACTGGAATTTTTGGAAGTTCACTATGAATAAACCAAGGATTTATAAGAAAATATAAAATGACAGGAACGTAGAATACTTCACTATAAAAATATCAGGATATAAATTTATAGAATTAGTTTATTATATTCGGAGGAAACAGGGGAATACAAAGCAACGATTTGGTAAATTTTTCATAGGATTGTGTGAAATTCCTAGAAGGCCGCGTACGCTCTTAATAAAGTTAGTAAAGTCTACACGTAGCTACATCAAAAATGATGATTCGACTTGCTCTTCCACACGCATGCCCCACATGAAATAAATATGTATGGTTTTACCGACATGTAAATAAATATCGGGCAAACGGGCATCGCGCGATCTATTGCCCACGTTTACTGTATAAATGGGCAATTTGATGGTAAATATGTTTCTCTATTCGTGATGTATTTATTGCGTGTGCGGAATATGTATTGGGCTTATAATTTATTGCCGCAATCTAATTTAATGTGTTAAACATTAGATTGTAATTGTTTTACGGAAATACACATGGTCATCTGTCCTAAAGTAGACAAAGCCTGTACTATGGTTACGAGATGACTTATATACGCTTATAACACCCAGACACAGATCAAACTGACACGCTCATGCGCACAAATGTTTGACCTGGCCGGGAAACACGGACCTGCGGCCCAGAAGGCAGGGACAATACCAGCTGAGTCAACTGGCAGAACTGTTCATCTCGACATAATATTCGTAATTCCGTGGCTTTACGGCGAAGGTTATTGAGTGTGAAACGTCATACGGCACTTTTTAGATTTGATGAAATATAGTTAAGCATTGTTTAAAGTTAGTTGGCGAAACTCAGTCTAACATTAGGTAACTCATAACATTTTCTCCTCATTCGGAATGACTTGCTATCAATCCCTCCCCTCTACAAAACAGTATCCGAGGAATCAAAACCCTTTCAAACAAATTTCCTTGTAGTTATCCCACCGTACCCTATTTACGATCTATAACAAATAACTTTGGGATCTCGAGACTCGAGCATGTAGGGGAATGCGCACACTGGGTTATATAATACTTTTTAAATCCTATTATATTATGAAAAAAAAATTGAGACCTAGATCTGCGATTAGTCTTACCAAAATCATGTACCCATACAAGTACTATAATACATCTTATAAACTATAAACTCCATCAAATCGGGGGAGGGCGTTGATGTCTGTAATACTGTTTTTGATTTTGATGTGACACGATGATGTCTGCTTTATTTTTAATGGTTTAGATTATTTACTAGAATTGAAGAAAATAGTAGGTAAAAATCAGATAATAGTAAGTACCTACATTGATAACAAAATGAGATATCATTTAAACAATCACTGTCCCCATCGGAAATGGTATCATTTTCTATCAATATTCTTTCAACTTGTCAACTCCTATACCAGTGTGGCCTGCCCTTTATACGCAAGACTCAACAACACAGTAGAAACAATGAAAAATGACCGGTGGCAAATTGCACGGATTGCGCGCCAATCCAACTGCGACGCGACGCGATCTCTTAGGATCTTTTACAGGGGCGGATTCAAACGAAAAATTATATGTATTATAACCGAATAAATAAATAAGGTGGTCCATAACTTCAGCCTCTAGGAGATAAAGTAAATTTCTTTTTAATTTTTGTCTGTTATAAATGAGATTATATTTTTCTGGTGTCGCACGTGTAGGAGTCAACTGTATATTCGGGTAATGTGCTCTGTATGGTGTAAAGTTATCAATTTACATATATTTGTGTAAATAAAATGTTATTAGTTGATAAACGTATACCGTACTACTAAATAATGTTAACATTTAAAACAAAAAGCTCAAGTTTGTAATATCATTCATACATCGGTTCAAAAAATCTGTTAATACATTTGTGTACTCAATTTCGTTCCTCAATAACATTCCCTCGCAGATAGGATATATCACTTTGGCCAGACTATCCGGAAACATCGTCAAAGCAAGCTTTACTTTGAAGCCTAGCCTAGTAACTAGAGTCAATGCATCGTGTGTACAAATAGACAGAAGGTAATGCGCATGGAACGGTTTAAAAACGCACGCTCACAGACGCGCGCCCAGCCTAATAAAGCTGGGTCCAGATTACGCGACGACGACTTACGACACCGTGCACAATGCGTGTGCATGCTGGGCCGGGCGCGCCAATGCTCGAGGGTTGCCACGCGTAATCTGGACCCAGATTTACGCGAGCGAGAAAGTGCGGGTCAAACTGCAAGCACCGCCCGCCACACTCGAACCCCGTGCATATCTTTATTTACATAAGCGTAGCGTTTCGTCCTAGAGTAACTTCGCAGTTATGATTTCTCTAGAAACGGCGACTGACATCAACGCCCAAACTTATAATGCTCAGATGCATATAGTTTTTCATCTTCGAGCTAATAAATATATTAACGACACCTCACACAATGGACCGACGACCTGATCAGGATATCAGGCTCGCGGTGGATTCGGACGGTGAGCAACCGTCATGAGTGGCGTTCTATGTTCTGTAGTGTACGTCTTCTGTCTTGTGTCTTACGGCAAATCCCCCCATTTGAATAGTTTATGGCGTTCTATGGGGGAAGTCTATGTTTAGCAGTGGCCGTATTCCAGCTGATGATGATGATGATCATCATCATCAGCCGGAATACGCACGCTTCTTGTGCGGCTTGGCGATCGCAGTAGTTGGAATACTTGGAAAAGGAATAAGAAAAAGGATCAGCTGCCCACTCTCCGAATATGTCCCTCTGACGCGTCGCACGCCTCTCACGGGATGAGAAGGGGGTGGCCCTATATATAGCCGGGAACCACCCGGCACATGATAGCTGATGATGATCATGACTTATTGTGCCAGTCGCCGCTTTTAGAAGGACGCGTCTCTGGAGAGTGTTCGAGACTTCGTAAAGTGCGCGCGTGTGTGTGTGCATTTTAGCACTGTTGCATTATCATTTCCTTCTGTTAGTATATATTTCGTGTCGTGTGCCTGAGGCGGCCCTGTCTAACCGAGCACTCTATTTTCCTATTTGCGCGGCAGATTGCCTCTGATTGTATTGTTTGCGGGGCGGGGCGTATTGATACCCCCTTCACCACTTCTCATGGGGGCAACCCCCCTCCTCCGATGCACCCAACTGGAAAAATGTTATCGTATAAATATTTGAGCGCGAAACGAGTGTATCAATTTTTTTGCAAGGCCTTTGTGGTCAACTCTGTACCAACGGTATGACATGGTCACTTACATTTTATGGCTAGTCAGACTTTAACGTCTGATTGGATAGCGCGGTTTTCTCTCAGCTTAGTGCATTTTCCTAAGGCTATCCAGGTCTTCGTAACTGACACTATTGTCTTAGCCAATATTGCGTTATTGACAGCCTCGTTGGCTCAGATGGTAGTAATTCTGGTTTCTGAGCCGCAGGCTCCGGTTTCGATCCCCGGCCAGGTCAAACATTTGTGTGAACATGTCTGTTTGATCTGTGTCTGTGTTATAAGCCTGTATAAGTATGTATATCAGTCATCTCGTTACCACAGTACAGGCTTCTAGCCTAGTTCGGGACCAGATGACCCTGTGTGGAAGATGTCCCATATTATTATTTTACGCGAAAAATAACAAAATTTACCTACTTATATTTTAAATGCGTAATTTTGTGAGGATGGATGGATGGTTGTTTGTTACAGTTTCACGCCAAAACAACAGAACCGATTAAGCTGAGATTCGGTATGTAGATAGTTTAAGCCCTGGAATAACACATAGGGTACTTTTAATACCTATATTCCCACGAGAACGAAGACTACGCGGGTGAAACCGCGACGCTCAGCTAGTTCCATTATAAATTTGAAATGCGTAAGTAGGTAAATCTGTTTGCCGGTCACAATATACCGCCCAAACCGCTGGCTGTACCTTGCGTCTATATATGAATTTTGGAATAAAAATTGATGGGACCTTGGAGAAGAGCATACGATTCGTATTTTTCCTGATATTTATACGGGATGGATGACTACGCGAATGAAACCGCAAGGCACAACTAGTTTGAAAAAAAAAAAACATTGTGTGGTCTATGTAAGAATATTGTCGATGACTCTCCTTATGGATTTTTAAAATTCTATCAGATTACATACGTTCAAATACAATCGCGATATATGCAGATATCAGATTTCCACATGAATATTTGATTGCTTAAAAAATAGACTGTAAGTAATTAAACTCGGTCCGTAGTGGGCGCAAGCTTGACTGCCA
The DNA here is from genome assembly GCA_947063395.1 of Hemistola chrysoprasaria. NCBI lineage: Eukaryota > Metazoa > Arthropoda > Insecta > Lepidoptera > Geometridae > Hemistola > Hemistola chrysoprasaria. The sequence continues at coordinate 2,995,373 of OX346724.1, forward strand.
ATCATGAGGTCCCGGGTTCGATCCCCAGGTCAGACAGTGTTATTTTGATTTTTTCATTAGAATTATCTCAATGACATTATGTAATGTTATGTAAGTAATTATATTATATGGCAAATACTAATACAAATATCAATGATCAATGATGTAAAAGCGTGCTTTCAAATCCATTATAAAAAACATATTGCAGAAACCCACTGTTAGGCCTTTGCCTAATAATGCAAGCAAAGGCTTACCTTTCCACTTTCCATTCATCCCGGTTTAGTGCTAGAGCAGTCCAACTATTGCAATATGTGTCCAATATATGCCCAGCAGTGGGATAAACTAGGCTCATAATGATAACAGAAACCTATCATATCAAGATATCGATAGACTCATCGAACCGAAAACTAATAGAAAACATAAAACTCGTCTGCTGTAATAAGTCACTTTTTTTTGGGAAGTCTTGTAATTTTTCACATCTTTCAATTGGTTGGTTAGATCCATCCCCTTTACTACTACTACACCTTTTTGTAACGCTGCTAAAAAAACGTTATAATAAAAGCTCATAAAGTTCCCAGTAAAAGCTAGTAAAGTCATATAATGGTCGATACCAGGTCGTATATTGTTAGCGACGTAGACTACTCTATCACTAGACCTGTGATACAGGTTCGCCTCGGGAGAAAATAGCAGTTTAATCGCACTTACAGCGGCTTCCGGGATCATATTATAAGACGAGCAGATGATCTGTAATAAAAGCTTTCTGTAAAGTTATTGAATACACCTACAAACGCAGCGCAGGGACGTACACCTACAAGGTGCACACACTTAAGAAATTTCTATTTATGTGCTTGTTTTGTGTGTGCAAACATATTTACGTGTTTTTATTTCTCATATTTACGTTTTATTTACTGCATTAATTATATAAATAAATATTAAATGAATAAATAATTTTATTCAAATAAACAGTAAATATAACCTATGCTATGTTTAACATTTCATTGCTCCTAATAATTATACTTAGTTTATTATAAAGAGGCATATTATATTATAATGATTGTTTTAAGTAATTGAAACTGCTATTTCCGATACTAGATGGAAAGACTGTATCTTCGGAAAGAGCAAGATTCCTAAGAGGAAACATTGAATGTTTTGACAAACAGGCTGCATCATAAAATCATAGGAATAATACAAAATTAGGTAAATACATTCATAGGTAACATTGTAGTAACTAATTAAAGTTTGCGTGATTATGCAAATGTGTTTTATAACTGTTTAATTCACACCGCGCATAAACCGGCAGGAAAAATACTGCTGGAAGTAGCATTTGACATTTATTCCGGTGGTTTTAACGTTTGATCACTGGTTAGGTCGACCAATGGTTAAATTTTTTGACAAATTGTTAAAATTCGACAAAAATCGTTTTTTCACCCTTGGTTAACTATTTTTTTCCACACGATTTAACCATTGGTTAGAAATTTAACCATAGTTAGTTTGACAAATGGCAAACTTAACCGTAACGATCAAAAAACCGGTCATAAGAGTCAATCTATTTGTTGCATGCTTAACCCATTTTACACTTGACACATTTTTAAGTAGGGATCCAAAATCTAAGCAAATCATCTCCATAATAAGCCTTCAGTGGAATTGTTACTCTTTCTTGTTCGCGACGTCGATAATGCTGTTCTGAAAGGTTGGGAGTGTTCGCGATAACTTTTATGAGTGGCAAATTGTGTTTATGCGGGCGTGTGTCGCGATTTACCGGCGCCGCCTTCGCCGCGGAGCTATAATCGGAAATATCGCGGGAGGACGACGTTACGCTGTGGTACAAGTCATGAGCGAACGCGGGGATTATTTTCTTATCATCCATTAGAGCCCGCGCACACAGAGAGCGGTCAGAGTTCTGCGTTCTAGTGACCGTTGACCGCCCAAGAGTTCCAACGCACACAAGCGGCGTGCAAATTCTCGCGTTCTAGTTTCGTTTGGGTCTTTGCACATGCAACATGTCACTAGAAAGTTCGTCATCCGATGAAGAATTATTGCTCTTGTGGAGCTCAGCAGCTTCTAAGAAGAAAAGGAAGTATTGGGTGCACCCAATTAACACAACGCGAGAAGAACAAGGCGAATTCAGTAATATTTTTCAGGATTTACTTAAAGATGAACAACGATTCTATATTTATTTTCGAATGTCGATTAATAGTTTTAATGAATTGTATAACATCATAAAACCTGATATCGAAAAACAAAATACTAACTGGAGGAAATGTATTTCATCAAAAGAAAGGCTGGCTATATTTTTAAGGTATGTATTTATTTATTAAGGATAAGAATAAACATAGTAAGAGTATTTAGAAATAATAACAAAATATACGAAAGGTTCATTTGTTAATCGAATTATCTAACGAATACGACATGTGTTCGTAATATTCTGTTAGGTTTCCAGTCAACTGCGGCTGCGGTGTACTAGCTGTTTGAAATGTTGGAGTTGATTGTGATGGAAGGACGTAAAACACTCTATTTTCTTGGTTAGATGCAATAGCAGGTTCCGTAAACTGTTGAGAAACAGGGCTAGGAACGGCCCACGAACTTGAACTGTGATCATAGGGACTTGGAACCGACTCCGAATTTGGTGTAGAACTGCAAGACCTTTGATTGACTGATTGCTGTGCAACTCGAGAAGCACTTGCATCACTCCCTTCTGCCACTTGTAGCTCGTACCGGGCAAAAAGGGAAGCCATTTCTAGCTTTACCATACTTTGCATTCTAGGTGGGAATGTCTTAAACGTTTGCGCATAACTTAAAAAAAAATGATCGACTCCATCCATTTTGGCTTTTTTTCATTTTTATTCTTAAAATATTCTAGTATTTTATCACAATCACTGGGGTCTGCGCTCATTTTTATTCGTTTTCTAGTAATTTGCTTGCTAGGTTCAGTTGCATATACATAAACCTCAGAATGTGTAGTATTTTGGGTTTCATTCATCGTAGAGTTCTCTGTGTCGGATGTAACAGTGGTATGATTGTTGGCTGGAGAACGCTGACTATTACTTTCTGTTTGTCTTTTAATATTAAAATCATCTAAAAACCTCAATTGCGAAGCCCATGGCCAAGACTTATACTTTTTATAAGCTTGGCCTGTACAAGATTCATTATTTTTCTTGTACTTGTTGTAGTTATCCCTCAGACTCTTCCACTTGGCTATCCATACTTTACCTAAAATCAAAAAAAATGTTACAGGTTTCTTGCTACAGGAGATACGTTTAAAACAATCGGCCATTCATACCGGATGAGATTTACAACTGTTGGTAAAATAGTGAAGGAAGTAAGTAAAGTAATATGGAAAACATTACAACCACTATATATGGCAGAGCCGACTGAAAAAACATGGCAGGAGGCAGAAGCTGGTTTCAATGAGAAGTGGAGATTTCCAAATTGTATTGGCAGTATCGATGGAAAACATGTTTATATAAAATGCCCACCTAATACGGGAACATTACATTTTTGCTATAAACAAAGATTTTCTATTGTGTTGCTTGCAGTGGTGGATCCAGATTACAAATTTATTTTGATTGATGTTGGCAGCTATGGAAAAGATAGTGACAGTACGGTTTTTCAAAGGACATCATTCTATCAAAAAATTGTTGACAATCAGCTGAACATTCCCGGGTCAAAGCCGTTACCAGGTCGTGAAAAGCCTCACGTTTTTATTGGAGATGGCGGTTTCAAATTAGAAACATTTTTGATGAGACCTTTCCCAACTAATGTCACCATACAGGATGAAAGAAAAAGGACATATAATAAGAGACTGAGTAGTGCAAGACGCGTAGTAGAGAGCACATTTGGCATTTTGGCTCAAAAATGGCGGGTATTTTTTAAGCCATTGGAACTCAATGTAGAATGTAGACACTGTCGTTGATGTTGTAAAAGCAGCGTGTTGTTTACACAATTACCTTAGAGTAAAAGGAGATTGTCACATCCATGATGATGAGCCAGACATAAACAATGATCAACGTAGTACCGCCTTTCAACCTTTTCAGCGAACTAATATGAACAGAACCAACTGTACAGCGTATGCAATTCGGGACGAATATATCGCTTATTTTAATCAATAGGTGTATATACAAGTTGTCAATATTAGACTGACATCAATTATTGAAATATAATTATTATAACAAGTGATGTTTTACTAACTCTCTCCAAATCCCATTTCTGTGGCAATTTCAAGCCAAGCTTCAGCTTTTTTGTCGCGGTTTTTATAGTCTTTATTACTTAAATCGTATATTAAACTCCTTTCCCTAACCAATTCAATTAACTTTTCCGTTTTTCCAAACTCAGACATCGCGGCGTTCCGGCGTTCTCTGTCTTGGCGGGAAAAGAACTCTTGGAACGCGACGTTCCGGTTTGACCGCCGCGGTCAGATTGCCCGCTGTGTGCGTTGTTGTTATAGACTATATATATTCTATATATATATAATATAGTATATTCTAATGAACGCCGAACGCGGAACTCGGAACTCCTGACCGCTCTCTGTGTGCGCGGGCTCTTAAGGCTAGGCGTCATTGCCATCAATCATGAGTGACGGACGACTATTTTCTGTCCGCTGTTTCCGCTGTCATACTTGTCAATTGCGGCAACTAAACTACGCCGAAATCGGCGTACCCGAGCCTGTTCGACACAATTTTCAAATTCAGGCACACTAGCATTCCTTGCGAACTGTTTTTACGCACACTATTGTTTTTGTTTTACGCTACACTTAAAAAATTGCCGCATTATCAATTATCTAAGACTTCAGGGTTTGTAGGGTTTTTTTTCAATGATCAATGATAGCCGTGACGTTGCAAAACCTATTGTGTAATAGTCGTGTATACAAGGGTCACACTGAAAGTTATATATGTATAGGCAGAAAGTTATATTATATATTATAATGTATAGGCCAGTAAGAAAAGCAGCCGATGTAAAATGTATTTAAATTTCGAATGAGGAACTTCAATAAGTTCCTCATTCGAAATTTAAATACATTACCGGACAGTCAATACTGTCCGGTTGGTTCAGCTGGTAGTGCCCCTGCCTTCTGAGCCGCAGATCCCGGGTTCGATCCCCGGCCAGGTCAAACATTTGTGCTTATGAGCATGTTTGCTTGATCTGTGTCGCGGTGTTATAAGCGTATATAAGTATTTATATCAGTCATCTGGTTACTAGAATACAAACTTCTAGCCTAATTTGGAACCAGATGACCGTGTGTTGAAGTTGTCCCATATTGTTATTATTGGGAATCTGTAATGTGCATTAAACTCATATTACGAGTATGTCATTTGTTTTTACAAATTGGCAGCAATTTTAAAAGTGTCTGTCGAACGTCAAAATGCATTTGAGTAGAGAAAATGATGATTTTGTTTGACGCTCGACAGACACTCTTTAAATTGCTGCCAATTTGTAAAAACAAATGACATGAATTTATTTAATACGTATAACAGATTCCCAAAGAATTCCTAATTCGAAATTTAAATACATTTTTCATCGGCTGCTCTCCCTGGCCTATTGTAAAAACTTTCAGTGCTACCCACCCTTACGTAGCTTGTACCACAGTGTAGGGTTCTACTCCACCAACTCGGTTTATTGTCGATCCGGATTCACCGCGAGCTGCGAAACAACTGGTAATTGGTTTGATATTGGTTCGCAACTATATTGTAATATCAATATTATTGATACTCATTGTTATCGATCCATTATTTTGCCTTTATTGTAATATTACTTCTTCGTTAACATATTGCAGTATTAAATTATGTACTACACGATTTTGAAAACTATTGTGAGTATTCCTCATGCCTATCACAACTTATGGCTTTTACTACGTACCTATTTAAGGGGAAATGCCATCTTCATTATTCCACGGAAATTTACACAATCTTATAAAAAATATCAAATCGATGTTTTGTATTCCCCACCCAGTTTCCTCCGAAGACACGCAAAATATTCGAGACATTTATATATTGAATCGATTTAATTTCCAATGAAGATTAAAAAGAAAAACTTTATAACACCATTAAAACCTTTTTAGCACGTATAAACTTGGTTAATGTATAATCCGTAGCAGTGCTACGCTCTAGTAGCACGTCCTACGGGAGCGTAGCTAATCTCGTAGCAACGGAAATGCTGGTATATTAAATTAAGAGCTAGCGTGATTCGCAGCTTTTTGCTACTTTGCCTAATGGAATTTATGCAGGTGTAGCCATGAAACAAAAGGAATTTATGGGTTTTGATCTTTAGCTAGTATAAGTTTGAGCATATATTTTATGGACATAGTCAAAGTATTTGTACTTATTAAAAGTGCAATGATCATAATCATTTCATTTCAAAAACGACAAAACAACGAGGCACATCAAAAATGTGAATGTTTAGATTCATTGACTGGCCAGTTGGTAGTGCCTTTTGAGCTTCAAGGTCCCGGGTTAGATCTCCGGGCAGGTCAAATATTTGTGTGCATGAAATGTGATTTGTTTTGTACTAAAACAAAAAGTCCTACTTGTGTATTTCAAAAGTACTATAAGGAAGAAAAATAACTCACTTTTCACGCATTATGAAATTATGTAAATTTATTTTTCATGAGGTCACGGGTTCGATTTCCTGATCATGCAGTGTTAAATATTGGATTTTTCCATTAGGAATTATCTCAAGAAGAGCCTGGATTCTGGAACTGTGCCCAGTAGACGGCAATAGGTTCGCCCCCTATAACATGGGATCAATAGCATACTGGCTAAATGTGGGTGTACCTACTATGGGACTATAGTATATGAGTAATGTAGACTATGAGTCCTAGTTACACCTCTGCCTACCTCTCGGAGAAAAGACGTGATTGTATGTTTTAATTAAGAAATAGGTAAAATGTCATAAACCATTATCTGCAAAAAAAATTAACACTATTTTCTGCAATGGCAATGTTAGGTCACACGTCTACCTTCCAATAAAAAAGTCATAGAGAAACAATGCCTCGAGGCAAGTTGCAAGGCTGTTAGCACGAGACGTCGTTACCGTCGATTGCGGCGACGATTCGTCATTATCGTGTCGCTACACGACACGAGGGCCCACTCTGTCGCACTCGCTCTGTGGTAGGCGCCGAGACTGCCTGTTACCACTTTCTAAGGACAAGGGTGCTTCTCCGTTCAACTGCGTAGTAGAAGGATATGTAGGAATTGTGAAGCCATTAATCAGGATCGTTTGTTTTCACTATCTATACTTAAATTGACTACTTAACAGGATACAGGACCTCTTAGCAGTTTGACACAATCCTATGGAAAATTTACTAAATCGATGTATTGTATTCCCCTGTTTCCTCCGAATACAGTAAACCTATTTGATATATTTATATCCTGATATTTTAAAGATGAAGTTAAGTATGTCCCTTACATTTTATTATTGTTTATTTTTGAATTCTACATCAGTTCACTATGAAAAAATCAAGGGTTTATAAGAAAAATTAAAATGACAGGGACATAGGTTACTTCACTATAAAAATATCAGGATATAAATTTATAGAATGAGTTAATTATATTCGGACAAAACACGGGAATACAAAACATCGATTTGGTAAATTGTTCATATGATTGTGTCAAATTCCTAGAAGGCCGCGTACAATCTTAAGCTATGATAATCTGATGTTACGTAGATAGATATCATAAATATCCTAAGCTATTGAGTGTGTACATAACGTCGCGCCTGTTTTCCCAAATGGGCTAAGCTGAGGTGCACCGACGACTCCATTGCTTTTTAGCGTTGATATAAAATGCTGTGTGATTGTTCCAGGTACACAAAGACTTCTTCGGGCGTATAGTACCAATCGCGCAGGCACAAAGAACAGGTAATACTCAGCTATACCTATTGATTGAATATTTATTGATGAATATTGAGACTAGAATAGGACGTCATGTGAAATACGGCTGGCAGAGGAGACACCTATTTCCAGCAGTATTCTGGCACGTACTGATTATGATTTAGACTGCGTTAGTCTAAGAATTTCATACCGCAACCAACGCGGCACCGCTCCCGCTACGACTACAACTATTCGAGTCGCAGAGCCCACGATAGCGATCTATCTCTCCCGATTTGAGATGAACACGCCCGGTGAGGAGATAGTCCGCTACATCAAGGACTTACGCATCATTATTATCTCAGCCATTGGAAGTCCATTGCTGGACACGTAGCCCTATAGAACCACATAGGCATAGGACACGCTTGGCAGGCAGGTTGGCGAGCGCAGTTTGAAGGTTTTACGCAAAGGATGCTGCTGTCCGTCCTAAATCTCATAACCCTTAGCCGGCTCTTACGGCAACCACAGGTAGAAAGGGTGGGGTACTATTCATCACGCACAATCAAACATACTGACGTCGATAGGTGTAATAGTGTCCTTATTGGCAGATAGATGACTTGAAGTCGATTTAGGAAATAGTCATTCTTAGGAAATAGTGTATGTTTCTATAATATAATCCCAAAAGAGACAACGGGGCTCCCAGAGGGTAAATTCAAAACGTATATCTACTTTACTAAAGATGGCTTATTATTTATGAAGTCAACAATCAGTACATAGAGGATAAAGATGCCTAGAAACTTCTATATAGCCACCACGCGGCACCTTCCAAACAAACAAATGTAACCAAATCGAATATTGTAAAACTATCAGTTGAAAAAATTAAACCCTACAATTGTTTTGTGCGTACTTCTTGTAAAGGTATCTTTCCGAACGCACGGTAGACTCATTACTGTTTATCTTCATTGATGTATAAAAGTGTCAGATTGTGAGACACGGGGGAGACAAATTTAATATAGTATACTGGTAGTGCCAAGCAGTAGTGTTATGGAGAATAAACGTAAAACTCGCATGTTTATTAAAACAATGCCTAAACATCTGGACGTTGAAACGTAACCCAATATCTCGTGGCATTACTTCGTAAAGCTAATCCAACGAGCCTCTATTACTCTCAATAAACCGGCGCGGAAGGGGTGTTAATATTCATTTGTATCGGCGGCCACCTGATACCGTTCGCAATACTGATATTAATTGTTATAAACGATCTATTCGCGTCTATGATCTGTGTTTGGGTATTTACTGATGATTACTTAATGTAGGTAGGTCCCTACTTAAATTATATTTAATTAATTTACATACTCAAACTCAAAGAAAATGTATTTAAATAAGTCTTAAAAATACATTTTTAAACGTAAATAAATAATATCAAAAAGATTCACTACATATCTACCGAACGTTCAGAATTATACCTCTACAAGAAGAACACACAAGAAACTTGTAGGGCTTAATTTTTCCAACTGATAGTTTTACAATATTTGGTTTGGTTACATTCGTTTGATTCTGTCGGTGCCGCGTGGTAGCTATGCAGAAGTTTCCAGGCATCTTTGTCCTCTATGTACTGATTGTCTTTATAATAAGCCTTCTTAATATAAAAGTAGATTGTATATCAATGCTTGACTTACTACTCCACTACTAGTATATACACTATTAGTATATAAAATTTAATATATTATTTAAATATGTATACCTAGTCATTTTATTTTTATAACGAATAGTCATTATTGTAGTATGTGTTTATTATTATATTTATTATATATTATTAATTTAGTAAATTTAAGTCATATTTATTATTTTTGTCACACCACTGACCAAATGTGATTTACGGTACTCTCCTCTCCCTGCACGGTTGTCTGGAAGAGATCGCTCTTAGCGATAAGACCGCCAATTGTTGCACTATATAATATACTGTTTTCTTTAATTTTTAAGATTTATTGTTTTGAGGTGTACCAATAAAGTGTTTATATATCTGTCTATCTATCTACAATGCTTTGGTATTCACCATGCTTATGCATTTTGGCGTACGAAATTTATAATAAGATTACATTTTATTAAAATAATGAAAAAATATTTTCATTAAGAATAAAGTATTAAGACTATCGGTAATTAATGTCAAACATGGTCAAAATGGTGCTTCGAAATCGGCTGAATTCCCGATTAAAGTGTCAGTGAATCTGAACAGATTTGTAATGGGATTGTGACGCAATTCGCTTCCAGACGCGGCATACTGATGATATTCTCTCTCATTGTTTCTACCATTTTCAGGTATCGTCCGCAAAAAAAATCGGATTTTGTATTTAAAATTTACTTCATACCAATCGTATTCGATTTTCGTAATATGTAGGCGTACTTGCGTTCAGGGACGTGAGTTTGAAAACGAGCTCGTAGGCTTATTGTAGCACATTGCTAAGCATGTCCCTTTTGTCATAGATAAAATTAATATCATTCTTTCTGTACGAATAAACTTATTTTTTAATGATTTATAAGGCGAGTGGAAATGTTAAATGCGGTAGGGGTCGATGTAGTCGTACTTTTCTTTGCCGAATTGATATTGATTTGATTTTTAAAATTCTTTATTGTCATAAAAACTTATAAATATACAACTCAGCGATAATACTAAGTTATATCTAACTTAATTTAAGTTGTTTTACAGGCTAGGAGCACCTTTTTAAAACTATTAATACCAAGAGGATAAAGTTTACAAGTCTCATTAAATCTTAATAACTTTTCGGGTAGACATTAATATTGATTACGTATAAACAAATGCGTAAATACACTGCTGGTACTTACGCTGGTAACAAATAAATAACTAACATTAATTAGGGTTACTAAAGATGTTATATATGGTTGTAAATTGATACAATTTATATTGCTGTGTTTAGGCTAATGCGGGTAAGAGATTATTTGAATAACTGGGAATGTTAGTAAAATAATAAAGTTCTGTGTACATTGATAAGCGACTATTAGCGAAATGCTTCATAAATAAAACATCTAACATATATTATTATTACTTATCTACGTTTTATTTAGGCATAGGTTATTTATAAACATTTATATTTAAGTACCGACTTAAATATTATATTAAATCCTGAATGTGTTAAATTATAATTAATAAGTATTATACTGCTGCGATATTTTAAAAATTTATAAAAAAAGATGTTAAAATTAGTAACAAAAAATAACCATAAACTCGGGTGAGCCAATGGTCAAAGCAATAGTTGCACAGGTCACGGTGCATAGGAATATAACTCCTAATTGCTACGTACTTCGGGTAAGTATCGGCTGCGCAACTACGCTAGTTATTGCAATGAATGGCTCGACTAGACTGGTTTGAGTTGAACAAAAGGTAGTGATGGGGTAATCGGTATGTTTTATACTTGTCGATATAAGGGAGATTATGACTTCTCGTTTGACCAAGAGTGGAAATTAATTTATTGAAGTTTTGTTTTAATTGTATTTTGAAAAAGAAGTTTTTAGTTAGTTGTAGTATAAATTCTTTTAATGTAGGAAACTGTATTGTTTGATGTAATTTTAAGAGATTTGTTCGAAATGGGGTGTTATAACATATTTTTATGGCTTTGTTCTGTATAACTTGGATTTTTAAGTAGTTTGACTCACAGGTTGAGTTCCAGACAGGAGCTGCGTAAGTAATACAGGGTCTGATTAGGGTTGTATATATACGCAATTTAGAAATAGGACTTAGTTTGGTCTTTCTATTAAATATAGGACTTAATGCGCCCATGGCTTTCAAAGCTTTGGTTCGGACGCGATCAGTATGAACAGACCAGTTTATTTTACTATCTAGGACAACACCTAGGTATTTTACATTAGTTTTCCATTCGATTTTATGATTGTTTATAGTTAATCGCCTGTTTGGGGGTTTTCGTGACCTTGTAAATAAGATGGCTTCGGTTTTAGTTTCGTTAAGTTTTAACTTCCAATTGGTGAAAAATTCATTCAGTCTAGACAGTGATAACTGGAGTCTATCAATTATAAGATCAGTATCGTCTGAGGAAGTAAATGATGCGGTGTCATCTGCAAAACATGCCAGTTGGGTGCGGGTTTGGATTGGAAGGTCATTCAGATACAATAAAAATAAGTAAGGACCTATCACTGACCCCTGTGGGACGCCGGCTGGGATGTTTCGAGGTTCAGAAAAGACGTTGTTCACATTCACTGTGAAGAAACGGTCACTGAGATAGGAATTAATGAATTTAATTAAGGAAATGCTAATATTATTAATATAGAGTTTGTGGAGAAGCCCTGCGTGCCAGACAGTGTCAAAGGCTTTTTCGATATCAAGTAGAAACATGCCGGTAGATTGATTTAGATTTAAGTGGTGAGCGATGTGCTCAGTTACTCGCACCAACTGGAGCTCGGTTGAGTGTTGTTCGCGAAAACCAAATTGCTCGTTTATCAAAATGTGCTTGGATTCTCTTAGGAGGTTTAAATATAGTACAGATTCTAATAATTTGCCTAGAGAAGGAAGTAAGCTGATTGGTCTGTAACTAATAGGAAGTTTGTCGTCTTTACCCGGTTTTAGAATGGCTATAATCTTGGCGATTTTGAGGACTTTTGGGAAATAGGCTAATCTAAAGCAAGCGTTAAAAATACGAGTGAGGAAAACTATTGCCTTGCGAGATAGGTTCTTGAGGAGCTCATTTTGGATGTTATCAGTACCAGGTGATTTCCGCTTTTTAAGCTTTACTAACAATGAAAATATGTCAGTCGGCTTTACAAAGAAGTGTTGTTTTTCCGGAACATAATTTGCTATAGTTTCATTGGACAATCTAACATCGTTTTCTATGGGTGGTGTGCTTAGCCAGTTTAATGTTAAGGACATATTGTTGGAGAACGAGTCTGCTAAGGTTTCACACTGTTCTTTAGCCGTTGATGTTACTGTATTGTCGGGTTTTAGCAAGGGTGGAATTGTATGGCGTGTAGTCCGAAGGCTCTTTGCAATTCGCCAGATATCAGAGGATGGATTATCTACTCTATCGAGTTTGTCATTCCAAGTTAGGTCATTGAATTGTTGGATACCTAGATTAATTTCTGTTTGCAAGGTGTTAATAATTAGTCTGAGTTGTTTACGCTCATTAGGGTCGAGGGACAAAATATCTCGTCGACGCAATTGATTTTTTAGCTTAATTAGCTTTTTGAGTCGACGGGGCAAGGGCTTTGATTTTGCGACAGGTTCAGATAGCGGTATAGATGAGTCACGCGCCTTATAAATTGCATCGGTTAGTTGGTCAAGAGCCATGTCTACTTCAGTATTAGTTTCATAGATAGACGATGTTAATGAAATGTTAGCATCTAGGATTTCTCTAAATTTAGGCCAGTCAGCGGCACTGTACCTGTGCAGTAATGAGTTTCGGCGTTGAATTTGGACATCAATGGTGAAAGTAAACGGAAGATGATTAGAAGACAGTGCAGGTAATGTTTTAATGTTGATAATATTATTAACATTTCGTGATAAGACCAAATCAGGAGTACAACGCTCATAATCTGTTCTGTAATGTACCAGTGTAGGCACAGTTGGTGCATGAATGAGATAATCACTACATAACATATGGTTTTGTAGTGGTAGGCCTCTTTTGCAGGAGGCCGCCTGGGGAAGTACCACACCTTTGCCAGTTATTCATCCGCCAAGCAGTAATGTACAAACATTACTGTGTTCCGGTCTGAAGGGCAATGTTTCCAGCGAAATTACTGGGCATGACGAGTTTCAACAACTAATAACTCAGGGTGACAGGCGCAGTGCAGTGCCGCGCAGAATTTTGAATTTTAAAACACTGGGTGGCACTGTGTCTGATATGGGCAATCATGATGCTTACCATCAGGCACCTGATTTGCTCGTCTTGTCACTTACTATCATAAAAAAAAAAAAAAAAAAAAATGGTTATACAATATTTTGCCATTGCTATTTTCAGCAGAGCAGCTCCAAGACTTGTGCTTAGAGTTCATATCTCCCATTACTAGAACATGTGGCCCAAGGTTTAGGAGTTTATTAATATCATTGCTTAGCAGTTTTAAGTTAGGAGACTGGTATGCTGAAACAATAATAAGATGGTCGTTGGTAGGCATAGTGACTTTAATGCCAACTGCTTCAATATGCGTTGTAAGTGGTATATGTACGCGAGTATGTTCAATATTGGCTCTTACAAGAATTGCCACTCCCTGGCCACGACCTGAGTTGTGTTTATCTTGACGATAACACACATAGCCGGGGGTGGTCAGAGGGGTTTTATGAGAGATTCTGGTCTCGGAAATGGTAATAATATCAAATGGACCATTACTATTAGCTAAATCAAGCAATTCTGCAACCTTCTTGCGAATGCCATCGGCATTCCATGATAGGAAGCGAAGGGCGCCCTAAACATATTGACCAAGGTGGCTCAAGATTAGTGATACCTTGTCAATCATTGATTCGCAAGCAAGAAATTCTTTCTTAATGGATTTTATTATGTTTAGAATATGAAGCATTTCGCTAGTACATAAGTCATGTTTACCTTGGCCAAAGCCTGTATAAGTAGGTTTTTCAATGTCTACTCGACGTTGGATATTGGGGACGCTTGATGTTGGTTTCGTGTTTGAGGCAATGGCGGCCCAGGTCTGAGTTGGTGCAATAGTCTTGAATTGGGTCTTCTGACTTAATTTCAATGACGGCAAAACGGGTTTGACCTGTGTATACGATCGAATTCTGTCCAGGTAAGTCTTGCGAGCTGGACACTGGCGGAAGCTAGCTGGATGGGCCTCCTTACAGTTGCAGCATTGAGCAGGTGAGTTGCGATCAGTTTTTGGGCATTCTTTGCTTGTGTGCGGGTCTAAGCACTTAACACAGCGAGGCGGAAGATTGCAATTACTCGATGCGTGACCAAACCCCTGGCAGCGGTAGCATTGCGTGCCTTCCCAATTTTTTGGTCTGAATTTGCGAATCTCAATAGCGCATTTACAAATGAATCGCAATCGGCGAAATTTTGCCATGTCTGTACCAGCAGGTAGTTGAATAAGGTACAGCGGATTGTTGTTGTGTTCAGTAGGCATAGCCTTAGGTTTGAGTATTACGACTTTGCAATTGTTGAAACCCTGCGAGGCGATGTCTTCTGAGATCTCATCAATTGGTAGTGTTGGTAGACCTCGTATCACTGCTTTCGGCAATTTCTCATCCTTACGGGTAAATGAGTAGAAGGGAATATTATCCTTGAGAAACCCGTCCTTCACGAGTTGGTGGCACTTGCCAGAATAGCAGTGAATCGCGACCCTGCTTTTACCTCTATACTGAAGATGGAAGTCAGTAGTGAACTTTGTTACCGTGTCTTGAAGATTTTTGTGGGTCAGATTAGTCCCAAGATCGACAATAATTGGTGGTATGCGAAGTTTCTTCTTACCATCTTCCTGTTGGTGCACAGATGCAGCTTCGCTGTTATCATCAGAGAGATAGCTAAATCGGTTGTTCGTACCGATTGGTTCCTTACGGGTGGCAGCAGCTGTACCACGCCACGGACGTTTTGGAACTTGCCAATCTGCTGAAGGTTCTTCTAAGGGTCTTTTTTGACTTCCCAGGCTGGTAAGGGATGACGACCTCAATAGATATTTATCCATATCGATATCGATATTGGAAACTTGCAATCACTAGTTGGTTGTGTGACTCTGCGTACGAAGGCGAGTGTATGTGTGCTCGCGCGGCGGACGCTCACGACAGAATGAATGAATTGATATTACCTACTGGAAAAACCAAGTCAAAAAGTACCTCGATAGACGAAAATGTATGTAGAATGTGATGAAATGAAGAGAATGCCGAAGAAGCCAAATTTGTTTGTCAGGTTCGTAGCATAAATGGAGAGAAATAGTCTCTGCCTGACCACAGAATACTACGTACAGAATGGACACTGTCATCCGCCCATCAATCGGGCCTTCCTCACTCCGCCAGAGAGATGAAGCTCTTCACGAGCCCCGCTTCTATGGGAAATCACCTCACGCACACTGTTGCACGTGTTCAAAACTCCATGTGTGCAGTGTCTGTGTAGTAGGTAGTTATAGCGTTTTTGTATAGGATTGACCCAAGTGTCCGGGGTGTAGCCTAACCTAACGGAATGAAGGCGTGACTGTATGCATTTATTTCAAACTAGTGCAAACACAGCGCCATCGCCCGCTATGAGACCAGTACCAAAAATTTTAAAAAAATTCCTAAAATGTTCAATCATTAGAAATGCTAGTAGCATTTCTAACATTAATAGTTTTGGAGATATTGTGGAACTTTTATACCAAAACTTTGACACCCTCTTTGGATACCCTAGAATGTGAATTTTCTAAAATCCTTTATTAGACACTTCCAGATAATGAAATACACACATACATACATACATACATTTCAAGGCTCTAGAGTCAGCGGTTTGGGCTCGGCGTTGCATGTCAGTCAGTGAGTCATTTAGGATTTTATAATAAAGCAATAGTGATTTATCAAACGGTTGTTTTGCTAACGGTACTGCAGTGAAAGTTATAATGACAGGCCGCTAGCTAATTGTTCGCATACAGCGAACAGCGGCGCGGGACGCGGGGCGAGCGCACCGACGCCCGCGGCCGACTCAAATCGACTTATTGTTTGATTTACACTCGTTACACAGATGTTATGAACGATATTATGTACCGTTCACACTCAACTGGATGCGGAGACGCGTTTTTCAAATATATATAATTACTCAATAAACAGCCTAGTCTGGATTTGTACCCGGTTGATAAAAATGGGCTCGCCCCTATTACAAATGACTAGCGAAGTGTGCCTCACACATCTGCCTCACCCTTTTGGGAGACATAACATACAACCACGCCTTTTCCTCGAAGGGGTAGGCAGAGGGGTACCCAGGACAGTCCCATAGTAGGTACACCGACATTTCGCCAGTATGTTATTGGTTCCATGTGGTCGCGAGACTATTGCCATCTACCGGGCACAGTTCCAGACTCCAGGCAGTTATGGAGATTATTCCTAATAAAAAAACGCGAGATATTATGTTATGTTATTTCTTCGAGAACCAAGATAAAAAAAATACAAGTTGACGTCTCTTTCCATCAGTGTGAATCGGACTTTAAACTAAAATTCAGCTACATTGTTAGATATCTCAATATAATATTGAAGATTAATTTTACAAGTGGTTTCACGCGCAACAGACCGTACCACCGTACAACCGTACAGCCGCTGGTTTCTTGATTCTTGACTCAATATTAATAATCTTTTTGGGTTTCATTGTTAGTGGCTATTTTCTTTTCTACTTAATAGCTATGGAAATGCTTTTCTGGCTTTTCTTAAATTACTTATTATTCTTTTGTAAATGTATATATATTTTTATGTATATATGTAATTAGTATATATGTATTTAAATGTATATATGTAATATATATTATTATATTTACTTTTCCTTTTTATTATTTTTTAATTTTTTTTTCTATAAAATATTTAATTAAAACGAATAATAAAAAAATACGTCAAAGTATTTCAAAAATACGAGAAGTACCGTATGAGTTATTCCAAGGTTTAAGATTCTAAACTATCTGCATACCATACAGTAATTATGGCATAAATAAACAAACAAACATACAAACAAACTTTCGCACATACAATGTGTTACAAAAGACTTGAGTCACCCATAAAACTATTTCGTATGAAAATATCGACTTTTCATACAAAATTGATCGTAACTTAAAAAATTTCGAAATTCTATAAAATATACATTTTTATTTTAAATTTTTTAATTCTTTTTATTTCTTTTGAAAGTTGTTCAGGGATAGGTAGATGCACCCCCGTTAGTATTACTTAACCTCTTTGTATCGTTGTATAATATTTAATAGAATAAAAGTTAAAATAATATTTTAATTTTTATTCTTTTCTTCTTTTTTTGTTTTTATAGACAAAAATGAATTGTAATTCGCTTGAAATACAATGTAAAATAAGGAAAGAAAATTACCACAAATCACGGCCCTATAGGCGTTAGGTACGTGGGATAGAAACATTTCGCCGATGACTAGCACCTCCACGGTAGCTCAAACGGTAGAGTGCCCACCACGCGCATTGGTGCGGAAGGTTCGGGCTCAAATACCGCTCGGGGCTGAAGCTAAATAAATAACAAAAAGATTACCTAAATCTACAGTCTCGTGTCATTACATAACACATTTACATACCCTCCCCCCACTGAGTAAGGTTGGAAGGGGGTGGGAGTTGTAGGCGGCACAATACTGCAATTAACTACGCAAACTCCACTGTTGTAATTATGCCTACAGTGGGGCTATAATTGCGACTTGCGTTTGTTCTGTTTGTCTCAATGTCGATTGTGCAATTTGGACATAATGCCATTTATACCTAACTAGATCAATGAGAGGTAGACTGGTGTTGTTCTAACATTGCAATTAAAAAACTTGGGCTCTAATTTTTCTGCAGATAATAATTATATGTAATTTTACATAACGCGCTCTCTATTAAAATTTACGTTCCTAATTTCGTTTTAATGCTTACGCGTGAACAGTATTACCGTGTCATCTTTTGTTCACGGAGAAATTTCTTCATCAACTCAAAACACTTTTGAATTACACAAGCAGGCGTATTGATTTTTTGTAGTACAAAACAAATCACGTGAATCCACGTAAATGAGTATGTTGTCGGAGCGACAAAATTTCGTAGGTCCTTCCTATCAACGCGAGCCACACGTCATTGATTTAAATCGATGAACTAGATGCCGGCGTAAAAATTGTCCTATTTCAAAGTCATATCTGTCTATACCAAAATTCGTCAAAATCAGTTCAGACACTGGCCCACATGGAGTTTTGTACACGTGCAAGAGTGTGCGTGAGGTGATTTCCCGTATAAGCGGGGCTCGTCGTGAGCTCAATCTCGCTCGCGAGGTGAGGAAGGCTCGATTGGTGGGCGGATGACAGTGTCCATTCTATACGTAGTATTATTCTGTTCTGTGACAAAGGTATGAAGCTGGGGTGTCCGTCTTGACGGGAAAATTTCTATGGGCTAGACAGAGAGAACAGATAGAAAAATACGCTATAGAAAGAGAGGAAGCTTGCAAGTTTATATATAACGATAATTAGCTTGGCGCTGTGCGACCTGAATTGCACTTTATTGCGTCGAAGCTAGATTCGCTATTTATTTAAATGATTTTGAGGAGTGTCCCTTCTGTCCCCTTATTAACTTAGTATTCTGTGTTTTTAGTGTGTTAATAGAACCTTGACAAGCCAGTTCAATATATTTTAAACATACTTATTTTTGTTACAGATGGACTACCCGACGTGATATCATCAAGTAACGTGTTCTATCAATACAGGGAGGGATTTAACAACGCAGTGAGACGAAATGTACGGACTAAGGATATGTTATAGTTTTAGTATTGGAAGGTGTTTAAATAAGTGTTATTTTCATACTGAAATGTGATAATAAAAGTGTTTTTGTACATTTGTATTTTTGTTTCTAATCCCACACACGTTAGAAAAAAAGTGTCTAACAGCTAGACACTATATGGCGTTTCCCCACACTTAGGCCGTTACTAAAAACACATCAACTAAAAAAGCAGTGCCAGATAAGAACACGATCAAAGTGTACAAAAACTATAACTAGTTTCACTACTAATTCGCATTGTCTACGCTACAATGAAAAAAAAAAATCGTAAATATGAAATCCGACATATATTTGATGTAACAAGACGAGCAAATCAGGTGCCTGATGGTAAGCATCATGATTGCACATATTAAACACAGTGCCCAGTGTTTTAAAATATTAAATTTGTTTTTTATGCGTGTAGTCGTCTGGCTATCTTTTCAGTTACATGGGAACTTAATTTATTAACAACTTACTGGAATATTTTTAAGGAACTCTCTCTCTTGTAATAATAATAGTCATTGCTTACAGCAACTTTGTAATAATATACGAGTACAAGGTGTAGCCGTGCCTTTACCATTAAATAATACTCGAACACTTCAGCATATTTTACATGATTTATTCCAAGTCCACCATCTTCAATCTCGCTCTACAATCATCTGTCGCGCCATTGCCATCGCGCCCTCGCACATGCCATTGATCTCCGTGAAACTACACGTTGCCATTAATACTTTTCATAAAACTACCAAAACGTTCACAGAATCCGTAGCATGCGCGTCACAAAATAACATCAACCCTACAAAGGTAAAATCCACCCCACAGGCGTGACTTATTCAAAAGACGGCATTCAAAACTAATATCATAAGTGATGCTATAGAACAATGCTGTAGCGGTTATTTCAGCAGTAAATAGCAAACTTTCTGTCTTCGGTCTGCATTGCATCCAACACCTGCGACTCCTTGCGCTACGAACTTGTAAGTACTGAAAGTATACTTATATTATAGATGCGAAAGTTTGTAGGATGGATGTTTGTTACTCTTCATGCCAAAACTACTGAACCGACTGGGCTGAAATTCGGTATGTAGATAGTTTAGATCCTGGATTAAGACAAAGGGTACTTGTTATCCCGATTTTCCCACGGGACGTACGCGGGTGAAACAGCGGGACACAGTTAGTAACTTCATATTTATCAATAGATTTCGACCACTACTACTTTTATACATATGGAAATTTATACATATGGAATTGTTAAGTTTGACGGGGGAAAATATCTTTAAATCCTATACGAGATATTATCTTTAATAGCTTTTCGTTTGTAAACCATTGGGTGATTTTCCACCCAATATGATGCCACTACAAGTGATAGTGGGTTTATAGATTAAATGGTTATAGACAATGATATTAAAGTACTTTATACTAGATTTCTCTATCCGAACACTCACTTTGCTCGAATAAAATGTACTGCAATCTGTACACCTGATTTAGTGCAGCTTCGACATCCATGAATTGTGAACGTGAACGGAGCTGTGCTAATATTACGGGAAAACAAATCGAGTATCTATTCATCCACGAGGTAGACAGACGGTCTGATAAGTACGGCAGCAGCACGATGTATGCAGGCCGTTTACAACCGGACTGGATGGAAATCTAAGGGGGAGGCCTATGTTCAGCAGTGGACGTCCTGTGGCTGGGAATATTTATTTTTCGTTTGATTTGATAACAAACTATTGTTAACGTATTTGACCTTAATAAATACACACAACTTTAATGAACTAGGTAACAGAATTTGAGCAAATATTTTTTAAGAAAGTTCTTGTCTATCGTAGAATATACGCCAATGGCTATTATAGACCAGTAAATTCGTATTGCACTACGAGTACCTAATTATTATTAGTACCTAGTTTTATAAATTCAATAATAAAACAGTAAGAATAACTTTATTCTAAGACAAAAATGAAGCAGCATTTTTCTTTTCCACTGAAACAAACTCGAAACAATAGTTTACAATTTCTATCAAGCCTTAAATCTTGTGTTATATATTAGCAAAGTTTCTTAAACACCGTTCATTAAAATTAAAGGCAGTATTGTTAGAAACTTGGTTCATAAATAAGCGTTATATGTACCGGTGTAGCTTGTTGCGATCAAACGCTGTGATTAACTGATAAACTTACTAAAATATGCCTTCACAAGTAATCACGGTAAGCTCTTTTAATTATTGTTAAAGCAAAACTTATATTTTGTAAGTAGTTATTTATTTTTGTGCAGATGATGCTGACATAATACCTATATATTATGTACGTATAGTTACTTAGGTTTACTTATCACAATATAATATAATAAAAATTCTAAGAGACTCACCGACTGACATGCAACGCAGAGCCCAAACCACTGATCCTAGAGATTTGAAACCTGGAATGTAGGGTCATTTCGTTGTTTGGACTTTTAAAAAATCACATTCTAAGGGGTCCAAAAAGGGTTTTTTTTTTATGATAGTGAGTGACAAGACGAGCAAATCAGGTGCCTGATGGAAAGCATCATGATATGAGTTGTTGAATCTCATCATGCCCAGTAAACCAGTAATTTCGCAGGTAACATTGCCCTACATACCGGAACACAGTAATGTTTGCACATTACTACTTGGCGGATGAATAACTGGCAAAGGTGTGGTACTTCCCCAGGCGGCCCCCTGCAAAAGAGGCCTATCACTACAAAAATGTTGGTGTCAAAGTTTTGGTATAATAAAACTCCCATATTTCATTATTGCGAGCGAGCAAAACCGATGTTCTTACACTAGTATAATATAAAACAGTTTCAGCCGTCGAAAAGTACCTCATACCTCCAGAAGATTTATCATACTATCCAGTTATATTATATCTTCTCGTCCAAAATACCTCAATGCCTCAAGTCGAAGGTCTTCGACCAGTATGTGTCACCAGTGTAATACCAGTGGACCTCATCGGCTTTACGGCCGTTAAAAAAGTAGCCGATGAAAAATTTATTTAAATTTCGAATAGGAAACTCTTTGGGAACCTATAATTATTAAATATGTCCAATGACGTTGAATTGCTTCTTACTACAGACGTACAATCCCTGAACAAGCTTCACAAAAAAGTGTCCATCACTGACAATTACGTGCTTTGACATCTAAACTGACATCTATTGAATTTCTATTATTTGAATTTAAACTCTATTTACCTGATTGTTTTAAAGCCTAATTTGGATTGAACGATTTTTCACCCTATGAAGTTCAATGTTTAATTTGACACTAAGCGACGCGGGCGAACATAGAAGCATTGGAGTATACTTATATGCACTAAAATATTTAGTGATTTAAATATTTAAATTTTTTTAATAAATTAATCACACTTATACGTTTTAACTTTAATAAATATATATTACAAGAATTAAAATTTAATAGGTCAAAAAGTTTATAAAATTAAAATGTATTTATGTTTGTAAAGGTAATTAAGTTACATGATTGAATCTTGGTTTAATAGTGAGTACAGGTTCGTGGGCCTGATTCTAGCACGTAGAAAGAGCCTTTGACGATATTATTCTAAATGTTTACGTGATATAATTACTTTTATACTCTTAATAAATAGTCGAAAGTCACAAAAATATTAAAATGTTATCATAAATGTAACATTAACGAGGACTATGCAATGTAAACCAATTAGAAACAAAAAGTATAATATTATAATGCACAGTGCGTTATTGAGATAAAATAAACAAATATTTAATTCAATGTTTAATATGTTTTCAATCCACTAGGTAATTAATGCCAAACCATAATTTATGTTAAGAAAATATATTTATGTTCGGATAATATTATCCAAAAATATTTAAAATGTAATCGACTTCATAGTTTTCATTCGAACAAAGCGCTCTCGTTCATTTTATTGTGTTAAAAAAAATTTAAATTAAATATAAACACGCAATGATGATACATAAATTCCTAAAATTATTGTAAATACATGCCTAAATTATGAAAAGCTATCGCTTTCACGCACGTGTCTGTAGTTATTCGGTTAGCGTTTTACCTAACACTGGCATCACGCGCACGGCCTACGGTTGCCATGCAACTAACCACACAGTCTGGTAATTTATTGATTTAGTACCAGACTCGCGGCTTGGAACAGATTTTTGCACGACTGGTTCTCTTTGGTATCCTTACTCTGCGAATATGTCATTTGTTTTTACAAATTGGCAGCAAATTAAAAATGTATTGCGCGTCAAAATGCATTTATGTTATATAATATATTATATCATATTGTGCCTGATGTCGCCATTTTTTTCCAGTTAGCTTAATGTAGCCAAATGTCAGCTTCTGTAGCCTATATAAGTAGCCCTAACGCCAAAATATCGCTATAAAAAATATAAAGCGCATTTTAAATCAACTTGTTTATAATACCTATAGGTGCTTTATAACACTTACCCTCTTAAATATTAATAAACGTTGACTAAAATTGCTTCGAGGATAAAATCGGTAATAAGGAGTTTCCATAGAAATTTCCAATTGTTTATCAGATACAGAAGATGGGCAGCAGCGTCCTCTGCGTAAAACTATCGAACTGCGCTCGCCAACCCACCTGCCAAGCGTGGCGAGTATTGGCAAAACTCACACTAATAGAGGAGGTCTGAAGTAGCCTAATAAGCGCCCAATCGCCTTTTAGATTTTTTCATCGCCAATTCTCGTCTTAAATAGCCTAAATTGTGAAAAATAGCCTACGTTGGTCATACTGCCTACTAATACTAATCTCAGTACAATGTAAAAAAGTTAGTAGTTTGTAAGTCGACTCCAGCGCCATCTAGCGCGGTTTTGGTCAATTGGATAAATAGATGGATGTTTGTTACTCTTTCACGCAAAAATTACCGAACCGATTGAGCTGAAAAACGATATGTAAATAAGTAGTTTAGACTAACACTAGTTAAGAATAACACATAGGGTTTTTATCCCAATATTCCCACGGGAACAAAGACTACGCGGGTGAAACCGCGGGGCACGGTTAGTGGTTAATAAAATAAAACTTCATGTACTGGTACGTGGTATATTCAGTAGATAATAATTAAAACAGCTAACATGTCTAAGCTACGAGTCTATCTTACATCATAATTATTATTTTAATGTTAACTTTATATAACTTTACAATGCGCCCGCGCCTATACAATTCCACTAGTCGTGCATTCAACAGTGATTTCATGAACCTTACACATACTTAGAGCCTTCGCACAGGAGGTGTAGCGTAATCGTATTGTAAGCGTAAAACCGTCTTCACCATAGAAATCTAATTATAAAAGTAATAGAAATGTCAATGTCACTGCACACGAAACGCCTGTCGCTTTTCCTGTCACTACTAGGTACATGCTGATAATAATATATTCAAATTCAGAACCAAACAACGGCACACAAAGGAGTCTGCACCGTGATTGGTTCTTACATACACAACTAGCTACAAGTGGCTAGTGGGTCACCTGTTTTAGCGACAAGGTCACACAGGTATGAATGTGACATAATGGGTGACCATAGAAATATAACTTGTTAGTTAGATTCACCCACTGCAGTGGGTCGGAATAGGAAAGTTTTCGAAACGTCCAGATACGAATGGCTCTAATATGCCCACTAGATTGTTTCAACATCGTTTTCATACAAAATTTACATACATACATACATACAGTCACGCCTTGTTCCCGGTGGGGTAGGCAGAGACTATTTCCCTCCACTTGCGATCCTGACATACAACTTTCGCTTCGTTCACTTTCATGACATTTTTCATACATGCTCGTCGGTTGTAGGTACTTTTGACTTGGCCTTTCCTAAGAACAACATCAACTTGTTCATGAAAAGTACGCCTAGGTCGACCGCTACCGACTTGACCATTTACACTAGCCTTATAAATCTCTTTTGTTAATCTCCTTTCATCCATCCTCTCCACATGTCCGAACCACCTCAGCATTCCTTTCTCTATCTGAGTCACTACATCTTCTACCACGCCACAGCGTTCCCTTATCGCACTATTCCTCATTTTATCCATCAAGGTCACTCCAATCAATACAAAATTAATACAAAATTTAACCACCTTTAACGCTCCGTGCACGACACGCAACGGTCGCGGAACGATCGAGTGGACAAATAGTGTCATTCAATAGATTTTCTGCCACTTAAGTCACGTTCTGTTTTGTACTAGTGGGCAAGACGACTTTAAGCTTATTAAATATCGGTTTGGTAATGCTGTCCTGAATTATTAGTTTTTATGACTATGATGTGTTATGACTTATCTTAATTTGAAACGCTTACGATTTTGGTATGATACGCCTCGTGTGCCTAGGCCCTTTTCACAGGTAAGACGCGGGCATTACAGTAATATATTTATTTTTATGAGAAAATTAGTGACATAAATTTTTGCTTTTTGTATACAGTTTTAGAGCCAAGTCGGCAAAAACTAGAATTATTCTCTTGCTGCAATTATTATTCATCGATAATGAAAGCATCAGTCAGGGGGAAAGAGACCGCAATATCGGTTCCGTTCTGTCCGATGGTTTATGCGCAGATTGCAACGAGTAAATAATTCTAGTATTATATGAGATAAAGTAAAGGTCTCCAAGAATATTTTTTTAATAATGTCGGATTAAAGTTTGCCAGCAAGAAAAACAACAGATTATTTAAAAATGTTGGTACAGGAAAAGCAATTATAAGTACGCAATATGAAAAAAGATTTTATGCAAATGCCGACTTATATTTTTGCTCATAATATTATTATAATATGCATATTTTTTCTGTTGTGTGTGTACTTTTTATAATTTTATTAAGATTATATTTAGATCTAATCTTATTCGCTAAATTATATTAATAATAAGGTATTATTTACGTGTATTTACAACAACTACAAAACACTAACAGCGACTATTTATTTACACTTCATTGCTTATAATAATTAATTCGCTTAAAATAAATATTCACAACAGTTTTGGTCGAATACTGCAATGGTGTTGACTTTTGCTATTTACATAAAGATGGATATTATACTTATAATGCTTAAGTTTACATATCTTATCCTTTATACTTATTATACACGGAATAATAGTATTTAATTCTTAAAACGAGAATTTTTTTATATGAAATTAAGCATAGTTAAGGAAAAAATTAAATTCAGATAAAAAATATACAGAATTCAGATGGAGACTCTCTTAAATTAATAATACTTTGCATTTTTACAATAAAATGGCACGAGGATGGCACACGCATTATTTATTGGCACACGAATTCACATAATTTTGTCAAACGAAATAAAACAATCTAGATTTTATTCGAGATGTTTATTAGGTTCAGGCGCCGCGGATGCAGGGCCGGCCGCAGGAGAATCATGTGGGAGCAGGGCGAGAGGCAGCGGGGGCAAGTGTAAGGGAAGGAACGCTCGCGACTGGAAGCTAGCGAGGGAATGAAGTAACGCTGCCGAGTGCTCGTGCGCTTTACGTCTAAGCTCTGCCACGCTTGTGGAACGCGCTTCTTCTTTGGGGCAGCAGGGACAAGGCGCGCCCCAACCTGTGGATTAACGTATAAATGTTAGTGTTGAAATGTGTAATGATTTTATTAAAATTAATTATCTAATTCATATAAATTATTTTCATTCAGTACATATACATTATATAAAGATTAACATATTTTTCATGTTATTGGCAATATATAAAAGTTTATAAATATATAAAATTTTGTGCTACTATGATCTGACTATGATGAAAATTCATAAAGCTGAGTGTGCGATTCAGCTTATATCGGACAGGACTAGACATTTGACGGTCGGTTAAGTACTAGATATTGTTAAGTTCGGTGGTGCAACTCAGGACTCAACCTAAGTATCTTTGACGGTTCTGCCGTACGAATGTTAAACCTTGAAATACTTAAACAAACCACGTTTCATCATCATCTCAGCCATAGGTAGTCCACTGCTGGACATAGGCCCCCCCCATTTTTTTGGTTTTTCCAATACTCGCCACGTTTAACAGGCGGGTTGGTGAACACAGTTTGATAGTTTTAACCCAGAGGACGCTGCTGCCCGTCCTCTGAATCTAACTTAAACCTTGTTTACATTCTTGTTACGAACACTTTGTCCACAATTCAAAATTAGTAATTTGTGGACTGTACCTATTTCGTTATTTTCTATGGAGATGCCACATTAACCAATTTACTTGAATTTACCTTTCAAAGGGAAGAACGGTTGTGACAAATGGTTGAGATGCTGCGAGAGATGTGACAGGTGCGGCGGCAGGAACAGCGGCGGCGCGGGCGGCGCGTCGCTCGGGGCGCCCCCGGGTGACGACCTGAATGCTCCCGTACTGAAACAAAATGCGTTGTCATTAACGTTTCAGGGTTCGCATCAATAAAGCGAAAGAGATCTGCATCTCTGATGCGCCGAATGCGAGGCAGTTCTAACATCTTTTTGAAACTAATGTTGTATTTTATTTATTTTTGATATTTTAATAATACATTTTTTTTAATTTTAATGATAATAGTAATGTAATTATTATTATTATCAGCCATTGCTGTCTCACTGCTGGACTAAGGCCTCCCTTCCATCATGCTATGCGTGTCTGTCGAGTGCTATTGAGTACCATTCCGGACAGTGGGAGTCAAGCTTGTCTCGCCATCTCTTCCCGGGCCTGCCGCCGTCGTATCGTTATGTTGTTTGGTGACCACGTAGTTATGATTTTGGCCCATCGGTCATGCGACAGATGTGTCTAGCCCATGTAATGTAATCGTAATTAATGAAGATAAAATATGATAGTTGTAATTGTAATATTTATGGACATGGTAATTTATATATTTGAATTTGAATAACCATACCACAAGGTTTCAAACATTTGGCGAAGCTTAGATCAGTATCATTGTCAAAAGATATTCAACTTTCGCACTGCGTTTTGTGAAAGGACGAGAGCAGAAAATGAAATAGAAAAAAATTTTAGCTACTATTATTAGTTGCATGGCATGAAACTCTCGGCATAAAATCTTTCCTACTTACAAAAATAAAGTAACTCTCTAAGTACCTATGTTATATACTTTGTCTTATAAGAGGTACTCCCAGCCAGGGAGCTCTGCTTAACATAAAATGTATTATTTAAATCTATTCGCATAGGAAGCGTGCAGCGATAGGTCCTTTGATCGCTAATTCTATCGGCGGCCAACCAACCGCGCCGGGCACTTGAGACGACGCCCTCATTTCAT
The DNA here is from genome assembly GCA_947063395.1 of Hemistola chrysoprasaria. Lineage (NCBI taxonomy): Eukaryota > Metazoa > Arthropoda > Insecta > Lepidoptera > Geometridae > Hemistola > Hemistola chrysoprasaria. The sequence continues at coordinate 3,023,792 of OX346724.1, forward strand.
TTGGACGAAACTTCGATAATGCTCTAACTGACTTATTCTGTTACAACTTGTGTATTTTATTTTTAAATCAATTGTATACGGCTTTTAACATTAATCCTTTAGTACAAAATTGGGAGATAAACGTGTGTGAATTTTTTTTATTCCATCGTCGATTTAAATGTTGATGTTCAAACTTGGGTATACATACGGATTCTTCAAAACGAGACCTATTCAAATGGTAAGACCGTCTCAAGAAAGCTACAAACAATGATGGAGATTATGCCGTTTGTCTCCGACGCCATTACAAAGGAAATGGTGTAGCTGTGAATAGCTAAGCTAGTGCAAAATTCAAACCATATCGTATCTCAGAGTTACTCGGACCAGGGTCACCATACGTCATATTGTGTACCACGAATAAGGAAGATCTTCAACTTCTTTTAGTCTTTTTTCATTCTACATCCATACATTTGTGGAAATATGGAGTCATTTCTTTTTGGATTTCATTTGCCGCATTGTTGTTACACATGTTACTTCAAAGAAGATCTTTATTAGTAATCATTGCTATCTATGCTCTCAGATGGTTCAATAATACAAGATGTGATTGTTGTGTGATTTTCAACTCGTTCGGTCCCCGGCGAGGGAATTTTTTCTATTCAAAATGTAGTGGTGCCGTTATACGGCACATACGGTTTACACACCTACATTACATACGGTTACGTCTTATTAGAATCGACCACAAAATCATGTATCTATAGGTCAAGCAATTATATTTAAAAAAATGTTGTGTGAACCGATAAATCACATTTAGTACAAGAACCCGCAAGAAGTTGACTGTGCGACTCGTGTAAGAGCCATGGCAACCCTACAGCATATCACATCACAGAGGCTATATCACATCACGGGGGAGGAGACAATGAAATGAACGCCGGCCGAGGTGTCGCGCCGCTCTCGCATTCCCTCAGTGAATACTTGATGTACCGCGACGTTACCTGGTACGCGTTGTAAGTGGTAGCGGGAATGGGACATCTGGAACTAGATTGTGTAACTTTGGTTAAGTTTAACGATTACACAATTGTAATTGTGCGTCGATAGTGTATGGAAGTTAAACTGTCAGTGGTGTTTTGTTTTTCAATTATTTGACCAATTATTTCTATTTCCATTGAGATACTTCTTTTCAATGAAATGCAATTGAGACACCATTGAATTTGTAAAGTTGCAAAACCAAGTCGTCTGGCATCAATATTTTCTCTCGCTGTCTCTTTTCACCTGCGTCCCAAATACCCCCCGGCGCCCGTTCAATGGAATCAAAGGATTTGCGTTCATTATTCCGCTAATAATTGATGTGTCGCACGTCGCGGCCGCCAGGTGGCGTCTGAATGCTTTTAGTGCTTTACTATCGGCCTTTTGACACTGATGGACTTTTTGTGGCCTATAGTGGAAGTGACAGGGATTTTTTGAATTGACCTAGGATTTTGGTATCAATCATGTGCATACGAATACGAACTTATACTTATAAATAATTCAAAGTGACTTAAGGGCTCTCAGATGTACCTAAGTCCTAATAAAGTCCTAATAAATGCTTAATAAATTAAACGCTTAGTTTGAACATCATGGCGCCCAACGTGTGTCAACGAAATCTCACTCCAAATCAACTAAACAACTAAACAAATCATTTATTCACATTAAATTGGATCTGTTATGAAATAATATTATTAAAAAGTTCTCAACTGTGAGGAATCATGACGAAATGTAATCTACATGAACAGGACCTAGCTTCAAAGACACTGCAGCATCAAATTCCATTACTATCGTTAGGGTCAACTCTCGAGTTTGGAGCGGAGAGTAACCAACCGTACCCTTATTAATTGATTTTCCAAGGGGTGGGAAAGGGGGATGTCCTCTCTAATATGAATATTCAACTATCCAAGCCTTGAACAACAAAGAGAATTAATATTAGTTATAATAGCGTTAATGTTTTGATTAAGACGCGCTGAAATTGAGTGGCGGAATTAACTATTTATAATCTGTATTGAATTTTAGCCTAGTAATGGGGAAATCAGTTAATTATTTAGTGTTATTAGACATTAGACAAGCAGATTAACAACATACAAGTACATTCTTTATAATAAACGACTGACTGTACCTATGGATAAAATTATACTGGTTTTTTTCAGTGTCGCCCAACGTGGGGCCAATAAACTAAAACAATGATATGTGTATTTTGATAAACTTTTCATATCAACAGCAACTTTTGTCGTACAATAGATAAACCGCACCTAGCACTTATATACTATATTTTATAAAGCTATCAAGCCGACGGGTCCCTCACAGGGCTTCACTAATGACAACGTTTAATAATTCATGCAATTAACTGATTATAAGCGACACTACAGCTACTCCGCACTAACGCGTGGATTATAGGTTTACATCACTTTGGGACGATAACTTGATTAGGTACGCATGGACTTTGATGTTTGGGTTTTATTGGGGACCAATATTACGAGCATAATGAAGTAAATGAGTGGTTGGTCGTCCAGCACGTTAGGTGAACTGTAACATAATAGATGCAGGTCCAATTTGTTACAATGAAGACCCTGAAGATGGTCGTTTGGCATATTATAGTAGAAAGAGAACTGTGCTGTGTGATTTCTAGTTAGTTGTGTAGCCCTGGGATCTGATAGGTTGTGAGGTGTGAATGATAGGGTTGATTAACTAAAAATAAGGTTTAATTTGATGATGATGTTGATGATGTAGTATTAACAAAACCAACGAATTAGTTCTTAGTTGGACTGTGGATTAAAAAAAAACTCATTTCAGTCTTAATGGACTTGTTCCAGATAAACTTACTCGGCATTTTATAGGACTGTTTAACTTGTAGCTGACAAAAGTGCAGATTTGCATATTACAACAGACTGTTTGCCAACCAGTTGATCCTTATGCTCTATCAGGGATACATTTAGGTAGCAGAAAACTATGAAAATCACAATAATAAGCACATAAATGAAAAAGCAACACATTAAAATTCCGATACGGATCAACCTTAATCGCGCAAACAGTGTTGCCCGTAATTTGCAGCAATTTATGATAGTGCATAATTAACTGGCGAGCAAGTGGAGTAGCGAACGAATCGTTTATTCATGTCGTGTCAGCCGTTTGTGACGACAGCAGCTCTGGCTCTTCACTGTTCGTGTGGAGTATCAGAACTCTGATGGAATGATACAGGCACTGACGAGTCAACTTAGGCCCCGTTATCATGAGTTTTAGGATAAATACGTGGCGGGGCGCAGGGGAAGTTAGCTAGTTTTTATTGGATCGTTCAAATACGTAAGTAAATACAATCACGACGTTTCCCGAAGAGGTAGGTAGAGATGTACCTAGGACTCAGTCGCAGTAGTTATGTTATGTGCAAACACTGAATCGAATGATAAACTTAAATGGGTGGAGCCGGTGGTTCTGCAGTGGCGAAAGGATAACCTAAAAGCGTAGGTATTTCAGGTTGAGTTGTCTGTGTTAATCCTGTATCTACATACAGGATTATAATAATAGGCCTTGTACATCTATGAAAGATGTTTTTAGCAGCGTTAACGCAGGCCACGGCATTTACGCTCCTGGCTGAGGATTGACCTCGCCACGTCCGCTGCATAACCGAACTATGTTACCAAATTGCAACCCAATCTGTTCATTTGTTTTGGCATGAAGAGGAGATATACACCCATAACCATCCAACTAAACAAAATAATTTAAAGTGAGAAACACCTAAAATGATTAATGAATTAATGAAGTAGGATTATTCATCATCATCATCATCTCAGCCACAGGACGTCCACTGCTGAACATAGGCCTCCCCCATAGATTTCCATTCAGTCCGGTCGCAAGCGGCCCGCCTCCATCGTGTTCCTGCCGCCTTTATCAGATCGTCTGTCCACCTTGTGGGTGGACGTCCTACGCTGCGCTTGCCGGCTCCATTCGAGAACTTTGCAGCCCCATCGGCCATCAGTTCTACGTGCTATGTGCCCTGCCCATTGCCACTTCAACTTACTAATCCGCTGGGCTATGTCGGTAACTTTCGTTCGTCTACGGATCTCCTCATTTCTGATTCGATCTCGCAGAGAGATTCCGAGCATAACCCTCTCCATAGCTCGTTGCGCTATTTTGAGCCTGCTGATAAGGCCCACAGTCAGAGACCACGTAGTAGGATTATTATTGATAATTTATAGGTACATTATCATTAAGTATTTTATTTATATGGCCAAGTGGTTCCCGGCTATTCTCATCCCGTGGGAGCCGTAAGACCCTGCAGAGGGACATATTCGGGGAGTGGGCAGCAGAACTCACCGTTTCCAAATATTCCAACTACTGCGATCAGCAACCCGCCTGCCAAGCGTGGTGATTACGACAAAATTACCCCATATTGATAGTTCATGGCGTTCTATGGGGAGGCCTATGCTCAGCAGTGGACGTTTTCCGGCTGATGATGATGATGATTTTGTTTATAGATATAGTATAAATAATACAGTGATATAATATACTATTTGTCTTATCTTGTTATTAACTAGTTTAAGTTATTTTGAACTTTTCATGTTTACGCTCCACCCTATTTCTGTGACTTTTTCTTCAGTTGTAGGGTAGGTAACTGGTAAAAAATGCTGCTCTTGTATTAAATCAGTCCTGGCGTTGTGTGTGCTGAATCAAAAATAAATAGATTATCATCGAATAATGCAAAAGCGTGTCTGAGAGCATGTTTGAAGTAGAAGGTAAGATAAAGCTATAAAGATCTGCTCTTCAGCCTTTGACTCTTCTGCTTAAGTAAACGTTTCACAATAAACACATAGATTCTGGTACAAATCAGCAAACTGCCATTATTCGCAAAGGGAAAATATTAAAACATGCCGACACTCAATTTGTGTACATCTTTAAGGTATAAATTGAATTTCTCGAAGGTAGAAGGAGGCGGCGGGAGCTCCTAATTGCCAATTTTCTCTTTACGCCGTTTTTTTCAGCTTTTAAGGAGCAAAATTCGTTATTGCATATTTAATAGCAGTAATCGTCTCTCCCTCTCACGAAATTAACTAATGCCGCCCACCTTTTTGAAATATACATTTTAACCGAGATATATTATCCAAGTCTTATCTAAGCATTATTCTGCTGAAGTGTTTAGGTATACTTAATTTTATCACCTAAACTAACTTAATGCATCTATTACACGACAGGTTAGGTGTCATGCAGTGCCATCAATCATGAGTGATACTGAGTGACGGTCGGCAAATTTATTTTTGTATGATATGCCGATTCCCACAGAAATGAAGCCTACGCGGGTGAAACCGCTGAACACAACTAGTCCAGTAATAAATATCAAACGAATAAACTATTCAAACTACAATGACTGCAAAATAATAATAATAATTTGAATATATACTCTAACAAAACTGGTGGTTGACTGCCTCGGTGGCGTCGAGGGCGCATGGTCGACTGCCAATCAAGAGGTCTTGGGTTCGATCCCCAGGTCTGGCAGTGTTAAATATTGGATTTTTCCATTAGGAATTATCTCAATAACAGCCTGGAGTCTGCAACTGTGCCCGGTAGATGGCAATAGGCTCGCCCCCTATTACATGGGATCAATAACATACTGGCGAAATGTGGGTGTATCTACTATGGGACTGAGTCCTGGGTACACCTCTGCCTACCCCTTCGGGAAAAAGGCGTGAATGTATGTTATGTTATGTTCAAAACTGGTTACCCCAATTACAGTTAACTTAAAGTTACAAAGAGCAAGTAAAATTGATTATTAAACTTTATGTTGTTTTCTATTTTCTAAGAACAAACGGACCAATCGCATTACCCTAAACCCTAAACTATCAACTCCCCGCGGTATCTCCATAATCTACCATTCATAATGGGACCATATAAATTTCAATTTTAAACCTCACCGTTTCAGGTTACCCACCCATTTACGGGATTACATCTGAGCTGCCAGAGAAAGAAACAACCTTATTCCTGTTACAATAAAATCTACATTTGTGTGACTGGAAGGATTGTGGTAGCTTTCCTTAGTATCCAAGTAAGAGTGAAATTTCAAAATGTGTTCTAATCCAGTAATGCATTCAGGCGGGACGACATAAATATGTAACTTTAGTTGGACGACAAACGTCTGTGTTGTGTGCGTTTTTTATTTTTTGTCTTGGAGTGTTTGTTTCATGAATTATTCTGGAAATAATCACTGAAATATCACTATCACTGCTTAGGCATAAACTTTGATTTAAAGAAAAAGGGAGATGAGGTACTGGCTTCTCGAAAATGGTAAGCTCAAATTAAGTCGCCTTAGGTCCACGTACGTCAGTAAAGTTAATTGTTGTCTCGTTCGCCTTCTGTCTTAGGTACGCCTTTCTATCTTTGTTGTTTCAAATTGTACCAATGCCAGTTGTTGAGTAAGCGCTGAGAGAAGGTACCTTATCGCCCCTTTTCTTTAAATCTATGGGTATAAATAAATAATAAGTAATTATTATAACATTTCACCAAGAGACGGAAGTGGCAGGTGCCGGAGTCTCTAGCAATAGTTACCATCCATCTAGAAATCACATCTATAGCCAAATAAAGGAGTTTACATTCCAGTCACAATAGTCCTTGCACCTAGCCGGGGCTGTCTTTGAGCTCATCTTCTGTAGATGGTTTCAGAGATGGACTCCGATAGGTGCTATCCATTATCTTTAGATTAAAAGCTCAAAGGGGCCTCTGCATCTTGGACTTAAAAATGTTCTTCGTGTACGCCTATTAAAAAACTGGGTATAGCATAGCATATCCCGGTATAAAAAGTAAGTATTATAGTTATACCTAAATAAAGTCCCCTGTCCGTTTGTCTACACTACACCTATTCGACATAAACTTAAAAATATCTGAACGAAATTTCAAACAGTTTTTTTTATTGACGAAGTCAAACTCAAACAAATTTATTCAAATAGGTCATAATCTGACACTTTTGTACGTCAATGAAGATAAACAGTACGGAGTCTACCGTGCGTTCGGAAAGATACCTCTACAAGAAGAACGAACAAGAAACTTGTAGGGCTTAATTTTTTCAACAGATAGTTTCACAATATTTGGTTTGCTTACGTTCGTTTTCTTTGAAGGTGCCGCGAGGCGGCTATGCAGAAGTGATGTTTAGGTGTAGGTATTATCACTCATTAAGGTTTTTTAATATTGCGTTAAGAAAATATGAGTACATAGATAGTTAATTAAGGATACCCTTAACGTTTATTTAAACTTTAAAGTATTATATAATGTACCTTATAACTCTCTGAATTAACTAATTACACTACGGTACACTTCGGGAACCTATAGGCCGACATACAATACAAAATCCTCTGTGTGGACAACCATATCAGATGGCAGCGTACCCGAGATGCTGGCGGCATTGTCTCGTTTTGAATTGATCGTTACACATTTTATCAAATATTGAAACAGCAGCCAACCAATTATAACCTGACACCCCTATTGAAGCGTGTCTTAAAAATAAACACATTTCATAACAGTTGCTCGTTATAAACCGCAACCCTCGCCGCAGGGCCTCAGGCCTCAGGTCATATCAGAAGTCGATAAGAGGGTAATATTAGGGTTGAACAAGTATGCGGTTTAAATCATAGTGGTGGAACAGGTTTATATTATCAGGGTGTTTTTTTAGTCCACGATGTCCACGATGATGATTTTACTTGGTATGTTATGTTTTACTGCTGGGCAAAAGACTTCTCCCAAATTCTTCTGGATTTAGGTTCATTAAAATTTTACGTATTATGATGCTAGGGTATAGCTGCCCTGCCAGTCTTGTCAAAAATAACGAAAATTCACAAATAAAATCTTTATTGCACAATTGCACACTTTGTGCCTCCCTTTTGATCCAACCAGTAGAACATAGCGATTGTGCTACGGGTCGGTAGCGTAGACACTCCGCGGTTTCAGCCACGAAAAATTAGGTAAGTGAAAAGGACAAAATAAAGCATAATGTTGCTATAATTGTGCTTCCCGTATGTGAAAGGATTTTTAAAGGCGATTCGATACAATGAATCTAGAAAAGAGGCGGACAAAGTTTTCCTAAAACAATAAGTGGAGCACTATAGTAAGCTAGCTCGCCTACTTCTTTGAGGAGGTCTAGCTTTAGTGGACGGTAAGGATATTTGTACTAAAAGCTCAATCAGTACCAAAACTCGTTGTGTGCACGCACACATTCACACCTTTTTTGTTAGGTTCATGGATGTTGTGATCGTGCCGTAATGTTTGTATTAGCGAGCTGGCTTACTATAGTGCTTCATTTTATGTTTTAGAAGACTCCGTCCGCTTTTTATCTAGGTTCACGTTGATTCAAATAAAAAATGATATTGAATAGATACAATTACAATGAGTCCCTATACCCATCATCCGCTCGTCAGCCATCAGCCCTATAAGATAAAAAGTAATAACATTTGGCAAATCCTCGACCGCTAATGCACCAACCCCCAGCGGGTTTAAACCGACTTTAAATCGACTAACGGGAACGTAAGAGGTTTCAACAATTCTAATGTGAATTATTTACAGGTTTTTATTCTTATTTATGAGCGTTTAGTCTTTTGCGAGGTTTACTGCAGACGAACCAGATTGAAAGTAATTTAAAAAATACAAGTAAAGAGAAAAATGATTGTTTTTGATCTAAAAAATAAACTGAAGCTATTTTAAAATTCTTTCAACACCGGGAAACTAAATTGTCAGTAAATAATATATTTATGCTGTATCTTGTTTTAGCTGCCTATCTACTTACCTTTTTTCCGTCGGTGAAACCGCGGGGCACAGCACAGTACCTAATTCTTGTAACAGAATCAACATAAGAAAAATTTATAATTTAAAAATTTGAATTTATTCTCCAACAGAACGGTTACCCCAATTACACTGCTCGAGTCAATTCATATGGGTTATGTGGACAATTCATATGGGTTATGTGGACAACCCATATTGTCAGAGTTTCATGTCGCCAAGATTCCTACAAGGCCTCCGACATGACCTAACGACTGCCGCCTACATATCTTATAGGAAACAGATATTCCGTCATATATACACACATGCGGGCGCTGAGCAGTGATATCAAATCATATCAAATATTTATTTATTAAAGATAACTATGATCCATTTTTAGGTACATACATTATTCATTAATTAATTATATTACTTTATATTGATATTACTTTCTTAATAAATATAAGTATTTACTTCACTCGAAAACACGGGCTATATGGGCTATACGTGGTCTTTTGATAGGCGTGCACGGAGACCATTATTTTTAAGTCCAACCAGCAGAACTTTTAATCTTATCTTTATCGGGGTCCATCTCTGAAACCTTCTACAGAAGATGAGCTCAAAGAGAGCCCCCGCTAGGTACAAGGACTATTGTGAATGGTGTGGATGGTGTGGTGGAAACTACTTGATTTGGCTGTAGGTATGATTTCTAGATGGATGGTCACCGGCCTATTGCTAGAGACTCCGGCACCTGCCACTTCCGTTTCATGGTGAAATAAGTATTTACTTTATTCTTAACTTCAATTATTTATTCATCAACATACAATTTAATATAAGTATTTACTCTACAATCTAAATCGGTATAATCCGTTTGTATTATACATCTAGTCGTAATGATTACAAATCGCTTTATAACAGAAGATACTGGTATTTTAACCAACGGCTAGGTGTCGATCACCCTTCTGGTCCGCTCAGCGCTCAAACATTCAAAACCATATCAATATTCATCATTTAATCGAATTAAGCTCTCAACTGAACCGTTCTCATATTATAATCGAAACACATTTGTTCAAATTACGCGTTTAAATTGAGACAATATCATTGCACATCGAGGATATATTCAAATAGACTTGTTGGCAGACCTCCGTCACTACATGCATTTGGCCGCTCGCAATAGCCTACACCTAACCTAATACGTAGAAAATATAACGTGTGTACACGCATCAAATGTGTGCGTAGGCACTGACGTTACTGCCTCGTTGACTGCCTTGTCGCAGGCTACGTAAAATGGCGGAGGGAGGTGAGTGTCGCTTCAAAGTCGTGTTAATGACTAAGTGTTATTATACTGATAAATATTTTTTAAATGACAATGATCTTATATATCTTATCACATTTTAATAAATTTCAAGGATAAATAACTAACTAAAATCAAATATTTATACTTAACAAAAAAATGACATTTTAACCATAACAATATACTTATTTTAATGCACAGAGGTATAATTTTTACGCTTTTTTTACGCAGAATTTGGTTGGAAATTATAGACTGTTTAAGATCTCATGTAACCAAAATTCTGACAAATAAACATTCAGACGACGATCGAATTCGATACGTTTGCTATTAACTTCGAAAAAAATCTGCTAGGGCTACTCATACTCTTAAAATGTAGTACTGTAAGTTAATGACAAATTTCCGAAGACAGGTTTGAAGACAGAGAGCAAGGGCAAAATGAGGAAGACTGGATTCCATTTATACTTTATACTATTTGGGTAGATAGTTCGCCAGAGGGAGACATGACACCACGTAGGTTTTGATAAGTAAGTATTTATTTAAATTCTATTTTGTCTCGGGTAAGAGTACGTGTCAGTAAAAAGTACGGCCAGACGAAGAGAGCCGCGGTATTAATTCTATAGACGTAAAAGTCTCACTAGTGAAAGGCTAAGTGACCGACAAGTAAGTCATCCCCTATTCATCGCATCATTCGTCATAAATTTCAATGAAACGCGAAGTTATCAAATTAGAAAAATTAAAAGTGATAAATAAACTCCAATTAAGCGTTATTGCGTAAAAAAAGCATAAATTAAACGGCGAGCAGACATGTGCGAGTGTGGAGTGAAAGAGCGCGCGTCAGTTCGTGTAATTGTTGAATTTGAATAAGGGTGGACAAGTCTACATATCGACAAAATATTTATATCTTATTGAAATCGAGCCGTTGCCCGTGGCTCTCAGAAGGTACATTCAAAACCTATATAAAATCTACTTTACTAAAGAAGGCTTATTATAAAGTCAACCAGATAATAGAGGACAAAGATGCCTGGAAACTTCTGCATAGCCGCCTCGCGGCACCTTCAAAGAAAACGAATGTAAACAAACCAAATATTGTGAAACTATCTGTTGAAAAGATTAAGCCCTACAAGTTTCTTGTGCGTTCTTCTTGTAGATGTATCTTGTCGAACGCACGGTAGACTCAGCACTGTTTATCTTCATTGACGTGCAAAAGAGTCAGATTATGACCTATAGGAATAAATCTTTTTGAGTTTGAGTTTTGAGTTTGAGCTTAGTTGGTAATAATAAGATTGATCTCCAGGCCGGTGTAACATCCGCGCATGAAAGTGTCTGTTTGATCTTTGTATACGTAGGTTAATGAAAATAAAATCTTTACCTAACCGTTTTCGTCTACAGTGACCGAAATAAAATAAGTTTAATATAAATTTAAAAGGACAATAACTCAAGTAAGTCAATTATATATGTACTTATATCAGTCTTTTGGTACAGGCTTCTTGCCTACGGGATAAGAAGACCGTGCGTGGAACTTGTAACCACATTACATAAACTGGTAACGTGCAAAATATCGATAAAACTCATACGAACATCACTAGACTCAGTGAGTCACACGTGTCTTCTAATTAATCGCTTAAATTGCATTAATTAGAACGCGACTGAAAGGGTTCTTGTTTGGCGCAAACTCGAAACAACACAAACAAAATCCTACTATATAACATTATAAATGCGAAAGTTCGCGAGGATGCATGGATGGATGGATGTTTGTTACTCTTTCACGCCAAAACTATTGCACTGATCGGGCTGAATTTCGGTTTGTAGATAGTTTATACCCTGGAATAACACATAGGGTACTTTTAATCTCGATATTCCCATGGGAATGAAGGCTACGCGTGTGAAATCACCCGTCACAGCTAGTTAAAGCTAGATAAACTAAAGATTAAGAAAGTGGCATGTTTCATGAAGCGGGCCAGTCCATAGGCGAAAGTTAAACATACAATTATGATCACGGATTATTAATTAATAGAGGATTATCAATAACGTCCGTAGCCTAGGGAGAATGTGCCTTCGTTTGAATCCGGAGTCCCTGGGTTCGAATCTCATAACATGTATTTCCTATACGAGGTTTGGAAATCACTGTTTCAGCGCGAGTTCAAAAGTACCCTTTGTCATTTGCCAAATCGGTTTAGTAGTATTGCTGGTATTGCGTGAAGGAGTAGGAAATACATCAATCCAAACGTTCGCATTTGTTATATTAGTGAGAGAGAAGAGTATTATAGGTAAATATAAATATGTCAAATAACGCTAGGCAGAGGCCCATGTCGGTTTTTATTTGAGACAAATAAATTAAACGGTATTTTATATACCTAAATCCATCATCATTGTGCTCGGTTACAATTACATCGCTTATGAGGGTGATTACCATAATAATATAATTGTTCTATTAATAATAATTATATGCCTTATGGTATTAATAATATTAGAAATTAAAAACTTAATTCATTATAATATTGTGTATTGTAATCATCATCATCATCATCATCATCTCAGCCACAGGACGTCCACTGCTGAACATAGGCCTCCCCCATAGATTTCCATTCAGTCCGGTCGCAAGCGGCCCGCCTCCATCGTGTTCCTGCCGCCTTTATCAGATCGTCTGTCCACCTTGTGGGTGGACGTCCTACGCTGCGCTTGCCGGTTCGTGGTCTCCATTCGAGAACTTTGCAGCCCCATCGGCCATCAGTTCTACGTGCTATGTGCCCTGCCCATTGCCACTTCAACATACTAATCCGCTGGGCTATGTCGATAACTTTCGTTCGTCTACGGATCTCCTCATTTCTGATTCGATCTCGCAGAGAGATTCCGAGCATAGCCCTCTCCATAGCTCGTTGCGCTATTTTGAGCCTGCTGATAAGGCCCACAGTCAGAGACCACGTTTCAGATCCGTAAGTCATCACTGGTAACACACACTGGTCAAAGACCTTCGACTTGAGGCACTGAGGTATTTTGGACGAGAAGACATTGCGTAGGTTTCCGAACGCTGCCCAGCCTAGTTGGATTCGACGATTGACCTCTTTCTCGAAGTTGGACTTACCGAGTTGGACTGCTTGTCCTAGGTAAACGTATGAGGGGGTGCGTGCAGGAAACCTCCCCGTGGTGCACCCTGGGCAACGGCGTCTGGCAACAAACGTCCATCTGTTCGTCTGTTGCCAGACGCCGGCCGATATCCTGCTAAATGGGCTGTGGTGGGCTCTTCAGTGAGTAGACCGCCACGTCCGAGAGGAGCGCCTCCGCGTGTCCCCATGAAGTTAGCATGGGGCACAGCGGACGGCGCGGGCGGGCTCAATTGAGCCCCGCCGAGAGATGGATTCTCTACTTTCCCCTGGGCAGATCCACCACTGCACGGGGGCAACTAGAGAATCCCTGCGCTTGTTGCGCGAGGCGGTGGGCGGGGGCGGGTCTTTCGCGTCCTCCCGCACGTTTGCTACGGCGTTCGGGAGGGCGGGAAACACCCCTCCATGCCCTTAAGTTGAAGAGGGTTCTCTACGCATTCCCCTGTGCAGGTCTGGACGCCTGCACAGGGGCAACTAGAGAATACCTGCGCTTGTTGCGCGTGGTGGTGGGCGGGGGAGGGTCTTTCGCGTCCTCCCGCACGTCTATGACAGCGTTCGGGAGGGCGGGAAACGCCCCTTCAGGCCCTTATAGTGAAGAGGGTTCTCGGCTTTCCCCTGTGCAGAAGTCGACCTCTGCACTGGGGCAACCAGAGAACCCCCCTGCGCTGATTGCGCGTGGTGGTAGACGGAAAAGTGTCTTCCGTGTCCTCTCGCACGGATTGAATGCTCGTTCGAGAGGGCACGGAACACCATTCCGGATTGGAGGACGATTCTCCGCTCGTCTCCGTGCAGAACTCCTCCTGTGCGGTGGCGACCGGAATATCAAAATCCAGGGGCCCGGGCGACGGATGCGCGGGGGTATCGCCGATGCCTTAGGGCCCGTGAGGTGGCGCGTGCGTGTTTCCGCGCGCCCCTTGGGAGGGTTGGGGTGAAGGAATACCTTCGCCCCACCGTGGCGGGGTCCTCCTCGGAGGACCAAACGCCGTTGGGGCTGCGGATGAGTGCTTCGGCGTGCCCGCAGCCCCGACATATGGCGTCGCTAAGGAACACCCCGGGGTTTTTTAGTGGGTATACCGTAGGGGCCCGTGTGCCGTCCGGGAGTCCCACATAACCACCCGTCGCTCCCCCGGGCGCGGGTGGTATGCATCAAGCATTTTCCCCCGAGGAAAAAAAAAAAAAAAAAAAAAAAAAAAAAAAAAAAAAAAAAGGTAAACGTATGAGTCAACAACTTCTAGAATCGAGTTCCCAACCGATACTGGGGTCGGCACAACATGGGCATTACACATCACCTTCGTCTTCTCCATGTTCATTTTAAGACCGACCCGTTGAGAAACTCGATTGAGGTCTTCGAGCATCGTGCCGAGATCTTCCATCGAATCTGCCATGACTACGATGTCGTCGGCAAACCGAAGGTGAGTGATGTATTCGCCATTAATATTGATGCCGTGTCTTTGCCAATCCAGAAGCTTGAAGGCGTCCTCCATTGCGGCAGTAAACAGTTTCGGAGATATGACGTCTCCCTGTCTTACGCCTCTTTCCAACTGGATCGCCTTCGAACTCTGGTCCTGTACTCGAATCGACATAGTGGCGTTACTATACAAGCACTTCAACACTTCGATATACCGATAGTCAATATGGCATCGTTGGAGAGACTCGAGCACCGCCCATGTCTCGATCGAATCAAAGGCCTTCTCATAGTCCACGAACGCTAAACATAGTGGCAAGTTATACTCTTCGGTCTTCTGTATAACTTGACGCAGCGTGTGGATGTGGTCTATGGTACTGTAGCCTTTTCGGAAACCGGCTTGCTCGGACGGCTGGAAGTCATCGAACCTGCGACTGAGACGATTCGTAATGACCCTTGAAAACAACTTATAAACATGGCTCAGAAGCGAGATGGGTCTGTAATTCTTCAACAAGGTGTTATCACCTTTTTTGAAGAATAGGACCACCACGCTTCTGTTCCATGCTTCTGGCGTCACACCTTTGAATATGACAGAGTTAAAGAGCCTCTGGAGGACTTTAAGTACCGGTGTTCCACCCGCTCTCAGAAGCTCTGTTGTAATTCCGTCGTCACCCGGCGCCTTGTTGTTTTTAAGTTGTTTCAGGGCCATCCTAATCTCGTACAGGCTGATGTCCGGGATATCTTCGGTATAGTGTCGGGTCAGCTTGGCTCTTGGATCTTTGGCCGTGCTGCTAACAGGCTTTGCGACCGAAGCGTATAGCTGCCCATAGAACCTCTCGATCTCCTCTAAGACCTCTGCTTTTGTCGACGCTATGCTGCCATCTTCTCTCTTCAGCTTTGTCAGCTGGCTTTGCCCAATAGACATATCTCTTGCGAACACTTTGGAGCCCTTTTTCCGCTCTATTGTCTCTTTAATATTATTAGTATTAAAGAGACGGATGTCGTGCCGCAAGGATTTGGAAATTCGTCTATTGAGCTGCCTATATGACTTAGCATCATCGGGAGATTGCAGCCGTAGCGAGCGTCGCTCAGCCATGAGGTTTAGGGTGTGATCAGATAATTTTTGAGGTCTATTTGTACGGCGGGGTTTATAGAACTTAGAGCCCACCGTTTGGACAGTTTCTACAAGCCTGTTATTAATTTCGTCCACAGACGCATCAATATCCTCTAGGCAATCGAAGCGATTAGAGAGTTCGAGTTGAAAGCTTTCGGGGTTTTGTATATGGGCGCGAGTAGGTCGGAGCGTGGACTTCATCAGGCGTGACCTCTCATGTTTGACGTCAATATTCAATGTGCCTCTTACCAGTCTGTGATCACTACCGGTTTTCACCCTGTGAATCACAGAGACATCATTGAATATTTGCCTCTTGTTGGTCATGATGAAATCTATCTCGTTTCTCGTGGAACCATCGGGACTCAACCAGGTCCATTTCCTGTGAGGCGGCTTCTGAAAGAAAGAATTCATCATAAAGAGTCCCTCTTTCTCCAGGAAATCGGCCAGCCTCTGTCCCCTTGGGTTCCGTTGCCCATATCCAAATTGCCCCACTCTCAGCTCGTCATCGCTTTTCTTGCCTAGCTTTGCGTTAAAGTCCCCCATAACAACAGTGAAGTGGGTCTCGGACGTATGTATGGCCCTACTGACGTCCTCATACATAGTCTCCACCTCATCATCTGGGTGTGACGAGGTCGGTGCATATACCTGAATGACCTTCAGCGAATATCTTTTAGATATTCTGAGTATTAGGTATACGACCCTGCTCGATACACTTTCGATGGTAATAATGTTGTTAGTGAGGGACTTATGGACGAGAAAGCCGACACCACCTTGGGACTGTTGGTCGCCCTCCCGGTAGTAGAGTAGGTTACCTGATCTTAGGGTTATCGTGTCCTCGCCCTCTCTACGGACTTCAGACAACCCCACAATATCCCAACGTAACCTATCTAATTCCTCTTCCAGCTCAATGATCTTCTCGTCGGTCCTCAAAGTGCGTATGTTGTGTGTTACCAGGGCCAGTCGTCGTCGTTGGGGTGGGTAGCCGGAAAACTTCCGGGGATTCTTAGCACCCCCTGCTCCGCCGTTACCGTGACCGCTACCGGAGTCAGGAATAACGGAGCTGCCGGGTACTGGGGGCCTGGTCTGTATGGTGCTGTTCATTGGGGGGGTTTTGCCAATACTCGCCACGCTTGGCAGGCGGGTTGGCGAGAGCAGTTTGGTGGTCTTTACGCAGAGGACGCCGCTACTCGTCCTCTGGATATTTACCTATCAGCCGGTTCCTACGGCAACCCAGGTAGAGAGGGTGAGGTACTATTCTAATGCCGGTACCCCACGGCACTGTAATGCACGGCACGGTATTGTAATGACACCGGATAATTGTAAGAACCGTTAGTTTATATATCGCTGATTTTAAAAAGCGTTAGTAATTAAATCTAGCTAGATTATAAATTGATGTTTGGACGATGTTTGATTAGATATAAAATTAAATTTAGCAAGATTATAAACTAAAGATTCTTACAATAATTATTCGTGTGTCCTACGTAATATCCTATAATATCCTATAATATCCTGTAATATCCTATAAAGTGGACGTCCTACGCCTGAGATGATGATGATGATTATAACTGTCATTTCTTATATCTTACTAATAGAGGTATGTACTTAATAAATCTCAAATTTCCGTACAATGCAAAAAGTTACGGTTGTAACAGGTAAACAAAACGCTAGCGATTTCTAACTCGACTCCAGCGCCATCTAGATGGCATAAAAACAACAGCGCTAGATCTGTTTTTTTTGTGTGCATGTTCCGATTTCACGCTAAAACTACTGAACCTATTCAGCTGAAATTTGTTATGTAGATAGTTTAAACTCTAGAAAAACACATACATAACATACATTCACGCCTTTTTCCCGAAGGGGTAGGCAGAGGTGTACCCAGGACTCAGTCCCATAGTAGATACACCGACATTTCGCCAGTATGTTATTGGTCCCATGTAATAGGGGGCGAGCCTATTGCCATCTAACGGGCACAGTTCCAGACTCCAGGCAGTTATTGAGATAATTCCTAATGGAAAAATCCAATATTTAGAAAAACACAAAGGGTTCTTTTCATCCCGATATCTCACGAGAACGAAGACTACGCGGGTGAAACCACAGAGCACAGCTAGTTTGATAATAAAAACAAAAGTATGGACATTTGTTATATATAATAATACAATAAGCATTTTCTTTGAAAGAGCTGTTTATTCGTGAATTGAGAGCCGGCTCTTGAAAGTTGATAACAATGAACCTTTAACATACCATAAACATACATTCACGCCTTTTTCCCGAAGGAGTAGGCAGCGGTGTACCCAGGACTCAGTCCCATAGTAGATACACCCACATTTCGCCAGTATGTTATTGGTCCCATGTAATAGGGGGCGAGCCTATTGCCATCTACCGCGCACAGTTCCAGACTCCAGGCAGTTATTGAGATAATTCCTAATGGAAAAATCCAATATTTAACCACTTCGCCTGACCTGGGGATCGAACCCGGGACCTCTTGATTGGCAGTCGAGCATGCGCCCTCTACGCCACCGAGGCAATGAACCTTTAAAACGATGCTAAATATCAGTTACAGAGTATAAAACACAGTATACCAATGCTCCAAAAATACCTATCCGTACAGACTTCCAATCCAATCTACAGCACTATAAATCACCCTGTGTATCCCGAGGCACTAGATACCGGGGCGTGGCGGAACACCCCTAAACTGTTATATCGAAGCGAATAAGAGAATAAATAACTAAAAGAAACAGGTACGAAGTAGCTATTCCATTTATGAATAATGTATAACAGTCCGCCCAGTAAATGCGTTACGATTTTTCATAATAGCCTCCTTTTGATGTTCGCCGCGGTTCAGTGCCTTGCACGGTTGTAATTCAGCACTTATTATGCAGTTTAATTTTATATCAGTTCACATTTACACTGGAAACTACGTTTTTGGAACGATTTTGTTGAATTGATGAGGTTAGTTCAGGCCAATTTTGTCGTACCGATTTATGCCTTCTCATACTTAATAGATATGCTTTAAAGTTTAAGGTAAGGTAAGTCTTCAATGTTCGATTACGGTTAGTATGTATGAATGAATGAATGAATGAATGAATGAATGAATGAATGAATGAATGAATGAATGAATGAATGAATGATAACACTTTATTGGTACCACAATTATACAAAAAAGGCAAAAAGAAAACTTAAAAACTAGAAAGAGTAACAACTGGCGGCCTTATCGCTTATCGTTAGTACTTCTATAATATAATGTATATTTTTGAATATTATAACTAGCTACACCCGCGGTTGTACGCTCTGAAAATTACCGTGTGTTAGCAGGACACAGGACCTCTTAGCGGTTTGACACAATCCTATGGAAAATTTACTAAATCGATGTTTTGTATTCCCCTGTTACCTCCGAATACAATAAATATTGTCCTTTCTGGCATAAAGAAAATGCCCCGAGTTATGTAACAATATCTCGTAATTTCCATTTAAAATCTTCTTAAACATAATAAACCAACAACACCTCAGCTGTAACATTGGTCCTTCGAGCTGGATTCAAATTATTCAAATTTCAAATTCAAATTCAAATTATTTTTATTGTGATAAAAACGATAACCAATTACAATTATCACACAGATCTAAATACATACTTATATTACATGAATTAAAATAAAATAAAAAATAAAAAAAATTAAAATTTAGTCACAAAATAGGATTATAGGAAATTACAATTATAGCTATTATTATACAGTAAATTGAATAAAATTACAAAAAAATTAAATTAATCAGCTAAATGTCAATATCATCAGGTTTACCTGCATAGCTCCACTGATCTTTTAAATTCTCACAATATTTTATTACTGCAGGTATAATGGTAGACCATTTGTCAAAAGAAATGTCGAAATCAGTGTTGGTATCGCGGAGTGCATTGAGGTGGCGCAGAGGTAGAACTAGAGGTGACATTGCACGCGCTACTGTCCGTCCTCTGTCTATATGAAAGAGATTATGTTGCCTATTGGGACCGCGACGCGTAACTCGAATTTCCAGCTCCTCAGGGATAAACAGAACACATAACAGATTGTGTAGGAGAAGACAATCGACTGAACCCCTCAAGACTTTAATACACATGATGAGCTGGTCTACCACCCTTCTCAATTCCAAAGAGTTGAAACCCAAGTGTCCAAGCAAAAACTTAGTTGGGTACAGGTACGGATAATGACCATACATTTTCTTATAGAGTGACCTTAAGAAGGCCTTCTGAACCTTCTCGAGCATCCGTGTATAGGTGACGTGGTAAGGACTCCAGACGCATGCACTCGATTCAAGCTTGCTCCTTACCAAAGCGCTATACAAAGTTGAGATAACGTGAGGATTTTTAAAATCCTTGGTATTGCGTAGGACAAAACCCAATCGACGGAAAGACTCTTTAGTTAAATTAATTATGTGGTCGTGGAAAGTTAAACCGCGATCAAACTGAATTCCCAGGTCCTTCACACAATTCACTCTATTAATATGCATATTGTTCAAATTGTAGTTAAAATTAATTGGATTTCTTTTACGGTCAAATGTCATTATATTACATTTAGAGGCATTAAAAAGCATTTTATTTGTCAAACTCCATTCATAAATTCTATCAATGTCATCTTGAATACATAGGCAGTCATCGTGAGATTTTATCTCAAGAAAGATTTTTAAATCGTCTGCATATAAAAGGCAATTAGCTGCGGTCAATACTTTCGGTAAGTCATGTATCATAATCAGAAACAGGAGTGGACCGAGGACTGAACCTTGACTCACGCCCGATCTAGTGTGATATGATTCTGATATGTATGTGCCATGTCTTACGAATTGACGCCGGTCCCTCAGATAATCTGAGAAAAATGTAAGAAGGCCTGGAGTAAAGCCAATATGTGATAGTTTAAGTAGCAACACATCGTTATCGATTTTGTCAAATGCTTTTTGGAAGTCAAAATATATAACGTCAACCTGAAGCCCTCGATCCAAAGCCTTGGATATATAGTCGACTAAGCATAATAAATTAGTATTAACAGAACGCCCTGGTCTGAAACCATGCTGTTCATCGCCTATCAACTGTTTAACCTGCCTATATATTTCTTTGTGCAAAATGTTCTCAAATACCTTAGCAGGCGTACACAGAATCGCAATCGGGCGGTATTCTTCCACGAGAGATTTATCGGCACCCTTAGGAATCGGCGTTACACTAGATAACTTCCACCTGTCTGGGTACCTGCCGCAAACTAGAGAAAGATTAAAAATATGGTACAGAGGAAGAACCAACTGCTTTCCACATTCTTTAAAGACAAAACTAGGTACCTTGTCCGGTCCCAAGGAGCTGCTTAATTTCAACTTGCTGATGCTACGCTCTATGTCCTGAAGTGATACTGCAGTTATGTTCACATAACCTCCTTGCAATCCTTGTTCGTAACAATTATTGGCATTAAGCAAAGGAGATTCGTCTAAAAATACGCTAGAAAAATAGCTAGCAAAAGCTTCAGCTGCTTCAACGCCTACACACGATTTCCCTTTGTACAAGACACAGGGCTCGAAGCCACCCTTGGAAGTAAGCCTATGTACATGGTTCCAAAATTGCCGAGGTTTCAATCGCAAACTTTCTTCAATACAGGACAAATGCAACTTGTACGCTTCAGAAACCCGAGTTTTTAGGCTTGCGCGTAAGCTAGAAAATGCTCTATATGACGAATGACTGTTTGATGATAACCAGACTCTATGTAGCCGAGATTTTCTCTTGATATCATTTATAATTGCGGCATCGAACCATACAGGATATCTATTGGTATTGGTTGCAGACCGTTTCTTTTTGGGGACTGTCATATCAAACAACTCGTAAAGGATATTATAGAAAGCTTCAGTAGCAACAGATACATCCACAGACTCAATCACGGGCTGCCAAGAAACTCCATCCAACAATGATAGGAATAGATTTAAATCCATTTTGTTAAAATTCCAATCACGCAAAGGATTGACGTTACTGGGTTGCAATTGTTCACAATGATGATTATGGTGCAATCTGAAACTCACCACTATCTCGAGTGGGGGATGGTACAGGTCAGGGGGTACGAACCCAACCCCAGCTGAACACACGCGCACCTGCTGCAACCGAGACTCAATGCACTCGCGCACCAACACTACGTCAAGAATGCTTCCATGAGAGTTAATGATATTATTAAATTCTATTAGATTACAATATGTCATAAAATAACAATAGTAATTTTTAATATTCAATGTTGCACTATTCATGTTTAAATCGCCAAAAATTAAAAAATTACCTTTCGAGCTCGTATTACTTAAAAATGATTCTATGTTACAAAAGACGTTCATATACACATCGTCAGAAGCTTTAGGTTTTACATATATAACGCACACCATAAAAGAATTACCACGGTATGTGACAGAGGCCCAGAGATCCTCTCCACGTTCAGATTCAAGCTCTTTTCGACGTCTTACAGAGACACCAGGTCTCGTAGCGAGTAAAACACCACCACAAGGAGTAGCACGATCGCGTCTTAAAACAGTCCAACCATCCGGCACAACTTCGGCGTTCTTCACCGATCCATCAAGGAATGTTTCCGTTGCAGCAACCAATATATGATCAGACACCAACATGCTGGCATGCCAGAGAGATAACTTTGTCTTCAAGCCTCTAACATTCTGGTAGAAGATGTTCATTGGCATAGTTTCTTCGACATTAATGCGTCGTTGATGCCCTGTCAGAGGGCCGCCCACGAAAGGGCCCAGGGCTGGTGGAATGCCCGGCAGCTGTGCCAGTACTAATTCGATGAGTTCGCCCCCTGCGATTCTCCCAAACTTTTATTTTGGCGTTAATTGGCCAAACATCAATCGAATAACATTTTTCGAAGCAGACAGATGGTACGCCTAGCTTGAACGATTTGTAGTCGCCTCTAGCAGTGAGCTCCTCTACTGTGCAGGTGTTATTAGGACACAGCAGGCGCAGATATTCCCGTACTTCGTCAGCACCTGAGGCCATATTCCACAGGTGTATATATTTGCGTTCTTCCACTGCTTTCAGGGACGTAACTGTCGAGTCCGCAGTACCACACAAAGGAGGTGAGCGCTTGTAGTACTTCTTTTTCCCCACATCAATCCAGTCACCTTCTTCTAAGTTCTCAGCCGCAGAATTTTTAATATTTTTTGTATTGTCCCCTGAACCAACTCGTACTTGTAATTGTGCTAGTTTCGGCCCACCCGTTAAAGTAGCATGAACATCCGTACCAATTTCTTTTGGCTTTTGCAATAGTACAGATTTATATAGGATATCGGGTTTACGTTGCACCTGGGAAGCAGCAATTGGTGGCAGAGAAGACACAGACGTTGTCGATGATGATGGTCGCACGGCTGGTGTCTGACTGTTCTGAGATGGAACTTTAGGAATGTCGACGGTAGGCAAGGGTTGTGGCATAACAGAGACATGACGATCAACAGATGGGCCTTCGAGAACATTGTCACATGACATATTTTGGCAGGTTTCACATACATTTTTAGTGTCGGTAAAGGCTAGTAATTTAGTCATCTGAAGCGCATTCTTCTCCATTCTCTTCTCGTAGTTCGCAATCATGCAGAGAGACTGGCTAAGCTTTTTATCATAATCAGCTATTAAAGCGATAGACTGACTGAGCTTTTTTTCGTGGATTTATCAAGAATTTGGACTTTTTGATTGATTTGGAATTTTATCCCGATGGTTAACGAGTTTTTGTGTGAACACACGCCTAAATACATATATCCATACTAAGTTTCGTACAAATACCTATAACTTTAACGAAATTGCTCGTTTTTGACATTACGTCGAATTTCGAGTAGTTTATTCATTAAGTGGAAGTGTTCAAGTCCAAAGTCTAGACCTTTAAATTGAATTCTAAGATCTACATTTCAGTATAAGAATCTCAAAGGATTCAGTCGCCGATCACACAAAGAGGAATAAGAAGTCGAGTCACGAACCGGTGTCGTCGGGACATAACACCAACGTATACTTGCTTACAGTACATAAACTGACTCATTTATATTTTTTACTAGTTTATAAACTACCAACTTGAGCACCACTTGACTTAACTTGAAAAGCGTGGGCAGGGAGTGATGAAATGATGAAATGAAAGAATATATGCTGTGCTGATGACAACTGCTAGTAGTGGACAAGGGCTGGAAGAACAATTCAATTTAACCTCAAAATACCTAATTATAGTGGGGTAAATATTATAAAAATTGCGTAATAAATAATTCAAATAAAAAAGTGTAATTAATTTTAAAAAAAGTTTAAAAAGAAACTTGTGGAAAACATTCAAATTCGTTAGAACGCAAATTTCCAATTTATTTTACGCTCAGAGCATTTAAAATAAATTTCACTTTTTTATTAGCCTTATGAGGAACAGATGGAGAGATAGATATGTAAATTTTAATTTATACCACAACATAAAAAAATTACATAACATACAGGCACGCCTTTTTCCCGAAGGGGAAGGCAGAGATCGACCCCAGGACCTCTTGATTGGCAATCGAGCTTGCCCACTACGCCACTGAGACAAATTACAGAAAATAACGAAACAAAATTGAAAACTAAGAATTTGCTCGGGGTAAGTTTTTGCTGAATTTACTTAGGGACATATTCGGAGAGTGGGCAGCAGCGCTCTCCGTTTGCACGTATTTGCCAAAATCCCCCCATATGAATAGTTTATGGTGTTCTGTAGGGGAGACCTATGTTCAGCAGTGGACGTCTTCCGGCTGATGATGATGATGAAATTATTTGCTAAAGTTGAGTATCTGTGTTCTACAGCACTAACAATGTTACGACACAAATACTCGTGATTGCTAACGACTTGACGCGACACGCCGCCGGCGACGCTCTGGATATTGAATTTAACGTTTTTCCAAAGCCATGTGCGGATTAACTGTGATTCGTGATTTGGTGGGAGTACGTAAAATGCTTCAGAGGATTTAACTTTAGTTATTGTTTGGGAAAAAGAGATATTGTGTATTGTGTTGTGTTTGATATATCAATCTATTTTTTACACTATCTATACAACGTGTTACAAAAGATGTAGTAATATTTAACGGGGTGTTGATACACCCATCGGACTGATATTTTTGCAAAAGAAAGAATTTGTAATAAGAAATTTGACTTTCCATACACAATTTTCCGATTAGCTAAAATCAAAAATGGACCAACTGATCGGTAAATTGTTATGGGAAGTCGAATTTTTGTTGAGAATTTCCAAATTCTTTCTCCTACAAGTTGTTCAGTTCGACTGGTAAGTGCATCCTCTTTAGTATTACTACAGCTTTCGTAACATGTTGCATATATACGCCCTATATGATCTTATCTGAGTAGAAATATGTTTACCAACTGTGATTACGCATCCATATCTCGTTTCTTTCACTCAAATAAACATAAGAAAGTCTAAGTTATAAATTTCTATAATAAAATCCCAAAAGAGATAACTGGGCTCTCAGAGGGTAAATTCAAAACCCATATAAAATTTAATTTACTAAAGAAGGCTTATTATAAAGTCAATCACTACATAGAGGACAAAGATGCTTGGAAACTTCTACATAGCCACTACGCGGCACCTTCCAAACAAACGATTGTAACCAAACCAAATATTGTAAAACAATTAGTTGAAAAAATTAAGCCCTACAAGTTTCTTGTGCGTTCTTCTTGTAAAGGTATCTTTCCGAACGCACGGTAGACTCATTACTGTTTATCTTCATTGACGTACAAAATTGTCAGATTGTGACCTATTTGAATATATATTTTTTACATTTTTTAATTCTCAAATAAAAATAATTTATTTGTGATACACAGGTCATATAGGTGGTTAGAATTAATTGCAATCGAGCAAGCTGTGATCAGCCATATAGGCATACAAATTTGGGGTTTTATATCATAAATTGTTTCTAGTTTTAAGTTCAGTCTGCGAAGTAATTTAGCTTCAAAATAAATAAGATAATATTATAGTAGGCGGCATTACCGCTCGTTCATTAAGTTTACATTATTCAGTCGAAACACGGTATAAAGATGAAAATAACAACCGTGGGCCCGGCCAGCATCACCCCCCTCCCGCCCGCGCCGTGAGTAAAACTCAATTATCATATTTTATACCTCATAATACTTACGGAGAAGATATTCAATTATATAATTTTTCCTCTGAAAAGGGAATACCTTTTCATTTTTCATTTGGATTTTTCTCTTAAGCAATTACGGGCTCGCCTCGGGAAGCGAAAGATTGGATCGCGAATACATTTCTGGCTGACGAATCTTCTAATTTATCTTTTAACAAGCTACGGAATGTAATGTTAACTTACGCTGGGTTTTTCGTTTATAATACAACACTGTTCTGTTAGCTCTCGAGAATTTGTTTGAATAGAAATGAGCTAATTTTGCGAGTAATATGTTTCTCATCGGATATTACACTTAGGTACGTATGTAGTCGTTATTTCGTAGCAAAACCATAATCGCAATTCGCAGAAGTACGCGTTTAATCGTCATGATTATAATTGAACAAACGAAGTTCGCCGTCAACTCGATACGGAGCGGTCGGAATTGAATTGAGCTTCGGATCGGATTCCTCGCAACTCAGTAATCGCATCGCGGCGCGGCGCGCCCGAGAACACAAATTATTCGTCCGAAACTCGAGTAACTTCGTCAACCCTATAAAGGAGGTAGAACAAAGCGGAACCACAATTGGCCGTATCGAACGTACCTGACTGCGATGGAACTTTTAAAAATGGCGGCTCTTTGATACCAAACTCGATAAGGGTCAAAGTAGACTCGCTTCTTTTGGCGTCCGTGATCGGTGATATTGCTACATTCTTTGTTTTATTGAGTTATCGAAATCGTTAGTTTTGTTGACTACATCGACACAGAACAGATAATAACACTATAGAACGTATAGAATGGACACTGTCATCCGCCCACCAATCGGGCTTTCCTTTCCCCGCGCGCGAGATTGAGCTCTCGACGAGCCCCGCTTCGCTGGGAAATCACCTGACGCACACTCTTGCGGGTGTACAAAGCTGTATGTAGTATGTAGTAAAAAAAAAGTTATATCGTGACCTTTATATGGAATTGAGTCGAGTGTCCGGGGTGTTATATCGATGCCGTGTCACGTCTTAGCAACATTGAAGAATTCAGTCGTTGTGTATTAAAAAAAACCATACTGTTTTAATCTGTTTATGAGTATTGAAGTATCTGAGCGTCTGCGATATCGTGCTTTGGAAATTCTACTCAATCGGCGATCGTTGATGCTAAAAGTAGCAAGTCTACTTTGACCCTAAGGCCTCGCCTCACCCGCGGGACGCGTAAATGTAATTTGTGAGAATCGCTCGTGCCTTTGACGTCGTGAACGAGTTCATTTGAACATTCGCTTGTTTGTCCGATCTAATGTCGTCTCACATGTTAATAAGGACCAATCCGATCGTGACACGACTCTTGTGTTCATTGCTCCCAATTGAATAAGTAAAATATGTAATGATAAGATACTCTTATGTTATAGTAAATTAATAATTAAAGGCAATATTATGATTACGTGATTATATTTATAGTTTAATAAAAAACATCAACTTACCTATTCGAATTTAAAATAGTTTATATTATTTTTATATTTTAAATTGAGTCGGACCTATAATTGTCACTAGAAAGCGACTCAGTAAAAAAATTACAAAATCTCAAAATATTACAATCTCAAAACCACATAAGTAGTTTTATATGTTTAATTTCCATACAAGATGGAATTTCACAATTATGGGGAAAAAGAGGATAGGTTTCCACTCAATTGTGTGTGTTTGGATCTTGATCTGGCCTTTATTTGCGCTAAAGCATAATATTTGTTATAATAATTATATATATATAATAATTGTCAAAAAGTCTTTAATTTTTTTTTTCATATATTATATGTTTAATTTTTTTTGTAGTGGCACAGAATACTAAGTAGTGGTAGGCCTCTTTTGCAAGGGGCCGGAACAGAGTAATGTTTGCACATTACTGTGTTCCGGTCTGAAGGGCAATGTTACCGCAGCGAAATTACTGGGCTTGATGAGATTCAAAATCTCAAGGTGTCAGGCGCAGTGCAGTGCCGCGCAGAGTTTATGAATTTTAAAACACTGGGTGGCACTATGTCTGATATGGGCAATCATGATGCTTACCATCAGGCACCTGATTTGCTCGTCTGATCACTCACTATCATAATAAAAAAAAAAACTCTTTTTCTCCATAATAATGTGAAATTTAATTATGCATTGAAGTTTAACCACTTTATGGCCACATACCGAGAAGAATACATAAAACACAATAAATAATAGACCTAAGATAACATAATAAAAGCTATCATAACGTCACCGAAATCCGATATCATCAATGAATGAAGTTACTAAGTGAAATCAAGAGCAGCTAATTTTATATCGTTACATCGAAATGATGAAAGTTGTAAATGAATCAAGGGAATTAGGTAAATCATTCCATTCGGAAGCAATTCTTGAGGCGAGTTACCGAGCGGCGAGAAAGCTTCCCCCCACTTTACTGTAGGCTCACCATGGTTTTAGATTAGATTAGATTAGATCACTCATTATTCTGACCATTTTTCATAAAATTAGGCACAGTGCAACAAAATAACATAACATAACATACATTCACGCCTTTTTTCCCGAAGGGGTAGGCAGAGGTGTATCCAGGACTCAGTCCCATAGTAGATACACCCACATTTCGCCAGTATGTTATTGGTCCCATGTAATAGCGGGCGAGCCTATTGCCATCTACCGGGCACAGTTCCAGACTCCAGGCAGATATTGAGATAATTCCTAATGGAAAAATCCAATATTTAGCACTGCCTGACCTGGGGATCGAACCCGGGACCTCTTGATTGGCAGTCGAGCATGCGCCCTCTACGCCACCGAGGCAGTGCAACAAAATAACTTATAAATAAAGCTATAACTAAAAAGTGATTGGTCAAATATGTGGACTTTTACATTTTATTTATTAACTGCCACGGTGACGTAATGGGCGCAATCTTGACTACTGATCATGAGGTCCCGGGTTCTATCCAGGCAACGTGTTAAATATTGCTTTTTTTCATTAGGAATTTATCAAGAACTGCATGGAGTATGGAACTGTGCCCGGTAGATGACAATAGGCTCGCCCCCTATTGCATGTGTATGTAATTTATTAGCGTAAGACGTGGTTAATGAATTAACATAACATACAATCACGCTTTTTCCCTATGATTGGCGGTCGAGCTTGCGACCAATCGAACTAGAAATGATAATGTAAAATCCATACAAATATTATAAATGCAAGTGTGTTTTTTTGTCCTTCTTCCACATCGCAACGGAGTAATTTTATGGAATGATTTTTGTGTGTGGAGATAGTTTGTAGGCAGAAGAGTGGCATAGGCTACTTTTTACCGGTTTTTACCGGTGAAACACCTCATTACCATGGGAAGATCGAAGACCGCAGGGCACAGCTAGTCAGATAAAAATATAAAATGCTAAAACAGGAAACTGTGGCCACCCTACAACAACCAACATCAGATGCAAATTGGTTGGAATGATAGAGCAACTCGCAAATTATTCCACGAAAATTTTAATTTGTTATTTGGATCCTACAATTAACGCTACGAGATTCGTAGCCGGTAGCTTCGTAGCTCGTGGCTCGTAGCAATAACGTTGCAGATTAATTTTAATCAAACAAAGATATCGCTCTTAATTTATAATGAATAAATAAAGAGTAATTAAAAATCGATTCAAATTAAAAGTTGCTCCATTTTGGAATCCATTTTTTGGACATGTTATACACATATTTTGAATTAGAATTAACTATTTTATTTTTTTAACAATGTTATGTTAATCCTAATAGACCATAAACCAATTTTTTTCACAAGTATACTCTCAATAAAATAAAAATAAAAAGAGCTTCTTATTTTTCCTTACCCTACTTTAAACACGGTTTAATTATACATACATTCACGCCTTTTTCCCGAAGGGGTAGGCAGAGGTGTACCCAGAACTCAGTCCCATAGTAGATACACCCACATTTCGCCAGTATGTTATTGGTCCCATGTAATAGGGGGCG
Source organism: Hemistola chrysoprasaria (assembly GCA_947063395.1). Lineage (NCBI taxonomy): Eukaryota > Metazoa > Arthropoda > Insecta > Lepidoptera > Geometridae > Hemistola > Hemistola chrysoprasaria. Next base: position 3,053,531 of record OX346724.1, read on the forward strand.
AGCCTATTGCCATATACCGGGCACAGTTCCAGACTCCAGGCAGCTATTGAAATAATTCCTAATGGAAAAATCCAATATTTAGCACTATGCCTGACCTGGGGATCGAACCCGGGACCTCTTGATTGGCAGTCGAGCATGCGCCCACTACGCCACCGAGGCGGTTTAATTATGTTTGTTAATATGTTAGTTTATTATATGCTCAAATAAATTGTTTAAGTTAGTTAGTAGCCTGTATGTTTAGAAGTAAGGACCGCTTGTAGCGGTAAATGGCTCCTCTTAATTATACTCTCATCCGACATTTATGTATGTAAATTACATTGACCATAATTTTTTTAATACTTATGTCAAGTGTTTTGATTAAAATATAACTGGTAGGGATCAAAACATTCAACTCACTTGTTCCACAAAAGTGCCTTTATTTCTAACATTTAAGGCGCAAATTGGATTTCCCTTCAAAAATAGTTTCGGCACAACAAACGAGGCCGCGGTAACGTAGTTTACGTTACTCGACGTTACGTTAGTTTGTTACGTTAACGGCAATCGAATAAGGGCTCGTTATCGTAACGAATGAAATGTTTGACAGAACCTACCTCTACTTTTTTTTATCAGATCAGACAGATACAAAAAGGTTGAATAAATAGATTAACAGCCTCTTTGTGTTAATCTATTCGTTATGCGTGAATGTGTTTTTTCTGCTTCATAACATTACGCTTTTACATGAAGGGTAGGCAGAGGTGTACCCAGAACTCAGTCGAGTTCTATGGGACTCCATACTCCTCCATACTCCATGGTACTCCTCTATGGGTGGTACCTTCTATGGGACTCCATAGAAGGTACACCCACTCTTCGCCAGTTATGTTTTTCCAAAAAAGTCCAATATCGAGGCGAGCCTATTTCTATCTACCGGACACATTCCTAGACTGCAAGGTGTCCAGGCTGTGTTGAGAAAGTTCCTATTATTATTATATATTGGGTGTTATAAGCTTATATAAGTATGTATATCAGTCATCTGGTTACCATAGTACAGGCTTCTAGCCTAGTTTGGGACCAGATGACCGTATGTGGAAGTTGTCCTATATTATTATTATTATTATGTCGCTCGAAAACACGGGATATACCCGGTCTTTTGATAGGCGTGCACGGAGACCATTTTTTTTTTTTAAGTCCAACGTGCAGAGGCCCCTTTGAGTTTTTAATCTAAAGGTAATGTATAGCACCTATCGGGGTCCATCTCTGAAACCATCTACAGTTTTTTTTTAAGGTGACCTCAAAGACAGCCCCCGCTAGGTACAAGGTCTATTGTGAATGGATGGAAACTACTTGATTGGTCTATAGGTGTGATTTCTAGATGGATGGTAACCGGGCTATTGCTAGATACTCCGGCACCTGCCACTTCCGTCTCATGGTGAAATATGACGGCAGGCGATGACTCGCCGCTCACTAAACGGACCCCCCATAAAGGCCGCCCACCACATGGGAATAAGGGCGACGAGAGGGGCAACGTTGGTGTGAACGGCTAAGGGTAGGAGAGGTGTCCCTGGACTTTAAACGGCGATCACTTGCGTTACCCTAAGGTCGCATCACGCTCGCCCACTCGCCACTTATGCTTCACATCCTCCCTCGAGCACGAGGCTCTCGCGACTCCACTCCGGCCGGCCGGTGAAGGCAAGCCGGAGATGAAGAACATAACCCTCCCCCGGGAGCACTCAGGTACGTGGGGTCGCTACTCCCCAACGGCTCGCCATAAGCCGCCCAGCGTATTTATTATTATTATTATTATTGGAAAAAATTATACCAGACGTGGGAATCGAAACTGGGATCGGCAGTAGTATTTGTATTCTGTGGTAGCGGTTACGAACCACTACGCCACCGAGGCAGTTTCTGCTTTAAAATATGGAATTCATGAAAATAAATTAAGCGGTAGTAGCTAGACTTCACTTGATTTTGTTTTGACATACGCTGTTTTGAGTGACTGAGGATATGCGTGAAAAAGGACTCACTCCTTTTTAACGCACAGTTCATCCAAGACTTTTTAGGTCGCCCTCTCCTCACCACTTCATCCTGATATAGCCCTTATCGACATAGCGAGCTTTCAGACGAACGGCGGCGTAACGTCAACGTCAACGCGACGCTAACGTGGCGTTGTGGCCAGGCGCTAATTTGTATGTAAAAGAACAGTACAATACACACATATCGGCGTCGCTCGTTTGAAAGCTCGCATAGTGCTTATTTTTATTTATTAAAATATCAGTTACACATTCACTTCAAAATCAGTCAATAATTAACTTATTAATAAAAATTAAATTAATATCATAAAAAAGCTCGATAATAATAAATGTTAACCCTTTAACCGCCCGCATGCGGTCAGTAGGGCACTCGATGTTTACGCGTCAATAGTCAATACTATCGTGATTTATTGTGACTATGACTTAAGGGGAATGCTGGCGTGACTGATATTATAAGTCGTTGAGATTATAAAATCTAGCTGTGCTTCGCGGTTTCACTCTTCTGTGGTGTTCCAGCATTTAGTGGGGCATATTCCACTGCAAAATATGTAGCACTCCACTTTGTCCCACCAGTGGGGCGGCTTGGTGGGGCAGGGTGGAACAATCTGTTCCAGCGTCTATGCTTTTCTATATGCAGATTTCCACTCAATCGGTTCTATATATTCTTGACTAATAGTCTAAAAGGCGTAGGCAGTTGTTCCATTGGAGTTGTTCCATGAATGGAACAAATGATACACTATTGTAAATAGGTAGGAAACATACACACCAACAACATTTCGCATATATATCATGCTTCGCATAAGTGTATTTGCTGTAAACATAAGTAAAGTCCTTACAACAAACCCAAAATCTGTAGTGTAACTCACAATTTTTGATTCAATAGACACACTCAACAAAAATCAAACCATAAATCCAATAGATAACCGAAACGTTTATCGACTAGTTTTTACTACACGTTTAATTGACCCAACGATAAGAAGTAAAGGAGCGTACACATTACACACTCCGGCACGTGCGACACCATATTATCGCCCAATATTGTCGAGCGCCCGCGGCGCGCGACGGGCGGTCAATCTACAAAAAAAAACTATAAAAAGTAAAGGCCATTCACACACGCCCCATTGCCCGCGGTTAAAAAGTAAATGAAGCAAACACCCCTATGTTTTTCAATCAAAACAGGCGATAATAGCAACATGTTTTGTCAAAGATTTTAGACTGATTGATCCTTGGAACGTGCGGTGAACGTGATGTTTTAAGGCAATGAACAAATTAACACCTGAGACATTGTTTAAAATACCTTTTTTTTTTGTACAATGAATACTTTATAGTAAAGCAGGTATCCAGGGTGTGGGTATTGTAGGTATTATTTGTATTTAGAAATTTTAATTTTTAATTTTGTCTTAAGAAACAGATAAACTTTTATTGAAACTACTAAAAAAATAATAAAAAATAATGTTATAACAATTAGCGGTCTTATCGCTATCTCGCGAAATTTATCATTATTATTGTGTATCTACCTATACTATTATTTATAACTAGCAGTGCTCCGCGGTTTCCCCCTTTAGGTATCAGTCCCGTGGTGATATTGGAATAAAAAGTACCCTGTGCTATGCCAACCTGTGTTGTGTGTGATATGGTCATTTCAACCCAACCCAATCCATACATACAAGTAGTTCTTGCATGAAAGAGTAAAAAACATCCATCCATCCATCCTCACAAACTTTCGCATTTATAAGATTAGTAGATTTAAATAAAAACTTACTCGTAGGTAACGTTATTTTGTTTGCAAAAGCAAAATAGGAGAGCAAAGATTTAATAATAGAATTTCTTCAACTTTATTTCATACCAAATCCAAATAAACAAGTTAAATGACTCATCAAATACAAAATCAAGATGCAATTACGGTACATTTAGCCTGAATGGGTCAACTTAAGCACACGGAACCCGGCGCGTGTCGCATTGTTTATCTATACGGGGCAATTTAGCGAAATGAGGGTGACACCCCTGGTCATGCACATTGACATTGACTTTTTGCTTTTTAATCGCTGGATGACAAGGATCTTTTGGCTTTGGCTGAACTTTAAAACGACCCATTTCACGAAAGAAGTTTTACACATGCGGCTATGTTTTTATACAACATTCTTAGATTAATACGTACTAAGCCTATATAATATGCCCAATGCCCATTAATATTTTAATCCGACAGTTTATCAGGATCATTGTGTGTTGTCACTTTTTCACGCCAAAATTACGGGACTGAATGGGCTGAAAAGTATGTCTTTAGAGAGTTTAAAGAACCTGAACTAATTAAGTTTATATTGCAGCGGGTAAAACCACAAGACGCAGCAGTATGTTCCTACTTAATTCTTTTCCATATTTTTAGAGTATTCATAGAATGAAAAAATATATAGTTTATATATACTGGTATTGGTCCCGATTTCCCCCACACGTCAAAAGATGCGTGTCTATAAAACAATCTGCGCCACGATTATTCACGGATAGTGTAAACGCGCCCTTTTATTTGGTCTTTAGATTGGCATTGGTTCCGCTTAATGATATTTGTGGGACGTTTTATTTTTATGGTTTTGATTTAGAGAGCTTTATTGATTTTATTAACTTATTAAAAATAGATTTTTGTATCACGATTATATTAATTTTAACACTTATGTTTAGTACCAAAAATTAGGACATCAATGATTTTTAAGTCTGTAGCCGAAATAGCATGCAAAATCTTACCATCTCGCTATGGATGGATACTTCCCCACATTTTTGAAGATATAAAAAATACTACATGTAATTACGTAAAATAAAGACAAGTAGGTTCTAGAAAATAACAATACAAAGATTCAGTAAAAAATCCAATTTAATCCAAATGAGTTTTCATGTATAAAAAACCTGTACAAAGAAGAAAAACTCAGTTTAATTTCAATAAATGCACTGAAAACATGTATGGATGAAATTGAATTTTTTTACTGAATCTTTGTAATGTTATTTTCTAGTTCCTAGTTGTCTTTATTTTACGTAATTACATGTAGTATTTTTTATATCTTCAAAAATGTGGAGAAGTGTGAGCGAGAGGGCGAATTTGCTTAGCACCGCGCCTTAAGAGCGTATCCTAGCTACGAGAAATTTGACATAATCCTATGAAAAATTTAGCAAATCCATTTTTGGATTCCCCGGTTTCCTCTGAATATAATAAACCCATTCCATAAATATGTATTCTGATATTTTAAAGTGAAGTAAATGTGCCTGTCATTTTAGTTTCTTTTATAACACGCGGTATTTTCATAGTGAACTTCTAAAATCTCTGTTTTACTCGCGTGATTAGACATTCACTACATAAAAAAATTAAGTGTTTATAAACAAAAATAAAATGATATGAACATAGCTTACTTTTTGTTTAAAATAGAAGGCTATAAATATATTAAATAGGTTTAGTAGATTCGGAGAAAACAGGGGAATACAAAACATCGACTTGGATAATTTTCCATAGGATTGTGTCAAACCAAGAGGTCCCGGGTTCGATCCCCAGGTCAGGCAAGTGTTAAATATTGGATTTCTCCATTAGGAATTATCTCAATAACTGCCTGGAGTCTGGAACTGTGCCCGGTAGATGGCAATAGGCTCGCCCCCTATTTCATGGGACCAATAACATACTGGCGAAATGTGGGTGTATCTACTATGGGACTGAGTCCTGGGTACACCTCTGCCTACCCCTTCGGGAAAAAGGCGTGAATGTATGTGATGTTATGTTTGTGTCAAACTGCTAAGAAGTCCCCTTCCTGTCAAATATTTTAGTTCGGGATTTCACTACAAAAACTCATTGAGTTAATATTAATTCTTCTTCAGCATTATAAAACCAAGCTAGCAAACGTAAACTAAACTAGTGGTATTAACATTAATTTAACAAGCAATTCCATCAAGATTGTTAGCCAACCTTTAATTAGGGTCAGAGTCACTCAATCTTCCGCCACATAAAAATTGAGCTCGATTAACGTAATGACGTCACTAATGTAACGTTTAGACGTTTAATTAACGCTGCTTGAAATTTACTGACACTGACTACTTTTTAACCATCTCGGAATTTATTTTAGAATGTTATATAAAACGAATATAATGTCATGTTATTATGGTTTAATAAGAATGGCAATTTGATAAAATCCTTTGGAATATTTACCAAATCGATGTTTTGTATTCCCCTGTTTTCTCCGAATAAAGTAAACATATTTGATATAATTATATCCTTTTATTATAAAGATGAAGTAAGCCATGTTTCTAATATTTTATATTTGTTTATAAATTCTTCATTTATTCATAGTGAACGTCTAATCACTCGAGTAAAACTGGGATTTTTACAAAGTTCAGTTAAGAAAAAACCGATTATTTATAAGACAAACTAAAATGACAGGGACATAGTTTACTTCACTATAAAAATATCTTATGGAGTTTTGTACACGCGCAAGAGTGTGCGTGAAGTGATTTCCCAGCAAAACGGGGCTCGTCGAGAGCTCAACCTCGCTCGCAGGGTGAGGAAGGCCAGACTGGTGGGCGGATGACAGTGTCCATTCTATACGTATTATTATTATCTGTTCTGTGCCGCGGGACACAGTTAGTAATTATAAACTGCATAATACAAGTGCGACGATCGTGAGTCGTGTGTAGTCCACGGAACAATTATAGAGCGGCTCAGTATTCATTAACGGCATTAATGAATGTTTAATTGAGCCAAATAGAGTATCAATTTAGCGACGACAATTGGATCATGCGTCCCGGGTACGTTTACCGACGAACTCTATGTACTCGTACACTTACGAGTACTATGTTTGTGTGTGTTTACTGTGTATGTGTGTGTTTGCTATAGAATACCCTCTCTATCCGTGATTGCCATAAGAGTCGGCTAAGGGTTATTAGATTCAAAAGACGTGCAGCAGCGTCCGTTGAACCGTTGAACTGCGCTCGCCAACCTGCCTGCCAAGCGTGGCGAGCATTGGCAAACCCCACTATGGGAGAGGCCAAAGTCCAGCAGTGGACTTCTTACGGCTGAGATGATGATAATTAAGACTTATGTTTGCAGTAGGTTTTACTCAGAAAGTGTGTGTCTGGATATTTAAACAAAGGTTCCGACATAAAATAAATTAAAATTCGATACCTACAGCTACGTTGTTGTAGTAGAAAGCGCTACTGCCGATCATAATAATATCTGGGTTTGATACCCTGGTCAGGCAAAAAATATTATTGGAATTTTCTACAAGAAAATTTCTCAATAACACCCTGGAGTCTGAATTTGTGCCCGTTCGACGGAAAGAGGCTCGCTCTCTATATCATGGGAATTAGACATTACTGGCGAACTGTGGATATACCAACTGATTACTATAGTAGGTAGTAGTTTCACATCTCTGACTAACCCTTTGGGGAAAAAGACATGATGTTAGGTTACGTTAAATCTGGGACAGCTGGCTTGTCCACCCTACTCTCTCTAGAACTCATGTACCAATTTTATATCATTATTCTCAGTATATTTTGCCTGGCAGAAGAAGCATGAAAGTAAGATTAATGCTGTGGAGATGAGAAGCCTGAGAAGCATAACTGGAGTGACCTTGATTGACAAACTGAGGAATAGTGCGATAAGGGAACGCTGTGGCATTTTAGAAGATGTAGTGACAAAGATAGAGAAAGGAATGCTGAGGTGGTTCGGAAATGTGGAGAGGATGGACGAAAGGCGATTAACAAAAGAGATTTATAAGGCTAGTGTGTATGGTCAAGTCGGTAGGGGTCGACATAGGCGTACTTTTCATGAACAAATTGATGTTGTTCTTAGGAAAGACCAAGTCAAAAGTACCTACAACCGACGAGCATGTATGAAAAATGTCATGAAAGTGCACGAAGCGAAAGTTGTATGTGTTGGATCGTAGCAAGTGGAGGGAAATAGTCTCTGACTACCCCACTAGGCACAAGGCGTGACTGTATGTATGTATGTATTCTCAAAACTCTACACGTACATGATCAAGACCAGGAAACTTCCCTTTTGCGTCTCAACAGTTTAATTAATCGCATTAATTAGCGCTGAATTGACTTTAATTGTGCAATTGGATATGCGTCAGTCAACAGAAGCAGAAACACTCATTCTTATATTAAATGTTCCTTCTTTTATAATGTATGATAGTTTTGGGACATTTCTAACAAGCTTCAAGTTAAAATTGAGTTTCGGACTTTGCGAGCTGAACGAGTGGTTGACGCAACTGCAGTGTAAAAAATGTGGTATGTGTATGTAAATAATTTGTTAAGGGATACTTTGGTATGCTTAGTGTGGAGTTCCATACCACAAACTAGATACCACAAACATATTAGCAATCACAAATCTTTTTTTGGAAAATTGTTTTGGGTTTTTGCCTTTACCCGAAGGTTTACTATAATTATTGCCAACCCGACTGTACCTGCGCAAAACCGCGCTTTCAGCGCACTTCACAGCCACCATTAAGTTGAATTGGGCTGTAAGTACTGTTACTATTTATTTGAGGAAACCATTGCGTTAATGAATTAAAAAAAATGTTTTCACTACTCGTGACTGTACACGGTGTAATTCAATAACAATTCACCATACAAATTGCCGCCGAGGCTGGCGTTGATACATTTGTTATTATTCATTGCTTGTGTGAACACGGCGTGTTGTTAAGGACCGATTTGATTGTATATAACGTTGTATCATTTTATCTTGTTTATTGGTACTTAAAACTAAGAGAAAAGGTTTTCTAAGTTTCACTAGCGTGGGAATATCAGGATAAAAAGAAGCCCATATGATATTCCAGAGTCTAAACTATCTACAGATAAAAATGAAACAAACATACACAGTATATGTTTGTATTCTGCGATATAATATGGGATTATTATCAACGGCAAAGATTACCAATCGAAAATCACTTGTATTTCCAAACTCCAATTAAACCAAGCATGCTTGCGAATGTTCGTTCGCGTTAACGAACACCACCCTTAACATAGAGTTGTGTAATAGAAGACGTAAAGTAAAACCACTCTAGAGACACATTTGTGAAGCAGAATATGTATGTTAATTAGAAGCATAATATTAATGTAATGCGAATATTATGTTATGTGAACGGTGTGTGGATTAACTGAATTATTATACGAGCTTTCAGGTGTATTTATTATCTTTGCCATTGGCTTGGAATGAGGTTTGGGGGAAACTAGCGGCGTCCATTAGAATCTTTTTGTGAAGGATTTTTGGTTTCTCGTAAACACATATCGGTAGAATAAGTAATTAAGTAGAGCTACTAAATAGAGTTCTTCTTGTAGAGGTATCTTTCCGAACGCACGGTAGACTCAGTACTGTTTATCTTCATTGACGTGCAAAAGTGTCAGATTATGAACTATTTGAATAAATCTTTTTGAGTTTTGAGTATGAGCTACGTGAACGTATAGGGAGCTTTATGAGTCTCTACACATTGCGTTTTTTGTCTACGCCAAAGACGCGCGCTTTCCGCGCTGCTGATTTTAAAATAAATTGTTAAGGAGTTAAGGCATACGTATGAATGCATAGTGTAGGGTTCCATACCTATATACCAAGAACATACGCCATCTATTAGTTCCATGCGCAAAGTATGGAAATATGCAGTAAAATAGCCATAACTTTTGATTGCATTAACTAGGAAGTACTTATGATTTTTTTACAGTCACAAGGAATCGCAGATCTGAGTAGTTGATATCAATTTCAACTTGATATCTCCACGCGTTCCTGTTAAAAAGTGTCTTAACAGACGGACAGACAGACAGACAGACAGTCAACAAAGTGATCCTATAAGGGTTTCTTTTTTCCTTTTGAAGAATGGAACCCTAAATATAGTACTGAATTCATGAACCTCGAAAAATAGGCCGACGGAGTCTTAAAAAATAAAAAATGAAGCACTACAGTATAAGCCAGCTCACTGATACAAACATAATTAAAAGCTTGACATTTTTATTTGATGTGTGTCTTCTATTGATCTGTGACTGCCTCGGTGGCGTAGAGGGCGCATGCTCGACTGCCAATCAAGAGGTCCCGGGTTCGATCCCCAGGTCAGGCAGTGTTAAATATTGGATTTTTCCATTTGGAATTATCTCAATAACTGCCTGGAGTTTGGAACTGTGCCCGGTAGATGGCAATAGGCTCGCCCCCTATTACATGGGACCAATAACATACTGGCGAAATGTGGGTGTATCTACTGTGGGACTGAGTCCTGGGTACACCTCTGCCTACCCCTTCGGGAAAAAGGCGTGAAAGTATGTTATGTGTGTCTTCTAAGATTCATACAATAAGCAGTATGCAGGCGTGCGCGCGCGTCCGATGACGTCACATTTAAACAATTTGATTGTGATTGTTCGCGGCGCTTGCGCTTACTCGAACGTATTGTCATTGGGGTGACAGGATGGAGGGCACTGACATCTATGTTGATGGCGTTTTTCATTTCAAATTCGACTGAATTAATATCACAGAGTTTAAAGTGAAAAAAGGACATTGTAGCAACTCAAATTTTCCCACCTTGTCAACAGCGAACCGTCCGCGCCACTCGTGGGCTCAAGCCCCAACGCTATGTTGAGTGACGCGGACCGCTATTGGACGATTTGTAATGTGATCGATTTACAACGGGTTTCATTCGTTCGTTTTGTTCTCTATACGATATTCATGTTCTGTATTAAGCATTATGGGAGTCAACAGTGTTGTTCATGATATTAAACTTTTTCAATAAAAGCTATAATTTGTTATTTGATTAGATCTACTATCGCGAAGAATATGCTCCCCTTATAGACTATAACATATCATTTCCCAAGGTCCTGTTTCATGTTATAATTCTCTAGGTTATATAATTCTAATAATACAAAACTGAAAGTTGGTCGATATCTTTGTGTGTATGTTTATTACTTATCTACGTCAAAACTACTGAACTGATTGAACTGAAGTTTGGTATGAAGATAGCTTAGATTCTAGAATAACACAAAGCGTACTTTTCAGTGAGTCAAACCGCGAGGTACAGCTTGAATATCCAGAAATTCTAGGCTATTTTTTAGCCAAATCTTACGTAAAATAAAACAAACAAGCATCGTATCTCAACAAAACAAGGGAGTAACAGTAACTCACGATAGATCAAGATGGCGGCACTTCCGGTCAAACCGGAAGTGCCTCTAATGCGATATACGCCGAGCTTATCGCGCCTGCCGCGTGCGAATTCGTTCGGCTTATGTGTACACTGCTTTACAATTATGAACGAAGAACGAATATTTTTATACATTAGTCAGATTGTACAATTACGGTAGATTATAAGGAGGTAGTATTACTTATTTTAGTTTTTTTTAAGTAAAATCGCTCCTTAGAATTTTAAAACTTTAGATTAACCGATTTTTTAATTTCATTTTTAATTTAACTGCAACAATCCATAATTTAATAAATTAAGATACATACATACATAAAGTCACGCCTTGTTCCCGATGGGGTAGGCAGAGACTATTTCCCTCCACTTGCTACGATCCTGACATACAACTTTCGCTTCGTTCACTTTCATGACATTTTTCATACATGCTCGTCGTTTGCAGGTCGGTTGTAGGTCGGTGTAGGTTTTGACTTGGCCTTTCCTAAGAACAACGTCAACTTGTTCATGAGAAGTACGCCTAGGTCGACCGCTACCGACATAAATTAAGATCATTGGTATTTTACTTCGAAATTATGTGTCCATGCAGCCTGCGACACAGGGAATCCTAGGACAGGGGTGTGAGTGTGTAAACATTATTATTATATCAACAAAATATAAAGTCCCTTTTAAGTGCACCTCGCCGTGTTTCATTCATATTTTCAAAAGATTTCAAGAAAGACACTCGTCGTATGTACGTTACATATATTTTATTTGAAACCAGTTTCGTGAAGAAAACTTAGTGGTACCACAGAATACTAATACTTAAGGGTATACTTCTCAATATCATTCAAATAAAAAGCGACTCTAGCTCCGACGCAATAAAGTGCAATTCAACTAACTAATTATCGTTATATTAACCAACAAGCTGCCTCTCTTTCTATCGCGAATCTCTCTATCTGTTCTCTCTGTCTAGCCCATAGAAAAATTCCCGTCCAGACGGACTACTTTTAGCTTCACATCAAGTTGGAGCGTCCTAGGCCTGGTGTTACTTATATTCGTGCGTGTTGTTCATTATCTCATTCTCATGTTCAATTAAAACAAATGAATCAACTTAATTAAGTACAATAATTGGAATAATTAAACAATTGAACAACGGGTTATATGTAGCACGAGTTATTCTGTAGCAGTTTTTGGAATCATTATCGTCAAATCTAATTAAGCAGCTCGATTTAAAACCACATTACTCGGGCAACGCATTTTTCGGTTAGCGTAATTGTGTCGTAGTAGAATACTTCTAAAGGCTTTATGTAATTAATTTCTACATAACACTCATTTGATATAATATTTTCTTAATATATATTTAATGAGTGGACGTAGGATGTCCACTGCTGAACATAGGCCTTCCCCATAGATTTCCATCTAGACTGGTTGTAAGCGGCCTGGATCCAGCTGAACCTGCTGTCTTTATCAGGTCTTCTGTCCATCTTAGGGGTGGACGTCCTACGCTGCGTTTGCCGGTCCGTGGTCTCCATTCGAGAGCTTTACAGCCCCATCGGCCATCAGTTCTACGTACTATGTGCCCTTCACTGCCACTTCAACTTGCTAATCCGCTGGGCTATGTCGATAACCCTCCTCATTTCTGATTCGATCTCGCAGAGAAATTATTTAGTATATTAAACCATTAATATAGAGGTACACGAACAAAATTTTTGCGTTAGTAGTGAGATTATGTGTCTTTAACTTTCTCAGCGAAAACCGGCAGAAAAACATTACTCAAACTGCTCAAAGTTCTACGTGCTATAAGCTATAATGTGCCTAAGTCCATTACCACTTCAATTTGCTGATTCGCAGGGCTATGTCAGTAACTTGCCTTCGTCTACGAATCTCCTTATTCCTGATTTGATTTCGTAGTGAAATCCCGAGGATAGCCCTCTTCATAGCTCGTAGTGCTACTTTAAGTTTACTAAGCGTAGAATAAAATAGAATATGTTTATTTGTTATAAATGCAAGTAACATGTAGGTGTTCGGTACATAATTACAGAGTCCGTGTACATTTAGTCACATCGTGACATACAAATATTATTATTAGGTAAGTACGTGCATTAAAATTATTCATTTTTATTATTTATAAAATTAGATTAATTAATATTTAGGTCAGTTATAATTTTACAATATTCTATTAAGTAGTTTTGAGCTTAGCAGTCCAATCTACCTATCTAGTTTTTAGTAGTAGGCCTCTTTTGCAGGGGGCCGCCTGGGGAAGTACCACACCTTTGCCAGTTATTCATCCGCCAAGCATTAATGTGCAAACATTACTGTGTTCCGGTATAAAGGGCAATGTTATCAGCGAAATTACTGGGCATGATGAGATTCAACAACTCATATCTCAGGGTGACAGGCGCAGTGCAGTGCCGCGCAGAATTTTTAAAACACTGGGTGGCACTGTGTCTGATATGGGCAATCATGATGCTTACCATCAGGCACCTGATTTGCTCGTCTTGTCACTCAATATCATAAAAAAAGACCCAATTCGAAAATTTAAGCATCATATTTATAATACCAAATATATGGCTGTATAATGCTTAGTATAGAGCCAACCCTTCCCGCCCGCATGCGCGCTAATTGTCCGCTTAATTTGACAAATAGACTTACATCGGTGACTGGCACCGAGTGGCGACACCCCTACACATGGCGACTACTCGTACAAAAATACCCATCTGATACTGCGCTGTGTACGTTTCTGTGAGTTGTATTAAGCTTTAGAACATAACCACTAAAATACTATCCAAATAGAAATTCATTATTAATTTGTTTTTTAATCCATTTAGTATCTATATTAGTATCTCTTTTCAATTATGAGTCCCATACTATGATAAAAAAGACCTCTAAAGGTAATGGCAAAGTTGTTAACCACAGACGAAATAGCAAACAAAAATTTGAAGCAAGTATAATAGCTAAGTACTACATTTACTATGACTAGACATAATACAAATATTATAAATACAAAAGACATTTGTAATCTTTTCAGGCGAAAACTACTGATCCTATTTTGATTGTTAGACATGGTATGTAGATTTTTTTTTTTGAATGACAAGATGAGCAAATCAGGTGCCTGATGGTAAGCATCATGATTGCCCATATCAGACACTGTGCCACCCAGTGTTTTAAAATTCAATATTCTGCGCGGCACTGCACTGCGCCTGTCACCCTGAGATATTAGTTGTTGAATCTCATCATGCCCAGTAATTTTGCTGGTAACATTACCCTTCAGTCCGGAACACAGTAATGTATGCACATTACTGCTTGGCGGATGAATATGTAACTGGCAAAGGTGTGGTACTTCCCCAGGCGGCCCCATGCTAAAGAGGCCTACCACTACAATATAATACAATAATATTATATAATATAATACAATACAATATATTAAATAGATAGAAGATAGCTTAGACCTTGAAATAACACAAGGGGCAAAACGGCGGGACACAACTAGTTTCTTAAATAAAGTAGAACACACACCATCACTCTTAACAAGGCTAATCTCGTCATTACCCCGCGAACATGTGCATTCATCGTATAAATTCGTTATGTTCGTCGACGCACACTAAAACCATCACTATCTTAATCCTATAGCCACACAATATTAGCTTGTGTGTGGGGTGTTATAGTATTTTACTCGTAGTTTCATCTGTAATAGAATAAAGACCCGTAATAGGGTTTTACGCGTTGACAGGAATAATGTGGTTTTCGATTTTGGTGCGATGAAGATTGAAGTGCGTAAATTGGTTGTGTGATTTTCGTGTGTAGTCAACCTTGGATGAGTTGAAACACTACTCAATTATTATTATTGAGTAAAGTCGAATTTTAAATTGGAGATATAATAATTTTGGAAAGTATCGCTTAATGAACTTGAGAGCATTTCCTACGATTCCAATTTTGTGTAAGAACTGGCTAAAACTTAGGCTGTAGCTACATTATATATACATAATTATTTATATATTTTAATTTCAGTATAAAAATGATTCAATTATTCTACTAGATTTTAGGATAACATTAATTAAGGTATATATATTTTTTTCAACTGCTAACTTTTTCTTTTTGCAAAATTTTAATACTTTAAAATTTTTAACACCTGCTAAACTTTTCCACTAATATATTTCACCAAAATTATTATTAATCTAAATTTTATAAGTATATGTACCTATATAATTAAAAACATGGAAAGTACATAATTCACAAACCGCATCATTTTCTCAAAACGAATTAACCAACCAAAGTCAAGCATCAATCATAATGAACAAGATCGATGGTTAACCAATTAAACTTTAAAGTTAATTTACTAAGTAGCGAGTTAACCTCCGTGGTATTATTGACAATTAAAGTTGTTCTGATTAGATTTCACTCAATCTTGACAGAGTTGGGAAAGTTTACGAAGTGAACTGAACTTGGAAGCTTCTTGAGCTAACAGGATATAAGGTTATACTGTGTGTAGGGGAGCGATGGTCTGGATTATCTATTTTGCGGTTTTTGAGTATCTAGGCCTCTTTATCCGGTCCTATTCATCAGGTCCAGTTCCCTTCTGAAGGGCAATGCTACCAGCGAAATTACTGGGCATGACGAGTTTCACCAACTAATATCTCATGGTGACAGGCGCAGTGCAGTGCCGCACAGAATTTTGAATTTTGAAACACTGGGTGGCACTGTGTCTGATATGAGCAATCATGATGCTTACCATCAGGTACCTGATTTGCTCGTCTTGTCATTCACTATCATAAAAAAAAAAGATACACCCACTCTTCCTAGTTTTTTTTATCCCCGTAACACAAACATAACATTGCCCTTCAAACCGGAACACAGTAATGTTTGCACATTACTGCTTGGCGGATGAATAACTGGCAAAGTTGTACCACACCTTACCACACAATGGGGAAGTCCCCAGGCGGCCTCCCACTACAAAAATATCTGTCTAATATCTAATATGGGACTGCATCCTGAGTACACCTCTGCTTAGCATGTAATGTTATGTAGTTGCCTATTGCCGCAACATGAAACTCAAAATTGCCATGTATTCGGAGCGCCTTGGCCTATGATGATACGACCGTTAAATCGAATAGAGATGTGTTCCTACTCGTAGCAACGTAGACAGTACAGCGCACGCGCAATTTAATTACAGTTGATTAGTCCGGCCGAGCCTAATCAAGTAATTGGCATACACTACCGTCTTCGGCCGAGATGACGACATGTGAATCAACTACGCTACGTACCGCTCCTCTCTAGTTAACTGCTTAATTAAATGGTTGTTACGTTAATTAATACTTTGACTTGTTGGCTGTAACTTGGTTTCGGTTCGGGTTGTAATTGTAAAGCTTTTAAGAACTTGGCACTCGGCAAGTATTGGCACTAAATTATTGTTAAGGATATTTTTAAGAACCATCGTAACGTCTGTATAGAAACTAGCGCTGCGTTTGGGCGGGTCTATCCACTTGGTCGAACTGTACTATCTGTGGTCTCTATTTTTATATATATGACGGCGCCTAGTATACCTACGTCTATAATTATTTAGTTTAGCGCCATATAGTTTAAGTTCGGTGGACTAGAGATGGAAGTGGCGCCATCTCTTGTGTAACATAGGTAACGTGCGTTGCTTTCTGATTGGTCGATAGGCGTGTTGCCAAGTGAAGTCGGCCAATCAGCGTTCGGTAAAAGTTGCGCGTTCGGTCCGTTGGGTGCGCTAGAGGTAGCGTGCGGACGAACGGCGTGCAGGGTCACTTTACGTTTGTCGGTTGCAGCGTTCGTTACCCAGTGGAACACTCTGTCCACGTGAAACAATACTGTTTTATAATATCGTCGTTCTACCCGTTGTACAGAAGAGTTTACATTAAAGCTGATTATATTGTACGTGCGATGTCTTATTCTCCTTGCCCGCCATACCCACGCCGAAGAACCCTATCTGATACGTCGGCTGCAGAGATAACTCGGCCTCCTGTGCCGAAATATATAAATGATTTTTTAGCTGTACCTCACCGGCTTTACCCTCTGGGAAGTCTAAACTACGGATAAAATTACAGTCCAATTGGTTATTTTGGCCTGAAGATGTCATTAATAATAATATGGGACAACTTCCACACATGGTCACATCTGGTCCGAAACTAGGCTTGAAGCCTGTACTATGGTAACCAGATGACTGATATACATACTTATATACGCTTATCACATCCAGACACAGATCAAACAGACATGTTCATACACACAAATGTTTGACCTGGGCGGGGATCGAACCCGGGCCCTGCGGCACAGAAAGCAAAGTTATTACCGTCTGAGCCAACGAGGCTGTCAATGTCATTGTGAATTTCACAAAGAACATACGAAAACATTCGCATTTATACTGACTTGTAATTATAGTGGGATTTTCTATGCCACTATCTTCCAACATTAATTGCTAGGTTTAACATGTTTTCAAATACGAGTAATTCTGCAATTTGAATAATTACAATCTGCTTCTACAAATGGTTAAATCGTTCTAGACTACAATGTACACAACGAATCAAGATGACGTCTAAACTTCGTTAGGCAAATCAAATTGGCCTCTACGAAGCATTAGTACAAATCTGTGTTCAAATATTGAAACAAATCATTCAGATCATATCACTATTATGACAGTGATTTAATGTTCAATCTAAATTAATTCAGTGTCATGCGAGGAGTATCGAGGACAGTGAATCGCTTAATTTGTTCTGTTAAATATTGATCAATACAATGTAGGATTGACGTCAAGAGATTCAATTGTAGAGGTCGAGTGAATTAAGAATTTGAGATGCATGAGGACAGGTGATGATTGGTTCAATAAAGCCAGATTTTTGTGTATTTAACGTGTAGACGATTTGTTCCTATCAAGTACCATCATTCTATTACCGTCGATAAAACTATTCATCCTTTTTGTTTATAAAGGGAGTGATCGTCAACGAGCCGGCGAGCCAAAGGTACAAACCGTAAATGGAGCACCTACAAGATCGCGGTTTTAAAGGTGTTCCATTAACGGTTTAAGACTTACCTTACCCTTTGAGACTTAAAAATACTAACTTTCAAAATGTTCGATTTAATGTCATACATAGTCTATTCCTATTTGATTCTTAACCAATACTAGTCATGATTTTTGGTACAGCTTGTTAGAAACAATAGAATATTACAGTAACCAGTTACCAGGGCATCATAACGTCTGAAGAAGTGTGGAGAGGTAGCGATTTCTTTCTTATAATTAGGTAAACGCACATCTACCCGAGCCGGACGCGCCAAACGCCCCGAACTTTTTATATTGTGCGCACATTATCTGCAACGTCGTGACGTCGTGTTTCTGCTAAAATTTTAGTATACGTAATTCAAGTTCTCATCCTAAATACGATACTGATTACGATGCGGAAGGTGCGGGTTCAAGTCCCGCTCTGTATAATTTTTCTTCCTATAATCATATTAAATACGATATTGATAATTGAGTATTTATTGAAAAAATAAATGTCAAATTTTTCATTTAATTTTGAAAGTTTAATGAAAATTATATATTATATGATTCAAAATCACTTTAAAATTACATTTTTTAATTAATTATAAGCGATTCAAAATTGATAGAATTCTATTATAAGTCACTTGATTACGAACGCGCCACGGTTGCTCGCCATTTTTGTGACGTAGTAATGTTATAGTTATGTATGGTATTTTATCACATTGTGACGTCACTACGATTTTTTAATTTGATATAACTTTGTAATTATAGCGAATGAAAAATCTTTCTATGTATGCAGAAAAAAATATTCAAAGACTCAATTAGGTTAAAAGTGTATTATTCAGTAGATACTCACTGGTCGAAAGGCGAGAAGATGTGATGTGTAGGACGCTGGTCCTGCGCCGCTTCCCGCGAGCCCGCGCTACCCACGGAGGGAGCGGGAGACGCACAACTGGTCTCCGATCTGATGATGGGATGATAAGCAAAATTCATTTTCAAATAGGCCTAATAAATTTGTTCCTAAATAAAATTATATAATTACTAAGTCCACCGTAGTAAAGGAGTAAGTATTTCTACGAGAGAACGAATAGAAAAATCGCAGGTCTTGAGAGAAAATTTAATTATTTCCTCGAATTTGTTACTAATTCAAAAATATACAATCAATGAAAAATTAAAATCAATCGATTCGTTTTATCAGTATTGTAAGCCTGATACTGAATTCTAATGTCTTGTCATAATTAAATAAGTTTTAATCGTGTCTATTTATGTATTTTTCATCAAGAGGCGTTACCTATCAATTCTAGGCGAGTGTGCAGCATCCCTAGGCTCGTGTTGGTCGCGATGGTCGGGCGAGGAGGGAGGCGGGGAGCGCGTGGGTGATGCGCCCGACACTGGAGAGGCCTCCGCTGAACCACGAGACATGCCGCATTCTGATGAACCCTGGGGAGAGGTGGGATTTACTTGAAGCTGGTAAACCACAGGGCATGAAAAATCAATCGATGGATCTGTTCTTTATCAATTTGCAATTACATTTTTAGGTTAACTGATTAGTGTCGAAAAAGGCTTCGGCGAACCCTGATAACGAAGAATATTGTTATAGTGAAAGCCACATTATGAATGAATGAATGAATGAAAACTCTTTATTGCTACCACAACATAACAGAAAAAGAAAAGAAAGAAAAACTTAAAAGTAGAAAGGAAATACATATTCATTATATTTTTAATCTTTGGTTTTAATTTACCTTGTCATCGCTAGGGTCTCTCTTCGTAACCATATCAGCTCCTTCTCTTTTCCTCTGTTCTTCTTTTAACCTCTCAGCTTTCCGCCATTTTGCTCGTCGATTTTGGAACCACACCTGAGACCAAAAGACCAAGAATTGTACTTATTTTGCATATACAACGTGTTACAAAAAAGTACTTAAAGTACTTAAGGGGGTGCATCTACTCATCCAATCGAGAACAACTTAAAAAAAAATTGATAAAAAAAATCCCACACAACATATAGATTGCCAAATTTGTATGGAAAAGTGGAATTTCTTTATTTGCGATTTTCGCAATTGTTTCTTTTGAAGGTCGTTCAGTTCGACGGATAGAGACACCACTTTAAGTATAACTCACCTTTTTGTAACTCTTATCATATAACTCGTATATTCGTTCATTATCATCTTCAACATTGTCCCGTGTAAAATAACATAACATAACATACAATCACGTCTTTTTCCCAAAGGGGTAGGCAGAGGTGTGCCCAGGACTCAGTCCCATAAATACACCCACATTTCGCCAGTATTTCATTGGTTCCATGTAATAGAAGGCGAGCCCATTGCCATCTACCGAGCACAGTTCCAGATTTCAGGCAATTATTGAGACCATTCCTAATGGGAAAATCCAATTTTTAACAACTTCGCCTGACCTGGGGTTTGAACACTACCTTATAATCGGCAGTCGAGCTTGCGCCCACTAAGTACGCCACCGAGGCAGTCGTGTAAAATAATGGTGAATATGAAATGAATATGAAATAAAAATGGTAAAAAAAAAAACAGTTTTTTTTATCTCGGGCCAATAGTGACTCGATCCTTTGATAGGCGCCCTTTTATAGTCAAATAGGCCAATTCTAATACAAATATTTATATGACAATTATCACCATCACTATTCACCCAAGGATATAGGATTTTCATGGCAAATGAAACCAGAGGTAATGTGCTAGAGGTAGATAATAATAGACTGATATTCTGGAGCAAGACGGACTATCGCCTACCCGATACAATATAGAAAAACCCTTACAAAACAGGCCGATATTATCATTATTAATTAAAAAAATAGCTACCGACATAAAGTTACCTAATCAACACCACATCAAATGAAATTATCAAAATAATCCAATCCAGCTCATGAAATATTTACCATCATAACTACAGACCATAATCCTCAATATATGGGCTGTCAACACTCTGGACCGTAATACCTCGTCATTACCACCCCATTCGACGTTTGTTACTACCAAAGATTACAACACCATTCCATAAGGGACACCATCCAAACATTAAGACCTCTTTTCACCCTCATTAACATTGCTACGACAGGCCTACTTTCATTAGCCATGTTTCTCTATCAACCAGAATCAAAAGAGCTCTGATTTGGAAGAGTTGAAAGGCTACGAGAGATCTAATTTTGTTGATGTTTGTAAGCCAGTTAGCTAAGCGCGCTAGGGCCACATTTGCTCTGCAATTTTGGCAATTTGGTTTTAATAAGCCCTCTGGAAGAGTGCGCCTTAATGGCACAGATTATAAATAGAAAATTGCAGATGTGACAAACAAAATAAAATGCCTTTTACTGAATCAAATTCAGCTAATAAATAAATTGTGGTGTCACAACGTTTCCAGATACAAATTTCATTTAATGAATTGATATAACCACTAATGAGGTAGTAATTTATTTAAACTAATTATGTGCTTAATAAAATAATTATTAGCTTTGATTAATGTTTTGTGTTAATTGGCGTGTTACAGCAAACCAACATAATATCATTTCATTTCATTTCATTTATTAATGAACAATAAAATAATTGTATTTGAATAGCATTTATGCTATACCTATTTATATGTAGGCTTAAAATGAACACACAAAAAAAAAACTAACCACAAATCAAATTACAGAAACATAAATGTCAAAAACATAATAAAATCATTCAAATAAAAAACATTATTACTTAATAAAATTAATTCCAATTTAACTAAGAAATAAAAAAAATAAAAAATAAATAAAATTAAAAATGTCAAGGGCATAATAAAATCATAATAAAATAAATAAACAACCTAAATTTCGACTACGAAAATAAGTAATCATTCATATAATTGCCCTCTTTTGTAGATATTGCAGATAACGTCACTATTGATTTGTTAAAACTTTATTATAAATATTAGGTTTTATGGAAGTAGGTATTTATATCGTTTATTTGACGTGAGTTTCTCCTCTGTTATTTTTAATCTTTGACACATCAACCCATATTCCCTTAACGATTGTAAGCTAATTTAGTTAAAATAATAATCCACCATAATCCCCAGCCCTTAATAGTTTTTATCTCGCAAGGGTAGTATTAATATTGTATGAGAACCCCCTTTTGGCCCTTAGTAAAGTGATTATGATTTAAGGTTAGAACTTTATTTTCTTGACTGACAAAGAACTGAAAAACATACAATGTGAGTTCTTAAAAAGTTGGAATAATAATTTGGTTATGTTTTGAAATAAACTTGTCAAATGCAAATGAAACTCGCATTCTCATGAAGGGTTCCTACCCTCCATGTATCTATTACCTACCTATTTATATTAGGTGTCACCTCTCCTCACCTACCAAATAACATTCTTATTACTAACTAGTATAAGAATTTATTTATGATACAGTAAAAGTCTTATTTGACAATATAATATAATTGTAGTGGTAGGCCTCTTTTGCAGCGGGCCGCCTGGGGAAGTACCACACCTTTGCCAGTTATTCATCTGCCAAGCAGTAATGTGCAAACATTACTGTGTTCCGGTATGAAGGGCAATTTTACCAGCGAAATTACTGGGCATGATGAGATTCAACAGCTTATATCTCAGGGTAACAGGCGCAGTGCAGTGCCGCGCAGAATTTTGAATTTTAAAACACTGGGTGGCACTGTGTCTGATATGGGCAATCATGATACTTACCATCAGGCACCTGATTTGCTCGTATTGTCAGTCATAAAAAAAAAGTAATTTAAAATGTTTTTTTATCACAGTCTCTCGCAAATATAACGCATTACGAGAAAACTCTTTACTCTATTCTTAAAATAAATTAAATTCCCAAACACACGTCAAACAAGTTTCAAAAATCTCCGATCAAGTACCCGTTGAGCGTAAAATTGATGTTAAAATTTACATACATTAGCGGTACGTACTTACCGCGCTGTCACTTATGAAAACATTTTATGCGACTTAATGCCTTCGGTTTTCTTAACATATTTTCAGTTATTAAGTGCGCGTTTACACAGCGCTTTAAACATTAAAATGTGTTCAGGGAAATTTATATTATTTTTGAAGGGTTTTTGATATCAGACATTCGATCAGTAACAAAAATAAATGAAATTTATTTATTTCAGCAAAAAACACAAAATAATATAATTATTTTATACACTAGGCAGGGATTCATTTCGATCTCGCCTCCCCGGACTCAATTCCTTAGGGCCAAAATTCTGGTGACAGAAAAATCTCCCTATTTTTCACCGGAAATGCTCACAGACACTGCACACATGGAGTTTTTTACACGCGCAAGAGTGTGCGTGAGGTGTTTTCCCAGCGAAGAGAAACTCGTGGAGAGCTCAATCTCGCTCGCGGAGAGAGGAAGGCCCGATTGGTAGGAGGATGACAGTGTCCATTCTATACGTAGTATTATTATCTGTTCTGTGACATAAGGTAAGATTGGTGTGAATCGCTGACCTATTTAATATTTAAATAATTAAGTAGGTATAGCCCTACAGTAATTCTGCATTAATTATGGATTAAACTAACATACTTTTAAAAATAAAAATTAAATAATAAAAGTATAGTCTGCACGCGAGCTATGTGTCTAGTACTATTTAAGATAGATAGATAAACACTTTATTGGTACACCACAAAACATTAAATCTTAAAAGTTAAACAATTTTATTTAATAATGTTCACAAACAATTTTATACTGAAGTTAAATGTTGTTTAGTAACTATAGAATAACTATAGACTATATATAGGTGACTGTATTTTTTTTTTTTTAATGTAGTCACTTTGCCCATTTAAAAACTTAGAAGTATCATTCTATTTTCGTCTCGCAAAATAGCATCGTGTGTAACCCACCTTAAAGTTAACTTCCTCATAAGCTTTCCCGTTCGCGCCGCATGTGAAGTATTTAAACATTACCGAGTTTTGACGCAATTAGCGTGAGTGATAACTTAGCTTTTTAACTTAAAGTTAAAGTTACGAAGTGGCGAGTGAACATTTAACTAGGATGTTTGCATGTTTGAGTTTTGGTTCGTACGTGGCAACGGTTTACTTAATTTAGAAAGCGGTTATTAGAGGAATTTAGCGAATAGCTCGGGAATTAATTTTCTAGTTTTTAATGCACACATAATATGACAATTGAATTTCTCAGTATGTTTCACCTGTAGGTAACCTTATAGCTTTTAAAATATACTAGCTGTGCTCTGCAGTTCCACCCGCGTATTCTTCGTTCCCGTGGGAATATTGGGATAAAAAGTACCCTATGTGTTATAATTACATACCAAATTTCGGAACAATCGGTTTAGCGTGAAATTATACCAAAAAAACTGTCTTTTCAACAAACTATTTTTCATTTAATATTTTTGTACCCAGCAAAAAAATAAAGGGATAAAATAAAAAGTATTTTCAGTAATATCCGCTTTTTACAACGACAATACAGACAGTTTGACTGCCTCGGTGGCGTAGAGGGCGCATGCTCGACTGCCAATCAAGAGGTCCCGGGTTCGATCCCCAGGTCAGGCAGTGTTATATATTGAATTTTTCCATTAGGAATTATCTCAATAACTGCCTGGAGTCTGGAACTGTGCCCGGTAGATAGCAATAGGCTCGCCCCCTATTACATGGGACCAATAACATACTGGCGAAATGTGGGTGTATCTAATAGTAGATACACCCACATTGAACAGAACAGAAGTGTACCCAGGACTCAGTCCCATAGGGGACTGAGTCCTGGGTACACTTCTGCCTACCCCTTCGGGAAAAAGGCGTGAATGTATGTTATGTTATGTTGTGTTATGACAGTTTGTTGAAAAAAGGTTGGTCATAACAGTACCTACTCAATTAAAAAATAACAAACGAATAAAAACTTTTTGGTTGAAGTTGAAGTATATTGGAATGGCGGACATTTTCTTATAGTCAACTCTGATAATGTCGTTTTACATTTAATTTTAAGGTTTTTTCGGTTATTACTTTTGTGATATATTACCGGTTAAAAAGTGTTATTTTATTTGATTATTACTAGGTTCATTGAAAGAGGACAGAAGCCTTTGGAGAGAAAAAACCCTAGTAAAATAATACACGCATTATAGTCTTCTTCTAATATAATAAGCTCCGAAGTTCACCCCACACTCACCCAGCCAGTTTCAGAAGTCGTTACATCGAACGATAGTCCGAATTATGGTTAATCCGAGCGATCGATGTTCGTCGGATAATTTGTAATAAACAAGTTAGGTATATGCGGCGATACATCCTCCATTTTGCGCAAATTACACCACTCACGAACTGAATCTAATTACTTGGTGGGTTGGATGTATGGACTGCTAATTGATGGAGGAGGCATAATACTGGAAGTTCGTAGCAACGATATTGAGCATTGCAAGTCAGCGGGGGAGGCTGTGCCGACATCATTTCTCATACAAACTTAGAGGAACCAATGACGCAAACTTTAACTTTTTTATGCTATAGTTGGCAAACAAGCAGTGGGCCGCCTGATGGTGAATTGCTACCGCCGCTTATGGATACTTGTAACACCAGGTCTTAAGCAACGTATTCACATCGATGCGATCCGATAGTTTTGTATCGATGCGATACAAAACTATACACAACTGATCGTCACCGTGCCTGCCACCGCGGACGCGAGCTGAACGTGTCTTTATATCCGTCTGAGATTTCCAATTTCGTGACCCCCATACTTACTTACTACGAAAACCTACATTAAAAGCTATTGGAAACCAGGGTTCAGTTTCTGTCAAAGGGTCACCGTGCTCATCATTTTAATAACTTTCATGGAGTCGACCCAAATCTGAAATCACCAAAACTTAGCCAATCCCATACATTTTGTGGCCCCCTACATCAATGTTCCAGAATGACCACGAATAGGGAGAAATGGAGTTATATTCTGAATCCTGAGACGAGCGATATCTGCCCAGAAATCTGTCAAGAACATAACGAAACGGAGATACACTTTGTTATTAAGGAAAGATTTCTATGAAACAGCAGATTTATATAACATACCTCCCGAAACACTGACCTCGCTTTGGTCGTTCAATAAAATTATCAAAGAGCATACGTGAAGCTGACTTTGTATGCATGTGGACGTACATCTCTAGCACGAAGCGCAGAGGTTTCGAAAGAAAAATCGTTTTCGTTTCGTTAAAAGTAAAAAATCCAAAAAATACCACATCAAAAAGTAAAAGATCCCATGTTCAACAAGATTCCCGGATCTAAGACGGGATGAAGGAAGATTTACCTCTCCAGGGGGCAAAAGGGGGTGCAATTTGCCCCTAATCATGTGATGAAAAACTTAACACCGCAACTTCTCTAATTTAATATGTATGTTTGATCTTCGAAGACTTCATCTGGTTTAGAAATGATAAGTAATTAATTTGAAGGATTATGTTGTTTAATCTGGATCATTTGGGATTTTAATCAACTAAGTTACTAAGACTGCCTCGGTGGCGTAGAGGGTGCATGCTCGACTGCCAATCAAGAGGTCCAGGGTTCGATCCCCAGGTCAGGCAGTGTTAAATATTGGATTTTTCCATTAGGAATTATCTCAATAACTGTCTGGAGTCTGGAACTGTGCCCGGTAGATAGCAATAGGCTAAGAAGCATAGGAATAGGTAATTAAAGTACGAAAGATGATGGATGACAGAAAGAACAAGTATGCGGAATGAAAGTACGAGAGGTAGCAAAAGCGAGAACTGGTATGAAAGGAAATAGGGTAGAACAGGTCTCCGCCTACAAAATAGGAGGTAGGATTAAAAAAAATATATATATATAAAGATGGCAATAGGCTCGCCCCCTATTACATGGGACCAATAACATACTGGCGAAATGTGGGTGTATCTACTATGGGACTGAGTCCTGGGTACACCTCTGCCTACCCCTTCGGGAAAAAGGCGTGAATGTATGTTATGTTATGTATTATATTGTATTACTTATATATTGTATTACTTACAGGCATGTTACTTTAGAATAGAGGTTAAGAACATAACAAAACATACAACACGCCTTTTTCCCAAAAGGGTAGGAAGAGTTTAATAAGATTACGTTTCGTATGTTTCATCGAGTCTTATAACTGTCTACTTATTTAAATGAATAAAATAACTTTTGACTCTACATTACTCTACATTGTGAAAAAATCGTAAGATTTACTCAAAGGAAACGGACTCGTAATCCAAGGAAGCTGAGCCTAGAAAACCTTACACTTTCCGTCCTATATTGCGGGGTAGAGAATGATATTCGCAATAACATGCCCAAACATAGTATCCATCGTATTATCGCCGTTTAATTTATAATTTGATTTAAACAAAGTGAGGTTAAGTACTAAGTATTTTTTTAATGGCGGCGCAAGTTCTAATTTTAGTAGAACATTTGCTTAATTCATAAAATTAATGGAGACACTAAAAAATATGATTTATGCACATTTAAGAGTATTAATTAGGCCTATCAAATAAAACCAAAATTATAATGCAAGGTCACCGTTAGAACTACATTACACACACGCATAATGCGTGGATCTAATGTATCTCTAAACAGCTAGTCGCCATACAAAATGTATGGGATCCGACGTGCCCAGATCCGGCGTACGTGGCACACGTGTGCCAGATGCAGTTCTAGCTTTATACTCGTATCTAATATCTATAAGAAGTTTTTGGCATTTGGTAATAAGTAATACTAAGTTTTATTATTCAGCTATAAGCTCAAAAACTGTAACTGCCTCTACTTATTTACCTGAATAAAAACGTTTCTATTCTATTCTATTCTACATCTGTAGCCGTATCATCTCAGTAATTACCTATTCACCCCATAAGCTAACAAAGTTACACAATGTTAACATGAAAGTTGTCGTAAATCGACCAGTGTAAACAGACCCTTAGCTCTTATACAGCTATTCAATGGACAGAAGTTATTAGGGGTCATTAAATATTTGGTACATTGACTTATTATTGGGCATAGGGTGTACTTAGGGCTGTCTCGTACCGATTTTAGGAAAATGTCATAGAGACAAATACGAGTAACTAAGACGTTTAAAAACTTATGATAATAAATAAATAATGTAGCGCACGGACGCTACGGGCTAAGAGCAGTGTAATTGGGGTAACCCAAACGGGTTACCCCAATCACGAGTACCAATACTCGATTTATGGTATACATTTAAATTATTTATTTATTTATTTATAATTTATGATATCCTTGTATCTGGTGCGGACACGGTGCTGTTTCTTACTTTAATGGGCTAATATTTAAAAATGATTCGTGCGAAATAACCATACCAGGGAAATCATATGGTACAACCAATTGGAATATCGGTAAACTTATGCAACCGTTTTACAACCAGTTGGACTATCGGTAAACGTATGCAACCGTATCACAACCAGTTGGGCTATCAGTAAATCACGGTACAACCAGTTGTACCATAGGTAAACTTTCGTCCCGTTGGTTTAACTAGTTTAACATACCGCTTGTACAACGGGTCGGTAGCGGTTTATAATACCATAATTTTCAGCTACTTTTAAAATATTGTCTCATTAAAATAAAAAAAAGCCTAGTAATTTTTAATTAAATAATATAATTTTTTTTTTGTAGTGGTAGGCCTCTTTTGCAGGGGGCCGCCTGGGGAAGTACCACACCTTTGCCAGTTATTCATCCGCCAAGCAGTAATGAGCAAACATTACTGTGTTCCGGTCTGAAGGGCAATGTTACCAGCGAAATTACTGGGCATGATGAGATTCAACAACTCATATCTCAGGGTGACAGGCGCAGTGCAGTGCCGCGCAGAATTTTGAATTTTAAAACACTGGGTGGCACTGTGTCTGATATGGGCAATCATGATGCTTACCATCAGGCACCTGAATTGCTCGTCTTGTCACTCACTATCATAAAAAAAAAAAAAAAAAATTATAGCAACTGAACTGAACTGAACAATATGTTTAGTGCCATCCCTACCCGCACAGTAGGGCCACTATAATTACCACCCCATCATTATTGTTTGCATTCACACTCAAGTGCGCGCGTTTAACAATATACAGAGCGAAACAAATATTTGTTAGATTTATAACAAATATTGTGTAAGTGTAAACGGTGCTTAATAGCGGGCGGTCTATCGCTTTCTTTGTCGATACAATGAGGTGAGGTTGGTTATTTTAATTTTATATTGTTTTTTTTTATATTCCAATAGTTGCCGTTGGGTTACCGGCAATATAATAGAACCACACCTATATACTATAACCCATAAAATCTAAAAAGTACCGATTGACAGTTCTTATTTTGCTTTTTTTTTACTTTTTACATCACTATAATATATTCATCATCATCTCAGCCGTTGGTATCCAAAAGGGGCGTTTTGCCAATACTCGACACGCTTGGCAGGCGGCTTGTCGAGCGCAGTTCGATAGTTTTTTGCAAAGGCTGCTGTCCGTCCTCTGGATCTGTTAACCCTTAGCCGGCTCTTACGGCAACTACGGGTAGAGAGCGTGGAGCACCATTCTAAAGCCGGTAACTCCACGGCGGATATATATTATATATTACACTATATTTTATTAAAATCCTAAATGACTCACGGACTGAAATGCAAAGTAGAGCCCAAACCACTGATCCTAGAGACTTGAAACTTGAAATATATGTTGTTTTTGTTGTCTTGACGTGTGCTAAGAAAGGATTTTTTAAAATTCACATTCTAAGGGGTCCAAAGAGAGCGTCAAAGTTTTGGTATCAAACTCCCATATTTCATAATTGCGAGCGGGCAAAGTTGCTGTTCATACACTAGTCTTGTGATAAAATTCATAATTTTATAGTTTTACGACAAAGGTTATTGTGTGGGTGTTAAAAAGACAAAAAAAGAGAAGTTGTGTGAGTTACGCCTATGCAGTTATTTCGGCTTGAAAATTGCTTGAAGAGATAAAACGTCAAACAGTACTTCTTAGATTTGATGGGATGGTATCCCGAATAAGCTATAATAGAAATAAAACATAACATAACATACATTCACGCCTTTTTCCCGAAGGGGTAGGCAGAGGTGTACCCAGGACTCAGTCCCATAGTCACCCCACATTTCCCCAAAGTCAAAGTCAAAGATTTATTCAAATAGGTCACAATCTGACACTTTTGTACGTCAATGAAAATAAACAGTAACGAGTCTACCGTGTGTTCGGAAAGATACCTTTACAAGAAGAACGCACAAGAAACTTGTAGGGCTTAATTTTTTCAACTGATTGTTTTACAATATTTGGTTTGGTTACACTCGTTTGTTTAGAAGGTGCCGCGTGGGGGCTATGCGGAAGTTCCCAAGCATCTTTGTCTTCTATGTACTGATTTACATTATAATAAGCATTCTTTAGTAAAGTAGATTTTATATAGGTTTTGAATTTACCCTCTGAGAGCCCCGTTATCTCTTTTGGGATTTTATTATAGAAACGTACACTATTTCCTAAGAATCATATTTTATTTGTTTTAGATAATCTAAAGCTAGGTATAGCTATTTTGTCTTTATTCCTAGTATTAAAATTATGGAGGTCACTATTTAATTTGAATTTATGTAAATTTTTACGCACATACCAGTATGTTATTGGTCCCATGTAATAGGGGGCGAGCCTATTGCCATCTACAGGGCACAGTTACAGACTCCAGGCAGTTATTGAGATAATTCCTTATAGAAATAAGCTATCATAATATCTATAATAGAAATTTCAATAGACGAACATGTCCACATAAACCTCAATACACATAACACACAATCACGCCTTTTACCGAAGGGGAAAGCGGAGTGTACCTAGGACACAGAACCGATAATAATACTACGTATAGAGTGGACACTGTCATCCGCCCACCAATCGGGCCTTCCTCACCCCGCGAGCGAGATTGAGCTCTCGACGAGCCCCTGTGAGCACGGAACGCACCTCACCCACACAAGTTATGTATTTTGGTCACATGTAATAGCGGGCGAGCTTATTGCCAACTACCGAGCACAGTTCCAGACTTCAGGCTGTCAGTGTCATCACATCAGATAATTCCTAATGGAAAAATCCAACAAAACTTACCTGGGGATCGAACCGGGGACCTCATGTTCGGCAGTCGAGCTTGCGACCACGCCACCGAGGCAGTAAAAAATAATCAAGAGATCCGTCTCGTTAGCGTTTGTCACACGGCGGTAGGGTTGCCTCAGCACCTCGGGGAGTGATTGTGATCGCAATAACAAAGGGGGGACTTGTCACTTGTGTCATGATATTATTTTATAATAAAGGAGTCGAATTGGATTATTGGATTCTGTCATTGGAAAATGTGGTTGTGGTGATAGTCGTAATAAGTGTGTATCTTCTTTTTTAGAAATTGAAAGCTCAATGTTCACTCCTGGCCACAAATGAGCAGCATTCTGGCAAATAGACAATCATACCAAAAAATCTGTCTTTTCAACATTTTTTTTTTTCATTTAATAATATATGTAGGTATAAAGGATAAAAAAGTCATAAAATAAAAAGTTAATATCCGCTTTTGGCTACGATAATAATATGAGCCACCATGACAGTTTTTATTACTCAAAAGCAACTATGGAATTTGATGAAATAAGGTTGGTCATAAATAGTACTCAATTAAAAATTACCAGATGAATAAAAACTTTTTGCTTGTAGCGAAGTATGTTGGAATGGCAGAAGATTTTCGAATAGTAGCTCTGATAATGTCGTTATAAATTTTATTTAAAGATTTTGTCGGTTACTTTTGTGATATATTAACGGTTAAAAACTGTTATTTTATTTAATTATTAATTTTCATATACGTCACAAGTCTGTTCATTCGTGGCTGAAAGCTCATAGAAAGAGAACTTTTTTTAAGATTTTTAATACTGAGCCTGCTTTATATAAATACATTATTCTTTAATTTTATGTTAGGTAGTAGATAATTTTTTTAAAGAAATGTACTCTAAAAATATTCACTCGAAATATTTATATATAAAATAATTAATTCTTTAGATAGAGTGTAGAGAGGCTTTTGTGACACAAATAAAACTTATTTTTACCAAAACACTTGAAAAATTAACATACTGACTGTTTTCATTAGCAAGGAACGCACCCTATATAATTTATTATAGATCTTTGTTTAACTACCACTTGAGAGTAACATTTCCAAGCAATTAACCAGCGCACGATAATTAATCGTTATTAGCAGCCCTATTGAACGTCCCAGGGTTGTCGACTCGAGTGCCATTGTCTGCTGCATGTCGCTTTATTTCTCTGTAACACGCTTTGTTTGTTTGACACCCCTATTGTTTTAACACTTCAGAGTAGGACCTCTACGTCTCTCGAGAGTTTGGGGGAATTTAATTTTTTTATATTTTTGACACTCGTGATTGAAGTGTTTTGGAGATCTAATTAGTAAGATGCCTTTGAAATGTTATTTTTAAATGATAAACTTAACATACAAGTACGCCTTTTTTCCAAGGACTCAGTCCCATTTCTCAGTCACTTTAAGAAAAAAGGAAGTGTTTATCAATTTCGATATGAATTCTAATTGTAACATAAGACTTTTCGGTGGGTAGATTGTGAAATGAGTCACCTATAGATAAACACACGCTCCTATAGGTGTTATGTAGAAGGGATAGAAAAATTTCGCTGACGACTAGTACCTCCACGGTAGCTCAACTGGTAGAGTGCCGACTTAGGATTGCTGCGGAGGGTGCGTGGTTCAAATCCCGCCCGTGGGTGAAATTTTTGTTTCCTTATTCGTATAGTATGTTATTGGTCCCATAAAATAGGGGGCGAGCCTATTGCCATCCACTAGGCACAGATCCAGGCTGTCATAGAGATAATTGCTAATTGAAAAATCCAATAACACTTTGCCTGACCTGGGGATCGAACCCGGGATCCCATGATCGGCAGTCGAGTTTACGCCCACTACGCTATCCAGGCAGTCATGATATTAAAATAATCTTGGAAAATATTTCCTTAAAAATACTTACAAAGACTTACTTAAAAATAATTAAAAATATTTACAGACTCAATGTGCAAAGTAGGTAACGTTGCGAGGTTTTCTCAACTGGTGAAAAGGCATTCTTAAGAAGTTATGCCACCTAAAGGTGGCATAACTTTGCAATTTGACAAGCAATTTGACACAATCTTATGAAAAAATTACTAAAACGGTGTTTCGAATTCCCCTGTTTCCTTCGAATATTAATAACCTATTCGATAAATTTATAACATGAAGTTAAAGATTTCCATCATTATAATTATATTTTCTTTATTAACTCTTTTTTTTGTGTATCTCTAATCACGAGAGTAAAACTGGGATTTTTAGAACATGTTCACTTTAAAAAACGACTGGTTATTAAAAAAAAGAGATTGATATAAACATACTTTACTTCATCTTTAAAATATCAGGATATAAATACTTAGACCAAGTTATACCTATAATATATATATTCGGAGGGAACAAAACATTTGGTATTTTACATAGGGTTGAGTCAAATTGCGAAAAGATAACGTTACCATTTAAAATAAGCATGTAAGTTCCACGAGTCCTAGCCCTATTCTCGACATGCAAAGAATTTTCCAGTCAACGCACATATTAAACTTATCAATTTTCAGTCTTCCTGTATTCCAGGCAAACTGCTTTACAGGCAATTTAAATTTAAGCAAACTACTTCTTAGTCAATTTCGCGTTTCAGACACACTGCTTCATCTGCATCTTTCGTTTAAGGAAAAATGCTTTTAAGACAAATCTACTGTTTAGATATAACGCCTTCATGGGCATCTTGCGTTTAAGGTAACTCGAACATAAACGATAATATGAACCTTTGTTATTATAACACAGCGATGATTCGGTGCCGCACATTACAGACATTCTCCGGTAGCGGTCGCCGCTCGCGAGCCACGTAATCCAATATCTCTGACAGGTGTTCCCATTGGCTCCTTTTTATATTTTTCGGGCGAATTATCACCGACACTCCCCGGCCGGACGAGGATGCGAATCAAATTGAAAGCCTACTCAATTATATTACCAAGCTTTTGTAGGGTTGCCTACTTTAACTTAAAAAATTATAAAACCCACTAAGTACAAAACCCACTAAGACTAAGAAGGAAAAAACCTTTTGAGTTAGTTTAAGTGTTGTGAACAATTAGTGAAATGTAGTGTTAGTGCCGCGTATAAAGAACACATGAACAAAGTGTCTACCTCGTTTTAATACAGACCAAAAGAATAAGTGTTAATGGACACATTCTTAGTTTTAGCGTTTATCTAGCAGTTTAAGTTAAATATTTTAATTACTTATTAGCCTCCAAAAGGCTAGATTGTAGTAAGATGACATTACATTCTAGGCATGTCATTTATAAAAAAAAATCTAAGTACAAAATAAATTGTAACTTATGTCACCCGAGTCATAATAACGTTATATACATTAATTTAAAGAAAAGGGGAGACAGGGGACGTTCTCTCAGCGCTTACTCAACAACTGACACGTGCAATTTGAAACAACATAGATAGAAATACGTACCTAAGACCTAAGTGCGAACGAGACAACAATTTACTGTACGTGGACCTAATGGGACCTAATATGAACTTTTTATTTTCGAGAAGTCCCCCTCATCTCCCCCTTTCTTTAAGGCGCGGTGCAAAGCAAATTCGCCCTTACGCTCAAACTTACCCACATTTCTGAAGATATAAAAAATACTAAATGTAATATCGTAAAATAAAAACAACTAAGTTCTAGGAAATAACAATACAAAGATTCAGTAAAAAATTCAATTTTATCCCAACAAGTTTTCAGTGCCTTTTTATTTTTCTGAGATTTTTTTGTTCAGGTGATACAATACATATAATACAACAATACATGAAAACTCGTTTGAATTAAATTAGATTTTTTACTGAATCTTTGTATTGTTATTTTCTAGTTCCTAGTTGTCTTTATTTTACGTAATTACATGTAGTATTTTTATATCTTCAAAAATGTGGGTACGTGTGAGCAAGAGGGTGAATTAGATTTGGACCGCGCCTTAAATCAATGTTTACATAGTTTTTTTTTTTTTTTTTTTTTTTTTTATGATAGTGAGTGACAAGACGAGCTCATCAGATGCCTGATGGTAAGCATCATGATTGCCCATATCAGACACAGTGCCACCCAGTATTTTAAAATTCAAAATTCTTCGTGGCACTGCACTGCGCCTATCACCCTGAGATATGAGTTGTTGAATCTCATCATGCCCAGTAATTTTGCTGGTAACATTGCCCTTCATACAGGAACACAGATTATCTCATTCATGAAAAACGGACGAGAAGATTAGGTTGCAAATATAGCTCTTTTTTTTGCTACACCTACCTAGTCGAAAAAAAAGAGCAAACTGATTTTTAATTAATTTCTTTCAAAGGAAACGGCAGCAATAAAATGGCTACATTAAACTTTCCTAAATAGTAATTGCACTACAATGTTATTATCCTAATATTTGGTGAGATAAAACTATACGATTTAAGACAAGCTACCACCCCTGGATTTACTTTGTGTACTACTTCCACAAGACATATCAAGTTCGCATCAAATCAGTTTACTCTTAAGTCGCCACTACACGAAATTGCTGAGAACATACAAAGTCTAGGATTTCATTCGCAACCCGTTCGGTGACACCCCTTAATCTCACCAGCACGTGCCCGAGGAAACCGGGGTAAGTGGGGGCGGGGTAACAGCTTCATACCGTACTACCATTCCGAGATGAGCGACTTAAACTTGTTATAGAACACCAGATTAAACAGGCCCCTGATGTCGATAACCATATGAAATACCGTAGGTCAACCTTCGCTGGCCACGTATGTGTTCAATTCTCAACTGTTTTGGCGGTTTTGCCAACTAGAGTGGATTTTGACAATGGCCAGTTAACTAATGGAAGTGGATTCGGAATCGACGGCGAAAATTGGATATTGTCTTACGTCCGTGAGTTCGTTATGTCGATTCCGTGTTTGACATGTTGGTGCGAGCCCATCAGAAAAAAAGCAAAAGAAGCTTATTCATCCTAGAGTACCTAATGCCATGACATCGTTCGTAATTTTTATATTTCTTATTAAATTTCTTTTTTGTCTACATCATGATGAAAAACTACGCCCATTTCAAATTTCTAGATCCAAGGTTTAGGTTCAGTCAATTGCCGGTGTTATCGTTAAAAGCAATCTCTTCCAGACAACCGTATATGAGATGTTAAATAAAATATGTTGAAGGAATGTATCAAAAGAAAAACATAGGTAAGTGCGACCAAAAACTTTTCTATTAGGAACATAAATTATTATTGTAGATTTTATAAACGAAAAATGACACCTATATGCACTCCACATTCAAGTTTATCACTTAGCTGATTTCCAGTGTGACATAACCTACCCCGATTTACCCCCATACACAACCCGTTCACGTAGGTGTAGTATATTGAGCGACATTCCACAAATTGCACGATACCGCCCGCGAGGAGAATCGCCCAATTTTTATTCGAACATAAATAAAACACGGCTGCGCCACAAAATACATAGTACAGAAGGAAGGAAGCTTATAATAGAGCCAAAAACATGTACGTATGCCTGCGCGGCTTACGTGGAATCTCGTGGCAAACCACTCGACAGAAACTCAGGGATGCTTGCTCGAGATACTCGTAGATATAGATTTTAAATTCAAATAGCTATTTTATTGAATCTAGTTACATTAATGGACAATATATTCATAAAATAAACGGAGGAATCAATAAAAGCACCAACTACAGAATTTGTTCAAATATTTAAATATATAGACAGATACATTTTAATGTACACCATACACAGAGCACAACTTACATGAACAATATTTTAATTAATCTTAAGATTTAATAAAGAATTAATTAATATTTTATACAATTAAGTTCTCTTAAACGCATACTAGTGCCAACCCAAAAGATATTTATAACCAAAAATCTACTGGAGCCGACTTTCTGTGAAACGTTGTATAGTAACGCCATGCAATTTGCCTAAAACCGGGCGTCGGGCCACGAACCGGGCATAACCGGTTATGTAGAAACGTGAACTGGGTAAATATATGAGATTATGTTGGGCTAATCCATTCTGGGCTCTTAAAAATAGAGGTTAGGCTGTTGGGGTAATGTTTTGAGGAAAAGAAAATCGCTACGGGATTGGCTAAGAGCATCAGTTATCAGAGATCAGTGGGGTTTGTCTATTCTTTCTTTCCACTATTGAGATATGGGTTTTGACATATTTATTAGTGAAATTATATGTCGAATGCATATTATGGTTTTTATACTGACTGCTTGACCTAGGTCGACCGTTTTTGATCTAAAATAAAGTGAGTTTAGCCGTTGTTTATACAACGGCATTTCATAATAAGTATATTTAGCATAATATAACGTATTTTTATTTCAGAAAAAAGCAATCATATTACAGATTTTGTATGAAAATATATATTGGATCCTGGACCCTGTAGCTGTTTCATTAATAACTAGTTGTGCCCCGCGGTTTCACCCGCGCAACCTTTGTTCCCGTGGATATCGGGATTAAAAGTACTTTTTATGCTATTCTAAGGTCTATACTATCTATATATCGAATTTTAGCCCAATCGGTTCAGTAGTTTTGGCGTGAAAGAGTAACAAACATTCATCCATCCATCCTCACAAACATTGGCATTTATCATATTAGTAGGAAGTAGGAGAATGTATATATAAAATAGTTTTATTTCATTATTCCACTTTGACATAATTTTCAATTTAATAATGTTTCTTATTAATTATTTTACTATTGGTTCATGAATAAATAATAATAATACTATACTATGATATATTGGTAGTTAATTCAATCAATCAATGGACTCTTTAAAATTTTTGTATGCCAGAGAGCTGGTCAAACATGCAGTACCTACTTATGAATGTATTATCTAATCTTTACCATGTCTGCTGCAAATAAATCATTTCATTTCATTTAATTTCATTTTAATGATACCAAGTGATCAGTGAAATATTTTGCAGTTAAGAGAAAATATCCCTCATTTAAGTAAGCTTAGTTTATCATTTTTATAACAAAATATTTTTTTATCTTTAAAGTTATATATCTTTTTGTATCTTTAAAAGAATAAAATCTCACTTAAACCCTTAGAATTCAACGTCATTGCTGAAACCAACTTTTTACCGTATCTTCTACATAAAATATTTTGTAGCAATTTGCCTAAAATCCATTCAGATTTACAATTTACGACGGAAAAATGTCTACTTCAAAAATCATACCGACGATATCGACACAATTTCGTCGTAAAATTGTAAATGCACGTAAAATATCGCCATAAGACCGCCGTTCGACGTGTAGTCATAAAGACATGTTTTATGTCGCCTGTGAACGGTGAAGGCAGGAGGTGATTGAAGGGAGGGTAACACTTAGATAAATATTATAAAAAAGTACACAGAGGAGATATGCATAGATAGAAAAAGATGTTAGCTATAATTTCTACTATAGTCTGCTCAATGTAAGATGGTGGCTGTGACAACATTTTTTTTTATGATAGTGAGTGAAAAGACGAGCTCATCAGGTGCCTGATAATAAGCATCATGATTGCCCATATCAGACCACCCAGTCTCATCATGCCCAGTAATTTCGCTGGTA
This sequence comes from Hemistola chrysoprasaria, assembly GCA_947063395.1. NCBI lineage: Eukaryota > Metazoa > Arthropoda > Insecta > Lepidoptera > Geometridae > Hemistola > Hemistola chrysoprasaria. The sequence continues at coordinate 3,092,237 of OX346724.1, forward strand.
ACATTGTCCTTCATACCGGAACACAGTAATGTTTGCACATTACTGCTTGGCGGATGAATAACTGGCAAATGTTGATGAGAACCAATCAACTCATATCTCAAGGTGACAGGTGCAGTGTAGTACCGTCCAGAATGTTGAATTTATAACACTGGGTGGCACTGTGTCTGATATGGGCAATCATGATGCTTACCATCAGGCATCTGGTTTGCTCGTCTTGTCACTCACTATCATAAAAAAATATACCCCTTCGGGAATAAGATAATGTTATGATATGTTAAATATAAGTTAAAGTACCTGAACTCTCGCCTCAGTGAGATTAATCTTAAGCGCTAGGTCCTCTCTCGTGAACACATCCGGATAGTGGGTCTGCGCAAACGCTGTCTCCAATTCTTCCAACTGTAACAAAAACACTTGATTTATATACAGAATACAGGGTTTTTTATTATTCTTTCACATATATATTTGTGGTATTTTTCAAAATAAATTAGTAAGTTATTAGAATAAATTTGTAGTGGTACACGCCTTTTTTGCAGGGGGCCGCCTGGGGAAGTACCACACCTTTGCCAGTTATTCAACCGCCAAGCAGTAATGTGCAAACATTAGTGTTCCGGTGCGAAGAGCAATGTTACCAGCGAAATTACTGGGCATGAAGAGTGTCAACAACTAATATATCAGGGTGACAGGCTTAAAAAATGTATTTTTAGCTATTAAATTTATACTTCTGTATTTATACTAGTTTGCACACAATATTTGGTTTATTAGGTTTTTTTAAATGAAAATGAGTGAAAAGACGAGCAAATCAGGTGCCTGATGGTAAGCATCATGATTGCCCATATCAGACACAGTGCCACCCAGTGTTTTAAAATTCAAAATTCTCCGCGGCACTGCACTACGCCTATCACCCTGAGATATAAGTTGTTGAAACTCGTCATGCTCAGTTATTTCCCTGGTAACATTGCCCTTCAGACCGGAACACAGTAATGTTTGCACATTACTGCTTGGCGGAAGAATAACTGGCAAAGGAGGCGGCTCCCTGTAAATGAGGCATACCACTACAATATATAAGGTTCTACGTATATAAGGTTTTCTATTTACCTGTTGTAATGTAAAAGTAGTCCTATTTCTCCTCTGTTTCCTCCGAACGAACGTGTCATCGTGTATCGCCGGGTGGTAAGAATAACTCGTATCTGAAAAGGAAATAATAATATTAATTAAATTATTCGATCCCCGGCCAGGTCAAACATCTGTGTGCATGAACATGTCTGTTTGATCTGTGTCTGGGTGTTATAAGCTTATATAAGTATGTATATCAGTCATTTGGTTACCATAGTACAGGCTTCTAGCCTAGTTTGGGACCAGATGACCGTGTGTGGAAGTTGTCCCATATTATTATTATTATTATTATTAATAAAGAAAACAGTTTGATAAAAATTATGAATAGAATATAAAAATGCTTTATTACATACCAATTTAAAATAACAAAGTTACAAGAAACAATACAAAAATATCACTGTAAGCAACCGGCGGTCTTATCGCATAAAGCAATTTCTTACAGACAACCTGGATTATGCTTATTTATTAAGCTTCATCATCATCATCATCATGCAGCCGTTGAAAGTCCACTGTTGAACATAAGCCTCCCCCATAAGGGGGGTTGTTGCCAATACTCGCCACGCTTGGCAGGCGGGTTGGCGAGCGCAGTTTGATGGTTTTACGCAGAGGACGCTGCTGCCCGTCCTCTACATCCTATAGCCCTTAGCCGGCTCTTACGGAAACCACGGGGAGAGAGGGTGAGGTACTATTCTAAAGCCGGTAGCCCCACGGCGCCCCACGGCGGGTTTATTAAGCTTATTATAGTATTATTTGTAGATTGTTTTTAAAAGCTTTTATTTAACTTGCAATGTATGTAAGTATGTTTGTTCGGGAGAAATCTTTGAACTCAATTTTGAAGTAGATATCTTCAACCGATTGAGCTGAAATTTTGTATACACGTTTAGTTTGGATGACAATGCACGTTAAAGTGTGTGACATCATTCTAAATCCAATATGGCGGACCATCCAAGATGGCGGAATAGTTATTTTTAAAGCATTTCTACAATATGGATATGAAATGAAAGGGCTTGTTGAGAGTAGCTCGAAAAATAATTTGGCGTCATTCTAAATCCAATATGGCGGACTATCCACGATGGTGGAGTAGTTAAAAGCTTTTTTAAAAATATTTTTTTGCTTTTAATTTATTTAAATGTTATATTTCATTTTATTCTGACAGCGTCTGTTAAGTACTGCTGATCGATATTCGATCCGCCGGAGCCGGATGCGATCCACAGGTCAGGCTAAGTGTTATTGTATTTTTTCATTACGAATTAGCTCAATAATTGCCTGGAGTCTGGAACTATGCCCGGTAGATGGCAATACGCTCGCCACCTATTACATGGGACCAATAACATACTGGCTAAATGTGGGTGTACCTACTATGGGACTTTGAACTGAGTCCTGGGTACACCTTTGCTTAGCCCTTCGAAAAAAGGTGTGACGTTATGTTATGTTATTTTATTCACCCAAAATGACAAGGCAAACCAAAAACTTGTCAAAACTAATGTATTGACTATCGAAATGCAAAAGTCCCTCTAAAACCAACAAATTAAATCTAAATAATTAATTACTCATAAATAAAAATCATTTCATACTACAATGGCTCAATACGATGACAACAATCAATGAATAACTATTTGGGGTAATTTCGTCTAGTAATGTTACATTAGGAGGATAATAGAAAAGCTTAGGGTGGACCAGCCCTGACTTTTGTCACTATAAAAGTAGGGTGAACATGATTTAATGAATTTTACTTATTTTAGCTCCCATCAAGTCACACTAGTACGGAAGTGTGACTCGATGGAGAGAAAATACCAACGCCTCACACTGTGACCCATTTACTGTTGGGAACCGACCATTAAAATTAAAACACATATGTGTTTAGGTAGACATGAGTTTAGGAGTAATTTTTAATGATTTGACCTTGGAAGAATAAAATTATTTCAGTTTGATAATAGACCAGAAATAATCATTTAAGCTCTGAGACACGAAATGGAAAATTATGATTTTAATTTTAAATAATTTAATAACAAAAAATCGAATATGAAATGTGTGTAATATCTAAAATCGGGTATTTTTATAACGGATTTTTAAAAATAGGCGTGTTACCATGGTCGTTGTGTCCTTAATAATAATTATAAGTAAAGCTTTGACTACTACCTCGGTGGCGTAGTGGGCGCAAGTCCCGGGTTCGATCCCCATGTTACGCAGTGTTAAATATTGGATTTTTAATTAGGTATCATCACAATAACTGCCTGGAGCCTAGAACTGTGCCTGGTATATGGCAATACGCTCGCCCTCTATTACACGAGTCATGGGACATACAGTGACCGGCGAAATGTAGGTGTGCCTACCATGGGACTGAGTACTAAGTACACCTCTACCTACCCCTTCGAGAAAAAGGCATGATTGTATATTATGTTGTGTTGTTTTATTTTTTTTATATATTTTATTTATTTATTTAACACACATTACAGGTAACTTAACCTAATGCATTAGCGTAGTATATAGGTAACTCAATCTAAAATTCTATACAAAATAATTATTTACATAGGTCAGTTGCCACATAATATGCAGCCTCTACGAACTCTTTCTCAGTACAAGAGAATACATCTATTTTGTCGGACATCGCGTTGAAAGCGCGCAGTGCACGTTTGTTATTGCGTATTGTTAAAAGCTTTCTAGAAAAAATCACCTCTAATCAGATTTATCCTTTTATTATGGTCACCCCACCGCACGCCATGCTCATCAATTCCCATAGACAGTAGATAACTGTCAGGGAGGTTATTCGCACTCCTCTCTATCTCTAATGGGGCTCAACTTCCGCGCCTTTATACCACCGCCGCGCCGGCCCTTGATTTTGTATCGATTTTATTGTTCTAGATTATTTCGATTACTTCAATCTTTTGCTCTCGGATCATTAGGAATGTTGACTTTATTTTTATAATCAATAATCTTTTAATGTGCCAATATTTTGTGTCTCACTTATGGGGTAGCCTTTCTTACCTATTTTTATTTGTATTTATGTACCTAGTTAATTTGTAAGTGAAATTCCAATAATTATAATAATAATTTATAATTTGAATTTATACTCTAACGGGTTACCCCAATTACACTGCTCGAGTCAATTCTTAGGGTTATGTGGACAACCCATATTGTCAGAGTTTCGGGTCGCCAAGATTCCTACGCAGCCTCCGACATGACCTAACAACTGCCCCTTACATATTATATAGGAAACTATAGGGACCTACAGTTTCACGTGCCATCCGAAACACGGTGAGATTCGATCCAGTGACTCCGGATTTAAAGCCGGACATATTCCCGCTGGACCACGGACGCTACAGGTCTCGCTACATGCCAATGTCTCGGTAGCGTAGTGTTTCGCAAGAGCAGATGCTCTTGCGAAACACTACCCGGACCGGGTCAGGAAAAAAGTGTAATTGGATTTTTCCATTAGGAATTTACTCAATGCCTGCCTGAAATGTGGAACTGTGCCTCTATAAACATGGGACTTAAAAAACTTAACTGTGTGGATGTTCCTATTAAGGGACTGAGGGGTACACCTCAGCGTACCCCTTTAATTGGAAAAATGCGTGATGTCATGTGAAATTCCACATATTTGTGCCTATATTATAAAAGCGAAAATTTTTGTGTATGTTTGTTCATTCTTCACGCCAAAACTACTTAACCGACTGGGCTGAAACTGGTATATAACTTTGACCCTTAAATAACAAACAGGATACTTTACAACGGATGAAATCTAACCCAACTCATCATCATCTCAGCCATAGGAAGTCCACTGCTGAACATAGGCCTCCCCTAGATTTCTATCCAGTCCGGTTGTGAGCGGCCTGCCGTCCTTATCAGATCGTCTGTCCACCTTGTGGGTGGACGTTATACGCTTTACATTAGTACATTAGTACTAACTTTACATTAGTTCTACGTGCTATGTGCTGGGTTACCCAGCTAGTCACCGATATTTCGATACTAATAAACTTTTCCAAAACACATCCCCCAAATTGATTTAAAGCGCCATTAAAGCGCTCTTTATAATTGTCATAGCGTACGATATCAGTAGGTTCAAAGCGTCGGAGCGTACTAATGGACTTGATTAATTGCACCAATTTGTACCGATGCAATGCAATTTGTGATACATTGCGTTCATTTCTACTCTAGTTGGGTTTATCTCGTTTGGAATCAGATAGATTCAATGAGAGGAGAAATAATTTTAAGCAGAATTAGGGAACTTATTGAGTTTACCTTTTTTACTTTTACGGTTTTAGCAATTTTCATTCATTTTAGAAAATACCGAAAATTCATGAATCTTAGTATCAAAATATCCTCGGTGGCATCGGTGGCGTTATGGTCGCAAGCTCTAATGCCGTTCATGAGGTCCCAGATTCGATCTCTGAGTCAGGCAAAAAGTGTTATAGGATTTTCCAATAATTAATATTGCAATGACAGCCTGGAACTGTGCCCGGTAGATGGCAATAGACTTGTCCCCCATTACATAGGACCAAGAACATAACTGTTTTGGAATCACTTTAAGAAAAAATCAACATGAAAACTGTTTAGTTTAAGTTTGTACATACCTATACTTACAATATGAATGTAGTTTTTTTTTTATGATAGTGAGTGACAAGACGAGCAAATCAGGTGCCTGATGGTAAGCATCATGATTGCCCATATCAGACACAGTGCCATCCAGTGTTTTAAAATTCTAAATTCTGCGCGGCACTGCACTGCGCCTGTCACCTTGAGATATGAGTTGTTGAAACTTGTCATGCTCAGTAATTTCGCTGATAACATTGCCCTTCAGACCGGAATACGGTAATGTTTGCACATTACTGCTTGGCGGATGAATAACTGGCAAAGGTGTAAGGTACCCCAGGCTGCCACTGCAAAAGAAGTCACTACAAAAAAAGCCTTTAGGTAAAGCCTAAAATCGGTTTTGTTTTTTCTAAAAAAAAATATTATTATTTGTTCATTTGCTATTTAGTTATCTTTCATGTTTTGTTATATCCATTACCTACGTTGGTCATTTGTTTTTGGAAAAATAAGTTAAAAAATGTGAACCCGCTGAAAATTTTATACGCGTTTTCATTTTAATAATTTGTTTTCGTTTATTTATTTAAGAAAAACAAACGGTTTCCAAAATCTCAATTTACTTTAAAAACCGGATTAGCCGCAATCCTTTCTGATTACCTCGGATTATGATTTCCATTAATTGAATGTTAATAATTTAATGTCCAGGCTGTAGAAAAATCCCTCGCCGCGCCTCGGCGGAAATTAAAAAGTATTTTAAACTTCCGCCGGAAGTGAGCCCAGACTGGGATGCAACGGAAAAAGTTGGACGAAACCGCGGGGATTAACTAGCCTTTGTTTTAATGTGATGAAAAATATTAACATTATTAACAGTAGCTTTGTTAATGTGGATAAAAATGTTTTCTAAGGCCTAATATTATAGATATCTACCTTATTTTTGAGGCGGGTTTAACTCTGTTAATATATTATAACATTTTGCAACTTACTAAGGTGCATTTGCACCAAAGTTAGGGTAAGATAAGAGTTTATAAACACAGATTAGATTAAAATCACATTTTATCTTGCACCAATTAAGACTGACGTTGGAATAGCTAATCTGACGTTCCTTTTATTGTATCGGGAAACACTGAAAATGTCTATGCGCTTCCGTTATAGTCCGACCAAGGATGAATGACACATTTTTTGGAGATGCTTTTAATAATGTGTCCTTCATTGTATGACAGTTGGCGATGTCTTCATTTGTTTGTATAATTTTTATTTACCAAACTTATTTTGACCAATGAATATAGGTTCATTACATAACATACTATACAAAGACGCATTTTTCCCGAAAGCGTAGGCTGAAGTGTACCCAGGACTCAGGTCCTGGGTACACCTTTCCGAATCGGTAGGTTAAATTACTTAATCACTAAGTAAAAAAAAGTCTAAATGTTGATGGCGCAAGAGAAATTATTTATTTCATCTGGTTTAGTGTTTAACTCAAAGATAATTACGTAAACCCAGGATAATGCAAGTGGGCCTTACTGACTTACTATTAGCTTGCCCCTTGAAACTTAAAATTTGGCAAGTAAATTTTCGTTAAGATGTAGTTAAAAAAAAAATAGAATTTCCGAAATTCCCACGGGGACGAAGTCACGATATTATTTTAGTCAAATATTTATGCTTAATTTAAAAACCGTACTAAACACTATATTAATTAAAACCCCTCAGTAACTCCACACACGATAGTGTTACCTCATCACTCAACCCATATAAAGCTTTGCAGCGCCGTCTGCCCTCGTCTAGCCGAGTCAAGAGCCGCGCCAACAAAACCGCGGAATTGAACGCTACATTTTTAATAGATCCGTTTAAACCGCTTTTTTATCCACTACCCACCTTTTAAAACTTCCAACCTCCCTGCGTAGGGTGGCTACTGAGTACTCTGCACCCGCAATACATTAATAGGTTTTAAAAATTAATATTTTACGCAATTACGGGTACTAGACACGGGCGGCTGTCATTTTCGACATCGCAAATGTAATAAGGGCGGTCCGTCCTAACTCGGTAATTTCTCGTTTGATCGTTAAAAAAGGGATTAGCTTAATCAAAAGTGACGTGACTCTTATTGGGTTAAGTTGTAATAGTGTTAAAGCGACCGGCGTGACTCAAAAACTATTTTGTGAATAATAGATGGTGCTGGCGACGCGACGCGACGGCGACCAATCCCGGGGGAGCGGCGTTCCGCCCACGCGGCCCCTGCCTACCTCCTCTCCCTTGCAACCCTCCCCGGCCTGCCTTCTATTCATTAGCACATTACCACCCTTGGCCACGCGAGACGGGACGTGAAAGAAACTGATTTTTGCCTTTGAGGCTGCGACTGTGTAACCCTTTCGTGACTCGATTGAGGTTGTAATTTTAATTTGATATGTTTATTTTATGTAAATAAGGTCTATGTGGATTTAAAAATGTAATCATATGTGTATTAAGATTACAGAAGCTGCCAGTTTTAAGTCTAACAACTTTTTATAAAATAAAAATCATCTAAGTACTTACTTAATTTGAAGAATCGCTGTATTTTGATAATTCGAGTAGCGCCATAAGTAGGTAACATTACGTATATATACTCTTCTTCTTGGCAATTATCCCGGCTAGCTATCGTATATGGTTTGCTCTCCACCTAGGACGATTTACTTTCCGCTCTTACTTTTACACTACGCTCAGTCTAAAGCATCCTCTTTAAGATTCTTATAAATATCACTTACATATTATACTAATTTGAATATACCTTTATATTATATTATGTATATGGATAATATTATGTTGTGTATGCTACGATATGGGGTGTAAGAGTCCCACAATCATCTTCAGGATCCAAAGCCAACCTAACCTGCTCGTGGTGCAACCTGCTAGCATACAAACGAGGCTCTGGCAAACCACCGTATACAACATCTAGGTGGAAATTATCTAGTTACTTTTTAGACCTGCAACCGACCCGGCACCACTCGTCATTCCTGTGGATCCCGCCGGTTAGGTCGAGAGAGTGGTGTTGGTCTACGGCACGCCTGCACCATCTTATTAGCGTCCCAGGCGATGCAGTGTCCGTGGAGAGGACACTTCACCCACTTCAGCGCAGCTAAGTGGAATCGGCCTTACTAGTCATGTACGTAAGTGCCGATCCTCGAACATGGACGCTGCTTGAATCATCTTCTATAGCTGTTAAAGGCCAGTGATGCTACTATATTATGTTAATCGTGTGGTCTACACTCAATTCGCTAGCCAACTATGCTCTATACTCACATGGATGCAACGCGGTGAAGGGATAGTTTAGCGTGTCAGTCGGTGCTTGTGCGGCGGCAGACTCGGCAGGAAGTGGCAGCAGAACAGCTCACGCCCGCCACCGTGACCGCTCGCCAACTGTATGCTATATACTCACACGGATGTGACGCAGTGAAAGGATACTCTAGCGTGGGCAGTCGGTGCTGGTGCGGCGGCAGACTCGGCGGGCAGTGGTAGCAGAACAGCCCGCGCCCGCCACCGCCACCGCTCGCCAACTGTAACAACAGAAATGACACGCTTTAGAAACTATTTGTTCCGGAGTTAGTTCGCAGACTAACATAGATTCTTACAATTGCAGTGTGATCCAAGACTTGATCACGCCTCTATTCTCTAGCCTGATCTCTGATTGATATAAAATTCAAATTAGCAAAGAACTAGAACAGTCGGTGTTAACAAAGACAATCGTAGGCCAGAAAACAGCAATCAAGCTATGATAGTGTTTGCATATAAATTATATCTCTTCTAATGATAAAGTGGTTGAACAATTGCTATGCGGCGCCGTGACAGGGGGGATATATACTCTAATACAATATAGAAATCGAACTTCGTCTACATTTGTACTTTGTATTAATTTTCGCATATTTAGGAAAACAAGTCTCAATATGAATATGAATCTAAGGATTCGATTGTAGGTAGAATTTAATTCATTGGAAAATAAATATTTGTAAAAAAACCGTGCAACGTTTCACATCTTCTGCCAAAAGGAATAAATACAATGTAAGTATGGAAACCATTTTTAACGCCCTAGCCCTAAGTATAGCATTGTTTTACTAGGTGTGATTGGTTTCGCCTGCTAAAATCTACATGCCAAACAGCTCAGTAGTTTTGCTGTGAACAGGTAACAAACACACACACACATCCATCCAACCTTCAATAATATTAGTGGAATTTAATAGTCACCATAGGAATTAAGGTAATCGTACTTCACTGACTTCACAACAAAGGCGCCTCAGCAAAACGCCGCGAACGATAATCCACCTGTCACCTTAATGTAACAGTTTACATTCAATCGATGTGTGAATTAATGATATATTAACGTGTATTAATGACGAACGCGCGTCATATTATCCTCTGATCGTACCGAACGTAATTGTAGATCACGGTACGCTAGTATTATTTATTCTGTGATCATAGACCTCGAGGTAGGATTGAGCGTTGTTACGACTGAGTAGAAATTATAACGCAGAAGGTAATGTGCATACAACGGTTAAAAACGCACGCACACATAGATGCGTGCACTTTAGACTTTTGATTTTACGCGAGCGAGAAGGGACTCGCGTCCCTCATGAGTATCTTCCTCGTGAGCGTGCATTTTTTATTCATTGTAGCTTTGTAACACATAACTTTCGGCTTGGATCTATTTTGTGCCTAAGATAGACTATAATTATATAGTCTATCAAATCTAGAAAGTACCGTTTGACGTTACATATTTTCATTAACTTTGCATAGGCGTAACTCACACAATTTCAATAATATTCGCCGTAAAATCATGAAATTATCAATTTTTAATTTTATGTAAAATTTTAATACCTTAATTTAAATTCAAATCCTTGAAGGACAAGGCAAAATGAAGATTGTCAAACGGTACTTTTATGCACTAAAAGTATACTAAACTCTTGTTTTCTCTCTCATATAGGTTCGCGTATTTATTCAGAATCCATAAGTCCAATCAACATTCATCTAAGCACTAAAACAAAACATAATATACATTCACGCCTTTTTCCCGAAGGGGTAGGCAGAGATGTACCCAGGACTCAGTCCCATAGTAGATACACCCACATTTCGCCAGTATGTTATTGGTCCCATGTAATAGGGGGCGAGCTTATTGCCATCTACCGGGCACTGTTCCAGACTCCAGGCAATTATTGAGATAATTCCTAATGGAAAAATCCAATATTTAACACTTTGCCTGACCTGGGGATCGAACCCGGGACCTCTTGATTGGCAGTCGAGCATGCACCCTCTACACCACCGAGGCAGTCCAATCTAAGCACTAAATTGTAGGCAATTTAGTGAATTTTTGAACTGTATATCATTGAAGCTTGAATGTGTTGTCACCCTACTTAATACTTCATTTTTAAAATTAACATAACGGCATGCATTTTCCCCGCAGGGGTAAGTAGATGTATACCTAGGACCTAGTCCCATAGAACAGCCACTCTTCGCCAGTTATCTTTCAATTGAAACAACACTTTGTCTGACCTAGAGATCGAACCCGTGGCCATAGCGTGATCGGCAGTAGAGATTGCTAACCACAACGCCACCGAGGCAGTCCTTTCTTAACATTAACGTATTCATAATATAGTTGTATAATATTAAAGTGGGCACTTCCACATCGAGCGCAGTGCAGCGACGCGGCAAAGGACACTCGGAACATAAATCAATTAATTTCGATGAATAAATTGCTAGATTGCACTGCGGATGCACTGTGCGACTGATTCCGCGCGTCTACACGCCTACATATTTATATTATGTAGGTAGATCATATACTTTGCCTACTGGGGGTACCGGCTATAGAACAGTACCTCACCCTCTCTATACCCGTGGGTGCCGTAAGAACCGGCTAAGGGCCTGGATCTAGAGGATGGGCAGCAGCGTTCTCTGCGTTAAAACAGCGAACTGCGATCGCTAACCCGCCAGCCAAATGTAGCGAGATTTGCCGATTGCCAATTCGAGAGTTGACCTCCCTTAAGGGGAGGGGGAGGCCTATCTCCAGCAGACTTCACAACCTCTGATATGATGAGATAGAATCTCAGATGATGAGATAGATATATTATACTTATTAGGTTTTCCACATAGGGCAACGTCGGTTAAAGAAACCAGTCACTTATTTGAGAAATAGCATCTTTTAAAAAGTTTTCGTTAAAAGTTGCCAGTTGCAGCAAATAAAATTCCCAATTTAAGATTGCCGCAATGGTAAATAAACTATTGATATGAGTAGTTCGACTTGTTTCGACTTCCGATTGGAAAAATCAGCAATTTTTCAACAACAACTTAAGTAATCTAAGGACGTAATATCTGATAATGAACCTTTTTTTTTTCTCTACTACCTATTGGACCAATTTGACAGTTAGTGGTGGCGATTTTAACTGATTCAGTCGTTGATTACAGCAAATGAAAACTATTGTCCGAACCCGAAACTAGCAACTGGAGTTGCTATGTCTGCGCAGTTTCTTCATGTTATATGTGAAGCTGGTTGCTAGATGCCTGTTGCCGCAACAAGAAACTCAACTACAAAATAAACCGACCTGCTTTACTAAGTCACGCAACGAAAAATCATTCCGCATTTTATTTGTCGTTATTAATCCAATAATGCCGGAGTCAAGGTTGGAGGAAGCGTGGGTTCAATGTTACCAGTTAAGTAGGCATGTTTTATCTGTGGGCCGTTAACGTAATGCGATAATCCTGTTATTTGCTGATTTATAATTCGAAATGTCATTTCATTTGTTTTTACAAATATATAATCCAATTTTATGTCACTTTTAAGTCATGATGAGATGTGAGAGATGTAAATGAGATGTAAATGAGATGTAAATTGTTGCAGGAAACTTTAACCTTAGAGTTGAAGTTTGTAAGGAAGATGTTGAATCTTAATATTTTAATTTTTGATTTATAAGAACCTTTGATTTTGAATATTTAGACAATAAAATTAAAATAAAGCAAATAATAAAGTTGACTTAGTTTTGTCTGCGTTATATTTCTATAGATTACATTGCAATTTAATTTATAATGTCGTCATCATCATTATCTCAGTTGTAGGGAGTCCACTGCTGGACATAGGCCTCTGGCATAGGTGAGCATAGGCATAGGTGGGTTGGTGAGCGCTGTTTAATGGTTTTTATGCAGAGGCCACTGCTGCCTGTCTTCTGATAACTGAATCTAATAACCGGATAATATATACTTATAATATAATTATTATATATACCAGACAATATACAAAAAAAATAAAACATAATAATAACAATAACCAGTATACCAGATAGCTTTCTGGCATATTATCCTCTTTCACTCAGTTCATTCAAGTTTTTAAGAGCGCCCCCGCGCATTACGCCTATAATTTTAGTATTGTGTCGATTCGGAAGTGATCTAGTGTGAACAGGACTTGCAAGTTGCAGCACGGATGCGTCGGTCGGTGTCTCGACGTTACATTACTCGATTAAATAGGATTAGCGCATCGGACCCCACGCGTTCCGTGCTCGCACAGGACGCGCACTGTGGTTACCACATTTAAAGTAAGGACATATTACCGACTTTTTGTTGTTAATAAACACATTAAGTAATGTTTTAAAAATATTAATAGTATGGGGCGGGCGGTTTAAGTTTAAAGTTTATTTCGGTAATGTAATGCAGTCCGCAAAATTGTGAAAACTTTAAATAATTACAACTTTTAAATAGGTATGAAGGGTTTGGACTCTGGACCACTAAATGAAAAAAAAATTGGCTTTCCTAAAATATATTATCAATTTTCAAAAATAATTAGAAATCGCATGGAAAAAGAGTTTCTAAGAATATTAAGATATATTGATTTATCTTCGAGCTTGATTTATTATTTACTAGCTGTGCCCCGCGGTTCCACCCGCGTAGACATCGTTCCCTTGGGAATATACCACATCAAATTTCAGCCCAATCGGTTCAGTAGATTTGGTGTGAAAGAGTAACAAACATCTATCCATCCATCCTCACAAACTATTATATATAAGATTGTATATAGGTTGGCATTGGAATGAATAATGATGAATTATATAAGTCTCATTCTATTATATCATATTTTTTAACAAACTATTACATCTATAAAAACTGCAAAAACACACTGGATGCAAGCCGCTTACAACCGGACTAGGTAACCGATCTAGGGAAAGGCCTATGTTCAGTAGTGGACGTCCTACGGCTGAGATAATGATGATGAAGTGCATTATGAAAATGTTTTTATATTAGTGTATGTCGCAAACAGAGCAACATCACCCGTGTGCGTTGACGTCACAGACGGGCTTGAATGCGCCCGCGCATCGTTTAGCCGATTCATTGGCCATTAACGTCATTTATACGGCGAGCCGTCGCCGACACGTGGGTACTGTATCAATTGGATTTCATTGCCATTTTCCTCCGGCAAACGACGTTAGTTATGTCACTGGGAATGTGGAATGGCTGAGATTTTATTAAATGAACGAGCGAAGCGAATTCTCTAAATCAAGTTAGAAAAAATTACTAACATACACTCCTCTATATCACTCCTCTTCCCCAAATGTGTAGGCAGAGTCCAGAGGTGCCCAGGACACAGTCCCATAGTAGGTACACCCACATTTCGCCAGTTTTGTTTTGGTCCCATGAAATGGGGAGCGACGCTATGGCCACCTACCGGGCACAGTTCCAGACTCTAGGATGTCATTGGTGTAATTCCTAATGGAAAAGTCAAATTTTTGCCTGCCCTGAGGATTGAACCCGGGACCTCATGATCATGCAGACCTAAGAATATTCATCACTTTACACAGCAAACTGTAAGCTCATCGCTTCAGTAGTTTCAGCGTGAAAAGGTAACAAAACATACAACACTGTCAAAATATCGCGTTTCACGTACAGGTCGCGTCACGGTTTAATAGCGCTTGGCAAAAGTAGAGGGTGCTTTGCCTTTTAGACCAATACCCAGGGGTATTGGTCTAAAAGGTCCTAACAGATCTAAAAATGGGTTTCTGCGTACCTTCATTATATGTAACATACATAGAAAAATGCATTTAAACTTTGAATAAGGTCTTTAAGGTGATTAAATGCATTATCGTCAACAAAAATTTTAAACAAATTATTAAAACATAACCTCTATGATCAGTAGACTCAAGATCACAATCTGACCTCATTTGCCAACACCAACTGAATTAGCATTCCATATTCAATCTAAACTTAAAGAAAAAGCAAAGACCGACTGTCATTCATTCATTCTTTTCATAATCAGAATTATTCTCATTCATTCGTTTGCCATTTTTATTTGTAAGGTGAGATTTCGTCGCCATCACAACACCGACCTTAATGCTTTTGTAAGCCGCCGTCAAATGTGGGAAAAGATTTATCTCTGGCAACCCTTTTATGTTTTATTATATTAGCAGCTTATTTGACTAAAATCGCGCTTTATTTTTTGATGAAGTGGTGATTTTTATCATAAAATGTTTTTTGAGTTGAATAACAAACGGTGCACTCATTTAAAATAAAGAATCTGTTCCTTTATTTTTTTTATAGATACACAGAAGACATCAAATAAAAAATTGCATAAGTAATGATCACAGCATTTTCTCGTTTAAGTTATTTACTAGTGGGGAAAAAGACAACAAATGCATTATCTACGTGCGTTGGAGAGAAAAAGCCCGGTATTATATATCTATCTCCTAGGCCCTATGAACTAGGAAATCACAATTAATAAGAAATATACATAAAATAGAGTAGGTACCGACAATAATAAGAAGGTATCTTAGAACCTTATAGATACTACGAGGGTAACACTGAGTTTTTTAAATAGTCCAGTAAAAAAGCAGCCGATGAAAATTTTATTTTAATTTCGAATTAGGAACTCTTTGGGAATCTGTACCTAATTTATATTCATAATATATCATTATTTTGTTCCTACCCTGTATCTGATAAATGTAAAGAATTGTATGTAATGTGTTAATTTGAAATAGTACCTATGATATGTCACTAGTTTGAATCTGACTGAGGGTGTGAGTAGTGGTCTCATGCTTAGACTCTATTTTTTCTACGTGTTTGTAGCTTAGAGATTAAAATATATTTACGACATCAAAATTATTGAAAATCTAGTTAAAAATTACAAAATGCATTTTTGTATATTAAGTCAAGATTCTACAGTAGTTAATTAATGGAAACATGGGTAAATGCAATTCAATAACTGTTAATTTAACAGATTAAACGGAGTAGATTTCGAATAAGCGATACAATAAATATAATTTCAAAGTTAATTGTGTTTACTCTGGCAGGTGCGATCAATGCTATCATCTGGTTTCAAACTCAAACTCAAACAGATTTATTCAAATAGGTCATCTGACACTTTTGCACGACAATGAAGATAAACAGTACTGAGTCTACCGTGCGTTCGGAAAGATACCTCTACAAGAAGAACGCACAAGAAACTTGTACTTAGGGCTTAATTTTTTCAACAGATAGTTTCACAATATTTGGTTTGGTTACATTCGTTTTCTTTGAAGGTGCCGCGAAGCGGCTATGCAGAAGTTTCCAGGCATCTTTGTCCTCTATGTACTGGTTGACTATATAATAAGCCTTCTTTAGTAAAGTAGATTTTATATAGGTTTTGAATTTACCCTCTGAGAGCCCAGTTATCTCTTTTGGGATTTTATTAGAAACGTACTCTATTTCTTAAGAATGTATTTTTATTTGTTTTAGCTAATCTAAAGCTAGGTACAGCTATTTTGTCTTTATTCCTAGTATTAAAATTATGGAGGACACTATTTAATTTTAATTTTTGTAAATTTGATGTTCTCATAAATGTATAAGGATGATAGGGTCTACTGACCATGTCTATATCTTTAAATAATTCCCTCAGGGATTCGCGTGGACGCAACTCATAGATGGCACGAATCGCACGTTTTAAGTTCATAAGTATCGTACATGTCGTATACACGTATCACGATTGTATAGAGCACGATCCCTGACTCATTTGGGGGACAGGAGCCTTTTTTTATGATAGTGAGTAACAAGTCGAGCATATCAGGTGCCTGATGGTAAGCATCATGATTGCCCACATCAGACACAGTGCCACCCAGTGTTTTAAAATCCAAAATTCAGCGCGGCACTGCACTGCGCCTGTCACCCTGAGATATTAGTTGTTGAATCTCATCATGCCCAGTAATTTCGCTGGTAACATTGCCCTTCATACCGGAACACAGTAATGTTTGCACATTACTGCTTGGCGGATGAATAACTGGCAAAGGTGTGGTACTTCCCCAGACGGCCCGCTGCAAAAGAGGCCTACAACTACTAAATTACTATTAATAATAAATTGTTAAGGCATACGTATGTATGCATAGTGTAGGGTTGCATACCTAGAACATACAGTGCCATCTATTAGTTCCTTGCGCAAAGTATGGAAATATGCAGTAAAATGGCCATAACTTTTGATTGCATTAACTTAGAAATATATTTTTTACAGCCACAAGGGACCGCAGATCTGAGTAGTATGTATCAATTTCAACTTGAAACCTCCACGCGTTCCCGTTAAAAAGTGTCTTGACAGACACACAGACAGACAGACGGACAACAAAGTGATCCTATAAGGGTTCCTTTTTTCTTTTTGAGGTACGGAACCCTAAAAACCGAGCACAAATACAGACTACAGGCTAAAACTGAGAACATTCCTTAAGGAAAAATCCAATAATACTTTTTGTCTGATGGAATGGAACCACGACCTCATGGTAAGGAATCGCGCTTGCAACCACTAGATCAGTGAATGTCAGTCAATAATATTATAGTCAATCAGTACCGTGATGGCCACCGATAACAGGAATTGATGAAATTCATCCGCCGCTAGGGTTGACACAGGAAATCATAATGAGTAATCTAATCACTATACATATAATACGAAATCCTAAATGACTCACTGACTGACATGCAGCACAGAGCCAAAACCACTGATCCTCGAGACTTGAAACTTTTTTTAATAAGGATTTTTGAAAAATGACATTTTAAAGAGTCGGTCGAAAAAGGGCTTCAAAGTTTTGGAATAAAACTCACATAATATGTCATAATTGCGAGCGGGCAAAGCCGCTGTTCTTAAACTAGTAATAATATAGAATAGTAATAAAAGAAAAAAAGCATTTTAAAAAATGTTTACTGACGAGATAGCTGGACCTAAAAGATAGAAACGGAATTAATTTTAAGTGTAGTGTTGGTTCAATCGTTTTTATTGTTGAAAAATATAGTGGCGACCCTAATATTTTCTACTCTCTTCAGTCAAATAACATATTAATTAAAACCTTTTTAAGAACATATTTATAATATATTCATAGTTAGTTAAGTAATCTCTTAGTACTCTAATGGTTTTTCGAAGTTTTCTGTAGCATTGTAATTAGAAAAAGAAGACAGTACCTACTTAAGTACTGTACTGTAGTAACTATAGTTTGGTGTTCTTTGGTATCTTTCTTCATATTGTTCTTTGGTTTTATTAAGGGGGTGATCCATTGGCGAGTAAAACTGTTGGTTCGTCAACGAGCCTGCGAGCCAAACGTATAAACCGCTAATGGAGCACCTTAAAAACCGCGGTCTTGTAGGTGCTCCATTAACAGTGTATATATATAAATATACCTTTGGCTCGCCGACTCGTTGATATAGAAACGGTTTTACACGCCAATGTATCACCCCCTTTTTAGTTTGATAATTTTAATAAAAATACCTAAAAAAAATTAAGAAAGGTGAAAAAAAAATCTAAATAAATTCTGTATTAGATTAGATTAGACTTTAAAAATTAATTAACCACAATTGAAACCATTTTATTGAAGCCCGCTTGTAGGCAAACAATCAATAATATTTAATCAGAGAATCGATTTGATATCGAGTTCTATAGCTAGTAATCGATATCAATTGATCGATTTAAATTAACTATTAATGAAACTCGATGGTTCAATCAGTGAATCAGTGACAATTTGATCTGTAAAACAGTGATTGTGACTTTTTTATAAAGAGTTGGTATATACAACATATCATAACGTTTCTTAAGATTCTGTTATAAGAATATCACATAATAATGTACCTACTATAAACGTGAAAGTTTGTATGGATGGATGTATGGATATGTGAATTTTTGTTACTCTTTCACGCAAAAACTACTGAATGGATTAAATAACACATCGGAAAAAGTACCCACGGTGTCCCCGTGGGTGAAAGCGTGGGGCTAATTTATTATTATTTTATTTTTCTTGATAAGTGAGTGACAAAACGAGCAAAGCAGGTGCCTGATGGTAAGCATCATGATTGCCCATATCAGACACAGTGCCACCCAGTGTTTTAAAGTTTAAAATTCTGCGCGGCACTGCACTGCGCCTGTTACCACGAGATATGAGTTGTTAAATCTCATCATGACCAGTAATTTCGCTGGTAACATTGTCCTTCAGACCGGAACACAGTAATGTGCAAACATTACTGTGCAAACATTACTGTGTTGGCATGCGAATATTTATAAAGTCGTTAGTCATTAGGTACCAAATACTAAAGCTAAACATCGGAAATATAATTAAGACTTAATAACAATGAATATAAACCATATAGGTATAAATACTGAATTATTAAAAAATGTCAGTTAGAAGTCAAATACAAATCAATGGAAAGGAACAATATCTAACAATAAAATAGTAGTATGTCAGCGTTATATTTTAGTATTCATTCAAATTGATTGTCTTTTAGATAAATATTCTTTTATTGATATATGTAGGTAGCTTAGATCCTGCAATGTCTACGCGAGTTAAACCGCGGGTTTCATTTAGCGTTTCATTCATTCAGAGCTAGTTATTTATATTTTATTAGAAAGCTTAACACGTGGCACCCCTACTCAAGTTGTCAGTCATAGTTTGCGTAACCGGGTCTGTGCCATTAATCTGTTTTGCGATCCATACTTATATTACATTATTTCTGGCTTCAATGGTATTGTTTTTTTTTATGATAGTGAGTGACAAGACGAGCAAATCAGGTGCCTGATGGTAAGCATCATGATTGAAAATTCAAATTTCTGCGCGGCACTGCACTGAGCCTGTCACCCTGAGATATTAGTTGTTGAAACTCTTCATCCCCAGTAATTTCGCTGGTAACATTGCCCTTCGCACCGGAACACAGTAATGTTTGTACCATATTCTAATATTTTTACCTTTATCAAGTTCACAAAGCCGACTCCGTACAAGACTCTATTCACTCTCTTTTTAAAGAACCCCATGTTGTAGCTCAACAGAAAGACTGCAGCAGGTAGATCATTCCACAGTTTGCACGAATGCGGCAGAAAAGAACGGGGAAATCGCAGTGTGCGACATTCACTTATCGATTATGTGCAGATGAGCTCTCAGAGGATGGCGGCTAGTACGGTGATAGAACCGTGACGCCGGTATCAGGTTGAAAAGTTCATCAGAACACTCTTCGTTGTAAATGCAATAAAAACACTAAGAGACCCGATGTCTCTGCGCATACTGAATGGTTCTAGGTGTTGAGCTAGGGGTCGTCGAGTAATCTGACAGCTCTACTAATTTTTTCTTACAAAATAATATGAAACATCTAGCAACTCTTTCTTTTTAAGTATTGTCCAGATGGATGCATGCATTTACTTTAATTTTAGGTTCTACAGCTTTTTGTAACTCCATGCGTTTTTATTAATGAAATTTCTTAACTTATTGAAGCCGGGCAAGTCTCGGACGCCCAGATACAGACAACTCAATCTAAAGACGACACATTAGGGGAGGAGAGAGGAGTACGCTTTCTCAAAATTATGCAGTGGCTTTTTTATGATAGTGAGTGACAAGACGAGCAAATCAGGTGCCTGATGGTAAGCATCAAGATTGCCCATATCAGATACAGTGCCACCCAGTGTTTTTAAATTCAAAATTATCCACTTTATCACATTATCACTGTCCCTGTCACCCTGAGATATGAGTTGTTAAATCTCATCATGCCCAGTAATTGCGCTGGTAACAGTTATGTTTATACATTAGTACAGTTATGCTTGGCGGATGAATTACTGGCAAAGGTGTGGTACTTCCCCAGGTGGCCCCCTGCAAAAGAGCCTACAAGGCGCTACAACATCGGGAAAGCGATTCAATGTTCGCGCATGACATGATCATGACTTGTTCCAAGTTTGAGAACGATCCAATAAAAACTAGCCAACCTCCCCGCACCCTGCCATATATTGGCGATTTCGTTTTCATATTAAAAAGTATTAGATAGATAGATAGATAGATTAACTCTTTATTATTACACTACAAACATGAAACCTTAAATTTAAATATACAATTATAACAAATAATGTAACAATTGGCGGTCTTATCGCTAAGAGCGATCTCTTCCAGACAACCGTGCAGGGAGAGGAGAGTACAGTAAATCACATTTGGTCGGTAGTGTGAGAGATGAAGTAAAAATTGTATTTGTAGGTATATAAATATATATATAATAAATACCTAAATATATATACTAAATCATATTATATTAAATAAACTAATCAATATAATATTATACTTACTATAATATATATACATAACATACATTCTAATATCATAATATTGCATAAATGACATAAATTACATAATATATGACTACTTATTAACATGATTCATGATACATGCGAATTAAATTGGAAGAGACAAAGGGAAGAAAGACAGCTAGAACGATAAGTAATGGGTAAAGACACGAGATTTGAAAATATCTAATGAGGTGGAGCGCCTAATTTCAATAGGTAAGGCATTCCATAATCGAATGGCCTTTACTGTAAAAGATTTATCGTAAAACGCGCTACTGTGTTCGGGAAATCTTAACAGCAGATTCTCTGACGACCTTAAAGTACGGGAATGGGAAGCATGGAGAAATTGGAAACGTTCCTGAAGATATTGTGGGGAAGACGAGTTAAACAAGATTTTGTACAGAATAAATAGAATATGGGCATCCCGGCGACGACGAAAGTATTATACTAATGGAGTATTTCAGTTATAGGTCTCTGTAAATCTGTACCCTGATGTTATCAAATTAATATTCCAAAGTACAAGCGCCAGTCAATTGGTCCGGGCGCCGTTGTCGATTGCATTTCAATATTGATTGGCCTTATTAGACGCAATGTGGCCTTATTGGGCGCAATGTCGACTTATTGCAATGCCTTATTGTGTTACAACTAGGGTTGCCGCAATGCCGTGTTTGATGAACATGATTTTTACATATCTCATCTCGTCTTAGCCGTTGGAAGTCTACTGCTGGACATAGGCATCTCTCATGACGGAGGGTTTTTCCAATACTCGTAACGCTTGACAGGCGGGTTGGCGAGCACAGTATGATGGTTTAACGCAGAGGACGCTGCTGCCCGTCCTCTGGATCTGTTAACCTTTAGCCGGCTCTTACGGCAACCACGGGTAGAGAGGGTGGAGCACTATTCTAAAGCCGGTAACTCCACGGCGAAGGGTCCCATGTAATAGGGGGCGAGTTTATTGCCATCTACCGGCCACACAGACTCCAGGCAGTTATTGAGGTAATTTCTAATGGAATAATCCAATATTGATAAATTTGCCTGACCTGGGGTCGAACCCGGGACCTCCTGATCGGCAGTTGAGCTTGCGCCCACTGCGCCACCGAGGCAGTCATTCTTCATATTTTCCAATATGTTGGCAATTATCTTTATATATCTTACAAAATCACTTTGTAAATCCTGTATAAAATAGGAAGCTCGAAAAATAAAAAAAAATTAAAACTAAGCTACCTTATACTTGTTATCTTGGGTACCTACGCTGCCATCTCATAGCTCTAAACACACATAGAGCACATAGAGCACTTGGATTTTTTGGCTGACATGTCGGCTCCATGTATATATGGATAATTCAAGGTGTTCTTTAACATAATATTGTACTAGCGTATATAAGTAGATAGCTGTTGAGTTGTTTAGTTTAGTCTTTTTCCTATAAAGGCACTTTGTCCGGAATAAAAAGAACTAGCAAACTGATTGCGCTGCAATAAAGTACGTAAATAAATAATCTACAAGCAGTAGTACTTAGTTCACAAATAAGCTTTAAAATACTGGAATATCACAAATAAACTTCTCCACGGGTAAACCCGCGGGGCAAAAGTACTAAACTTATTTTTTTCACAAGATTGAGTAAGAGTTGCAAAAAGATTCATCAAAGGTTTGAGACACACATAATAATATATTTCTTCCTATCACGGCCTATCCTAAAATGCCTGGTTGCCTGGAAAAGCACTAAGGCAACCCAGTCATCTATAATTTTAAAACTTGTATTGGTGAGACAAAAAAAAGGTAAAGAGTATTTAGTCTATTATAAACTCTCTATTGTACTGTCTCTATTTCAAATATTATTTGTGGTTTTAAAACATTTACACAAGTTTATAATTGTACAAAAAAATGTTTTTAATCAATACGATAATTAAATAACAATATACATTATTCTATTAATTATTTTTGTAATAATTTAACACGACATAATATAAAACACAACAAGCGTCATTCCGTAAATAGATACGACTTGAAAACCGTAGCCGTAGCACA
The DNA here is from genome assembly GCA_947063395.1 of Hemistola chrysoprasaria. Classification (NCBI taxonomy): domain Eukaryota; kingdom Metazoa; phylum Arthropoda; class Insecta; order Lepidoptera; family Geometridae; genus Hemistola; species Hemistola chrysoprasaria. Next base: position 3,115,434 of record OX346724.1, read on the forward strand.
TGCTACGGTTGTGCTACGCCACCTCTACGATTTGCTACGAAAGTTTACGAACGTTCGTGAATCTTTCTTTTGTGTCTAAACGAGGCTTTAGAAACGAAGCATTTGTCTGTTGATTTTTAGTACAGTTTCATAGCAAAACTGCTGAACTAATTTAGATTAAATTTGAACAGAGATTTTATGCCTAAGATTTGTCGTTTATGTAGAAAATGTAAGGAATAATCGCCGCGCCGGCAGTATCAATTCAATTCGTAAAGATCTTATTAATAGCCTACTAGCACCACATAATTCACAAAAGTCACATGTATTACCTTGTTAGCGTCCGAAAATATGTTGCAGTTTAAGGCGGGAAGTTTTCCCGCCAACTCCGTGGTTAAAACCTCACGCGACAGACATCACGACACGACCGCACGCGGCGACGGCCACCGACCGACTGGCGACCTCATACAACTATGACTCTAGACTAATAGCTCCGAAACCGCCCTCAGCAAACAAAACCCCACCCGCCATAAAGAGCATTTTACCACGCACGCCTCTCCCCAACCCGCGTCCTGATTTAATAGCGACGCGGGCACTGATTCACTTAAACGAACGCAACTACTACTTGTTTCCCTCTCTCTCACTCCCTATAGCTCCATCCCAGTCTAACATCAGTTCACTAGAAAGAGACAGCTGCCGATTCTTTCCAACTCGATTTGCATGCGGGGGTCGCTCCGCAAACTTTATGTCCTCGTTTCGTAAATTATTTATACGTTTAGAAATACTTTTTTAAGCATGCATGCGTTATAAAGATTGGGCAAAAAGACGAATTAAGTAGATGGTGGATGGTGGCACGTGGTACCAGTAAGGTAATTAATTTTGTGCAGTAAATAATACTCGTATTCCATCCCGAACACAGATTACGTTTGAACGTTTTATTAAACTTTGGAGGACATTTTGATGTGTTAAATGTAGACTTGCCTTTAATTTTCTATGTTATTTATATGTGAAAACATTTACTTTCCATATAAAATGGAATCATATATCTTTATAATAAATATCAAAAACTAACTAAATCTCAAAAAAAACACGTCGATAGCGTCAGCTTTCTAACAAAACCTCTTCTCTTTTGGTCGAAGGTTAGAAATCATAGTCCTGACTGACTGACACACTCACTCTTCTTACGACACTCAGCCATAAACCTTGACCCTAGTTTTAAATAAAGTATTGAAATTTCTCAATCACTTGGAATTTTATTGGATTTCATTAGGATCGGATCCATTAGGAATAATTACCTACTAAATTATGTAGAACTATGTTCACGCACATTATTTCAATATACTTACATTCAATATTTCAAACTAGGGTCCACGACACCACCGTTTAAGTTTTTTTTATTTTTTTTTACTTATAATTTTTTTTAAGTTCTTATAATCTTTCAATAAGTTGTTTCATTTTGTATGTAAGTCGAGCGCCCTTAAGTTGTTTGTTATAATCATCCGCTAAGGTATTTATGAAAATTTATTCCCAGATGAAACGGGGTATATCAAACTTTACGAATCGAGGTCAAAAGTAAACATAAACACTATTGATTGCACCTGTACACAAGAAGTTATCGAATTAGCCATGATTACGTTAAGGTGACGCAGTGTTAAATAATGAATCTAAAATCGTGCACTGAGTCCCACAACCCGCTCACACCCCTCTATATTAAGCCAAAACAGTATTTCTCGAATAAAATAAAAACTATTGCTAATTTACTAAAATCAAATTAACACATTGAAGTCTGTGCATTGATTAATCTATACAAAAAATTTAGGGGCATAAATCAGTCTCATTTCCCTGTAGAATGAGAATCTCTATTTTTATAGAGCCGGTTTTGATATTTTTTTCTCTGCTGTAAAAGTTAACCAATCATGTAAACCAATTACTAAAATGATTTCAATATCATGATAAATGTAAAAACATAAACATAAGTTCCAAATGTTTTGTAGTTGCTGAGAAATATTGAGATCCCTACCGCCAATATTATCAATTCGTCGTCTTAACCAAGGCAAGTTCTAACGGCAAGTGTGAGTTGTGAGCGGTTTACCAACCTCGCTACCTCCTCTACTATTAGATATTCTATGTCAATGTGATTGTTTTTCTTTGATAAGTCCACACGTTTGTTAGGCAGAGGTGTATACAAACACAAACCAGGTACCTATGTGTATGTATGTATGCATAAGTAGGTAGAATGGGGAATGTCTATTTATTTTTGTTTTTTGTTATTTCAAAACCATTTGGAGGAATAAGGTTGCTGATAATCACTTATTATTATTATTTTCGGCTTTAATTGAATAACCTTCATTTGACCTTAGATGACGTCACACGTGGATTAATGGAAAAACGTGTGTGAGCCTAAAAAAAAAAATAGTGAAATGTCCTTTTATGTCATTAGTTGTCAAATGTCGATGTATGTAAACATAATCTTTATCTAGCCGACTGCAAAAGCTTAGAAAGTGACTGTGATTTTATTGTTTACTGGCAGCTTCTTGTAAAGACCACCACTTTACTAGAGCTGTGACTTGACTGGGCCTGCCCTGACTCTGAATTGACCATATTAACTGGAGAATTTGTATAACTTGACACTGGCAATACATTCGTGTGGGTCCATAAAAGAAGAAAAAAAAAAAGCAATGAACAGTTTTTTTAGAAAAGTGGGGTTTTATGTTGTGATATTATAATGACATTGACAATCTGAATTAGGTATATTGCCTTTTTTTTTTCTGTCGAGGCCGCAGTCTCTATCTATAAAGCTTATGATGACGTCATCATCACCAAAAATTCTAACATTTTTAAAAATGTTTTTAAAAATAACTACGACGAAAATAGCAAAAATATTCAAATTAGTTTCTTATATTGCTCTATATTTTCATTATCTAAAATAAAAATGGAAGTCAAGATAATTTGGACATTCCCCATTCCTATTTAATCATCATCTCAGCCGTTGGTAATCCACTACTGAACATAGGCTTTTGCCAAAACTCGACACGCTTGGCAGGCGGGTTGTCGAGCGCAGTTCGATGGTTTGTTGCAGAGGACGCTGCTGCCCGTCCCCTAGATCTGTTAAACCTTAGCCGGCTCTTACGGCAACCACGGGGAGAGAGGGTGGAGCACTATTCTAAAGCCGGTAACTCCACGGCTGATCCTATATAATATTCGTATTATTATCTATGTTAAAATTATCAATAAGAAATAATTACTAAAATATATTAAAATTTCTAATAAAATAATTATTTAAATTTCTTTCTTTTTTTTTCACTGTTAATATTTTTATTATTTATTTTCACCTTTCCAAGTTAAATTAGTGTTCTAGGAATTATTTCTTATTGATAATTTTTAGCTTTAATTAAGAGTATATCGTCATAAAAAGTTATGTATTTATCTGTTATTTTTCTACTAAACCAAATTTACAATGTAATTTTTAATATGTAGGTATGATGTGGAATGCTAAATAAATAAATAAATGACTTAAGTCTAAGTCCCATTCAATAATGATAATAAACCCAATCTCAATTCTTATATATTGACATAATAATCTGGCATAACCTGCTGTTATGCATATTGAAGACTTTAAAAGTTCTATCTACTATGTTTTACGAAAATAAATCATTTCATTTCATAGGGGGCGAGCCTATTGCCAAAACACGGGCACAAATCCTTCAGGCAGTTATTGAGAAAGTTCCTAAGCGAAAATCTATTAACACTTTTTGCCCGCCCTAGGACTCGAACCTAGGACTTCATGCTTCAACAGTAGTGATTGAGACTACTAGACAGTCATGTAATGGATTTTCGAGTTGAAAATGATACTTCAGTTTATAGTTTATAGTACAGACACCTTACAACCCACTCGGTCAGGTGTTCGGGTCAGGTTCGGAATACACCCGTTTTAAGTAGGGTGAAAGTCAGGACGAGCATTACAACTCGCTATGTCAAGTCATATCTATAATCCCTTGGTAGGAAAATAATAATAATATAAAAAAAATTAAATAACATTCAATTAAAATATAATATTACCTATGCTATGCTTTACATTTTACTGATTTTGATTATAGTTTATAGTAATAATAATTATTTAAAAAAATTTAATAAAATTCAAATATAATGTAATATTGAAAAAGGACTAAAAAATAAAGCTAACCTAACTTACTATCTATCCTAACTAAATACACTATACCATAGAATTCGAAAATCTTCGATAATCCACAGGCCAACATGGCAGCCTATAGAAAATACAAGTGCTCTAAACCACTGTCAGATGGCAGCGTACCCAAGATACTGGCGGCATTGTCACGTTGAATAGCAATACTTATACGTTGGGCCAGATAAACGCCAGCATTTAAGTATGGCATCCTACATACTCCTACTTAATATTATAAATGCGAAGGTTTGTGAGGATGGATGTATGGATGTTTGTTACTATTTCACGCAAAAAATATTGAAGGAACCGATTTCCGAATAGACGGAAAGTTCGTATCTTCGGAAAGAGGCCTCCTGATCAGAAGACCAAGCAATCTTGCTATCACAAACATTGAACTTTTTGATAATCATGCTGTACTCAGATCATATGCTGTATCATAAAATCATAGAAATAATACATAATTAGGTGAGTACATTGTAAAAACTAAATGTTTTATGGGGGCTTTACTAGAAATTTTTACTTGACCCGCCAAAAAAGTTGGATTGGGTATCGGATCACTCCACCTTTTTTGCCCTGAAGTAGCAAACACGTCAAAATAATCAAAATTTTAGACGCAATCGTTTTTTTAGTGACACATTCTGCACATGTCTATCGTCTAGAATCAAAGACGTTACTAACTAGAATATAGAACATTGTTTTTCTTTTTATGTAAAGGGAATCAGAACGTCACTAGAAAAACTTTTGCTTTCCCCCGTTTTCTCCGAATATAATAAAGACATTCTATAAATTTATATCCTGTTATTTTTGTAGTGAAGTAACTGATGTCCCTGTCATTAATTTTTCTTATAAGCCCTTGGTTTTTTCATAGTGAACTTCCAAAAATCCCAGTTTTACTCGTGTAATTGGACATTCACCAAAAAAAATTACAGTTTATAAACAAAAATAAAATGATAGGGACATATTTTACTTCATCTTTAAAATATCATGATTATAAATACATATATCAAAAATAGGTTTACTGTATTCGGAGGAATCAGGGAAATACAAAACATCGATTTAGTAAATTTTCCATAGGATTGTGTCAAACTGCTAAGAGGTACTTTTTCCTGCGTTATGGCGGTTCTTCTTATTATTATAAAATGAAATTTCCCAAATTAAGGAGAGAGCATAATTTTACACTCAACTATATTTGTGTTTAGTTCTTGATCTGGCCTTTATTTTGCGCCGAAACATAATTATTTAATAAAAACCTTATAATTTTTCGTATAATATATGAAAATTATGAAGAGAAGTTAGTAGGTTATGTTAATGTTTAATTAAAAATATGTATAAAAAAACCATACGGTTTTCTTTAATTAAATATGTTTTGCCGAAAAAAGCCAGACCCAGAGCCAACCACAAACACTTGATATAAAATTATTCCCTATATCAGTAAGTAGGTACTTTTTGCTTCTTAAAATCATTACAGGCTCTTTATACTTATTTTTTTTTAACCACACTACTTTATATTTTTTTAACCACAATGAAACGTTATTCTTGCAATGATGAATATCCATAGTAGGAGCTTCAGCAGGAGCAACCTACCTGTAATTCGACTGATTGGGATCTGATTACTGATTAATTTACTAATTTGCTCGACTATTCGTTACTCGGTAACACGATAGAGCTGCAGCTGCTGCTCGCGGCTTTATTGTTATATCTACACGGAAAAAAAGGAATTGTCCCATCAACAAAAAAAATATTGTTACCAATTCCAAGACAATATTTACTTAACTTACCAATATATTGTCATTTTAATAATTTCCATTTCCTTCAAAATACAAAAACATATTGTTGCTTTATTGTCTTAAAACAAGTAAATATTGTCACGTAAACATTTTGATAGTTTAGTTTTAAGACAAGGATTAATGTCGTAGTAATAATAAACATTGTTACATTAGGATAAATTAATTATTAGACTAACAATTTCGTTGTTCTTTTGAAACACTAAATTATTCAATTAAAATTTTGCAACTACTTATTTTAAAATAAACAATATTATAATAATAACACGGCAAATTATTCGACAAAGATTAAACATTATCAAGGCGAGAATACGTTAAATGTTTACTTGAAATGACAAGTATTCTTGATAGAAGATTATTATTTTTTAGAATAACAATTTAAATTGTTGAGCTAAAATTCTTTAATTTTTTAAACAAGTTGTCACATATTGTTGTTTCAAAACAAGAATATTGTTTGAATAACGCGGCAAATTGTAAGACGAAGATTAAACTTTTTCGATGCGAGAATATGTTAAATGGTTATTTGGAATTACTAGCCGTCTTAATAGAAGATTGATTATTTCTTAAACCAACAATATCAATTGTTCTGCTGAAATCCTTTAATTTTTAAATAAGTTATCACATATTGTTGTTTCAAAACTTGAATATTATTTGTATAACGCAACAAATTGTAAGACGAAGATTGAACATTTTCGATACGAGAATATGTTCAATTGTTATTTGGAATTACTAGTCGTCTTGATAGAAGATTGGTTAATTTTAAGAATAACAATATCAATTGTTAGGGTAAAATTCCTTAAATTTTTAAACAAGTCGTTACAATTTGTTGTTTCCATACAAGAATATTATTTGAATAACTCGGCAAATTGTAAGACGAAGATTAAACATTTTCGATGCGAGAATATGTTAAATGGTTATTTGGAATTACTAGTCGTCTTGATAGAAGATTGGTTATTTTTTAGAATAACAATATCAATTTTTCAGGTAAACTTCCTCAAATTTTTAAATAAGTTGTCACCTAAAGTTGTTTCAAAACATGAATATTATTTTAATAACGCGGCAAATTGTAAGACGAAGATTAAAACATTTTCGTTGCGAGAATATGTTAAATAGTTACTTGGAATATCCAGTCGTCTTGATAGAAGATTGTTTATTTCTTAGAATAACATTATCAATTGTTCAGCTAAAATTTCTTAAATTTTTGAACAAGTTGTCATAAATAGTTATTTCAAAAAATGAATATAATAACGTGGCAAAATGTATGACGAAGATAAAACACTTTCGATGCGAGAAAATGTTAAATAGTTACTTGGAATATCCAGTCGTCTTGATAGAACATTGGTTATTTCTTAAAATAACATTATTAATTGTTCAGCTAAAATTCCTTAAATTTTTAAATAAGTTGTCATAATATGTAGTTTTTTCAAAACATGAATATTATTATAATAACGCGGCAAAATGTAAGACGAAGATTAAACATTTTCAATGTGAGAATATGTTAAATGGTTACTTGGAATTAATAGTCGTCTTGATAGAAGATTGATTATATTTTAGAATAACACTTATCAACTGTTCAGGTAAAATTCCTTAAATTTTTAAATAAGTTGCCACCTAAAGTTGTTTCAAAACATGAATATTATTTTAATAACGCGGCAAATTGTAAGACGAAGATTAAAACATTTTCGATGCAAAAATATGTTAAATAGTTGCTTGGAATATCCAGTTGTCTTGATAGAAGATTGGTTATTTCTAAGAATAACATTATCAATTGTTCAGTTAAAATTCCTTAAATGTTGTCATATATAGTTGTTTCTTAACATGAATATTATTATAATAACGCGGCAAATTGTAGGACGAAAATTAAACATTTTAGATGCGTGAATATGTTAAATAGTTACTTGGAAATTACTAGTCGTCTTGATAGAAGGTTAATTATTTCTTAGAACAACAATGTCGATTGTTGAGCCAAGTGCTTTTTTATTTTCAAATAAGTTGTCAGATAAAGTTGATTCAAAACAAGAATATTATTTGCATAAAGCAGCAAATTATATGACAAAGAATACACATTTTCAATACGAGAATGCGAGTTATTAGTTTGCTTCAGTGTGTGCTGCGGCAGCCTGAATCATTGAGAAGTCGAGAATCGTATTGGTGAGTTTTTTTTTTATTTAAAAACTAGGTAATGTTGGCTAGCCTCTAAAAGCTCAGGTCAGTTTTCATTCATGAATACATTGTTGTAAAATTTGAATGCAGCCAGCATTATACGGATTATTTAGAAGGTGCCTAATTACCTACTTCTTTTTTCCTATTAGATTGGGCATAAATATGGACGCCGGCGCCGTTGAATGTTCATTTCAAGAAGAATATTATATAGGTCAGAAAGCCACTCTTGATTTGCTGTCTAAGTGGTTAATGCCATCGGATGCTCAGAAGTTTCAGAAGTAAGTAAAATTACTACTAACCCCTTTAGAAGGCTTTAGAAGGAAAGTAGGCATCCAAAAAGTTTGAGGTTAAGAGTGTAGCCATTGAGCACACTGTAGGAATAACTCATACTTATTAAAAATACGAAGCCTTTATAGTTGGTATCTGGATAAGTATCTGCTTTTTTAATGTTTTGCTTTAAACATAAGTCGTTATATAGCAGCAGTAGCAGGTTAATTGCTTCACGTATCACGAGGTATTTGTTAATAATTATATTAACATATACCTTGTTTATTTTATAATGTAATTTTAGTTCTATGGGGACAAGAATCAGTTACGCAACGTAATGCAAGTGGCAACAGGCCACAGGCAACAGCTAATTAGTATGTCTAGGTGTGTCCCCAAAATACCTCAGTGCCTCAAGTTGAATGTCTTTGACCAGTGTATGTTACCAGTGATTACTTATGGATCTGAAACGTGGTCTCTGACTGTGGGCCTTATCAGCAGATTCAAAATAGCGCAACAAGCTATGGAGAGGGCTATGCTCGGGATTTCTCTATGAGATCGAATCAGAAATAAAGAGATCCGTATAGACGAACGAAAGTTACAGACATAGTCCAGTGTATTAATTAATTATAGCAAATTGATGTGGACTGGGCAGGGCACATAGCTCGTAGAACTGATGGCCGATGGGGCTGTAAAGTTCTCGAATGGAGACCACGGACTGGCAAGCGTAGCGTAGGACGTCCACTCAAAGGTGGACGATCTGATAAGGACTGCAGGGACACACTGGAGGCGGGCCGCTTACAACCGGACTGGGTCGAAATCTATGAGGAAGGCCTATCTTCAGCAGAGGACTTCCTATGGCTGAGATGATGATGATGTATAGGTATATGTATAATAATATGTGTATAATAAAGTATGTAAATTCCAGGTATTAATGATGACATTGTTTGGCTGAAAAATAACCATGAACCATGGGATATTGTAATGCAGAAATGGATGAACACATAATATTATGATGAAAGAATACTTTGTGTGCAAGACAACCTGACAGAAATGAAGTGAAGTGAAGTGTCTGGTATGGGTAACTTTATTTTTTTATATGTGATTGCCTCAATATCAACACCGGTGGCAGCTGGGTCGTTTATTTCTTGGTATTGCTGTATTTATTGACCTGTAGCGGCGTGCGAAACAGGTAACAAAATCTAAAATCTTCCTAGTTAATTTTGCATGCCCTTATACTTTAGTTTTTTCTTCTGCCACCAGTGGTGGAAATGATGGCAACTGGGAATAAACTTAACATAATTTATAATCTTTTGTTTAAAGTTTTTTGAATATGTTATTAAGTGAAAATGTGATTCCTTCATCTAAAACTACTTACGAATTTAAATTAATCTAATCCAAACTGGTTTGGTTCAGAACGTGTACTTCCCAAAAGTGCATTTCTCACAAAGAGCGCATCTTAATATATTATACAATTTTTTTTGAAAACATGAATCTTACGGTAGTAAATTATTTTGATTTTAGTAAAACATGTTAATTTAGTCATCATGTTTAGATAAAAAAATTTAATAACATAATAACACTATTCTGATAATATTTACGTTGTTTTAAAAAAATATTTATATTTTAGGAAGTACTAATTTTGAAAAATGCCCGTTTTGGTAAGTGTACCAATCGGGAAGTGCGTTCAGGACCTAACCCATATTATTCTAAATATTCCACTAGTTTTTTGTGTAATAGATTTATTTCAATGTACAGGATTACATTTTAAATATTGTTTTTGCTAAAGCGGATGGCATAATAATGGTTATAAGTTATCTTACCTACTAACTATCCAGTAAATGAAAGATAGCTGGATATAACAGTATTGAATTTTCAGTATCTAATTAAAAATAGTTTCATTTAACAGAAAATATATTATAATTGTGAGGCTTTTAAAATAAAAACGCTCATTACGCAAAAAACCTAGCAAGGGCTGTTTTTAAACCTTTTTTTCGTTATTGTATAGATGAGCCAGATAATTGTAATTGATCGCAATAACGGTAGGTGTCTGTGATTATTCTTCACATTATGAAGAACTTATTGCAAACTTTTACAATAGTTACCTTGTTTGGCTAAAGTAACGAAAAAATTGTTAAAAACTTGTATTTCCCGTCATTCATGGCTTTAAAGATTTTTTCATTTAAAGATATAAAACGCCGTATATTCCCAGTCATCCCCTCATGGATTGCCCCCAGGTGGCAATCGGGAATAAAATATCACCGGGTGGCGAATGGGAAGTTATTGCCCCCAGCTTAAATCGCTGTACATTGCTGCGTGCATCACCACCTCATCACTGTCTGTCTTACGGCCGCGATGAAGGAATTGACGGTCAGATATTTCCAATATGGTCTCCAATATTTATAGATAAGTGATATTATTAGAGACGAAAAAAACAAAATTTTCCTTATCGTAGTTGCTTTTAATAATCACTTATTGTTGTTGATCATAAAAACCTGGTGTACATTCGACAGATAATGAGGAACATTTTGTTTGTAAGTATGTCCCTAATAATCTCACTTATCTACTTATAAAATCACATTGGGAATATCTGACCGCCAACCCTACTAACTAGAGCCTAGGGGGTAGTTGCTTTTAATAATCACTTATTGTTGTTGATCATAAAAACCTGGTGTACATTCGACAGATAATGAGGAACATTTTGTTTGTAAGTATGTCCCTAATAATCTCACTTATCTACTTATAAAATCACATTGGGAATATCTGACCGCCAACCCTACTAACTAGAGCCTAGGGGGTTGATCCACGCAGCAGTGTACAGCGATTTGAAGTGAGGGCAATAACTTCAATCGTCAACCGGGGGAAATGTAATTTTATTCCAGATTTCCACCTAAGGGCAATTTATGTGGGGACTACTGGGAATATATGGAAAAAGCTTACTGTACAAAAATGTTGCCCACAGCAAGCGAGACGTGGGCAATTTTTTTTTTGCGTAATTAGCATATTATTTATTAAGCCAAACACATGAAATCTTTCATAAAACTACTGATTATTGTTATTTCAAGCTATCTGTCATTTACTGGACAATATACATATTGTTTAGAAGTAATATATTTTTTTAAAGGAATAAATAAAAGTCTTAAAATGAAACAATAGTAGTTTTATTACAAAACATATTATTGTAGGTCTAAGTGAACTATATTTTTGATACAACAATATATTACTGTAGATCGAAGTAAAATATATTGTTCAAAACACAATATATTACCGTAGGTCGAAGTAAAATATATTGTTCAAACAACAATATATTACTGTAGCTCTAAGTAAAATATTGTTCAAACAACATTTCCTGTATTTTCATTCAGACAATAAAAATTACTGAAACAAGTAAAACCAAAAGTATTGAGCGAAAATCTATGTTTTGTTGGTTCAAATAAATCATAGTTTTAAACCAAGCTAGTGTGTATTCTCCTAAAGAGAATAAATTTCCCTGAAACTAGTAGAATCTTAGTTTTGCAACAACAATCTGGTATTCTCATGACTACAATGATATTTATTGTTAAACGAAGAATCTGTTTACTCTCAAACTAATTTAATTCGTATTGTTATAAAAACAATATATTAAAAATTATATTGTTAAAATAAGTGAACTACTAGTATCAAATCAAAACAATGTGTTGTTGCTACAAAAAAAAACATATTGTCTAAACAATCTGATGTATATTCTTGCAAAAACGATATACGTATTGTTGAAACAGGGATTATGATGTGTTAAAACAAAAATTTTGATTTGTTTATCCAATTAAACCAAAGTATTACATCAAATCAATAAGGTTGCTTGAGATAAATAAACTATATTGTTATAATAACAAAACCAAATGTTTTTGGACTAACAATACGGTTGTATTGTGTGAATACAATATTCTTATCAATATCACATTGTATATTTAAGTAAATATAGTCTTCCTCTATAGGAAGACAGGATTTGCTTTGAACTAAAGCAACTTGCTTTAATTTAACAATTCCTTTTTTTCCGTGTATAAAAAATTTCGCCGCGCTCGCAGCCAGATGCTAACTATCAATATAACCATCATAGTCGATCCTCAAAAGAGGACATTATAATATTTTAAGAAAATCCTAATATACAGGTATGAGAGGGATACAAATTAAGACGAAGCTATAAAATATAAGTAGGTAGGTAGGTATAAGTATATACCTACCTACCTAAATATTTTGCTGAAAACATTCCCAAGTTCTAAGCAACAATAAGAAGACATCATTATCAAATATTCTCGGACAATCCGAACTAAGCATCTTATCTTAATACTTTATAAGCAATCGTTTCAGCGTCTGGTTCTTTAATCATAGCGCTGATTCAAAATTTACTTGTCTTCTACATTCCTTTGCAAACTTAATTCTGCTGCTGGTGAATCATAAAGTCTCGGAATTTCGTCCTTATATCAAAGCGATAAAAGCTATGCTCGTTTGAGAAATGATAGCAACAGCCACAATGATATCGTGGTAAAGGTGTAAGTGACAATAAAACGGGAGCTTAGCTCTCGGGGCCGTCTTCAAGTGGAACGGAAGCGCGGGGAGAGGGCCGCAGAGAGGGAACCATAGTATAGGAGCGCGCTAAAATATACCCGTCTCACTCTAACTACGTTTTATTTCTTGTTTGTCCGCAAAGGCGCTGCACGCTACATAATTCATTTTGAACGGGTACACTTAAAAAATTGGCCGTACCGTACGAGTTTAGGCGGCGAAATGGAGTTTGCGGATGACAGGGTGGGAGGGGGCGAAATGAAAATAATATGGTAAATGATTTCATTTGAATTGCCGTAGGTATTCGGGTGGGTAATGGACTGTGGAAGCCCCGCGCCATTGTCCGCGCCGGATTCATTTCAGTTTTTCCCATTTTTATAGCCACTTGAGCTTCACCGGCTGTACGCCATACATATTCAATGGCTTCCTGCCCATTCCAGTTCTAGGTGTATTTCGTTTTGACACTCTGATTGTGTGAGGTTTGGTAATGACTCGTGGTATGATTTAGGGGGTCTTATGATAATTTGTTGGTTTTTGTTATTTTTCTTTAATTCTACAGTAAGTAGATAGGTACTTACACCATAGGTGGAGTAAATAATTATATGTGCAAGTTTTTTGACTTTATCATTTTAGTAGCTGTTCCCCGCGGTTACAACCGCGTAGTCCCGTCCCGTGGGAATATGGGGATAAAAATGTGGGCGTGGTTCAAATTCCGCCCGTGGGTGAAAATTTTCTTCTTATTTCAGATTGTATATCAAGCGATAAGACTGCTAAGTCAATAATAAAAAATTAAAAAAAGTACCTTAGTAGTTCATCGATTTAAAATCTTTTTGAACCAAAGGCTATAAGGCTAAGAACTTATTAGACATTAGCTGTGCTGTGCCCCGCGGTTTCACCCGTGTAGTCTTCGTTTCCGGGATTTCAGGGTCTGGAGCGTACTGGCCGCCATCGCCTGAGAGCTCATCTGCACGTAATCGATAAGTGGAAGTCGCACACTATGCGATTTCCCCGTTCTTTTCTGCCGCATACGTGCAAACTGTGGCATGATCTCATGCTGTGATCTTCCCGTTGAGCTACAACATGGGGCTCTTTAAAAGGAGAGTGAATTCAGTGCTGAAGGGTCAGCAACATAATACGAGCAATAACCGCTCACCATCAGGCACACCGTCTGCTTGTTTGCCACTTATGGCATAATAAAAAAACTATCTACATATACCAAAGTTCGGTTTAGTAGTTTTGCCGTGAAATAGTATCAAACATCCATCCATCCTCACAAACTTTCGCATTTATAATGTTAAGTAAGATTAGTAGGAAGTGGGTTATAAAAAAACTCTATGCTTTTGACGCTCAAAAAAATACCCCTAACTACAAAGAAGTACAGAATACCTATACTAAAGGGACAGAAGGGACACACCATAAAATCATTTAAATAAATAGCGACTCTAACTCCGACGTAATAAAGTGCTATTCAGGTCGCACAGCGTCTTATAATAATCCACAAACTGGCTCTCTTTCTATCGTGTATCTCTAAATCTGTTCTCTCTGTCTAGCCCATAGAAATTTTCCCGTCGAGACGGACGCCCCAGCCAAAGAACGATAACTACCTCTATTGCAGAAGCCTGACAGAAGTAGGTACTTAAAGAAAGAAGGTATAAGGATGTATCACTGGACTTGCATGTCACGAAGGAAGTTTAAGCATAAATGCAAAAAAAAAGCTTATTGTCTGCAAATGACATCGCTTTAAACTCGAGGGAGAAAAAGAAAAATTAATTAACGAAGGAAACATTCCCCCCTTCTGCTAACTTCCGTTCTTGTCATCCTACATTACATTACAATCATTATCTTATGCGAAACACAAAAATAAGCAAATGACAATGACCATAGAATTAATAGGGTGAATCCAAAATCCAACTAATGACCCGTCCCCTTGAAGACAAGTCTACAATACACCAGCAAGGGTTTAAAAGCTTTCTTTAATAAATCACTCGCAGTAAGGGGAGGGAATAGGGAAGAAATTAACAGATTTTTATCGGATACTGAGTTGCCGGATATTTTACAAATATTTTTATAAGTATCGACCTTGCAAAAACAGCGCTCCATATAAGGCCTTCACTTCGTTGGGTTGGTGTCTGACCAGCCCAACTGACGAAATGGTGGATGAAAGGCCTATTACATATACACTGCATCAGGGTCCTTAAACCTTAATAAGTGTTGTGTGATTGTATGACTCTATGGTGATTACAGTAAAATAGTAAGATCCCATAGCCGTTAGTTAAGGGGCCCTGATTCAGTGTAGTATAATAGGTCTCTCAGCCTTACGGCACAGAACAGGTAAAAATACTACGTATAGAATGGCCACTGTCATCTGCCCACCAATTGCGCCTTCCTCAACCCGTCAGTGAGATTGAGCTCTCGACGAGCCCCGCTTCGCTCGGAAATCACGCACGCGCGGCTTTTTGTCTTTGATTGAGTCGAGTATCTGGGGTGTACTTACGGCGCGGCGCAGCGTCGGTGTAATAACCTTTTATTTTAATCCGTCCCATCCAGTCACACTGTGAGGCAAGTGTTACTCGATGGGATTATTTTTTCCAACGTGTCACAGTGTGTCTCGTTTAGTGTGACTCGTTGGGAACCCACCATATAGTTCGACATAAAAGAGTAGAAAATAATGGGGGCGCCACTGTATTTATCAATTAGAAAAACTTTTAAGTCAACACGTACATTTTAAATTAGTTCTGTTTCTACTCTTTTCTGTCGAGCTATATAATATTATTATAATATATACTGACCTAAGTAATACAATAAATATTATAATAATCCAACTACTTAGCCGGATTTATCCCATCTCTAAAATCGAGCCCCCCGTTTTTTGCAAAGACGTAGGAGTTATTTAATATCTACTTAATGAATATTTAGATAACCATAGAGGTTGTGTTACCTACTATTATAGTTTTAGTCAATTTGTGTGTGAACGATAAGTCACCATAATTAATTAATGCCATTAATTAATTCCTTGCTAAAATCATTGTTCGGCAAACCGGCTGGACCGGCATCACTGATAAAAATAAAATATTTTTCCATTTAGTTAATTTATAAAAGGTTTACCTATCTATATAATATAAATTGTAAATATAACTTTTTATAATTGATAATGTTAATTATATGTGATAGGTAGCCGTTTAAAGTCCAGGGACAAAGTCCAGCCTCTCGCACCAACGTTGCCCCTCTCGTCGCCTTCTGGAGGGTGGCCTTTATGTTGGGGCCGAATGAGCGGCGAGTTATCGCCTGCCGTAATATTTTTCATCTTGAGACGGAAGTGGCAGATGCCGGAGTCTCGAGCAATAGCCCGGTGACCATCTAGAAATCACACCTACAGCCAAATCAAGTAGTTTCCATTGTCTGTGTCCACATGCATTCACAATAATAGTCCTTGCACCTAGCAGGGGCTGTCTTTGAGCTCATCTTCTGTGAATGGTCTCAGAGATGGACCCCGATATGTGCTATCCATTACCTTTAGATTAAAAAGCTCAAAGGGGACTCTGCTCGATGGACTTTTAAAAAATGGTCTGTGTTTTGTAAGATTGTTTTTTTTATGTAAGCCTATTAAAAGACCGGATATAGACCGCGTTTTCGAGCGACATAATTATAACTTTAGTTACGCAAGAACCCACCCTGTTTTAAAAACTTATTTTAAAAACACAGCTCTACGCTAGTAATCTACCAGTAGTGACATCTTACGAGTTCTATTTGAACCAGAAGATATGAATTTTCTTACGTTCATATAGTTTGTTGAAAGTATTAGCATTAATTTCTTTTCAGTTTCAGTTTTTATTTTATTTTAATGAACAACAATTATAATTTATTATTGATTTTTGGCAAGTAAAATAAAACATCACTCGTATTTTACTATCTGTGGTCAATAAACAGCCAAGTGCTGCCACCTATTCGACAATCGTAACAACCGTTGCCAAGGATAATGCTATGTCGGTAAAGTTGTTTAACATCCGGCTACTTTTTATAACAGTTTAAACATATTTCATGAGTAATTATGGATAATAATTGAAACCACCGAAATTATAAATTATGAAATAATTTTGGAATGACAATTTGTGGTGTTTGTACTGTTTCTAACGCTTTTTAAGACATTTATTCATATTTGCCGCCCAGTTTAGTGGCATTTCGGCCATTTTGTGAACCCCAGTACAGGAAGTGAGTGTTGTTCGTGCTACGCAGGCGCAAATTGACCTTTCGGTTGAAGAACCCGTCGGTCACATGTGAGTGTCGATAAATATCTTATTTTCAACGTGAATTCATTTTGTTTAGATAAAAATATAGTTTTAGTAAGTATTTTATGTGGTGAATATAATTTTGTGTAAATACGGCGATATCGCGTTGTGGTTCTTGTGTAAATATCGAAATAGTTGATCGGCCGTGGCGCCGGCACGTTTGTCAATTGGCTAATTTTCGTTATCTTCAATTCGCAAAGATCAAGTTCAGTCCTCGCCGTTGCGTTCTATGTGTTTATTAGTTGTGTGGAGAAGATAAACGGTGTGTGGATTTTGTATTTCATGTGTATTTGTGGTACATAATGAAGATGACATCGCCAAGATGTCTCTTGCAACTTGTGGACAGCCACATGTTCGGACCACACCGTTGGCTATGTTCCCTCGGATCTATCAGGCCTGATTATAGTATAATTCTTTACTTTTCTATAATATTTGTACCGTATGGTTTGTGTTGACAACAATGTACCACCACACTAGTCAATAGCGTTCTTCACGCCGTCGAGATGGGGTTAGGTGAAGTGAGGACATGGAAAACCAGCAAAATTAACGATTTTCATATATAATTTGTCAATTTTCACGTTTCAGAGCAGTATTGGTACTTTTCAGTCCTCAGTTATTTGAAGTTGTGATAAATTTATTGTATGACTTGACAAATTTGATGTCAGGAATCGCGAAGCATGACTCAATACCGTAGATCCGCGAATATGTCCTAAAACCTGAAGATAAAATCTCAATAATATGTTATACCTGTCTTTATCTCAGTCATATCATTGAACAGCTGTTTCATGTTGCAAGTTCTGTACCAATAGACTAGATATTCCGGATTTTATTTATGTAGTACAAATTGTAGGTATTCATAGTACTTTCACTACCTACATATACATTTTCTGGCTATGTACTTGCTATCCATTCTGTATCTATTGAAAGTTTCTTGTTATTATATTTTTCTCTCATGTTACTAAAATGATTAATGTTACCTACAATTTAAAAAAAAAAACATTTTACTGATGTACATTCTTGGCTTACTCTTAAATTTAGCATTCTAGTTAAACTACTGGATAAGTTTGGAATTTTATCAACTAAGAACAATACTTCATGCTAAATATATTTATGTCCAATCCATATGTGAATAAAACTTGAAGCATGCCACATACCAAAATAGTGAAAGTTCAGTTTCAATATGCCTTTTTGAAGCAGTCCTGTTCTGAAATGTTAAAAAGAGATAAATCTTTTTGAATATGTGAAACTCCTAGTTAAAAGAAATTACTTGATGCTACAGCATCAGGTCAAGGCTACCAAATCATTGCAATATAAAGTGACAGGATACAAAACTCCAAAGCGATGAAAGCACTAGAATTTGCTTGTATCCGTTTCAGCAGTGAGAAAATAGCTGTCAATTTTCAAATGGCTGAACTGATATTCACAACACATATTGATCATTTCAGCTTTAAAAAAAGGCTTTAACATCAGCTTGCTTAAGAGCTACAATGCACAAACATGTTAAACTTGTAACACCCCTTCAGTTTCTCGTTTGAGAGTTGTAATGTAATATTTTATTTGCTTTTTAAATGGTTAATACTAATTATCTTTAAAGCAAACTTGGATAACAAAACATTTATTGCAAATACTCTTTATTAACATACAATCACGCCTTTTTCCCGGAGGGGTAGGTGGAGGTGTGCCCAGGACTCAGTCCTATAGGTTCCCACCCACATTTCGCCAGTATGTTATTGGTCCTATTTAATAGGGGATGAGCCTTTTGCTATCTACCGGGCACAGTTCCATAATCCAAGGCTGTCATAGATACTCTTTATTGACACCAATTATTAGAATTATTACATATTATAACAGATTATCACTAAATAATAGAATAGAATAATACTTTATTGCATACCAAATTAAATTCACAGGTTAGAAGTAACATAACATACATTCACACCTTTTTCCCGAAGGGGTAGAGAGGTGTACCCAGGACTCGGTCCCATAGTAGATACACCCACATTTCGCCAGTATGTTATCGGTCCCATGTAATAGGTGGCGAGCCTATTGCCATCTACCGGGCACAGTTCCAGACTTCAGGCAGTTATTGAGATAATTCCCAATGGAAAAATCCAATATTTAACACTATGCCTGACCTGGGGATCGAACCCGGGACCTCTTGATTGGCAGTCAAGCATGCGCCCACTACCCCACCGAGGCACCGAGGTAGTAGAAGTAACAATATAAAAAATATTTATCACAGTCAACAACCGGCGGTCTTATCACATAAAGCAATTTCTTACAGACAACCTGGGGATGGAAAAGAAAAGTTAAAACATTAAATGACGGAGGTGTGCAATAAGTAGACAATATCTGGATAATATGGCATTTTACTCATATTAGTAACAAATATCATGTTACATAAAACCGATACATAAAGAGTAAATATAATTATCTCTAATCAATCTCTTCCAGATTATATATGTCATTTAGAGCATCATGCGAGCCCATAGAGTCGCGATAGCAGTCCTCATATTACTATCGTGCTGAGGGTACTCGAAAATTATACTCCAACCCCGACTATGCGTCTCATTGCACAACTGTGTTTTGGGATCACCGTCCAGGGGTACATTGGCCTCGTAACTTGTTCAAAGTAATTTATCTATCTATCTATTTCTTGCCTGTATCCACCTCCACACATTAATATTATATACCTAATAATAATATGTATGCTGGGTACAAGCCTCTTTTTTATTATAACACTCTTTCTGGTGATGTGCTGCAGTGCGAGGTTCATTCAAAGACTTTGACAATGTAATTTGCACTACCAGGCCAGAGTTCTTCCTGGAGATAGTTTGGGAATTAAAAATCATTGTTCAACTACCCTAAGTAATATACTTTGCATTTTGCTCAAAGGGCAGCTAGGTACCCAACAGGTTGTATAGTAAGGACATAGTTTGTTCATAGGGAGGTCTTCATTATTATGAACAAATCTGGCTTGGGCCTTAATAAACTATCTTAGATTTCCTTCAATTTGTTAAAGTAACCTGGAAAACAGGACTCATTAATAATTTCTAGTTACTGCTCACACAGGTGTGCGAGTACCGTGCTACCTAAAGTTCAGTGACTGGGTCAATGACCCCTGTGCTAATTTTTAGGTAGTCATCAGTCGGACACAGTTGCTACCAAGGCCCTATTGGTTATATTACATGTGCTAATATAAACTCATCTAAAATCTATATAACATGTATTTCTAAACTGTGTTCTAAACAAAGTTTTGTAAAAGTTACTACCACTCACTACTTTGCAGTAATTACTATTTAAATAAATAACAGGGGGGGGGTCAAACTGGGGCAATTTCAGGGGGCGCCAAAATCATCATACTATGTAAAGTAGTATAAAATGAAGTTGCTTCCGCTGTCTGTTTGCTTAGATCATTTAAACTGCTCAACAGATTTTATGCAGTATTCAGCAATAGATAGAGATTTAAGAGGAAGGTTTATATGTATAAAGGTACCTGGAGTGAAGCCAGGGGGGGAACTGGTTAATATTGAATCAATAATATGATTATAAATAAAAATCTTGCTCCACAAAACGTCCAGCATGCGAAAGCCTGGTTGGCTCACCATCCAATTGTAAAAAAAAGGCGCCACACAGGCCCACACACACCACACGACTTAAGTAGTTTTATAAAATGTATTGTAGTAGTGTTGTTATCATTTTACTGATTAAACTTTCTAAAACCTTAAAAATATGCACATAGTATGAAAATATTAGTAGGCTCTACAAGACTTCAAGCTATATGTCGTTTCAGTTTTCAGGATATGCATTATCATTTTAATTTATGGTTGTGTATAATAGTGATTTCTCTGTAGGCAGCAAGTTTTACTATTTCAATGGTTTTTTATAATTTGTGGTCAAAACAATGTGCCTTTTTGACTGTGTTCAGAACGTCACTGATTGCTTATCAAGTTTCCAGTGTAAAAAGTTACAGTTCAATATTACTTTGTATGTCGGTTACCAAACAACTTCACACCAAAAAAATTTATTGTAGGTGGCAAACAAGTCTGTGGCTTGACTCATCAAACACATTATACTAATAATGTGATAATTTGGATGGATATTTATAGATCACAACAAAATAACCTAACTAATTAGGAAATGCTTTCTTTTTGGTGTTTAACTGTGGGGCGAGGCTAAGAAGTAGGTGGAGGAGTAAAAGTTATAGTCACTCATAAATCATCAGTCTTGCTGCGAGAGCTCAAACTCAACTCAAAAAGATTTATTCAAATAGGTCATAATCTGACACTTTTGCATGTCAATGGAGATAATCAGTACTCAGTCTACCTAGCTGGCTACCTGGCGGTCTAGCTGTTTGATAGATTGATTTAGTGGTGTCAGTGAAAAATCCACCAATCAGGATCTTTTATTAACACAGTCCAGCAGATTGACTATGAAAAACCAAGATCCTGACATCACATTATTTTCAACTATGAGTAGTCTAACCTGGAAGTTAGCACAGCCTTTGTGGAAAGGCAGCCTTAGTGTGCAATGTGGAAGTGAGATAGAAACAGAAATTTGCTGCAGTATCGCGTTTCTTACTACTCAATGACCAAGATTGAAGATTAATAATATTTTCCATCAAACCTGACTCATAATTGTATCATCAACAGATCACTCCAGACCGTAGATTTAACTCGGCACACAACAACCATGGGTGACATCGAGGACACACACTTTGAGACCGGGGATTCCGGTGCCTCGGCCACCTTCCCCATGCAATGCTCCGCCCTGCGCAAGAACGGATTCGTGATGCTGAAGGGTCGCCCATGCAAGATCGTCGAGATGTCCACCTCTAAGACCGGAAAGCATGGACACGCCAAGGTCCACTTGGTCGGCATTGACATTTTCAATGGCAAAAAGTGAGTTTTTTTGTCTAATTTTAGTTTAAATGGAAAGTTATATC
Source organism: Hemistola chrysoprasaria (assembly GCA_947063395.1). Classification (NCBI taxonomy): domain Eukaryota; kingdom Metazoa; phylum Arthropoda; class Insecta; order Lepidoptera; family Geometridae; genus Hemistola; species Hemistola chrysoprasaria. The sequence goes on from OX346724.1 coordinate 3,137,577, forward strand.
TAGTATGAAAATTAGGCTTTGTAGACGTTTGTTAAATCATTAACAATCTGTAATCACTGCATACAGTCAGCTTTTGAATCGACATCTTTGAAAAACAAGCAATATGGTAATTTTATAATTTTGACCCAATTTTTTTGGAAGTTGTTATAAATTGTTCGTATTGTTGTTGTCATAAATTGTTGATATCTTTCCAATCCAGTTTCAGGGTAAGATTGATGGAGGATTATCTTATCAATAGAATTAAAATACTCGATAATTTATAGATTAATGGGAAGTAGCCCATGGCATTATTGTGTTTCATATTATGTATAAATAACCATCTTATAGGTTTGGTGATTCATTTCGAATGATATCATTCACTTCAAGATTGAATCATTATTTGAACGTACTATCAAAGCACTCGCCTCGGTGGCGTAGAGGGCGCATGCTCGACTGCCAATCAAGAGGTCCCGGGTTCGATTCCCAGGTCAGGCAGTGTTAAATATTGGATTTTTCCATTAGGAATTATCTTAATAAACTGCCTGGAGTCTGGAACTGTGCCCGGTATATGGCAATAGGCTCGCCCCCTATTACATGGGACCAATAACATACTGGCGAAATGTGGGTGTATCTACTATGGGACTGAGTCCTGGATACACCTCTGCCTACCCCTTCGGGAAAAAGGCGTGAATGTATGTTTTTATGTGTTTTTATCAAAGCACAATGTTGCCGTTTACTCACATATAAACAGCAGGTTAAAGAACTTTGTACAAAACTAATACATAAAATTATATTTTATCAATTTTAAACTACCTACAAGCTATATTTACATAACGTAACGGTATAGTTGACAGAGCATTATACGAGCCCATAGAGTCGCGATGGCAGTCCTCATATTACTATCGTGCTGAGGGTACTCGAAAATTATACTCCAACCCCGACTATGCGTCTCATTGCATAACTGTGTTTTGGGATCACCGTCCAGGGGTACATTGACCTTATAACTTGTTCATAATGCACGTCGACCTACCTATTCACTAATTTTTTTCAATAATTTTATCAGTATAAGACGAAATAATGTCATTATCTTAATGTTTCATAGTTGAATTACATAGCAACTCTCCGATTTCGCATGGCATAGAAAGATATTATATTTAAAAGTGCAATATCTTTGTCAACAACCAAATATTTGCAACGGTATCTCTAAAATAATATGATGCCCATTTGTTTCTGCAATCATTGCTCCGGGTGAAAATCGATATCGGCCATAAAAGTTTCTCTAAATGTACTTTACACAGGAAAGTCTCAAATACGTCGTTCGATTCCTTCGATTCCTAAAACCCTATCTAGGTCACAGTATTACAACCTAACAATTGTAATAATAAACTATTGAGTGTTAATATGACTATTTTATGAATATTGATCCCCTTTGCCTAAGGAAAACCCGAACTTAGGACATTACACTATAAAAGTTACAATACATTGGAAAGGAAGCTAAGCGGTTTACACCCGTGTAGGCATCATTCCTGAAGGAATATCGAGATAGAAATATTAATTTTCCAAGAACAAGTCCTATCAGAAACTTAACACACTGTCATGGCCTTTTACCATGGCCATAGGCAGGGTTTGCAGCAAGCTAGCTACTCAGCCCTTCATTGTTGTAGCTGTAACATTTTCGTCGTTTTTGTCGTCGTTTTGGTTCTGCCCCTAGCTTCGACTTGGGCTGGAAAGTCGGTATATTTCAACATAAAGAAACGTGTGACAATGAGCATGTTAATCTACCCGCAGATACGAAGACATATGCCCCTCTACCCACAACATGGACGTGCCCCACGTGAAGCGCGAAGACTACCAGCTGACCGACATATCCGACGATGGCTACCTCACCCTCATGGCTGACAACGGAGACCTGCGCGAGGACCTTAAGATACCAGACGGCGACCTCGGCACACAACTCCGCTCCGACTTTGACAGTGGCAAAGAGTTGTTGGTAAGTTGTCATATATATCGCCTCCCTTACATATATCGCTTCATTCCAGCTGGTTTCCACTCCTTGGGATTTTTTAAAATAAGTTGTCTCACTTGTCACCAGTGGGACAACTTAAAAATATCCCAGTTCCCAGTGGGAAAGATTTACGATTAAACAACAGCTTCGCACCACAATCAAGTTCCGCTCGGCGACAGAAAGTTTAACATACATTCACGCCTTTGTCCCAAAGGGGTAGGCAGAGGTGTACCCAGGACTCAGTCCCATAGTAGATACACCCACATTTCGCCAGTATGTGGTGTAGTGTATTAGTCCCATGTAATAGGGGGCGAGCCTATTGCCGTCTACCGGGCACCGTACCAGACTCCAGGCAGTTATTGAGATAATTCCTAAAGGAAAAATCCAATATTTAACATTGCCTGACCTGGGGATCGAACCCGGGACCTCTTGATTGGCAGTCGAGCATGCACCCTCTACGCCACCGAGGCAGAAAGGTCTGTAACATGCTGGCAATATACCCCTGGTGTTGCAGGTATCCATAGGGGGCGGTAACCGCTCACCATCAGACAGCCCGTCTGCTTGTTTGCCACCTATGGCATAAAAAAAAGCTCGACCGTGAGATCCCAGGTTCGATCCCCATATCAATCAAAGTTGCTAAGTGTTGGATTTTCCCCATTAGGAATGATCTCAATAACTGCCTGGAGTCTGGAACTGTGCTCGGTAGATGGCAATAGGCTCGCCACCTATTACATGGGACCAATAACATACCGGAGAAATGTGGGTGTACTTACTATGGGACTGAGTCCTGGGTACACCTCTGCCTACCCCTTCGGGAAGAAGGCGTTATTGTATGTTATAATTATGTGTTATTTAAATAAATTGGGCACAGCGAAAATGTAGGTAATTACAACCCTATAACATACTGGCCAAAATGTGGGTGTATCTACTATGGGACTGAGTCCTGGGTACACACACAAGGCGTGAATGTATATTATGTGAAAATGTAATTATTTTGTTATACATTGTTCAGTCAAAGTATTCTTTGTGTAAATTCCTGAAACGTGAGTTATCTATTATCTATACAATAAAGACAAACTTATGTAATTGTTCATCAGTTTCTAGAACCGTATCTATTCACCTATGATAAAGATATTTACATTATATATCTCAAATATATCAGTTTACCGAGAAATAGAAACGTGTTTGAATGCAACTTGGTTTATAGCACATAAAAAAAAACATAACATAAAACATACATTCACGCCTTTTTCCCGAAGGGGTAGGCAGAGGTGTACCCAGGAATCAGTCCCATAGTAGATACACCCACATTTCGCCAGTATGTTATTGGTCCCATGTAATAGGGGGCGAGCCTATTGCCATCTACCGGGCACAGTTCCAGACTCCAGGCAGTTATTGAGATAATTCCTAATGGAAAAATCCAATATTTAACACTGCCTGACCTGGGGATCGAACCCGGGACCTCTTGATTGGCAGTCGAGCATGCGCCCTCTACGCCACCGAGGCAGTTTATAGCACGTGGATATTTAATGAAATAATGCCAACTTCACTGTTGCCAATGGCTCTTATCAGTAAGGTCTTCGAACGCCTCTGACGTGACCTTACGATTGTCATCTAAGAAAACTGTCTGGGCCATCCGAATAGCACGGTTAGCGCTCACAGTAATCTAATTTTGGGAAGCAACTTGATGATTTTATTTTGTACCTCAAGTGAAAGAATACTAAGAATACTACTCGTATCTAAATAAGCGACACCCTCATCCCCTCGGCATTTTACGTCGCCTGGGCAGTCAAAGAGGCAGTAACTCTCGTACTTACGCACACATTTGATGCGTGTACACACGTTATGTTTTCTACGTACTAGTACAGTAGGCAATTGCGCGCGGGTGATTGTATGGAGTGACGGCGGTCTGCCCAAGTTATCCATTCACACCTAAACCGCTGGACCGATTTTGACGAATCTAGGTTTAGAGATAGATGGGACCTTGGAAAAGGACATGGGGTCCTCCATATCCCGATAATCCCACGGGAAGAATGTCTACGTGGGTAGAACAGCGGAGCACAAAAACTAGTAATTCATCAGATCTCTTCAAATCTTATTGCAAATTTTTCAACATTGTTTTTTTGTTGAATTAATTACTTAATTCGAGTATAGAGTCTCTGATTTGCCGCAATGGCTAGTCGGTGCTAAATCTACTCGTAAATAAAAACCCTGCTTATTACCTGGGCTAGCGTTATCGCCAGTCATATGGACTAATTAGTTTTGGGGACAAACATAAACGATATACTCAAATAGACCACACAATATGTTGCTTTTATTTGAAACTAGTGTTGCGGACACGTCTGCGTAATTTTAATGATTGAGGTCTCCACAAAAACTTTAATTTCATACCTTCAAGTAAAATAAATAAATAAAATTATGATTTGGCATATATAGCTTGGTACGTGACAACTGAACAAAAATAAATTTTTCGATCATATTTCCTTATTATTAGGTACATAAATGGTATCACATACTGTCATGTATCAAGCTATATTGGACACCATAGAAAAATACGCTAATTGAGAAAGAACCGCGATATTCATTTAGACTTATAAGTCTTATTAGGGCGACCGACATGTCCCTCGCTGACATAATATAAAACGACTAACCTACTCATTCCACGTATGATGTAGCTCGCCTGATAGCCGGCTATTACTTTCGTTGCTCCACCTAGTTAATCAGACACCTTGTTTGGTTGGACATTCATTTACGTTTTGTTAATGGTTACCCCATTTGGACAGAACTTAACAATTAATTAATTTTCAATGTTTGGGCAAGACTTGGTTAGATTCCGGAGATGGATACTGACATTTTTGTCTATTATTAAGGTGGTTGGGCCAACATCGTTTCACATACAAACTTTGATGTAAATATATTTTGAAGATAAAGTAAACTATGTCCCCCTATCAGTTTATTTTCTCTTATAAACTCTTAATTTTTGTAGTGAACGTATAATCACGCGAGTAAAACTGGGATTTTTAGAAGTCTATGAAAAAACCGAGAGTTTATAAGATAATCTAAAACGACAGGGACATAGTTTACTTCACTGTAAAAATATCAGGATATAAATTTATAGAAGGGTATAATTAATTGCAGTAAAAGTCTTATATTATGACAATTTATTGAACACGTTGGTTTTATGGAGAGCACCTTTAATTAAGAACTATATTTTATTTTTATTATTTGTTGTTATAGCGGCAATAGAAATACATATATTGTGAAAATTGCAAGTGTCTAGCTATTACGGTTTATGAGATAGAGCCCTGTGACCGACGGACCGACGGACGGCGGAGGGTTAAATAATAAGGTTCCTTCGGGACCCTTTGGGTACGGAACCCTTTAAAGACTTTGACCCTTTTACGTTCAAGGGAAATATATTTCCCTTCTACAAAAATGGTTATCGATTTGAAATTAATAAATCGATATTTTTCTGAATGTCAAAATAAAACGTATGTTCAAGGCGGCAAATGTGTTTCTGAACAAATAAAAAAAAAAACTGTCAAACTTTATTGCGCCAAAACCAAAACATTCGCGGGCTGAAAATAATATCTTCAAAGTGTTTTGGACTTGAGAAAACCTAACTCTTCGTTTATTTACTTTCATGGTCCATAGGGAAAAATATTTCCCATGAAATTATAGGAAACCTATACCACCCTGCTATGTTTTTCTGGTGATATTCTCTTACTTTACACCCACAATAGCTAAAATATTGTGTTGTATTGGCATATTTAGTCTTAGACATGTTATGGTCTTGTAAGGGTTAATAAATATATTAGAATACTTAACCAGTACGTAACTGATAAATTCTGGTGTCCCACTCAAAACGTTTCATGTAAAATACATCACTTTCGATTGGCCAGTCTTCAAGGTCGACAGGTCTCTTGACCTGTTACTGTTTTTTTATAAAAACATGATTATGACCATATCAATAAATAGGTATTCGCTTTTAAATTGTCTTAATGCAAGGTGTAGTGTTCATTAATTGAGGATTTGCATCACCCATCAAACATAACAACAAAAATCTTTCGACTTCCCATACTTAAAAAGGTTTTCTACCTCACTGGTAAATCTAGAATAGAATAGAATAGTCTTTAATAGGACCAAGGTACACAGAATACAATCAACTTACAAATTAAATTATTCATATTGGTCGACAATGGGCGGCCTTATCGCTTTAAGCGATCTTCCAAGCAACCAGCATTACTGTATTAAAGTATGCTACACCTCTTTGTATAACTTGTATTGTGCAAAAATTATAATTAGTATCTATAAAAGGCATTGTTAATTTACACTGTACATAATTAACAGTTTTTACAAAACCATTACCCAAATGAGACAGAATTCCAAATTAAGAATATTAAATCACCAGAGTATTTTGAATACAAAGGGCTATGATGTCAGATGTTCAAGGGTATTTATATCATGCAATTTAAAGTTTAATGTGGCAAAGTGTCTTTAATGAAAAAGACTAAACTATTCTACTCAGCCACCTATTTACTATTATCATCATCTTAGCTTAGCCGTTAACAGGAAAGACGACCTCTTATCAGTTTGACTCAATCCTATGGATTTTTTCCAAATTGGATTTTTGTATTCCCGTTTCCTAGGAATATACTAAGCTCATATATTTATATTATCCTGATATTTTGAAGTTGAAGTAAATTGCTTTTTTAGTTTTTTATAAACTCTTCATTTGAACCCAACTTAGTAATTGACAGTAAAAGGGATGATGTCAAAAAATGATATTGCGTAACATTACGCCATTAATATTGACTGGTTGCCTGGAAGAGATCGCTTAAAGACCGCCCTTTTTCAACCAAGAATTATGTTATTTAGGTTAATATGTATTATGTTCTGTGTTGTTTTTGGTGATAATGTATTTATTCTATAACATTACGCCTTTTTCCCAAAGGGGTAGGCAGTAGTGTACCCAGGAGCCACTCCCATAGTAGGCACACCCACACTTCGCTAGTTATGTTTTTAAGCCCCATTTAATAGATGACGAGCCTATTGCCGTCTACTGGGCACAGTTCCAAACTCCAGCTTGTCATTACGATAATTCCTAATTGAAAAATCCACCATAACACCTTGCCTGACCTGAATATCTTTCGACCACTACGCTGATACAGTCTATTGCCACACCCCGGACACTCCGACTCAATTCCCATACAAAAGTCACGATATAACTACCTACTACACAGACACTGCGCGCATAGAGTTTTGTACACGCGCAAGTGTGCGTGAGTTCCCAGCGAAGCGGGGCTCCTGGAGAGCTTAATCTCGCTCGCGGGGTGAGGAAGGCCCGATTGGTGGGCTGTTGACAGTGTCCATTCTACGCAGTATTATCTGTTCTGTGTTATTGCTTAAACCTTCAATGCTTTTTTTGACACTTAATTACGTCAATTACACCCGAATTTGAAATTGCGTTATAGTAAACACACGCCAATGGATGATTTTTTTATTTACGAACTCCGCTCGAGTACTGGTTATTGCGAATAATATTGATTAACATGTTATGTCTTGTTGTTTCAGTGCACCGTGCTGAAATCTTGCGGCGAGGAGTGCGTGATCGCAGTGAAGGCAAACACAGCTCTCGACAAATAAACCAACACAGCATTTATAGGGTTATAACATCGTATAATTTTTTTTACAATCAAACACTTACATAAATGTAAAACATAATATTATGTACTATAATTTAACTTAAAATACGTGCCGCGGTGCTCGCTCGGACGTCGTCCTCTCGCTACGAACGGGTTGAAGTTCGATCATCGGCCGTCGACTTAGATTTCTAGGTAAACGAAAGTCGCGGTCGCGATCGGGCTTCAACTTAACGATGTTAACAATGAATGGCTCCTGAGAATCTGGTGCGACCTCTTGTATGTTGGTCATATTGTTTTAAGGAATTGACTCTAGGGGATGTTTAATGGGTTTGCTTGCGTGCATTGAGACAAGCGAACGCAGGGCAGAACAGATTTAAACAAAAAATAAAAGCACTTTAATTATAATCATTGATAACTACCTAAATTGTGAATAAAAGTTCATATGCTTATTAAAATGAATTCTGCCCTGTCTCAATGATCTGGCCTTTGTGGAAAGATTCGAATGGCCTCTAGTCCTAGTACACAAAGTTGATCTTGGTGGCGACACTATCGCGTTTGGGTTGTGGACCGTTAGGGAGTAGAAGTCAAGTAAGCGTGAGGCTGTAAATCTCTGACTACTCTAGAAACGGTCCTTTTGTTTAAGAATCTGAGAATTCTATAGCACGCCCGAACTGAGGGTACCTCGAGCTTCCAGTTTAGATTTTGAGTACAAGGAACGCTTGCCGACTAACATTCAGAGTGTTACAGACGTGGGTTCGTCTTGCACGTAGATTCAAGGAATAACATTATAAATGTAATGAAATGAGCGAGGACGATGCATTAATTTATTATTTATACATATTAATAGTAAGCCCGAAGCGATATGGCGCGAGAGGGCGCCGCGGCACTCGCCGGAACACTTCACGTTTGTTTGTTTTGTTTGTTCTATTTTCGCTTGAACGTGTACTAAAACGTCAAGTTTAAGTTGCGTCCCCGTTCCGACGCAACGTTTGTTGATTATACATCGGTGATGAAATTCATGTGGTGGATAATTAATGTTTAATTTTTGTAGTGGTTTATAATATAAACCCGACGAAGAGACGGACCGCAAACTTGAAGTTATTACCATTATTTTAATGCTAAATTAATAGATACATCAAGAGAAAAAATCGCGATAAAATTTCAAAAAAATAGAAATAAAGGAAAATTCTTGAACGTGGTGTGTGATTGATTAGTCCTCTATATGTTAGGTTATGCGTCGAATGATTCGCCGCAGTTGGCGGCCACGGGCGGCACTATCCCTTCATGTGTAACTTGACATCTGTTCAAATACATTTTATGATACAACACTAGGGCTGTCGCAGCGCTGCGATTTTTTTGCGACCCTTATATCATCATCCGATGTGACTTGAAAAGCTCACCGCAGTGCAGCCCTATGCATTCCAAGTTACAATGAACAGGTCCTATCATTTGAGCTCGTGCTAAATCTTTAAGACTGACTGTACGTCGCCCGAGACTTAGACTGTCTCGGTGTAGACTGACAAGCATTTTCTAGGCGAAAATAGGCATTATATTCGCGGTAGTATCGGCCTTTCCTTGCTCTCTTTTGCTCATTTGAACATATGCTATGTTACACATCTCGAGTGGCTTAATGTTGCCTAATTCCATAATTTGTAGTGAGCCAAGGCCCCTCTGTACTCGCCTTCGATGGCTAGTTAGGCGATAGGATCCCCACCCACTAATGCCAGTGGACTTATCATTTTTAAACCATCAGATTGTCAAAGACGATATGATTATACGAAATTAATGTAAGAATGTAAGGTAAGGCCCTATAGAAAAGATATTTTTTTATGCATTCAAAATTCTTACATCGCTGGTTCTAGAATATCATCATAGGCTGTATTACAGGCGTCAGTAATAGCTGAACTGTAAGTTTTTCTTTCGAAATTGCATAATCGTTATTGTTGGTAAAGTTTTTATACTTAGCAGCTTGTAATCAGGTTTTTATTTTATAAAAAAAAACCTAATTTTTATTGTGAAAAGACATCGGGAGGTGTATAATAAAATACGTTTAGTAAAAAGTACTTTTTTTCTGTCTGTAGACGATTTTTTACCCTGAATATTACCTTGAATCGTTGTAATAATTCAATGTGGATCTTATTCTATGTATTGTCATAACCGATAGTTTTAGTGCGAAATGAATGTTACGTGTATAATCATTTAGATTTATTCGGTGCACTCAATAAGTTAGGGATCGATCCCTATATAGCAGTCTCTTGCTTACTATTAGAGCCAGTCATTCCTGAGACGCAGCGCGTTTTACCGCTTTACTATTTCGGTTGCCAATTTCATGTAAAAGTTTGGAATTTGGAACGAAGTAAGTAGTAATGTGTAACGAAGGAGAGTTACGCCTTGTAGCGCTAAGAGATGGTTTAACATTTGTAAAGAGGACATAAATTATGCGTATTTTAGTTTAGGAAACTTGAAAATTATTTTTTATATTCGAGCGTAGGGTCAGGTCGAATAACAGTGACGGTTAGTGCTAATGGTGTGTAAATACGTAAGGTTTAAAGATCATACAAAGTTTGCTAGTGTAATGAAAACTTCGAATTATGCGGGATTTATTAATGACGAAAGAGAATGTTCAACTGCCCCTCTTCGACATTTTGGTCCCGTTATGTAACTTCCAAGTTCGTTGCGCTCTTTCAATTTTCCCAAAAGCAGGCAAGTTAACATTTCAATGTGCGTACACATTACCGAATTTAATAGCGATTGCCAATATTGTATATGCAGTATAAGTATTTAACAGTCTGTCGATTAAAATCTGTACAAAACGAAATATCGTGAGTTTGTAATTCATAGCCTCCTTTAGTTGATTTCGTTTTGTTGTTTTAGTTATTCCCTTTTTGTTTTCACTCGTAGTTTAGATGTAGTCCAGTTATCTATAATAATATTGAGTTGCAGGAACGTTAATTTTTCAGTGTAGTATACCTAAGATAAGTTACTTTAACTTTTTTATTAACATTTCTGCAGTGAAATGCCTGCAAATACAATAACAACCCAGACTCGGATCTACGATTTCAAGTCGGGGCACAAACTTGATAGTGGCGGCCCTCCAGCATTTGAGATAAATATTATTAAAAAATGTCAGGGTGCGGGCCTGTGTGGCGCCATTATCTTAGTCGTCGGTGAGTCAGTGATGCAAGTGCAAGTTTGCGCCCCCTGAAACTGCTGTCCGGGGCGGGTGCCACGTTGATCCTAGATCGGTGCTGTAACAATCTCAGCCCTGCTATCACAGTGACCAACGGACACGATTTCACAGGGATTAGAACGAGACAGCAGGTATTGTTCGAGCGCAAAGAGGTAAAAAACTGAAAATTTCTTCGTGTCATGCTAAGGCTTGCAGGAAATAAATAATCCATAACATGAAGTAATGGCGTAATTTTTCACAATATCACATTTATAATATTAGCATAAGATAGGGAAGAGTAGGACTACCTCTTTTTTTTTTTTAAAGGGGGGAAATGCCTTCGCACTTCCCTTCTGAAACGGGGGTGTCAGAAGGGGGAGTGTGGGACTTGCACCCACTAAAACCCCCCTGGGAACAGTCTTCCGCCGAGAGATGGGGCGATATGGGGTCGCGGTTGCATTCACCATATCGACCCAGCGGTAGGCCCAGAATGATTACTGGGCCTCAGCGCCTGTGGGGAGGATGAACTTTCTTATCAGGTTAATCCCCTAGGCTTGTAGGGTCATCGTGTAAACCGGCAAGTCCCCCGACTTTACCGGTGATCCCACTACAAAGGCAGAAGGTGGGCAAACCTCCTCCTCCTTGCCCCTGTACGTCTGCGCCGGATCGGGTCAGCCAGAACATTTTCTTCCCTGACCCGCTCCGCGGCCTCTTTTTGCGCCATGACGTTTTCGCAGAAAGAGACCACAGCCTGCCACGATTCCTCGCTATCGAGCATGGCGCTAACCACGCTCGACAGGGAGAGATCGCTCCCTATCTCCGCTGTCAGTCTGTGCCGCTGCAGTCCAAATGCGGCACAAGAGTAGGACTACCTGATTTATAAATTACTAGCTGTGACCCGCGGTTTCACCCGCGTAGTCTTCGTTCCCGTGGGAATATCGGGATAAAAAGTACCCTATGTGTTATTCCAGGGTCTAAGCTACTTACGTACCAAATTTCAGCCCAATCGGTTCAGTAGTTTTGGCGTGAAAGAGTAACAAACATCCATACATACATCCATACTTACAAACTTTCGCCTTTATAATAGTATTAGGAAGGATTAGGATCAAGAATATTGGTTCCACATTAACTAGATGGCGTTGTTGCCCAGCGACAATCTAGCTAAAATTATTCAATTGAGTACTAATAATCATAAATATATATAGGTACTTATCATGCATTTTTTATTTTATCAAAATCATGAGTCCCTTTCAGCTCGTCGTAGTTACTAACCGATTGGATGCGTTTTTTATTGAAAATTATAAAGGAGTGTCTTCTAGTGGTCTGGTCGATCAACTTGGTAACCTTAGTAGCATCTGGTTCAGGTAAGCAGGTAGTCAAATACCTATGTCGTGTTCGGGTCTCAATGAATATGGTACAGATAAATGGTGCTCAGGTTCTGATGATGGAAAAGAGAGCAGGAAGGAGAGGAGGGTAGTTCTTTTATTTCTTAAATATAAGTGTATTGTATATTTAGAAAGATATAAAAATATTTTAATAACAATAATAAATTACTGCGTAATACTAAACTAATTATTTAGCACTCTGTCTTATAAGATCTTAATATTGGATAGTTCTTCCGATGTTCCTCAAATCACAACTCCTCTAATGTTTTAACGTTCTTTAGTTGCATTAAAATAAAATTTGTTTATGTTCTTTGCTTGAGAGTGTACGCGGCCTTTTACGAATTTGACACAATCCTATGAAAAATTACCAAATCGATGTTTTGTTTTCCCTTGTTTCCTCCGAATCAGGGGAATACAAAATCAACTCATTCTATAAAATTATATCCTGATATTTTAATAGTGAAGTAAACTATGTCCCTGTCATTTTAGTTTCTCTCATAAACTCGGTTTATTTCATAGTGAACTTCTAAAAAAACACGTTCACTATAAAAAAATTATAAACAAAAATAAAATGATAGGGTCAGTCTTTTGTCTATTTCATATTCAAAATATCAGGATATGTAATGTGTATTCAACTCATATGTCATTCGTTTTTACAAATTGGCAGCAATTTTAAAAGTGTTTGTCGCGCATCAAAATGTATTTGACTACCAAAAATGATCCATTTTAACGCGCGTCAAACACTTTTAAAATTGCTGCCAATTTGTAAAAACTGAGTTCCTAATTCGAAATTTAAATACATTTTTCTTCGGCTGATTTCCTTGTATAAATAAATGTAATTATCTTACATTCATACGTTACATGTTAAAAATAAGGCACAGTTGGCATGTGATTTCGTATTACATTAGTATCCGTCTTCAGAATCTGAACTATCTGAAACCTCAACAATAACAAACGGGTCTTCAATATCAAAAACGGTAGCGGTGACTTCACCAAACTCTTCAAGCAAATGTGGCAGATCTGGTGCCTCTCTTTTCACTTTGGTATCATCATCTGATATTTCCTTTATTCCTTTCTCTGACATCTCCTCTGTTTCTTTCTGCGAGATAGTTTTAGCTAATGCTACATCAGCTTCTGTGCGTACTTTTTCAGAGTTCTCCACGTCAGTGGTGTGTTTAGGATGTTTTGTAGGAATGCTAAACAAGTTTTTCCTTTTGTGTGTAATTGGCGCAAATGATCCAACATTTGGATTCTCTGAACTTAAGGAATTACCATCTTTTTGGGGGTCATTGGCAATAAGATCTTTGGGTTGGTTTGGAAGATCAGTATCTTTTTGATGGTTTATTAGAGCATCTGCCTTATTGTAACAATTGACAACAATACTAGGCACAGGTTGCACAATATTCGTAACAATATTTTGCATAGGCACTGGAACATTTAACATAGCATTGGGCATATTTGGAACGATGCTTGTTACTAAATTCTGTGTTATAGTCTGTGCTGGGTTACAAAAAATTAACATATTCTGCTGATTGGCAACGTTTGAGATCGGTATTTCTATGTTTACCGTATTTGGTATTATATTCTGTCTATTCGGTTCATTAACGTTTCCAACAACGAACAGGGATATATTATTATTCAAATTCCCGTTAGAAACGTTATTGTCAGTGTTGACATTTCCATCTTTATTTGATAAGTTCCTGGGTACACTACCAATGTTTGATGCACTAGTTGAGGGTGTTTGATAGTCACTGTCTTCAGCACTGTCTTCATTTTCGACAATAACGTTCAAGTCGTGATGATTTGTTTTTTCTAATTCGGAATAACTGTAATAATACAAAGCCAATTTTAATTGTAGATTGGCGAGCGGGGAAGTAGATAGAAACAGAGCTATAATGGGTTTTAGCGCCGTGTGTTACACTGCTTTTCACTACGATTGTGAAAAAACAAAATTATTAATTTCATCATAAGAAATTTTGGCTAATCCTATACGTGCGAAACCAAAAATATATAATCTCGTTGATAACAGACAAAAAATAAAAATAAATTTTGGTCATTTAAATAGGTTAATCCCCTAGGAGCTATATTACGCTATGGGACTCCCTCAAGATAGTCTAAGTTAGTCCAATAAAAACGCCTAATAATGCAATTAACTATGTAAAAAAAGGTCCAAACGCTCTTGTTTGGAGATGTTTTAATGTACAAATAAAAAAAATCCCCTAGGAGCTTGAAAAATTATTTTATCCCTGCTCTGATACGCAATAAAGATGTACTTTTTAAGAAAGATGAGTAAAAAGATGCTTTTAGCTATACCTACTTATGACTCATTGACTTGACTGTGCCCATTAGATGGCAATAGGCTCGCCCCTTATTGCATGAGACTAGAAAACATAACTAACGAATGTGTGGATGTATTATGTGTCTAGGTTCTGGGCTCTGGGTACTCTGCTTAACCCTTCGGGAAGAAAGCGTGATGATATGTTGTTACCTATCTAACAAGTCCTTTTCCGGTTTCTTGAGCCTATCGTTTTCAGCAAGTTTAGCTTCTAACACCGGATCTATTTCGGCCGGGTCTTGTGCTTCTTCCTTCATATATTTCAATAGATGTCGCCACTCGCGGTGCATACGGCGTTTCTGCATCGCCCGCCCGTAGTTTGTGAACAGTTCTCTGGCTAGAATGTATAAAATTATTAACGGTTAGAATAATACTTTATTACACGCCAAAGAACCGGCGGTCTTATCGCGTAATTTCTTAGAGACAACCTGGGAATGAAAAAGCACAGTTTAAAATTCAACGACGGTGGTTTGCAATAGATAGGTATTTACTTAGATAATATAGCTACTTCTTACTAATATTATAAATGCGAAGTTTGTGAGGATGGATGGATGGATGTTTGTTACTCTCACGCAAAAACTACTGAACTGATTAGGCCGAACTTTTTCCCCGATATTCTCACGGGAACGATGACAACGCGGGTAAAACCGCCGGGCGAGCTAGTATATCATATAAAAATAGACAATGTTAAATGTTAACACTTTTCTCCCACCTTTTTCCCGAAGGTGTAGACAGAGGTGTACCCAGGACTCAGTCCCACAGTAGGTACACCCACATTTCGCTAGTATGTTATTGGTCTCATGTAATAGGGATCCTATTGCCATCTACCGGGCTCAGTTCCAGACTCCAGGCTGTCATTGAGATAATTCCTAAATGAAAAAATCCATAACACTATCTGACCTGGAGATCGAACCCGGGATCGGCAGTCGAGCTTGCGATCACGCCATTGAGGCAGTTAGAGAATATCAATTAAAGAAAAAATTGTTTTAGAAATAGGAGGGTAGGATCTACCTTCTTCGTAGACCTGTCGCCGAGACCACTTCAAGTTATAATTCACATTTGCTTTCAAGACACATTGCATTACATCCATTAAATCAGGAAACGGAGTGTTGCCATTCTCATCTATATTATTGTTTAGGAACTCCTCCAAACACCTGATTGGTCCTTCGTGGTGGCCGGGTGCTACTTTCAACCTCACTTCATGACGTTTCACGGCCTCCGTGCCAGTTACATTGCATAGCTGCTTGTAGAGTTTTACTATCCTCAATTTATAGCTGTAACATTAAACAAGATATATATTTAAAAAAGTATTAGAATTAACCGTGACCGTGTGGTTCCTGGCTATGTAATAGAGCTACCTCTTTCTCATTGTGGGAGCCGTGAAACCCGGCAGAGAGACATATTCAAAGATTGGGCAGATGCATTCTCCGGCACCGATATTCCAACTACTGAGATCACCAAGCCGCACAAGTGTGGTGATTGCTGCAAAATCACCCCTTATGAAAAGTTTATGGCGTTCTATGGGGGAAGCCTATGTTCTTCAGTGGACATCTTCCGGTTGATGATGTTGATTAGAATGAATGTTGTGTATAGTTCGCGCAAAACTTTGTATGACCTAGGTGAAGTTAGCAGTTTTGGCTGCGCGGTACACACAACACCTATAATCTTTGTATTACGCAGTCAAAATGTCTAACTTCACATAGGTCACACACAGTTTTGTGTGAGCTGTTTCAAATAGCAGGAGGATTTGCCATAAAACAGGTAGGACGGATATCCCCATTATCGCCCAGGTTTCCCCAGATTTCAGATTCTCCGGTAGCAACCGTACTGGAGTTTTGCATGGCGACAACTGGAGAACTGTCCTCCACTTCTCTATAAGGGCTTGGAAGGGTGTTCGTGCACTCTCGAATGCGAGATTGCCCTCTCATAAGGTGCGAAAGGACACGAAAGACAGAGGTTTTCTGGATAACCCCACATAGTGATAGACTTCTGCATGGGGGAAATAAAGATAAAGATAAGTTTGTGGTTTAAGATGGTTCCACCGATATTATTTTCTATACAAACTTTGAAGAGTCAATGAAGATGATAGACAACATAATATTATTTCTTCATATATGTTTAATTTTAAGTAACAAGCAATTATAAAGTGGAGTTTATCTAGATATACTACAAAAATACGTTTCAAAATGCAAATTAATAATAATGATTAATAATCTTTCCTAAGGAATTCCATAATTCTGATAAATACCTATTTACTGTTTTAAAACGTATCTTTTGTTTATAGTATAACACTAATAAGAAATTATATCTCTTCTATCATCAAAATTGGTTCCTCAAAGTTTGTATGGGAAATGATGTCCGCGGAACCACCTTATGTCCATAAAAACAAACTTACCTCTCAGAGACAACATAAGGCGACTCGAAATTATCATCCAACACTTCACGCTCTTCCAATTCTCTGACAAGTTTCGTAAAAGTTGCTATTTGGTATTCCAGATATTTAATTGTTTCTTCCTTCTTTAACTCTATTTGTTTTTCTGCTTGTTTTTGCAATTCCATATTAATTTTATCAACGCTTGTATTTTGGACAATGTCGTTAGTAATTTCTAAATGTTTGTTCGGTTCACGTTCAACTAATTTATGGACAATTTCTTTAGCTAATATGCAATGTTCAGTCGTACTATCGTTAACCAAATCATTTTCTTTATTGGAATTGTCATTTTCATCATCTATAGCTATCACATCACCATCATTATCATTTAAAGTATTGTCTTTATTAGTAGCACTGTCTGAGTCTATATGTACTGAAGCATCAATATTATCATTTATTATTTCTACGTCCGTGTCACTATCACTTATTGGGATAGTATTTAGTGAAACCTTTTTTCTTTTGAATTTTTTTTGTTCAGGGTGAACAATACATTTCTTTTTTCTTGATTTGTCTGTAATTTGAGGTCATCAATGTACATTTAATATAAGTTTAATAACGACCGAGTAAAAGGCAAGTGACCAGAAGAAGACTATTTGGAAGCTTGTTAATTTTTGTATTTCATCTACATAATCACTATATTATATTATTACAAAATCCTAAATAACTCACTGACTGACATGCAACACAGAGCCCAAACCACTGATCCTAGAGATTTGAAACTTTGAATGTAGATTGTTTTCGTTGTCTGGATGTGTGCTAAAAAGCATTTTAAAAAATTCAAAAGGGGATCAAAGTTTTGGTATAAAACTGCCATGTTTCATAATTGCGAGCGGGCAAAGCCGCTTTTCTTACACTAGTATTATGTATATTATAAATGGAACTGTGCCCGGTAGATGGCAATAGTCTCGCCCCCTATTACATGGGACCAATAACATACTGGTGAAATGTGGGTGTATCTACTATGGGACTGAGTCCTGGGTACACCTCTGCCTACCCCTTCGGGAAAAAGGCGTGAATGTATGTTATGTATGTAATATATAAATAAATATATATAATATATATAAATGCTAAATGACTTAGTGACAAACAATGCAGAACCCAAACTGCTGATTGTAGAGAATTGAGACTTGGAAGGATGATTCACTTCGTGATTTAGATGTGTCAGTATACTGAAAAACGATTTTTTAATAACCCTACACATTAGCCCGTTATAATTTGACATGTAAGATATGATAAGAGACATGTAACACATGTGTTTGATCATTAGATAAAACACATACATGTGTTTCAGGTTTATCCAAAGTCACATTTTCATCATCATCATCATCATCCAGCCATTGAAGTCCACTGCTGAGCATAGGCCTCCCCCATAAGGGGGGTTGTTGCCAATACTCACCACGCTAAGCAGGCGGGTTGGTGAGCGCAGTTTGATGGTTTACGCAGAGGACGCTGCTGCCCGTCCTATGGAGCTGTTAACCCTTAGCCGGCTCTTACGGCAACCACGGGTAGAGAGGGTGGAGCACTATTCTAAAGCCGGTAACCCCACGGCAAAACAGTTAAGTCACATTTTAAGGGCATAAAATTGATGTCAGAGATTGAAAAAAATCTTTAAACTCTTGTTTCTATTTTGCACAACATGCATTAGTATTTTTTCTGAAAAGTGACTTGATCTCATGTATTTTTAGCTATGTTTCATGAAAATCTGTTCATTAGTTTGCAGACTATCAGCTGTTTTCTGGTGGCTAAAGCAATTTCCAGGCATCTGATTGTTTCAAAATTTGGTATCATATTTTTTTAATAATATCGCGGCGACATAGAAACCTTGACCTGATGCTGCAGCATCAGGTTAGGCCTAATTACAATTGTATCGAAAAGGTTACAGAAAGGTGATGAATAATGATAGAGTAGGAACGAGGAGTTCGTTTTCCTTTAGACAACTTGATATATTAAAAACTGCAAATCTGGATTTTTGCCTGGTTGATGACAATATGCTACTATGGGACTGGGTTCTAGGTACACCTCTTCCTTACCTTTTGGGGAACAGTTAAGTAATAATATATTTACCATTATTTACTTCAAGGGTAACAAATGAAACTTTCTTCTTTACCATCCCTCTCTTATTTGCTTTTAACAGTTCACAGACCTCTTTGATATGGGTAAACTTTTTTTCAGGAACCATATCTATTTTTCTTATTTGTTTTAATAAAAACCTATTAAACTCCTCTGACTTCCTATATAATTGGTCTGCATCTAAGTAAATAGGTATTAAGGTTCTATTTACAATTCTGTGCATTCCTTTACTATTTTCCATGTCAAGGCACTTTTCTATGAGTTCTAGTAATAATTTGTTTTCTTTGTTTATATTATCAAATGAAATTAAGTCATGCCTATTATTATTTTGAGGGATACTTTCTATGATTGCACAATCATCACTATCTTCAAGTGCTATAGGTGGATTAGATTCAATTAGTTCTGGTGCTACATCATCTTGGTCAATGTTAATAACTCCATCTTTGCCACAATTTGTTTCTGTTGATTCTACATCAATAACTGAGCTGTCATTCTTATTTAAAATATCTATAGAATTAGGTTCAATTAGTTCTGGTGCTACATTATCTTGGTCAATATTAATAATGCCATCTTTGCCACAATTTGTTTCTGTTGATTCTACATCAATAACTGAGTTGTCATTCTTATTCTTTAAAATATCTATAGAATTAGATTCAATTAGTTCTGTGAAATTGTCATGCTTAATATTAAGGCTATCTTTGCCACATTTGGTTTCTTTTACTAATTCTACATTAAGAACTGAGCTGTGATTCTCATTGTGAGCCTTAAAAGGCTTAATATCCATAGGAATTATAGGCACCTCATATATAAAACCCTGTAAAGTAAAAATTGTGATTAAAATATTGATATAAAGAAAAGGGGAGATAAGATACATTCTCCCAGCACTTGCTCAACAAATAGCATGTACAATTTGCTCAGTGTGAAGTTTCCACAGTGACATATAATGAACAACAAAGATAGAAAGACATACCTATGACCGAAGTGCGACCGAGACAACAATATTATTCGCTCGTACGAACTTACTTTACTGACATATGTGGACCTAATGAAATCTAATTTGAGCTTGCCATTTTCGAGAAGCTAGTACCTCATCTCCCCTTTTCTTTATATCAATAATAATAATAATATGGGACGACTTCCACACACGGTCATTTGGTCCCAAACTAGGCTAGATGCCTGTACGATGGGACTATGGTATGGTTTTTACTAGAGGACTGATATACATACTTATACCTATATGCTTATAACACCCAGACACAGATCAAACAGACATGTTCACGCACATATCAATTTATTAAAATCAATGATTTGATGTTCATATTCTTTTTTTATTTATTTACTCCAAGCTTACAAGTACATATCTAGTATTATTATTTATTATTTACTTCCTTCCTCCCAGGACTGACTTGGTGTTGTGGGCGAAAGCTCGTCTGCCGATTCTGAGGTCCTGAGGATCCTGAGGTCAATCCCCAGGTCAGGCAAAGAGTTATTGGATTTTTCCATTAGGAAATTATAGTCTAGAACTGTGTCCATTAGATGTTTATTTTTGGTTTACATGGAACCTATAACATACTGGCGAAATGTAGGTGAACCTACTTTGGGATTGAGTCCTGGATACACCTCTGCCTACTGGGAAAAAGTCGTGGTTGTTTGTTGTCATATTATTTTGTTGCATAGCCTATAATCTTCCTAAATTCCTAGGTTCAATTCATATAGATCAGGCACATAACATAACATACATTCACGCCTTTTTCCCGAAGGGGTAGGCAGAGACCCAGGACTCAGTCCCATAGTAGATACACCCACATTTCGCCAGTATGTTATTGGTCCCATGTAATAGGGGGCGAGCCTATTGCCATCTACCGGGTACAGTTACAGACTCCAGGCAGTTAATGAGATAATTCCTAATGGAAAAATCCAATATTTAACACTTTGCCTGATCTGGGGATCGAACCCGGGACCTCTTGATTGGCAGTGTCGAGCATGCGCCCTCTACGCCACCGAGGCAAATCACAGTGATAATTATTGGATTTTTCTCTGCATATCAATTAATATGTTTTGGTGCCATAAAAGAGCTTGTGCTAAATTCTTTTTTTTTTTTTCATTGGAAACAAACATAGGACTTGAGTAAACTACACGAATTAGTAATAATAGTATTATTATTCAAAATTTAGTATTATCTAGTATTCTGTGACTCGAATTACGAATTGTAGTTGTTTGGAAAGATATTCTGATATCACCAAAAACTAAGAAACTCACCTCCTGAGAGTCCATTTTATTATTTACTTATGAAACGTTAAATTATTGTATTTTTTTGTACATAAAAATAAATTAAATTTTTATTGAACACGAGAATTTTTTTTTTCTTTTATGGAATGTATTGCCAGTGTCAAGTTTAGTATTTATAGCCTGCTTACACGGGACATTCATGGACTCACACGTTAGTGTATTTGCCAGTGTCAATGTATATAAATTTTCAAGTTAATATGGTTAAAAGTAATAAGTACTACGTACAACAAGAATGAGCTCTATCAGTGCATCTTGCAGCTAAAATAAATAAAATAAAACCATAAGCTAAGGTCGTAAGATTTTCATTTCATTTATTTAATTCATTAACAATCAGTATTGTATTTGAAATTACATAATAATATAAATATAAACAAATTAGACAAAATAATTAAAATTAACTTAAAAATAAAACAATAAATAATATTACATATTAATTAATCAATATAAATGTCAAAATTCGGATAGCTATTAAAAATGTCACAATTCATTCAAATATTAATCATTATAGTTTAGTATCATGCTGTAGATTATATATGATTGTTGATTGTGTTCAAAATTCAAAAGCTCTTATTGGTTAATTTCCATCGTTTGATGTCCAATCTCCCAACGTGATATTGGCAAAGTTGTGGTGTTAAAAACACTTTCACAAGCCACAAAATAAGAATTGAATTGAATATGTCACACCTATTTAAAATTGTCACATCTCATTATATTTACATTTTATAAATTCTTGCACTGAATAAAAACACCCCTTCAACAATAATTGCGTCAAGAGTCTTGTTGCGCGCAAAATAAAAATGAAGCCGAGTGCAAAGGCATCCACTGAATGCTGTGTCTCGTTCTAACAGTGACTTAGAGTTGCCAAAGTTAAGTTCAATTATGTTGATTTCAATCCTTTCGTATTTGTAGAAAAATATGCGATTGATGTAATAAAGTAAAAACATTTACTTCTAAAATGTTTCTAAAAACATTTCTAATAAACAATACCGACATGTTATAGCAATATTATTTGTTGCTACGTGTAAAGCCTTATTAACGCAAAAAATTTGCGATTAGCGTATAGTTTTTCTTTTATTTGCATGAAATACGGACAACTAACCTGACAACCCCATAATATGAAGTCGCTGGCTCGGACGTTACTGGCGGAGTGTTTTTTGATGTCGTGATATTTTTGAAGAATTTTAGTTGAAATGGGCAGAGTTTGTGTCGTGGAGGCTTGCGGAAGCGAGTATTATCCTGATTGTGGTTTATCTTTTCACAGGTAATAGTTTTAAACATAATTTGTTAGGTAAGAATTACGTTGTCCATGCATGACTGAATGAATGAATGATGAATGAATGACTATCCAATCACAATCCTAGTTCAAGAACGAGTAACTTAGTTACCTATGCACATAGAAAAAAGACGCAAAGAAAGTGTGAAGACCAAGGAGAAACTATAGCTTAAGTAAGGCCACTCTTGTCCCAACTCTTTCTTATTTCCGTCAGTTGTTATTTTGATGTCATAAGAATAATAGCTCCCGGATTTTATTAAAAAATGATTGGCTGTGTAGTGAAAGGGTGTCACAACGCGTCTTGTAAGAAAAATAAGGATGAAAGCTCACATTTCACTTGTAGGTATTAATTGGCAACTTATAATATTAGGTGAAACCTCAGATCATTCAAACAAGGGAGATTTGGCGAGGGGGCGTGGCTCTTGGGAACGCATCAGGCACAAAACGGGCTTGATGCCAAAATTGCGCCTCAGTAGTCGAATGTTATGTCGCGCGGCATCATCTCCAACGAATTTAACAAAATACCGAGTTGTTCAGTAGTTGTATGTAATATTACCAGCAGCAAAGTGAACTACGTGAATAATGGCATCTCTTTTCATACGTAAGTACTAAAATAATATTGTATTATCAATAAATTTAAGCAAAAATATATAAATTGAAGATGAAGTACCAAGTTCATTACATTATCTAACTAGTAGGATAGGTCAGACACCATTGCTTGCTTAGTACAACTCGATAAAAAATCAGTCGGTTGTAATGGCGCAATGGATAATATATTTTACAGTTACTCTCTCTAACAAAATAATTTCGTAGTGCGGCCGCTGCACTGGCTTGCGTAAAATAGAGATGAGATGAGATTTCTTTTAGTTGTCGATTATTTTACTGTACTGGGTGATTTTACTTTGGTTACTAATATTAGTATTTTTTAAACAATTTGTACCCATTTCATGTTTGTATGATATAAATAGTTCATAAAACGTTTAAAAATAGGAAAGTTCTATAAGGTTGTCTCCTAAAGTGTGATTACTTTGTAATAATGTTATGTAATAGCTGTGCCCCGCGGTTTCTCTCGCGGTGGTCACGAAAAAGGGAAATGTGTTTTTTATATGTATCGAGTCTGATAACTTTTGTAATAAAATATATATAATATTTGAAAAGTATCGATTTTACTTATATCGATTGCCAGTTACTATCTCTAGTTACATATGTGTGTTTATGCAGAGTCCGTAGCTACTGGGTTGATGCACCACCCTTTTATGCATGTGTACAATCAATAAGGTCTTTGGTGTGCCTGCAAGTTTCTTAGTGTGCGTGAGAAATATGAGCATGTGCGTCGTACTCATTGTTTTTGTTTTTGTGTTAGTGTAATTGGAGGGAGAAATGTGGAGACATCGAGACCCGAACAATTTTGCGTAATAGCCAAATCTCCCTTGATCTGTGGGTGAAACATTCGTCAAAACATATTAATAATTTGTAAACAAATCTGACGCCATTACATTGAAAGTATTGCCAGCTATTGGCTATAGTAAAATATTTACCCCGAGTGCCCCTTTTAGGTATTTTTTGTGTTTATTGGGAGATGTTTTTAGGTGCTTCCCGCTGGGCCCCTACTTCTTCGTCACTAATGGTTACCATAAGTCATATTTTCCATTTAAAATTAAGTCAGGTTGGCCATGCAATGTAGTTCTGACACACACACGTACAGTAAACTGGGCATGCTTTGTTTAAGAACTTTAATGATGCACAGTTCTACTACGCTTTGTCAAATATATCTTGATCAATGACAGCTGAACAAAAACACAAAATGTTATAAGTATTTTTGGCAAATGTAAGGTTTTGTGGATTTAGTCTGCGGCTTTGTCGCTGTCAACAAGAATATTGACAGTGACAAGGTTACTGGTTAGATAGAAGTACTGAGATGTAATACGAGTATACTCTATGGAATAGGCAGATAAGCAGGAAATATGGCGGCAAAGGAGTGATAATGGAATATGGAGTGAATTAAGAGAAAACAATTTTATAAAAGGAGGTACGAGGTTTATTAAAAGATTAAATAATTTCTACTCGTTACAAATGTTTTGGCTGTTTCCGTAAATTTTTGTTTTTTAGAGGGTACTTCATTGATAAATTGAATATTAATTTACCCGATAAGATACCATTTATGTACCTAATTTTAGAATATATGACCATAAAATTGATTTTTGACAAGGTATATAAGTATAAATTCATGAGCATGATATTGCATAATATGATTTATAATATTAGTAGGATCAATAATATTTCCTCGTTTTTCGGGGAAATGTCTATTCACTTGGCACATCATTCGCGCGTATGTGTGTGCCTGCGGCAGTAAAAATATGACATTTACTGACACGTCAATTTGAAAGTTGCTTCAAATTTTATCGAAAATTTGTTTTGAACTCTCTATCTATGCGTTTTTCATCTATGCTTACCCGTCAGCCGTTTTATAGTTTTTTCCATTTTCAACCTATCCAATTATGCTAGATATGACGGGAAATCCGTTAAGTCGCCATCGCTGCGAGGGCGGGAGCCGTAAGCCGAGTTATCAATTGTTAACGATCGTAACCGATTTGTTACTGCAGAGCTTTTTTATTTAATATCGTCATCATCATCATATCATTATTGCGTTTTATTCATTGTTATAATCATAAAAGTCTTGGCCGCTCTCGCAGCAAACTACAATCGCATTCATTGTTCGTTTCCGTCTCTGTGTCGAATACCTACGTTCCTTATAAACATTTTATTGGGCTGACTAAAGTATTCGATTTTCGACCGCGCGCCTACTAGTGGCCCAAGGGCGTCGCCAAGGGGGGGCAGGAGGGGGCAGCTGCCCCCCCCCCCCCCTAGAGCATCGAAAAAATGTAGCCTCTGTTTTTGTCAATGTGGACATTCAAGTGCTGCCATACGATAGACACGTATTTTTAAATACAGAACCATCAGGGCCCTATTTCATAAAAATATAATCTAGAAATTTGTAATTGTATATTGTATGCAGGAAAATACCTGTAGACTACAATTTCTACAATTATGTGTCTGGCTACAGTTGGAAAATTTACAAATGTAAAATATACAAAATTGTCATTGTGATAATAAATTTTGGACAATTACAATTTAAAGGTTTTTTTACCCAACAATGGTATATCAAGCAATTATATTTTAAAAACAAAAATTGTCATAAAATTGACCTTATTTAGGTTATAAATATAACGACATATTTTGTTGTACTATTATCTATTAATTTATATTTTTGGTACCTACTTAAAATTTCAAAAAAATATGTTTATGAAAACACTTGGAAACGATGTCTTAGTAACACGAATAAAATTAAATATTTGATGGTGATTATATTACACAACCAAATTATAAAAATATAAATCACATTATTTTTAATGCATGGGAAATTGCTACAAAAATTTTATAATTTAATATTATTTTATTAATAGATCACTACCGCTCAGTACTCGTAGCCACTAGCCACAAATTATCTAGATCGTAACTTCCAGACATTAAGACCCTAATTTTGTAAATTAACTATTTTTCATTGATCAAAAAACACAATTCTAATGACGCAAATCTTATGACACAGGTCCAGGCGCCTTTAGAATTTTTCTATAATACCGCAATTTTAAAGAATTGTAAATTACAATCTGAGTAAAATTGCTGAGATTTTTCTACAAATTTGTAGATTTTCTACAACTAAATTTTTTTATGAAACAGAATTATTTACAATTGTAGCATTGTAATAGGGTAGTGGACTAATTTTCAGAAGCTCTTCGTCTAAAGAAGGTACACATCTACTATCACCAACAATAACTGTATTATTTCAGTAATAACATGCTAACTATTGCATTTTTTATAGCTCCTATTTAAAGATTTTTAAGAACCTAATAATTGTGAATTTGAAGCGGCACATTATTTATGATTTATTTCAAAAACGTGAAACGTAACGGCTAGTGATGTCACTGCTTTTCGGTAAATATGGCCGATTCATAGAAAAATATGCTTTTAAATAATTCAATATTAAAATTGGCTATTTTTATCGGATTATTAGCATAGATTTTATGCTAATCCTTTCATTGATTCTCTATTTTTTTTTTCCACAACCCTATTGTAAATTGTAATTACACGTTTGTATGAAATAGGGCCCTTTAGTCACATTCGTAAACCATTTGTAAACTTGTCACAGATAAAAACTCGTTTAAAATGAACTGAAAAAGTCAAGCATAATTGAAAATTTTTCAAAAAACCCATATATCAAAAAAATTGTTGAAAGTTACTTTAATTTTTTAATAGATATATCTTACTGCTAGATATATCTAAATGGGGAATTTGGGTAGAAATTCCTTTACTGCCCCCCCTCTTGATCATCGGCTGGCGACGCCCTTGTAGTGCCTACTATAGGGAGCCAGTATTGTTTGCCACTTGCATAATATGTGTGCTATAGCTATAATATGTGCTATATTTGTTATAAGAAGTTGCCATATAATAAAGAAATAGGTATTTCAAGAAGTGTTCATTACAAAAACTTTGAATTGAGGTCATTTTTCATTAAGGTCCAAAACCGGCTAGAGGACCATATGTTACTTAGAGCAGCAGCTGTCTCATGTTACTTTTGTGAGTTTGTGTATCGGCCGCTGGCAACACTACAAGAACATAAAACAATATGGCTTATCTACGTAGTGTTACATTCTCTTTGAACTTACCACAGAATACTATTACAATAGGGATGGAGTTCGTACTGTTGAATAATCGTGCTATTAATAATTATTCTTAAGGTAAAATGGGGAACTTCTGCCGCGTACGTGGTTGTAAGAAAGAACAATATCCTGGCTGCGGCTTATCTTTCCATGGGTGAGCTATTTTCATATATATTTTAAAAAGAGTGATAAGTTAGGGTGTCCATTGTCCATGCCAATCCGAGGTCTATTTATATAATATGCATGACAAAATAATTGTCAGTACGTACATAGTTTATAATAAATATTTTTATAAAGGCTTCCTCAGGATGAAGTGATGAAAGAGATGTGGCAAAAAATAATCCCTGGGAAACTCACGAAGTCATCTGTCATCTGTAGCCTGCATTTTAAAGAGCATGATTATGTTATTCCCACTTTTGGGAAAAAACTGAGGTCAGATGCTGTTCCATCAATTTTTCCGACGGTAAGAAATTAAAGTTGGAGTAAGTAAACGCCTAAATACAATATGAATAATATTATTGTATATGATTTGCTATTGTATATGATTAGCTATTGTATATTTATAGCCCTTAATCTATTCCAAAATGGCAATGGTATACGGAGCGATTGGCATGTGTGACATTTTTCTATATTTTCAAATATAAAGAGGAATCATGTGTTTGAAGTTTGAAATTATTATTTCAAATTGTTTACCTATCTAGAGAGTTAATAGACTTCATAGTTTACAATAATCCGCCGATATAAAATACGCTGGACTCGATTTATATATCGATTTTTTATCCTCTTCCTCGAGGATTATGATTTAAATGATTATGAAAATCATTTAAATCATCATCATCATCATCACCAAGAAGCTCTAGGTTGTGAAAATCCTTAAAAGTAAATATTTTTGGACACCCTAGTAAACGGAGACAGAGACAAGCTCATTTCCGATTGCTCTTGCTTGGCTCGTTTTTACTAACGAAGGTAATGCATGTACATAACATAATATCCTTTCCAATTAATATTATAAATGCGGAAGTTTGTGAGGATGGATGGATGGATGTCAATTTGACGGATGGATGTCTCTTTCACGCCAAAACTACTGAACGGATTGGGCTGAAATTCGGTATATATAGATAGTTTAGACCCTGGAATAACATAAAAAGTATCCCGATTTATCCCCTCTTTATCCCGATATTCCCACGGGAACGAAGACTACGCGGGTGAAACCGCGAGGTACCGTATAATATATTAATTCATTATAGTATACTTAGAATATTAATTAATATTTTATAATATGTATTATTATTCATATAAAGGTCTATTATCCACTCTATTAGACTGCCTCGGTGGCGTAGTGGGCGCATGCTCGACTGCCAATCAAGAGGTCCCGGGTTCAATCCCCAAGTCAGGCAAAGTGTTAAATATTGTATTTTTCCATTAGGAATTATCTCAATAACTGCCTGGAGTCTGGAACTGTGCCCGATAGATGGCAATAGGCTCGCCCCCTATTACATGGGACCAATAACAATAACATACTGGCGAAATGTGGGTGTATCTACTATGGGACTGAGTCCTGGGTACACCTCTGCCTACCCCTTTCGGGAAAAAAGGCGTGAATGTATGTTATGTTCTATTATCCACTTAAGTATGAATCCGCAGAGTTCCTAATATATAATAAAATACAGCGGGTAATATGTAAATTTTAATATCATTAATTATAGTAAAATAAGGTAATAGTTCATATATTGAAGGATTTGAAGATGATCACAAAATACTTATGTTAGTTGGAAGTGGTATGTATGTCCATGGATGATAGCAAATTATCATTATTAATTATAAAAAAAAAATCTCTTGTTCCTTACATACCATGGACACTGCTCCATGCCATTTTTTAATTTAACATTATTATTTTTATTTTAATATACTATTTGTAACAGTGAGCACAACAGGATGACCACACCGCTCTGGGAAAATATTATCATAGATAATATACTATGTAAATAAAATATCACTATAAATAGGTACATATTACATATAATTTTATAAAAATATTATGTTTGGTCACCCTACTTATAAGGAAATGCAACCTCTGGTTTGAAATTGTTATTATCACATACTGTTTTATTACACAATAATCAGTCCTGTTTGGTAATGCGCAGTGGCGGATTAGCCACATAGCAAGAGTAGCAAATGCTATGGGCCCTGCATATTTGGGACCCTACTCACCAACATTTTCTGACCGTATAATAGGTATCTATTTATATCGAAACACAAACATCAAATCTACATATTATAATATACCTATGGGAAAAGGTGATGCAAATAGGCAGGCAACTTTCAAAATTCTAAAATTTTTATGCACTCACAGCGAGCTGCTTCCGCCTTCACTTTTACAAAATCCTTATGTATTTCACCGCACTTGCAGCAAGTTGCTTATGCATTTATTTTTCTTCTAAAATTATGTATCCTAAAATTTTTCAGTGCCATAAAAAAAATTTCGACTTCGCTACTCTGAACCCTTACAACGTAGATCAGCTGATTGGTAATAAATTTTGTTACACCTTGTATATAAAATCATTGGTTATTAAAGTTTATGTAGTCATTATGTTTTTAAGTCTCAGTAGAGGGTTCGTGGTGAACTACTATTACTACTAGTTTATAATTATAAATTATAAAGTCAGACAAAGTGTAGATAAAAAGTTGACCAAACACATTGACCTTTGTAATTACGCTGTACTGGCTTAGAAAATGACAGTTGACAGTTTGACAGTTGACAGCTATTTTTTGTGGCGATTTGAAGCGCCGCCACCGAGTGCACCGAGACCCGAGAACTAATTTTGTACGTAGTAACGTAGTACTATTATCGTAGTACTTTATAGTGATCTGTGATTCTGATGTAATTTGCAAATGGCCGTCGTTATGAGCAAAGCTTTTCCCTTGTTTAAATAAATTTTAAAGTGTTCTAGTGTATTAACTTGTGTAGAACAGCGGTTTCTTGATTATAAAATCATAAGTCAGTAAATTTTATTGCTCCCAAATAATTACCCAACGAAAACTAGGTACAAGTAGGTGGGGCTTAAAAATTGTGTACCTACTGTGTACACATGCGTGACTTAGTCGGCCAATAACACATTGCAAGTGTACACGTCAAAACTTCGTCATACGATTTCGTTTTTATCACCGAGCAGCAACAATAAAATCATGCCAGGATGTGTTGTGGCGTGGTGCAGGAGCCATACAAGATTAAAATGTCCAAAGATCACTTTTCACAGGTTTGACCTAGTCGCTAAATTATAATTATAAGCAAAAATATTTAAATAATGTGCCATTATATCAAGATGGTCAGTATTATGCAAAATGAAGTCAGTTAAAAAATTTACTAAATTTAGTAGGTTTTTTCTTACTTGATAAAATTTTAAAATTTAAAACAATAAAATCACCAAAGATATTTTTATATTAGTATCATAACACATAGTATAATAATTAATATATAGTATTTATTAGGTATTTGGTTTACTTTTAGTTTTCCTACTGATATAATTCGTCAAAATAAGTGGATAGCTGCAGTTAGGCTAGAAAGACAAGATAATCATTGGATGCCTTCCAAAACAAGCAGAGTATGCTCTATTCATTTTGAAGAAAAAGAATTTTACAAATCATCAAAAGGGAATTCAATGTTACAAAAAACTGCAGTGCCTGTTTGTACAGTAAGTTCCTACTATTTAATTATATTTAAAGGCTGGTTGCTCAGAACAAAACTAAACCAAGACCCATGCTAGTTTATGCGGTTCGTCAAAATAAAATAAATTGTTAAGGCATACATACAACATATGTATGTAAAGTGTAGGGTTCCATACCTAGATATGTGAACAAAACGCTACCTTCATTCGCATAGCTGGGCATTAACTCGTTGATCCGTTAATCGTTAATTAGCGAAGTTCACATTTTGATTAACGGATTAACTTTTAACTAAACTTTTAAAAATGTTAACGGACACGTTAACTTCCGTTAATATGCAGAAGTCCGTTAATCGTAATCCAATGCCTAATAGTTACCGCACGGCGCCGACTAGTGTCGCGCGGCGCGTGGCAATGAGTGAAAAAAATTAGGCGTGGGTAACTCAGCTCTGAGCCGGCTCAAATATACAGATCATGTATGTTTGAGTCACGAGTCACAGCTCAACTATAAACTAAACAGCTCATTGGTGGCTTGTGGCTCATGTACTCATCACTTTCATTCCAAAGAAAACAACCTTGTCACGCATTTTGAGAGTCGAAAATCGAACGCGAGTCGCATATTTTTGACCCGTAACATTAGTAACAAAAATTTTGAGCTGATTTTATGTGTAAGCAAAGCCTGCAAGTAAAGTTTACTCTGTATTCGCTAGATGGCTCTCATTAGAATCATATTGGAAATTTCATCTGAATAGTTCAATACATGAATTTAGTTTCGAGATGTGTTGAATTGATTTTTCAGCTAATCTGTGAGTCGGTTCACGGCTCAGACTCAAGTGGATGAGCTGTGAGCTGAGCCGTGACTCATAAAGATCTGCTGAGTTACCCATGGCTAAACAAAACTAGATATATTTTGCCGGCGCGTGTGAGTGAGAAAGAAAAGTGCGAAGAGATTTCTTTTTTTTTTTTCAATTCTGTCACTCAGTCTATAGAAAAACCAAAGAGCTCCAACTCTTTAAAGAGTAAAGCGCAAAGTCTTCATAAAATGAAAGACTCGTTCAAAGATGCTGCGTTCCTCGGGGAACAGATATTCAAAAATCTATTCATTAAATACAATACTGCTATACCCTCAAACGTTGCAGTTGAACGTCTTTTTTTCCACGGGTAAAGACATTTTAACACCAAAACGAGCCTTGCTTTCAGACGAGAACTTCAACATATTAATGTTCATGAAGGGGAACATGCACCTTATGCCCGACGTTTAGATTACACATTTTAATTATACCAGTATTTTATTTTGTTCCAAACCTGTTAACTTTCAGAACCTAAACCAACAGGTTTTATAAGTTCACTAACGCAACGATATAAAGATGCAATTTTACACATATTAACGATTAACGTTAACTTGCGTTAATTCTTCCGAAATGTAACGCTTTAACGTTTAACGAAGCTAACTTTTTTGTAGTGGATTAACGATTAACGAAGTTAACTATTTGATTAACGGTGCCCAGCTATGATTCATTCGTTAGGAACATACAGTGTCATCTAGTGACAACTACAGCAAAGAACTTGAGGTTTATAGTCCCGTGCGAAAAGTATGAAAATATGCATAGTAAAATAACCATAACTTAATTGCGTTAAGGAGGCACCGACCGGGGAAATTCCCATACAAACGTAATAGTTAAATCATTTGAAATCAGAGCATATTTCCAATATACAATGATGTTATTCGGAATGAGACACTAGTTATCTAGGTCACAAATTATATTTCAGTCCAAACTACTCATCTGAAACGAAATGTAAGCGAATTGAATGTTGCACATTTTTACAGGAAAAATTATATGTTTTCTTTATGTTTGTTTTGTATTAAAAACAAAACCATTAAAATTTAATGTAATTTGTGACACATAGATATATATTGTCTAGTTTTAGTTGTCCAAAATATATAAAAAATTGGGAATAATTTAAGTTTTCATTCATAATTTGTAATATAATATAACACATCCAAATTTATCACAAATTTTGAACGGCCAATATTGCTATCGCATACAGCATATTAAGGATCTAGCGGGTGTCACAGGATGTGACGTTGGTTGTGATGGTATGCATTCACATTAGCGCACGTATAATATGTACCTACGTACACAGGCGCCGCGCCGGCCGCCGGTTTGTTTTTATGATAGTGAGTAGTGAGTGACAAGACGAGCAAATCAGGTGCCTGATGATAAGCATCATGATTGCCCATATCAGACACAGTGCCACCCAGTGTTTTAAGTTCAAAATTCTGCGCGGCACTGAGTCTTGAGTCGTTGAATCTCGTCATGGCCAGTAATTTCGCTGGTAACATAACATTGGCGGATGAATTACTGGCAATGGTGTGGTACTTCCCCAGGCGGCTCCTGCAAAAGAGGCTACTACAAAAAGTCGACTGCCTCGGTGGCGTACTGGGCGCAATCTCGACTGCCGATCATGAGGTCCCGGGTTCGATCGCCAGGTCAGGCAAAGTTGTTGAATATTGTTCACCAAAATATAAGGTCTTAGATGTGGCACCATTGTGTGGCAACCAAAAGTAATAGATCCTAACAAGGTCTATGTTCGGATGACAGCTGTCAAACTAAAAATTGCTTTATCTCGGAAACTACTCATCTTACACCAGTAGTGTCTTTACAGAAGTGATAGGTCTCATCAAGATCTTTATTTCGGATTATAGCTGTCAAACTAAAAATTGCTTTATCTCGGAAACTACTCATCTTAGACCAGTAGTTTCTTTACAGAAGTGATAGATCTCGTCAAGATCTTTATTTCGGATTATAGCTGTCAAACTAAAAATTATTTATTTTTGTTTATAAATTCAAAATTTTTTTTAATGAACGGCTAATCACCCTAGTAAAACTGCGATTTTTGGAAGTTCACTATAAAAATCCAAGGGTTTATAGAAAAATTCAAATGACAGGTTCATAGGTTGCTTCATTAAAAAAATATCAGGATTTATAGAATGGGTTAATTATATTCGGAGTAAACACAGGCCACAACTGTTCTAATGGATGTTATTAAATATTGATAAAAATGTGAGCATTTTTCTTTCTTTCTGTCTTTCTATTAGTGTTTTAGCAATAGATGAAATGAGTTTGAAAAAAAAATGTCTACGTTGTATATAGCTATGCTGAAAATATACGTACAATAAAAATATCATATAAGTACATATTATAAGTTGATGTAACTTAATAATTTAAAGGTTGTAAAAATTAGAGACTGCCTCGGTGGCGTAGTGGGCGGATGCTCGACTGCCAATCAAGAGGTCCCGGGTTCGATCCCCAGGTCAGGCATAGTGCTAAATATTGGATTTTTCCATTAGGAATTATCTCAATAGCTGCCTGGAGTCTGGAACTGTGCCCGGTATATGGCAATAGGCTCGCCCCCTATTACATGGGACCAATAACATACTGGCGAAATGTGGGTGTATCTACTATGGGACTGAGTCCTGGGTACACCTCTGCCTACCCCTTCGGGAAAAAGGCGTGAATGTATGTTATGTTATGTTATGTAAAAATTACAGGTAATAAATGTTATTTAAAAAATCAATTTCTTATTAATTTTGTATACGTCCCTATCCCTAGTCACTGGAAATACGTTGTTTCTAATGAACCAGATTACCAAATTGAAACCCAGAAATAAATTAATTATTGGATTCTAAGAAACAACGCAAAATTATTCAACACGTTACTAGCATTAGCTTATCGGATAAGCTAAAAGTAAACGTAAAATTTATTGTCGATATGTTTTGTTAAAATGACCCATCTCTATTAATAGTTCCGTAGACGGTCACCGCTGCTATCAGCGCTAAAATAGCATCAAATCGCCTAATAATGATACTGCATAAAGCCAGTCCAGCGTACATAAAATAAAGATGTCAATGCTAAAGCAAGTTTTTTTATGTTTCAGATGGTCAATGCGCGTGAAAAATGTCTTAACCAAACATTGAACAATTTATTGGTGAGCCAACAGCATCAACAAGAAATGGTAAAATATTATGGAATTCATTTATATAAACTAAAAAATCTGGGATTTTCGTGTTCTCAGAAAACCCTTTCATTTGATAGGCATAAAACAGGACGACTTTTTGTAAAATAAAAAGCGAAGCACCATAGTAAGCCAGCTCGCACACTTGTTTGGGGAGGTCTAACTTTAGTGGTCTTAAGAATTTTTGTACTAAAAGCTCTTATCAGTAACCACACCTAACGTGCACGCATACATTCACACCTTATTTTCTAGAATGGGAATGTGTGCGTGCCGTCATGTGTTTGTACTATCGAGCTGGATTACTATGGTGCTTCACTTCTTGTATATGAAGACTCCGGCCTTTTTTTCTGGGTTCATGTTGATAGGCACTCAATATCATGGTCATGCGCAACGAGCGCAAGAGCCAACCACAAACAATAGAGTGGAAAATTATTCCCTATTTATTCATTTATGTGTAGAGTCTGTGCGGAAAGAGAACCGTCGTGGCGTAAAATGGAACTAAAATTAATGGAAGCAATTATTGTTACAACTTTTTCAATAATAGGTTGTATTATTTAGACATAATTTTGTATCAATTTATTTGACAAAGTGTAGAAATATCAAGAATCATAGTCGCGCTATAATGACGTAACAGTGTTGTTAACATAGCAAATACGTTAAAAAAACACAGTTGCGCCCTCAAATTTTATGACGGTTCTCTTTCCGCACAGACTGTATTTTCATTTTGTTTGGGTGACGTTTAACTTTAAATCATAAGCTTGTAAAAATAACATACGATCACGCCTTTTTCTCTAAGGGTAGAAGTGTAACTAGGATGAGTCCTGGTTACGTAGTGGGCGCAAGCTCGCCTGCCGATCATGAGGTCCCGGGTTCGATCCCCAGGTCAGGCAGTGTTATTGGATTTTTCCATTAGGAATTATCTCAATGACAGACAATGGAACTGTGGCCGGAAGATGGCAATAGGTCTCCCCTCCTATTCATCATCTCAGCCGGTGGTAATCTACGAACATAGGACTCCCCCATAAAGAGGGGTTTTGCCAATACTCGACACGCTTGGCAGGCGGGTTGTTGAGCGCAGTTCGATGGTTGTTTGCAGAGGACGCTGCTGCCCGTCCTCTGTATCTGTTAACCCTTAGCCGGCCACCACGGCAACCATGGGGAGAGAGGGAGCACTATTCTAAAGCCGATAACTCCACTCCTATTACATGGGACCAATAACATACTGGCGAAATGTCCTGGGTATACCTCTGCCTACCCCTTCGGGAAAAAGGCGTGATCGTATGTTATGTATTTACCTACTGTTTATTACTTTTAGGTGGAGATTACGACTCCAATAAATGTTATGCAACAAAATTTAAACCAACAGACATTTATAAACCAGTCACAACAATTAGAAACGGTAAGGTTCATATAATTCGGTACATAAATACTTATTTATGCACTTTTATGTAGTGGTAGGCCTCTTTTGCAGGGGGCCGCCTGGGGAAGTACCACACCTTTGCCAGTTATTCATCCGCCAAGCAGTAATGTGCAAACATTACTGTGTTCCGGTCTGAAGGGCAATGTTACCAGCGAAATTACTGGCCATGACGAGTTTCAACAACTAATATCTCAGGGTGACAGGCGCAGTGCATTGCCGCGCAGAATTTAGAATTTTAAAATCATCAGGCACCTGATTTGCTCGTCTTGTCACTCACTATCATAAAAAAAGTTACTAATTTTGTTTATATTTTATGAATACGAATCGTTTTTGTTTTGATTTCAGTTCAATTTTGTAGTAAATATAATAAATTACCTACACGTTAATTGTTTCACAACGCGCATTATAATTTTTTTGCTTTAAGATTCAGGTGCTAATTTTGGATGACAACAATTTTAATGAAACACAAAATGAAATAAACACTGCCACATTGCAAAATGAT
Source organism: Hemistola chrysoprasaria (assembly GCA_947063395.1). NCBI lineage: Eukaryota > Metazoa > Arthropoda > Insecta > Lepidoptera > Geometridae > Hemistola > Hemistola chrysoprasaria. The sequence continues at coordinate 3,174,477 of OX346724.1, forward strand.
ATTAAACAAGAGCCGGTAAGAATTTTCTTCATTCACACATTGATTTTGAAAACTATCGTGTTTATCCTACAAATATTGTAATCTTCCTAATTAATATATAATATAATTAAATAAATAACATAGACTCTGGAATAACACATAGGGTACTTTGTTCCCAGATATTCCCACGGGAACGATGACTACGCGGGTGAAACCGCAGGGCACAGATAATAATTTAAGATAAGAGTTTAGTTCTATGCCGTAATCCGACATGTATGCCGAAAATGAACAAAATATAAACATTTATTACAATTACTTATTCTTCTATTCATTAATTACAATATAACTACAATGGGAAAAAAATTAAGCGTTTATCAATTTTGATACATATGAATTCTAATTGTAACATTATAGGTACTTGGTGAAATGCATCACCTTTAATAGATTGACACACATGCCCCTACAGGCGTTAGGTAGATGGGATAGAAAAATTTCGCCAAGAAGTCATCATCATCATCATCATCATCATCCAGCCGTTGGAAGTCCACTGCTGAACATAGGCCTCCCCCATAAGGGGGGGGGGGGTGCCAATACTCACCACACCTGGCAGGCGGGTTGGCGAGCGCAGTTTGATGGTTTATGCAAAGGACGCTGCTGCCAGTCCTCTGGCTCTGTTAACCATTAACCGGCTCTTACGGCAACCATGGGTGGAGAGGGTGAAGCACTATTCTACAGCCGGTAACTCCACGGCAATAAGTCTTAAAAAGACATAATTAAACGTCAATCAATAATATCAGACTAGTTAAGACTAGACGGACTAGTTCCGTGCGTTTGAAAAATTCCTCTACAAGAAGAACGCACAATAAACTTGTAAGGTTAAATTTTTTCAACTGATAGTTTTACAATATTTGGTTTGGTTACATTTGTTGGCTTGTATGGTGCCAGTTGGTGGATATGCGGAAGTTTCCAGGCATCTTTGTCCTCTATGTATTGGTTAATACTATGATAAGCCTTTCCTAATAAATTCGATTTTATACAGGTTTTGAATAAACCCTCTGAGAGCCCAGTTATCTCTTTTCTTCTCATACATTGTATCGTGTGTATAACAATATAATTTACTTAATCTTATTACTATTTTAGATGCAGATACCAAATATCGTGTCTGAACAATGTAGCACCTCAAATCAGGAATCTAATTCGTTAGTATTGGATGGGAACAGGCAAATGCATTTCCGGGGCACATCTGAATATGACCAAATGGTAAGGATTCTGAGCCATAAATTTAAAATTTTCACGAAATGGTTTAGTTTTTTTTTTTATGATAGTGAGTGACAAGACGAGCAAATCAAGTGCCTGATGGTTAGTATCATCATGATTGCCCATATCAGACACAGTGCGTGCCACCCAGTGTTTTAAAATTCATAATTCTCCGGAGCATTGCACTGGGCCTGTCACCCTGAGATATTAGTTGTTGAAACTCGTAATGCCCAGTAATTTCGCTGGTAACATGGCCCTTCAGACCGGATCACAGTAATGTTTGCACATTACTGCTTGGCGGATGAATAACTGGCAAAGGTGTGGTACTTTCCCAGGTAGATAGTTAAGATTCTGGAATAACACATAGGGTAGGTACTTGGTTTCCCAATATTCCCACGGGAACGATGTCTACGCGGGTGAAACCGCGGAGCACAGTTAGTATTTTACTATTTCTGAAGTGTTGTGTTTTTTCCAGGCAACATGTCCTCGTTGTGACTTCAAGTTTAATTATCAATCCCCTGATTTTCGTGCATCAAAATATCTACAATTGGTTTTAGAGAAAAAAACATTAATATCAGAGAGAAGGCTAACAAAAATAAGGACCTTGGAAAAACGAAACAGACGACTGACGAAAAGAAACGCCTTGCTTAAGGACGTAATAAAGGAGTTGAAGAATAACGGGTTACTACCAACTACTCTGAAAAATGCATTTGCAGATGTTTCGAAAAAAAAGGAAGCAAGCAAGGGAAACGGTTAATGTATTGTTAAGCCAGACAGTTTATTGTAATATTGTTACGATTAATTCACACCCCGGACACTCTACACAGACACTGCACACATGGAGTTTTGTACATGCGTAAGAGTGTGCGTGAGGTGATTTCCCAGCGAAGCGGGGCTCGTGGAGAGCTCAATCTCGCTCGCGGGGTGAGGAAGGCCCGATTGGTGGGCGGATGACAGTGTCCATTCTATACGTAGTATTATTCTGTTCTGTGACTAAATATTAAATATAATTATATTACAAACACTAGTTTTTTTAATTAGTTTTAAATTTTTCATGGTCAAATCCCTAAACACCCGCCACAAATAACAAGTGTACAGAAGGCAAGCTCCATAGAACGTGCTCCAACAACGCACACATAAACATCGCTCACGGACACGATATCTCGGAACGGTTGGGAACAGTGAGAGCGCGAGTGACATCCGCATCAGAAACGCGTCTTGTGATGTTTTTTGTGCAAAGATGGAGATATTTTAGTTATTATTGGTTATTATACGAGTGCCACTACTACACTCCGGACATTCGACTCGATTCCCATACAAAAGTAGCTATATAACTACCTACTACACAGACACTGCATACATAGAGTTATGTACACGCGCAAGAGTGTGCGTGAGATGATTTCCCAGCGAAGCAGGGCTCGTCGAGAGCTCAATCTCGCTCGCGGAGTGAGGAAGGCCCGATTGGTGGGCGGATGAGTGTCCATTCTATATGTAGTATTATCTGTTCTGTGCCACTACCGCACGTAGTTATTTCGTAAAAGCCGCAGTGGATAACCCTAGCGCGACCGCCGAGAGTAGTAGGTATGAAAAGTGAGGTACATACATGAAGTTGACCTTCTGTACACTCGTTAATTTGTGACCCTACTTTATTTGCTTTATTTTTTTTTCATTATAATATAGTTTAGTCATAATAAGATCTTATATTAAGAGTAATATAATGTATACCCTTTCCCACCCCCTACTCCTCCTATCATGCCCTCTCCGTCCAAAGGCTGGTTGCCTGAAAGAGATCGCTTAAAGCGCTAAGGCCGCCCATTGTTGACCAATATGAATAATTTAATTTTTAAGTTGATTTTATCGGTGTACCTTGGTCATAATAAAGAGTATTCTATTGTCTATTTAGTAACATAGAGTAAAACATTCTTCAGATAAATATAACTTTTATTTAGAGAGGCCAATAAAACTATAGCTTATTCAATAATGTGAAAATAAAATAGCAACATCAAATTGGCTTGTTGCTCTAACGCCTAAACATAATAATAAATCTCTTAAATTTAGTAAATTTTCTTACGTTAAAAATACAATTTCTATATCTATAGAAACTAAGCAAAAAAAAATTAAAAACGAGATGGATTTATGGGTGGTAATTTATTTCAAAATTATTATACATACAAAAACTAACAATAATTATTTTTCATTATCATATAGAGGCGAAATATAGATAATTAAAAATATATTAATAAAGACTGTATTCAAGCACCAAAATGGCCGCATTGATTTTAATTAGTATTTATAGTTACATTACAATTTAAATACAATACAGTACAGTGCCTGGCCTGAAAATTGGTACATCAGAAAAAGGTAATATGTCGGCAACAAAATTGTGTTTTCTTTCAACTAACAACTAACGAAGTAAGAAGCTCCAATAAAATGTGGTCAAGAGCGTATCCTAGCTCCGAGAAATTTGACACAATCCTATGAAAAAAAAAATACTAAATCGATGTTTTGTATTCCCCTGTTTCCTCCGAATATTATTAAGCTATTCTATAAATTCATATCCTGATATTTTATAGTGAGGTAAACTATGTCCCTGTCATTTTAGTTTTTCTTATAAACCTATGGTTTTTTCATAATGAACTTCTAAAATGAAAAATGAAGAGTTTACACAAAAATAAAATGATAGGGCCATAGTTTGCTTCATCTTCAAAATATCAGGATATAAATATATCAAATAGGTTTACTATATTCGGAGGAAACAGTTGATCACAAAACATCAATTTGGAATTTTATCTATACGATTGTGTCAAACTTCTAAGAGGTCCCCTTTCCTGTTAAACTCTTCGCACTGACAGAACTTTACTGAAGATTTGTAGACAAAATAAATGTTGACGCCAAAGAATATTAAATTATGCTGAGATTGTGAAAAGTAGGTTACATAATAATATTAATTAAAACCCTAATATAAATAATCACGCCATCACGTATCACAATACAGAAATAAATGCTTATAATACTTTTATAATTACATCTAATTTAAACACAACGAAATAAAAAAAGAGTACAAAAAGGTGTAGTAGGTGTAGGTGTAAAGGTGTAGGTGTAAAGGTGTAGGTGTACCAGGCCTAGGACACTGCGCATTATGGGTATGAAGCTACAAGTAGCCGGGGTGTCCGTCTGGACGGTACAATTTCTATGGGTTCGATAGAGAGAACAGATGAGAGATACGCGATAGAAATAGAGGGAACACGTACGTTATTATATCGATAGGTAGTTAGGCGCGTGCGACCTGAATTGCACTTTTTTCTTAATAATATGTGACTATTTAACACACGGTCATCTGGTCCCAAATTAGGCTAGAAGCCTGTACCAGATGACTGATATACATACTTATAACATCTAGACACAGATCAAATAGACACATGTTCAGGCACAATAATGTTTGACCAGTGGGGCTATTGGCGTTCTTGGTGACTATCACTTCAGTGACTATTATCTTGATTTATTGACATTATCTACAAATGTCAAAGTCAAAGTACAAAACCAAAGACATTATGATAAACTTACTAAGTAGACTATGCACTGTGTCGGTCCCGAGTGAGAACCACTCGCAGTGTCTATCCTTTTCCTTTTCTTTCTTCCAAATTTGATAGTGCACAGACGTTAGAAGGGTAAAACGTCTTTGTAACTAACTCAAGCCACAGATCATAAAGACTCAAGCCTGATAGCGACTGGTGACTATAAAGAACGCCAATAGCCCCCCTGGCCGGGGATCGAACCCGGAGCCTGCGGCACAGAAAGCAGAGTTACTACTACCATCTGAGCCAACGAGGCTGTTTATTGCGTCGGAGCTAGTCGCTATTTATTTAAATGATTTTGAGGAGTGTCTCTTCTGTCCCCTTATTATAAAGAAGTAGTACTGTGGTACTACTTCAGTGTTAAATATTGGATTTTTCCATTAGGAATTATCTCAATAATTGCCTGGAGTCTGGAACTGTGCCCGGTAGATGGCAATAGGCTCGCCCCCTATTACATGGGACCAATAACATACTGGCGAAATGAGGGTGGCCTACTATGACTAGGACTGAGTCCTGGGTACACCTCTGCCTACCCCTTCGGGAAAAAGGCGTGAATGTATGTTATAATGTTATGTTTTTTTTATCCTTTAAATTTTCATAATATACCCAATGCTCCATTCTAATAATTATTTTGGCAAATCATTTGCTAAATGCCAATACACGTTCGAGTATTACTAAACTTTTTTGTAACATTGTGTAAAAAACATGGAAGAATAGACTCACACATGTATTCAAGAACAAACTTATGTAACACACTGTGGTAAGTAAGGAATTTCTCACTGCGTTTGTCATTGCAGGCAATTGTTTCAATTTGGATTTACCTGCCCCATGCGTTCAGGCGCACTGTGAGACCTCATAGGGTCTGAATATGGGTGTTACTCATCAACGCCTAACCTGAACCATTGAACCCACAAAAGTTGAAATTTTGCTAAAAACACTACTTACTATGGGTACATCTTTGCAACACCCAAATCAAAGAAAATGCGATTTAAGGTTGCGAGATGACTCGAGTTTATATATAGTGAAAGGTGTGTGTAGTGTACCTACTATGGGATCAGAACCAGGGGTCCTGGGTACAGCTCTACCTACCTCTTTGGGATAAAGGCGTAATGTTATTAGTTTATTTATTATGCTAAATTAATTTTTATGATGTACCAAACATTGGCAGGCACTGTACAAACACCTCGGTTGTTCATAAGTTCTGGCGTTACTTACTATTATATTATTATTAATACACTTCACAAACGCGTTCATTGTTATCTGTCCTTAGCACTGGTTACCCAATTTATCCACCTCATCTGAAATCAAGATAAAATATTGCTTGTAAGTATCCTATACTATCTGTGCCCCGCGGTTTCACCCGCAGACATCGTTCCCGCGGGAATATCTGGAACAAAAGTACTCTATGTGTTATTACAGGGTCTAAAATATCTACATACCAAATTTCAGCCCAATCTGTTCAGTAGTTTTGGCGTGAAAGAGTAATAAAATCCAGCCATCAACCTAACCAAAACCGCGCTAGATGGCGCTGGAGGTGAGTTAGAACTCGCAAGCGTTTTGTTCACCTGTTAAAAAGGTAAGTTTCTTACATTGTACTGATGTTTGAGTTTTATAATATTAGTAGGAAGTAGGATTTTAATAACTACAAAAATGAATAAATTAAGACCTAATTCATAAGTAACAGACCAGTGGTCTACCTTTCAAGGGGTACAAATTAAAGTGTGTGATAGAATGGATGGTCACTATTTGTTGCCAACAACAGTTACCTAAAAATAGATTGTCTCGTTTCGTAACCAAGTCACAAACGAAGACTTTTCAGTCTGTGTTCGTAACTTTTTGGTAACCATGGTATAAGCCATTGGCGTTTATTGCAATTTGGAACGTTCCACTAGCTATTGGCTGCAAACTGCAATGTGGAACGTTCCACATTTCAGCCAATAGATTTGTACTCCCCCTTTGCCGTGGAGTTACCGGCTTTAGAATAGTGTTCTACCCTCCCTACCCGTGGTTGCCGTGGCGGCCGACTAAGGGTTAACAGATCCAGAGGACGGGCAGCAGCATCCTCTGCAAAAAACCATTGAACTGTGCTCGACAACCCGCCTGCCAAGTGTGTCGAGTATTGGCAAAACCCCCTTTATGGGGGAGGTCTATGTTCAGTAGCGGATTACCAACGGCTGAGATGACGATGATGATGTACTCCTCCTAGAGCAGCATCTAGCGTATATTATAAAAACCTTCAGAGGAAAATGGCTAATTTTATTACCGGTTACTTATGAAGAAATTGTTGTCTCATCTTGTAAATTACTCTGTAACGAGTATCTTGTAACGCGCCACACCCGCCGGGAGACAGTTTACTATGACCACAATATAACAGTACCTCGCACCGGTTCAGTCGTCTCGCGGCGCGTGGCGGCGCTGCAGCGCTAGCGCCAGGTCGTGCTGCAGCGCTGCCGTGCGCCGCGCCACATCCGCCGGCACCACTGAACGTAGACCGTTTACTATGTCCTTCGTTTTACCTGTAAAGTAAACATTAAACGTTTACACACTCACACCCTTGAACAAGGCTTTCCCGAGTCGCAGGAAGCCTGGACACATACACCCATCCACCACCCGAGAACAAATATTTGAACACATCGCACAAATACTTGTCTGGCTGGGATTCGAACACAGAACTCATTGCTTCACAGACAGAGTTACTAACAACTTAGCCATGAAGCCGTCAAAGTAGTTTTAATCATATATCATAATCTCGATGATATTATGATCACGATGGAGGCGGGCCGCTTACAACTGGACTGAATGGAAATCTATGGGGGAGGCCTATGTTCAGCAGTGGACGTCCTGTGGCTGATATGATGATGATGATGATGATCTTAGATCATAGAGCCCAGCGGACCCTAACACAGCAACCAAGGAACTTTAGGTCCCAGGAGATTCAGACACGGAAAAGTAAAATTAGGCACTACATTTTTTCTCCGTGTCATTTTTAGCCAGCTACTGTAGGATGTGACAGATACACAATAGTACGAGTGCATTATCAAGTAAACTATACAGTGAACAAAGGATGTAATGATGCAGTTTTAGTTTTTATCAAAATGAGTCACATGATTTGTTTGAGCATTTTTCGAAATCCGCTATAGTTTCGGATATGGCCCTGAAAACCCTCTTAAATTATCCTCCTGTACATGACTACTGCGCAACATATTATTGGCAGCAGAGGGTAAATCCTTGCGATGACATTTCCATAGAGCTAAATATTGAAAGAAAAAGGAAGTATCTAACAAATTAAAAACAAAAGTTGCATACAAACATACAAATAATAAAAAATTGTTCATGTACCTCAGTAGAGGAGACCATTGATCTTTATGCATGGACGAATGAAAACGCTTTATTAACGTAACCTTATGCTACTTACCAAAATAGATGTCATTGAGTGTATTTCTAATTTTGTTCTCCATATCTTCAACCATGCGTCCAATGTTGGCAATGTGTGGCGTCACATCGCTTACTGCTGAATCTTGTTCTGCCTGAAAATTAACATCAAATAACATAACATACATTCACGCCTTTTTCCCGAAGGGGTAGGCAGAGGTGTACCCAGGACTCAGTCCCATAGTAAATACACACCCACATTTCGCCAGTATGTTATTGGTCCCATGTAATAGGGGGCGAGCCTATTGCCATCTATCGGGCACAGTTCCAGACTCCAGGCAGTTATTGAGAAAAATTCAATATTTAACACTGCCTGACCTGGGGATCGAACCAGGGACCTTTTGATTGGCAGTCGATGATGCGCCCACTACGCCACCGAGGCAGTCAACATCAAATATTGGGCATTATTGATCAATTAGTAAAGATAATATAGATAACACAAAAATTACAGACATTAAACTGAAAAGTGTCAAGGAGGAAATAGAACCATATAGCAGAGGCTACCAAAGTCAACTTCTCAGGCACATAAACGAGCTTGCTGCTCATCTACAAGGTCCAGGGAGTCTCATATTATCCCGGCTGAAACGCCATAAAGAATGAGAGATGACTCAATAGACAAATCTCCTGATAAACACGACACGAAACTCTGAGATCATCAAACAGCAGTTTGGATTATGGTTGCCCGGACAGATTGCCAAGAAGCAGACTGTAAGAAGAAAAAAGTAAAGACAACAATGGCAATAAGCAGGGCACATAGCATGTAGAACTGATGGCCGATGGAGCTGTTAAGTTCTTGAATGCAAATCATGGACCACACCAGGAACATGATGAACAAGCTGCTTACTACCGAACTAGATGTACTATGGGAGAGGCCTATGCTCAGCACTGGACGTCCTACAGCCGAGATGATGATGATGATGATGATGATGATGAAAGATAATAACAAAAAAGTCTACCTTGCATCATATATTTGTTAGCAAGGTCAGGCTATGCAGAAGTTGCCAGGCATCTTTATTAACTACTCTAGAAATCATCAATGACAGCCTGGAGTCTGGAACTGTGCACGGTAGATGCCCGGTAGATGAATAGGCTCGCCCCCTATTACATGGGACCTATAACATACTGGCGAAACGTGTGTGAACCTACAATGGGACTGAATCCTGAGTACACCTCTGCCTACGCCTTTGGTAAAAAGGCGTGATTGTATGTGTGTACATAACATTTATTTATTTTTTACCTGTCTGGTCAAACTGCCTCCTAGATTCATAGTACCACTGCTTTCCTTGTTAGTCTGCAGCCACAGCATGGCAGTAGAGGTCAGCTTATAGTGGGCGTTTCGTCCGGAACTCTTCTCAATTACTTCCACCACATGGATGGAGTCCCAGCAGCCTTTGATCTTTTGAGAACCGTCACCTGCTTTCTTGATCAATATTACTCCTGGAATAAAGAGCATATTGAGTTAACCATTTGTATGAGGGAATGTGGAGCGATGAGAGACACAATGTAATAGTAGATTGATACACAAGGGGCTAAAAATACCCATTGTTTCAGAGTTAGTTTTACACTGGAGCTTTAGAGAAGCAGTAAATAGAAACAGAGCTATAATTCTTTTTTTTCGTCCGAAACTGCTCTCAAGATAACACCTCGTTACGTTGCTCCGCAAATGTTAAATTTTTAAAGTGGTTTAAAGTGAAGTTCCAACAAATACATTTATATCAGTGTGTAGCCAGAGATTTGCTGAACGTCGTGTCGTTTATTGCAAGTAAATAAGGCAAGTGGTTGTGAAGATATAACCGAAAGAGTGCGTTTAATTTTAATTAACGGTTCTACCGCTTACGCCGCTCTCTATCATCGGTGCGCTGATTCATCGCGTCCCGCGCATGCGCCTGGGCCTGCGACTCGCTGACTCACATCTAGCGAGCCGCGCTGCGCTGCTTTGTGTATGCGTGCTACATCGGCGCGTCGAGCCGTGCATATTGCTTGCTTGCTTGTGCATTTATTTTAGGCGTTAGGCTCTTATTCTTAATTTGAAGCTTTCGTGTGCGCATAGACATGAATTGCTCCGCTTGCTTTGGCACGATTATAGAGGTCGAGGATCATCTACACTGTACGATGGGAAACTGCGATAAGCTCTACCATGTTCTTTGCACGGGACAGACGATCACTCTTAGTGAAAGAAATAGCTGGATCTGTCCTGAGTGTCGCAATGCGGCTAAGAAAGGGGGCGACAATAGCTCCACACCTGTGGGAAAGACCCGGGACCCGAATGTCACCCATAGGAAAAAGGTACCATCAATGCCTGCAAATATAGAATGTGAGGACGACTTAGTGTGTGAGAGGCAGCGCGAAGCTTACATAAAGAAGTTCGTAGCCATAAGTGAGAAGTTCGATACAATCGTAGAACAATATGAAACTAAACTCAAACAGTCTGTTTCTGTCATAACAAGCTATGAAACGAAGCTTAATCAAGCAATGACGATCATCGCTGACTACGACTGTAATATTAGAATGTATAAATCTAAAATTGACACACTTCTAGAGATTCTAAAAAAATATGAAGAGAATCCTCTCTACAAGGGTGTCGGGTTTTGTTCAAAGTGCTCATTACAGAATAATTTGATATCAGATGATTCTCAGCTACAGCCTGAGCTCGCGCAAGTAACTTCCCAATCACTGAAACAACCAGTACCCTCGGACTACCAGAGAGCTAAATCAGTGAATACCTCGGCACCAAGAACAAAACGCAGCGCTCTACCAATGGAGTCACAGCGCGAAAGCGCCTCTACTCAAGTTAAGCGGCAGTCAGTGGATTTTCCCGAGCTTGTTACCACATTAGCATCAACAACTGCTAAGAAATCTGATTTTCCGGCCGAGAACAAGTCAGTTGAGGCACAAGAATCAACTAATAGCGAGCCCTGGGTAGAGGTAATGAAGAAAAAGAAATCGCGGCGGCAAGAGTCTATGTGTGGTACAGCTGGGCCTACTATAACATCATTGAAAGCTGTAGAGGCTAGGAAATATCTACATTTATGGAATATGGCGTCAAGTGCAGATGAAATACGTACTTATCTGAAAGAATTATGCCCCACTGGAAATTGCTCAGTTGAGGAGCTTACGGCTAAAGGTGATTATAAGTCATACAAGTTGGGCATTCCTGCAACGCTGTACGAGAAATGTTACTCGGTCGATGTCTGGCCTATTAACGCCAAACTAAGACCATGGGTCAATTACAGAGTGCACCCCAAAACCAATCATAGTACGGCAAATGCCTCGACTGCTGATTCTCAGCCCTTTCGATCGCGGCCCGATCGCGGGCAGACGCAATAAAACCTCCCGATTAGATATATTCTACCAGAATGTTAGAGGTCTTAAAACCAAGCTGTCTGAATGCCGGAATAATGCATTGTCGCTGGAGCATGATCTGGTCGCGATCACAGAAACATTTCTAGACAATTCAGTGGGAGACTCTGAGGTTTTTGGTGGGGAGTGGAACGTGTTGCGCCGTGATAGAGGCACCCCCTGTGGAGGTGTGTTACTTGCTGCGCGCGCACCCATCGTACTGCATCGTCGTACCGAGCTGGAAACCGACAACGGAGAGGATCTGTGGGCTAGCTTTAAATGGCAAGGCCGGACCATCTATGCATGTGTAGTGTATATAACTCGTGGTACAGATAAGGATTACCTAAGGTGGTTCTGCAAAGTTGAAACTTTTGTAAATGAATTGAATGGAATTGTTTTAATATTTGGTGACATAAACTTAAATAGTGCGTCGCAAAATGTAAATAATTACTACTGCTACTTTTTGACATTTTGTAATTTGAGTGAATGCAATGCTGTAAGGAATTATATGAATGGTGGCCTGTTAGATATAGTTCTGGTTCGGAAGAGTGTTGATGTAGGTGAGACTCAGGTTCAAGCAACAGAAGGCATCGTTAATATTGACCGCTATCACCCACCTTTGGATATTAGTGTTAAAATTTTCGTTACACGTCAGTCTAACAGCATAGAGCCTAGTAACTTGAATCCTAGGATGGACTGGAATTTCAAGAGGGGTGATTATGTGATGCTTTTTGACTTGCTTTCAGATATGTCATGGGAACACCTTTATATGTATGATGATATTGGTCAAGCTTCTGAGTACTTCTACAATATTTTATATAGTCTATTTGACACCTGTATTCCGAAAAAACGTCGAAACAGTCTATGTGTCTCGAGATACCCTGTTTGGTTCAAAAATGACATTATTTGTGATATTAAACTTAAGCGTAGGTACCACAATGATTGGAAACGAACAGGGTCACAAGTCGCATATAGATCATTTTCTGATCTGAGAGCTGATTTAAAGCTACGGATAACCCAATCCTATGACTCACACATGGCCTGTATTCAGCATAGCTTGAAATGTGATCCGCGCCAGTTCTGGCGTCACATTTCCAGTTTAAAATCAAAAGGTGGTTTTGAATCAAACATAGTTTACAAAGGGAAACCATGGAGTGGAGTAGGAGCTTCCAAAGCTTTTGCCGAATTTTTCTCTAGCGTGTTCTTGTCCGAGTCACCAGTCCTCAATGTGAATGCTATTGTGGAAGAGAATCATCCAGATGGAACAATTATATCGATTCGAGTAGTTACGCGTGGTAATGTAGAGTCGGGAATCAGATCTCTTAAGCCAGCAAGCTCTATCGGACCCGACGGTATCCCACCTTGGTTCCTCAAGCAGGGAGAGGAGTATCTAATCGATCCCCTATGTTACCTTTTCAACTTAGCTTTACGTAGTGGAAAATATCCGTCAGTTTGGAAGTTATCAAGAGTAACCCCAATCCCTAAAAGCTCTGATAGAGACCGAGTCGAGGAGTATCGACCGATAGCAATACTTTCAACCATTGCTAAGATTTTTGAACGTATTTTGCATACTAAGATCTATAAACAAGTAGAGCCCTTTCTCAGCAATGAGCAACACGGATTCAGGAAGAAAAGATCTGTTAATACAAATCTTCTTATCATAACGGACTTTATCTCAGGTTGTCTTGACCGAAGGACTCAAGTTGATGTCCTCTATTTCGACTTCCGGAAGGCGTTTGATAGGGTGAATAATGACATACTGCTGGAAAAGCTTAGCGCTCTGGGAGTTGCCCCAGGGCTGCTCCGTTTCATTGCAGATTACCTTCGCGATCGGCAGCAGTATGTGCGACTCGGTTTGTACGAGTCTCAGCCTTATCATACGCGTTCCGGAGTTAGTCAAGGATCTATACTAGGACCACTTTTGTTTAACTTAATGGTCAATGACCTCCCTACAGTCATTAAATACGCGAAATGCCTCTTATATGCAGATGACTTGAAACTGTTCATGGAAATCAAAAGCTTTGAAGATTGTTTGATGCTGCAGCGTGACATTGACGCTGTGCATCAATGGAGTATCAAAAACAAAATGGAATTCAATTCATCAAAGTGTTACGTTATGAGCTTTGGTCGAATGAGACGCCCAGTTGAATTCCTTTATAAACTCGACAGCGAGCTGATAACGAGATCCAACTCCATTAAAGATCTCGGTGTCACATTCGACCAGCATCTGACTTTCCATGACCACACGATGACTCTCGCGAAGGAATCCTTCCGACGGTTAGGGTTTGTCCTGCGCAATGCTCGTGATTTCCACAATATTGGAGTAATTAAACTCTTATTTAGTACCCTTGTGCGCAGCAAGCTTGAGGCTAGTGCATGCGTGTGGAATCCTCATGAAGCCTCGCATGAGCTTCTTCTTGAAAAGGTGCAAAAACGTTTCCTTAGGTACCTATATAAGCGTGCATTCGGGTGCTATCCTTATATGTACCCTACTAACTTTCTGCTAGGGACACTGGGGTACAATTCTCTTCAAGTGCGGAGATTATACGACCAGTTGATAACCATGTGCAAGATTTTAAGAGGCGACATTGATGCGCCTGACCTGAACAAGGAATTATGTAGGTTGTCTGTCCCTAACAAATACTTGACTTTCAGAAGAGTAAGGCTTTTCGCAGAGCCTCAATGTCGAACTGTGTCTCGCAAAAAGTCACCAATACCGAGAGTCCTAGCTGCGTTCAATGCTCTTCTGGACGACAACCCAAATTGTGATTTATTTGATGATGCATGGAAGGACATTATGTCGGAATGCTTGAGATTTTGTGAGAAAGATGGATATGTGGTTTCTTCTATAATATTATAATTCTATTTTTTGGACATAATCATTTTAATTCTAATTTTTTGTTGACATTGTGTAAATATTGTATTCAAATTGTATTTTATCTAATTTGTTATTTTATTTTTTTTGTAATTTGACATGATTTTTATTCTATTTCATTTAATGTAATAATTGTATCAATTAGTGTAATTGGATTTAGCCGTACTAATTTTGAATAAATAAATAAATAATGGGCATTGGCGCCGTGTGTAACATTCTATTTTCCACTATGATTGTGAAAAAATAAACTTATTAATTTCATCATAACATTTTGGCTAATATCTTTTACATGCACCAACAAAAATATATCTCGTTGATAACGGACGAAAATGAATAAGAAATTTACTTTATCCCATAGAGGTTATAAGGTTTTTTTAGCCTTGCTCTGGTACGCAACTATGACGGCCTTTCTGAGCACGAAGTTGTCTGCAATCGTGGCAAACCACAGGTTTAGAATCTTCACTAATGTCAATTACTCTATTTAGTGCTGCTGTGTCTAAGGTTCAAGACACTTAATACTGAGCAAAATGGCCACCGATAATGTTGATACACTGGTATTTAGTTCAGACTAAAAGTAAATGATACCAGCCTCGGTGGCATAGTGGTATGCAAGCACTACTGCCGATCATGAGGTTCCGAGATAGATCCCCAGGCAAAATGCATTACTGAATTTTTCCATTAGAATTTTTTTTTATCACAGCCTGGAGTCTGGATAAGGTGGGAAGCCTATTCCATTGGACTAAAAAGTAGAACAACTGGAGTATGAAATCCTCTGTACATCTCTGCCTACCCTTTCAGAAAAAAGGTAGAATGCCACACCTTTTTCTGAAAGGTTTTGTATAACATAACAACTTGCCATTTGAGGGCCCCTGAACTGAGAGGGTTGATGAGATTCAGCACTTACTCATATTAGTAATTAAAGGTAGATAATATTAGAGTAGGCTAGTAAGGTAGATAATAATGACAGTGCCTAGCTAATATTACAAATGTGAAACTTTGTGAGGATGGATTGGTGTTTGTTACTCTTTTACACCACAACTACTTAACCTATTGGGCTGAAATTCGTTTTGTAGTAGATAGTTTAGACCCCTAGAATAACACATAGGGTATTTTCTATCATGATATTCCCACAGGAGTCACTGCTAGTATACATTATATCACAGAAGAATTGGTTTCTCATTGATGCATGAGAAAGTGCAGTCGGTACTAAGTCTTGAGTAGTACTAATAAGGAACACTGTAAATATATATTAGTTTCGAAGATTCATCTTTTCAAGCTTTGAGAGAGAAGAAATAGCTACTTACACAAATTCAATAACCGTTGCCATAAAGCCATGGAATTATGAATTTTATCACAAGATGTACTACTATTCTTAATCACTACATTTTTTAAAAAAATATCGACTAACCAGCAAATCCATGATCCATGTCCCAGAGATACACAGAGCTAACGCCGCCTTCAAAATACATTTCCCTGTATTGATCGAATGCATGATTTGCGTCAATTTCCAACTTCCTCAGTCGTTCTGAAGGCATAGAACCATCTTCCAATGGTGGGTCGTAAGTATTCGACCAAGGAGATCTGTACGAATCACCATCACGGTTGTAATCACATAAAAGGTAGTCTTTCCCGTTAGTTTTGTCTTGTGCTATCTTCAACGGCTGGTCGACTGAGGATAATAGATCATCACACATGCTCGGCACTAAATCTATCAAATCCGTCAAGTTTTTCTCGATCTGCTGAGGAGGCAGCCTCCTCATTAGGTCTAGAGCGCAATCCATCTGCTGGTCAGTCTGTAAAACGAAGAAATAAGCGATAATTTCTCGTGGATTAGTCATCATAATAAACAAGTGTTCCACATAGTTAACTGGGTCAAAACCATTATTAATTCACTCACCATCTTTTAAAGATTGTAACAACAAACTGCTGATGTTAAAAAGTAAAGAAACAAATTTATTAATTGAATTTATTTAAAAAGTTTTGGCGAAATTGTACCAAAAAATCCCTGCCCTTTTGATTGACGGTTGACGTAATTTGCAATTGACATTTATACATATTTTGACAGCAAATGGTTCGTTCAAAAACCATAGATAATAAGCAATATGCATAAGTAGTAAATAAGTAAGCCGGGACTACAGCTAAATGTTAGTAACAAAACGTTGTTATCTAACCGTGTTATATAACACGTGTTATATAAAAGCTCGTCCACAGCGACTTGACACCGAAAATGTTTTTGTTAGCAATTATCATTTTCTAAAATAAGCTCCGTACAAGGGCAAGTGTTTTCTTGGTTAAAATACATTGATTCTGACTTACAATATGCTACAGTCTCTAAATAATAGAATTTGCAAAATATTGTATGCTACAAAAGGAGATTATGATTTCCAAATATCCAGCAGAGATGTTGACGGCACGAGCGCTAACAAAAAATGAACTACGAACCCCCCCCCCCCCCCGCAGGCGAAATCGAGTGATGTTTTCCATCCGCGACGGATAACGTGTTAGCGTGTTATATAACAATATTTTGTTATGTATGTTGTTATATAACACCAAAGCCACGCCCACTTTTCATGTTATTGTGTGAGGTAACAATAAAAACATGCCGCTGCGGACCCGGCTTTACCTATAAAATCGGTCAAAGTACGTAAAAACAATCCAGTTTTTGCTGAAATTCCACTTCTCTTTGATGCTGGTTCGCTTCATAATGAATTCCGGCTTTATAATGAAAAGAGTTCGTAGAATACATCGAAAGTACACAAAATCAAATTACAAAACTAACATGTGGATGACGATATGCCTAACCCAATGATATAAAGAAAAGGGGAGATACGCTACGTTCTCCCAGCGGTTACTCAACAACTGGTACGTGCAATTTGCTCTGTGTGAAGTTTGCGCAGTGACATATTATAATGAACAACACAGATAGAAAGACCTAAGACCTAAGACCGAAGTGCGACTGAGACTACAATATTATTCGCTCGTACTCTCGTTACTTCCTTACATTACTGATGTGGACCTAATGGGACCTAATTTGAGCTTGCCATTTTCGAGAAGCCAGTACCATTATCTCCCCTTTTCTTTATATCAATGGCCTAGACTGAAAGGCTGAAACAGCAGCACGTCATTATCTGATATCTCTGTTAGTTTCATAAAATTGCCCCTTGATTATTGCCTGTCAATATACCGGCATCGCTGTCCTTCTTACGCTCGCTACGACTGTAGTAGGAGAAAAAGAGCCGGAGAAGCTATTATGCTAAATGTATTTTGTGAGTGTTTACATCCGGTAACCGGTAATGGTAAAACGGTAAAACCATTAAAACCGTAAAACGTCAGTTTGCGACTTGCGAGTTTGCAGTGATGAGCGTTGAGTGTTGTGTAAAGTTTTGTTGATATTACTTTTAATTGCGATAATTATTGTGCGTTACTTGTTCAAACATTTTTATCAATGGGATTTTAATCCTCGATAGTGCTAGCGTTAGAAAAGTGTAGTTGCGTCTATTGCGCGATTTTGTAGAGGTGGGTATCGTGTATAATTACGGTTTATTTTAATGATTCATGTACGGGGAATGTAAACGAGTTAATGTAGTATTGGTTCTATTATGTGGCCCATAACAGGAAGCATGGTGTTCGCAGCTGCGGATAAGTATTGTTACATATAGTTTTTTATAAGAATAAGGTACAGGGAGTAATCCTATTTGTTGCTAGGTTATGGGCTACTTAGGGCTTGCAGAAACCTTAAGAGTGGTCAGAAAGTGCATTATAACACACTTCACAATGCACTCTGTATGACTTACCTAAAATAGTATACTAACTTTAGTCAAGTGGCTGTATGACCAAGTATATGTCATGTAAGACCTTGTACCATAATAAAGTTTGTATATCTTAACTTTTCTATTATCTTCACGGACTCCAAAAGCTGTCTTCAATCCATAATGGCAAACCCTTTCCGCACAAAATTACATTTCCCCTATATCTACAAAATTAAAGAATGTCTCTTCCATTCTCATCAACGTGGAATGAAAATAATTTTGGCCTGGATTCCTAGCCACACTGGTATAGCAGGTAACGAAACAGTTGACTCGTGTGCCAAACAAGCGGTTCATGTAGGATCTAACGAACACTACATTATCCTATCCCATGACCTCTGCGCATCAGTTAAACCTCAGTTATCTAAGGCTTGGTCGAAAGAATGGCATGTATCCAAAATGAAAAAAGGACGATTCTACAGCGAAATCCAACCTGAAATCCCCACTACACCTTGGTTCTTTAAGTATCGCAAATTTAGAAAATCCACAACTTCTATTATATGTAGACTTCGATTGGGTCATGCGTCTACACCCGTTCATCTTGCTAAAATTAGGGTCAGGGACCACTCCCTATGTGAATGCGGTTTGGACGAAGGCAACACAGATCACATTTTCTTCAACTGTCCTAGATTCCGGCGATCTCTCTATGATTTTCTCCCGCCTGAAATATCCCGCCCTGTCTCCTTTAAATCATTGCTCTCTCTTGTAAATACTCCCTTTGTTAATATCTTAGCTAAATATATATTTATTAACAAAATAAAATTGTGATATTTATATAATACTAATATTTATTTATTTATTTTGTGTATTTGTCCCATTGTGATGTCCCATTATTAGTAGCTAATATAATTAACTATTTATCGTGTTTGTCACCTTGATGTTTAACAAACCCTTTTTGGAGCTCTATTTCATTTTATTCTCTAGTTTACGTTTGGTTTTTTTTTTTTTTTTTTTTAACTTATCAGATTCTTCCGATTTGTTAGTCTGCACGTACGTGACTATGGCGGAATTGTGGTACGGTAAATGGCAACACCACAGAGGCCATTCTCCCAAGAAGTCAAGTCAAGTTTGTATAATTTATTAAAGTTCAGTCAGTATTACAAAAGTAATCACAATGGTACATAACATACTGAATTGAATTGTATCTAACATATGCAGCATCGTCCGGGTGGCTTTAATTGGAATTCCTATAATAAAAACCATGAACATAATAATATCCAATATTTATATAGGGCGGTGAGTTATCTGTCAGTCAGGTAAAAGCCAATAATAATAATATTATAGATTAGATCAATGGCTCAAAACAGTCGTGCAGTACCAGGAGATTATAAATTAGGAAGAGATCTTTCACACCAATGTATCTTGTTTTTTATTTATGTTAAGCCTGGTGAGCTGTCTGTAAATCACCAAAGCTTTTAATAATACACATTACATTCAGTAACAATAGGATTATTGTCTAGTTGATGAAGTAGGTACCAGGAGATTATAAACCAGTAAGAGATCTTTTTATAACCCTTTCATTAAACATTTCAGTTTCTAAATAAAAAGTCATCCTGTCGCCAACCGCAATGATGCCAACTCAACTAGCAAATCAGGACAACCATGTGAATGATGTCAGGGTGAAGACTGTCTACAGTGGTGATGTGATGATAACATACATCAACCATAATATCACCTTTGAAGAGTTCACCCAGGAGATGGTGGCTATATGCCGCTTTGCTCCGGATCAGGTACATATCTTGTTTTGTCTAATTTAGCTTGATCAATGACAGCTGAAAAAACAATTTATTTCGTCATATTTCAATTTTTTAGGTACATAAATGGTATCTTTTCAGGTAATTTAAAATTCATTTGATTTTAAATTATATTCATTTGAAGATCTCTTATCATTATGCGCACCCTTAATACCAAGCAATATAGGAACAATTATTAGGAACCTTGTCAAAATAACAACCAACACAAAACAATTAACACTTGATCCTCTCTCCTTTAGGTGTTTACTATGAAATGGGTGGATGAGGAAGGAGATCCGTGCACTATATCAACCCAGCTGGAGTTGGACGAGGCTCTCAGGCTGTACGAGCTGAATCGGGACTCTGAGCTCACTGTTCATGGTAAGTACTATTTGTAAGATTCTACAAATAATTGTATTTGGTGATTTGGATTATTTTGAAAGCTCTAACCTTTGGTATGCCAACACATAAGAATTTGCTTTGTCTCTCGCGTGAATCCGCGTTCCGGCATACGACTCAAAGAGCTTAAGCGATACAGCACACTGCCATTCAAATGTTTATCTAAACTGCTTTGCTTATAGTCTGCTATTGCATATCACAGTTGAAGCCGAGGCTGTGAGCTGTGAGCATTTTTAGCAGGGTTTTTATTTATTTACTCAAAATATACAATAAATAAAAAAATTGTCGATTACTCTATATAGTATTAGTCTGGGTATTTAATTCATAAAAAATAATAGGATGTTGTAGCTGATAATTCCGAACGATTTAATAAAAACGGTAATTTTGTGGTGTTTTGAAATTTTTTTTTGTAAAGAAACCGGAATATATTTCAAAATTCTATTCGATTACTCCGGTACCACAGGATATTCCCCTACCTATAGTTTTTTTTTGAAACGGAACATATATATTTGTTCATATAAAGTATGCATTTAAAAATACACCTCTGCCTATTTTTTGCATTCAACGCCCTCGACACGGCTTAAGAGCCGTGTCGAGCTCAACGCTAGAAACGAGGTACATCTTCACTTGCGCAACCTCAGTCAAGACAGCAAGTCAACCATAGGGCCACTACACAAACACCTGTCGGCTGATGTCAGTTAAATTTTTGAAAAATCATGTCGGCGACATGCGCCTCGTACCTATACGAATAATGTCGCTGAAAATAGCCGCCTGGTTGTGTCGTCTGGTCAGCAGTCTCAGTTGAAGCTTGATAGCACAGCTCTGATGGATGGCACACCTTAATTCTCTTTGGAAATTTATGTCACGTTTCCTAATCTAGTTTCATCAATGTATCGCGAGATGGCGTTAAAGTTAAAAAATTTATAATGTTTGAATCAGAATTTGTGATCAGAATAGAAGTATAGTCCAGTGTAATAAAAATAATTGATGAGAAATGTTTGTAAATGTTTTTGTAAAATAGATGCAATTTTAGTGTTTAGCAAAATCGTTATCGTGAGTTCTTTCAGCATTTTTCTATATTTGCGGTAGTTTCGGAAATGATCCTGTCTAATCCTCGTTCCTAAAATAGTTTTGGAAACAGATTTTCTTAACCAATCTATTGTTTTAATAATACCTATAGGTCTGTATTTAATTCAAAAGACCTGTGCTCACTTGCTCACCACGTTTTACAACGAATTGACTCGAGTGCGTATCGCGTCTGTATCGCTACAAATGCGCGCCGAACGCATGTTTAAAAACATGGTGTGCATAGGTCCTCAATTATGATATGTCCAAAATTTATCCAATATATTTTATCCAACATTATTTCATCCTAGTTTCTGTTCTACGATAAGAATGATAGTTGCCAAAAATATAACTATACTCTATTTTGGACAAAGTTGAATACAAAGCCTTAATACAAAGACACTAGCGCTACATAATACTTAAGCCGTTTTGTTGATATATAACGGTCCAATTAACTATGTTGGTTCGCGCGGTATTATTGACATCGTGAACTCCGCAATATTGTCTTAATGTGTCAATTGCGATGTATAAAAATATCATATTATAGCGGAAACTGCCTCATGCGATTTTTAGTTTAGGATTTGATAAACCTGATTCTGAATTATAAAGATTCGATTGCAGCTTTATTGATTTTCCGGAACATATTTGAAAGTTCGTAATATTTACTTGACACTGGCAAATACAAATACATGTGAGTCCGTATATCTTCTGCTTATGCGGAGTAAAAAAAATAACTCCAACCCACATCCCTACCAAGTTTGTTATTTTACTTCCCCGAACAAACGTCTAGTGACTCTTATCTGTGACAAAGAAAGCAACTTTTATTTTTGCATAAGTCTTTCACACGTTAGCGAGCATATTCCTCTCAAAATATTTTCATGAGATGTGCCAAAACCGCCCCGAGAGATGAAACGACGACAGTCTTGAGGACAGGACGATGTGTGTCACAATCACATATTACCATAAATGAATTATTTATTCATGAATAAAATTGTTTTTTTCGATGGCAGCAATAGATATATAGGAATCTGTTTTAAAACACTTAAGAGAATACATTTATTTATACTTTTCTACAAAGGTTTATCATTAGTAATAACACTGATCTTTGAGCAATTTCGCACAAAAAACCGGTCGTATAATAATCTCGATGATTTATCTCACCAGTGAAAAACAAACACATTAATCTTTTCATTTAGCGGTCCAGCAACCGACAAAATATGAAAATCTGTGCATAATTTATCTGCTGTGCCGTGTCCAAGCGCCCGCAGTTCACTTATCTTGCCAATATTACTCTACAATGTCCAGCTACACCGCTCGCTATAAAATTCTTATCTACCAGCATTGCGAATCCGGAATTTCCATATTCAGATTGGTACAAGATATTTCTAGTATTTTTTTGTCGTCGCCTTCGGCGGTGGCCAGTCACGTCCGTGGCTGAGTAATAGCTTTGTTTCCTATTGTTCTGTCCCTTGATGGGTCAGCTTTTGTTGGGAAAATGTTGGCCAATCGAAAAAGGACGTGTCAATTCTTCGGACAAGTAAGGCGCTGAATTTTTTACTGAATTATCAGATTGTAGTTGGATAAGTCTGTTGGGATTTAGGTTACCTTTTCTACATTTGATGAAATTATTTTACGATTTACTGTGTTGGCAATATTTCAATTGGTTGTCACCTTCTATTTTATAAGATTTAAGTGGCGGTCGTCAAATCATGTCGGAAACTTTCACTTTGTGTTGACATGAAACTTTGGTTTAGTCCCAACATCTTATCTGTTTAGTTAACAGCCTCGCTAGTGGAGCATTTGGTAAAGATGTTCTCAAAGTGGCGACTGACATGCCGTCGTAATTATTTTGCGCATCTGTACAACTAAGTTGGTGGCAAAGTATGTGTTGGCCGTAGTTCAATTGGAGAAACCAGTTCTTTACTAAACTACTTTTAAAATTAAAGACTGCGTCGTACTGTATAAAAACTGAAGAAGTTTTGAGCAAAGAGATGTAACTGTAAAGTTCCTCTAAGTTGTGTAAATAAATCCCGGTTCCAAGTCCAACAAGAGCGCAACTTGGTCTAATAAAGGGCAAACATTGCGGAAAGTGGCGCCCAACGTGGGGCCTCATTCGGTTCCACTCGACGCGTCGCCACGCTAAAACGGTTTATGTTAATACGTTCTCTATTGTTTTGCTTCTATTGCTTTTGTATATAGAACGGTGATGTCGTTAGGTGAATATTATACCTAGACCTACATATTTACATAAAAAGGTGTAAGATCCAACACGGTCAACTACAGGTGAATCTGAATGGTTTTAAAGGTTACATCATACCATAGGTACCTCGGAATACTATCAGGCTAATGTTGCAACGTAATGTACAATTAATGCAGCGTCATCTTTCCCCCGCCAGTGACCTCGTTGACGGGCAAATTTTAAAAGAATGTATTTCAAATTCGCAAAAATATCGTCTGATTTTTTTATGAATTTGTAACGCGTTTCTGAAGTTTGTGACCTATATGTAGTGGACAGTCGTCAGATCATGATGATTGACATATAAGTTGGCCATGCAACCCATAAAGGTGACCTCACCTACTCTGTCTGTAATTTCAAAAGTTAACTGTACTAGGTAGGAGTACTAGGATTTGGATACAACATTTCTCAATGCGCCTTATTTCGCCGTGCATACAGCCTCAAACTCGTGTAAGGTTAAATCCTCTTTTCTATGTCTTACAATAGGGTGGAAACGAAAGCTGACGGTAGTTTGTGCGGGAAAACTGTTTAATAAAGTTCAAACACAGCGGGAATACCTGCTGGGGGCGTACCTTTATCTTTTCCTCGTTCACTGTTTACCAGTGAATAAGTTTTTTAATAAAGAAGTGAAAGAGGAGAGCACAACGTTTGCTTGATATTAAGCAAAGAGCCGGCTCATTACGATCCCGGTGGACAAACATCATATTATTATGTTGGCACCAATGTTAAGAGCCTATCCTCGTTACGAGAGATTTGACACAACCTATATGAATATTTTACCAAATCGATGTTTTGTATTCCTCTGTTTCCTCCGAATATTATTAACGCATTCTATAAATTTATATCCTGATATTTTGATAGTGAAGTATACTATGTCCTTGTCATTTTAGTTTCTCTTATAAACTCGGTTTTTTCCTAGTGAACCGGAACTTTCAACCGGAGCCCAGGGGATGTTGATGGCTTTACGTATCATCATCATCATCATCATCATCATTGTCAGCATTCCGCAGCCCACTGCTGGGCCATAGGCCTCCCTTCTTTGTTTCTGCCGGCTTTACGTCTATTCATCACAAACATATGTAAAAAATATGCTATAGCTTTCTTTTAATTGCTAAGCCTCTGGCTGAAAACAAACATACGAGTATTACAGAAACCTAAAATGTTCCAAATGCAGTATGCAGCCCAAACCCGCATGCCCGCATTAGCAAGTGAATACATAGTCGGACACGTAACTCCAGAATGAAATTGACCCTTATTAGCATTATCACTGTGACTATGTTTGAATACACCACCAACTGCAGCACCAACTCTCACTAATTTATCTATTGTACGCGACATGAGAGATGAAACGTTAACACATTTTTATACAAGATTGCTTGCGTTTAACATTTTTCTGGAATGAGGTACGGAATCCTTAAAGGATCACTTTGTTGTTATATTTGGTTTTGTTATATACCTTACTGTAATCGATATTAAAATAGCGAAGCTTTGTGCGACAATACAAAGTTATTTTGCTGTTAATTGAACTTCGGAATGAGGTTGTTGCGTACGTCCATTTGATACGACATTTTAATTGATATCTGATTGGACGAGGTGTCCAGTTACCACGGTCTTTTAACTTTTATTTGGATTGGATTGGTTGGGAGTTGGGTTTAAAGTTTTACTACCTGTATTGGATTTTCTGTTTCAGTATAAAATTGTATTTTGCCTCCTACTAGATATGTTACTCGAGTTCCTAGTCGTTGTTAGGTCATGTTGGGGCATGATGAAAAATTGAAAAATATGTTCTGTTAGAATAATAATAATAATTTGAATTCATACTCTATCTGAACGGGTTACCCCAATTACACTGCTCGAGTCAATTCATATGGGTTATGTTGACAACCCATATTGTCAGGTCGCCAAGATACTTAAAAAGCCTCCGACATGACCTAACGACTGCCCTACATATCTTAGATTATTTAGTATTTTGACTGCAGTATTTTGATTATCTTTACCTCTTCTGTAATATTAAAATTAAATTAATAATAAATTGAATCGACGCTTGTAGAAAACTTTGCAAAATGTCTGAATCAGATTCTAAAAGAATAAAAAAATACAAAATTTTCCAGTTAAATAGAACATTTTAAGGCCATTTCCAATGGACTTTTTGCTACTAACGAAGCAAAGGGCGACGTCAATCAGATCAGCTATAGCTAGGCTGCTTAATTGAGTCCTCGCCTGCAGGGTACAGGGGTGGCGGGGGGCACGGAGGTAGACGTGAACGGGGGTCCGGAGAGGTGCGGGCGGGCGGTGCCTGCCGCCCGCACCTCCCCGGTCCTACGCACCTTTACTCTGGAGGCGAGGACTCAATTAAGCGGTCTACCTAAAGTGATTATTATAAACTGTGATTAGTGATTATAAATTAGCCGTCATTTTCCCGAGCACGTATCCATAATATATGTCTGCAAATTACACGTGTATTCGCCTAACCTAAGTGCAAATAAGAGGAAGAATAATCAAGATGGCGGATGGAACTTAACCTCTAATTAATGTATCCGAAAATCCGATGTAATTTCGCGCCACCCGGAGTTTCGTGTACCGTTATATTAAATTCATAGCTCATCGCGCAGGTAGTTCGGGCTCAGCACTTGTTTGCGAACTAAGTAATCAGTTTGTGGACTTAGGTGCCCTTAAATATTGTGTAGCTTGGTTTTGATGGAATTATCAAAGCGAGGCTACTGAAATTGCCTCACAATTAACATAATGTTGAAATTGGCCAGAAATAAAGGAGACGCCTTTATCTCGTGAACTGTTATGCTACTATGCTTTGATTTGATCAATACATTTCTTTTCTGTGTCTGGTTGTTATAAGCGTATATAATTATATCAGTATGTATAGGTACTCCTCGTAGGACTGCCTCGGTGGCGTAGAGGGCGCATGCTCGTCTGCCAATCAAGAGGTCACGGGTTCGATGCCCAGGTCAGGCAAAGTGTTAAATATTGGATTTTCCTTTAGGAATTATCGCAATAACTGCCTGGAGTCTGGAACTGTGCCCGGTAGATGGCAATAGGCTCGCCCCCTATTACATGGGACCAATAACATACTGGCAAAATGTGGGTGTATCTACTATGGGACTGAGTCCTGGGTATACCCCTGCCTTCCCCTTCGGGAAAAAGGCGTGTATGTACCTATGTTATGTTATGTTATGTATATCAGTCTTCTGATTACCATAGTAAAGGCTTTGCCTAGTTTGGAACTAAATGACCAGGGATGGTATTACGAACATGCAATCGCGTAACAACAGCAGTAAATTTTGCTGTCAAACTTCATATTTTGTATGCCGTTTGACAGCAGACATTAAGCAATTAAACGCTTTCCACACTTATATTGCTGTTCGTAATAAGGGGGCGTGTGAAGTTGTCCCATATTATTATTACACATTATAATAATAATTATCGTCGTCGCTTAGCATTCGGTGACTTAGAGACCATTTTAGCTTTCAGATAAATTTCCAAAGTTTAAAGAAACACAAGTAAAACATATTGATAAATCATGGCAGTAGTGACCTTAAAATCATCTGCGTCATAGCATTAACAATGTTTGATTGTTACAATTACATTCCCCATCTTCTACTTCACGTCCAAATATTGCCACTCGTGAAACACACGACATAAAATCATTTATCGCCAACATTATAGCCAACTATACAAATTGGGAGCGTAGAATCGGTTATAAGAAAACTTTTCGGCTTTAGTGTGTTCTTGCTATTGACACTAGAGTCCTACTAATGTTATAAATGCGAAAGTTCGTGAGGATGGATCGATGTTTGTTACTTTTTCACGCCAAAACTACTGAACCGATTGGGCTGAAATTCAATTTAGACCCTGAAATAACACCTAGGGTACTTTATATCCCGATATTCCCACGGGAACGATGACAACGCGGGCGTAACCGCGGGGCACAGCTAGTACTTTATATATGAACGACATCAATCCTCGCCTCAGCACACACACCACAGCCTCGATGGCACAGATGGTAGTAACTCTGCTTTCTGTGCCGCAGGCCCCGGGTTCGATCCCCGGCCAGGTCAAACATTTGTGTGCATGAACATGTCTGTTTGATTTGTGTCTGGGTGTTATAAGATTTTATAAGTATGTATATCAGTCTTCTGGTTACCATAGTACAGGCTTATAGCCTAGTTTGGGACCAGATGACCGTGTGTGGAAATTGTCCCATATTATTATTATTATTATCAATGTCTTCTTATTTATTATGGAGTCGGCGCCAATCCTATGTCAGTTTTCAAGTCCCTCGAAAGCTTCTGATATGTCCTAACGCCTATCTATGATCTCTCGTTTATACGTACAACCAACTGAAAGAAAAGGCTTTACCTGGCTTGTGAAGTATGGTAGCCTCCAACTGATTAATTTAATATACATTTATTTGTATGCTAAGGGAGATAGATGTGTGCGTTCCTTTTTTACTGAAAAAAAAAGACAGTTTTTGTTTCCTAATAAAGTCACACTTCTAAATAGGAGTGCAAGATGTGAGACCTTGATCAATAAAATAAAAAACACTCAGACCATTATATGACTGCCAGCCACGCTTAAAGTTAACAAGCATGCCTCGTTATAATTTATTGTCTTCATACAATTGTTTCAAGTGAATCGGTTTCAATTGAATCGGTTGGTACAATATTAAGCGAAACATCGATATTTTTTATTGTTGAGAGGAATATTAGAGATCATGCTGTTAACAATTGCTTGGTGCTTATGTTCTTTTAAGTTAACGAATGTCTTCGTACCGTACACCGTGATCTATTTCGAATTTAAGTAAAAATTTTGTTTACATGACTGAGCCCATATCCTGCCTATTGCTAAAATGGCGCTGACCGATGGAATTATATGAGGACTTTTCATAATAATTAGTAACTCCGTTAGATCAAAACGCAACATTAAAATAAATAAAACGTAGGTGTAGCTATAACTAGAATTCTTGAAACAGAGAATCACCGAAGCATTTAGTTTTTATTGCACGTTGTTCCGCCGGTACGGTGTGAAACAAATTGCAATGAAATATTGCTCTTTGTGATTCACTAGATTTATTAGTTGAACTGATTCTTGCTTGACGGGCTTCATCTCAAGACTCAAGAGTGAAACGAGAAACTATTATAAGTTACTTGTTAATTTTAAACCCAAAGACGAAATTATGGTGACTCATCATCTTATCATATATCATGCTATAATCGCAATCGCAATACGTCCCATTTGAAAAAGTAGCGCGGTCTAAATTGCAATAACATAATTTTTGCAGATAGTCCTATTTGAAAAACATCCCACTTGATTTCTTAATTACCGCTATTTGTATTTACGTAAGTAAGTAAGTAAGTAAGTACGTAGTAAGTAAGTAAGTTGGAGCCTAGAGATAGACGAAATTTAATACTTCCAAAGCCAGCAGACCTAGCATAATACTCGTATATTCTTTCCCTGTTTTCTCTTTCGGACCTGAGCTCTCTATATACTGAGGATTCCACTCAGAACTGCTGCAATAGCCCTGTTATCAAGTTGCGTTTAGTCGAAAGTCTCTAAAGGCAGCAAAAAAAACTAATAATTATAGATGGCCGTTTGGTTCCCGGCTTTCTCATCCCGTGGGAGCCGTGAGACCCGACAGAGGGACATATTCAGCGAGTGGGTGGCAGCGCTCTCCGCTTCCAAGTATTCCAACTTCTGCGATCACCAAGCCTTCCAAGCGTGGTGATTACGGCAAAATACCCCATATGAATATTTTATGGCGTTCTTTAGCGAAGGCCTATGTTAAGCTGTGGACGTCTTCCGGCTGATGATGATGGTGAATTATAGATCTTTATTAATTTGTTTTTATTAAACAATGCAGTGGCGGTATTATTATTGTCTACTCTTTTTTTTGCCAAGTATATCTGAGCTGTTCTTCCATCCACATTGAAACTTGTCCCAAATACTCTTGATTATATCGAGAGCAAACCGGATAGCAAATTTTTATGAAGCCCAATTGATGGGGGCGGTGACGTCACGGGATGACATGCGTGAGCGCAGAGGACGTCCGACTTTAATGTTTAATAGCAGGGTTTATGATGCTTTTTCTGTTTTATGTAGATTCTTGTATGAAGAATCATGGGAAATGACGGCGTAGCATACGGATGATGTGTAATCATGGACTGTCCACCTTTTTGCCCGCAGACACAGTATTTTTTTCGTTTGACATTCTAGATCTGTGGCTCAGACTGTGTCAAACTGTATGTAACTGTATCTGTGGCTCAAACTGTATAAAGCAATAGCCGTTAGTATTTAAAAACAAAGTATGTCTGTCAGCCTGCAGTCTGGAACTGTGGCCGGTACATAGCAATTAGACGTGTGCGCCGCGCCGACCCGCCGCCGCCGCCGGCAAATATTTCACGCCGCCGCCGCCGATCGGCCAATCGGCGTGAATTCGGCGTGAAACGTTATTTTTTAGCCGCTTTGAAATTCGGTCATTTAATTGATTATTACATTTTCTGACACTAGGGCAGAGCACCACCCTGCTACGACAGCTAAAAACTTCATCAAAGCCATTTTTCAATGTTTCCCTTCCTGGAAATTGGTCTAGGACCAGTCTACAAAAACCCAAAAACAATAGATTTCTCGCAAGGAATTTTGTATAGTTTTGTCGATCTTTTATGCCGTTTTATATTTCTTAAAAAATATGACGTCATTTTTAAGAAAGAAGATTTGCCACCACGAACTACCGAATCGTGTAAATGTAAATGGAAAGTGGACTCCTTTTCCGCACTTAGACATACACACTTAAACACTTAGGTCCGTTGTGCGTGAAGTCTTGGCTAATCTAGCCAGCCCAGAAGCTCAGAAGCTTCCTGGGAACTTCGCAGGCTTCGCGGAGTGACCTCACTGTTCCGAGGATTTGTTCACGTTGAAGGGCTACTGCCTCGCATTCCAGGACTGCGTGGGCAACCGTTTCTTCCGCCATGAAACAGCCTCTGCATAGAGGACTGTCTGTGGCGTTTATAGTGAATGAATGTTTGTTCAAGGGACAGTGACCTGTTATAGTCCCTATCATTATTTTGAGGTTCTTTCTATTAAGACTTAACAGACGCTTAGTAAGCCGCATGTTTAAAGCGGGTAAAGCTGATTTTGATTGTCTGCAGTCTATTGTTTGTACCCTTGTTTGTTTTCTTTGGTTATGACGCTCAACGGATCTCTGGCGGATCCACGTACGAAACTGTGAGAAGGGTATGAGAAAAAGTGGGTACGGGCCGTTCACTGTCATCCCAGATCCTCTCCTCGCCAGTTCATCCGCAGCATCGTTTCCAAGTGATCCGCTGTGTCCTTTTATATACTGGAGAATAATTCGATTAGTCGAAGATATTTCTTCCAGGGCCTAATGGCATTCGATATTCGATGATTTGTTAGTGGTATGTCTATTTGAAAGAGACATCAGCACAGACGCACTGTCGGATAGAAATTTAACGATAAAATTGTTCAACTTCCGTCTGTGGACGGCTCTTGCAGCCTTGGTTAATGCTACACATTCACATTGGAAGATGGAGTTATATGCACCTAATGGAATGTGTATGTTTATGTTGAGATAGGAGGAGTATACTCCTGCTCTTATACCATTCGTCATTTTGGACCCGTCAGTGAATATGCGTACTTCGCGACATGACACGAGTGGTCTCGCTCCTCTTCCCCTTAGTTGTACCTCATATTTCTTGTTGAATATATATTTTTTATAGGTTCTGTCACTTGGGTCGGCTATTAGCGGCTGCAACTACCATATCTCGTGAAGGCTTGAATGATATATATGAATTATACTTAAATTCAAAAATGTGGTAGAAACTTTAAGATACCGATTGCCAGACGTAGAAGAGGAAGCTGTTATTAAACAATGAACAGCATCATATATTAACCGAAATTGACAATGTGCATGACCACTTGGAGGATGATGAAAGCTTTCCACTTATTCAGCCTCGGAGTCAGAGGATTACTGGTACCATCTATCAAGTCTGCGATACCCACTCGCTGGCATAGTACTTTATTAATATTGCAAAGCTTGGGCAGTAAGTTTAACCAAAAGAAAACGTTATTAAATACTGGAGAGACAGACGAGCAGCATTTCCTTGGATATATAAATTAGCAAAAGCTATTCTTTCAGCACTAGTGTCTAATGGACCTATGCTATGAGTTCACCCAGCGAGAGTGTTTTCTGTTGCCGGTCTAACAGTTACAGCAAAACGCTCAAGACTGAATTCGGCACGGCTTGACAAAATTATATTTGTTTTGATAATTATACTTTCTCTAAAGATGTATTTCATTCATAAGTAATTTTTCTTGTAACTTGTTTTTTATTAAAATAAATTAAACATTTTTTAATTAATAATAACACATCCTAAACAAATACTATACACGCGCCGATTTCACGCCATAATCACGCCGCCGCCGCCGATTTCAGGCCGGCGCCCGCCGCCGATTATTTTAACGTCGGCGCACATGTCTAATAGCAATAGGCTCGCCCCTACCAATAACATATGTACTTGCCTTAGCCGAAGGACGTTTACTGTTGGATTTAGGCCTCCACATAGATTTCCATCATGCTTGCATCTGTTCGTTCCTGCTAACTTAATTAGATCGTCTGACCAACTAGTAGGTGAACGCCAGTCGCTACGGTTGCCTATCCGTGGTCTTCATTCAAGAACCTTAGGGCCCTATCGGATCCCCAAGCTATAACAACAAATAATAAAAAAAAAATCTCATGAAATATGCAATATTTGGCAAGTTCTTTGGAGTTGACAACCACAGTTAGTTCGACCATTATAGCGCCGGTCCAACTCTTGTTCCAGAAATTAATGGTACAATTTGCAGCGCAAACTCGCAAATGACCCAAAACTCATTAGCACTATAATAATGAGTAATTGCTAAGCTCCCAGTACGAACTTGTAAGACCAAGGCTATTATTAATTAATGAAATACGATATGGTTGTTTTACAATGTACACTTGCTTAGCGAAGTTTATTTCTTTGTAAATATTAAGAACCAGCTGTGCCCGGCGGTTTCACTCGCGTAGTCTTCGTTCCCGTGGGAATGTCGGGATAAAAAGTTGACCTAATATTCCGCGATCTTAACTATCTTAACTATACGTTCGGAATTTCAACCCGATCGGTTTAGTAGTTTTGGCGTGAAAGAGTAACCAACATCCATCCATCCTCACAATTTTCGTATTTATAATATTAGTAGGATTATTAGTAGGACTAGCAGTTTCCCGCGGTTCGGCGTAGGCATTATTCCCGTGGAAATATAGAGATAAAAAGTCTCCCTTTCTCATATATCTCAATACCAAAACTTATCAAAATTGATCCAGCTGTTCAGACGAGAAATCAGAAGCAAAGAATATAATTTTTTGCCGATCACGGCCCTATTATCAGATCCCTATCACTCCATACAAACGCCCGCACGATAGCTTACTACACTTTATATTTCCTATTCAGTGCTTACTACTAACTACGTAAAAAAAGTTTATTATATTAATTTGGATTCAGCACTTTATTATAAAGTTAGATATATATTTTATATATAAATAATTGTGATTTTAGTTAGCACGTAGATTAAACAGGATGCTGTTCTTAGAAAAGACCTCCAACATCGAAACAATAGCTGGAATTGTACTATTATTTGCGACCTTAGTAATATTGTTCGGTAACGATACTTCCTAGATCGCCTGTTGCATCATCTTTATCTCGATAAGTCCATAGCAAATCTATTTATTATGGAGAGAAAATTTGCGGATTACGTATGAAAGCAGAAAGCACTATCAATAAGAGGATTTCCCAGTAATCCTCTTATTAAAAACTAAAGTATTTAAACATCAAATGTCATGTATTCCATGAAACTGGTTTAGCGGTTGAGGTAAAACCATAATGTTGCGATGTTTTTGGCGAAATATGCGCGTGTCTCATGCGTGTTATGTAAATGGCGCACCGTTCCATCTCATCGTGGTTCATTGTTCGCGACGATTGTTTCAATTTCCAATCCACTGTTGCGGACTGAAGCTGGAGGTCAGAGCCTAACTGCGTCTAATTGGGCCCGAACGAGCGGCCAGTCGGCCACAGTAGACCAGTTAACAGTCAATAACGGCCAACCGGCACGGCCGCCCGCGTCGCTCGGCGCGTACGCAACGCGCGAATGCACGGTGACAATTTCGCATTTCGAAATCACCGCTCGATTGCAACGAACGTATTCACCGGTTCGTTTACGCTACGATGTAGAATGGTAGCGATGACCTCGACGCGGATACAAAATCTACAACAATATTGACAGTGTCGCGGTTCTGTGTTTGTTGTGCACTTTTTCGCCGGTAACTCTGTGTTCTTTGTTTATGAGATAATACCGACCCACATCGGTTTGTGTGGTGTGCGCGGATGTTTCGAAATTTCACCTGGATTCACTGGCGCCGGGCGTTTGTACACAGTCGCGATAAAAAGATGATCTATACTCTATTGTACAAGTACGGTGATATTACCCGGTGGTGCAGATGTGTGCGCGATCTGTATCAATATCTCATGCCACCCAGTGGTTAAATTACGAGTATCTCGGTTTCGCTCGGTGGACAAAGGATTTCTCTATTATGTTATCTGTGAAAACATTTACTCGATTCGCATAAACTGTGTCGCTGGAGAAATGTGAGTTGACAGAGTCCGCCTTATATGAAACTTAAAAAGCATAAAACTGACTTTGATATTTTGGGCTAAAATAAAACACGTCTGCAATGCCATTAGCTGGCTGTGGACTGTGGGACACAAAGGATTGAAGCTCGCTGAATGTATTAAACCCGATGTTACTTAGAGCGAGTGCTTTTTGACATAAAACTCGAGTGCATCAAGGCTTTCTAACGTATCTATTCGCATAATGAAATGTCAGTGTCCTATAATATGTGAATATCCTGACTTGAACTTAATTTTCATGTTCGGACAAATCGGATAAGTAATAAGTACCTATCTCGACAGCCTCGTTGACTCAGATGGTAGTAACTCTGCTTTCTGTGCCGCAGGGCCCGGGTTCGATCCCCGGCCAGGTCAAATATTTGTGTGCATGAACATGTCTGTTTGAAAACATACATTCACGCCTTTTTCCCGTAGGGGTAGGCAGAGGTATACCCAGGACTCAGTCCCATAGTAGATACACCCACATTTCGCCAGTATGTTATTGGTCCCATGTAATAGGGGGCAAGCCTATTGCCATCTACCGGGCACAGTTCCAGACTCCAGGCAGTTATTGAGATAATTCCTAATGAAAAAACTCAATATTTAACTTTGCCTGACCTGGGAATCGAACCCGGGACCTCTTAATTGGCAGTCGAGCATGCGCCCACTACGCCACCGAGGCAGTTTGATTGGTGTTATAAGCTTATATAAGTATGTATATCAGTCATCTGGTTATCATAGTACCGGCTTCTAGCCTAGTTTGGGACCAGATGACCGTGTGTGGAAGTTGTCCCATTATTATTATTATCTATAATAAGGGTTTGTTTAGTTCTTAATCAGTTCTACGTACTTAATGAATTTTTGCGAGAAAACCGTTCCTATTGGACCCATGACCCACATACTTATATTGCAATAGTTATTTGGTTTCCGTGAGCTTTATTGACAATAACACTATTTAACATTTGAATTTTTACTAATTTATACTCAATAGAACTGGCATATAGAATATTACACTGCTCGAGTCAATTATTTGGACAACCCATATTGTTAGTTGGGTTTTATGCTTAATGTGGATGATTATTTAATTATTGTTCACAAAACTATCATTAATTTATCCTATAATTCTATAGCTACTGAGCATGAAGTGCCTGGGTTCGATCTTCAGGTCAGGCAAAGTGTTATTGGATTTTTCCATTAGGAAATTTCTCAAATACAGGCAGTGTAACGAGATCACGTAACAGCCTACAGCTGAAGTCTACATTTGCAGGCATAATCGTTCATACTGTTTTATATCAATTTTGTTTATGTTCCAATAAAGAAATTTAGAAATTTTTGAATTATGAAATTTTGTGCCTGCATGATGGCAAAAGACTCGTCCCTATAACATGGGACTTAAAATATAAGTAACGAAGTGTGTGTGTACCTACTATGGGATCATGGGATCATGATTGGGTACACCTCTGCCTAAATGTTCGATGAAGCAAGGCTTAATGTTATATTGTATAAGTAATTCTCACTATTTGGAAATCATAAAAACAGAGCCCAATCAAGCAATTAATAAAATTATTCTGTTGGGCAATTTAATAAAGGTTTCGCAATAAAATACAAGTATATAAGTATAATACATTATGTATATGCATAAATTTTTAGCTATGCGAAATGACCTCCGACTTTACACTTTACATGGCATTAATTCAATTTCGTTATAATTTACGATTCGCAACGTTTTTACTCGTCGACGACGATATAAATTAAATATAGTTATGACCCTTAGAGCATACAGAACGGCAATTGAAAAGCTTGCGGGGTCTCCAGCCGAGGTATATGAACGTTCGGTTCATGTATCTCTATTTGTGTGCGTGTTAGTATCAGTGTAACAGCTCTCATTATATTCACGTTCGATTTTCTTCCTTATGCGTGTTTATGTAAATGTGTGGCTGTTTACCTCACATCCCGTGCCAAAACCGGCAGTTTTTACTTAAGTATATCATAATAATTGAAGTGCCATGTGGTTCGCGAGGATATAATAAGGTCACCCCTTACTCATTTGGTATGGGAGCCGTGAGAACCCGGCAGAGGGACATATTCGGAGAGTGGGCAGCAGCGTTCTCCGTTTCCAATTATTCCAACTGCTGCGATCACCAATCCGCCTGCCAAGCGTGGTGATTACGGCAAAATCCCTCCATATGAATAGTTTATGGCGTGATATGGGGGAGACCTATGTTCAGCAGTGATCGTCTCCCGGCTGATGATGTGATGTGATTATCATATATTGTAATGTAAGGATTAGGTTACCTCACTGTTTAAAAAGTTTATTCTCTGGATTAAATGCGTGATTTCAAAAGTTTTTATGATTGATAACTAGGTCCTTAGATAAATCATCGACCAATATTTACAATTTCTCATGCTTCTTACATCAAACAAACTTTACGTATTACCTCAAACACTACTCTTTAATATCATAAGTGCCTTTTCGCATAAACTAACATGAAAAGTAAGTCTTAAAATAGATTTTATTGCTCATGGAATAAGGTTCTAAGTGTATGCTCGGTTATTGATAGGCCAATAGCCTTCTTACGAGTATGAATCTTGATCTCATTGCTCGGAATATTTTGGTATGAATCACGAATAGGGTCAGCAGGCTTTTGGTTCTGTACGGGCCAACTTTTTCGGAACCCTTAGATGCTACCTACTACTACTTACTAACCTACTTTTACTTGACTGGACCGTTGGCTCAGCTGCCCTGCCCCTGCCTTCTGAGCCGCGGGTTCGATATCCGGCCAGGTCAAACATTTTGTGCGTATAAGCATATCTGTTTGGTCTGTGTTTTTTTTTTTTATGATGGTAACAAGACGAGCAAATCAGGTGCCTGATGGTAAGCATCATGATTGCCCATATCAGACACAGTGCCACCCAGTGTTTTAAAATTCAAAATACTGCGCGGCACTGCACTGCGCCTGTCACCCTGAGATATTAGTTGTTGAATCTTATCATGCCCAGTAATTTCGCTGGTAACATTGCCCTTCATACCGGAACACAGTAATGTTAGCACATTACTGTTTGGCGGATGAATAACTGACAGAGGTGTGGTACTTCCCCAGGCGGCCCCCTGCAAAAGAGGCCTACCACTACAAAAATGTGTCTGGGTGTTATAAGCGTTTATAAGTATGAACCTATACCATCAGTCTTCTGGTTACCATGGTTGTAATTATTGGGTGTATAGGTTTTGTTTTGGTTACTTTTTCCTGATATTCCCATGGGAACGATGTCTACGCGGGTAAAACCGCAGGGTACATACAGCTAGTACTGAAAGACTCAATATTGACAATGCAACTTTGTTCCTTGGCATAAATATAGACTCTAAACTGCAATGGAGCACTCATATCACCGAGCTCTCAGGGAAACTAAGCTCTGCAGCTTACGCGGTTTATAAAATTAGGCAACTAACAGATGTAGCCACGGCGAGATTAGTGTACTTTGCATATTTCCATAGCTTGATGTCTTATGGGATTCTGTTGTGGGGGTCAGCTGCAGATATAGAAACTATCTTTATACTACAAAAACGTGCGATTCGTGCCATCTATGAGATGCGTCCACGCGAATCCCTGAGGGAATTATTTAAAGAAATAAACATACTGACCCTACCATCCTTATACATTTATGAGAACATCATGTATGTGCGTAAAAATTTACATAAATTCAAATTAAATAGTGACATTCATAATTTTAATACTAGGAATAAAGACAAAATAGCTGTACCTAGCTTTAGATTATCTAAAACAAATAAAAAGACATTCTTAGGAAATAGTGTACGTTTCTATAATAAAATCCCCAAAGAGATAACTGGGCTCTCAGAGGGTAAATTCAAAACCTATATAAAATCTACTTTACTAAAGAAGGCTTATTATAAAGTCAACCAGTACATAGAGGACAAAGATGCTTGGAAACTTCTGCATAGCCGCCTCGCGGCACCTTCAAAGAAAACGAATGTAAGCAAACCAAATATTGTGAAACTATCTGTTGAAAAAATTAAGCCCTACAAGTTTCTTGTGCGTTCTTCTTGTAGAGGTATCTTTCCGAACGCACGGTAGACTCAGTACTGTTTATCTTTATTGACGTACAAAAGTGTCAGATTATGACCTATTTGAATAAAGCTGTTTTGAGTTTGAGTTTACTTCATAAAAACAACCCGAAAAATGTATACCATGGACCATAAAGCAAAGCATAGACTACCGGTAACCTACATTACATAAATGTAATACTACCAAGTCATCAACCATGAATACATTTACTGATAGAACAGATTTCCCCTCAGGCTATATTATGTATTAATATCTGAAGTTACTCAACAAGCAATTGCATTTTGCAATGAGTATTCGACTTTCACTCAAGGCCGAATAGTAACCAATACGCGGACACAGTCAAGAGATCAACAGAGAAACCATATCGAACAGAGATAGTTGGTTTACTCATTGAATTAAACAATTTTTAACTGATTTTATCTCGTATATTTACAATTAACATTACAAAATGAGCACTAGATCCTTGTAACGTGCGGCTGTCTCCAAAATACCTTGATTTGGTTTCCTGGAAGAGATCGTGTCGACCAATAACTTTTTAGTTATAGCTTTAATTTTAAGTTATTATGTTGTGCTGTGTAATTTTATGAAAAAATGGTCGAAATAAAGAGTAATCTAAACTCGTCTAATAGAAATACCGTGGTCGCAAAACTGTCATAATGTCCAATTGTCTGCCTAAAAGACACATTACCTTTGGTGCAATTGGGCTTATGGCAACAATTTTCTCAACAGTGTGATCGTTTTAGACTCCAAATCTCCCATAAAGAGATGCTTCATATCCTAGGTTTGGTTCATCATCATCATCTCGGCCGTTGGATTTCCATTGCTGTCACATAAGAGGGGGGGTTGCATAGCCGGCTCTTACGGCAAGCACGGGTAGAGAGTTCTAATATTCTAAATCCGCTAACCCTTGAGGTTTGATTAAACCTTGCCGTGATTTACCTATTTTTCGGTTCGTTCTAATTCTGGTGTGTAAGTTTTTTAAATGGTCTATTCGTTTTCCTATTATTTTTTTAATTTTGTTGCATTTCATGTACTCTGACGTAACGTAAACGAATACACTACGTGATTCGTGATACATATATGATAATGCTATTACTAAATATTGCTGACATTAACACAGTTCTGTTATACAACCTCGCTAATCAATGTCAAGATTAACATTATCTTGTTCGACCGCAAATGTAAATAACATCTCTGCAAATACAGATGCAAAGTGATTGTTCTTTCCTTTTGCAAATATGAAAAGCGTATGAAAGCGAGTTGGAATACCACTTACGAAGAATTTGACAAATCGACGTTTCATATTTCGACGTTTGTTTTTGATAGGATTGTGTCAAAGGCCCCGAAAGTGGTGTTACCCTCTCTAGCAATCTAAAGTCTATAGTCAGTAGATCCTCTTTGGTTTTTTTTTTTCAAATATTTGCTTTGCAACGCTCACCAAATATAAAGGTGTACATAATATTATGTATACACTATACACCTATGTAGTTTGCACAACAATATTGAAAATTTCAAATAATTAAGTACTTTTTGTAGTAAAAAAAATATCATAATGATTATTTTATACAATGTATGTTTAATCTGTAACGACTGCAACACTGCAAACCACCATCTGTTACAAAAAATCCTTTTATGAAGTTGACCTACTGAACACTGGTCCGGTTCTTTCTGGCTCACTTGACTTGTACGCCGTCTCGCTCGCACACTCACCACTTCATACGTGTGAAAGAAACGGTATATCTAGGTAAACATAGACTAGACTAGGTCTAGACTGAGAGAAAGTTTAAGAAAAGTTAGGGTTTGTGATGTTTGTTAATATGAAATTGTATTGTCTTTAACATTATCGATCGCAAGTTGAGAGCGATTATAATTTTATTTTCTTCTATTGAGTAAATTTGTATAGCAAAGGGAGAAAAACATGTGGTCAAATAGGTTTTAGAATAGGTAAGTACTCGTACTTATTAACCAAAGACTCACTGCCTACTTTCGTATTATTTCAATAATTTTTGCGAGTCTCTTTCCCACTTAGTGCTTTTTATAATGCTATCCTTGTCTCTTTATAGAATTTACTTAAATATTTAATTTATTTTTTATGTGCGTGATCTACGGTTTCATAAGTCAATAACTTTTTCCAAACGCAGCGCAAGCTAATTTCATCCTTAGCGTACTTCAAATATTTCTCGATATGAGTACATTATCGTTTACCCATTACGTTTCACAATTCAATTGAAATATTTATGAATTAGAAACTAACAATATAAATGTTTTATGTCGTTTGTGTGAATGTGAATGTTCACATGATTATGTCATATTTGAGCTCCTTCGTGAGTGATGGTTTAAACAAAATCTATCATGGGGGCGAGGTATTAATGGCAACACCGGAAGTGGGATACCAGAGGGACATTCGATTGTATAGCGAAAAATAAGATGGTTGACTTCGAATAAATCATGTTATATTTGCTGAAGTGTTCTGTATAATTTAGTAGAATAGCAGTGGGTATGTACGTAGGTAAAACTATTTGGAAATATATAAAACAATGTAAGGAAATAATCCGATTTTGATGAATTTGGTGTCGATTGATCTATTATGCGTGCTAGTAACATCAGCTACAATTTTCGTGTTATCTCTCGAAATATTTAATCAAAATCCCCATTCTTCTGTGGTTCCCAATAGATCTGGAAACTTCGCGGGGCTGATGTCATAGCATAAGATCTCATAACACTCGTTTAATTAATCTATTTAGCACAATAGTAACTATGCTCATAAAGAGTTATACACATTGGGAAGTCATTACTAGTGATATAATAAAATCCTTTTTGCTTTTCCTCGGTTTTCCTCGGTGGCGTAGTGGACGCAAGCTCGACTGCAGATTATGAGGTCCTGGGTTCGATCCCCAGGATTGGATTTTTCCGTTCGGAATTATCCCAAGAGCTTGGAGTCTAGAACTGTGCCCGGTACATGGCAATAAGCTCGCCTTCTATTAAATGGGACCAATAACATAATGGCGAAATGTGGGTGTTTCTACTATAGACCTGAGTCCTGGGGACACTCCGCCTACCCTTTCGGGAAGAAGGCATTGTATGTTATGTTATGTAATAAATCAACCAATTGATGACAGCCAATTTGCATAGATAGTGTGAAATGCCTTTGAAGTTGGTCTATACCGCGAGCTGTATAGGCAGGTTACATAAGTTATGACAGCTTATTATGCTTCTGCAAAGGATTATTGCTTTTGCAATGGCTTGTTACGTAGTAACCTGACTGCCCGATGATGATGTAGTAGTAAGCCCTACTTTAGACCATAAAGCCATGTGTGTTAAGGAGGCTGCTCGACCAGCTTAGGACCGGCTGCAAGAGGAGCTATAGATTCGCCCACCTTGCACAATCGTACCTAACAACTATACCCAGCACAGATCCAACCGTAAGCACAGGTTCCTTGATCTTTCTTTCTGTCGCACCGTGCATCGTAGGAACACTCCGATATGTGGTATGACAGGATATTACGCTTACGGGACTTATACTTAAAAGGAATTATACTTAGATGCTGGAAGGACGGTGGTTTCATACTTCAAACAAATTAATTTATAATCCATACCAAAAATATAATAAGTATATAAATGTCTCTATAAAACTAATACATAATTTATTTTATAAAAATAAATAAATAGATGCAATACATATAAATACCATACATATTAAACATAATCTAGGTAAAGTACAAGTGAGTCAAAAATAATGATATAGCTAATTATTAAGATAAAGAAAGGTAATGTGTAGTGACATCTGACACGCAATTTAAAAGAGGCAAGTGACATGGTATTTCCATTAGGATGATTCTCAATGACAGCCTGGAGTCTGGAACTGTGCTATATGGCAATAGGCTCGCCCCTTAATAAATGGGACCTAAAACATAGCCGGCGAAGTGTGTGTGAGGCGTGGTGTTATGTTATTAAAATATTAATAGTTAAATCCTTGTGTCAGGCTGGGCCTGTTGATCTCCAATATTGTATGAAGTATCGTTAGAAACTGCAAACAACTTCAAGCCAAAACTTGTGAACAAAAACGTTCTCGGTGATTTCGTTTATTTATTGTGAGTAGCTCCAATTTTTTGGTCATTGTGCAGGTAACGGTTTTTGGAGCCATAGCTATTCATAGATTGACGAGTCGAATCTCATCGTTATTTGATCAACTTCGAACTGTTTATGTAGTTCTCTTACTTTCGGCCTTTACTTTTGGGGTTGTTACGGGGTTTGCCGATACTCGCCACGTTTGGCATTTCGGTTGGCGAGCACTGTTTTATGCTGCCCATCCTCTGGATCTCATAACCCTCAGCCGGCTCTTATGGCAACCAAGGGTGAAAAGGGTGGGGGTTCTACTCTATTGCCGGCACCCCACGATTCCTGTAGCTTAGTCAACAATTTATGGGAGATCGCTGGGTTAAAATGATAGTATTCTATCATTTTAACCCAGCCCTTTTAGGAATTTGACACAAAAAAACAACATACACACTATACCTACAACACTAAAAATATCCAAATCGAAGTTTAACATTCTTCTGTTTCCTCCGAATATAATTAGCCCATTCGATGAATTTACATCCTGTATTTAAAAGATGAAGTAAACAAATGTACCTATAATTTTATATGTTTAATTAAACACATATTTCTCGACTGCCTCGGTGGCGTAGAGGGCGCATGCTCGACTGCCAATCAAGAGGTCCCGGGTTCGATCCCCAGGTCAGGCAAAGTGTTAAATATTGGATTTTTCCATTAGGAATTATCTCAATAACTGCCTAGAGTCTGGAACTGTGCCCGGTAGATGGCAATAGGCTCGCCTCCTATTACATGGGACCAATAACATACTGGCGAAATATGGGTGTATCTACTATGGGACTGAGTCCTGGGTACACCTCTGCCTACTGGAAAAAAGGCGTGAATGTATGTATGTATGCATATTTATTTCTAGTAAACTTGTAATGACGCGGGTAAAACTGGGATTTTTAGACCGCGATTCCGTTCTGGATGCTCTAAACTCATCACTTAAAATTATAATAAAACGTTCTAGACCTTTTGTCAAGCTCTAACATTAAAATATACATACTTTCATAAATACCCTTCCCAAATGCAGTAGAAT
Organism: Hemistola chrysoprasaria; assembly: GCA_947063395.1. Lineage (NCBI taxonomy): Eukaryota > Metazoa > Arthropoda > Insecta > Lepidoptera > Geometridae > Hemistola > Hemistola chrysoprasaria. The sequence continues at coordinate 3,218,098 of OX346724.1, forward strand.
CCGTTCGAATCAAATGTTCTGAGCAAACTACTCGAACCGTGAAGCGAGTGCCCTCGATGCGACCACGTCCGTACCTCAAGATAATTGGCCACAATTGAAACCGACTACTCCTGATTCAAAGTCAATATTCCTGGCTGGGATGACTTGAAATAACGCTGGGACTTCGTATTACAACTGTTATGCGACGACTTAAGAATTTGCTTTTCTTGATTTCTTGATTCTTGAGAGTTGAAAGTATAGTCATTAGTCATGTATAAGATAGAAACCTTTCCGCGGTTACATCAGGCGCTGAGGCCCAGTAAACTGGGCCTACCGCTAGGGCGATATGGTGAATGCAACTGTGACCCCATCTAGTCCTACTTCTCGGCGGAGGACTATTCACAGGAGAATTTTAGTGGGTGCAAGTCCCACACTGCCTCTTCTGACAACCTTCGCACTTCCCTTCTGAAACGGGGGTGTTTTTCACTCTTCATTTCTTCTCTTATAAAAGTTAACTGTAGGCGTGTTTTGGATGGCACGTTGAACTGTACAAGGCCGGTTGTTAAATATAAGATGTGTAGGTTGGCGATCGTTCTCGAGGGGCATGTTAGAATCTTGGTGACCTGAAACTCCGACATTATTTGTGCTATGGGTTGACGCGGTTGACTATTGACCACGCGACCCATAAAAATGATAATAGACTTGAGCATTTCCGCGAGCAGAACATTGATCATTCGCCGGTTTTCAATTATATCGAGCCGAACATCGAGTACGATGCTCGCTCTTTTGCTCACTAACCGTGAGCATTTCGGCGAGCCGAGCTTTGAGCATCTATAAAAACGATACATTACAAAGAAATGTTCTTATATCATTCGCGCGGATGGTACATTATTAGGAAATGCTTAAGTCTATCACCACCTTAATAGTGACTCGAACAGTGTATTTGTAGAAACCCTTTCTGTTAAGAATACGAAAAAAAACTTGCTTACTGACAAATTCCTACTAAATGAATTTCAATTTTGAAAAGGAAATCATTGAGTCAGAATGTCACATCGAATTCAGCAATTTGGCAAAGCATAAAAATGGTCCCCTAATCTCCTAGCTTTTATAAAACTTAATCCTTCAAAAAAGGCATTTCAAAACAACCAAAACACAATAAATATGAATCAGACCAATAAAACAAAGATAGGTACGGAAACGGACGCCCTGTATCTCGAAGCATAAATTAATGCCTAATTAAGTTCTATTAAAGCATAGTTTCTAACATTATGTGCATTAAATCAATATCGCGCCCTACATCTAACAGGTGTACATAACGGAAGCAATTACGCATAATATAATTGACGATAATAAAGGAAATGAATATGTTAATGCTCAAAACAAACGAGATTTTATATTATGCTCTTAACTATATATCTTTAACATTAATCGTCATATTGTCGTTATTCCCACAACTGTGGAATGATCTCTCTGCTGCGGGCTTTCTGTTGAGCTACAGCATAGGGCTCTTCAAAAGGAGTGAATAGATTGATCAGAGTGGGATTAGAGTGAAGGGTTGGCAACATACTGGCAATACCCCAGTTATCCATAGGCGGCGGTAACCGCTCACCATCAGGCACACTGTCGGCTTGTTTGCCACTTGTGGCATAAAAAAAGTTCTATGCGATAATTTGTACACAGTACTTGTAAAATATAATATGATTATATCTGCTACATTAGATTGCTTAACCATCACCTCAATACATAAACCTTATATTTCTTTACAGTTTATGATACCCTGGTATTTTTTTCTAAATTTGTTTTTAAACCATCCACACTGGTTGCCCAGAACTATTGGTGGTCGTCCATATGTATAAGGAATTAGACGTACAGTCTTCGCTGACTTCGAGGACTAATGGCATGATCTAGGTTTTTATTTAAGGGCAGATGAATGAGATGAGACGAATGAATCAGTCATTAGTAACTACACGATCTAACAATCTGAAATGATTTCATGATCTAATTCTACCAAGAAGCCAAGAATCATATTAGGAAAACTTAACAAATCACACGCTATGTCCATTATAGATCTAGATCTATGAGTTTAATAGGTCCCAATCGTTTCTGACATAAATTAGATTGAACCGGATCGTTCCGGTTTGTTCATGTCGCGTACATGTCGCGGAACTCTGAAGAATTTATATGCAAACACTGTCAAAGAGAAAATCTTCGTAAGAAAATGTTGAATATAAGTCGGTCTCTTGATTCGGAAGCGCAACGGATATGCCTATTGTTGGAGAAAAATAAAACGGACTAAACATACGGAAGCGAGGCTTTTTAAGAAATTCACCTTCCATAATCATTTATAGATTTTTATCCCTTCGAAAAGAAAGAGAAATATATCGAGTCCGCAATTTGGCCAGAATTAAGCTGGTTTGACTGGACTGTTATATAATTTTTTTTTGTTTTTTTATGATAATGAGTAACAATCGAACAAATCAGGGTAGGTGCCTGATGGTAAGCATCATGATTGCCCATATCAGACACATTGCCACCCAGTGTTTTAAAATTCAAAATTCTGCGTGGCATGCACTGCGCCTTTCACCCTGAGACATTTGTTGTTGAAATTCGTCAAGCCCAGTAATTTCGCTGGTAACATTTCCCTAATATAAATGTGTATAATGTGTATAATATGTTTTATTAAAAATTAAAAACTCAGAGTAACTTATTAACCTACTTCAAGATATCATATGAATATGGAAAGCCGCTCCAATCCACGCCACGGGAATTTATGCGGAAGGTGGCTGGTTCAAGTCCCGCTCGTGGGTTACTATTCCCGAGTGTGAGTTATTCCCATATTCATATCGTATTTCAAGCAAATAAGACTGCTTAGTCTATAAAAATATAAAATACTAGCTGTGCCCTGCGGTTTCACCCGCGTTAGATATCGTTCCCGTGGGAATATCAGGAAAAAAGTACCCTGTGTGTTATTACAGGGTCTAAGCTACCTGCATACCAAATTACGGCCCAATCTGTTAAGTAGTTCCACGTCCATCTATCAATCTAACCAAAACTGGGCTAGATGGCGCTGGAGGTGAGTTAGAACTCGCAAGGGTTTTTTTCACCTGTTAAAAACAAGTTTTTTCATTGTCTGAAATTGAGATTTATAATATTAGTAGGATTATTTTAAGATATCAGTAACGTTACTTCATTTATAGTTCGACACAAAAGAGTAGAAAATAATGGGGGCGCCACTGTCTTTTACAAGATTAAAATCAATTTCATCAACACATACACTTTAAATTAGTTCCGTTTCTACTCTTTTGTGTCGAATTATACTGGGATATGTTAAGTGAAATGCAACGCGGGACTATTTTGAAACAGAACTGTTATAACGAATATAATATTTTTAAGATGAAGCAATGGAACTCGCTGCCGTCGTCCGTTTTTCCCAAAACTATAACGTGGGTATGTTCAATTCAAAAGTGAATAGGTATTTACTGAACAAGCGTGCTCCAACTTAGGCCGCATCATCACTTACCAACAGATAAGAAACGCCTGTTTAGTTACATATAAAAAAAAAATTAAGCTAAAAACCTGATTTTTCTATATTTATCAATATCAAGGCTACTATGAACCGACCTTTATTATGTAAATCAAATTTTGTATGTAAACGTATTTGGTTGCTAAGTGTAAAAAAAATTGTTCAAACCGATATACAGAAATACGTTGGCATTTAAATTTTAAATGTCCAATAATAACGATAGAAAAATGTGTTGCACGTTTTATATCGCCTAAGGTTTGACTATGCCAAGTGCCAAAGCCAAGAGCGAGTAGGCAACCGCTTATCCTACTTCCTTCTAATATTATAAATGCAAAATTTTGGATGGATGGATGGATGTTTGATACTCTTTCACGCCAATACTACTGAACCGATTCGGCTGAAAAACGGTATGTAGATAGTTTAGATCCTGGAATAACTCATAGGGTACTTTTTATCCCGTTATTCCCACGGGAACGAAGACTACGAGGGAGAAACTGCGGGTCTCAGCTAGTAACCTATAGATAAATGGTCCTTATTTTACAAAAGCAGCATGATCTTCCAGTCCTTATCCCACACTGGGTGGGGTTGGTACAGCACCTCTTTTTCTTAACTTCAGTTTATTATCCATCATATCTGGACCCATTTCTCTTTTTTCACATATCCTCTTTCAAATTGTTCATCCAAGTCTTTTAGACCATGGAAAAATATATGGGGTATAGCTCGACAGAAAAAACTAGAAACGGTACTAATTTAAAGTGTACGTGTTGACTTAAAAGATTTTCTAATTGATAAATACAGTGGCGCCCCCATTATTTTTTACTCTTTTATGTCGAGCTATGTGTCACCTGATGATTAAAACATGAACTGCCTCAGTGGCGTAGTGGCCGATTGTAAGAAAAAGGGTTATTGGGTTTTTCCATTGGAATTTTCTCAATGACAGCCTGGAGTCTGGAACTGTGCCCTAATGGCAATAGGCTCGCTCCCCATTATATGGAAACTAAAAGATAACTGCAAACTGTGGGTGTACCTACTATGAGACGGGTCCTGGGTACACTTCTGCTTATCCCTTTTTAAAAAAGGCATGATGTCATTCTAAATCTTAATAGGATCTTTCAAAATGGTTATATCAAGAATGTTAGTTCAGAAACATGAGAAAAGCTTAAGGAAGTCGTCCAGTAGTATGATTCCTCAGTGTAAAGATCTATGAACAGCCTTCACCTTGCGAAAACCTTGAGTTTTTTTGTAAGAGCGAACTTAATAGCGTAACATTAACATTGTATTTAGAAGTGTGAGAACATCTGATACGTTACTTTTGTACTTACTATCTGTATGTGTGTGTGGATTTTTGAATAAAATTGGCGGTCGCCATTTTGTGTGACGTCACACATGTCTTAAGTTACGCACACATCTGTACAAATATTGTGTGTTAAAGGAAACGAAACTTTGTTCCACTGCTTTATTCTAGTTTATTGACATCGTAAATATATTACCGGTCTTAATCAAAAAGTCCGGTTTTGTCTTAGTTTTATTTTATACAACTTGCTTTGTAACTTCTTATGGTACTCTGCCATTCATGAGTCTATAAAATAATTTTATATTATTATGATTTCATTAAGTTAGCAGCTTTTTTAAATGCTTCTTCCTAAATGCGAATTTGACACACCTTTCATTGAAGGTTTAATGGAGTGTGTACCTATATATTAGGTCATTTGTATGACAATTCAATGTAATGAATAGGAGCTAATCTGATGATAAAGCCGAACGCTTTTTATCGAAATTACTAAATATACCCCAAATAGATATACTAAATAGAGCGGAATGAATTAGTTAGTTAGATGTACATAAGTAAGTTACTTTCTTTTTATCTGATACTTGTATATAGGTTATTATTTTTCATGCCTTATTCTCACAATATGGATATGGGTAACTCTGACAATATGGGTTCTCCACCTAACCCATATGAATTGACACAAGTCACAAGACCACCAGTGACTTTCAATACACCAAATCAGACCAATAAACCTCAATCTACGTGTTAGCAAGTCATCACACTTTCCCTAACAAATGTCCCTGATAACCATCTACTGAACAAATAGAAATGTTTTCCATTCCAATGGAAATGGACGGAGCGAATGCTTGCCGAAGCTTCTATAATGGAAATAAAAACCGTGGACTTACAGACGTTCAGGCTATAAGTGATTCTACGGTTCTACTACAGCTTTGCACGAAGGTTATGCTTTATCTTGCATAGAAATGTTTGTTTGACGGTTGTGCATATGAATTGGTACTTATTTTTATTGGAGTACATGCTTTTATCGTTTGAAGAACTAAATTGAAATCTCTTGCTAAATGACCAACCTTTGAAAAGCTTACGAGAAGATTGAAGAAGATTATCAAGCAATAGTTACCTAATCTAACTTTAAAAAATTGTTAGTCTGGTGTCTTCCCGTTGTTCAAGTCAGTTTATTGAAAGTTTGTCTACCGCAAAGTATACACAGTTTGTAGTGGTAGGCCTCTTTTAGCAGGGGGCCGTCTGGGGAGGTACCACACCCTTGCCAGTTACTCATCCGTTCCGTTCCGTTCCGAAGTTCTGTTCCGTTCTGAAGGGCAATATTATCAGCGAAATTACTGGGCATGACGAGTTTCAACAACTAATATCTCAGGGTGACAGGCGCAGTGCAGTGCCGCGCAGAATTTTGAATTTTAAAACACTGGGTGGCACTATGTCTGATATGGACAATCATGATGCTTACCATCAGGCACTTGATTTGCTCGTCTTGTCACTCATCATAATAAAAAAAAAAACACAATTATGTTACTGTTAGTAAAACGTGTATGTTACCCATTTCCTAGAAATGTCTAAAAAGAAATGCCCTAGATATACAGAATTCAAAGAGATATCAGGTGTCGAATGCCGAGTGAATCCGATTCCCGTACAGAGGGGGTAAAAGCCGGTCACGTTTACGTCGTCGCCCGCAGTGTTACCACGTCACCGCCTTTCCGACAAGCCTTTGTACTACCTGACAGGTGAACCTTCTCATCCGATCCTGTAAAGCAAACCAGAACAGCTAAACTTTACTTCACTTAATCTTTTCACATTATTAATATCTAATACTGTTGTTTATGGTGATCTCATTTCGCGCAAAGTAAACTGTAAACCGGCTTCGTAGCTGATATTTTATTTACCCAGTCGCCCGTACACACGCCCGGCAAAATATCACCTAAAGCTCGCACCGCGCCCTGAATATTCTCCACGCTTGAATAATGTCCATTCTTCCATAAAGAATGCATTTGCATACGTTGCACTGCAACAGGCAGCCCTCGACGCCGAAATGTAATCCCAACAAACACAAAATCGCCTTTTGTATCCAGTGCTAGTTGGAGATAGTGAAATGAAAAAGGAATGCAGTGATGGAATGTCTGACCAGTGTAGGTGCTCTGAAAACAGTGAAAATGCTTGTTCTCTCGAACATATTTCGCGCGAACCATCAGAACCAGCTGCCGAGAGGGCTGAACTCTCTGAAGCCGGATAGCCAGAGGATGGATAAGCCAAGGCTAGTGTCGCAAAATTCATTGAGGATAGAACGAACGAAAACTCGAGAAAACATCAACTTGACTGAAGTAGGCGATAAAAAAGAAGTGAGACGGGAAAAATGCCTTTCGAACAGTGTCGACGCAATAGTTTTTGATGATACCAAAAGTAAAGTGATATGTAGTGCCAAAGGTTTGTTAGAGACTAATTTAGATGATTTATTCAATGACGTTCAGAAACTTGACGTTTGGGGACATGAGCCAAAGAGTATGGGGGCGAGTGAGCCGACATTGACTATCAGTGGTAGTTCTAAAGCAGAGAATCGTGAATCTGTCGTGTCAGGGGACGACAGCGAAGATGAATCTACGATAGACAGTGATTACTCTGAAGGTGTTCGGGAGCAGAAAATTTGTTTGGGAGCGCGACGCTTCGGCCATATGCTGAGACGAGTTATATCACGAAATGGTGAGTTACTAAAATATTAAAATGATTATGTATATGTACCCTTCTTTGTAGTGGTAGGCCTCTTTTGCAGGGGGCCGCCTGGGGAAGTACCACCTTTGCCTGTTATTCATCCGCCAAGCAGTAATGTGCAAACATTACTGTGTTCCGGTCTGAAGGGCAATATTACCAGCGAAATTACTGGGCTTGATGAGATTCAAAAAGTCATATCTCAGGGTGACAGGCGCAGTGCAGTACCGCGCAGAATTTTTGAATTTTAAAACACTGGGTGGCACTGTCTGATATGGGCAATCATGATGCTTACCATCAGGCACCTGATTTGCTCGTCTTGTCACTCACTATCATAAAAAAAAGAAAAAAAAAACCCTACCAACATTTTTATTTGTAAAAAACAAAACAGGTACACCCATCAAACTGAACGACTATAATTAGGTTTTTTTACATTCGCTGAATTAGTATTAGTATACTACTTCCTATTTCACATCAGCTAATCGGTCAGTATGTGTGGGTAGTCGAAATTTTTACTCGAAATTATGTCATCAACTATTGTTTTACTAGAACCACTAGAACGCAGTCGTGATTCCAAATGGCCGGTCGTTAATATGTTTTCAATTGTATCAAATTGCTTCACGTTGGCAATAATTGAGACACCCGTGCAGTCGTTACGTGCTAACAATCTTATCGTATTGCTCGTTGAACTGTGATTCAGTGGAGAAAATTATTGAGCGGGAAAATTGTTTTTCTAACGGTCTTATATAGCATTTTTTTTCTGAAGCTTTTTATTTATGGCGCTTGCATAGCAGCTATTGTAAATGCATTATTAGATACAACATCATAATGTTGATGATATATTGGTTATTTTTTTTTGTATTTATTATCCCAAATTTTATTAAACCTTACTTAGATTATTGACAGGAGTCCGTGCGTGTTTCGAATAGATACCGCTGTCATACTTGTCAAAGGCAAGTAAAACTACGCCGAAATCGGCGTACCCCAGCCTATCCTATATAGGTGGGGTTACTATTTCATAGCCGGTACCGCCGCGGCTGCGTACTATGTTCGCTTTAAAACCAGCAAACCTTGCCGCGGCGTAACGAGTTTTTAACTTTAACGAGTTATAATGACGACAGCATGTAATCCCACACTGTACAAAAGTTACTAAGAACCTCTTTCACCATCCTCAAGTAAAGTACCAAGTAAGCTACTCGTCAATTAAAGTGGCGAGTAAGGCGCAATGCTAATTTCATAATTTCCTTATCTAATAATGTGTTATGGTCCTAATCGGCTATAAACTGGCTTTTTTGTGAAACTGTAAACAGTTACTTGGGACTTCTACTTGCCGAGTAGCACTAATCTGGGAGAAGTTAATCAACACATTACTCGAGAATGGGGAAAGAGGCCCTAACACTAGTGGGACATGACATCTTTAGCGGTAGCAATCGAAGCGGAACGTAATCGTATTGTAATGGGGCCGACAACTGTCAAAGTGGCGCTAGTAGCGAAGTCACCAATAACAAAGCAGTTTTGTATGAATTTAAAGTTTTTTAATAAATGTGTAGTGACATAATTATAAGATAGTTTTAAGCTATATGTTGAAACAGTAATAAATGTTTGCCAGTAGTTTTACTCTACTAATATTATAATATTTAAAAACTTATTAGCCTAGTTATCTGGGTTGTAAGTAAAACTACTGCAAACATTTGTTACTGGTTCAACATATAACTTAAAACTATCTTATAACTATGTCACTACAAATACCTAGATTTTATTGTGTGTTGTGTGCTAAATTGTAAAGAAACTGGAGGCCACTCTCATCAGCCATCCTCAAGATTAGAAAGTTAAAAAATCGCCAAAAGCGATAAGGAGAGTAAAGTTTGAACCTAAAAGCGGCGCGAGAGTGTGTACACTTGAAGGACAGTTATTATGAAACTCAAGTTTACATATTAAAATGTGTATTTCAGTTCGAATCTGCCGTCAAAAACTATATACTGTTGTTTTACGTAACCCGCGTCACATCATCAAGCACATACTTATCCTAAAATTTTAGAAATTTTATTAAGTACATTCACTTTTATCACATTATCTATACTATCTATACTAATATTATAAAGAGAGAAACTTTGTTTTTTTGTTTGTAACGAATAGGCTCCGAAACTACTGGACCGATTTTAAAAATTCTTTCACTTATGGATAGCTCAATTCAGTGTGAGTGACATAGGCTACATGAGATTTTGAAAAAAATAGGGATCCGTAAGAAAACTGCAATATTGTGAACCAAGGTGTCACATAATATAATTACCATATTCATAAATTTGCGTGCGCTGTGAAATCCATTGATGGTAGAATAATATAATGTACTAGGGGTTTGTAGTACTTATCAATATCTACAAAATAGTCCACGGAAATTTTATCCATCTATTTTGGTTTAGTCACAATAATCGAAACATACATTATATGCATGCGCTGTGAAAAGTATTGGTGGTAGAATAAAGTAATGTACTAGGGGTTTGTAAGAATTATCAATACCTACAAAATAGTATACATAGATTATATCCATCTTTTTTGGTTTAGTCAAAATAATCGAAGCAGTGATTATTTTTCATTCGGTGTGAAAAATATTGATGGTAGAGTAAAGTAATGTACTAAAGGTTTGTAGTACTTATCAATACCTACAAAACAGTATACATAGATTATATCCATCTTTTTTGGTTTAGTCACAATAATCGAAGCAATGATTATTTTTCATGCGGTGTGAAAACTATCGGTGGTAGATTAAAGTAATGTACTAGAGGTTTGTAGTAATTATCAATATCTACAAAACAATATACATAGATTATATCCATCTTTTTTGGTTTAGTCACAATAATCGAAGCAGTGATTTTTTTTCATGCGGTGTGAAAACTATTGGTGGTAGAGGAAAGTAATGTACTAGGGGTTTGTAGTAATTATCAATACCTACAAAACAGTATACATAGATTATATCCATCTTTTTTGGTTTAGTCAAAATAATGGAAGCAGTGATTATTTTTCATGCGGTGTGAAAACTATTGGTGGTAGAGTAATGAAATGTACTAGGGGATTGTAGTACTTATCAATACCTACAAATCAGTATACATAGATTATATCCATCTTTCCTGGTTTAGTCACAATAATCGAAGCAGTGATTATTTTTCATGCGGTGTGAAAACTATTGGTGGTAGATTAAAGTAATGTTCTAGGGGTTTGTAGTACTTATAAAAATAGCCCACGATAAATTTATACATGTGTTAAGGTTTGGTCATTGCAACAGAAATAGTCATTAATTTGCGTGCGCTGCGTAAACCATTAGAGTTATATCTATTAAAATACAAAGTATCACGAATTTACTCCTGTTAAACGTTCACTATACCTACTTCTGCTACCGTGCGAAGCCGGGGCGGGCCGCTAGTCTACTATATTCGTAGTTCGCTTAAAACAGTATATTGAGTAAAAAGGCGTACCCTGTAACGAGACGAGAGACTTGTTTGTATACCCTGTACCCAGATGTTTGATCATGTTTGTTAATTAAACGCAAGTAGTTCAAGCTCCTGATTTACTCAGTAGAAGTCTTAGAACATAGCACAAGGGAAGAGCCAAGCGTTACTTCTTGTGCAAAAATATCTGTTATCGCGGGGATAAGGTAATTACAACGCACATTTAAGTACATAACTAATGCATTCTGCATAAGTGTCAATATAAGTGATAGCTACTTATCACCATTTTCGTGCTCGTATCTCCCACCCACATTAGTTGGGGTCGGCACAGACAGTCTCTATCGCCATTCTATGATCCGTCATCTCCGCACTCACTCCTCTTTCATGCATTTTTTACATTGTTCATCCATGTCTTTTTGGAGTTACTTATCACTTATACAAACACAAAACAGGCACACAAATAAACAAACATGAACAGATGGTTCAGCTACCTCGGCAGAGGGGACCTACGCTTGGCAACAGCTCTCCTTATGAAGGTATGCTCTAAGGTAGAGAGTAGAGGTAGACAATAATAGACTGCGACACACATCAAATAGTTGCTGGCGTTAACTTGATTAGTGTTTACGTAATCCGACATCAGATGGCAAACATTAGCTCATTTACTCGGCTCGTGTTTCATATCTGACACCACATTTTCTCTTAGGACAGTGACGGATTCAGAGAGGGGGTAGGGGTATGAGGATATGCCATTTTTGAGAAATCCTATAAAAAAATTACCAAATCGATGCTAGTAAACCTCTGATTCCACAAATTATAACTATAATCTGTGGAATCAGTGGATAACTAACCCATTCGATTAATTTATATCCTGTTAGTATTGAGATGAAGTAAACTGTTTCCAATCATTTTATTATCTTTTATAAACTCTGCTTAGTTAACGTCAAAAAATTCAAAGATTTATTCACGTTATTAGAAGTTCACTACGAAATGAAGAAAGTAAAATTATAGGGACAAACTTCATCAAAAATTTTCAAGATATTATAGTACATTTATCGAATGGGTTAATTACATTTCGAGAAAGCATACGTAACATAGATTTGGTATATTTTTTCACATTATAGATTCTGAAATAGTAAAAAAGGTTTAAACTTTTCACGGGATAAAAGAAAGGGCGCAGTCATATTAATACACTATTATTTAAAGTATCTACATTGTCAATCAATGAACCATAAAATTTCAAACATTCATGTAGCTTTAACATTTTCCAATCTAATCCATATCCGCCGGTGGCTTAGGCCTTGTTTCCTTATACGCCAATAATTAAATCTGTTAGGTCGAACCCCCAGACCAAAAGCCTCTGTCCGCCACTGTCTTAGGCCTTATTTATCTTTATCCGCTTTTGGTACATAAACACAAAATACTGTATTAATGTTTGCAAGATTTCTCTGAGGTGCTGATAAAAATCTCTACTTTGAGTTGAATCTCGGAATGGAATCTATTTGATGCAGAGATGTCGTAAAACGAATTTTGGGGCCGTTTTGCATCAAAAGGATCCTCGGTATAATTTGCTACGAAATGTAGCCAACAATTGAACTTCCATTCAGCTAATTAATTATCTCCGATGTCTAAGAAGCGGCAAACACGTAGAAAAAAAGTTTATTAAGTCTATTCTATACGTAGTATTATTATCTGTTCAGTAGTTGACTACAACTACAACATTAATGACATAGGCTTGCATGGACAGCTCACATTATACGCAGATGACACCTGCCTCTTTTATTTTGGGAAGACGGTTGACTATGTTATGAGTAAAGCGCAAACAGATCTTAATATACTAACAAAATGGTTTCAGCAAAATCTTATTAGCAAATTCTTACGGTCAACACATCTAAAACATGTTTTATTATTTTTGCAGCTAAGAATAAACCTATCCCAAAACACTCCAATTTAACAATAAATGGTGAAGTTATACACAGGAAAACTAATGAAAAGTATTTAGGGCTTTACCTTGATAGTGGACTCACATGGAAAGCACATATCCAAAAGATCATACCTAAGCTTTCATCACTGACCGGTGCTCTGCGTAGAAGTGTTGGTTGTCTACCAAAGCAAATAAGGTACACCATTTACAATTCGTTAGTAAAACCCCATTTAAATTATCTTATTGAGGTATGGGGAAGTGCTGCACCAACAAATCTAAAAGACCTACAGACAGCACAAAATAAACTTATCAAAGTGCTTTTCTCCTATGATTACTTAACATCTACTGAAATAATTTACAAAGAGACCAAATTATTTACACTAACACAACTTTACATCTACAATACCTGTTTATTAATAAGGAAAATTATAAACAAGGAAATACATACACAAATTAACTTTAAAACTAACAGTGAACATCAACGTATGCAATTAAGAAATGCTAATAATTTATACGTGCCTAGTACACGAACTAAATTTGGTAAAAAACATATAATTTACGAGGGAGCACAATTTTATAATAAATTACCTAAAAATATAAAAGAAATAATCTCAGTGAATGTATTTAAAAAAAGATTAAAAGAGCATATATTGCAAAAGTTGATCTAGCATACTAAGTTTTAAGTGTCCATTTTATATGAAATATTTTTTAAGTTTATCACATAAGCGAGACTATGTTTCTTTGTGATAAATATGAATAAAGATCTTTGACCTCAACTATAGGTCCTATACTGTTTTTTCCAATAGCGTTGATGATAAAAATCCAATAATTGTTCACTAAATAGAAAACGGCGAGCTTTCTACTAAAATAAACGTATCCTCCGACAAACCGTTCAGGTTATATCGGTTTAGCCGGAACAGGCTAATTCACATGTGTTCTTAATGTATTATTATTACACAGAAACGTTATAGCTATTAGTAGAAAGTTGAATGTGAGAATTATCTCTTAATTAGCTTTCAATGTGATCGTATCAATGTATATATCTAACTCTAAACGCAAAATAGATGCATCATAAGGTAACCGGGCACCGGGTCATTCCCGCTGGTCCCCATTTCTTTGTTCCCACTGGGGAATCCTGGAAATTTTTAAGAAAAATTGTCCCACTTAAGGGACAACTGCCGACAGCTAATTTCGGGCCGGCCAAGTCAGATTGTACTTTGATAAATAAGAAAATACTAAAATACAATCATTGCAAGTTAAATACGAGTATAACCTTGTAAAATACATTAATCTAATGACTTATAACATTTTCCAATCTTCACATTGTATAAAAATGTGCGTACCTACCATTAAAGCGCATTATCGACATCCTGTATTCTCTTTTACCACACCTACACGCGGTCAATTTGTCGAGCGTATCGGTGGCAGGGGCGTGGTCACAAAGAAGCTCTGCAAATTGCGTGTGCGACTTAGGCATAATGTTGATAGAGCTGTAGAAACAGTAGGGACTGGTCATATTATGGTAATTCTAGTACTTAAGAATAGTTTTCTACGAAGAATTGTAATAGAATTATCACTCGTTGAAAATTTACTTATTGTAAAGCAAAGCGGTGTACCTGAAATGAATATGTAATATTTTGGACTCATTCTGTCTCGCATACTAATGCTTCAATTTAAGCCTTTTAGTATAAATTTTGCAGCAAATGAATAATTTTACACTACCTACTAGTATTTAGTATAGTGTTTGTCCTGAGTTCTGAATCCTGGTTTTAGACGCGTCGTAGGAACTTTCTTATGATGGCCATGTACGCTAAAGTGTACCTTTGACAGCTTTACTTCTACTATTTTATGAGGAAATCTTCGCCTTGTCCAGACGGCCCTCTTTACCTTTACTGGTAAACTTTTCAGGTACACCATATCGTGTAATACGCCTACGGCGTATTTGCGCCGAGTTGACGAGAAAGTCAAAATACCTAGAATATTCATTCGTCAACTCGTCCCACTTATACTGTAACTTTGAACTAATTTGAAACAAAAAAAAAACGAATCAATTTGAACCAATTGACTTTTGGTACTGTTAGTCTAGCTCGTCCCGCCATCTCCTTCTGGGCCATTCTAAACAACAAATCAATATTTGGAGAATATAGTAAATATTATCTTAATTTTATTCCATATTTCCATTCTGAGCCAGTCCACTGTAGATGCAGTGAAATGTGCTTTATGGTTATGATTAATGCGAACCTAATGCTCCATTGTGCGGAGCTTATTGGCGGACGACACGGCATTCCGCTGATGGCGAATGTGGGGCCTAATGATGTAGATAAGGACGTTAACTTTCAAGTCTACTTCCTGCGTGTTTTATTATACAACGTGTTAACTGTGTAGTAATACTTGGTGGTGCATCTAGCCGTCATTCGTAACAACTTGCAATTTGCAAAAAAATAATCGCGGAATGAGTAAAAAACGAATTCTATTACCATACAAATTTGCCGATCCGATCCCACTCATTCTTAAAGATAAGAAAATCCTTTATTGCCTCTAAATATAAAAAGATAAACAAAATTAAAAATTTAAGTACATTAATTAACCCTACATATCATAATATTACCAAGTAGTGCGGAAACAGGGCAATTTTATGTGAAGTCGAACTTAAGACCCTCTTAAGTATTACTAATTACACCTTTTAGCATATTGTATACTTACTATGATTTGATTTTAAAATCTAAAAACTGTTAAGGGCGTCGCCCTTCCGTACATAATGAAAGTTCCAAATATGGAGAAATAAAGAACGATCTTTCACTCAACTGATTGTTCTTGGGTTTTGATCTGGCCTTTATTTTCGCCAAAATATATATGGTTAAAGAAAACAGTATAATTTTTGTAAAAAAAAAATTGGTTATTTTAAAGCTTTTTCATTTTTTGTACTTAAATATGAAAAAAACCATACGGTTTTCTTGAACCAAATATTTTTTGGCGCAAATAAAGATCTTAATAAATCACAAAACATTAAGTGGAAAATTATTCTCTCCTCCATATTTGGGAAATTTTATTTTGTATGTAAGTGCAACCCTCTTAAGGTGATTGCGCTGACATCATTTCCCATACAAACTTTGAGTACCAATGACGATGATAGTGATATAATTTCTTCATTATAGTTTTATTTTTAGATAACAAACGTATTATATTTTGTTTTAAAACGTATCTTTTGTAGTATGACTGGATAAATGCCATTTTATAATTAGTTGTTATTCAAAATAAAACACTGATGGAGGAATTATGTTTCTTCTGTCATCGTCATTGGTACTCAAAGTTTGTACGGGTAATGATGTCGGCTCAACCACCTTAATCCGTACAAAAAAAACGTAGCCAATTTTACTTGCACTAACTACTTTTTTAATACATTAAAAATCGATTAATAAAACATTTGACATCTTAGGGCCGGTTTTTTGATCGCGGGTAATTGTCAACTTAACAATTTGTTAAACTGACAATGGTTAAGTCCTTAACCAATGGTCAACTCGTGTTTTCGTTTTTTGATACCTTTTTTAACCTTGGCTAGAATTAACAATGGTTAATTATGTTGCCATTGCAATGAACTACTGATTTACCCATTTTGAAGTCGGGAGATTTTATTTTATATGGCAACTCTTGTAATTTTGATAGATTTAAACGTCAACGATGTCATTATAGTCAAAACCACAGAAAACCTTTCCGTGTTTTGTGTAGGTTCCTGCGATTTCGCGGTATTTTGCAAGTTCAGTTCTGTGTTTTACAATTTATAATTACGACACAATCTATTTAAAAAACACGACTTTCACAATAATAAGCCATCAAGCCATAAATTAAGAATTGAATTGAAGATTATTTTCTATTGTATGTCGTATGTAACGGTTCGGCAGTTCAGCAAAAGTCTAAAATTATTGTGAATAATGGAATCAAACAAACTTATGTAAGTACCTAGGTATTATATTTTTAATCTCTTATTCAACACTCTGTTGTCCTGAATTCTGACTGATAACCTGAAGAACGACCTCGGCATGGAGAGAGAACGACGATCTCTATCAGTGGGGACGTCAAGGACGTTCTGTCTCAGCATGTACACCTGCCAACTATGGGTTAATTATACCAGAAAGTCCTTTTACACCATAAGAGTCCAGTATAATGACGCATACCGGGCTCTTATGTGTTATCCCAGATTTTGCAGTGCATCAACAATATTTCTCTCACATGTGAATACCTGACTTCTTCGCAATATTAAGATCTCGAGTAGCGTTGTTCTGGAATTGTGTCAATGCCTCAGGTAACGCAATTGTTAAGGCAGTTGCTGATATCTCCAGAATCCCATGTTTAAACACTGGATATCGGTTCACATGGAGAGGAATAGGATAAAGACCAACACGAACAATTTAATTTATGACTGGGTATAAAACACCTGCACAAAGTAGTTTTTTATATAATTTAATTTTAGTTGACTGCCTCGGTGGCGTAAAGGGCGCATGCTCGACTGCCAATCAAGAGGTCCCGGGTTCGATCCCCAGGTCAGGCAGTGTTAAATATTGGATTTTTCCATTAGGAATTATCTCAATAATTGTCTGGAGTCTGGAACTGTGCCCAGTAGATGGCAATAGGCTTGCCCCCTATTACATGGGACCGATAACATACTGGCGAAATGTGGGTGTATCTACTATGGGACTGAGTCCTGGGTACACCTCTGCCTACCCCTTCGGGAAAAAGGCGTGAATGTATGTATGTTATGTATGTGTAATTTTAATTTAGATAATACTTCACAAAGTGACATACATTGTGTGAGTGTGTCATATCAAACTGTTTTATGGGTCATGTGTGCCTGCTAATAAATCTATTTTATAAATTCATTTCATGTAAATACACCTACTTATTGTGTTTCAGGGAACGTAATACTTCTAATAATATTAGCATCGAAGAAAGTTCTTAATAAATGATGTTAGCTACAATGACGGACCTTCTTGAAGCAAACCAAGACACTGTAGACCTGGCAAAATACTGGAACAAAATTTTATAAGTAGAAAACTAGCCATATTGACTCGAAAAGAAGAAGAATTAATGATGTACTCAAAAAGGCCTCCACATGCTTGAAATGGAATTAAAGGAGCTTGATATAGAATCGAAGAAGCGTGAATTGAAATTTAAGAAAGTCAGGAAGGTGTATCATAAATTAGTTATAGAAAAAGCATTATATTTAGAAATAAACAGCCAATAAAACTAAAATAAATTTGTCATATTTTAATTAATCACTACATTATTATTATCCTATCCTACTTCCTACTATAAATCCCTACTACACTATTAAATACGCAAGTTTGTCAGGATAGATGTTGGATGGATGTTTGATACTATTTCACGCCAAAATACTGAACCGATTGGGCTGAAATTCAGTAGGTATGTAGATAGTTTAGACCCTAGAAAAACACATATATGTTACTTATTATCCCAATATTCCGACGGGAACGAAGACTATGCGGGTGAAACCGCGGCGGGGCACAGCTAGTGTTATATAGTATATAGCTTGAAATATAGGTAAAAGTGTTATTATTAGTTAGGTAGGTACATTTGAAACCAACAGTATATATATTATAATATGTAGGTATCAATTAGTTCTTGACGATTACTTATGTGGAGTCATAGTTCTGGTTTGTTACCTATATCATGCTGTACCCCGCGGTTTCACCCGCATAGTCTTCGTTCCCGTCGGAATATTGGGATAATAAGTACCTAACATTATATGTGTTTTTCTAGGGTCTAAACTATCTACATACCTACTGAATTTCAGCCCAATCGCTTCAGTAGTTTTAGGTGTCTATATTCACCAACTTTCGCATTTATAATATTAGTAGGTTTCACAATACGATTTCTTTTGATAGACGCACAATATAGAATAGACGATACCGCTTACGAAAATTTTCATTGTCCGAATACTTTAGCGGAGCTGTAAATTACGTGGCCGGTCTTCTTGATAAGGTATAACGTCTGAACATAATTCCTTCGTCTGAGGAGCTATTTCGATTTCCAGTATGTTGATAAATTATGTAAATCCATATCTTTAGTATTAAATACTTTCCAAAACACTCGAATAAAATCAGAAGCAGCAGTAGGTAGATACGATAAGAATAAATAACCATCTGTTTTTGGCGCCAACCAGTCGACGGAGCAGTGGTTAAATATTCCGACTAATGGTTACTTATTTGACTATCTGTCAAGCTAACTAGGGATCAAAAAACGAATTTTTTCGAAATTTAACAAATTGTCAAGAAATTTAACAATTAGTCGACTTAACCAGTGATCAAAAAACCGGCCCTTAGTCATCAAAACGGGACCAGTAGTTTTGAAGCTACAGCTAGGTATACAAAAGTGCGGAAACTAATATTATCTAAAGCATACAATAGATAGATAGATAAACTCTATTGATTCACCACAAACAAAAACCTTATAACTAAAATACCATTACAGTGTATTACAATGTGTTACAACAAATAGTATGACAATTGGCGGTGTTATCGCTAACAGAGATCGTTTCCACACAACCGTTCATAAAAAAAATCAGGTAATAAAATTATTGCTATCATTATTGATTTAAAGAAAAGGTACTGACTTCTCGAAAATGGAAAGCTCAAACGCTCAATGGAAAGCTTTTAGGTCTAATTAGGTCAACATATAGTCAGTAAAGTTAATTGTTGTATCTGTCGCGTTTTGGTCTTAGGTACGTTTTCTATCTTTGTTGTTGTAAAATTAAATTGCACATGCCAGTTGATGAGTAAGCGCTGGGAGAACGCACCTTTCTTCTATTCCTTCTTTATATCAATGGCTATCATAATAAAATTGTACGTCCAATACGAGCAACTCGAGAAGACAAATTTATCACATTTCACCTCGAAAAATTAACTTTTCTTACGAAGGTAAGAAAAATATAAACTCCGAAAACGATTAGATTAGGCTGATAATAAAATGGGATCGCCTTGGCAATAACCATTCCGTCCAATTCTACCTCTTAGTAAGGACAACATAATTTTTTACGGTAGGTACTGGTTGGTAATTAGTTAAGGACCTATTAACCTTGATAGCTTCGATGGCTTTGGGATGGGTCCAATAACTATATGGTAAAAGTATTCCTACAGCCTTAAGTGGTTATTTCTTCCATGCAATATGAAATTTCCCAAATACAGTAAAAAAAGACAACTTTCCACTCAATTGCTTGTGGTTGGCTCCCGACCCGACCCCTATTTGCGCGAAAATACATTTGGCTAAAGAAAACCATATGGTTTTCTCATATTAAATTCTAAAGTTTTTCATAAATAGGAAAAAAAAAACAAATTCTACCAAACACACTTTCGCGCAAACAAAGTTCAGGTCAAGAGCCAACCACAATCAAGTGGAAAACCTCTGTTCCCTAAAATCTCTGTTTCCATATTTGGGAAACTTCACTTTGGATTGAAGAGATACCCCCTTAACATAATTAGCCAAGCCTTAGGGTGTTTTTCCGTTAGGCTGTGTGGCTAAGATTGAGTTTTATATCCACCGATCAAGATATTTTATTGTTACAACTCTGCTATGAAAATTAAACATTCTGATTTCTGTCAAACACATCTTTTGATAGACAGCCAAACGGAAAAACACCCTAATAAATAATGGATTAAACACCCTTGTGTAACTACCCAACTCTAGTAACTACTAGATTTTTAGGTGACATGGTGACAGGCGCAGTGCCGCGCAGAATTATGCAGTTTTAGCGCCATCAGCGCCATCTAGATAACACAAAAAAAAAAAACAGCGCTTTCACTGTTTTTTGTGCGTATGTTTTTTCCGTTTTCTCGCTAAAACTACTGAACCGATTAGGATGAAAGTCGGTGTATAGATAGTTTAGTCTCTGGAGTAACACAAAAAGTACTTTTTAGGGTGAAACCGCGGGGCACAGCTAATAATAAATAAAAAAAAATCATTCTCATCATTAGCTAGATGACGTCTACTGCTTAACATAGTTCCCTTAAAGAACGCCACTTGGTGTTTAGGTTACTTGTTTGCATCCACCGTCGTCAATCCACCTCGTGACAGGTCGGCCTACGCCATAAGCCATTCGAGTACATTTCATACCCATCGATTGTCGGTTCTACAAGCTATGTGGTCTGCCTACTGCCACTTCAACTTGCTCATTCTGCGAGCTATATCGGCAACTCGGTCTTTCGCGAATATCTTTTATTTTGAATTATATCGGAGAACTATAAAGCCATAGCTCGTTGAGTTAAGAAATGTGAGATTTACAAGTACCTATAAAGGGTAGTAACCCTACTTCTATTAGTAAGATAATCATCATTTGGATCAACTTTCACTGTACCTAGAATCTACTCTGAAAGCAATAAAAATCAACTGTTTAGTAGAAAATGCAACCTTTACAAAATGTATCGAAAAGCTTGAACAGCTTTGCTTGATTTCAGAGTTGGCCATAGTAAAAGTTGTATTACAATTAATTACCCCTTTAGAGAATGGTAACTGATTACCCTGTATATGCAATCTTCATACATTTGGTCGTCCATTCAAGACGCTTGAGTTCCATTTGAATAGTCGTAATCTAGACTCCGTATACAACTTATATATACGAGTAGGTATTGCCTACTTGCATTCGGTACCTATTGTGCAGAATCTCTGCCTCAATATTAGGCTTGTCAAAACGTTTTGTCAGAAATAAAGTTCATCACATTTCGTAGTCGGGATTCAGTTATTTTTAATCCAAGTTCATATTAATTCGTAAAAGATGTAGGAAGTATACAGAAAGGTATGCTCAAATGGTTCGGACATGAGAAGAGGATGTATTAAGGGAGACCGATAGAGAATATTTATTATAAGATGAGTGTGAATGATCAAGTCGACGTAGGCGTACTTTTCATGATCAAATTGATGTTGTCCTAAGAAAAAGGCAAGTCAAAAGTACCCACAGCCTACAACCGACGAGTATCATTTAAGAATGTGATGAAAGTGGAAAAATCGAAAGTCATACATCAGGATCTTAACAAAACAAACAAAAAAGGAAACGATATCCGTAAGATAAACACACAGTATATCGGACGTAAAGGAGGGAGGATATTAGATAATTTTCGCCCCATCTGCGATGTTACTCATATCCAATGATTTATTACTGTTCAAACAATTACATAAACTTATAACATTATTAACTGAACACCTGTGACTGACTGTTATGATGAATTAATGCGCTAACTTGACGTACTGATGTACACCTACTTGTTTCAAGAATGTGGCATAATTGTATTGTCTTATTAATATTATTAATGCTAAAGTTCTGATTGATATGTGTTTGTTACCTTTTATCGCCAAAAATGCAAACTTATGTACCTTATAAAAATAGTTATCAACATTATGATGTGTCATTACAATAATAAAAGTATAATTAAAGTGTTTTAAGGTTTTATTTCATTATCATTAAAGTGGTTAAGTGTTTGCGTTTCCATACAAACAATAAATTAAGAAAATCGTGTGGGAGAAGTCGTGTGTAACTGGTTGTTAATTTTTCAAGCCAATTCCATTATAGTTAACAAGACTGAGGGCCTCTTTCACCATCCTAGAGTAAAGTGCCAAGTAGGCGTGCTAATTTCTTAATGTCCAAATAAAACTAATCGGCACATAATCTGGATTTCTTTTGTGAAACTATCAAAAGTTACTTGGGACTTCTACTTGTCGAGTAGCACAAATCTGGGAGAAGTTAATCAACATCTTACTCGAGGATGGTGAAAGAGACCCTTGGAAACTATATATAAAATACATTATCAGTGAAATTGAATTGAACAGAATTCCCATTAATCTAATAGCAATACCATTTAACATATTGGATGGTATCCAGAGTATTTGCCAATTTCGTAATAGATTAGTTTTAGTTATTGATTGATGGTGAACATATTATACATATATATAACATACATTCACGCCTTTTTCCCGAAGGGGTAGGCAGAGGTGTACCCAGGACTCGGTCCAATAGTAGATACACCCACATTTCGCCAGTATGTTATTGGTCCCATGTAATAGGGGGCGAGCCTATTGCCATCTACCAGGCACAGTTCCAGACTCCAGGCAGTTATTGAGATAATTCCTAATGGAAAAATCCAATATTTAACACTGCCTGACCTGGGGATCGAACCCGGGACCTCTTGATTGGCAGTCGAGCATGCGCCCTCGGTGGCGTACCGAGGCAGTCGATGATGGTGAACTTGCCTCATAATAATATATTAAGGTAAAATTATAAGGTATTAATATATTAAGGTATTTAGGTAAAATAATTGACAGTACTAATATGTTATAATAAACTAGTGGCCCGCCCCGGCTTCGCACGGGAGAAGTAGAAGTGAACGTTTTAACAGGAGTAAATTCGTGATACATTGTATTTTTATAGGTACTCGTATAACCCTAATGGTTTACGCAGCGCACGCAAATTAATGACTATTTCTGTTACAGTGACCAAACCTTAACAGATGGAAACAATTTCCGAGGCCTATTTTGATGATATATAAGTACTACAAACCCCTAGTACATTATTTCTACCACCATTAATTTTCATACCGCATAAAAATAATGACTTCTTCGATTATTGTGACTAAACCAAAAACAGACTGATATAATGTCCGTGGACTATTTTTTGTAGATAGTGATAATTACTGCAAACCCCTAGCCATAGAACATTACTTTATTCTACCATGAATAGTTTTCACCGCACGCATATAATGACTGTTCGATAATTGTGACTAAACCAAAATAGATGAATATAATGTCCGTTCACTATTTTGTAGATATTGGTAAATATACAAACCCCTAGTACATTACTTTATTCTACCACAAATAGATTTCCCAGCGCATGAAAGTTAATGACTGCTTCGATTATTGTGACTAAACCAAAATAGATGGATATAATTTCCGTAGACTATTTTGTAGATATTGATAAGTCCTACAAACCCCTACATTACTTTAATCTACCACCAATAGTTTTCACACTGCATGAAAAATAATGACTGTTTCGATTATTGTGACTAAACCAAAATAGATGGATATAATGTCCGTTCACTATTTTGTACATATTGGTAATTACTGCAAATCCCTAGTACATTACTTTATTCTACCACCAATACTTTTCACAGCGCACGCAAGTTAATGAATATATTTGGTAATTATGTGACACCTTAGTTCACAATATTGCAGATTTCTTGCGGATCCCTAATATTTTTCAAAACCTCGTAATATAGCCTATGTCACTCACACTGAATTAAGCTCTCCATAAGTAAAAGATTTTTTAAATCGGTCCAGTAGTTTCGGAACCTATTCGTTGCAAATAAAAAACAAAGTTTCTCACTTTATACTATGATATTGGTATTGGTAATAGATTGAATAATCTGGAGACATTATACGGATTACGGAAACAGTGAAAACAGTAAGAAGAGCATTCATAATTCGATGTTGTTGCAACCCAGTTTAATAGAGCTATGATAAAGAGAAGCGAAATCATAAGCGACTGCCTCTATGGCGTAGAGGGCGCAAGCTCGATTGCCAATCAAGAGGTCCCGGGTTCGAAACCCAGGTCAGGCAAAGTGATAAATATTGAATTTTTCCATTAGGAATTATCTCAATAACTGCCTGGAGTCTGGAATTGTGCCTGGTAGATGGCAATAGACTCGTCCCCTATTACATGGGACCAATAACATACTGGCGAAATGTGCGTGTATCTACTGTGGGACTGAGTCCTGGGTACACCTCGGCCTACCCCTTCGGGAAAAAGGGCGTGAATGTATGTTTTTTTTAAGTCATAAGCGCGTTTAAATTATTTACAGAACGCCATCTATTATGCAATGTTGGAACTAAATTACCTAAAAATGTTGCTTTAGGGTAGTTATGTCTTGCAAGAAAATATTGAAATTTTTCTGTAGCGCCATCTAGTAAGCATTTTTGGAACTAAAATATTCATAAGAAACTTTAAAATTTATTTTTCCACAAAAGGGCTGAAATTTTTGAAAATTCTGAAACACGTGTTTAATTATTTTCAATTTAGAATGTTTCTACAAAATTTAATTAATCGGCTGAAAAATGAAGTCCTGTACTCCATACAAACTTTCAACCCCTATTTAATAACACTTAGGGGTAAAATATTGAAAAATCCTTTCTTATTACTTGTCTAGACTGTAAAAATAATCTATTGTCAAAATTTCATTATCATCGGTCCAGTAGTTTTGGCTCTGGGTTGATGAGTCAGTCAGTCAGTGAATCACTTTCTCTCTTTATATAATAGTATAGATAATGCTTTAGTCAGAGAGCCCACTGCAAAAAATTATCACAGACACAGAGTAAGTGTTAACGAATGTTTAATGATGTCGCGTCTGGACACGGCTTGCACAGAACATGGTCAAGTGACATGGTATAAAGGAGGACTATGCCCAGCATTGGGACGTAGTGGGCTGTGGATGATGATAAAGACATTTATTGTTATTATGTCACTAGAATACGAAAATAATTTGATGGTATAATTATAAGAACCAAGTTTGTCCCTAACAACTCTAAGAGTTAATCGAGATTTTAAAATAGTATCTATGTATAACACAATAGAATCGCAAACAAAATCTTCCATTTACAGATAAGTTCGGATCATTATTAAAAAAATATACTTGAGTAAGACAAAACTTGGGGCAAAACCAGTAGACGCCACGATTAACAATTACCAAAAACTTTCGCAGTAGCCACTCAATACGTACGATTTCATAGCTGATAATTTCTAATTGTTTTTGTATGGAAACCGTAACAGCTGGGTTATACTCGTAACTCTTAACAGTTAATAGCAGTTTTGATTTCAACGCTGTTTGCTTGTAATTAGCAACAGTAAAAGTGTCGTGTCATGCTGATTGAGCGGCTATTGTTCTAAGGTGGGCTACTGTACTATATTGATTCACAGTGAATAAGGTTTATCAAATGCAGGTGAACTCGACGAGCACAAAGTAAGTCTGACTAAATAATTTGAACTGCGCGAGTTAAACTATTATTATTTGTGTGAGTCTGAACATAGGCTCTGCGAACTTTAGCGCATGTAAACCCGCGAAGAAAACGGTTAAATAAACAAATATACAAACAAATGGGTAGGTATACTGAAAATGCAGTGTTCAGTTCAGTTCAATCATAATATTAACAGTTTTCTTCATGAATTTACATGCGTAAAATTAGCAGAGCCTATGTTCAGAGAGGTCAAGTTACGCCGGCCGTACTGTAGGTAGTTTAGTTTTGTATAAAGACATCGTTCACAATTAGCTGTAGGTAGATTAGATACTGTGTCTACAACATAGATGATAACATGATACATTGTGTCGCACAATGATTTAATTTAATAATTTATTTATTCCCAAAAAGATTGGTACATTAGCTTATAAGTAACTTAATCCGCTATATATTACCATACTAAACTTAAACTAAATTTTTACATGTATCTAATATTATAAAGGTGAAAGTAAATTAATTAAGAATAAGAATAATACAATACATGATATGCAGACCAATCCCCAGGCTATAATGGAGTCCCTAGCCCCCACACTAGGATACCCTGTGTCGTGGGCGCTAGTCTTCTCACTCTTCCCTGAGGTCAAAAAAAAAAATCCTTAGGTCGCTCCGAGTAGACAATGGAAATAATATAATATATAATATATATAATAGACTAGTTTTCAATTATTATAACTATAAAATATAGTGAAAGGTATACTTGCTAAACAAAAAATACTAACAATAAGTGTTACATTGATAGGTAGTATGCAAAACAGTCCGTTCATATTCATTTTGCTTCAAGCTCAAAAGGTGGCTAGCTCTTGTGTATCGTAGGTATATCTTAAAATCGCTGTCAGAGGTAGATTATCTCTAAACGAGCGAAAGCGCAACCAATGTGATGTGAATTGACGGATGATTTACGCAACTTAGTCACGGTTCGTATTTAGGTGCGATTAGAGTTCTGTCGTTATACAAATCGTTTGTTTACGCACTAATTGTTGCTGGGAAGTGTGGCGCCGAAGTTTCTTTGGTGACAAACACCGGAAGATGTGTTTGTGAATATTATAATTTATAATGGTATTAGTAACATTTATATTGGTATTGGACTGCCTCGGTGGCGTAGAGGGCGCATGCTCGACTGCCAATCAAGAGGTTCCGGGTTCGATCCCCAGGTCAGGCAAAGTGTTAAATATTGGATTTTAGGAATTATCTCAATAATTGCCTGGAGTCTGGAACTGTGCCCGGTAGATGGCAATAGGTTCGCCCCCTATTACATGGGACCAATAACATACTGGCGAAATGTGGGTGTATCTACTATGGGACTGAGACCTGGGTACACCTCTGCTTACCCCTATGGGAAAAAGGCATGAATGTATGTATGTATGTATATTGGTATTAGTTTCAAGGCACAGGTTCAGATGGTAAGGTACAGTTGTCAAATACGTTACATATAGACAGTGGATCAGGGTCTTATGATGCAGCAAGAAGTAGAAGAAGAGGTTTTTAATATTCCAATTTACACTAGTTTTTGTGTGATTTGTCATAAGGTCTAAGAATGTCAATTGGTATACAAATTATTAAAAGGTTTTTACCTTTAATACATCTTTTTGTGGTATACCTTACTAAAGAGTTTCTGCATCTACCTATCATATGCTTTCGATATCTTTCTACAAAATTGCAGATTGCCAACACAAATTAGTCAAACTTTATCGTTGACTTTATTATATTTAGTCATTGTTTCACGTAGTCATTTTTATACTTTGCCATTCTTTTACGCTGACATTTTTATATTGTGACTGTGGGCCAATGACGTTGAATTGCTTCTTACTCCAAGACGCCCAATCCCTGAACAAGCTTCACAAAAAAGTGTCCATCACTGACAATTACGCACTATGACATCTACTGAATTTCTATTATTTGAATTGAAACTCTATTTACCTGATTGTTTTAAAGCCTAATTTGGATTGAACGATTTTTCACCCTATGAAGTTCAATGTTAAATTTGACACTAAGCGACGCGGGCGAACATAGGAGCATTGGAGTAGACTTATATGCACTAAAATATTTAGTGATTTCTATATTTAAATTTTTTTAATAAATTAATCACACTTATACTTTTTAACTTTTATAAATTTAAATTACAAGAATTAAAATTTAAAAGGGTTAAAAAGTTTTAAAATTAAAATGTATTTATAATAATAAATAATAAATGTTTTTATTTGCCAAAAGATTAAATACAGGAAACTATATATATAACTATGTATAACTTATGACCTAATTATATTAAAGCTACGATAAGTAATAGTAATATTCCCATGGAGGATTCTGTGGTCCCACACTAGGCTCAGGGCCCGTGTCGTGGAGACCTGAAAAGATTTCCCTAAAAATACATTTCCAGAGGGATCCTACCGATAAATCTTTATGAACATTATAAAAATTGTCTGACTAGTTATGAATATATGAGTATGAGAATAGTATTTAAGTTATAAGTGTTTGAATTCTAATCAGGTAAGTATAAATAAATATAGTAAGTAAAAATTAATTTTGAACATTTAAGTTTACGAGACTAATTACTATAAAACATGTGTATTATAATGTGTATGTGTCTATGCGTGTGTGGGGGTGTGTTTGTGTGGTTGGGTGTGTGTTTATTGTGTGTATGCGAAGTCACAGGTAAATAAGATTTTCTGTCTCAGCATAGGATTTAGTTAATAACCAAGAGCGAATCACCTGTTTCGTCTTATATGAGCTTTCATTTTTTATATCACAGTCTTTACAGACATTATTATAGATCCGAGGCAGTATATAATATGGGTGGCTTTTAGCGTATGTTGACTTGACTTTTGGCACCGGCATTTTCAATATGCGTTTCCTAAGCCGCCCGGGAGGGGGTTCACTCAAATTTCGGAATTTGGTGTGTACTAACGATACGGCTTTCAAAATAAATAGCTGTCGCACTCTAAGAACTTCTGTTTCTTTGTAAAGATCGTCTGTCGCATATCTGAATGGTTTTTTTAACATGACTTTTAGCACTGCACGTTGCGCTCTCTCCAGGTGTATCATAGTAGTTTTAGCTGCCCCTCCCCAGACCAGGTTACAATAAGATATAATAGATTGGCAAAGTGAGATGTAAACCATTATGAGTGTTTTTTTGTCGCATGAATATCGTAAGGCTTTCATTATGTAAATTATTTTCCTAACCCGACCTGACAGCTTTTTTGTGTGCTGTCCGAAATTAAGAGCCTCATCGACCTCTACACCCAAATATCTTATGTGGGGCACTCGTCCAACACTATCGCAACTGCATGCAGTAGAAAACCGCCGGGTTATGATGTTACAGAAATGAACTTTGATGTCTTCTAATTCTTTTGGTTTGGAATGACAAGTTTTGAAAAAGGTGATGTACTTAGTTTTTTTTTGCGTTGAGAGTTAGAAGGTTTCTATCTAGCCACGCTGCTACCTGATTTAGTCCGACTTCAGCCAATTTAATAACTTTATCCCACGAAGCGTCTTTAAATAGTAGCACAGTGTCGTCTGCGTAGCAGATGATCTCAGCGCCCGGAATATTGAGGTCTAAAATGTCATTTATATATATAGAGAACAGCGTGGGCCCGAGGATGCTTCCCTGGGGAACGCCAAAATGGACCTCTGACTCATCGCTCAGATGCGCCCCAACCCTAACCCTCAGTTTGCGGTTGGTGAGGTAGCTTTGCAGCCACTCCAAGGCAATGCCACGAATTCCCAGATTTTCCAGCTTACGAGTTAGGATTGGAATCGATACGGTATCAAAGGCCTTGGCAAGATCGAGAAAAATACCCACACAACGGAATCCTTTGTCCACGGCCTTTGAAATGGTATTCGTCAGGAGAACCACAGCGTCTTCCGCCGATTTCCCACGTCTGAAACCAAATTGTCTCTCAGAAAGATACAATTTGTCCTCCAGATAGTTTGTTAACCTGATGTTTACTATTTTTTCAAGTAACTTGGAGAAGACGCTTAGTAATGATATGGGGCGATAATTACTAGGGCTATGCTTTGGGCCATCTTTGTATATGGGTACCACTACAGCTGTCTTCCAGCAGTCAGGGAAACACCCACTTACTAGACTGAGGTTACATATATAAGTCAGAGGTTCCAATATGTGTTGTCTTATATGTTTAATTAATGTAACAGTAAAACCGTCAATTCCAGGGGCACTGTCAGTTTTTAATCCGGAAATCAGCTTATCTACCTCAACACAGTCTGTTGGCGTCATGAAAAAGGAATTGATAGAACGGTTTGATGATTTGATCGAGCTGGCTAATCCGGTCTCAGTAGTAGATATGTTACGGAGTATTTTATCTGCTAACTCCTTGCCTACACTAACAAAATACTTATTGCATTCGTTTAGCGCCGCAATCGGATCCGAGTTGTTTGGTATTAGCTCAACCGACTCATTTTTAGGTTTACTATTCTCACATATATCATTAATGGTCTGCCACAATTTCTTTATATTATTTTTATTTTTAGTCAGTTGTTTCTTTTCATGTTCTGTTCTCACGCGGCGCAATAGTTCCTTATAGAAATTACGATATCGCTTATACGTAAATTGAGCAATTTTGTTTTTTGGATACTTCCTGGCCTTCATGTGCAACATGTCGCGAACTTTTTGGCATTTTATGAGTCCCGGAGTGATCCAGGGTTTTAGGTTTAAACGTGAGCGGTTTATATAAACTTGACGGCTATGGGTGGCGATGCTAGAATTAAGAATATCTTGAAATTTGGTGACTGCCAGATTTATGTTATATGTGCTAGTGACCGAACTCCAGTCCTTCCCATTCAAGTCCTCAATCACCGCCGAATAGTCGATCTTAAGACGTGAGCGAGCCTGTGCCTGTGCTGGGTGTTTGTATGAGTTTGAGAAACCCAATATGCTAAAGTCATGGTCAGTAATATCTGTGCAGCAAACAACGCCAGTAGCCGGAATGCCTCTCTTAAGAAAGATGTGGTCTAGGCAGGCTTTTCCACGAGTGGGCTTACTGATGGCAGGAATTAACTCGTTCTCTGCAGCTAGACACAAATAATCAGTCGCTTGTGCACTTAGTGGGTCGCTGACTAAGTCTATATTGATGTCACCTGCCCATACAACACACGATGTGTTTCTGTGAGTGGACAATTCATTGTTGAGCGATGATAGGAAGCGATCAATTTGTCTATGAGAAGGAGACCGATATATTGCTAAAATTACGATTTCGTTACCTATGCACAACTTTAGACAGTTACAGTCATCCATAATGGGCTCTGTAACTAATGCGGACCATACATCACGGACGTATACTGTGACACCACCGCTTTTGTTGATATATTTTCTTGTGAAGTACGAATTATAGCCTGGTATTTGTGGAAGTATAGTGGCGCTATGGAGCCAGCATTCTGTTAAGATAATTACGTCGTATTTAATCTTCATGCGTTTTAAAGATATCATAAAATTATCAAAATTTCTTTGAATACTTCTAATGTTAAACGTCATGATTTTAAACCTGTGTTCCGCTGTGAAAAAATTGTTACACTGCTCAGGATTTTCAGTAGAGTAGCACTTAATAGTAAACGAGTTATCCAAATTTTCCATTATATCAACCATTATGAGTAACTAATAATTTAATAATAATAAAGGGGCGTAGAAATGAGAGTGCTACTACTCGTTTATACGTCGCAGTGGTTGTAGTAAACGTTTCCAACAAGTTATAATAGTTTATTAATTGTGCAAGTATAGGTAACTTCCTATTATGTGTGCATGTGTAGTACTGTGCTCCTAATTTTACAACACATTGTTTTGAGTATGCCTGCGTGATCGTTATTAGTATTGTAAACTTCAGTTTCTTAATTATTATGTTAGTAAAATCACTGGTTCGATTGCTTTTCCGATGCTTGTCCAAGTCGTTGGTCGAGGTCCTCAGTGCTTCGAATTCGAACGGCCGGTCGGTTTTCTGCTTTGCGGACGTAGATTGCTCCGTCGCGTATCCAGCAAAAACGGAAACCATGCTGACGGCAACGCAAGCGCGCTTCACGAAAAAGAAGACGATTTGACTTTGTAAGGCGTTCATTAATGTATAAGGGCCCAGGAGGTCCAGCGACAATATCCTCTGTAGTTAAATTGCGCCGCGCCTTCGCTGCTCGAATGATCTGGGTTTGTTTTGCACGGTGTATGAACCTGACAACTAATAGTCGTGGCCTGTCTTGTGTAGAAGGTCCAGACGGTGGGCGCCTTGGTCCTACGCGGATCACCTCGTCCAGCTCAGACTCAGTAAGGTCAACACCAATTTTCTGAGCTGTAGTTAGGGCGATGTGGTACACATTTTCATTTTCCGCTTCTGGAATGCCCGATAGTTCTATTTCTTTACTCATTGATTTTTGCTCCTGCGTATCAAGTCTGGACTGCATCTCTGCTAATGATTCTCTAAGCGATAAAATTTCTTGATCTTTTGAAAGCAAGCGTTTGTCATATTCAGACATCTTTTGTTCCACAACTTCAGTGAGAGCGGCAACCCTGGAAGCCATATCCGTATTTTGTTGTGTGACGTCTTGTCGTAGTTTCCTAACTTCCTCCAGAATAAGAATAGTATTATCACTATCCTGTCTACGCTCAGTGCCGCGGCTACCACGAGGCTCCTTGTTTACATGTGCACCGCTTGAGGTGTAGGTGTCATTCAGGTTAGACTTAGCGCCGGCGGGACTTCTGATGGGCGTATGTGTGTTGTCTTTCTTTGGCTTAGAGCAAAAACACAGCGGGCAGAGCCAATTATCTTTATAGTCCTGGCTTAGACCACCAAATGTGTCTTTGTCCATACTTAGGCACAGCAAGTCAAACACTTTTTGACAAGCGCTACATTCCATAAAATCCAGTGTTTGTATGCGTTTTCCACATCCATCGCACTTTGTTGCCATATTTGGTAAAAAGATGCAAAAAGTTAATACTGGCGCTCGGATTCGATCCTGTATATGCAGTACTATAAGCAGAGCTCAACCCACCTGAGCTATCGACGCGTTTAGTTGATAAGCGAAAACAAGGTACAGTTGGGGGATCTTGTTTACCGTTGTCAACACTGAGTAAATAATATTGTAATGGATAATAATAATGCGGGTACTTCACTTGTGGCTTTTCTTGCACAAAGTTTTTTGTTAGGTTATTAAATTCCACTCTCAGTTTGATTTATGAGAACACAACACTCCTCAGCACTGATTATTGTATTAGAACCGATTATTACAAAATATTGGGTGTTCTAATTAGGTTTTAACACTAAAAACTATTTAATTTCGAGAGACGAATTTCAATACGTGTTTACTTATTTGAGTCGGTAGGCCGAAAAAAAAAGTTAATTTATGTTTGTAAAGATAATTAAGTTACATGATAGAATCTCGGTTTAATAGTGAGTATAGGTTCGTGGGCCTGATTCTAGCACGTAGAAAGAGCCTTTGATGATATTATTCAAAATTTTTACGTGATATGATTACTTTCATACTCTTAATAAATAGTCGAAAGTCACAAAAATTAAAATGTTATCATAAATGTAAAATTAACGAGGACTATGCAATGTAAACCAATTAGAAACAAAAAGATATAATATTATAATGCACAGTGCGTTATTGAGATAAAATAAACAAATATTTAATTCAATGTTTAAAATATTTTCAATCCACTAGGTAATTAATGCCAAACCTTAATTTATCTAAAGAAAATATATTTATGTTGGGATAACATTATCCAAAAATATTTAAAATGTAATCGAGTTTTTCATTCGAACAAAGCGCTGTTGTCCATTTTATTGTCTTACTAAAATTAAAATAAAATAGAAACACGCAATGATGATACATAAATTCCTAAAATTATTGTAAATACATGCCTAAATTATGAAAAGCTATCGCTTTCACGCACTTATCTGTTGTTATTCGGTTAGTACCTACCTAGCACTGGCATCACGCGCACGGCCTACGGTTGCCATGCAACTAACCACATAGTCTGGTAATTTTTTGATTTAGTACCAGACTCGCGGCTTGGAACAGATTTTCGCACGACTGGTTCTTTTTGGTATCCTTACCCTGAGCTGTGAGCATTATTATACTTGGTCATATTTCATTATAGACCTAAGTCGTCAAACTCAATTTAAAACCGATCAAGTTATAGAGGTTCATATTTCAAATCCCTTAACCCCACATCTAAATCGAAAACGTAACCCACTTCGTTAATTTCATATGACGCTTTAGATATAATTAACGCATTAATTTGTATCTTTTCAGGTAAGTGCGGCATTGACCCGTGGGATGAAATGACCCTCTCGAGGTATCCATTTCACGATTCACTCCCCTTTCTTTATTAATTTTGGAGCCGGCTGGACGGATTCATTAAGGCTATTACAATTTAGGGCTAATGTTTTTATATGGCATTAAAGCGGTTAAATAAGGCGGGTTACTCATGAGATTTTTAAACAATCCATTAGCAATCTGTAATTATACCAGAAATAATGTTTCGCATTATCATCTCAGCCGTTGGAAGTCCACTCTTGAACATAGGCCTCCCCCATAAGGGGCGGTTTTGCCAATACGCTTGGCAGGCGGGTCGGCGAGTGCAGTTTGATGGTTTTACGCAGAGGACGCTGCTGCCAGTCTCCCCTGGATCTGATAACCGGCCGGTTAAAATTGCCGGTTCTTACGGCGTGGAGAGGGTGGGGTACTATTGTTCTAAAGCCGGTAACCCCATGGTAGGATAAAAATGTTTGCACACTGCGAAATTTATTGTGGCCGACAAATACAGCTCGTTTATGGGATGTAAACGAAAATCTAAAGCAATCTTTACCAGGCAGAAACCTTTGCTCACGACAAAAGAATTCTACGATGTTTAAAACACGAGTATTCACTCGGACAAAAAGTAATAATATTACCTTTATGATATATATTTTTTCTGCTATCTCAACATGAATTTTGGAGTTATACTAGTAATTAAAGTAAAAATACCATGTGTCCTCTGTAGAAACCTTTACTTATTTAAATGGCAGCACATCCGTTTTAATGTAAGCATTAAAAGAAAGGTTAATGACCACGTCCCTGACCTCGATTCGATGAACGTGTGTGCATAGTATCAACACGTACATACCTTCCTACTGTCTATTTAAGGAATACATTTCTGGGCATTAATTATCATAATCATCATCTCAGCTGTTGGTAATCCACTACTGAACATAGGCCTCCCCCATAAATGTGGGTTTGCTAATACTCGACACGCTTGGCAGACGGTTTGTCGAGCGCGGTTTTTTTCAGAGGACGCTGTTGCCCGTCCTCGGGGTCTGTTAACCCTTAGCCGGCTCTTACGGCAACCACGGGTAGAGAGGGTGGAGCACTATTCTAAAGCCGGTAACTTCACGGCGGGCGTCTAATGAAAAAAAATTCAAAAGTAATTAATTATTATATATAAAAGAATTCTTAAAAACATAATTCAGAAAACCTTTTAAAGCTCTATTGCATGTCGATGAATCTAATAAATATCGGAATGAATTTACCGTGCATTCTGAAAGAGACCTCTATAAGAAGGACGATTAAGAAACTTGTAGGGCATAATTTGCTGCCAGTTAATATTTGGTTTGTTTGAACAAAAGGAGATAGAAAATTGTCTTTTTCTGCAATGTTTATATGTCAGCCATTGATTTAAAGAAAAGGGGAGATAGGGTACGTTCTCCCAGCGCTTACTCAATAACTGGCACGTGCAATTTTCTCAGTGTGCAGTTTACATAGTGCAATGAAATGAACAACAAAGATAGAAAGACGTACCTAAGACCGAAGTGCGACCGAGACACAATGTAAGTCCCTATTACGACCCCACTTTACTGACGTACGTGGACCTAATGGGACCTAATTTGAGCTTTCCATTTTCGAGAAGCTAGTAGTACCTGATCTCCTCTTTTCTTTAAATTAATGTGGTCAGCATAATAAATCATAACTTACTCATGCATTTTTATTACATTCACTAACATAATATATTATGTATATTTTCAGCTTTCAACCCATCCCGAAGACATCCAGATAATCCCGCTCCTGATTCCATACATCACCACATCAATAGAATCCTGCCATCATAAACCTTTCAACTCCTGCTTCAGCTCATTAGAACCCAAAACATTGCATCTAAATAAATTTATATTTAATGTTTGGTATGTTTGGTGTATTTTATTCTCCAGCTGCTTTGATGAATATCATCAACATTATTTATCTCCGCTATATTATAAGGGTGGGTTCCCATCGGGTCACACTAAACGTGTCACACTGTGACACGTTGGACCTTTTGTCCCCATCGAGTTACACTGTTACCCGTTGCAACAGCAACAGCAATAGCCTCAATGGCTCAGATGGTAGTAACTCTGCTTTCTTTGTCGCAGGCCCCGGTTTCAATCGCCGGCCAGGTCAAACATTTGTGTGCATGAACATATCTGTTTAATCTGTGTCTGGGTGTTATAAGCCTATATAAGTATGTATATCAGTCATCTGGTTACCATAGTACAGGCTTCTGAGCCTAGTTTGGGAACAGATGACTTGTGTGGAAGTTGTCCCATATTATAATTATATTTTTTAAAATAAGTGGCCATCGAGTAACAGTGTTACTCGTTGAAACATTTTTTTGTCCCCGCCGTTAATTTATAAATTGATCTGAATAAAATGAGGTGAAGTACTAAGTATTTTATTAATACATGCGTTCTAATTTTAGTACAAAATTTAATTATTACATTATAATTAACAGCCATAGTAAAAATATTATATATATCCAGTAAGTTAGACCAAAATACGGGTACATGTGAAATTTGATTGAAATCGGTTCAGTAGTTTTGGAGTTTATTCGGGACAAACATCGTGACACAAGATTTTTATATATATAAGATTATGCTCATTTTAAAATCTTTTTAGTCCTATCAAATATAATCAAAATAATAAGGTAAAATTGACGTGGCCGTAAAACAAATAACTCCTTTAATGAGTAACAATCGCGAAAACCTAAGAAATCACTTTTTAAATATTAAGAGCACTTGAAACTTCGTAGTTCAGATCACAAAGTTCTAACTAATTGCACCTGGAGATTCTCTTTAAACAAGTTTAAATTAAATAACTTTGAGAAAGCTAATAAGTTTTATTTTAACTTGACCTACAAGTTTATTAAAGAAAAATATACTTACTACTTACGTAAAACCTTATTGATTATAATATCATCTTCGTCAGTCCATATCATCCCACTGCTGAGTACAGGCCTCCTCCCTCTTATCAAAGAATACTAACTATTACTATGTAAAGAAGCGACACTCACCTCCCCCGCCATTTTACGTCGCCTGCGACCAGGCAGTAACGTCCGTACTTACGCACACATTTGACGCGTGTACACACGTTATGTTTTCTATGTAGTAGTAGTAGGCTAGTGCGCGCGGCCGATTGTATGGAGTGACGGGATGTGCTCTTAAGCCATTTCACTCGGTATTGACCGGACCATATCTTGCAGGCTGTAAGAAGGAACCTCTTAATTTCTATATCGTACAAAAAATAAATAACGCAAACAATCTGCTTCCTTTATTTATTACACAATTTATCACAGCTGTTTTCCTCTGTTAGGAAAAAATAAATGAATGTTTCATATATTATCTAAGAACTTATGTAGGTTAGCTCTGGAAAAATAAGGAGGCACCGACATATTTAAAATTTGTTTTGCATGCTAACTTGATATATACCTGAATCTTCTAAATTTGTGATTTTACATTAGGTATTTAGGCTACAAATTGTATTAATTATAATTGTAAATTGTACTAAATACCGTAAAAGTCTAATAGGGTTTGTATTTATGAATAGGGAGATAGGGTTTATAGGGAGAGAGCCTAAAAGACTTGACGTGAGAAAAAAACAATGTCAGAGACGACGGATGGTAGACAAGAATGCAAGAAGACGTGCTCTGCTGACCTCAACTAGATAAGGGATAAGAGCAGGGAAAAGAAGACAAAATACCGTTAAAGACATAAACAACACATCACAATAAATAGGAAACGATACAGGAAACATTAAAATTGAAAAACATTTAAAACAAATGGCGGTCTTAATACCGTTGAAGATAGATAGATATAAATAAACTACTTATTACAAACAGCCCCGGTAGCACAGTGAGCAGGGAAAACGATGTCCCTGGGGGTTAGAACGAGACAGCAGATATGAATTGTTCAGGCGTGAAAGAGAGAAAAAACGAGAAAAACTAGTTATCCCCGTGCCATGCTAGGCCCGCAGTAAACCTTAAAATTTAAATACATTAAAATCAGGGAAACAATTTACTTAGATAAAACTTAGTTTTTTTAGGGCAGTGCGCCTTTATTGAAAAAGACTAAACAATAGAGCTACCTCCTTACTATTTACCCTAACTAAATACACTATACCATAGAACACTTCGAAAATCCACAGGCCGACATGTCAGCCTATAGAAAATCCAAGTGCTCTAAACCATTGGTCACATCATATATCACGCCATCCTAAGAAAATAAACCAAATATTTGAAAGTACCTCCATACGTACTACATATCTATGCATCTATCCCCGGCTTTGCTGAAATAAGTCTTCGAGCAACATTTTCATCACATTTGTGCTCCAACATAAAATAACAAATGACGAGCGGCGGAATGAGAAATGCCCCGAGATTCTCGTGACGACTGCAAACTTTAGCTTCTGTACCACATAACTTGGCACGCGGCAAAAAAAGTAACTGAATGTTATTAAGAGGACAGTTGTTTGGCGTTTTTATTTCATAGATATATATTCTGACTGATAATGTGTAAGGTTTTCTCTCTAGATAAAGGAGTTCTTTTTTCCACGTAAAATAAGATCTGCAGCTTCATGAAACCTGCGGTTTGCTTCTCTGTACCTTGTATTTTCAAAGTATAATAATATGACCCTTGATATACTTGAAGAAAATCCCTGTTTTGCTCGCGTTAGACTTCCACTAGAAAAAAAGGTAAAGAAAAATAAGTAATCTACTCTC
This sequence comes from Hemistola chrysoprasaria, assembly GCA_947063395.1. Taxonomy (NCBI): domain Eukaryota; kingdom Metazoa; phylum Arthropoda; class Insecta; order Lepidoptera; family Geometridae; genus Hemistola; species Hemistola chrysoprasaria. The sequence goes on from OX346724.1 coordinate 3,257,035, forward strand.
TCAAAATCTCACGACTCGATATAAATAAATAAATAATAAATATAATTGTTTTATTGCTTTATTTCATTTAAAAAACACAATTATTTTAAAATTAAAAGAAGAACTTTAACAATAATTTAAATAATTTGTCAAGATTTTTATTCCTTGTTGCCGCTCATGTGAACATTGTCCATTTAATATACGTATATGGGATTCGTCATGTCGTCATAGACAGCCCTCAAAATGCCGTTCTTCGACCTCTGCAGACGAATCCAGAACGAGGCTAATTTTAGATCAGATAGTTGCAAAGAAGTCGGTAACCCTCGCTTCTGCATACATGCTCGATGCGCTGCACCACCGGGGCAGCAGATATAAAATGTAACAAATGATTTCATTCGACGGAGGACATGACTAGTAGACTAATACAAAACATCGATTTTCGCTTGTAAAGCTCGCGTGTGTGCGTCAATGCTTTGCGTACGCATCTTACCTTCTGTTAATATTTATATTTCGTAGTATGGCCTCTTAACTGACGACGTATGCATAGAAGCTAGAGCCACGTCAAAGTGCAAGTTATAGGGCGGTCTCTGCCTACAACTCTAGTTTTAAAGTCCAAACTAAGTTTAGACTGGATTTACTGGTAGTTGCAACGCTATTCTGTTGAAAAGTTGCCATATTTGTTGGCTTTGCGTGTGGCTTGCATTATACACACATACATAAGAGTAAAAAACTTAAAGAAAATTGTATGGTTTATTAATAGTTATATATATTGTTAATATTTAGTTACTTTAGTGTTACGTTAATAATTTTCATAAGTACTCGTTCTTTATAACTTAGTTTGTCATAATGTACACGTAGCTAATTGTTCTGATAGTCCCTAGGGGAGAGTGAAGAGACTAGCACCCACGACACAGGGTATCCTAGTGTGGGGGCTAGTGGACTCCATTATAGCCTAAGGATTAATCTGTTTGTATAATATAATTAAGTTTTATAATATAACAAACTATATTATGTAATATAAGTCATACAATATTATATTGTATTATAGAATAGCAACCCTCTTAAGTCAAAAGCATACAAGACATACTACTTACGAAGTTGCAAAACACTCGTCCCAAACCACATCTCAAGGTAACCTCACCTACCCTCAACAAAGCATCTAAAAGGCTAAGAGCGTAGTTCACTAAACTCCCCATATTATATCCCTTCGGCTCAATAATTCACGCACTGTCGTCCCATTATTCAAGCGAATTGAATATTCTAAATACGGCCCTCCAGTGTCGGCGCGGCGTTATGTTTCCTAATGAAAACACTGTCGGGATGCTTGTAATGTGTAATGCATTGTGTGGAAATTAGAATGAAAGGCTGTGAAAATGTGGCTTTGTAGCGGTGTTATTTTTTTCAGTTCTTATAGAGACCGTTACTCCTAAAGCTGGCAGATATATGTATTTAATACTGTTACACATATATGCCTTTTCCCGAAGGAGTACGCAGAGATGTCCCCAAGAACCTTTCGAATAGTAGGTACACGCATACTTTGCCAGTTATGTTTTTGAAGTCTTTGTAATACCTCGCCTCGGTGGCGTAGAGGGCGCATGCTCGACTGCCAATCAAGAGGTCCCGGGTTCGATCCCCAGGTCAGGCAAAGTGTTAAATATTGAATTTTTCTATAAGGAATTATCTCAATAACTGCCTGGAGTCTGGAGCTGTGCCCGGTAGATGGCAATAGGCTTGTCCCCTATTACATTGGACCAATAACATACTGGCGAAATGTGGGTGTATCTACTATGGGGCTGAGTCCTGAGTACACCTCTGCCTACCCCTTCGGGAAAAAGGCGTGAATGTATGTAGTAATGAGATATTGCCATCTACCGGGAACAGTACTAGACCCCAGGCTGTCTTTGAGTAAATTCCCAAAGGAAAATTCCAATAATACTTTTTGCCTGATCAAACGCGGGACCGCATCATCGGCGGTAGCGCTTTTGAAATACTAAGCCACCACACGCCGTATAGTAGGATAAAATGCAATTCAACATTAAAACTGCGCCAAATCCCTGGCAGTCTGTGTAAAGTTTGCGGGACTATAAATACGGGTACCGCGGTGCCGACAGATTTAAGGCCAATGCGCCGTCAGTATTCACTGCTTACCCAAATTGACTGTGCACGTGAAATTTACTGTCCTAAACAAGGGGATGACATAATGGTATAGGTTTAGTATATTAAGTAGGACTGTAAGGTCTTTTTTGGGAAAATCGTCGATTGCTCGTCACCAGCGGATGAAAAAAAACGTTGAAGGTTAATTCACATTATTTAACTTGTATGAAAGACAAACCACTGAAAACATGCATGGGTCGAGCCCGTTATTGTATCTGACACTAGCTGTCCCAGACCCGTGTATGTGTTAATTAACTTTAAAAAGTTAAAGCTATAGTAGGTAAGCTAAAAAGTAAGTAGGTATCATAATAATTCTTCATTGTCAGCTTATAAAAGCAGAGTAAAGCCTTTAACGGGAAACCTGAGTGACGAAGAATTTAAAATTTCGGTTTTTGTAAAAACTATCGCCGTCGCTCTGCTCCTGAAAGTATGAGCTATGAATGTGTGTGTAAGAAGATTATTATTGCGACTTCGCGCGCATATTCATGTCAGTAGTAAAGTTTGTGACGCTTGTATTCAAATTAGGTAGGTACTTATCGTAGGTATTATTTTAGACTTTTGTTTTTATTTACATTCTCGTAAAGATGATTGCTTAAATTCATTAGCTATGTCTAGTATGAAATGGACCAGTAGTTGAAGTGTTCAGACAGCGTTCACAAAATCGTGTCATCGATCAACGACTGCGAGTTCGAATCCAGTCCCAGGAGTAATTTTTGCGCGGATATTTTTTTGTTAGGAACTTTTTTCTTCATTATCTGTATTTATATTATTGTGATATTATATAATAAAAAAATAGATACTATAATATATATTTATAGTATATATGACACCAGTCGCCCAGCGCTTAAAAATTCATATCAATGTGTATATTATCTTCGAAGGTAAGTATTGACTTTTTCAGTTCATCCTGTCAGTCTAGACGTTTGCTGAAAATATAACTTTTCATTGTAATATCTACCTAATAATAGTTCGCCTAAATAATTTTCGACCTGTGCTGTTGTTTACGGACTTGATTCTTTTGCTTAATATTTTAAATTTTTAGACAATGCGGTCTACTCGCATGAAATACAATACGAATAAGGAAAGAATTATTATTGTATTCGTATTTTATTTCATGCGAGTAGACCACTTTGTCTAAAAATTTAAAATATTAAGCAAAAAGAAAGTATTTATCAATTTCGATATGAATTCTAATTGTAACATTAGACTTGTCGGTGGGTAGATTGCGAAATGCATCACCTATAGATAAATACACGCCCCTAGAGCGTTAGGTAGAAGAGATAGAAAAATTTCGCCGACGACTAGTACCTCCACGGTAGCTCAAATGGTAGAGCGCGCCCACCACAGATTGGTGCGGAGGGTGCGTGGTTCAAATCCCGCCCGTGGGTGAAATTTTTCTTTCCTTATTCGTATTGATTCTTTTGCTTTAGTACTTACGGTTTTGGCTTGTTTGTATGAATTTCTTTCAGAATTCATACAAACTCTCTCTGAAAATGGGTAAAAGCAAAAGGGGCAGGACGTTTATTGTTGAACGCTCTACGAAAAATACACCATTTACGTATAAAACGGCAAATACATTTTGCGCCTTTGCCATCCGTTTGAGTATAGTTAATACGTACATACTTAATTATTTTGTGTTTTTCATCATGAAATTACGATAAAACGCAATTCAAATTAATTTCTTCAACCTAATGAGTGATGTTAGGGGTGAGCAGTTAATAGTCATATCGACCGCAAAAATTCGATCCGTTCGAACCGTTGATCGCTATCAACTACAAACTTGAAAACCATTTAGGTGGTGTTTGAGCCAATCATATGATCATGAGAACCCGGGTTTGGTCCACAAGTCAGCCAAAAAGTGTAATTGGATTTTCTATTAGGGGTTTTCTGAATGACAGCTTGGAGTCTGAACCCAATAGATGACAATAGGTACGACTTCTACTACAAGAGATTTAAAATATTACTGGCAAAGTGTTAGAAAATTTCACTGAGTCTTCACCCATGAACGCAAATGCTGTAGCTTGCGATAATGCTCTTGAACCATCTCTTTTTTAAAGATGTATCTACTCGTACAAGGCCAATAATGATTATGATAATAAAGTAATACATTTTAATACAATAACATATTATATAATATTTATTAACAAATTACCTACTTAACAATATAGAAGACAATGAAAGATCACCATAAAAACAACGGCTATGCACTAGACATCTCATAATTAGGTTCTGCGAAGGTCTAACTGAACGAGAATGGGCCATATGAAGATTGATATTATAGTTGAATTGCATTTAAATCGATATTGTTACATACTGTTAGTCTTCTATTTTTTCGTAAGAAGTATTGGTTTAAACTCGTTTTCTATGAACATCACTAGGATTTTTCAAAATACTATGTCTATGAGTCCCTTCCCTAGTTGTATAAGTGTGAGTGGAACCCCCCTCACCGCCTGCCGCACCCCGTAGAACGCGAAAGGGACAACTGCAGCTCAAAGCGATTATAACTACGAAAAAATGACGAAATCGATGTTTTGTATTCCCGTGTTCCCTCCGAGAATAATTAGTTTTATCCATAAATTTATATCTTGAAAATTAGGAAATAGATAAGGCTATGTCTCTGTTATTTTATTTTTTTTCCTTAACTCTTCATTTTTTTCTAGTGAACGTCTAATTGCGCGAGTAAAACTGGGACAGTTTTTCATGTTTTTAAAGGGTCATATTTCATTTAATAATGAGTTTGTAGAAAAATGAAAATAACAGGGACATGCTCACTGAAGACCTAGATTTTATAAAAAAAAAAAACCATTGCTCTGACGCAATTATCTAGGGAGGAAACACGGGAATACGTTTGTATGGAAAAATCACCCCTAATGTATCCTCTTAACATCGGTAGGGCGCTTCAGGTCGTCAAACCACAGACTTTTCAGCGATTAGCTAGAAGCGCTGAAAAGTCATTAGGTGAATTTTATTCCTGGGTACATTGTGTTTTAAGCGCATTATTTTTTATAAGTATTATAGATTGGGAAGAGTTGCTACTTTGCTACGGAAATTAATTTTAATAACTTCTGTCTTCGATTAAAACGCTTCTTTCAATTATTTTTTCGGGGAAGTGTCTACCTTTTCAAAAAGTGTTAATAACGAGTCTCATCTTGTAAGGCACATTTAGTTTAAACGGTAACGTAAATTAGTTTTTATTCTCTATTATTTACTTGTAGTTATTGTATATTGTACGTACAGTCAATTATGTTATTAAAACTTAAGTTTGAAAAAATTAACTAGAATCCGTCGGAATCCGTGCTTAGTGGCATTTTAACGTGAACCCTCGACTTTAAATACGAATTGTGCCAAAATCGGGCCCAGTTGGTATATTTCAGTAAATGTTTTATCAGTCCACGCAATGTTTTATCACTTATTGGCCGATAGTGTGTCCTCAAGCACTTGATGTGAGACCATAATGTACTGAATCTCCATTTACCGAGTCTACCGTACCAATAGAAAACTAACGAAACACTGAAACGTACAATATATTTAATGCTCTAAATTCCTACCACTCTAATTGCCATGTACAATTCGTAGCAAAATGCAAACAACGCTAATCAAAATATGCATACAATACGTGTAAAACGTATAAATTTACGATCGCCCATCTCTTACATTTGCATAAAGTTTATTTAGTATGTTCTGCTGTCTCGCCGAAATTTGCTCTCGTATTAATTTAGGGTTAAAGCAGACTTGCCACTGTAAAGGCTTGTATACACCAAATCCGTTATTGGCCGAACTTTCACGGACGACGACGCCTTTAGAATTGAAAATTGATGATTTTACGACTGCATCTACGACTCTATAAAAAAAATTCGCCGAGACTGATGTTATTATGTGTGTGCATTGAAGCGCCTGAATGTAGTATCAAGTTTCCTAGAAGGACTAAATCCCCGATGGTCGTCAAGTCTGCCTTGTCCCTTACTCTCGCAATAATATACACTAGAATATCTGTACTAAGACCCACCGAAATGGAAATTATGTCAGTTCGGTGCACTGTTTATTCACGTCTTTTGAATCGCTTAAGTAAACAGTTTGGAGCCAAATTGAATTCATTCTTGCCTGCTCGACTTTCCACTTTCCGGGAGCTTGTTTGAATTGTGGTTACTTAAGGGATGTGTTTAACTTTTGTTCTTGATGGGTTGCAGTCTTAAACGTTTAGCTGTTTCGGTGCGTTCGATAATGAAAAATTCGTATAATTGATCATTCATCATTTCAGCCGTAGGAAGTCCACTGCTGACTCTTATTGTTGTTTTGTCAATCGCCACGCTTAAGAGCGGGTTGGTGAGCGCAATTCAATGTTTTCAAGCAGAAGATGCTGCTGCCCATCCTCTGGATCTCATAACCTTTAGTCGGCTCTTACGGTAACCACGGTTTGGGGTACTACCATTCTCTAGCCGGTACCGCCAATCTATCAATAATTGCCTTATTAATGTGATTTTGTTTGTAGCGAGTAGGAAGTATTTCAACTTATTGTAAACAATTTATCTTTGTGTTCATCAACATTTAAAAAAAACTGTTCGTTTGTTCTAGGTAAAACCATGTTGTCTTTTCATACACGTTTTTTCTATTAACTTTCAGAGCATCATTACATTTAAATAAATGGCACACCACAGCAAATACATTATTTGTATCGTAATATCGTATGACCTATTTCTAGCTCATATTGCCAAACATCCTACTGTGCTGGCGACCCACAAACACTAGGTGTCACCACAGAATAATAAAAAACAGACGAGAAACTTAAGATATTAACAGAACAGGTTAATTCTTTGACATTCTGCACATCTGATTCTTGAACCATGCCGCAGCACACATCTGTGGGCCTAGCAATTTACGTTTGGACTATTTTTTGGCAATAGTGTAGAATTCTTATCGTCGGTATGTTAATTACCATTAATTTTTAATGCATGGCGTTGACAGCGTTAAGCTACGCAAGCGCCATATTGGAGCAAGTCACGCGTGTACCAATGATGTCAATACATGCGTAGCGTGTCCGTGGGTTGCAGTGGACCCAATCACATACATTTTCTTTCAAAGCGAAGATTGACGCACGTGTGTAGTCTCTACCTGCGCTGCAGTTGGTTTGAGCTTTTATTGTTGAAAATCTACGGCTCTGTAACGCGCGTCGTCAGAAATGTTAAAGATATAATGTTATGTTTTGTTTGTTATGCCTACTGTTACGTGATGTAGGGCACATTTTATGCATTAAATACTTAGGTTCTTACGTAGTACACATTTTATGAATGACGTTACGCGTAGTATGTTTGGTATATACTTACCTGCAAGTTTTTAATAAAAAAAAGATTTCTTCCTTCATAATCTAGACTGTGTCAGTATATCCCGCTAGCGGCCAATTTAGGACTAATTTATAGAGTTTGCTAACGGGGGAATGTAAATTTTTCTGCGCAGCGGGTGCAGCATATATATTGTGAACGATGAGGTGCCGTCATTGCCGCATGTCTGCTGCATTTAGTAAATTTTATTTTTTTAAATCTAAGGGCATCTGTGCCTCTGTGACTGTCTTGGCGGTGTTATGTTCGCATGCTTTACTGCCGACCATGAGGTCCCGGGTTCGATCTACAGGTCAGGCACAAAGTGGTATTGGATTTTTCCATTAGGAATTTTCTCAATGACAGCCTGGAGTCTGGAACTGTGCCCGGAAGTTAATAATAGGCTCGCGTTCTATTACAAGGGACTTAAAACTATCGAAGTGTGGTGTATCTACTATGGGATTGAGGTTCATCATTCCCTACCCCTTTGGGAAAAAAGCGTGATTTTATGGTAAGAGCCTCGCACACGGAGTATTTTATCAGCGCTGATGACGCGGGTTTTGATCGCGGTGAGTTTACAGCGTTGTAAAATAGTGAGGTATCAGTCTTATTATCTACCTAGAGTCTAGACGACTGCCGCTGGATTGCGTTTGAATCGCGTATACGCGCAGCATTTGCGCGTTGTAGCGCTGAAAAATAAGTAAGCCGTGCTTTGCCCATTATGGCTCATCATCATTATCATCACCTCAGTCATATCAAGTCCACTGCTGAACATAGGCCTCCCCCATAGATCTTATCAGATCGTTTGTCTACCTTGTGGGTTGGACGTCCTCATCTGCGCTTGCCGGTCCGCGGTCTCCATTCGAGAACTTTACAGCCCCATCGGCTATCAGTTCTACTTGCTGTGCCCTGCCCATTGCCATTTCGACTTGCTAATGCTGGGCTATGTCGGTAACTTTTGTTCGTCTACGGATCTCCTCATTTCTGATTTGATATTGCAGAGAAATCCCGAGCTTAGCCCTTTCCATAGCTCGTTGCGCTATTTTGAGCTTACTGCTACAACACATAACAGCTACAAAATTGTTAAAATTTCGAAACGCGGCCATCGATCTCCACCAAAAACATAAAAAAAAAAACATAATTCCAAACGTAAAAAGGTTGTACCAACTTCGCTTATGGAAGCATTATTTAACCGGTCCAGGGGTCGAAGTATGATTGTATCGCCGTGCAATTTGGACGCGCGGTGATTGCGCTCTTCCGGGACCACTTCGCGACGGTTCATTATATTTTATATAAGTTAAGGCAAAATGAACTCTGTTACTTTGGTTTAACTGGAAATCTGTTTGTGGATTAACTCTCTATGGGCTTAAGCTTATTTTACCTACCTAAGTAGATATATTGGTCCCATGTAATAGGGGGCGAGCCAATTGCCATCTACCGGACACAGTTCCAGACTCCAGGCGGCCATAGAGATAATACCCAATGGATAAATCCAATAAAACTGCCTGACCTGGGGATCGGACCCGGGACCTCATGATCGACAGACGAGCTGGCGCCCAATACACCAACGAGGCAGTCGAGGCAGTATAGGTATATATCGTAAACATAATATAGTTCCGCATTTGACTGACTAATGTTCTGCACCTAATTTCGTTTCGCTAGTAGGCACCTACTTTCATAAAAATGCTAAAATAAATTGCACCTCTATATCACTGGCTTCGCTCATCATCCTCTAAATTTCCCATGGGGTCGCTAATATAATAGAAAGTAGGTATACTCGCTTGTAGGTTGTCTTATTTCTTTATTGAAGTAATATACTTCATATTATGTTGTCAAATGTGCAGTTTTGTTCGTGTGCTTAAAGTTTTTGTCCCCGAGCCACAGTACAAATAATAATACTACGTATAGAATGGACACTGTCATCCGTCCCACCAATCGGGCCTTCCTCACCGCGCCAGCGAGACAGCTCTCCACGAGCCCCGTTTCAATGGGAATTCACTATACGCACACTCTTGCGCGTGTACTAAACGTCATATGTGCAGTGTCTGTGTAGTAGATAGTTATAGCGCGACTTTTGTATGGGATTGAGTCGAGTGTCCGGGGTGTGGCCGAGATTGAAAACTAAAGAACATACATACATACATTCACGCCTTTATCCCGAAGGGGTAGGCAGAGGTGTACCCAGGACTCAGTCCCATAGTAGATACACTCACATTTCGCCAGTATGTTATTGGTCCCATGTAATAAACACCATGGAATAAACACATGGAAATACTCAATAATTCCTACTCAGTATTCAGTATTAATAAATACACCTTGATGTTTCAAATAACCGAACGAAAATAAGAAAGAAATAATAATAAGTAAGAGAATAAAAGATGGAATGAGTGCAGGCGCTCATTTTGCGGACTTCAAATGCGCTTCCTCTAGTTCCATCCATTATTTTACTTACATCAGTGGTCCAGGACATAAATCAAGTGAGCACGATGGGAGAAAAGCTGTCGCCGCACACAAAAGACCGCCGACCTATTTGGAGTCGGACCAACGATTAAAAAACACCCGGAAAACTGCCTCTCGATGCTTTATGCGTTATGCTGGGTTTAGAATATCGTAGAAATCACTCTGCTGTTACTATAAAGCAAACGTTGTGTTTTAATTAAAAATGAATTTTCACTCTTGCTCTAAAAGTCCGTCATTGTTGCGTACCAGAGCGGGACTAAAATAACTTCTCAACCTCTAGAGGATAAATAGTTTCTTTAAATTTTTGGTCTGAAACCAATGAGATTATATTAATTTGGTGTCGCACGTACGACGTACGTATAGGATAGATATTAGTATATATATAGATATTAGCCATAATGTTTTGTTGAAATTGATAATTTTATTATTCACTATCGTAGTGACTGCCTCGGTGGCGTAGAGGGCGTATGCTCGACTGCCAATCAAAAGGTCCCGGGTTCGATCCCCAGGTCAGGCAGTGTTAAATATTGGATTTTTCCATTAGGAATTATCTCAATAACTGCCTGAAGTCTGGAACTGTGCCCGGTAGATGGCAATAGGCTCGCCCCCTATTACATGGGACCAATAACATACTGGCGAAATGTGGGTGTATCTACTATGGGACTGAGTCCTGGGTACATCTCTGCCTACTCCTTTGGGAAAAAGGCGTGAATGTATGTAGTGAAAAGTAGAATGTAACACACGGTGCTAAAACCCATTATAACTCTGTTTCTTTTTACTTAATAAAACTGCAATGGGCAGGGCATATAGCACGTAGGGTAAACACTATGGGGCTATAAAGTTCTCGAATGGAGACCATGGATCGGCAAGCGTAGCGTAGGACGTCCGCCCACAAGGAGGATAGACGATCTGATAAAGACACCAGGATCAGCTGGACGCAGGTCGCTTTCAACTGGTCTAGATGGAAAAATATTAAGGAGGCCTATGTTCAGCAGTGGACGTCCTATGGCTGAGATGATGATGATAATGATGAATAGTATTCTTTAGACTTATCTGATAAACCAGACTGCCCTTTCTTGTCACACTGGGTGGGGGTTATTAAAGGTCAATAATTGTTTAAATATTGTAACTGATCTCAATTTGTGAAACTGTTATTATTATGGACCCAGTTGTTTTTGTAGTGGTAGGCCTCTTTTGCAGGGGGCCGCCTGGGGAAGTACCACACCTTTACCAGTTATTCATCCGCCAAGCAGTAATGTGCAAACATTACTGTGTTTCGGTATGGAGGGCAATGTTACCCGCAGCGACATTACTGGGCATGATGAGATTCAAGAACTCATATCTCAGGGTGACAGGCGCAGTGCAGTGCCGCGCAGAATTTTGAATTTCAAAACACTGGGTGTCACTGTGTCTGATATGGGCAATCATGATGCTTACCATCAGGCACCTGATTAGCTCGTCTTGTCACTCAATATCATTAAAAAAAAGGCGTCTGAAATAAAGATATTTTATTTATATAAATGCGCTATCATATTTAAATCGCCGAATGTTACTTAAATTATTGTTATTGTGTCAGTAAAAAGTTATGTACAGATTTTTAGGCATGGAAGTGGTAAAGAAAGCTGACCTATTTGGAACTTTACCAAAACATCGGAAATACTAAAATTTTCAGTATCGTTTTTACTCCTAGCTTAGTAGACGTACCAATACAAATAAATTGTTAAGGCATACGTATGTATGCATAGTGTAGGGTTCCATACCTAGATACTGTAGCCGTGCCTTTTCCATTAAATAATACTCGAACACTTCAGCATATTTTAAATGATTTATTCCAAGCCCACCATCTTCAATCTCGCTCTACAATCATCTGTCGCGCTGGCATCCACCTCCCCGTGTTGCCATCGCGCCCTCGCACATGCCATAGATCTGCGTGAAACCACACGTTGCCATTAATACTTTCCATAAAACCACCAAAACGTTCACAGAATCCGTAGCATGCGCGTCACAAAATAACATCAACTCTACAATACCATGAACATACCATCTATTGGTTCCTTGAAGTATGGAAACATGCAGTAAATTGGCCGTAAATTTTTATTGGGTTAACTTCGAAGTATGATTTTTTACAGCCACAAGGGACCGCAGATCTGAGTAGTTGATATCAATTTCAACTTGATACCTACACGCGTTACCGTTAAAAAGTGTCTTGACAGACAGACAGACAGACAGAAGTAAAACAAAGTGATCCTATAAGGGTTCCTTTTTTCATTTTGAGGTACGGAACCCCAAAAGTAAGTGTTATTACATAACATCACGCCTTTTTCCCGAAGGGGTAGAGAGAGGTGTACCCAGAACCTAGTCCCATAGTAGGTTAATATAACCCACACTTCGCGTATTATGTTTTTTGGGTTCAGCCTGTTGACATCTACCGGGCACAATTCTAGACTCCGTTGAGTATATTCTAATAACAATATTTGCCTGACGTATTGATCGAACCCGAGACTTCATGATCGGAAATAGCGCTTGCTAACTCTATGCCATCGAGGCAGGAATGGTTATGATTTTAGGAAAAGACAGAGGGAACATATCCCCGATATTCCCATGGGAACGATGCCTACGTGGGAGTAACCACGGTGCACAACTTGTCCATAATATTTGTGGGATTTTGTAGAAGATAGTTTCTAGAACAAAATTCATGTGATCAGAATACAAGTGTAGATAGATATCCTACTAATTATTATAAATCTCAAATTTCAGTACAATGTTAAAAAAAACTTACTCTAGTAGTTCTAACTCACCTCCAGCGCCATCTAGCGCGGTTTTGGTTAGATTGTTGGATAAATGGATGTTTGTTACTCGTTCACGCCTAAACTACTAAACAGATTGTGCCGAAATTTGGTATGCTGATAGCTTAATTACCTGACACCTGGAACTTGGAAAATAACACATGGGATACTTTGTGTCTACGCGGGTGAAACCGCAGGGCACAGCTAGTATTTCATATTCATACCACGCTTTTGCTCCGAGTGGTCGCCGCTCTAGATCTTACTGATTCTTATTCAGCTATACTTGGTTAAGGCTACCATCCTTTACCTAATATCTAGAACTGTAGTAAATTTATTGAAATTGTTTTTATACTCGTATTAGCTTTGAAATTCGATAAGTCATGCAAGCGTTGAACACCCAAGACCTTAATTCTCAGGTTAATTAAGCCTAGTCACCGTAGCCAAAACGGCTATTGTATTATAGTTACATAAAAAAGTGACTTGACTAATGTAATTAGGGAAACTTACATGTTAACATTCAAATTATTTTTTATGACCGTGTTGTTTGTTGTTATCCCAGAATAATTGAAAAGAGTGACAACCCTAACTGTAGATACGTGCCGCGCCGCGGACACGTGCGCACGGAGAGCACCTTGTTTAGATACGGAAAATGTACCTATGGCCAAGAATTCGGAAATATTTCATGCAAATATTTATGTGAAAATAGTCCAGGGTTGCTGCAGCGAGACTTTTGAATTTGTGACAGCGCAGCGCACCGCTTTGAATGCTAAATAGCATCTATTAAACTACACGATTCTGTATTGTACTTGTACTGTTCTGGCTTGAGTATTTAAGTGAAATACTGAGACAGTAGGTTTATATTTTTAAAAGCATTCACGTCCGTAAGTAACCTTAAAATGGCCTGATCACTCTTCGCGGTCTTGGTGCCTGGTGTCTGGAACTGTGCTCATTTGATGGAAATAGGCTCGCCCCCTATAACATGAGACTAAAACCATAACAGGCGAAGTGTGGGTGTACCTACTATGGGATTGGGTCTAAGGTCTCTGCCTATCCCTTTGAAGAAAAGGCGTGAAGTTATGTTATGCTATTAGATCCTCATGAACTCTTCATATACTCTTATAATATCCGCAAAACCTATTAAATTTCAACACATAAACTTTCTGTGTCCCTCTTTTTTATACTAAAATAAAAGAGAGGGAAAAAAAAATTATATTTTTTAGTTATACTTAATATGAACTTCAATAGGTCCATATTCGCTACTTCTATTTGCTACATAGTTGTATCGGAATCTTTCACCCCGCGTCCAACGAATGTATATCGGCGCATTCGTAAACCTTTCATAAATCCATTGGCAGCATACATTCTAGTCAAAATGAAAAATGTTCTGTTCGGGAGGAGCGCGTACTTGTAGGGTCAATGCAGACTTGCTACTTTAAGCATCGGTGATCGGCAATTTAGCAATGAGCAGATGTGTGTTACAATTGATGGAATTATGTTGCAGTTGTGCCGTTTTGATCTTTCCTCAGAAAGTTTGTTGAACCAGGCTCGCTCTGTGCCGTTCTTTATGAGTTTCCGCCATTGGATCCTGTAATCTGCGACATCTTTCATGGCATGAATAAGTAACGCTATAAACACGTAGATACATCTGTTGTGTTCAAATCGCTCGAGAAAACCATTGAAAGCAATATTTACTTTAGTTACCATTTTAGTTTTATTTTTTTTATTTCCATTTTAGTAGTAACCATTTTAGTTCATTTTCTTTCTCAATGGGGTGAGAGGTTTGGAACTGTGCCCGGTAGGCTCGCTCCTCATTACATGTGTGGGTGTACCTACTAAGGGACAGTTACACCTCTGTCCCCTTTGGAAAATAGGCGTGATATTATGTTCATTATTCACTATATAAAGTCGTTAAAACGCGAAACATAAACATTTCAGTTGCTAAAATACGAAGCCTCAACCGAACGGATAACGTCGCTTAAACGCACTAAAACATATATAGTGCATATAGGGTAAAATGCTATCGCAAAATGCTAAATGTAGCAAGTCTGCTTACCCCCTAATACCTTGTTTGATATTCAACAACCATTATTCTCATACCTCTCGCTACGATATTACCTTATACTGCGATCGTTACGTAATTCAGGATTTGCACGTTCATGGAATAAAGTTTACGAATGTAGTATTTCTATATTAACCCAATATATAAAAGGAAAATTTCGGATATGTGTGTGTGGGTGAGAATAGAACACCTTGCCAGCGTTATTGTTTCCCGAAAAGATAAATCTGGAGGTCTTCGGTATCTTCTACCGACCGCGACCGCTCCTTTACTTACTATCAGGTGAGACTGCGGTCAAGTGCTGGCCTATTCTGTAATTAAAAATAAAACAAATAGCTTTTTTTATGATAGTGAGTGACTTGACGAGCAGATCAGGTGCTTGAAGGTAAGCATCATGATAGCCCATATCAGACACAGTGCCAACAAGTGTTTTAAAATTCAAAAATCTTCGCGGCGCTCCACTGCGCCTGTCACCCTGAGATATTAGTTTTTGATACTCGTCAAGCCTAGAAGTTTCGCTGGTAACACTGCCCTTCAGACCGGAACACAGTATTGTTTGCACATTGATTGCTTAGTTTCCTATTTTTTGCTCAAAATTCTCGTAGAAATTAAAATGTTCTTTACAAAAGTTGTCTTATATGGCGATAGAAATTTTCACGCCTACCGTCGCTACCGTGCTAGATTCGTAGTATGACCTGGCAGTAAGGTTTTAGTGTTATAGTGCTGAATGCATTCGCGATATCGTCGCGTTGATCTCATCAATAACTTCATTTTTATTGCCAATGTTAAAAATAAGACCATTCAGACTTGAAATAAATGTTGCCAAGCAAAATATATCGCCCATTCAACGCGTGTGTGTGCCAAACACTTTTAACTAGCAACACTGTTTAAACTTACTCTTTGTACCTGATTTATTGGTTGCAATTAAGAGTTTTATCCGTCGAGCACATAAGCTATAGACGGGACCTTGGTTTCAAAATGAATCGTTCAACTTGAGTTGAACCTATGCCTATGTCTAGTCCTATGCTCAGGGACACCACTAGATTGCCTTAGAAAACATGAATGGGACTATTTAGAAAAAAAAATGTAAAATAGTATAACTACTACAAATGGACAGACAGACAGACAGACGCACAACGAAGTGATCCTATAAGGATTCCTCATTACTTTTTCAAGAACAGAACCCTAAAACATTTTATTATTTTATTTAAAATCATACACTTGAAGTGCTTATAGCATAGCCAAATCGCAAAACAAGCCAGTTTATATTACATCTAGTTACAATTAGAATTAATACTTATAACAAAATATCACTGATAACTAAAAAACGGACACAGTCTTCGGCGTAAACAACCAACAATTTTGTCAATTTTACTTTGACAGCCTCGTTGGCCCAGATGGTAGTAACTCTGCTTTCTGTGCCGCAGGGCCCGGGTTCGATCCCCGGCCAGGTCAAACATTTGTGTGCATGAACATGTCTGTTTGATCTGTGTCTGGGTGTATAAGCTTATATAAGTATGTATATCAGTCATCTGGTTACCATAGTACAGGCTTCTAGCCTAGTTTGGGACCAGATGACCGTGTGTGGAAGTTGTCCATTATAAAAAAAAAAAAAATATCTTTTCTATGAGTTTAAGTGTTCGGTGTTTTAAGCTCACCATTTAAGCTTTATAATTACCAAAGAACTCGCGAGGAACTTGGCTCGAATCCTGAGATAATGGCACTTGAAAGTATTGAAATATTACACCAAGAGATAAACATAACATAACATACGTTCACGCCTTTTTCCCGAAGGGGTAGGCAGAGATGTACCCAGGACTCAGTCCCATGTAGATACACCCACATTTCGCCAGTATGTTATTGGTCCCATGTAATAGGGGGCGAGCCTATTGCCATCTACCGGGCACAGTTCCAGACTCCAGGCAGTTATTGAGATAATTCCTAATGGAAAAATCCAATATTTAACACTGCCTGACCTGGGGATCGAACCCGGGACCTCTTGATTGGCAGTCGAGCATGCGCCCTCTACGCCACGGAGGCAGTCTGAACCAAGAGATACACCAAGAGATATAGAGATCATATACTGTGAACGCCCTGGGGGTAGACGTTTAACTCTTTTGGCAAATTGACAAAACGAACGGCTCACCTATCTCTCAATATATACAATAACCACTATTACATATAAATGACGTAAACTTTGCTAAAGGCATTATTCATTCTTCTTTCTTTTAGACCTTTTAGACAAAATAATAAAAAAATTGTCTGCAGTCTCATCTGAAAATCCTACTTCGTACTACTATTATAAATCTCAAATTTCAGTAAAATCTAAAAAGCTTACGTTTTTAACAGGGGAACAAAACGCTTGCGAGTTCTAACGTAACTTCTGTTGTCCCCCGGCAGCATTCACATTAATTGATGATGACATTAAATGATAAGCGCCTGATAATGCGTCGAGAGTGCATTTATGTGCGTTCGTTTCGTGCTCCAAAAAAATCTAGTGTATTATAAAATTAAGTAAATTTTAATAGAGAAAGGTAACAACAAGTGACAAGAGACATAAAATATGATCTGTAAATAAACTAAAGGCACAAGTTCTCAATGGCAATGTTGAAGGTCACCCATCTACCTTCTCCCTATTAAATTGTCACTGGACACCCTAGAATTCATGGCATTAAAGGAGATAAGAGTTACTTTCGCATTTATGATATTAATATAGATTAGAAGGATCAAAATCTCTATTCGTTAGTATCGACGGCCTCAATTCACACGAAGGTTCTATTGAAACGGATTCATTAGTCAGAGAGATGACGTCATATTTTAGCGGATGAATAGAAGAAATTATTTCACATTGGAGCTAAAGTCTGAGGGCATTCATCAGGATGGGTATTAAAATGAATTGATATGGTATTCTAAATCGGACCCTATTTACGTAGACAGAGAGTCTAATATCGTATGCTAGATGATTTGCCTACAATATTACTATCACTTATATATCCCCTCATCTGTGTGTCTGTTCGTAAACTAGATGCCTACCATTTCCAGGTACCAGTTGATTTTCATAATGTTTTCACCACAAATAAATTTAACAAATCATATTACTGTATTCATCTTAGTACACATTGCCTACTAACTAGGGATAAAATCAATTATCAATACAAAAGAGATTAGTTAATCTCTTTATGTAAAGATGCGTTTACTTGCGTCTCTTGATTGAGTGTTTTAATCTCACACCCATATTCTAGAACAATACTATGATGGAACGAACGCATAGGTAAATCCAGTTGGTAACAATTGCCTGCCGTGACGAACACGGTGAGAATTACTTACTTGGCACAGTATCTTTCATAAGTATTGTTCTTGAATACGAGTGTTAGTCTCACTCGTAAATTGTCCATAGGAATGTATCAAATTACTACGAGGTCGCCTTTCCTGTTAAGAACTTAAAAAAGCCCATAGACAACTTTCCTGCGGGTGAAACTTTAGGCCACAGCTAGTTAAGTATAAATTAATGAATAATCGGCAAAAACTTAAATTTTAATTATATGTATGTATCAAATATTATTTACGATTCATAAAACGATATATTTGATAACGTGTTAAAGTTACTGCAGAGCTTCGCGTATTTTTTATTGCATTTGATGAAGTATGTCGTAAAAAATAAATCTCGTCACATAATTTTCCCTCGGGCTTTGAGGACTAAAATAAAAATGGCTGACTTTACGAATTTCTTCAATTGAGATTTGAGCTATTAAATTATTTTTGTGCACTAACTTTATAACCATCAAACGTGAAGTCCTGAATAACAATGGGACTTATGTTGTGTAAAAATATCTTGCATTTATGACACATACATTTTGCCATAATTATAATTAAGACTGCCTCTATGGCGTAGCGGTCATAAGCTACTACTGATCATGAGGGCACAGGCACACTCGACTCAATTCCATACAAAAGTCACGATATAACTACCTACTACACAGACACTGCACACATCGAGTTTTGTACACGCGCAAGTGTGCGTGAAGTCATTTCCCATAGAAGCGGTGTGAGGAAGGTCCGATTGTTGGGCGGATGACAGTGTCCATTCTATACGTAGTATTATTATCTATTCTGTGGCACAGGTCCAGACTCCATGCTGTCATTGAGATAATTCCAAATGGAAAAATCCAATAACACTGCCTGACCTGGAGATCAAACCCGAAACCTCATGATTGGCAGTCGAGCTTGAGTCCACTACGCTACCGAGGCAGTCACTGTGAAAATTTCTAATGGAAAAATCCAATAACATTTGTTTTGACCTTGGGATCAAACCCGGGACCAGATTGTTCATTAAAAACTGCAAAGCGATAACAGCGCTCTTGAAGTGATTCTAATGTCTTTGTACCGGTTATGGTCGTAATTAAAACCGAGATTACTCACTCACTAGGAAACGATGCGATGCGATGATTTCGGCTTTGAATAGAATAGAATAGAATAGAATAATACTTTATTGCATACCAGATTAAAAATAAATGTTACAAAACAATTTACAGGTAATACGGTAACCAATCGGCGGTCTTATCGCGTTAAGCAATTTTTTTACAGACAACCTGGGGATGGAAACGGAGAGTTAAAACAATAGACGACGGTGGTATGCAATAGAGAATATCTAGATAATTTGGGATTTGGTATTATACTTTGATTGCTTAAAAACGAATGAATCTTTTGTCATGTTTTATTTCAATACGTCATATAAAATAATATTAATATAAAGGGTTACTGGTAATCAGATAGGATCCTCAAGTGTTTTTATTTATTAATTTATTTTATTAATTTTGCCATTACAAAATTCCCTCCAGAGTGAAAATCAAAATCATTCCAAATGATGAGTTTAGTGACCCTTTCAGAGAATGCTGACAGTTAACCAGTATAACCCTAGGACGGTATAACCTTGTATAATAATTATAATAATTTCAGCTGAAGGACGTCCACTGCTGGACATAGGCCTCCCCAAACTATCTATCTAGTTCGGTTGTAAGAGGATTGCATCCATCGCGCTCTTGCGGTCGTTACCAGGTCAATTGTACACTTTGTGGGTGGACGTCCTACGCTTTGCTTGCCGGTCCGTGGTCCTCCATTCGAGCAACTTACAGCCCCATCGTTCTACGTGTCCTGTCCATTGCTAAATACTTGTTAATTCGCTGGGTTATATCGGTAACTTTTGTTCGTCTACGAATTTCCTCGTTCAATATTATAGAGAAATCCTGAGCACAGCCCTCTCCGTAGCTCGTTGTGCTACTTTGAGCTTACTAATAAGGCCCATAGTAAGAGACAACATTTCAAAGTACAATAGCTGTGTTCTCAGCTAAGCTGTGGTCACTAACCGAACCTATTTCGAAGTACCGACTATGTGCAGTTCGAAATGAATGTCCCAACACGTAAGGCCAAGTTAAATGAACCGATACGGCGCGGCGGCAGTTCGTTTAATGACTCCGTAGTTTACCAAATTGTCCACCAACAGTAACTGCTAACTACTTTACAAACTGCACGGGCGGGCTCATTTTCCATCTATTGCATGCAATATGTTTTGCTATCGAATCTACCATAAAGTTTACTTCATAGGTCAACGTGAGCTCGGGTCGGGAGCGGGATGGTTCGAGTTGCATACCTTGTTTCTGCATGGTTGCCTGAAAGAGATCGCTCTGAGCGATAAGGCCGCCAATTTCATTTATTAAGAACAGTTATCAAAGGTACACACGTAACGGCAAAGGAACGATGATGCCTGCAGAAGTCATGAGACTGTGTCCCAAACACCAACGCGGGAGAATGTATGTTGTTATATTATTACTAGTAATTTGTTTTTTTTTGTAAATGTCTTTTTATGTATTATCTATCTAGAAATAGATAGATATATATTTGTGGGGAAATACACTATAATAGTATGCGTGGGTCAGGCTAGATAGAATCAGATTATAGAACTCAATATTTATTATATAATAGAGTTAAAGACTATATAACTAATCACGATGCATGAATCTTCGTGTGGCGCTGTTTATATGTGCGTATTTCTGGTAAGTGGAGACAGTGTGGGTGAAAGGAAAGGTGACGGTGAGGTGGCGACAAGTTTTCTTATGTCATTAGCGATTTATTACATTTCTCATTCTTATCACGAGTTCTGTGGCGTAGACAGTTAGGGGGTTTGGCACTGTTGGTCGAATTCCTTCTATAGTGTAGAACATTGGACGATTCACAGCGCACGCAGTGATTATGGTAATTATTTGATACCTTGGATTACAATATTGCACATATCTTACGGATCTCAATTTTTTTAAATAAAATATAATGATTACGTTACGCACATTGACTTTAGCTTCTCATAGCTGAAATATTTTTTATAACGGTCATGTGGTTTTTTACTTAATTCATAACAACCAAAAGGTCCATATATTTCTTTCTTTCTTTTTTATTTCGGCTTTCTGTGCCGCGGGCCACGGGTTCGATCCCCGGCCGGGTCAAATATTTGTGTGAATATTTCTGTTTGATCTGTGTCTGGGTGTTATAATTTTATATAAGTATGTATATCAGTCATCTGGTTACCATAGTACAGTTTGGGACCAGTTGACCGTGTGTGGAAGTTGTCCCATATTATTATTATATATTATTATTATTCTATAAATAATATTATTATTATGTACACAATTACAAAGTCAACAAATCGTAGACATCGTAGAGCAGCTACGCCGTAGCACGTAGCGTAAGTATTCGTAGCACGTCCACGCGCCAAGTGCCCAACATTACTATTCGCTTGAAATTGATTTGGTTTAATATTTATTTGTTCAATAGCTTTAAGAACTCTTTAAATCCATTGAAATTAAACACATCAGTTGCTTTTCTAGTAATAAGTAAACGGAAATAAATTATTGAGAAAAATGTTTTATTGACTGCAGTGCGCACAAAGAATAATAAGCAGGTGAAACCGGGTGCAATAATTAGTCCCACTTCCTACTATTTCTATTTATATTATAATATAACATACAATCACGTCTTTTCCCGAAGGGGTAGGCAGAGGTGTACCCAGGACTCACTCCCATAGTAGGTACACCCACGTTTCGCCAGTATGTTATTGGTCCCATTTTCATTGGGCACAGTTCCAGACTCCAGGCAGTTATTGAGAGAATTCCTAATAGAAAAATTTAATTTTTAACACTTTGTATGTTGAATTAGTTTATTATTATATTTGAAAGAAAATCCAATTCGATTTTGAAAATCGATTTTGGTAGTTTTTTTCATAGAATTGTGTCAAATTCCTAAAAGATGGCATATCCTCTTAACAAACCATTCTGCTTAGATTAACTTTAATAAGGGCGTTTACGCGACTGCTTTATAAATACGTAATTCAAATACAAGCAAATATCGACCTTAACGTTAATATTCTAAGACATATATTATCTTATTATCAATAATATACTCTACGTGAAAGTTTGCTACGAGCCGCTACGAAAGTCTACGAGAGTCTACGCGGCGCTACGCCGTAGCTCGGGGCGTACCTCTAATTCGACCATTTACTTCGAAACTCTGCGTTCGTTAACAAAATAAACAAACTTTCATTCGAATGATAGAATGGGATAATCGAGTATGCCTTCGAATTCTCGAGTAGTCAAAAGTTGCGAAAATTCATCTCCTTGTTCTTATTACTTGGAAGTTATTAATTAAGTTTTTGGACATTATTAAAATTTGTAGCTTATTTTTAAAGATCCTTGAATATCGCCGTTCATTGTAATGAAAAGTTTGTTAATTTTCTCTTAGATTTAAGGTAAAATTGATATACTACGTTGAGTATTGGATTTCTAATTGTTATATTAAAGAGTTTTTGTTTAATGATGGATTTAATTCATTCATTACGTGCTTGCTCATTCGCATTATTCAATCAACTCCTAAATTAAAAACCGACTTTCGAATCGAAGAGAAGCAGAAGAATTAAAAACCATTAAATTTTAACTCAACGCACAAGCTGTGCGGCGCCAACAAAGCAAAAAAGCTCGGTTGACTGGAAGTGATCGCTTTTAGCGATAAGACCGCCAATTGTTACACTAGACATATTCCTATTGTTACATTTTTTTTTTTTTTTTATTATAGTGAGTGACAAGACGAGCAAATCAGGTGCCTGATGGTAAGCATCATGATTGCCCATATCAGATACAGTGCCACCCAGTGTTTTAAAATTACCACCCAGTGTTTCTGCGCAGCACTGCACTGCGCCTGTCACCCTGAGATATTAGTTGTTGAATCTCGTCATGCCCAGTAATTTCGCTGGTAACATTGCCCTTCAGACCGGAACACAGTAATGTGTGCACATTACTGCTTGGCGGATGAATAACTGGCAAAGGTGTGGTACTTCCCCAGGCGGCCCCCTGCAAAAGAGGCCTACCACTACAAAAAGTTTTTTAAGATGTGGTGTAATAATAAAGAATTTATCTATATATTATCTATCTAAAAAAAAAACAAACGATATTCGACGGCAAGGGTACCGATAAAAGAGCGTTCTATTTTCAAAACAAGCTGAGAGGTTGAAACAACGGCACACCTGCGAGTTTCAACCAACGAATAATTGAATAACGTCGAATCAATTGCAACCGATCGCTATTTACTGCGAAGTTGTTGCAGTATGGACTTATTTCTGTTTATAACATCATGCCTATTAATGTTATATCAGACCTAGGACACTGCATTAGAGGTATGAAGCTACAATTAGCTGGGGCGTCCGTCTTGACGGTACAATTTCTATGGGCTAGACAGAGAGAACAGATAGAGAGATACGCGATAGAAAGCGAGGCAGCGTGTAGATTAATATAACGATAATTAGTTAGGCGCTGTGCGAACTGAATTGCACTTTATTGCGTCGGAGCTAGAGTCGCTATTTATTTAAATGATTATGAGGAGTGTCCCTTCTGTTCGTTTAGTATTCTGAGGTTATGTAGAGGTGGTTCCTAGGACTGTTGTGACCTCGGTGGCATAGTGGGCGCAAGTTTGACTGCCGATCATGAAGTTCCGGTTTCGATCTTCAGGTCAGGTAATGTTATTGGCCTGGAGTCTGAAACTTTCCCCGGTAGATGGCAATAGGCTCGCCCCCTATTACATGGGACCAATAACATATTGGCGGAATATGGGTGTACCTACAATGGGACTGATACCTGGGTACACCTCTGCCTACCCCTTCGGGAAAAGGCGTGATTTTATGTTATGTATATGTACCCAGGACCTAGTCCCATAGTAGGTGCACCTAAACTTCACCAGTTATGAGTCCCATGTAACAGGGGGCGAGCCTATTGCTATTTACCGGACATAACTACAGATGGTTATTGGAAAATTCCCATAACTCATTAAAATTTTGCCTGACTTAGGAATCGAACCCTAGGACCTCAAGCTCACCTCTCTATGCGACTACCTGGCCAACGAAGCATTCCTTTTGCACTAAACTATGTAATGGACACGTAAGTCCAAGCGACAATTTTGTGCTATTTTCGTGCAAATAAAACTCTTAATAAGGTCCGTACTAAGGGTTTGTTTATAAAGACTCATCATACTGTCATTATTTTGTTAGTTTTCGTTGGAGTGAACAGGATATGTCATAATCATATGATAGGCGGTAGTACGGCAGTGCGGCCACCTGTCGCCGCGCCTGCGTCCGCACTGACGTCAGACACCGAGGGATCCCGACTTTATCCGAGCAACACCGACCGGCGACGATTGATCCGACATGAATCTGGATAATCCTATCACTTTTGTGAGCCTATTATTTTTTTTCAATAATTTTCTAATTTTTCTCTAATTCTAATTTTAAATTTAAAAGAGTGCATGCCGCAGCGTCGCGTTCATAATCCGCCACACATAATCCATCAATTTGTGGGTAGGTCGTGCAGTGTGCAATCATCACGCATGCGCGCGATCCGAGCCCGGTCGCCAGTCACGCTGAGGACGCGCTGGCCGACGCACGTGTCCCGCGCTCGCGGCCGCTCGACCCGGCGGCGACTCGCCACACGACACTCCCCCGCTGGCTCCACCTAACCCGTCGACGGTCGACTCCCAAGTGCCTGCCGGTACACCACGCGTTGCGTAAGCCGCCGAACCTCATCTCCTATTGACACGCGAGAATAACAAACGTATATCGATCACGTGTTTATGATCGCGAACCGTGGCCCGCTGCGTGTCACGGCTGGAGACGCGCGATGTTACCAAGTCTTCTAATGGGGTAATCCGGACCGCGCCCGCGGTCTTACAACCCTCACTACGCAAGTGCTGGTTGACCTTAAAACGGCCGCTCGAGGGAACCCGCGCCGCGCGATACACCGTTTGTTTATGAAGCTGTAAAACAGTTTATAGCTCGTCACTTATCATAATTAACGGCGCTCACTTTGTTTGGGCGAGTCGTAATGTCGCCCGACCATTGTATGTGTCGAATTAATATTCAGACAAGTGTAATTTGGTACAGCTGTAACTCGTAATTTATGTGTTGGATCGTAACTGTAAAGTCCCGAATATTGCTTTCTATAATACCGTTTCGCCCCTAGATTGTAGTAAATTCGACGGCTTCTCGGTTCGTCTGTTAGCTAATTTAGGCATATTTGTATTCGGAACAACCGTTCACTTTTTTAATCGGCTCTAATGACTTCTCCCCCTAATTAATGAGCCTTGACTCGGAAGCAATGAGAATTCAGGAAATACTGGTGTTAGCTGTAAAGGTTGAGAATTTATTACGTCAGCATGTTTTTCTTGAATTTTCTTAGTCAAATATAACCCTAAAGAAAAAACATGGATGTCGTCGTTAAGAGCTATGTATTTTACTAATTTATTTTTAACACAGTTCTAAAAGTATCGTTAAATACGACTTTAATTTCATGATAGCTTATTATTATCGTACCTACACCTGAAAGAAAGTTTTCGGTTTTCTCTTCTATTTAGGTTTTGTATATATTGTAGAATTTTATATACTTTGAAAATACGCTAGGTATATTTTATATAAATCCAATTTCTAATCTATCCCACTTGGCACAGGTTTTTTTTCTATTTTTGAAGCATCTGCCAACATTACACTCAGATCTTATTCACGCGTGATATCCTCTCTAACGCAGTTCTACCGAGTATTTTTAAGGGGCCCTCTCCATTTATTACAACAAACATTCACCGTCATTTTAGCCACTGGAACTATCATTCCTTCGCATAGCATGTCCATACTAGGAAAGTTACTTTTTAGTTTTCCATTCCCTGGTGCTTTTCGGATTCAAATCTAAGATATCAAATTTACTAATTTCCCCTTCCTTAAGGTGATATCTGTGTATAGAAATGTAACTCTAATCAGTATAATCCAAGACCTGAAGTTGTAAACTCCTCTCAATAGGTTCGGCCCATTTAGGACCGAAAATTAGGGAGGCTTTAGAGCTTTTTAATTAGTTTCCTCTTTGATGACCCGGATTTTCTTAAGGAAAGCGAGATGCGAAAACTTTCGAGCATAAATTCCGAACTAGATAAAGTCTGTTAGCAGTATTTTGTAATTACTTAGGTGGGCTTAAATTGAACGTTATTCTTAACAACGACATATATATTTCAATAAGCGAAATGGATGGAAAAAAAATCAGGATGAAAATATATCTGGAATAAGCCAGAAAATGAACTAGAATATATTACCAATCTATGTATGTATCAAAGAGATATAAACATAATGTTTATCACTAATTCACCATTCCAATATATACATAATTATATTATAAAATCTTGAATGACTTTAGTTAACAGGCAACGCCGAGCCTAAACCACTGATCCGAGCCTAAACCACTGATCCCAGAGACTTGAAACTTGGAATGTAGGTTTGTTTCGTTTTTTGGACGTGTACCAAGAATTTTTTTTTTTATTCACATTCTAAGGGGTCTAAAATGGGTGGCTAAGTTTTGGTGTACTCCCATATCTACTCCCATATCAATAAAACTATACATCTTAGACATTTCCTATAGATCCTATCCTATAGAAAATTTATTAAATCGATGTTTTGTATTCGCCTGTTTTCTTTGAATACAGTGAACCTATTTGATAATTATATATTCTGATATTTAGGAGATGAAGTAAACTACGTCCCAGTTATGTTATGTTATAAACACTTCATATTTTGGAGTGAACGTTCATTTACGCGAGTAATACTGAGATATTTAGAAATTCACTAGGAAAAAACCGAGAGATTATAAGATTTTTTTTATGATAGTGAGTGACAAGACGAGCAAATCAAGTGTTAAAGTTCAAAATTCTGCGCGGCACTGCACTGCGCCTGTCACCCTGAGATATGAGTTGTTGAATCTCGTAATGCCCAGTAAATTCGCTGGTAACATAGCCCTTCAGACCGGAACACAGTAATGTTTGCACATAACTGCTTGGCGGATGAATAACTGGCAAAGGTGTGGTACTTCCCCAGGCGGCCCCCTGCAAAAGAGGCCTACCGCTACAAATGAGAAAGAGAACTTAAAATGACAGGGACATAATTTAATTTACAATAAAAATATCAGGATATAAATTTATAGAATAGGTTAATAATATTCGGGGGAAACAAGGGAATACAAAACATCGATTTTTCATAGATTTGTGTCAAAACCCTAAAAGGTCTTGTTTGAGATATAGGTGCAATATATATTTTTTTTAATTAAAGTAACTTTAAATAGATAGGTACATATAAAACATAACAGTACCAATTCATTGACTGCCTCGTTAGTATTCACAGTTCGGCCAAAATTGTAATCGGATTTTTCCATTAGGAATTTTCTCAATAACACCCTGCAGGCTGGATTAGTGCCCGATGTTGGCACTAGGCTCGCCTCTAAACATCTCTATCTCATAGTCTGTACACCTATGTCTTATCCTTCGGGGACCAAGTCGTGTTGTTATGACTACACGACATACTTAGTTAACTTTAATATGCCGTCACTGAAAGATAAAAGGGTACTGAAATATGTCAACTTAACCCTTATTCATATCGTAATGACAACTCAACGCCTATATCCAAGCAAAGAGGTTCTCTGCCCAAGTAGTTTCTTATCATATATTAATATTTAACTAGGGCAACCCAAGGAAGGACCGGCTTAGGTTATACGGGCCGCAGTCACGGCAGATTTAATAACCAAAATGAGGTATTTTTTATTAAATTACCTTGTGGGCTATGTTGTGTTTACCGAATTTATAGTTTGGGGAAATTAGTTTGACTGTCGAACGTTTTTATAGGAATACTAGCTGTGTCCAGCGGTATCACCCGCTTAGTCTTCGTTCCCATGGGACTATCGCGATAAAAAGTAAACTCAAACTCAAAGAAAATTAATTTGAGTAAGTCTTAAAAATACATTTTTAAACGTCCACCAATAATATCAAACTAGTTAAGAATCTACCGAGCGTTCGGAAATATACCTCTACAAGAAGAAAGTAACTTATGTGTTATTCCACGGTCTAAACTATCTATGTACGAAATTTTAGCCTTATTAGTTTGGTACTTTTGCCGTGAAAGAGTAACTAACTTCCATCAATCCATCCATCTATCTATCGTCACAAACTTTCATATTTTTAATATTAGTAAGGAATGGCTTTTTGTAGAGTAGCGTGGTCCAGAATGAAACCTGGAGTCCTTGGGTTACAATCGAACTGACATGTGGACTTTTCACCTGGGCACTACATGGTTTCGGATGGTACGTTAAACTGCAGGTCCCGTTTGTCTCCTGTAAGATATTTTCTTAGTTAGGGCACGTTGGAAGTCTTGTAGGAATCTTGGTGTCATGAAATAAATTGTTAAGGCCATACAGCGCCATCTATTAGTTCCTTGCGCAAAGTATGGAAATATGCAGTATAATGGCCATAACTTTTGATTGCGATAACTTAGAAGTATGATTTTTTTACAGCCACAAGGGACCGCAGATCTGAGTAGTTGATATCAATTTCAACTTGATACCTCCACGCGTTCCCGTTTTCATCATCATCATCTCAGCCGTAGGACGTCCACTGCTAAACATGGCCTCCCCCATAGATTTCCATCTAGAACGATGTAATCAGGAAAGCTGGAGCTGAAGGCAGTGATATAAACATACATGCATATATTTAAAGCCTCACAGAGTCGAATTCATTTATGATATATTAATATACGTATAACAAATGCCAGCCATAACCGAATATATTATGCGATATTAAAGCCCAGACGGATATAAATTGAACCGCTTTGCCGTTTTAATTAAACATCTAAGATCCTGCGCCTTGAATCAACGCCATGATTTTAGAGAAATTTGCAAGGACTTTCCACAGTTTGGAATATATGAAAATCTCTATAAAAAATGTTTCCTCTAAATCTTTTTTCGAAGCAAAAATAAAATTTTTCTTTATTAATTATTTTCATTTTATTTTATACACCAAATAACAAACGTCGTTTTTCTAGGTAAGTCAAATTACAATCCTTGTAAAGTTCCATAGGTATAGTCAAATAAATATTATGTAACATTACCTGCACTGGGGATGACCT
Source organism: Hemistola chrysoprasaria (assembly GCA_947063395.1). NCBI lineage: Eukaryota > Metazoa > Arthropoda > Insecta > Lepidoptera > Geometridae > Hemistola > Hemistola chrysoprasaria. Next base: position 3,286,294 of record OX346724.1, read on the forward strand.
TTATAACGCCACAGAGAACGCAATAGACGTAGCCATTTTCTGGGCTAGCGCAGTCTAATAGAACAAATGAACCATTGACACGATAAGAAGAAGATCAAAATAAAAAAAATATTTAGATACTCATACATTGATGTCCATAGATAACCTGAAGTAGCAGACACGTAGAAAAAAAAATGGTGTCTAATAGTTAGACACTATTTCTTTTCCCTTCACTCTTTCTGATTCAGACATCATCCCCGCGGTACCCTATGTGTTATTCCAGGGTCTAAACTATCTACATACCGAATTTCAGCCGAATCGGTTCAGTAGTTTTGGCGTGAATGAGTAAAAAACATCCTTCCATCATTCCTCAGAAACTTTCAAACCTGTAGGAATTAGGATAGGATACGAGAGCCGCCATATAACATTTTAAAAAAAAATTCAAATCAGGTTGGTCATGTAACATGTGACGTGTATGTGCATGTGTGACTGCTACACGCATGACAAATAGAGCTATTTTTTTCGTTAGGAACTGGGATTATACTCTCTCTTGTAATTTATTATAAATTCAATGCGATCTCATTTACTGTGTACATATCGGTTCAGTTGTAAAGTAGCCTTGCCGACGAACAGCATCTGTAAGAATTTACAATGCAATTACTTTTGTGTTGATGAGCTGAATACGACTTTATTTATATACCTATAAGGCATAAAACTGGAGCACGAAAACTGGCTCTCGTTATACCGGTATATGAATATGGTCATAATATAAAATAGCGAAACGCGAAACTAGAACAACAGGCGCTTAGCGCTAGATGACACAGCATAGCGCTGTCAGTAAATACGAAATGACGTTCTGCCGGATGAACGACACTGTTTCCCCCAGTCATTTCTATTCTGTGACAATTGTGTGCTAGTTTATATTATTACTATTTGTGCCCCGCGGTTTTACCCGCGTAGCCACCGTTCCAGTGGGAATATCGGGAATTCCTTTCATATTCCTTGCCGACATCATAATGAAAACATATGTACGAAATTTCATCTTTCTAGGTCCAAGGGTCAGTCAGTCAATCAGGACTTTGATATTTATATATAGAGATATAGGTATTATCAATAATTTTGTAACAAATTAAGATTTTAAAAATGAATGTTTGTAATTTTTATTTTTACAATTTTATGAAAAACAATCCTATTTGGCATGGTAAGGTTAAATAATTGAACAAAGTATCAAAAACCACGTAAACTATTTTCACACACCGGACACTCGTCTCAATCCCATACAAAAGTCGCGCTATAACTACCTACTACACAGACACTGCACACATGGAGCTTTGTACACGCGCAAGAGTCTGCATTAGGTGATTTCCCATAGAAGCAGGGCTCGTGGAGAGTTCCTTCTCGCTCGCGGGGTGAGGAAGGTCCGATTGGTGGGCGAATGTTAGTGTGCATTCTATACGTAGTATAATTATCTGTTTTGTGCTATTATATCAAAAAGATTTATTCAAATAATTATTAATTCATCTACCGTGTGTTCGGAAAGATAGGTACCTCTACAAGAAGACCGCTCAACATACTTGTAGGGCATAATTATTTCAACTAATATGTTCTAACAGAACCGTTTACACTGCTAGAGTCAAACCATCATGCTTCAAATCGCCAAGTTCATACAAGGCCTCCGACTTGACTAAACGACTACCCTCTTCATATTTTAGGAGACAACCGAAATTAATTCCTTTAGAAATAAGCATTTCCATTTCTTTTCTAAACCTCGAAACTGTCTCAAACGTTCCCAAGAGTTGACAAATGTGACTTGCTTTCCAAGTCGACACTGATTAATTGTACATTCCCAGTTATTCCTATAATTTGTTTTGATTTAATACTTTTCGGAACGTTATTTAAGTGATTCACAAATTTTCTGTGTCTTGGGAGTTTGCTCTATGTCAGTTACTTGGTTTATTTATGTCCGATTACGCTCAGCTAATATAAAGAAGAACCCATCAGATCTAAGTACCGATAGACAGTTGTCATTCTGCTTTGTTTGAAGGATTTAAAGGAAACGGACTCGTAATCCAAGAAAACTGGGCCCGGAAAACCTTACACTGTCTATCCTATACCTATTGCCGGGTAGAGAATGATATTCGCAATAACATTCCCAAACATAGTATCCATCTTATTATCGCCGTTTATTTTAATTTTATATAAATAAAGTTAGATTAAGTACTAAGTATTTTTTAATGGCGACGCACGTTCTGATTTTAGTTACATTTGTTTAATTCATAATAATTAATGGCAATACTAAAAAATATTAGTTATGCATATTTGAGCGTCTTATTATTAGGCCCATCAAATAAAATAAAATTATATATATAAAGTTTCAGTAAAAAACCGAATTTAATCCAAACAAGTTTTCAGTGCCTTTCTATTTTTCTAATTTTTTTTTATTTTGTGCAGGTTTTTATACATGAAAACTTGTTTGGATTAAATTAGATTTTTTTCAATTGTTATTTTCTAGAACCATCTTCAAAAATCTGAGTACGTGTGAGCGAGAGGGTGAATTACCTTTAGACAGCGCCTTAATCCAAGTATTTTAGGACGTCCTCAAATTAAAGTACCTAATTGTCCTACAGGAATTATTCTCATAACTTTTACCCTTTCCTTACCTACCTTAAATAGCCCTTATGCGAGCCCAATACTGTGGTGAACTTACACTACTAATTCGTCCATAGCGTCGGATGCTCTCGGCAGTTTACGAGGGCAGTCGTAAAACTGTGCTACACTTGGTCTGCGACACAAAATACTGAAGGCAAGGTGCGTACAAGGTACATTAAACGCACGCACATATTGACGCGTACACTTTACGAGGAATGTCACTGCAAACCACTCGACGGTTAGTTGCGAGTGCAATCTTGAAACAGTATATAATTATTATCACATGCATTGTGTTCGATTAGTTCTTGTATTCGTCTTTTCGGTCAATTCAAGTCATTTTCATTACATGTAGGTGGTTGGTATTTACTACAAATTTGCAGATAAATGGCGGAAAAACCTAAAAATCTGCTATTAACTTTAACTTTATACAACTATCATAATTGTATTTTTGAATCACTTTATAAGATAGTATTCCACCATTATTACGTATTTATTCTCGAAATAACACCGCCAAAATGATGAATAACATAAGCTTGTCTTGACACCTTGTCTTAGGAGTTTCCTTAAAAAGAAACAAGTAGTTTTTATTGACTTAAAAGCCGACTTTCTGTATTGTATTCCTTTGTGCCGAGGTTGTATGACACCCGTTACTCAGGTTTTGCTGCGGTACACAGTATTGGAGGTAAGGGTTACTACCTGGCGCCTGGAGAGTTATTTCCAACACATACAACACTGCTGTCGGTTTTAGGGTTGTGTTTTATGTGCCCACAAAAGAGATTTTTTCAATAAATTGTGACACGTACGTATGTGATCCCCGTTCGTTAAAAATGCGATTTGATGTAATTGAGTTTTATTCGAACTTTTATACGTACATTTTTTGTAGCAAAGCATTTGTTCGGAATTGCTTCAATTTATGAAAAAATCTATTGATACCATTGCAAACACGGTGCAGTAATATTCATTTGTTGGTTTTTAGGAATTTGGCTTTAAATACTGACGTAAAATATATATAAATAAACAAGCACGGTAGATAGACTCAGTACTGTTTATCTTCATTGACGTACAAAAGTGTCAGATTATGACCTATTTGAATAAATCTGTTTATGTTTTGAGTTTGAGTTTGAAAACTGCAGTTGGTACTACATACTAGCCGTTCTGTTCAATTTCAGTCTGATCAATGTAGTAGTTTTAGCATGAAGGGGTTACAAACATACTTTGTCAATACTTAGAGATCTTATAGAATAACGTGGTTATTTTCCGATTTTGCGTATTTCTTATTAGTATTCTGTGGTATTTCTCGAATGTTATTCATATCTGTCACTACAGTATCTAATCAGCCAATAATAATATTATAAGCGCGTTATTTCTTACCAAAACGTGCTTTGATATAAAGAAAAAGGGAGATGAGGTACTGGCTTCTCGAAATTGGCAAGCTCAAATTAGATCTCATTAAGTCTACATACGTCAGTAAAGTATGGTCGTACTAGCGAATAATATTATTGTCTTGGTCGCACTTCGGTCTTAGGTTAGTCTTTCTATCATTATATGTCACTGCAAACTTCGCACTGAGCAAATTGTACGTGCCAGTTGTTGAGTAAGCGCTGAGAGAACGTAACCTATCTCTCCTTTTCTTTATAGCAATGACAATGTGATACGAATTAGCCGATCTTCTGATCCATGTTGTATGGGAAGTAGAATTTTTTTTTGCGAATTTCGCAATTTTTTCTTTTGTAAGTTGTTAAGGTAGACCGGTAGATATACTCTTAAGTATCACTACACTTTTTTGTAGCACGTTGTATAAAGCAGAAACTTTATCATTAATTTTGTCCCTCAAACTGGTACCTACTCGTACCTATCGTAGAACTTATCTATCCGTATCTAATGAAATAACTTTGAAACCGCCAAAAGCGTAGTTTCTTGTTTTTCTATAAGACTTACGAAGTTGGGGGACGTCGGTAAGCATGGACAAGTTCCCGACTCTGTAGTCCGTTGGCTATCTATAAATTATGTTTCATAATAGTTTGTATGTTTTCTGGCTTATTTACCCGGTGAGACTAGATTGATAGATAGGGTCCTTCCATATGTGTTATTTCAAGTTCCGGTTGTTGCCATGTTGTAGTAGTCGGTTAACAGGATACAGGACCAATTGACACAATCCTATGGAAAATTTACTAAATCGATGTTTTGTATTTCTTTAGTTTTGTATTCCTCCGAATATAGTAAATCTATTTGATATATTTATATCCTGATATTTTAAAGTTGAAGTAAAGTATGTTTCTATTATTTTATTTTTATTTATAAACTCTACAATTTTTTGTAGTGAACGTCCAATCACGTGAGTAAAACTGCGATTTTTAGCGAAGTTCACTATGAAAAACCATGGGTTTATAAGAAAAATTAAAATGACAGGGACATAGTTTACTTCACTATAAATCAAGATCTTTTGTAGATATAAATTTACATAAGATATAAATTTATAGTATGGGTTATTTATATTCGGAGGAAACACGGGATTACAAAACATCGACTTGGTAAATTTTTCATAGATTGTGTCAAATTCCTGGAAGGCCATGTACGCTCTTAAGTAGTTTTGGCGTTAGTTAAGTAATCTTTACCATTAATAATAACTATAAAATGTGTTAAAGTAGGTGTAGTAAACTTAAGGGGACGTCATCCTTAATAACTTGCAAAAGAAAGAATTTTACAGAATTCGCCGTTGAATTTATCCAGTTCACCCTGCCATCTCCTAAACCTACCACGTCGCCGTCGCTTTGTCTCTCTCTCTCCTTTAATAATACATACGAGTATGTAAATACACACACACCCACACATAACCGCATTGTCATCAAACAGACTTCTTTATCGAGAACCTTTCCAATCCACGAAATGTGCGAGTCCCGATATCAGGACCTATTTCCCGCTCGCCTCGGTTTAATGGAGTAAACATAATAATTTGTTGCCATCGTCTTGCGACATTTGCCAAATGATAAAAGCTTATTTTGTAAAGATAAGCAAATACGCATTGATTTATAAAGGTTTTGTGATTTTCCGTTGTTCGAGATAAAAAGACTTTTGTAACAATATAACTAGGGTAACCACATAAAACAAAAAAGTTTTTTTTTAATGTAATAAAGTAAACATTCGTTTGTAAGCGACATGTCGCTACATTACAATTGCGGGTTTGTAATTAGTTTTACTGGGACTTCAAATAAACATTTTTGATAATTAGTCTCGGGTATGTCCAGTAATTTCCCTGAACATCAGCAGAATATTTTACAATGCCGTAACATTTATTTATCGTTAAATAAAAACAACCCTAGGGTAAATTTTAATGTGATAGCTTATTCTACTAGTTATCCTGGAGCTGGAGAATATGTCTCTCTCCACTCCTACCACACATGAATTGTATGCACTTTCCAACCTTCTACAGTAATTAGGTTTTGCTGGGCCCTGATCTTTCGCCCAAAAAGTACCATATGCGTTTTATCAGTGTCATTATAAACACAAATAGAAAAACACCAATATTAAGTATCTTATCCGTACCGCGCAAATAAGTTCCTTGAACCCTGACGCGTCTCCCACAAAATAAAAAGTGTACAGAAGTCATATAACTACATACAACGGGCGCTCGAGCAATGCACACATCATAGACATCGCTTACTGACACGATATCTCGGAACGGTTGGGAACAGTGTGAGAGCGAGTGCCATCCGCTTCCTACACGCGTCTGGTGATGTTTTTTGTTAAAATTGGATTATTTTAGTTATTATTGGTTTCTATTTCCTGTCTTTGTTTTTCATTTTCAACAATCAATCAAACAACTAGATACGCGGCCCCCTTATTACTGACGCAACAGAAGTGTGGAAAGCGTTTAAATTGCTAAATGTCTGCTGTCAAACGGCATACATAAAATGACGTTTGACAGCAAAATTTACTGCTATTGTTACGCGATTGCATGTTCGTAATACCACCCCGGGTGTCCTACCACGATAGTTTTTGCGTATAAGCTAGAGTTAATAACCTTGCGCGGCCGCCGAGCGAGCCGAGCAATCAAAAGTTAGGTACATACATGAACTAAGACTTCTGTACACTTGTTATTTTGTGCGTCTGCGTTCCATTTCATATTTCATTGGGCCGATATGATCGTTCGTGACGAGTCACGACTCGCGTCTAATTCTGCTCACTCGGCACAGCACTGGGTACCAAATGAGTTGGAAACGCCAGCGTTGATACAGATAAACAAGCTTTCGAAACCGATCGACTCAAGGGGTGATATCAGATATCGGATAGAATATAACGGGAAATGTATGTACTTTCAAAGAAATCGTGATCATCGCTAAGCAAATCAATGCGGACACTGGACATACAAGACTTATAACTCAAATATTAGAATTGGATTTCAAACACAAACCGATACTTATGAAAACAGAACAGATAATAATAATACTACGTATAGAATGCCCATTCGCCTACCAATCGGGCCTTCCTCACCCCGCGAGCAAGATTGAGCTCTCGACGAGCCCCCGTGAGCTCGGAACGCACCTCACGCACACACTTGCGCGTGTACAAAACTCCATGTGTGCAGTGTCTGTGTAGTAGGTAGTTATATCGCGACTTTTATATGGGAATTGAGTCAAGTGTCCGGGGTGTGCTTATGACGCGGCGTTTCGCTTTCAATCCTATGTTTCCCATAGTGTGCTCGTATTATTCAAACATTTCCTTTTTGACAGCCTCGTCGGCGCAGACGGTAGTAACTCTGCTTTCTGTGCCGCAGGCCCCGGGTTCGATCCCCGGCCAGGTCAAACATTTGTGTGCATGAACATGTCTGTTTGATCTGTGTCTGGGTGTTATAAGCGTATTTAAGTATGTATAACAGTCATTTGGTTACCATAGTACAGGCTGCTAGCTTAGTTTGGGACCAGATGACCGTGTGTGGAAGTTGTCCCATATTATTATTATTATTATTATTTAAAAAAATCCTATGATATAAAAGTACGCATGGCCATGATGCTATCTATAATCAAACCCAAACGCTACGCGCCGGTAAATGAATCGGCGTTCAAACGCTACGGACCCTATACCGTATTGAATTTGTATACCTAATACATGGAATTTCCCCGTTATTATCAAAATTGGTACACGTCGCTCGGAGACATAGTCGTCAAAATATTAGTCACGAAGCGGGCTCGGTGCCGGTGCCCGGACGGCCGTCAAAGGAGATTAGGTTCGTTTACACAATTGCCACCTCCCCCGGCGGCGGATTACGCGACCGACAAACTAAGCCCGCGCCCGGAACGTGTCAACTACCATCACAATCTCAGCGTATGGTTTGATTTCGTAGTGTTAAAGTGAAAATGGCGTGGGGATACTGGTCAGCGTCGTCGGTGATGCCCGACCGCGGGCGGAGTCCGAGACGAGCGGGGACTGCGGCGGTGCACGTGCATGCCAACCCCCCGACAGCTCGGGAAGTGATGGAGTCGCACGACGAGAGCATCATCCACACGGCATCGACGTCTAGAGACAGTCGCGACCACTCCGCTTCTCCACACTCCTCATCAAACGGTGGTCACTCGCATCACCACGAGATTCGACACGCGGTGCCAGCGAGTGCGCTCTTCGGGGAGAGCTACGGGGAGCTTTCTCGTAGACCATCGTTAGACTTGGGTTCGGTTCGGAGCGCGCTGGCGTCGTGCTCGGGGGGTGGGACGTTGAGTGCGGGGTCGACGTTGACTCGTGGGGGTACATTAGCTGATTATCTGCCGCCGTGTCCACATCACCACCGTGTGTACGTGGATCATCATAAACACTACGAGCAGCCAATACAGCCTGTGCATGTGGGTGTGCCGCACCACTCACACTCGCACGCCTCCAGTCGACATCACACTGATGATGAGGACGATCTCGAGCCCGCCTATGCCACCGGTGAGTCCTATGATCGGCTATACTTCCAAATATATATGATATTTTATACAAAAAGGAAAGTGGAAAGTTATCGGCGATGTTGAGGTATTTACCAAATGCGAAATCGCTGACTAGTTATTAATCTGCGTATCCACCTGAGGCAGCCTCGGGTCAAGCGGCTGTTTTGACCTGACCTGATCCTAATCATTTTTCTAAAAAAGATAGCTTGTTACGTTTTATAATATAAGCTATTGAAAGTACCGTTAAAATCGGTCCAGCTTTTACATAGAAGAACCAGAATAAAAAGGATTTTTTTTACAAGGTTCTTAAACTAAACCTTTTTCGTAAACAGCCCATATTATGCCTTATAATCAGCTATCTGCCACTAAAAGTTTCATCAAAATCGGTCCAGCCCTTTTGGAGATTAGCGGAAACACACTAATTTATATCATTGATATTAGTATCGTATATACATCCGTATGCATTTTCTCAAAACCTGTACTTTTCAACATTTTTAAATCCGCGAGGCTCGGCTATTTGGAAAATATAAACAAAACATAACATTCCACCTTTTCCCCAAAGGTGTAGGCAAAGTTGTTACTCAGGACTCGGTCTCATAGTAAGTTTTTTTAATTTTTTTTTATGATAGTGAGTGACAAGACAAGCAAATCAGGTGCCTGATGGTAAGCATCATGATCGCCCATATCAGACACTGGGTGGCACTACCCAGTGTTTTAATATTCAAAAATCTGCGTGACACTGCACTGCGCTTGTCACACTGAGATATTAGTTGTTGAAACTCGTCATGCCCAGTAATTTCGCTGGTAACATTGCCCTTCAGACCGGAACACAGTTATGTTTGCACATTACTGCTTGGCGGATGAATAACTGGCAAAGGTGTGGTACTTCTCCAGGCGGCCCCCTGCAAAAGAGGCCTACCACTACAAGTTAGAGAATATTATGAAAAATATAGAAACCCAGTGTGTGGTCCAGATTTTCAACATGAATATAGATTCAATTCAACATAACTTTACCCAACTTCACGAGTAAAGCCGCGAGCCTGCTAAGCTTATTACAGCAAACTTATATTTCCTTCAGTCTACCATTAATATTGTTGTTATTGTGTTACATTAATTATAAAAGTTGTCAGTATTATTCCGCTAATGTATTTGCAGTTTGCAGCTCTCACGCCGACCTACTTTCATGCCGCTCGGTCAATGTTGCCAACTTTTAGGAACGAGAGTTTGCGTAGATAAATAAATCTAACTTATTTCGGGTCTGACCTTATTTAGGTGATGGCTCCCTAAAGCAAAGTTTTCGCTAAGTTTATAAATTACGCGCGGACGTATGGGAATCTATGGACTTAAGTCCGCTCAAGCCCCATATTACTTGGATTTTGGCATTCAGAGCATCCAGCATCAGTGGCGCTAGTGTTTATGCCAATGTTAAGACGGTTCCTTAGAATCATGTTTAGTTTCAGCTTTGGCCAACTGCCATATAATATGAATATACCGGTAGAGTTATTTGGTACCATACCAAACTTAATCGTAATGCTGATGTTTTCAGATATCTGCGCCAGTGAATTAAAGCAACTTTATCTATGTAATAAAAACAAAAATTTGTGTAAACTAAAGATAATACGTACAAGATACTCATACTGTCTTGGCAAAAGGGTTTTCCGTTTTACTGCACTAAAGCGTTAAATTATTTAAATTATCTAGAGGTTGTCAGCACTGTGCGGCAATACATCGCGGCATTTTCATTTAGCGCCTAATATACCGTGGACACTAACGACCGAAAACAAGGGAATTTCGACCTTCCGCCATTCACTTAACGCTTATGGAAATTAGTTTAATGGTACATTTAACGCGTGTATACTGAACGAGCTGTACCAAGCGTTACGGTAAAATGTCGCTCGTTTTCGATTGGTGCACTTTTTATGGATATCGTCATGACACAATTTGGATTCGATGTTCGAACTTTTTATGTTTTTTATTGTTTTTCAGCGCAAGAGTATTATGACGTCGCACGGGTCATGATTCCAGTTTTATTAATTATCTTTATATAAAAAAAAGTTTCTGTATTCTAATTTATTGGATACATCTTAAATAATATTCACATAACGTAATGGAGAAATATGTTAAACTAAGCAACGCAGGGTTGAATTATTGCCCGATGCTATCTATTTCTGAAGATAACATAAATCCATTGTGTGACCAGTAAGTCGGTAAGTGCCGATATAACAAAGGATAGTGTTGCCATTCTTCAGAATCGACTAACAAGCTAAAACATATCAGGCATACCATTCCGACATACTTGCTTATTATTAGATGTACTTTACAAATTAGGCAAAACACAACCTCTGCTTTAAGAAATCTATAAACTTAAGCTACAATTGACAGTCAGCGACCAATGTCGGCGATAAAACTTGACGATAATCATGTCCGCATCTGTGCATACGAAAAATCGAATAGACGTCGCCGACAAAAAGGTCAGTTTTTAATTTCAGCAAAGAGTTTTTTTTTAAAGCGTAACGTGCAGCGAAAAAATTATATTATGTTTTATTATTCTCTTACTTCAAAAGAACTGACTGCACTTTTTATACGACATTAAAATTCTACGAAGCACTATCCATAAAAAGCGCCTTAATTGCTGCAACATGCGCACATCAGCATTCGCCAGTTTTACTCCTTAAACGTAGACAAAAATACGGCATAATCCAGCAATATGCATAAAGAAGTATTTTAGTTTATGGTTCCTAAAGTGACACACCGTTAACTATCTTTATAAATGAAAAAAAAAAAAATTGATATATTTCCGCTTTTTTGATTGGCTGTTAAAAGGCAAAAGCACATTAGCAATCCGCGATTGTTATTAAAATTGTCGATTATACAACACATGCACTTAAGCACTCTCTTTCAAATGAAATATTAGTAAAGTACATCACTATTTTCTATACAGCGAATGAATGAGAGTGAGTGAATAAATGATAAATGTAAGGTGCAACAGTGACCTACATTTGCATGTTCATCCACAAAAAAGAAAGAAGAATATAATGGAAAATTCTTTTTACTTCCAACTTATTCGTAGCTTCCAACGCATAAGTTGCGGATTTAATTGCGGACTCGAGAAGATTTTTATTTCATTTGTTTTTGTGGAGGAATTCTATGCACTACCGTGAATTGGTTGTACTTTCGCTACTCTTTTTCTTTAGCTATTAAGAGTTTTAATTATTATTCCTTGTTACGATTTATGTCTATTTAGCACGTATTTCAAGGAGGAAAACACACTTATCAGATCAGTTTGTCTGATCTGACCATAAACACACCAACCTAAATATACCGCTTTAATGATTTTTTGTATAAAAACAAAACCGCCAAAATGTAGCGGTGTGTAGGGGGACATCCGCTGGTTTTATTATTTACTTAAAACATGCTTCTTTTAAACAATTCGTAGTTCATGTCCTGTGTCATACGAATTCATTGAATTACTAAAAAAACGGACCAGCTTCTTATGCAGTGTGACTGTATAACCTTAACGAAAGCATATATAGCTTCAATGTTATGTTGGATTGTCTATGACAGACTTATTTAATGTATAGCAAATTCTTAATCTATCTAATCTCTATCATCTAAAATCAAAATATAAATCACTCAAAATTATTATGGCTTAGGATTATTATAGTTCGGTTTCGCCTTCCTGAAGCGATGGAAAACGATGCCTTTAGGCCAAAATATGAAGCAGCGATTTTTGTTAACTATTTGCAAATTGCAATTTATTGGTTTAAAAACTACCAAAATATTCACAGAATCAATGGCAGACGCGTAAAAAATCAAAATCAACCCTACACAAGTCTGATCAGACAGTTGTACAACAATCGTATCAAAAAATCGATACCCAGGTATCTACTGTAACATAAATCATAGTTGTAAACACGCCAGTTGTTAATGTCCAACTGTCACCTTAAAGGCTTTTCAGGGCATTTTATATGATTAATGCGCTATTATAGTGAATAGTGGTATTTTGAATTATAGCCTAGTATTAATTTTATTGTTATATGAAGGTAAGGGTGGTTTTATATTAAAATGTATTGTTAAAGTTGAGTTTGAACCAATCAGAATATTTTATTTTAATAGTAGGCTGTACATCTACAGTCCGATTATACATATGTATAGGTATACGAGTATACCTATATATATATATTTGTTATACATGTGTTATACTAGTATATATATATATATATTTTTATAATTTTTAAGGCTAATTCTTGTTTCTGATGTAGCAATAAAGAGTTTATATCTATCTATAACGTGGATTATTTATGATATAATATTTGGACATTTTAATTAATCTGTAGCTATTTTCATTTTCATTATAATTTTATTTCGTTATTACACTTATTACACTTATTACACTTTATTATATTTTATATTTTATTTATTTTTTACTATAGGTTCATGAATGAATAAAAATATTATGTTATATGAGTAATCAATTCAATCAATCAATGTCAAATAGAAAATTTAAATTTTTGTTTTGCAAAGAGCTGAGCATGAGCGGTACTTTATTATGAATCCTACTTCCTACTAATATTATAAATGCGAAAGTTTCTGAGGATGGATGGATGGTTGAATGGATGTTTGTTACTCTATCACGCCGAAACTACTGAACCGATTAGCCTGAAATTTATGTAGGTAGCTTAGACCCTGGAAAAACATGCGGGGTCCTTTTTTTCCGATGTTCCCACGGGAACGATGACTGCGCGGGTGAAACCGCGGGGCACAGCTAGTATTATCTAATATATACCACTTAGCTGCAAATAAATAAATTCATTTCTACAATTCGATCGCACTGATAAACTTGAAGGTGTGTAGCAGGCTTTAAGGTGCCTTTATACGTCGGAGTTTCTTGATCAAAAAATTTAGTACACGAGGGACGGCAGAACTGCCAATTTTCCCAGGGTTGGCAATCCAGATTAAAGTTACCAATTAAAAATATTAATAACCTTAATCTTCTCGAATCATTCTCGTCCAGCTTTGGTCGTAATCGGACGTCACTGGCGGTCTCTGGTGAGCTCGTGATTATTTACAATCATCGACAATATACACGAATAGACCTTACATTCGATGTTGGTTTGATACGAAATAAATGATTTTTTTAATGATTCGTGAAAATTTTGCACGCTGGTGATGGTGATGTAGTTTTGCACAAGATAAAGGTAAACACAAGGATATTACAAATACAATATGAAAAGGAGGAGCCCTAATCCTGTTTATTACCACTTGCGTCTAAACAGCTAATCCGATTGAGCTGTTTGTAAGCTTAAAGTAATAATAATTTATACAATGCTCGAGTCGATTCATATAGGATATGTTTTGATTTTTATGATAGCGAGTGACAAGACAAGCAAATCAGGTGCCTGATGTTATGCATCATGTTTGCCCATATCAGACACAGTGCCACCCAGTGTTTTAAAGTTCACAATTCTGCGCGGCACTGAACTGCGCCTGTCACCCTGTCTGTAGAGATATGAGTTGTTGAATCTCGTCATACCCAGTAATTTCGCTGGTCACATTGCCCTTCAGACCGGAACACAGTAATGTTTACACATTACTGCTTGGCGGATGAATAACTGGCTAAGGTGTGGTACTTCCCCAGGCGGCCCCCTGCAAAAGAGGCCTAGCACTACAAAAGCTGGAATTCTATAAGACGTAGAAGTCTGGCTAGTAATAAGAAGCAACGGACTTATATTTTCCCTATTCAGTTGTAATCGGACGTCCTATCGGTTCGTCCCTGGTGAGCTCGTGATTCTTCACAATTAACCGTTCATAATTATCCGGGCGGCCACGTCTCGCCTTTACGAGGCTGTTGCGGTCGCCTGCGGGACGAACGCTCCCTGAATCCACGAGCCTAAAGGTCATTTCACATATTATTAAACAGGTCATTGGTAATCAGTAGCATCCTATCATGGTAGCATCCTCTTATATTATGGTCATTGTACTTAACATGTTGAATCATTTTCACTATAGAACTAACTGTGAGGTCGAGAAAGAATTAGCTGTTACATACAATGTAAAAGGCTCGTTGATCTTGAACAAAATATATGTGACTGCTGATTTCAGAATTTGCTTCTTATTGAGAGTTGTTCCAAATTAACACAGTGACCATTTAAGAGAGTAAGTACTAGCTGATTACCAATAAGTCTGTGTAAATATTTAGTTTTGGGCAACGCTTCACAGCGACAAAAAGTGGCCAAGCTGTGCTGAAGCTTTTTGCATTGGCGTTGTGGTACTTACAAAATGTTGATAGTACGCAGTGTGGTTGCTACGTTGCTGGTTGTAATTTTGGTCCGTGTGAAACAAGCCTTGTAGTTCGCTACTTGTCTTGCGATGCGCACGCGAGTGTAGATCAAGTTTAACAATCATAATATGTGACAAGTTCCACACACGGTCTTCAGGCTACAAACTAGGCTAGAAGCCTGTCCTATGGCCACCAGATTAGAAATTAGATTATATACATACTTGAATATGCATATCGCAACACCCAGACTTGGGTCAAATATGCTCACGCGCACAAATGTTTGACCTGGCTGGAAAACGAACCCGGGACCTGCGGTCACAGTCAAGTTTTATAGAAGCTGCTTGCTCGTATATTTAAACTCTCGTTTTCAGTAAACCAGCAGCGTACGCCTACATGACTGCAAGGCCGCTGGTCCGCTCATGTAATATTAAAGTTAACGTCTGCGCAACACTGAGTAGAATACATATGAGTATGTAACGTACGATCGTGAATTAATCAGCGGTTTGAGGATAACGGCTGATTAGTTTTTGGGGCGATAGGGCCGATGGGCTTGAGGGTTCAGATTGTAAGAGGTAGGAGTGTATTTCCAAAGATTAAAAGAAAGAAAAATTAATTGCTACCTATTGCACCTATGTCCGTATGCTAAAGAAATAAAAAATTATACCCTACTGAAAAGGACAGAAACAAAGCTTGTCACAACAATACAAAGGGGCTTTTTTAAAGAATTTCAAACAGAAAATATCTAATTTGTTCTCTGTCTTCGTTCATAATGAATCGATTTGTATAGTTTTAGCGTAAAAGCACAGATAAAATAATAATTCGTATAGAATGGACACTGTCATCCGCCCACCATCGGACCTTCCTCACCCCGCGAGCGTGATTGAGCTCTCGACGAGCCGCTTCGCTGGGAAATCACCTCACGCACACTCTTGCGCGTGTATAAAACTCCATGTGTGCAGTGTCTATGTAGTTGGTAGTTATATCGTAACGTTTGTATGGAATTGAGTCGAGTGTCAGGGGTATGGTGAAAGAGTAATAAAAATCCATCCATCATACAAACTTTCGCATTTATAATATTATTAGTATAGCATTAATAAGAATTGTTATCCATACGGGAACGAACTAATGGAGTTACTCTAGTGTATGTAAATTAGTAGATCCAGTAGATCTTTAAAAAGGCAAAGGAAGACACTCAGTAGGTGGATACGTAATCGAATTCAACTTGAGCATCGTTTTCTGGAATTTGGAATCAATCCAGATACTTTCTCGGTGCTTTCAGATAAGTATGTACCTGAGCTCAGTTGATACTCTTGAAATCATTTAAAATAATGCAAAAGGTTGAGGCAGGAATTATGTTTGGAGGGATACTGTTTGGTTATAAATTATAAACGAGGTTTATAGTCTGTTTTGTGAATAGGTAACTTAGACCCTAGATCACTGAATAAGACAGTTAGTGAAACCGGGCTGCATAGTTGGTACGTTATTAATATTCTGTGCAAAAACTAGCGGTGTTCTTCGCTTAGACTTGGTGAAAAGTACCCTACTTAAGTTTATGTCACCGGATTGTTGTTAAATCGTTAGTTTATAATTTCGCTAGATTTCGCTACGCTAGATTTATTATAAACTACCTCTTTTTGTGACCGAGGAAAAATGCATTGACTAAGGAGCATTATATTATTATCATAAACAATTATTACAATTATCCGGTGACATAAACATGGGGTACTTTTCACCGGGTCTAAGCGAAGAAAACCGCTAGTTTTGCATTAAGTAAGGTACCTACTTTTCAGCGGGTCAACCTGGAAGCCTGGAATAACTTTCTGAGTCAAGTTACCCATTCCAGCGCTATCGATTTATTGGTTAGGTAAAGAGGTAACAAACACAAAATTTTGCATATACCAATGACTGATAATATTAGAGGTATCCGAATAGAGATAAAATTGTGCGAAGTGTTGAAACGAAAATAATCATGCTCGATTTATGATTGCACAAAAATCGCGATTACCTAATCTTTACAAAAACGTGTCTTAAAATAACAACATTTACAACAGACACACTCACTTATCCGTAGATTAAGGCAGTTGTTTCACTGCCAGAGATGAGCGATGAGCTGTGTGCGATATAAAAATAATTCATCGGTAGCTGTCCACATTTTTAGCTATAAGCTAGTTAATTTACACGGTTTTTAGAACAATCGTGGGTGTTACTAATGTTTACTACAAATTACTTTACCCTTTGTCCGGCGATCATTATTATAATAAGTATGTGATACGGTCGCTTGCACATCAAAGCGGTTCAATCGTGTGGCGTGAACACTGTACCGAATCATGTTCGATTGTCTATTCGTGGTATAATATGTATTATCGATTAAATTACTTATAAGCGATTAAACTGCCAGCTAAAGAGAAGTCCTCTCTATAATATGTATTCGTAGGTCAGATTGACTGACTTACTGGAGATAGGAAAGGAATACTAGATTTTACATTGCGTCTTTTCGCAGGATCTGATTGTAGGTACGTTTCTAAAGCGAACAAATCGGTCATAGTTGATCGCTGACGGTAAGGCGACTGCTTAACGCAAGCCGCATGAAACCGATTACCGCCGCTCAGTTAAATATTCACGAAAATAACAGTACCCTATTGGGTAGCGATTTATTTATTCACCACAAGCTTTGCCTGAGTACGTTTAATTTTAATGCGACGTAGAGGCGCTTTTATCTTGGATATAGCATAAGATGGGTCTACTCTTTTTTTTCTTAATCTTTTGACGTTGAAAGGGATTGTACCTGGCTTTGAGGGTTTATGAATTGATGTCTGTTAGTAAATAGAGTAAGACGTCAGAAATGCCAGTTCAGTCCCTGGATAAGGGATAGAAATGCTAATCTGCCTTTACGTTAGGTAGTCGTTGTAGTGTAGTGCTGAATCCTACTAATATTATAAATGTGTATTTGCAGTATTTTGAACTTTAAAACACTGGTTGGCACTGTGTCTGATATGGGCAATCATGATGCTTACCATCAGGCACCTGATTTGCTCGTCTTGTCACTCACTATCATAAAAAAAAACACACCGACGCGGAATGCGATCAGTAATCAGCATTGGAACATTAGTCGAACCGAACCCCGATCTGAAGCAGAGATTTGTTGGTGGCGGATTTATAGGTACGAGCGATATAATCTCTCCCAGATAGGTATAATATATGATTAGAGTAACAAACAAGCGTTATCTCTGGCATCTCGCAAGCGGCAGGACATAATGCCAGCTTGGACCCGGGCCAGGGTTCTGTACTCTGCTTATATAAACGGAACGTTCGGACAAAGGGACAACACACAGGCAATTGTCACGTACTTCAATAGTTGGATATACAATGTGTTACAAAATGGTGTAGTGATACTTAAGTAGGTACATCTACCTGTGAAACTAAACAACTTACCAAAAAAAAAGAAGTAAAGTTGCCATACAAAATCGATCTGCTGATCTGGTAATTATGTAATTTGTGTGGGTAGTAAACAATTATTTTTGCGAATTTCGCAATACTTTTTTTCTGTTGTTTAGTTTGATGGGTATATGTACCCCATAAGTATATATACATACCTCTTTTTTATACGTTGTATATGTAGATAATACATTATTGTTCATCGCACACATTCACATATAGAAATAGCGTGTAGGGAACGAAACGATAATTAAATAAATGAACTAGCCGTGGTCTTTCCGCTAATAAAAAATTTCTTCAAGTTTTTTTTTTTTTGATAGAGTCATGAGTAATTTTCTTTTTTGAAGTAAGCACCTATCTTTTTTGTTTTGTTTTGTTTAACCTGTCCAGTGAATTTTACAAAGTTAAAGATGAATAGAGTATAGTGTTTAAGCCTATGAGCTTTCATACAAATAGAAACGTTATACGCATTAAAAACAAAGTGCAACTGACTTGACTCAAGTCAATTTAGCTTGACGAGTTCGCCACGCAAAGCAGCATCTACCTCAGTTAATATAAAAGTTCATTGGCTGAAACGGACATAACCTGCCCAATCCCACTTTAATATAGAAGATTTAATCTTCCTTAACTACACCGCCACTGCTACCGTCACCGCTATTTGGTGGATTTACCAACAGCTCGCACAAAGCGATTTGCATCATCATTCATCATGAGAATGACGAAGCAATGGAACTCGCTGCCGTCGTCCGTTTTTCCCGAAAACTATAACGAGGGTATGTTCAAATCAAGAGTGAATAGGTATTTTACTGAACAAGCGTGCTCCAACTTAGACCGCATCATCACTTACCAGCAGGCGAGATTGCGGTCAAACGCCTGTTTAGTTTCAAAAAAAAAAAACAACAGAACTTACTATAGCATACTTGAAAAATCTGTAGACTGACATGCCAGCCAATAGAAAATCAAAGTGCACCTTACCACTATCAGAGGGCAGCGTTACTAATAACATGGAATATGTTTACTTGGACTAGAACAATTATTTCGTCCTTCAAGTACCCTCTCTATCTCAAACGCCGTGACCACGTAACACCACAATCAATTCTCAATGTGCCTTAATCAGACCAGTAAACTGTCGCTGGCGGACCAAAACATATCTCGGTAATTGCGTCGAGGCAGTTTGTACGGTATTGTCTCATAAGGTATGTAGTTTATGACAGCTCCAGTCTCCGAGGCTAAGCCGCAGAATTTATTGGTCTGAGCGAAAGATGAGCACTGAGAATATAAAGATTTTTACTAAGTTTGGGTTGTTTATGAAGCTGAATAAGATTGTAGATGTGATGTGAGAAGATGTACAATGTACACCGCTACATGTTGACAGCCTCGTTGGCTCAGATGGTAGTAACTCTGCTTTCTGTGCCGCAGGCCCCGGGTTCGATCCCCGGCCAGGTCAAACATTTGTGTGCATGAACATGTCTGTTTGATCTGTGTCTGGGTGTTATAAGCTTATATAAGTATGTATATCAGTCATCTGGTTACCATAGTACAGGCTTCTAGCCTAGTTTGGGACCAGATGACCGTGTGTGGAAGTTGTCCCATATCATATCATATCATATCATGTAGCTTCAATATGGCAATTTTTTAGGTTTCCGTACCTCTTCTTTGTAGTGGTAGGCCTCTTTTGCAGGGGGCCGCCTGGGGAAGTACCACACATTTGCCAGTTATTCATCCGCCAAGCAGTAATGAGCAAACATTACTGTGTTCCGGTCTGAAGGGCAATGTTACCAGCGAAATTACTGGGCATGACGAGATTCAACAACTCATATCTCGCGGTGACAGGCGCAGTGCAGCGCCGCGCAGTATTTTGAACTTTAAAACACTGGTAGGCACTGTGTCTGATATGGGTAATCATGGTGCTTACCATCGGGCACCTGATTTGCTCGTCTTGTCACTCGTTATCATAAAAAAAACCTCAAAAGGATAAATGGAACCCTTATAGCATTACTTCGATGTTCGTCTGTCTCTTTTTCTTGGGAACGCGTTGAGGTATCAAGTTAAAACTACATATCAACAACTCAAGTCTCCGTTGACTTGCCTTGCTGCTGTAGAAAAAGCAATCCTCAAGTCAGCGCAATCAAAAGATACGGCCATTGGACCACAACTTTGTGCAACGGGCTATTAACTTCGAGGGTACTTCCCATTGGTCTAGCATCAGGAAATTTGAAGCACAAGATCTTATATTATCACTATTAAAGGAAATAATACCAAACATAAACATAACATAACATACATTCACGCCTTTTTCCCGAAGGGGTAGGCAGAGGTGTACCCAGGACTCAGTCCCATAGTAGATACACCCACATTTCGCTAGTATGTTATTGGTCCCATGTAATAGGGGGCGAGCCTATTGCCATCTACCGGGCACAGTTCCAGACTCCAGGCAGCTATTGAGATAATTCCTAATGGAAAAACCCAATATTTAACACTATGCCTGACCTGGGGATCGAACCCGGGACCTCTTGATTAGCAGGAGTATGCGCCCACTACACCACCGAGGCAGTCGTATACTTTAGTATGTTATAAACATTCTTAATTACAGAATATATATTACTCTAACAGAATATATATACCCTATATATGGAAACAATAAGTGTTATGAGCAAGCAGTTATCGTTGCATTTAGTTGTCGAGGTAATTTGGTCACCTAAAAGGTAGCTAGAGCAATGTATAAGGCGTTTGTAAGATTTATGGAAAATCGCTCTAGGTATGTGCTTATTTGTTATATTTATTACTAGCGACCCGCCCTCGCTTTGCTCCGAGTACCATTGTAAATATAAACCTTCCTCTTGAATCACTCTATCTATTGATGAAAACCGCATTAAAATTCGGTTTAAAGCGACTTAATTTTATACTATGTAAAGATACGAAATACAAGCGCTAAGTTTACCGAGAAATGCAACTTCGATATCCCTCTCAAATCCCCAAGCTAGATCTGGTAATAACATTTCACACCAAATGAAGATGCAGGTCTGCGCCAAATCGTGCCCATTGATCCGGGAGTTTGGTAAACCAGTGTTAAGTCTGCCGGTATCGATAATTATTGGTAATCCATCGGCGATTATCGGAAATCTACACGGACCAACCCCAGGGTTTAAACACACAACAGATATTTCATACGTTTGACGACTATCTGATCCGATTCCGATCCGGGACCTCATGATCGGCAGTCGAGCATGCGCCCACTACGCCGTCGAGGCATAACAATATTATGTAATATCTCTTATATATTTGAATAAAGTTATAATATTATGATTAAACATATTTTCCAGAGTGAAACACACATAGAAACGTAGGACGTCCGATGCGACCAGTCCACTGCCACACCACGGACATCTCCATGACTTATCTATAGAATCAAAGTCCTTATAATGATTGACCAATGTAGACGAGACGACCCAAGTAATTTTTCATTATGATAAAGGAATCAGAACGGATTTACGGAATCCCCACGAGAGCAGGATTTCTCTATTTGAGCATCACTGACACTCATTCGATACTCAACTGACACGCCACTTATTTAAGTTACAAAATCGTAGGCCTCAGTAGGCATTTACTCATTAACTCATCAGAGCTTGAAACACATTCGATTGTTAGGCCGATGTCCAATCCGATTCCAAATAATCTGATCAGACTAACAGATTTGATATGTGTATTGATGTGTCCAATTCCCTGGATATCCAAATATCGTTTTGCGGTACATGTCCATTAGTATAAACAAGCATTAGGCACAGGCCAATACTAACTAGATTCGTTGATACATTTCTCTATGGACGAATAGTTCGATTCGTGAAATGGGATGCATAATATTGAAAGCCAGTGACGCGTGAATTCAGTGCGGTTTGTTGATGTTCAATTTGACGAAAAGTCCACATGATATTGCAAAATAATACATGTTACCGGTAATTGGTAAAATACTTATAAAAGGGTTTTCGGCGGTTAAAGACTACCATGAAAGAGTTTTACTTTTGTTGTTTTGTTTTTCGTTGCTCTTAGGGTTCCGTACCTCAAAAGGAAAAAAGGAACCCTAATAGGATCACTTTGTTGTCCGTCTGTCTGTCTGTCTGTCTGTCCGTCTGTCAAGACACTTTAACGGGAACGCGTGGAGGTATCAAGTTGATATTCATATCAACTACTCAGATCTGCGGTCCCTTGTGGCTGTAAAAAAATCATACTTCTAAGTTAACCCAATCAAAGTTAGGGCCATTTTACTGCATATTTCCATACTTTGCGCAAGGAACTAATAGATGGCGCTGTATGTTCTTGATATCTAGGTATGGAACCCTACACTATTCATACATACGTATGCCATAACAATTTTTTTTTTTGAATGATAACATTTCCATTAATGTCCACTTCTTGAAATTAAGCATTAGGTCAGCGTTTGACCCCAATCTCACCTGATGGGAAGCGAAGATGAGGCCTAAGATGGAACACGCTTTTCTAGAAGATATTTATTCACTCTTCTCTTGAAGACCACAAGCTTGTATTCTGAAGGGAAGACGTACGCCGGTAGAGAATTCACTCCTTAGGATGAAAGTCCTTAGGATGAAAGTAATGCCAACTAAACCATGTAAACTGGTAACTCATTTCTTTAGAATAATAATTCACTATAAAACCAACATAAAGTCGTGAAAATAAATCAGCTGTTGATAGAAATCTTGAACTTTGATCTTAAACAAACATATATGGAACATTTAATTTGCCCGAAATAGCGATCAAAAAAGACTTAGATGAACCGTCTGAAAGAGGACATGAGTGCAGTATTATTATATGTAGTCCATCAAATCTAAGAAGTACCGTTTGACATTTCAGCTTTTCAAGCAAGAAATAACTTTGCATAGGCGTATCTCACACAATTTCAAAAACCTTCGCCGTAAAACCATTGAATTATGAATTTTATCACAAGATGTATAATTGAGTATTTGAATATTTTTTTTGCCTTAATGGAAACATCATATTATATAAAGATTCGTAAAACTATTTTTAGTTTTTTTTATTCGCCATAATTACAAAGTTATATCAAATTAAAAAATCATTTTTAATTCAGTACCGAAAACACGCCGATAGTACCCGAACGAGCTCGTGAACTGTAGTGACGTCACAATGTGATAAAGTACCATACATAACTATAACATTACTACGTCACAAAAATGGCGTTCAATCGTGGCGTGTTCTTAATCAAGTGACTCTTTATTTGAATTTTATCAATTTTGAATCGCTTATAATTAAGTTAAAAAAATGTTTTTAAAGTGATTTTTGAATTAGAGAATGCGTAATTTTCATTAAACTTTCAAAATAAATTAAACAACACGATATTTAATTTTTTTCAAATACTCAATTCTTAATTACTAAATCTAAATTTAAATCCTGCAAACATATAGCAAAATAAAAACTTTCAAACGGTACTTCTTAGATTTGATGGACTATAGAATGGATCTTCTTACTAATCCCCATTGATTTAAAGATAAGGGGAGATGAGGTACTGGCTCCTCGAAAATGGAAAGCTCAATTTAGGTCCCATTAGGACCACGTAAGTCAGTAAAGTCAGGACGTACGAGCGGCTAATATTGTTGTCCCGATCGCACTTCGGTCTTAGGTACGTCTCTATCTTTTTTGTACATTATGTTGTACTGTGCAAACTTCACATTGAGCAAATTGCACGTGCCAGTTGTTGAGTACGCGCTGGGCTAATGTTTTTTTTTTTTATGATAGCGAAGTGACAAGACGAGCAAATCAGGTGCCTGATGGTAAGCATCATGATTGCCCATATCAGACACAGTGCTACCCAGTGTTTTAAAGTTCAAAATTCTGCGCGGCACTGCACTGCGCCTGTCACCCTGAGATAAGAGTTCTTGAATCTCGTCATGCCCAGTAATTTCGCTGGTACCTTATCTCCTCTATAAAATCAATGTTAACCCCACCAAAAGTAAGATAAAGACAGGAAAATGAATAAGAACCCAAATTATCAAGAATATTGGAAATCTGAAACTGCAATATAAATTTCAAATTCCAAAAGCGATCTAAAGTTTCGCCACAGGTTTCGCTCACTTTAATTCAAAGTAATCTCTACTTTTATTGCACGAATCTTAAACATGCAAATGAATTCCACAGAGCGCTATATTAAATCTCCCCGTTCCATTTATACTTCCTGCATCATAATGTTGCTATTTTATTTGTTTCCCTTAATTTGCATTTGAAATACCATATTAGTTTATTTTTCATTGTAATTTCTGATAAAACGAAATATGTGAGAGCTTTGTATTGTCAGCATAATGCAATAATTCGTTGCATTGGAATTTCACTATTTAAAAGGCGAATGTATTTTATGGATTATTTTTTTACCTTGCAACTCTCTCTTTATATCGAAATAGTTTAAGAGTATAATCTTTAAAACTACCTCATGTTTTCTCATAACTTTCGAGATAAATTTCTATTAACAATTTCAAAATAAAGTTATACTAGCATCCTATATTTACGTCGTTAAGAGTCGCACGCTCTTAAAGAAATACAACCCTGAGGCAGACGGAGTTAGTCTTCATCATCATTTCAGCCTTTGGAAGTCCATTGCTGAACATAGACCTACCTTAAGGAGGGTTCGCCAATACTCGGTTGGTGAGCGCAGTTTTATGGTTTCACGCAGAGGATGCTGCTGCTCGTCCTCTGGCTTAACCCTTTAGCCGGCTCTTACGGCAACCACGGGTAGAGAGGGTGGAGCACTATTCTAAAGCCGGTAACTCCACGGCACGGTAAGTCAAACGGAACTTTAAAGAGACGTATCATATCAAAAGAGAGATACCAAAACAACGTTTACATTTACATCAAAAGCATGCTTGCAATTTCACGGTTGGAACTCGACTTTTTCATTAGCGCCAAAACGAAAATGTTTAATTTTCCGTGTAAACTCACATAATATGACTTCAAAGGAACACGTGAACATTCTATACGGTTGTTTTGATACGTCTGTTACGCGAAAACATAAGGGTTATTATTGTGAGCTATACAGGGTTACTTTATATTAGTTATCATCCTCATAAAGGGTCCTATTGATCATTTGATTTAACTTTCATTATGGAGCCAACATTGAAATATGGAAAAATAAGTTGTTGGTGGTAGCTATATAATAGGGCCACCCCTTTCTCATCCCGTGGGAGCCGTGAGACCCGGCAGAGAGCATATTCGGAGAGTGGGCAGCAGCGCTCTCCGGCACCAAGTATTCCAACTACTGCGATCACCAAGCCGCACAACCAGCGTGGTGATTATGGCAAAATCCCCCCTATCCAGGACTCCGTGTTATAGAAGGCACACCTACATTTCACCCATATATAGTAGTCCCATGTAATAAGGGGCGAGCCTATTGCCATCCACCGGGCACAGTTCCAGACTCCAGGCAGTTTTTGCGATAGTTCCTAATGGAAAAATCCTTAACACTTTGCCTGACCTGGAGATCGAACCCGGGACCTCTTGATTGGCAGTCGAGCATGCGCCCTCTACGCCACCGAGGCAGTCTAACCCGAGACCCTAAAGACCCTTTTATATTATCCCGTATCCAACAAAACTAATCAGCTCTTATCTGCTACAATGTCAATTTCAACATCCCTTTTTCGTGCAAACATTATATGAACTGCCGCCATAAAGTTAGATTAACATAGTTGTAATGTTCTAATCTAATTTCCCTTTGAGTTTTAAAACATTACCAATTATGTTCAAAACAAACATAATATGGCTAACACTACGCTGGGAAATAGTGAATTATTTTTGCGCCAGCTCGCGGTACTTTACTAGTTAAGGGTAAACGGTGTTACCATATCTCTTATGATATCATCTATGTGTGTAATTTACTACTAAGCAAATTTTGTGACATACGAATTGTCAAACGTGTTACAAAAAGTATGTAACACGTTTTATATAGTAATACACAACAACATTGCAATGTTACCAGCGAAATTACTGGGCATGACGAGATTCAACAACTAATATCTCAGGGTGACAGGCGCAGAATTTAGAATTTTAAAACACTGGGTGGCACTGTGTCTGACATGGGCAATCATGATGCTTACCATCAGGCACCTGATTTGCTCGTCTTGTCTCTCACTATCATAAAAAAAAAAATTACAAGGATTATTCCTTGTCTACATCATCTTTTATTCCTTTACGGCATACGGGGATGAAGGCGCGAGAACTATGCTACTATCTTGATATTTTTAAGGAAGTAATTTATCTCTGTCATTTAATTTTCTTTTATAAACTCTAATTTTACTGAACGGTCTTATAATAAAATATTTGTATTAACACTTAGTACACATGATTTTTTTTAATCACGTGAGTAAAATTGAGATGTTGCAGAGAAAACGTCACATCGATTTTGTAAATCCTACTAATATTATGGGTGGATGGATGTTTGTTACTCTTTCAAGCCAAAACTACTGAACCGATTAGGCTGAAATTTGGTATGTAGGTAGCTTAGACCCTGGAATAACACATAGGGTATTTATCTTCCCACGAGAACGATGACAACGCGGGTAAAACCGCGGAGCACAGCTAGTGTTACATAAAGACAGGATTATATCAAAGCCTCTTATGACTTTTAAATGTAGGGCATTACCTCTTAATATGTTATTCGCATCATTATGCATTGTAGTAATGTTACGGAACTGGTCTGTTTCCGAGACTACATAACCTCAAAGACTTCGTAGACGCGTCGTAGCGATCACGTAGCATGTGCTACGTGGGCTGTAGCGCGCTACTGATATCTAGCGCGCTACGAAACCAAGACGATTTCGATTTGTATGTAGTAAAGGAGTGCGACCAAGAGTTCTGCTGAGTGTAAGGTCGCTTATTGCTTATCAAAAAATAAATTATGTCATAAAAACATACATTCACGCCTTTTTCCCGAAGGGGTAGGCAGAGGTGTACCCAGGACTTATAGTCCCATAGTATAGATACACCCACATTTCGCCAGTATGTTATTGGTCCCATGTGATAGGGGGCGAGCCTATTGCCATTTACCGGGCATAGTTCCAGACTAGGCAGTTATTGAGATAATTCCTAATGGAAAAATCCAATATTTAACACTTTGTTTGACCTGGGGATCGAACCCGGGACCTCTTGATTGGCAGTCGAGCATGCGCCCACGACGCCACCGAGACAGTAAAAAAAAAGTAAATTACGTCATCTATCATAATTATACTTTCTAAAGTATATTGCAAGCAAAAAGCGACTCTATGATCAGCCGCATGAATCTCAGATTGTCCTGCAACAATGGGACAGAATTTTAATTAATAGACCATTTCAAACGCTTAAAATAAATATCAACACTTTGTCTTTATACAGCATGTTCTAAATCTATTCGTTCTGTTTCAGGTAAGTCCCTTTATACCCATAAATCAATGAAAGCCACACAAATAGAAAGGTGAGTCATATATGATTTGTAAAAAGGTCATATATAACAGTGTAGCGAAGTTAAAATATCCCTTTCAGTATAGAACACGATACGTAAAATGAATGACGACCTTTTGCTATTTGCATTAGAGATTAATATCTATTGAATTTATGCTAAAAGGCTTGCATGAAAGAAGACTAGATAAACATTTGAAAGCATATATATTTATACAAGCATTTACAGGGTCGACATAGCCCTTAACAGGTCATTTCTACCTTTAAAAAAAGGGTTAGTCCCACTATGCTTTGAAAATACCTACCAAAAAGTACCAAGAATTATAGAATTTTCTACGCATAGCATAACATACAATCACGCCTTTTTCCGAAGGGTTAGGTAGAGGTGTACCTAGGACTCAGTCCCATAGTAGGTACACCCGCATTTCGCCAGTACGTTATTCGTCCCATGTAATAGAGGGCGATCCTATTGCCATCTACCGGGCACAGTTCTAGACTCCAGGCAGTTTAGAGATAATTCCTAGTGCAAAAATCGAATAACACTTTGTCTAACCGACCTTCTTAGGGATCGTCCTTTCTTGGATCACTGTGTTGTCCGTCTGTCTGTCTGTTTGTTTGTCAGTCCGTCTGTCAAGACCTTTTTTCTCGGAAACGCGTAAAGGCATCAAGTTGAAATTGATACCAATAACTCGTCTAGAGTATCTTGCTGCTGTAAAAGAAAACAAACGGTTGTTTGGAAGAGATCGCTTTTAGCGATAAGACCGCCAATTGTTACACTATTTGTTATGTACTCTTAATTTTAAGGATTAGTTTTTATGGTGTACCAATAAAGTGTTTATCTATCTATCTATCAAACTTCTAAGTCAACGCAATAAAAAGATACGGCCATTTTACTGAAATCCTCTAGGGTTATTCTCTTTGGCCCAGCATTATGAAATTTGGCAATGAGCAAGATCTAATATCACAGGTAAGGGAAAAATGCCAAAACCATAACTTTTAACAAAAACAATGTGAAAGCTAACATGCAGTAGTTTCCAACGAGATGACGCTGTATGTTCTTAGAACGCTACCGCGTTTTATTCAGGTGTCTAGGTATGGAACTCTTCATCTTCTCAGTCTTTCTCAACCAGTAGACTGGTGTAGGCCTCCTTCAAATTCCTCCATTATCCTCTACTTTGGACAGTTAGAGTCCAGTTGCTGCCCGCTGCCTATCTATCTCTATCTATCTATCTATCTCTTCCCATCTATCTATCTATCTCTCTCTCTCTATCTATCTATCTCTATCTATCTTTCTCTATCTATCTCTCTCTATCTATATCTCTCTATCTATCTCTCTCTATCTATCTATCTCTATCTTTTTGATGTCATCCTTCCATCTCATTTGTGGCCGTCCCACTGGTCTTTGTTTCCCCCATGGTCTCACTCCAAGAGTCTCTTGCACCATGTAGTTTGTTTCCTGGCTATATGACCTGCCCACTTATCAAGGTTGCCTAAGCAATATGTTTCTTCTACGTAATTCTTACCGTCAATGTTATTTTACAACGCGCGGTGTCAGCCTTCAGCCTTACTTGCCAGTTTCCCTTACACCCGATCGAATGCACCAATAAAATCGGCCATAAATTACAGACAATATCTGCGAATACCAGAGGACGTATCTGCACAGTGTCGGGCCGGAGGAATCGAATCCGCTCGGATTCTCGGATGTAATCGCCGCGATTTGGCTCCTCTCCAGCGCTGGGTATGGTCGGATGAATAGAGTAACACACTATGGAGTTCAGAAACGCGTTTAAGTACTATGACCATTTAACCCTAGACACCTAACGTTCTTCGTTTCGACGATCACGTGACAGAAAATAAAAATTTCTGAATATATTTTTATTACGCGCGCCAATTGTCGCGGTTTTGCTTATCTTTGTGTCCTGTAATAAAAAAAATTTTAAAAGATAATATTTTCGTATTCAAATATAAATTTATTCTCTTATTTTACTAAATTACTTATTGTCATGGTAATAACATCGTAAAATAATGGAAATATGTGGCATTACATTAAATTTCTAAGCCCAATATTGGCTCGTCGATTCGACGTATGGTTAGGTACAAAGGACCGCTTGGTAAGGTTATGTATCCTAGAGTTAGCACTCGGATTCCATAAAAAATGAAAAACAAAACTCAGCTAGCAACTTATTTTACGAGTTTTCTCATACCTACTGTCCATTCGGTTGTCCTGAAGTTATGCATTAAAAATAAAATTTTACTGTGTCGAAAAGAAAAAGAAATGCATTAAAATGATTTTGTATATATCATTTTTTTAGTATAGTATAATTTAAAGTAGTAGATTTGTTTGTCAGTCAACAGAATTTCAAGAGAATTATTATATAAAAAAGTACCCTCTGGGGTCAAGGTAGTGTTTTAAGTGAAAGAGTTACAAACATCCATACAAACTTTCACGTTTACAATATAAGTATGATTGTGTTCAAATGTGCCAACCAAAACGAAGTGTAGCATTAAAAAAATTGGTTGTCTGTAAAGTCGGTTTACTGACGATAGTTGAACGTGACAACGCGCTCACTCAAGTAGGAGAGAGACGGATGTCGAACGCTGCCGAACGCAAAGGCCGATTGTGCTTCTTTGTCGCTCGTTCCGCGCTCTCGCTTGCACTTCAAGCCTTACATGGAACGCCTCAGAGCGAGGTAACGCCGCATGAGTCATGTTTTTTCGTGCGTGCAGCCGGCTCTATCGAAAGGTCATATCATCTCCTAACTTATTCCTCTACAATGGGATTCAACTTACACGACGCATGTGGAAAGGAAAGTTATGAATAAAATTAACTTTCCGAGATAGGCGGGACCCGATGTGATCTGACACCGAATTGATCGATTGATGCATTGGGGTTTATTTATTTTAGGGTTAATTTACGAGAAGTTATATTTACGCCATTTAATTTCGCCATAAAAACCCGCTTTTTTATTATTGCAGGAGACCAATTAATTATAGCTAGATACACTTGTAATTTTCACAAAATATGTATTCCTTTTGCCTCTACAACAATAATAAATAATAAAAATTTAAAATCTCTATGCCAGTAACGTGTTTTGTTTTTAATGTCAAATTTGACTATTACTAGGTGAAGAATACTACTATAATTATAGGATTCATTCATTAGGTGTACAAGACCTTCCTAACCTCTCCTTAGGGGCTGTCCATTAATCACGTAATGTTTTTTTTAGCATTTTTTAACTCACCCTCCCCCTTGGTGATACGTGGTGAGATTTAAGACTAACCCCTACCCGCACTCAAAATCACGTGTAATTTTTAGTACCTACAAATAATCTTAAAATTTTTAGAATATTGTCTTTAAATACAGGGATAAAGTATAACCTAATTTTATTCTAGAAAATTAAGGACCATGATAAAAATGTCTAGACAGAAAGGTTGCTGTACATTGTTGGTTAATGTACGTCCGTAATGTACGTAGGTCCGAGGACAATCCTCGGACCACGGATTCGCAAGACTTTCTTCAACACTAACAACTGGATAAACATCTTGCAAGTCAGTTGTGGGAACTCTGCTTTGTTGAAGATCAACGTCGGTTTCATCGAATAAATAAATACACGTGATATCTTACTACACCCCCGTCCCCCTTTGTGATATTTTGTGATTTTTGCCGACCCCCTAAGATAAAAATATTATCGTGAAGTGGTTAGCCTGTCAGGATTATGATGACACAGAAAAAAATGTTTTAATATTTTTCCTAATAAAATACTTACTACTCAAAATTCCACAAGCTACTCGTACTAACCCTTTGTTCACTTCTATAATGTTATTATTTTATTTATTTATCTGTTTATATATTTTGTGTATTACATTTTTCGTTATTTCTAGTTATCTATTTATGTATTTTAGTGAGTATTAAGTATTAAGGGTTATATATTTATATACTTACTGTTTATTTTATAACATAATACGATGATAATTTATAAACTCTGTAGATATTTAGCGTAAGGGAATTTACATTTAGTATAGTACAATTGTTCTTTTTTTTTATATGGCGTAAGTTATATTGCGTGTAACTTATAGCTTTTCTTTCATAAAAAGTGTATAGTCAATTAAGTACTAGTCAAATATTATTGGATAACTCCGTCATGTTGGCCCTCGCGACACAGACGCACGCCTAATGTGAGGACTGAGGACCACAGTCAATCGTGTAACGGTGCTTTGTCTTATAAAAATAATTTTCAATAATTTCAATAATTGATCAAGCTGAATAAGATAAGGTATAGTAATAATATCGCCGCAGCGAAGTGGTTGACTGAGAAAAGTATAAGGAGGATGTTGCGCCCGTCAACGCGTTAACGCATCACGCATAAGCACGAATGCTATGAAAAACTATGCTTTCTTGAAAATGACTCGTTTCCATTCATTCCTATTCACATGTGGGTAGGAACCCTTCATATAATGCAAGTTCCATTCGCAATTGAGTTTCTTTTAAAACGCTACGACTATAAAGGAAAAGGCTAAAGGAGCTTTTTTTTAGCATCTATTCCCAGCGCGACTTTGAGCTATCGTTCTTGAAGGCAACACCAATAAAACGTTTCTCCAAAACTATATACCATTTAGTACATTACTTATGTATCATTTATAATAATTCATCGTCATAATAGAGCGATAAATCGTCCGCCGTCTCTTTTTATTAATTACGACATCGCCTCTGAGAGTTTATTTCTTTTAGCGAATAATGAAGAGCAATCTTTTGTTAAGAATAGAGGTCGGCTGAAAGACGGCGAGTGTTTATTGCATGGCATTTGTTTGAATTGATTCTAGAGGTCATAGCACAGAATAAATATTAAAGGAACAGAAGAGACACTCCTCAAAATCATTAACTTTGTGGAAGTAACAACAAGCCATATTATCAATAACCTTCGTCGTAGATGTAAAAGATGTATAATTTGTAATCACTAAATATAATTTAAATCCTTGAAACTAGACAAAATAGTAACTGTCAAACAATACTTCTTATATTTGCTAGGATGTAGTGTTAGATGATGATTTAATTAACGCTTGCAGCCGTTTGAAAATATTCAGCTCCTTTGTGACTCAATATGTGAAATTTTAAATGGTTTATTTAATTCGAAAGATTCTAGAGGAAAACCTACCACCATTGAAATGATATTTAATAGTTTAGTGTCTAAAAACCAAGGCCCTCGTTTGACTTATGTCAATATAGGGCGTGGACATACTTAATTTCTTAGTTGCGTTACTTGATTACCGTCTACCGGCTTAGTAGAAACGTGCAGCGTGCATACTGTTTGCGACTATAATATTACATTATCCTACTGATATTACAAATCTCAAATCTCAGTACAATGTAAAAAAATGGCTCATTCTTCGTTTCGTCCCACGTCAGGTTCGTCACATTGGGACGAATCGACGAAACTTAAAATTAATGTATTTTTCATTCGACGATTCGTCCCATTCTTGGTTTTGTCAAATTTTATGGAAATAAAGGAAATAGATTGTCAGGAAGAAAAGTTAATTCATAAGAAGAAAAAAGTACGTTTATAACAAGTAAACAAAACGCTAGTGAGTTCTAACTCGACTCCAGCGCCATCTAGATGGCTCAAAGAAAGCGTGCTGTTTTTTTGTGTGTATGTTTGTTCCGTTTTCGCGCTAAAACTACTGAACCGATTGAGCTGAAATTTGGTATGTGGATAGCTTAAACCTTGGAATAAAACATTGGATATTTTTTATCCGAATATTTCCACGGTAACGAAGACTACGCGGGTGAAACCACGGGGCACAACTAGTATTACTATATGAACTAAAAGTATGTTCGATGTTTGTGTGCATATATGTGGATGCGCCCTAACAAAAGCTATTTCCAATTTTTAAAGACCAGTAACATTACCGAAAAAACCTGCGACTCATTCTAAGCTATTAACAATCCCTCTTTTTTTATGTCACCTGAAAACTGGTGAAAAATGACGCTGCTTCTTCACGCGCCGGGGAACCACTTAATCAATGCTATCCGATACTTCACGCTTTACAAAGAACACTGTTTGGTGTTGTCATTGCATTATTAAGGTTTTTTTATAACCCCTTTTAATTATGGACTTGATTACTGTTACTTTACATAAACTCAAACTCAAAACTCAAAAAGATTTATTCAAATAGGTCATACTCTGACACTTTTGCACGTCAATGAAGATAAACAGTACTGAGTCTACCGTGCGTTCGGAAAGATACCTCTACAAGAAGAACGCACAAGAAACTTGTAGGGCTTAATTTTTTCAACAAATAGTTTCACAATATTTGGTTTGGGTACATAACATCTAAAAGGGGTAGGCAGAGGTGTACCCAGGACTCAGTCCCATAGTAGGTACAATACCACACTTCGCCAAAGTATTGCCATCAATCACGCACAGTTCCAGACTCCAGGCTGTCATTGAGAAAATTTCTAATGGAAAAATCCAATAACACTTCTTTGTCTGTACTGGGGATGGAACCCGGGACCCCATGATCGAGAGCAGCGCTTGCGAACCACTACACCACTGAGACAGTCACTTTAAATAACTGCGTTTAAATTTTAATTCAATGAAATGTCAGGGGTGTGTCAATGGAATTTATTGCATTTAACGAGTATCGACGTTTAGTTAATATATATTTCACAGTCTAAACTCTTTATCACTCAAAAGTACTTATTAGTTGTTAAAATTACCAAATCTTAAATTATAAGATTTATTTTATTGTCCCTTATTGCACACCGCCATCATTAAATATTTACTGTCCGTATCTTCTGTAAAATTGTTTCTGTTTTCTGGTATGCAATAAAGTAACTATTCTGTTCTATTATTATACTCGTATATTAATGCCTAGGAAATGAATATTAATACCACTGTCGGCGTTTTAAGAAACAAATTACAAAATGATTAATTCATTTACTTAATTTACATAAGCATTAACACAACAACTTTTAGCGAACCATTACGGACAAAAGGAGGCTCGGATTCCTTCCAGCAGTCTCGTTATCAGCTGCTATTAGGGCCCGTTCACGGCGGATGCGATAAGACCCGTTTTGTTTCCCCAACAGGTGTCGCGATATCAACCTGAATAGTTTTTACGCCATTTTGCGGCCGTTCGCTGCCTTTAGCTGTATAACAGCGCTGATGCCACCATTGTGCGACTAAGATAAAACTGCCTTTCAGAGCTGTTCTTTAGAAGCTTTCCCGTGTAATTCCCTTAATATTTCGCAGCGTTCTCTTTGAGGGGGCAATGTTTAGCTCAAATATCTGGTGCTTTGTAAATGATATCGGTGGGATGTGCGCCATTATCGCGGATTTGTTGGTTTTAGAACGGACGTTTAAATGGCTGAAATATTCGCCGTTTAGGATTATATTTGTCTCGTCGCCTTTGTCATTATCTGTTTGTTATTTTTTTAGCCGTTTTCAATGAAACCTTAAATAATGTTCCACGAGCTGTGGCCCACGGTCTCGAAGTCTTCGTTCCAGAGGAAATATCGGTTTAAAAAGTACCGTATTTGTTATTACAGTGTCTAAGCTACCTATATAACAAATTTTAGCTCAATCGATTCAGTGGTATAGCGTGAAAACGAAATAAAGTTTATTATTTATGTAGTGTTTTAGCGGCAATAGAAATACATAAATTGGGAAAATTACACGTGTCTAACTATTACGGTTTATGAGATAGAGCCCTGTGATAGACGGACGGACGGCGGAGGCTTAGTAATAGGGTTCCTACGGGCACCCATTGAGTATGGAACTCTAAAAATGACAATTTTCACATTAAATCTGAGGTCTAAAACTTCTGAGGTCTAAAACTTCTGAGGTCTACAGCTCACAGAGCCACTCGTATACCTAACTGTTTTAACAGTATAACTCAGTTATAACACTATTTTGAAATAGCGCATAGTCGTGTAAAGACGTGATCTTCTACTCTAAGTCTAGCGGTTAACAGCTTCATAAATTGAGCACTAAAATGTACTTTAAAACTGTGGTAATAAAGACTATTTCTCACCGACTCTTAAACCTATCTACTTGTACTTAGCTCGCCTTAATGGATTGAAGTTGTCTTTTATATGAAGTAGTAAAAGTCTTTATAAATGTTTTATTACATAAATTGCGTCTGGGAACTTCTTCATATTAAGTAAAAAGCAATAAACATTTTTATTAGGTATTTGAATGGTCTGTACACAAATATAAATGTATGTGACAAAATTTTTATTAATATAATAGAGTATAATCCCGCGACTGTGTTTATTTGGGAATTTTGAGTTATCTTTATTTATCATCTATCCTGCTAATATTCAAATTCAAATTCAAATAGCCTTTATTTCGGATAAATATATATTATTACATATATATTATTACAATTATTCAATATTATTTATACAAAATTTAATGCATTACTTTACGATTATTGATTAATAACAATATAATATAGTAATAATTTTAACTCTATTCTTCGACATCGGTAACGTTATCCGCTTGCCCTTTGGCATAGGCCTCCCCTAGGATGTTCCAAGTTTTCCTGTTTTCGGCGTTTCTTTGCCATGTTATTCCAGCTACTTTTTTTATGTCATCTTCCCATCTGGTTTTTTGACGCCCTTTCCTTCTTTTCCCATCTCGAGGGCACCATACCGTCACTTCTTTCGTCCATTTTTCCTTCTTGCTTCTTATCATATGGCCTACCCAGTTCCATTTAAGTTTTTTCACTGTGTATGTGACATCTTTGACTTTTGTCTTGCTTCTTTATTTGTAAGTTTGATTTTGTCCCGTAGTTTAATGTTTAGGATGCTCCTCTCCATTTTGTTTTGGCACACTCTGAGTGCTTTACTTTGCTTATTTGTTAGAGCCCAGGTTTGAGCATCGTAGGTTAAACATGGAAGTATGCATGAATTGAATACTGTAGTCTTATTATTCAAGGGTATGTGTGGGTTTTTCATTACTTCCTTTAAAGACCAGAATCTTTTCCAAGCGTTACCTATTCTGATGTTTATTTCTTTCTGCATCTGGCTTTCAGGGGCAATAATGTGTCCTAAATATGTATATTCATCAACATATTCTATTTGATTAGAATTTAGCCATATAGGTGTTTTTATGTGGTTTGACATTACTTTTGTTTTGTCTAGATTCATAGTCAATCCCACTCTTCTACTTTCCTGCTAATATAATAAATCTCAAATCATAGTACAATGAAAAAAAAGTTTCGTTTGTAACAGGTGTACAAAACGCTACCGAGATCTAACTCGACTCCAGCGCCACCTAGATGACACAAAAAATCACCGCTGGCGCTGTTTTTTGTGTGTATGTTTGTTCCGTTTTCACGCTAAAACTTCTGAACCGATTGAGCTGAAATTTGGTATGTGGATAGCTTAGACCCTGGAATAACACATAGGACACATAGGACAACGTTTTATCCAGATATTCCCATAGGAACGATGTCTACGCGGGTGAAACCGCGGGGCTCAACCGGTGTTAATATAATCGAAATAATATCTGGCTTTATATAAAAGCCTGTGTTATGGAAACCTGTAAACTATACATACATACTTATATACTCCTGCCCGGTGGCGTACCGGGAGCAAGCTCGACTGCCGATCATGAGGTCCCGGGTCAGACAAAGTGTTAAATATTGGATTTTTCCATTAGGAATTATCTCAATAACTGCCTGCAGTCTGTAACTGTGCCCGGGAGATGGCAATAGGCTCGCCCTCTATCACATGGGACCAATTACATACTGGCGAAATGTGGGCGTGCGTACTATGGGACTTGAGTCCTGGGTACACCCAGAGGTGTACCCAAGTCCATCATTATGCCGTTCATCATGCCGTTTTCCCGAAGAGGAAAGTCTGCTTTCCCCTTCGGCATGATTGTATGTTAGGTTATTTTTATATACGCATACTAGCTGTGCCCTGTGGTTTTACCCGGGCAGACATGGTTCCCGTGGGAATATTGGGAAAAAGTACTCCAAATTTCAAGCCGATCCATTCAGTAGATTTTGAGTCAAAGAGTAAGTAGCTAACATCCATCCATCCATCCTCACAAACTTTCGCATTTATTTTATTATTAGGATAACACCCAACACAGATCAAACAGATGAAAATACCTACAAATGTTTCACCTGGCAGAGATACTACCAATCTTATCTGTATAATTCAGGTATTCAATACAATATATAATTTTATTAAGTAATTTGGGTTATAAATTAATAGAGTATGAAATTTTTAACCAAAATAAACTGTAAAAGAAATGTAGTGTCTCTTTTCAGAGCTCAGTACGCTTCCATTTCCATTCGGAGTATCTTTCCGGTTAATTTAATATTATTTTACAGTCAACTGGGTATTTTTATTTTACTTTAATGTCCGACTGGGACCAGTTTAATTTTAATTTTAATTTAACTGCAGGGGAATGAATGTCTATTAAAATGTTGGAGTAGCTTATATTAATTTTATTTTAGAAATGTTAGACTTTAATTAATATAGCACTCCCTGTCGAAATAAGCATGACGAAGGAGCTAGTATCTGTGTGCTGCGGCGTTGTTCAACTCAATACGAGTTTACTTAAACATCAAGAGTTTTGTTAAAACAAAGGGGACAGTTTACTTCATCTCTCTCATTTATATTTGAAGGAAACAATAAATATAAAACATAGATTTGTTAAAAATTTCACGGGATTGCGTCAAATTTCTTTCGAACGGTACTGATCCGTTTTAAAGGCAAGTATTGCGCAGGTTTAAAATATGTATATTTAAAAAGAATAGTATACTGTATTGTTATTTTAAAACGTTATGTAATTATAGTTAAAATGAAGTAGTTTGGGTTTGGCGAAATTTCCGTGCATTTTGGCAAGATACACACACTGGCCGGATCCAGTGAACGACTCGATAGAATGAACGACTTGGCTCACGTTCTGACCACTTTGTGTTGTTCTTTTAAATGTTTTATATTTTAAAGCATTTCGAAGGTCACATTAGTTTGGAAGGTTGTCTGAGACTTTGCTGCATTATAAATTTGACATACATACGTAACAATGGCTACATAATACATAACAAATGCTTAGTTTTAAGTAACCAAGTATATAGCTAAGCCTAAATCAAGAACTACTAACACCTTTTCGGGGTTCCTTACCTCTAAGGAAAAAAGGAACCCTTATGGGATCACTTCGTTGTCTGTCTGTCTGTCTGTCCGTCTGTTAAGACCCTTTTTCTCGGGAACGCGTTGAGGTATAAAGTTGAAACTCACGTGAACAACTGAGGTCCTTTGCTGCTGTAAAAAAAACTTGTAAGTTAACGCAATCAAAATATACTTATACGGACTAAAAACTCCTAGGGTACTTCCCGTTGGCCGAGCATCATGAAATTTGGCAAGAAGCCAACCTACTTACTATGGTATACCTTAAATATTTTTTTATATTGACAGAGTAACATGATATGACACGCAGATATGAAAATAATTTTCATTCTTTTAAAACCCATATTAAGAGCGTAAATGGTCTTCTAGAATTTTACACAATCCTATGAAAAATTTAACAAATCGATGTTTTGTATTTCTGTGTTTCCTCGGAATATAATTAACCCATTCAATACATTTATATCCTGATATTTTTATAGTGAACTAATCTATGTCCTTGTATTAATTTTCCTTATATACTCTTGGTTTTTTTTATAGTGAACATCCAAAAATCGCAGTTTTACTTGCGTGATTGGACGTCCACTACAAAAAATCTAGAGTTTATAAACAAAAATAAAATGATAGGGACATACTTTACTTCAACTTTAAAATATCAGGATATAAATATATCAAATAGGTTTACTATATTCCGAGGAAACAGGGGAATACAAAACATCAATTTAGTAAATTTTCCATAGGATTATGTCAAACTGCTAAGAGGTCTTGTATCCTGTATTAATAGGTACAAATATTATAACAGCTATTCTACACTCATTCCTTTTTCACGGCGGTTTCGTGACTTCGCTTGTGATTCGCGGAGTGTAGGTAGAC
The DNA here is from genome assembly GCA_947063395.1 of Hemistola chrysoprasaria. NCBI lineage: Eukaryota > Metazoa > Arthropoda > Insecta > Lepidoptera > Geometridae > Hemistola > Hemistola chrysoprasaria. Next base: position 3,326,021 of record OX346724.1, read on the forward strand.
CTTATAAAAGCTACTATGTAGTTAAGGTTCCATAAAAGCGAAACACCCAAGCTCACTCATCCTCCATCCTCCCGTTACGTAAGACCATTCCATCACCTACCTATATTATGAAGAGGCGGATTTATTACATTTTTACGCCCTCTGAGGGAAGCCGGCATATCCGCTGGATCGAAGCCACAGACAACATCACATATAGACTAGACATTATGAATATAATATTTCTTATTGAGACCAATAACCATTAAAATATGAAAATTGTATTGGAATTGGAATTCTATTGGTTCATCCCATTTATATTTTATTGTATCAATGCAGTGTTATCTAAATTTAAGATTTAAAATTAAGCGATGCTTATTGGTTGATAATGAGCGGCCTTACCTCTAAGAAATCGTTTCTTTTGTTAGTTTTATTTCAAATCTTCTCTATATAACACTAGTATTAAAGCGTATGTATTATTGTGCTAATGTTTGTATGTATGTTACCTGTCTACTCAAAACTATATTAAACTGATTTAGCTTAATTGAAGTATGTAGGTAGCTTAGAAATAAATAAAATATTGTGTACTTTTTAGCGAGCGAACCTACGGGAGTCGGGAACCTGTAGTAAAATTATAAAATCAAAGCCTCGATAACACACTCATTCATTAACGCACAGTCCTAACCCTTGGACCTAGAAATCTCAATTTTTAAAAGACTTAGAATTAGGCAAGGAATAAGAATAATAAAGAGATTCCCACAAACTCATGCGATTACTCTGGTAAAATCGTCATCTTATTGGCTAAGAACAGTCTCAGACGTACAAAGAAAAGGATAGCAAAGACAGCCGCGACATTCTATAAGATTTAAAAGTCTGAATAGTAATATCCATTAAGTGACCGACATTCCAGCTCTCTGACCTAAGCGTACCGACGATATATCTTAGTTTTATCAAACTTTATCACATTTTTATAAAGTTTCACGATGCTTTTGGCTTTTACTGAGTCCACGAGCCGTATTTATTATAAAGTGTGTATGTAACTTCAGAGTTTATATGTTATGGTTCGATTAACAGGGATCTATGACCTATGGCATTAATCAGTGTCATCATTGGTAATCATGTTATGCTTTCGAGACCAGAAAGACCAGACCAGAATCACGTCTATGACGGCACACAAGTGAATGAATTAATGAAAACTCTTTATTGCTACCACAATATAACAGAATATAACAAAGAAGAAAACCTTAAAACTAGAAAGAAGTAACAAATGGCGACCTTATCGCTCAGAGCGATCTCTTTCAGGCAACCATGCAGGGAAAGGAAATACGTATATGAAGGGACGGTGGTTAGTATGGTATACTATGTTTAAAATTCTGGTAGTCTTCATTCTCTCACTGCTGGCTCCTTCGTCGTTTCGTCCCGCAACAGGTTCATCCCATTAGAACGAATCGACGAAACTTAAAATTAATATATCTTTCGTTCGACGATTCGCCCTATTTTTGTTTTTGTCAAATATTTAAAGGAACTGGTATAGAAAGACTCAGGAAGAAAAGTATTCGTGATAATTAATTTAAAAGAAATGTTAAAATCGAGGTTCGCCGATATATTATAATAGAATACGAGATCCATTTAGCTCTTCCCAGATTCTAATCTCCTAGTACAAATAAAAAAAGGTACATAATGTTTATATAATAAGCCGGTTTACGCGCTCTACCGTGCATCTATGGGATTTATGTTTTCGTCCGTGGAGATACGGTAATGATCGCTGTTTGTAGCCGTTACTGCACAATTACTGCGTAATTCTTTTTTTATGCCATAGGTGGCAAACAAGCAGACGGATCGCCTGATAGTGAGCGGTTAGCGCCGCCTACGGTTACCTGCAACACGAGGGGTATTGTCAGTATGTTATTTTTTAAAACAGCACTTTCTTTTTACTCAAAAAATCGTCGTCAACTAAAGTTAAAGTAAGGAGATATTTTTCATTGAAAACACAACAGTTCACACACGTTTCAACTTTTAATTAACTTGCCAAGAACCCATTAACATACATTAATATGTCACGTTTGTATTGTATACACGAGTTTATGTTCATTTGGGTCAAACTCTCAAGACTATGACCGCTTTCCACTTGATCTATTGCTCAGTGGAATGCCTATATTACGATACAGTGACCCTCATACATCGACCAAACACGAAATTAGATCAGATATCATGTTGTTTTGTTCTATTGATTCTACCTGTACTATGTATACTTTCGAAAATTTATATTGGAAGATACTTCCTGTCCACGTCCATCCTCTATTTTGGCACAATTTCTATATAAAAAGGACTTGATAGGCGCAGTGACGATAGGTGGTGTAAGACGTTGACTAAATGTTGGCCAAGAACAGGTAAACGCAGCGTTGGTCCTCCGGCAGCACGTTGGGCGGACGACAGCAAAAGTTCGCATCTGGACAGGTTCAAGTGGCATAATATGAAGGAGGAATATGCCCAGCAGTGAGATGAAGTGAGCTGTGGAAATGATGATAACATAATTCTGAGTCAAATAGGCAATACGCTGTAAAAGCTCCATGTCTAAGTTAAATAGCTAACCAAACCTACTCATAAATACATATCGTATCGCGATGTTGTTAAAAATGTAAACAGTTATCCGTACGAACGGACGTGGTTGAGCACAATTTCATGCGAATTTGCATAATGTATGTCGGCGGATTTTTTGGCCTTTGACTTTTTATGGTAAATTGGAGTGGAAAATTATTTTTTATCCTCTGTGATAAGCTTTCACTTATCAAGAGGAATGTAATAATTTTACATTTATTATATCTAGCTACGTGCGTCTAACACGCTCTAAGGTATTTTGTTATTTCTGGGATTAAGCTACCTTATTCACGGTTGTCTGTCGCGATCGAAGAAGAAGAGATTGCTTTTAGCGATAACTGCCAATTGTTACACTATTTGTTAAAATGTATTTTTAATGATTATTGTTTGTAGTGTACCAACAAAGTGTTTATCTATCTATCTATCTAATTTCAAATCCAATCCTAATCGGTTTAGTAGTCTTGGCGTGTGTGTAACACATCTATTCAAACTTTCGCATTCTGAGTTGTAATATTAATGGGAACTGAGAAAAATGGATGCGAAAGTTTGAATTTTTATGTAAATGTTTGTTACTTGTTCAAGTCAATGTAAGTAGTTTGTTTATTTAGTTTTATTTCAAAAAAGGGTTATTTTTCTTGTCGATTTGGTGTTTGACCAACCGTTAGAGTAGGACATTTTCTACCATGGACGCTAGACTAAACGCCAACTACTGAAAGAGAGACCTAAGCCCTTTTTTTTTTTAACGTGTGGAAATGCAGTTACGCATACTCGCCCGCCAGGGGGTGGCGGGCGAGTTATGTCGGGCTCGGCGAGAAGCGCCCATACCGACTAAAACCACACGGTGAGCAGTCCCTCGCCATATGAGGCGGGATAGGGTCGCGCTAGCATTCACTATCCCGCCTCGGCGGTTGGCCCTTTTGGCCCCGGCCCTTGAAAGGGATGACCACGCTCACTTGGCCATCCCTCAGTCTTGTGGAGCTATGATGAACTCCGGTATAGAGCCCCCCGACTCTACATCGAAGCCCCACTACGGAGGGTGAAGGAAGCGGGCAAAACGCCTCCTTCTTGCCCCCGCCCGCCTGCGACGAAGCGGGTCAGAATCCGCGTCGTCCTCTCTGACTCGCTCCGCCGCCTCCTTCTGCGATATTACATTCTCGCAGAAGGAGACCGCCGCCTGCCACAATCTGCCGAGCATGGCTTCTACCATGCTCTGCAGCGAGAAACTCCCACCCAACGCCACCGTCAGCATCTGTCTTTGCGGCTCCCAGGCGACACACTCTTCCAGCGTGTGGAGCACCGTATCTTCCGGTGCCCCACACTCGTGGCAGACAGGGGTCGCCTCCCGTCTAGCAATTTGATGCAGGTACTTACCGAAACAACCGTGTCCGGTAAGCACCTGCACCAACCTGAACGTTAATGAGCCGTGCCGTCGCCGCACCCACCTCCACAGGACAGGCCGTATGGCCTCGACCGTCCAGGTCCCCGGGACCGGTGGAGCCAGGTCCTCTACCCAGCGCCGCAACACGGCGGCCCGCCCCTGTCTCCGCATGCGCGTGACCTCCTCCCACGCTGGGAGCTCCCCTCGAGACCTCCTCGCCGCCACGAAGTGGTAGACTTCGGCGAGGATCCCGGCCTGAAGCTCCCAGGCCCTACTATATACTTACAACTGGTCAAATCTACTGCCACACATGTAGACAATTTAAAACCAAGTTGGGTATGGCGAGCCATATTAGGTAGGGTTCATAACAAACAGAATAATCCATAATTGCTGGGTCGCCATCATTGAAGCCGATAATGAAGACTATAATATGTACAAGACCTAACTACGTTCTTTCGTTTTATATCGATAGCCATGTCCAAACTGTTTTATGTGAAGAAGCGTATAGGGACCAGATGCTATAAGATGGGTGAAACTGCGAGGCGTAGCAACTTATCTATTATCTTATTAAAATCATACTTTAATGACGTTAATTCTGATGGATCATATAAATTAAACAGTACAATAGTCTCGACAGACAAAAGCCCTTCACTCGCCCTGCCCATGCCCTTCACATTCTAGCTTCATTATCTCAAGGGCACTATGAGATAGCTCTGGAAACTTCTATTGTGTGAGAATGAGGTGTTTACATTTTTAGATTTTACGTGGTCTATTTTAACTATGGTTTATTGTGTGAATCAACATAGAATAAATGAAAAAGGGGACTTAGGTTTTTATCAGAGAAGTGCTCACCTGATGAAAAGTACCAAATAAAATGTTCTGATTGATATCAAACAATTTCTCAGCGACACCAGACTTCTTCTTGATATGGTTAATGATCGCTGACACGCGGCTTCCATAGAAATCTAAACAAGTCACGCGGCTACAGTCGCAATGAGACCCACTGCTGTTGCGCTGCAGCCGCGCTGCTTGCGACCTAATGTGTAGCGGCCCTTACGCTTCTATGACTTATGAAAAGAGCCATATTAAATATCTATCCATCGATCGAGTAGGTTCGAGGATCGGGCTCCTACGTCGTCCGTCCCATAATAGGTCTGTTGTAATCAGAGTAACTCCTTCAAGTGTAAAAGAAAAGAAAATTAATTAATTAAATAAATAATGAAACCAAACCGCTGGCAAATCCTTAAAATATTTTTTTTACTCCTTTATTTTCTGACATTACGGGATTAAGGTTCGGCTCAGAATATTTTCAATATTCGTCTTCGCCCGGGCGCTTCTTGAAATCCATAGCTGGCAATAATTGCACCGATTACCGCGCAATTAGGCTGACCCGCCGCGTTCCGGCTTCCCAGCGTCAACTGTTGGACTCATTAATCCGACCTGCTAATTGATTGGGACGAATGAAATTAGGACGAGCTTTTATAAAACGACCATATTGGGAATTGACGATAAGAATTTGCGCTTTATTTTAAAAAATTGGATCTCATAGTAGTACTGTAAACTAATATGAAGTTTAAAAAAAAATACTACAACTAACTGTTTTACCCACGTACCTAATATTTAACACGTACCTAATAATTAGCAACCCTCGGATTAGGCTTTAGCCATATCTTCAAGAGTTCACGCACTGAGATCGTGACAAAGACGGTTTTTCAAAATGTTACATTATTGACCTTGATCGATTTTACTTCTCAAATCAATCAAATCAAATATTTATTTATTAAAGATAACGTATGTAACTAACAAATGGATCATTCTTTTGTTAGGTAAATATATTATTAATTAATGATTACATATTTTTAAAATTAAAATTATCATTATTATTATAAGTTATTACTATTATCTAAGGCTTACCTCAGTAGGTGGTAAATGCAACTACACTTTCAGGTACCCATCATGCAGGATAATCTACCTGATCAGCACCTGAACGTGGTACCACAACATAGAGCAGTCCCACTTATCTGTAATGACCTTTAGGATGCTCTTGCCGCTACCACACACACTGCTTAGGAGTGACGCTACTTTTTAATAGCTTAACTTCTATATATTTCACAAAGATCAAAATACCTGATTGAGGCCTACGAGCAAATGTTTCGCTTGCGTCATCATTGCCCATTGCCCATACATGAACGCTACCATGCTCCGGAAAGCACGTGTCAGTTGGTCAGGGGGTGTCAGCTTAGTTCCCGGCCAATGCCAACACGGCGAAGGAAATGTTAAAAAGAAACGGAGATCTACAAACGACAGAGAAAGCACTATTTACTGACCCTACTAAGGAAAATATAACATTTTAGTAGAATTCAAAGTTATGGGAATTATTTAATTAATTCGTAAGATAGAAATAAACACTACAATAAATTCATTACTTATTTCAAAAAATAAGTAATGAAATTTATTAATAATTTTATCACATATATTGTTCAAATTAGTTAAATCTAGACCTCAGATTCTTATGATTACTTGAATCAGCGTTAGAAGAATTTCTTTTTTGCCATCTGGCAACCGGATAATAGAAATGGCTGCTTTTTGTTTACGATTTTCACTTTTTCATTGATTTGCACTTTGCACATCTTTAGTGGAAATAAGTTTTGTAAAGTTTCTCGTATTTGTTAAATTGTGCTATAGAAAGTTTTGTTTTTGTGCTAACGAGATCATAGACTCTATTATTGCGATTGTGCGAAAAAGACGGCTAGGTTAGGCAAAGTGTTAAACTGTGGTGTTAAATATCGGATTTTGCCGTGAGGGATTATCTCAATAACAACCTGGAGTCTAGAACTGTGCCCGGTAAATGGCAATAGTCTCGCCTTCTATTACATAGGACCAATAACATACTGGCGAAATGTGGGAGTATACTTATTATGAGACTGAGTTCTGGATACACCTCGGCCAACCCCTTCTAGAAAGATGTGTAATATAAGATTTACTTTATTTTCATCTGAATAAAGACTACTTCTAATAGCTGCCCTTATTTTTTTACCCTTTGCGTATGGCATATAGAATAGGCATATATAGAAGTAAATATAGAAATATAATATTGGTAGGTACCTATATCTAACGTTTAGAAATATTAAATCTCCCGCGGGACTTCTTCTCGTATATGTGTTCTGTGCAGTTGGTCCCGGCGGTCGTCACAGGCGATAGTCGCGTCGATCATTCTATAAGCCTGCCTACAAAAAACGCTGCCACTACGGTTGACCACAGACGGACGCAAGAGTTTGTAAATCCTTTGGCACAACCAATCCAAAGGCTCATAAATTCCTATCGTTCATTCAAAACTTGCAAACAAGTCAGAGTTCCGTTTAAGATCGACAACGGTACATTCTTGTCCCTTTTTCAGCGGCGCGCCGGTTACATAATTTCCTCGAAATATACAAAATCTAAACTTTTGCGAATTTTCAAGCGCAAGAAATATTTTATCCGAAACTCGAGATGGTTATTATTCGGCTGCGAGATCTGGATTTTTGCGAAACAGGGGCAAATAGAGTTGATGTTTTCGAAAACTCTTCAAAAGTATCTACATTAAACGCGTTGCTGTGCGGTGCTTGTCAGTACCTAAGTATGCTAGGTCAAGCAGGACTCTGAATAATCAGGACCTGATTAGAAAATTCTATAATCTAAATATAAATAATGTAAAAAATCATCGATCCATCGATCGTTGTCACCAAAGTTACCAGAGCCCGCCCTTCTCGCGTCTGACCGCAAAAAATATCTACAGCTGGGCCTAACTTTGCCGGCTTTTTGCTCATATCTGTCGGCGATATGAAATTAATTGATATTGAGGCTGTTTTAACGCGTAGACTTGTAGATTTATAAGGGTCATTATACTCATCATATTAATCAACTTTCTGAATAACTTACAGTTGAGCCAAAAAAAAAAAATTTTTTGGTCGTTTCTGTCGACTTGCAGTGGCTGTATAATTTCGCCCGCCGTAAGATGTAACGCCGTCTTATTAGTAATTTGACACTATGCCGTTAAATTTTTTACTAAATCATAAAATATAAATATAACGATGTAAATTTATGCAATCGGTTAATAATTCTGAGGAAACAGAAAACACGAAATACCAAAAATCGTTTTGGTAAGTTTTTCATAGGATTGTGTCGTTCTAAGAGGTGGCGATACACTCTTTCATGTTGGATTTCTTGTTACAAACAAAATACCAAATAATAGGTTCTACAAAATATTATGAACAATATGCTTACGACATTTCACATGTCTGATATCGGACGTTATGCTGATAAGTTAAGGCTATCTTCGATCGACATTACACTATCACTATTCAAAAACGCCCTTAAAACGCAGAAACCGTCTCGACGAAGTAAGACCAACTTGTTAATTTAAGTGGTGCTTACTCCACCGCCTCGGCGTGAGTGTCTCTTAAACAGGTCTGAAGTATCGTTTAAAATATTAAGTTTAATAGGGGCGGGTCGGTGACGGTGGAGGTTTACTTTCGGTTTACTGTTCCATGTTTAATGTTTATTTGCTGCGTCCCACGATTGCACCCGCTCAAAAGTCGATCGGCGACTGCGCTAGCCTCGCCGTATGGCCAGGCACAGTATCTTCCTGTCTGCTTCCATTCTCTGCATTTCCTTTTTATACTCTTTTTCATGCAGTTCATCCAAGTCCCTTGAAGCTTGAATACACTAGATCCGTCATTGGCTTACTGAGCCAGGCTTAGACGATCGAGTCAAATAAAAGTGTATGTACTTGGTCTGTCTACGATCTTTATTATTGTGGGTGAGAGTAATAACTGATAACGTCTACTTGTGTGCTGTGGGGTTAGAACAGCTAATAATTTGAGTGAATTTACCTACATTTATAATGTAACCCTACTAATATTATTGTGAAAGTTTGTGGGGATGGATGGATGGATGTTTGTTATCTTTCACGCCAAACTACTGAACCGATTTGGCTGAAAAATCAAATTCGGTATGTAGATAGTTTAGACCCTGAAATAACACATTGGTTACTTTTTACCCCGATATTCCCACCGGAGTCTTCGTTCCCGTGGGAATGGGAATACGCGGATGAAACCGCGAGGCACAGCTAGTTATTCATATAGTAGTATAATTTATATTTATCAAAAATTACGACCTTACCGACGTACGACGTACGTATTTAATTTGAAGCCCTAAACCTTAGTTTCGGACACATTCCATGTCGTTCCTCATGAGTTCACGTGCTGTGATCGCGACGGAGACTAAAACACTAAATTTCTACTTTAGAACTCATTCAACACAACTTTTTTTTCTTCTTTTATGGACCCACACGAATGTATTGTCAGTGTCAAGTTATATACATTTTTAAATTATTATGGTCAATTAGTCAATTCAGAGTCAACACAAGCCCAGTCAAGTCACAGCTCTAGTAAAGTGGTGATCTTTACAAGGAGCTGCCGAAATTTTGGTCGGAACACGAAAAATCACATTTCAACTCTCGCATCACTTGCCAAGAGACTTGTGTATGTTCGAAAACACTCAACACGTAATATTCCATCATTATTACACGTTAAACATTCCAAAATGCACCGATAATTGATAAAGATACGTGAGCCAAACTGTATTCTTCGGTCTCCCGCCAAAACTCCCAATTCAATATTTATCGGCTTTCTCCATATGACCTGCCCAAATATCACCATGTCGGTAACATCGAGTACAATAGTGAACATTCATTAACCAAACATCGTTCGTAAAGTACAGTCGAACGGAAAACTCCTTTCCCGAACGTAAACCTTTCTATCGAAGTTTTTATTGCTGTCGACTTTACGACCCTGTGCGGGCCTGGAGTTACGAGACCTTAAATATAAATACGAATATACATCTGTACCTTGTCATAGTAACAAATTGTTTAATCTTATTGGCAAAGATTAAAATACTGACAGCAATAAATGCGCCAAGGCACTAAATTGATTTTGGTTGTTCTTGCTATGTTCTTACTTGTAGTGTTTATTTGTAGGACTATTTCGTATTAGGTAAAAAAGGGAAATGGTGTAGTTTGGGTTTACCATTGTACCTAATATGGGATTGCTTACACCTCTACCTAACCCTTCAGTAAAAGAGGTGTTAAGTTATGAGAAGTTTTATCAATAATAACATAAAAAACAGACAATCACGCCTTATTCCCGAAGGCGAATGCAGAGTGTGTGTACCCAGGACTCAGTCCCATAGTAGGTACCCCCACATTTCTTCTGTATGTTATTGGTGCCATAGGGGGCGAGCCATCTAATGGGCGCAGTTCTAGACTCCGCAGGCTGTCATAGAGATAATTTCTCATGGAAAAATCTAATAACACTTATCCTGACCTGGGGATCAATGATAACGTCATAATAATACGCTTTTTGTTAAGCCATGTTCAATTAAGGCATATTAATTTATCTCTATTCATGGTATAAAGAAGGTATCCATGGTACGACACTAAACTCAATTTTTGCATTGACACTGTTGGCTTTCTTTACTAAGATATAATAATTTACATTCACATGAATTCTATGGTGTGTTTATGGCAGGTTGCGACAACCCTATTCAAGCGGCAAGGGCTGAGGGTTAATGAAAAACACGAAGGAATTCAAACATAATTACGAGGGTCACGACGAAGCTGAAAATGTGGCGAGTGGTGACCCTGTCAGCCATCAGGGCGTGTTTGTTACATAAATACCCTTAGGGGATAAATATAAATTTAATTTTATTGTTATTCATATGCCTTTCTGTGTAAATACGACCGTAAAACACTAATAATATTTTTTTTCTTTTCAGGTAAGTACAGTCGGGGAGAAAAGTGTTCTCGAAAATTACAAAAGGTAAAAAAAATAGTTAAATTATCTACAATTGACGAAGATATGCGTAAAACGACATTAAAATGCATATGCGAAGAATGTAATAAACACGTGCCCGGTTTCTTCACGATGTCGGTTAAAAATAAGTATATTCACTACACGGCGAATTCCCAGAACAGCGAGCTTATTATTAATGAGCACCGCACTCAATTAATAATAGATCATTTTAATGCAAGTGTGCTAAGTTGGTAATTACAACGCGAACGTGAATATGAAAGTCGAGTGCGTAATGAATGATCTATGCACACGCGTTTTTCAACACACTTCCGATGAATAAACAGTCTGTCTTGTTAATTATCTTTGAATATCATTATTGAAACAATAAAATAATGTTATCTATTTATCCAGTATGGACTTCTTAAGTCCATTAAAGTTCTCCATTCATGTACTAAGTGCATCGGTAATTACCGTTTGCAAGTCGAACACGAATCGGGTAACTTTGGAACTTAATTTCTAAGAGTTCGGTTATTACCGCCTTGTACCGTGTACGCTTATGAAACTTCTGCTGCAGAAATATAGGTCTAATTTTAATGGTGATATGGTTAAAAATGACTTATCGTCGTTGCATGGAAAGTTGAGCTTCAATGCATCGAAATTTAATCGGCTTTGGCTTTATAGTTTGGTAGTGCATGTTGACATTCTGTTATACTATGCATTAAGAGTTCATTACCTTAATTAAAGTCAAAATAAAACAACCTCAATTAACTAGTCAACCTGCACTTATATTTTAAAAATGATAAAGGAGAACGTGCGGAAGTGGTCCAAGTTATGTCAGCTGATAAAACTTAGTTTATGTTTATGAACGTAAGATATTCGCATGGAGTCCATCTGCCCATGGAGAAAAAAGTTATACAATCCAGATAATGGGTATTTCAACAGTCTAACAGTTATGGAAATAATATTATAACAACTTGTTTTTATTTTTTAGATGACAGTGTAATGCAAGCCTTATGATTATTATATTATGGTATTTAGGGTGGGCCTATTGGGGTAAGGATCCCACAATCATCTTCAGGACCCAAAGCCAACCTCACCTGCACAGGGTGCACCCTGCTAGCATACAAAAGAGGGTCTGGCCACCACCGTATACAACATCTAGGTGAAAATTGTCTAGTTACTTTTAGATCTGCAACCGATCCGGCACCACACGTATCATTCGTAGTCATTCCTGTGGATCCTGCCCGTTAGGTCGAGGGAGTGGTGTCGGTCTAGGGCATGCCTGCACCATCTCATTTGTGTCCTGAGCGATGCAGCGTCCGTAGAGAGGACACTTCACCCACAGCTAAGTGGAATCGGCCTTACTAGTCATGAGTGCCGATCCTCGAACATGGACGCTGCTTGAATCATCTTCTACAGATGTTAAAGGCCAATGATGATGATGATGAGGGTGGGCCCGCTACCAAGACCAAATACTCTATCCCGCAGCATTATTGAACCACATAATATGAATAGACGACCAATATGAAAGTGTATGCACAAATAAATATGATCATATTTTTTGCTTTCCAACATTTTACATATAAATAATTATGGATAATATATAACACTTATTTAATTAATATGATTCTTACTCGTATTAATGCCAATAACTTTTATCTTCATGCGTCGATACATTTGCGGGCATAGTTAATATTATAAAACGAAGTGTTCATAAGATAAAACAAGGGTGCTATTACGAACTTGCAATCGCGTAAAAACAGCAGTAAAATTTGCTGTCAAAAGTCATTTTTTTGTATGCCGTTTGACAACAGACATTAAGAAATTAAACGCATTCCACACTTCTACTGCTGTTCGTAATAAGGGGTCTCATAATCCGACGCCACTTGGACCAAAGGCCATACAAAAATGGCCGATCTCCTTTACTTTAGATTAGGAGTTAAACAGTACTTTAAAAATTAGAATATAAAGACATTTTCCTTCGACCATTATGGCTAAAAGTTGTGTTAAAATGAGTCGGTGAACCTCACCACTCGGCGTAGCACAATTTACTCCACCCTACATACAATTAGACGAAAACCAGTTACCCGAAATGGCAAGTTTCGTACATTTTATGATACAAACCGGTCGAAAGTTCCCGGAACGTTTCGGGTCGTATTTCCAGAAATTGGCAACAAAACCGCTTGGAAAAGTTTGTAAAAATTTCAGGCTAAAATTGTTCATGGAAAGATTCTTTAAAAGATACCTACTTACTTAAAAATTACTTTGATACTCGTAATTTAACTAGATATTATTGTGAAAAATAGCGCTCTTTTCTTAGGTGCAATATGCCGGCGTATTGCTTAGAATGGCTGAGGCCAACGTTCTTTTTCTTACTTATTAAAAGAGACTATTAAGCCTCTCCAGCGTATTAGCAAGTTGAAGTGGCGATGCGCAGGGCACATGTTACACAGAACAGATTGCCGATAAGGCTGTAAAGTTCTCGAATAGAGACCACGGACTGGCAGGCGCAGCGTAGGACGTTGACAAGATGAGGTTGAAGATCTGTCTACCTTACGTAGCAGGAACACTCTGGATGCAAATTAGTAAGAGAAAAAGAAACATCCATCTAAGTCCCTTTCCTCTATGCCACAGAAGTTTGAGAGATACACAATCGATATCTTCATAGGAAACTTCCAGTTGATATTCTCGTCACGTGCGTCCCTTGTCATATGTTAATGTAAGCCGTAAACCCTTTGCCTAGAGATATGCTCCTTTTCATTTTCAGTACAGGCTAGCAACAATCATACATGTCTTGCTAAACGTGAAGCATTTTTCTTACAATGAATACATCTTTAGAGCTACTGGTAGTGATCAGCTGTTTCATAGAAAATGTTTCTTAAATTATAACAAAATGTATATAAATAGCTGCTGTTTTTTTCGATATCGATTTCGATAGAGTTATTTTTCTATTTTTTTTTATTTTCTTTGTCAGTTTTATAGAAAATGCTTTAAACCACAACTTATTTACATTATAATAGGTACTGCATCAGAGGTATAATATAATAGTCATCATCATCATCCAGCCGTTGGAAGTCCACTGCTGAATATAGGCCTCCCCCTAAGGTGGGTTGTTACCAATACTCGCCACGCTTGGCAGGCGGGTTGGCGAGCGCAGTTTGATGGTTTTACGCAGAGGACGCTGCTGCCCATCCTCTGGATCTCATAACCCTTAGCCGGCTCTTACGACGGTAAACCCCATGGCATATCTGGAGTAATCTCATAATAAGTATATAATAATTTTATAACACGTCAATCATACGTGCGCGAATATTGTGGCTAACTATAATTGGATAAGAATCTAGAGATCTATCTCTATTTTTGTATGTATTAGTTGCTTATTTTGTTGGTTGCCCTTATCATATAAATTACAAGTAATCCTAGATATACATGGTTAAATATGTATAAGTAAAAAGAAGTCGTGACTGGCTGATCTATTAACGCTTAGCTCCAACTTCGTTCAAGGCTCCAACCGTTGGGTTGAAAGGCACACAGATATATATTAGGACATAAGCCTTATGATTATTATATTATGGTATTTAGGGTGGGCCTATTGGGGTAAGGATCCCACAATCATCTTCAGGACCCAAAGCCAACCTCACCTGCACAGGGTGCACCCTGCTAGCATACAAAAGAGGGTCTGGCCACCACCGTATACAACATCTAGGTGAAAATTGTCTAGTTACTTTTAGATCTGCAACCGATCCGGCACCACACGTATCATTCGTAGTCATTCCTGTGGATCCTGCCCGTTAGGTCGAGGGAGTGGTGTCGGTCTAGGGCATGCCTGCACCATCTCATTTGTGTCCTGAGCGATGCAGCGTCCGTAGAGAGGACACTTCACCCACAGCTAAGTGGAATCGGCCTTACTAGTCATGAGTGCCGATCCTCGAACATGGACGCTGCTTGAATCATCTTCTACAGATGTTAAAGGCCAATGATGATGATGATGAGGGTGGGCCCGCTACCAAGACCAAATACTCTATCCCGCAGCATTATTGAACCACATAATATGAATAGACGACCAATATGAAAGTGTATGCACAAATAAATATGATCATATTTTTTGCTTTCCAACATTTTACATATAAATAATTATGGATAATATATAACACTTATTTAATTAATATGATTCTTACTCGTATTAATGCCAATAACTTTTATCTCCATGCGTCGATACATTTGCGGGCATAGTTAATATTATAAAACGAAGTGTTCATAAGATAAAACAAGGGTGCTATTACGAACTTGCAATCGCGTAAAAACAGCAGTAAAATTTGCTGTCAAAAGTCATTTTTTTGTATGCCGTTTGACAACAGACATTAAGAAATTAAACGCATTCCACACTTCTACTGCTGTTCGTAATAAGGGGTCTCATAATCCGACGCCACTTGGACCAAAGGCCATACAAAAATGGCCGATCTCCTTTACTTTAGATTAGGAGTTAAACAGTACTTTAAAAATTAGAATATAAAGACATTTTCCTTCGACCATTATGGCTAAAAGTTGTGTTAAAATGAGTCGGTGAACCTCACCACTCGGCGTAGCACAATTTACTCCACCCTACATACAATTAGACGAAAACCAGTTACCCGAAATGGCAAGTTTCGTACATTTTATGATACAAACCGGTCGAAAGTTCCCGGAACGTTTCGGGTCGTATTTCCAGAAATTGGCAACAAAACCGCTTGGAAAAGTTTGTAAAAATTTCAGGCTAAAATTGTTCATGGAAAGATTCTTTAAAAGATACCTACTTACTTAAAAATTACTTTGATACTCGTAATTTAACTAGATATTATTGTGAAAAATAGCGCTCTTTTCTTAGGTGCAATATGCCGGCGTATTGCTTAGAATGGCTGAGGCCAACGTTCTTTTTCTTACTTATTAAAAGAGACTATTAAGCCTCTCCAGCGTATTAGCAAGTTGAAGTGGCGATGCGCAGGGCACATGTTACACAGAACAGATTGCCGATAAGGCTGTAAAGTTCTCGAATAGAGACCACGGACTGGCAGGCGCAGCGTAGGACGTTGACAAGATGAGGTTGAAGATCTGTCTACCTTACGTAGCAGGAACACTCTGGATGCAAATTAGTAAGAGAAAAAGAAACATCCATCTAAGTCCCTTTCCTCTATGCCACAGAAGTTTGAGAGATACACAATCGATATCTTCATAGGAAACTTCCAGTTGATATTCTCGTCACGTGCGTCCCTTGTCATATGTTAATGTAAGCCGTAAACCCTTTGCCTAGAGATATGCTCCTTTTCATTTTCAGTACAGGCTAGCAACAATCATACATGTCTTGCTAAACGTGAAGCATTTTTCTTACAATGAATACATCTTTAGAGCTACTGGTAGTGATCAGCTGTTTCATAGAAAATGTTTCTTAAATTATAACAAAATGTATATAAATAGCTGCTGTTTTTTTCGATATCGATTTCGATAGAGTTATTTTTCTATTTTTTTTTATTTTCTTTGTCAGTTTTATAGAAAATGCTTTAAACCACAACTTATTTACATTATAATAGGTACTGCATCAGAGGTATAATATAATAGTCATCATCATCATCCAGCCGTTGGAAGTCCACTGCTGAATATAGGCCTCCCCCTAAGGTGGGTTGTTACCAATACTCGCCACGCTTGGCAGGCGGGTTGGCGAGCGCAGTTTGATGGTTTTACGCAGAGGACGCTGCTGCCCATCCTCTGGATCTCATAACCCTTAGCCGGCTCTTACGACGGTAAACCCCATGGCATATCTGGAGTAATCTCATAATAAGTATATAATAATTTTATAACACGTCAATCATACGTGCGCGAATATTGTGGCTAACTATAATTGGATAAGAATCTAGAGATCTATCTCTATTTTTGTATGTATTAGTTGCTTATTTTGTTGGTTGCCCTTATCATATAAATTACAAGTAATCCTAGATATACATGGTTAAATATGTATAAGTAAAAAGAAGTCGTGACTGGCTGATCTATTAACGCTTAGCTCCAACTTCGTTCAAGGCTCCAACCGTTGGGTTGAAAGGCACACAGATATATATTAGGACATAAACATCAACCGATCTATAGAAGTACAAATAGCCACGTATATTATAGTTAACGACTATCAACGCGGTGTCATTTTGTGTTCATCTATTTCTATCACTGAATTCTGAATTACAATATTGGTTTCCTTTGCATAAAAACTTGGGGTTCTTAAAAAAGTGACTCAACAGAATATACTCAGTGCTCAGGGTTGGCAAAAATGGTTGGTAATAGCCAAAGGCAATGATAACTGTTTTATATACCATCAGACGCCTCGTGCTTATATTGTTGTGGGATGTTTCAAACAAAATTTCCACCTGTGAAATAAAAAGTAAAACAACTTCCTCTCAACCCTATTCTTGCGCATCTATTGCAATAAACTAAATATTTTGCCAAACTATTTTAAACCTTATTTCTACAGGAGCTAGAGTATATTTTACAATTTTTAGGAGAAAAGCATTGTGGTAGAGTTTACCCTCATAAGATTGATTTGGCAAACTCTGGGTGTCGGTAACATCAATCAATTTTAAAGCTTCTCGGGTACTATTTGGTTCTATTTGCTTGTAAAAATCTTCGGGGGAGATAGATTTATCCTTGTATTGACCTACTTTACCCAGCTTGAGTGTTACCATTAAATTCATAATATTTGGCTGTTCCATTAAAATTACTTATCGAGATTAACACTAAGTTTGACCGCCAGAAGTTAGAAAGTCAGTTACGTATTTTGAAGCCATTTTACCTGCAAAAATAAATGATAATTCTGACTCTTACTCTCTCTGATCTCTTCTCTTTGATTTTGTAGTGGTAGGCCTCTTTTGCAGGGGGCCGCCTGGGGAAGTACCACACCTTTGCCAGTTATTCATCCGCCAAGCAGTAATGTGCAAACATTACTGTGTTCCGGTATGAAGGGCAATGTTACCAGCGAAATTACTGGGCATGATGAGATTCAACAACTCATATCTCAGGGTGACAGGCGCAGTGCAGTGCCGCGCAGAATTTTGAATTTTAAAACACTGGGTAGCACTGTGTCTGATATGGGCAATCATGATGCTTACCATCAGGCACCTGATTTGCTCGTCTTGTCACTCACTATCATAAAAAAAAAAAAAAAAAACTCAACAGCAAAACGAAGGTGTTATTAATAACAAGAAAAATCTGTTGAAAATAGTCCAATATTATGAAAATAGCAAAGGGTCCCGTAGGAATTTTTTTGAAACACTAGATTTCTTGTGCGACTTCCGAGTTGGTTGTATAGTGAAAGTTGTGCAATATTAGGCGCACATTGACCCTGAAAAGAGACGCTTACTGATTACGTGAAAATGATCCATTTTGACGCTTGACAGACACTTTTTAAAATGCTGTCAATTTGTAAAAGCAAATGTCATATGAATTTAAACATTACAGATTCCTAAAGAATTCCCATTTCGAAAAAAAAATTATAAAACTCAGCTGCTTTTTTTACTGACCTATTCTAAAAACTTTCAGTTGGCCCCTTGTACCAACCAGTAGCCCCTTATAAACCAGCGTTTAATACCAGTCATAATGATGGCTGGTAGCTCCTTAGTCCTAAGTAAACAAACGGAAGCAAAATGGTTTCCTCAGATTTTCCGCTAGATTTCCTTTGAGAAATCTCAGTAAAAGCTAACGTGTGGCCGTTATAGCATCTATCAAAGGAATGGCCGCTCGTAAACTATAGCCTTTTAGCTCTTATTGACCTTCAATTGTGACGATTCATAGGAACCATAGAGCAATGAAACTTTTGCTAGGTTCGGCGTCTATTGACTGATTGGCGGTCAGTTTACGGAGGATGACCGAGGACGTCGTGAAACCTTCGCATTTATGTGGGTACCGTACTTGAAAAGAAAAAAAGAAACCCTTACAGGATCACTTTTTTATCCGTCTGTCTGTCTGTCTGTCCGTCTGTCAAGACACTTTTTAACGGGGCCGCGTGAAGGTAACAAGTTGAAATTGATAACAACTACTCAGATCTGCGGTTCCTTGTGGCTGTACAAAAATCTTACTTGTAAGTTAACGCAATTTAAAGTTATGGCCATTTTACTTCATATTTCCATACTTTGCGCAAGGAACTAATAGATGGCGCTATATGTTCTTGGTTTCAAAGTATGGAACCCTACACTATGCATACATACGTATGCCTTAACAATTTAAACTTTCGTGATTCAAACACATATTACAATAGAAATGTTTTTAAGCTAGTATTTATCCCGGTTTCCCGTTAAACATAAATTAAATTACGCCTAACAATCAAATCGATCTAAGATCCACTAAACGGTCACGGGACGATGGGCAAACATCGTAGATCACAAACCACGGGTATGAGTAGGCAGGGGTAAGATCGGCCGATGGTGAGCGACACCCGTTTACCCGTTTCCTATTTGCCTACCCTTTATTGGCCCAAATCAGCCCATCTTGAACTTTATGTTAGTTTGTGTTGATATCGATAGTTTACTAACATGTTTACTTAACGAAGTAGAATACATAATTTAACTATTGGCAGATTAAACATAACATACAATTGGAAAGCCTCGTTGGCTCATATGGTAGTAACTCTGCTATCTGTGCCGCAGGCCACGGGTTGTCCCCAACATGTCTGTTTGATCTGTGTCTGAGTGTTATAAGCTTATATAAGTATGTATATCAGTCATCTGGTTACCATAGTACAGGCTTCTAGCCTAGTTTGGGACCAGATGACCGTGTGTGGAAGTTGTCCCATATTATTATATTTATATTAATTACGCCTTTTCCCCAAAGGGGTAGGGAGAGGTGTAATCTGGACTCAGTCCTATAGTAGGTACACCCACATGTATGTATCCCATGTAATAGGGGCGAGCCTTTTACTATCTACCGGGCACAGATCCAGACTCCAGGCATTTATTGAGATAACTCCTAATAAAACAAAAATTATTTTTTTGGCACATCAATGCGCTTTATCAGCCTTCTTACTCTTTTTCCTTTGCACACGGCGTGTTAGGTCTCCAAAAACAGCACTGGACTGCATTCGATTCGCTTTTATATATATCGGGTATACAGTATACGAGCTACATCGGCGATGATAAAAAACGCCGTGTACAAAGGCGTGTATGAGAAGGACCACCAAAATTAGCAAATAGATATTCTAATTTAATTCTAAATTCCATATAAAGGTCTTATAACCTTAGCAAAATTCTGAACAGCTGATTTTATTCTTCGTGATTTCAAATTTCCATTTGAAAGCTCCATTGTGAAAGATGTTCAAAATGGTAGCTAAATGTATGTTATTATTAAATGTACCAAAACGAAACAAAAATTTATTGCGAAGGTGAAATAAAATATCAAATAAATTGTTCTAATCTACACCTCCGTTTTCAACAGCGAAATGGAAAATTCACTCGAGAATCGAGAATTATTCTCAAAAGAGTAGTGAAGCCAGGGAATAACTGAGCGTTCTTTATAAAGGAATATCGTAATATCGCTCTTTGGGGTAGGCTACACGGTTTTAATATCGTGGTGGTTATATTTTTTTTTTTATGATAGTGACAAGACGAGCTAATCAGGTGCCTGATGGTAAGCATCATGATTGCCCATATCAGACACAGTGCCACTCAGTGTTTTAAAATACAAAATTCTGCGCGGCACTGCACTGCGCCTGTCGCCCTGAGATATGAGTTGTTGAATCTCATCATGCCCAGTAATTTCGCTGGTAACATTGCCCTTCATACCGGAACACAGTAATGTTTGCACATTACTGCTTGGCGGATGAATAACTGGCAAAGGTGTGGTACTTCCCCTGGCGGCCGCCTGCAAAAGAGGCCTACCACTACAGTAACTTAGTATTTCTAAATAATCGTGATACAACGTGATACACCTAAAGGTGTTGTGTCTATTAAAGGTATAAATAAATAAATTATTTCTTTACTATAGCTGTGCCCCGCGTTTTCACCCGCGTAGTCTTTGTTTCAGTGAGAATATCGGAATTAAAAGTACCCTATTTGTTATTCCAGCATCTAAGCTATCAGCATACCAAATTTCAGCCCAATCGATTCAGTAGTTTTAACGTAAAAATGAAACAAACATCGCTAGATGGCACTGGGGTCGTGTTAGAACACGTTCACTGTACAAGCAAAACTTTTTAGTAGGAATGTTTTGATCTGTAGTTTTTTTTGTTTTAATTTTTAGTCGGTCGGTAACAGTTCTTATAATAATGGGTGACGAGTTGTCATCGCCAAGACAAACTCATTTATTAATATAGGTCTCAGAAAATGTTTACAATTCAGTTAGGAAATATTAATATACCGTGCATTACAGAAACTTGAAAAAACTTGACAATAAAAAGAAGAAAGTGGGAGAAGTGAAAAGTTTGTGGGGGTACGATATTTATTCTTGTGAGTGTAGTCTAAGCTTAAACGTACGCTTGTCGGGTGGCTGCGCAAGGAGCGCTGACTGTTCGACGAACGCTTTTTATATCGACACAATCGTAATGGAATTTTTCCAATATAAATTGTTTGACTCTACACGGTTGGTTTGTGATATTTTTCGCTTTTAATTTTCCAGCGCTTTATAGGAATGCAGCGTTTCGACATTTCTTTTCTGTTAAAAATAAGTTAAGGTTGCAATGAAAATAATATTGTTTATTGTTAGTGTTGATCTTTTATTATTCAGTGGGAAGTTGACCTCTTCAAAGGATAGGCTTGTTTGTCTTTCTTCGAAAGAATAACTTTTTAATTAAGATTAATATCTTTAGAGCGGTTGTGCCCTACGTCCGAAACGAATCCGATCCGTATCCGTTATTGGGAAGACTGACTGAATACGCATATTGCTTTTCGCACTACCTCCGATATAAATACGTGATCACGTACTTAGATCGGACTCGGTCCGGACGCAGTGCGTATTCATACAAATAAAACTATGGCTACTTCGGTCCGTCAATGTCGTCTCCGAAATGGAGATTCACGGATAACGGAGATAAATCGGATGACTGAAATCGTATCTAGTGCGTTAACTACCATACAAATAGTTCTACGACTACTTCGGACCGTTTTTCACGGATTCGTTTCAGATGTAGTGCGTAACTGTTCTTAGTAAGCTGATTTCTTGAATCAGCTTTTGAAAAATAAAGTCTTGTAGTAATCTTGGCGACATGATACTTTAACATTTGGACAATGAATTGACTACATAGCCCATAATGCTTTGACTCTAGCAAGATAGATAATTGAGCATTCTGCTAGAATATAAATTTAAAACTTATATTTTGAATCTCAGTACTCTCCGCTTCCTACATGGTTGCCCGGAAGATATCTTAGGCCTAATTTTCACTAAGCGGTAGTCGCGGGCGACCGCAGCCTATAGCGGCTAGCTTTGTACCGAGTCGCGGCCGCGTCAATGGAAATTGGTATATGACTACATATCTGAATAAATAAGAATCGTGCTCGGCCGGCCGCCCGCGACTAGCCGCGCTTGTAGAATACACGTATTAGCGATTCGACCGCCAATAGTTACATTGTTTGTTTTTAAGATATGTTAATTTTAAGGTTTATTATTTGTGGTGTACCAATAAAGAGCCTATCTATCTATCTAGGTAACTATTTATCAGTTAAAAAGTATAATTCAATCTTTTGTAGTGGTAGTGGTGGTAGTGGTGGTTTTGTAGTGGTGGAGTTTTGTAGTGGTAGGCCTCTTTTGCAGGGGGCCGCCTGGGGAAGTACCACACCTTTGCCAGTTATTCATCCGCCAAGCAGTAATGTGCAAACATTACTGTGTTCCGGTATGAAGGGCAATGTTACCAGCGAAATTACTGGGCATGATGAGATTCAACAACTCATAACTCAGGGTGACAGGCGCAGTGCAGTGCCGCGCAGAATTTTGAATTTTAAAACACTGGGTAGCACTGTGTCTGATATGGGCAATCATGATGCTCACCATCAGGCACCTGATTTGCTCGACTTGTCACTCACTATCATAAAAATAAAAAATAAATATAAAAATTTTTCGCATCCATCATGCCCTTAAAAAATGAAGTGGTCATTAGAAAAGCACTTAAAAGTCTGATGGATTTGGGCAGTTGAACGAAATCGTTACCCAACCCCATTTGAACCTATTTACCACTAAGTTGAAACTTTTTCGATCAAAACTATCCATCAATCAGATATTGAATGGTTATAGAGTTGTAACGATACGATTAATTAAACGATGTCGTTACGATCTAACAATTAACGATACAATTACGATAAACGATCTAACAAGCATTTTTAAAAAAAATTTGGGATAATAATTAGAAATAATTGTACTTGAAAATTTGGTTCATAAATTAGATACAGTACACTTATCGAAGGACTTTTTTCAATAAGGGTTGCTTCACACATCAACGCGGGTGCGGGGTCAACTTGTATTTGTATGCAGTCTTCCATCAGCACTTTGTACAGAGTGCACCGACCGCGTTTCCTTGTACCTAACACCCGACCCCGCACGACCAGTGCCCGCGTTTGTATAAATCAACTTTTTATCATACATATTCTAAAATCTGTCTAATGCCAATACAGAGGGACGTAGCTTATTATCGTAATGATTATATGCCAAATTAATTCATCCACTATTTCGTTTAATCGCACAACACGATAGACGAGAATGGAGAAAAAGCTTCCTCTTCTTCTTTTCCTTTAGATGACTCAATATCAGAGTATGGATTCTATTCCATTTAGATAGAGGCAGGCTGTCAGCATTTACAATTACTGTCCCGTACTAATTAAAATAAAAGCAATATAGTTACTACAATAATTAACTTTTATGATACTAACCGACAAAAGTCATACGTCAAAAAAACAAACCGCCCTCTTATTACGGACGCAACAGAAATGTGGAAAGCGTTTAAATTGTTAAATGTCTGCTGTCAAACGGCATTCATTTTTTGTATACCTTTTGACAGCAGACATTAAGCAATTAAACGCTTTCCACACTTCTGTTGCGTCCTTAATAAGCATTCGAGCGTAATCTGTCAAAAATTTAAAGGATTTGACATAACGACGATACGAATTCGTTTAGTTTGCAACAACTTTGCAAATTCTGCTTGTCAAGAATTTGTGCTAGGGGTAAGTTTGAATAGGTGGACCTAAGGAATAAAGCCGGGCTGGATCTGTACTAAAGTATTTCAGTCTCAGGTCTCAGGATAGTCCTGACTTGACTCTGAGTATATACATTTTTAACAAATTTTAGGACCTTTTAGGTAGGTTCTAAGATTCCTATATATTCATCCCACTTGCACGTTTGTAGTTTAACTTAATTAAACCGGTGTTACAACTAACGCGGATTTAAATAAATCGTTTATTTTGTACTGTGGCCGGTAGATGGTAATAGGCTCGCCCCCCATTACATGGGACCAATAACATACTGGCAAAATGTGGGTGTATCTACTATGGGGCTGAGTCCTGGGTACACCTCTGCCTACCCCTTCGGGAAAAAGGCGTCAATGTATGTTTTATGTTTATTTTGTACCATCGACATTGAGGAGCAAACCTCTTAAAATTACCTATAAATTTATTCAACCCTGTGTCAACTCTAAATTTATATATCACACGCTAATTTGCGTGCAAATAGGCCTGAATCATTTCACCAAGTCCTTTCCCAAGCAAAACATAGACGAATGTATCTTGTATATTGTTTACATTAATGCCTTTAATTAATTATGTAGGACAGTGGTAATTAGGGATGTGTGAGCGCAGGTCTCAGGTGCCCATTGTGGTAATGCGCACATAAATTCATGTGGGTTGCTTGAAGGTTGAACAAAGCTTTAAAGTAAAACAAAGGTACAAAATACGAAAATGTATAAATAAATTTTAAGGGTCATCAGATGAGGGTTCTTAAAGGGCCATTGTACTCGCCATTTTATTTATTTAGCTTAACATCACGCCTTTTTTCCAAAGGGGTACGCCGGTTATGTGGCACTGTTCCACACCACAGGCTGTTATTGAGTAAATTCCTATTGGGAAACTCCAATAAAACTGTTGACCTAGGATCGTACCTGGAGGAATTTTATCAGTGACAGGTAGATGAGAATAGTCTCGCCTCCTATAACATGAGACCATCCCATGAAGAAGATAAAAACGGCTATGCACGTCTTTTGTGAATGCGAGCCACTCATTCTCAATAGAAGTATCCATCTGGGACGACAAATAATTCGCCCAGATGAGATGCAACACATCACTCCTCAGAAAATCTGGAAATTTCTAGATTCAGCGAGCTTAAGCAGTGAATTATAATCCATACGGGCTGCTATACAATAGATCAGCAGTGGTCGAAGCGGCTCTATCCCTATGGATGTCCCTATGGATGACATAAATAATAATAATATGGGACCAACATAACGACAGTCATAACTGGCGAGATGTGGGTGTACCCAATATGGGACTGGGCCCTGGGTACTCTTCTGCCAACCTTTCGGGAAAAAGCCGTGCAGTTATGTTATATCATATGTAGAAAAACGACAGATGACCAAATTAAATAACTTTCATGATGACCCTCTGTGTGGATAAGAACTTATGAAATGATATAGATTCAATATATTGAATCTATATCATTTCATAGGAGATTTTATAGGAGATTCAGATTCATCATATAGGCTCGTCTATACAAAATGTAATTTCCCAAATATGGAAAAAAAGAATATAATTTTCCACACGATTGTTTGTTGTTGGTTGGTGATCTGGTCTTTATTTGCGCCAAAATATGTTTGAAGAGAACTATATGTTTGTTTTTGGATATTTATAAGAACATTAAAATAACCTCAAAATATTTTTTTAACAATTTTTCTAAATGCGAAATAAACCACATGGTACTTCAAGAAAATATATTTTGGCGCAAATAAAGGCCAGTTCAAGAGCCTGGCGCAAACAATTGAGTGGAAAATTATATTCTTTTTTTCCATATTTGGGAAATTACATTTTGTAAGGAGGAGCAACCGGCCTATTGCATAAACTGTGTCAGCATGTACAAAATCTATAATTATTATGTTAAGGAAGGAATATATTCCCTAATGTCTTATGTATAAGAGGGCCATAATAATGGAAGTGACCCTGTATACTACAATTCTATTAATACCCAAATATTTGAAGGTGCTATCCGTTCCGACGCTTTCTTTACAATTGGGTATAGGTACGTAGTAAGGGAGTTCCTTCAGACCGTAACAGATTAATGGGCGCTGAAGGAATTGAAGATCTAGTGTGTTTTCTTTTCGCCAGTCACGGCAGTGATGAGACGAAACGAAAAAAATCATTTTTCTTCTTCAAAGTAAATCTTAGAATATTTTAACACGACTTTAAGGCTCCAACCCACCACGGCACATGCTGTGCACGAGCACGCGGCGCATTTTATAGCTGCGGGTTTGACACACCATAACCAACTCTCTCAGTCATGAGGTTACGACCGAGAGAAAGAATTCATAACTCTTGCACTTAAAAGTTGCACTTCAAACCAACTAAAATAAATTCTGTACATAAAAAGAATCCTCAACAGCCAGTTATAAATCAACAAACCTTCTTACCAAATAATAAAAATTTCTACTTGGTGAAAAGTAACAAAACCTCCTTCGTAAATAGTCATAGTGTAGCGATTTCATTAAATAGCTGAGCGGTGCTGGGTGCATCATTATGCAGATAGAACGCCGGCGGCGCGGCGCCCGGCGCCGGTTGACTTTTGCAACGAGTTATAGCGAGTAGCGTTAACAGGAAAGAGGAGACCTCTTTGACAGTTGACACGGATTGTGTGGAAAAATTACTAAATCGATGTTTTGTATTCCCCTGTTCCCTCCGAATACAGTAAACCTATTTGATATATTTATATCCTGATATTTTAAAGATGATGAAAGCTATGTCCCTAACTTTTTTTTTTAATAAACTGCATTTTTTTGTAGTGAACGTCCAATCTCGCGAGTAAAACTGGGATTTAGGTAAATCACTGTGAAGAGTTTACAAGTAAAATTAAAACGACAGGGACATATGTTACTTCACTATAACATATCAGGATATAAATTTATAGAGTGGGTTTATTATATTTGGAGGAAATAGGGGAATACAAAACATCGATTTGGTAAATTTTTCATAGTTTTCTGTGAAATTCCTAGAAGGCCATGTACTCTCTTAAGAGGCATGACACTTCTTTGATATTTGATACTGAAAATTTTCCTAATCGCTGTTATGTATTTCCTTGTTTCTTTCGAATATAATAAACCCATTCGATTGTTAATTCTAAAATTTTAGGATGAAGAAGAACTCTATGTCTTCAATTAGTTCCTATTTTATAACAAGATATCATCTCGGTTATCAGTGTATTTCCTTGTTTCTTTCGAATATAATAAACCCATTCGATTGTTAATTCTAAAATTTTAGGATGAAGAAGAACTCTATGTCTTCAATTAGTTCCTATTTTATAACAAGATATCATCTCGGTTATCAGCGAAAAAATCACTCTGATTGGCTATGTGTGTGTGTGTGACGGCTACACGCATGTCAGAGTTGATTTGACATATAATTTCAAATAAAATATGGTGGATCTCTTTTTTATATCCAGCCCGCCTAGCATGGCACGGGAATAACTGGTTTTCCTCGTTTTTTCTCTCTTTCGCACCCGAACAATTCATATCTGCTGTCTCATTCTAACCCCCTAGGACTTCGTTTTCCCTGCTCACTGTGCTAGCCAGTATATCTATATAATAGTGTCTAATATTTAGACACAATTTTAACATGAATTCCTCAGTGAACTTTTCATTCACTGGAAAAATTAAATGGTAGGGACCATTTAAATTCTTTTATTAAAAGTCAACGTTTAAAATCCTTAGTAGAGTCATTGTAACAAAATTCAAATACATAATTATACAATAGCATTATTTTCTTAACAATAATAAAATTATGGCCGAATATTTCTCGCTCATTCTTCAACCAACCAAAATGTGGCAATAGGGATCGTAAATTCATAAATGATGAACACAAATACGCTAATTAAATTGAATGCCGACGTTATTTCGACGAGTCTTTATTTGGTTTCCGATGTCCGCGAACTCTTTGACCGCAGTACACCGCAGTCTTAGAGCATTCATAGCGGGGGTTGTCGAGCGTGAACTACGACCCTACAAAAAAAAGTTTACAAGGTGTCACTAAAAGGTGTAGTAAGTAATACATAAACACGCACATGCACACACTCATACCATCTGGACTATATTTATGTTTTTTTCTCTCTATTGCAATATTTTTATTAACTTTTATTTACTTCTTACACATTTTGCATCTCAACTCACTCAATTCATCAATCACTCACTCAATCTCATTATCAAGTATAAATTAAATTTATAAAAAATTTGTTCATGCATGTTTATATATATTTTATACTATATTTTATCATGTAGCTACAAAACAATAATATAGTATATCAAGAAGTCTGGGAAGAACTGCCTTCTGGTCCACAGCTTCCGCTTTTCCAGGAGGCAGCGGGTCCACTTAATAATTGTAAAAAATTCTGTTGGCAAATAAATGGTTTTATGATTTTTATAAAGAGGTGCAGCTAGCCGTCGACCTAAACTTGCAAAAGAAAGAATTGCGAAATTAACAAAACTAATACATTTGGTATGGAAGTCGAAATTTTTTACAGGTGCTTTGTTCAGGTTGAAGGGCCCCTCATTGTAACATGTTGTATAAATAATTTGTTCATGTATAGGTTGTAATTTCTTTTTGGGCCATATCTCATTGAACTCATTACTTATTACGGAAAATATGGTTTCAACGGTAACGGTATCTCATTACTGTTTATCTTCATTGACGTGGAAAGTATCAGATTGTGACCTATTTGAATAAATCTCTTTGAGTTTGAGTTTGTTGTTCTGTTTTAGTGTGCAGCTTTCATTTGTTATACAGGTTTCGGAACCTCTGATTCGTATCTCTTTACCTCTGGATTATGGACGCCACCGTACTTCGGAAGACACGTATAGCTGTTGGTCGCGCCTGCCATCTAAACGATAGTTGGAAAACCAGAGTTTTCTGAACACCACGGTTAACCACAGACCGACTCGATAACAATTTGTTACATTGACTTCTTCTGCATTAGTGCATAATTACGTCCACCATCACTGCTCGAAGCAACTGGCAGACAAAAATACTGCAAGCAGCGTTGCGTATTTACAATGCTTACTAGGCCAGCACGCATCCATAGGTAACAAAAAATATTCTGTACAAGAGTAGTACGCAAATACTCGTGTATATTTTTAGTGGCTAAGTAACTAGCTAGTTCCGTAATATAAAGTGCTAGTACGCATAAAAACTAATAGTGCCGCGGCAGCGGCCGGCGATGCGCCATGAAAACTTGTTTTACAGCTAAACCATTATTTTTTAAAAGCTTTTATTTTATGGTTAATATATTTGATTAAAGGTGTATTAATATTTGTAAAAATAGCATTAAATACGTGAGCAAATTCCTATAGTGGCGTTTTGTATAAATTGGAATGATGCAGTAGCATTTGACACTTCCTGTACTGTATGTTCTAAGACCTCAGTATTTGTGCCCTCGCAGACGCGCCACCTCGGACCCGACCGCTGGGTTTCCTGACTTTTAATCGTTTGTTTTCCCTTCTTAAAATTTTATTTGGGATATTGTCGAGCGAAAATCACGATCTCTTTATATTTCGGTTGTCCTTTTAATATCATTTCATAGCAGGAATAAAGGCGTAGATATGCCAGTGTTCACTCTCTGATATTTTTTATATCTCAAGAATAGTTAGTATTTATTGTGTTTCTTTCATTATTTAATATTTATTTATTTATTTTAATTTTATTTATAATCCTTAGGACCTAAAGACGAACAGCAGTTCTTAAATAAATATATATCCAAATAGCAACAGTTAATTAAAGTCCCTCACGGGTCCACACTATATGAAAAAAAAATCATATAAACAAAAATAAAAAAACAGCTCTATCATAAAAACATAGTAGGTATGCAAACTTTCCCGCTAATTTTGGTTGCCTGGAATAGATCGCTTGGGGCGCCTATAGGAGCCAAACTTCTATCTCGCTAGTGCAATTTACATTATTGATAAAAAAATCACTAAATTTGAATTTCCAATATAGCTCTTTCCATTTGTTTATCTTTGGATTAGTGCATGTTTTTAAGTATATTTCGTTTTTTTTTATTATTTGATAGATCGAAAAAAAGGAAGTAAAACTTTTTTTTATTATTTCTGTTAAATTAAAATATATCAAAGCTACGTTTTCTTGAATATATTATAAATGGACTTATTAAGAAACACAACTTATAATTTTTGGAAATTCAATAGGTACCTATGTGTACCTTAACTTGCAATGTGCGAGCGAGAGGAAAGTTTGGCTCCTATAGGCGCCTTAAAACAATAAGACCGTCCATTGTCGACCAATCACTTGTTACTTACAACTTTAATTTCAAGATATTGTATACTTTATAAATATGATGTAAAAATGGTTGTAATAGATATATATATAATAATATAATATTCTAAACTATTAGTAAAGCCGGTGAAAGCGAGGGCATGGCTAGCTAGCTTCGTAAGTAAAGAGTAAAACATTACCCTACTTCATTGCAAAAGTACAAAGAAGTATAACATTATCATAAAATCCAAGTAAACAATCGGCGGAAAGCATATTAAACAGAATTTAGTATGAAACAAAAATCAAGTTGTTATGCTTCGTCGTGAAAGCTTCAGATTCTGAAGCTACAGGAAATCTCTCAATCTCGTAAGTGCAATAAGGATCCTGCCGAGCGCACCTGCACAAACTACAGTCTAAAGTGACTAGTATTTAGTGGCTCCGGAGCAACTATGTTTGTTCAACAAACTATAAGCTACTTTCATCTCTGGTTAGCCTTATGACTGGACGTGAACACGACATCTAGACATAAGACATAAGATTATTTATTGCTTATACAGCGACATTATTCTAAATACTTCTATTATAATCAAATTAACAGTGTCTACGCCAGTGTTTTTAATCTGTACCAATATTTGCTGTCCTCATCTATGTTTTGTTCATCCACTTACTCAATTCAAAAATTCTAAATGCAATGACGTGACAGTCATCATAAAACTAATTTTTATTGCTCGATATTTGGAGGATTAACAGGCTATTTACGGTGAAAAAAACAAGTATTTCATTTGGGCAAACCGGAGATCCAACAAATAGTAGAACTCAAACTAAGCTCTAGGCTTGTATCTTGAGCCTCTAGAGCGATAATCTAGTAGTAGCTAATCTATGTTGAAGATAGATAATTATTGTAGCGATTTATTTAAGGGGATCTTTTAACATTAGTTTCGTTAACGGGTATCGCTCTCCCTTTTTTATATTTAATAGGTCAGCGTTTGACCCCTGACCTGATGGGAACTGATGATGAGGCCTAAGATGGAATACGCTTTCCTAGAAGATAATTATTCTCTTGAAGACCCCAACATAATATTCAGTAGGACAGACGTACGCCGGTAGAGAATTCCACTCCGTAGCGATCCCTAAACCACTGATCCTATTTTTCAAGTTCCGTACCTCAAAAGAAAAAAGGAGCCCTTATATGATCACTTTGTTGTCCGTCTGACTGTCTGTCTACCTGTCCGTCTGTCAAGACACTTTAACGGGAACGCGTGGAGGTATCAAGTTGAAATTGATATCAACTGCTCAGATCTGCGGTCCCTTGTGGCTGTATAAAAATCATACTTCTAAGTTATCGTAATCAAAAGTTATGGCCATTTTACTGCATATTTCCATACTTTGCGCAAGGAACTAATAGATGGCGCTGTATGTTCTTGGTATCTAGGTATGGAACCTTACACTATGCACACATACGTATGCCTAAACAATTTATTTTTATTTAACTTTCATGATCAAAACTCATAATATCACGCCTTTTTACCGAAGGTGTAGGCTGAGATGTAACCAGGCTTGGCTCCATTTTAGGTAGAGTCTCATTTCCATGTAACAGGGGGCGAGCCTATTAACACCTATCATGCATACTAAATAAGTTGTCTATAGATCGTGAGCCGGAGAGGTTTTATGATATCAATTATTAAAAGTTTGGGGGTAATTTGTTACTTATTATGCACAAAAAAAACATTATAATCATCTCAGCCGCAGGACGTCCACTGCTATGCATGACATGGGCCTCCCCCATAGAATCCCATCCAGTCCGGTTGTAAGCGGCCTGCATCCAGTGTGAAACATTAAAAAAACATTAACAAAATCGTTCATAAATGTAAACTGAAAAATACGAATAATGCGCCAACCCATTGACATTGGAATTAATTTAAACCTTTATTAACGAGCTTTATTATTATGACTAAACAGTTGAAGGGACAATACGTCATATAGATTAGGTAGTCCATTAGCGTCCCTAGGAAATTAAAAGAACTAGATACACAAACATAAATCAATGTAAGTCATTTATTTAGCTAGTGGATAGGTAAATAAGTTAAATTTTAATAAGACAATATCAAATTGAACCCTCATTTAAATTATTTGCAATTCAGAGGGCTCGCAGGGTACCTATAAAATCTATATAAAATCTACTTTACTAAAGAAGGCTTATTATAAAGACAATCAGCACATAGAGGACAAAGATGCCTGGAAACTGCTGCATAGCCACCACGCGGCACCGACACAAACAAACGGATGTAACCAAACCAAATATTGTGAAACGATCTGTTGAAAAAATTAAGCCCTACAAGTTTTGTGCGTTCTTCTTTTAGAGGTATCTTTACCGAACACACGGTAGACTCAGTACAGTTTATCTTCATTGATGTGCAAAAGTATCAGATTACCTATGACCTATTTGAATAAATCTTTTTTAAGTTTGAAAAAAAAAATTGTTTGTCTCGGTGGCGTAGTGGTTCTCAAGCGTTATTACTGATCATGAGGTCCCGGGTTCGATCCCCTGGTCAGGTAAAAAGTTATTTGATTTTCCATTAGGAATCTTCTCAATGAGTCTTTTTTTTATGATAGTGAGTAACAAGACGAGCAAATCAGGTGCCTGATGGTAAGCATCATGATTGCCCATATCAGACACAGTGCCACCCAGTGTTTTAAAATTCAAAATTCTGCGCGGCACTGCACTGCGCCTGTCACCCTGAGATATGACTTGTTGAATCTCATCATGCCCAGTAATTTCTCTGGTAACATTGCCCTTCATACCGGAACGCAGTAATGTTTGCACATTACTGCTTGGCGGATGAATAACTGGCAAAGGTGTGGTAATTCCCTAGGCGGCCCCCTGCAAAAGAGGCCTACCACTACAAAAATGGATAAGCTCGCTTCTTATTTCCTGGGACTTTAAAACACTTTTTAACATAATAACTCGGGTTACATATTTTAGTACCTGCTCGTATAACTTCATATGCTAACAAAGTAAAAGCCATAGATTCTAGGAAAAAAGAAAAAGGTTTTAGTAAAGTTATTTTTGTCCGCTGCGGCTTCAGACTTGCAGCGATTTAACCGCCCGTCTACATCGTCCATAACTTAGTTAAGAACAGTCCGGTGTCCCGTCTGCACGGTCCCACAAACTTTTGAAATATCATTCGAGGCGCTGTAAGTCATCTCCTTCTGCCAGCGAATGCATGCAAGTTTTTCAGTGGAAAACTCTACTGGAATGGACTAAGTTTTCATTAAAGTTGACATTGTTGAAGTTTTCCATACCTTTCTCGGTTCTTCCTTTAACAGAGACATTTATTTAGGTACTTATTCGTACCTAGAGATTGACCAGAAAGTATATTTTTTTAATGATAGTGAGTGACAAGACGAGCTAATCAGGTGCCTGATGGTAAGCATCATGATTGCCCATATCAGACACAGTGCCACCAAGTATTTAAAATTAAAAAATTTGCGCGGCACTGCACTGCGCCTGTCACCCTGAGATATGAGTTGTTGAATCTCATCATGCCCAGTAATTTCGCTGGTAACAATGCCATTTATATCGGAACACAGTTATGTTTGCACATTACTGCTTGGCGGATGAATAACTGGCAAAGGTGTGGTACTTCCCAGGCAGCCCCCTGCAAAAGAGGCCTACCACTACAATATGGTTTTTTTAAACCATATTGTGACAATTTTGGGCTTTTCTCAAATCTATAAGAGCATCGTACGTGTGTATTTGCAAATTAAAATAGATCCTGCACCAAATGGGAGCGACGTGCGTTCGCAACCAATTCAGGCATTTAATACCTGAAAGCCAAGACTACCGCATGTGGAACCCAGGCTGGAATTTAGAGAGCAAGCTAGGCAAGTTAGTGTCAGCTTAAGCTATAGGTGAAGCTCTCTGGCAACGCTAGCGAAACTCTCGTAAGATCAAATGGGATTGTTGTAAGGTCCGTGGTTGAGGCGTTATGTACGTTGTACACTTGCAGTACATTGTGTTAAGATTATCAAAATACATTGTTTACAATACAAAATATAAATAATGTGTCGTGATATTATCTTTTCCTCGCTGTTATTTGTGGAAGCTTGTAATTTGCTTTTTGTTAACACATTACAACATTTACATCTATTGTTCAGCTGTAAGCTCCCCTAATAAAATAAAAAACTTTAGGTTACTATAATATGGCAGTATTAAGGACATTTTTTTGTTGAATGGTAAGTAGTAGACTTTATTTAATAAATACAAAAGTCTAGAATTTACTAAATTAAACTTAAATTCTACGCGGACGAAGTCGCGGATAACAGCTAGGATAACTATAATATGTTGTTTAAACTACATAAGTGTAACTGCTGTGAAAAGTCTAATTCATAAACGAGAATAAAAACGAGCGGCTTTTTGAGTTCAGAGCTCTCTTTTTAAATTCACTTTTTAATCGCCGCACCGTTGAGTGGCCATGAACAAAACAATATCGGCCCTGTTTCGGCAAATTGACTTCGATATTTTATGGACATCGCGATCGCTGTGAGACCGATGTCCCTTTGTGTGGGCTCCATGAGGGTATTGGATATGAGCTGTCAACCTTACTTCATATTTCCATAGAGACTTTCGGTATACTGGCACTTTATTGGTACCTAAATTGCCACTCATTTTTTATAGCGTCGAAGCGAAAACTTTTTTGTTATGCTAGGACAACACAAATCCAGGTGAATTCCTGTTTTATGTAACATCTTTTAAAATATTGACAGATTACCATTTTTTAATATTATTTTTTTTATTTTTTCACTGTTAATATTGCCAGTAGGTCTATAATAATTTGAAAAATCTAAATATTTTTATATGGCAATATTTATTAACTGTCTGTTGCGCCATTTTGAATTGAATCGCCCTCAAAAAGCCCTTCTATGCACACACTGTGCGATTTTCCTGTTCTTTTCTGCCGCATTCGTGCAATCTACGGAATGATCTCATGCTGCGGTCTTCCCGTTGAGCTACAAGATGGGGCTCTTCAAAAGAAGAGTGAATAGAGTATTGGTCGGGTCGGCAACATACTGGCAATACTCCTGGTGTTGCAGATTTCCACAGGCGGCGGTAAACGCTAAATATCAGGCACATCGTCTGCTTATTTGCCACCTATGGCATAAAAATACAATTACTCATAAAATCAGCATCATCTTAAACCATCATTTTAAACAATTTTCACTATGGAGTCAACTCTGAAATCAAGAAAAATCACTGATATCCACTTACCCTGTATATAGACAACAAGCTCATTTCGCCTACACACACACATTCATTTATATCGTATACGATTATTAATAAGTGAGCAGTGAGATATATTTCACTATGACGTCACTGTACAAGTAAATGACGACATCACAGACCTAAAGGTCAAGTTGAGACCTTTGCGAGACTAATCGTCTGATAATCTGTTAGCTTTGTAATTACACATTTCTAGAAAAGTAATAAGTAATTAATTAGTTTTCATTAGTTATTGACTTAAGTAATTTACACGTTTTGTATATTTTTTACAGATTAAATCTTTGGTATACTTCACATTCTCAATTTTGAGAAGGTTACCATTGATAATCAACGTAACATAACGACATCATGCTTATATCCGTTTTTTTTTTCATATGCCGGCCACGGTTCCAGAGTCCAGGCTGTCATTAAAAATATGTATTCCTAATGGTATAATCCAACACTTATTAATTATAATTAATCAATATATGTTAGGAAAGAAACGGGAGTTAATCGCGCTAAAATATTTTTTATTTACCCCGGACGATTTGACTTAGTTGCAACAACCGTAGTCACGAGAAGACTGACGTGACCACGACTTTAAGTCCCGTTTCTTTCATAAAACATGTGTTCGAAGCGCGAAAGTTTAATCTATCCTATAGATAAAGCATGAAACGTCTGTGTGCCCATCCATCATAATAACTTTGGTTGGTATTCGATCAAGGATTTAGTATTGCCATGTTTCCTGTCAAAACTTTGAGAAATCTTATAATATCTACAATTCAAAGTGTCTACTTAATTAGAAATTGTTATATTACTGATGTTGACAACACTTATACAATAATTTATCAATTAGGATATGCAAATGTGTATATTTTATTATTCAATATTTGACAATTTTATGGTTAGTTATAAAGCTTGTCGGTGCGTATTAATAACAAAATACATTTTTTTTGTCTAACTGCTTGTGTTAATGGCTAGGACCTATTTTATGGGACTTTCACTGGCAGATAGCTAATATTCCAGGGCATAATATAGGCTTCTTTTATTTAAGAAAAAGATTTAAGGTTCCGTGTACAAAAAATAAAACCCTTTTCATTCGGGCTCATCTCCGAAACGGCTGGACCGATTTTAACGAGACATTCAATGACAGATAGCTTAGATTAGCAGATATGTTATAAGAAGTTACTCAAGCTAAATATTTTTTTTTAAAAATCTAGTTTTTAAATAGTACCTATAAAGAATATCATTTATTTTTATTATAGGTTTTAACATAACATACATTCACGCCTTTTTTCCCGAAGGGGTAGGCAGAGGTGTACCTAGGACTCAGTCCCATAGTAGATACACCCACATTTCGCCAGTATGTTATTGGTCCCATGTAATAGGGGGCGAGCCTATTGCCATATACCGGGCACAGTTCCAGACTCAAGGCAGCTATTAGGATAATTCCTAATGGAAAAATCCAATATTTAACACTATGCCTGACCTGGGGATCGAACCCGGGACCTCTTGATTGGCAGTCGAGCATGCGACCACTACGCCATCGAGGCAGTCTATAATAATAGGTTTTATTATAATATTTTAATTTAGAAATTTTCTGATTATGTTTTACCCTATGATTTTGTGTTGACTGAATTAAAGGATTTTTATTTATTTGGTTTCAACATGTATTAATATATACATTCCTTTCAGCAAACGTAAATTTTCAAATATTAATAATATTTTCCCTTAATTGACAACCTTGGTTTACCGTAATATCAGCCAATAAGGCCACATTTCCATAATGCCAGGGGTGGCAAATGAAAGCCATCAAGCTGAGGGAATCTTGTGACAGACAGACGTTACAGTGCACGCTTTATTGGCACATTGCTGTTTATTGATGTATGTATATTAAATCTTTTACTTTGACGACGGTTGCGATGTGAAATACGTTTTTTGTAAGTACGTATTTTCTTGGTTCGGATGATTTAACTTTTTATTACGCTTGTACTAGGGTAACATAAAGATGAAAGAAGATTGAGGTGTTGGCGTGTATTGAGTCACCGTTGTAATATGACTTTGAAAACTGGATATTTTGACAAAATGCACCTACTTTTGAGTACATTGGTAACTATGCTACTCTCTTTGAATAAATCTCAATAGCAGTATGGTATAGCCCTACGCTTGTTCCAGTATTAAATTTTCTCTGTCAATTATTGGCGGGTGATGGGGAGTTATAGTAAACAGGTATGGCACACATATACATTATCACGCAATAAAAGTACCTATAGTAATCTATGTTAGCGGTTTCGTAAAAAGTAAACCTTTAGTTAGGTAGGGAATTAAGGGAGTATATATAAGTATATATTAAATAGATATATGTGTACTATTAGGGCTTATGTTTATGTATGTATATAGACCAAGTATGTATTTTAGTCACCTTTATGATTCTTTCTTTATTTATTAAGAAGTCTCTGTAACACCACCGACCAAATGTTTATTACAGTTCTCTCCTCTCCCTGCACAGTTGTCTGGAAGACGCTTTTAGCGATAAGACCGCCCATTGCTACACTAGTTGTTGTTAATTGTTATTAGTTTTTAAGTTCTTGTGGTGTACCAATAAAGCGTTTATCTATCTAAGTCAGTCCATGATCTTTATAAAAAAAAATCTAATCTATAACATATTATGCGAGCAGTGATATTAAGTACCAGGCACACATAAATTGCGAAGAGATAGATCGTCCCAATTTCCGACGGACGCGACATCTCAGGCAACAAAGATTATAAAGACGTTTGAAGCCAAACTTCCATTGTCACAAAACCAGTCGATCGCCACCCGCTGTATCGATTCCCAATAAACGTCACGAGCAGATTCGACCTCTAACAAATAGGGAAATAAAATATTCGGGAACTTTCCACCGGCGATGAAAATCCGGCTTCCGACCATTCTGAGGACGACGATAACTAAAGTATCTATTAACTTGATAGATATATTAAGTCTTACCTCTTCTTCCGTCTTTCTTTTCGAGTTAGAATAACCTTTTTTTTTGGAGTTAAATGATTAGAGACCAGTATCTGGAAGTAGTTGCAATAAATAGATTAGATAACTCTTTATTGGTATCACAATACAGAAAAATAAAAAATAAAAAACTTGAAAACGTGTAACAATTGGCGACCTTATCGCAAAAGCAA
Organism: Hemistola chrysoprasaria; assembly: GCA_947063395.1. Taxonomy (NCBI): domain Eukaryota; kingdom Metazoa; phylum Arthropoda; class Insecta; order Lepidoptera; family Geometridae; genus Hemistola; species Hemistola chrysoprasaria. The sequence goes on from OX346724.1 coordinate 3,364,676, forward strand.
ACATGCGGTGATAGGAACTTCTAAGATGCTGGAAGGACGGTGGTTTCACATTTTAAACAAATAAACTAATAATCCTTTAAAAATATAAAAAACGTGTATAAATATCTCGATAAAACTAATATAAAATAAAAATACATACACAAAATAAATTATACATACTAAATACTGGCATATAGAAACATCGCAATGCCTAAAAAAAAAGAGAAAAATGTATAAAATTAAAAAAAAAAACCTTTCACCTATTTCCTAGTGATCTCGAAAGAGCAACCTTTTTGGGTCAGATTAAAAAAATATCAGGCACAATGAAGGTCGGAGCAGGAAGCGGGAATAAAGAATTCACAAACTACTTGCCGAGGCCGTAACGCCTTACCGGTGCGATAAGGAATGAGAATAGAATAATTCTGGGAAGAGAATGTAACCGAATTACTGGGAGATTATGCTAATATGGGCTGTTAACTTGTATGGCCTAGAATCTAAAGTAACGATTTCGAAAATAATGCGACTTTTTCTACTAAGTAACTCAGTTAAGGATTATTTTTAAATTTTTAATTAATATGTGAGGATGAAGAACAAAAATATATTCGCAAATCGTGTTTGTCACCCTGGCCTTTTCTTCTGACGGACCCTTATCCCACATACATGAGAACAGGCAGGTAAAATGGTATAAATGAATAAAATAATCGATTTAAATATTATATCACCAATGAATACTTAATCAGATTTAAATTAATTTTTTTGTAGTGGTAGACCTCTTGCAGGGGACCGCCTGGGGAAGTAAGTACCTTTGCCAGTTATCCATCCGCCAAGCACCAAGCACCAAGAACACAGTCATGCTTGCACATTACTGTGTTCCGGTCTGAAGGGCAATGTTACCAGCGAAATTACTGGGCATGACGAGTTTCAACAACTAATATATCAGGGTGACAGGCGCAGTGCAACGCCGCGTAGAATTTTAAATTTTAAAACACTGGGTGGCACTGTGTCTGATATGGGCAATCGTGATGCTTACCATGCATCAGGCAACTGATTTGCTTGTCTTGTCACTCAATATCATAAAAAAAAACCACACTGTTGTATAATATTTTGTTAAAAACCTTCGGTAAATAGCACACAATCGTATAAAAGCTCTACTATCCGACTAAATACATTATACGTACCTAACAATACAATTCCGGTAAATGTAATCTAGAATGAAACGTCGCTGAAAACATCTGATCTTGATTTACGACGACGTTAGGTTTCGTTTACATTTTATCGTTCCATTCACAATGGGACAATGGAAGGTTGTATAAGCGTGGATTATCTGGCTTCATTACGGTTTTAAGGCTTTATTAGGTGCTTCATGTCTACGGTACTAAGATATTATATTATACTTAACAATAAAAGATAATTACAAAAGCAGTGTCCTTGGCACCCTCTATCTATATCTCGACTCGCAATTATGTCGGGCAGAAATATTTTTCCCATGACGGCACGTCTTTGCATAGTACAAACACGAAAAAATTTGTCCACGCCAATAGTCTCAATAGTCACTTCAATAGAAAACAGACCATTCTAAAAACAGTGCGACTTTTTGCGAAAAATCTTTCAATCTAAATTATTTACTTACTAGTAGCTTCAAAATTAGTAGAGGAATTAATAGAGTGCATATTCCACCGCCACGGACGACGCGGGCCGGCAGTCCCTCGCGAGTTGCGATCCTGCACACATGTAACCTCCGAATGCTGGACACCGGAGTTGCCTCCAGCGTGTTCGACTTCAAACGTGAGATACGTCGTTGTTGAACATAATAAATATGAGTATGAGTAGAATATGAGTTCAATTGTTAAGTCATTCATGGCACAATTTAAAGCCCTATCGTGGCTTTTGCAAGTTTGTCAAATCCTATAAATCTCAACAACTGAGAATGGAAAATGTCACATCTGTGCCATATTAAATTGCCGAGATCAAGAAACCGCAAGCCTGGTCCGCCGAACGCGGCCGAACTTAGCCGAAATTAACCGAAATTTGCCGAACTGGGGAGCAAATCCGAAGGACTAATGAGCAAATAAACCAACGCGGTGATCAAAGTGGGACACAGATTGGAAAATTGGAATACATTTTCGTTCTTCCTGCTCATTCCGAATTGTAATAAGTTTCATCATTTTCTTAAGAGGTCTTGACTTTTCGTACAAATTATAATTAAGTCAATATTCCTATCCAAATTTTTAACAGTAAATACGTACCAATTTAATTGTTAACGGCAAAACAAACTGACTCTAGACTGAGTACATATACATTAATTAATCTAGCAGTTCTATCAAAAAGTTTTAGAGCAAAAAAGTTCATAATACCAAAGAAAAACATTTGCACAAATCTCATTGACGGCACATAATATCAAAAGTTTCTTACACTCAAAGTAGGTTAGAGAATGACAGAGATATTGAGGTCGGTTATTACGAATCGAAGTTGGATGATGAATGGCGTTACCCAGGACTCGGGAGAGGCAGGGTACCATTTGTTCCCTTATCGCTGACAACTTATACGAATAGAAATGAATCTCGACACAAAGTTAAAACTTATGAAATATGTCTTCTTAAAAGATTTGCGACATTAAATATTTATATACTTAGAGCATTTTCATAGCATTTTACTAAGTCATTCTTAGGAAATAGTGTACGTTTCTATAATAAAATCCCAAAAGAGATAACGGGGCTCTCAGAGGGTAAATTCAAAACCTATATAAAATCTACTAAATAAGTCTTATTATAAAGTCAATCAGTACATAGAGGACCCAAGATCAAGTTTCTTGTACGTTCTTGTTGTAGAGGTATCATTCCGAACGTTAATTAAGTACGGTTTATCTTCATTGACGTGCAAACGTGGCAGATTGTTATTTGAATAAATCTTTTTGATTTTGAGTTTGATAAATCTCCTCTATTTATAAACATCAATGTCCTAATCGATTGCTGAAATTTTGTGCGTAGTTTACCGTAATGAAGTAGACAAGGATTAAAAAAGGAATTATCAAGGTTACGAAGTCGTGGAAATTAGGCTAGTATTACGAGTAGGTAAATAAATCATCATCAGCCGGAAGACGTCCATTGCTGAACACAGGTCTCCCCCATAGAACGCCAAAAACTATTCATATGTGGGATTTTGCCGTAACCACCACGCTTGTGCGGCTTGGTGATCGCAGTAGTTGGAATACTTAGTGCCGGAGAGCGGTGCTGGCCACTCTCCGAATATGTCCCTCTGGCGGGTCTCACGGCTCCCACCAGATGAGAAAGGAGTGGTCCTATTATATAGCAGGGAACCACACGGCCATAATGAAATGTTATATTAATTTCTTTAACTCAAAATACTCGAAACGTATATACTTTTATATACATATAATGAAAACCTGTAATGTTAATATAACAAATACAAATACACTTCAATATAATTTATTTGTATAGAAAAAAAAGTAAATATTGTATAAAAAAAAAAACACTTAATCAGTGATCAAAAAACCCAGCCCAAAAGATCCATCCATAAGAATAGTCACACTTTTTGTTTTTTTTTTTAACGGTCCTGGGATATTTTTCTATAAATAAAATCGTTTTTAAAAACCTAGAAGTATAAAATAAAATCCAGAAAGTGATTACCTACTGAAATTCGAACCTTACCCTACAGCTCGTAACCCGATGCCTCGCATACCTGAGCCAGTAACGTTAGAGTTATCGAAAAGATTTAGATAGGCATTTCATACGCGTAAAGTATGGGAATATGGATAACTTTTATAGCCATAACTTTTGAATGCGTTAACTTAGAACTATGATTTTTTTACAGCCACAAGGGACCGCAGACCTGCGTATTTAATAGCGATTTCAACTTGATACCTCCACGCGTTGACAGACGGACAACAAAGCGATCCTATAAGGGTTCATTCTTCCCTTTTGAGGTACGGAAACCTAAAAAAAATTTATATTTGTGTAGATTAATATGAATATCCTGCGCTTATATTATATAAGAGCATATTTAATTTCAATTACTTTCCAGTTCAGTTCCACCAAAAAGGAAATAAATGATATGAATGGTGCAGCATTAAGAGCGGCTTACCGTAATATTGCAATTATTGTTCACCACCGCAGACATATTAATCCCCCAACCGCACTCGCATTGCACCATCGCTGTGTTCAAATTTAAAATTATTTATAGACGTTTCGATAACTCTTCGTTGGATAGCAAATTAAAATAGTAGTTGGCACGACAATGTTTATGCAGTTTTATGCAATATGAAAATGGCAAGAAAAATGTTCACCCACCCACGAGCGGGACATAAACCCCCACCTTCCGCACCAATCCGCGTGTTGGGCAATGTAACAATTGAGCTACTATTTACTTATGTAGGATATACGTAGCTTTGTTTCCTCCTTATTAAAGTAAAAGATAGCAGAGATATATAAAACCCGGTTGTCAGAAAGAGATAAACACAGATTCACAGACACGTGAGCAGCAAATCTTATACGTGTAACATCGGCGCAAGACAAGGTACGACTGAGTTGAGTCAAGCCATTTAGCTTGACTTTAGTTCGCCACGCAAAGCAGGGTAAAACGAATCTGGCTCAGTTCATATATCATTGGTAATTAAACTTAACAGTCTTTGTACTTTCATTCACTAAGGGCCCGTTTTTTGATACGGTTAAGTTTACCATTTATTAATCTAACTATATTTAAATTCTTAACCAATGGTTAAATTGTGGGGAAAAAGTAGTTAACTAGGGATGAAAAAACAAATTTTGCCAAATTATAACTATTTGTAAAAAAAATTACCGTTGGTCCACTTAACCAGTGATCAAAGTACCCAGCCTAAGAAATAACAACATTCACTAAGTTAATAAATTAGTGGAATAATGACCCCTAAAAAATAACTAATTAACAGTAACCCTATATATCCGGTTACATATTAACGGTAACCGGTTGAACTAACCGTGTGGAACCGGTGACGATTCGATTATCCGTATTCCCGTTCCAATGATAGGATTACACGGCCGGTTAAACGTTCACCTTAGTTTAACCTGTGTATGGATTATTGTGTAATGCACCCGGTTAAAGGGGTCACCAACATATTAGCCGGTTTTCGTTGTGATATTCTTGAATATTATTGTCTAAGATTTTTTATTTTTATAGACTATTAGCGGTCTATTCGCTTGTAATACAATATTCAATTCAAAATTCAAATTATCTTTATTGGAACTTAAACAAAATTGGTTTATAAACAGTGTGAACGATGATGTCTGCGAGAGTTTGGAAAACTGTGTTGCAGACACCATCGCCCTCCTCCATAAAGCCATACAAATTGTTCCAGTTAAGTTTGAAGAACTATATCTAAAGATAGTACAATTAATTACTCTAATAATTAAGCTACTTATAGAATTTAAATTATGATTACATGAACTGTGAAACAGTGAAAACGAACCCTTTACTACGAAACGAAATTTAAAAGCATATATGTGCGTGCGTGTGTGTGTTGTTTGTGTTGGGATGTGTGTGTTGTGTGTGAGTACGTATATATGTATTTGCATGCGTTCCTGTTCCTGTAATATGAAAATGGGAAGAAAAATTCCACCCACTAACGGGACTTGAACCCAATCCGCGTGGTGGGCACTCTAATAATTGAGCTTCCGTGGCTAATGGCTAATAAAGGGCCTATATAGACGCGTGTGTTTTATCTATGGGTGATGCATTTTGCATTCTACCTTCATATTATGTTAATATTGTCTACTTAGAATTTTTTGGTTTCAATTGTTTGTTCATATATTAGATAGGCCTCTTTTGCCGCCTGGGGAAGTACCACACCAGCCAGTTATTGATCCGCCAAGCAGTAATGTGCAAACATTACTGTGTTCCGGTATGAAGGGCAATGTTACCAGCGAAATTACTGGGCATGATGAGATTCAACAACTCATATCTCAGGGTGACAGGCGCAGTGCAGTGCCGCGCAGAATTTTGATTTTTAAAACACTGGGTGGCACTGTGTCTGATATAGGCAATCATGATGCTTACCATCAGGCACCTGATTTGATCGTCTTGTCACTCACTATCATAAAAAAAAAAATGGTTAGAATTCTCAGGTCGCTCGAAGACGTCTGATAGTGGTCTGGCATGCCTTACAAAGCAAGAAGCACCCAGATATTTATTTACTGGTCAGTCAGTCTTATGTTTAGCTATCGAAGTAGGTACCCTAGACATTAATCAGCTATAGCTGGTTAAGTAACGCTACGATCACTACAACTTATTTTCTGACAATACTATTTATAGTCAAAAAATCAATGTGGACGAAAAGATTCCGTGTCTAAACGCGACGTCCAATATATCAATCTTTCTTATTAGAAAGATTGATATATTGGACGTCGCGTTCTATCTATTGATAGATGCGCAAAAAAATTATATCAATGATAAATGATATCTATCTAACCAAGGACCGATCTCGCACACAAGCCTTGATATCTACGGGAATCTAGGGCATAGATAAAACTTTACCTATAAATTACAATATAGAGATTGTGGCCAAAAATGGAACTTCATTTTGCGTCATAATAACTGCTGTCAAACTTGTTATCACATCGACTGTAGCGCCCTCCCGCATTTTATATTTACTTAGACAAAATGTGTCAACACCTTTATAACTGTGAATATTATTATACATCAAATTGTACGAACACTCAACACACAGTTCTCATTCGGTACGAACAAGTTTGTAGTTTTGATTTTTGAAATCACGCGAGTGCTTGGAAAAGTTCGTAAAACAAATCGTAGTTTACGAACTCTTCGCTCTGTGTTGTGTTACATGCACGGAATGTAAAGTGGTTTATTTTTTTTTATGTTCGTCCAAAAAGTTCGCGGTTTCAATAAAAGTTGAAACGGATTTAACTTGTTTTCACTTAACGTGAAACTGGTTTTGATAATATTATGAAGTGTGACTTCTAACAGTGACTGTTGTAGTTAAAGTATGATTTTATTTAAATTAAATTACAAATACCAACCTATACTCAAAAAAAAAAAAAAAAAAAAAAAAGCTATACTGAAACTATTCCCTCCTTAAAATTATGAATCGTTAAAGAGCGAAACGTATAAAAAACTTTGAGAAAATTTAAAATGTGTACAAATTTACCTGCGAAAGACATGACGAGCTTCAACAACTAATATCTCAGGGTGACAGGCGTAGTGCAGTGCCGCGCAGAATTTTGATTTTTAAAACACTGGGTGGCACTGTGTCTGATATGCTCGTTTTGTTACTATCATAAAAAACACAATACTATGAAATATATTTTTGATTGAAATATATTTTTTTATTGTTTAATTAAATAGACTGCTTTCGCCGGTTACTATATACTCCAGCAAATCTAAAAAGTATCGTTTGACAGTTCTCATTTCGCCTTGTTCAAATGATTTGAATTTATTTTTAGTGATTAAGAATTGTACATTTTGTGATATTAATACATAATTTAAAAGAAGGATATTGAAATTATGTGAGTTATGCGAAGAGCGAAGTTATTTCTTCTCTCTCTTCTCTTTTAGATTTGCTGGGCTTTAATTAATATAAATAACCTAATACATAAAAGCTACAATTCATAATAAAATATACTTAGTTACTAGTGCCTCAGTGGCGTAGAGGGCGCATGCTCGACTGCCAATCAAGAGGTCACGGGTTCGATCCCCAGGTCAGGCAGTGTTAAATATTGGATTTTTCCATTAGGAATTATCTCAATAGCTACCTGGAGTCTGGAACTGTGCCTGGTAGATGGCAATAGGCTCGCCCCCTATTACATGGGACCAATAACATACTGGCGAAATGTGGGTGTATCTACTATGGGACTGAGTCCTGGGTACACCTCTGCCTACCCCTTCGGGAAAAAGGCGTGATTGTATGTTATGTAGTTACTAGTATGAATTAAATTATCAAATAGAAATTACAAAATAAAAGCTTGTAATAATAATACTGATCATTATCCTCATCCTCTGCCTACCCTTCTAGAAAAAGGCGTGATTACATGTAATGTTTATCATTAATTAAGCCTTTTGAAGGTTTCTGCTGAAAATAAGCCTCCCCCATAAGGGTGGGGTACTATTTTACAGCCGATAATAAATAAACAATAATAATAGTCAAACAAAAAAATATTTTTTTCCAATGCCACGTTTAACAGATGATTGATAGATAGATAGATAAATGATAGATAAACACTTCATTGACACACCACAAACAATAAATCTTAAAATTAAACAAAATGGTGTAACAATTGGCGGTCTTATCGCTAATAGCGATCTCTTCCAGACGTGCAGGGAGAGGAGAGGAGGATTGACTATGTCCTATGTAAATTCAGTGGTTGCAATATTGTCAATACACATTATGCACGCGTTCGGTTCATGTTTGGCAAAGTAGCAAATCAGATAATATCTGGTAGATAAGTACCTGGATACCTAAATATCTAGATTACATGCACGACCGAGCGTAAAATCGTTGTTCATACCTATCTCTATACTCGTACCAACGTTAAGTTGTGTTGTTAATATGTGTTTACAATCACCAACGAGAATGTTTTTATCTTCCATAATAGAAAATGAAAAATTATTTATTAAATATTTGTAGATTGTGAATTCGAAACACATTCTAAGCTCACACAGATTTGGTGGAAAAGCACCCTAAAAGCTGGTCCATATCCTGTTCCTGTTCATCCAGATCCTGTTTGATCCATAGGATGGGCAGCAGCGTCCTCTACAACAAACCATCGAACTGCGCTCGACAACCCGCCTGCCAAGCGTGTCGAGTATTGGCAAAACCCTCCTTTATAAGGGAGGCCTATGTTCAGTAGTGGATTACCAACGGCTGGGCTGATACCTGTTTGCTTTTCTTTCTGTTTGAGGATTAAGTTTTGATGGATTTTAACATACATATTTAAACAGTCACGCCTTATTGGGGTAGGCAGAGACTATTTCTCTCCACTTTCAACGATCCTGACATACTATTTTCGCTTCTTCCACTTTCATCAATTTTTTTGGGTTCCATACCTCAAAAGGAAAAAGAAATAAAAGGAGGATCCTATGATCACATTGTTGTCCATCTGTCTGTCTGTATGTCTGTCTGTCTGTCCGTCTGTCAAGACACTTTTTAACGGGAACGCGTAGAGGTACCAAGTTTGAATTGATATCAACTACTCAGATCTGCGGTCCCTTGTGGCTGTAATAAAATCATACTTCTAAGTTAACGCAATCAACAGTTATGGCTATTTTACTGCGTATGCCTTAACAATTTCCTGATATAATATGCTCCTTTGTTGTAAGTTTTTGACCTGTCCTTTTGATGGTTTTCACGTATAAATTACAATATCATTAGATATAAATCATTACGTATAAATTACAATATTATTGTTTAAGTCATAAGTCCTAAGCTAACAAAAATAATTAATAACGTCCACATAAAATCATCTGCAAAATTGTGTAATAAACAGTAACTATACGCTTACAACATTCAATCCTACCTACAGAACTGTGAATTTCGTTTTGAACAAGCCAAAGTTTAGTCTCAAAATGAATTGAACACTTGCGAAAGAGAAAACTTTCACAATGGTGCATAAAAAGGACCGAGACTGTCTCCTGGAACTTTTCGCGCTTCTCTGCGATCAAAAGAGGTCTGGGCAAAGGAGGCGGATTAAAAAAGGTCAGTAATCTTATTCCTCGTGTTAATATTAAATACCCTTAATGCCCTTTGTGCTACAACATTTTATTACTTGTTTTTTTAAGCGATACATTGAGTTTGCAGGAAAGTGTATAAAAACATGTTGCTTTTTCCGCTCGGTATTATAGAGCTGAGTTTTAAAGAAATGTTTATTAACTGTGAGGCATTTTAGGTTAAAGCTACTTTGAGCTGGGTCTTGATCTCTATTTATTAGTTATTTGAATAAAAACTCTCATTTTTCGTTTTTATTTTATTGAAAATCTATGAAACCAATTCTGAACAGTACTAACTTACTGTTCAGTTATTAGTTTTAGTATAAAAGTTTAAGAAGAAAAGAGAAAGTTAAAGATTACTTTATCGTTTTTATATACGGTCCGTGATCGTATTTTATGTTTTCAAAAATTGAACTACCGCCGCCATAACGATATGCCGTTAAGATCAGCGCATACAGAACGTGGGTGCGGGATGGGCGCTTGTCACTTGGATTGGAATTACGGCGGGTATACCTTACACCTCTTATTTACAAGGACAACACACAGAGATCGTGTGCGGGTCGGGCGTATTTTCCTGTCGTAGTCTTGACCAGACACGCGCCCGTACTGCGCCCGCGTTCTATTTACCTTTTAATTCAAACGTTACCGCGGGCGTCTAGCGGGTGCTGGACATGTCAGAAGCTCGACGCGGCATGCTAAATTCCTTGTATTTATATGGACCATTTATATGGACAATATAACGTGTGCGAGACGGGTCGTTTCATTGTGATCTGAAACCCGACCCGTCTCGTCTCGCGCCCGTTTATGTCTGCATAAACCTTTAGCGTCTTCGCCGACGTTAATGAAGATCAGACTGTAAAAATAGTTGTCTTATATAATCGTCTCCAATGTTTACCTACTTACAATATTAATAATAGTTTGTTGAAACTATATTATACAGTAATAACGTTTATCATTATGACCTACATTTCGCACCTGAAAAATATACTTATCTAATATACTTCTAATATAATCCTATCTTATACTATATTAGCTTATCTTAATTATACAGAGTGAAGCATATTAGCAATATTTATAGGTAGGTAGGTAATAGTAAAGTTTGTAACTATATCCCAGCAAATATAAGAAGAATCGTTTGACATTTCATCTTTTCAAGCTTTGAGAGAGAAGAAATAACTGCATAGGCGTAACTCACATGCAATTTCTTTATTATCCTTCGCCGTAAAACCATGGAATTATGAATTTTATCACAAAATGTGGTACTTATTAGATTTTGCCATTAGGAATTATCTCAATAACTGCCTAGAGTCTGAAACTGTGCCCGGTAGATGGTAATAGGCTCGCCCCATATTACATGGGACCAATAACATACTGGCGAAATGTTGATGTGCCGACTATGGGACTGAGTCCTGGGTACACCTCTGCCTACCTCTTCGGGAAAAAGGCGTGATTGTATGTTATGTTTACGACGCTCTCCGTTTCCAAGTACTCCAACTACTGCGATCACCAAGCCGCACAACAAGCGTAGTGATTACGGCAAAATCCCCCTATATGAATAGTTTATGGCGTTTTATGGGAGAGGACTATGTTCAGCAGTGAACGTCTTCCGGCTGATGATGATGGATACGGTACTACGTTGGTCCGTGCTACGAACTTGGTTGTCTGATGACAACCACTTGGTTGTCGTGCCATGTTTATCCACTCACTGACTCCACAAAAAGAAAACTGATTTTCATGATAACAAATGACACAAACGAATTCCCAAAACGCATGAGCTCATAAACATTCGATGCAATCAGTGGTTCCTAATTATTGTAGTGGGTGCGGCTTATCAACCGATATGAGGACGCGAAGTGATAACGCTAGTCTCTCCTCAGTCCGCCGTGTATTTACACACATAATACACTCGCCTTATATCTATTTACCGGGTACTTAGTACGTTTGTTAATGTTATCAAATTGTAAAGAAAAAGTGTGAATTTTTATTCTGTGCAGTTTTATTTTTAAGTCGCGTCTCTATTTTCAGCCAGTGTTGATAGTTCTTAGCATATTATTTTTTGTCACTGGCTGGTTTAATAGCGGCAATGAAGCGTATTTTGAAATAGATACGGTTTTTTACAGTCCAAAGTTTCTAAAAAGGTGTCATCCGGCAGTCGACAGAATGCAACGTCTTTTATAGTCTGTAGTCATGGTTTATGACTGGTTGATAAGTAGTCGGCAATAATCGGCTAAATAGCTGCTGTATGCTATCGTTAAATGCTGTAGACCGCTGAATAGTACCTTAAATTATAGTTTTTTTGTGATTTGCGTACAGGTGCATAGATAAACACAACTGAGAACGTGATGTGATATCGTTTTGGAAATGAAGACGTGATCGTGTTTTATTTTTTTTAGTACAAAATTAAACTCAGCACCGTGAACTTGTGAAGTATGAGTTAAAATGTGAACTGTCGACAATGAGTACATTTTGGAGTGAATTTTTGAACGCAGCGGCGTCACATCCCTTTTTGTCGATGCCGGCTGATCTCCTCTCGCCGCTAGACCTATATGAAGACAGTTGGTATTTTTTTTTACTTTATTTTGACAGGTCGTGTTTCTGCCATTGTTTCATCTGTCAAAGTATGTCTTTATTTCATTCTAGTACCAAAGAAGTACCAAAGTAAATGATAAAATGGACTACTTAAAATATTTTGATGCAATAATTATTTTTAGTTTGCTAATTAGTGTAATAATTGAGGTCAACTTGAAATATAAAACTAAAAACTGGCAAATGCACTGAACGTGTGAGTCAATAAGGAAAGAGAAAATATTACGTATATTGTTGACTGTCAGGTATATTATTTAAAGATACTATAAAAATATTCTTTATATCTATTGGATTACGGCTTATAATTGCAGTACGTACCTTATTAAGTGGCTGCTAAAGATAGTTTATCACTCTTATCAATCATCGATCATTCAACGTCAATTTAGTTTTGTTCGTGAACAAAAAATTATGATTAATTTTGGGCTTACTAGTGTATGTATGTATGTTTGATAATCTGTCGCATTATATTGTCTTAAATCATGAGCAGTAGCGTTCGTTTAGCCGATTTCAGCCAAATGGTTTCCATATAGCCTTTGTACCTGGCCTCTATTACTGAGAATAACTGTAACTGTTGTCCAACGGCATAGTTAACGTTGTCAAACTTTTTTTTTTTTTTTTTTTTTTATGATAGTGAGTGACAAGACGAGCTCATCAGGTGCCTGATGGTAAGCATCATGATTGCCCATATCAGACACAGTGACACCCAGTGTTTTAAAATTCAAAATTCTGCGCGGCACTGCACTGCGCCTATCACCCTGAGATATGAGTTGTTGAATCTCATCATGTTTATTATACAACTAATCATGTCTATTATACTAGTTTATTATATAATGTTTGACTGGCTGTGCCCCGCGTTTTCTCCCGTTTAGTCATCTTTCCTGTGGGAATATCAAGATTAAAAGTACCCCATGTGTTTTTCCAGGGTCTAACCGATCTATATACCGAATTTCAGCCCAATCGGTTCGGTAGTTTTGGCATGACAGAGTGACAAACATTCATCCATCCATCCTCACAAACTTAAACATCTATAATATTAGTGGGATATAATTTCAGTATGTAATCATGATTTATTAGGTATAGAGTATGGTATGGAACCAAACCCTAAACTAGATATAACTACATTTTGCCCTCAACAACAACAACAACAATTTAGCGAGTTCTAGTCAATTCGACCGCAATAAACTTGACCATGCGGTCGAATCACCACCTTTAATTTTATTTATTAAGTTTTACCTTCTCGAATCGAGACCACGGACTGGTAAGCGCAGCGTAGGACGTCCTCCCACAAGGTGGACAGACGATCTGATAAGTACGGCAGGAGCACGCTGGATGCAGGCCGCTTACAACCGGCCTGGATGGAAATCTAAGGGGGAGGCCTATGTTCAGCAGTGGACGTCCTATGGCTGATAGACAAGCTAGTCTACCGTGAATTGTTTCTTTTTGTAAAATTGTTGTAAAATTGGTATGCTATAAAGTATAATTCTATTCTATTTTGAACGTAGAGGGTACAAGGATGGTCATTTGAATACTACATGTATGCCAATAAAGGTATCTTTCCCCCAAGTTTTACCGCTGTGTATCTTTGGCCAGCACTCAGCTGCCAACTTAAACAACAGAAGTTGCCTCAACAAACGGAATCTCTCTGAAACGTTAATTACATACGGACAAAGACTAATTATTATAATACCGAACGCCCGACCGCACCCTTTGTCTCTATTCTACAACAAAAACTACTTTTACTTTCACGGTTAATTTACCTACGACAGCAGGGTACATGACAGTAGCTTAAAATCTATTAATAGTCAGACGTTAACGTCTTTTAGTGATTTTATATGATAAAACTGTAAGGCGTACCTATTTAAAGCCAACCTACACGAAGCGGGCTAGCCGCGAAACACGTGGCACAGTTATATACTTGACGAACGCTAAATTTTTTTTGGGCTTAATTGTACTTTCTTGTCAAAATTCGCGGTATGTTCGCGCAATTATAGGTCCTAAATGTCGGCCTTCGTCGAGTTGTTATTGAAATTATATCTGTGGTCTCTGCCTCGGCCTATAGGAGGACGATATATCTCGCGAAATCGTTATATAGTGGTTCGATATACCTACACAGCATTTTTTATATCTTTGTGGTTGGATTTTTTTGTTTAAAAGTACGTCCAATTTAATGATTTAACTTTAAATAAGATGTCAGGTCTATTGAGGTAAATTTTTGATGAGCTTCGCATAAACCAGATTGTGATGATTTGTAATATTCACAGATCAACGAAAATGGATGAATAATTGAATAGGAATGAGTAGCAACAAAAGATTTCAAATCTACAATTGAAAGCATAGTCTTTATCTTTGTCCAAAGAACCTTGAGGGGATAAAAAAGATACAGAAGACTGGCACACATTTTGATTATGTAAATATTACCTACTCGCTAGGGTTGGTAGAGCTATGATAAATGCTTACGTTTATAGTACAGGGAGAACAAAATTCCAATAGAAAATGACTTAATAGAATACCTATATATAGCTTGTTAAAAAAGAGTATATATTTAAGCTCGTTGAATAGCATTATAGCATTGCTATTCAACGTGGCAATGCCGCCAGCATCTTGGGTACGCTGCCATCTGACAGTGGTTTAGAGCACTTTGATTTTCTATAGGCTGACATGTCGGCCTGTGAATTTTCGAAGTGGTCTATGGCATCCTTAGAGTAAACATAGTATGTAGGTAGCTCTCTTGTTTAGTCATTTTTAAATAAAGCCACTCTGCCTTAAAAAAAATTGTTGACAGTAATGGGTATGCCACTATATTGTTCAAAACAATTAATTACATTAACACTTAAAAATAGTTTCGTTTTAGGCATTTTTGTAAAGCTTAAATGTTTTGGAGCTTGCGTTCTCGATTAAGCTTTCTGTAGTTGTCCATGAGATTTCCTAATCCATGTACTATTGAGTTTGTTCTTCTTATTTTTTTTAGATGTGACTTAAAAGACATACCTAATTGGGGAGATGTGTGTGTAGCTACTATCGTCATAGGGCGAGGCCACAACACAGCGTTGCGTCGTAGCAATCATGACACCTATTAGGTTAGCATAAGGTTCATAAAGGAGCAGATTTTTGCGATTCAAAAACAGCAGTCGCAACGCAGTCTTGTGGGTTCGCCCTTACACCTCGTTCTAACCTATCGGGGGAAAAGCGTAATGTTATCATATCTATGTGTACGTATTTTATGTGCAGCCTGCCTTCTACATCTGTCTATTTAATAGCGAAATGCCACTTGTTTTTCCATAGTTGCGCAAACTAGTCGAGTTATCGTATCGCTCCGTTATCGCTAGAGATAACAAACATTACCTACTTACGGCAAAGCATCACATCCTCTGAAACATCAGTGCCGTTCTCCACACTGACGGACATCCCCGTCTCGCGCGATATCTTATCGATGCATCGATGGAATCACGTGGAATCGATTATCGATCGATAGCAATAGATAATGCGTGGTGTTACAAGTGCGAAGCCTTCGTCTGGTTATGTAGTAGTGTTTTTGATATGTATAACAAAAGTGTAGTAATAATCAATAGACTGAACAACCAGTTATAGATGATCAGTACTGATCGATTAGTTAAAGGAGACCTACAAGATTCTTCTGAATTGAATTTTTATTCGATACTATTTAGCTGATCGATCAGTATGGGAAGTCGAACAAGTTCCATTCAAAGAGTAAATTAACGATATGTTTAATATGAGACTTCTACACAAGGTCTTCTCTTCCCAAACTGTGCTAGAAGCGTATACAATGACCAGTCTTCTGAAGAACTAGTGTTAGCAATGCGTGTGCAAGTGTCGTGGTGTCAGCCAGTGGAGTGTATGAAGGAATGTGCGTGGCAGATGTTGTATTGCGGACTGAGTGCGTGTGAGAAGCTCGCGGTGGCTTCGCACTTGTTGGCACAACCCTACCCGCCCATGGATGTCGTCATCTTCGCCCCTACTGCCGCGGGATGTTAGTATACAAAAATATTTATAACAGCACTGCCGCGCTATTACGAACTTTACGATATCAGTGCGACAACAGTGCGACAGGTGTAATTGCGCAATTACTGTTGTCAAATGTCATTGTACTACTTAATACCAAAAAATACTTTTGAGACCAGTAATTACGCAGTGTTACTGCTTTCGCTCCGCAATTGCAAGTCTTAAATTACCTCGCTCCGCTCAACCCAATGGGATGTGCGATCAACCCAAAATTCAAATATCGGCGTTACAAGTTACCAAAATTCCTACGAAGCGCGAGCGTGTTTGATTGTCTGCTTCGATCTTAATCGATGCCGCATCACTAAAATAATTTCTATTATAATTTATGAAAATATGAAACCCCACCCCCGCTGATGTCATGAATAACAGCGAACCTGAATATGTTATGCATAAATAACATCAGAATAGTCGTATGACTTGTGACATGTCAGTCATTTTAATTATCTGACTAGTTAGACTTTAACGTCTTATCAGAACAGATGATCAGACGTTAAAGTCATATTACACCTCTATTTCCCATTGGCAAGAAATACTTCTTCTCGTGTCCTTTCTCTTCTTGCCTGTTGTAGAAGATTTAGCCAAGGTACGCATTACTTCTGATTACTTCGAAATCCACAATTCGTTCTTTTCCAAGTTGTTTAGGTTGATGGGTAGATAGACTAGCATAATTATTAATACTTTTTTTTGTAACACGTTATATTTATTAGTAATCAACACGGAAATAAAAAATGCATGTTACATGACGGTTACGGAAACGGAAAAAAAAGAACATAATTTAGTTATAAAACAGTTAAGTACATTGATGCTTTAGCAAGCAGAAAAAATGAAAGTTCTGATTTATTGACTGAAATGTTATTCACTCATCAATATGTAATCATAATCATAATCATTTATTTGCAAAAATGTATGTACAAGAGGTCTTAATAAATATTATGGTCCATTATACATTCTATCTCCTTGAGGTGTGCAAATTCATTTGAAATGGAAATTATTAATATAAAAATTGACAAAAAATAAAAAATGTCCAACTAATATTATTAACTACAACGACTAACTAATAATTCGTACATTAAATGCCCAAGCTCAATTTCATTGGTCTTTAGAGACGGCATGTGGGGTGTGGGAAATTTATGTTTCCGTATGCCACATGGACCTCATGCAGTAATCGTTTTCATTAGTCAATAGGGCCCGCATGCGGGGTGCGGGAGATTTCTGTTAAGCTATAGAAACCCTTCTTTCTTTGGTCCATAGCCCGTCTTCAGGGACTCCCCGCAAGCGGTTTAACGACTGTGTAAAAATGAGCCTTAACCTAGAGAGCAAAAATGCATACTTATAGCTTTTTCCTTTTGCTAATTTTATTTGATGCAGACAAGCAATATAATGGGAATATCTGAAATTGACAAGTTAACAAAATTACGGGAATTACGCTGTCGAATAAAGTTCTCAGCATGTCTATTTAAGCATATTGTCGATGGAGTAAACAGATATCGACATAATACCATTCATTCTGTAATAGTGTTGTACAATCATATATGTCGATAATACTCATTCCAACGATCCACGTCATAGTGTCGAGACATTTTATCGATAATTGCAAATGAGGTATTCATATTATTTAATATTGTTGAGCGTTTCATGTGATTAAAATTCAGTGTGAAATATAGTAACAAACTTAATTAGTTTTGTTTGAGTTAAGCTTAATGCGATAACTACAGCTATCTACATACGAGTATAGGGAATTAATTAAGTATGCGAGTTGCTATAGGATTTGTCGATTTAGTTATACAAAGCAATAAGGTTATGTAACGTTAATACTGGCGAAATGTGGGTGTATCTTCTATGGGACTGAGTCCTGGGTACACCTCTGCCTACCCTTTCGGGAAAAAGGCGTGAATGTGTGTTATGTTGTTACGTTAATATGTAACGATCGATTTCCGAGTTAGTTACCTAGGTCAGGCAGGCAAGGTGTTTTTCCACCAGATCTCCATGACAGCCTGTCAGTCCTCCATGACAGTCTGGAACTGAGCCCGGTGGATTGCCATCTACCTGGCACATATTTTGACTAAGTTGTAGAGGTTGTCAAATTGAACTTCAAACCTCCACGCGCTCCCGTTTAAAAGTGTCTTGACAGACAGACAGACAGACAGACGGACAACAAAGTGATCCTATAAGGGTTCCCTTTTTTCTTTTGAGGTACGGAACTTGTCTGTCCTTAACTTCTAAGCCATCGCAATCAAAAGCCGCCCTTAGCCGCCCTCTTATGGCAACCTGCCCCCCAGCATAGTACGGGGATCACTTTTTTTTTTTTTTGTAACAAGGTTGTCCTTAGTTCAGGGAACGAGGGCTCTTCCCGTGCGGGACGCGTTTTTGGGGTACGATACTGCACATACTAAATTGTACTTCTTTACCTATTTTAGTATACCTATTGTAAATCTAGTTCTGTTAATAAACGTTTTTATAATTTTATTTTTTTTATTATTTTCCCCGTTTTTTTTCTCTTGCTCACCCAAACATTGCATATCTGCTGTCTTATTCTAACCCCCTCGGACTTCGCTTTCCCTGGTCACTGCTACCCGGGCAGGGGTAGAAAGGCAGGGTACTATTCTAAAGCCGGTAACCTCACGGGAAGTAACACAAACACAAATAAATAAATAAAAATCACATAAAATTGCTTTACCCAATGTGAACTTAAAATTAAACAAGCAAGTAATTAAATCAGTTTTAAGCGTTTAAACTTTGAACCTGCGAGCGTAAATGTATCGTTAATTGTAACGTCGCGTCGGTCGGTAATTATCACTCTTTTGTATTGATTTTGCATTTAACAGTTTCATTTGCATTTCATTCACAATTTTATTGAGAAATTATTGGGATTTATATAATAAGTACATAACATAAAATCAGGTCTTTTTCCCGAATGGGTAAACAGAGGGGTAGGCCCAGGACTCAGTCCCATAGTAGATACACCCACATTTCGCCAGTATGTTATTGGTCCCACGTAATGGGGGCGAACCTATTGCAACCGGACACAGTTCCAGACTCCAGGCAGTTATTAATAATAATAATATAATAATATGGGACAACTACCACAAACGGTCATCTGGTCCCAAACTAGGCTAGAAGCCTGTACTATGGTAACCAGATGACTGATATACATACTTATATATTCTTATAACACCCAGACACAGATCAAACAGACATGTTCATGCACACAAATGTTTGACCTGGCCGGGGATCGAACCCGGGGCCTACGGCACAGAAAGCAGAGTCACTACCATCTGTGCCAACCAGGCTGTCAAACATGTGTATTGACATAATTCCTAATAGAAAAATCCAATATTAATACTACCTGACCTGGGGACCGAACCCGGGACTTCCCGCTTGGCAGTCAAGTTTCCGCCTACTACGCCACCGAGGCTCACAATAATAATAATAACCTAACCGAGTAATAAGTATCTACCATTAAATAAGGCTAGTGTGTATGGTCAAGTCGGTAGGGGTCGACCTAAGCGTACTTTTCATGAACAAATTGATGACAACCGACGAGCATGTATGAAAAATGTCATGAAAGTGAACGAAGCGAAAGTTGTCTGTCAGGATCGTAGCAAGTGGAGGGAAATAGTCTCTGCCTACCCCACCGGGAACAAGGCGTGACTGTATTTCTGTGTATTAAATAATATTTTATATTTTTAAGACTAAGCGGTCTATTCGCCTGAAATACACGCCCTTTTAAGCGTTAGGTAGAAGGGATAGAAGAATTTCGCCGATGACTAATACCTCCACGGTAGCTCTACTGGTAGAGTGCCCACCGCGCGGAATGGTGCGGAAGGTGCGTGGTTCAAATCCCGCCCGTGGGTGGAAATTTGTCTATCCATATCATATTGTGTATACCATTAAATAAATCTCAACAAGGGATTTTCTTGTGTGTTTGGTACCTCTTCACGCAAAAACTACTGAACCGATTATTTTTGGTATTTATGAAGCTTATTAACTCTTAATTTACTTTTCGCGATCGCTTAAAGCGATAAGGCCGCCCATTGTCAACCAAGAATTAAATAAAATTAAAAATCTTTATTGACCATTATGAATACATGCCTTTAGGTACTTACAAATGATGTTTATTTAAACAAATATATCAGAGTAGGTAGGTAGGACCGTTGGTATCTGTAATAGTATTTAAACTGAGCTACAGACACCAGAGCCCCCCGCTTGAGTTATTCTTCTTTTACATCTCTCATATTCGGTAAGTAGGTCCTTATTACCCCCAAATGGGGCTTGTAAGTGACCAATTAGCGCTCTAGGGTAATAATGTAGCTAGAAAAGCCCTAGGGCGGTAAGTAATTAAAAAAAAACTTCACTCTTTCAAAAAGTTTGCGTACATCTAACCATCATACTGGCAATAGACATCATGCATTCAGGCCAATGACAAAAGAGGTCGCTTCGCTATTCCTTGTCTTCGTATGAGTATAATAGTCATCAATTTTAAATATCGAACTACGAAGGTCAATTTCGTTCTTGAAAAAAATAATTTAAAAAAGAGATGAAAAAAGGCGGGAATAGAAAACTTTTACTTTAAAATGTTTTATTCTTGTAATGCCGGTGTTTTTCTACTTACCTCACAATCGAGATGTAAAGCAGAGTAGTTAGCTCGGGTGTAAGCATCAATTGCACCCTCGAAGTATAGGCGCCCTCGCTGCGCTCGTGCGCCTAAATATCTCGGGCTGCAATTGATGCCTTACAGCCCTTGGCTACTAATCTACTATTATTAAACATTTTAATATTATTGTATAGGTTGTAAGTATTAGTTAGACAAAATACATAGTTAAATGTGATATTAAACTCATTCCTAGGTACTAAAAATAGGATATGAGTGAAAAATAATAATAATAATTTATATCAATTAGAATGACTGCCTCGGTGGCGTGGAGGGCGCATGCTCGACTGCCAATCAAGAGGTCCCGGGTTCGATCCCCAGGTCAGGCAAGTGTTAATATTGGATTTTTCCATTAGGAATTATCTCAATAACTGCCTGGAGTCTGGAACTGTGCCCGGTTGATGGCAATAGGCTCTCCCCCTATTACATGGGACCAATAACATACTGGCAAAATGTGGGTGTATCTACTATGGGACTGAGTCCTGGGTACACCTCTGCCTACCCCTTCGGGAAAAGGCGTGAATGTATGTTATGTTATGTTATGTTCTTAATTACATTTACATTATAATTTATGAAATCAACTCATAAATTATACATCTTTATTACATTAAAATTAATTATTTATAATATTAATTATAAAGAATTAGTTTTATATTATTTTAGTTAAATATGTATTTTGTTATTTTGGTGATTATATAGAGTAATCTATTCTATTCTATTCTACCATCGTTTCGAACCGCCCGCGGCAGTATAATATGACAACATTTTTATAATGTAACTTTTTACTTATTTTAAGTTATTTTAAATTTTTATTAAATGTACGTACTTATGTAGTTACGCAAAAAGATTTGTATCGTACAACTTTTTTCCATTTATTATGAAAAAAATTAAAGATGTGTTTAATAAAATACTCATTGTACTTCAATTTTCTGATATATTATGTGCAATTATTTTTCTATGATGTCGTGGAATGATTCTTTTTGCTATACTACGTCCTAACAAAAAGAGTTAATTCGTTTTATCATTTTTTAAATCTATAATTAGATGTTCGCGTGCAGAGTACTCTGTTTGTTTTTTGTTGTAATATTGTGGGGAAAGGAAGGTAATTATACCTACCGCTATATATTTAAGAAATTTTTTGACTTATGTAGTTTTCTACACTAAAAACTCACTTAAATAGTTAATAATCTTACTTTATTCAGATTTACTATTCGAAAATGTTCCGCCATTCCTAATACTTCACTTCAACCAAAAAGTTTTTATTCGTTTGTTAATTTTTAATTGAGTCACGTTATAACCAACCTTTTTTCATCAAACTCCATAGGCTCCATGCGATGCATTAGATGCGGATATTACTTAAAATATTTTTTATTTTAACACTTTTTTATTTTATCTTGAGCCTGGCTGCCAGCATGCTGCTCATATGTGGCCAGAGATGGATATTTGGATGGATGGATTTGGATGCAGCTTTGTAATGCTTAATTTTTCATTTAACCTTCACAGATAAAACAGAAAACCTTCCGCAAAAAAAAGCATCCGGGCTGAGTAGACTCGTAAAAGTATTTTTAGAATGGGATGTAAAGGCAGCCATAAAACATATTATGTATGTTTAGGTTCAAAGCACTTTTAACTCGGCATATAACGTGTTACAAATTGTGTTTCAACCCCTAAGATGGCTTCGACATAAAAATACTTTACAACTCAGATTTTATTTGCCTGGATTTTGTAAGGCGTAGAGCTTGCTACGCGTCTACGGCGTAGCTTCGTAGATGGTCTACGCAATTTGGTGTCATAATTTTATCCAATTATAGCGCTTAACCTCGGTGACTGCCTCGGTGGCGTAGTGAGGGCGAGCTCGGCTGCCAAACATTAGGTCTTGCGTTCGATACCCAGGTCAGGCAAAGTGTTAAATTATCTCAATAACTACCTGGACTCTGGAACTATGCCCAGTAGATGGCAATAGGCTCACCCTCTACATTACATTCCATACATACATCCATCCATATCCCCATTCCATACATTACATGGGACCGATAACATTCTGGCGAAATGTCTATGCACCTACTATGGGCACAGAATACTAACTATGGGACTGAGTCCTGGGTACCTCTGCCTACCCCTTCGGGAAAAAAGGTGTGATATATTATGTTTATAGCGCTTAAAGTACTGCTCCAATTTTGATGAGAAAGGTGTCTATTAATTTTTGTCATACATTTAGAAGCTGAATTTTAGTATATTAAGCTAAGAATATCTTGTTTTTGCAATCACGTTTTATTTTCAATCTTATTATTTTGGCGAACGAAGAAAACAATGTCATTGTGTCCGTAAGATGTAGCAAAAGATCTATCGTAAAGATGCTAAGAATTCCAACAAACAAGCAAACAGAGTTAAATATTGAAGTTAGGGCCATTTACTAAGTAAATGTATGGCGATAGTACTGTGAAAGTTCTAACTGTAGATACAGTCAACAAAGCAATTGAGTCGAGCTGAAACCGCGATAATGCTACCTGGACTTAACGTATACATTGAAGCAGTGACCTATGTTTGACTAATTTGCGATGTTCCATGACAGATTTAAATTTCGTACATTGAAGTTTTGAATGCGACATGTTTTGTATGTTTTGTAGTGGTAGGCCTCTTTAGCAGGGGGCCGCCTTGGGAAGTACCACACCTTTGCCAGTTATTCATCCGCCAAGCAGTAATGTGCCAACATTACTGTGTTCCGGTCTAAAGTGCATTGTTACCAGCGAAATTACTGGGCATGATAAGATTCAACAACTCATATCTCAGGGTGACAGGCGCAATGCAGTGCCGCGCAGAATTTTGAATTTTAAAACACTGGGTAGTGACTGTGTCTGATATGGACAATCATGATGCTTACCATTGGGCAACTGATTTGCTCGTCTTGTCACTCAATATTATAATAATAAAAAAACATACAAACAAGCTCTGTATTTTGGCACAAATTCAGATTTGTTATATCACGCGATATTTTTCTCAAATAAACTCTCTTGAACGCATAGCGTTCAATTATGGAGACGACTGTACCTTACAATTTTAACGTAACTGTTTTTTTTAAAGTAATATATTATAACGCACAATATAATATAATTATATTGCTTTAAAACAGACTTCTATATCTATATGATACGTAGATATAGTAGTCTATTTTTTTTTTTTTTTCAAATATAGGTACGTATTATATAGGTAAGTATTAATACTACTGTACTAATTTTAATTAAAAAGTATTTCTGTTGTTTTTTTCCAAAAGGTGCGGAATCAATTCCGATATAAAACTTATATGACTATCTATCTCTATAGTATGACCTTTTTTGCAGTGGTAGGCCTCTTTAGCAGGGGGCCGTACCACACCTTTGCCAGTTATTCATCCGCCAAGCAGTAATGTGCAAACATTACTGTGTTCCGGTCTGAAGGGCAATGTTTCCAGCGAAATTACTGGGCATGACTAGATTCAACAACTAATATCTCAGGGTGACAGACGCAGTGCAGTAAAACACTGGGTGGCACTGCGTCTGATATGGGCAATCATGATGCTTACCATCAGGCACCTGATTTGCTCGTTTTGTAACTCACTCTCATAAAAAAGAAAAAAAACCTACCAAACAAAAAAAAATCATCAAAATCCTTTCATAATTGACGGAGTAAACGCGTAATAAACATTAAAAAACCAACAACATACGGTCGAATTGTAAACCTCCTATTTGGAAGTATGCAAATACTGCGTGACTTCATGTACCGTCTCGAAAGTCCACTGTCACTATTACCTGAGTCCTAAAGGCTCAAGTTAGAAACTTCAAAGAAAACTTGTTAAAAGTAAATCTATTACGATACAGCTATTTCTGCCGTAAGTGTACACACACACGAACGTCGATAAATCATAGCTATTGATACCCTAAGGTTGGTGAATGATACGAATCTACCTACTTTAATTGATTCTTGTAAAACTGCTTTTTATTTAAACGTCGATAAGACAATTAACTAACGAATCTATCTGTGTATTTTTATTTTGTATGGGTGACATTTAACCTTAAGTGTAGATTGTTAAAGTTATAGGTAGTCGTTAACTAAAAAGTAATGAAATGAACCGACAACAGTATTATGTAAATCCTTTTACACTCTCAAACACCGCATCGGGAGCGTATGTAGTAACAAAATACAGGGGCACGATCGCGCTCCTCCGGAAACGCGGGAAACGACTGACATCGCCCACTAAGTGTGTTTGTGGGGCGGACCGGCGCTATCCGAGAAAATTGTGGTAACACATAGAACTGTGTGTTATAACGTTATAGCCTAGAAAATAGGTTACGCTATAAAAGTTGCAGGAACTTGTAATAAGCTTCTGCGCTCCTGGTACTTGAGAAAGTGTAACATACTGGATTTGTTTGTAACTAGCTGCTCCTCCCGGGTTCATACACCTAAATCGCTATAATATTGTCCGATAGGTAAAGTGTATTAATTTATAAAAAATAATACAAAAAAAAACATAAATTCACGCCTTTTTCCCGAAGGGGTAGGCAGAGGTGTACCCAGGACTCAGTCCCATAGTAGATACACCCACAAAATATTATCATAATTATAATATATTATATTTCACTACTATTACTATTATATTTTTATATATTACATGTCATAATATAATATATTATAATAAAGTAATATGTATAATATTACTAGCTGACACGGCAAATTTTTTTCTGCCATACATATTTTGTAATATTATTGTTTATGCACACCCAAATCACCTAGCGGTATGAACTATACTTTACGACCTATTCTCATACCGCCCAAACAAATATATACACATATTCATAAAAATCGGTCAAGCCGCTTCGAGGGAGTTTGGTTTTGATACCTTCGACTCGAACAGCAAAATCGTCACATCAATAGCAAAATTACGTTTCTACAAATTTTAATAAATATAATGAATTTTTGGGAGAGTATTTGAAAACCATTAATACCACGTTTAAAACATTGATGTTTGCCGTCGATAGTTATCTTTTATTTCATATTATTTTATAGGTACACAAAACAGTATAATCAATTACAATAACATAACATGTGTAAAGATGAACATTACAAGATTAGTTATCATTAACTATCGGTGGCAAACATCAATATGTTTTTTACTTAAACACGATGGATTCGTAAGTTTATTCGTACCATTGATGTGACAATGCTTCAATGTCAAATGCTTATTTCCCTAACAATGATCGTTCACTGATTGCCCCTAACATGGTCGTAAACAGTAAAATGCGTGTGCTAGGTACATTACCGACTCCGTATCGAAGCTTTGTGGGTCACCCAATGCACCCCTGATAGGTTAATGCAAATTCTAGTACCCAGTACACTATACACAGGCATTAGGCTGCCTGTCCACCAGGCCTGTGTCATATTAAAATGATAGTTAAGTTTTTCCATAAAAATCTATTCCCCTGCTTGGAAGCAGGGACCTACAGGGTGGACCCTGTATTGGATGTTGTTTACTTTTTCTACAAACTAATAGTTAATATATTAATGGTTAAATATATGACCATTTGAAAACTAAAACTGTACCGCTTGATTGAATTAGCCTATTGCCCGGTAGATGGCAATAGGCTCGCCCTCTATTACATGGGACCAATAATATACTGGGAAATGTGGGTGTGCCTACTATGAACTGAGTCCTGGTTACACCTCTGCCTACCCCTTCGGTAAAAAGGCGTGATTGTATCATAACTATGTTATGAATTAGAAACACTAGAAAAAAATTAAGAACACTATAGAAAATAAAATGATGCGGACATATTTTACCTACTCATTTACGAATGGGTTGGATTATAGCATTATTTTCGAAAGTAACAGTAGTAAATTCATTTGTTTCAGTTTTTTTTAAAGTACCAAGGAAGGAGTTTAATTACTTTTTGCTAAAACTTCACAACAATCAAGTTAACTGTAAAAAAAAAACGTATAAAAAGAACATAATTCAAGTCTCATTTCACTCATCAAAACATCCCAAATCTTACATTTCAAAAACTTATAAGTGCCGACCAAATTGGCCAAATTAATATCTCTACAGACTTCCTAAACGAATTACAATTCAATTTTGCGTTTTCCCCAAAAAACGGAAGGCATGAAAGGAAGACGCAAAGAAAACAATGAATGCGTGGTGTCAAGTCACTCTTGGTACCGGTGGATTTTCTCTTTGTTATTAAATACAATGTAAATGGTATCTTATGCTGCAGGCTACAGGAACAGGGCCTATTTTGAATATACCTATTAACTATTTTACAACGTACAACGTTGCCGTGGGGTAGACTTCCTACTGCAGAGATGATGATGATGGTTTCACAACGGTCTAAAGCTGCGTCTCAGTCTATATTATAAAATAACAGTTGCCCATATCATCTGAGTACTCATATATATACACCTACGTACTGATACAATTAGGTACGTTATAATCTGCAAATTATCTCTCATGCATCTCTATTATTAGAGATATAATATAATATAACAAATACATGCCGACATATAAATCAATATTGGTGAACAGCATGAGACGAGGACGGAAATTTCCTTCCCCGACATTTTAGCTAATTGCTTCAAAATCTAATGAATTCATTATATATCCAAACTAATTAATTCAAGTAATGAATGAATGAATATTTATTGTCAGAATTTTGGTTACATGAGATCTTAAAGTCTATAATTTCCAGCAAAATTCTGCCAATAAAGGCGTACAATCTCATCCAAATAATATTCGTCCAATTAATATCTCAGGGTGACAGGAGCAGTGCAGTGCCGCACAGAACTGTGAATTTTTAAACACTGAGTGGCACTGTGTGATATAGGCAATCATGATGCTTACCATCAGGCACCTGATTTGATCACTCCATCTGTTGGTGTAAATCCGTTCAGAGGTTTATGTAATTATTTTAAACAAACAAACGCGCTAATGGACGAAGACTGTCTTAAAGTAATATAAAATTAAATGTGGTGACTCGACCGCTTGGTCGAGTTTATCGCGGCGGAGTTGACTATCAACTCAAATACTCCTTTCATATAAGTAAAATGTTAAATAGTAACCCTAAGTAAGCGAGCTAGCTAGCATCCTCTTAGCCTCTTTGCCCATTGAACAGTAGTTGAAAGACTTCAAAGGATACTGACGGTACAAAAGACACAAAAGGAATCGCCGTCAAATCCAATCTGTTGGTCACGGGATCCTTGACAGCGCTGTTGTGGCTGTATCGGAAATGCCGCTTTATTTTCTGGGCTTCTGGATTTTGCGGATCTTAAAGTATGTTTTGTTGGAGACAAAAAATAACACCGGATTATTGTCGGTTTAGCGAACGAGTGCAAAAGTTAGCTTGATGTTTTAAGTGACACGCAGGCAAATGACAATCGCAATTTTATAATAATTGAGATTTATAGAAACTTTTATTCCTTTAGTCAAAGCTAACCACCAGTGCTAAGCCAACGTTTGAACTCAAATTCATGTATTAAAAATAGGCTTTAAAAAATCACTTTGAATGGTAATGACACTACATCTAAAGAATCTACTGTGCGTTCGGAAAGATACCAACGAGAAGAATCAAATAAGAAACTTGCCAGTTTTGCAGTCTTTGTTTGTTTTGTAAGATGCCGGCCGGTGTCGATGCTGAAGTTTCCAGACATCTTTATCCTCTATGTATTGGTTAACTTTAGAATAAGCTTTCTATGAAATAATCCTTATAGATGGATACGCACACATCCTTAGATTTTTAACACACACTGATGTGCTATCCTATCCTACCAATAATATAAATGAGGTTGGATGGATAGATGGATGAATGTTTGTTACTCTTTTACTCCATAACTATTGAACCGATTGGGCTGAAATTTGGTATGTAGATAGTTTAGACCCTGGAATATCACATAGCGTACTTTTTATCACGATACTCCGACAAGAACGAAGACTACGCGGGTGAAACCGCGCGGCACAGTTAGTAAATACGTAATGTTAGTAAAAAGTTTAAATATCAATGTGCCCGCAAAAATCTAATTGGTTTTCTTGCAATCATACTCGTAATTACTCACAAAGTTCAATTTTCCATGACTGTTTTATACCATCTCCTTATTTTCCTTTCGCATCATATTCACGCGCCACTTGTCATACAAACAATATTCACCCTTATGTACCTCCACCACGAGCTCAGATTGGTTCCCTAACGATGCAATATGGAATAATAAGGTTTTGAGACGCTCCACTTGGCTTCGAACCACTGTGCTCGATAAATTGAATCTTTTAATAATGCTTCTAAACGTCCTCTCGCAATCAATGTAAGTTGGAATTTTATTTTGGGGATGTTCCATGAATAACAAATACCAATAAGTACCTACTTAGCAGCTTAACAGGAAAGGTGACCACTTAGCAGTTCGACACAATCCTATGGAACCAAACATTGACAGCCTGGTTGGCACAGATGGTAGTAACTCTGCTTTCTGTGCTGCAGGCCCCGGGTTCGATCCCAGGCCAGGTCAAACATTTGTGTGCATGAACACCTTTGTTTGATCTGTGTCTGGGTGTTATAACCTTTTATAAGTATGTATATCAGTCATCTGGTTACCATAGTACAGACTTCTAGCCTAGTTTGGGACCAGATGACCGTGTGTGGTAGTTGTCCCATATATTATTATTATTGAAATAAAGAAAAGAGGAGATGAGGTACTGACATATCGAAAATGGCAAGCTCAAATTAGGTCCCATTAGGTCCACGTACGTGAGTATGGTAAGGTCGTACGAGCGAATAATATTGTTGCCTCGGTCGCACTTCGGTCTTAGGTACGTCTTTCTATCTTTGTTTATCTTTATATTGCACTCTGCAAATAGCACGTGCCAGTTGTTAAGTAAGCGCTGGGAGAACTTATCCTATCTCCCCTTTTCTTTATATCAATGGAACCAAATCGATGTTTTGTATTTACAAGTTTCCTCCATATATGGTAAACCTAATTGATATATATATTCAGATATTTTGAAGATGAAGTAAACTACGGGTATGTCCCTATCACATTATTTCCTCATATAAACATATAAACTTTGTTGTCTGTCTGTCTGTCTGTCTATCCTTCTGCCAAGACACTTTAAACGGGAACGCGTGGAGGTATCAAGTTGACATTTGACATTGATATCAACTACTCAGATCTTCAGTCCCTTGTGGCTGTAAAAAAACATACTTCTAAGTTAACGCAATCAAAACTTATGGCCATTTTACTGCATATTTGCGCAAGGGACTAATAGATGGCGCTGCGTGTTCTTGGTATCTAGATATGGAACCCTACACTATGCACACATACGTATGCCTTAACAATTTCTTTTTGTAGTGAACGTCTAATCACGCGAGTAAAACTGGTATTTTTAGAAGTTAATTTTGAAAAAATAGCGTGCATCCAGCATGTTTCTGTATCAGATCGTCTGACCACTGACAAAGTGGAGAGACGTAATCGTGAGTCCACGTATCCGCGTAATTTGTTATTGTTGACTGCCTCGGTGGCGTAGTGGGCGCAAGCTCGACTGCCATTCAAGAGGTCCCGGGTTCGATTCCCAGGTCAGGCAAAGTGCTAAATATTGGATTTTCCCATTAGGAATTATCTCAATAACTGCCTGGGGTCTGGAACCGTGCCCGGTAGATGGCAATAGGCTCGCCCCCTATTACATGGGACCAATAACATACTAGCGAAATGTGTATCTGTGTATCTACTATGGGACTGAGTCCTGGGTACACCTCTGCCTACCCCTTCGCCCTTCGGGAAAAGGCGTGATTGCATTTTTTTGTATTTTATTCATCCACCAAGCAGTAATGTGCGAACGTTACTGTGTTCCGGTCTGAAGGGCAATGTTACCGGCGAAATTAGGTGACGGGCGCGGTGCAGTGCCGCGCAGAATTTTGAAATTTAAAACACTGGGTGGCACTGTGTCTGATATGAACAATCATGATGCTTACCATCAGGCACCTGATTTGCTCGTCTTGCTACTCACTATCATAAAAAAAAATGAGACATTACCTCCCTATAAAATTGTCATTGGGTACATCAGAATCTGACTTTGTATACAAATATGAATGAATACAAACAACCTTTTCAAAGCCTACTGTTTACCAGTAACTCTGTATATTTTCATCGAATTTTATTGGAAAACCGTTTACCGTTTTCGACAGCAATTTTGCCCAAACAACGTTATATTAATTAAATTTGTTTTGAACATCATCCAAATTATACACGACACAATTTGAATAAATCACTCGGTCCCATTACACGGGAAGTGTTAAACGAATCAATTTCCACTGGGCATACTCATAAACGAATTCCAGTTAAAACGCTAGCAAAAACAAAAAATAAATTGTTTACAAACTGTGCCAATATGCAAATTTGTCCAGCGGTTGTATTTGCGTCACAAAATTCACAATTAGATTTGCACAGGTTCGATTTTGTCGGCCAAGTTTAGTTGAATTGAGGTTGGTATCGAAAACTGTTGTTTTGTCTATTTCTAGATGATTGTGGTTTCGAAATGTACCATTTATTGTTGCTCTTTGGTCATGTCATCTTATTTTTTGTGATAGTGAGTACCAAGACGAGCAAATCAGGTGCCTGATGGTAAGCATCATCATGATTGCCTATATCAGACACAGCGCCACCCAGTGTTTCAAAATTCTAAATTTTGCGCAGCACAGCACAGCGCCTGTCACTCTGAGATATTAGTTGTTGAAACTCGTCATGCCCAGTAATTTCGCTGGTTACATTGCTCTTCAGACCGGAACACAGTAATGTTTGCACACTTCTGCTTGACGGATGAATAACTGGCAAAGGTGTCCCCAGGCGGCCCCCTGCAAAAGACGCCTACCACTACTAACCTCATCTGTAACATCTTCCCTAGTCCAATGAAAACTTGTAGAAGATTTGAACTTGTAGGAGATAGAAATTAAGCGAAAATGCGAAAATTCACTTACACGCACTTACGAAGACGTTGATCATATTTTATTGTTGGATTTAAGCGCTCGTCATCGGAATTTAGGTATAGTTTTAGTGACATCTATTAATTATATTATTATATATCATTAAATCTGTAAGAAATTGCTTAAGTCGCTAAGATCGCCGGTTGTTTCAATGAAAGAATGAATCAATGATAATTGATAACTCTTTATTGATACCACAATTTGAGAAAATAACAAAGAAAAAACTTAAACTAGAAATAAGAACAACTGGCGGCCTTATCGCTCAGAGCGATCTCTTGTTTGATGTGTCTTTTCTTTCACTACTTTCTTTGGTATGCATTTAAGTATTATTCTATTCTAAAATTTCACGAGACACCCTTTATTAGTGATTGGCCCTTTTAAGTCGCAAAAGGTCTCATCATCATCATCATCATCATCCGGAAGACGTCCACTGCTGAACATAGGCTTCCCCCATACAACGCCATAAACTATTCATATGGGGAGATTTTGATCGTAATTAACACGCTTTAACACGGCGTGGTGATGGCAGTCATTGGAATATTTAAAAACGTAGAGCGCTGCTGCCCACTCTCCGAATATGTCCCTCTACCAGGTCTCAGGCTCCCACGGGATGAGAAAGGAGTGACACTATTATATAACCGGGAAATACACGCCCGCAAAAGGTCTACTCTCGTATAATAAAGAAACCAATAGTCATGTGCCATCATGTCTGGAATAATAATGTTATCCGCAACCCGGACAAACAAACTCTGTCTTTTTTCCATAAAAACAATAAATCGTCGGTAAGTCATCCCATGACGAGGGTCTACAAGGAAAATAATAGAGAATAGAGATATTTTTTCATGTACGTAATGAAACGTATGTGGGTTTATCTCTGCATAAAGTAATTCGAGAATGTTACTTTTCTTATGATTCTATTATAAAAATAGTATAAGGTAAATAACATAACATACAATCACGCCTTTCTCCGAGTTAGGCAGAGGTGTGCTCAGGACTCAGTCCCATAGTAGGTACACCCACATTTGGTCCCATGGGAGCGAGTCTATTGCCATCTAACGGGCACAGTTCCAGACTCCAAGCTGTCTTAGAGAAAATTCCTAATGGAAAAATCAATAACACTGCATGACTTGGGAATCGAACCCGAGACCGGCAGTCGAGCTTGCGCCCAAAACGCCACCGAGGCAGTCAGTAGCAGGGAGTGGGAAGGTATAAAAGGTGTAAAATAAAGCGCAGTAATAAGAAGGTGCGTCTATCCAACAAATTAAACAAGTTAGAGAAGAAATAACTACAAACTTCGCGAAAAAAATCTTTGACTTCGTATAAAAAATATATCTGTTTAATTCTAAATACTTAGGTATAAACTAGTACATCAATAATTGCTTTTCCCTTAAAGGTGCGCATAATGCTAGCAAATTTGGGCTTAAGTCACACAGTACACTGCCATTAAATCTTTTATCATAGATGCTTTGTTTAATGTCGTATATTGTTTAAAATAACAGTTGAAGATGAGTAGAGGGCTGAGAGCGCCGATCTTCATTTTTAGCAGGGTTTTTATTTATTTACTCTTTCTATTCTTTTTTCTAAGTCTATTTTATTCATAAAAATAATGGGGTGTTGTCGCTGATTATTCCGAGTATTTGAACAAAAGAAGTATTTGCTTAATATTTGCTTTCAATGCCCTCTTAAGAATGGCTATAAACACAAGTTACACAAGAATGCTTAGGTTATTATTTACTTTTATCAAATTATATTTATCTGGATAAGCTCGTTGGCTCGCCCTATAATTTAACTCAAATTATTAGTCAGCAAAGTTTTCATTCGCAGAAAATTTAACGTTGATGCAATTTATGTTTGTAAGTTCGGTTGGCTCTTATCTACTTGAAAAGAGTTTTTAGAAGTTTCGGCTCGGCAATGCGATTCGCTTTTCAACTAAGGATTTTCGTTTGAGTTTTTTTTGACTGGATTCCCAAGTTTAGTGGTTTAAAGTGCTCTCCCAGTCTTGTTCTTGTTTGGTTTTCTGAACAAGGGTAATGTTCAATGGTTTGTTTTTTCTTTTGATTATTTATAACGATTATTTTATCCTACTTCTTGTTTTGGGATTACTTTTTCATGCACCTGGTGTTTTCGAAGTTTACTCAGCGATTTGCGTCATAAATTTCGCTAAAATTTGAAAGATTTATTTAAATGTCTGACACTCAAGGAAATAAACCGCTGTTTGGATTTGAATGTATTGGTAGGTCTTCCTTTACGCGCTAGATTCCTAGAATAACACATAGGGTACTAATACAACGGGGCAGAGTTTGTTATAGCTAATTTTTCATCACAAAATTATTAAAATTTTAAAAAATGTATAAGGCATAAGTAGTGGTAAGTAGTGTGTATGGTTCCATATCTAGATACCGCAATCACAATTTTTGTTTCTAAATGTTACCGTTTTTGGATTTTTTCGTTTATGTGTGATATATAAGATGTGGCATCTTGCCAAATTTCATGATGCTGGGCCAACGGGATGTACCCTAGAGGTTTTTAGCCCGTTGCACAAAGTATGGAAATGTGCGGTAAAACTGCCGTATCTTTTGATTGCGTTGACTTAGAAGTTTGAAGAAAGAAGATACTTTAATATACCTCCACGCGATTCAGAGGTCGACAAAGGGTCTTGACAGACGGATAGACCCACAGACAACGAAGTGATCCTATAAGGGTTCCTTTTGAGTTACGGAACCCTAAAATCGCCTATTAATATAGCAAAAAAAAGTTAAGTAGACGTTCTGCTAGAAAGACGTTTTACTACAAGTACTATAAGTTTTTTTTTGCTTTGGTCCACTAAACTGGGCGTTACACAAATTTTACATAAATAAATCGACTTACAAGCATTGCGTACGTGTAGGTGTCTTCTCGAAGTGGACACAACATGCGCCATAATGTTTTCAGTGCCTTTTTATTTTTTTAAATTTTTTTCTTTGTGCAGTTTTTTATACATGAAAACTCGTTAGGATTAAATTAGATTTTTTACTGAATCTTTTTATTGTTATTTTCTAAAACGTGGTTTGGGTTTGGAGTTTGGGCACGTGTGAGCGAGAGGGCGAATTTGCTTTGGATAGCGCCTTAAGAGTTTCACTACGAGTATTAAACACAGAAACCTTAATGTAAAAGTAATTTGCGCGAATATTCGCATGAAAAACAGGTTCTATCTTTAGAACAGGAAGTGACGTCAGTAAGCCGAAGCTGAGAGCAAAGTTGGCCGCATTAACAGAACGGATATGACATCACGATGGTTCGGTAAGCCACTTCACCCAGGAAAATTGAAATAAAAAGTTACTTAACATAATAATAACAGCATAATGTTTGGGAAGTTGCCATTGGTTCTTTTTGGGTTTGATATAAGAAATTATCCGTAGTTTTTATGTATTCAGTTTGTTTTCACATTAAATATATCTCCTCGGTGGCGTAGTGGGCTCAAGCTCAACTCCCGATCATGAGGTCCCGGGTTCGATCCTCAGGTCAGGCGAAGTGGTGGACATTGGATTTTTTTATTAGGAATATCTTAATAACTGCCTGGAGTCTGGAAATGAGCCCGGAAGATGGCAATAGACTCGCCCCTTATTACATAGGACCATTTACATACTGTTGAAATGTGGGTGTACCTACTATGGGACCGAGTCTTGGGTACACCTCTGCCCTTCCCCTTCGGGAAAAAGGCGTGATTGTTTGTAAAATATTAACTGAAAAGCAAAAAACACGCTTTCGTGGCCATGCCAAATAAACGTCATACATTTTCCCACATACAAACATACTCTCGAAAAACATAACCCTCCTTCTTCGCAATTGGGTAAATAGGTCATAATAATGATAATAATAATAAGGGACATAGACGGTTCACACACGGTCATCTGGTCCCAAACTAGGCTAGAAGCCTGTACTATGGTAACCAGATGACTGATATACATACTTATATAAGCTTATAACTCCCAGATATAGATCAAACAGACATGTTCATGCACACAAATATGTTTGACCTGGCCAGGGATCGAACCCGGGGCCTGCAGCCCAGAAAGCAGAGTTACTACCATCTGAGCCAACGAGGCTGTCAGGACATGTTCTCTAAAAGAATGTACCAACTGCTGGCAATGACCATCAGTGGAAAGCAATTGAACATCAAAACCCACTCGATGAAAACAGCTTCCGCTGCGCAAACATGGGATTGTTAGGGAGCCTTCATAACATAACATAACATAACATACGTTCACGCCTTTTCCCGAAGGGGTAGGCAGAGATGTACCCAGGACTCAGTCCCATGTAGATACACCCACATTTCGCCAGTATGTTATTGGTCCCATGTAATAGGGGGCGAGCCTATTGCCATCTACCGGGCACAGTTCCAGACTCCAGGCAGTTATTGAGATAATTCCTAATGGAAAAATCCAATATGTAACACTGCCTGACCTGGGGATCGAACCCGGGACCTCTTGATTGGCAGTCGAGCATGCGCCCTCTACGCCACGGAGGCAGTCATAACGGGAGCCTTCATAACTGGACATAAACGTTACGAATCTGTTTATGTGATTATAGGATTAAAGTCTACGAGAAGTAATTATTCTATTTCCTGTAGGTACATAAATAAATAAAAACTTTATTGAAAAAGGCATTTACAGAATTATTAGATTATTTTGGAGCACCTGTACCCTAAACTAGGCTCAAAGACCCGTACTATAGGGTGCAGGGCTCCTTCGCCGGAGTTTAAGAACAAGCCTCATAGGGAAAACATACATAATTATGATTACTTAAACATAAAGAGATTAATAGATAAAGAGGTGCCGTTGGACTCCTTGCAGAAAAGACATCCTCTCTTTCTTTCTTTCTCCCTGAGCTCTGTACGTTCATGTATTGCTCTATCTTTTAAAGATTCTGGGTCTTGACCGTGCACAGATTAAGCGAGGCATGCGTCTGCTTCAGTGAAGTCTTACCCATTTTAAGGTGTTGATACTTTGGAATTAGTAGTTCAGTCTACGTTAATTTCAAGCATAATGTAATTAATTGGATGAAAGAAACATTACTGGCTCTTCTACATTGACTGTGCACAGATCAAGCGAGGCAAGCGTTTTCTTTAACCAAGTCTTACGAAGAACTTTTACAAGTCTAAGGACGAGGCGATATTTTTGGTCTGTAGGTTTGAGCTTTTAGCAATGAGACCGTCTCTTATAACAAGCCCAAGATTAAAATGAAATATTTTCTTGTTATGGTCTATGTAGTGTTTATCAATGTACACGTCATTAGAAGCGTTTATAAAATTTGTATTGCAAAATAATTATTGAGGTATAGTTTAACCCTGATTTTAAATCTCCTGAAAAAACAAAGAGAAAAATGTTCTTTTCCAAAACGCTTCTTTCGAGTTTTTCACTCGAATGTAAAATACTCTTAACAGGCGAATATCGAACGAGCCCCGATTTCGCAGATGGCGCACCAGAAGCGGAACCAATCGGGCTTTCTTCTTGTTTCAATACGAATAATGCATTGTGTCCGACAAAGGCTATGCTTTACAAATTGGGAGCTGACAGGACATGTCGGACATTTAGTCTATGACTAGTTAGACTTTAACGTCTTATTGACCGAGCGTACGAAATGTCTCAGTTTCGAGATTTGGCAAAAATGATTTTGTCCATCTGTCCGTCTGTCTGTCTGTTCTCGCCTACAGGTCGCATTTTTCAACCGAATTTAACGAAAGTCAGTACACAAGTTCCATGGTTTATTTAATATTTTAAATCGATCTCGATTTTTGATAAAAATCACAGTTGTTCCGAGTCGGTCTATTTGGATGTATTGTCGATGATCATTTTATGAAAAACAACTCTGTACAATTAAAGATGAGGGGTTTGGAGATTGGATGGAGGATTCTATTAATAATAAAAAAATATGGATTAGGTTTGGTTTTTAATGGTTTTGTTTTATTGAGTGGTTTCAATGTTTTTCTGTGTAAATCTACCTAGGAGAATTTTATCAAAGGTGTAGGCAAAGGTGTACCCAGGACCCAGTCCCATAGTAGGTACACATGTTTTAGCAGAAAGCACTTATGTTTTTAGCCCCATGTAAAAGAGGCGAGACTATTACCATCTAACGGTTCCGGTCTCCAGGCTGTCATTGAAATAATTCCTAATGGAAAAATCAAATATTTAACACTGCCTGACCTGGGGATCGAACCCGGGCCCTCTTGATTGGCAGTCGAGCATGCGCCCGCTACGCCACCGAGGCAGTCAAATAAAATAAACCTATTCTATAAATTTGTATCCTGATATTTTTATAGTGAAGTATTTATTATAGTGTATATTTAGTATAATGTAGTATATTTTTTATAGTGATGTCCCTGTCATTTTAGTTTATCTTATAAACTCTTGGTATTTTCATAGTGAACTCTAAGAATCCCAGTTTTACTCATGTGATTAGCGTTTCATTACGAAAAAATGAAGAGGTTATAACAAAATTAAAATGATAGAGACATAGTTTACTTCTTTTACAAAATATCAGAGATAAATGTATCAAATAGGAAAGCAGAATAAATATATTCGAAGGAAACATGTAAATACAAAACATCGATTAGATAACTTTTCTATAGTATATTTATACATATGGCAATAGGCTCGCCCCCTATTACATGGGACCAATAACATACTGGCGAAATGTGGGTGTATCTACTGTGGGACTGAGTACTGGGTACACCTCTGCCTACCCCTTCGGGAAAAAAGCGTGAATGTATGTTATGTTATGTTATTTTATTTGGAGGAAACGGGAATACAAAACATCGATTTAGTTATTTATTTAGAATACGCTCACCTTTACAATACGGAAAATTTTCCTAAGAACCAGAACCACAAAATATCAAGGTATTTTAGTATCGGTTCCAAGTCCTCCCTACCATCCAATCATCAATCACACAAGCATTCACAACGCATAAAACCTTAAAAAAACATTCAGACTCTCGGAAATGACATTTTTCCGTCCAAAATCTCCATTAACCGAACCAAAAGTCTTTATTTACCGACACAATAGTGGTAGCCATTCACTGTATAGCTTATTTTTCCCTTTCGAAAGACTAAAATGCAATTTCGTCGGAAAAAATAGAGGAGGTAGACGTTACAGCTCGTTTCGGACGGACGGTGGTGAGTTTACGGAACAGTTACGGTTCTATTTGTTTTAAGGTTTCGGTTAGGTATGAGTGTTTGTGTTAGGGAATTGGAGAAATCTATCTGCTTAGAAATTAAAGAAGTGGGTTATGTTTAAAAGAGTATTAGAGTCACTAATGATTGTGATGCGTAATGTTTGTTTCCGATAATTTACCGTTATAAGCGATACTATAACAATAACGTAGTACAATAAAAGATTAACACTTTATTGATACCACAAAACAGGCCGCTCCGCATCGCATAATTATAATGCGCCTACATCACTTTCGCATAACGAGCCTTAAAAACTAGAAAAAAGTGAACAATTGACGGTAGAACCCGAATGTTTCCCGAAGGTAGAACGGGGGAAGACGGATTGAATTCCATTTTGAAAATCAGCTATGTGGTGAATGGCACGTAGCCGATTTCATGTCGTGCCAATCATCATTTCGCAAAATATGGTATGGATAATTGACACGAATTTGTGTTCCAATATCAACTCGTTATATCGATCCCTTAAAAACCACCCACCTCACCTGTAAGTAACGTTCCCATGCCAAAAAAGTCATGTATCATAACACAGATATACTTTTTCATAGAAACCAAAAGTGAGCAAGAAACATTTTGGACGCCTTCTGCCCTCCACCTTGGGAACAAATGAACAAACTTTCTTGTCATCCTGTCGTATTCATTCATTGTTTTTATAGGCCGATTTTCTGTCGCGAATTTCCTTTGCCTTTTTTCTTGGGAAGCGAGTAATATTGTAATCCAAAACTAACAGGTTGTGTTTTCTTGTTCCAGTGTTCCCCAATGTACCCGCCGCGCCGGGCATGCCGTGTGCTGGCGAAGACAGTAAGTAGTAACAATAATAATATAGGATAACTTAACTAGGCTACAAGCCTGGACCATGGTAACCAGAAGACTTGTATACATACACTTATAACACCCAGTTCCAGTTCGGTATATTAGTAGTTGGTGGATCTGGTTCCGGAGACCAGATTCACAATGGCAAAGTCGAAGATCTCTCAGATGCTTCAGATCGGTTAGTTTCTCTCAAAATAATCAAACAGATCAAACCATTGATAGGCCCCTATAAGACACTCCCCTTCTGGGGTGCCAGGGCAAGTTTGACCCCACGTATTCTAGCGACGGCCCAAGCCGAGGTTCGTACCGTCTAGGTGCCCTTGAGCTAGTCGCCCTTCAACCTAAACTATATGGGTCGAGCACCTCCTGCTAGATCGACTCCTACCGACTTGATTATTCACATTCTCCTTAAAAAATTGGTTGTCTGTAAAGTCGGTTTACTGACGATAGTTGAACGTGACAACGTCTTAAGAAAATACTGATGGAATGGTAGCATTTTTCAAAAGAAAATTTTAATTTCATTTGTTTCACTTTTCACTGCACTTGATACTCGATCAAAACATGTAAATGTACTATAGTATAGCAGCTGTCCACGCAGACGCATCGCTCACTCAAGTAGGAGAGAGACGGATGTCGCTCGTTCCGCGCTCTCGCTTGCACTTCAAGCCTTACAGCGAGCGCCTCAGAGCGAGGTAACGCCGCATGAGTCATGTTTTTTCGTGCGTGCAGCCGGCTCTATCGAATTATAAGACGTTGTCACGTCAAAATCTTTCTAATATGACATACAGAATAGTACATCATACTCATTTGCATCTAAATAATAGAATTCTAGGCACGTGCAATAGACCAGACAACTAGGTATCAATTGAGCTATATTACCTATATTTGGAGGCACACGGTGGGACTATATTTGCGCGATTCCGCCGTGTGTCGCCCACTGCATTAGCATCCAGTAAATAGGGCTGTCAACTTACCATTTATATTAGTATTTTTATAGATATGAGCAAAATAGGGATAGTATTCTAGCTAATAACTGCTAACACGCACATATGAACCGCAAGCGCCCTAACAGGCTATATGTAGTTGGTACTAACACCTAAGACATGTACCTACATTATGATAAAAATAAATATGGTAAACAGTCATGTCATTATCAATAGTGATGTCAACATCATAATGATAAATTAGGCGCGTGCAACTTTCTAAATGCAATTCGCTTGGCGTCGATGACCGAGTGTGTCAGTCACTCAGGACTTTGATAAAAAAAAATAAAGATGTTCAATGTTTGTCAAAACTACAGGAAATTTACATTACAATGGGCTAAAATATTTTACGTTGGTCTGTTGTTGAATGCCATAGGTCGTACTCAACATATTCACATATTATTTGCGTAAAGTCTTCATATTAATTATAAAGTAAATATTATTACAACTGGACTAGATAGTAATCTGTGGAGGAGGCCTATGTTAAGCTCTGGACGTTCTATGGCTGAGATGAGATGATGATTATTAAAACTGATATAAAAAATTCGGAAAATTGATAAGATAATAATATGCCTTATTATAACACTAGCAAATGCACAAAACTAGACGTATGACATCATTTTACACTGCACTTGCGGAGTTAAAAAAATGCTAACAATTGTAAAAAATACGAGTGTGTGAACCCTAGACGGTTCACCTCGACACTTGACGCTCAATTGGAGTTTGTCCGTTTGGTCGTCCTCGTCCCGGTACGCAGTATTGCACTATTATCTGACGTTTGTACGGTGAGCACTTATGTAGCTGATCCTGTTTCAAATGCCAAAATGTAAAAAGAATAAATTGTTAATACATTGGTAAGTATGCTTAGTTCAGGGTTCCATACCGCCCCCCAGGGTTTTAGTCAGTCCGGAAAATCCCCTTCAGGGACTTCCCATCCTGACATAACCCGGCCCTGCCCCCCGGCATGCCCGGGTATATCTGTATGCAGATTTCCCTGGGGTCACAAAAAAAAGGGTTCCACACCGCAAACATGTCAGTCACAATATTTTTTTTTTACGGTTTTGTGATTTTTTTCTTTTACTTGTGATATAAGATCTTGCTTCTTGCCAAATTTCATGATGCTAGACCGACGAGAAGTACCATAGAGGCTTTTAGCCCTTTGCGCAAAGTATGGAAACGTGCGGTATAATGGCCGTATTTTTTGATTGAAAGAAAGAAAAAATATTTATTCTAACACACAAACATATTAGTAATACTTACTAATATTTCGTGTGCCGCGAAAAGGTACCAACTCAGCATATGCAGGTTGCTGTACAACCTGCGCTAGTCTTCCGTTGGTACCTGTTTCGGTGACATCACGGATATTCCTTAACACCTTCAATTAAAATTAAATCCATTAATTAAAATTATTTAAATTAAAATTGCGTTGACTTACAATTTGATGTTTGATTTTTTACAGCAGCAAGAGACCGTGCAGTCTTGAGTTGTTGGTATGAATTTCAACTTGATACCTTAACTCGTTTCCGAGAAAATGGAATGTACTTATATAAAGTACATTCCAGAAAGAATAGGCCAAAGTAGAGTTAAAGGAAGGGTCTACAAATGCAAGCGATTACAATTTTCCCTATAAATCAGTATATTATTTAGAAATACATTCATCGAATTCTATATACCGATAAGATAGTATTGATAAAGATAATAAAAAGGTGGCTCAGTATCAGGTCACCATCGGCGAACGTACCATGTGCATATCAAATAAATGTCGTGTTTTTTAGAGTGGACAAAGTTTTCGTCAGGTTGGTTTTAAAAAATGTAGTGGTAGAGCGTCGCGCGGTTTGTACATTTGATAGTGTCAAAGTCTGTAAGTTCTAGTAATCAGTCAATGTTTGACGTTT
Source organism: Hemistola chrysoprasaria (assembly GCA_947063395.1). Taxonomy (NCBI): domain Eukaryota; kingdom Metazoa; phylum Arthropoda; class Insecta; order Lepidoptera; family Geometridae; genus Hemistola; species Hemistola chrysoprasaria. The sequence continues at coordinate 3,407,504 of OX346724.1, forward strand.
CGGTGTTGCTATAATCAAGACATTTATTATTTGTGTAGAGGACATGGGATTATTTTTATCTCGTAGGTATATGCGCAGTATTTCTCATTGGAGATTTATGTCTTTATAAGAAAGACAGAAAACGCCGAGAACAAAATTTTATGCCATTCTAATATGATTTATTTTTAACCGGTTTTAACGAATGGATACACGAATGAATCGAACCGGCAGGGGCTATCTATTTATTAGACGGATTTTACCGAATATCGAATCAATGTCGGATTTCAGTGGATTTATATGCACCATGTGTCATGCCTTATCGGACGATTAAAAAATGAAAAATGATTTGTAAATTCAAACAATATTCCTACCTACATACTTACCAATATAGCATAATTTTTTTTATAACTGGAAAATGCAGGTTTTCAGTCTTCAGAAAACATTATCTTCTCGCTGCTTTACTTAGCCTACTTCCTCAAAAACTTTTTTAATATAATTTACAAGAGAACAAAACCAGGTCATGCACCACGCGGTGCGACGTACCTAGTTAATGTATCGTAATTCGATCGCGTGTGCGAAGATTAATGAGTTTACTAGTAAAGGAGGTTGTGCTCCATACGCCAAACGCCCTGAATCGGGGTAAATAAGCTGGTGGTACTGGCAGCCCTATTGTTAATGTGTCAAGTCAAAGTGTAACGAGAGTGTTTTCTTATTACACGGCCATGATATAAATTAACGTTAGTGAGGGCGCTAATGTATATTACTTATTTGCGATTGACGACGACTTACATAAATATTACATTTTTTTAATGACTCAAGGGATTTTTTTATAATTTTTTCTGTTTTGGAATATTATCTGGGTCGTTACCGACCTCTTGGTGGAATATGAGAGGAAGAAAATGTCCGTAGTTAAAATTTTGGTCACTTTGGTGTTCATTATAGTAAGATTGACGTTTGTCTTCTAATTATAACCATTATTAGAGGATTTTAAGACCCACTTGCACGTTCATGGGTTAAAATAATTAAGCCGTTGTCAACAAATTTAATTAAATATTTTATCTTACGCCATCAATATTTAGAAGCACAACTCATAACATTTTAACTATCTAACCCTTTGTTTATAAACTCAACATTAAAACTAAACCTAATTTGCGTGAAAGTCTAATTATTAAATTTATCATTAAAACTTAGTGTGCTGTCAACTCTTCCATAAACATGAGAGTATTATTTGTGAATGTGTAGTAAGACTGACAAGTGTATAGATATAATATGCCATGGGATGCTACCTCTTTAAAAGTAATCAGCTGTGCCCGGCGGTTTCACCCGCGTAGACATCGTTCCCGTGGAAATGTCGGGAAATAAGTACCCTATGTGTTATTCCAAGGTCTAAGCTTCCTACATACCGAATTTTAGCCCAATCTGTTCAGTAGTTTTAGCGTGAAAACGGAACAAACATACCCCCAAAAAAACAGTGCTGTTTTTTGTGTTATCTAGATTTTTATTTTTTTTATGATAGTGAGTAACAAGACGAGCAAATCAGGTGCCTGATGGTAAGCATCATGATTGCCCATATCAGATGCCGCTGGAGTAGTTAGAACTCGGTAGCGTTTTGTTCACCTTATAAAAACGCAACTTTTTTATATTGTACTCAAATTTGAGATTTATAATATTAGTGAGATTATTAGTAGGTGACGCAAAATCATTATGTGAATTATGGTTTTTTTATATAGAAATTCCTCAAAGAAATTTCCTTAAGCCCTCCAAATTGAGTTTGTTAATTTTATTCTAGTAATAATAATTATGTGATTGCTTTTCAGGGAGTATATACAGAAGAGGCGCGCGTCGGTGGAGAAAGTTATATCGCGTCAATGGACACATCTTTCAGGCTAAACGGTTCAATAGGGTAAGTCTCACTCTAGCTTTTTATCCTCTAAATACACAACTTGTTTCAAAAATGTTTAGTAATACTTAAGGTTAAACGTCACCCATACAAAATGAAAATACATAGATATGAAGAAATAGGGAATAATTTTCTACTCAATTGTTTGTGGTTGGCTCTGGTTCTGGCCTTTATTTGCGCGAAAACATATTTTGTTAAAGAAAACCGTATGTTTTCTTTTTCGCTATTTAAAAAAAAATCCTTAATATAACCTTAAAACGACTTATTTACAATTTACATAAATACGTTAGTATCCGCAAGGATTTCTATTTCTTCATTTCTGTGTATTTTCATTTTGTATGGGTGACGTTTAACTTTAAGGTATTTTACCCATCTAACAGAGAAGCTTGCAAAAGAAACAATTAAAAGATTAAAATAAAAAGTCAACTTCACTATTTAGATCACCTGCTGCTGATCTATTTATTATTTCTTTTTTTTAAAGACCTATGCTGTTGGCCTCTGATGGCCTCTACAGCTTTACCGGGCAGTGGTGAGCGCAGGAGACGCTCGATCCAATGTTTAATGGTGACTAGTACAAGGGCACCTAGACGGTACGGACCTCGGCTTGGACCGTCGCCAGAATACGTGGGGTCAGACTTGCCCTGGCACCCCAGAAGGGGAGTGTCCTAGGGCCCTATCAATGATTTGATCTGTTTGATTATTTGGAGAGAAACTAACCGATCTGAAGGATCTGAGAGATCTTCGACCTCCCTAAGCGAGATCGGTGTTGTGATTATACAATCACCAACTCACACGAGTTGGTGATCTGGTATCCGGCACCAGTACCGAAAACAGAGAGACTGTTGCGTATATTGGTAGGATTGGGCGAGCCTAGCGCCGCCGATGTGACGGCGGCGATAGAATCTTCCGGGTCGACTAGGACGTTGCGAGGGCGTCTACGGAGGGGAGGGGGGGTGAGGAAGGCCCGATTGGTGGACGGATGACAGTGTCCATTCTATAATACGTAGTATTATCTATTCTGTAATATGTGTTTATTTATATCTAAACAATCATTGATATTGTACATCTTACTCATCGAATTTTATCTTTTTAACATTGTACAGCCACATTATAAGGTCGGGGTCGGTATTTGGGTCGCTACGTCATTCTTCACTTGTCACTTATTCTATAAATATCGAACAATGATATCATTATTTTATTTCGTTATGAACTCTCATAAAAACTTACATTGCAAATGGTTTTCCACATTGGAATTCCCAAAACGCGATAAACTTTATTATAACAATAACATTATCTCGGGTTAACGTGGGGTTACTTTATACGTTTAAATATAGACAAAAAACTATATTTGGACGTCGCGTCGGTATTATACACAATTATGTTTGTCAGAACAGAGATTCAAATGGACCATTATATATCTATAATCTAATTAGAATAAGATTGAAGTGTGTTCAGTATAATTAAATTAGTGTAAATAGTGCGCCTAGAAAACTTGCTCGTAGTTCACGGTCAATATTATGAAGAAATGTATTTATACTTCGCGCGGTTCAAACGAAAAATAAGTGTTATAATTGTAAGTAATAGTTGGTTCTTGAGTGATGTTATTATTATACCGTGGGTCTAGATTCTAGATTCAGTAAATCAGTGCCTAAGCTTTTGTGCCCCTACTGTGTTACGGTTTTCATATATCTGTGAGTGGGAATATTGGATAATACGAGTACTTTGACTTTCCGATGTGGCGATAGTGTTGATACATAAGTCAAACAATCCTTGCTGATTGCTTAGTTCCTTTTTATGTAATTATTGTAAGAAGTGCAATGCTGTTCAGACCTCTCCGTTAGCTCTATCCAAGTTATCCACTACAAGCCCGTGACTTAGACCAGATCGTCAATCCACTAACAGAATGTATTTCCAAAATTACAATGCTCAAGTCAAATCATATGGACAACCCATTAGATATTGTCAGAGTTTCAGATCGCCAAGATTCCTACAAGACCTCCGACATGACCTAACGACATATCTTACTTTAGGAAACTTCCGGAACCTACAATTTAACGTGCCATCCTAAACATGGTAGTCATGGTACCGCGTAGGTGAAAAGTCCAAATGTGAGATTCAATCCAGGGACTCTGGGCATATTTTCTCTGGGCCACTAACACTACTCTTACAACTTCAGTACAATCTTAGTTCAGGTTCGGGATTTCTCCGGTTCTGCGGGGCGTATTGTGATATGTATCACAACAAATAATAATATTTTTATATTAACTTAAGACTAACCCAAGTTCTTAGTATAACTAGCATTAACATTTCCTGTACTATTTTTGTAACTATTTATGTGAAATAAACAAACAAACAACTTACAATATACATGTGTAATTTGTGTATTGGGTATCGAAAAAAACATCCTTATGCCTTCTCTTTCTAACATAACACTTATCTGATTCCAGCGCGCGTTCTGTGCGTTCTGCCAGGACCGCATATGGGGCCTGGGGCGGCAAGGTTTCAAGTGCATTCAGTGCAAGCTGCTGGTGCACAAGAAATGTCACAAGCTGGTGCAGAAGCCGTGCTGTAACGAGCACGTCGACCCTGTCGAGGTTAAGGACGATGCTAACGGAGAGAGCACGTTGGGAAGAGCTTCTTCTGTTAGGTAAGTTATAGGTATACCAACAATTTTGTACATACTGAATAGATAAATATGAGATTTACATATTATGGTATTATTGATTTCTAAAAACAAACCTTTTTGATTTCCATGGTAGGGTAAAATGAACAAAGTATCAAAACTACGTATACCTATATATCTTCCCGAGTGTTGCCTGATTTTTCCATTAGGAATTATCAAATCTACCGGTAGATGGCAATATGGTAACCCACATTTCGCCAGTATTCCTTTTTCCCAAAGGGGAAGGCAGGGGTGTACCCAGGACTCAGTCCCATTACTATGACACTATAATAAAAAAACGGGATTTTGAACTTGTGACAGGCAACACATAACATAACATAGGACAGGCAGAGGTGTACTAGTTACCCAGGACTCAGTTCCATAGTAATAGGTACATAACAAAGATAGGAATTATGGTGGTGAAATATCGGTTAAACAGAAATTACTGTTTATTTATTTATTGGTTTAAATCCAATTACCTATCTACTAGGACGATTTAACCACTGGACGCGAAATGTACATAATGAAGTATGAAAACACGTTCAACCGATTTTTGCGGGGGGAGGAGGATTACACACATTGCTGACTTTTACGAAGATATACACACACTACCGTAATATTCGTATCCATGATTGCGCGCACACAAAGATTTACCTTTGTGTATTATATTGTTGCACTATTCTCGCATGTAGCATTGTCACTGTCTAAGAGCAAAACAACTGACAATTGCGATTCAAACTCAAACTCAAACTCAAACAGATTTATTCAAATAGGTCATAATCTGACACTTTTGTACGTCAATGAAGATACAGTACTGAGTCTACCGTGCGTTCGGAAAGATACCTCTACAAGAAGAACGCACAAGAAACTTGTAGGGCTTAATTTTTTCAACAGATAGTTTCACAATATTTGGTTTGGTTACATTCGTTTTCTTTGAAGGTGCCGCGAGGCGGCTATGCAGAAGTTTCCAGGCATCTTTGTCCTCTATGTACTGGTTGACTTTATAATAAGCCTTCTTAAGTAAAGTAGATTTTATATAGGTTTTGAATTTACCCTCTGAGAGCCCAGTTATCTCTTTTGGGATTTTATTATAGAAACGTACACTATTTCCTAAGAATGTCTTTTTATTTGTTTTAGATAATCTAAAGCTAGGTACAGCTATTTTGTCTTTATTCCTAGTATTAAAATTATGAAGGTCACTATTTAATTTTAATTTATGTAAATTTTTACGCACATACATGATGTTCTCATAAATGTATAAGGATGGTAGGGTCAGTATGTTTATTTCTTTAAATAATTCCCTCAGGGATTCGCGTGGACGCATCTCATAGATGGCACGAATCGCACGTTTTTGTAGTATAAAGATAGTTTCTATACCTGCAGCTGACCCCCACAACAGAATCCCATAAGACATCAAGCTATGGAAATATGCAAAGTACACTAATCTCGCCGTGGCTACATCTGTTAGTTGCCTAATTTTATAAACCGCGTAAGCTGCAGAGCTTAGTTTCCCTGAGAGCTCGGTGATATGAGTGCTCCATTGCAGTTTAGAGTCTATATTTATGCCAAGGAACAAAGTTGCATTGTCAATATTGAGTCTTTCACCGTCAAGAACTATGTTTGGTTCTATACTTCTGACGTTAGGCAACGAAAATTTCAAACATTTAGTCTTTTTCGCATTCAATAACAGATTGTTTGCTGTGAACCATCTGGATATACTTGCTAAAGTATTATTAACATGTACTAGTGAAGTATCCTTCCTATCAACTTTAAAAATCAATGACGTATCATCGGCAAATAGAACTATATCTGCTAGACCGTGGACCATGTAAGGCAAATCGTTAATATATGCCAAAAATAGGAAAGGACCCAAAATTGATCCCTGTGGGACTCCCATCTTGACAGGAGAACTAGCAGATGTGATACCATTGACGCTAACCTTCTGCTGCCTACTAGACAAGTATGATTCCACCAGGTTCAGGGCATTCCCATGAATTCCATATACTTCTAACTTGCGCAGTAACGTGCAGTGTTCTACACAGTCGAATGCTTTGGAAAGGTCACAAAACACTCCAATGGCATCCTGTGAACTCTCCCAAGCCTCCAAGACAAGAGTCATGAGATGACAGCCTGCATCGGTTGTTGATCTGCATTTGGTGAAACCATACTGGTTTGAATGCAATATTCTATTTCTATTGAAATGTGACAGCAGTTGGTTTAGCATCAATTTCTCAAAGATTTTACTTAATACTGGCAAAACAGAGATTGGCCTATAGTTTGAGGGATCTGTCTTACTTCCCGATTTAAAGATAGGAGTGATTTTACTTATTTTCATTAGTTCTGGAAACGTGCCTTTATCTATGCATAGGTTAAATAAGTCTGCTAAGTAAGGAGCAATTGTGTTTATTATAGAATCTAGCATTTTTACAGATAGACCCCATAGATCTTCAGTAGCTTTAACATTTAAACTCTTGTACGTCTTTTTGATATCAATTAATGAGATGTGTTCAAACGAAAATTCAGGTATGGTGCGTTGGAAGTTTTCTTTAAGAAAAGCCTCCGCCAAGTCTGGGGATGAATCAAGTGACTTGGTCGCGTTCAGGGCTATGTTAGAGAAGAAATCGACAAAAATATTAGCGACTTCCTTAACATTTGTAATGTGTTCATTATTAATTAATAATTTATATTCAGAATCTCTACATTTATCTTTACCTGTTTCTACGTTTATTGTTTTCCAAACCGTCTTAATTTTATTACTTGATTTGCGAATTTTGTCTCTAATATTTATGGCTTTTGCTTGGATGCACACAGCTTTAAAAATTTTTGAATAACATTTAACATACTCATGAAATGATTCTGAATTGGAATGGGCTTTATCCCTATATAACTCATACATATTATCTCTACTTTTCCTGATACCCTTGGTAGCCCAATCACTAAATTCTAGTTTCCCATTCGAGTGTAATTTCTTTTTGGGACATATCTCATTGAACTCCTTACTTATTACAGAAAATATGTTTTCATAATTGAAATTAGGGTCTTCCTCAGAGACAGCGACATTTTCCAGTTTTGATTCTATATTATTCCTAAGCTTTTCGAGTTTATATGTTGTTAGGGGCCTATGTTCAATTGTTGGTTTTTCTTTTGATTTTTCACTTATAAATTCTAGTGAGAGACCCTTGTGGTCAGACCTAACTCCACCCGTTATTGATAACTTCCTACTTTCGAAATTGGTAAAGATATTATCAATACAGGTCGATGAGGTAACTGTAACTCTTGTGGGCTCAGAGAATAGGTAACTCAAACCGAAGGACTTAAATAAACTAGTCAAATTAGTTTTATCTGGAGAATCTGACAAAATATCAATGTTAAAGTCACCGCATACAAGTACATGTTTATTACTTTTACAAATTTTGTTTAGAATTATTTCCATAGAGGACATAAAAGAAGTGAGATTCGAGTTCGGCGGCCTATATACACATAAGATTATGTGCCTTTTCACTTCTACACAAGCCACCTCGCAAGTTCGTTCCACAGAACAGCTGACAATATCATTTCGCTCTTTATATTTAATTGATTTTCTTAAAAGTATAATCGAGCCACCTCCTTCAGCAGATGTTCTGTTGAACTTACTGGCCACCTGAAAATTATTAACATTAAATGACATTTTATCATTTTTTAACCAAGTTTCACAGAAACATAAAATATCATAATTATATTTATCTACAAGTAATTCAATGTCGTTAATTTTGCCAGAGAAGCGGTTTATATTTTGATAGAATAAAGATAATGTACAAGTACCACTCTCTGTTGTCTTAGAAATTAGTTTAAATTATTTTCCACAGTGTTATTTTTAGTACATATACTAATCACTGTGGAGTCATTATTTAACACCGTTATATTACCTATAACTGAATTAATATTATAAGCTACCAATGTAGCAAGCATCGAAATGCATTTCTTCGAACAGTACATTAGATATAATAGATTAAAATGACAGAGACAAAAATTGGGTACTTCCCACTTGATCCCCATCTCCTTGCCCACCACTAGTGACAACTGCAATTTTTATTTCAGAATATGTATTCCACTCGTGACATGTGGGAATTGCCTATCATACATATATTGATTCTTACATCCTCAATTCAACCCTCACCTTATAATGTTGAACTTCCAGCTACCGTTAGAATAATTATAAGTAATTTACGCTAGCCATAGAAAAGAATACTAGACGGGGCCTGCTGGTGCATCCATTCATTCTGATTACGTTAATATAATAATAGGTATGTGTAATGTACATATTACGGTAGATGTGATCAATTGAAAATTATCAATAATTATCGATCAATAATTATTTTCAATAAAACACATTTACCGTAGCATATTACATATATACGTACTTGACAAAATATTATAATGATGCAATTAATGACGTTATAATAATATTATTAATTTATAACGTATAATATTATGTGATTTATGAAACATATTCTAAAAATATTTTTTTTATTTTATCCTACTTGCCACCATTAGTGACCTAGAAAAAAGTCCCAGTGTTGACCAAAAAGGTGTGGACAGCGAGAAGTACCCGTAAAATTATGTCACCTACACTAGTGATTGACATAGTCGATAAATTGCTATCGAGGACGAATGAAAGAACAACGAGTTTATGATAGTCTGACAATAAATATTCAAATACGATTATGAAAATACGGTTTTTTTTTATATGGGTTGGCCGAGCTGTTGTAGCTGCAGCTAGTTCTTCCTTCATGGTTTGCAGTTGCTGATAATAGATATCTGCCGTAATCGTTTGGCCAGATTTTAGAAAGCTGTAGTGAACGACACCGGCGTTAGTCCACCAAACACGCACAAGTATCTTTTTCTGAGTCAATTTTCGTTTAGGGGAAGATTTGGCTGGGACTCCAGGGTTCAGCCATTGCGACAAGCGCTTCTGATTATCGTACAGTATCCACTTTTCATCACAAGTAATGATTCGATTTAAAATCCCTTCATTATTGTGTCGGTTGAGCAAAGTAACACAGCAGTCGACGCGTGTTTGCGATTCACTCAATTCATAAGGTACCCATCGTTCAAATTTTTTTACTTTCCCGATTTGCTTCAAGTGTATTAATACAGTTTTATCGATATATGTCATTTATTTTTATCGATATTATTATACCTACTTAAAACATTGTCAAGCCCTAGTAAATTTAACTTTGACGTAAATAATCCAGGTAATTTAGATAGGTGTATTTTGTTCGTGGTGTATACTACTTCATGACCGTTTATTAAATATATTCGGATTAAGTTGGATATATTTTTTCAATTAATATTATTTTTTGGTATAAATAGCTGTATTAATAAAGAAAAATTAAACTTACAAGTGAAAAGAAACATTAGTTGCTCGACCACTATAACTTTTACACCATTTAACTGCACGTTTCGTCATTTTTTTAAATATGTTTTTCTCCCGATGGTGTACGAACGACTGTGACAGTAAAACTACAACGATGTCCGATGTTTCATGGTATTAACCTGCGGGGTATTAGGCGAGAACGGAAAGAAGGCGCGTCCAGTGGTTAATTCGTTCAAGCCTATCTACAATAGGATTTACTGATATCCAAACCAGTCCAGAAGACTCAGTTTTCTTAGTAAATTAATCAAATAAGGTATGACTATCGGTCATTTAAAATCTATTGTAAAATTTATGACAATTAGATATTTGTCAAAATTTTCAACAAATAGACATCGCAAAAAACAATACCTTTTATGTAGGTCTCAAAGAGGTGTGATTTTATTTCCTACGATCCATATAACTTTTATTTTATTTCCATATAAATTAAATACAATTCTCTTACGTACGTACGTTTTCCAATATGCATAAGCGAAAATTCGCCGACATATTGTCAGAATCCTGACCGTCACGATACTTAAAAATCTCAGATCTGGTCACGAACCAGGTCACAGTACCACTTCATAGGTTTATTGTGGGTATTTGACCACTTCTGGGATGTAAACGTGCCTTTTCCATTAAACAATACTTGAACACTTCAGCATATTTTACATGATTTATTCCAAGGCCACCATCTTCAATCTCGCTCTACAATCAACTGTCGCGCTGGCATCCACCTCCCTGTGTTGCCATCGCGCCCTCGCACATGCCATAGATCTCCGTGAAATCACACGTTGCCAATAATACTTTCCATAAAACCACCAAAACGTTCACAGAATCCGTAGCATGCGCGTCACAAAATAACATCAACCCTACACTATGTATATATTGTTTAAGCTCCACTCCAATATTGCAACTCTCATCCTCATCATTATCCACAGCCCACAGCCTCCTTCTTCTCTAAGCATAACAAATGTAATATAATAAACAGTTGTTCGGTCAGGTCCCGTCCCGAGGAGCCCCCTCTCCCGGAGACTCCCCCGGCGGCGGCGGCGGCGGCGCGCGAGGACCTGGAGCCGGGCGCGCAGCGACAGTACTCCCTCGAGGACTTCGAACTGATCAGGGTTATAGGACGAGGGTCCTATGCTAAGGTACGTTACTCACTGTTCGTTTTATGAAGAATAGGAAATTAGACATAAACACAGTATTTTTTTTTTAATAAATATATACAATAAGTGTTTATTACCAAAACAAAAAAATTACATACAAAAAAATAGAAAAGTAGATGTTATAATCCCAACAAGATACAAAATAATAATATTATATCTAGTTACCTATTTAATTATAATTTCCTTTCTTTGGCGATAGGGATATGCTCAGCTAGGGACATGCTACGTGGAGGAGACGCAGCTCTGGTTTTCAGCAAATCCCAATGCTCGAATTCGGGCTTTTGGGACTTTTGGGCTTGTGGGAAATAAAAAGTTAATAATAATTTAGTTAAATCGATACCCAATGTCATGGGGGAATTACCAGTGTTAAAATGGACACGGATCATAATTAGATATACATAACCAATATTGGATTACTATTTGGCCGAATATTTCAATTAGAAATATTCAATACTTAAAATTATCGGTGGTATTTAATTAATTACGTACTTTATATATTTTATGTAAATAAAGCGATGAAACAATAGGCATGATGATACTATAACAGAATAAAAAAATAAATGGTTTTAGTGAAAAATATATATCGAATGGATTTCGAATAACGACCCAGTATTATTGAAAACATGGAGATTAATAATATTTTTATTAAAATAAAAGTACAAAAAATTGCAATCGGCCATCTTAACTGAAACGCCAATCAGAGCGAATGACGTCACGCCTAAGTAAACTGTTACTGAGAGTTTATACACTAGACTGTTTATACACTAGAAGTAAATATTCACCATATCGCATTAACTTTTGTTGCGTTGTGATCAGTCACTTGATTTGTTATATATTCGTGGTAATACAGGAATCATCAAAGATGGAACAAGGTTTTATTAAGGCAAAAATAAAATAAATTTAAATAAGAAAGTTAAAAATGCATTAATTTGCGGTAAAATGTAATTTTATTCTGAAAACATGTTTTTTTCGGTAATATTAGACGTGTACCTAAAAAACGGGATTTCAAAATCTGTCACCATGCCTAATAACAAATAATGCGTGTTGTGACATAATTTAATTGCAAATGAAACAGAATACCCCCACACTGAATGTCTCCCACGAAATCTACTAAGGCTCTAATATTCGCCTGAAAACCTTTCCGAATATTCGGTATTCGACAAAATCAGTCCATGGCCTCCTAACCATGGTGATAAGGAAACGAGAATACGGAACATTGGCGTAAGAAGGCCTATGGCTATAGAAGACATGGTAGGATAAACGACACACGATAATAGTGTGTAATCTATATATTTTATTTGGTAAAATTAACCTGTCGCGCGTTCCGCATGTGCTGACTTTTATAAGATAGGTTTGTTCCCGTTTGTTCACCTGGGTGAATTCACCTGGGTGAACAAGTGGGAAAATAATTTCCCATCAATTCACCTATGCATCAATTCACCTGGGTGAATTGACCTAGGTGAATTAATGAGAATAAAGTAGTTGATACTAGCTGCTACCCGTGGACCAACACATTGTTACTTTTAAGTATAAAATTAGAGTGATTCAAATACGCATCATAATGAATCTTCCCATGGGAATGAGATGTTTTACCGCGGTAAAAAAAAGCCTATAAATAATAAGATAAATACCTCGTATTTAGGCTTTAATTAGCAAAAATGTACACTACATGACATCTTAATGACAGTTATCCATAAAGAAGTATAATGATTTACAAACTAAGGAGTTTAATCATCACAAAGCCTATGTCACTATCCTAAATAATTAAGAGGCTGTAGAGATAGCTCTACACACAAAAATCTTACCATGACATCGCTCTGTTGCGACGTGAGAGAAGGACACCCAATCAAACACACTTTTTACCCGAACTTGTTTATCGTATTCCAGGTGCTAATGGTAGAACTGAAGCGAACGAAACGCGTGTACGCAATGAAAGTGATAAAGAAAGCGTTAGTGACCGACGACGAGGATATCGACTGGGTGCAAACTGAGAAGCATGTCTTCGAGACGGCCTCCAACCATCCCTTCCTGGTGGGCTTGCACTCGTGCTTCCAAACACCGAGTCGATTGTTCTTTGTCATCGAGTTTGTACGCGGAGGTGATCTTATGTAAGTGGATTTAGGGACTAATCACTCTTATTCAGCTCCGTTCAGCTTTTGTCCATAGAAAACCACGATTTTGTATTTTCAGCTCCGTTCAGCTGAACGAATGCGTACACATCTCATTTAAAATCGTGGTTATTGTAACAATTACCTATTGACATGTTATTATATTTTTTAATTTAATTATCTGTAATGTTCTGAATTTCAAATTTTGAAAATTACGTACTAACATTTCTGATATTATTATATTTTTTATAACTAGGAACTAATTATTTATGTTGTTCAATGATTTTAGTTTTATGCATGCTGTCTTCAATCATAAATTTAATGACATTTAGAATAAAGATGTACATGATGCGGATGATCTAAATAAATAAAATAAATGAGTCCCTTAAGGTTTAGTTTCGTTTGTCAGCCGAAAGCCAAGACCCCACAACTGTGCACGTATCAATTCACATTTGCCAAATTTAGCTGTATTTATCTGGCGTCTTTTAGGCTTCTCCTTCTCTTGTGCTATTTCATGTTTCTATGTCAATAAGAAATGCCTTATAGATAGGCTATGTTTCCTCTGTGCGAACTTTCTCAATATACATATACGCGATACTGAGAAAAGCTGTATTGATAGACGGACAGACAAAAAGACGGTCAACGAAGTGAAAAGAAAACGTGCAATGTGTAAAAAAAGCTTTAGTAATGCTAAAGAAGTAAAGTCGACTTAGATATGAGTTGTTGAATCTCGTCATGCCCAGTAATTTCGCTGGTAACATTGCCCTTCAGACCGGAACAGAGTAATGTTTGCACATTACTGATTGGCGGGCAACTGATCGGCAAAGTGTGGAAAGTAATTTTTTTTTCCGAATTTTCAATTCTTTCTCTGATTTGATGTATAAGTTGACGGGTAGTTGAGTATTACAACACCTTTTTGTACCACGTTAATATATAAGGGTTCTTTGTTTCTATTTGAGATACGAAACCCTAAACATGCTTAATATGTTGTAGGTTCCATATGCAACGTCAGCGAAGGCTGCCGGAAGAACACGCTCGATTCTACGCCGCGGAAATATCACTAGCGTTACACTTCTTACACGAACGTGGCGTCATCTACAGAGACTTGAAGCTAGACAACGTACTGTTGGACCACGAGGGACATATTAAACTAACTGACTATGGCATGTGCAAGGTAATCTATTAGCGATAGACTTCCACGAGCGTCATCTATAGAGACTTGAAGTTAGACAACGTAGTGTTGAACCACGAGGGACATATAGAACTAACTGACTATGGCATGTGCAAGGTAATCTATTAGCGATAGACTTCCACGAGCGTCATCTATAGAGACTTGAAGTTAGACAACGTACTGTTGGACCACGAGGGACATATAGAACTAACTGACTATGGCATGTGCAAGGTAATCTATTAGCGTTATACTTCCACGAGCATCATCTATAGAGACTTGAAGTTAGACAACGTAGTTTGAACCACGAGGGACATATAGAACTAACTGACTATGGCATGTGCAAGGTAATCTATTAGCGTTACACTTCCACGAGCGTCATCTATAGAGACTTGAAGCTAGACAACATACTGTTAGACCACGAGGGACATATTAACATATTCTACATGCTATATGTGCCGCCCATTGCCACTTCAACTTTTAGCTTTTTAAGCGGATTAGCATCCGCTGGGCTATGTCGATAACTTTGGTTCGTCTAAAGATCTCCTCATTTCCGTTTCGATCTCGAGCGTAGCCCTCTCCATAGCTCGTTGCGCTATTTTGACCTATAATTATATAAATAAATGTTGAACATTCCAGGAGGGAGTGAGGCCGGGCGACACGACGTCAACATTCTGCGGCACCCCTAACTACATCGCGCCGGAGATCCTCCGCGGCGAGGAGTACGGCTTCTCCGTGGACTGGTGGGCGCTAGGGGTGCTCACCTACGAGATGTTGGCCGGACGTTCGCCCTTCGACATAGCGCAGGCGGCTGACAACCCTGACCAGAACACTGAGGACTATCTCTTCCAGGTAATAGACACTTTTGTTTACTTTCCTAGGAGCTGGATTCATAAAAAATTTCAGCGAACTGCTCGCGCCTTCATTGTTTTAAACGTGAAATTTTTCGTGGCTCGCAGCTACTTAGGCTGGGTTTTTTGAACACTGGTTAAGTCGACCAATGGTTAATTTTTTTGACAAATAGTTAAAATTAAGTAAAATTAGTTTTTTCATCCCTAGTTAATTATTTTTTTCCACTCGATTTATCCATCAGTTAGGAATTTAACTATAGTTAGTTTAACAAATGGTTAACTTAAATGTAACCAAGGAACAAAAAACCGGCCCTTTGTCATGCATTTTCAGAAAGATAATTTTTAGTCGCGTTTTACCTAAGGTAAATATTATGAGAAAACGAATCAGCCATAGGCTAAGTTTTGTTCTGATCTAGAGCTCGACCACCCCGAAATGAATTTCTCGTCTCGGGGCTTCAATAATAAAAATGTGTAATGATATGTATATGTGCCCATGTAATATTTGACAGCCTCGTTGGCCCAGATAGTAGTAACTCTGCTTTCTGTGCCGCAGGGCCCGGGTTTGATCCCCGGCCAGGTCAAACATTTGTGTGCATGAACATGTCTGTTTGATCTGTGTCTGGGTGTTATAAGCTTATATAAGTATGTATATCAGTCATCTGGTTACCATAGTACAAGCTTCTAGCCTAGTTTGGGATCAGATGACCGTGTGTGGAAGTTGTCCCATATTATTATTATTATTAATATTGCAGGTGATCTTAGAGAAAACAATCCGCATCCCTCGGTCGCTGTCGGTGAAGGCGGCGTCGGTCCTGAAAGGGTTCCTCAACAAGAACCCTGTGGAGCGGCTCGGCTGCGGCGAGAGCGGCTTCCTCGACATCGTCAACCATCCCTTCTTCAAGAGCATCGAGTGGGAAATGGTAAATACTTTGCGCAACGAACGGACAACCACAAGGGCACTTCGCCCAGCATCATGAAATTGGCAAAACTAGGTTATCTAGTGTAGGGTTGATGTTATTTTGTGACGCGCATGCTACAGATTCTGTGAACGTTTTGGTGGTTTTATGGAAAGTATTAATTGCAACGTGTGGTTTCACGAAGATCTATGGCATGTGCGCGGGCGCGATGGCAACACGGGGAGCGAGATTGAAGATGATGGGCTTAGAATAAATCTTTTAAAATATGCTGAAGTGTTCGAGTATTATTTAATGGAAAAGGCATGGCTACACTAGTTAGGAAAACATTGGAATTATTAAGAATTATTAAGATATGCCTTAACCTATGGCATGCTGTAGGAGACTTCAAACTGTTGCTGTCGTCTTCTGCCACTTGGCGCGAGTTTAACGCGATTTTTCGTCTTACATATTTTTGAAAATATATGCATATTTATCTTGGAATTAACCCAAGGTATTGTTGATTCAGATACTCAGACTATCTATACGTATTATTCTAAACATTTCAGAAGATGACGTGCTTTTTTTTATTTCCTAAACATTAGAAAAATAGAATTTTATTGAAAACTTAGACTGTCGTAGCAATTATCGGAAAATAATTAGATCCCTTGATGGTTTTGTTGATTTAGGACTAGCAATGTATACATTTATCAATAACATTTATGTAGTGGTAGGCCTCTTTTGCAGGGGGCCGCCTGGGGAAGTACCACACCTTTGCCAGTTATTCATCCGCCAAGCAGTAATGTCCAAACATTACTGTGTTCCGGTCTGAAGGGCAATGTTACTAGCGAAATTACTGGGCATGATGAGATTCAACAACTAATATCTCAGGGTGACAGGCGCAGTGCAGTGCCGCGCAGAATTTTGAACTTTAAAACACTGGGTGGCACTGTGTCTGATATAGGCAATCATGATGCTTACCATCAGGCACCTGATTTGCTCGTCTTGTCACTCACTATCATAAAAAAAAACAATACTTTTTTTTGAAAAATTAAATTAGGTTAAGTATAAAAAATTTTAAAGCACGCGAATGAACTGGTAACAGCCAATTGTATGATAATGTTTCAGTTGGAGCAGAAGCAGGTGGTGCCTCCGTTCAAGCCTCGGCTGGAGGGAGAGAGAGATCTCGCCAACTTCCCGCCAGAGTTCACCGACGAGCCGGTGCATCTCACGCCTGATAATGAGTACGTTACATCTCTCTCTCTCTTACTCCCTTACTCTCTTACAAGTTCAAAGATCAAAGATATCGTCGATATTACCTGAATTTGACAGCCTCGTTGGCTCAGACGGTAGTAACTCTGCTTTCTGTGCCGCAGGCCCCGGGTTCGATCCCCGGCCAGGTCAAACATTTGTGTGCATGAACATGTATGTTTGATCTGTGTCTGGATGTTATAAGCTTATATAACTATGTATATCAGTTATCTGGTTACCATAGTACAGGCTTCTAGTCTAGTTTGGGACCAGATGACCGTGTGTGGAAGTTGTAAAAAAACTTGAACGTTAAAAAAACATGTCTTACTGTTTTTTCTTCCACTTAATTTTAACGACCTCACTAGAAACACTGTACATATATTTAGTTATATTAATGTGTTTTTATTGAAGTGAATTTTTGATGAAGCAGCGGCCGGCGAAGCGCCAGAACCAACTTCATTTCACAGTTTCATTAGTCAGTGAATAATAATTAACATAGCATACAATCACGCCTTCTTTCCCGAAGAGTAAGCAGAGGTGTACCCAGGACTCAGTCCCATAGTAGGAAAAACCTACTTTTCGCCAGTATGTTATTGAATCCATGTTGGCACCAGGCACATTTCCCGACTTATTGAAATAATTCCTAATTGAAAATCCAATATTTACAATATTTAACACTTTGCCTGACTTGGGGATCGAATTTCATAATGACACAGAATGCTAATACTAAAGGGACAGAAGGGACACTCCTCAAAATCTTTCAAATAAATAGCGAATCTAACTCCGACGCAATATAGTGCAATTTAGGTCGCACAGCGCCTAACTAATTGTCGTTATATTAATCTAAAAGCTGCATCTCTTTCTATCGCGTATCTCTCTATCTGTTCTCTCTGTCTGTCCGGTACAATATTCCCGTCCAGACGGACGCCCCGGCTACTTGTACTACTTGTTGTTTATTGCGGAGTGTCCCAACCCCTGTATCACAGTGAGCAGGGAAAACAAAGTCCCAGGGGGTTAGAACGAAACAGCAGATATGAATTTTTCGAGCGCAAAAGAGAGAAAAAACGGGGAAAACTAGTTATCCCCGTGCCATGGTGATAAATATAATGTATTTGCAGCACTGTGATTGCGGACATCGACCAGTCGGAGTTCGAAGGGTTCGAGTACGTGAACCCTCTGCTGATGTCGCTGGAGGACTGCGTGTGACGTCACGCCTGTCTGCTGCATCCATACTCCGACACTGCGCAGGTATTATTATACAAATCGACCACTATATTGTGTACAAAAAATTAGTTTAGACAGTCATTATTTTTACACTCGGAAAAATTGTGTAGGTACATGTTTATTTTACTATACCATGGCAATAATTTTGTAAACAAAAAGGTTTTTTTAATGAAAATAAAATGAAATAAAAAAGGAATTCTCATATGTTATTAATTTTACGTATTACCTATATTAACCTAATTTTAATATTACCACAGAATACCTATACTACCTAGGGACAGAAGAGACACTCAATATCATTAAATAAATAGCGACTCTAGCTCCGACACAATAAAGTGCAATTCAGGTCGCACAGCGCCTAACTAATTATCGTTTTATTAATCTAAAAGTTTCCTCTCTTTCTATGAGCCAGACAGAGAACAGATAGAGAGATACGCGATAGAAAGAGAGGCAGCTTGTAGATAAATATAACGATAATTAGTTAGGCGCTGTGCGACCTGAATTGCACTTTATTGCGTCGGAGCTAGAGTCGGTATTTATTCAAATGATTATGAGGAGTGACCCTCCTCTCCCTTTAGTATTATGTGGTATATAGATATTAATCTAATTCCGTTATTCTCAGGGCTACGGATACGCACTGGAGTCGTCATCGTCCGACTACGACTCGGTCGCGTCCGAGCATCCTCCGCGGAAGCCCACTCTACTACAACACATGTTCTGTTTACCTCTCAACTGACATACACACAAACATGCCAACACACATACACAACACTAACATACACCTATAACTTTTACCCACTTGACTGCTTTACTTGTGTCTGGTTTTCAAAACTAGTTTCGAAAGTTGTGTCTGTCCACTAGAACGGAATGGAATATGAACGTATTGGGAACGTGTGTGACACGAAGACGAGTCCGTATCCATGTTCTACCTTGCCGTTCTCATAGAAATTGCTGACGAAACTTTAACGGACGGTCGCAAAATGGTCTATTGCACAAGCATAGTCATACATTGAAATACAAAGATTCTTTTGCCCCACATTCGTATTACGTTACGTTATAGTGGGCAGACGACTTCATAATGTTGTCACTATACGAGACTTAAGCTGAGTTACACCAACTTTTGCAATTGTTTTACTGACAGTTAAATTTCTTGTTAGGACAATATCACGCGTCGTACGTTAAAGTTAACGTGATTGTTGACGTAATTTTTTAATAGTTGTTAAAATGGTGCAACGTGTAATATTGGTATAACCAGAGACGCGACGGTCAACAGGAAAGGGGACCTCTTAGCAGTTCGACACAATCCTACAAAAAAATACCGAATCGGTGTTTTTTATTGCTCTGTTTCTTCCGAATACAGTTAACCTATTTGATATATTTATATCCTGATATTTTGAAGATGAAGTAAACTATGTCTTTATCATTTTATTTTTGTTTATAAACTCTACATTATTTAGTAGTGAACGTCTAATCACGCGAGTAAAACAGAGATTTTTGGAAGTTCACTTTGAAAACACCGAGAGTTTATAAGAGAACCTTAAATGACAGGTACATAGTTTACTTCACTATAAAAATATCAGTATATAAATTTATAGAATGGGTTAATAATATTCGGAGAAAACAGGGGAATACAAAACATCGATTTGGTAAGTTTATCGTAGGATTGTGTAGAATTTCTGGTAGCCAGTACACGCTCTTAAGCATTATACATAGTTATCCATAATGTAATAGTAATCTGGTGTAACTAAGCCTTAAACGCGTTAAAAATATTTATTATTTACCTCGACGTTTCGACTAAGCCGCAGTAGCCGAGATCACTATGAGCTATCTTCATGTGACAACGTCTAAAGATATCGTCCATCACAATAATACGTTTTCCCAGTTTAAATATTAAACACATTGCTTTGTTTACTTTTAACATTATTATATCATAATAAGAGATACTTTCCCATAGTGAAAATTTATTTGCACAAATAAAAAATGAACCGCCTTGATTACTTAGCGTATATTTAATGTATTTTAAAAAAATATCGTATAAAATATGATTTTTTAAAATCATTGTCCAATCTTAATTCCAACACTATTTTGAATCATTCCATGATAAAGATCTGAATAATATGTATAACTCAAAATAATATTATATTTCCAAAAAAAATAAAGGAATTGAAAATGGTCCCATACATAAATTCATAAATTCTGTATATTATTAGCCAATATTGGTGCTCATGAAAGACATGCAGGATGCAGCAATCATCACATTTTCTTTAGGCCTATTTCATACGTACGCCGAAAGAAGCTAAATTAGACAAGATATAGAGAGCTATTATTTTGCACATAGCTTGTCATTGTAGATTAGCAATGACATAAGGAATTCTCGAAATTCACGGTAACTTAGTCACAGAATTCCACTAGTATACTCGTGACCCTTCAAGATAACGTTATCTGATTACCAGTAACTCCGTGCAACACATAAAAATAAAATCACAATTTCAGTCAAATTTTTAAAGAATAATATGCAAAGTGAATTATTCCCAAATGGTTTCGCAGTGCGGAATGGGACTGTGAATAGTGACTTTCGCGATAACTCGTGTTTTTTTTTTTCAATGCGTCGGCATACGTGTGAAAGCGCTCTTAGGGTTGTTCCCATTATACCTATGTATTTATAATTTGTATGTATGTAAATGGGAATAAACCATTTCGTAAATATATAATGTAGATCACTTAAAGCTTCGTGTATATAAATTTTAATATACAAAAATTATATAAGACTTAATATTTTTGAAACTATTGTAGTATCTATCTATAATTAGTACTTTCTCTGAGAAAGACTTGTATATTACCTACTTTTCTCTTAAATTGGCTAGGTAAAGGATACTGTACCGTAATGCGATGTACTTAAAGGTCATATTGTAAATAAAGTGGTCGAGATTTGTCGTTATTATTTATGTACCAATTTAATTATATCTAATTTATATACGATTACTTAATTGAGAATGAGCAATTTGAATTTTGTATTAATTCACTAAATTCTGTACATTTTTTGGCGATGTAAATTGACAGAATATAAAAAACCTAACATAAGTATTTGAATTTATTTTGAATGATATACGGAATAAAATCCAATGATATTTTATTACATAGACACGTCATAAACCAACATCACATCATAAAAACTATTGAAATAATCACGGTTATATATATTTGTTATGAAGTACATATTAATAAAGTGCTCTTCAGTAGGTATGTACTCCAAAATGAATAAATTGCAGTAAATAAGTACGATATGAAAATTCAATAATGAATAGTAAACTCTAACCAAGTTGCTCGTTCTCTTTACAAAGTATTATATTTGAGCAATATTATCTATGTAGTTAAATCAGGTTACAAAAAGGTGTAGTAATACTTGAGGAAATAATTGCGACGTTGACGCTAATATTGTCGATTTCCCATTGAAAACCTATGAGATAGAATACATACATAGATGATTCTGTATAATATCTCATTTTTGTTTTGTACCTTTTTTATAAACTTATTATTATTATTTTTAATTTTTGCTTTTATTATTGAAAAAAGACTAAACCACAGGAGCTACATACTTACTATCTACCCAAACTAAATACACTGTCTCATAGAATACTTCGAGAATCCACAGGCCGACATGTCAGCCTATAGAAAATCCAAGTGCAAATCTAAACCACTGTCAAATGGTAGCGTACCCAAGATACTAGTGGCATTGCCACGTTGAATAGCAATGCTTATACGTTGGGCCAGATAAACGCCAGCATTTTGATCACGCGTCGCCTCGACCAAGCGCTCAATAGAATTTTTAAAATGTGGTGAGCTCCCGGACCCCACGGTCCCAGAGTCTCGACCCCAAACGGCCTTAAATTATTATTTCTTAATCAATGTAACTGGTTCAAACCGTTTTGATTAAATAAATGAATTTACTCTCTATTGGTAGATCACAAAAAAGTATTAAACTAAAAATTAAAATACAGTTGTTGGTAGATTTCTATGGTAAGTCGAATTATTTTTTTCCAATTTCGCAATTATTTCTTTTGCAAGTTAGATTCACGGGTGGATGAAGCTAGTATTACGACCTTTTTGTTACACCTGGCATGTATGTATTATGTATATTGAAGCAAGACGGTGATCTGCTCAAGGCACATAAGGAATTAAAGTAGTGGACATAGAATCTTAAAGAAATGAGACTCCTTAAATTGTCTTGGAAGCGTATATAGCCTTTATTCGAGTTAGCATTCCCTAGATGCCTAGAAATAAGCTAGATTTCTAGTTAACCTGCGTGGGCGGCACTTGACTCGAACACTTGTAAAAATGTATTATTTAATTTATTTGCCAACTTTATGAAAATTGCTAAATATATAATTAAATATATAGAGCCGCGGTTTAGTTTACACTTATTTCCAGAAAAGTCCGACAGTATCGAGACGGTATCAAAGTATCAACGACTATACGAAGCTCTTTAATCATCGACTTTATCATCATGATTATGATCTATTATTGTTATTGAAATTTAATCTGAGTGTGAGTCAATGTGGCGACCCCATGCTATATTATTGATATATTTGGTACCACAGAAAGTAAACTGGCTTCCAAAATGTATAATATATATAATAATTGTTATTAATTATAGAATAGCGAGAATTATGTTGGCGCTTAATAATATCATTTTAAAGTGACTCTCTGTGCTTCTAAATGTATATTATATTCCAAATCCGTAGTAGCCTATATAATCCTATGTAACTTGGCGTCCGGGAAAAACATAAACTAAATTTATTAATGCTGCCTTTGCATATGAACTAGCGCCAACTACCCAAGTTATATAGGACATAAATTCCCGTTTGTCCTTAGCTAAACACACCTGTTAGTTAGCCAACGAATTTTAATAAAATAAATTAGCATTATATTATATCGAGCACTGAAACAAATTTAAAATTGTGTAAATTAAATATTATAATATACCTATATAACAAATTATTGTTAAATGTAGATTGCAGACTTATAAATGATGGATTTGGGCGGACAGGCTCATGCGGAATGAGCCGAAAGGGTCTATCAAATAGTGGGTAGAGAACTATTAGACATTTTGCACTGGTATTATAGAATCACACGCAAGACCATTTCCTAATCTCTTACCTTTCATATTTTCTGGGTCCCGATTCTCGTATTTATTAGTATTTAAATTCCAATAAAAACACGTTGCTTTTCTATAGTGAACTTTATGACTGTGGGATTTGAGATTACATAATATTATGGTAAAAACACACAGCGCGGGCGCGTTTTGGGGTCCCTAGCGAGTCGGATCATCAATACGATGTGTCTAATTCCTTATATTTAAAATGTATATAAAAAACATCACTGTGGTAAGGTAACAGTAAAGGACGCGTTATTATTATTATTATTTTAAATACGAAAATTGAGACGATTTTCGACGTGGCATGCAGTTATACTTCTTAATTAGCTCATCACAAGACTTCCCGTTTTTTTGCATGTCACAATTGACTCGTATATTATAGACTTCGGTCGTCAAGTTGTAAGACATTTCCAAAATAATCGTGTTGCAATGTTATATTTTAAATTGAGTGAGGGATAATACGCCTGCAGGGCAAGTGCGTATACATTGAATTTACAGAAATTGTTGATACTTACATAAATCAAAATAAGTCAGTCAAAATGAGTAATAAAACTAACGTGCGTTCGGAAATATATACTTACCTCTACAAGAAATCTAAATGCAAAGAGAAAAACTAAACGACAGTATCGCTTCCGGTACTTTTATGTGTCCCTTTCTTGTCGGCTACCTATTTTCTTGGTACATGGTAGAGAGAGGCGCGGTTCACTACCAGTTTATTGGTTAATTCGATGTAGGCACACATTTCGGGCGCACTTACGCCCCTCAATAAATAAACTTATTTATGTTTAACCAAAGCCAAGGTGAATCATGTGAGTCATGTGTTGTTGAGTTTTCGCGGCGGAGTCGTGGGCCTGCGTTACTTTGTATTTATTATAATTTAGTTTGTATTTCATAAGCGACAGTATTTCGCTTTAGATGTAATTTAACATTCCAATGTATCTGACTATTTGACATCACAGATATTGTTGACAATCTCAATATGTCTACAAGTTACTGCACTTCATATTTTTTGTAGGAGTGTCCATACCTGGCGACGTGTAACGTATCGGGGCATGTATAAGTTATTATAAAACCCTTAATTCAACATAATTTTTTGAAGACATTTAAAAAAAACTTTACTGTTTTTGACCGACCTTTTTCATTATAAGTACCTATACAAAATGTGACAAAAAGGTGAAGTAAAACATTGTAAAATTCGTGAAAAGAAATTCTAGACTTTCAATACCAATTTGCCGATCATCTGATCAATTTTGTATGTCAAGTGGAAATTCTTTCTTTCTTTTTTGACTTAAAAAAGTCAGAGTTGTTCAGTTTGACGAGTAGATACACCCCTTTAAGTATTACCACACATTTTTGTAACACTTTGTATAACTAGAATACCGTCTCTTAAGGTTGATTCAGTATAATACATAGATACAGACAGCGTGCGCGAATCGGGCGCTTTTCCTTACCTGACATCCGACCCGCCTCGAGCTCGCATTATGGCTGAATCAACCTTTTAATCAGAAAATCGACAATATTAACAGTCATGCCTTGTCTTCGTTAGGCATAGACTATTCTATTAGTCTAATTCTGCTCCGCTAGCACAGTGACCATACCCAAGCGAAGTCCTAGGGTGTTAGAACAAGACAGCAGATATGCATTGTTTGGACGCGAAAGAGAAAAAACGGGGAAAACTAGCTATTTCCATGTCATGTTAAGCACTCTATACATTGATGAGAGAAGTAGACACTATACGTTTGATGTAGTCTATAATTCAATATTGATGATTTGGCGTCGTGTCGCCAGATGTGGACACTCCATAAAACGTTAAGTTTTGACTCGATAGATGTTTACCAAAAAGTTAATTGTATAGAAATGTACTAACAGCATGACATTTGACGTTATAGTAAGAGGTTAGAACAAATTATATATTAAAGTTAATTATACGCATGTTATACACACCCCGGTTAATATAAGTTAAGTGTAATGTTATTATTTCGCTGTATTTGTTAAGTGTACACAGTTACTTAATGATTGATTGCTGAACTAGCTCGGTGCGTGAATGGGTCATATTAGACTGGTGAACTTGGGATTCTGTACTATTCTATGCTTAACTAAAAAATAAAGAAGATTAATCCGATTTGCTTGTTTTATTTTGCGAGGACTGTTCTTATGCCGGCACTAACAGAAAAAGGGGACCCCTTAGCCCCTCCTTAGTCGTTCACTCTAGACAGAGTGGTCGTGGTTGATGACTCTGCATTTTCATTGGCTAAAGCAACCCTCGCGATGTGCCTCCACTTGTTACGGTTCTCAGCGTCTCGGGAACTCTGGATTATGGATGTTTGTGTCGCAGCTTTTATAAGGTCTGTCCAGCGCGTAGGTGATCGACCGCGTGACCGCTTGCCCTCCACTTGTCCCTGGACAACGAGACCCCTTAGCAGTTTGACACAATCCTATGGAAAATTTACTAAATCGATGTTTTGTTCTGTATTCCTCTGTTTCCTCCGAATACAGGACATCCTGTTAAGGTTGGTGTAGATGCACTCCCTAAGTATTACTACCTAACACGTTGTATAAGTCACGTCATGTTCCCGTTGGTGTTGGCAGAGATTACCACTTCCACTCTCCACTTGCAAAAATCCTGACAAACGACTCACTAATAATTTCATTACTATACGAGTAAGTAAAAATATGCGTTTTCAGGATCAGGTAAACTAATAGATTATTTTTAGAATCAACTTTATTTCCAACATAAATGTACACATTACATAGTAGGTACAAATAAGTAATCAATCCTTTAACAAATCTATATAGAACATCTATAGAACTAATTATCAGCACATACGACTCTTGGACACAAGATTTTTTTTTATTTTACAAAATAATAACAATTTATAATTTCCTGACATAAACTACTCATTAAAACGCTTTACTCAGAAAGTCATAGGAAATTTTCAAATAATGCGAAGCGCGATGCTAACTGAACATGCATAAAATATCTTAAAAGCAATACTAGAAAAATACTAAAAAGAAAAACACAAAATACAGATTCGATAATACAGATCGTTGCTTTAGCAGAGATTCTATTGAATTCAAATTAAATATAGGTACTAGATGTTTAAAAATAATGGTGCAATATTACTTACTGAGATACTTCTATCAGTGAAATGAAACCTGTAAAAAAAGGATTGCAAAAAGAACTCTTATGCAATAGATACAACTCTTTTATAAACATTCTTTGTAATACCTTATGTACTGCCAAGCGTATAATATTTATCCATTTAACTCGAAGGTTAACTAACTCTTGTTAAATAGATACAGTTCACAGTGAACGAAGCGACGACCGACGAATTCCCCCATACAAACTAATACTTTTGCAGTGGTAGGCCTCTATTGCAGGGGCCCGCCTGGGGAAGTACCACACCTTTGCCAGTTATTCATCCGCCAAGCTGTAATGTGCAAACATTACTGTGTTCCGGTCTGAAGGGCAATGTTACCAGCGAAATTACTGAGCTTGACGAGTTTCAACAACTAATAACTCAGGGTGAATTTTAAAACACTGGGTGGCACTGTATCTGATATGGGCAATCATGATGCTTACCATCAGGCACATGATTTGCTCGTCTTGTCACTCACTATCATAAAAAAAATACCTAAATTATTTTAAAATCAGACCATATTTCCAACACTCAATGTGGTTAGTCGGAATGAGATACTAGTTATCTATGTTCCTTATTATATATCAATTAAATTTACTTTGGACTAAAATATGATAAAAATCCAAAAATATAGGTATTTTCAAATATAACTCCAAATTACCTTATATAAGCCTTATATAAGTATTTTGAACTAAAATTTCAGATATGTTCTGGTTTTAAATAATTCAAGTATTACGTTTCTATGGGGAATTCGTCGGTCGCCGCCCCATTAACAAGAACTTATATTTACGATTATTGGAATGCATAATGAGGAAAATACTGTTTCACATAGTGCAATTAATATAGAAACATTTTTTTTTGTATTAAAATAAATAAACATTATCACAATAGATAAAATACGATATGTTCATAACGGCCAACTCTACCTAAAAGATTCTGCTTTCATAATTTTTGTGTGAAGGTGCTCCCTCACTTAAAGCATTCGCCTTATAACATTTCAGAGATTCGATTTAGAGCGATTTAGAATTTTATATTTTACTACAAACCCCTTGTACATATTTTATTCTAGCATCAATAGATTTCACAGCGCACGCAAATTAATGAATATTATGTGACACCTTGGTTCACAGTTGGCAGTTTTCTTACGGATCCCTTTTTCAAAATCTCATATAGCCTATGTCACTCACACTGAATTAAGCTTTCCATAAGTGAAAGAATATTTTATATCGGTCCAGTAGTTTCGGAGCCTATTTGTTACAAAAAAAAAACAAAGTTTCTCTCTTTATAATATTAGTATAGATAATGATGCGAAGAGACACTAATGTACGCATATCACTGCACCTATGTATTATAGAGTTTATTAGTTTCTAAATGTTTATCTAGTCTGTTTTTAAAACTGTTGTGTGTTGAGCTACAACATAGGGATCTTCAAAATGAGAGTGAATAGAGAGTTGGTCGGGTTGGCAACATACTGGCAATACTCTGGGTGTTGCGGGTATGCATGGGCGGCGGTAACCGCGACCCATCTGGCGACCTGTCTGCTTGTTTGCCACCTATAGCATTAAAAAAAAACTGTTCACTGAAGTAGCAATCAATTTGTTCCACAGTTTTGGTACACGGTTTGGCAAAAAGTGTTTTCTTGAGTTATTCGCGTTTTGGTGATTGTCCTTTTAGGTTTGTGTTCAGAAAATTTAACGATTTCTGACTGTCGGTCTTAAAACTTGGTCGTAGTCGTAACTCTCCTCCCTTAACTGATGTAATGCTCTACTCTGTAACGTTACATTACAGGCGAATGCTCCAGATGAGGAAGAACCTTTAATAATAATAATGTTGGCCGGACAGTGCGCCAGACGATCGAAAACGGTATGGTCTAGTTCGTGGTACGGCCGTACCATGTTCGATCTTTTATTCTTAGTTTAAATTCGCGCAAAGTACGATACTGAAGGGAAATTGTTCTGCCCACTAGTGGACGTTAAAAGAAATTAAAACCTATAAGTAAAGCAATATAGGGCCGTCTTATATGTAGTGATAACATTCATACGGTGTAAATAAATATTGTAAAGTCAACACAAAATATCTACTTCTTAAGACACAGGGATTTCGATATATAAATATAAACAATGAGGGCGTTTATTGCGCCACCAGGGGCGCCACTTTGGTGTAACGAGTAAAACCTCTTTTTAATAAGGGAAGGCTAAGCCAGGTTGGTACCTACTTAAAAATAAGTTGAATATTTTTGAAACCAAACTGATCAGAGTCGAATTATAGTGTCATTTGTACATTCACAATACTTGACATTGGCAAATATACTAACATGTGACTTTTTTATTATTCTCCGGCAGTTGTAGCATTTGGCAGTGGAAAATAAGACGTGGGAAAGAGGTTGCATAATATGCGTTTTGTTCGGGTGCGAAAAAGAGGAAATTGGAGAGAACATCTGTGTCATGCTTAGACCTAGCGGAGTAAAAAAAGAAAAAACGTGACACTGACATAAGTGACATTTGCTAGTCCACTCCAAACCAGCGCCATCTGGTGGAAAAATAGTATACCCCTTCATAAGATTTATCTCTGATACATATTTACACTTACGTCTAGTCATTGAAATAAATAATGATCTTATCAGATCACCAACGCAATGTATCACAGTAACGGAAACCATAAATAAACATTATATCTTAAGGCACGTATCCACCAGGGGCTGCCTCAGTAGAGGGTCCAGACAGCCTCAAGTGGATACACGGATTTAAATCAATTAAATAACAATATGTATTCGTTCTTCCGCTGCGTTCTTGTTCTTACTAAATTGCGAAGTGAAATAGATTTTCCGATATAGAACCTTTAACCGACATCAAAAACAGAAAAGTTTTCTTGACGGATTTTTTTAAACCGCAGAGTTTTACTCTTTGTATCAAACGATTTAAAATCAATATGTGTCAAATGGTCATTTTTAAACAAATTGTAAAGAAAACACATTTTGTACGAAACAAATTGTGATTTGCCTCTGCGCAAAATTATTTAATTATATTATCTATGAAGTAGATCTACATTTATAGATCAATTAAATAATAGTTCACTAGCTGTGCCCCGCGGTTTCACCCGCGTAGACATCTTTCTCGTAGGAATATGGGGATAAAAGTACCCTGTGTTATTCTAGGGTCTTAACTACCTACATATCGAATTTCAGCCCAATGGGTTCAGTAGTTTTAGCGTGAAAGAGTAACAAACATCCGTCCATCCATCCTCACAAACTTTCGCATTTATAATATTAGTGGGATTCAATGGATTTTTAAGTATGAATTTGGATATTGACTTCTGATGCTGACCGTACCGTATTATTGCCTAAAATAATTGAATTTATTATTATTATTATTTACAAATGTAAATAGTAATAAATTTTGAAACGAAGCGGAAAACAAATAATCAATGGATAATAATAATTCGATACATAAAGTCGCCTCAGGTTTGTGCTGCGAGGCGAAGACCTGGAGCCCTGGAGCGAAGGCCTGGAGCCCTGGGGCGAAGACCTGGGGCTCACTGGTCGCCGTTCTTTTGAGATATCTTCTGCTTCTTGGAGGGAGGAATGCCTGAGAACATTACTCCAGAACGAAGCTCCTTCATCATGAATGGCATCTGAGGAAATAAGTATATGGTAACAATAGCTGTTCCCTGCGGTTTGACGTGTAAGGGTAACAAACATCCATCTATTCATCAATCCTCACAATATTTTGCATTTATAATATAAGTAGGATATTACTATAGGCTAGCAATTCTATGAAGTACCGTTTGACGTTTAATCTTTTCAGACAAGAAATAAATTTATATTGGCTAACAATTAATTTCTATAACATTCGCCGTAAATCCAAGGATTTATGAATTTTATCACAGATATACAATTAGTAAAATCACTATCTTAAGGTTAAACGTCACCCGTACAAAATGAAAATACGTAGATATGAAGAAATAGGGAATAATTTTCCACTCGATTGTTTGCGGTTGGCTTTTATTTGCGCGAAAACATATAGAAAATATTATGCTGTAATTGTAAATTATTTAGGTCAAACTCAAACTCAAACTCAAACAGATTTATTCAAATAGGTCATAATCTGACACTTTTGTACGTCAATGATGTATTATGTTTGTATGGGTAATTCGTCGGTCGCCGGCCTCTTTAATTGCCGCGCCTTGTTTGAACAATGCGTTCACTATAGGCGACCCTTCCGATACTAGCGGGACTTTCAGAGAGTATAATCTAAGTTAAGACCATACCCGGCCTTCTAGGAATTTGACACAATCCTATGAAAAATTTACCAAATCTTTATGTCCGTCATTTTAATTTTTCTTCTTCAAACAATGTAGTTATTCAAACAATGTTCTACAAAAAAATGTAGAGTTTATAAACAAAAATAAAATGATAGCGACATACTTCACTTCAACTTTAAAATATCAGGATATAAATATATCAAATAGGTTCACTGTATTCGGAGGAAACGGGGGAATTCAAAACAACGATTTATTAAATTTTCCATAGGATTGTGTCAAACTGCTAAGAGGTCCTGTATCCTGTTAAGTTCAGTTACCTTATGTTCAAACTGCAGATGATGTATGGGCGGTAGAGCGAGACAGGCCCGCATCAGGTTCTCGATGGCCGCGCGTTGTTTGAACAATGCGTTCACTACGGGCGCCCCTTCCGACACTAGCGGGGCCTTCAACAAGTACGCCAGCGTGGACAGAACTGAGTCCATGCTCTCCCATTCTGTTGAAACACAGAAAAATGTAACCTAAATTTATCTTTGACTGCCTCGGTGGCGTAGAGGGCGCATGCTCGACTGCCAATCAAGAGGTCCCGGGTTCGATCCCCAGGTCAGGCAGTGTAAAATATTGGATTTTTCCATTAGGAATTTTATCTCAATAACTGCCTGGAGTCTGGAACTGTGCCCGGTAGATGGCAATAGGCTCGCCCCCTATTACATGGGACCAATAAGATACCGGCGAAATGTGGGTGTATCTACTATGGGACTGAGTCCTGGGTACACCTCTGCCTACCCCTTCGGGAAAAAGGTGTGAATGTATGTTATGTTTTAAATTTATCTTTTTAACTCTGCTGTTAACAACCTGTTTACAAACATAAGCAAACATTTGATCACAATGTTTAGTAAATATTAAAAACTAGCTGTGCCCTGCGGTGTCACCCGCGTAGACATCGTTCCCGTGGGAATATCGGGATACAAAGTACCATGTGTGTTGTTCCAGGGCAAAAAAAAATGGTTTTAATTCGTGAAGTTTGCTTAAATCATAATTTTTTGTTTGTTTAAAATAAATTGAAATATGCTTTTTTACGTTATTATCTGATAGGATGACCACCGTTTGAAGGATACTTTTAATGTTGTCAAGTAGCCTATTTCTATGCTACATCGTCTATTGCTAGATAGAGAGAACAGATACGCGATAGAAAGAGAGGCAGCCTGTATGTTAATATAACGATAATTAGTTAGAGATAGGGTTTAATAAACATCCACACACAACACGGGTCATACGTGAACATATTGTTTTATATTACACATTTTTTGTTTCTGAATAAATTTGAAATTTGAATTTGCTCTGCGACCTGAATTGCACTTTATTGCGTCGGAGCTAGCGTCGCTATTTATTTAAATGATTTGTGGAGTGTCCCATCTGTCAGTTTAGTATTCTGTGGCAGTACCTGAATGTTCGTTCTCCCTACAGTTGATCCTAGCGAAGAGATCAGCTAACAGTACGAGGTCCAGTATGAGAGGGACGGCGAGCAAGGAATCCTCGCAGGTGTTGTGAACGGCTATCGTGTTGGTTCCATGTAGAAGAATCTCTGATGTGTACTCGTCCATTGCACGTTTGGAGTCACCTGTAAGAACCATCAATGTAATTATACACACAATGTCTCAATGGCGTAGTGATTGCATGCTCTACTGCCGGTTTACGTATGAGGGATTCGATCCTCAGTTCAGGCAAATTGTTATTGGAATTATAATAATATAATAATAGCCTAGCCTAGTCTAGCCTAGCCTAGTTTCTAGCCTAGTCTGGGACCAGATGAACGTGTATGGAAGTGGTCCAAAAAAAAGAATAATCAATAATCAAAATGTTTATTTGCGAGAATGCATAATTACAAAGGTTGTTCGGTATCTTAAAACTATGTCACTACATTCAGCCTGCAAGCAGACGTGCAAATATTATTTAAAATCTCCACGAAAGTCCAAAAATTCCTTAACGCTATAAAAGCAGTTGCATAATAGCTACTCACTTATTTTTTTATCTAATAGATTGCCTTAATTTTTTTTATAATTATTTTTATTAAATAAATTTAAAGAAAGAAATATAGGACAACTTCCACACACGGTCATCTGGTCTCAAACTAGGCTAGAAGCCTGTACTATGGTAACCAGATGACTGATATACATACTTATATAAGCTTATAACACCCAGACACAGATCAAACAGACATGTTCAGGCACATAAATTTTTGACCTGGCCGGGGATCAAACCCGGGGCCTGCGGCACAGAAAGTAGAGTTACTACCATCTGAGCCAACGAGGCTGTCAATTATCTCAACGATTGCCTGGAATCTGGGACTGTGCCCGGTAGATGTCATCCTATAAAGGTTCCTTTATTCCTTTTGAGATATGGACCCTAAAAATTACCAGTATCTTAAACGTGCGATACGAAAAGAATATAATCTAGACTGTCAATGACTCGACTGCCAATCAAGAGGTCCCGGGTTCGATCCCCAGGTCAGGCAGTTAAATATTGGATTTTTCCATTAGGAATTATCTCAATAACTGCCTGGAGTCTGGAACTGTGCCCGGTAGATGGCAATAGGCTCGCTCCCTATTACATGGGACCAATAACATGCTGGCGAAATGTGGGTGTATCTACTATCGGACTGAGTCCTGGGTACACCTCTGCCTACCCCTTCGGGAAAAAGGCGTGAATGTATGTTTTTTTTATGAGTTCAAACGTCACAGCTGTAGCTTCCTGGCTTAGTCAAAAAATCCCCACCGAAATTCCCCATCGGTAGAGATGCGATGCTAAATGACCAAGATATAAAATGACTTAAACTTACCAACATAAGGAACATATTTGATGACGACCACATGATCTGGTTTCTCCCCGGGCTTGTACAGAATCTGGTTTGACTCCACCATGTCATCTACTACGTTACTTTTCGTTATCTGCGAAAGGAAAACTTCTGTTGAACTCCATGATTCGATCGCCTCCTTAAGGTTAAACGTCACCAGTACAAAATGAAAATACACAAATATGAAGAAATAGGCAATAATTTTCCACTCGATTGTTTGTTGTTGGCTCTGGATCTGGCCTTTATTTGCGCGAAAACATATTTTGTTAAAGACAACCATATGGTTTTTTTGCTATTTAAAAAAACATTAACATAACCTAAAATCTACTTTTTTAGTTTTGATAAATATGGCGATGACTATCACTTTAGTGGCTATTATCTTGATTTCACATTAACTACAAATGTCCAAAGTTACTAAGGGGCCGTCCATTAATCACGTGACGTTTTTTTTTAGCAATTTATATTATGTACGGAACACGTTCGGAACACGGAAGACGCAAGACAAGACTTTCTTCAACACTAACAACTGGATAAACATCTTGCAAGTCAGTTGTTGGCACTGTGTTTTGTTGAAGATCAACGTCGGTTTCATCGAAAAAATAAATACACGTGATAACTTACTACACCCCCCTCCCCCTTTGTGATATTTCATGATGTTTGCTGACCCCCCCCCCATTCGAGCCTCACGTGATTAATGGACAGCCTCTAACCAAAGACATTACCTGCTAACTAGACTGACAACTGTGTCGAAAAAACATTCCCGAGAGTAATTTTATGCATGTTAGTCTGTAAACTGTAAGGTGTTTATAGATAGATAGATAGATACTTTGTTGTAAACCTTACCGAGAACATATTAATATAATGATAATAAAGTAGGTACAGTTAGTCTTAGGCTAGTACAAGTGGCGGTCTCATCGCTTAAAGCGATTTCTTCCAGATAACCGAACAGAAAGGAGTAGACATGGTGCTTATAATTTATTATAGGTACTATTTTGCCTGAAATAAAAGAGTTTATTTTTAATTATATACCTCTTTAGAGCGGAACTGTTTGGGCGCGGAGAGATTCTTCCCGTCGTTGTTCCCGAGGTGGTTGTAACTCACGATCGACACCGGCTTTAGACCTGGACATCAGTATTACTCAGTGAACATCTTATTAAGGTTAAACGTCACCCATAAACTGCCTCGGTGGCGTAGTGGGCGCATGCTCGACTGCCAATCAAGAGGTCCCGGGTTCGATTCCCAGGTCAGGCAAAGTGTTTAATATTGAATTTTTCCATTAGGAATTATCTCAATAACTGCCTGGAGTCTGGAACTGTGCCCGGTATATGGCAATATGCTCGCCCCCTATTACATGGGACCAATAACATACTGGCGAAATGTGGGTGTATCTACTATGGGACTGAGTCCTGGGTACACCTCTGCCTACCCCTTCGGGAAAAAGGCGTGAATGTTTTTTTTTTTTTTATGTCGCCCTTAAAAAAGAAAATACACAGATATGAAGAAATAGGGAATAATTTTCCACTCAATTGTTTGTGGTTGGCTCTGGACCTTCTTTTTTTTTCCCTTGCCTTCATTTCTCTCCTTCATTCATTTCATTTTCATCTGGCCTTCATTTACGCGAAAACATATTTTGTTAAAGAAAACTACAGTTTCTTCGTATTTATGAACATTGAGAAAAAGTCGTTTTAGTTAGGTTATGTTAATGTTTTTTTAACAGCAAAAAAGAAAACATTTGGTTTTCTTTATCGGTGATCTGTGTATTTTCATTTTGTATGGGTGACGTTTAACCTTAAAGTGAAATATTTAGAGTAACTCATATGCAAAACTATGAAAAGACGAAACAATTCAACTGTGTTTGCCGTTAGGCTAAGGGTTATCAGAAGATCCAGAGGACGGACATCAGCGTCCTCTGGATGAAACCATCGTACAGCCCTCGTTAATCCGCTTGCCAAGCGTGGTTAGTATTAGCAAACTTCTCTTATTTATTTATTTAATAGCAAATAAAACAGTTTACAGCACAAAGAGGCACAACAATTTAAGATATGAGATTAGATCTATGACGTAATTAAAGACATGTATTTTTTTATGATAGTGAGTGACAAGTCGAGCAAATCAGGTGCCTGATGGTAAGCATCATGATTGCCCATATCAGACACAGTGCCACCCAGTGTTTTAAAATTCTAAATTCTGCGCAGCACTGCACTGCGCCTGTCACCTTGAGATATTAATTGTTGAAACTCGTCATGCCCAGTAATTTCGCTGGTAACATTGCCTTTCAGACCGGAACACAGTAATGTTTGCACATTACTGCTTGGCGGATGAATAACTGTATATATGCCTAAATTTAACAAAATATAAACATTAATTACAATTTCTTCACTAGGGGAAACAATAAAATGGAGGCGGCTTATGTCATAGTAATAATTACCAGCAGAAACAAGGAAGTCCACAAGCACGGACTTGAGTTTCGTCTGTCCGGACTTAAAGTCGTCTCCCGCTACGAACACGCCGCGGGTCACCGCCCGCTTCACCACGCCCGGAACTAATGTGTTCTGAGGTGACCCGTTTATGAAAGTACACTGAAATATTGAGTGTACTATTAGTAATGATAAGGACTTGAAGTCGTCTCCCGCTACGAACACGCCGCGGGTCACCGCCCGCTTCACCACGCCCGGAACTAATGTGTTCTGAGGTGACCCGTTTATGAAAGTACACTGAAATATTGAGTGTACTATTAGTAATGATAAGGACTTGAAGTCGTCTCCCGCTACGAACACGCCGCGGGTCACCGCCCGCTTCACCACGCCCGGAACTAATGTGTTCTGAGGTGACCCGTTTATGAAAGTACACTGAAATATTGAGTGTACTATTAGTAATGATAAGGACTTGAAGTCGTCTCCCGCTACGAACACGCCGCGGGTCACCGCCCGCTTCACCACGCCCGGAACTAATGTGTTCTGAGGTGACCCGTTTATGAAAGTACACTGAAATATTGAGTGTACTATTAGTAATGATAAGGACTTGAAGTCGTCTCCCGCTACGAACACGCCGCGGGTCACCGCCCGCTTCACCACGCCCGGAACTAATGTGTTCTGAGGTGACCCGTTTATGAAAGTACACTGAAATATTGAGTGTACTATTAGTAATGATAAGGACTTGAAGTCGTCTCCCGCTACGAACACGCCGCGGGTCACCGCCCGCTTCACCACGCCCGGAACTAATGTGTTCTGAGGTGACCCGTTTATGAAAGTACACTGAAATATTGAGTGTACTATTAGTAATGATAAGGACTTGAAGTCGTCTCCCGCTACGAACACGCCGCGGGTCACCGCCCGCTTCACCACGCCCGGAACTAATGTGTTCTGAGGTGACCCGTTTATGAAAGTACACTGAAATATTGAGTGTACTATTAGTAATGATAAGGACTTGAAGTCGTCTCCCGCTACGAACACGCCGCGGGTCACCGCCCGCTTCACCACGCCCGGAACTAATGTGTTCTGAGGTGACCCGTTTATGAAAGTACACTGAAATATTGAGTGTACTATTAGTAATGATAAGGACTTGAAGTCGTCTCCCGCTACGAACACGCCGCGGGTCACCGCCCGCTTCACCACGCCCGGAACTAATGTGTTCTGAGGTGACCCGTTTATGAAAGTACACTGAAATATTGAGTGTACTATTAGTAATGATAAGGACTTGAAGTCGTCTCCCGCTACGAACACGCCGCGGGTCACCGCCCGCTTCACCACGCCCGGAACTAATGTGTTCTGAGGTGACACGTTTATGAAAGTACACTGAAATATTGAGTGTACTATTAGTAATGATAAGGACTTGAAGTCGTCTCCCGCTACGAACACGCCGCGGGTCACCGCCCGCTTCACCACGCCCGGAACTAATGTGTTCTGAGGTGACCCGTTTATGAAAGTACACTGAAATATTGAGTGTACTATTAGTAATGATAAGGACTTGAAGTCGTCTCCCGCTACGAACACGCCGCGGGTCACCGCCCGCTTCACCACGCCCGGAACTAATGTGTTCTGAGGTGACCCGTTTATGAAAGTACACTGAAATATTGAGTGTACTATTAGTAATGATTAGAACTTGAAGTCGTCCCTGAACTAATGTGTCTTCAGATGACACTTTTATGAAAGAAAAACGTTTATTACCAAACCTTATAAGTACATAACAGTTTTAATCTTATCCTACTTGTAACGTGAAAGTTTGTGACGACGGATAGATGTATGTAACTCTTTCACTTCAAAACTACTGAACCGATTAGGCTGAAATTCGGTATGTAGTTTACCCTGGAATAACACATAAGGTACTTTTTCCCCGATATTCCCACGGGAACTTTGTCGACGCGGGTGAAACCGCGGGGCATAGCTAATCTAGCTATATATCTAGCCATATGGCTACCTAAGTAGAACATATTAAAACATATTAAAATTATATTCATAAATATAATTTTATCGAAATTGATTCAGCCCTTATTGCACCACAAAACCCTTTTTAGTTAAAGTTTGTACATATCTGCTGTACAATATTTTTTTCGTACCTGTAGTTTTTTCTAAAAAAATTAATTAATATAACCAATCGCAATAACCCATAATAATCCCATAGGCAGTGGCGGTAACGGCTATAGAATATTACCCCTACCCGTGGTTGCCGTAAAAGCCGGCTAAGTATTATCAGATCTTAGAGGACGGGCACCAGCGTCCTCTGCGTGAAACCGAAAAACTTGCAAAGCGTGACGAGTATTGGCACAAACCCCCCGTTATGGGGATGCCTATGTCGAGCAGTAGACCACCTACGGCTGAAATGATGATGATAAGTAGCGTCATAAGTAATGCTCACCCCTTCATCGATGGACGCCAGAGCGAAGATGGTAGACGGAGAGATCTCTGAATGATTGTCACGTAATGCCTTCTCCAAGTTTTCCGATGTGTCATGAACTCCTGGTACCACTTCACAAAACCTATGATGCAACAATGAATTACCATAGTTTAGAGTTTTTTAATTTATGTGACAGAAAGGCCAGGTCAAAAGTACCCTTTGATGAAAGTAGAACAAATATCGTATGTCAGGATCGTATCGTGTCTCGCGTAGTAGTAGTAGAGTAATCGGGACACAGCTTAATAGGAAACGCGACATCTTAGCAATTTGACACAATCCTATGGAAAATTTACCAAGTCGATGTTTTGTATACCCCTGTTTCCTCCGAATATGATAAGCCTATTTGATACATTTATATCCCGATGTTTTGAATGATGAAGTAAACTATGTCTCTACCTGTTTTATTTTCTTTTATAAACTTTGTTTTTTTTTGTAGTGAACGTCTAATCACGCGAGTAAAATTGGGATTTTTAGAAGTCCACTATGAAAAAACTGAGACTACTGAGAGCAACTAAAATGAACATCACTATAAAAATATCAGGGTATAAATTTATAGGAAAAGTTAAAAATATTCGGAAGAAACGGGGACATAAAAACATCGATTTGGTAAATTTTTCATAGGATTGTTTCAAATTGCTAGGATGTCGCGTTTCCAATTAAGCTGGGTCCCGATTACTCTACTACTACTACTACGCGAGACACGATACGATCCTGACATACGATATTTGTTCTACTCTTTTAACATTTCATAGTTACCTCTCAGTGTTAGCGGTCCAGAGTACGATGACCTTGTCCAACTTATGTCTGTCACGGAAGTCCTTGATATCGGCTCGCACTTGAAGATACTGCTCATACTTGGTGCCTCGGATCAGGTTCGTAGCGCGATCCGACTGTAACATAAGAATCTCTATATTCATAAAGACAATAGGTAACTACTATAACTCGCGAAAAACTTTATGAACTTTCTAAAGTTAGCCTTTTTGGCTGCGCAGTACGAATATTTTAATGAACAGGGTGATAGACAGGCGAGCTTACTGGCATACTTACGACTCAACGAGCTTTATCGCTCGTCAGTCACCCTAAGTACGCGTACTTTAAAACCGCCGAGTCTGTCGGCGAACCATCAGGTTTGAAAATTACTCGTAACTCGTACGTAGCCCGCTATGGCTCGTACACGTCTTTCCGCGAGTCTCGCGGAAATGAGAGCCGCCTTATTCTTATTTTCTTATATTTTTTGACATTTTTTGACATTTATTTCATGTTAGTTTATTTTTATAAAAAAATGTAATCCAGAATTAATCTAAATAAAATGAGTGATTTAAAAATTACACACATGATAACTATCAAGAGAATTTATTGAAGTTTTATTTTTACATACAAATGTTAACTTATATGTTTTATTTGATGTACTTTTAACCTTTATGCTACCAAAATACCTGTAAAATGACATCAAATTCATACTTTTCCTAAATAACACTGGGCTACCTCTATCGCCGACATGTCGTAACATTTTAGCTTAATTAGCCCATTGACCCATTGATTTAAAGAAATGGAGGGATAGGGTACGTTCTACTCTCAGCTTTAACTCAACAACTGGCATGTGAAATTTGAAACAACAAAGATAGAAAGATGTACCTAAAACCGAAGTGCGAACGAGACAACAATTAACTTTACTGACGCATGTGATTGATTGAATTGAGCAAATAATTGATTGAGTAACTTATAAAATCAGCTATCTATTAGTGCAAATGCCGTTTAAATCAGTCCAACCAAGTATATTTTTATTTTTGAAAAAGGTTTAGAATTCCGTGTAGATAAAAATATTTACATTCGGGCTCATCTCCGAAACGGTTTTTTTTTTTTTTTTTTTTTATGATAGTGAGTGACAAGACGAGCAAATCAGGTGCCTGATGGTAAGCATCATGATTGCCCATATCAGACACAGGCCACACAGTGTTTTAAAATTCTAAATTCTGCGCGGCAGTCACTGCGCCTGTCACCCTGAGATATGAGTTGTTGAATCTCATCATGCCCAGTAATTTCACTGGTAACATTGCCGTTCATACCGGAACACAGTAATGTTTGCACATTATAGCTTGGCGGATGAATAACTGGCAAAGGTGTGGTATTTCCCCAGGCAGCCCCCCCTGCAAGAGGCCTACCAGTACAAAAATATTACATTATTAATTATACATTGTAATAGCGAAAATAGAAATACATAAATTTATGTCTAGCTATTACGGCTTATGAGAATCCTACAACATCAACTCGAGCTTACCAAGGCGTTGAATAATTAATGATGTAACATGATACCAAGTTACTAATCGATCAATCTACTGGACGTTTCTCATATCCCTACAGCAGCTAGAAAAGAACTGTGAATCTTCAAACGGCAAACCAATTTTCATGAGACATAGCTCAGAACACTCGATCACGTCAGCTTTCAAACAAAAATAACCAGGAACAGTCTATATTTTAGTGGAAGCTGGAGCAAAGGCTAATTGAATTGTTGTTCGCCACTCGCGATGACTTTGTTTCATGGCCATCCATCCATTAAAACATAAATCGCGGTTACATCACAAAGTAGGTCCATTTGCCAAATTGCACAGCACTTTGCTATCGTAACCAATTCATGTCCTTCTGTTTTAATGTAAGTCGAGAGTCGAGCATGATAATAACGAATATGACGGAGTCCCAGTTCGCAAGTACAATAGGCGGATCACGGAAGCTCTAACAAGTGCAATCCGACACCATTTTATAAACACCGGCTTAGCTGGGTGGAAAGTTCCATGGCATTCATAGACAATGGTTTGAAAACATTGCATATCTACTTGGTGGACTGACAGATTGAAAACATACTGGCCGATAATGAAAACAACGAGTGGTTTTCAGAGAAGGATCAACATTCATTGACAATGGACACGTGGTTGATGTGTGGATGCCACGTGTTCATACATATATTTAGGTTCCTGTACATACTTGCTTGTAAGCCGTTGGCATCGACAATTTATCTACCTTTGGAATCATAACACTAAACAATAGACACAACATAGGACATATTTTTTTATGCCATAGGTGGCAAGTGGCAAACAAGCAGACGGTCTGACTGATGGTAAGCGGCCTATGGCCTATACCTATACATATATACCTGCAACACCACTGACGGACCGCACTGACATTCGCCATAATATTGCCGTTTTGACGTCTACGGGCAAACTATTTCACAGCATAATCGGCATTTATTTATTTATTTATTTTTCATCAAATGCATCATGCTCATGCGGCATGCTCGGTATATTGGGTCATTTTCAAGCTCTAGGAATAATATATAATATGATAATATGGGACAACTTCCACACACGGTCAATGAGATATGTCCCAAAAAGGAATTACACACGAATGGGAAACTAGAATTTAGTGATTGGGCTACCAAGGGTATCAGGAAAAGTAGAGATAATATGTATGAGTTGTATAGGGATAAAGCCCATTCTAATTCAGAATCATTTCATGAGTATGTTAAATGTTATTCAAAAATTTTTAAAGCTGTTAGCATCCAAGCAAAAGCCATAAATATTAGAGACAAAATTCGCAAATCAAGTAATAAAATTAAGGCGGTTTGGAAAACAATAAATGTAGAGACAGGTAAAGATAAATGTAGAGATTCTGAATATAAATTATTAATTAATAATGAACACATTACAAATGTTGAGGAAGTCGCCAATATTTTTGTCAATTTCTTCTCTAACATAGCCCTGAACGCGACCAAGTCACTTGATTCATCCCCAAACTTGGCGGCGACTTTTCTTAAAGAAAACTTCCAACGCACCATACCTGAATTTTCGTTCGAACACATCTCATTAATTGATATCAAAAAGACGTACAAGAGTTTAAATGTTAAAGCTACTGAAGATCTATGGGGTCTATCTGTAAAAATGCTAGATTCTATAATAAACACAATTGCTCCTTACTTAGCAGAATTATTTAACCTATGCATAGATAAAGGCACGTTTCCAGAACTAATGAAAATAAGTAAAATCACTCCTATCTTTAAATCGGGAAGTAAGACAGATCCCTCAAACTATAGGCCAATCTCTGTTTTGCCAGTATTAAGTAAAATCTTTGAGAAATTGATGCTAAATCAACTGCTGTCACATTTCAATAGAAATAGAATACTGCATTCAAACCAGTATGGTTTCACCAAATGCAGATCAACAACCGATGCGGGCTGTCATCTCATGACTCTTGTCTTGGAGGCTTGGGAGAGTTCACAGGATGCCATTGGAGTGTTTTGTGATCTTTCCAAAGCATTCGACTGTGTAGAACACTGCACGTTACTGCGCAAGTTAGAAGTATATGGAATTCATGGGAATGCCCTCAACCTGGTGGAATCATACTTGTCTAGTAGGCAGCAGAAGGTTAGCGTCAATGGTATCACATCTGCTAGTTCTCCTGTCAAGATGGGAGTCCCACAGGGATCAATTTTGGGTCCTTTCCTGTTTTTGGCATATATTAACGATTTGCCTTACATGATCCATGGTCTAGCAGATATAGTTCTATTTGCCGATGATACGTCATTGATTTTTAAAGTTGATAGGAATGATACTTCACTAGTACATGTTAATAATACTTTAGCAAGTATATCCAGATGGTTCACAGCAAACAATCTGTTATTGAATGCGAAAAAGACTAAATGTTTGAAATTTTCATTGCCTAACGTCAGAAGTATAGAACCAATCATAGTTCTTGACGGTGAAAGACTCAATATTGACAATGCAACTTTGTTCCGTGGCATAAATATAGACTCTAAACTGCAATGGAGCACTCATATCACCGAGCTCTCAGGGAAACTAAGCTCTGCAGCTTACGCGGTTTATAAAATTAGGCAACTAACAGATATAGCCACGGCGAGATTAGTGTACTTTGCATATTTCCATAGCTTGATGTCTTATGGGATTCTGTTGTGGGGCTCAGCCGCAGATATAGAAACTATCTTTATACTACAAAAACGTGCGATTCGTGCCATCTATGAGATGCGTCCACGCGAATCCCTGAGGGAATTATTTAAAGATATAAACATACTGACCCTAAAGCTCGGAAA
This sequence comes from Hemistola chrysoprasaria, assembly GCA_947063395.1. NCBI lineage: Eukaryota > Metazoa > Arthropoda > Insecta > Lepidoptera > Geometridae > Hemistola > Hemistola chrysoprasaria. The sequence continues at coordinate 3,451,498 of OX346724.1, forward strand.
CACAAAGAAGCAGTCAACCCTGCCACCACCTGGAGAAATCCCGAGCAGTACTCGCCTACCAGTAGTGGATCGGAACGCCTACAGCAGATGATGGACGCCGAACGGGCCGTGGAAGGAAGACGTAACGGTGGTCACGAAGGGAACAAGTCTAACGATATATCTGGAACCCTCAAAGACTTAACAAAGTCTGCGCGAAGCTTCCTAGGATTAGGGCAAAAACCTGAAAATCACGTACAAGTACAGAAACGAAGACCAGTACAAAAGCCAAAAAAAGGGAAAAGGACAATGGCAGACATGGGCCAGGTAGAGTACCCATCCTACATTCCAATTGTAAGACCGCGAGACCACCTTACGAATGCATTCCTTGAATATATAGCAATACAGAAAGCAACAGCTCGAACAAACTTGGCTCTCTGTAAGAAGATCTTGCAAACCTTCAAGAGGGATAGAGAAGGCAGATCATCTACCATCCTTAAAGCCACTCTGAAAGAACTACTCGAGGAAGCGGAAGCTGCCATTTATGACAACCAGACGTCCCAGGTCATCATGGGGACTATGAGAGGTCACTATATGGTAGCGTATAACGAAACTAGTGGTTTTGTGGCCCAACAGGAACCCGAAGTCCGAAACACCGGTATGCCAATGTATGCAACACCATCAAACGACCCCATTGTGGTAATAGCCCGATGTACCAAAATCAAGCTGGAGGAGCAGATCCTACAAACAGCAGCTGTTGTTGTGGGAGAAGCAAACCTGGAGACAGCACTGGGAGACTGGGCCACACCAACATTTAAATGGATAAACGGGGTACCAGGATGCGGGAAAACTACATGGGTGATTGAAAACTTCAACGTGAAAGAGGACCTAATAGCGACGACAACAACCGAAGCAGCAGAAGAACTGAGAGGAAAGCTTGCGCACAAGATAGGGGACCAAGCTAAGAGAAAAGTGCGCACTATTGCCTCCGTTTTGGTTAATGGGATCAAAGAGAAGTGTAACCGTCTGACGGTAGACGAAGCTCTCATGAACCACTTCGGAGCCATAGTGATGGCTGCCCGGTTGTCAGGTGCAAAGGAAGTCGTTCTCGTTGGGGATGTTAATCAGCTGCCTTACATCGAAAGGCATAATCTATTCGAAATAAGGTACAGCCGCCCAGATATGGCAATAAACATCAGCCAGGAGCTGCTATGCTCTCATCGGAACCCAATGGACATTGCTTATGCCCTTGGTCAGGTATACTCGGGGATCTACTCGTCAAGTGTAAGAGTAAGATCCCTGGAAGTAAAGAACTTTACGGATGCACAAATCCCGACCACCCTCGCAGATACCCTCTTCCTAGTACACACGCAAGAGGACAAGGAATCCTTAATCAACGAAGGATTCGGTCAGGGTGAAGGGGCGAGTGTTCTTACCATCCACGAGGCACAGGGGCTCAAGTATACGTCCGTCATAATCATAAAAAGAAATAGGAAGAAAATAAAGCTATACGAAAGCGTTGCACATGCTGTGGTAGCAATATCAAGGCATACAAACACCTGCACCTATCACACGGACGATGCAGACGACACAATAGGACGCTTAATTGCACGCGCGCGGGGCGTCTCGGACTGCTCGATAGTTGACTATAACTTAAAAATGGCTATAGCCAACAGAGACGAAGCCGTGGTGTCATCACTGCTGGGGATCATTAAAGACCTATAGCTTTATCCGACCCATATCATTAATTTATTTAATTATTTCTTCTCATATAAAATTATGTAATATGTACTTAAAGTATTGTATAAGCGTTATTTTATTTATATAGTATATTATATATCATAATATTTTCTCAGAGCGGTGTGGCAATCCTGTTGCACCCACTGTTACAATAAGCTAAAATATAGTCATAATTTTGTGAACTTAAAAAATGGCATGGAGCAGTGTCCATGGTGTGTAATAAATAAATAAAAAAAAAAAAAAAAAAAAAAAAAAAAAACATACTGACCCTACCATCCTTATACATTTATGAGAACATCATGTATGTGCGTAAAAATTTACATAAATTCAAATTAAATAGTGACCTTCATAATTTTAATACTAGGAATAAAGACAAAATAGCTGCACCTAGCTTTAGATTACCAAAAACAAATAAAAAGACATTCTTAGGAAATTGTGTACGTTTCTATAATAAAATCCCAAAAGAGATAACTGGGCTCTCAGAGGGTAAATTCAAAACCTATATAAAATCTGCTTTACTAAAGAAGGCTTATTATAAAGTCAACCAGTACATAGAGGACAAAGATGCCTGGAAACTTCTGCATAGCCGCCTCGCGGCACCTTCAAAGAAAACGAATGTAACCAAACCAAATATTGTAAAACTATCTGTGGAAAAAATTAAGCCCTACAAGTTTCTTGTGCGTTCTTCTTGTAGAGGTATCTTTCCGAACGCACGGTAGACTCAGTACTTTTTATCTTCATTGACGTGCAAATGTGTCAGATTATGACCTATTTGAATAAATCTGTTTGAGTTTTGAGTTTGAGTTTGGTCATCTGGTCCCAAATTAGGCTAGAAGCCTGTACTATGGTAACCAGATGACTGATATACATACTTATATATGCTTATAACACCCAGACACAGATCAAACAAACATGTTCATGCACACAAATGCTTGATCTGGCCGTACTTCCATGTTTTTTCCGTTCACCGTTTGCCGACCCTTCAACACTCTATTCACTCTCTTTTTGAAGATCCCTATGTTGTAGCTATGTTGTGTATGTAGCTCAACGGAAAGAACGCAGCAGGGAGATCATAAATTTAGATTTTTCTTTTTAGATTATTAGTTTTACATTTTCTTAGTTATTTAGGTACTTATAGATAATTAATCACAATATGGATGTAGAAATCTGGATTAAAACTATTTCATTTCATAAATTATAACATCACGCCTTTTTCCCAAAGGGGTAGACAGAAGTGTACCCAGGACATACTCCCATGGTAGGCACACCCACACATCGCCAGTTATATCTTTTTAGGTTCCATGTCATAGAAGTCATTTTAGTAGTGGTAGGCCTCTTTTGCAGGGGGCCGCCTGGGGAAGTATCACATCTTTGCCAGTTATTCATCCGCCAAGCAGTAATGTGCAAACATTATACTGTGTTCCGGTCTAAAGGGCAATGTTACTAGCGAAATTACTGGCCATGACGAGTTTCAACAACTAATATCTCAGGGTGACAGGCGCAGTGCAGTGCCGCGCAGAATTTTGAATTTTAAGACACTGGGTGGCACTGTGTCTGATATGGGCAATCATGATGCTTACCATCAGGCACCTGATTTGCTCGTCTTGTCACTCACTATCATAAAAAGTCGCGAGCCCGGTAGATAGGCAATAGGTAATACCTATTGCCTATCTATACCGGGCACAGTTCCAAGCAGTCCTTGCGAAAATTCCTAATAAAAAATCCAAGTAAACTTATTGTTCGAAACCGAGACCTGATGACCTGATGACCGTGGCAGTCACAACATAATATAACCTAAATAACTAAATTAGATTTAAAATATATATAAGTAGAACAACAATTTAATATTATTATAATGAAACTAGTACTTAAGAAATACAGTTAGTAAAATTAACGTTTATTTAATTAAAGAATTAACCTATTGACCTGAATAGGTCTTCAAAATGGTTGGTCCATCGATCCATCCATCCTCACAAACATTCGCATTAAAAATATTAGTAGGATATACAGCATATTATTACAAAAAGGCGTAGTACATAAACGGCTTCATGGCTAAGTTGGTAGTAACTCTTGGTAGTAACAGTTACTTGGTGCGATGAGTTCACATGTTTGTTCTCGGGTCTTGGATGTGTTATTGATCCTGTCCATACCGCCTGAGACACAGGGAATCCTAGTGCAGAGGTGTGTGTGCGTTATTATAATAGGACACGTTAAATAAAATTACATGTAAGACCGCCGCTCGGTCTTAACTCCAATCCCGCACGAAACGACAAGAATAGCCCCGTCACATGTCTCTATTACAATACCTTTCATAAGTGGGTAGGTACTTTCCGGTACATAATAGACATGTATGGAAACGGGGAACAATACCTATTTCTCGTATTCTGTTATGATATTGTATCGATCGATACTTGCAAGGCAGAATATTATCTTAAGAGGTGTATTCCTGCAGGCATCAGTAAAACATTTTATTATTTGCACCAATTGGAATTGCAAGTCCAAAAGTAAAAGTGTAGTTTCCAGTGATCTGTCGACAAGTACAGGGAAAATGACTTGAAACTGTCAACGGATTAGGTTTACCGGTTTATGATTTATTAACTATAAAAATATAATTCCTTCCACTGTTATTATCCACCTATGTAAAAAATCTAGATGTTATATTATTTAATAGAAAGATTCGCGATAGAATTTATCTGTGTGCTATTAATAAAAGCCGTGTGGTTCCCGGCTTTCATCTGGTGGGAACCGTGAGACCCTATAAATACACATATTCGGAGAGTGGCCAGCAGTGCCCTCCGGCTCCAAGTACTTCAACTGCTGCGATTACCGAGCAGGACAACAAGAGTGATGATTACGGTTTAATACCCCCATATGAATAGTTTATGGCGTTCTATGGAGGAGGCCTATGTTAAGCAGTGGACGTCTGATGATGTGGTGTTAAAATAATAAAAATCAGAATGGTAGAAAAAAAACAAGATCATCACTCTCATCAATTTCAACGAAAGCTCATCAAAACCGAACAGTTTCCAATGGTCAATGGATGGTATTCAGTAAGATCTGTTATCGGATAACTGACGCGTGGCCAAGACATATAATATATATATACAACAGACTTGTATGTGTGATGACGAATCAACAGGTCGATGATACCAATACGTTGCCAAAACAGTAATCACAATATAACCCAGGAGGCTGGGTCTAATTGTCATTTATCAAATCGTCAGGGTTGTAGGCAACAAATTGTAAGATAAACGCGAAACTAAGAGTTTCAATACAAATTACTCTGTGGAGATACATTATTATAAAATCGACAATATACCTCTACAAACAGAATAGGAAATTAAATTGGTATGTTCTAGATTTTATAGTTTAAAGAACAAAAAAAATATCACCCACGGGCGGGAGACCCACGCACCCTCCGCACCAGACCGCGTGGTGGGCACTCTATCCCTTGAGCTACCGTGGAGACAGTAGCCATCATCACGGCCTGGTGTTTATCTATATGGTGATGCATTTCGCATTCTACTTACCGACAAATCAAAACACTTCCTTTTTTCACAATATTTTATAGACTAATAGGTCTAATTGCTTGATATAAAATTAAAATTTTCTTCTCATTTCAGATTCAGATCATTTAATATTATATTTTATTAATTAGTTTTTGACTTGACAATCGCGACTGTGTGTGTAAATGGTTTCGCTCGATGTACGATCCTGCCTTCTGCATCATCTATTTAGTGCAGGAATGTGACGACCGGTTATGAATGATAAGCGAGAAGCGTGCGTTTTGATCGTTCACCGTCTCGTGTTAGGTAAACGTAACTTGTGACGTCAACAGGTAGTATGACGTTATTTGAAGCCATGTTGCATTTAGGAACATCTGATGTTCGGATGATAGAGTTCAGGTTTTTTTAATAAGACATTTTTGAGACACATTTATCATCATCATCATCATCATCTCGGACATAGGCCTCCCCTATAGGGGTTGTATACAACTTGCTACAAAATGGTGTAGAAATACTTAAGGGGGTGCATCCCGTCTAACAACTTACAAAGTAAATAGATACGAAATTCGCAAATAAAATTTCGACCCCCCATACAAATTTGTCGATCAGTTGCCCGCCTAGCATGCCACGGGGATAACTCATTTTTCTCGTTTATGTCTCTTTCACGCGCGAACATTTCATATCTGCTGTCACGCTCTAACTTTCTTCGTTTTTCGTGGTCACTTGTGCTACCGGGGCTGATCGATTTTGTTATAAATTATACTATTCATTAATTACAAAATCTATTGTTACAAAGGGGCTTAAGAGGCCCATTGCATACGAGGTAGTTTTATATATATGTACTATATATATACTGTGTATAAATAGAGAAACCCAGTTATAAAGTTAGAATGTGTTTTAGCACCGTGTGTTCTACTTTTCACTATAATTGTGAGAAAAAAACATTTTTTTTTTTTTTTAATCTGGCTAAGTTTGAGAGTGGCTACTGCCTATTATATAGAACAGGGTTCTGGGTACACTTCCGCCTAACATTGGGAAAAAAGGATGATGTTATGTTTAGTAATTATTACAATCACGCGGTTCGAACACATAATTTTTGCAAAACGGGTCTTTAATATAAATTAAAGGAGACACTACATAAAAACTTGATCTGAATTGTTGACCTTTACGGGATATATCTAAACCTAATGTTTTATTAACACCATTATTATTATTAAAATTTGTCCTCGGGCAAATTCTAATAATCTTATCCTATTGATATTATAATTGCGAATGTATTGGCTAGCAGATGGATGGATGTTTGTTACTATTTCACGCAAAAACTACTGAACCGATAAGGCTGAAATTCGGTATTTAAATCGTTTCGATTCCTGGAATAACATACATTGGGTACTTTTTACACCGATAATCTTACGGGAACGAAGACTGCGCGGGTGAAACCGCGGGACACAACTAGTTTAAACAAAATTATTGTCCATGATTAACTCTCTAGGTAACATATTAGGTATAATATTATTATATTAAATATTATCTTGTTATTATAAGAATAATAAAAAGACTATGAAAATACTTGATGAATATGAATATCACTTGATTGGCTTCGACTTTTTTAGGAATAGATCCAGTTTTTAAATGTCAAATGATCTTATCATATGATATTGGAAAATTCCGTACACATTAGTAGAATTTTTATATAATAATCTAAGTCAAGAAAAAGTCAAGAAAGGAGTTGTTGGCTTCGGCCACGTTCACCTTACGTTATAAATTTGGTTGTATTTTGGATAGGTCTATTAATAAGTTAACGCCGCCTATGGATACATACAACACTAGGGGTATTGCCAGAATGTTGACGACCCTCCAAGGCTCTATTCACTCTCTTTTTGGTGAGCCCTATGTTGTAGCTCAACGGGAAGGCCGCAGCAGGGAGATCATTCCACAGTTTGCAAGTATGCGGCAGAAAAGAACGGGAAAATCGTACAGTGTGCGACGTCCACGTATCGATCGTGTGCGGATGAGCTCTCAGACGATGGCGGCTAGTACGATGATAGAACCGTGACGCCGGTATCAAGTTGAAAAGTTCATCAAAATACTCCCCGTTGTAAATGCGGTAAAATAAACACTGTTTGAGCAAGAACCGTCTACAACGACCTTAATTCTTGATGCTCCGATCAGATAAGAAGCTAGTGAACCATTCGCACAACCCCTTAGGTAGGCCGTAAGATGGTAGCTTGGAAAGTAACGCCGTATGCCACACTCGATCAAAGGCCTTGGCAATATCCAGACTACCCGCATGTGCCTCCTTTCTACTCTCCACGGCTTCAGCCCAGCGGTGAGTGAGTGAGGTACATTAGAAGATTACCAACTGATCGACCGTGACGGAAAGAGTACTGGCGGTCACTAATAAGCTGGTGCTCCTCCAGGTATCCTAGGTGCTTGTGGTAGACCACGCTCTCTATCACCTTACAGAGTAACGGATAGATCAGAGCGATTTTCCATGAAGATGGCACTCGTCTTGTAGTGTAAGAGAGCAGGAATAATGTCCAATAATTCTTCGTCCAACCATATATTTCACTTTTGACAGCTAATAAATAATTGGTGATGCTTCTTATAAAATAAACTTTATTTATGACTAGCGATTCGACCTCACTTCGGTCCTGGTACCATTATAAACCTTCCTCTTGAAACACTCTATCTACTGATGATTACCGCTTTAAAACCCGTTGATTGGTTTAAAAGATCTAACCGGACAGACGGCGGGAAGCGACTTTGTATTATACTATGTAAGGATAAGGAATTGTTCCCTAACTAATTTTAATAGTAAATTAAATATGGGCTCCGGACGTTACGAGGTTAAGAAGTGGAAACTAACCTGATTAGCAGCAATGAAGTCGGGATCGTAGATGGCGGGCCGCGGTTTCATGGTGGCCATTTCTTTGCGCAGTTTCTGCTGCAGATCGTAGTCTATCACCTTCGCGCGTACCATGGATTCAGCCAGATTCAGCGGACTTATGTCCCACCCATCGATCACTGGGAAGCGATAAAATAGAATGAAACTAAAAACAATTCATAGATATCACTGTAAATTAACAACGGTCATATCACTAAGCAATTTCTTACAGACAACCTGGGGACGGAAAAGAAGAGTTAAACAAAGGTGGTGTGCAATATTTTGTTTAAATTCTTATCTTTGAGGTCTGATCTTGAATGTCTGACCTTTTAATTATTTTTGAGTTGTTTTATGGCGATGTCTTGTAGGAGGAGTGGTTATAAATAAGCATACATTGAGCATTATTGGGTTCATTTCCAATGTTTTAAGCAAAGAAGGTTATTGGGTTTTTTCATTAGGAATTTTGTCGATAACAGCCTGTAATCCTGTGATAACTACAACATGGGAATCAAAACATAACTGGCGAAGTTTGGGGGAATGATTAGGGTTCCATGATAGAAATGAAAACCTTTAAATTCCCAATCCCCAGAGCCATCTAGCGCTGTTTTTTGTATGTATTTTTGTTCCGTTTGTCCGTCCGTAGAGCCTTGAATAACACAGAGGGTAGTTTTGTATCCCGATATTCCCCGATATTTACGACGACAGCGCGGTTGAAACTCCGACAATTTCACATACACATCTAGTTATGAAGAAATGTATTGTTGTAGACTTACCTAAATCGTCAGGATGTACCATAGGTAGCAGATTGCACATGGGAACATAAACATCATTGCCCGTCTCATCGATACCAAGCCTCACAGTAGACGCTTGAGTAATAGAACCAAACCTATGACAAAATAAATTTAAAATTAATATCTTGTTTTTTTTAATTGTTTAGTATAAATAACTTTTATTCATATTTTTTTTAACATAGAAAATACTAATATTACTTAACTAATATTATAAATATATCAAATCTCAAAACAATGTTAAAAAATAATTAATTAAAGATAACTGGCATAGTGCTTGACTAAGCAGATTCCTGTGAGGAATTGAATTGTGGAATGTGAGGTATAAGTTCATCTCATTATGCATAGCAATAGTAAAATTCTTATTACACCTTTAACAATAACAGCTTAAGAGTTTTCCAAAAACCAAATTGAATAAAATTCTGCCCACATTAAGGAACATAAATAATAAATCCTATTGTAAAATCCAAGGTTCCTTGGCAGAATTTTATTCAATTTGGTTTTTGAAAAACCGTAAAGCTATTGCTTAATTATTGATTGGAGGTTAAGGGTCCATTTTAAGGGTTCTTAGGGAACTCAAAAGGAACTCTTATGGGATAACTTCGTTGTCCGTCTGTCAAGACCCTTTTCTCGGCAACACATTGAGGTATCAAGTTGAAACTTGTCTGCGTTGGCTGGATTGCTGCTGTAAAAAATCAAACTTCTAAGCCAAGCCAATGAAGAGATACAGTCGTTTTACTGCATATTTCCATACTTTTCACAAAGAGCTAACAACCGCTAGGGTTAAGTTAGCACCATGAAATTTGTCAAGAAGCAAGATCTAATACCACAAGTAAAATAATAAATACCAAAACCATAAAATTAGACAAAAATAATCATGATAATAAACATGTTAGCAGTAGAACTAGATGTTCTTAGAATGCGGTAGCATTTTATTCAGGTATAGAACCCTAAGCATACTTACCAAGGGGACATACCCTTGGTAAGTATGCTTAAGGTTCTTAACAATTTATTTCCTTTCAAAGAGATCTTTATTCATATTGGTCACAATATGACAATTTTAAGTCAATGAAGCTAGTGTAGTAATGAATAATGAATCTATCCATCTCCCAAAAATCACACATCATTTTAATGTACTTAACATCATTTCTGTTTTATCATTTTTATACATATATAATTTTAACGCTACCACCGAAATTACTGGGCATTATGAGATTCACCAACTCATATCTCAGGGTGACAGGTGCAGTGCAGTGCAGTGCAGAATTTTGAATTTTAAAACACTGGGTGGCACTGTGTCTGATATGGCCAATCATGATGCTTACCATCAAGCACCTGATTAGCTTGTCTTGTCACTTACTATCTTAAAAAAAAAAATACCAACGAACTTACTGGGCATGACAAGTTTCAACAACTAATATCTCAGGGTGACAGGCAACAGTGCAATGTTGCAGAATTTTGTATTTTAAAACTCACTGTTTCTGATATGGGCAATAGGCAATCAGGATGCTAACCATGAGGCACCTGATTTAATCGCCTTGTCACTCACTCATCCCCTCACCCATAATGTCAACCCACCAGTTAGAGTCCATAGGTCCATTCCTTGTGTTCCAAGACAGCTGGTGCCTGTTAGCCAGCACGGCTGCAGTGAATGTAGACCCATTGTTACCTCCCCACCCGACCAGCATCACACCTACTTTGCCCACTCGGCGCTCCGTGCGAAGACATAGCTGTTTGCGGTAAGCCTTGGCCTATGGACAAAGTTGAAGTTTTCATAGAGCAAGAATGTGGCATTTAAAACCTATTTTAAATACAGTCTCCTTACAACTAATATTTCAATAACTCGACTGACTGTAAGCAGAGACGAAAATATAAAGGTCAATATTAATTATATAATATATACCTATTGGTTTTTTTGTCAATAGTAAACATCTTCAAAGCTTTTTGACATAACTTTGTTGACAGTTTTGTCTCGAATTAGGAATTTGTATACCTACTAATTCAAACTTTGTAGTCTGAGTTCGTTTTAGTAATGGAACACCTAATGAAATTGACACACATAATTGAAATAAAACGAGGAAATGTGTGAAACAACAAACCGAAACATCCATGCAATTTCGCATTTTCTGGAACATCAATCAATAATAGACGCGCGGCGCGGCGCCGGGCTGAACTTAAGAGATTAATGTTAATACAAGTTTTATTACACACTTACCAATAAATCGCTCCCAGTATTCGTTACCAAAGTCTCCTCATACACGTAATCAGAATAGATGTAGTCGTCTGTATATTTTATATTAGGGCTAGAAACAATCAAATTCGATGCATTTTCCATCACGAAATGTTGTTTGGTTTGGACTTAGAACAATAAAAGGATTTAATTTAAATACAGAATGGGTGGCTGACTATATCTGTTTTCCTGTTTAATTGCGATAAATAATTGGAATTTTATTATATTCAACACTACAGTAACCGAGCGCTAACGAAGTAAAACTGAAAAAATTATGACAAATTCGCAGACGGCCAGACCACAGGGCCAGACAGACGGCCAGACTACAGACTACATTACATTTAGTAATGTCAAACTTTCAACCGAGATCCAAATGTCAAACTATCAAATTGAACCCCAATGACGTTCAAGACATTGAATCTGACTAAAAACACGACATTGACATTGACAACATTTGCAACTTGACGGCTTGTTGAAGCAATAAAATTGTCTATACTTCACGGAGCAACGGTCAATGGCTTGATGGAAGCTTGATGTGTAGTTTACTGTTATTTATTTTTATAAACTGATGATTTAACTGACGTTATTACTAAGTTTGTTTTAAGTATTGCTTTTCCATTAATGTTTATAATGTAGTTGTTTTCTTTTCCTAAATTAAATAAATAAATAAAAATAAATGACCCTACTTGTAGAGGGGCTGAGAACACAAAAAAACGTCAGGGGGCTCTATGTACACATAAACCTCTGAGGTCTGCTTGATTTGGGGGCTAATTGTGAAAATTAATAATTTCATGTTTATTTTATTTTATATAATCGCAAATAATTAATTATTATCGCATATATTATAACTGTCTAAGCCCGCGAATAGTAGGGCAAAAAAATCAATACTACAATAAATACGTTTATTTATATGAAATATACCACAAACCCTATATAAATATTATTGTACAGTTATGTACTGATTACTCAGGTAAGTTTAATTTGAAAAAACCAAAGTAAACCTGCAATATTTCGATTATGTATTAGTAACTACCTAGTATCAGTAACTGGGTACTTAGTTATTTGGTAGTATTCATATAGAAACCAGACATAATAAAGTTAGGTACAGGCAACTTCCACTTGCCGTAGCAATTTTAACCACCCTGTCCAGTCCCCTTGCAGCCTCCATCCCACCCTTTAGTATGGATGGGGAGGAAGGAAAATAAGAAACTATTCAATACGGAACCTACCTGTAGGTATTCCATATATTATATAGATAGGTAACAAAATTTTAATATGCAGCAGAACATGCGCCGTTTCATTTCAGCTCGGTTCAAATCTATTAAATTATTAAACAGCAGACGTTATACTCATACAAATGTAACAAAAGAATGGTATGGTATTTTAATAAAAACAAAACTAGAGTCCGTCGGCCTCAGCCTCCCCGGTTTTGTATGTGTGTGTGCGTTATAGTGAAAGAAAACGATTGAAATGTATGTACTTTTTATTACCTACTCACACCAACAAAATGAAAACGCACACAACAGCGATAATACCTTTTAATATTTTTTGTAAAAAGGGGCCCACATTGGGTTGCTTAGGTATTCTATAAAATGATGAGGTATATTGTTAAAATATTAGTGATTCATTATCATAAAAATATGGCTAATAAGAAGTAATCAATAACAAATAATATATATAAAAATAATTAAGCAAGGTAGGTACTGTGTCTTGTACGTATGTGTATGACTGTCGTATCGTGTCTGTATGTACATAAGTACCGACTACCTACACACACAGAACCCTACTAATAGGGCAATTCAGAATCAAATCTCATGCATCTTTGTAGTTAAATAATTTTATTTTGAAAAATGAAGGTTTAAAATCATAAGATTATATAATATTTTAAACATGATATGAAAGAAAAGAAGAAGACTAAGTAGATTTGCTAGTTTATCATCCACACTCTTATACAATTTATAAAGTTGTATATTAATTATACGGTGTTTAATAAAGCATGCGGGGGACGAGGGGGCGCGCCGCGCTCTCATATTCCGTATATTGATTGTGTGCGAGGGGGCCGGGGTAGGAGGGGGCTTCGGCGTGCCCCACTCTGTTTTTTACGACACGGCTTTCTGTGTAACATAAAATTAATGTAATAATTTCGTGAAATGTTTCGGCGTTATTTGTGAAAAATAGGGAAGTGGAAACGTGAATAAAAGGTAAGGTATTTATGCCGGTACGAACTACGTAAATACATCATATTGCAGAATAAAATAGAATAAATATATTTTTTTATTACATTATATTCCGTCGGCGGCGCGTACCTACGGTAATACACTGTCATACCGCGTACGTATAGTGTTTTTTACGGGCATCGTTCTAAAAATAAGTTGTAATAATTATAATTTTATGTAGCGGTCGCAGCAGAGTCTGTTTTCTGTCGATGGTGATCGGTCGCGAAGTGTAATTAGTGTTACAAAAGTGTGAATGTGGTGGTACAGATGCAGGGGTTGGTGAGCGACAAGACGTTCCACTTGAAGTGGAACAACCACCTGCAGAACTTGAGTCAGTTGTTCACAACCATCTACTCATCGTCGGCGCTCGCGGACGTGACTCTCTCCTGCCGTGATGGAACCCTCAAGGCGCACAAACTTGTGCTCTCCGCCTGCAGCCCCTACTTCGAACAAATATTCAAGTAAGTACAACCCTAATTTTATGAAAGTCTCTACTCTTTGCTTAGAATTTTGTTCTTTATTCAAAATTTAACATACATCTAATATTTTCAAATGTTTTAAATTGTCCCTGCCTAAATTATCCATTTAGTCATAATGACATCATTATTTTTCTAGTGAAGTTATTTATACCGTGCACAGTAAAATGCCAGATGGTATTTTTCACATATAATTTTAGCTTTTAATTATATGTAGAAAGAAAAATTTTAATTTGTGAACTCAAATTAAAACAATGTTAATGACTCGAGACAGGAATGTTAATTTAAACTAATTTCTAAGTAAACCAACTGCAACTCTGCTATGGTTTCACTCGCAGAAAAGGATATGTATCTACTAAGCCAGGATTTAATCTACCATAGTAAATATCAGTTCAATAGTTTAGCAGTAATAAACATTCTCACATCTACATTTATATTTGAACACCTTGATATTTGAAATAGGAGTTAGGTATAATATTTTCAAATGAAGTTGCAAAGAACCTTATAGCCAAATACTTCATCCTTAAGACCTTAAGGGAGTAAAATATAAAATGATGTGCTTTGTGAATACATATCTTTCAAGCCACGCTTAGACAGTTATGCGAAATAATTATACTGAATGTATGAGGGAAAAATAAATGGTTATATAGTGGGAACTGCCTCTTTGGTATCTGTGGTTGTGGGCTACTGCTGATATGCGGTCAATTCCCAGGTTGGGCAATGTGATATTGGATTTAACATTAGCTTTAATATCAGCCAGTCCACCTAGCGTGGCATGGGGATAACTTATTTTCCCCGTGTTTATCTCTTTCTCACCCGAATGTTGTATATCTGCTATCTCGTTCGAACCTCCTGGGACTTTGTGTTCCCCAGTCACTGTGCTTCCGGGGCTGGAGTCTGGATTGGTCCCTGGTAGATGGCAATAGGCTCGCCCCCTATTACATTAGAGACTTACAAATAACTGGTGAAGTGTACCTAGTATGGGACTGAGTCCTGGATACACCTCTGCCTACTTCTTTGGGGAAAAAAGTGTGATTTAATTATTTATTTAAAGAAAAATTGAGATGAGGTTACTGGCTTCTCGAAATTGGAAGGCTTAAATTATGTCCCATTAGGTCCACATACATCTTAGGTACGTCTTTCTATCTTTGCTGTTTCAAATTTCATATGCCAGATGTAGAGTAAGCACTAAGAGAATGTACCCTATCTGCCCTTTTCATTAAATCAATGTATTAAATATCTGCTCTAATAAAAAAAATTATCGGTGGCGTTGTGATCGCAAGCTCCACTGCCGATCGTGAGGTCCCGGGTTCGATCTCCAGGTCAGGCAAAGGGTAAAAAAAAAAAAAAAATATTGTTTTTTCCATTAGGAATTATCTCAATAACTGCCTGGAGCCTGGATCTGTGCCCAGTAGATCGCAATTGGCTTGCCCCTATTAGGTACATGGGACCAATAATACCGGCGAAATGTGGATGTACCTACTATGGGACTGAATCATGGGTACACCTCTACCTACCCCTTCGGGAAAAAGGCATGATTTTTTGTTATGTTCTTGTAATTAAAATATTCTGATTCTCCTTGTATGAGATTATATAAATCTCTTATTGTAAGACAGGTCAAGATTCAGTTTGTATTGCTGTGCCATTTTGGTTAATAATTATTAAATTCCCCTCAATATTGACAATTTGTATTGATAAGATATATCTAGCCACCTCACATAACAAATCAACATGTAGCCTTTTTTATTTTTATCAAGCCAAATAACACACGCGATGGTCACCAGATAGGTGATCACTCGGAGCAATTAGTTGAAATAAAATTAGATAGTTGAGGTGAGATATGTCTGTCTCTTTTCAGTACATTGCGTTTCCCGTAAGTAAGAAAGGTAAAGCCAGTGCTTTTATAGTTCAACTTTTCGTTAGTTCTCCAGGCTTGATAACTGCTCCGAAAGATATAATGTTTAAATTATTTCATAGGTAAATAAAATACTATATAAATACGTAAGTTTGCTGTGGATGTTTGTTACTTCTTCATATTAACTACAGTGCCGATTGGGTTGAAATTTGCAAAACTGATTAAGCTGAAAAGGTATGATTATGCTGAAAGGGTTAATGTACCTACATTAAGTACTCACAGCCTGAAGATAATGATTAAAGTACCATACCATATTATCTGTTATTCCAGGGTCTAAGCTACCATAGTACAGACTTCTGGCTAACCCTTTGGGGAAACAAGGGGTGATGAAATGTTACTGCTGGGTATATGAATATGTTTTTCATCCATATGGGTCTTGACCTGCTTCCTTTACTGATCTATTGGGCAGCCCTTATAGAGATTATTGTAAACCTGCTAAATCTAGATATATCTAATTTTTCTATAGATAGAATCATTCATTTAAAGAAAAGGGGAGATAGAGTTTGTTCTCTCAGTGCTTACTCACCAACTCGCATGTGAAATTTGAAATTACAAAGATAGAAAGATATAAGACTGAAGCTTGAATGAGACAACAATATTATTCACTATTATAACCTAACTTTGCTGATGTACGTGGACCTAATTTGAGCTTTCCATTTTCGAGAAGTCAGTACCTTATCTCCCCTTTTCTTTATCAATGGATAGAATAGAATAATATTTTTATAACATACCAAAAGTAGGCAAATAATGATACCAAAGAAACAACACCATTATTACATTTAACAACCAGCGATGTTTCCACAAGCAATTTTTTACAGACAACTTGGGGATATAAAAGGACCGGAGATGCATTGTATCTAATTTTCCCATTTGTGTTTGTCTTTCGCTGCTTACCCACTACTATATAATGTTAATTCTTCCACAGGGACAACCCATGCCAACATCCCATAGTAATACTGAAAGGGATACCATTCTCAGAGATCAACCTACTCGTGGAATTCATGTACAAGGGCTCAGTGGATGTCCAAGAGCTGGATCTACAGTCCTTAATGCATACAGCATCCGAGCTGGAGATCAGAGGCTTGGCGTATGAAGCCAGGGACAATGCTGCACAGATGCTTAACGTCAACCTAGAGTTCCCGTCTTACAGCCAAGCTTCTCCCACCACCGTTACGCAGACTACGTATCAGCAACCACGGACTGATGTTGAAAGGCTTAAACAGGTAGGATTTTTTTTGTCTGTTTATAGTTTAGCACAGAGCTACTCCCACCAAATCTATGAAGTACCGTTTGACATTCCAAATTTTCATGCAATTTTCAAGCTGACATAAATTTGCATATGATTTTGTATGAGATGCGTATGCATCCGTTTTGCTGAACGGAGTTGAACCACAATACTAATACTAAACGGACAAAAGGGACAACCTTCAAAATCATTCAAATAAATAGCGACCCTAGCTCCGACGCAATAAAGTGCAATTTAGGTACCACAGCGCCTAACTAATTAACGTTATGTTAACCAACAAGCTGCCTCTCTTTTTTTCGCGTATTTCTCTATATGTTCTCCCTGTCTAGCCCATAGAAAATTTTCCATCAAGATGGATGCCCCAGCTACTTGTAGCTTTATACATTTATTGCGGAGTGGCCCAGGCCTGTCTCAACGCATCTCAAACAAAATCGTGGTTTTCTATGGACAAAAGCTAAACAGAGCTGAATAAGTGTGATTAGTCCATTATGCGTAACTCACAAAATTTTAATAACCACCGTCGTAAAATCATTAATTTTATCACAAGATGAAGATTCTTAGTCTACAAATTCTTCAAACATATGTCAAACAGTACTTCTTAGATTTGATGGACTATAACTTAATGCTTAAATTGCATTTTTTTTTCTGTTTACTATGCATTATGGGCACTGCTCCATGATTTTTTTGTTTATCTAGATAAGATGAGGTATTCCACTTTGTTCACCCGGGTGAATTCACCTAGGTGAACAAAGTGGAATAAACCGATAAGATAAGACTGCCTCGGTGGCGTAGTGTTTGCAAGTTCAACTGCCGATCATGAGGTAGAGGTTCGATCCCCAGGTGAGGCAAAGTGTTATTGGAGTTTTCCGTTAGGAATTATTTCAATGACAGGTTGGAGTCTGGAACTGTGCATGGTAGATAGCAATAGGCTCGCCCCCTATTAGATGGGGCCCATAACGTACTGGCGAAATGTGTATGTACCTACTATGGGAATGTGTTCTAGGTACACCTCTGCCTACCCATTCGGGAAAAAGGCGTGATGGTATGTTATATTTAGAACAAACAGATAAGTTACAAACATGATTTTAATTGCTGCCTCATTGCCTGCCTGGTCGTAGACGACATGAAACGGCGGGGGGAGGTGATTGTCGCTTCTTTACGCAGTAATAGTTATTATTCTTTGCCTCTGCATAAACCGTCGAGGAAATAAGCAGTGGATTTTAGGACTACTAATGGCTGGAAAATCTGTATTAAAAAATTTAGCAAGAGGTGTATTTTTAAACTCTTCCTTTAATAATAAAAAAAAATAAACGTTCAGTTTAAAAATATCTATAAGGAGGGGAAATCTTTGTAGTACTGGAGTAACCGAATAGAATTTTGAAAAATAATCTGGTTTCTTTAGAGAAAAATTTCAAATCAGCTTTAAAAATTAAGGTTTTTATTCAAAAGTTAGGAACTATAAGCGACAACACCCTATTATTTTTTTATGAAATGAATAGCCAGACTAATATTATTATGGAGTAACCGACTACTTTTCTTATTTATTGTTTATATTTTGAGTAAATAAATCGGAGCTCTTAGCGATGAAACTCATCTTCAACTGTGATGTGCAATATTCGACTTTATACAAAGCAGCTTAGATAAAATTTTTAATGGCAGTGTGCTATGTCGCTAAAGCCCAAATTTGCGAGCAGTATACACACCCTTAAGGCGTTCGACTTCCATACAAAATGATAATACACCAATATGAAGAATAATTTTCCACTCAATTGTTTGGGGTTGGCTCTGGATCTGGCTTTATTTGCCGCAAAACATATCTAGTTCAAGAAAACCTTACGGTTTTTTTAATATATATAATATTTATGAAAATTGTACGAAAATCGATTAGTTTAAGGCTTTTTTTAAATAAAAAAAATCCATATGGTTTTTTTTTTTGCCGCACTTAACGACCAGTCCTCATTTGTTTTTTTACCCGCTAAAGGGTTTTCGGTACTTAATGATTATGACTTCGGTAGTCTTATTGTAACCATTCTGTTGAAAAATTAATTTTGATTAATAAACGTGGCCAAAAATCGTACTAAATGTTTTGTCATTGAGTCGCTGTCAATCTCTCTAGAACGTAGATACTAGTGGCGCCGCCCCCATAACATTTGGTTATATTGTGGTAGAAGTGTGCATAAAGATGCCCATGTGAATTAAATTGTATTTTTACTGAAAGTTTGTATTGTCATTTTCTAGTTCATACATTATTTTGCGTTTACATGTAGTATTTTTTATATCGTCAAAAATGTGGGTACGTGTGAGCGAAAGGGCGACTTAGGTGTGCACCGCGCCTTGAGAGCGTACGCGGCCTTCTAGTAATTTGACACAATCCTATGAAAAAATTACCAAATCAATGTTTTGTATTCCCCCTTTTTCCTCCGAATATAATAAACACATCCTATAAATTTATATCCTGATATTTTTATGGTGAAGTAACATATGTCCCTGTCATTTTTTTTTATTAAATCCCTGTTTTACTCGCTATTGGACGTTCACTACAAAAAATGTAGAGATTATAAACAAAAATAAAATGATAGGGACATACGTTACTTCATCTTTAAAATGTCAGGATGTAAATATATCAAATAGGTTTACTGTATTCGGAGAAAGGGGGGAATACAAAACATCGATTTAGTAAATTTTCCATAGGACTGTGTCAAACTGCTAAGAGGTCCTCTTTTCTGTTAAGGGAGATTAAAAATTGAACAAATAGGGCTGTAATTTGGTAAATGGGTATTTGGATAATTAATTAACACTTGGTACAGGTGAAACTATGAATCCAACTAGTGATCTATAAATCTTAATGAAAAGTTTTACCATTGATATAATGAAAACCGGTTATGGTAAAATGTATCCATTCTGCGTTGACAGTTATTGCATATTAAACACTTAGAAATGTACTGTTTATGACAAGAGGCAGTTCATTCTTGCTCTTACATTAGTTCATTGAGTACTTAAAAATTATATGTAGGTATAGGATTTAGGTGGGAGGGTTTTCCCCTGTTTTTAGGGTCACTTCGGTGTCTGTCTGTCTGTCTGTCAAGAACCTTTTTCTCGGGAACGCATTGAGGTATCAAATTGAAACTTAGTTCAACAACTCAGGTCTTACAATATCAAGTTGAAATTAATATCAACTACTCAGATCTGCGGTCTCTTGTGGCTGTAAAAAAATTATCCATACGTCTAAATTAAAGCAATCAAAAGTTATGGCCATATTTTACTGCATATTTCCATACTTTGCGAAAGGAACTAATAGATGGCGCCGTATATTCTAGGTATGAAACCCCCTACACTATGCATACATTAGTATGCTTTAAAAATATTTTTTTTCTTTCGCACCCGAACATATATGAGCTGCCTTGTTCTAACCCCCTGATAGGGGCAAGCCTACCTATTATCATCTAATAAGTCATTATTCATTAGTCATTATCATTATCATGTAATAAGGGTTACATAGGACCAATAAAATACTGGTGAAATGGGGATGTACCTACTATGGGACTGAGTCCTGGGTACATCACTGCCGGGAAAAGGCGTGATGGTATGTTATGTTAAATTCATATTTCAATTAAAAAAAAAATAGAAGTCCTCTATGGTTTATGATTCAGTATTTTGTCTTTGTTATTCTTAATAAAAAAAAACATAATCAAAAAGTATTACCTTTTTGATGGGGGATTCCCAATAATACTATAATAAATAATGACCCCATATTGTAATAAATCATATATATTTTAAATAAATCATATAAATCATAATAAACTATAGACATAACATAAATAGTACGAGTATATAAGACAACATTATTTGGCTGTGGTTACATAATATCCTACTAATATTATCATCATCATCTCAGCCATAGGAAGTCCACTGCTGAACATATAGGCCTCTCTCATAGATTTGCAGCGTGTTCCCGCCGTCCTTTTTATATACTAATATTATAAATCTCAAATTTCAGTACAATGTAAAATCTCTCTGTAAAATCTTACTCTCTGTAAAATCTTACTCTCTGTAAAATCTTACTCTCTGTAAAATCTCAATGTAAAAAATAGGTGAAAAAAAACGCCTGCAACTTCTAACTCACCTCCAGCGCCATCTAGCGCGGTTTTGGTTAGATTGATGGATGGATGGATGTTTGTTACTCTTTCACGCCACGCTACGTAGGTAGCTTAGAGCCTGGAATAACACATAGGGTACCCTTTTCCCGATATTCCCACCCGCGTAGACATAACTAGCCTCGGTGGCGTAGAGGGCGCATGCTCGACTGCCAATAAGAGGTCCAGGGTTCGATCCCCAGGTCAGGCAGTATTAAATATTGGATTTTTCCATTAGGAATTATTTCAATAACTGCCTGGAGTCTGGAACTGTGCCCGGTAGATGGCAATAGACTCGCCCCCTATTACATGGGACCAATAACATACTGGCGAAATGTGGGTGTATTTACTGTGGGACTGAGTCCTGGGTACATCTCTGCATACCCCTTCGGGAAAAACGCTTGAATTTATGTATGTAGACATAACGAGTCTACGCGGATGAAACCGCGATGCACAGCTAGTAATATATATAATATACCATTATGTAATGTCAGTATTTCCTCTCATGACCTATAAGCCTTATAGCTGAAGAAATTGGGGCCTGAGCCAAGATGTGATCTATTTACAATGTATACAATGGCTGAAGTTTACGTTGTGTAAACTAATTCTTTTCATATATTATTGTATTTTTTTTACTGCCTCGGTGGCGTAGTGGTTTGCAAGTGCTACTGCTGATCTTGTGGACCCGTTCGACCCTCAGGTCATGCAAAGTGTTATTGGATTTTACCATTAGAAATTTTCTCAAAAACAGTCGAACTGTGAACTGTGTGGTAGATGGCAATAGGCTCGCCCCTTTAACTTAAAATTTAACTGGCGAAATGTGGGTGTACCTACTGGGGCTGGATCCTGCTTACACTGCCTACCCCTTCGGGAAAAAGGCATGATGTGTTACTACCTGTGCCCCGCGGAGTCACCTGCGTAGTCAACGTTCCTGTGGGAGTATATCGGAATTAAAAGTTCCCTATGTGTTATTCCGTTCTATGAGGAGGCCTATGTTCAGCAGTGGACGTCTTACGGCTGATGATGATGATGTGTTATTCCAGGGTCTAAACTATCCACATACAAAATTTCAGCCTATTCGGTTCAGTAGTTTTGGCGTGAAAGAGTAACAAACATTCATCCATCCATACTCACAAAGTTTCGTATGTAAAATATTAGTAGATGGAATGTGGGATAGTGGTATGAGATTATTATTTTATCTATAGATTGTAATTTTATTTGGTATTATTTAATTTGTCTCAAAAATATGTTGGTGATAAAAAAACTATAAAATAAAACATACTGTATAAGTACTTTATAATGTTATAAGTATATCAGTCCTTTGGTTACCTTAGTAGAGGCTTCTAGTTCTAGTCTAGTTTGGGGCCAGATGGCCGTGTGTGAAAATTGTCCCATATAATAATAATAAAAATACTGAAGCCAAAGTTCATAATATTATGGAATTTTCCAGAAGTACAATAATTTTATATAAAATATGATATTTTAGGTGCAGATAGTCTTACATCATCGTAAATGGCTGTTTAAGTGATGATTAATTATGATAACAATGAATTTTATTGTTTGAACATCAAAGTATATCTTAAATATATATTGCATATACTGCATACAATTTGGAATCTTTAACAATGTCTCATACTTTTCACTTTGATCATGACTTATACATTTTGTAATTAATAACAAAACGTATATTATTTTATTTAAATTTTAATATGATGACCACATTTTTTTCTACCTAGGAACAATTATGAGTCATTGGTGTTTCAGAAATAATGTGTGTAATATATTTTTTAAATTGCGCAATCATTATTTGCAGATTATTCGTATTTTTGCTATTTATTCATATAAGTACTTTTATTTTGTCATAATGATTCGTGATTATTTTCTCATTAAATTTTGCACAAACATGATAAACAAACGAATTAATAATTATAAATAATGTAATTAATAATCATAAATTTTAGATTCAATTTGAACATTATGTATTTTATGAACTTTTTGTATATATATTTTTTGAAGCTAATTAATTATACTAAGACGTAGTAAGGCTATATTTTAATAATAATATATAAAAGTGCCATTTTAATATAAAAATGATATGAAAATAAAATAATATAAAAATGAACTAGGTAAGTTATGATAATTTTATATTTTAGTCATTTAATAATCATTATCATCATCATCATCACACTTATTATTATTACACACTAACATAAAGATTAAATACATGAATATTGGCACTTCACTCAGCACGGTCTCGGAAGTCCAACCACCAACTAAACCTTTCCTATTTTGACAGCCTCGTTGGCCCGGATGGTAGTAAATCTGCTCTCTGTTCCGCAGTTCAAACCCCCCCCCCGTCCCCCCTGCCCCCCAAATGAATTCCTGGCTACGGTGTTGGGCAGTTATTGGATTTTTCAATTAGGAGACTGTATTGTGCCCTTGCCTTTTACTGAATCTTTGTATTGTTAATTGTTATTTTCTAGTTCCTAGTTGTCTTTATTTTACATAATAACCTGTAGTATGTTTTATTTATATCTTCAAAAATGTGGGTACGTGTGAGCAAGAGGGTGAATTAGATGTGCACCGCGCCTTAAACACTAAATATAAATTCAAATTCTCCAAACAAGGGAAAAATAAGAACTGTCGAACGGTAATTCTTAAATTTGCTGGACTGTAGGTATGTACAATGTACACCTCTGCCTGCCCGAAGGGTCAGCCCTTTGGGGAAACGAGAAGTGTTTTAATTATAATAACCTAAATACTTATATCAGTTTAAATGAATGAGAAAAATCATCACCATAACACAAAGCTTGTAGTTAACACGTTACAAACAGATTATTATAATCATTAGATATGCAAAATAAATGTTTATATTAAAATTAACTGATGTAACCATAAAAATTAACATAATATGCAAATGGTTGAAAGTAGAATTCAAATTATAATATGAAGCCTTTTTCATCATTGCTACGGTTTAAAAAAAAGTTTATTCATGTAGTAATTATTCTGTTACTTATAATAAGACAGTATCAGTGGTAATCTTTTGTTTCTTATTAGATTTATGGCTTACTTTAGGTGTCTTTTTTAACATGAACAATGAATATTTTGCTCTTCTTTTCTTTAATCTTGCTATTATTATAAATGCTAAAGTTTGTGAGGATCTATGGATGGATGTTTGTTACACTTTCAAGCTGATTTTTTTATATGAGAAGTAGAATTTGTTTGCTAATTTCGCAATTCTTTCTTTTGGAAGTGGATAAGGTTGACGGGGGAGATACATTCCTTTAAGGTTAAACGTCCCCATACAAAATGAAAATACACAGATATGAAGAAATAGGGAATAATTTTCCACTCAAATGTTTGTGGTTGGCTCTGGAACTGGCCTTTATTTCCGCGAAAACATATTTTGTTAAAGAAAACCGTATGTTTTATGCTATTTAAAAAAAAACATTAACATAACCTAAATACTATTTTTTTACAATTTTCATTAATACGAAGGAACTGTAAGGTTTTCTGTATCAAAATATGTTTTCGCGCAAATAAAAGCCAAATCCAGAGCGAACCACAAACAATTGAGTGGAAAAGTATTGCCTATTTCTTCATATATATATATTTGTATTTTCATTTTGTATGTGTCACGTTTAACCTTAAGTATATATAACCTACACCATTTTGTAACACGTTGTTATTAATTTTTAATTTTAGGTTAATAAAATATAGGCACTAGTGTATTAATAAGTATAGATAAACGATACTTTTTACAAGAAATCAAAAAGTAGTCAAACAAACTGAACTAATTAACCCACCCGGTGCAAAGGTAGATAGATAGATGGATAGATTAACACTTTATTGTACACCTTACAGCGAACATAATATTATGTAAATAAAGTAGGTACAGTTAGTCTTAGGTTAGTACAAGGTACCCATGACGCTGGCGGCATTGCCGCGCTGTAGGCAATTCATAGCCTTATTACACCAGGTACGAGCCGGGGCGAGAGTCACCCGTCCTCTATCGCAATCTGCGACCTAGCTCTCCTATCAGGTCCCTCGACTCGGTAGTATTTATTATACATAAATATGGCTAAAGAAAAAAACTATTTTTTTGTATTTAGATTTTTTTGCTAAATAATTACCAGTTGCTACTAATTATAATGGTTAAATCTCTTTATGATTAAAATAACATAATGACGTATGTTTTGCTAATTATGTAATTAAAGACACTAATTTATTTTAAAATAATATTATATTGTTGTACTTATTTTTTTTATATATCACAAAAAAACAATACAGCTAATTGCTTCCGGTCTACCTTAACTAAACACAATACTTCATAACGAATCGAAAATATATCATAATGTTCATTGTTAAATTGCCTATCCATTAGTATAGCAAATCAAAATAATGGTTACTTTACGAAGAGATGCATTTTATTAATAATTATTGCTCATATCTGTGTTAAACATTTATTTTACTCTAGAAAAAAAGAAATTTAATGTATTTTTTTGGTATTTCTTTTGGATTAGGAGTCGCTCCAAAAAACTGCACAAAAACGGCTTGCGCTTCGATTTGAACGGGGAACGCGCCAGATTCTCGTCCATACGAACTGAAATTTCTCAAATATGGATGCACTCAATTGTTTGTTTCAACCTTTTGATCTGGTCATTATTTACACAAAAATATATTCGGTTGATGAAAACTGTATGGATTTTTCACATTCACAAAAGTTGTTAAAATAATATTTTGAGCCATTTTTATGTATTTATCAGTTTAGATGCTGGAGTAACACATGTGTTTATATGCCGATATTCCCACGGGAACAAAGACTACGCGGGTAAAACCGCGGGGCACTGCTAGTCACTATATATTATAAAATCCGAAATGACTGACTGACATGCAACGCAGAGCCCAAACCACTGATCCTTGAGACTTGAAACTTAGAATGTAGGTTCTCTTCGTTGTCTGGACGTGTGTTAAGAAGGGATTTTTGTAAATTCACATTCTAAGGAGTCCAAAAAGGGCGTCAAAGTTTTGGTATAAAACTCCCTTATTTCATAATTGCGACCGGGCAAAGCCGCTGTGCTTACAATGGTAAATCATAAACTGAAAATATTATATTATACTAGTATAAAATACCATTGACGTCATTAAAAAAACTTAAACTACATCTTAAAATGTTTGTACATCAATTACTTAAATCACCATGACCGTACTATTTGTATTTATGTATCACACGGTTTTTTACTGTTAACTTGTGAATTGTACATGGTACATTGGCATCGACCTGAATTACTGTGGACGTTTTGAATCTAGATCTTGTCTGGCCTTTCTGTATAATATAAAAATAAATCCTCGACTGCCTCGGTGGCGTAGAGGGCGCATGCTCGCCTGCCAATCAAGAGGTCCCGGGTTCGATCCCCAGGTCAGGCAGTGTTTGAATATTGGATTTTTCCATTAGGAATTATCTCAATATCTGCCTGGAGTCTGGAACTGTGCCCGGTAGATGACAATAGGCTCGCCCCCTATTACATGGGCCAATAACATACTGGCGAAATGTGGGTGTATCTACTATGGGACTGAGTCCTGAGTCCTGGGTACACCTCTGCCTACCCCTTCAGTAAAAAGGCGTGAATGTAAGTTTATAAAAATAAATTGTGAAGGCATACGTATGTATGCATAGTGTAGGGTTCCATACCTAGATACCAAGAACAGCGCCTTCTATTAGTTCCTTGCGCAAAGTATGGAAATATGCCATAACTTTTGATTGCGTTAACTTAGACTTAGCAGTATGATTTTTTTACAGTCACAAGGGACCACAGATCTGAGTAGTCGATATCAGATACCTCCAGGCGTTCCCGTTAAAAAGTGTCTTGACAGATAGACAGACAGACAGATGGACAACAAAGTGATACTATAAGGGTTCCTTTTTTCCTTTTAAGGTACGGGACCCTTATAAATATAATCTTATATAATATAAAAATCTTGTGTCACGATGTATGTCACGAATAAACTCCAAAACTACTGAACCGATTTCAATCAAATTTCACATGTACCCGTATTTTGGTCTAACTTACTGGATAGGATAGTTATCATCTCAATTATTCGCTTATGTCGTGAATGTAAACAAATAAAATGTATCAATTAATTGTTTCTTAAGCAAGTGTTTATTTACTGTTTAGTTTTATGAAGTTCTCATAGATGACGGTGTACGTTGATTCATCGATAAAATTCTTCAATATTGTTTGACATCTAGGTTGCAAATACACCTATAATAGATGGCGCTGTGTTCTGTTTCTTAGAATATAAATTCTATTACTTTATTTCACGTTATATTTATTTATGATCACGATATAACGGTATTATTTTAATGGTTTGTGACTGATATTTTTATAATTATACTGCGTATTATGTTACAATATTATTACCATTAATAACAAAAAAAATTGTACTATTTTAGAGAATTATTAAAGTCTTGGCGCCAAATTTTAATCAAAGTTTCAAGATCTGGCCATCAAATTCTATCGAGTCGCCATCTCTGGTTTGAATGTCCAAAGCTTTGGTATCTCATCCGTTCTCGAGACCTCCTCTGAGCGTAAACAAAGCTCCCTCTCGAGACCCACTATTTCGAACAATCGATCAATCGATTCTTCTCGAAGCATGCGAACTATAACGTTCGGGAAATTCAAGGTTCAGGTATAAATACTGGCGCCGAGTGTCACCGCAGTTCAGTTCCTTTTTAAACGAGTGAATTAATACTATCTCCCGGAAAGTGATAGTCTCAGTAAAATCTCCACGCATGTTGAACAAGAATATGAATTTTTCAATTGAGTACTCCAATTTTATTTTAAATTTAGGTAATTCGATTTTACCGGAAGGGTTTTATTTCCTCAGTTGCGATTAGAGAAATAAAATATGGCGGTACGAAGTTCGCCGGGTCAGCTAGTAAAATGTATAAAATTGATAAGTATAAATATAATAAATATATAAACGGGTCAAATGCGAATAGGATTCGCATATGAAGGGTTCTTACGCACCATTTACTTATCCTCTTTACTTTATATTTAGATGTCACCTTTCCTCACCTACCAAATAAAATTATTTTTACTGTTTAATAAGTATAAGAATTTATTCTAATAGGGTACTTTTTATTCCGATATTCCGACGGGAACGAAGAATACGCGGGTGAAACCGCGGGCCACAGCTAGTCATCCCATATATTGTCCCAGCAAATAGTATCTCTGGCGACTATTTATGAATCATATAAGGTACCTATAATATCATTCTTAATGGTAGTAAAATTATCTTTAAATTTCGAGTAAGATGTTATTTCCTCTGCCTTTTCCTTTCATTAAAAGTTAACAGGCTCAATAAAACGTAGGTATACTGTATTAAGAAATTAGTGGTAAATTATGTAACAAGTCATTGTCTTGGTCATATTTTAGCAAGCATTGTACAGTACAATTTGCATTCTTAACCGCTTACTCCCACACTCATTTTAGCCGTGTTTTATAATTATTTCTAATTGTTTAGATAATGAATCATATTCAGAAGGTTAATATGAGGTGTTTTGCATACATTTAAGTTCGTCATAATGCCTTCATTTAACCTCTTATTTGTCATTCTTATAAGTTCATTTTACCTCATTAAGCATCATGATTGCCCATATCAGACACAGTGCCACCCAGTGCTTTAAAATTAAAAATTCTGCCCTGCACTGCACTGCGCCTGTCACCCTGAGATATTAGTTGTTGAAACTCGTCATGCCAGTCTCGTTAAACCAGTAATTTCGCTGGTAACATTGCCCTTCAGACCGGAACACATAGTAATGTTTGCACATTACTGCTTGGCGGATGAATAGTTCATAGTTCATAGTTATTTATTGGTATGGTTTCATACATGTCAATAGGTATTACAAAATATTTAATAACAATAATTGATTATGATAAAAATAACAATAACACAAAAAATAATAATTTTAATTTTAAATTTTAATCGTGTTTTAAAGATGCTTATGCTAGGCGCAGCTGTTACTTTAAGGGGTAGCTTATTGTATACAGTGAATAACTGGCAAAGGTGTGGTTGTTCCCCAGGCGGTCCCCTGCAAAAGAGGCCTACCTCTATAAACTTTTCTACCTTTCAATAAATTATTTTTTTGCGTTATTTTTTCTTCCATTCAAGCCTATTATCATAGTAATCATCGTTGTACTTTATGGCAGTTACACCCCATGTTAGGTTTTACATAGGTAGCCTATTTATTAATAATAAGCCATGTTTAAATGCCATCACTTAAGGATAGTTACTCTGTTGTTAACAGAACCTGATTAATAATTTAATTTGATTTATTTTAATATTTTGTAAATTGATTTGATTTTTGATTTTGAATTTGACGTCATTTCATGTAATGTTATTTTAATTCTTATTTTAATTTTATTTATATAATTTTATTTAGTAAGTACGAGTATAATTATGTGGACTATGGATGTAATGTCTGAGAATAAAACATTTAATTTAATTTAATTTAAATTAAGATTTTAGAGGAGAGGAGGAATTAAAATTATACCTACTAATAAAATTTGAGATGACAGGAATAGTTTTTTGGAGGAAACTGAATAAGCCATGTTTACATATCAGTGCACGCGACTGTACACTGTACATACTTATTACATGTATACGCATATTAAATATAAGTATTTATTTTTAGATAATATCCTGGCAAGCAACACATCATTTCTATGGCTGAGGAATAAGTACTTGTCCTAATTAATACTTTAACATTATTGTATATTACTGTAATATTATTTAAAATTATGTCTTACATTGAACGTCTTCGCACAAGAATCATAATTAACAAACATTATTCATAATATTCCAAGCTGTATTCTGTTCGTGAAACAGGAACTGAAATCCCTTGTTTAATAGTTAAAAAATTGCGCAGAAACGTGGGGACTTATTATAGGTATATATGTATATACTCGTAGGTAGAGAAATTTTACTAGGGTCGGTTTCTCCATGATTAATGAGAGGTTTCGGCCGCTTTACCAAATAAGTGTACACTGACAGTTTTATACGGAAGTAGACGGGCATAGCCTTACATTGAAATTGAAAATTTTGGGATTTAATATTATAGCAGATAATTTTTTATGTCATTTTACCTAAAGTTCTATTTGTCAATTAAAATTTGTATAATTTTATAAATTACTTGCTGTGCCCCGCTATCCCCTTGGGATAAAAAGCTTATGTTTTATTCTAGTCTCTAAACTATCTACACACCGAATTTCAGTCCAATCGGTTCAGTAGTTTTGGCGTGAAAGAGTAACAAACATCCGTCCATCCATTCAAACTTTCGCATTTATAATATTAGTAACTTATAAGTCCTACTAATATTATATTCCCTTGAGACTTATTTTTCTTCCCGGAGTGATTTAATTTTTTTATTAAATACATGCATGCTTGGACATAATGATGTTCACGAGCGCAAGGGAAATCACGCGGATACATGCACTCACGACATATTTTGAAGGGGCGACTGAAGTCAATTGATCTGAATGTTGCTAAGGTAACAACATTTAGAAGGTCCGACCAATTAGAGCGAGTCACACGTATTTTGTTATGTCAATGCACCTACATATTTATATTTTCAGTAGGCGGAGGTTCCCCCTTACGACCGTTCTGCTCATTTATTTATTTAAAAAACAAATAAAAAAGTTATTATTTATGCGAAAACAAAACAAAATAAAAAACAAAAGCTCTCCATGCGTTAATTAAATCGGTCATTTTGTTTACCTCCACCGCGACTTTTTATTTAACATATATTTTAGCCGTAGGAAGTCCAACTGCTGGACATAGGCCTACCCCATAGATTAGCATTTAGTCCGGTTGTAAGCTGCTTGCATCAAACTTATTACTAAATCGTGTGTCCACATCGTGGGTGCACGTCCTACGCTGCGCTAGCCGGTCCGCGGTCTCTATATGAGGACTGAATTCAACCCCATTGGCCGTCTGTTCCACGTGCTATGTGCCCTGCCCATTACCACTTAAACTTGCTTATTCGCTGGGCTATGTCGGTAACTTTCGTTCGTCTGCGGATGTCCTCATTTCTGAATCTTTCTCTTTTAATGTATATACATAGGTACCTACTTTCAAATATTATGTTTTCATAAATAAATAGCATCAGGCACATTTAATCAAATTTTATCACATTAAATTTAGGTATAAAACAATATTAAAATACAAGATAAATATTATTTCATGATAACTCGGGCTATATAATAATTTTATTTTTAATTGTCATGATAACTTTATTTTTCTAGAATAACGTGGATATTTTTATCAGCATTTAAAAACAATGAAATTAATTACCCACATATCGAACACGTAATAAAGCACTTAGTTACTTAATATTGCAAAAACTGTAATAAACATTATTATCCACCATATTTTTCAAAATATGCAAATTAAAATGTTTATTCTCATATACCGAACACTTAGAACCATGCGCAGACATCGGGTCTCTTAGTGTTTTTCACCGCATTTAAAACGGCTAGTGTTCTGATGAACTTTTCAAGCTGTCACGGTTCCATCACACATAATCGATACGTGGACGTCGCACACTGCGCGATTTTCCCGTTCTTTTCTGCCGCATACCTATGTGCAAACCTTCATGATCTCCTGCTGCGGACTTCCCGTTGAGCTGTAGCATGAGGCTAAGGAGAGTGAATAGGTCAAGACCTAGGGTCGGCAACATACTGGCAATACCCCTGGTGTTGCAGGTATCCACCTGTGGCATGAAAAAAATGAGGCAAATTTACTTTAAAATAATAATAATTACGACTGGTAGGTAATTATTATAAAACTATAACATTTGACAAAAATTGTACCTCGGTAATCTTTTATATCGACGTCATTTGTTTTCGAATATTTTATTATTTTATCGTTCATTAAATATGTCATAATAATATTTTTATAAAACGTTAAACATAATGGAGGAGGGTCTAGCATGAATTTTTTTGACAATCGCATTCGTATCGAATTCGATAGTTATCTTTCAAAAATGTTTTGGATTTTATATAAAGACTACGAATTCTATATGCAATGGTCAAAAAGCATATCCTGCTCCCTACTAATAATACGAGTATCTTCCTTATTTTCCTCATAACATACATTCACGCCTTTTTCCCGAAGGGGTAGGCAGAGGTGTACCCAGGACTCAGTCCCATAGTAGATACACCCACATTTCGCCAGTATGTTATTGGTCCCATGTAATAGGGGGCGAGTCTATTGCCATATACCGGGCACAGTTCCAGACTCCAGGCAGCTATTGAGATAATTCCTAATGGAAAAATCCAATATTTAACACTATGCCTGACCTGGGGATCGAACCCGGGACCTCTTGATTGGCAGTCGAGCATGCGCCCACTACGCCACCGAGGCAGTCTTACTTATTTTCCTCTTACTTATTTTAGACTTATTTTCCTCATAATATTATAAATTCGAAAGTTTAAGGATGGATATGAAATAACGCATAAGTAGGGTACTTTTTATCCCGATATTCCCTCGGGAACGAAGACTACACGGGTGAACCCGCGGGGAACAGCTAGTGATATTATAATTATAAGCCATAATATAATTATAATAGGTAATAAGTAAGTAATGTGCTCGTATATTGAACAATGTAGATTATTTGAAAAATACGTGCAGTGTATTTAACGCTATTTAAAAATATTATAACTACATGTTATTTCTTCAGTGACGAAAGTATGGGACGAGTTAAATAAAACAGTATCACTTCATATGCCGGGGTTACCGGCTTTAGAATAGTACCCCACCCTCTCTAACCGTGGATGTCGTAAGAGCCGGCTAAGGGTTGTCAGATCCTGAGGACGGGCAGCAGCGTCCTCTGTAAAACCACCAAACTGCGCTCGGCAAACTCTCCATTTATTGGTGGGGCCTATCTCCAACAGTGGGATATTTCCAGCAGCTGGGATGGCTTAGAATGATGATCGCTTCAGCTTAATAAAAAAGAGATAAACATATTTTACTTATCGTCACATGAAAAAATACTTAATATTGATACGATCTTACCAATTGCGACAGGGGAATATCAATTTTTGCAAATAAATAAATACCTTAACTGTTTACAAAATAATTACACCATGCATACTCGTACGTACACTTACATAAACTCACTGGGATTTTACATAAAGAGACATTTCACCGCACGTGACACGTCATTTTAGAGGCGCGCCATTTGCTTTCAACCAACCAATCGACGTGCATAGCAAATTGTGCTGTAATATTGGTATAACGCCTCTATAAACAAAATGCATTCCTTAACTACCTATTATTATAATAATATGCAATTTATAATATTCTTACGTAAGAAACAATATCTTAGAATAACAATAGGGTTTGTAAAATACCGACGACAGCCGGATATGGGCGGGGTTTTCCGTATCTAACCGTGGTACATGCAATATCAACCTAATCTTACTTATAAATATTAAATACGTAGATATTATACACGTAAATCTTATATGAAACTAGTTCTTGTTGAAGCCTACGAAAATTTTGCAAATCAAATTTTATTTAAATTGCTTCAAGGAAGAATAAGAATAATAAAATAGCATAAATCAGATACGTTTATACATAAAAATAAAAATACATTTCTAACAATTTAGGATATTCACAGCTTTGTGCTCAGCGAGGTGTCCCTGCACAACGCTGATTTTCAGAATATCCCACGTATAAAATTGTATTTAGCGGGATTATAGACTCGTTGATCGGGGAATGAGGTTCTACGTTCGAGGCAGGTTACTGGATTTTTCCATTATTATTTAAGCGTTAATTGCAGTAAGCTCGCTTTCTATGACATGGTACTCCAAACAAAATTTGGATGTACCTTCATTGGGAATGGTGACTTAAACCAAAGAATGCTTACTATGACTACGTAACGAAGTGACACTCATCTCAACCCGCCATTTACTTCGCCTGCGACCAGGTAGTCAACGAAGTCGTACTTACGCACACATTTGACGCGTGTATACGTTATGTTTTCTACGTAATAGTAGCCTACTACGCGCGGGCGATTGTCTGGAGGGACGGGGGTCTGCCTAAACTTTCGGGGAAGGCATTTCGTGTTATATAATAACAAAGTTTTCCATTGTCCAGATCCACATGTACCAACAATCGATGATGCGGGCCGAAGAGATCCGCAGGCGTCGTCAGGAGGACCCATCCAGAACCCACACCGCAGTGAACAATATCCTGGCAGCCGCTGCGAGGGAGATGGAGGAGGCTCGTCATCAGGCCAGGGCTAACGAGCGAGCCGTGGCTAGCATACAGACTGAACAGGATCAAGGTTGGTTTACTTTAAGACAAAGATGCCTGGACATTTCTGCATCGCCGTGGGGTGCCGGCAATAGAGTACCCCACACTGTCTACCCGTGGTTGCCATAAGCCGGCTAAGGGTTATGAGATTCAGAGGACGGACAGCAGCATCCTCTGCGTTAAAACCAATAAACTGCGCTCGAAACGTGGCGTTGCGAGTATTGGAAAAGGCAGGCCTATGTTCAGCAGTGGACATCCTACGGCTGAAATGATGTTAATGAAGTCAAAATGGATGGACACTTTTGCATAGCCACCGCCTAGCAACATCACAAAGAAATGTAACCAAACCAAAAATATGTATATTGTAAAATTGGCAGTAGAAAAAATTAAGCCCTATAATTTTTTTGTGCGTTTTTGGCATTTTTAGGGTTCCATACCTCAAAAGGAAAAAAAGAACCCTCATAGGATCACTTCGTTGTCCGTCTGTTTGTCTGCCTATCTAACTGTCTGCCTGCCCGTCTGTGTGCCTGTTTGTCAAGCCCCTTTTTCTCGGGAACGCGTTGAGGTATCAAGTTGAAACTTATCGGATTGTTGCTGTAAAAAAATCTAACTTCTAAGCCAACCCAATAAAAAATAGGGCCATTTTACCGCACATTTCCATTCTTTGCGCAACGGGCTAAAAATTTCTAGGGTACTTCCTATTGGTCTAGCATCATGTAATTTGGCAAGAAGCTTGATCTTATATATATCACAAGTAAAGGAAAAAAATCCCGAAACCATAATATTTTACATAAAAAAAACATTGCTATTACTAACATGTTTTCTGTATTGGAACCCTACACTAAACATACTTATATGCTTTAACAAATTATTTTTATTTCGTGGCGCACAGCAGATTACATTCTGTTCGCTGTTGGATGGTGCCTGTGACAGTTGTGAATATTATTACAGTTATTAATATTTTTTATCTTACACCCATTATGTATATATAATACATACTACATGTACATACATACAACATATATAACAAGGAGTTTGTTGTCCCCCACTTGAAAAAAAAAATAAGGATTTTTTTTTTTTTATTATTTAAAATGTATATAATAGATATATTATCTAAAATCTAAATGCTATTTATGATAGATTAAAATATTACTTGCATACAAATAAAAAAAAGAAATCGATTGCATGAAAATAAATAAATTACAGGTAGCTTTCTTGGGTATTTTTTATAAAAACTACTCATATCCGTTTGCGTAGCATAGAAAAAATTAGACAAAGGAGCCGCCATTTTTATGTGTTCACAGTTATAAATTAACATAATAGCTACACAATTATTATAATGTCGGAACAGCGGAGTAATTAGAAATAAACATTTTATTTTATCACTTGCTTCACACTGTTTAGAGTACTGTGAAGTTTACGTAACGCATGGGAATTGAGGTTTTTCTTGAGATTATGAAATATACTGAACTTAATACCTATATATTAATTATAATAGATATAAGATAGATACTAATCTTATCGTACACACACATACGCACATATTAAAAGTCAGACGACATGCACCGAAATCGTTTTGCCAACGGCCAATACTCGCCACGCTTGACAGGAGGGCTGCCCGTCCTCTGGATCGGAAAACTCTTAGCCGGCTCTTACGGCAACCACGGGTAGAAATGGTGGGGCACTATTCTATTGCCGGTACCATACGGAAGAAATTAATATTGACTTATGTAAATTAATCTCGAGATCTCGTAATACTCACCGGAATCTCACAGTTTGTGAGATTGATGCAAAATCCTCGCATCGGTCAAAGAAAGTATGAGAATTGGCCTTTTTACAACTACATTGTCAATCCTATTAATGCGTAAGTTCGGTCGGTGTGATCGATTTGATTGAAATGTAGTATATCTATGCCATATACCACACTATTACAGATTACAGGGTCACCGCTATCTAGCGTAGATCCTGTAATCCTCCGACATCGGCCTTGTTTCATTTTATTATTAATCTTCTTATTATATTTTCTTTTATAATACAATTTGGTATTGATTATTTACTTATAAACGCTTACTGTTGGTATAAAATAATAGTAGATTAGTAGCCAAGGGCTGTAAGGCATCAATTGCAGCCCGAGATATTTAGGCGCACGAGCGCAGCGAGGGCGCCTATACTTCGAGGGTGCAATTGATGCTTACACCCGAGCTAACTACTCTGCTTTACATCTCGATTGTGAGGTAAGTAGAAAAACACCGGCATTACAAGAATAAAACATTTTAAAGTAAAAGTTTTCTATTCCCGCCTTTTTTCATCTCTTTTTTAAATAATTTTTTTCAAGAACGAAATTGAGCTTCGTAGTTCGATATTTAAAATTGATGACTATTATACTCATACGAAGACAAGGAATAGCGAAGCGACCTCTTTTGTCATTGGCCTGAATGCATGATGTCTATTGCCAGTATGATGGTTAGATGTACGCAAACTTTTTGAAAGAGTGAAGTTTTTTTTTAATTACTTACCGCCCTAGGGCTTTTCTAGCTACATTATTACCCTAGAGCGCTAATTGGTCACTTACAAGCCCCATTTGGGGGTAATAAGGACCTACTTACCGAATATGAGAGATGTAAAAAATATTTATGCATTATAGAAGAAATAAAGTTAAATAGCACAAGGTCGATGCCTCGAACAAAGAATACTAATTACCAGGCAGTTACGCCCGTACTTACGCACACATTTGATGCGTGTACACACGTGGGTTTTCTATGTAGTAGTAGCAAGTTATTGCGTGCGGGCGATTGTAAGGAGTGTCGGCGGTCTGCCTCGGAGCTTGAGCGCGGATTATAGATAGTACCTGGATGACCGAGCTTTGCTCGGTATATATATATTTTTTTTTTAATAAAATGACATTTTCTAAAAATGATTCCTAGCTAGATCGATTTATCGCCCCCGAAACCCCCCTTATACTAAATTTTATGAAAATCGTTGGAGCCGATTCCGAGATTCCAATTATATATATATATATATATATATATATACAAGAATTGCTCATTTAAAGATATAAGATAAGTACACCTACTTTGAATGAAACTCCGACATAGTTAATAGTAAATAATTGTAGATTATATATATGTAACAATTGTTTATCTGCCGCTTTCAAACCCGCCAAATCGGTTAAAGATCAACTTAATTAAAATTTTCTTGTTATAAGAGAGACAACCAAGGGTTAACAGATTCAGCGGACGGGCAGCAGCATATTTTGCCTGAAAACCAGTCCAGCAGTGTTCATCCTACAGCTGAGATGTTGATAATAAGACTTACGACAAAAGCCCCAATATCTATAACAATAAAGTTGCAGTTGCTGCAGCCCTCGCGGCAACATCGACTACTATGGAAGTGAGACGGGATATAGACGAGGAACGTCCCAAGAAGCGCATGTCCATACTCTCCCCTGAAGATGAGAAGCTCAGGGTTAAGAAGAAACCCATGACCGTGCGGTTCCAGGATGAGGCTAAGGAAGACAGGGAGCGGGCCAAACTTACATCGCCTGGTGAGTTCTTTGACTTAATACGTACATACAGTCAGTCAGTATTTCCGTTGGCCTAGGCAGAGATTATCTCTCTCCACTTGCTACGATTCTGTCACAGCTTTCGCTGTTCGTCGGTTATGGGTACCTTCCATATTGGTGTTCTTTTATGTTAGGGTATTTGTGATCTTCGTGTTTTTATGTTAAAGTATTTGTAATATTCGTTTTATTATGTTAGGGTATTTGTGACACTTATGTTTTTTTTTATATGAAGTATTTGCGATATTTTGCGATTTTTGTAGTGGCAGGCCGCTTTTGGGAAGTACGACACCTTTGCCAGTTATTCATCCGCCAAGCTGTAATGTGCAAACATTACTGTGTTCTAGTCTGAAGGGCAATGTTACCAGCGAAATTACTGAGCATGACAAGTTTCAACAACTAATATCTCAGGGTGACAGGCGCAGTGCAGTGCCGTGCAAAATTTTTAATTTTAAAGTACTGGGTGGCACTGTATGATATGGGCAATCATGATGCTTACCATCTCGCACTCAATCAAGGCACTTGATTGTATTTTTATGATATATTCATTTTTTATGAACTTAATAGTATTTTTATAATTTGAATGATATGAGTACAAGTTGTAAGTTTCCGATTACCATTTCTAAAAACCATGATATATGACTGGCTTCATACATACCTAATAATTATAAGTACATAAAGTGCGTAAAGTAAATACTTACGAGTCGTCATTACCAAAGTTTTTGCACACGTCTACAAATATATCTAAGAAATAAAATAAATGAATTGAATAAAAACCTGTACCGAGTGCCGAGTGGGCGTCATTACAGACAAAATACTATTTAATCTTGTTATAAAATAATAATCGAGAATATTCTAGATGCATTCACCGTCTGATATATAGAAAATGTAATCAAAAAATCTGTGTAAAAAAAAAAATAACACACTAATAAGCGAACACTTATTAACGTCTACAAATACAATATTTATGTTGATTAGTCTACAGAAGTTTTTGTTATTGAAATAAATTAGATTTTTTGCGGTATCGCGTTGGAATAATATGGTTTTTCCTTTAATATATGTAGTGTTTATAATGAAACGCAGGCCTTTCTGGAGGGATGTTCTATATTTCTTATTCACGTTCTACTTTTACCACGTTGTGTTGCAGAGAGAAAAAAGTTAAGGTTACAATTCAGTTTTGACATTATCAATATTTGACACTTACTTTTTTTTTTTTTTTTTATTGAATAAATAGAACCAAACAATATTACATTGCCAGTTTCAATACCCCCCCTCAATGTAATATTCCCTCAAAACTAAAATAAACTAATATACCTATCTCAACATAATATGTTATCTTAAATTATCTCTACTTCACTTTACAAAACCATAAAAGTAGCAAACCAAAAAAAATATTCTTCAGAATAAACTTAAAACAAATAACCTCGTTAAAAAAAAACTTTACCTTTTAAAATACATACTTATGACAATTTAATTCAGGCCACACATATTTGAAAATTTCAGCAAGAGAATCTGATTCAACGGTTTTGTAAACATGTCTGCGATTTGATTTTCAGTTTTAATATACTCAACTATTACTTTACCTTTCTTGATCAAATCCTTGATGAAATGATATTTAATCTCAATATGTTTGGCCCGTTTAATACAATCTGTGCTTGCTATCATAATGGCCGCTTGATTATCACACAACATTTTAACAGGGGAAACATCATGAAATCCAAAGTCATTCAGTATACTCATTAACCAGCATGCCTCACTAGCTGCTATACTCAAAGATACATATTCAGACTCTGTGGAAGAGATACTGACACACGATTGCTTTTTGCTACCCCAAGAAATTAAACAGTTACAATATTTGAAACAATAACCGCTAGTAGATTTCCTGTCTTTTGTATCACCGCCCCAGTTAGCATCACAGTATCCTACTAGGTTCTCACCATTACATTTGTAAATTAATTTATAATCTATAGTGTGTTTCACATATCTCAAAACTCTTTTAAGAGCTAATAACAACGACACATTCGCCTTGTTCTGGTATCTACTCAACATTGAAATTACTACAGCTAAATCAGGCCTCGTACCACATACTGCATACATCAAACACCCTATGATCTGCCTACAAGTATGCTCAATGTCTTTATTAGCCTTACTTTCATCTAATGTAGTTATATCAAAATTATTATCCATTGGAGTGGATATAGGTTTACAGTCTTTCATACCAAACCGTTCCAAAACTCTCTTCAAATAGTTAACTTGACTCAATTCTGTAATACCTTTGGCTAAATCTTGTTTTACATCTATGCCTACATAATTTGATATAGTACCTAAATCTTTCATTTTAAATTCTTTCTTTAACATACTCTTTAATTGACTAACTTCCTTTTGATCATGCCCTGTGATTAATATATCATCTACATATAGTAATACAAATAACTGATCACACTTTGTATACAAACATGAATCACTCTGTGACCTTAGAAAACCTTCTCTCAACATGACTGAATTGAATTTATCATTCCAATATTTTGGAGATTTTTTAAGACCATACAAAGATTTTCTAAGTTTTACAATATTATCATTTCCACTATATGCTCCCTCAGGTAATTCTAGGTAAACCTCCTCATTAATATCCCCATAGAGAAAAGCTCCCGTTATATCCATTTGAAACACAGGTAAATTAAACTTTGTTGCTATTGAAATAAACAATCTAAATGTTGTGAGCTTTGCTACAGGTGCATATATCTCATAATAATTTAATTCATCATCCTGCTCAAAACCTCTGACTACTAACCTAGCTTTATACTTCTTTACATTATTATTTAATTTAATCTTGAAAACCCATTTACTACTTAATACTTTCTTATCATTTGGCCTGTCGCAATATTCAAATGTATTATTATCTCTTAATGTTTGTAATTCCCTATTTACCGCATCTTGCCATTCACTTGAGTTTGGACTTCTCATGGCCTCTTGGTATGTAATAGGTTCCTCCTCTACCGCTGAAATGTTGCATGTGTAGTAATCAGGTTTCCTTACTGTACGCTGCTGTCTCACTCTAGGTTGTATAGTTCTGTCAAGCTCTTCGCCGCTGTCTGACGAGACTTCATCACTTGTACAGGGCTCATATTCACTTTCAGACACATTACTTATCCTTGTCTCATTTGTGTCACTTTCCTGGATCTCATTTGTGACCACTTCATCCTCAAGGTCTAAATAAACTATTTCTTCCTTTTCCATTATCTGTTTCTTGGTCATGAACACCACATCTCTTTTAACTTCAATCTTGTTCCTCTCTTGGAAATAAATACGGTATCCTTTAGTTTCATCTCCATAACCTACCATTATGCCTTCCTCTCCTTTAGAGTCCCATTTCTTTCTCATCTCCTTTGGAATGTGTGCCATCACTGGCGTTCCGAAAACCTTCAGGGTTTTTATGTCAAAACTTCTCTTTGTCCAAGTTTCATATGGTGTTTTTCCTTCTTCTCTGCTTTTCGCCGTTCTGTTCAAGACATAAGCTGCTGTATTTACTGCCTCGGCCCATAGATTCTTTTGTAGATTCCTACCATAAAGTAATGATCTGGCCGCTTCCACCAGGGTTCTGTTTTCTCTCTCTGCTTTCCCATTCTGTTCGGGCGTGTATGGAACTGTTTTTTGGTGTACTACACCATATTCCGAAAGTATCATCTGCACTTCTGTATTGGTAAACTCTGTCCCATTATCACTTCGTAAATATTGTACTTTATTCCCAGTAACATTCTCGGTTTTAGTCAAGAAATCTTTAATAAATCTTTTGACCTCGGACTTTTCTTTCATGAAGTAGACAGTACGGTAATTAGAGTAGTCATCTTTAAGCAAAAGAAAGTATCTGGAACCTCCCACCGACGTCACCTCCATCGGGCCGCATACGTCCGCATGCACTATTTCACATGTTCGCGTCGTAGTCGTCTCACTGTTCTTAAATGGTAATCGGTGTATCTTTGCTCCAAGACAAGCTTTGCACTGTTCGAACTGCTCACTCTCGCGTACTGGAATATTTTTACGCGCTAACACTGACTTAACTCGCTCGATATTCTGGTGGGCCAAACGCTCATGCCATTCGTTCAACTGTGCAGTATTCGCATATTCGTATTTGTGTCGTAAATCAATTAAATACATATTTCCAACTCGTTTTGCAATCGCCATTATTTTATTTTCTTTATAAAATTTGCATAAGTTGTCATCTGTCATCATGATATAACCTTTAGCTGTCACTCGGTTCACAGAAAATAAATTAGTTTTAAGGTCCGGCACATACAATACATTGTCTATAGTCGAGTCCAACCACTCACGACCATTGAACACTTGCGCGTTTATTTGACCGCGCCCTATAGCCTTAATTACCGTTCCATTCCCTACTATGACTGGTTTTGGCGCAGTATCCGAATATGAGAAAAATGAGTCCTTATCACAACACATGTGATCACTTGCGCCACTGTCCACTAACCACTGTGATTGTTTATATTGGCCCTCAGTCTCACACTCACTAATCACCACAAATGCGTTACTGTCTTTCTTGTCTGAGCTAGAACTTTTATTTTTCTTAAACCAACAGTCTTTCATAAAATGTCCCGGCTTGTTACAAAAATGACACTTCAGTTTACCGTCTTTGTTCTGACCACTTTTCACTATGTTACTTTTACAATTGTTCTGATAATGTCCAATTTTATTACACTTGAAACACCTTATTATCTTGCTATTCTTCTTAGCCATGAATGCTTCAGAGGTTGACTGTCCATCACCGTTTCTCTCCTTCATCCGTTCTTCTTCAATTAATAATCTTGAAACCAAGTTGTCAAATGTTTGTTTTTCATCCGGTGTAGACTCCCATGCAGATATGAAATGCATATATTTCTCTGGTAATGACATCAACACCTTTGTAATGACAAACTTATCTGTGACCGTCTCACCCAACTGCTGTAATTGATTCTGCATTTCCTTTATTTTGGAGACAAACATTGAGATCTCCATTCCTTCCTCGTACTTGTACTTAAAAAATCTCTGCTGTACGATATGTATGCTTGTTTCTGACTTCTGCTCGTAGACACTTAGTAGTTTACTCCACATCTCCGCTGCAGTTTTGCATGATATAATATGAAGCATTGCTTCCTCAGTCATTCGTGTGACTATCATAGCTTGCGCTTTGGCATCCTTAGCCTCAAGTGTCTTTAGGTCTATCGCTTGCCCCTCTGTGTTCGTCCGCTCGACCACACCCATCACTCCTTGATTGCGAAGTAGAACTTGCATCTGGAACTTCCAAATGTTCCAATTCCTTGCTCCTTCCAACTTCATCACATTTGTGCGCGTTTCTACGTCCATCTTGACGATTCTTTCCTTGCACCAGCAAGTGTTCCAACCCGCTAACCTCACCGGTTTTCACGGTATATATTTTCCCGACGCTGTATCCTGCGTGTCCCGCGTGTCCTGGGCCCATAACCTGTAGTGTTTATAATGAAACGCAGGCCTTTCTGGAGGGATGTTCTATATTTCTTATTCACGTTCTACTTTTACCACGTTGTGTTGCAGAGAGAAAAAAGTTAAGGTTACAATTCAGTTTTGACATTATCAATATTTGACACTTACTTTTTTTTTTTTTTTTTATTGAATAAATAGAACCAAACAATATTACATTGCCAGTTTCAATAATATATATTTTTTATTACACAACATTTTATTAAATCCAGTATCAGAGTGGAGTCGATGATCGATAAAAAATGTTAATTTAATGCTCCCTTCACTTGGAAGCATAATATTATAGAGGTGGTGCGTTTAAAGTTTTAAATTTATATAAAGCTATAGAATTTTCTTGTGAAACTTATTTATAATTTTAGGCTTAAATCACAGAACATAACGTGTACGTACTACGTGTAGAATGGACACTGTCATCCGCCCACCATACGGGCCTTCCTCACCCCGCGAGCGAAATTGAGCTCTCGAAGAGCCTCGATGCGCTCGGAACGCACCTCACGCACACTTGCGCGTGTACAAAACTGCTTGTTTGCAGTGTCTGTGTAGTAGATTATAGTGCGGCTTTTGCATGAGAATTGAGTCGAGTGTCCGGGGTACTGGACCATGATAATATGGTTAATAATATATTCTCTGTTATTAACATATCTATATAGATATAGATTTCGGCCACGGCGACAGCTTCACCTTCGATTTTGTCGTTCGTGCTCGCATGTGACTATAGGTATTATATTATAGCCAATCTTCTTTGTGACCCTCTTCGCACATTGCGGGCAAGTGAACACACCTCTTTTTCTGATAATTTTATCTGATAGTTATAATGGTAAATAATAATTATTCATTTATTTCCTGGAACAATAAATTATTATTATTTTA
This sequence comes from Hemistola chrysoprasaria, assembly GCA_947063395.1. NCBI lineage: Eukaryota > Metazoa > Arthropoda > Insecta > Lepidoptera > Geometridae > Hemistola > Hemistola chrysoprasaria. The sequence goes on from OX346724.1 coordinate 3,495,871, forward strand.
CCCGACGTCCCTTTGTCCTCAGTATACAAAAATAGATGCTGCTTTAATATACAAAACTAGCATTATATATTTTATTTTAAAAACGTGTCGTCGTTTTCATCTTCGTATTAAAAAAATGAATAAATTAACTTTGACATTTATAATTACATATTAATATAGAATCGGTTTTTTATTTTTATTATATTTATTCTGGAAATAATATTATACCATACTAAATATTGTCCTTATACGAATAATGATATATTTTATTTAAAATTAGTCTTACTTTAATTTAGTCTTAAATCTTCATTTAGTCGACAAATTCATCTGCTATATCTCTTTTGTAATGGCTATTATAATAGATTCTTAAGATTTTGCTAAAATAAACCTTGGAATGCAGAAATTGACATTTCCTAAATTATCAGAAAAATGTAATGAGATTGAAATGGATATTCGAATTACCATTTTTCTAACAAAAAATTCTTTTCAAGAAAGTTTCAAAAAGGCAAAACTAAATGTGTTCTTTTTTAATGATAAATGTTCGTGAATATCAATGTAAATAATATACTACGCGATGAATATTATTATATAATGTAGCGTCCGTGGTCCAGCGGGAATATGCCCGGCTTTAAATCAGGAGGCTCTGGATCGACTCTCACCATGTGGACTTTTCGCCTGGAGGCTACCGTGTTTCGGATGTCACGTTAAATTGTAGGTCCCGGCTATTTTCTATAAGATATGTAGGGGGCAGTCGTTAGGTCATGTCGGAGGCCTTGAAGGAATCTTGGCGACCTGAAACTCTGACAATATGGATGGTCCACATAACCCATATGAATTGATTCGAGCAGTGTAATTGGGGTAACCCGTTTTTTTTAAGTAAACATTCAAATAATAATTATTAGTAACAGTCTTCGAAATTTTCGAAGCAGAATAAAGAGTAAAACCGTTTAATTTTAGTATTAAAAAGGTTAACATAATAAAAATAAAGTTGAATATAAAAACATAATTTCAAGGTAATTAATGGAGTCGAAATCAATGGCAGGTGATGAATTAAAAAAACCTGGCGTGTGCATTCGCCGGAAAGCGTGATTCGTCTTACTCAAATCTACAATTAACTTTTTGTTCTACAAACGGGATCAAAAAAACAATAATAAAATAAAATTCAGCTTTAATAGCCATAAATATTCATAAAGAACCGCGCCTTTTATTGGAATCTTGTTTTTCGAAATTATTTTTTAATTTTTTAATATGTTATATAAATTGTCTGGTTTTGAACATAATTATAGTTATGGCATTTTATTGGCCTCGTTGAAATCCGTATTTTATTATTTTAAGGTCTGAAGTTATTGCTATTCTTGTTAATAAAAAGTAATTTTATTATTCTTATCCGCTGCTGATATTTCAAATCTTTTTTTATTTATTTATGTACATATTTCAAAAGGTTTTGTGACGAAATATAATATAAAATATATATACATAAGCCCTGATATAATAAAGCAAATAGCATAACATTACGAAAAACAAAAAGTAAATAAATTAAGCTAGTTTTATGAATTTTACAAAATAATGTAATTAATATGTAAATATCGCCGCATTATAACAATTTTATTATAAAGATTGTTCTGTAGGGATCAAATAATGAAACATGACATCTGATTTTTTTAAACATATATATCGGCTATTTAAAATTGTAACAAAATACATATTTTATTATAATTTTATTGAACTTTAAAATGTATGAAAAACAAACCGGGTTTTTCTGACTGGATATTCTTTTGATCTGGTGTGAACCGGTCATATAATATCGCTAAGTTTTTGTTATATTATTATATGATACTGCCTTGGTGGCGTTGTGGGCGCAAGCTCGACTAACGATCATGAGGTCCCGGGTTCGATCCCCAGGTCAGGCAAATAGTTAAATATTGGATTTTTCCATTAGGAATTATCTCAATAGCTGTCTTTAGAAATGCGACCAGTAGATGGCAATAGGCTCACCTCCAATTACATGGGACCAATAACATAAACATGTGGGTGTAGGAACCTCCTATGGGACTGAGTCCTGGGTACACCTCTGACTACCCCTTCGGAAAAAACGTGTGATTGGTTTAAATTGATAAATGGTGAGGTGTGTATAATCTATATAAAAAAGCCGGATTAAAAAGTTCACCCTGTATATTTTTCAAATTCTATTAACCTTTTTTAGATGACAAACCACTAAATCATTTAAATTGCTTTAAAATAAAAAATAATTTAAATGTAATATTGCGTCACTAGAGTGGCGATACATGTTTTTTTTTTAATCGCCTACGCTTTAGAAAAATATTATTTTGTAAGCATTAATTATTCCTTTACAAACTAATTATAAATTGGAATGATTGATGAAGCAACTAAGGGGGGCCCTATAATGAATTCTGAACAAGTTTTTTATTACAACGTTTTACAAAAAGATATATATTCTTAAGGTTGTATTCTTTTGAACTTCACCATAATGTCCCACAGCGGGGCCGACAGGAATACCGACTGTTAGTACCACATCTTTGCCAGTTATTCAGCCGCCAAGCAGTAATGTGCAAACATTACTGTGTTCCGGTCTGAAGGGCAATGTTACCAGCGAAATTACTGGGGATGCCGAGATTCAACAACTCATATCTCAGAGTGACAGGCGCAGTGCAGTGCCGCGCAGAATTTTGAATTTTAAAACACTGGGTGGCACTGTGTCTGATATGGGCCATCATGATGCTTACCATCAGGCACCTATGATTTGCTCGTCTTGTCACTCACTATCATAAAAAAAAATCTACCTGTCAACCTAAACAACTACATAAAGGAAGAAATGCAACATTCGCAACAAATAAAACAACATCCCACACGAATTTGCTGATCAGCTGATCCGTTTTGTATGGGAAGTCTTTTTTTTTGTGAATCTCGCAATTCTTTCTTTTGAAAGTAGTTCAGTTTAACTGGTAGATATGCTCCCTTAAGTATTACTACAAATTTTTTAACACGTTGTATAAATCAACATAACATACAATCACGCCTTTTTCCTTAAGGGGTGGGCGGCAGAGGTGTACCCAAGACTCAGTCCTATCGCAGGTACACCCACATTTCGCCAGTATGTTATTGGTCCCATGTAATAGGGGGCTAGCTAATTGCTATCTACCGGGCACAGTTCCAGACTCCAGGCAGTTATTGAGATAATTCCTTAAAGAAAAATCCAATATTCAACACTGCCTGACCTGGGGATAAAAGCCAGGACCTCATCGGGATCTACCTTGCGCCCAGTGCGGCACCGAGACAGTCTCAACTATAGACTTGACAATATATAACAATGTATAATATCAACAATAAACATAACATACATTCACGCCTTTTTCCCGAAGGGGTAGGCAGAGGTGTACCCAGGACTCAGTCCCATAGTAGATACACCCACATTTCGCCAGTATGTTATTGGTCCCATGTAATAGGGGGCGACCCTATTGCCACAGTTCCAGACTCCAGGCAACTATTGAGTTAATTCCTAATGGAAAAATCCCGTATTTAACATAGTGTTAAATACTGGATTTTGGAGCCTGCGCTGGGGATCGAACCCGGGACCTCTTGATTGGCAGTCGAGCATGCGCCCACTACGCCACCGAGGCAGTCCTCGATCAACAATATATACTAATAATATTATATATTATATCCATAGAATCTGAATGTATATCAGGTACATTATTCATCGCATTCATGTGTAAAATTATATTCCCCGGCGAGGAACAGTACAATAGTTCTCAAACAATATAATTTTGTATAATTTCCTTTCACGGCAAGCATGCCGCCTACACAGTTATAAAACAATGTACCTATATACTAGTCTCGTATACCATGTACTGCGAAAATATCTTTACATATTGTTACTTTGTCACAGTAAATTATTATGGTAAGCGTCGTGCAATTTATATGAAGTATTCTCGCTATTTCTTTAGACAAAGGTGGAAGTTATATCGTTAGATAGGAGTTTGAGTTCGCATATTATGATTTTTCTTATATTATATTTTGAAAAACGGTTTCAACGTGTTAAAAAAAAGGTGTATAAGAATTGAGAAATAAACACAAAAAAAATGACTTTCCATACTTTGCCAATCAGCTAATTCATTTTGTATGGAACTGTTATTTGCGAGTTTCGCATTCTTCCTTTTAAAAGTTGTTCAGTTTGACGAACAGATATTAATAATATGGGATAACTTAACCACACACGGTCATCTGGTCCTAACTAGGCAGAGCCTGTACTATGGTAACCAGAAGACTGATATACATACTTATATATGCTAATAATACCCAGACACAGATCAAACAGACATGTTCATGCACACAAATATTTGAACCGGCCGGGGTTCGAACCTAAGGCCTGCGGCACATAAAGCAGAATTACTACCATCTGAGCCAACAAAGCTGTCAACTTCCTTTAGTATTACTACATCTTTTTCTACCATGTATAATTTAGTAGTTAAAATGCAAGCACACTACTAATCGCATGTTCCATATAATTTATATTTTATCCCTAATTATCTATACTTACTGGTAGGGAAGAACAGATTTTTCCATATTTTCTGTCACCAAGAGGCCGACGTAATCTTGTTGCTTCCTATAATACCATCTAAATACATGACAAAATTAGCCGTGTGGATCGCGGCGTTATAATAGGGCAACCCCTTGCTCATCCCGTGTGAGCCGTGAGACCCGGCAGAGAGGGACATATTCGGAGAGTGGGCAGCAGCGCTCTCCGGCACCAAGTATTCCAACTACTGCGATCACCAAACCGCACAAGCGTGGTGATTACGGCAAAATCCCTCCATATAAATGGGGGGGGGGGGGCTATGTTCAGCAGTGAACTTCCGGCTGTTGATGAGATGGAAAAGGCCTTTCAAATAAATATAACTTATTAAATAATAATATAATATTTTCGCGTAGTCTGCACACCCTCTAGTCGTTGACTGCCTCGGTGGCGTAGAGGGCGCATGCTCGACTGCCAATCAAGAGGTCCCGGGTTCGATCCCCAGGTCAGGCAAAGTGTTAAATATTGGATTTTTCCATAAGGAATTATCTCAATAACTGCCTGGAGTCTGGAACTGTGCCCGGTAGATAGCAATAGGCTCGCCCTCTATTACATGGGACGAATAACATACTGGCGAAATGTGGGTGGTATCTACTATGGGACTGAGTCCTGGGTACACCTTTGCCTACCCCTTCGGGAAAAAGGCGTGAACGTATGTTAAGCACACCCCTTAGTTCTATTTAATTAATTAACTACCTCTACATGGTAGCGAAATACCTACCTTACCTAATAAATATTTATTTACCTTACCTATATAATATAATTAAAGTGGGTAGGTCTTAAGGGCGAAGGTCAGAGGCCTGTACCGTAATATTTATTATGCAAAGCACTTTCTCTTTGCAAACAAAATGATACAAAATTTAAAACGACAAAGTACTGCGAGATACATAATATACGTATGTTTTCTGGTGTGTTTAAAAAGCGATCGAGTGCGTGTGAATATTTATACAATAGACTTTTTTGTATACAAGAAATCGTGATTAATGATTTACATTACAACAATTTTTTTTTGTTTAAATTACAGAATAAATTATAAGGTTGTTAAAGAAATCGTTTTTTACTGTACCATTAATTTTTTTAATAAAAAAATTTTTGTAAAGATAAATAAAGTGGAAGGGCCTAATTAAAGTTATTATTTATTGCTCGTATTTGTGGTGGAATTGGATTATGGTATTTTTTTTTTCAATAAGAAGTTTATTAAGTAAAAACAAATAAAAAGGTGGCGGCATTAGGGGCCGACTTTGAGGAATCAGTGACGATGATGGAAAGGATATAATTTTTTATTAGTTTTTTAGTGTAAGTATGAACTAATTATAACATAACAACATACAATCACACCTTTTTCCCGAAGGTTTAGGCAGAGATGTACCCAGGACTCATTTCCGTAGTATAAGGTACACCCACATTTCGTCAGTATGTTATTGGTCCCTTGTAAAAGGGGGCGAGCCTATTGCAATCTACCGGGCGCAGTTCCAGACTCCAGGCAGTTATTGAAATAATTCCTAATGGAAAATCCAATATTTTACACTTCTAGTGTCTAAACTATCTACAGACCTCCCGAATTTCAGACTAATTGGTGTAGTAGTCTTGGCGTGAAATAGTTACAAACAACCATCCATACATCTTCGCAAACTTTCGCATTTATAATATGAGTAGGACTACCTAGTAGGGTACCCTAGTAGGGCCTAGTATATGCAGCTATAAAACTGACCTGGGGATCAAACCCGGGACTGACCTGTATTATTTGTAGTATAACTGGATAAATGCCACTTTATAATTAGTTTTTACTTAAATTAAAACACTAATGAAGAATATTATTCATGGTCATTATATAATATCGTCATTGGATCCAAAACGACACAATTAAACCTTGAAAAAACAAAAAAAAAACATTATTTCTGTTTTATTAAACTCTCAAGTCTTTTATATTATTTATTTAGTACATAGTACCGTAAAGTAAAAACATTATTAATATATGTAGTTATTATTACTAGTAATACAAGTTATCGACGAGGTCATTCACCTGGTAGGCGAGCACGCCCTCAGAATGGTAGGGTCTACAGTCTAGAGCCATTCACAATAATAATAATAATTTACGAGTAGTATAATATTTATTTAATCTTATGTTCACAAAGCGTACGAACGCTTGGGATTTTGGTAACTCAAGAACTGGACTATTTGTGGGCACTATTTGTGTATTTTGTAATAGAATAACTGTAGAATGCCTCTTGTAGACGTCAGGTCTTTCCACCGGACAACAGACCCGTTTAGACATTATTTTTTTCTAGTGTATATCTAAATATCCCGATTTTACTTGCGTGATAATACGAAATTAAGAGTTTATAAAAGAGTTCATAAAAGATAATGAAATTATATGTACATATTATATTTCGTCTTACATTTTTAGGCCAGAGTGCCGTGAAAATGACTAAATAATAGAGCTACCTACTTACTGTCTACTCTATTTAAATACACTGTGCCATAGAACACGGAAAATCCACAGGCCGACATGTCAGCCTATAGAAAATCCAAGTGCTCTAAACCACTGTTAGATGGCATCGTACCCAAGATACTGGCGGCATTGCCACGTATAGCAATGCTTATTCATTGGGCCAGATAAACGCCAGCATTTTGATCACGCGTCGCGTCGACCAAGCGCTCAGATAGATTTTTGAAAATGCGGTGAGCTCCCGGCCCCCACGGTCCCAGTCTCGACTCCAAACGGTTCAAATATGTAACCGCTACCGAGGTGTGCATATTTGCTTAACCCGATACCGCACTAGCCGTACTTTGAGTCTCGTCTCTCTTACTTTGTGACGGCGCTAGTGTGTTATTAAATCATCCTTTTATTAAAAATATCATATAAAGGAGTTGTTTTACGGCCACGTCGACCTTACATTATAATTTTGATTTTATTTGATAAGCCTTAATAAGAATACAAATGTGCGGAAATAATATTTTTTAGTATCGCCCATAATTATAATAAATTAAGCAAATGTTCTGCTAACATTTGTAATATAAAATATGGGACAAACTTCCTACCACACACGGTCACCTGGTCCCAAACTAGGCTAGAAGCCTGTATTATGGTAACCAGATGACTGATATACATACTTATATACGCTTATAACACCCAGACACACAGATCAAACAGACATGCTCATGCACACAAGTGTTTGACCCGGCCGGGGATCTAACCCGAGGCCTGCAGCACAGAAAGCAGAGTTACTCCCATCTGAGCCAACGAGGCTGTCTAGTCTCTGGAATAACACATAGAGTACTTTCTATACCGATATTCCCACGGGAACGGTGAATACGCGGGTGAAACCGCAGGGCACAGCTATAAAAATGTCCAGTCAAGTCCAGTCCTATTAAAATGTATTTTAGATTGTATTCCCCTGTTTGCTTCAAATATTATTAACCTATTAAATAAAATATCCTGATATGTTTAAGATAAAGCAAAATAGGTCTGTTTTATTTTTTTCTGCCTGGAGTCTGGAACTGTGCCCGGTAGATGGCAATAGGCTCGCCCCCTATTACATTGGACCAATAACATACTGGCGAAAATGTGGGTGTATCTACTATGGGACTGAGTCCTGGGTACATCTCTGCCTACCCCTTCGGGAAAAAGGCGTGAACGTATGTTATGTTATGTTTTTTATTTTTTTCTTTTATAAACTCTTAATTGATACTTATACCAGTCCTGGGACACCACTCCGCATTAGAGGTATGAAGCTACAAAGTAGCTGGGGCGTCCGTCTTGACGGGAATATTTTTATGAGCTAGAAAGGGAAAGCAGATAGAGAGATACGCGGTAGAAAGATAGGTAGCTTGTAGATTAAGGCGCCTATAGGAGGCAAACTTCCATCTCGCTCGCGCAATTTTCACTATTGATGATAAAAAAATCACTAAATGTGAATTTCCATAATCGCTCTTTCTATTTGTTTATCTTTAGGTAAATGCATGTTTTTAACTATATTACGTTTATTTTTCTTTTTATTTGATGGAGTAGATCTAAAAAAAGAAAATAACAGGTTTTTTCTATCTCTTCTGTTAAATTGAAAGATATCAATACTAAGTTTTCTTGAATATATTATAAACTAGCTGCGCCCCGCGGTTCCACCCGCGTAGACATTATTCCCGTGGGAATATCGGGGAAAAAGTACCCCATGTGTTATTCCAGAGTCTAAGCTATCTACATTCCAAATTTAAGCCCAATCGGTTCAGTAGTTTTGGCGTGTAAGAGTAACAAACATCCATCCATCCATCCATCCTCACAAACTTTCACATTTTAATAATAGTAGGATGGTATGATTAATGATTGAGAAACACAACGTATGATTTTTGGAAATTCTTTGCCTATGTACCTTAACTTGCAATGTGCGAGCGAGAGGGAAGCTTGCCCCCTATAGGCGCCTTAATATAACGATAATTAGTTAGGAGCTGTGCGACCCAAATTGCACTTTATTGCCTCGGAGCTGGAGTCGGTATTTGTTTGTGGTTATACATGAATAATGTTCTGTTGTGTAGGTCCAGCGAACGACAAGCAAGAGGACAAGCAAGGCGGCATCAAGGTGGTCCAACTGGCGGTGCTGCAGAAACCTAACAACAACGACCATGACGACTCTGATGGTGAGCCATGTCTCTGATCAACATCACTAACATTCACTAGCTATGCCCCACGGTTTCGCACGCGCAGTTTTCGTTCCCGTGGGAATATCAAGATAAAGAGTACTCAGGGTCTAAGCTACAACATACAGAATTTCAAACCAATTGGTGCAGTAGTTTTGGCGTCAAAGAGTAACAAACATCCATCCATCCTCACAAATTTCCGCATTTATAATATACCAGCTGTGCGCCGCGGTTTCACCCGCGTAGTCTTCGTTCCCGTGGGAATATCGGGATAACAAGTACCCTGTGTGTTATTCCAGGGTTTAAACAATCTACATACCGAATTTTAAGACTAATTGGTGCAGTAGTTTTGGCTTGAAAGAGTAACAAACAGCTATCCATATATCTTCGCAAACTTTCAGATTTATAACATTATATTAGTAGGACTAGGCCGACTAGCTGCGTCCAGTGGTTTCACCGGTGTAGTCATCGTTCCCGTGAGAATATCGGGGTTCAAACTCAAACTCAAAACAGCTTTATTCAAATAGGTCATAATCTGACACTTTTGTACGTCAATGAAGTTATACCGTACTGAGTCTACCGGATAAAAAGTACCCTATATGTTATGCCAATCAGTTCAATACTTTTGGCGTGAAAGAGTGACAAAGTTTTTGTAGTGATAGGCCTCTTTTGCAGGGAGTTACCTGAGGAAGTACCACACCTTTGCCAGGTATTCATCCGCCAAGCAGTAATGTGCAAACATTACTGTGTTCCGGTCTGAAGGGCAATGTTACCAGCGAAATTACTGGCCATGATGAGATTCAACAACTCATATCTCAGGGTGACAGGCGCAGTGCAGTGTCGCGCAGAATTTTGAATTTTAAAACACTGGGTGGCACTGTGTCTGATATGGGCCATCATGATGCTTACCATCAGGCACCTGATTTGCTCGTCTTGTCACTCACTATCATAAAAAAAAATACAGCTATCGCTTCGTCCACTTTCATGACATTCTTCATTCATGCTCTTGATTTGGCCTTTCCTTAGAACGACATCGTTTTGTTCATGAAAAGTACGGCATTTTTATTTGTTTACGCTGGATAACAATGTAATGATACACTTCCTACATTTCCAGAGAAACAAGGCATCAAGGAGGACGAAGAAGAGACAGATTCCAGCGGCTCCATGTCTGATACTAACGAACAGGACTCGAGACCTCACGTCTGCGAGGTCTGCGATCTTAGGTGAATATGTACCACTAAATAAATTCATATAGAATGGTAATGCGTATGTGCATTTTTAACCCCCGACAGAAAAATTAATGGTTGTTATAAGTTGGCGTGTATGTGTGGCTGTCTGTGGCATAGTTCACCTAAACTAATCTTATATCTTTAAATGAGCAATTCTTGTATATAATATATATAATTGGAATCTCGGAATCGGCTCCAACGATTTTCATAAAATTTAGTATATAGGGGGTTTCGGGGGCGATAAATCGATCTAGCAAGGAATCATTTTTAGAAAATGTCATTTTATTTAATCTTATATCTTTAAATGAGCAATTCTTGTATTATTATTATTATTATCCTTTATTGCTGATACTAAACAGTGAATGATTTTACACACACTAGCAAATTGTTTAAACAAATCAAATACATCGGGTTCCCCGGTTCAGTGGTCAGCGTGTCCAGTGACACATAGGCCTCTTCCAGCTGCTTCCATTCTTCTCTATTGGTAGCTTTTCTGGCCCAGATTGTCCCTCCAATCATCTTGATTATCATCTGTCCATCTTTTAGCTTGTCTACCTCTTTTTCTTTTGCCATCACGTGATTGCCAATCTGTTATAATTTTAGTCTGTTTTCCCTTGTTAAATGTCCTGTCCATCGCCATTTTAACCGTCTTATTTTCTTTAGTACGTCTTCCACCTTTGTTGTGGATCTAATGTCTGCTGGTATTTTGCGGTGTTTTAGCGTCACGCCCAACATACTCCTTTCAATTCCCCTTTGACACGATCTTACTTTTAAAAGATGTTTTTGAGTCAATGCCCACGATGCATACATACATATGCCTCCATGTGAATGCTGTCGTTGGCAAGGTGATCGCCAAGTCTCTTAGTCGCCTTTTACGACACCCACGGGAAGATAGGGGGCGGTTCTATTCACAGCACAGGAAAACTAATAGTGTAATAATGTACAGGTTCCAGCGATCCTCCCACCTCAACCGCCATCGTCTGACCCACACCGGCGAGCGGCCCTTCACTTGCGGCGGCTGCGGGAGATCCTTCGCCAGATCCGACAAGCTCAGGGTCCACACCAAGATATGTGAACGGGTAACAATACTGATTACTAAGCCATATGGGCTTTCATCCAAAGACATATGTTGTAATTCATTAAAAACAGATATAAAACTTGGCAGAATTCTGTTGGACTTATGCTGAATATGAGCTCTGTTTTCATCACTCGTCAATGATACCATAACATCACGCCTTTTTACTAAAGGGGCAGGCAGTGGGATACCTCTGCCTACCTCTTTGTCTTTTTTTATGATAGTGAGTGACAAGACGAGCAAATCAGGTGCCTGATGGTAAGCATCATGATTGCCCATATCAGACACAGTGCCACCCAGTGTTTTAAAGTTAAAAATTCTGCAGGGCACTGCACTGCGCCTGTCACCCTCAGATATGATAAATTGAATCTCATCAAGCCCAGTAATTTCGCTGGTAACATTGCCCTTCAGACCGGAACACAGAAGTGTTTGCACATTACTGCTTGGCGGATAACTGGCAAAGGTGTGGTACTTCCCAAGGCGGCCCCCTGCAAAAGAGGCCTACCACTACACTGTCTTGTTTTAGTGTAGTAATATTGTACCATCAGGAGGACCCAACAGTGGACATGATAAACGAGAGCACCAGCAAGCGGGAGACCAACTCGGAAGTGATGTCGGGCATGGTGCGAACTACTCACAGAGAGTCCGGACATCTTGTGTTCACTCCGAGCGGTGACGTCATGCTGCCCCCCAGAGCGGTATGTTATAATATTCGACATTTTTAAGATTTTAGACAATAAAAGAGCACGCTGCTGCGAGCGCAGCGAAAAATTTTTTAAATCTTCACAATAGAGACGCGATTAGCTAGCTGCGAGTGCATCGTAAATACATCCATGACCCAAGAGCTCCAAGCACTTATATTTGCTCCGGCTGGGGTTCAAACCAACTTAGCTATGAAGCCGTCAAAATGGCTGTTAGATATATTCAAGGCTTTATATTATACTAGCTAGTCTTCGTTCCCGTAGGAATGTCGATAAAAAGTACCCCCCCCCCCCCCCCCCTTATTCCAGGGTCTAAGCTATCTACATACCAGACAGCTCAATCGATTCAGTAGTTTTAGCGTGAAAAGGGAACAACACATACACACAAAAAACCACGCTAGATGGCGCTGGGGTCGAAGCAGAACAAACTTGTTTACCTGTTTATTGTTCTTGAACTGAACTGAACTGAACATTACACATATAATATACATTTGTTCTTCTATTTGTTTTTTTTTATGATAGTAACTAACAAGACGAGCAAACCAGATGCCTGATGGTAAGCATCATGATGGCCCATATCAGATACAGTGCCACCCAGCGTTTTAAAATTCAAAATTCTGCGCGACACTGCACTGCGCCTGTCACCCTGAGATATTAGTTGTTGAATCTCATCATGCCCAGTAATTTTGCTGGTAACATTGCATTGTTTATCTGATAATAACAGTTTTTTTCACGAGTTTATATTCGCTAAAGTTCGCAAAGCCTACGTTCAGACTAGTCAAGATAAAACGATCGTACTGTAAGCATACGTTTTTTATAAAATTAATGTAAGAACGCCAGTTATAACACATTTGTCTAGTTTTAATCTTTAATTTGTTATTTCCTGTATTGTGGTATCAATAAAGTGTTATTTTTTTTTTTTATAAAATGTGGGACAACTTCCACACCCGGTCATTAGGTCCCAAACTAGGCTAGAAACCTGTACTGTGGTAATCAGAAGACTGATATACATATTTTTATTTGCTTATAACACCCAGACACAGATCAAACAGACATGTTCATGCACACAAATGTCTGACCTGGCCGGGGATCGAACCTGGAGCCTACGGCACAGAAAGCAGAGTATTTATTTATATATAGGTGTTGCCACCGAGTGAGCCAGCGGACTCGTCGGACCCTCCCCGGCGAGGCCGCGGCCGCCCGAGGAAGACTCCTCTACCGATGACTCCTAAGATTAAGAAACGGAGGGGACGACCACCTAAGACCTCCATGGGTATGTTACATTCTATCTATCTCACCACCTCGTTCAACTAAAAATTACAGTTTTTTTATGATAGTGAGTGACAAGACGAGCAAATCAGGTGCCTGATGGTGAGCATCATGATTGCACATATCAGACACAGTGCCACCCAGTGTTTTAAAGTTCAAAAATTTGCACGGCACTGTATTGCGCCGGTCACCCTTAGATGTTAGTAGTTGTAACTCGTCATGTACAGTAATTTCGCTAGTAACATTGCCCTTCATACCGGAACACAGTAATGTTTGCACATTACTGCTTGGCGGATGAATAACTGGCAAAGGTGTGGTACTTCCCCAGGCGGCCCCCTGCAAAAGTAAAATTATATACAGTCACGCCTTTTTCCCGAAGGGGTAGGAAAACATCCAACACTCGAAAACAAATATTTGATCCCATGGCAATACTTGCCTCGACTGGGATTCAAACCCAGAACTCCTTGCTTCGCAGGCAGAATTACTACCAAAATATATAGATATATAGATAAAGTAGACTTCTGGATAAGGGTTTAATGTTCATCATCATCAGTCGAAAGACGTCCACTGCTGAACATAGACCTTCCCATACGAACATAGGACGCCATAAATTATTCAAATAGGGGGATTATGCCTAGATCGCAGTAGTTAGAATACTTGGTGCCGGAGAGCGCTGCTGCCCACTTCGAATATGTCCCTCTCCCACGGGACGAGAAAGGGTGTGGTGTTATTAGTTAGTGAATACATTCCAGACATGGAAGGTTGCGTGCTAACGAGCGGCACGGTGATGTCTCCGACGGCGCAACAAGTGGCCAACCTCACGGCCGCGGGACACCAACTGTTGCTCAAACGGAAGAGAGGCAGACCGCCCAAGAACTACTTCTTGCCGAGACAGGGTATGTTGCATTACACATATTCAACTATGTTATGCTTATAAAGTAGGATATGTGTTGCCAGTGGGTAATATCATACACTTTATACATTGTTATTAAATTGTTAGTTATCAATAGCTAGAAGAGGGGATAGGAGGGCCGAATGATATATAAGCTGCGCTTGGCAGCGCTCGAGCTACACTGGCCGGTAAAACTGTAAAGGCCATCTGAGGCCAAAAGCATAGGTCATTTAAAAAAAAAACCCTCGAGGTCCCTTTGCATTCAGCTGTTGTCGAGAGAACTTCATCCGATATTTTTTCACATTGTATTTTGTTGTAGAAGCTCTGGCCGAATTACTGTCGAACTCATTTTTAATTGGATTTATTTTTATTAAATTAGAATTTGTGATGATTGTTATTTTTTTTTATAAATTTAATTGAGTTTGACAAAAACAAATTATTTAATTTCTTTTGGACTTTAGGAGCTTACTCTTTCATATAAATTGGAATAATTCCGAATAACATCATTGCACAACATTAAATGACTTTATTCGGAATGAGACACTAGTTATCTAGGTTCCTAATTATATTTTAGTCCAAACTAGTATCTAGTATGCTGCATATTTCCATATGCTCTTATTTTAAATAATTTAAGTATTATTTTTGTATGGGGAATTCGTCGGACGCCGCAACGTTAGAGAAGACTCCCGATTTATTACTAATATTTATTACTGTTTTTAACTCTACTTAATAAACTTTATATTTTTAATATTGTCTTGGACATACAGTAACATATTCCGGTTCCTATAAACAAACGACGAAGACAATAAGGCTCCTAAAAAAACATAATTCAGCACGTCATTTATCTAAGGAATATCGATGACTCACGAGTTTTTGCGAACAATGGTCTTTGTTACAATTTTTTATTGCACAATATTTTATATTTTTCCATGTGTTTTGCATTGCATGTATGTGTGCGTGTTAGAACAGTATTTTATTACAATTAAGAGGTACGATACCTTTAGGAATTTGACACATTCCTTTGATAAATTTACCAAATCGGTGTTTGTTATTTACCTGATTTCTCCTATTAACTATAATTCGAACTTCGAAAAAATATTTTATATCCTGATAATATATTTAGGATGAACTAAACTATGTTACCATCACTTTATTTTATATTATGTACGCTCAATTTTTTTGTAACGATCATATAAAACTCCAGTCTTACTCTCGTGATTAGATGTTCAAAAAAATTAAATAAAATTATGGGGACATTGCTTACTTTATCTAAAACGTATATTAGGATGTTAATGTCATTGAATGGGCTGTTATAATAATATAGTTAATATATAAATAATTTTTGAAGGTAATTTATTTTATATGATTTTGTCAAATTCCTAAACCTCCTATCCTTTTAAGGTCATTTTTAATGGGATTATAATCTCTTTACTTTATCAAATCGTTAACTTTTGTTTTTTGTTTTGTGACTTCAAAATTAGTACTCTCACAACCATATAAATGATCGCTCCGAAACGTAATACCTATTATAAGTTAAATGACCTAACAGAAAAAATGCTACTTTATTTTCCTTATAAAGTAATACGGATTTTTTTCAGAGAGATAATTTTATAAACTGTACTCTGTTTTTTTGTCCATTTGTCTGTGTGTTTTTGCTTAAGTACCGCATTATTAGCTTTTTTATTGCTCGGATATGCTTTGAACCTTTTCTATAGCGTTACGTCGTTATATTTTATAACATCGTTTCATAATCCACTGATTTCGTAATAAAGTCCTTCTTCTTCTGTTTTTTTTTTATGTCGGTGGAAGTTTTTACCTGATTTTGTAACGCGAAAAGTGGTACCTTTTGTAACCCTATCCTTCATGACTCTGTCGTTGCTTTAAAAGTGTTAGCTAATGCGATTAGACTGTCCATTCATTTGACCAATAAGTCCACCGGCATCCATATATTTTGAACCGATCTCCATAATTCTATAAGAGCGTACATGGCCTTCTAGGAATTTGACACAATCGTATGAAAAAATTACCAAATCGATGTTTTGTATTCCCGTGTTTCCTCCGAATATAATTAGACCATTCTATAAATTTATATACTGATATTTTTATAGTGAATTAACTATGTCCCTCTCATTTTAATTTTTCTTATGAACCCTTGGTTTTTTCATAGTGAACTTCCAAAAGTCGCAGTTTTACTCACGTGACTGGACGTTCACTACAAACAAATGTAGAGTTTATAAACAAAAATAAAATGATAAGGACATACTTAACTTCAACTTTAAAATATCAGGATATAAATATATCAAATAGGTTTACTGTATTCGGAGGAAACAGGTGAATACAAAACATCGATTTAGTAAATTTTCCATAGGATTGTGTCAAACTGCTATCAAATTGTATCCTGTTAATGTCACCCGTAGTAACGATTACACTGACATCTCATTTATTGAAACCATGCCAATGGTTTAGGCGCCACGGTTTTACAATAGAAACAATCATGCATAAAATATTACCAGATAAAAGCTTGATAAAAAATAGATACTGGAACTGGAGAAATGGACACAACGATCGAGTCATTATAGTTCATATTTGAATGCCTTAAGGGCCACCTGAAAACTGACACTATGGACGATTCTATAAGATCTGTTGTCTGAAGGAAATCGCATAATAGCGATAAGAACGCAGCTTGTACATTCAACTGTGTCCTGTGTATCTTTGTGTGTGGTGTACATTAAATATTTATCTCCTTTTAAAAACGGTTTAAAATTCGTACTATAGAATAGGTTCAAAGCACAGTGTGTTGTCATTAAAGCTTTATTCCTTTAGGTATGGACTTGGATGTGCCAATACCGATCGAGTACGGCCTCGCGACGGAACTAAACAAGATTTGTTAGTATACCTTATACATTGGCATGAACTACTAAAACGAATTCCAGTTAGGATTGGGTTAAATTTATTATCCTTTTAAGGTTTAACTACACCATTTTACACAACGTGTTAAAGTAGTGAATTACTTAAGGGGGTGCATTACTCGTCAATCTGAACAAAAATCTTTACTTTCCATATAAATTTGCCGATCAGCTGATCTATTTTGTTTGGGAAGTTGAAATTTTTTTTAGTGTATTAATACATACATATTAATATGAATTAGTAAATGTAATAGATATTTTAAATTTATATTATATACTTGATTTTGACATATTATTATTTTTTGGTGATATAATTGGTGATTTGAATTTTTATTTTTTTATTTATTTTCCCGATAGCTGAATCATTTAATATTAAATTTTTAATTTCAATTTAATTCATATTTTTCTAATTCCTGATAATAATTTGATTTAATTATTAATTGTAATTTTAATAATTTTATTTCATAGTTTAAGTGGATCCTATTGTGTCTGAATGAAGAATTTAATTTAATTTAATTAAGCAATTCTTTCTTTTAAATTTAATTAAGCAATTTTGTTCAGTTTGGATGGATAGATGCAGCCTCTTAAGTATTATCACATCTTTATTAACACATGAACCTAAAAAAAATGGCGGACCGTGTCTTATAAAAACAAAAACTATACCATAGTAAGCCAACTCGCTTCTTTATGTGAGCTAGTATTGTTTCTATGGTGTGAATGTGTGTACATTCATAATACACACATATAACAAAGTAAGTACATGTATATAGTCACATGCATATTAAGCCCTCGCTAACACAAACATGAGTTTTGTATTAGCGAGCTGGTCCTTTATCCTTAGTCGTCCTTTGGTGATACTATGGTACCGCCTTTTTTTTCTAGATTCATGGTATGAGTGTAATTAAACCTTATACACACTCGAATAGGTACTAATCGGTATCTTGGTAAATTCACTAGAATATAATTGCACCCTATTAACCCATTTTGTCATGCATTTTATTAATGTGTTAAAGAAACTGTTAACCATATTTTAGCATAGTTTTTTATATTGCTTTTGTCTAAATCTGCTTAATTTGTAATTAAGTATTGGGTAAGTAGGGGTAATGCGGATCATAATCGCTTTTTTTTTTGGAATTTCTACTTTGCATTCCTTAGGTTTCTTAACATTCCTTTATCGAGCAAAATTACAGCTAGCATTCCACTGCGATGTATTTTTGCAATCTCTGCCCATACTAACCCGTTTTATGAACTAACCCAATGTATGGAACTTTCGGCAAATAGAACATATTATTATATACTATACAATATTTATTTCAATCGTAAGTAATACGTCGTCGGCTAAAATATTCGAAATAAGACAAGTATTTCTAAATATAACTGACCTTTTTTAAAACCAAACATTTCTTTTTCGTCTTAAAGCTTAAAAGCGTTCCGAGTCCCGTCCTCTGTATTGCCACTCATGGCATTAAAACCCATTATAACTCGGTTTCTATTGACTCTTCAACACTACCTCGTATACAATGGGTATCTTTAACCCGTTTCTTGTGTAACAATCTACTATACTTCATCATCTTCCTGCTTCAACTCAACTCAAAATGATTTATTCATATAGGTCATAATCTGACACTTTTTACGTCTATGAAGATAAACAGTACTGAGTCTACCGTGCGTTCGGAAAGATACCTCTACAAGAAGAACGCATAAGAAACTTGTAGGGCACTTGTAGGGCCTCAAACTAGATGTGGTCGGCACAGCACGTCACGTCATTATTCTTCATTCCAGCCTATCATCCCTCATCTCTGCAATCTGCCTTTTCACGCTATCTTCATTCACACAGTTCATCCAGGCCTTGGACGTCTCCTTCTCACATAACTCGCATTCATCTTCAGTCCTTTTGGGCACATGACTTTCATCCCTCCACATAACATGTCCATACCAATCTTCCACTCTTTAATTCCTATCACTGGTGCTTTCAGACTTACCCTTACATACTCATTTTGAATTTTATCGGCGTCCAAATGGATTTACTTATCTATATTTTATAGACGGACGCCCAAACGAGAATTACAACGCGAGCAATCTCCCATTCGGCGACTTCACATACCTAACCGATATGATATACAACCCGGCGGCCGCAGCGATCTATGCAGAGTATAACACGAGCCTCTCAAGCGTAGACCAAGACAGAAACATTGATACCGACCAGAGCCACGCTGAGACTTCACATGACAGGTAATATAAAAGTAAAGTCTTGTTAGAAAGGTAAAACGTCTTTGTAACTAACTCAAACCACAGAACATAAAGACATAAGCCTGATAGCGACTGGAGATTATGAAGAACGCCAATAGCCCTGCAGATGACCGTGTGTGGAAGTTGTCCCATATTATTATTAATACTTAGATAAAAAAGTGTCTATGAAATGTGCAAATTGCAGAACAAGGTTAAACATTATGTTGGTTGGGCAGACATCATTTGTCATATTATGTCTGAGAGACCGGGCGATTAGAAAAAGTGTAATAACTATGTTGCCCGACACGTCAAACACTCGAAAATGATAAAAATTTATAAAGATACGGGAGCCAAACTGTATTCTTCTGGCTCCCGCCAAAACTGACCCTACGACAGTTCAATGTTGGTAATGTGGTGTTGTAATATTGCGCAGGACAATCGACGTATCAGACTCATCGTCAGACGAGGAGGACTCGCGGGTGGAGGGGGACGAGGCGGCGCCCTCCGTTGCCATGGAGACGCAGATCATGACTGTAGGAGACTGCCAGATTGTTAAACTACCCGCCAATAATGATGACAAGGTAACATTATTATACTGTAACTGACGGCTTCATGGCTAACTTGGTAGTAACTCTGCGAGGAGTCCGGGTGGGGCAAGTATTTGTGCGATGAGTTCAAATGTTTGTTCTTGGGTTTTGTTCTTTGTTCTTGGCCGCCTGCGACACAGGAAATACTAGTGCAGGGGTGTGTGTGTAAACGTCACCAACGAGATTATATTTTTTTGGTGTCGCACGTCTAGGATATTAACCAAAATGTTTTGATAAAATTGATAATTTAATTTTCTCGTAATCGTAGAGTGAAACACACTGCGTTAAAGCTCTACGCTCTATTTTATATTATTCTATTTACTCTCGCATACAAAGGGTCTTTAAACCCCTTAACAACTATCGTAATTCCCGCGTCATCGTTCCCGTGGGAATATCAGGAATTCCCTTCTTATTCCTTGTCTACATCATAATGGCTACCTATGTGCAAAATTTCAGCTTTTAAGTCCAAGGTTTCGGGCTGGGCGTTGACGAGTGTGTGAGTCAGTCAGGACTTTGATTTTTATAAATAGAGATCTATTGTATTTGTAGGATGAGAAGCCGGACCAATCAGCAGAGAGCCCGGCGGTGACGTCATCAACAAACAGCGCCGTCACCATAACGCCTATCACCACTGTCGGCGACTGTACCATCCGACCTGTCGAGAACGCATAATATGCTCTCATTGTCTACCCCATAGTACACGGGCCCGATGCCGAGATATATTGGCAATAGCTATGGACATTTTACATTACATTACACCTGATTAGGCGATGTAACTTGTCTCATTGTAACTTTAGGTACACCCACATCTCGTCAGTACTGTTTTTGATTATTATGTCGATCGCAAAACACTGGCTATAACCGGTCTTTTGATAGGCGTACACAGAAACCATTTTTAGTTCAACCCGCAAAGCTTTTAATCTGAAGGTAACGGATAGCACCTATAGAAGTCCATATCTGGAACTATTTACAGAAGATGAGCTCTGCTAGGTGCAAGGACTATTTTGAAAGTGGATGGAACTTACTTGAATTGGCTATAGGTGTGTTTTTATTATTATTATTAAGTCCCATGCAGGGGGATAGCGTATTGAGTTACACGTTTTTTTTTGCCTAATGAAAAATTCAAACTAAAAATAGATGGTGAAGAAACGGCGGTTTTATCGCATTGAGCTGTTTATTATATTGATAATAGAGATGAGAACTGTGAAATCTTGAAATTGGTAGCTAACATTGATATATTTGGTTGAAAATTAATATTATATTGAATTGACACCGCTAAAGACTACAAAGGATTCTTACACACTTAATCGCCGACAAAACGACCTTTTTTCGTCGACAAAAATCACAAGAATCATTTAAAAAAGCCGCCGTGTCGTGTCGGGTCGGTAGATGTGTATTGCTAGGGTTGATTTAAGTATTTAGTTCTATAACCTACGTTTAAACAGCTTTCGATATGTAAGGATATATCACGCATGAAATCTAGGATTCGTAGGTTTAATACTAACGTCTAAGAACTATAATATCCGCCTGTTGAGAATACTCGAATCCAAAAAAAGGTGTATTTCTTAAACTTTTTGAAATTCTATTGCATAGTTATTACCTGCATCTAAATGTAAAGCCTTAAAGTCGGTACCGGCCGAATCGCTATTCATTAAAATTTTTCTGCAAAAATATTATTTACAAATTTTTCGAAAATATCGAGAAGTTCTCAAAATCATAATCGCTATACGTACTTCCAGCATTTTCAAATATTATTGAGGAACCGTTTACATTTCAAACATGTTTTTAAAATTTTGGCAACAAAATACTTAAATTCAAGAAAATGTATCAAAAATGCATTTTAAATTTTGTTAAAGAAAACAACAAAAACCCTTCAACTCTATAAATAATAACAATATTATGAAACGGAAGATTTCTATAGGGTTGCTATAGTCCTGCATATAAATAAGTACTTAGGTACTAAAACCAGGCCTTTTCATGCGCTTCTTAATTTTAAGTCTGACGCGTGTATGCGTGCCTAAACTAAACTAAAATATCATAGGTATTAATGGGGTGGACAAAACTGATTCATTATTGTGGTAGCATTCACGAGAACGGTGCTTCAACGGTCTTTGTTTATGTAAAAAAAGTCAGTTAATGATAGTACTTTGTATTTAAATTAATCAATATACAAACCTACATGCAATAATCTTTTGTACAAACTGATGAGCCGCTGAAGTAAGGCGTTTTACTCTGCCTTGCGTGGCCAACTCAAATCAAGCCAATTTGAGTCACGTAGCTGTGAACCTGTGTTTATCTCTTTCTGACAACCGGGTTTTATATATCTCTGCTATCTTTTACTTTAATAAGGAAACAAAATGCGTATATTCTGCATAAGTTGGTACAACAGAATTTCGCCACGTTTTAGGGATGTTTTAATTAGTATAACTCTATTTGTATGAAAGCTCATATTGCCTACATGCTGGTAGTTAGCATCCTCTTAGGGTCATCTTACTTATCATTTCATCGACTTTCACTATAGACACCACTCTGAAATCGCGACAAATCGACGACTTCATAACTAAGTTGGCAGTATTTCTGCTTGCTAATCAAAATCCTGGCTTTGAATCCCAGACGGGGCAAGTATGTGTGCAATTTTAGTTCGAATGCTTATTCTTTGATGGTGTGGGTGTGTGGTGTGTTATTGTATGTATGTGTAGATGACGCCGGGTGAGGAAACAGCTGTTTTTTTAGTTAATTCCACAGTGAAAGTTATTTGAAATGATAGTTCATTTCCTTTTTAGACTGTTGCTGACTGATAACTGTAACCTATAGCCAAGAAATACACGTAAGCCAATAAAAGAACTTTCAAACAGTACTTCTTAGATTTGCTGGAGTGTAGTATATTTAAATACAATAATAAACTTGGCTAAAATATGAGTTTTCATGCAATCGGTTGAGAATATTAATTTGAACTTAAGAATATTATTTAAAACTTTTTGAAGGATGTTTACTACAAATTGAATATTCAATAAAATGTAATTATCATAAATGCTGGCAAAATATTAATATATTATGTATGAAAATTAATAATAGAAAATATGTCTTCCTATAAAATCGTGCAATGCTACTACAATGAAAATGTAATACATTGAAAAATATTTCCAAATGACTGTCAAAATGCATTTAAATTGGCGGTGTACGAATAATTTATTCGATTGGTGAAATTATTTAACATTAGGCTATGTGTCCACTTGCAAATTATATAAAAATTATACATACATAGTATATATAACATATAAGAAAACATAATTTGCACATACCTAATAAAGTACTGAACAATATGCGAATATGCGAAGATATGCTGACTTTATTTTAAAAATACGATTGAAATAGAACAAAACAATTTGATATATATTTTTATGAGAACGCAAGTGGATAACTTCATATTAGCTTTACATAATAAATATAATCGTGATACTCATAATTAATTATGTCAAGAACAAATTTGTCACAATTTTGACAATGTTTTACATGAAAATTCATGAATTGTAGCATAATATGAGATAAATACTATATTGTAATCATCACAAGTATATATTATAAAACGGGGTGAATCGAGACGCAAAGGAAGAATGAACCCACTCAGATTCTTCCTATTGAACCCATCCCATTTCACCCCGTATTATTATGACTGACGACTGTGTCAAGTCAAATGCACTTAGAAATCAATATTTAACTTTAATGGACTATTTAAAGTACTTATGAATCTGTAGTGATAATATATCAATCATAATATTATAATACATATTACCGGCTTTATAAACTTATGATAATATATTTTAGTAATAATAATTAGTAACATAAATATTCTCCGATATATAAACAGATATTTAATATTTTCATGTAGAACATTGTAGTTTATGTAATACATATTATTATGTAATAGATGTGTAATATTTTGCGAATATCTTACATAGAGGCAGCAGTATTTACCGAATAATATGATAATATAAATATATATGTGCGCAGTTGTGTACATGCCCTTACGAAAACAACTTGATGGAGATTGATAAATGAAATTGATCCTTAACTATAATTTTTTAAAGTAGAAAATTGATTATTGAAATTTTCAGCAAAAGCAGCAAGCAAAAACGTACTTTAAATTATTGTTGTTAAGTATCAATTTCCATTATCTAAGTATGTTTCATCAAATTGCAATTGTACAATGAGATTGCTTTTATGACATCGCGTTAATCCGATTGAAGCGATATATTTCCCTCTCGCTTCATCGGATACACTCCTAAAAGTATTTCCGATAATCTCTCCTTTGATCTGATTTTGATGATCAAATATTTTTGGGAATTGAACCGAAAGAACGGGGTGAATCGAGATGGGATAAATTGGGACAACTTGTCACATTTATACATAGTGCTAAGAGAGTGCATCTACCAGTAAACCTAAAATCACTTCCAAAAGGAAGAATTCTACAATTTCCAAAAAAAAGTAATAAACAACTTTTCATACAAAACGGATCGGCTCATTGGTAGTATGAGTAGTCGACTTTTTTCTGTGAATTTGCAAGTAGTTAAAGTGGACGGCTTTTTGTAACATGTATAAAAATGACTAGTTTATTCACCCCAGCATCCCGATTCACCCCATTTTGAAGGTGTTTGTACATTTGTTTCATAGATGAAGCATTTATCATGTGTTCATAGTTCCACAATACATTGCCTTATAACGGTTTTGCCTTATGCTGTTACACAAACTATGACGTAATCTATGAAACAAATCGTACAAAAGTTAGGGGCTCGATTCTGTAACTTTACATGGTTTTATAGTAAGAGTTTCGTTTTTGTCCAGTGGAGATGATGTTTTTAAGTGGCGTACTTTGGTCATGCAATTACTGTCAGTTTATTAACGTTTTGAGCTTTATCTACAGCAAAAACACATTTCTGTACCTGCCCTAATCAAGATCTAACATTTTTTTAATCCATTCAATATATTTTTAATTATTCAATTTTAAGTAATATTTTACCATGTGATCAAAAACACACTTCTGACATCCCACATATTATACTATTGGTAAAGTTACATAATCGAGCCCCTACAATCGGCTGTCTATGCGTCTCTTATAAGTTAAGATTATGTTAAGTATAAGTAATGTAGTAATCACACGCTGTTATCGCCTTTCAGTACTTTTCTAAAGTCTCTTCCAAATGTTCAGAGAAATAACGTCTATTGGTTCTAAAGTTAGCATCAAAACTAAACGATAGTATCGCTTCGGACACTTTTACGTATCCTCTTTTTCCCATTTACTGCATTTCGTGGTAGAGGAGAAAGCAAGAGAATTTAAAGAGCCTCTCACAGAAAGAACATAAGCGATCGTTCAAGTTCGGTGCCAAAATAATACTTGGGATCAGTGACCTTTTTTCTCTATGCATTCGGAACAGACTATATAATATCTCTGTGAATATTAGCGCGTAGAGAGTAGAGTTCTAGATAAAATTGAATATTCTAAATATTAATTCGACAACACCACAGTAAGTGATACGATGTAGATCAAATGTATCTTTAATATATTGTTTATATTAATCGTTAATGTCACAGTCGGTCATAAAACGTGAGATTTGAAATGTGAAACGATTTGCCGTCTCGTTCTTACCAGCTCATTTAAGCTACGAGAGAAGGAGATAGCATTATGTTTTCTTTCAAGTTTTAATTGTCGACTGAGAAAATTGGCGAGTTGTATAATCAATACGCAATACGTACGCATAACGTATCGTACGCTCGGTGGATATACGATCGAGATATCGTTTAGCGACATATCGATCATATCTACCGAACTTTAGTGTTAATAACCCCACGTATCGACAGCTATGTACCGTCAATGTTTATATAAAGGCTGTATAACAGCTAACATTGACTAATATAATCTATCGATCAAATGTTTAGTTAGTTCCTTTGGTCGTCGATCAATCGTATAGTCGATCGACGACGTAACTTTAATTATATCTTGGAAAAGTATTAAAAATCAACTCATTCGTAATTAGGTTTCATTTCTTAAATCTGTACAGTAGTTCCTAATGTTGTAATCGATAAATATAACCCTTCTTAGTGTAGACGTTTCATTTTATTCGATTAGTGTTAAGTTTATATTATCGATAAATTTTAGTACATATATCGCTATTAGTTACTGTTTTCTTCGAAGACTGCTCCATTCGTTTTCTGTATACGTATTCGGTGTCATTTATAAGCCCCGTAGAGGCATTTTCAACTTATTGAGAATTATTTTGATATAAGAACTTGTATTTTTGTAATCAGTCTTAAGATGGCACGGTAATCATTTTGACCTCGATTCCCCACATAATTGATAAGTTATATAATGCCCTATTGGCTATTTTACTTTAAGTTTCTGTATGGCCCTTAACTATATAAGACATGTGAGAGAGCAATGTGTCTTATTTATGGAATGTTTGATTTTGATTCGATGTTTGTTTGCATTTATATCTTTATTTTATGTGTTATGATTGGATTGGCAAGGAATACTGTTATATGTTGACAAAAATACCTTAAATTCTAGCCCTTAACAATAGGGCGTAATTATGCAAAGAACCAACCCAAAAAAACGCGTTTCAACAAATGTGTTCTGTAAAGTGTATGTTTTTGGAACAAGCATGATGCGTGTGCGTTTATTTCTGTTTGTATAACTACGTTCAATTACTTTTATGCATGAGTGTGATAACAATTTGACAAAGCGCTTCAATTAAATTGGTAAATACATTTTTTGTTATCAGGGTTTGTCATAATACGACCCGAGCATCGCGTCCGCGCGATCTTTGCTCGCACGAACCTGCGATTAAACATGCTGAGGTCGAATATGTGTCCTAATGGCACCTATTCTTATGAATAATGAAATATAACTTTAAACACCTAGCGAAACGAATTTCGTACTACGGCATCTAAAAATTACAGACCAGCCGTAGCATTTGTTTTTTCGTCACATCCATCGCGTTTAAAAAAACATTAGTAAATACGAAGATAGTTTTATAATGCGCTTTGCAAAGTCGTTATCATACGTCATTTTCTGAGTTTATTTTCTGTTTATGTTCAGAAATACCTTGAGATTTTCAATAGTTATGCATTTCTTGTTACTTGTTCTTATAACTGAACGGCTGCATACATCTCATAAGAAAAAGGCAGTAATTGCATTTTTCAAAAACTGTTGAAATAAATCTTCATGAAAATAAAAGCGAACAATTCTTTCAATAAAAACACATAATGTGAGAATCTGTTTCTTCCAAAAAAAAAGGCAGCGTTTTATATAAGAAAGAGTCTATAATGCGCTTATTGCCCTTTACTTTGAATAATATAGCATTATGGGAACGCCATCGCAAGGAGTTTCCCTCTGGTGGGCCATATTGTGCGCAATAGGCCATTAATTTTATCAAAAACTATGTCACGAGTAACCGCTGAGATAACGTCTACTGCAACCTGTTACCTCACCCTCCGCAAAATTTACAGAGAAAATTGAATTGCGTAAGTAGCGTAAGGCCCATAGTGCTATATTTAAAGTATTTTTATAAGGTGATTGTATCCAAGGGGATAGTGTATGCATACGATATGTTTAATGTTTAGTAGTAATTATTGTGAGTTTATATTCCTGTCTGTGAAATGTTCATCATTTTACGTTGTGATCATGTGAGTGCAAAATTATATTTTAACCAGTTCGGTTGGCGTGGGTCAATAAGGCAGCAGAATAACTTGCGTTTAGTTCTGCAGTTTACGAGCAGTATTTTTTAGATGTAATTCTTTATTATAACTTTTTTATTATTTTAACATTTATTAAATTCGATCGTTAGTTTATTTCTAACAATGAAAATTAAATATTTAATAAATAAATCACAAAAACCTATTTGAGTTTTATTTTTAAGATAATTTGAACCGTGGCTTGACTTGACCAAACTTGTGATTGAGACTCAATATTAAAGACATTGAATGCGCAGAATTCGATTTTTAGATCTGTTTGGTAACAGGAATGAGGTGCGACGGGAGAGGCGCTGCATTGGTCGCTCTGTAGTCTTCACCCCGTTCACGCGTCTCAAGTCCCCTGCGTACAGTCGCGCGCATATTTTGTAGTGGAGTGTGAGCGATGACAGCTCGGATAATGAAGACAGTCTAGATGAGGATGAAGACTCCAAAATTTTATTCAGTCTCTCGGAATAAAACAATTTTTAATCAAAAGGACTCAAATTATGTGGAATTTGACGTGTCCCTTTGATTAAAAATTCAAAACATAAGTTCAATTTATTTATTTGAGAGCATGCACGAAGCGCTTATAGCATTTTATACCACTTGACGAATTAGGTAGTTTTACTAAAAAAAAACTTAATAGTTATATGCGCAACTGTACACTTGCGCGAAGCACCCCTCCACTTGCCGAGCGCTATTAAACCGTGAAGCGACCTGTCCACGGCACTGTAATGATATTTAACTGTGAGTAGTGAGTAACATATAACATAACATACGTTCACGCCTTTTTCCCGAAGGGGTAGGCAGAGATGTACCCAGGACTCAGTCCCATGTAGATACACCCACATTTCGCCAGTATGTTATTGGTCCCATGTAATAGGGGGCGAGCCTATTGCCATCTACCGGGCACAGTTCCAGACTCCAGGCAGTTATTGAGATAATTCCTAATGGAAAAATCCAATATTTAACACTGCCTGACCTGGGGATCGAACCCGGGACCTCTTGATTGGCAGTCGAGCATGCGCCCTCTACGCCACGGAGGCAGTCAGGAGTAGTGAGTAACCTACCTAATTACGTTCACCGCATTTTCAAAAATCTATCTGTGGCTCTGGCGATAAATTATATACATAAAATACAAAGAAAATCATTTATTCTACCTAATTACGCTCACCGCATTTTCAAAAATCTATCTGTGGCTCTGGCGATAAATGATATACTACACAAAATACAAATTAAATCATTTATTCTACCTAATTACGCTCACCGCATTTTCAAAAATCTATATGTGGCTCTGGCGATAAATGATATACTACACAAAATACAAATTAAATCATTTATTCTACCTAATTACGCTCACCGCATTTTCAAAAATCTATCTCAGGCTCTGGCGATTAATGATATTCATAAAATACAAACAAAATCATTTATTCTACCTAGTTACGCTCACCGCATTTTCAAAAATCTATCTGAGGTTCTCTATCTATCTGAGATAAATGATATACACAAAATACAAATAAAATCATTTATTACATAAATATGTAGAGTATATTTGGATAACCACACTTTAGTATCGTTAAACAATTAAATCTAGGACTAAAGCTAAATTATTGCAAAACCTTATGCTAGAAATGTTTAATTTAGGTTCCGGGAGGTGGCGGTGGGGGGTCAGTGTTGGTCCACTGAGGTTGAGGGCCCGCCAAGTTACAATACGTTGACCCAAACACTGCCAAGTTGGGTCTTATTGGCCCACCGTTGGGTATCATAGGCCCACGCATTCTGTACATGAAAGGTGGGGGAGGCGTGTTGGGGTTAAAAGGCGGTGGGAACATTGGAAAATTTGGTGGCGCA
Organism: Hemistola chrysoprasaria; assembly: GCA_947063395.1. Lineage (NCBI taxonomy): Eukaryota > Metazoa > Arthropoda > Insecta > Lepidoptera > Geometridae > Hemistola > Hemistola chrysoprasaria. Next base: position 3,525,543 of record OX346724.1, read on the forward strand.
CCGAAATGACTATTTGGGTCATTCGGGTGGGGATGAGGAGTTCTTATTTCCATGTACGGACGAGCGAACCTCGGGAATGTATTTGGGTTGTTCCTTCTCGACCCAGCTGAGAATGGGTTCCTTCCACGACTGGGGCCAGATCCGAACCTGCTGCTTGATTCGGAAGGTCTTTGATTACGTCTCTCGGGCACTTTTCTTGAGAGTTTAGAGTTTTCTCCGTCATCGTTTTCTTGTTGATGTTTCTGTTTGGCTTCCTTCCTCGCTCTGCGTTCTTCCTCGTCGTCGGAGTACTCTATCTGGCTGGAAGGAGGTTCTATGTCGTTTTTCCATGATGCGTCGGATCCTTTCATTCTGTAAAAAGAACATGTGTTTAAGGCAGAAACACTCAGAGGGTCAAATACAATGCGTAATTAATTTTAAAAGAGAGACAACCAGAAAACAGTTATACTTTCTCTATACATGCATATAACACAGATCAAACAAATATGACCATGCGTTCAATGTTCGACATGTCCGAGGATCGAACCTGGGACCTGCGGCTCTACCACTTAGCCAACAATTGTGTAAAACTAGCAGCGCCCCGCGGTTACACCCGCGTAGACATCGTTCTCGTGAGAATATCTAAAATCGAGGTAAATAATAAATGTTTTTAGTGTGAATGCGATAAATTTGAATAAATTTATCGAGTCAATTCCTAACATTGTTCCGACCCAAGAATTGTCACCGTGAAAAAAACCTATGTACGAGTATCTTTTTTCTAGTTTACAAATTAATGACATTTGTGATCCGTAATATAAAGAACTTTATATTATTTTAATTATTGTTTAATTGTCACTTAGTCGTAACTCGCCCAATATAATTAAGAATGTTGTCTTCGCCTGTAAATACGATAGCATTAATCATTATGTTTAACAGGATATACAGGACGCTATTTAATATATTTATATCTTGATATTTCAAAGTTGAAGTAAAGTATGTCCCTATTATTTTATTTTTGTTTATAAACTACATTTTTTATAGTGAACGTCCAGTCACGTGAGTAAAACTGCGATTTTTGGTAGTTCACTTTGAAAAACCCAAGGATTTATAAGAAAAATTAAAACGACAGGGACATAGGTTACTTCACTATAAAAAATATCAGGATATAAATTTATAGAATGGGTTTAATATATTCGGAGGAATCAGGGGAATACAAAACATCGATTTGGTCATATTTCATAGGATTGTGTCAAATTCCTAGAAGGCCATGATGTACGCACTTAAATAATAATGTTTTAGGTTTACATTTATTAGTCTCTGTTCTACTTATAAATGTTATAAATGCGAAAGTTTGTGAGGATGGATGGATGGATGTTTGTTACTCTTTCACGCCAAAACTACTGAACCGATTGGGCTGCAATTCGGTATATAGACAGTTTAGACTCTGGAATAACACATTGTGTACTTTTTATTCCGATATTCTCACGGGAACGAATTTTATAATGTATATTGTGTTGGCGTTCAATAAATAAAAAAAATAATTGTTTATGGATACAAACTTCATAAGATCGGGCAGGAAGACATAAGTGGTGTGCGAGCTCTGTGGCGCGATGTAGACGTCCACACCGACCGCCACGCCGCGCTCCAACACGTGCTGGTGGGAGTTGAAACGCACTGCGTAGTGGGGCTCCGTCACCTGGAACATAGAATACGTCACATTACATAACGCTACTTATAATAGGGTAGTGGACTCATTTTTGAGAACCTCTCCTAGCATCTATATACAATATTTCAGTAATTAATCATCATCATCATCATCATCTCAGCCATAGGACGTCCACTGCTGAACATAGGCCTCCCCCATAGATTACCATCTAAACAGGTTGTAGGCGACCTGCCCCCTGCCGTCTTTATCAGATCTCTCCACCTTGTGGATGGAGGTCCAACACTACGCTTGCCGGTCCGTGGTCTCCATTTGAGAGCTTTACAGCCCCATCGGCCATCAGTTCTACGTGTACGTTTATTCTGTGACGTAACAGCGCTCACTATAAAAAAATCCCACTGATCTAAAGTTTATGAATCGGGAACATACTACATGGTTAGAAATTTCGACCAAATTTGATTCCAAATCACAAATCACCCTAACACAGGTCGTGTTGCAAATACTTATTAGGTAAAGTTAACTAAGAAAAAACAGTTAGTATAACTAATAAATAAACCTCGGAATGCCGGAACGCATTCAGATCTTATTGAATCGAATTCTATTCTATCTCTAATTCTATTGTTAATCGAATTTTACTCGTGTCTTATTTTGTAGTATATAATTTCTAATCTTATTAAGGCGCCTATAGGAGCCAAACTTCCCTCTCTCGCTCGCACATTGCAAGTTAAGGTACATTAGCATGGATTTCCAAAAATCATAAGTTGTGTTTCTCATTGAAAGAGCGATTTTGGTAATTCACATTAAGTGGTTTTTTATCATCATAATGTAAATTGCGCGAGCGAGATGCAAGTTTGGCTCCTATAGGCGCCTTATAGAATGTCTGATACGGAATGCATATAGTATACAGTACGCCTTGCCCATTTGCAATAGGCAGAGACTATTTCTCTCCACTTGCAACAATCCTGACACGCGACTTTCGTTCCTACAACTTTGCTCGTCGGTTGTGGTTACTATTGACATTGTACATACCGGTCCAAAGACATCGAACACCTTCCCCAGTGCTTTAGCGCCGTTGTCCAAGAATAACACGCTGTCTAGATCCACCGCCGGAGTGCCCGGGGTAGCTTTTACTACAACTGTTAACAGGAAAGAGGACCTCTTAGCAGTTTGACACAATCATATGGAAAATTTTCATAATCGATGTTTTGTATTCCCCTGTTTCCTTCGAATACAGTAAGTAAACCTATTTGATATATTTATATCCTGATATTTTAAATATGATTTTAAAGACCATTTTATGTTTGTTTATAAACTCTAATTTTTTGTATTGAACGTCCAATCACGCGAGTAAAACTGGGGTTTTTGGAAGTTTATTATGAAAAAATCAAGGGTTTATATGAGAAACTAAAATGACAGGGACATAGGTTACTTCACTATAAAAATATAAGGATATAAATTTATAGAATGAGTTTATCATATTCGGAGGAAACAGGGGAATACAAAACATCGATTTGGTAAATTTTTCATAGGATTGTGTCAAATTCCTGGAAGGCCACGTATGGTCTTAAATATAATAATGTTAACATTTATTAGTCACTGTCCTACTAATATTATAAATACGAAAGTTTGTGAGGATGGATGGATGGATGTTTGTTACTCTTCCACTTCAAAACTACTGAACCGATTGGGCTGAAATTCGGTATATAGACAGTTTAGACTGTGGAATAACACATTGTGTACTTTTATCCCATTATTCCCACGGGAACGAAAACTTACGCGGGTGAAACCACGGGGCACAGCTAGTATAATATATATTTGTGTAAATCTATTTTATAATAAACTCTGCAATTCTCAAGTTTAATACAATAAAGTAATATGTATTATCTACGACCTGTTTATGCAAACAAGTGCAATAATGTAAAGAAACAAAGCGCACAATAATCGCAGAGGTCGCGGCTGTATTGATTGAGCATAAACGTCGAGGTCGTGGAAAAACTGTTTACAGATCTCAAGGGCGTTGGTTGGCTAAGTATTTTAGGCTTTAAGGGATTAGGTATATACCTATATAGAACGCGACTTTACGCAATCATGGCACCGTGACGGTACCGACTAAGGCATACCTCATTTTCTCTACCCATGGTTGCCGTAATACTACGAATAGACGCTCGAACCTGGTACGGCCGTACCACTGTACTACTTAATCTGTGTCCAGAAATTGGTTCGCCACCAATACCATGTTCGATCGTCCAGCGCACTGTCCGGCGAACATTACTATCATATTACTACTTGGTACGGTCGCTTGCACATCAAAGCGGTTCGATCGTGCGTGTTGCGTGAACACCATCCCGAACGGTACAGGTCACAGATTAAGTAGTACAGTGGTACGGCCGTACTATGTTCGATCGTCTATTCATAGTATAAGAGTCGGCTAAGGGTTGTAGGGTTGAGGGGCAGCAACCACCAAACTGCGCTCGCCATCCCGCCTGCCCAGCGTGGCGAGTATTGGGGAAACCCCCCGTTATGGTGGAGGCCTATTTCCGTACTGATGTCGAATTGGTGTTTTATTTGTTTTTAGCGGTCGCGTTCTAGGTACATATCAGGAAGATGTCTTATAACGAGTCTATTTATTGGATATAGCAGTATCCCAGCTGTAAGGATTTCGTTCGAATAGTTGAGTTGCCCCATATTTTATCTACTTCCATCCCTCTCCATTTTTACCCTCAGTAAAAAAGTGATGTTATAAGTTTTACGTGTCTATGTAGATACGTGTCTATGACAGATATAAATACAGATGTGTCTGTCTGTGGCATCGTAGCTCCTAAACGAGTGGACAAATTTCGATAAAGATTTTTTTGCAAGAAAACTGACCTGAATGAGTATACTCAGCGATGTTTCATGATAATCGGTTCGGCTGTTAGTCTATTATCAGCTATTTATAGCAGGGTAACCCTTAGCTGGCTCTTACGGCAACCACGGGTAGATAAGGTACTATTCTATGGCCCGCACCCCAGTGGCCACTAGTTATGTTAGTAGTTAGTACTTACCTAATTGTTCTACGATGCTGAAAACAGTGCCTATCTTAGTAGTCTCTTGTGCAGGCAGACTGATGGCCAGGTCTTCTATCGGCGGCAAGTCCTCGATACCCACTTCACCATTCACTTTGGGTGCTTCAAACTTTGCTGCTTTATTGTTACCTGACTCTTCATCACTGAAATTTTAATTTAAAAGTTTTTTCATAAAATTAACATACAATCACGCATTTTTCCAAAGGGATAGGCAGAGGTGTACCCAGGATTCAGTCCCATAGCAGGGACTCCCACATTATTAATTATTGAATGAATTGTTACAAATTATTAATAACATAGCAGAATCGAATCTGGCGCTTCGCGGCCTCTGCCGCAGCGCACGGGTCATCATTGGAGAAGAGTGGCAAGAGACAGAACTCAGTGGAAAATGTTAGAGGAGGCCTATGCAAAGAGGCATGCTGAACTGCGAGACATTTTATAATTAAATCAAAACAAATTTATATTTAACACAGTTCAGAATAAAGGGCTTTATTATTATTATATAAATTATTTCAAAACTGCCTTCTCGGTACTACACCAAAGCAAGGGGGACTGCTGTGTGTCCTAGATTTGATTCCCTCATTTTCTAAATAACTAGGTTTGTCTTAATTTCAGCCTGTTGTTTGGATTAGTGCTATGGCAGGCTCTGCTCCTTATTATATAAGACTTCTCAACTCAAAACATAACTTGAGCCCGGTGGCACAGAACAGATAATAATACTACATATAGAATGGACACTGTCAACCACCCACCAATCGGGCTTTCCTCACCCCGCGAGCGAGATTGACCTCTCGATGAGCCCTGCTTCGCTGGGAAATCACCTCACGCACACTCTTGCGCTTGTACAAAACTCCTTGCAGTTGTGCAGTGTCTGTGTAGTAGGTAATTATATCATGACTTTTGTATGGCAACTGAGTTGAGTGTCCGGGGTGTGCAGGTGTGTGTACCCTAATACAGTCCCGGGTAAATCTCTGTTCAATTCTTCAGAGAAAAAGGTGTGATGTTATGTATCCTACTAATATTACAAATCTCAAATCTCAGTGCAATTTAAAAAAGTTAACTTTGTAACAGGTAAACAATACGCTAGTGCGTTTCAACTCAACACCAGTACCAATTAGTACTGTTTTTTTGTTTGTATGTTTGTTACATTTTCATGGTTAAACTACTGAACCGATTGAGCTGATATTTGGTATGTAGATAGCTTAGACCCAGGATTAACATATTTTATCCTGATATTCCCAAGAGAAGACTATGCAGGTGAAAGTGCGGGGCACAACTAGTGTTTTCATATTTTAGACAAATTAGTGATAATAATAATTACTTAGTAGTGATATCACTTTGAAATACCATTTAATGTATTGAGAATGGAATATTTGAACTCTTGCATGTACTAAAGAAGGTTATTTTTACAATTTGCATATTTATCATTTTGCCTTTGTGTCAAGGTCAGGCGAAATCGAGAGTTTTATATCAAACTGGTTTGCCCCGCGGTTTCACCCGCGTAGTCTTCGTTCCCGTGGGAATATCGGGATAAAAAGTACTTTTTATATTATTCCAGGGTTTAACATATCTATATACCAAATTACAGTCCAATTGCTTCAGTAGTTTTGGCAATTATTATTATTATATGACTGGTCTCGTATGTAATGTAGTGGTTTCAAACGACTGGTGAGCAAGGACCTGCCCTGCTAGCATAGTGACCAGGGAAAACGAAGTTTCAGGGGGTTAGAATGAGACAGCGGATATGCAATGTTCGGGTGCAAATGAGCAAAAATCGGGGAAAATAAGTTATCTCTGATTTGATTCAGACAGTTTTATTGCATTTTTCTATTATGAATTTTCTCATCAATAGGCTGAAGTCTGGAATTGTGCCTAGTTACTGCACTAGCCAATTGTTTTATTATCCGCATGTTAGCTATGTTACATCATTCTTGTTATTTTATTTCATATGTATAATAAAAAATATTTGTAACTTTGTACTAAAATTATACATTTATAAGTAAACAATTAAAACAAGATTATATGAGAAACAAAATATAAATGGACAATATTAAATAAAATTGCACAAGACCAATGTCATGGAGCTCATAACTTGAAACTCAATTAATAGACTCAAGGACATGTAAACAAAGAGATTTTGTTAAAAATGTTTTAAAACTCAGCTTTTGACACATCTTTCTTTGCAATAATTCAGGTCGCATAATAAGGCTTTAGGTAGTTATTGTCAAACGGTTGTCATCTTTTGACTGAACTTCGTAATACTCACCCACTAGAGACTTCCTCCACCTCGACATCCTTGACGGAATCCACCTCACTGTCACTTTCACTATCACTGGAACTCGAATCAGAGTCACTATTGTCCTCTCTATACCCACCCACTTCATAACCTATGTCTCCACTCTGCGAGTCTATGATCATGTGTCCACTCGGCTGCAGAACATAATCTTCATCTTCTTCCTCTCGAGTTAAAGGCCCGTGGGCACACGCATTGATAATGTTATTCTTTAAAACCATCTCGCTCAATTCTGTCGTGTCAGATTCGTTTCCAGTATTTCTAGATTCTTCTGAGTCGCTGTCCGAGCCACCGTACTCGGCGATCAGACTCAGCGACACGTTTTTATTATTGCTGCGGTTCTCCATTGTGAGCACGCGCTAACGGTATGTATCACGTTTTTTTAAGGATTTGGAGTTCGTTTCGAGAAACATGAGTTTCGAAGTTTAGGCCACGATTATAAATCACTTTGAAACATTGAATAAGCGTGAAAATATATTAGGATCACTAAAATTACGAATACTTCGCGCTTGCCTTTCTGTTGTTTCAGTGCTTTCTGCTCAAAATTGTCAATTTTGTGGAGTTTACATTGACAGATTAGAAAATTGATATTGTCAGTGTCTTGGTGACATTTCAATAGCGTTTCAGATAAAAAATCTACTTTTAGTCTATGACTATAAGCTTATTTTTTTTCTTATAGATCCACACGAATGTATATTGCCAGTGTCAAGTTTTGTATTGATGGTCTGCTTACACGGGATATTCATGGACTCACGTTAGTGTATTTGCCAGTGTCAAGTTATATAAATTTTCAAGTTAAGACAGCTCTAGTAAAGCTGTGGTAGTCGGTGGTCTTTATGCCGGTCACTCACATGCGTACGAATACGCGAACGCACAAGTGTAGGACGACATTCGCAATTAGTTATGCAAAGTTTTCGCTGCATTCGTGCTTTTCCAAGTTGTGTCGGTTTTTTGACGCACATCAAAGGGCGCGAACCTCGAACCTTCGCGTACTCTCCTACACATTCGTGCAACCAGTTGTGCTCACAGAGTACTTTATATATCTTAGCGATAAGACCGCCCATTGTTACACTAGTTATTATGAATTGTTATTAGTTTTTAGATCTTCTTGTTTGTGGTGTACCAATAAAGTGTTTATCTATCTATCAAATGCAAACGGGTTTCCATAGTGAGTTTGCGAACCCATTCGCATATCCGCTGAGTTTGCGAATAGTATATCTGACTGCCCTCACATGCGTGCAAACATTTGTACAATGTACGAATATTTTTACGCATGTGCACTCACATGCGTAAAAATATTCGTTACCGGGGTTACAAGAAGCCTCAGAGTAAGGATACCAAAGAGAACCAGTCGTGCAAAAATCTGTTCCAAACCGCGAGTCTGGTACCGCCGCAATATAGTCTGGTACTATGTGGTTAGTTGCATGGCTACCGTAGGCCGACCGCGTGATGCCAGTGTTAGGTAAAAAGCTAACCGAATAACAATAGATACGTGCGTGAAAGCGATAGCTTTTCATAATTTAGGCATGTATTTACAATAATTTTAGGAATTTATGTATCCACATTGCGTGTTTCCATTTTATTTTAATTTTTTAAACAAAATAAAATGTACAACAGCGCTTTGTTCGAATGGAAAACTATGAAGTACGAGTATATTATTATCAGGTCTAATATTATCCGAACATAAATATATATTTTTTCATAAAAGTTTTGTAGTGGTAGGCCTCTTTAGCAGGGGGCCGCCTGAGGAAGTACCACCTTTGCCAGTTATTCATCCGTCAAGCAGTAATGTGCAAACATTACTGTGTTCCGGACTGAAGGGCAATGTTACCAGCGAAATTACTGGGCATGATGAGATTGAACAACTAATATTTCAGGGTGACAGGCGCAGTGCAGTGCCACGCAGAATTTTTAATTTTAAAACACTGGGTGGCACTGTGTCTGATATGGGCAATCATGATGCTTACCATCAGGCACCTGATTTGCTCGTCTTGTTACTCAATATCATACAAAAAAAAACATAAATTAAGGTTTGGCATTAATTACCTAGTGGATTGAAAACATTTTAAACATTGAATTAAATATTTGTTTCTTTTATCTCAATAACGCACTGTGCATTATAATATTATACTTTTTGTTTCTGAATTGGTTTAAATTGCATAGTCCTCGTTAATTTTACAATTTATGATAACATTTTAATATTTTTGTGTTTTTCGACTATTTATTAAGAGTATAAAAGTAATCATATCACGTAACAATTTAGAATAATATCGTCTAAGACCCTTTTTACGTGCTAGAATCAGGCCTACGAACCTGTACTCACTATTAAACCGAGATTCTATCATGTAACTTAATTATCTTTACAAACATAAATACATTTTGATTTTAAAACTTTTTGACCCTTTTAATATATATTTATATAAATATTTTTTATATTTATATAAATATATTTATATATATTTATATTTTCTTGTAATATATATTTATAAAAGTTAAAAAGTATAAGTGTGATTAATTTATTTAAAAAAATTACATATTTAAATCACTAAATATTTTAGTGCATATAAGTCTACTCCAATGCTCCTATGTTCGCCCTCGTCGCTTAGTGTCAAATTTAATATTGAACTTCATAGGGTGAAAAATCGTTCAATCCAAATTAGGCTTTAAAACGATCGGGTAAATGGTTTAAATTCAAATAATAGAAATTCAGTAGATGTCAAAGCGCGTAATTGTCAGTGATGGACACCTTTTTGTGAAGCTTGTTCAGGGATTGTGCGTCTGTAGAAGGAAGCGATTCAACGTCATTGCAAGAAGCTGCTGGAATTTTGGTGGGAACACGAAAAATCACATTTCAACTCTCGCATCGCTTGCTAGCGATACATAGCTTGATACACAAGTCTCTTGGACTTGTGTATCTTTGAAAACACTTAACACGTAATATTCCACCATTATTACACGTTAAACACTCGAAAATGCACTGATAGTTGATATAGATACGGGAGCCAAACTGTATTCTCCGGTTTACCGCCAAAACTCTCGTGTAAAAGCTTGAGAGCATTCAAAAATAATTTTAATGATGTAAACCGATTACCATTTTAAAGGCTAAAAAAAAACATTTTTTAAGGTTATATTAGGTTTTCTGTGTATATTAAATTATATATTAATTTTCTTAAAATTATCACAATCATGTTAATCAGTAATTCTGAAACGCTTATCTGTCTTATATTTATAAATCCGACGTGTCACGTTGTGACGTATTCACTACGTTTAGTAGGTACCTATGGTAACGCTTAGAGCACCGCAATGTGTTATGTCGCATTACTAGTTTAAATGGTATGATACCGTTTAAGTTGTGATGCGTCACGACACTACACGTCACTTAAATTTAAATCCGCCTTAACCCTAAATAGTCCATTGAAAAGTTACATTTGGGGTTGCGTTTTTTAGAGGACGCAATTTTATTTTTTTGATGTGTAGGGAGGTCAGTGTAAAGCTAAAACCAAGTTTGTGGGGTCGCCACCCTTTTCCCACGGCCGCCATCTTGAAAATAGGGGTTGAAATGGTTTTTACGGTATATCTCTTAAACTATTTATTTGATAAAAAAATGGTTTAACATTTTTTGTTGCAAATTAAATTCTCTACAACTTTGGTCCAGTGACTTTTTGTCGTAGAACTATAAATAAAAAAGTTATAAGCGAAAATCTTCAGAAATTCGAGAAAAAAAAATATATTTTTCGATGTAACTTTTTTTTTATCATTTTACGAAAAAATGATATCTGACCATTTTTGTAGATCGTTTTTTGAGGAACAACTTTTATTTGCATCATTTTTTCATTAAGTCAATAGCTAAGGTTTTACAGCGCTCCGAAGTGAGTACTATTTTTTAGTACTCTTAACTATACCTATATTATACGTGTGTACTAATAATATGTCATCAGTTTTTATTTTTTTATTTTTTTTTATATTATAACTTTTTTAATTACAAATTTTGCAATATAATAATAATTAATTATTGGGCTTATCCGTACCACCCACGAGGTAGAGTCTAGAGGCGCGTTTTTTTTTACGTGGTATCCCCAATAGGCATAATCCACGGTGATTTTCTAAATTAAAACTACTCGGTCCTCAGTCGTTTCGATGGACCATGCTGCGGCTCAGCATCTGATCGGCTTTCTGAATTAAATACCAGTGGGAGAACTGGCGATGGAAGGGGTGTTAATGTTGTCGGTTCATCATCAACAGAGGTTAGGAATAATAATAACAATAGCAGGCAGCTGATCTTTTATTCCCTCATGCTCACTTGGGTATTTTCTACCTGAACAGTATTCTCGGTAACGGCTATCAGATTTAAAATTATTTTAAAAATCAATAATTGTTAAATTCTGTTATGGAGTGAAAAACTCTTTTTCACTCCATAACAGAATAACAGAACAAATATCACATATCCATAACAATAGATAAGAACAAATATCCATAACAGAAAAATTAATTATTGACTCAATAATTAATTTTTAATAATATTGCAAAATTTATAATTAAAAAAATTATAATAACACAGTAAAAAAAAATAAGTACAAAAAAACAATAACTGATGACATATTATTAGTACAGGTATTGTACCCGAAATTCTGGCGGAGCTGAAGCTGTCGAGTTCTAATTAAACCACCATGATACTATTTTAAATATATAATCCAAACATTACATAGGTTCCAGAAAAATATAATATAATATAATTGACGCCTTCACCTTTTTTCTTTTGTTTTTGTTCACTGACATAAAACCATCGATAATTCGTAATAGTTCTAAAAAGGTGTTAAATCCTCCAACATTCCGCCCACCAAGGACAAAATGATTTATTTGTCCTTCACACTAGGATGTTATCTATATCTGAACTGACTGTCCGCCCACCGTGAGAGAACCCATCAATTGCAACGGTTGCAATTGGACCAGTGGTTGGCCCTTTGTCCTTAGTAGTAAAACAAATTACATGATTATTATTAACCCCCAAATAATACAGAAGATAACAAACAAAAATAAACCAACACAAGTAACATAATGAACCATCCATTTGTAACAAAAAATAACATAGCTATACCTAACTAAAATATCCCATAACAACAAGCAAAGCCCAACCTCACGTGTCTAAACTGTTATTGGCAAAAAGCATAGTTTAGATACGGGTCTCTTCAAGGTGCCATTTTTAGTCTTTAGCGTGACTACTCTAGCAATGTTATCTCTACCCTTGTGGACTGTAATAATGCGACCATATAGCCATCTACATGGTGGCAATCCATCCTCCTTAATAACTACCACATCACCAACCGTAGGGTGATGATCAACCTGCTTCGACCATTTGTCCCGTCGCATAAACCGGGTGAGGTACTCCCTAGACCATTGCCGCCAGAAACCTTGTAGCATGCGTTGAGTATGCTGCCATCTCCGTAACGAATTCTCATTACAAGCCTCGAAGTTGCGATCTGGTGCAGTTATCAGAGGTTCCCCGACAAGGAAGTGTCCTGGTGTTAAAGCACTCGGATGATCTGGATCCTCGACGTGAACCGAAAGCGGCCGCGAGTTGAGACACGCCTCAATTTGAGCAAGCACTGTTGCCAACTCTTCATATGTCAAAGTAGAACCGCCGAGTACTCTTTTGAGATGATACTTGACAGATTTCACCCCGGCCTCCCATAATCCGCCGAAATTAGGTGAGTGAGGTGGTGTGAAATGCCACTCGCACCCATTGGTTGCTACTGACTCGGCCACTTGTTTGAGCATGGCGTGATGCTCTGATTTACCGAGCCTGGTTAATTCCCCTGCTGCCCCAACAAAATTCGTACCGTTGTCACTCCACATTTGTGAGCAACGGCCCCTTCTGGCGACGAACCTTTTATATGCTTGTAAAAAACCCTCTGAAGTTAAGTCGCTTACGACTTCTAAATGCATGGCATGAATGATCCAGCCTACCCCCAATTCTTAATACCTCGTCAATATCCAGATACGGATTCAGCGCTCTGAGCTTGTTTCGCTTGGGTAAGTCCTTCCCTTGTTTGATAAGATCGATTTCTTCGCCAAAACCATTTCGCTGAATATCCTTGGTGCTGAGTGTAAGCGTATTGCTTAATTCCTTACTAGTGAGATAACCAGTTTCCCTACATCTGCATCTAGTCTTCTTCGCATTATTAGCGAACCTTTTACACCAAGAAATGACTCTAATCATCCTTGTCAGAGAGGAAAACCTCTCCACGATTGGCGTTTGTAACATAGCACAATGACATAATTTAGTTTCTTCCAGATTGGTCGAAATGTGCTTGGGCTTTACGTATTTTATTTCAGGCTGCTTCAAGAAACCGGGCCCAGAAACCCACATTTCTTCATATAATAAAGTGGATGGGGGCATCCCTCGTGATGCACAATCTGCTGGATTTTGCTTAGACTTGATATGCGACCAGTTAAGCGGATCAAGAGTGGTCAAAATTTCCGAGACTCTGTTGGCCACGAAAACGTTCCATCTGCTTGGATGACTGTTTAGCCAGGCCAGAACAACAGTTGAGTCTGTCCAAGCGTGGAGATTTTCCTTCTTAACGTTCATCATTTTTCCTATCTCCGCCATTAGTCTGGATAGCAGCACCGCGCTACACAGCTCCAACCTCGGTATCGAAACTTGTTTCACTGGGGCTACTTTGGTTTTTGAGGAAATTAAAGTGACATGAATTTCCCCTGCAGAATTAAGCACACGGGTGTATACCACCGCTGCATACGCTGCCTTGGATGCATCGCAGAAACCATGTAATTCAACCAGTTTGTCATCATTTTTAGTTCCAGTCCATCGTGGAATTTTAATCTGCGACAGCGTCCTCAATTCTTCCCGATAAGTAAGCCATTCCTTTAAAATTTCATTCGGTACCTCTTCATCCCAAGCAATCCCTGCCAACCATAGCTTTTGAATAATGATTTTCGCTATGACAATGCTTGGTCCTACCCATCCCAGAGGATCATAAAAACGTGAAATGTCCGATATTATTCTTCTTTTTGTTACTGGTTGCTGCAACTCTGGAAGCGTTATTGTATAGCGGAAAGTGTCGTCGCTGCGATTCCAGGTAAGTCCCATTACTTTCATAATTTCATTTTCTTTGATCTTGATCCCATCCTTTATATCTTTACCTTTTTCCTGGCTTTTCATTTCTGTTAGCAAATCATCATTATTACTTGACCATTTCATCAATTCAAACCCTCCCATTGCTAACAATTCATTCAACTGTTTATAAATTTCGATGCCTTCTTCTTTACTCTGGCATCCCGTTAGTAAATCATCCACATAAAAATCACTTTTTACTCTGTTACAGGCCAGAGGAAACTTTTCGCCTTCGTCTACCGCGACTTGCTGCAACGCCTTGACTGCCAAATAAGGCGCTGATGCTGTACCAAATGTTACCCTCAGAAGTCGATAATGCTGTGTTTCAGGTCCATCCCTCCAGAGAATTCTCTGGTAATCCACATCTTTCGTATGAACCTTAACTTGGCAATACATTTTGGTAATGTCTGCAGTAATGCAAATCGGCTGTCTTCTCCAACGCATCACTATATGGCGAAGTTCTTGTTGCAAGGTAGGTCCAACCATCAGATGATCGTTGAGCGATAAATTATTCCTTCCTTTGCAGGATGCGTCGTAGACCACTCTGACTTTGGTCGTCTCCTTATCTTCACGAACCACAGCGTGATGTGGTAAATACACTGCTTGAGTATTATTTATATCTTCCGGTGGTACTAGTTCCATGAGATTTAATCTTACATATTCATTTATAACTTCTTGATATCTCTCTCGCAATGTATTATCCTTCATTAGTTTATGTTCTAATGACTTCAATCTTTTTTCAGCTATATCACGAGAACCGGTCACTTCGGGTTGGTCCGTTTTGAAAGGAAGACACACGACATATCTGCCTTCTGCATCCCGATGTGTAGTCTCGGCAAAATACTGTTCACAACATTTCTCTTTATTTGTGAAAAGCTTTTCCTTCGGCATTTGAACATCCGATTCAATTTCCCAAAATCTCTTGAGGAGATTGTTGTCATCGTCAATGTCGGTGACTTGACAGTGCATCGCCTTGATGTTTGAAGATTGATTGCCTGTAGTATTTACTACCCCTGACAAAATCCATCCCAGGCTCGTGGACTGCGCAACTGGTGATCCCCGTGGACCCTTCTTCAAACCATCTAGCAATACTTGCCCGTAAACCTCCGCACCTAACAATATGTCAATTTTGTTAGGAGTGTGGTACTGAGGATCGGCGAGTGTAAGCTCGTCGAGCTCCTTCCACTGAATAACCTCCAGTCTCTGTGCTGGCACGAGACTGGTTATGCACTTGAGTACATATGCCTTAACTGTGATGATCACCTTTGGATCAACACGTGACCTCATGTTGATTGACACCGAAGCCTTGGAGGTAAAGTTATTACCTCCACCCAAGCCAGATATCTGACTTTGTACCTTGGACTTCTTCAAGCCTAGGTACTGCACTGTGGATTCGGTGACGAAAGATGACTGCGAGCCTTGGTCCAACAAAGCTCGAATCATGTACCCTTCTCCTGTTCTCGACGTGGCCTCAACTAGCGCAGTAGCCAGCAGGACCTGATTATACATGACCTTCCCTGTCGAGAAACATGAGACCACTGCTGTGGTGCCTCCAGACTCAGCGCTCTTCGGAACGATGTCCGCAGGCTGTCTGGACGTCCCGTCCTGTTCACTAATGGCCTTGGCTTCAGGAACGACCCCACCCTTCGGGTGTAATAATGAGTGATGGCTACGTCTGCAAATTGAACACTTGTTGGTGGTGCGGCAGTTCCTCGCTGTATGGTTACTGCCTAAACAATTGTAGCACAAGTTACCATCAAGTACAAACTTGCGTCGCGCCTCAACCGTTTCCTTCTGAAATGATTTGCAGACATTTAATTTATGTTCTTCGGAACAGAATGGACACGTGAGTTTAGTTACATGTAGTGATTTCACTTTATTTACAGAGTTTGACTGAGTTGGATTCCGTTTGATTGAAGTGGATGCAGGTTCCAGAAATTCTATTGCGCGATATCTGTTGATTATGAATTCTTTGAATTGATCATAGGTAGGCAACTCCTCCAAAGAACCGTTGTTGACGCTAAATTCCCACTGCCGCCTGGATTCTGGATCCAACTTCAATGTAACAATATAAATGATCATTACATCCCAACTCTTTACATCAATGCCTATGTTGGACAGTGCATGCATGTAATCGTTTGTAGTGTCCAACAATTCCCTTAAATATTTTGCTGACTCTACTACTATGTTTTTCTGATTGAACAATTTAGACAGTATTTGATGACAAATATACCTCTTGTTATTATACCGTTCTTCCAACAACTTCCAACAAACATCATAATTTGAGTTGACTATAGGTATATTTCTCAATAACTGCTCCGCCTCTCCGGTAAGGTAAGCTTTTAAATAATGAAGTTTTTGTACTTCATCGAGGCCATCGTTGGTATGCACTAACGAGGTGAAAAGATCCCGGAAAGTGGACCACTCAGAATATTTTCCGCTAAACTTAGGTATATCAATTTTCGGAAGTTTGATCTGAGACGATTTTCCATTCACATTGGATGAGACTGAACGCGTCGCCTGGATACTGAACTCGGACAAAGCAGTTTTCATTAAGCACTTACTATCCATATAAAACTCCTCAGTTTTATCGTAAATCTCGTCCCTAACATAGCTACTCGATTTAGTTTCCCTAGTATAATAAGTGCACATGAATGTTTTATGACCCCCCAAAAACTCTGCCCACAACTGTTCAACCTGGTCCAATCGCGTTTCAATGTATTCCTTAGTTAGTCTATCCTTAGGAGATTTTTTATAATTGACAAGTGCTTTGTGCAATCGCTCGCTCAGTTCTACTTGAAACTCCAATAAACCCTCCATTTTAAATATACCCGAATTCTATAGCTACTTCCAAAAATCTACAACTGAGTTCCAAAAATATCTACTCAATAAAGTCCCAAAAAATTATCAAAAATAAAATTGCTTCGCAATTGTTCACTCACAAGTGTCAGCTTGACTTTTCACTAGTTTTCACTGCTACCAGATAATGTTCAAAAGTAACTCACGGTTTTCCCCTATTGCACTGCAAACCTTATGCCTCACATGAATATTATGCTCACTATTATCACTTTAGCACACGATTACCCCTTTGTAATCGCACATGCCCATGGCCATATGTGTGCTCCACTGGGAACTCTCGGGAACTCGTACGTCGGCTTCAGTCCGCCCCTGCCGATCCTGCCTTGCTCCTCTGCAAGGCCATCCGCCAAAGAAGGACCAAAAAATGTACCCAAAATTCTGGCGGAGCTGAAGCTGTCGAGTTCTAATTAAACCACCAAAATAATTTTAAATATATAATCCAAACATGTACATAGTTTCCAGAAAAGATATAATATAATATAATTGACGCCTTCACCTTTTTTTCTTTTGTTTTTGTTCACTGACATAAAACCATCGATAATTCGTAATAGTTCTAAAAAGGTGTTAAATCCTCCAACAGGTATAATATAGGTATAGTTAAGAGTACTGAAAAATAGTACTCACTTCGGAGCGCTGTAAAACCTTAGCTATTGACTTAATGAAAAACTGATGCGAATAAAGTTATAATTTTTTCGTTATGATAAAAAAAAAAGTTACATCGAAACATAATTTTTTTTCTCGAATTTCTGAAGATTTTCGCTTATAACTTTTTTATTTATAGTTCTACGACAAAAAGTTACTGGACCAAAGTTGTAGAGAATTTAATTTGCAACAAAAAATGTTAACAAATTTTTTTTATCAAATAAATAGTTTAAGAGATATACCGTAAAAACACTTCAACCCCTATTTTCAAGATGGCGGCCGTGGGACAAGGGTTGCGACCCCACAAACTTGTTTTTAGCTTTACACTGACCCCCCCTACACATAAAAAAAAATAAAATTGCGTCCTCTAAAAAACGCAAGGTAAGGCCTAAAAAATGTAATATTTCAGTGGACTAAAAGAGTTTTCGATTAAGTCCGAAAAAGTCATGGGTCATGGTCGGATTTGTATCGAATGCTTGGTTAATTGTTTTGTGAATATAATGGGTTTTTATATAAAAACCGGTGATAACGGTTTTGAATCGTGAATTTTGAGGACCTTCGCGTCACCTGATAGGTATATGACCTGATAAATGTATGGCGCGCTCGCGACGCGTTGCCAAGTTTTTATTTAGTCTACGTCTTTAGCACAGAACAAAAGGAACCTTTAGTCTTTAGGCTTATACGTCGCCATAAAATTTTATCTTCACAGCCACTCACTGTTTTCAGCGCCCTGGCTGGCCGAGCCGTGCCTGGGGTGCTTGGTATATCAACCTTAAGATCTAAATTGTCAAGTTAAGACCTTGGAAAGACAGTAGTCATACGTTTTTTATCATAATATGTGCAGTAAGAGTGCGTGGCCTTCTTGCACCTTATTGCGCAATCTCGTCCAGCCCCAGTCCATTTGCCAAGGAAAACTAAGTTCCAGTGGGTTAGAAAGTTAGAACTAGCACGTCTCGTGGTCTAGAAGTCCGGGGCCTTTTTGTTTTAGCTATTTCGAATCCCGGGACTATTATAGTGTCGAGACCACGGATTTACATACAGGTTCATGGTCGAGACTCGAAACGAGACTCGGTTTATTATTCATTGGGCTCAGTAGTTAAAATTGGATTGAAAACTTTAATTTCTAAAATGTCGTGTCTTAAAAATATCAAAGTTTTTATCTGTGATCTCAAGAATTTTACGCCACCGATTCGGACGACCCAAATATAGAATTCTAAAATTCGTTTCGTTCGGACGCATTTTCTAGCGCTGAGGACATTAAAATTATAAGAAGTTACGCTCATACGCGCGAAGGCGAAGATTTAACTAGTTATATTTCATTCAATATTTAGTTAAATAAAGCTACACTTCAAGTCTGTCTGTATCAGAGTTAAGAATTTAAAACATTTGTGTGGGCCGACCCGTGACGGGAGTGGAGCGAGCCCCGAACATCCCGTCGAGTTAAAAAAATCAGTTTAATATACTGGTCCCTCAATGAGGGAACTTTCAGATATTAAGCTGAAAAGAACAGATACTACACTTTGATCTTAGCCAAAAGGCCGAGAAGCGATACAGCGATACCGAATTCATATCGACAATATCGGCCCAGGAATTCGCTGATAATCTCAATATCGCGTTTTATAAATTGACTCTCGTTGAGAAGCGCCATCTAGTTGCTTTATGCTAAACTAAATATCCTCCCGCTCCCGTCCATTACATGTCCCTGCAGCAAATTTTATTGTTACTCTTGTGATAAAAAGTTAGGTTGTACGCTAACTTTTTATATACACAGGGTACAAGTCCGTTTGCAACCCCAAACGATAAAGTTACATTGTCCAAAAAAGATTTTGTTGGATCAACAGACAATCCATCCTCTAAAAGATATAATTTGCTATCGCCACAGCTATGCAGTGATACTGCGTAACCGTTGGCCCCACCCCTTTATATTTCTCATTAGTTGTTTAGTACAAATTAAAACTAGTCACAGGCTAGTTTTAATTTGAATTTAAATTTTATTCATAATTAAAGCTCCTAACAAATTTTATGTAAACTTTTTACAGACACGTCAAATCTATTGCACGCGATTTTTGGTCAGGGACTAAAAATCAATTTATTTCTAGTTTTATTTTGAAAAGTTACAGTCCCGGAAATTCCCGGGATTTTGTCAGTATTATTGACACAGGTCTAGAGTCTAGACTCCCGGGAATAGAAAATCTCGAGACTCGAGACTTCCCAAACCGTAATCGTAAGAATGATACAGCCGATATGCATTCTTCGGGCGTGAAAGAGAGACAAAATCTACAAGTTCTAGTTAATTCCGTGTCAAGCTAGGCCTCCAAACAGCCCCCCGATGGGTTCCCGCCTTCTCGCGGCGGTGGGGGTCAGTAACCGTGGTAGGGGCCCACGGTGAAGCGAAGAGGAGCCCGAGGTGGTCGGCTGCTCCACTTAGTTCTCCAGGCTGAGTGTGAGTAGCCGAGTAGGTTGCGGTTCGGTGTGGGACGAACCGCTACTGAGGCGGGCCGCGATGCGTTATGGGACGTATCGCGGCCGAATGGTGGGGCCGCGGCGGGAGAGAAGTGCCGGTATTGCGGTGCGCCGCTCTTCCTGCCTTCCGCGGCCCAAACGGGGTCGCCACCGTTAGATGGCGAAGGCGGTGGGGTCGCAGGGGAAGAGGAGTGTCGGTATTACGATGCGCCGCTCTCCCTATCCTCTGCGACCGAATTGGGGCGGAAAGCCGACGGCTTGCCGCAGTGTGGGTTGCGCCTCCGCGTGTCCCTATGAAGGCAGCATAGGGCACAGTGGATGGCGCAGGCGGGGCTCACTTGAGCCCTGCGGTGGTGGTGGGCGGGAATGGGTCTTCCGTGTCTTCTCGCACGTTCGGTAGGCGTTCGAGAGGGCACGGAACACCCTTCCAAGCCCAAGATGTGGGGCCCGGGCGACGGATGCGGGGGTATCCGTTGCCCACATAAAGGGCCCGCGAGGAGGCGCGCGCGTGTTTCCGCGCGCCCCTTGGGAGGGTTGGGGTGAGGGATTACCCTCGCCCCGGGGTTTTTTAGTGGGTATACCCGCCGGCACAGCAACGTACCGACGTACAGTGCTGTGCCGGCCGGGAGTCCCACATAACCACCCTGCGCTCCCCCGGGTGCGGGTGGTATGCGTCACGCATTTTTCCCCGGGCACCAAAAAAAAAAAAAAAAAAAAAAAAAAAGGCCTCCAAACAGCGCTCGTTACAAAAACAGCAATTTTATTAACAAAAATCATTATTAGATCTTAATTATAATACTATAATAATCCTTATTGTAATTAAATATTGTAATCACCCAAAAGCACGATATTTTGTTACACCTTATCTACATGACAACAGAGGTGAAAATCCATAATAGATTTCTACAAGATGCAACACGTTGCGTTGAATAACATGTTGAAGAAAGCGACGGCTCTCTGCGAGAAATACTTGTGTATTTTACCGAAACTGTTTCCAATGTAAACTTTAGCAGTGAGGTTCCTACTATAAAAAAATACCAACAACAAGGAGTACCTACTTAAAGGCGCGGTGCTCAGCTAATTGACCCTCTCCCTCACAGGTACCCACATTTTTGAAGATATAGTACCTAAAGAATACTACATGTAATTACGTAAAATAAAGAAAACTAGGAACTAGAAAATTACAATACAAAATTTAGTAAAAAATAAAATTTAATCCAAACGAGTTTTCAGTACCTTTTTTATTTTTCAGGTTTTTATATATGAAAACTCGTTTGGATTATTTTGATTTTTTTACTGAATCTTTGTAGTTATTTTCAAGTACATTTACAATAATAGTGGGTTATTATTACGCTCAAAGGTTACGCTTTATCAGATATAGCTTGATCAATGACGATCAATGACAACTGACCAAAAATCTATTTTTTGGCCATATTTCCGTATTTAAATTCTAATAGGGTTCTTAATTTATCAATTGAATATTAAATTACCCAATAAGATACTATTTATGTACCAAATATTATGGAAATATGACCAAAAAATAAATTTTTGTTCAGCTGTCATAGACAAGGTATAATTATTATTACATGTTCTAATAGATATTATTACATGTATAAGACACCATGCCTGTTTGCTCTGAGTTTTTTTTTTATTATAGTGAGTGACAAGTCGAACAAATCAGGTGCCTGATGGTAAGCATCATGATTGCCCATATCAGACTCAGTGCCACCCAGTGTTTTAAAATTAAAAATTCTGCGTGACACTGCACTGTGCCTGTCACCCTGAGATATGAGTTGTTGAATCTCATCATGTCCAGTAATTTCGCTGGTAACATTGCCCTTCATACCGGAACACAGTTATGTTTGCACATTACTGCTAGGCGGGTGAATAACTGGGAAAGGTGTGGTAGGTACTTCCCCAGGAGCCCCCTGTAAAATAGGCCTACCATTACAAAAATTCTGAGATTATAGGTAGGTAAACCTTAGAATACGATAAGCCTTCGTGATCATAGAAACTGTTCGACTTTCGTGCCAGCATCTGTACCTGCCTAATGTCTATTTACAGATTTTAATCGTTTTACAGCTGGGTAGATATTTTGTCACGGCGTCGCTAACGAAAGTTATGCAAAGTTACGTCAACCGATACGGCTTGTAAACATTGTCATTATTGTCTAAATGTTAAGTGCTACAGTTTGTAGAGAAAGTCTTATGCTCTTTAGGTACATTACAGGCAGGCCCCGCTTTACCTATGACATATAGTCACAGAACATATAATAATATTAAGTATAGAATGGACACTGTCATCCGCCCACCAATCGGGCCTTCCTCACCCCGCGAGCGAGATTGAGCTCTCGTGTAGCAATAAAGGTGACAAACCTCACGCACACTCTTGCGCGTGTACAAAACTATGTGTGCAGTGTTTGTGTAGTAGGTAATTATTTCATGACTTATTTGTATGGGAATTGAGTCGAGTGTCCGGGGTGTGCTATAGTGCAGGGTATGCACCGAATATCAGAGGGCATCAACTTCCGCGAGCGACAAATTCAGACTCGGACTTGACGCCCCGTGAGCGACAACTTCAGACTCGGACTCGACACCCTGTGAAATACTGCGCATCCGTGTTTGTCCGCTGCTTGCATAGTCGTTGTTGTAACCATGATATTTTTCGTCGTACTCGCAACAAACTGCTTGTTATTCCCATAAAGTTTTCGCCGCGCTTGCAGTAAGTGTAAGCTGCTCGCGCATTCAATGTTGTAACTCGAAGTTGTAAAGTGGTAACCTACATTTTTTGCCACAAGCGCTACATGGGCTAGAGCCGTACAGTACGCAGGGTTACTGCTTATCAGTTATCATCCTCTTGAAGGTCGAAGGTTAAAATTTGGAACTAAAAGGAAACAGGCTCGGAAGCCAAAGCAGCTAGTCCCAGAAAACCGTACACATAAATAATGTATAGGATAGATCCTATATTGCCGGGTAGAGAATATTATTTGCGTAGCCCTCATAATATCGCCGATTCAGTTATAATTTGATTTGAATAAAGTAAGCTTATGTAAGCTGACTATAAGTATTTTTATAATGGCGACGCGTGTTTCAATTATAGAAAAAGATTTACATATTTCATTTAAATTAATGGCGATAAAAAAAATAAGTGTGCACATTTGAAAATCTTATTATTGAGCCTATCAAATAAAATAAAATCATTACCGATACCTATATAATATAACCGAGCATGAGGTCCCTGGTACGATCCCCAGGTATTCCCCCCATATTCGTTTTCGGTTTCGGCTGAAAGTCTTGTTTCGGTCGGACACTAATTATAAGTATACTTATACCTACTACTACTTATACCTTTAGATACCTATGTTATGATATAAAACAGTTAATCATGATTAAATGCTTGTATAACGGCTCTGAATACAGAAAACGCAGAGGCTGTTATTTTTAAGATTTGTTAACAACTTGGGTGCTAATTCGTTTAGATATAATGTACGAGTCATATTCATTTCAAGGTGCACCAAACATGGAGATCTTATCTAATATATATATTTACTTACCTTCTTGACAACGGTAACGGAAGGACGTTATAAATAGGAAACAAGGAAAAGATAAAGGTAGAAGATCATAGTATTTAGGTACATTAGGGCATGATAATCTAATGGCAACATCTACCTACAGCTGGAGTTTTTTTTTATAGTAGATAAGTATTTTTTTTTTTATGATAGTGAGTGACAAGACGAGCAAATCAGGTGCCTGATGGTAAGCATCATGATTGCCCATATCAGACACAGTGCCACCCAGTGTTTTAAAATACATAAATTCTGCGCGGCACTGCACTGCGCCTGTCACCCTGAGATATGAGTAAAAAGAGGCCTACCACTACAAAAAAAAGTATGTGCAATTAGCTGCAGATGGTAACTTTTATCAGTTTTGTTGTACTTATTGCAATAAGTATCCTGTAAAGTAAGTTTAAAATTGATTAAGTTTGTGTTACTTTATGCACTCGTATGTCACTGTGTAGCACAGTACTGAGCGATTGTAAGTACCAACTCAAACCTATTGGGTTTTATGGTACAATATCAAAATGTAATTTTTTTTTATATATGTATTAAATAAATGAAAATAAAGAGATAAATCATCATCTACGTCCCACTACATCCCACTGCTGGGCATAGGGCTCCTTCGCATCATGATACTTAACCCTGTCCTGTGCAATCCGTGTCCAGACGTGACCCGCCGCTTTTGAACTATCGTCTACTCTACATGTATTGTCTACACAAGTACATACTTATGGTAATCCAGACTAGGACGATTTAACCAAGTGGTTAATTCGTTCAAGAATCCAGACTATCCAGACTAAAATTATCTATACTAATCTATACTAATATTATAAAGAGAGAAACTTTGTTTTTTTGTTTTTTTGTTTGTAACGAATAGGCTCCGAAACTACTGGACCGATTTTAAAAATTCTTTCACTTATGGATAGCTTAATTCAGTGTGAGTGCCATAGGCTATATGAGATTTTGAAAAAAAATGGGGATCCGTAAGAAAACTGCAATATTGTGAACCAAGGTGTTACATAATATAATTACCATATTCATAAATTTGCGTGCGCTGTGAAATGCATTGATGGTAGAATAATATAATGTACTAGGGGTTTGTAGTACTTATCAATACCTACAAAACAGTATACATAGATTATATCCATCTTTTTTGGTTTAGTCACAATAATCGAAAAAGTGATTATTTTCATGCGGTGTGAAAACTATTGGTGGTATAGTAAAGTAATGTACTAGGGGTTTGTAGTACTTATCAATACCTACAAAACAGTATACATAGATTATATCCATCTTTTTTGGTTTAGTCACAATAATCGAAAAAGTGATTATTTTTCATGCGGTGTGAAAACTATTGGTGGTAGAGTAAAGTAATGTACTAGGGGTTTGTAGTACTTATCAATACCTACAAAACAGTATACATAGATTATATCCATCTTTTTTGGTTTAGTCACAATAATCGAAAAAGTGATTATTTTTCATGCGGTGTGAAAACTATTGGTGGTAGAGTAAAGTAATGTACTAGGGGTTTGTAGTACTTATCAATACCTACAAAACAGTATACATAGATTATATCCATCTTTTTTGGTTTAGTCACAATAATCGAAAGTGATTATTTTTCATGCGGTGTGAAAACTATTGGTGGTAGAGTAAAGTAATGTACTAGGGGTTTGTAGTACTTATCAATACCTACAAAACAGTATACATAGATTATATCCATCTTTTTTGGTTTAGTCACAATAATCAAAAAAATGATTATTTTTCATGTGGTGTGAAAACTATTGGTGGTAGAGTAAAGTAATGTACTTGGGGTTTGTAGTACTTATCAATACCTACAAAACAGTATACATAGATTCTATCCATCTTTTTTGGTTTAGTCACAATAATCGAAAAAGTGATTATTTTTCATGTGGTGTGAAAAGTATTGGTGGTAGAATAAAGTAATGTACTAGGGGTTTGTAGTACTCATCAATATCTTCAAAATAGCCCACGATAAATTATAACATGTGTTAAGGTTTGGTCATTGTAACAGAAATAGTCATTAATTTGCGTGCGCTGCGTAAACCATTAGGGTTATATTTATTAAAATACAATGTATCACGAATTTACTCCTGATAAACGTCCACTATACCTACTTCTGCTACCCGTGCGAAGCCGGGGCGGGTCGCTAGTATAAAATAAAATCGTTTGTAGTTACAAACCGTCACTCTGTTACCTATAATTACGCTTAAACCGCTGCACTGATTTAGGTGAAATTTGGCATGTATAGTTTGAGTCCCGGGAACAAATGATACAGTTTTTTTAACAGGATACAGGAGCGATAAATCGATGTTTTATATTCCCCTGTTTCCTCCGAATACCGTTCTTACCTATACTTATATATTCAAATTTGACATTATAATAAAAGGCATGCAAATAAATTAATGTTATTCCGGTATTCTAATAACCATTAGGTACAGCTCAAACTTTGCCATTTTTAGCGGTCGATCAAACAGTATTGTTAACATATTCAAAGTTCATATTTTATTCATAAAATAAATTACTTACAATATTATGCACTTCTGGTCTATAGGTATACCAATATATACCAATTGTAGTACCAACTATAGGCACCTAGGTACTTAATCAAATTTCATGTATATATACCTACCCACTTCCTCGTGTTTACTAATGCCTCTATAACCTAGGTACTCTAAATAGTTACGTAAGTACTTAAGTAGGTATAATGATCGACGAAGCTTCCCATTTTCTCTTACGACTTAGGTACATCTTAGACTTATGACTTAGCTATACATGACTTATGTAGCACCCGTGGTCCTGTAGTTGTCCTCCTCATTGCATCGTTTCCCCAATGCTAGGGGTCGTGATTCGTGATCTTGTTACGGAAATCGGGATGACTTTCTCCTTGACAATCTCTCGCCATCTACCCCTGTTCTCGGCAACTCGGAAACTCCGTTAGCGCTATACCCAACCCTTGGATTGACCACACAACCAATGTTGAGTTTAATTGATTAATTGTTAATTGTCACCATAGCAACTATCGATCGATCAATCGTAATTGCTAACACTACAATTAACAATTATATTGAATAATTGTTAATAGCAGTGATCATCATTATCATCATCATCATCATCTCAGCCGTTGGTAATCCATTACTGAACATAGGCCTCCCCCATAAAGGGCGGTTTTGCCAATACTCGACACGCTTGGCAGACGGGTTGTCTTGATAGGACGCTGCTGCCCATTCTCTGGATCTGTTAACCCTTAGCCGGCTATTACGGAAACCACGGGTAGAGGGTGGAGCACTATTCTAAAGCCGGTAACTCCACGTCGAAAGCAGTGATAGCAATTAACAATTCATCAATTGTCAATAGGTAATTAATTTTAATTTTTTTATGAATTTAAATAAGAGCTAACAATTTAATCGAAAATATTTTTTAGTCAATTAAACAACTCATCATAATTTTACTCGAGCAGTGTAATTGGGGAATCGAGAATAAATTACGAATGTAACATTAATTATTAAGAATTTAGACTTGCTTATATAAGTCTAAAACATGGTCTAAATTATACATACATACATACATACATTCACGCCTTTTTTCCCGAAGGGGTAGGCAGTTAGGCAGAGGTGTACCCAGGACTCAGTCCCATAGTAGATACACCCACATTTCGCCAGTATGTAATTGGTCCCATGTAATAGGGGGCGAAGCTATTGCCATCTACCGGGCACAGTTCCAGACTCCATGCAGTTATTGAAATAATTCCTAATGGAAAAATCCAATATTTAACACTTTGCCTGACCTGGGGATCGAACCCGAAATTTAGAGGTCCCTAAATTATCTTTTCTTCATTTTTATTTTATGCCAGACACGGGCAGTTAATTCGGTAAGGTACTATATTATATTATATTATATACCTATATTCACCATATGCCATATAATACATCAGTTGTTTCCGTCAGTAAAATGTCACAGACGTGTTGCAAGGCCGCCCAGATATTAAAATGTAAGTATTGTGGGTAAGTAGTTATTGTCAAGATCGTAATTATTATTTTATGAAGATAAGTTACCTAATTCATATTTTACTATAATTACCTATTGAATACCAAGACACTTGCCAAGCGTGGTGATTACGGCAAATCCCCCCATATGAATAGTTTATGGCATCCTATGAGGGAGGCCTATGATCAGCAGTCAGCAATGGACCTCTTCCGGCTGATGATGTGACCTATATTGAATGTTTCAATGACTAACAACCACATTATGCCTCTTTATAAAATTTCTTAACCAAATTTAAACTAATATATTTTGACTTGGTAAGACAGGCTTTCCACAATCAATGTTGGTACAGCTGTTTCAGATAAATCTTCAATTAAAATTACCATTGAACTAATTAGAAAGTAATTATTAAAAGCAAAGAGCTAAAAAGACATCGCCTGAAAAATAAGGACAGTGCACAGATTACGCGTGGTGCACTGGATTGGCGAAAGACGTGTTGTGCCGACCACTCCTAATGTGGGATAAGTGGAGGAAAATTACTTACTCTACCTACATACTAAATAAAATTTAATAATAGTCAATAAGTACATCATTTATTATGATTAACGATGAAACAACTTTGGTGCCACAACCCGCTGGATAGAAATAATATTAAATTTGAAATTATAATATTTCTCAGATTATAATAGAACAAACATTAAACTTATTATTATGAACCAGCAGCTTACTAAAACTATAATCGATTGTTCTATAATCTTATGGGAATAATACCGATATGGCCACCATAAGTAAAGCACGCCCAGGCACGGTGGACCGGCCAGGCCGAGTAGAAAGTGAAACCTCTTTGTCGAAAGGTTGCCAGTAGCTATAAAAATTGTAGCAACCGCCGAAGCGAGCTCAGTTGGCGGGAACGCGGACTGCAGTGTGTACCAACATCACAGAAATAATGGTCAGTGATCGAATTGTTACATTTTCACTTTCGTTTAGTGTTTGTTTTTTTAAGTAGGCAACATTGCGTAATATTTTGTAACCGCGGAAACTAGATTAATAATAATTGTGATCTGGAGTAGGCCTAACAGTTTTGAATTTTTACATGATTTTTTATATTAAATTTCAATTGTGGTAACTTAATACATACATACAATAATATTTAAAAATTCTAATTTTTAATACAAAAATAATAAAGTATTAACATTAAAAGGATCAGTCATTAAAAATATTTTAAGTGAGGTTTATTTTTAATAAAAAAAAGTGTTACGATATTTTATTTCAGTTTTGATTTAATTAACAAATCTCTTCTTAATATGCATAATGTTATATGTTTTAAAATACATGCTTAATTTAGGTCTACCTATTTCTTTACCTGTATTGCACTAGAGTTCTAATTATCTAACACGGTACCCTAATTACTGAACCACGAATTAATGAAGTAATTAAAGTTATCAGAGCATGGTATCTGATAGTACAAGGCCACTTACGCAATGTTCGTACAAATGCATTTAATTAACACTCAAATTACTAATTCATATCTAATTAATTTCATTAAGCTTTGTTTTAACTGCGAGACACTAAGATAACACTGATAACACTGGGATATCATTTGAATTGTAGAGTAACATTTAATTTTCTTTTCTGTGTTAACATTTTTTAAAAGTAGGCTTTAATTAGTTATTACAAAACATTTTTCGTTTTAACTGAACACCTACTGCTATTAAACTTAAAATTATAATTTAATTCTATTACCAGATTTATTTAATCATATTATTAAGTATATAATAATTATTGGAAATAAACTAACTAATAAATAAGAGTTACAATGAATACACCGTCAAAAAATGTATATCAAAACTAACTCACCATAAAATAATAATACTAAATAATATAATAATGCTGGGTTATATAAACTGGGTAACTTAGATCAAATAATAACGTGTAAGCCCTGCTATAAATTAACAACAGTTATATAGGTACATTACTGTTATAAATTGTAATTCATAACCACAGCTCGCTACTCGTAAACCCTGACCAAAACGCTTAATGATTATCACCTGGCTAACTTAATTACATAACCGAAACCATTAATATAAAGAAACGGGGAGATGAGGCATTGGCTTCTCGAAAATAGGAAGCTCAAATTAGGTCCATTCGGTCCATTAGGAATAATATTGTTGTCTCGGTCGCACTTCGGTCTTATATGAATGTCTTTCTATCTTTGTTGTTCATGATATGTCACTGTGCAAACTTCACACTAAGAAAATTGCATGAGCCATTTGTTGAGTAGGTATGTGCTGGGAGAACGTACCCTATCTCTTGATATCAATGACCGAAACCGATTAAGTTTACACTTACTTTATTCATCATATTATTTTAGGGACTATTTATATCACAATATATATTTTATATACGATTTCGCTCTAATAGTAGTCTAATGTATAGATAAACACTCCGATCTCATCAGGTAGTGCGACAACCAAAACCTATCCGAATACGGTCAGTCTTCCGAGTAACGATTTAATTTTAATTCGGATCGGATGCGTTTCGTTTTAGAAGTGATTCATGCCGTGCAGCAAGTCACGATCAAACAAAAGCTGCTAGTTATAAGGCCTTGATATTGTGACAGATACAAACACATTGGTTTTGTTAAATTATCACAAGCAGCGTGGCATTGAGCCACCTTTCACCTACGGAACTCGATGAAGGTTAGCAAGCTGCACGCGGAAAACTCCTTTAGCCATTATTTTACATGCCCAAGTTTCAACTTTTTTTGTCACTGGCAATAAATGTCAATTAACGACTTATCCTACTGCACTTGTACCTACTGCACTACCTGCTAACCTACCCTGTAGGCATAATTAAATTACCTAATAAAAACACTTATGCAATCGGCAAATGTACAAACAGTTTTGTGTACCTACTTATAAAAATAGGTTAACCGATAAATCGATTTATTTAAAATAAAAAAGAAATCGTGACTAATACAAATAATACCGATCGAATTACGTACAACATTGCGATTAAAATAAACTAAAATCTTTTGTGTGATCCGATATCGATAAGATCACTTTAAATCGATTTTACTTTCTACAAAGACGACAACGTGAAAATGATCAAGATCCATAATGTCCGTATGTTTAAAATAACGGTAAAATAATACCTTATCCTGTTATATAATATTACGTAAAGTGATCGATTTTCTACCCGACTGACACGAATTGGAAAGTAAGTTATTCGAAATCAATTATCTCAAACAAATATAACATAGACTCTACATATTAATATTAGTATTAAAAAAAGTTGATTGTTCTTTCCATATAAAAAGGTAGAAAACTGTCCCTGAAAATTGTATTTTTAATTATTATGTCTGTAATAAACACATGTTGGTTAGGTTAAATGAAAATAAACCTCTAAGTTATTAGAAAATCATGAAAAAATATCTAGTATTATAATGTCGACGAATTATTACGGAATTATAATATTTACATACCTACATAGACAATTTAAAAATATGGCAACCTTCATCCTAAATCCATGAATCCCACGCAATATTGTGAAATTCAAAATAAACGATTTCACATTCCTGCCAACATAATAAACCTGCACTACGAAATTCCCAAGATATTGAGAAATGATAAAGTAAAGCGAGTGTGGGAGTGATTTTCTAACTCCTACATATAAAATCACTAATGCCCGAGGCCCTTAGTTATTAGTTACATAATGTAAAATGTAACAATAGTGAATCGTGACTATTGATCTTCCGACTTTAGAATACTTGCTTAATTACTTAGCGATTACCGCCTTTTATAAAAGCGAAAGGGCAAAGTAACTTTTCATCACAAGTTCTTCCCTTTCATGTCTAACGATCGGAACCGAGCACATTTTAAGTAACTGGCCTTTTAAAATAAATTTCCGGCAGTGAATGGGTTAGTAGAATTTACACCGCCCACAATTTATCAGACTTATCAATCAGGATTAGTAATAAGTATGAAAAGGGCACGAGCAGCTAGGTATGGCCTTCGTGCTTTGTTCAAGTAGGTATAGGTCAGTCGATTTCCAGTTTTGCCAACCTATTAATCATTTATTGCGACTGCCTCGGTGGCGTAGAGGGCGCATGCTCGACTACCAATCAAGAGGTCCCGGGTTCGATCCCCAGGTCAGGCAAAGTGTTAAATATTGGATTTTTCCATTTGGAATTATTTCAATAACTGCCTGGAGTCTGGAACTTTGCCCGGTAGATAGCAATAGGCTCGCCCCCTATAACATGTGACCTATAACATACTGGCGAAATGTATGGGTGTATCTAATATGGGACTGAGTCCTGGGTACACCTCTGCCTACCCCTTTGGGAAAAAGGCGTGAATGTAGGTTTATGTTGTTTTATTAATCATTTATTTACTTTTGAACTACACAAAACATTAACAGAAGGCATCGTAGATCGTAGATAAAGCCCGAGGGTGTATGTGGGTGTATACGTGTCACTCGTAAACTCCAAAAGTGAATGAAACTATCTTACACGAATAGAAGATAAGTATAAAAATACATGCGATTTCCAGACCTCCGATCGCGTTATATCGGCAGTAACTCAAATAATATACAAAGTCTGAGGCATTTTTTTTTTTCAAAACCTATCTTAGTTACATGATGGTAACCAATTTAGCAAGTTATTTTTTTTATGATAGTGAGTAACAAGACGAGCAAATCAGGTGCCTGATGGTAAGCATCACGATTGCCCATATCAGACGACACAGTGCCACCCAGTGTTATAAAATTCTAAAATCTGTGCGGCACTGCACTGCGTCTGTCACCCTGAAATATTAAGTAAAGTATTGCAGAATTTTTCGTCGCATACTTAAGTAGGTAGGTTTTTTCTTAGCCTATATACTGTCTCACGGCTGGACAAAGGCCTCCCCCAAGTCTTTCCAAATGTCGCGTTTCTGTCAGGTTAGTCAGTTAGGTATAAAATCATAATATTTTATGTGAAAATCTAATGTTCTCAGCTTTATCAAGTTCCTATTGCTCAACTTTTGATATTCTCTAACTAACAAAGGCACATTAAAATGAATATCTCAATCGTGCATTAATAACATAAAACAATGATCTTTCTCGGTCCGGCGCGCATGTCTTGGTTACGCAAGCAGCTCTAGTTACTTAGGTTACTCTGACTTACGCAAGCCCAGCCCAACAACGTCGCGACATTCCGTTGCGAGTGCCACCGATTGATTGCAATGGCGTAACTAGAACTAGTAACTAAGTAGTAATTTTGGTACTTGGACTACTTGTCTTTTTTAGTCGCGTAGCATTACTGAAGTAGCTCAGTAGCGATTGGTGATTGACTATAGTAAGACTTACAGCTTGGTAAAAATATGTCACCATATCTTTCAACATTAAAAACTACCGAAGTAGCTACCGTTGCATAGTAATTTTCATTAGCTATAATTTATATACATATTTCAGTTCGTATGAATAATTACCTATAGGTACCTAATTTCGGGTAATTTTACGATTTTCGCCAAAATGCTTATTTTAATCATGGTGGTTATATGGTGTACTGTAATAAGAAATTTAACTATCTGTCTATCAGTCCATTAAATTAATTGTTACGTTGCATTAAATTAATTGGTCCATTTTTTATTTTTGGTGTATTACCTAATAATACTTAGTAGAATTATTCAGACGCTGCAACATGTAAGTATACTTATAATATAAAATTATCCCAGCATCACTAAGCGATAAAAATAAAGAAACAGAGGGAAAGAGAGTGTACGCAATTTATAGCTGTTCGGTTGGATAAAATTTATGACACAGGATTCAGCAAGTGAATAATTCTACGTAAGAAATATTTATTTACATATTATAGGCTTTATATGGCTAAGTAGTAGCCGAGTGTATACTTAATACTTACTGAGATAAAATGCCGTGGCCATCGTTAAAGCTACTTGAATCTACTTTTAAAGACCAATAGTTAAATAATGAATTACGTAGATAACCTAGGTATTTAAGTAAGTAGATATGTAGCCTATGATGTACCAATTTAACAAAATGTTCTTGTCAACAGCACACAGTAATATTCGCGGCTATAATAGCCGTAGCAGCCGCCATGCCCTCCTACATAGCCGTGCCGGCAGACCAGATCGCGTTCCTGGACCTTAGAGAGCTGAGGGTGCGACGCGTGCCCAGACAGGCTCTCAGTCCACCGGCGCCTCAGCCTTCAGTGTACGGGAATTATCAGCCAATACCTTTGCAGCAGTATCAGCGCAGTAAGTAAAACCACTTAGACGACATCATTAAAATCACAGGAAAGATCTGGATGCTATCCGCTTCATACAGAGATAATTGGTACAAGGTGAGGTTACCTATGTCCATCAGTGGGATAATACGGGCTGACGATGATAATTAAGTTCTAAATAGGACCTAATTATGGAAAAGGCTAAACCATTGTTATTCTGTTATTTTCTGACATCAGTCTATGGACTAGCTTCTAGTCTATTGTCTCCTTTCTCTTCTCTTATTTGGGTGCCTCTAACGAACGTTAGTGATTTAGACCCGTGATACACTTGCCCAGATCACATAAGTACCTAGATATTTATTATAAATATCAACCTATTCTAGTTATGTGGTGTTATAATAAAGAGTTTATCCATCTATCTATCTATCTAAGTACCTCTATGTTACATTTTCTGCAGTCCCATGATATCTGATTAAAGATACTTACTTATCAAGTAATAGGTACCTACCTATATTTTTTTTATACTTATATAGGTATACGAGTTCTAAGTATACCGCTCTATTAAAATAATCAAATTGGTTATATTGGTTGGTCATATTGGTATTGGTCTTAAATTACACTTAGAAATTCAAATAGCTTATCACGTGAAACTGCTTGGTCGATACTACTTGGTAATTTCATATCCGCATCACAAAACATCATCAAGTCCCACAAACCGGTCTCTTCGATACAAATCTATAGCGACATAGTCATTGCACGCATCGATCAAGATTGACTACACTTTCACCTCAACAAAGGATCAACTTTCTCAGTGTTGCGTTAGTACTAGTATATGCTTTATATTCAACACGATAGGTATCGCTTTATTTAGAGACAAAGCACCGAGCAACCAGCTTAGAGCTGTTCCTTTCACATCACTTTACAAGTAAAAGTTTCAGTTACAATGTGTTTCATTACTAGTTCAAACTTTTCTTTTCAAAATCCAACATTAACAAAAGTACCTGCCTACGTAACTATTGAATTTGACATGCGTTTGTTAAGAAACCTCTACAAGAAAAACGCACAAGAAACTTTTTTCTATCAGGTGTTTGGCTTGGTTACGTTTATTGTTTGTTTGACTGGCAGTGGATAGGTACCTAGGTGCCGCAGTTTTCAAGCATATTTGTCGTCTTTGTATTGGTTATCTTTCTACTTAATAAACCGTCTATACTTACTTGAGTAGATTTTATAGGTCGATACAGTAAGGCCGTCGTATCTAGCGAGACTGAACACAGGCTCTGCGAACTTTAGAGCTTGTAAACTCTTGAAGAACACTGTTGTTATTATGATTGAACTGAACTGAACACTACATTTACAATTTAAATTTGTTCGTATAAGTATTTCTTTATATAGTAAAATCAGTGTTCTTCACTAGTTAACATTCGCTAAAGTTCGCAGGGCCTATGTTCAGACCCGCCAAGTTACGCCGCGCCGGCCGTATTGTATGGGTTTTGAATTTACCCTCCGAGCCTACAAAGAGGTTGATTAAGCACCTAGATAACTAGGTATAATAATTGACATATTATTAAATATTGACATAATGAAAAATATTAAGTACCTAAGTCATAATTTACAAATTTTTTTGCCCATCTCGGCAAATAGCAGTCACTATACTTCTCAAAATGATTTAGCACTTAACAACCGCGAATTATGATGGTTCTATAGACTTCCGCTTGGTTCAATCAAGAAATCAATTTCACGTTTTCTATTTTCAATAGCGGAATTTATAAACTTGATTAAGCAACCTTTTCTACGGTAACTTTCTTCTATTGTTAATCCTAATTGCGTAACTTTAACATAAAATACATAAGGTATACAGAAGGCCGACTGCCGGCTCTAAAAAAATGGCTCAGCTGGGTCGACATATGTTTTTATTTCGCAATTGTTTCTTTTGACAGTTGTTAAGTTTTATAAGTAGATGCACACTCTTAAGTATTACTAAGTAGACCTTTTTAAACACATTGTATTGTGGACCATTTGATTGCGGCTTCTCTACATACTGTTGTTTACCACACTAATAATTGCTGATCGTAACTATTACTAATATTGTAGTTGCATGAATTTGTTAGATTTCATCCTCATACTTTACTCTACGAATAATTATTATTCACAAGTCCTTATTATAATAACTACCTATTCACGACTCACGACCTATTGCCATGTAAATCTGTTAACCACAACACTATAGGAATGTTTAAACTCTGCTAGATAATCGCTCCATAGAGGCTCATGATCAAGCCTAGAGCTTAGTTTGGGTCTCACTGTTAATCAGATAATTAATATATTAGTATTAAAAATATATCGTTGTAAGCATTACTATTTGTGTAAAAAATATTCTGAATAAATTATATTCTGAATATTTCTTGTTCAATGGTTTTTTGAGTGACCTAAGACTTTTTGTTCGATGTATCGCCTGCCTTCTGTTACCTATTTATCATGTGACTTTAGTAAGAGTGGTTTAAATAGGCTATGTAATTGCTACCTCGCTTCCGCCATAGCCAGACTTCGGCGCTTTCCAGTGTTACGTGATAGTCGTGACTTGCCTTGATCTATGGATCTTATTATAATGAGCTAGTTTAGTTAGTAGTAGTAAAGTAGTAGAAGTTTAGTAGTAGTTTAGTACCTGCGAAATCTTTCCTTATAAAGTTAGCTAAATAATAAACACCACCGAAAAAGTAGATTCTTTATGTTATAGTATCGACGACCAGACATCGAATCGTGTAATAGGCCCATAATACATATGAAATACTTAAATAGAGCAATTACCCATTCGTTTCGGTACTCCACTGACATAAAATACATAATGTTGCAAGTGGAACACCAGTTCACTTGCCCAATCATACGTGAGCCACTTGAATCGATGTTATCACCTTACCGCGGCTACAAATTGCCAACAATTACTAAATACATATCCTAAATAGAGTTTCACACGCGTATTGCTCAGTTTACCATTGTTGGGTATTAATTGTAGCAATTAAGGCGCAAAGTAGTGGTTTAGTTACCACCTGTATCACAGATCGTATCTATGGTGGAAATTGCATAGTTAGGTTGGTGGTTTGAACAACTTTTAGATACCTAGATAAACTCTTTATTATTAAACAAAAAAATTATTTAAACAGAAAACCTTAAATTTAAAATACAATTATAACAAATAATGTTACGATTGGCGGTCTATTCGCTAAGAGCGATCTCTTCCACAACCGTTTAGTTTAGTTTTCAGACAGTATAGTATGTGCTGTGCTGTGTAGTGGGACGATAAATTTTTGAATTATTTTATTCTGCCTTAAAATAATGAGATTTGAAATATGGAGACGTGTCATATTATGTCAGTACGTTGTTACAAGTACGTTACTGTTGACTTTAGCATTGTGTGCGGGGAAACCGGCATTCACCCCGTTCAGTTTCAGCATAATGCTAACGACTTAACCAGTTATTTAACTACTTATTACTAGAATACGTATCAATGTGGATGGATACGAATTTTAATCCCAACCAGGATCACTGTAACTCGTTTTTAATATGACTAGTGAGGAACTGGGAATCCACCTTAAATAATTATGTTTTCTTAAGTAATGTGCTTAGCGTCCATTTTCTTTAGTTTAATTACATATTTTTTCCTGTTACAGCAGTAGCCCTATCCCCCCCGCCGGAGCCCGAAGCCCCAGCCAGACTCATCCGAGTCCCAGCACCAGATAACAACGAAGCACCCACTCATGGGGCCTCACAGTACGCCGAAAGGCCCCCAGACTTCGGAGAATACGTAGATTTCGGTGCCCATACCGGAGACAATGGCGCCTTCGGTTGGTACGCAGACTACCCTATCAATAACCATGATGATTCTTCAGGGTACTAAACTTTAGACCAAAAGCCATTGATATTTTAAATTGTGTAGACACGTCTCATTATGCCAACACACACAAAAATAAAGGAAATCTAAAATGTTAATGAATATGTAGGCGTTAATGTCAATTTTATTCAGTTTTTAATTTGTGGATTTTTAATGAAAATGCTATAGGTAACTTTGACTTATGGTACCAGCACAACTTCGCGTAAGAAGATAGTTAGATGCGATTGGACATTTTGACTGCTCTCTTCGATTCAGAATGGTGGAAAGATACCTACCTACATTGTCAGAAAACTCTTAATTGACACCGCAATAACAACTTTGACAGAAAATTTAAACTAGAGTGAGTGTACAATAAGTGGCCTTATCGTTCAGAGCGATCATTGTACGCTGTCATTGCTTGTCAGACCTCGGTCTTGTCATATATGGTGCGT
The DNA here is from genome assembly GCA_947063395.1 of Hemistola chrysoprasaria. NCBI lineage: Eukaryota > Metazoa > Arthropoda > Insecta > Lepidoptera > Geometridae > Hemistola > Hemistola chrysoprasaria. The sequence goes on from OX346724.1 coordinate 3,563,734, forward strand.
GACCAAATATTCAATAAGTAATTATCTTATGATACCTTGACACAGTCTTGCCAAATATATAAACTCCTTTTAATTGTTAAATGAACAAAAGCATCGTTTTCCTTTGAGGACAGTAGGTATCTATAATACCTAATACCTACATAATAACGAAATAATTCTTGTTATTTTTCTGTTATATGTGATTATATATGGGACAACTAGTAACTATTAGTTAATCTGTGACAAGGGCATGACGATGATGATGATATGACATTTTTATGAAGAGCGTTGTGGTAACTAGATATTAAAAATGAACTCGGATGAAGTCAGGTAATTTCTTTGTTTTTATATTATTAGTTCATTTTTGTTGGTAGGTTATAGGATAAAAAATATATGATGTAGGGGTACCTATGCTGGCAGAGTAAACGTGTCTATATGATTTAAAATATCATTGACAATTGCATTTTATTTGCGAGGTTCATATTATCTTTGATATTGCACTTAATCTTGCCAAAGACAGTATTAAAATTAAAGTTAACGATAAGGAGTAAAGTTTTAGGTTGTAGTGGAAACCGCACATTTGTTTAAGACGGTTAATTCCGCTCATAGCACTTATGAAAATAAAGTTCCTTTAGTGTAAGCTCGTGAAGTACACTGTGATACGCACTGATAGTTCATTATCTTCTTCATTCTTTTTTCTTTTTACTATTGCAAATTTTTACTATTGTACTTCTTCATTTTACTATTGTTATTTCTCATTTATCTTTTTTCTTATTTCACTTGTGTCTTTGCTTCTCTTGTATCTTTGCTTTACACTTTTCCATGCTTTTGTATATTTTGTCTTATTTGTATTTTCCTTTTCAAGCTATCTTTTTCACTCTGCACTTTACATTTTGTGAGCTTTTCTGTTTTTTAAATATAAACATTTACACTTTTTTATTCATTTTTGTTTCATTTGCATCATCATCAATCACGACTTCTTCATTTTTATTGCTTTAATTTCCAACTTTTTCTAATATTCCATGAACTATCGCAGTTTCATTTACGTCAATTCATTCAGTTTCATTCGTATCACTCAAATACACACTTCATAATATTCTAAGCACTTATTTCATCTTTTCCATACATTCCTATTGTCACTGCTAGTATTATTATTTACCACTTACGGATGTGTACTTTCCACATGTTCATTTATTTTCTTATTTAGTATATTCTTTATAGGGTTCTATATAGTTAATATCATATGTTCTTATTTCCTTTCTGAACTTTTTACCATTTATTTCTTTATTATCGTTATCTCTTTACTTTACATTTTCTTATTAATTATCTCTACAGTGCTCTACTGTATAATATTATATTCTTTTTCTTTATTCACAGTCTTTATTTTAATTTTAACTATATCAACTATTATTCACAAACTATCGCCGTTTCATTTACATCAATTCATATTCTAAGCACTTATTTCTTGTTTTCCATACATTCCTATTGTCACTGCTAGTTAATGTCAACAGCTTACGTTTTAGTTTCCACATGTCCATTTATTTTCTTATTTAGTATGTTCTTAGCGTTCTCTATGTCTAATAACATAAGTACTTATAACTTATTTCCTTACCTTTTTACCACTTATTTTTTTATTTTCATCGTTATCTCTTTACATTACATTTTCTCATTAATTATCTCTACAGTGTTTTACTGTGTAATATTCTATTTCTTTATTCATAGTCTTTGTTTTAATGTTTTTGAATCCTCAAACATTCTTTATTTTGTAAACTTTGTCTTATAAATTCTTCAGTAAACCTTGATATCATTTCTACCAATACTTCTATTTATCATTATGTTACCTTTTTTATATTTTTTAACCTACATTATATTTAATTTTTCTTCAATTTTCCTTTTTCGTTTTCCTAAATTTATTTCATTCTCTATAATTTCTGTCTCTCAACATACCAATACTACATTTTTCTTAAACCCATTTCTTTCTATCTATCACTTTATACTACTATATCACTTTATACTTTTCAATACTTGTAATTTTTCATCTATTCAATTCATACTATTAAAAATTAATTTTAGTTGCCATTAAATCTTACTATCTTATCTTTATTCTACTGTCTATGATATATATTTTACTATTAATTTCGACCTTTTCTTAATTACTTAATTCTTGATTACTTTAACACTATCATTTTTACTTTATATTCTACTGTTTTTAAACGAATTTACTTGTCTACTGTCTTCTACACTACATGACGTAGGGATTATTCCTCTATCGTGCTAACTCTGCTATTTTTAATTTTTATCCTTTCTCTGTTCTTTTGTATATTTTCCTTTAATTAGTGGTAAAGTATGTACTAATTTAGCCGCACAGTTTCTTATCAGTTTTCTTCTTTAACTTTTATTTTCTTGAACTTCCTCTACATTCTTCTTTCAATTCTCATCTTTCTTTACACTTTACAGTTTATGTTCATTTCTATAAGATACTGTATTACTTCTTTCTTATCAGTTTTCTTCTTTACCTTTCCTTTTTTTGAATTTCCTCATTACTCATTTAATTACATTCTTCTTTCAATTTCCGTATTTCTTTACACTTCACAGTTTATGTTCATTTCTATAAGATACTGTATTATTTATTCCTTTCAGTGTTATTCTTTACCTTTCCAAGTACTGTATTTTTTATTTCTTATCATTTTTCTTCGTAACCTTTCCTTTTTTTATGCTTCCTCATTCTATGCTTCTTTTAATTTTCATCTTTTTCACATCTTCCTCTCATAATACATTTTGTTTTTAAGCTTTTTTCAATTCTTTTCTTTCTATACTGATTTTCACACACTGATTTTTCAACTTCTCAAGTCTATACAAAAAATGATTATTTAATTTCTTTTCTACTATCATTTGTTTTTCTCTCTCTTCATCTATTTCATATCTTTATAATGTCCCATCGAATTCTTTTGTAACTGTATTATTAGATATTAATTTATTTTTCATAACTCTTTATTGTTTCTCATCTTTTTTATTCTTTTCTTTCTTATTTTACTTTTTATTATTATATAACTTTTAACTTCTTAAACATAGCTTCTTATATTTTATACGTTTATTTAATCTTCCTATTTTTACAACCTTCCCTTTTCTGTATTCTTCATATATTTTCTATATATAACTTTTTTTCTCTACATCTCTTTTTCCTCTTCTTCTCATCTCTTTTTTCCTACTTATTTATTTCTTCTCTTCTTTTTGTTTTTCTTTCTCCTTATGTACTCTATATTTTTACCTATTTTTGTATCTTATTTCCTACATGTAAGTGGGTTGGTGAAACATTTTACGATGACGTAGAAAGTTTACTACTCGTTTGTTTAAGCCCCCTACGTATTACATGTGACTACCAGGTCCACCTCTACCTACCCTTTTTTGATATTATGATGTTATGTTGTAGGCCAACATATCCCTAAGCCATGGAAGATAATATTAAGGATAGTAAATACGTAGTACGTAGAATTAAGTGTTCCTTACAGTGGTATAAAACAGGCCTATTTTTATTTTACTTTCAAACTTCCGTCCACTTCAGTGACAGTGACTTCACTTCACTGACCTTCTTGATTCCACTTCGTCCTGTCTTTACTTGAACAATTTCTTTACTCCTTTCTGCCTGTTGTTTGTACTTAAACTTCTCTGTTATCTTCGACTCTTCATGTTTCCTTATCATACTTTCTTATACACTATCGCTGCTTGTTTATGTCTTCTTGTTCTTTCCATGCGCTTTATTTTTCTTATTCCTAATCTTACATTATCTTTATTTCATATTTGCTTTACTATAATCTACATTACCTCTTCTGCTTCTTCTCTCGCTCTCTTTTAGTATAATGTACAGTAAAAATTCTTAACTACTTTTATCACCTTTATTTACCTCTTCTCTCACTCTTTTCATTCCTTTAATTCAGTGCCTTATTTACTTTCTCTATAATGATATGATGCAGAATAAAAACTCTACATTACAGTACTACTTTAATATTCTTTTCTCTTCCTCTGCATATTTACCATCAGGCACCTGATTTTCTCGTCTTGTTAATAAAAAATATCATAAAAAATATATATATTTCACTACTAGACTACACTATCACAATTTTTTTTATTACCTTGCATGCATTATTTATTTTCAAAGCTTGTAACTTCCAATCTTCATCTTGTTCTTTTCCTTCTTTCTTTCTTTCTTCATTTTCTTTTGTCTTCCTCTGCATATTTCATAACGAGACTACACTATTACTATTTTCTTTTTATTACCTTGCATGCATTAATTATTTTTAAGGCTTGTAACTTCCAATATTTATCTTGTTCTTTTCCTTCTTTCTTTCTCTCTTTACTTTCTTTTCTCTTTCTCTGTATATTTCACTACCAGAATACCCTATAACTATTTTGTTTTTATTACCTTGGATGCATTATTTATTTTCAAAGCTTGTAACTTCCAATCTTTATCTTGTTCTTTTCCTTCTTTCTTTCTCTCTTCACTTTCCTTTCTCTTCCTCTGCATATTTCACAACACTCTCACTATTTTCTTTTTATTTCCAAAGCTTCTAACGACCAATCTTTTTATTTTTCCTTCTTTCTTTCTCCCTTCACTCTTAAATACTTTCTGTTTGTTTCATTCCTTCTGCTTACTACTTTCAAACGCTTCTCTCTGCTTTTTGATTATCTTCTCATTCTTAAATATTGACTGCAGTGATCTGTTTTTTTTATCAAGTCACAATTCGAACGTATTATACGAATGTATATGTCTAGAAATCCAGTTAGAGGGTATAAGTTTTTAAAGAAACAATTATACGTATATATCATAGATTTCTTCCTTAATTTTTTTACGTTTTCATATTTACTTACATTTACCTGATTCATACATTTACATCTTTTCTTCTTATTTCTTTCTGACAAATCTTATATTACCTACTTATTTTAGTTATTCACACATTTTCATAATTTTCTTTCATAACTTTTATTTCTTTCTTACTTCCTTTCTTTTTCCTCGTTTATTTCTATACATAATTTTACTAGCTATTATCTACCTCTATCATATCTACTTCTCATACCTAATTATTTCAATCTACATAACTATTTCAATAATATTTTTTCTCTTTCATTTCTAAAGAACTACCAATTGCGCTTTAAAACTAAAATTGTTGCACAAATTGTTTTTGTTAATAAAAAAATGCTGATTGTTGATGAATTGTTTAATTTCCAAAAGGAACCGATAGTATAAGTATACCTACATCTTCCTATATTTCTCGATAAAATTGAACTCTAGCATAATTTTGATTCCTTCAGCTCCGCTTGCACAGTGACCAAGGGAAAAAGTCCCAGGAGGTTACAACGAGACAGCGGTCATTTGGTCCCAAACTAGGCAAAGCCTGTACTATGGTAACCAGAAGACTGATATACATACTTATATACGCTTATAACACCCAGACACAGATCAAACAGACATGCTCATACGCACAAAATGTTAGACCTGGCCGGGGATCGAAATTGGTACCTGCAGCTCAGGAGGCTTAAAAACATGAAGAAATGAAGGTCAATTTTCATTTCCGTTTCACCTAGTATTATATGTAGGTATAAAGTTCGGTAAATGCAATGTAGGTAATATTGCATTTAGTGATTAAATTTCTGCGCAGACGGAAAGAGGTCGCGATTCGGTTCGGGAGTACTGCAGAGACAGCATTAATTTTGGTAAATAATGCTCTCCTAAAATACAAAGAACGTTGTAAAAATAGCTTGAAACCAGACAGCTAAATAAAAATCAATTTTTGGCCATATTTCCGTAAATTAATTCTTAAAGGGTATTTGATTAATAATTTGAATTTTATATTACTGATATGTTAACATTTATGTACCTTATTTCAGAAAATTTGACCAAAAATTGATTTCTGTTCAGCTTTTTTTTTTATGATATTGAGTGACAAGACGAGCAAATCAGGTGCCTGATGGTAAGCATCATGATTGCCCATATCAGATACAGTGCCACCCAGTGTTTTAAAATAAAAAATTCTGCGCGGCACTGCACTGCGCCTGTCACCCTGAGATATAGGTACTTCCCCAGGCGCCCCCCTGCAAAAGAGGCCTACCACTACAACTGCTGTCACGTATCAAGCTATATTTTACAAGTTTAGTCGATTGCGAGCATTTTCTCCACACTATAGTATGGTATGATATGGACGTCGCAGACTGTGCAATTTTACCGTTCTTCTCTGCTGCATACGTGCAAACATGGACATGCACAACAGGAAGAAGGCAGTTAGACTTGGTGCTTAGAAATTATTACCTAAACACTATGTGTACCTAAGTATATATATATATAGTTGTCTACACACAATGTTATATAAAAACCGTGACATGTTTTCCAAGTGTTTATTTCAGACAATTAACATATAGTATCATACATTGATATTTAAAATAGATTTCTTTGATTTAATCAACAGAGCTGAGTAACAGATCTATGATACTAGCGTAGATCATACATACTTTCATATTATACAAGATAATATATTTAATACACATATATGTAAGTTAGGTAAGAGTATACAATTTATTTGAGATAGATGGGCCGAATATACGGCATACCGAATACTGAATTGAATATATAGGTCGACAGAAAAGAGTAGAAAATAAGTAGTAATTAAAAGTGTTAGTGTTAATTCAGTTGTTTTTATTGTTGAAGAAGAAAGTGGCGCCCCCATTATTTTCTACTCTTTTCTATCTATATTACGTTGTTCTACCGAATATTTGGGTCATAGATAAGTATCGAGACTGCCTTGATGGCGTAGTGGTTCGCAGACGTTACTACAAATCATGAAGTCCCGGGTTCGATCCCCGGTCAGACAAAAAGTAAAAGCTATTGGAGATTTCCAATACGAATTTTCTCAGTAAAACCTGGAGTCTGGAACTGTACCCGGTGGATGGCAACCCCATTACATGAGACTTTAAAAAAATTACTGGCGAAATGTGTTACCCATTCGGTAAAAAGGCGTGATGTTATGTAATGTATGCTATACTCGGCCCATCACTAATTAGAAGAAATAGACAAAGGTGTTTTAAAGGTTTGCAAGTTATTAGTACCTAAGCAAGGTAGCTAGTTAAATTAATAGGAAAGGCGACCTCTTCGCAATTTGAAACAATGCTATGGAAAAATCTACCAAATCGATGTTTTGTATTCCCCTGTTTCCTGCGAATATAGTAAACTATATTATATATTTATATCCTGATATTTTAAAGTTAGAGTAAACTATGTCCCTATCATTTTAATTTTATTTATAAACTCTTCACTTTACTGTAGAAAACGTCTAATCACGCGAGTAACACTGGCATTTTACAAGTTCACTAAGAATAAACCGAGAGTTTAGAGAAACTGAAATGACAGGGACATAGTTTACTTCACTATAATAATATTAGTATATTATTAGAATGGGCTAAGTTATAATATACTGAAAAAACAAAACATCGATATGGTAATTTTTTTATAGTCAAGTTCATAAAAGGCCGCGTACGCTCTTAATTTTTTTTTTATGATAGTGAGTGACAAGACGAGCAAATCAGGTGCCTGATGGTAAGCATCATGATTGCCCATATCAGACACAGTGCCACCCAGTGGTTTAAAATTCAATATAGACAGGCGTTAGGTAGAAGGGATAGATAAATTTCGCCGACGACTAGTACCTTCACGGTAGCTCAAGTGGTAGAGTGCCCACCACGCGGAATCGACACCTCAGCGTCCTCTGCAAACAACCATCGAACTGCGCTCGACAATCCGCCTGCCAAGCGTGTCGAGTATTGGCAAAACCTTCCCTTTATGGAGAGACCTATGTTCAGTAGTGGATTACCAACGTCTGAGATGATGATCCATTATTTGTATGAAAATCGAACCAACTTAATATAATATACAATTACCTATAATATGAGAAGAATGTGCAGAAGATAAGCGTCGATAAGTACAATAGTTTCATATATAGATAAATGTGAGATACATTCGATACTAACATTGAATAGCCAATTTATTTGGCACTAATATTTGAACACCATTTTTCCAATTGTATATTTTGTTATATCAACGAAGCGGAGGCAAGTTACACGGCATATAATTAACATTTATGTAGCAATTACACCAATAATCTCCGAACGTTGTAAAAACATTCCTTTTTTTCCTAACGCGTTCAATACAAGATTTTGGTGTCAGTTTTGCCTCAGTCTGGGCTATGATTGAAATCAAACTCAAAAAGATTTATTCAATCTGACACCTTTACACGTAATGAGTACAGTGAGTCGTAACGAGCCTATCGTGCGTTCGGAAAGATACCTCTACATGAAGAACGCACACGATACTTGTAGGGCTTGTAGGGCACATTCGATAGGTGAAATATTGTAAAACTATCAGTTGAAAAAGACTGATAGTTTTACAATATTTCACCTATCGAATGTGAGGATTTATATTTATATTTATTGTAAAGACGGGACATCGTCCCGAGGACGGCCCAGAAAGAGATGGCGTGATGACTTGTAGTATGTATGTATATCAGTCGGGCTGGCCAAAGGTGGCGCAGGAACGCAACGTAAGACTTGGGGGAGGCCTTTGCCCAGCAGTGGGACGGTATAGGCTATCAAAAAGAAATGTGATGATTGACGTCATTCAAGAAAGAAATCCGTCACTCAGTATCACTCATGATGTCACTGATCGTGTAATAGTTGGCTAAAATCAGCAAAGTCAAAAGGCAGATCCGAACCGACCCTGGTCGAAGTAAAAAATCAGTAATCAGATTTATTATTGTACGGTTTGTGTAACGTTCTTTTCTGCCGCATACGTGCAAACAGGCTCGTTGGCTCAGATGGCAGTAACTCTGCTTTGTGTGCCGCAGGCCCCGGGTTCGATCCCCGGCCAGGTCAAACATTTGTGTGCATGAACATGTCTGTTTGAGCTGTGTCTGGGTGTTATAAGTATATATAAGTATGTATATCAGTCATCTGGTTACCATAGTACAGGCTTCTAGCCTAGTTTGGGACTAGATGACCGTGTGTGGAAAGTTGTCCCATATTATTATTATTATTATTAAACTGTGGCATGATCTCCTGCTGCGGTCTTCCCGTTGAGCTACAACATGGAGTTCTTCAAACGGAGAGTGAATAGAGTGTTGGTCGGGTCGGCAACATACTGGCAATACTCCCGGTGTTGCAGGTACCCATAGGCGGCGGTAACCGCCCTATCAACAGGCACACCATCTGTGCCTGCCCACACAGTAGGCATAAAAAAAAAACTATTGTTTTAAATTTATCTAATCCGTTGTAATTTTAGAAGAAGAGCTAACATATAAAATAAAGGATATTTATTGGTGTAATTGCCCATTCCACATATAATTTTAAAAATTTTCTAAAGACATATAATTTATTACAATTTAAACATTAAATGCCACATTAACTATCGCTACACAATAAATAAAGACCAATAAACTTAGAATAGTAATACTGACGAATTTTACTTCAAAATAAATCACAGAAAGATTAACAAAAGATATAATGTATTTATTCTATGTACAGTACTGAAGAATTGTAAGGAAAGCGGGTAGGTATTTAATATATTTATTTAATTAAAGAATCCCTAATATACACATGTTCAATAGGTATGTACCAACAGTTCTATAAATTATAGTTTCGTTTCCAGTATCATCGTGTCGAAGAGATTTTATTTTTATAAATAGTCAATCCATCGTTTACGATCGAATTACACACTATTATAAACTTCGGAGAAAGGTTTATGTGAACTCTTTACGATCCGCTGCAATTTGGATATAAAGATATTTTTTTAAGTTTTTGGTTGTGATTGTGATAGTACATACCTTACCTAATTGTAAAATAATTTTTTCAGAACCAACATTACAAAAGTTAACACAATTTATGCATGGAAATAGTTTCAAATAAAAAAAATACAGTTTTTTCGTTCACTACACTCTATCACTACAATAGTCAATCTATGATGCTATGTTTTACATAATATACAATAATATGTAAGAAGTATAAACTCGAAATAACAATTTTCTCAATTATTTTTCTTGAAACCAATACGAGAGTAGATAAGCATAGATACTCTAATAAGACACTGTCATACAAATCACAAGTTCAATTCCATACAAACATACAACCGCGTGAAAGATATAGCTACTTAGTAAAAATTACTAAAAGTTTGAAGTAAAAGTTTGAAATTTATTTTTCTTCAACATTTTGATTTTTAATGATCTACGATCATAATATTCATACAGTTTTTCAACACAATATAGCCTCTTCCACTAGAACCTAATATCTTGTTTTCCGGACCTACGTAACACAACATCACTCTCTTTTCCCGTAGGGGCAGGCTGAGGACCCAGTCCCATTGTCCCACACCCCCACCTGGCCAGATGTTTTGGTCCCACGTAGAAGGGGGCGAGCCTATTGTCATCTAACGGACACAGTTCCAGAATCCAGGCTGTCATTGAGATAATTCCTGGTGGAGAAATTCAATAACACTGCTTGACCTGGGGATCGAACAGATCGGCTCATTAACGGCAGGAGAGACCGACCACTGAATGATGATGATGATGATGATGACGATGATCATCTCAGCCATAGGACGTCCACTGCTGAACATAGACTTCCCCTCATAGATTTCCATCCAGTCCGGTTGTAAACGGCCCGCATCCAGCGTATAGGAACACGCTTGATGCGGTAGACGGCAGGAATCGTCTTTATCAGATCGTCTGTCCACTTGTGGGTGGACGTCCTACGCTGCGCTTGGCGGTCCGTGGTCTCCATTCGAGAACTTTACAGCCCCATCGGCTATCAGTTAGTTCTACGTGCTATGTGCTCCCCATTGCGAGTTCAACTTGCTAATCCTCTGCGCTATGTCGGTAAGTTTCGTTCGTCTACGTATCTCCTCAATTCTTATTCGATCTCGCAGAGAAATCCCCTACATGAAACTTAAAAACGTAAATGGCGAAGTTTGGGTGTACCTACTATGGGACTGGGTCCTGGGTACACCTCTGCCTACCCCTTTGAGGAAAAAGGCGTGATGTTATGTATGTGTATTTAGGTTGTATAGTAACTATAGGAATAACAAAAAATCTATTAACAATAAATGTACTAAGAATAACATTATTTGGTTAAGGAGATCTACAAGTATCTTATTAGGATTATTTTACCATACATATAACACATAAATACTACCATACAATATTACATATTATACTATTTTCTACTAATACAATATAATCAGATACGCTATTTATTTGTTCCAAATGATATGAAAGATGGCAGTCTGGTACAGTCGAGCGAAAAAGACGTCAAAAGTCATAATTACATTTTTTCTCGTTTTATGCTATGCATTTTTTTTAATTACATTATTTTTTTCACCGACTGTACACATTTTGACATTCATTTTAGTTTATAAAAATTGGAAAACTATAACTCTAAAAAGGAGAATGAAATATATTTATAAAAAAATTGTATAAGTAATATAAGTATGTACTGTCAAAACAGATTAAAATATTTTAAGCACCATTTTTGAATAAATAAAAATTCGCTAGCAATAACCTGCTCAGTATAATAATAAACAACTAAAAATGAGCGCTAATATATAGCATTGATTTTAAAAGAACGTGAGCATATAACATACTATACGCCGATTTTCCTAAATATTTATACATTCCCATATAACCTTTATATTTATCACAACAATATGAAGGATAGAGAAGAAGTACATCAAAAACCGTATAAAGTGAAATTGTCGTATAAAAACCGTATTTCAGATACAACTACACGATATGAACCATTACATGTTTGAAGTCAAACGGTCCAATAAAAGCTAGACGGCCTCCTGTCGCTCTCCTCCATGTGTTGGCGATTTCGTTTTAATACTAAAATTCATGAAAGGTTCCTTAAGGTTGAATTGTCCGTGCCGTATATCAATTCAAATTTTATACGATAATATCATTTTATACGGTAAAATGTCTCGGCGTAAATTACACACACATAATATGCATATAACTAGCCTACAATACACATTTCGTATTTTCACTCACTTTTTTCACATTTTTTCATTATTTTTTAATATTTTTAGGCTTGTTTTTATAGTAAATAAGTATTACATTTATTTCTACTCTATACACAAACATCAAAATCTTTTAAAATTATACATTTAATTTTTTTTTATTCGTTTTGATCATAATAAAGCTGAAGTATATTCCAAATATTTTACAGCTGTTTTAAAGGTAATAGAGAAATATTTGCTACATTTTATGAGTATGTATACTAAAATACACTTTTCTTAGTTCATAGGCCGTATTTAGGTACGCTCTACTCCACAATTGCAAATACACGTAGGTATCACTTGAATTAGGCCTTCCGTCTGATTTTTTTTTATTACAAATAGATTTACTCAAACATTGATTAGGATTTTTTACACCTCCCCAATATAGTAGGTTATTTCCTTTCATACTTTTCCGCCGACATTATTCGTATTTTATAGGTATACGTTCGAACGTCAAGTAATCCCACCGTTTTCACATATTCAGACAGCCCAGGCCATGGGCCATGACAAACTTTGAGAATTAGCGATTAGCGCTCTAGCGATTAGCTTAGAGATTCAGTTAGCCTAGCGTAATATATACCCTATTTTTTATAGCAGTTACTCGAGCGTCAAATATTCCCACTTTTTGTACAAATTCCGTTGTTTTTCATACATTCAGCATACTCTAGCGTCAAAATATCTCACTTTTTCACGTATTCAGTTGACCCAGTGTCAAAGAATCACAAATTTTTCACATATTCAGTTGACCCAGCGTCAAAATTTCTCACTTTTTAAACGAACTTAGTTAGCCCAAGCCATGACAACTTTGGAGAAGGGCAAGAACAAAGCCGTAGCATTGGGCGGTGTGAGGAAATACCTGCGTCCACAATGTGTGCCATCGTTGCGGGGTAGAGCTGTATAAGAGGGCAGGGGAAACTCTACGCCGACCATTACGCTGCTTGTGGCTGCCGTGCCGCCCGCTATGCCAACGTATCTGTTTCAAATAATCATTATAATTAGATCATTTCATCATCATCATCATCACCTCAGCCATAGGACGTCCACTGCTGAATATATGCCTCCCCCTTAGATTTCCATCCAGTTCGACTGCAAGCGGCCCGCATCCAGCGTGCTCCTGGCTTATATATATCAGATCGTCTGTCTACCTTGTGGGTGGACGTCCTACGCTGCGCTTGCTGGTCCGTGGTCTCCATTCGAGAACTTTACGGCCCCATCATATCACTTCTATGTTCATTTAATGAGAAATAATGTTGTGTGCAGAAAATGAATGGATGCAGGGACAATGTAATCACATTCATTAGAGGATTTGATAAGAATATAATATATAATAAACAAAAAACTTATTTAACGTTTCTTAGCTACGAGAAATTTGACACAATCCTATGAAAACTTTACTAAATCGTTCGTAATCGTTTTGTATTCAAGTTGACAGAGTAGGCACTGTTGTAGGAAATTTTGTGACTGGGAGATATCGTCTACAAATTGAAATCAAATTTATTAATTATATGCGCGACAGTCAGTGTCTCCATATAAAAATAAAGGATTACCGTGTTGCCAGGGTGAAAATACGGTGTTTTACGGTGTGTCAGTTAAAAATTTACCGTAATTACCGTGTCATGTTTAAGTGTATGGTAAAATTGGTAAATAAGTAGATAAAAAACAAATTTAAAGGGAATTTAAAAGCATTAATTAAATTACAACCAAAATTTAATTTTTAATAAGGATAGGAAGGTAAATAAGGACGAAAATAAAATAAACTGCGAAGGTGTGACGGTCGATGTGTGAGTAAAAGTAGCCTACATAAAAAGTAAACAGTAGGGTTTTTCCCCTGCACTAGGTGCTGAATGTTGCCATGGAACCCAGCACTGTCCGAAAGGTAACGTTACCGAACGCAAACTCTTAACCGGACTGTAGTACTATTAGTTCTGTGCACCGCCCCGCCCGCATCGTCTCTAACATCCCTTAATCGCTCGCTATGCTAACATTCGTCGTCCGAGAATGAACACGCACCATACACTATTATTAAGAGTAAGCAAGACAGAGCGACAATTGGTTTGGAATTTGGTTAGGATAGATAGAGCGTGGTAGTGCTTTAGCGCGTTCTATGTACAACAATACAAATTGATAATTCAGCGCTTGAGCTGCTTGAGTACTAATAGGTAATAATAAGGTGTACTAGTACCTTATTTGGACTGTACTATTACCAGTGCGCACTTCTATGTGTCCGATTAAGCACAAGACTAGTAATTACCGTGTACCGTGTATATGGAGACACTGGCGACAATACACTTGCGTTAAGCACCCCTCCACTTATGCCGAGCGCTATTAAACCGTGAGATGACCTTTACTGAGTAATAATGTTTTGTGTGGACCGATCCCGGCGGCACTGCAATGCCGGGCCGACCCGTGACGGGAGTGGAGCGAGCCCCGAACATCCCGTCGAGTTAAAAAAATCAGATTAATATACTGGTCCCTCAATGAGGGAACTTTCAGATATTAAGCTGAAAAGAACAGATACTACACTTTGATCTTAGCCAAAAGGCCGAGAAGCGATACCGAATTTATATCGACAAAATCGGCCCAGGAATTCACTGATAATCTCAACATCGCGTTTTACAAATTTGCTCTCGTTGAGAAGCGCCATCTAGTTGCTTTATGCTAAACTAAATATCCTCCCCCTCCCGTCCCATTACATGTCCCCGCAGCAAATTTTATTGTTACTCTTGTGATAAAAAGTTGCGGTACAAGTAACCCGTATTTAAGAACAATACTATGATGGCACGAACGCATAGGGCCGGTAAATCCAGTTGGAAACAATTGCATGCCGTGACGAACGCAGTGAGAAATTCTTTACACTCACACACATACATACACACATGGTTAACTTACTCGTATATACTAAGCTGTATTTTTGTTTATTGGCTATTGTTGTTTATGTCACAGAATACTAAAAGGACAGAAATGACACTCCTTAAAATCATTTAATAAATTGCGACTCTAGCTCCGACGCAATAAAGTGCATTTCAGATTGCACAGCGCCTAATTAACGATCGTTATATTAACATACAAGTTGCCTCTCTTTCTATCGCGTATCTCTCTATCTGTTCTCTCTGTATAGCCCGTAGAAATTGTACCGTCAGGACGGACGCCCCGACTGCTTGTAGCTTCAGCGAAGTGTCCCAGGCCTGTTCATGTGTGAGTTATTATTGTAATCCGGCCCAGAACTGTTTTTCTTACTCGACTAACACCGATCTTCACGCAAGCTGAAAACCAGCGCTGCGCAGAATTAAGCTGAGTATTTCCCTTTTGCCAGAAACATATGCAAGTATTTACTACTATGAGACATTATTGAACCATGTAGGTAATTACCGATATTTTTTTCGCTCCATCCGTGCCGTGAAACAATTTGCACTATGCACTAATGCCTCATATTTTATTTTTGTTACCTAGTTGATATGTTTTCTGTTAATAATTTTTTTTTTACTTAACACAGTAGGTACCTTAAATAGGTATTGTTCTTGAGTACGGGTAGTTTAATTATACAATTTTTCATGATTATAAAGGAACGACTATTCGATTTAATGTACCTATACCTACCAATTTTATGAAAATTTTAATTATAATATAATATGGGGCAACTTGCACACACGGTCATCTGGTCCCGAACTAGGTTAGAAGCCTGTACTATGGTAACCAGATGACTGATATATATATAAGCTTATAACACATAGACACAGATATGTTCAATGTTCATGCACACAAATGTTTGACCTGGCCGGAGATCGAATCTGGGGCCTGCGGCAAAGAAAGCATTACTACCATCTGAGCCGACGAGGCTGCCAAGCTTGTTATTTAAAAAAAATATATTTTTTTGACACCCTCGTTGGCACAGATGGTAGTAACTCTGCTTTCTGTGCCACAGGGCCCGGGTTCGATCCCCGGCCAGGTCAAACATTTGTGTGCATGAACATATCTGTTTGATCTGTGTCTGGGTGTTATAAGCTTATATAAGTATGTATATCAGTCATCTGGTTACCATAGTACAGGCTTCTAGCCTAGTTTGGGACCAGATGACCGTGTGTGGAAGTTGTCCCATATTATTATTATTATTATTATGTTTTAATTACTATATTAAAGCTAGCCCAATATAATTGAATGTTGTCTGCACCTATTATTACAAAAGCATTGACCATGTACAATTATTTATTAATTTATTCAAATGAAATAATGTATATAGTGTTGGTGTACAATAAATAAATAACATTTGACAGCTCATTGGCTCAGATAGTAAGTAGTAACTCTGCTTTCTGTGCCGCAGGCCCTGGATTCGATCCCCGGCCAGTTCAAATCATTTGTGTGCATGATCATGTCTGTTTGATCTGTGTCTGTGTGTTATAAGCTTATATAAGTATGTATATCAGTCATCTGGTTACCATAGTACAGGCTTCTAGCCTAGTTTGGGACCAGATGACCGTGTGTGGAAGTTGTCCCATATTATTATTTATGTATTTAATTTATTTAAGTATAATGTGTTTGAAATCACCGTCGCTTCAGTATATGTATTTCCTTTACCTGCATGGTTGCCTGGAAGTGATCGCTCTGAGCGATAAGGCCACCAGTTGTGACTTTTCCAATTTTAAGTTTTCCTTTGTTATTTTCTGTTATATTGTACGAGTAGTACCAATAAAGAGTTTTCATTCATATTATACGTTTTCTGTCAATAAACTTTTTTTTTACTTAAAACATTACTTTGCATAAGTATTGTTCGTGACTACGGGTAGTATAATAATAATGATACTTACCTAAGTCTGCCGGTAGCGATGCGTCCCTGTGGAGTGATCACTTTCACGGCGTGTCCGAGCCTCAGCTGCTTCGGCGTGGTGGGGATGTAGGGCTGCCCCATACACAACGCTGGCTTCTCTGTTACAACACATCCACATCTACATTATTAGCTGTGCCCGCTGTTTCACACGCGTAGTCTTCGTTCCCGTGGGTACATCGGGATAACAAGTACCCTGTGTGTTATTCCAGGGTCTTAGCTATCTACATACCGAATTTCAGCTCATCGGTTCAGTAGTTTTGGCGTGAAAGAGTACCAAACATCCATCCATCCATTCTCACAAACTTTTGCATTTATAATATTAGTAGGAGGATTTATAATGTCAAAGAAAATTTTAGGTCGAAAGTCCATCTAGTTGGTAGTGACTAACTAGATACAACCAACTTTCGCATTTATAATATTAATAGGATAAGAATTTCGGTAAGAAATTGAAAACATAAAATTTGATTTTTTTTTTTAAAATTTGGAAATATGCTCCGATTGTAAATGATTTAGGTATTACATTTGTCTGGGGAATTAGTGCGTCGCCGCCTTCTTTAGTATGACTATAACTTTTTGTAACACAGATAATAATCTAGTATTCAAATTGATAATATTCAAAGGACGTAATAGATTTTTTTTATGACAGTGAGTTACAAGCAAGCTAGCAAATCAGGTGCCTGATGGTAAGCATCATAATTACCCATATAAGACACAGTGCCACCTAGTGTTTTAAAATTCATATCACCCTGAGATATTAGTTGTTGAAACTCATCAGGCCCAGTCATTTCGCTGGTAACATTGTCCTTCAGACCGGAACACAGTAATGTTTGTACATTACTGCTTGGCGGATGAATAACTGGCTGGTGTGGTACTTCCCCAGGCGGCCCCCTGCTAAAGAGGCCTACCACTACAAAGATGAAATGGTAAGTATATTCAGTGGTATATTACCATCGCAAGTCATCATATCGTGCAGATTATCGATAGATCTCCGCACGAATGAATCGGCTTCAGCGAGCAGATCTTCTGTGTCGTCGCGTCTCACGTCCGGGAGAGAACTGCGCCATAATCTGTAATCGCCTGCAATTATACCGTACAATTATTATTATTACAATGAAATGCCGATCACGAGGTCCCAGGTTCGATCAGGCAGCGTGTTGGATATTAGATTTTTCCATTAGGAATTATCTCAATAGCTGCCTGGAGTCTGGAGCTGTGCCTGTTGTCAGTGTTGGGAGATGGCAAAAGCCTCGCCTCCAATTACATGGGACCAATAACATACTGGCGAAATGTGGGTGTACCTACTATGGGACTGAGTCCTGGGTACACGTACACCTCTGCCTGCTTCTCTAGGAAAAAGGCGTGATTGTATGTTATGTTTGCCAAACTACACTTGCAAATGTAAAACTCAATACACTTTCAATAAAGCGCAAAACTAAAATCTTTTTTTAATGCAGAGAAAAAATCAGTTATTGACCCTAGGTATTTGGTACACAATAGAGTGAGAGGCTCGTGTAGCTCTCTCGCTCTACCCTGTACGAAATGCAATGGGAGTTTATCTCTTTGCATTTGAAATAAAGTATAAATTTATTACCTCTTGGAGGTGGCATTATGGATCTCGGCGTCCATTCAGAGCTCGGACACGGAGAACGCAACGACGAACCGCGGGATAAATACCTACAACAAGATAATACAAATTCATCACATAAAATTTACATACATACAGTCACGCCTTGTTCCCGGTGGGGTAGGCAGAGACTATTTCCCTCCACTTGCTACGATCCTGACATACAACTTTCGCTTCGTTCACTTTCATGACATTTTTCATACATGCTCGTCGGTTGTAGGTACTTTTGACTTGGCCTTTCCTAAGAACAACACCAATTTGTTCATGAAAAGTATGCCTAGGTCGACCCCTACCGACTTGACATAAAATTTGCCGTAGGACCGGCTATGGCACCCCACCCTCTGCCCGCCGTAACGCGATCTTACTCTTATCAGGATACAGGACCTCTTAGCAGTTTGACACAATCCTATGGAAAATTTACTAAATCGATGTTTTGAATTCCCTTGTTTCCTCCGAATAAAGTAAACCTATTTGATATATTTATATCCTGATATATTAAAGTTGAAGTGAAGCATGTCCCTGTCATTTTATTTTTGTTTATAAACTCACATTTTTTTGTAGTGAACGTCCAATGACGCGAGTAAAACTGCGATTTTTGGAAGCTCACTATGAAAAAACTAAGGGTTTACAAGAAAAATTAAAATGACAGGAACATAGGTTACTTCACCATAAAAATATCAGGATACAAACTTAAATAAATAATATGGGACAACTTCCACACACAGTCATTTGGTCCTAAACTAGGCTAGAAGCCTGTACTATTGAACTGCGCTCGTCTACCCTTATTGATCCCAAACTTCCCATCCCCTTCCCCTTATGGGGAAGGACTATGTCCAGTAGTGGACTTCCCGAATTTGACATCATCACAGATGCTGCAGTGTGTAGCTCCTGGATTAGGCCTTCCCCATAGAATTAGGTATCAGAATATAAGGTTCAAACTAGCTTGTCATTTAAATCTTACTTGGATATAAAACAATACAATAAATTAGCACATGACATCAAAGAAATAAGGTTCAAACTTGCTTATAATTTGAAACTTACTTGGACGTAGAAGAGGTGATAGTTTCCTCGGATTGTTTCTTGGCGAGCGCCCACACCGGGTCGGCTGAGCGAGATAATTCAGGCACCATTGATGTGAACCCTATTGCAAACGAAATAAGGCTTAATATCACTGAGCAACTGTAACTATGCATTTGAATTTCTTTTTTCAAGGAAGATATTTGAAACTTTTGTACCTTATGTCACTCTAACTTTTAAGACGTATCGACACACACGTCAAAATCCGTTGAGCCATTAAAGCTGTAGGTGTAGGAAGGCCGTATATTCTCGAAAAGCATAACCCTCTTTCTTCGCAACCGGGTAATAAGCAAAGAAAATAGATACCGATGTCGCTGAGTAGCACGCGCCGGGTGTCCTCGACCCTAGCCCCGCGCGTGTCCGGCGCGTGGAGGGTCCGCAGCGGGCGGCCGCGCGTCGGCACTGTGGCCGGCGATACTGCGCCCAGCGGCAACTGATATCATAACAAACATTATATTATGTGTCAATGTGTCAAATGTGTCAAAAGAATGAATTTAAAAATTTGCAAAACAAAGTTCGAATTTTATTTGTAAATTTGATAAGTAAATGTAAATTAGTATGAAAAGTAGATTTTACTTGCGAATTTCGCAATTCTTTTGAAAGTTGTTTATGCAAGGGACAGCCCTCAAGTATTACTACCCTTTAAGTATTTTTGTACCACGTTGTATTAGGTATATCCAACTAATATTATAAATGCGAAGTTTGTGAGGATGGATGGATGTTTGTTACTATTTTACGCAAAAACTATTGTAAGTCTAAGATAGTTTAGACCCTGAAGTAACAATAGGACTTTTTATCCCAATATTCCCACGGGAACGAAGGCTTCGCTACGCGTGTGAAATCGCGAGCGTAGCTAGTAAAATCTAAATGACCTGTTTTGTAGTACCTATATCATACCCAAAATGATATAACATTTTATTACAATCTACCCTACTTTACCCAAAAAGATATAACATTTTATTACAATCTACCCTACTTTACTCAAAAAGATATAACATTTTGTAAAATCTACCCTACTTAAAGTGTAATTAGCAATGAATAACTGACTTCACCTTATGAGCCAAGTATCCGTCGGAGCTCCACCTGTTGGGCAGTGCAGTGACGTCAGTCTGCGCGGCGTGTTCAGAGCGGGCGACCTCCCGCGACACGCGGACACGCGCCCGCCCGCCGGGGGGGACACGGAACGGGCCGGGGGGGCGGGACACGCCGCGGTATGGGGGAACTCTGGAAATATAACAAAGTGTTACAAACAGCTCTAGTAATATTTGAGAGGGTTTGTCGACCCGTCAACCTTAACAACTTGCGAAAGAAAGGATTGGAAAGTTGGCCAATAAAATTTTAGTTTTCACATATAAAAGGGATCAACTGCTCGGCAAATTTGTATGAAAAGTAATTTTTTTTGTAATTTTTCCAATGCTTTGTTTTAAAAGTTGTTTAGGTTGACGGGTAGATGCACACCTTCAGTATCACTAAACGAAAAACAATGTGTCCGATCATCGATGCTGTAGACTTTGGGGACCAATGTCCTGAAAACAATTACTGATAATGTGGAACACCATTCACTATGGAGACAACTCTCGAAGCGCGAAAATCAGCAAACTTCTTCTTTTCACTAGCAATTTTCCCGGCTATAGCCAGGGTCTATGACCCTTAAGTTTAAAGTCTCCGACACTGAAGATCTGACACATTGTATTGTAAGCCTTATTTATAGGACTACAGACAACTCAACCTCCCCTTCCCTCCTAATGCCTAAAAACTTGCTACAAACTCTGAATCCTTATTTTTTCCATCATTTAGCTTTTGCTCAAAAATATAATCTTCTTAAAACATACTTTCAACCTACCTATACTGAAAAGGATTGGGGCAAGTGTTCCGCCTAACATTCAAGCTCAACGCTAAATCGTCCTCAGAAGTGCCACATTTTGATATATCCCTCTCAGCAAAGACAGAAAACCTGTGCCCTAGATGTCCAGTCTTCAAAAATCCGTCCATACTTTCATCTCTATGCAGAATATCCATACTCGAACCCAGCTCGAAACTCGAGGACTTTGTATTATCAAAACTTAATCCTCTATTATATTCACATGTCAAACTGTCAATGCTATCTAATCTTCTAGTACTTGTATTAGGACTTTTCTTATAAAGCATATTATCTGATTTGTTATCACAGCTCTTCAGTATGCCTCTTCCGGGCAAGTCTAAACTTTCTTTAGCATTAAAGGCGACTCTACGGATTTCTTTGTCATTTGGTAGTGAAACCCTTTTGACTTTTAATGCGGATTCAGGTACTACGTGAGCAGTATTTTCATAGTTTTCTGTTTCGGTGCCCGGTTGGAAGTCAGGGTCAAGAGTGTGGAACTTTATGAGAACTGGTGTTGAATGGGTTGATGCAGAATTCGGTGTCCAGTGCTCCGATTCGCGAATGGATACAAGGTCCTCCTGAAAAATATTTTTACAATTATTTTCTGCAAGCAATTTCACCCTAATTAATCATGAATATATAGTTATACTTATGTTTTCTCATAGACTTACGCTCTCAATTATTATTAATTCCCTTACAATATATATATTTTTTGATCTATAATAATTATCTTATTTAGTCATGTGGTTTCCAGCTATATGATAGGGTCACCCCTTTCTTATCCCGCGGGAGCCATGAGACCGGGCAGAGGGACATATTCGATATGACAAACATAAGACATACTTAGGTGGCTACAGTCAGCTACAGATTTATAATTTACCTGTAAATTACTCATGTCCTTGGACTCATCCGTGGTGAATATGAGTT
Organism: Hemistola chrysoprasaria; assembly: GCA_947063395.1. Classification (NCBI taxonomy): domain Eukaryota; kingdom Metazoa; phylum Arthropoda; class Insecta; order Lepidoptera; family Geometridae; genus Hemistola; species Hemistola chrysoprasaria. The sequence goes on from OX346724.1 coordinate 3,586,109, forward strand.
CAATATCGTCCACCTCCTCTGACTCGTTCCCGCTTGTCTCCTGCTCCTGTTTGTCTTCAGTTGTAGCTGGCTCTATTGGGGTGATACCTTCTGAGAATACTGAGTTATCCCCTTCTGATAGTGACCTGGGGATAAAAGAATATTTTTTTTATGATAGAAAGTAACAAGACAAGCAAATCAGGTGCCTGATGGTGAGCATCATGATTGCCCATATCAGACACAGTGTCACCCAGTGTTTTAAAATTCAAAATTCTGCACGGCACTGCTCTGCGCCTATCACCCTGAGATATTAGTTGTTGAAACTCCTCATGCCCAGTAATTTCGCTGGTAACATTGCCCTTCAGACTGGAACACAGTAATGTTTGCACATTACTGCTTGGTGGATGAATAACTGGCAAAGGTGTGGTACTTCCCCAGGCAGCCCCCTGCAAGAGAGGCCTACCACTACAATAAGTATTGAAATTAGTGTTGAATTGAATTTGACTTAGTGAAGGGGCCCTCTAAAAGACTTGGATGAACTGCTTGAAAAAGGAGTAAATGCAGTCATTACAAATTTTAATAATAGACAAGAATGTAAAAGACCGACTTATTAGGAAAAATAAAGAAAATTACAGAGTATACACAATGAGGAACTATGATATCTGCTGAAGTAAAAAAATTACATAGCATCACGCCATTTTCCCAAAGGGGTAGTGAGAGATGGACCCAGGACCTATCTAGTCCCATAGTAGGTAATAGGTAATTATCTCAATGACAGCCTGGAGTCTGGAATTGTTCCCAGTAGATGGCAATAGGCTCGCCCTCTATCACATGGGACCAATAAAATACTCTGGCAATTTGTGGGGGTACCTACTTACCCCTTCGGAAAAAAGGCGTGATTGTATGTTATATTGTAGAACATTACAGGTAAAGGCGATATAAGCTCTAATTAATGCTATAGAACTTCTGAAGCAGGGTAAAATATGTTACAGTAAATCACTCACCGAAGGCTTAAATCATCAACATCCAAGTTGAGAGTATCCTTTCTTCTATTCCTCTCTACATTTTCTTTCACAACCAAATTCTCTTCAGAAGTGATACGTACTTGAACGTCAAATTTATCTGTTTTATTCTTAACATCTCCTTCATTGGCCACAGCCATCTTCACGTTTTCTGTTGATTTAAAATTTACCTTATTCCCTTTTGAATCTTCTTGATTGTCAAAATGATGTCTCTGTTCCTCAAATTCAAATGTGTCTTCTTTTCTGTCTATAGTTGAGTCCGAATCAGATGTACCGCTTGAAGGTACACCATCTTTTAATGTACTGACTTTTATTCGAACATCAAACTTTGAAAGCAATTCTAAATGTGTCTTAAAACTTGGTAGATAAGTTTCTTTCTTTTGGGATTCGTCCTTTGAGAGACTTACAAGTTTACTTGGCTCTTCTTGTTCCGTATTCTCAGGATCTATTGGAGAGAATTCAGCAGAGACATTTAACTCAGAAGCTTCGGAAACTACGGAGATTTCGTTTAACTTGTCAGCAAAGTTGCTGTTTACATCAGGTAATGACCGATCGGTGTCTTTAGCACTAACATTGCTCTCTACCACGTCACTAACGGGATAATCCACATTCGGTGACCTAGGACTGTAAGTTACTTCTAACTTTATATTCTGACCCTGATCTTTGTCAAAATCTGTATCGATTATCCGTCTTCTCAGTACATGATTTTCAAGTGTTAATTTTTCAATTACGTCAGCATATTCTAAGCAATGCGAATGCTGTTCATACTTCTCCTTAAGTTGTTTTAGCTCGTTTTTGGAGACTTCAAGGGCAGTCCTCAGTGAAACAACAGTTTGATGCAGAGCCCTCACAGTGTCGAGGTGTCCAGACCCATTGGGAGCCACCTCCATCCTCCCGCTATCCATTCCACCTGATTGCCTTCAGATCCCTCATTCAGCATCCCATACATGACTACTGCTTTCCAATACCGCTCAAAATACGATCACCCCCAAACCAGTGCCAAACCTTTAAAAAAAAAAAACTTTAAATTCGAAAGTTCACACAAAAAACTACTGAACAGATTGGGCTTAACGAGTATATTTATAAACAATACCTACATACTTTTCTGCAGGTGCAGTTAAAAAATAAACCCTACTTAGTTAGCCACGGCGAATTCATGTGTGGATAGTGAATTATACAGAAACTTACCGTTGACCCAGTTCTTCACAAACTCCAGTGTCACACATACCGTCGTCGCACATTTCAGATCTTTATCGAGGGTGAAAGATCAGCGAGTGGCCCAGGCACGGAACACTGTGCAATCCAATCGATAAAACTACTCGCCTGAAACTCCAATAATTAGGTGCCTAAAGCTTTTAGCGGTTCCAAAGTTATCGCAGAACGCGGCTCAACTGGCACGAAACACCGATAAGCACAACACGGAAATCAGCAATTAGGAGAAGTATTATCTCCCAATCGTTCTGGCAAGGCTGCGAAATATAGATCTATCCTATATTAACACAAGATACCTGAAAATCTCGAGGCTTTTCTACTTGTAAACAAATCAATACTCGGTCGGATTTTGTGATTACGATTGGATTCGCGGGTAGAAGTGTGAGAGAGAAAGAAAATGTTTTCAATTTTCAGCTGTCATTGTCATGGTGACAGAAAGCCGTAGAGTTTACACCATAGACCTTACGAATCGCTACCGAAAAGTATGACATCTAAACTTTCCATTCTATGTCTTTGGTTCTAAAATTCTACGAGCAATGCCCTTTACTACAAGGAAAAAAACCGTCTCATGTCAAAAACATATGGTCGAATGTCAAAATATAAATGTAACCCAGTGTTGTCAGATGGGGAGATTCCCTGCAAATTCGGGGTATTTTTCGGTTCGGGGGCGGAGGGGAAATAATGACGTATACTGAGTAGCGGTTCTCAGAATACGGGATTTATCGCTAAACGGTATCAATTTTTAAAAATATGTTATTCTGAAAACGTTAAATTTATCTTAAATAAAAGTAAATGTGAATAATATGATTGCGTACTAATACTTGAAATTATGGGAGATATATATTAAAATTTAAAGGAATGTTTTTGTTTTATAATAAAGCAAAAATATTCTTGTAAATTTTAAATTAACTAAAAACTATTTCAGGGGTTGTTTTTTCCAATAAGCTTATTTTCGGGGGAATTTCAGAAAAGTTGGGCGTAACAAGTGATGTAACGATCTCGAAAATTTCCAAACCGATTCAAATCGGTTTGAAAGTTCATACAAACCAACTTGTAAACCAAACTGCAAAAATCTATGTAACCCAGTTTGAAACCGAGTTACAAATCGAAATGACAAAATCTATTCAACGAATCTATTTGTGTTGCTCTTGCTAGAAGTTTATAAGTAAACCAGATTTAAACCAGTCAGTATGAATTATCAGTTATCAGTTTGAGATAGGTTCGAACTGACTTGCACGGCTGGCTGGTCTGTGGCTCAAACCGATAGAAAGAGTCTCTACATCACTTGGGGGAACTTCACATAGTCATCTGGTAACATTGATGTAACCTCAAAATCTGAAATTTCATTGCATTGTTTTGTTTTTAGAATAGTAAATAGTGGAAATTTAAACCAAATACTGTAATAAAATGTTCAGTGTATCAAAAATATGTAAAAACACGTACGCAAGTACTTATCTTATGTTACAAATTAGGAATAAAACAAAAACTCATTGGGTGAGTAAAACGTACCATTTTTTATCATTGAATGGGACAAAATAGTTATAATAAGTTATTTTGGTCACAGGCCAAAGCAAAAAAGAAAAACACGCCCAAGCACAAGGCGATGAATCATTTCGATGATTTCTACGGGTCTGTTTTCGGTGATAAATGGGCGCCGATGCGGGAGGCTTTACTCAAGCGACCCAAGTACGTAGCGGTAGTGAATAACTATGGTAATACCGAAGAAACTATTGAAAATCTCACTAATAAAGGTCAGTAAACATAAACACTTCATTATTAAAATATAGTAGTTGTAGTAAATAAGTGTAGTAAGTAAGTAAAGGAATAAATAAAGAGTCTTGTAGCTATCCATTTAAGAGACATAGCTCTTAAACTCATAGGTTAACTACCTAATGAAAATAGAGAATGAAATGTTACTTACATAATTTAATTACTGACATATAATTAGAAAAGATCAATCAGAAAATATTCATAATAATACTATATTAAAGCCGAAAAGGAAGAAATGTCCTAGTATGCCCTTATTACCACTGTATTGGTAACGTCCCATTGACCTAGAATAAGAACATTTGGCAAATAGCAATGTATTATAGCGCAAGTAAAAGAAAGTCCAAAAACCATAAAATTGTAGTTAGGTACAACATAGTAAATAATACAAAAACCTTATTTGCAGTTGATATTCAAATTCAATTCAATTCAAATAGCCTTTATTTCGGATAAATATATACATTTCATTACAATTATTCAATATTATTTATACAAAATTTCATGCATTACTTTACGATTATTGATTAATAACAATATAATATAGTAATAATTTTAACTCTATTCTTCGACATTGGTAACGTTATCCGCTTGCCCTTTGGCATAGGCCTCCTCTAGGATGTTCCAAGTTTTCCTGTTTTCGGCGTTTCTTTGCCATGTTATTCCAGCTAATTTTTTTATGTCATCTTCCCATCTACTTGCCTCGGTGGCGTAGAGGGCGCATGCTCGACTGCCAATCAAGAGGTCCTGGGTTCGATTCCCAGGTCAGGCAGTGTTAAATATTGGATTTTTCCATTAGGAATTATCTCAATAACTGCCTGGAGTCTGGAACTGTGCCCGGTAGATGGCAATAGGCTCGCCCCCTATTACATGGGACCAATAACATACTGGCGAAATGTGGGTGTATCTACTATGGGACTGAGTCCTGGGTACATCTCTGCCTACCCCTTCGGGAAAAAGGCGTGAATGTATGTTATGTTATGTTTATCTTCCCATCTGGTTTTTTGACGCCCTTTCCTTCTTTTCCCATCGCGAGGGCACCATACCGTCACTTCTTTCGTCCATTTTTCCTTCTTGCTTCTTATCATATGGCCTACCCAGTTCCATTTAAGTTTTTTCACTGTGTATGTGACATCTTTGACTTTTGTCTTGCTTCTTATATTTGTAAGTTTGATTTTGTCCCGTAGTTTAATGTTTAGGATGCTCCTCTCCATTTTGTTTTGGCACACATTTGCAGTTGATATACTATACTAATAATAATGTGACTGCCTCGGTGGTGTAGTGGGCATAAACTCGACTGCCGATCCAGAGGTCCTGTGTTCAGTCCCCAGGTCAGGCAGAGTTATTGGGTTTTTCCATTAGGAAAATTATCTAAAAGAGGACGGTTTTCGACTGTCCGGTGCTTGGAATCTTGTTGTGAGGTTATGTAAAAATCAGAAAAGTGCAAAAAAGATGCGCTCTAACTCTGTCAGTGTTATGTGCCGCGATCGAATGTCTGGATTTTTTCTTATTATCTCATTATTGTATCTTGTATTTGTTACTATTACAGGAGCTCACTGCCTGAAAAATTTAATATCAATACAAGAGAAGTTCACAAGTCAGTATGCACCACCACCCGACCCAACCCCAACTATCACAGACACATCAGACACCTCAGACAAACTCACACAATATGCAGAGAAACTACATTCAGATGAAGTATCTCAGTTGTACCCCCAGGGAGGTGGAGGTAATGTTCCCGATAAACTGGACTTTTCTGAACTTGAAAAACAGAAGGAGGCTAAGAAAATCAATGAGGAAATGTATGTCTTTATTATAACATTATTTCTTTGTGTAATTCCTGCACTGTGGAGTGATCTCCCAGGAACGGGAAGACTGCAGGTTCTTCCCGTTGACCTGCTACATGAGGCTGGAATGGCTGGAAATAGGAGAGTGAATAGTTTTGAAGCGTTGACAACATACTGGCGACTGCTGGTGTTGCAAGTATCCATAGGCCGCGGAAACTGCTTTCCGTAAGCCACACTGTCTGCTTCTTTTCCGCCAATGGCATAAAAATAAACTTTAGTAAAAAAAAAAAAACTGACATTCCTATACATCATAAGGCCTAATCAATGAAAGACTGGGCTATGTCGGTCAGATTCGTTCGCCTACGGATCTCCTCTTTTCTGATTAGATCTTGCTGAGAAATCCGAAGTATAGCCCTCTCCAAAGCTTGTTGCGCTATTTTTAGCTTACTGATAGTGAGCCTTATCAGTCAGAGACCACGTTTCGATCCGATTCAGAATAAGTGATTCCTATCAAAAACAACCATCTTTTAAAATCTGTACTTCAACATAAGTACATAAATGAATAAACGTTTGGTAACTGTTTAAATATTAAGGAATGGCCCTATGTTACTTTCAGTACTGATATTTAAATATTTTCCCAGGATTGAGGTAAACATGTACAGCATACATTTAAATATCATTGCCCTTACTGGGAATCAAACAAATAGATTTTGGAAAAGTCACACGCTTTATAATCGCACCATCAAATAGGCCTTGTATTTCAGAGTAACAAAGAACACAACCCTAAACCAATCGCTACAGGAAGCAGTGCTAGATGAGTCCCGTATCATAGACCCGTCTATGGGCATGACCACAGATCTGTTGTACCAGTTCCTGCCTGCTACCAAGTTGAAGGGGATGGAGGAGTGGATACCAGAGTCTTTGCATTATTCTTATTATTCTAGTATGTATTGATGGACTCTTTGTTTGTATAGTCACAGTAGTTTCCCAGGTTGGGACTAGAGGAAGTGTTTTTTGCCAATGATCCGATAAATTGATAGAAACGATAGTATTGATTCTGAATTCCGAATATCGGGATAAAAGAACCGTATGTGTTATTATTATGTAGTAACAAAGGTAGAGAAAGGAATGCTGAGGTGGGTCAGACATGTGGAGAGGATGGATGAAAGAAGATTAACAAAAGAGATTTATAAGGCTAGTGTGAATGGTCAAGTCGGTAGCGGTCGACCGCGGGCGTACTTTTCATGAACAAGTTGACGTTGTTATTAGGAAAGGCCAAGTCAAAAGTACCTACAACCGACGAGCATATGTATGAAAAATGTCATGAAAGCGAACAAAGAGAAAGTATGTCAGGATCGTAGCAAGTGGAGGGAAATAGTCTCTGCCTACCCCACCGGGAACAGGGCGTAACTGTAGGTATGTATGTATGTGTTATTCCAGAGTCTAAACTAATCTACATACCGAATTTGCAGCCCAATCAGTTCAGTGGTTTTGGCGTGAAAGAGTATCAAAAATCCATCCATCCATATTTATTGCTAAAAATAAATGTTTCCTTTGCAGAAGACAAAGATTTCCCATCAGCAATTGAAAAAGAAAGTGAGCTTATATATCCGGAATATTTAAAAGTCTACACATATGAGATGGGCAGTGAATGGACAATGTTTCCAGAACCTAAGAGATGTCAAACAGGTATGAATTGCGTTATTCGCAAGAAATCGATCTCCGAATACGACACACAAATTTGCTGATCAATTTTGTATGGAAAGTCGAAATTTTTTTGCGAATTTCGCAATTATTTCTTGTGAAAATTATTCAGTTTGACGGGCAGATGCACCCCCTTAAGTGTTAGTATACCTTTTTTAACACATTGTATATGTATCTATTCTTGTTCAATAACAGACATTAGCGTGTCTATCGGATAACTTACAGTCTCATTAGCTCAGATGGTAGTAACCCTGCTTTCTGTGCCGCAGGCCCGGGTTCGATCCCCGGCCAGGTCAAACATTTGTGTGCTTGAACATGTCTGTTTGATCTGTGTCTGTGTGTTATAAGCTTACATAAGTAATGTAGTGTAGCCTCTTTTACATATTGCATTAAACAATTTTAAGAAAGTTACGTAATAATAGCTTGATTGATTGATTATAATTTCCAGGTGTATTCAACTACTATCCAATGGATTGTGGCAGTGTCCTGGCAGTGTTAGCGTTAGGGCTTTGCCCCGGCGACCGGGTGCTCGACCTGTGCTCGGCGCCGGGGGGCAAAGCACTAGTGGCGTTACAGACTTTACTGCCAGACGTTATTGTATGCAACGATATCTCTATTTCCAGGTCTAATAGGTAAGCTTTATCTACTGAGAGCAGTTTGAACCGTCAAGTCAGTAGAGGTAGACCCAAGTGTCACGCCTTGGTGTATTAGTAGTGACAAAGATGGAGAAAGGAATACGCAGGCCGTTTGGACATGGGGAGAAGATGGACGAAAGGCTATAATAAGAAAGGAGATTTATAAGGCGAGTGCGAATGATCAAGTCGGTAGGTTTAATAACAATAACATTCCTAGAACATGGATGTTATCTTTATTATAGGCCAGATCAAAAGTACCGACAACCCACGAATATTTTTTTATTATGATAGTGAAGTGACAAGACGAGCAAATCAGGTGCCTGATGGCAAGTATCATGATTGCCCATATCAGACATTTTAAAATTCTAAATTCTGTGTAGTACTGCACTGCGCTTGTCAGCATGACCGGAACACAGTAATGTTTACACATTACTGCTTGGCGGATGAATAACTGACAAAGGTGTGGTACTACCCCAGGAGGCCCCCTGCAAGAGAGGCCTACCACTACACACATGTATGAAAAATGTGATGAAAGTGGAAGAAGCGAAAGTTGTATGTCAGGATCGTAGCAAGTGGAAAGAAATAGTATAAACTCCCAACGGGAACTTGTTCCCGTTGAACGCGTGACTATAAAGAATAGTAGATTAGTAGCCAAGGGCTGTAAGGCATCAATTGCAGCACGAGATATTTAGGCGCACGAGCGCAGCGAGGGCGCCTATACTTCGAGGGTGCAATTGATGCTTACACCCGAGCTAACTACTCTGCTTTACATCTCGATTGTGAGGTAAGTAGAAAAACACCGGCATTACAAGAATAAAACATTTTAAAGTAAAAGTTTTCTATTCCCGCCTTTTTTCATTTCTTTTTTAAATTATTTTTTTCAAGAACGAAATTGAGCTTCGTAGTTCGATATTTAAAATTGATGATTATTATACTCATACGAAGACAAGGAATAGCGAAGCGACCTCTTTTGTCATTGGCCTGAATGCATGATGTCTATTGCCAGTATGATGGTTAGATGTACGCAAACTTTTTGAAAGAGTGAAGTTTTTTTTTAATTACTTACCGCCCTAGGGCTTTTCTAGCTACATTATTACCCTAGAGCGCTAATTGGTCACTTACAAGCCCCATTTGGGGGTAATAAGGACCTACTTACCGAATATGAGAGATGTAAAATACATTTAAAATACCCTTTTTCAGGACACACAGGACATTCAACAACTATTTATGTGATTTTGATGCGAGCAACAAATGGCGGGAGAGAGTTATTATAAAGAGAGTTGATGGAAGAACCTTTACAGACGACCAAGGGTTTGACAAAGTAAGATATCTTTTTGTATATTACAATCCGAGTGGTAGTAGTTTGCCTGCGCTAGTGCCGGTCATGTTATACCGGGCAAATAAAAATAATATATAAAAAAATAGTATATTTCAGGCTCCTTAGCCCATATGTGACGACAAAAATATTCATAAGAAACATTAAAATCATAAATAGAATAGAATTAAATTACGTTAAAAATTTAACATAAAACTTACATTAAAAAAAATCCAATTATTCCAAAATAAAATAGTCACATTAATTAAAATAAAAATTTTAATTAATGTGACTATTTTATTTTGGATTTTTTTTAATGTAAAACATATGTTAAATTTTTAATGTAATTCAATTTTATTATCTTTGATTTTTACCAAAGATAATAAAATTAGAAAAAATGCTATTAGAATTTCGCTTTAATTTTAGGTAGTGCGATTTCTAGTCGCAGACTTAACAATAATAACTAATAGCGTCTTTACACGGTTGATCACTATTGTTATTCAATAAATTGAAAACGAATTTGACATGAATGAATAAATATATGGTCGTGTTCAAGGTATTAGTAGACGTGCCGTGCACGACAGACAGACACACAGTGAACGAGGACGAGAACAATATCTTCAGACCGGACAGAATAAGGGAACGACTCAGAATACCTGAGATGCAAGCGCAACTATTATTGTGAGTGTAAGAATAAGAATAATTGTTATTGTTATAATTGTGTACAAAGATGGTAGGATACATTAAATTAAGTATTATAATTGTTGCAACTGTTTCGTCCTGTTGCAGACGTACATTATAATAGGTTGTAAATAAGCTTAAGCTAATGTTCAATTCGCCAATTATTGTTACTCACGTTTTAGTTTTTAAGTTTCATTATGTTAATTTTCTGTATTGTGGTATCAATAAAAGTGTTATCTAATCTAATCTAATGTTGCTAACAAGGATTATGTAAAATAATTCTATGCTAGCTTCCTTACGAATTAATAGTAATCATTAAGTTGTGTAACATAAATAAATATTAATAATAGATAAAATCTAATTATTAGGTAAATTATATAGGTAAAATTTAGAAACAGTGGTGTGGTAATCGATTTGTGCTCAGCATGTCAGCATGTGCAGATGAAAAAGGGGTGGCCCTATTATATATGGCCGGGAATCATATGACTGGCATTTACCTCCTAATTATAAGTGAATATCACTTACAGAAACGGCCTGAGACTAACAAAAGTGGGAGGAACTGTAGTATATTCAACGTGTTCCCTGAGCCCCATACAAAACGATGGTGTGGTACATTCCGCGCTCAAACAGGCGTTTGAGAATTACAGTATCATTGCTACTATCAAGTAAGTGCCACTAATATTATCTATAACTATCACGTAGTTTTATTCATTAAAAAACTAATTAAAACTAAACTCTACAGGAACCAATGTCACTAAATGTGTTATTAAGACGTTCAATGCCTAATTATATAAAAACACTTGAATAAGGAGGCGCCGACCGGAGAATTCCCCATACAAACGTTATAGTTAAATCATTTGAAATCACAGCATATTTCCAACATTTAATGACGTTATCCGCAATGAGACAATAGTTATCTAGGTTCCTAATTATAATTCAATCCAAAATAGAAGCACTTTGGACAAAAATATGATAAAAATCCAAAAATAGGTATTTTGCCAAATTATATTTGACTGCCTCGGTGGCGTAGAGGGCGCATGCTCGACTGCCAATCAAGAGGTCCCGGGTTCGATCCCCAGGTCAGGCAAAGTGTTAAATATTGGATTTTTCCATTAGGAATTATTTCAATAACTGCCTGGAGTCTGGAACTGTGCCCGGTAGATGGCAATAGGCTCGCCCCCTTTTACATGGGACCAATAACATACTGGCGAAATGTGGGTGTATCTACTATGGGACTGAGTCCTGGGTACACCTCTGCCTACCCCCTCGGGAAAAAGGCGTGAATGTATGTTTATGTTTTTTTATATACCACTAATATTATAAATGCGGTAGTGTGAGAATAGATAGATGGATGTTTGTTACTCTTTCACGCCAAAACTACCTACTGAACCAATTGAGCTGAAATACATAACTAGTAACTAATAACATAGGGTACTTTTTATCCCTATATTCCCATGGAAACGATGAATACGCGGGTGGAACCGCGGGCCACAGCTGGTAATTCATAATATTAAGTGATTATATAGACATCTTTTCCTTTAAATATATTTTGTTGATAAAACTTTGGTTACCATCAAAATTAGCCTTTCATCGTGGGTTTTATAAATTTTGAAAAACTTATGTAATCGTCTTATATGTAAACGACAGTAATGTATCTTATTAAGAAAACATGTATCTTTTCAGAGATATGACCCAATCAATGAGCGGTCTGAGCAGTACGTTACAACTGGCCACGGAATCAGCTGCACCTAAATATGGACAATTGGTCACACCCTGTAGCGAGGCCAACTTCGGACCCTCTTATATTGCCAAATTGGTACGAGTCAAATGAACTATATACGTAGGTAATGAACTAGCAAACAGCTTTGCAAGCTTATTAAAATAGATCGTTTTATAAGGAATAATTCCGTAATATAATGTTTTGATACATAAACTAAGTTTATAAACAGTAGTTTTTAGTATGTAATGTAAATATCGTGTACATAATATTATATTAAATGATGTAAAAAGTCTGAATAAAACAAGTTGAATTTGAGAAACATTTATTATTGCAAAAATACGATATGAATAAGTACATAAGTTATAACATCTTTGGTTATATAAGACGTTAGGCTGGTTACACACATATATATTTCTACATTATTAATTCTTGTCAAGCGGTTGTGGCCATAGAAATCTAACTAACAGGGTAATAGAAATGTCAAACGTCACTAATTTCTCGTTCATACAAAAAGCTTAAGTATAGCCTTTCCTTTCACTACTACATACGCATATTAGATTCAAACGCAGAACTTATCAGCGCCGCACAAAGAATCCTGCACCGCGATTAGTTCTTACACTCACACAAACATAGCTAAAAGTGACTAATGAGTCACCTGTAGCTGTAGTTAAGTATGACAGGTAGATACACCCCGTTATACTGAGTGATGGAAGCTAATTTCGTCCTTCATTAAGGTTAAACGTCACCCATACAAAATGAAAATACACAGATTTGAAGAAATAGGGAATAATTTTCCACTCAAATGTTTGTTGTTCAACTCAAATGGTTGGCTCTGGATCTGACCTTTATTTGCGCGAAAACATATTGTGCTAAACAAAACCTTACAGTTTCTTCGTGTTTATGGAAATTGTATAAAAATAGTTTTTAGGTTATATTAATGTTTTTTGATATTTAAAATATCAAAAAACCATACGGTTTCCTTTAACAAACTATATTTTCGCGCAAATAAAGGCGAGATCCAGAGCCAACCACAAACAATTGAGTTGAAAATGGTTCTCTATTTCTTCGTATTTCTGGATTTTCATTTTATATGGAAGACTAATCACCTTAACGTAATCTAACCTTAACGTGTCTTGGCGACCTTAAACTCTGACTACATGGGTTGTCCACATCTTGTATATGTGTTCTGTGGTCCACATAACCCATATGAATTGGGGTACAGGTTACCCCAATTCAATAAAACGATAGGTTAACTATTGCCGTTACTAACAGCAAACTGACAACAAAAAAGATATAATTACTTAAAAATCTATTTGAAATATTGACTTGGAATTAAGAAATATGGTTGTGTGTGCCCAGCCTAAATAATTATCGAAATATGACACATTGAAAGCTAAATCTGTCAAAAATACAATTCAAGAAAATACTTATTTTTATGTATTAGTACTATTTTTTGTATTTCTAAGCGATTACCTAATGTTAAGTAATTTTTTAAATGTCTTTCGACATAGGTACACAATCCTATACTTTCAAAGATACCTGATTAATTTAATTATGTTAATATAGTTAATTCATTTACTGGTACTATGAGTTTTACATAATATTATAATAATTAACATAATACTTATTAGTTGTATGTCAGGATCGTAGCAAGTGGAGGGAAATAGTCTCTGCCTACCCCACCGGAAACAAGGCGTGACTGTATGTATATATGTATATATTACTTATCAAGTTCAACGAATATAGCTTTCTAATATTTAAAAAAATTATATATTATAGACTTAATATAATTTTACAAAAATCTTTTACAAACTACAAAAATAAATGCCTCGAAATAGCTTGTTTCAGTACATTTCTTAACGTTCATAAAAATGAGCAAGTACATAATATACTTAAAAATATAAATAAATCTTCAATTTGAAAATTAAAATGCATTCCACAATATTACTAAATATTTAGTTTTTATTAAGTACTTAAAATTAAATTAGCAGATTCATTGTGATTAGATTTGCTTTAAATATTATTAAAAATGTCACTTTTCCTAAACTTGTCCTCAGCAGTTCATTTAAATATTTCGAAAAGTGCAATCACGAGATCACTTCAGACGAATTTAAGCCTTATGATTGCCTTCATAAGTTCTTTTTTAAACGTGGGTTTTTTCATCTCCCTTATTAAGTGGCTCAGCCTCGATTTGTTCGGGTTTTTCCTCAACTTTGTTCCAGGGTTGCTCCTCGCCGGAACCAAAGATTGTGTACACGATTATCTCGATAACGTACAACCCTATTGTCACGAAGAAAATGACACGCCAAGCGGTGATCGTTTGCTGAAAATAATTAGGTAAGTATAAATATTTTACCGACCGGAAATCGGACGGGGTGTCATAAGTTTGACGTGTCTATTCTATATAATATACAGATATATATAGATTTCTATATATACAGATGCACAACCATTGCTAAAGGGACAAATTCCATACACAGTCTTCTGACTCTAAACTAGGCTAGAAACCTGTGCTATACTAGTCACAGGACTGATATTTTACACACATACATAGGACTGATATTATAGGTATGCTAGCTGTGCCTCGCGGATTCACCTGCTAAAAACTGCTCTTATGTTATTCCAGGGTCGAAAAGAAGGGGCTATTTTTATACAAATTTCAGCCTAATCGGTTCAGTAGTATAAGTGTGAAGAAGTAACTAACATACACATGCCGACAAACTTTCAAAGGAAACTGACTTGAAATCCAAGAAAGCTGGGTCCAGCAAACCTTTATTTATCCCATATTGCCGGGTAGAAAATATTATTCCCAAAAAAATTCCCAACATGAAAGCCCTCTTATTATCGCCGATTAATTTTAGCCAATTTTTTGTAAAAAATCTGCTTAATCCTACTATTATTATAAATGTAAAGGTTTCTGAGGATGGATGGATCATGGATGGATGTTTGTTACTCTTTCACACCAAAACTACCGAACCGATTGGAATGAAATTTATAATGTAAGTAGATTAGACCCTAGAATAACACATGGGGTACTTTTATTCCCGATATTCCCACGGGAACGATGTCTACGTGGGTGGAACCGTGGGGACACAGCCAGTTAATTATAATTAATGGCGACTAACAAATATTATTTATGCGCATCATTAAAAAAAGCTCGACTGCCGATCATGATGTCCCGGGTTCGATCACCAGGTCAGGAAAAGTGTTATTGGATTTTTCCATCAAGAATTATCCCTACGACAGCCTGGAGGTCTGAATCTGAGCCCCGTATAGCAATAGGCTCGCCTCATATTACCAATAACATAGTGGCGTTATGTGGGTGTACCTACTATGGGACTGAGTCCCTCGGTATAATTTTTTTTCATTTTGGAAAAAAATATGTTATATTATGTAACAATTATAAAAACTTACATTTCCCTTAGTGAGTGCTGAAACGAAATTGGGAACCACAATACCGGGTACAGTCGCCACCGTGTTGGTTATTGCCATTAAAGTTCCTAGAAAATAAATCTCTATTATAGGTCGCGTCACGGTTTCATAGCGCTGACCTTGAATGCGCAGAAATCGATTTTTGTATCTGTTAGGACTTTTAAGACCAATACACCTGCGCAAAGCCCCCCTCCACTTTTGCCGAGCGTTATTAAACCAGTTGAAAAATTTTGTCTGCCTCGGTGGCGTCGAGGGCGCATGCTCGACTGCCAATCAAGAGGTCCTGGGTTCGATCCCCAGGTCAGGCAAAGTGTTAAATATTGGATTTTTCCATTAGGAATTATCTCAATAACTGCCTGGAGTCTGGAACTGTGCCCGGTAGATGGCAATAGGCTCGCCCCCTATTACATGGGACCAATAACATACTGGCGAAATGTGGGTGTACCTATACTGTGGGTATATCATCTACAAAGGTGTATCTACTATGGGACTGAGTCCTGGGTACACCTCTGCCTACCCCTTCGGGAAAAAGGCGTGAATGTATGTTATGTTATGTTTACTCAGGTTTACAATCTCTTGAATGAATGGTTCAAACTTCTATGTCAACGGGCGTTATACTGCACATATATGTACAAGGCAATCAAAACCTATAGGGTACTTCACGTTGAGTTAGAATCATGAAAGGCAAGAAGCAATGTCCCAACGCGTCCAATAGGGCTTTTAAAGTGACACGTTAGGATTTTTTCACAAAATGTGTGCGTGTAAAAATCCAAATTTACCTGCAAAATTAGGTGCAATATCGATATGATTGGATAGGAAGCCACAGAACATTCCTCCGATGGCGGTGACTCCAACCGCAGTGAACGCTACCGCCGCGCCTCGGGCGCACCCTATGTAGCATAGAGCTAGCAGGCAACACGCCGGGACTACTGAGGCTGGGGGGTAGCAAACAAACATGTACTCAAATATCATCTATTAAAATATCATCACTTGAATCTCATCAATCGAAATCTCACCAATTGAGTATTTGAATTTATTTTTTGCATAAATCGTAAAATCATATATAAGATTCGTAAGAAAACTATTTGTAATTACATAGTTATAACAAATTAAAAAAATCATTTTTAATCTAGTACCGAAAACACGCCTATAGTACCCGAACGAGCTTGTGACCTGTAGTGACGTCACAATGTGATAAAGTAAATAACTATATACTTAACATTACTCATGATGGAATTTTATCAATTTTGAATCGCTTATAATTAATAATAAAATATATTTTTAGTAATTTTTGAATCGGATGATACATAATTTTCATTAAACTTTCTAAATATATTAAAAAATACATTTTTTTTTCAAATACTCAATTATAATATTTATATGGACTAAGCGGTCTAATCGCTTGATATACAAATAATAATATGTCATCAATTGAATCTCATCAATAAACATCAATTAAAATGTCATCATCAAAATGTCACCAAACCATCAATTCCATCATTTCAATTCTCACCTGTAAAATGCAAAACTGTCATCAAAAAACCAACATGCACACAATAATCCACCTTATTCCGTATAAAAAAAGAGCTTCATACCAAACAGTGTGCCAATCTTCCTAGCCGTGGTGGTGGTGATTTTATTCTTCCCTCGGAGCCAATCCAACGTCTTACTCAGACCGATGCTGAATATCCACAGGGAGAGGAATGGTAGAGCCGTGGTAACAGCGTTCTGAGGAAATTTTACCAACGTTTTAAGAGATTGGTGTTTTTTTCTGGTTCGATGATAAACCATTTAAGAATGCATTTAACGGCTCTACATTAAACCTGGATCGAAAGAACCATTTATATCAGGTATAACAGGTTTAACTTTACAGAGGGCAGTTGAACGTGTGGACAAAACCCACAAAATAACAGTACTGCTAGGCTAAAACGCAGGCCGAAATATAATATAAACCCATTATCATAGCTGTTCAGTTAACAGCGTTGATAGTTGCTAATAAATTTGACAGCGGAATGACTTTCTCTAAATGGCCATTGTTCCAATTTTGCTCAGCTGAACAGCTAAGTTGATGGCAATCTTTTTAGCAGCATAGAATCTGTAAACTTTTGAAGATATCCAAAATTATTGAATTATGCGAAATTCGGCGAGATTTTGGTGGGTAGTATATAGCTGAAAACTGTTTTAGTAAAATTTTGCTGAAATCATAAAGAAAAGTTACGTACCTGAGTCATATTGAACTTGAGCACCTGTTTCATATAGAAAGGCAGTTCAATGAGCAGCATGTACCAGCCCCAGTTGGAACACGCGTGAGACACAAGGATCGCCAGGAACGGAGGGGAAGTTAACACTGCACGCCAGGGGACTGACAAATCGTTCTGTTCAATAAAACTGATGTTAAACCCTGAACAAATATTGAGACATCTGTTTATAATACGGACCTTTTAACAGAGGCACGAAAGATACAACTTAATTTTGAAAGATCTGAAAGCTCTTCAAGCTCTTGGTCCCAAGTATTTGCAATACTTAGCGAGGTTTAAGTTTGAGATCTGTGCCACATTCTACTTCTACTCGTACATACTTATATTCTGTTCTTGTTTTCATAGTCGGTCTATGGCAAACTATTATCTTTAACGATCCCGGGAACGTGATTTTTGAATCTTCATCATCAGCGGGAAGACGTCCATTACTGAACATAGGCCTCCCTCAAAGAACGCCATAAACTATTCATATGAAAGGATTTTGCCGTAATCACCACACTTGGCAGGCAGGCGGCTTGATGGTAGTCGGAAACAAGTATTCCAAGTTTTTAATTTTCAAGCATGGCGGCCTCCAAAGCCCACTATAATACCACTTGTTATAAGATTCAAACCAAGGACTCAGGATTAGAGGCCGGGCACATTCATGAACCACGGACGCGAAGCTACATAAGACGTCAATCTGTTTTCATCTCTCGTGCCCCAAGGTCTACTGAGTCCAGCAAGTCTACCTTATGTGAATGGTCATCAGCCTTCCCCCCAAGAGAAGTAACAATCAAGGTCCGCTCCTCCTTGCTGATGTAAGGCTGCTGCTGTGGAGAATCCTGGACGAGGATCACCCATAGAATACACCAGATGCAAGATAACCCGCCCATTACGTAGAATACGCTTTCCCAGCCTGGATGGAGAGAAACATTTATGTTAATAGAAAAATGACATGAGCAACTAGTATTAGACCTCTTACTCAATTACTGCACCTTTGTGACATGGTTACCATGTCAATTTCGAAAAATTTGCAGATACGCCACCGTTTTAGTAGGTGGCAAAAACCATAGGTAATAATAGTTTAATAATTAAGAGGTCCTAAAGAATACCTTCATTGATCTTTAAAACCCTTTACTGATTTTCTAGTAGATAGATGGGTGGAATTTATACAAAAAGTAACCTGTTCAGAAGTGGAATCAGAAAATTCTGAACTCAGAAGTGGGATCAGAAAATGCTAACTTTGAAACTTACTAGTCCATTCACACCAAGCTAGAAGTTTCTACATCGAAGAACGTGGACGTTAAGGAAATGCTGATGAACCAAGAAAAGGAATTCACCTCAAAGAAAGGTGGTAATTATGGCCAATGCAACTTAGCCGAAACGTCGAAGTAAATAACATTTTTTTCAGCGTGTATGTCACGTATGTCGCAAATTGTGTGTTATAGATATAAAACTTACCTACTTAAGCATTTCCTACCAGATTTTCTAAAATATGTAAGTAAGGGAAAGGATAGAAGGTGTGTGTGTTTGAATCGTGAAAGTTTTTAAAATAGTTATTGTCTTAAAATTTTCTTAAAATACACTTACCTACATTGGCAGTCAACACTCCAGCCATAAGCATGGATATGACGGTGCCTAGAGAAGTTCCCGCGTAAACTAGCGCCGCCATTACACTGCGTTCTGCTGGTGGCGCCCATTTTGATAGCAATACGTGCATTGCTGGGAACGTGACACCCTATGAACGAAAGGAAGATAAGGTAAGTATAGATTACTTGTAAAATGATCATCGTCTTCCTGGCCTTGTCCCACATTAATTGGGGTCGGCACTGCTCGTCTTCTTCCGTCATTCCAGTTTTAGAGGTAGGTATAGAAATATAAAATTATGATGTAGATAATGGAAGTTGCAAGAGGCTTACAGAGATCGTATAGTTTTAGGTCCCTCAAAATCATCACATTTTTCAATGTAGGAGTATTTTAAGTAGTATTTTGTAGGGGGCGAAAATGTTTATAAATATGTACCTACCTCTCACCACTAATAGCTGAAATAGCCTATGACGACTTGGTGTGTAACTTTAACTTCCAATATTGTATTTTCCCTTTGCGTATTCATTAGGAAAACCCTCACAGTATAAATAATGTTGATGGATGATCTAATTACATTTGTAGGTTTACCTGTGGTTAATTCATTCAAGGTTTACCTTTATCATGCTGCTTTGAATGAGTAAAAAATTTTTTAACAAAACAGACTTACTAAAGGTACAAATTAAATCAGATTGGTCACAAACAAACCGTTGTTTGTTAACTATGGTCATTGGCAAGGACCAATGTAATGACAGTTCAGGATATAAAACAGATATTTTATGTGCCCAAGTCGAAAATTCCGGAGCGGTAAGTCCCGCGACGCCGCTCCGCACAACGTTCTTCATAATCACCAGTCGCTATCAGGCTTGTCTTTATGTTCTGTGGTTTAAGTTAGTTACAAAGACGTTTTACCTTTCTAACAAGACTTTATTGTCAAATTTGGAGGAGAGAAAAGGAAAAGGATAGACACTACGAGTGGTTCTCACTCGGGGCCGACACAGTGCACAGTCTACTTAGTAAGTATATCATAATGTCTGGTTAGTAACCGGACTTTGACATTTGTAGTTAATGTCAAATCAAGTTAATAGTCACTAAAGTGATAGTCACCATGAACGCCAATAGCCCCCCTGCTCAGATAATTTGGCTATATAATCAAAGCTCTCAGAGCGGTGAGCTATGTGTCGTCGAGTCTTGTTATAAACACACCACGTTGATACAAAAACATCACCTATTTCCAATGATACGACAGTTTAATACTTACACCACCAATCCCCTCGCCCACTCGCATGATGACGGTGGCCACGTAGTGCAGCTCTGACATCACAGGAGTCAGTATAGTACACACCACGTTGATGCTCACACTGAAGAACATCACCCATTTCGCTGAGAACAACTCGGCAACTCGGGCACCTGGATAATAATTATATAATTATTGACTGCCGTGGGGTACCGGCATTAGAATAGTACCTCACCCTCTCTACCTGGGTTGCCGTAGGAACCGGCTGATAGGTAAATATCCAGAGGACGAGTAGCGGCGTCCTCTGCGTAAAGACCACCAAACTGCTCACGCCAACCCGCCTGCCAAGCGTGGCGAGTATTGGCAAAACCCCCCCAATGAACAGCACCATACAGACCAGGCCCCCAGTACCCGGCAGCTCCGTTATTCCTGACTCCGGTAGCGGTCACGGTAACGGCGGAGCAGGGGGTGCTAAGAATCCCCGGAAGTTTTCCGGCTACCCACCCCAACGACGACGACTGGCCCTGGTAACACACAACATACGCACTTTGAGGACCGACGAGAAGATCATTGAGCTGGAAGAGGAATTAGATAGGTTACGTTGGGATATTGTGGGGTTGTCTGAAGTCCGTAGAGAGGGCGAGGACACGATAACCCTAAGATCAGGTAACCTACTCTACTACCGGGAGGGCGACCAACAGTCCCAAGGTGGTGTCGGCTTTCTCGTCCACAAGTCCCTCACTAACAACATTATTACCATCGAAAGTGTGTCGAGCAGGGTCGTATACCTAATACTCAGAATATCTAAAAGATATTCGCTGAAGGTCATTCAGGTATATGCACCGACCTCGTCACACCCAGATGATGAGGTGGAGACTATGTATGAGGACGTCAGTAGGGCCATACATACGTCCGAGACCCACTTCACTGTTGTTATGGGGGACTTTAACGCAAAACTAGGCAAGAAAAGCGATGACGAGCTGAGAGTGGGGCAATTTGGATATGGGCAACGGAACCCAAGGGGACAGAGGCTGGCCGATTTCCTGGAGAAAGAGGGACTCTTTATGATGAATTCTTTCTTTCAGAAGCCGCCTCACAGGAAATGGACCTGGTTGAGTCCCGATGGTTCCACGAGAAACGAGATAGATTTCATCATGACCAACAAGAGGCAAATATTCAATGATGTCTCTGTGATTCACAGGGTGAAAACCGGTAGTGATCACAGACTGGTAAGAGGCACATTGAATATTGACGTCAAACATGAGAGGTCACGCCTGATGAAGTCCACGCTCCGACCTACTCGCGCCCATATACAAAACCCCGAAAGCTTTCAACTCGAACTCTCTAATCGCTTCGATTGCCTGGAGGATATTGATGCGTCTGTGGACGAAATTAATAACAGGCTTGTAGAAACTGTCCAAACGGTGGGCTCTAAGTTCTATAAACCCCGCCGTACAAATAGACCTCAAAAATTATCTGATCACACCCTAAACCTCATGGCTGAACGACGCTCGCTACGGCTGCAATCTCCCGATGATGCTAAGTCATATAGGCAGCTCAATAGACGAATTTCCAAATCCTTGCGGCACGACATCCGTCTCTTTAATACTAATAATATCAAAGAGACAATAGAGCGGAAAAAGGGCTCCAAAGTGTTCGCAAGAGATATGTCTATTGGGCAAAGCCAGCTGACAAAGCTGAAGAGAGAAGATGGCAGCATAGCGTCGACAAAATCAGAGGTCTTAGAGGAGATCGAGAGGTTCTATGGGCAGCTATACGCTTCGGTCGCAAAGCCTGTTAGCAGCACGGCCAAAGATCCAAGAGCCAAGCTGACCCGACACTATACCGAAGATATCCCGGACATCAGCCTGTACGAGATTAGGATGGCCCTGAAACAACTTAAAAACAACAAGGCGCCGGGTGACGACGGCATTACAACAGAGCTTCTGAGAGCGGGTGGAACACCGGTACTTAAAGTCCTCCAGAGGCTCTTTAACTCTGTCATATTCAAAGGTGTGACGCCAGAAGCATGGAACAGAAGCGTGGTGGTCCTATTCTTCAAAAAAGGTGATAACACCATGTTGAAGAATTACAGACCCATCTCGCTTCTGAGCCATGTTTATAAGTTGTTTTCAAGGGTCATTACGAATCGTCTCAGTCGCAGGTTCGATGACTTCCAGCCGTCCGAGCAAGCCGGTTTCCGAAAAGGCTACAGTACCATAGACCACATCCACACGCTGCGTCAAGTTATACAGAAGACCGAAGAGTATAACTTGCCACTATGTTTAGCGTTCGTGGACTATGAGAAGGCCTTTGATTCTTTTTTTTTTTTTTTTTTTTTATTTATTCAACACATAATACAGACTACAATCAAAAAGAGACTATACAATAACGATCTACAAGGATCATTATAAAATTAAGATCTGGGCTGGATTGTAATCCAAGACTTATGTGACTAATGATAGCAAAATATAAATTCAAGCTTCAAACAAACAAATAATTATACAAGCAAATCGAAGTAAATTTAGAGCAACTTATTTTTAATTAATACTAAAATAGGTAAAGTAGATAGGTAGATATATGTGAACCCCGAGTGCAACACTCAGAGATTAAAGCGACCGGCCTTAACACAAGGGTTAAGCCCAGTACGAGCATGAAAATTAGGATATAGGATATCTTTTAGGGTTTTTACATAAAACGTAAATTTGGGAGAGAAAATATCAATAAGTGAGTTTGTTTTAGCCACCTCATTATACTGACGAGCCATTCTTACTAAGGGATTGTAAATAGAGATGTTATTTTTATATGTATGCAATGCGAAAAGATATGTACGATTAGATCTACGCGCGCTATATTTGGTGTTAAAATTAAATTGAGAGAGTAGCTCAGGAGTGTCTACAATTGAGTGGATTATTTTAAAAAGATAAATGAAATCAAAGTATTTCCGACGTGTTTCAAGCTTTTGCACATTAAATTTAGCCAAACGTGATTCATAATTGAGATCAGATCGACCCAACCTTTGACGATAGCACAGCATACTTAAACACTTCTTTTGTACCCGTTCTATATTGTCAATATGCACATTGTAGTGTGGAGACCAGATGGGACTTCCATATTCCAATACAGATCGAACCAGAGAGAAGAATAAGTAAAGAAGGGAGTTGGGGTTTTTGAAACCTTTAGTAGATCTAAAAACAAAACCGAGGAGCTGATTGGCTTTGGTTATAATATACTGATAATGTGCTCGAAAAGAGAGTTGTTCATCAAATGATATGCCCAAGTCTTTAGCAACACTTGACCTTGAGAGAAACTGGTTTTCTAAAGTATAATTATGAGTGAATTTGTGACGCTTATTGGTGAAAGTAATGACAAAACATTTATTTATATTTAGATGCATACGGTTGGATTTACACCAGTCTGAAATGAGGTTCAAATCGTTTTGTAAGCAATCACAATCTTTAGAGGAAGAGATTGTGTTATATAATTTTAAATCGTCTGCGTAGAGAAGACACTGGCAGGACAACCGCTCAATGAGATCATTTATAAATATAACGAATAATAGTGGCCCTAAATGTGACCCCTGTGGGACTCCTGAAGAGACTGGCATAGCAGAGGAAAGGAACCCTTTCAATGCAACTAACTGACTTCTGTTAGTGAGGTAGGAGCTAATCCACCGGAACAAGCTGCCATGAACGCCGTACGAAGCTAGTTTTTTACAGAGTATCCCATGACTGACTTTATCAAACGCCTTTGAGAAATCCGTATAAATCGAGTCTACTTGACCCCCAATGGCAAAACTCTTGCATAGATAATTCTTATACTCCAAGAGGTTAGTTACTGTGGATCTATGTTTGACAAAACCGTGCTGCTTGTTCGATAAGTGTGGCTTAAAATGATTGTATAGGTGACTGTAGACAATGGATTCAAAGAGCTTTGCGAAACACGATAAAATACTAATTGGTCTATAGTTTTCACAATTTGATTTATCTCCACTTTTATAAATGGGAATAATATGCGCTGTTTTCCATTGCTTAGGAAAAATTCCACTAGAGAGAGATCTGTTAAAAATTATACATAATGGTACACTCAGCTCTTTATAACAAAGTTTAACAAACGAAGGAGGCAGTTTATCCGGTCCAGCACCTTTATTTTTATCTAGCTGTTTAATTTTAACAATAATATCGTCTACGGTTATAAAAATTGTTGATAAAGAATTCGCACATTTGTTTTCAGATAGTGATTGCATTTGGTCATAATATTGTAAGGGGGACACTGTGACGCTATTCGTATTGTCTTCGAAAACGGACCCAAAGTAGCTAGAAAATAGTTCACAGATACCATGTCCAGTGGAAGAAGACAAATTACCAAAATTCATGATGTGAGGCATTGCAACATGACCTTTCCTATTGTTAACATATCTCCAAAACTGTTTGATATCGTCCTTCATGGAATTCTCAGTAGATATAATATAATTACTATAGCACTCTTCAGCCATGGTTTTAAACCGATGTCTTAATAAGGAAAATGTGTCGTAATCTCGGGGATTATTAAATTTTTTAAATAATTTGTGATATTTATTTTTTTCTTCGTTACATTTAATCAAGGGTTTACTGTACCAGATAGGATAATTTTGAGATTTTATATTTAATAGCGGGGTATGTTTATTTATAATTTCAAAAAGTTTTGCATAAAAAATATCAGTACACTGATCAACATCAGTGCTTGACAAGATTTCGTGCCAGTCCAATAAGGAAAGTTCAAGGCGCAGATCTGAGTAACGACACTTTGAGAAATTAAATCTCTTTTTACTGAGTTTTTGCAGATTTTTTATTTTATTCAATTTTAGGGGAAATTTAAACTCAAGCGCAGGATGATGACGATCTTGATTCGATCGAGACATGGGCGGTGCTCGAGTCTCTCCAACGATGCCATATTGACTATCGGTATATCGAAGTGTTGAAGTGCTTGTATAGTAACGCCACTATGTCGATTCGAGTACAGGACCAGAGTTCGAAGGCGATCCCGTTGGAAAGAGGCGTAAGACAGGGAGACGTCATATCTCCGAAACTGTTTACTGCCGCAATGGAGGACTCCTTCAAGCTTCTGGATTGGCAAAGACACGGCATCAATATTAATGGCGAATACATCACTCACCTTCGGTTTGCCGACGACATCGTAGTCATGGCAGATTCGATGGAAGATCTCGGCACGATGCTCGAAGACCTCAATCGAGTTTCTCAACGGGTCGGTCTTAAAATGAACATGGAGAAGACGAAGGTGATGTGTAATGCCCATGTTGTGCCGACCCCAGTATCGGTTGGGAACTCGATTCTAGAAGTTGTTGACTCATACGTTTACCTAGGACAAGCAGTCCAACTCGGTAAGTCCAACTTCGAGAAAGAGGTCAATCGTCGAATCCAACTAGGCTGGGCAGCGTTCGGAAAACTACGCAATGTCTTCTCGTCCAAAATACCTCAGTGCCTCAAGTCGAAGGTCTTTGACCAGTGTGTGTTACCAGTGATGACTTACGGATCTGAAACGTGGTCTCTGACTGTGGGCCTTATCAGCAGGCTCAAAATAGCGCAACGAGCTATGGAGAGGGCTATGCTCGGAATCTCTCTGCGAGATCGAATCAGAAATGAGGAGATCCGTAGACGAACGAAAGTTACCGACATAGCCCAGCGGATTAGTAAGTTGAAGTGGCAATGGGCAGGGCACATAGCACGTAGAACTGATGGCCGATGGGGCTGCAAAGTTCTCGAATGGAGACCACGAACCGGCAAGCGCAGCGTAGGACGTCCACCCACAAGGTGGACAGACGATCTGATAAAGGCGGCAGGAACACGATGGAGGCGGGCCGCTTGCGACCGGACTGAATGGAAATCTATGGGGGAGGCCTATGTTCAGCAGTGGACGTCCTGTGGCTGAGATGATGATGATGATGAATTATTGATATTAGAGGCTAAGATCCTGGAGTGGTCACATATGGTACAAGCTATTTAGGTAATAGGTTTCAGGAGGTGAAACCGGAAACTTTTTGCTTTTATATCTAAATATTATACAGGGGACTGATAATCCTCTTTAAAGGTCATTGTGCTCACCATTAGGAACATTTTTCACCGTAGAGCCAAATGTGACTTGTCACATGAGACATTGTGAAAGTAAATATCAGCTGTTCCATAGAAAAGGGTTATTAACCTTTAGTAAAACGAATAGAACAGCTGTTTTTTACGATATTGAAGCGGGCTCTATAATTGGAATTGTAAAACATTATGACGATAAATTGATATAACATCACGCCTTGTTTTCCGAAGGGTAAGGCAGAGGTGCATTCAAATTTCACCAGAAATGTTTTTTAAGTCCTATGTGATAGGAAGGGGGGAGCAGACCCACAGCCCAGACTACTATTAAGAAATTCCTAATGGAAAAATCGCATTTTGCTTGACTTGGGAATTGAACCTGTGAGCATATGCTCGGCAGTAGTGCTTGCGTCCACTAGACCATAGAGTAGGTAATAATCCAACGAGTATGATGAGTATAATGACTAATGAATGATCCCTTATGAGGATGTTAACTGGTTACCAGTTTCTATAAATAGGCATCATGGGGTGGAACCCCTGTAAACTATAGCCCAGCTAATCTAAGAAGTACCATTCGACGTTCAAACTCTGAGAGAGAAGAAATAACTTTGCACAGGCGTAACTCACACAATATCAAAATAAATTTATCACAAGATAATAAATTGAAATCCTTCAAACAAGGCAAAAAAGAACTGTCAAACGGTACTTCTTAGATTTGCTGGGCTGTAAATATTATATTCTTACCAGGTATTTGCGAAACAAAATAGCCCCAAAAGTAGCAACTGAGCACGATGCCTGATACGCCAGAACCCCATATGAAAGGTCCCTCCAATTCCTGGAAAACAACAGATTGGTCATAACTGTACCCAAAGAAATTTAAATTTCTTTGCCTGTATCACTGAACTCATAATAATACTACGTATAGAATGGACCCTGTCATCCGCCCACCAATCGGGCCTTCCTCACCCCGTGAGCTCGGAACGCACCTCACGCACACTCTTGCGCGTGTACAAAACTCCACGTGTGCAGTGTCTGTGTAGTAGGTAGTTATGGCGCGAATTTTGTATGGGAATTGAGTCGAGTGTCCGGGGTGTGCTATACGGTAAATATTATATTTTATAGTTTTACTCGTATAACTAACTTGGCTATAAATAGATCCATTTCAGATATGAATTTGATGGATTCTTCGCTAAATAGAATAACAGTGGCAAACGTGACACAGAAATTATCGGCGATCACTGCTGTCATATGAAACACATCAATTGAAACCGAGGACCTCGGGGCTCGTACATTTCCATTGAAATTTTATTGGGACTGAATTTAAGCACTCGGCTGATTCGTGTTCATCTCAAACCAATGTCTCAAACGGTAAAGAAAAAAGGGGCGCTAACAGTTTTGCTTTATTTAATAACTACCATAAACATGACACACAAGCGATCCAAGGGCACCATGATAAAATTAGCTACGGCAGTACCTGCTCTTATTACTACAGTACTACGGGCTCCGCGCTGGCACCGTAAACGTGCGTATTGTATGCGTTACGGGACATGGCTTCTATCTCAATTTATGATTAGAACATAACACGAGCAGTGTAAATTGTAAGAATACTGAAAAGAAGGAAATCCCCGTATATTCAAGATAGGTCTGCTGGATTACTATACATCATTACAGATATTATGTCACTCTCTTTCGCGGGTCATACCTAACCACTGTTAAGTTTTATTATGTCGCTCCCTCGTGAGTAATCTGCCATTACTTCTATGACTAGTGAACACAAGTCTCGGTCACTTTTTAGCATTCTAATGACCAGCACCAGTGTTCTGGGTGGGTTGGTCACCTATCCAGAAGTCTGAAATGTATGTGCATTTTGGACTTGCCACTCTCTCGCAATCATTTGGTGCTTTTTTTTGTTTTGGGTCAAGACCATGAATGTCGATCAAACTGATTGTGATAATTTCGATGGCCCCAAACAGTTCTCCAAAATAAATTGCGTTTGGATTTCGCCCAAATCACGAGATCATGACCTGAATCAAGGTTGACTATTTTCATCCACAATATAAAATGTTATGGTGAAGAAAATCATTAGGTAACCTTATTCAGTTTCTACTCCGACATAGCAGTCAGTGATTTGCTAAGGATCTACTTATAGGTTGCTGCCCCGGTAGCACAGTGACCAGGGAAAACGATGTCCCAGGGGGTTAGAACGTGACAGCAGATATGCAATGTTCGGGCACGAAAGAGACAAAAAATGAGGAAAATGAGTTTTTCCCTTGCCATGTTAGGCGGGCTGAAGATCTATCTAAGAGTAAAGGTGACAACCGAGTCTTTGATGTACCTTCAAACCTATTCTGCATGGGGTCGGATGGTCTATGCTTACGATTTCTTACCTATATCTTTATTACGCTACGCACATATTGTCTTAGTTCGCATACTAAGAAAATGCATTTGTCTCCGTCACTTACTACTCTCCACCAAGAAATGCTGTCCATGCTAGCCCGGCTACGCCTGCTAGTAGCTGTCCTCCAGGAAGTAAGGCGCATCATTAACAGTGCAACAGTTTCTCAACTTTTGCTGTCTGAATCATGTGCTTCGGCACAAATATCATTGTTTTTCATTTTGTTCCTACTTTGTATCCTTGTATATTTTTTCAACTAAGGTTACCTAATCATATTGGTTCATATCTATGAAAATTTGTGATAAATCTGATTTATGACTTTTTTTTCAAGTAATATCCCTGGTACCGGTGAAACGTGTTTTAT
This sequence comes from Hemistola chrysoprasaria, assembly GCA_947063395.1. Classification (NCBI taxonomy): domain Eukaryota; kingdom Metazoa; phylum Arthropoda; class Insecta; order Lepidoptera; family Geometridae; genus Hemistola; species Hemistola chrysoprasaria. Next base: position 3,615,257 of record OX346724.1, read on the forward strand.
CCGTTCACCGCCTGGTAAAGATTCTGCAAAGATTTGGGTGCCCTCTTAAAAGTAATAAAATAACTAAACTAATAAAAGTAATGGACCCATCCTTTTATATCCTACTAATATTATAAATGCGAAAGTTCAGGATGGATGGATGTTTGTTACTCTTTCACGCCAAAACTACTGAACCGATTGGGCTGAAATTCGATATATAGATAGTTTAGACCCTGGAATAACATAAAAAGTACTTTTTATCCCAATATTCCCACGGGAACGAAGACTACGCGGGTGAAACCGCGGAGCACAGCTAGTATTCTTATCAAAAAGTATTCTTTCAAACCCTCTCGATCGCGTTTACCCATGAATATACCTTAGTATACCTTACCTATGAATGTTCATTATATAGTGAATATAGTAAGTACAAGACTCGGAGAAATATTTACTTGCTAAGAATTTATTCAAACTCTTCATCATCATAAAAATGTCTCATATAAATGAAACACGTAGTAAATAACATCGTTTAAGGTCGACCTAATTGCAAAATGTGCAAACAAATAAGATAAATACGAGAAAAGAATTAAATGGAGCGCTATCCTACTCATATTAAGTATAAATGCGAAAGCTTGTCGGTGTGTGTGTAAGTTTGTTACCTCGTCACACCAAAATTACCTAGCTTAAGGTGCCTATAGCAGCCAAATTTTCCATCTTGCTGGCTCGCTCGTTTTCTAGTACATAATAAAGGCATTAAATTTCCAAAAATCATATTACGTTGTGTTTCTCAGTCATACTATTATAATATATTCAAGAAAACTTTGTTTGGATGTCTTTTGATTTAACAGAAGAGAGCGAAAAAAATGTTACCAAAACCAAAACTCCATCAAATATATAAGAAAAAAGCTAAATTTTAAACCTGGGAATAACACAAGGAATTTTTACCCAGGGGAACGACGTGGGTGAAACCGTCTCATCTAGTATTTTATGTTTTAATAACGATTGAACATCAACTGTTGGTTTGGGATTTGGGTCATTAGTCTACACGACTTGTCCACAGCTGGACCCGCTCAAATCCCGCTCGTGGCTGAAAATTTTCTTACCATATCTTGTATTTTAAGCGAATAGACCGCTTAGCCTATTAAAATATAAAATTTTACTCACTGTAGCGTTTGAAGCTCCTCCAGTTTCCACACACTCCTCATCATTCACATTCGAAGAGTTTTCATTGTGGTCTCCTTCAAGTGCGCGGATGGCGCTATGGTTGAGCATACCCACCATTGCTACTGATAGATTCACCTTCAGCCCATACACTATCGCCATGCCTATGGACCCGAGCACCGCGAGAATATAGCGGGCTGGGACGAAACCTGGAGGAAAAGTGTGAATTAAGACATTTAAAGAGCCCCCTCTTCTTCTTCCTGCTCCGTCATCAGACCCTGGTCACCATCTATCTGCGACATAGTCATTGAGACGATTCCTATGAACTCACACGATTTTATGAAAATGAAAATATATTTATTAACTGCAAAAATTTACACACTAAAACACACAAACTAAAACCAGAGAACCAAAAGTACAATCTAAACATTTTTGCAGGACTTATATTACATAATATATTTTATTGTCTGTTGGTTTCCTCACTAGGCAAGCCTGTATCGAGGAAACCTGAATGTTAACAAAAATTAACATAATAACTATATACTAACATAACATATTTAGACATATATTTAGACTATTTTTAGTATATTTAGATATATATTAGTATTATTATTATTATTTAGATATATTTAGACTACTGTCCACATTCACACGGACAACGGACTGAGGAACCCTATTTGGGTTGTTTTTATTTACAGTACAAAATTATCACAGTATTACAGCTTACACTGTACACTAGGGTAATAAAGAGTCCATAGCGGCTTTTATCCCACTAGAGCCAACCTTCTACAAACTCTACACCTTAAAGACTTACATTACATTTTAAGAGCCGTCCATTAATCTCGTAAGGCTCTAAAGGGGGGGGATCGGCAAAAATCAAGAAGTCAAAAAGGGGGGTGTAGTAAGATATCACGTGCATTTTTTTTTCTATGAATCCTACGTTGATCTTCAACAAAGCACAGCGCCAACAACTGACTTGCAATATGTTTATCCAGTTGTTAGTGTTGAAGAAAGCCTTGTTAATCCGTGGTCCGAAACAATGTACTGCAACCTTTCTGTCTAGACATTTTTATCATGGTCCTTTCTCGAATAAAATTAGATTATACTTTATACTTTTATTTAAAGATAATATTCTAAAAATTTTAAGATTCCTTGTAGGTACTAAAAATTACACGTGATTTTTGGTGGGGTTTAGTCTTTAATCTCACCATGTATCACCAAGGGGCAGGGGGGGGGGGGGGGGGGGGGTTAAAAATGCTAAAAAAAAAATAACATCACGTGATTAATGGACGGCCCCATTAACTTCACATGGGCGTAAGGTGAAAAAAGTATTCACTGTTTATTACTTTTATGCCACATATTTTGACTAAGGTGTAGAGTTTGTGAAGTTATGGTTTGTAGGGTTGGCTCTACATGAGATCTCCTAACTTTTCTGATAGTACGATCCATATGGTCTTGGCAAAAGTTTACATGACAATGTTTTTGCTGGGATATCACTTCTTTTTTCTAAGTTGCTTATAACATAATAATAATAATGTAGTAAGGAGAAATTCACAACTATTACGGAGTAAGTATTTTAAGTAGTTTTACGCTTTTGAATGTGGATTTTTTTCTAGAAATTCCACACATATTATGTATATCAAAGTTTTGAAGCCGTTATGTACTAGATCGCTATATATATAAGTATATAATTTTTCTCAGTGAGGGATGCATTTATTTATTTGTTCCGTTTACGGTAGAGGCCATGGGGCCATAAAATTTCCAAGTTTTTGATGTTTTTGTATACTTATAATACTTACATACCAAATTACAGCTTTCTTCTTCAGGACTTCAGGAAGTACCCTAAGACTTTAGGGTTTAGAATTTTGACTATCATCAGTGAGTCAGTGACGAAATCGGGGATTTTTAGATATCAATAAAATTTTAAATATTAGAGCTATGCAATTAAACTTTTCACTTGCTTCTACCCGTCGAATGCAAAAAAATTGCAAAAATGTATTTTATTTACTTCTTACTAATAGCACCTAATAGTATAAATGCGAATGTTTGTGAGGATGCATGGATGGATGTTTGTTACTCTTTCACGCCAAAACTACTGAACCAATTGGGCTGAAATTTGGAATGTAGGTAGCATAGACCCTGGAATAACACATGGGGTACTTTTTCCCCGATATTCCCACGGGAACGATGTCTACGTGGGTGGAGCCGCGGGGAACAGCTAGTTGTTTAATAAAATGCATACCTTATAGTATGGTGTGTCCGAATTCCCAAATTATTTACAAACATCAGTATTTTTTAGGTAGGCAGTTATTAGGTATTTATCTCCGAGTTGATCTTTGAGTGACCTGCCTTTATTATCATTGATTAATAAACTTTATGTGATAATAATATCCTATAGGTACCTAAGTATTATGTACAAACAATTAGGAATACCTTTATTATAAAACAGAATTAAGCCATTCAAACTAAATATAGAAAAACAAGACACTGTATGGCACCAGCGCCTACGCATGGTCGTATTTAAGCCAACAGGATGGAATACCGGTTTACAGTGCCACCAACTTGTTCCGGTGGGCAAAATTGGACCTAAGGCCCGACTGTCAAAGCACAGAATAAATAATAATAGTACTAACGGCCAAAGTCTCCACTTAAGACGCTTTTAAGTGAAAAGATGGTGGGATGATAGTTAAATGTTTTAGTTTGTATTTCTAAATATTTATATAAAAGTGTTTTAATTATATATTTCACTATTATTTTCTTTTATTTATATATAAATAAAACATTACATACATTCACGCCTTTTTTCCCGAAGGGGTAGGCAGAGGTGACCTAGGATCGACTCCGTCCCATAGTAGATACACCCACATTTCGGCAGTATTTTATTGGTCCCATGTAATAGGGGGCGAGCCTATTGCCATCTACCGGGCACAGTTCCAGACTCCAGGCAGTTATTGAGATAATTCCTAATGGAAAAATCCAATATATTATAACACTTTGCCTGACCTGGGGATCAAACCCGGGACGTCTCGATTGGCAGTCAAGCATGCGCCCTCTACGCCACCGAGGCAGTATTTATGTAATTTATTTAATGCATACCAAAATGGAAATAATTTTACAAAAAGACACAGATATAATATAAGTAATAATAAACATTATACTTGTAAAAAATGATGAAGATACCCCATGGTGACACCATAAGCACAGAATAAATAATATTAATAACGTTAAATGGGGCATTAGAACTTCAAACGTACGCCATAAGCAAGGTTATTATTATAGACTAATAAGATTGCCTGAATTTGCTAGGTGAAACAGTATTAATTTTGAACCGTTTGAAATAAATACCGATATGTTCAGCAAAATAATATTCTTGTTTTTAATTAATTTCAGTTGTTATGGGGTATTTTACAAGAAAGCAAAAATTTTCCCATTGATCAGTATATTTTTCTAAACATATCAGTATTAATTTCAAACGGTTCGCAATTAATTCTATTTGAATATTCACTTTTCTTATCCTATATTATGTGTTGCATATAACCGATAACCATACAAAACTGTCTCAATATCAATAGGTAGGTACACTTATATTACATTAACCCAGTTTACCAATAAAACACTAGCATTCGTACTAGGTTACCCTGTGTTACGAACGCTAGAACTTCCATTCATTCGAATATTAATTTAGTATTATCTCACTACAACAATAAATATCCAATAAAAATAACTAAATTGAGGGCTGTTAGATATGATCATACATTCTCAATATCAGGTTAAATATGACAGATGATAATAATTATTTGCATATGAACAAGGAATACATTGAGCGGATATTATGGAACAATTTTCAGTTTGATTTTGGATTTCAGTTTAATATAATTGTTTATTGTGCTAAAATAAATTATGATGTATCTATATATGTAGGTATTATATATTATATATTTATCTTAATATTTTATTCAGTAGGTATATATAACATTATCACAATTTTCCTTGTAATTTCTCTATGTTTATTAACTAAAAAAAAAATGAAAATGAAAAAAAAGAAAAATGCGTATACTATTATTGTAGATAATATTTTAGTTAATATTGTTGTAGTTTTTATTAATTTAGATCATTTTTGTTTATACTTAAGATTATATATGTATTATGTATACAGATTTATTAGTAATTTAAATAGTACAAGGTATGATTACTTGAGCATCAGTAGAATGGAATGGTATAGGGAGGGAGTATGTATGTGTATGCATGTTGGGGGTGTGTATGTTGTGCTTGGATTTGTGTGTATGTGAGTGAGAGAACGTGTTTTTGTATGTAGATCCCGTCCCTAGACACCAGCCTCGTAAGAGATTGGGCGAGGGAAGGATGTATGAATAAGAGTAGTACATGTTATGGTAATATACTGTACTTATAAATGTGACTGTTTTTTATATAATTATATAATAATTATAGTCGATATGTTAAATATTATTGCTTACTAAACTTCAATAGAATATTTCTTGCTCATCCCATACATAACATAACATAACATAACATACATTCACGCCTTTTTCCCGAAGGGGTAGGCAGAGGTGTACCCAGGACTCAGTCCCATAGTAGATACACCCACATTTCGCCAGTATGTTATTGGTCCCATGTAATAGGGGGCGAGCCTATTGCCATCTACCGGGCACAGTTCCAGACTCCAGGCAGTTATTGAGATAATTCCTAATGGAAAATCCAATATTTAACACTTTGCCTGACCTGGGGATCGAACCCGGGACCTCTTGATTGGCAGTCGAGCATGCGCCCACTACGCCACCGAGGCAGTCAATACAATATTTCTAATTTCATCCTAAATGTTTTATTCATCTTTGCAGCTTGTTTTCTGTTTTATATCACCCTAAATATTATTGACGCAAGCGCCCTCTCTCGTGGTCCGCGTGTAGGTATATAGCTGTGTTAAAAACATTATGTGCGACTCGTCACGTTCACACCGAATTCCAGACTAGGAAATTGACTGAGATAATACTTTATCCCTATTGTTTACTTACAATATTAATCGTTCAGAGTAACGGTAACAAGTAAATAGTAGGAAAATTAAATTATAAACATACTTATGCATATATATTATTACAAGTATATAGTATTACAAAGTAAAATAGCATTATTAGGTAAGTACCTACCTAGCACATAGTAGGTAGGTACTAATATGTAGGTAGGTAGGTACTAATATGTAGGTAGGTAGGTAATAATGCTATTTTATCTTGTAATACTTATTAAATGGTCTTCGTTTACAGTGTGCACCTATCAAAAGACCGTATACCGGGTAAGGTACCTAGAGATTCTGTTCTATAATATAATCTATTCCTAAAACCTAAGTATTCAATACTATAAACTGTGAATAGTTTTATTATCATAATGTATCATCCGCTTTACCTATGTAGTATATTTATTTTGTGCTTCACGTCTAAAATCACGAGAAATGCGAATAATGAGACATCGAGGAATGTTGACAGAAACATGTGATTTTTTTAATAGTTGCCTATAAAAATATAATTGGACGAGAGGTAGATATATATAATGTATATATACCACCACTTCTACTTGACTATTGCCTATCCTTCCAGAAGAAATTAATAGTAGGTACTTAGGTAATACTGTGGTCTGGGCCTGTGTGACACCTTTTTCTTACAAGTCGGTGAGCGAACCAGGCTCTCATAGGTATGCTAGGCACTTTTGAAGGAAGTTTTTTATTATAGTTTTATAATCTGACGCCCGGTTTGCCCCCCCTCCCCTATTTAGGTACCAATAAATATCCCGAAAAACATGCCGAGATAAACCATTCACATAATGTTTGAGGCGTTATCTGTTCCTTACAAAGGCCATGTGTGGCATTGTCCTGTGACTGACCTCTACATGTCAAGGACTCTGCTGTATTTGGGAACTCGGCTCACGGCACCCCATGCCCTTGCCCTTGCTTATTTTGTTTCGTTTTTTGCTTTTTTATTTCTTATTTACTCATAAAGTTACAAAAACACATTATATTAGAGCGAATTTAGACTTAAGCACCCATTTTATTTTACATTGAAAATTATTATTAAAAAAATTAAAAAAAATATTAACATAAAATAAATTAAGTCCCTAATTACCTACATACTTATATAATATGTACCAGGTACTATTTGATCAAAATATTTAAAGACAAACATCAATTTTTTAAAGAGAGCTTATTTGGCTTAATACAGGGCCTTAAGGTATGTTTATAATATTAATAATATCTATCGACACAGGTACTTAAAACCACTTTATTTATACCTATAAACTTAGGGTAGGTACAAATCATTACAATTTATTTTAATTTTATCAAACTCATTAATTTGAATTTTATTATAATTAGTAATGGTATAATTATCATATTTTACGTATGTACGAGTACTTAGAATAGAATAAATAAGAAAAAATACTCACGTCCCAATATATTTCCTTTAGCCGGCACATCCATTTTAAAACTACACTGAAGAATAATTTATTTTAAATTAATATTAATTATGAATTAAAGTTTTATCAGTCATAAGTTTAACATAATCATTAAATGTATTATTTGTATCATATAAAATGTCGTTTGATACACGCTAATAGTCCAAGAACTTAGAAAACATCAGCACGAGCAACACGCGTAAGTGCAACAAAGCTACTGAGCGAGAGCGAAGCACTCGCCGCGACGCAAGAACAAATCTCATGATGAAATACTAAATAATTTACCAAAGTATGTTGCAATTATATTATAAGATCACAAATACGTGCAGAATTGCATGTGCCAAAATAATTTCATGTCGGGGACGCTACGATGCCCTCAATATCATCGAGCTTTCGGCTTTCACGCTTTCTTCAAGGTGACCTTCACGAAACGTAGATCGATGAAAAGGATATTTTGTCCATATTATTGTGTAGTTTTGTGTTACAATATTGTGAATGAACTCATGAATCTTTGAGAAAAGGCATTCTTGCCCTGATTGTATTATGTATGTAGTGTAAATTTGGAAAACTACTTTCAAGCTTCCCGCTAGCGCCACTTCGCAGCCACCTCCTATGATGCATTTCCGGTTTTCACAGACTGCTTCTATAGACGCTTATATGCGACTATGTGGCGACTACATGAACGGATTAACCACGTAATAAAATGATGCCATCAAAACCAAAACTTGTAAAAAAAACAAAGTCTCGCAATTCAGTTCTTCTACCGTAAAAAGTTGTGAGATCCTTATAATACCAAGTCGGTTATTTTATTAAGTCCCTACTTTAGGGATTTTTATTTTTCCTTGATTTATACACTAAACACTAATTGTATTCTAAAGCTAAACCTTCTATGTTTGCTAGAAGTGCCTTAGAGTTTTGATGATCGGTCAGTCAGTGACAAAATTAAAAATTTTGACTGGTTATAATTCTTAAACTACTGGTTCAAATTGAATGAAATTTGAAATATACCATGTTTATACAATGCCTGCTTGGTTACTGAAAATTCAGGCTTCTAGTTTTATCCACAACAAAGTTATAGCAGTTCTAGGGGCTCGAATATTGCGATTTTCGAGCCCCTAGAACTGCTTTGAGAAAAGATGGTATACGGCCATGCCACTCTTTTACTCGACTTGGCGGGGGCACTGCCGTAGCCCAGATATAAATGATTCAAGTCAATTCTTATTTTGTAGCTTGTGAATGTGCTTAAAACACCACAACTTAGCCAATATCCAATAACACGTAGGGAGATTGAACATCAAACGAAATTAACCAATAAGTGGAATAAATGATGTGCAGAGCTTAAAATTTAAATAATTGGTTTTTGTTAAAAGTTTCACAAATCATCTATCAGTGTCAACGTCAATATAGATGTTACTTCAATGTCAGTAATGTCAGTGTCAACTGTCAATGTATGTGCCGTTGAATGAAATTCTAAAAACTTAATTTTCTGCAAAACTATGCATTTTTTAAAGATGACTTAGATAATAATAAACGTACATATTTTATGAATAAATGAAGTACATTATTTTGAATACAGCTAGCTAAATAATAATGTAGTGCTATGTCAGAATCGTGGATAAAAATATGTTCATAATTGTTGAATCTGGGACAGCTGATTGGCTTGGTTGGTTTCATTTCCTCACATTCTCACTGGAATTTTAACCGGTTTATCTGTCTGGCTGCTGCTGCTGGTTGACTAGTTGGCAGTTGGCAGTTGAATCGTGGAGTCTGTCGGTGCCGGTGGTACCGCTTCGATATTTACATTCGATGATCCGGCGTCTATAAAAATACTAGTGAAAGTTTAAAATATTTGGTCGCGTGTTCCAAAGAAGACTCCTTGAATAAATTAATTCGAAAGCGAACCATGGTGTGAGTGCCGCGTTTCTAATGTTTACGTGTAAAGTGTAAACGCTAAGAATTCCCCGTATTGTGAATAGTTAGTAAATAATTCGACAAGATGGCATTGAAAATGGAGCAGGAAAGTGATATGGATTTTATACTTAAGAGCTTATTAGCTGGTGGTGAGTGAACTTTCATCATTTATCATAGTTTATTAAAAAAGGAAGTACATAATATAAGACACCATCCAAATTCTAAGTAAAAATCTCTAACTCTATCCTTTATTTATTCTTACTCTCAGTATTATGAAATTTAATCCTTTATACATGCTCAGTTATTTTATCTACATCATGACCATTGACAACCAAATCAAACTGATAAATAAATTAGATTTAATATATTACAACATTATCAATTTAGGCTAGTATTAAAAATTTCAGTAAAAACTACATTTTTTTATATTATTATGTAGGTGTATTATTATTATGTAGGTGTATCAATTTCATTTCAAAAGTATTTTAGGATTATATTTCAGGGTGATGTCCTAGAATATTTAATGCTTTAATAGCTTTATACCTGCCTATTGTTATCAAACTTAATAACACAATAAATGATTCATTTAATACTGAAATTCATTTAGGAATATTTATTAAAACAGCCTTTATTAATTTAGCCTGAAATTATATATGCAATACTATACTTTCTAATATTATATTGGCTATAATTTTGTAACTCTCTGTTTCATACTTATGAGTAGATTTCATTATGTGTGCATAATTTAGGAGTGTAATCTTGTAATGTTTTCTTTTATCTGGGTCCCAAACTAGGCTAGATATGGTAACCAGATGACTGATATACATACTTAAAACATACATTCACGCCTTTTTCCCAAAGGGGTAGGCAGAGGTGTACCCAGGACTCGTCCCACATTAGATACTCCCAAATTTCGGCAGTATGTTATTGGTCCCATGTAATAGGGGGCGAGCCTATTGCCATCTACCGGGCACAGTTCCATTTCCACAGTTGCCTGACCTGGGGATCAAACCCGGGACCTCTTGATTGGCAGTCGAGCATGCGCCTTCTATGCCGCCGAGGCAGTTATACATACTTATATAAGGTTCTAACTCCCAGATACAGATCAAACAGAAATGTTCATGCACACAAATGTTCGACCTGGCCGGGGATCAAACCCGGGGCCTGCGCCACAGAAAGCAGAGTTACTACCATCTGTGCCCAGGCTGTCTAATTGTGTGTAACAGTGTTTACTTTTACTCCTGATATTTTATTGTCATTGATTATACTATGTCTTGTGTACCTATTAAATACAATGAAATAAAAATAAAATATTGTTAATATATTATTTTTATAACATTAGGTAATCTCTATAGGTATAACAAAATCGAAGTCCATATTGACAGACTGACACACTTACTCACACAACAACACTTGTACTTAGAGAGCTAAAATTTTGCACAAAGTTTCCCATCATGATGTGGACTGTAGACAATGAGTAAGAAAGGAATTCTCGAAATTCCCACCGGATTGTAGTCACAGGAATTATAGTAGTATAAAACATAATTATAACATAACATACAATTACGTCTTTTTGCCGAAGGCGTACTGGCGAAATGTGGCTGTAAAGGTCGCGTCACGGTTTAATAGCCCTCGCAAAAGTGGAGGGGGCTTTGCGCAGGTGTATATTGGTCTTTAAAAGTCTTACAGATCTAAAAATCGATTGCTGTGCATTCAAGGTCAGCAGTATTACATTTTTCATTAGGAATTACCTCTATGATGGCCTGGAGTCTGGAACTGTGCCCGGTATATGGCAATAGGCTCGCCCCCTATTACATGGGACCAATTATATATATATATATATATATATATATATATATACATACGGGCTATCTACTAGGGGACTGAGTAATTACACCTCCTTTGGGGAAGAAGGTGTGATTGAATGTTAGATAGATAGATAATACTTTCTTGTACACCACACCTTTAGAACCAACACAAAGGATACAGATAAACTATACGTAAATGTATCGCTAATGCGATAAGACCGCTGCTTGTACATCGCTTGTCTGGAAGCGATTTCTTCCAGACAACCGATTGATGGAGAGGATTCATTTGCAGCAAAAAGACGGTGACGCATCTTTATAAATTAAATATGTTATATAATATGTTAATATATGTTTATATATTATATATGTTATGTTATGTTAAATTACAGGTATAGCGGGCATGTGCGCAAAAACAGTGGTAGCACCCCTAGACCGGATCAAGATTTTACTCCAAGCTCAATCTGTCCAGTACAAACATCATGGAGTATTTGGCGGGCTCACAGCTATAGTGAAGCAAGAGTCACTGCTAGCTCTCTACAAGGGCAATGGGGCGCAGATGGTCAGGATATTCCCTTATGCTGCGACACAGTTTACTAGCTTCGAGATTTATAAAAAGGTAAGAGTATCATTGTCTTACTAATAAGTATTAGAAATGCGAAAGTTTGTGAAGATGGTGTGGTGTGTAGATTAAGTCATAGTACGCAAGTATAGTTTAGATCAGCAGTTTACTTGTTAACGGCATTTATTAAGAATATACTTAAATATAATTAAAACAAGTCCATTTAGTACGATGGAGTATCGTATCGTTCATCGCCTTCGTCTAACCAAACCCCAAAACCCTCACAACACAAGGCGACCTAGCGAGTTGTATCGAGTACTGGGTTTAACAAATCGACGTCCTTGGCTACCTTAATGGTTTTTTGCACTGCAACGAAATCATTTTCGCTAAGACCGCATCCGGTGGCGTTACTAACTACGACGCGGAACCGACTAGTGGTCTCTCACCACGTTTGACCTCATTTGACGCATTATTATGGCTATTCTGGAAGAGCATTTGTAGCATGCAGCAGCATGAATTGAGGACTGCAGCCTTGGAACGTGACGCCTCGTGAGAGCTCGAGACGATATTTCCGATTCATAACTATTAGCACAGATAGTGTTACTTACTTTACACTTACGTTACACTTAATTTCGCTAAAAACGATTATCTATCGTAAACGTATCGTAAAACAAACATTTATTCAAATATTATGTTGGGGTATGTATGGTTATTGCGACACACCAAAAAAAGCGCGAAAATGCCTTGTTTTAATTAAGTTTGTCTTCTTCTTTCTTCTTTGTCCTTATTATTCTTTGTAGTGGTAGGCGTCTTGCAGGAGGCCGCCTGGGGAAGTACCACACCTTTACCAGTTATTCATCCGCCAAGCAGTAATGTGCAAACATTACTGTGTTCCGGTATGAAGGGCAATGTTACCAGCGAAATTACTGGGCATGATGAGATTCAACAACTCGTATCTCAGGGTGACAGGCGCAGTGCAGTGCCGCGCAGAATTTTGAACTTTAAAACACTGGGTGTCACTGTGTCTGATATGGGCAATCATGATGCTTACCATCAGGCACCTGATTTGCTCGTCTTGTCACTCACTATCATAAAAAAATAAAATTGTAATCACGCTCTTCTGACGACTGACGCGACGAGGTTAATAAAGACGCCGTCTAGGCATGTGCTGCCAATTACAAATATTGCTCTTAATAATAATAATAAGCTTTTATTCGAGAAAAAATCGGAAAAAATCCTACTTTCTAAACTTGTATTTATATTATGACTCGTATCTCCGAGTGCCTGTCGGCAAAGGGGAAAGGCCTTCTCTAGCTCACTCCAGTGTTTTCTTTCTAGTGCAGCCCTTTTCCAGAATGGTCCAGCTGTTTGTTTAATTGAACCGGTTTAGCCGGTCTTCCCCTACTTCTTTTTTAATATTGCTCTTATTTGGTAGAAATTTAGAACTTTCGTAATATACCCGTCTACGTTATAACCCCGGTGCACCTTACAGACGAACATAGAACAGTCAATATTTAGATAATTCACATAAAGTTTTATTTACAAGTGTACATTAGTTTTTGTCTTTTTTTTAATTTTCCTACAACCTTTTTATATATAGTTTTTACAATTTCTATCGTCCACCTAGCTTGAAAGTGACGTGGGCTGTTTTATTGTTAAATCTAAATTTAATAAGAAAAATAATAAAAGTTATATATAATAATGTAAGCTGTTAACTCTGTTAACTTTTCCTTAATAAATAAAATACAAATTAAAAAACAACTTTCCATCAACTTGGAGTTCATGGCTAATTCATGGAATATTCGTGCTTTTCTTATAACACTACCTTGTTTGTATATTCAGAGACGAAATACACTCCTTATGAGTTAGTTTTTGGACAATTATGTAGATTACCTAATAATTTATGTAATATTGTGGAACCATTATACAATTTTGACAACTATGTTTACATGAATTTAAATATCGTTTCCAAAAAGCGCAACAAGATGCTAAAAAATAATTTGGTTAAGAGTAAGAAATGTAGAAAACAAAGATATGATAGCTCTATAAATCCTATAACATACAAACCAGGTGAGTCATTGTTATTGAAAAATGAAACTGGTACAAAATTAGATAAGGACGTTGTATACAGGTCCATACATTGTAATTGAAGAGTTATCACCAAATAAAAAGATATACCTTTGCCAGTTATTCATCCGCCAAGCAGTAATGTGCCAACATTAATGTGTTCCGGAATGAAGGGCAATGTTACCAGCGTAATTACTGGGCATGACGAGTTTCAACAACTAATATCTCAGGATGACAGGCGGCAGTGCCGTGCAGAATTTTGAATTTTATAACACTGGGTGGCACTGTGTCTGATATGGGCAATCATGATGCTTACCATCAGGCACCTGATTTGCTCGTCTTGTCACTCACTAACATAAAAAAAAAGATAAATATGAACGGAAAAAGTGTAATACGAGAAAAATAGAACAAAATTATATAAGACGTAAAAATATGATGTGTTTACACATTTTTGAGGATATAAAAAATACAACATGTAATTACGTAAAATAAAGACAACTAGGTTCTAGAAAATAACAATACAAAGATTCAGTAAAAAATCTAATTTAATCCAAACTAGTTTTCATGTATAAAAAGTTGTTATTAAAAACCTGCTCAAAGAAAAAATCTCAGAAAACTAAAATGGCACTGAAAACTTGTTTGGATTAAATTGGATTTTTTACTGAATACGTTACTATAAAGGTGGTGATAGACTTAGGTAATCATTTACTAATAATGTAACATTATTGGAGATGGCACAGTACAGACAAAAGCAGGTCTGAGAGTATTTGCATGTAATGTAACGTTCCTGCGAATTCAATTCAATTATTTTATTTCAATAAACATATATAATAAATAATTATATTTATTACATTGTGTACAATATGACATTGGTCCACGGTTAGTGAACAAAACATCGAGAGTCGTGTTCAAAGTTCGGTTCGATAAAATTACAAACGTAGTCTCATGTGTCGGTATTCGGTATGTGGCCATAAAGTACAGTAAATCAATATTTAATTTACCAGACGCGCGTTAAGATTCTGCCGGTGTTCGAGGCCACGGTCTTAATAGAGTTAAACGTCTTTGTGTTTTACTGGCCAGCCTATGTTTTGCATTCCATTGCATCTTTTTCATATGAGGTATACAGATTTTACTATATTATGTATAAGGATATATATCTTACTAATATTATTAATCTCAAATCTTAGTACATGACATAACACATAACATACATTCACGCCTTTTTTCCCGAAGGGGTAGGCAGAGGTGTACCCAGGACTCAGTCCCATAGTAGATACACCCACATTTCGCCAGTATGTTAATTATAGGTCCCATGTAATAGGGGGCGAGGCTATTGCCATCTACCGGGCACAGTTCCAGACTCCAGGCAGTTATTGACATAATTCCTAATGGAAAAATCCAATATTTAACACTTTGCCTGACCTGGGAATCGAACCCGGGACCTCTTGATTGGCAGTCGAGCATGCGCCCTCTACGCCACCGAGGCAGATCTTAGTACAATGTAAAAAAAATTACGTTTGCAACATGTAAAAAAAACGCTGCCGTGTTCTAACTCGACTCCAGAGCCATCTAGATGGCACAAAAAATAAACAAACTAGGTTTTTTTGTGTATATCTTTGTTCCTTTTTCACGCTAAAACTACTGAACAAGTTGAGCTTAAATCTGGTATGTAGATATCTTAGACCCTGGAATAACATATAAGGTACTTTGTTTCCCGATATTCCCGCAGGAACGATGTCTACGCGGGTGAAACCGCGGGGCAAAGCTAGTATTTTATAATAATAAAATCAATTTTTATCACATCAGCTTTGAAACAAGAATCCGTACCAAAATTAGTCCATTCGATTATGGTGCTACGTGCCAGACCACTTGGCATTTGGCATCGTAGCACCAAAGACCATAAATCTATACCGATCACTTTAGTTGATACTAAAGTGATCGGTGAACTGATGTTCATCGTCATTATATCAGATCACCCTTGCCATTTTGTATAGGATTATGTTTTCCATTAATGCATTTTTAGGGTTCCGCACCTTAAGGCTTTTTTCGAGAACACGTTGAGGTATCAAGTTGAAACTGATATTAACAACTTAGATCTACGGTCCCTTGCTGCTTTAAAAAATCAAGTTCTAAGTCGTCACAATCCAAAGATACTGTCATTTTATCGCACAGCTCCGTCCGTTACCACTTGGGGTAACGGACTGAACACCTCTATGGTACTTCTTGTTGGCAATGGTATATGGTATACTTCTAGTATCATGATATTTGGTAAGAAGAAAGAACACAAACAACAAAAGAAAACAAAGTAAAGTTCAAGTAAAGTTGTATATCACAAGTAAAGGATTGAATCACAAAATCGTAAAATTTCACAAAAAAATTATGATTATTAACATATTTGCTGCTAGATGACTGTATGTTTTTAAACGCAAACGTTGCATTTTGTTCAGGTACTAGATACCTGATGGAATTTTATGGAATTTTACTTAGTATACTTACCTAGGTAAGCCTTAACTATTTATTTTAAAACATAGACCTTCAGGCACTACCTAGGTAAGCCTTAACTATTTATTTTAAAACATAGACCTTCAGGCACACAAAATAGAAACCCAATATGTTCAGAAACACTAATGCGCGCACAAACGCGCAAACTTTACGTGAGAGAAGGTCAGTAGTAGCTCGAATCTGGAAGGATGCCTCTCAGTCTCTCCATAGTATCTCCCTCAGACATCATCATAGAATCAAATCAGAAACGGGTATAGTGAGTTATGAGAACACCGTAAGGGCAGCCACCGTGAAGTGGCGCAACTACCGCTAACTGTTTGCACACATGTAGGTAATCACGTTAGACTTAGGCCCTGTACAAATGTTGCAATTTTCAACGTCAATTTCGCGACAGCGGCATGCGCTGACTCCAAATAATAATTATCACCATATCATACTACTTAATTTAAAATAAATCCACCCACCGCGCCCCGGCCGTTTGTAGCTCGCAAACTCGCAATAAATTCAATTATTATTGGACGGACTTTGCTGTGGCTTTTACCAAAATTTATATAGTAATTCAAGAGGAAGGTTTAAGTGTCATACGTACTTAATGCATTAAGGTAGCCCAATATGAAAATAATGTGTTACCACGGTGATTAGACATATTTACGGAATTATTCCTCATTCATTTAAAAGTCTCTAAGTAACTATGTTCAGGTGCTACTCGTGGGCAGCTGATGCGTGTTGCTACTTGTGTATAAATCACTTAGACCAATTGTCTATAACTGATACGTTATATGAACGTCAGAGGGCCGTAAGCGGCAATAAATATTCTTTGTATAGATATTTACTAGCTGTTGCCCGCGGTTTCACCCGCGTAGCCATCGTTCCCGTGGGAATATGGGTACTAAAAGTACCCTATGTAT
The DNA here is from genome assembly GCA_947063395.1 of Hemistola chrysoprasaria. Taxonomy (NCBI): domain Eukaryota; kingdom Metazoa; phylum Arthropoda; class Insecta; order Lepidoptera; family Geometridae; genus Hemistola; species Hemistola chrysoprasaria. The sequence continues at coordinate 3,632,605 of OX346724.1, forward strand.
TATTCCAGGGTTTAAACTATATCTACATACCGAATTTCAGCCCAATACATTCAGAATTTTTTACGTGAAATAGTAAAAATCATGTCTCCATCCATCCGTCCTCACAATTTTTCACAGAATTAGGATTATGGTAAGATAGTAGGATGAGACCTTGCCCACTAGTACGTAAGTACTATTATTTATTCTGTGCCACTAGACCGTTTTGTATCCGTCACCTGGTACTTATAGGATACGTTCACATAGCGTATAGTGGTACACATATAATAGGCAAACAGCTTAAAAGAATCTTGCGATAATCGTAAATCACATGCCCCAGTCAACATTTAACTCTGACATTTCACTTGGTCAACCAGCCATAGGTCACGGCACTTTCTTCTGACCTCCTTCAGTAACTGGTTTGCGTATTGTCAATAATGAGGAAACTGCCCCGTCTTCCGTTTTAAAAATGATGACTTTGAAGTATTGTATACGGTGAGGTTAAGTTAAATGTCCGGTGAGGGAAAGTGTGACTCAGAAGATTTTACTTAAGGCGCGGTGCTAAGTAAATTCGCCCTCTCGCTCACACGTACCCACATTTTTGAAGATATAAAATATACTACAAGTTTTCATGCCTTTTTAATTTTCTAAGATTTTTATCTTTGTGCAGGTTTTTATACATGAAAACGCGTTTTTATTAAATTGGATTTTTTACTGAATCTTTGTATTGTTATTTTCTAGATCCTAGTTGTCTTTATTTTACGTAATTACATGGAGTATATATTATATCTTCAAAAATGTGGGTACATGTGAGCGAGAGGGCGAATTTGCTTAGCACCGCGCCTTATAGGATGGTTTCTTAAATGATTGAATCATAAAGATATAGGTAATCAGTGACCTAGTTACTATCTAAGCCGGACCTAGATTCTGTAACTTCTATTGCGTCTCAATTAGGTGTGGATGGAATGCAGAAATAGCAGAAATTGGCCTTGGTTGCATCGGCGAGTTTTTCCGCGAAACAGCGCCAAGTGCCAAACCATAGCAACGACATGGACCAAAGTCTAAAATAAAGTAGTTAATTTTAATTAACTAAGGGCCTCTTTCATCATATTCGAGTAAAGTGCCGTATAAGCTACTCGTCCTAAGCTAAGCTAAAGTGGCGAGTAAGGAGCAGTGCTAATTTCATAATGTCCGAGTTATGCTAATCGGTATGAATGAATGAATGAATGAATGAAATGTGTATTCGTGCTCAAATATAAAGAAACCACAGATATAAAAAATAAAAAGAGCCATCTGCACGAAACGGTCGCAACTCAGCATGTTGCCGGCTTTTCAACCGACGCTGGTCTTCCGTTGCGGCCGCTTTGGTGACCTCACTGACAATAAAATTACAAATTAAATGTGATATAACTTAAAAAAATTACATAAATTACGGTACATAAACTGGACTTTTTTTTTAAATTGACTATAGTTAGGTACTTGGTAGGTACTTGTGTAGGGTTATCATATGATGCGTGTATGGGGGCATACACGTTATCAGGTTGGTCGAGTGTAGGGTTGATGTTATTTTGTGACGCGTATGTTAAGGATTCTGTGAACGTTTTGGTGGTATTATGGAAAGTATTAATGGCAACGTGTGGTTTAAGGAAGATCTATGGTATGTGCGAGGGCGCGATGGCAACATGGGGAGGTGGATGCCAGCGCGACAGATGATTGTGGAGCGAGATTGAGAAGATGAAGATGTTGGGCTTGGAATAAATTATTTAAAATATGCTGAAGTGTTCGAGTATTATTTAATACAATATGAACGTCTACACTTGGGAGTTCTACTTGCCGAGTAGCACTAATCAGCGAGTTGTTAATCAACACTGTATTCGAGGATGGTCAAAGAGGCCCTAAGTCAATTTATAAAAAAAAATTTTAAAATAATAATTAAATTTAAAAAAAAAACATACATTCACGCCTTTTTCCCGAAGGGGTAGAAAATAAAATTCAATCTACTAATATGTCGGAGAGACAGTGAGTCTGCGCGTAGCATGCGCATACGCGATCGGTCAACCTTGTTTTAACTGCCTTTTCACTTCTAATGAATCCTAATTAGGTAGGCGACTTACAACGTATACAGCATACAGTGACTTACTAGATAGACTTTCGACCTAAAATTTTTTTTTACATTAAAAATTTACATTGTGTCACCATCTTAAAGTAGACATCGTCCGTATAAAAACGCACTCTAATATATCACTACTATAAATCATAATATAAATCCTCCTACTAACCTTATAAATGCAAAAGGTGAGAATGGATGTATGGATGTTTGTTCGTCTTTCACGCCAAAAAACTACTAGTCGATTGGGCTGAAATTTGGTATGTAGGTAGCTTAGACCCGGGAATAACACATAGGGAACTTTGTTTCCCGATATTCCCACGGGAACGATGTATACGAGCGGGTGAAACCGCGGGGCACAGCTAGTTATTTTATAAATGTGAAAGTTTGTTATAATGGATGGATGGATGGATGTTTGTTTGTTACTCTTTCACGCCAAAAATACTGAACTAATTTGGCTGAAATTTGCTGAAATATTCTCATGGGAACGAAGACTATTATATTTTATATACTATTATATACAAGGCTTTAAAGCCTAACTAGTCTCGATTGTCAATAAACATTATTATTATCACGGCATCAATGATGATCAGGTCCATTTATCACGCTCCTAATAAACTGACTACATAATATTGACCGTGTACAAAATATTTAGTTAAATACCTATAGTTAAACAGTCTATCACGATTTAGCTCGTAAAAATAGCACAACATACGTCAGTACCACACCCACCTTATATTGAGAGTATGAGCCATGGGTGAGGTTCTGACTTTCTGACGTAGCGCTATTTTTTTTATGTAGCGACGTTAGCTGCTACTTAGAAATCTTTCAACAACGTTTTAGTACGGCACGGAAGCAGCCGGAGAAGAATAATACCGAATTGAGCGTGCCTTAGAAAAAAACTATGTCACTATGTCCAGTCCGACAGTGGACAAATATAATATTTATCTTCCAGGCCATTCTTCTCTTCAGCTTTCCTATTTTTCACTTGTATCATGGATTCATATTCGAAAAGTTCGCTCTCTGAATCTCTTCTTCTTTTCCAGTCGGTAAGAAATCGGTAAGAACTGACATCTACGTGGGTCTAGCACGATGGTTTTTAACAAAAACAACCGTATCGAATTCAAGCGTTATCTGACAAAAATATATGCTACTAGCTGTGACCCGCGGTTTCACCCGCGTAGTCTTCGTTCCCGTGGGAATATCGGGATAAAGAGTACCCTATGTGTTATTCCAGGGTCTAAGCTACTTACGTACCAAATTTCAGCCCAATCGGTTCAGTAGTTTTGGCGTGAAAGAGTAACAAACATCCATACATACATCCATACTTACAAACTTTCGCCTTTATAATAGTATATATATATATATATATTAGGATTGGACACACCGACGAATTCGATACAGACCCACTATGAGATGAGCCAAGCCTATTTCCGCTGAACCACAAACGCTACAAAGACGATATTGAATTCTATATTCTGTATCATTTCAGTACCTAAGTGGTGTACACATACCGTACGTCCAACACGGCGACAAGTTCGTAGCGGGCGCCGGCGCGGGTGTTACAGCCGTAACTCTAACGTACCCACTGGACACGATCCGAGCTAGGCTCGCCTTCCAGATTTCAGGACAGCATCGGTACACTGGCATCGCTCATGCAGCCGCTTCTATGTTCAAAACGGTTAGTCACTTTTTATTATAGAAGTTCCAAATGGAAAATGAAATGGAAATGGAAAAACGATCAATGATCCTATCGCCACATATCACTAATACTAACGGGACAGAAGGGACTCTCAAAATCATTCAAATAAATAGAGACACTAACTCCGACGCAATAACGTGCAATTTAGGTCGCACAGCGCCTAACTAAATAAACTGCCTCTCTTTTTATCGCGTATATCTCTATTTGTTCTCTCTGTCTAGTCCATAGAGAATTTCCCGTCCAGACGGACGCCCCGGTTACTTGTAGCTTCCTACCTTTATTGCGGAGTGTCCCAGGCCTGGTATCGCTTCCAGAATACTTTTATTTCAAAATCATCATCATCCACTGCTGTAGCTGTGGCAGCATAGGAAGTCCACTGCTAAACAGGATGGGTAGGCCTAAACGTAGCAGTGGGTTGATACGGACTGAAGATAGATGGAAAGATAGATTCTCTCCATTATATTATGTACTTCGAATAGACGATCAAACATGGTTCGTAACACAGTACCATTCGGTATACGGTCTTTACGCCAAACCATCGCACCGAACTACACGGTCCGGTCGCTTGTACTAGCAACCGTGGTCCAGCGGGAATATGCCAGGTTTCAAATCCTACGGCTCGAATTTCATTTAAATTAATATAATCAAAATTAATTAATAAGTAATAATAACAATAATGTTCGCCGGACAGAGCGCCACACGATCAAATATGATATGGCGAATGGCGGCGAACTAAGTTCGTGGTACGGCCGTACCGTGTTCGATCGTCTATTCGTAGTTTTACAAATTACAACCCTCCAAATAAGATCTTTTGGACCTTTATCTTACTTATTATTTTTATCTGCAGGAGGGCGGTATACGTGCTTTATACCGCGGCTTCGTGCCGACTCTATGTGGAATGGTCCCGTACGCCGGGTTCAGTTTCTACTGCTTCGAATCGCTCAAGTTCTTCTGCATGAAGTATCTACCCACTTCGCTGTGCCGCAAGTGCGAGAGAAATACTGGTGAATATAATTATAACCTTTGTTTTCTTAGTTTATAGACGGTATGGGAAAGATGGACTTGTGAAGCGATAATAATAATTGTGATAGTTTTTGAGATGAAAGAATAATGCAGCTTCATTAAATTTCACATGCAACAAATTATAAAAAAAAACACAACCAAGACCAAAAACATACTGGCGAAATATGGGTGGCCCACACATATCGACCCCAGTCCGTGGTCTCCATTCGAGAACATTACACATTATATATTATTATATTATGGAGCTGAAATAACACATAGAGTACTTTTTATCCCGATATTCGATTCGAAGTAGAATTACTTTTTTATTATTATTGTTACATCTGTTTGTTTTTTAAATTTATGAGTTTTTTTAGTTTTGTGTATTTTGTGCAGTGTTGTCCCAATAAATATACTTATTTTTTTTTATGATAGTGAGTGTAGTATATAGTGACAAGACGAGCAAATCAGGTGCCTGATGGTAAGCATCATGATTGCCCATATCAGACACATTACCACCCAGTGTTTTAAAATTCAAAATTTTGCGCAGCATTGCACTGGGCCTGTCACACTGAGATATTAGTTGTTGAAACTCGTCATGCCCAGTAATTTCGCTGGTAACATTGCCCTTCAGACCGGAACACAGTATTGTTTGCACATTGGCGGATGAATAACTGGCAAAGGTGTGGTACTTCCCCAGGCGGCCCCCTGCAAAAGAGACCTACCACTAAAAATGAATGAATTCAAGAGGTATATAATATTGCAGGTGGTTTAGTACTGACGGTGCCAGGTAAGTTAGTGTGCGGCGGGCTGGCGGGCGCCGTGGCCCAGTCCGTGTCGTACCCGCTCGACGTCACCAGGAGACGGATGCAGCTGGCCTGCATGCATCCACACACTGAGAAGTTTGGGTAAGGGGCTCTTTACTGACACTGCTCAGCACAACGATACACATCAAAGCGGTTCGATCGTGTGTCGTGAACACGTACGGGTCACAGATTAAGTAGTACGCTGATACGACCGTACCATGTTCGATCGTCTATTAGTAGTATACATTTTCTTCTCATTTATTTGTACCTTTCTCATTTATACCTTTACAATTAAAAAAGGTGTGGTAAACACATACCAATGAAAAATTTACCAAATCGATGTTTTGTATTCCCCTGTTTATTCCGAATATAATTAACCCATTCTATAAATTTATATCCTGATATTTTTATAGTGAAGTAAACAATGTTCCTGTCATTTTCATTTCTCAAAATCGTAGTTTTACTCGCGTGTTTAGACGTTCACTGCAAAAAATAATGAGTTAAATTACAAAAATACATTGATGGCGACATAGTTTACTTCATTATGAAAATGTCAGCATATAAATATATCAAATAGGTTCACTATATTCTGAGGAAACAGGGGAATACAAAACATCGATTTGGTAAATTCTCCATAGGATTGTGTCAAACTGCTAAGACATCTTACCCATCAACCTCAATTAACAAATTGCATAAGAAAAAATTGCAAAATTCGTCCCTAAATCCGACCAGCAAATTAATTTCGTATGAAGTCGTTTTCTTTGTGAATTTTGTTAGTCAAAACATACATACATTCACGCCTTTTTCCCGAAGGGGTAGGCAGAGGTGTACCCAGGACTCAGTCCCATAGTAGATACACCCACATTTCGCCAGTATGTTATTGGTCCCATGTAATAGGGGGCGAGCCTATTGCCATATACCGGGCACAGTTCCAGACTCCAGGCAGCTATTGAGATAATTCCTAATGGAAAAATCCAATATTTAATTATTTTGTTATTTTGTTAGTAAGTTTGACGATAGTTCTTAATTAATACTACACATTTTTCACATACGCTAATAAACACGAATAATTTTTATTATATAATAAAGGTTTTTGGTTTCTTCTAGTGGTGGTCATATTATAACATTTCTGTTACTGATAAATTACATTATTGCTTAAGTGAATAATAATTACTTAACCTTTAAACTGTAATTAATAAGTTTATTTTATATTAATAATAAACATACGTTCACGCCTTTTTCCCGAAGGGGTAGGCAGAGATGTCTGGCAGGACTCAGTCCCATAGTAGGTTCACCCACATTTCGCCAGTATGTTACTAGTCCCATGTAATAGAAGGCGAGCCTATTGCCATATATCGGGCACAGTTTCAGACTCCAGGCTGTCATAGAGATAATTCCTTATGGAAAAATCCAATACCTTCCACTGCCCGACCTGGGGATCGAACCATCCTACAATTATTATAAATTGGAAACTTTTCTTCGTTCCCGTGGGAATATCGAGATAAAAATTACCCTATGTATTATTCCAGAGTCTAAACTATCTACATACCAAATTTTAGCCCAATCGCTTCAGTAGTTTTTGCGTGAAAGAGTAACAAGCACCCATTTATCTATTGGCCGCGGAGTTACCGGCTTTAGAATAATGCTCCACCCTCTCTACCCGTGGTTGCTGTAAGAGCCGGCTAAGGGTTAACAGATCCAGAGGACGGGCAGCAGCGTCCTCTGCAAAAACCCATTAAACTGCGCTCGACAACCCGCCTGCCAAGCGTGTCCAGTATTGGCAAAACCCCCCTTTATGGGGGAGGCCTATGTTCAGTAGTGGATTACCAACGGCTGAGATGAAAGATGAACGATTTATCTATCCTCACAAACTTTTACATTAATAATATTAATATATATGCTCGTATATTATATAAATAATATGATAAATGTATATAACACTGTCCACTTCTATTGCATGTCTGGCACTGGTGCTGGCGTCACAGGAGGTTTGTTTATAATATATTATTATATGATTTTAAATGTGTGATGTCCATAATATTAATACTTTCATTCTCTTTCTGCTTACAAAAAATCATGTTAAAAAAGTGTATAGTGCTTATTTACGGGGCGGCGACCGGAGAATTTCCCATACAAACGTTATAGATAAATAATTTGAAATCAGAGCATATTGCCAACATATTACGTTATTCGGAATGAGACATTAGTTATCTAGGTTCCTAATTATATTTTAGTCTTAAATACTTATAATTTGGAGTTTTATTTGAAAATACCTATATTTTGGATTTTTATCATATTTTAGTCCAAAGGACTTCTATTTTAGAACATACATTCACCCCTTTTTCCCGAAGGGGTAGGCAGAGGTGTACCCAGGACTCAGTCCTATAGTAGATACACCCACATTTCGCCAGTATGTTATTGGTCCCATGTAATAGGGGGCGAGCCTATTGCCATATACCGGGCACAGTTCCAGACTCCAGGTAGCACTATGCCTGACCTGGGGATCGAACCCGAGACCTCTTGATTGGCAGTCGAGCATGCGCCCACTACGCCACCGAGGCAGTCACTTCTATTTTAGATTGAAATATAATTAGGAACCTATATAACTATTACGTTATATAGGTATATAGGTATATTTAACTATGTATTACGTTTGTATGGGAAATTCTCCGGTCGCCGCCTCCTTAGCAGGAAAGGCAGCAGCAACGGCTCTTAGCAGTTTGACATAATCTTATGGAAAATTTACTAAATCGATGTTTTGTATTCACCTGTTTCCTCCGAAAACAGTAAACCTATGTTATTTTTATTAATATCCTGATATTTTTAAACTATGTCCCTATCAAATTATTTTTGTTTATTAACAATTCATTTTTTTGTAGTGAACGTCTAATAACGCGAGTAAAACTGGGGTTTTTAGAAGTCCACTATAAAAAAACGAACTTCACTATAAAAATAATAGGATACGTATAAGTTAATAGAATGGTTTCATTATATTCGGAGGAAACAGGGAAATACAAAACATCGATTTTATACATTTTTCATAGGATTGTGTCAAATTTTTCGTAGCACGGCTACGTTCTTTACAATCTACCCATACAACTGAATAACTTGCAAAAATCGCGAACATGTTTCGGCTAATTTGTAAGTATACGAAATAGCATACTTTATTAATTTGAAAGTAGTTCAGTTTCATTATTAGAAAGCACCTGCATTACTACACTTTGTTTGGAACACTTTCAAAATAATTATTTTTGCATAAAGTAGTAGAAAAACAAATTATTGATATTGCTAAACCTGTATGCAAATTTTTTTATTTATGCAAAGTTTGACCTCAACAAATCATTGAAATCTAAATAAAGAGGCAATAGAAATTACTTGTAAAGATGCGCCACCGTCTTCTGCTGTAAATAAATCCTCTCCATCCATCGGTTGTCCTCTCCATTCAACTTTTTGGTGGCCTTCCCGTCTTCTGTCCTGGGTTTGATCCCCGGGCAGGTCTTACATTTGTGTGGATAAAGGTGCCATACCATAGTACATGCAGTCACATGTGATGAAATGTAAACAGCAATAGATTTTGGAATTCATGTCAACACAATTTTTTTTGTTCCGTTTTCACGCTTAAAATACTAGACCGATTGAGCAAATAACACATAAGGTACTTTATATCCCGATATTCTCACAGGAACTAAGACTACGTGGGTGAAACCGCGGGCCACAGCTAATGGTTAGATATTTTTGAAGCATGAGTTTGTTTTGCTGTTTGTGTTGACATGAATTCCAAAATCTGTTGGTGTTTACATTTCATCACACGTGACTGTATAGACTCAGCCTTATTTGGGACCAGACCGACGTGGGAATTAATACCTATATCATTATAAAACACATTATATTTTTCCACAGTATGGGCATGGTGAAAACCCTAACTCTGATCTACCAAGAGAACGGCGTAATGAAAGGTTTGTATCGTGGCATGAGTATCAACTACTTGCGAGCTATACCTATGGTTGCCACTTCATTCTCTACGTATGAGTTGATGAAACAACTGCTGCAATTGGACACCGGGATGAAAGTTTCCTAGGAACTTTTTAATGAGGCTTTAAAAGTTATTGATTGATGATTTAGATAGTAAAAGGGGTCAGTAGGTAATTGAAGGGCTTTTGCCGGCTTTTCTCGAACAAAATTAGTTTTTTTTTTAATTTAACAGGCAAAGCACTATCTACCCTAACTAAATACACTATGCCATAGAATACTTCGAAAATTCACAGGGCGACATGTCAGCCTATAGAAAATCCAAGTGCTCTAAACCACTGTCAGATGGCAGCGTACCCAAGATGCTGGCGGCATTGCCATCTTGAATTGAAAATTTAAAATTAATTTAGATATTTATGATGTAACTTTTGGACGGTCGTTATTTACCTACTATAGGACCCGAATCTTTCTAAATTTAGGGACTTAAATCTAAGAACTTGGTTTTAGGTTCTAAAGTTTTTTCTACTCCTAAACCTTTTTTTTTTTTTTTTTTTTTTTTTGTTGACTGGGAAAAAATGCACTACGCATACCCTCCCATCGGGGGATGGAAGGGTTATGTGGGACTCCCCGGTTGCTACCGGTATACCCACTAAAACGACCCAGCGACACTCCCGCATCGTCTTCATGGAGGAGAAACCGGCAGAGCCTTTACATCCAGTCCCCCACCGACGACCGCCCGCCTATACAGCGGGGCCCTCATGCCCGTCCCGGTGGGGAGGGGCCCGGGAATAACCGCGAGTGCTCGGCCATTCCCGCCCGGCGTGGTGGTGAAAGTTGCAATGCGGGAGAAGGCGCCCCCGCGTCTGTCTTCCGCTATTCACCACCAGGAAGGAGAAAACGTTGATTGTATAATCGTCTTCTCCTTCCCCTTCTTCGCCTGCGGAGTGGCGGCGCGAGAGGATCGTCCTCCCTCGCACGCTCCGCCGCCTCCTTTTGGGACATTACGTCTTCGCAAAAGGAGGCGACCGCTGTCCAGGCCTCCTCACTTCCTAGCATGGAGTTGACCATGCCGGTAAGCGAGAGGTCCTGCCCAATTACCGCGATAAGACTGCGGCGTGGTTCGGACCAGGCTGGGCACACCTCGAGGGTGTGCTGACACGAGGGTGTTCTACTCCTAAACCTACTTTATCCTAACTCATACGGTTGTCCTCAATAGTATACTTTTATACACAAATACTCACATAAAATAAGCAAATATGACCGCTAATTTCATTATTACTCGGCGTTTTTAATTACCCTTACTGACCCTACTATTTTTATATCATGTTCTTAGAACTAAATATTGTGTATGTTGTTTAATGAAGTCCATTATGTTTTACCTACATACTCGTTATAATTCCTATGGTAAAATCATAAAACAATAGCCAAGAAAATTAGACTATTTTCTAAGAGAAAAAAAAGTAATGAACATGTTCCCTTGGCTATATTTTTTGTCTCTGATTTGACGTTTTAATTCTTTGATTGTATGATATAATTATATTGTAAAAGACATGTACAGAAGTACTAAACATATTCTATTTATATGACAGCTAGTTTTATGAGTGATTACTAAAGCGCGTCACACATGGCGAAGATGCTATTATTTTTTAAAAGGGTACGTGGCGTGGGTAAGGGTTTTAGGAATTTGACACAATCGTATGAAAAATTTAACAAATCGCTGTTTTGTAATCTGTTCCCTGTTTCCTCCGAATATAGTAAACCTAATGATACATTTCATAAACTGATATTTTTAAGATGAAGTAAACAGTGTCCCTGTTATTTTAGTCTCTCTTATAAACCCTCGGTTTATTCATAGTGAACTTCTAAAAATTCCAGTGTAGTGGTAGGCCTCTTTAGCAGGGGGCCGCCTGGGGAAGTACCAGACCTTTGCCAGTTATTCATCCGCCAAGCAGTAATGTGCAAACATTATTGTGTTACGGTATGAAGGGCAATGTTACCATCGAAATTACTGGGCATGATGAGATTCGACAACTCATATCTCAGGGTGACAGGCGCAGTGCAGTGCCGCGCAGAATTTTGAATTTTTAAAACACTGGGTGGCACTGTGTCTGATATGGGCAATCATGATGCTTTCCATCGGGCACCTGATTAGCTCGTCTTGTCACTCACTATCATAAAAAAAAAAAAAAGTTTTACTGGCGTGATTGGACGTTCACTACACAAAAATGAAGTTTGTAAGCAAAAATAAAATGAGGAAACAAAACATCTATTTGGTAAATTCTTCACAGGATTGTTGTCAAACTGCTGAGATCCCATTTCCTATTAATGTGCCTGAATATAAAATACTATAGTATCTTAAGCATTCAAACTTGGTTAAGTGACCATTGTATATCCGTCAAATATCCGTGTGGGAAGCGCTACTGCCTATCATGAGGTCTCGGGTTCTATTCTCAGGTTAGGCAAAAAGTGTTTGTGGATTTTCCATTAGAATTTTGTCAATGATAGTCTGAAGTCTTGAACTGCAATTGGCTCGCCCTCTATTGCTACCTACTATGGGACTGAGTCCTGGGTACCCCTTCGGGAAAAAGCCATGATGTTATGTATTTCATCTTCACTGTGTGTGACGCTTGACTAGTTAATTGTTAATTCCAATCAGTATTTGATTGATTGTGTAGATAAGTGCCTATTCCATAATTAAGAGACATTGTAGAGCATAAAATGCACAAAATGTTATGTAGATGTCCATATTTATAATTCTTGTAAAATGTTTATTATCTCTGACTCAAATGATTACGGTAGAAAAACTATTTAAAATTATAATACAGGGTTACATGTATTAAACGCAATGCGTTTAAGAGCGACTTTGGTACATCAAGACTGATGATACTTTTTGTTCTATGACTTTTGCCAAAACGTAATACATCCCAAAAAAACTTTTTTAGTTTTAGTGGGAACTTCTATCAATCGTTAGCGCTATGTCACGGGGATTTACTGTGTCTTAATCTCAGACTGCCTTGTGCCGCGTGCGTATTATGGCGTAATCTGTGACTGTCGAGTTTATGTGGAGTTAAAAAAATCAGAACTGCAAATTTGATCCATTTATTTTTGTATGGGTAAAAAAAAACATTGAACTAGAAAAAGTCAGATTTGTCTTGATGTCTTGACAGTCTTGATGTACCAAAGTCGCTCTTAAAAGGTTTTGCGTTTAATAGCTGTAACCCTGTATATTATATTATTAGGTAAGTAAGTATATTTTCATTTTTAACTCTCTATGGTCGTAAGATAATACCCGGTGTAATAGAAAATAAACTTTTGTATAAACATAAATGAAAATTTAATATTTATAAATAAATGCGAAGAATATCCCCAATATGACTTTTAAAGGGTTAATCAATATTTTTATATTATTTAAGAGTATTATTAGAACACGTAAACGCCCGGTGAAACTACCGATCTCGAGAGTTGCTTAATTATCATCTTTAATATGTCTAAGGCCAGTTATGATGATATTAGTTAGACAATTTTAAGAATACTAATTTAAGGGGGACGCTCCTTCATACAAAATGAATACGAGAGAATAATTTTCCACACAATTGTTTCTTGGTTTATGTCTTAGCCTTTTTTTGCGCTAAACTATATTTGGGTGAAGTAAACCGCATGGATTGAAAATTATGTTTTTTTTTTCATATTTATTAGAGGTATGAAAACTTAAAAAATTTTTTTTTTTGTAAATATGAAAAAAATAAACATACGGTTTTCATAAACCTATAATAACCTTGTTTGGATTAAATTGGATTTTTTACTGAATCTTTGTATTGTTATTTTCTAGAACCTAGTTGTCTTTATTTTACATAATTGCATGTAAGTATTTATTATATCTTCAAAAATGCGGGTACGTGTGCTCACACGTACCCGCATTTATTTATTAAGGCGCGGTGCTAAGCAAATTCGCCCACTCGCTCGAGTGGGCGAATTTGCTTAGCACCGCGCCTTAAGTGGAAAATAATTCTCTCTATCTTCAATATTTAGTAAATTCACTGTATGGAAGAGCAACCGCTTTAAAAAGTAAAACTATCTAAATAGCTTTTTCTGAATATAATTTAGTTAATGTAATAATGATTTTTAAATGGCTCAAGAAAAGCTTTAAATTCTTGTTTGCTGACAAAAAAGGTTGAATTTACTTAGGTATTATTATTATTATTTTTAGTGTTAAAATGAGGGTGTTATAAAACATCTTATTCGAGGCTCAAGAAAGATATTATTGAACATTGTTTGTACTTAAGGTGACGGGTGTACAGCTGATCTTAGCAATCTATCAAGGGGGGTGGGCACGGTCATGCCACATGGCCACATCGCCTGATGCTATACTAGTAGATACTATTTATTATTCTGTGGCTATACTCGCGACCAACAATTAGTGCCTGATCATATTTGCGAGCAACGAGCATACGCGGAAGAATACTTTTTAGTTGGTGCAAATAGTATTTATGTTTATAACTTTATTATTCTGCTACTGATAGCAAGCAACAAATGAAAGATCAAGAAAAAGGTGCTAGCTATTAGAACTATCTCAAATTTAATAGACACGTCTATGAAAAACCCAAGGACATGGTTTGACCTTGGGTTTTTCACACAAGTGTCGCGTAAAAAGTAAGAAGTATTCTTTTGCGTAGGCTCCTTGCTCGCATATAAAATATGATCAGGAACTTATAATCGTCGCGAGTATAGCCACATAATAATATACCTATAGTAGGAACTGATATAGCGTCAGACTTGGGAATTGTTAAATTCTCAAAATCACCTGTATACCAGTCACCTTAATATAACTAATATATTAATCGGCTAAGGTCTACTTGCACTAAAATGAGGTCTTTTGCAAGTGGGCCTGAAGGTTCTCCCTCACCCGAAGCATTCGCCTGTAATCAACGATATTAATGTTCTACGTATTAGATTTCGCGTTCCGAACACTCGCTTTGCTCGACTCTCTGTAGTGTGAACTGTGAAAGTACGGAGTTAATATTACGGGAAATCACAACGATTATTTATTTTTCGTCAGAATTTGAGCAAATGTTTTTTATGAACGTTCTTATCTACCGTAGAATATACGTACCGTAGAGCCGTATACCGTAGAGCATTTACATTGCTGAGAAGAAAACCGAGCATTACAGTGCGCAACTCACTCATATTATTCATGAAAAATAATTACACATGACACATCTTGATGATACAATGTGTTATATTTTGATACAACTTTGTAACATCAATGCGTACTACTTGCAAAAATGCCTTGAAATGTCACATTACAAGCGAATGCTCCAGGTGAGGGAGCACCTCATCTTAAGACTGCACGATTCTGAGTAAATAACTTACACAGGTATAAACAAATAACTTTTCTTGCGCCATCGAGGGCTAGTAAGAAAACTCGCTAACATTTTAAATAGTTCGCGTCTCGTTAGCGGCTTTACGCGCGAGTGTGGAGCGCCCATAAGAAATAATTAGGTACCTGTGTAGGTATTACCATGACATCAATTAAGTGGGGGTTTCAATTAGAAATTGTTTTCTTAGTATATCGTCATTCCAAGTAAGTTAGTAGTAATCTATACTTAAAAATATTTCTATGATGTTTTTCAAAATTTTGTGAAATTATTTTATATTACATATTATTTAAAAAAATATATTATTTAAATTCAATATTTTTATGCATACATGACATTCAAAATATAATTTAAATGGTCTATAAAATGTATCAACACCAAAGATACACAATTTTGTAAATTATAAAATAAGTTGAAATGTTTATTTAATAACTATTTATGAATAAAAAATATTTTAGTAATTTTTTTTTTCTTTGCCCTCTAAAACTAATTTGTGAGTATGTAAGTTTTATTATAATAGCAACAGGAATGTTGTGGGTTCGAGTGCCCGTAGGTAAAATGTTTCTTCACATATTCAAAGAAAATAGAGATCCAGAATAATTAAAAGATTAGAAAGAAGGAAACTGCAGATTCAGTCTTCAGTCTTCTGGATTTATCCCGAGTGCAGTTATCCTAAAGGTAATGCGACGACTCCACATTGGCCACAATTGCACCGATGTTTGGGCAGACATCATTTCCCATACAAACTTTGAGAAACCAATGACGATGATAGAACTTCTTCGTTAGTGTTTTATTTTAAGTAACAAATAAAGTGTCTAATTATAATTTATTAGAATTATGGAAAGAATACCTATTTGCGGTTTTTAAACTTATGTGGTATAACTAGATAATCGCCAATGTATAATTACTTGTTATATAAAATTAAACACTAATAAAAAAAAATATCTCTTCTATCATCGTTATCCAAGTCGCCGAAACAAAGCCGACAATTCAACCTGGCAGGCTGTTTGGTTTGAAAGTCCTTCACATTGGTGCAGTTATGCTTCTTGAGGTCTCCACATAAAGAAAAACCGATATTTATAATTAATTTTATTTATTACCTAATATTCCTATCAACGGGCATAGTACGGTTGCAAGAATAAATTGTTTCAATGTGTTTACAAGTATATTGCATTGAGTAGCAGTACCGGGCCAAAAACACTACTGTTTAATGTTGTATTTCCTTCTTGAACCCACGCCTTACAAAAAGTTCATCAATGTATACGCCTTTATGCAGGAAAGCCTTAATTTTTAACATTCGAGCGTCGTAACCGTGAATATCAACCTTGTGCTTGCTAGTTAAAGTTCATATTCCATTACACGCGAACGACGCTCGACTCATACATATTTTCTTATATTTTTTTTGCATTTTCTCAATTTTATAATTATTTACCTATAACTTACTTAATACTTAGAACAACGAACGCGTGGCTTGATGTGATTGGTGGGTGAGGTGTTTATAACACACGCTTTACAATTAGGGTTTCAGGAATTATTATAAAACACTAAGGACCTTCGCACACGACGCGTATCTGCGTAATCGTGGACTTCTTCATTGACGTAACTTTTGTACGAATTTATCACTTGTTTTAACTGTATTGCTTGGCAAAAAAACTCAGAAACAGAACTAATTTAAGGTGTAAGTGTTGCTTCAGTTGTTTTATTCTTGAAAAAAAACAGTGACAGACAGACAAGCTACACTAGAGCTGGGCAAAAAGTTAGAAATTAACTAAAGCAAAATTGTAAACGTTGATTCATATGTTTTTGTTCTGGGACAATACAGTGGCGCCCCCTTTTAGTTCATATATATTTTTGCCAAACTATACAATTAGTCACAAGATGTAATTCTGCATTACAATACGCTGGCATAACGCCTCGTGTGCGCGAGACCTTAAATAAACTTAAAACGCCACTATCCAGAACAAAAAAGGCGTAGAATCTCGCATACCATTATCACCTATGAATTGTACAGAAACTATGGTACTTTAATATTACCTTAACAAAAAGCTTATGTAACTTCCTTTACATGACATAGCCCTATCATTCCCGTATTTTATAAAACACATCTCAATTTCCATCGATTATCGTGTAATTATATATTATACTTACCTTTAAGTATGTGAATCGTGTATGAGTATAATATGGGTGAATATCGACGTCTAAGTTTTAAAATAACCTATAGTAAATCCCATAAATCGAAAATTAAATTATTGTTAACAAAGTTCAAGATATTCTATTTATTATCAAAGATACAGATACATATAAACCTTTCTTTTGTATCACTGTCTATTGATGAAAACCGCATTCAAAAGAAGTTGTTGGCTTTAGGGTCACGTTACATACCTATATAATTTTATTTGATAGGCCCATCACCCATACAAAATAAAAATAGACAGATATAAAGAAATAGGGAATAATTTTCCACTCAATTGTTGGTTGGCTCTGGATCAGGCCTTTATTTGCGCGAAATCATATTTTGTTAAAGAAAACCTTACAGTTTCTTCGTATTTATGAAAATTGTAAAAAAGTAGCTTTTAGGTAATGTTAATGTTATTTTTAAATGGCAAAAAACCACAAGGTTTTCTTTAACAAAATAATATGTTTTCGCGCAAATAAAGGCCAGATCCAGAACAAACAATTGAGTGGAAAATTATTCCCTATTTCTTCATATTTGTGTATTTTCATTTTGTATGGGTATTTTAAATGTGCATAAATATTATTTTTAGTATCACCATTAATTTTAATGAATTAACCAAATGTTCTACTAAAATTGGAACGTGCGTCGATACTTAGTACTTAGTAGATACTTACGTAGATACCTTTTCTTAGTAGATACTTAAAAGATTTTGGGTTTATGAGATAAATAAAGGAAAACTTAAGGTGAATACTATACGATATTACAGACTTGAATCTGATTGAAATCGATTATTTATGTACTTCCGCATGTCTAATGCACGAGTGTCGAAATAAAAAGATTTAACGTACTTTTGACAGCGAATGGACACGATATACATTCACTCGCGTTATCGATTTTTTAGATACGAGTTACATATCCATGCAAAGATACTTTTCTATGAAGACGCTGTTTACGTCTTCAAAACATTTCTTGACATAAATCTTTGTTAACAACGCTGGTTTCGGTTTAGGGGTTTTACTATTTATCGCCTTCTCACAAAATAAGTTTAGGTATGTACCGTAAACTGGGGTTACTTTGTGCCTTAGGCCAAACTTTGTGACACACCCACTTTTCAGAACATAATCTGAGTTATTTTTTAAATTTTACTTGTGAACGAGTCCAAACGATTTTTTTTTTAAATAAAAATACCGTGTGAACGTTTTCAAACATAGTACAGTTTTGTTGTCTATGCATTTTTTTTATCTGTGATGAATTTACTGTCAAGCAAGTTTTCGCGGAATCCTGTGAGGTCTGCAAACTTTGTTCTGTCAAGAAAAAACTAAGCGCTGTTCAGGACTACGGGTATGTTTTTCTTGTGATAAATTTGTAAAAGAAAAGGATATGCTAATATTGTTTTTGATTGCTAAAATATTTAATGAGTTTTTTCGACATTTGTAAAAAATCACTACATATAGGGGGAACTTTGTGCCAAAATTGAATACTCTCATTGTGTTGCCAGGTGAGTCCCAAATGACCCAAAGTAGTAAAATTTTGATCAGTCTTTAATTATACGGTAATATTATATTTGGAATATAAAAAATCTGGCGAAGTTGTTTGTCAGTTTGTCACAAAGTTAGACCCTAAGATTTAATACTATTACCCTAGTACCAAAAGTATGTGTGTCACAAAGTAATACCCCGTTTCTTTTTCTCAGGAATAATTCTCCGATGAATTATGCCTCGTTCGTACAAAAAAAAGGTTGGTGGGCGTACTTACCAAAATTACACCAAAGAAAAATTACAGGAAGCAATCAAGGACATACTAGAAAATGGAATATCTTTTAGAAGCGCGCAAGATAAATATAATATACATCGCAACACTCTTCATAACAAGATCAAAAAAAAACACTCAGGTGCTAAGACGGGACGTCCCACTATTTTCACCCCCGAAGAAGAAACAGAATTTGTGAAACACATAATTTCTATGTCAAGTTATGGTTTTCCTGTAACCCCTTTTGAATTGAGATGTATTGTACGATCATACCTTAACAGAATCGGCAAAAACGTCCCTTGTTTCAAAGAAAATTTGCCTGGTGTTGACTGGGTTAACAGCTTTATTAAGCGACATAAATCAGTACTGTCGCACCGATTCGCCAAAAACATTAAGAACGCTCGTGCTGCCATAGATGCCATAGACCACTTAGAAAACGAGGTGAAAGACGTGCCTGCTGCAAACATATGGAATTATGATGAAACTAATCTAGTAGATGATCCCGGTTCAAAAAAAGTTATAGTAAGAAGAGGCTGTAAATATCCGGAAGTCATTCGAAACTCGACAAAAGCATGTACGTCTATAATGGTTGCTGGGAATGCTGCAGGTGATATTGCCCCAGTTTATGTTAACTACAAGGCAAAGAAACTTTGGCAAACTTGGATTGAGGGAGGCCCTGAAGGAGCTCGCTACAATAGCAGCAAGTCAGGATGGTTCGACACACAATCTTTCGAAGATTGGTTCATGCATTTAATGCTTCCGATTCTAAAAAAGCAAGAGGGTAAAAAAGTCGTGATCGGAGATAACCTCAGTTCTCATCTAAACATGGAGGTTGTGAAAGCTTGCGAAGATAACAACATCTCTTTCGTGTGTCTTCCACCTAACGCAACACACCTCTTCCAGCCACTTGATGTGGCTTACTTTCGACCAATGAAAGTCAATTGGCGAAAAATTTTATCAGACTGGAAAGCAACACATCATGGTAGCCGATGCCCCACAATACCCAAGGATTGTTTTCCGAGACTCCTGAAGAAGTTGTTTGATGTGTTAGAACCATCAAATAAAGAAAACCTAAAATCTGGGTTTCGTAAATGTGGGATATCACCAATTAACAGGAGTATGGTTCTGGATCGTCTTCCAAAAAATATTCTGGATACCAGTCTTCAAGAAATTGGGAATGTCAGCGAATCGTTTGTAGATTTTCTGATAAGTTCAAGAGAAACTCAAACCGTGGTTAAGCCAAGACAAAAACGCAAAGCTGTTAATGTCGTCCCAGGCAAAGGCGTTACTTGTACGGACTTAGAAGTCGGGGAGCAACCTTCAACATCAAATATAAGTGCTGGTTCTTCAAACGCAAAGAATTTAGGGAGGAAACGTCAAAGAATCCCAGTTGCCAGGAACTCATCATCTTCAGAAAGCGAAGATAACTTTTCTCTCAGAGATAGCAGCTGCAGCCCATATAATGAAATGGATGAAATTGAAGATCTAGAGAATATGCTACCCCATCAGCCTGAATTGAAGACCCTTAGAGAGATGATTTATGAAAATGGAAGCTCGAGTGAAGAAGAGGTAGATACATACAAAGAAGGCGATTATGTTATTGTCAAATACGAAGGGCAATATTTCCCGGGAAAAATTACAGTAAAAGATAATAACACCTTTTTAATCTCCACAATGACCAAAGGTAACAAATTTTGGAAATGGCCCGAAAAACGTGACGAGATATGGTATCAAGCCAACATGGTGGTAAAAAAAATTATGGAGCCGAAACTGGTGACCAAACGAGGCCATTATGACGTGCCAGAATGCCAAGATTTGTCTGATTTTGTAATGTAAAAAATAAATGTCTTTTTTTTAAACATAGCAAAAAGTTTTTTTCATTTTAGATATTTTTTTTGTAGTACAACTGGCAACTTTTATGTTTTTATTCTTTTCTAAGATGTTGTAGAAACAACTGAACGGGGTTTATTTGTGCCTGGGTTTGTTCAGTATGATGTTATAGACCATTTAGTGATGCGTCACAAAGTAGCCCCACACCCGGGGTAATGTTGTGCCATACTTTGAAGGGTTATAACACAGGGAAAAATGATGTTTTTGTTAATGCTAAATATCTAAATCGATTAACTATATCGTCAAGATGGTAAAAACGTATTAAGTCATGAAATGCAACAAAATACAAAAAAGTTATTTGCAAAAAACTTCAAAAACTGTCACAAAGTTACCCCAGTTTACGGTACATATTTACCTAAATTTATTTCTAAAACTGAAACTCCGCTCTTGTGAACAATACAGGTACCACACAAGAAATGGAGGAATAGACAAATAAATAGGAAATGCATTTTAAAGTTCTAAACTATTAAATTTTAGTAGAATTGCACTGGTACTTATATTGCCCTTATGACTTGCTGTCATTGCTAAATTATAAAACTAATTATGTGTTCCAAAAAAGGGGTAGGAATACTAAACGGGGAGAATTCACCCGTCAACCGGAACGACTTGCCATTAATTAAAAGATTCGCATAAAAAAAACTCATCCCATACAAAATGTATCTGATCGTTAAGTTTATTTTCTTTCGACTTTTAAAATTAAATTTATTTTATATCTAAGTACACTATTTCTTCTGTTTGATGGATACATTAAACTATATGTATTACTACACCTTTTTCTAACACCTAGTAATTTAACATAATTTCAAATACATATCTGACGTTACAATTAAATGCTTGTCTCCAATACAATAAATACCGAACTGAAAATTTGTTGAATGTTTAGTACCTACATAAAGTTGTCAGAAACACTACAGCCCAGCAAATCTAAGATTTAAATTTATATTTAGGGATTAAGAATTGTACATTTTGATATAAAAATCATAATTCTATGGTTTTACGGCGAAGATTATTGAAATTGTGTAAGTTACGCCTGTGCAGTTATTCTCCTCTCTCAAAGCTTTAAAAGTTGAAACTCTTAACGAAACTTCTTAGATTTGCTGGGCTTTTAAGCCTTTGCACACGATCGAATATACGATATCGAATGGTAGCCGAATTATTGTGTTATTAGTTCCCCATAGTCACTTAGTCCACTTACAGGCTTAGCGAGTTTAATCTGCGTACATATCAACACGGTTATTTACCAATTTGCAATCGAGGAGCGAGAAATGTCAGTTTTGTGTGAGTTACTTACATTCATGGGTGCAGGTCCGTTATACCCGTGCGGATTAACTAACAAACGGAATACGTTGATTCTGCGCGGAATCTCATTAGTAAGTCTGTTGTAAACTCAGTTTTAGAGACTCACTTCACCTTCAAGCATCGAAATGTGCGAATGGTTTTAATTACTATTTCTAGTGACAATAGAACAGAAGTGGTTATAGTTAGTGTCTGGGACAAGCTTAATGGCGGCCGTGAAACGCTGCGCAGTAGCAAATTCAAATGCGCATGAGCACTTCACTGGTGCCATTAAATTTGTCCTAAATTATAACAGTGTACGGGTCGTGTCACGGTTTAATAGCGCTGACCTTAAATGCGTAGAAATCGATTTTTAGATCTGTTTGGTAACAGGAATGAGGTGCGACGGGAGAGGCGCTGCATTTGTCGCTCGGGTTTCTTCACCCCGTTCACGCGTCTCAAGTCCCCTGCGTACAGTCGCGCGCATATTTCGTAGTGGAGTTTGAGCGATGATAGCTCGGATAATGAAAACAGTCTAGATGAGGATGAAGACTCCAAAATTTTATTATTTAATTTTAATATTACATCTCACGAAAAAACGTGTTATTCTGAGTCTATTTTAGTCTCTCAGAATAAACTACCACATAACCCTATACCTGTATCATACCAGGTAATTCATAATTCAATGATTAATCAACTACCCTCTCACAACTTAATTTCGGAAATATGGCCCAAAAATGTACAGCGTCATTGATTTTTACAAGGTATATTTTCGTAACGCGTCGTGTGCAAAGGTATGGACATGTATAGAAGCTTGATCTAAAGTAAATTAGAAAAGTAAAAATTGTATAAACTGTCGAATAAAAGTTTAATGCATTTTTGTGTAGTAAAAACTGTAAGTCGAGAAAAAATTGTCAACAAAGGTAAAAATGTTCTTAAACATTGTTGGCTCAAAATATCATTACTGGACAATCTGTTTTCACAATAATCTCGATTTACAGAATTACTATAGGCTCTATCACTGCTGGCGCAGATTCTAATTGATTTTAATAGTAAATTGATTTCTATCTCCATTGTTTAAGGTTCAAATTTGTATGTAGACATTATACATTTGCGCCAATTCTCAACGTTGCCAGTCGGTGAAACTTTGCATCTTATGCTAATGAAGATAGAATTCAATATACTATGACAGTGTAAGTAAAATTCGCTTCACTGCGGTCTACTCTGCCAGTGTAAGTTGAGCCATAGGGCTTTGCCACACTAAGCGAAAACATTACCGGATTTTCACTGCTGATTATTCCATGAGCGATCTTCCGCGTAGTGTCATAGAATACTAAAAGGACAGAAGGGACACTCCTCAAAATAATTTGAATAGTGACTAGCTCCGACGCGATAAAGTGCAATTCAGGTCGCACAGCGCCTAACTAATTATCGTTATATTAACATACAAGCTACCTCTCTTTCTATCGCGTATCTCTTTATCTGTTCTCTCTGTCTAGCCCATAGAAATTGTACCGTCCAGACGGACGCCCCGGCTACTTGTAGCTTCAGCGGGATGTCCCAGGACTGGTTATGGGCCCGTTATCATTTATAGGCAATCTTATGGCGATCGCGATATTTCCGTAGTGTGGCAAGGCCCTTAGTCACCAAAGGTTAAATACAGTGGTATGTCCATTCCGAAACAATGGCGAATGCGAAATAAAACCACCTTGTTAGCAAATGGTACGATTTTAATGAGGTCTTAGTGTCTTTGATACATAAATCGTAGTCCACCTCACGTAGGAAGTCTGAACACGGCTCTACTTACTATGAATATTTATTTAACTTTTGTTAAATCCGCGCGCTTCTTACGTGAGATCTACAAAGTTTCATGTAACTTGGCACCAGTGCGCTGGTTGCTATGCGATTGTTCTAAAGAATTATTAGTTCAAATTCCAGCCGAGTGCTAAGTTAAATGTAACAATGTCCGTAATGAACATACCATGGGGCGAGAATAACTTGGAATCTAGTTTCTATGACGACAGTAAATGCCTAACCGCGCCGCACGCAACATTACTTTATTATTGATAAGTTTCATCAAAATCATCCTGACAAATGCTGACAAAAACGGTCATTGACCCCTAGGTATTGTTTACACTAAAACTAAACGCTAGTGTAGGTATCTTGTCGTGTACAGTCGTTATAATGTACACTTTTTGGAATTCATATTAACATAATACACAGCAGAAGAAAGTATGGAACCTATGCTTCAAGTTAAGTAACCATTCCATCGGACCAGAATTATCCACACAAATTTGTCACTTGTTTACTTGACTGCCTCGGTGGCGTAGAGCAAGCTTGACTGCCAATCATGAGGGCCCGGGTTCGATCCCCAGGTCAGGCAGTGTTATTGGATTTTGCCATTAGGAATTATGTTAGTGACCGCCTGGAGTTTGGAACTGTGTCCGGTAGATCGCAATAGGCTCGCCCAACATTACATGGGAACAATAACAACTGGCGAAACGTGGATTTACCTCTACACTGCACGCAGCGGGTAAACCTTTGTCTATCCCTTCGAGAAAAAGACGTGATTGTATGTTGTTGTTGTCATTACATTGTCAACAACCAGAAATTAGATAATACATTATTTGACGTTAAAATATGTAACCATGATCTAATAACAGGGTGTTTACATTATGGTGAAACTGTGTACATAATTTTGATTCCATTAAACGACTGAATAAAATTGAAGCAATGCTCGTATACTTTCATTTTCCGTGCATTGTGTTTACATGAATTTGAAGTTATGTAAATACATATGTATCAATGGACGCGACTGTACCCGTTCACTGCATTTCATGGTACAGTCTGCATTTGTTGACTTTAGCACTGAATTCGAAAACGCAGTACTGTTCACGATTGTAATGTGGTCAAAAATTAAACTACATTTTCGGCTTTATCGAGCTGCTATCAAAAGCTATAACACAAAGACATTAGCGACCTCATTCACATTCATTTTGACCGCAAATAGAGCATAATATCTAGTCATAAATTTCAACGTTGTTTATAAATGGACGAGGTGTTGGCATTTATTACGTATCTTTATATGATAAAATTTATAGAATTGATCATTTAAATTGCTAGTTGCATTAAAATTCGTTTAATTTCATCATAGTTTAACTCCCAAACTACGAACATTTATAAATAAAGTTGAAAGCTCACGGTGGCCCTTATTTTGTTCAGATGTTTGCGTCAATCTAAGGGCGCCTGTAGACGACGCGACTTGCACAAGCCGATTTGTTCTAAGTTTATAGATACATAAATTATGCACGAATGTGTGCAGAGTGCAGAACGATATTCGCTAGAGGGAAACTTCGGTGTCGCGCATTTTAACATTATCTTTGTTAGGACTGGATTTTACAAGCATTAAGTTCATAAAATGTTAATAAATTAATAGTTAAGTAGTTTATTACACGAAATTATTTACATAACTTGTGTTTTGAGTTATAAACCGGCCCAACAATTTTTGCTGGTATTTTCGACGCATTTTAATAATTTGGACGATTACTGGACATACCCAAATACACACTTAATACTCTCTCACACAAACACACGCAAACATGTTACAAATAAATATATAATATTATACTTGATAATAAGTGTAACATTGCAATGAAAACCGTAGCAACACGCCGATGAAACAAATTATGGCAAGAGGGAGGAATGCAACCGATTGCATTGCACTGAAACGCTTTAAACTTTTTTTTTATTTTCAAAAACTAAAATAAATTTTGTTCGGTCAATAAATAATACAAAATAATCTACCATAAAAATAATATAAGAAAAAATTGTGAATACGCCCCATTTTTGAAAGGGTTGAAAAATCCGTAGAAACGTACTAAAAAGCGACCTTTGCGATCTCTTTGGTAAAGGACGATTTCTCAATAAAAAGGTTTCATTCAAAAATAGGAAAGTTAAAGAGTTTTTACTCATACATAATATTTATTTTTTTCAAACTCACTGGCCATTCGTACATATTAAAAAAAAAACTTTCGTCGGCAATATCGCATACAAAATAACACCGAACGAAAGAAACGCATCATCAGATTTTTATCGATAAAATCGCGACTTTTAGCAAAAGAGTTGACGGAAATATAACACTCAGTCAATCAATTTAACACTGGCAAATGCAAGAACCGTGCAACGAAAGGAAAAATCCGATTTTAGAGGTAAAAAAGTCGATGAAAATGAGGTACGATAGATAATAAGAATGAAGTGGGGTATCGTTGCGTGCGGCGAAGTGTGGGGGGTGAGGGGGGGTGGGAGGGGTCCCAGCTCGCCCTCGTACGGATCTTGCTTGATATGCGCCTGCGCTGAAACAAACAAGGATTTTGACTGGGAACAATCTGGATTTTTTTCATTAGGAATCATCTCAGTGACATGCAGGAGTATGGAACTGTGCCCGGTAGATGGCCCCCTTATACATGAGACCAATAACATACTAGCGAAATGTGGATGTCTCTACTTTAGGACTGTGTCCAGGGTACACCTCTGCCTAAGCCATCGAGAAAAAGGCGTGACTAAGTTTGCATGTAGAAGATAAAGTCTATAGAGGCAGATATTAAGTAATCATCATCATCCATTGTCAGCCTTCTACTGCCCACTGCTGGGCATTAGGCCTCCCTTTGTTTCTGCCACTCTCACCTATCTCTTGCCATTCGCATCCAGCTGCTTCCTGCTACTTTTTTGATGTAGTCAGTCCATAGCGCGATAGGACAAATAAACTAAATAATAGAGTAAATACGGCTATATCGGCCGTATGGTTCCCGGCTATATAATAGGGCACCCCTTTCTCATCCCGTGGGAGCCGTGAGACCCGGCAGAGGGACATATTCACGGCGCTCACCGGCACCAAATATTTCCAACTACTGCGATCACCAAGCCGCACAACAAGCGTGCTGATTACGACAAAATCTCCCCCATATGTATTCATATGGGGGAGATTTTGTCGTAATCTATTGTATCTATTGTATTGTCCATAAACTATTGTTTATGGCGTTCTATGGGGGAGGCCAATGTTCAGCAGTGGACGTCTTCCGGCTGATGATGATGATAAAAATAGTAAACTAGTGTAAGAAAAGCGGCTTTGCCCGCTCGCAATTATGAAAGATGGGAGTTTAATACCAAAACTTTGATGCCCTTTTTGGACCCTTAGAATTCACATTCTAAGGGGAACAACAAAAACAAAAACAACAGACAACGAAAACAACGCTACATTCCAAGTTTAAACTCTGGGATCAGTGGTTTGGGCTCTACCCATGTCATTTAGGAATTTATAATATATAGTGATAATATAATATTCTTACGTGCAATCTACATGAAGTAATCGGGTGTCCGCCGCGTGACGTGAGGCTCGCCGCGTCTCGGGGCCGGGTCGAACTGCAGGCTGCAAACAAACACATACATTATTATTATATGGTTTATTATTTGTAAATGATGTTAGGGAGGGTGTTTAGGTCATAAAACTTAAGTATCCACGGTTTTGCTGTATCTATTGATACTGAAATTCGTTTGAATCGAATTGTTGTCAACACTTTGCGCTGCTAATCATTCCAACATGTTTTTAAGAGTTCCGAAAGTCAAAAGGAAAAAACAACCCTTATGAGAGATCACTTCGTTGTCCGTCTGTATGTGTCTGTCTGTCAAGTCTTTTCATCGCGGGAACGCGTTGAGGTCAGGTCAAAAAATCCAAATTCAAAGTCAAAGCAATCAAAAGACGCTATTCTACTTCCCATACTTTGCGGAACGGATTGAAAACCTCTAGGGTACTTCTCGTTCTAGTGATGTCGCGAGAGGCTCGTGCTCGAGAGAGGATGTGAAGCATAATATGTGCGTGATGCGACCAGAGAGTAACGCAACGTGTGAGCTGTTTAAAGACGAAGGACACCTCTACTACCCTTAGCCGTTCACACCCCATGGTAACCAGAAGATTGACATTCTGACATACATACTTATATACAACACCCAGACACAGAACAGATAATAAATAATACTACGTATAGAATGGAAACTGTCGTCCGCCCACCAATCGGGCCTTCCTCACCCCGCGTACAAAACGCGTACACCTCTCGCGCGCGTACAAAACTTCATGTGTGCAATGTTTGTGTAGTTGGCAGTTATATCACGATTTTTGTATGGGAAGAAATTTTTGTATTGAGTCGACCAGATGAATATATTATATGATAGTGTATACTCACAATGAATACTTAAGCGCATCATCCAATTCCATAATGGCCGCTTGGTTGCCACATCTGTAATGATAATATTTGTATTAGTTACGCAAACAATACACGCTAAACGCTATTGTTTAGTTCTCTGACAACACTGGTCATGTAATCTTACTAATATCATATATATCTCAAATTACAGTACAATGTAAAAAACTGACGTTTTTAACAGGTGAACAAAACTATAGCGAGTTTAAACTCACCTCCAGCCGGTTTAGGTTAGATTGATGAATGGATAGATGTTTGTTACTCTTTCACGCCAAAACTACTGAACAGATTGGGCTGAAATTTGATACGTAGGTAGCTTAGATCCTGGAATAACACATAGGGTATTTTATCCCCGATATTCCCACGGGAACGATGTCTACGCGGGTGAAACCGCGGGGCACAGCTAGTATATAAATAAAGACGCAATTCATAAGAATTTCTTAATAACTGACGTTACTTTTAAGAGTGTAATCCTAGCTACAAGAAATTTGACACAATCCTATTTTGGCCAAACTTTTACCAAATCCATGTTTTGATTCCCCTGTTTCCTCCGAATACAGTAAAACTATTTGATATATTTATATCCTGATATTTTAAAGATGAAGTAAAGGATGTCCCTATCATTTTAATTTTGTTTAAAAACCACATTTTTTTGTAGTGTACGTCCAATCACGCGATTAAAACTTGGATTTTTGGAAGTTCACTATGAAAAAACCAAGTCTTTATAAGAAAAATAAAAATGACAGGGACAAAGGTTACTTCACTATAAAAATAACGGGATATAAATTTTTAGCATGGGTTTATTATGAGTTTATTTGACAGCCTCGTTCGCTCAGATGGTAGTAACTCTGCTTTCTGTGCCGCAGGCCCCAGGTTCGATCCCCGGCCAGGTCAAACATTTGTGTGCATGAACAATGCTTATATAAGTATGTATATCAGTTATCTGGTTACCATATTACGGGCTTCTAGCCTAGTTTGGGACCAGATGACCATGTGTGGAAGTTGTCCCATATTATTATTATTATATTAGAAGGAAACAGGGGAATACAAAACATCGATTTGGTAAATTTTTCATAGGATTGTATCAAATTCCTAGAATTCCGCAAACGCTCTTAAAAGTTGAAGCACTCACCTATAGCAATAGTTAGGCGCAGAGAATATAGTGACGACGTTCCTGTCGTGGCACCAGTTGTATCCCTCCATGACGAGCTGGTGGGCGCGCGAGACCAGCGTCAGGCCGTTGCTGTGGTTGAACGTCTCCGAGATGTCTTGGCCGAATGTGTAGCCGGCGCCGCGCGGCGATATGCCCCATCCACCTCTGCAATCACACATTACACGAGTATTTAAAACATTATACAGAATAGTTGTAGTGGTAGGCCTCTTTTGCAGGAGGCCGCCTGGGGAAGTACCACACCTTTGCCAGTTATTCATCCGCCGAGCAGTAATGTGCAAACATTACTGTGTGCCAGTCTGAAGGGCAAAGTACCAGCGAAATTACTAGGCATGTAGAGTTTCAACAACTAATATCAGGGTGACAGGCACAGTGCAGTGCCGCGCAGAATTTTGAATTTTAAAACACTGGGTGGCACTGTGTCTGATATGGGCAATCATGATGCTTACCATCAGGCACCTGATTTGCTTGTCTTGTCTCACTTACTATCATAAAAAAATATGTAAAAGCAACCAATTCGTTGATTAGTTATATATAAAACATTTTAGGCATAACTGCCTATGAGTCACGTAACGATTTGTAAACAATTTACCACGAGAATTAAAAATAAACTAGCGTGTTACCATCACATAAAATTATATAAAAACATTTACTACAACGGCGCTAATTCATTGGGGAACTTTCGTTCATTTTATTACTGTGAGTAATTAATTTAATAAGCAATTTCTTAGCACAAAATATACAGAAAGAAATATATACAGAAAGAGTGAAGCACGCATGTGCTTCACTCATTATTCTATTCACCTTTCTGTATTGATAATTTTATGCAAACAGTATTAAGAAAAAATAGTAAACAAAACCGGACTACGGCAAATAAGTTTGACGTTGAAACGAAAACACTGCGCACATCAAAGCTAACTTTGGCGAAGTAAAAATATAGATTAGTTTTTAGAAGCTAAATCTAGACCAGCTTTAGTTTATAACTTCAATTAAACTCAGGTTTTATTGGCACCTATTTCGTAGTAATAAAAGATATTGCATTAAATGCGTTTGCAGAATTTCAATAAACGTAGTGCAATTATTGGACTAATATAGCACATATGAAATAATAAGGATATCCTCAATTCGTAACATTGCTCACTATTTTATATGCTATTATATATTATATATTTTATATTATAAATAACATACAGTTGCTATTACCGTTGCTTTATATATATAAATTTATATTATATGTATGAATTGGGTAGGGTTTGAATTTGGTCCTACATCCTTTCTTAATCTGTGCCTATACTATGTAAAAACGAACGCCGAAACTGAGGCATACATAAATAATTCCATTAATTATTATAAACTTAAATTTTATGTATAAACGGAGACATAATATAATAATTAACGATTGTAATGTAACACTCTGTCTTGCTCGTTATGAATACAGTTTTTCATATAAGTGATGCAACAAACAAATATTATATTTTGTTGCCTTCTTTAAGGCTCGACGTAATCGGACAACCAAACTCAGCCAGTACAGTCAATCAAGCCTAAGAATTACCGTTTGACGTTCATCTTTTCAAGCCGAAATAACTTTGCACAGGCGTAACTTACATAATTTCCATAACCGTCGCCGTAAAAATGTACAATTCTTAATAACGAAATTCATATACAAATCCTT
This sequence comes from Hemistola chrysoprasaria, assembly GCA_947063395.1. Taxonomy (NCBI): domain Eukaryota; kingdom Metazoa; phylum Arthropoda; class Insecta; order Lepidoptera; family Geometridae; genus Hemistola; species Hemistola chrysoprasaria. Next base: position 3,663,729 of record OX346724.1, read on the forward strand.
TAAACAAGGCAATAACAACTATCAAACGGTGCTTCTTAGATTTGATGGACTGTAGTCGCTGTTGCACACCACTTACACTTCATACATTTAACAGAAAGTAATTCTGCCAATTAATTTTGACGCTAGCCATCTGTGATTGTAGTCAGTGGCCCGTAAACCTAAATCGTCGTCTCATTCCTACTAGTTTAGTGCTGTAATTCTGTACGCACTGCAGAATTAGTGAGACTTTTTGTCCCACTAGTTTTTGCACAGATAATTTAAAGTCTCACTAGCTCTGTGTACTTACTGCACAGAACTAGTGAGAATGAGTGAAATCGTCTAGTATGATTTATTACCTGTCATCGGGATCACTCCAGAGCAGATCGCACATGGGCCCTTCATGAGGCACCTCCTGCAGACGATCCAGCGCGCGGATATGGTCCAACGTATCAATAGACGGACTGAGCCCACCATGCAGACAGAATATCTGTCCATCGACCAACGCGGTCAGTGGGAGGAAGTCGAACAAGTCCGTGAAGTGCTTCCACACGGACGCGTTGCCATACTTGCGGAGGCACTCGTCGTAGAAACCGTACACTTGAGTGATCTGGCGGGACTCGTGGTTGCCGCGCAGGATCGTTATTCTTTCGCGGTAGCGCACCTGTGGACGAATTATTGCTTAATTATGGTTTCTATAGTGTCCTCTGTAAGTAAAGAGTCTACTTCTTTTATAGTGAATCTAATGAAAATTGTTCCAAATACCCCCTTTAACAGGATGCTAATACCATAAGCCCTGCATACTCATATGTATAAGGATAAAAGCATTAGAAAACTGCGATAAGTTGGAATGAGAGACACGATATTAAACCTAAGTATACCTAATGTCTCTACTTAGTCATAAACTTCAATACCAAGTTATACATATATTTTTAACAATATTAACCTATATGCTTAGTTGATTAATAAATATTGTACGTTTTATTTTTATGACGCGTTAGATAAGATAGGATAATAATAAATGACGTGTCAATTTCCTACTATACTCGTAATAATAACGATAATTTGTACTCTGACGTGGTGATTACGGCAAAATTCCCCATATGAATAGTTTATGGCGTTCTATGGGGGAGGCCTATGTTCAGCAGTGGACGTCTTCCGACTGATAATGTGTGTGTAACAGGTTTCCCCAACTACATTTCTTGAGTCAAACCACTGGGATTTGTGTCGTCAATCTAAAGCCAAAGCATCGCAGGTCACCAAGATTCCTACAAGGCCTTGGACTGACTTGGACATGACCTAACGACTGCCCCATACTTATAAGATAGGCGGAAAATCGATAAAAATAAAGTATATTTTAAGCATTTAATAATCAAACACATTCCTGCCTACATACATAAAATGTATAATATAAGCAGTTCATTATGCAAACTGGAGCATGAAATGTATGTTTTATCTTCGGTTATCTTTGAATGTGTGTGCTATGAAAACTCGCGTGGGTTAAATATTTTGCAACGTTAATGTGCGAATCAGGCGAGTCTCGCGCCTTCATGTTATCTTGGTACATTTAACACCATTAAAATGTTTTAAGAGTAAAGGCCGACCTACAAACTCGGGCGATTTGCTTGAGAATTTAGCTGGCCAGTCTATTTCGCGTATACTTTGCGCGGTCGCAGTTAGTTGCCAAAAGTTGATCGGAGTTTTGTCCTTTGACAACCCTTTGTTTTTTATTAAAAGCTCGAAAGTACGAGAGTGCGAGTGTGAATTGAACTCGAAGTTCATGGCGTCAATCGCAACAGAATTCACCAGTTACAGGCTTAGTGTCATGCCCGCAATTTAACAAAGTGCATTTAAATTGCGGATATGTACATATTAAATAATATTGTGCATATAATGTGTTACAAAGGAGATTGGCTACATAATACATAAGTCACATGCGGGCATACGACAGACAACTACGGAATTGAAGTTATCGCTATGGACAAAATTGGCCGGAGCGCATAATTTAGTAAATAAAATGTTAGTGAAAGGACAGGCCTTCATTATTATGAAAATTTATAAATATATGAGCACAAATCTGCACTCTTTGGATAATAATTTTATTAATGTATGTAACATCACATATAATAACAAAAATATTCGTTTTTTGCGGGTGAAAATAGATTGTCCATATAAAATATCGTGAAAGTAATATGTTGCCGATAGCAAATGTAAACAGTGTCCGAAGTATATCTGATAAGAGATAAGCCAATTGTTGAGAGCTCACGTGTACGATATTACAAACTATTTTTTGGTGTTATTATCCTGTTTTTTTTTATTCTGCTCTATGTATCCATCATCATCATTATCTCTGCCGTGGAAGTCTACTGGTGGACATTATATCCCCCTTGAAGCCCCCCGTGTTGCTAATACTCCACGCCACGCTTGGCAGGGTTGGCGAGCGCAGTCGATGGTTTCACGCAGAAGACGCTGCTGCCAGTCTTCTGGATATGTTAACCCTTAGCCTGCTCTTACGGCAACCACGGGTAGAGAGGGTGGGGTACCTACAATTCTAAACCTGGTAACATCGCGGCACGGTACATAAGATGTGCTAAACTTTGATTCTGTGATCTCACGACATTTGAACAAGAAACGTGAAACGTGAAGTGACTTCATAGGATATCTTAATAATATTATTAATGCGAAAGTATGTGAGGATGGTTGGAGGGATGTTTGTTACTCTTTCACGCAAAAACTACTGAACCCATTAGCCTGTATAATATATACCAAGCCGCCTGCAAAGCGTGGTGATTACGAGAAAACCTCCCCATATTAATAGTTTCTATGAATGCTTTCTATGGGGGAAGCCTATGTTCAGCAGTGAACGTCTTCCGGCTGATGATGATTAGGCTGAAATTCGCTATCTTTCTTAGACCCTGCAATAACATTATGAGTACGCGAGTGAAACCGCGGGGCACGGCTAGTAGTAGGTATAATATTTAAAGGTCATAGGTACGTTACAAATTATTTTTATGGACCGAAATATACAAATCTGATATCACAATAAAAAAAAACTAAAGTAATAAACAGCTGCACGAGGATAAACCATATCTAACGTTATATCATAATGAATGCGCAGTGAACCGTACATAATGTTATTGTCACAGGTTTATGATCAAAGTTCTTCCTAAATAGGGACACTACATAGGGCATTGAACTTGTATCGCAAATTTCGATATCGACGCTGTATTTCGACATAATGGCATTATCGCAATTCCGAACACCGATTAAAATTGTGAGATGTAATAATAAAAATATTTTGAATTTATACTCTAACAGAACGGGTTACCCTACGAATAATAATAAGTCTATTATTCGTAGGGGTTATGTGTTTCATATGGGTTATGTAGGGCATGAGTTTCAGGCAGACCCCGTCCACTCCATACAATCGCCCGCTTGCAATAATAGCCTACTATTACATAGAAAACACACGTGTGTACACAGTACACACGTCAAAAATGTGTGCGCGAAAGGAACGGGCTTTAATGCTTTGTAGACTGCGTGGTCGAAGGCGGGAAGAGGTGGCTTTACTGCCTTGTTGACTGCGTGGTCGAAGGCGGGAAGATGTGGCTTTACTGCCTTGTTGACTGCGTGGTTGAAGGCGGGAGGAGGTGAGTGTCACTTCTCTACGTAGAAGCACAGAATACTAAAGGGACAGAAGGGACACTCCACAAAATCATTTAAATAAATAGCGACTCTAGCACCGACGCAATAAAGTGCAATTCAGGTCGCACAGCGCCTAACTAATTATCGTTATATTAACATACAAGCTGCCTCTCTTTCTATCACGTATCTCTTTATCTGTTTTCTGTCTAGCGGCTAGACAAAAAGAACAAACAGACGTCCCGGCTACTTGTAGCTTCATCGGAGTGTCCCAGGCATGGTAGTAGTTACCGTGGTAATAGTTCATATTCTTTGCTTATTCTATGGAACAGTATGCCCGGCTTTACACACACAGACACAATGCAATGCATCCAAGCACACAACTAAAACGCGCCCTCGTAAGAGCAACATCTAGTTGATCTAGTATTGTGTTATTTTGTAACTACATCTTGCAATTTGCCATTGAAATGGCTTTGATAAATATAGTGAGCAACAAGCTATAAAACATACAAAATAAGTAACCCCCGAAACAAAAATAAACATCTCGATCACTTTCAAACCAAAAAAAAAACCGCATTAAAATCAGCCAATTCGTGCCACACAGACACGTCAAACTTATAGCACCCATTTCTCTTTCGGTCGGGAGTAAAAAGTAAATCGATAACAAATTATCTATTGTTATTTGTTATGCATTTAAATGAATTTTTCATAGTACCGCAATACCGCGTAATAAGCCTTCATAATCGATAATCGGAAAAGTGGCTGCATTCTAAACAATAATACTATTATCTCTACATAGTATTAAAACAAAGTTGCTTCTTTCCGTCTGCACACTTAGATCTTTTAAGGCGTTCGCCCTCTCGCTCACACGTACCCACATTTTGGAAGATCTAAAAAATACTATATGCTATAATTACGTAAAGACAACTAGGTTCTAGAAAATAACAATACAAAGATTCAGTAAAAAGTCTAATATAATCCAAACAAGTTTTCATGTATTTTCATGTAAAAACCTGCACAAAGAAAATCTTAGAAAAATAAAAAGGCACTGAAAACTTGTTTGGATTAAATTGGATTTTTCACTGACACCTTGTATTGTTATTCTCTAGAACCTATAGTTGTCTTTATTTTACGTAATTAACATGTAGTATTTTTTGTATCTTCAAAAATGTGGGTACGTGTGAGCGAGAGGGCGAATTTGCTTTGGACAGCGCCTTAACCTATGCAACGGATTTTAATGCGGTTTTCATCAATTGATATGGTGATTCAAGCGGACGGTTTATATGCTTAATGGTACCTGAAGCGAAGCGAGGGCGGGTCGATAGTCTAAATACATTTTGTGGAGTTCAATTCACTAAAACTTTTTAAGACTACCCCTTGGTAATTATCGCTTTAACCCACATTCTCATGCGTAAGCATTCTCATGGGAATAACGCCCGTACTTACGCACACATTTGACGCGTGCACAAGTTTACACGCGTTATAATTATTTTCTACGTAGAAGTAGTAGTATGTGGAGTGTCAGGGGTCTGGTATGAGATAGTGTTGCTAATACGATCGGTTTAACACCATAATATTAGATGTGTAGGGTTGATGTTATTTTGTGACGCGCACGCTACGGATTCTGTGAACGTTTTGGGGGTTTTATGGAAAGTATTAATGGCAACGTAGAGTTTAAGGAAAATCTATATTATGTGCGTGGGCGCGATGGCAACACGGGGAGGTGAATGCCAGCGAGACAGATGATGGTAGAGCGAGATTGAAAATGGTGGGCTTGGAATAAATCATTTAAAATATGCTGAAGTGTTCGAGTATTATTTAATGGAAAAGGCACGTCTACAGGTGTTAAACCGATGACTGACGATCATAAGATCTCTGGTTAGATCCTATGGTCAGTAATACTGGATTTTTCCATTTGGAATTATATCAGTGACTGCCTGGAGTCTAGAACTGTATCCGGTAGATGGCCTGCAAACCAATGACATATTGGCGAAACGTGGGTGTGTCTATGATGGGACTGATTCCTGGGTCTCTCTGCCACAGAATAGATAATAATACTATGTATAGAATGGACACTGTCATCCGCCCACCAATCGGGCCTTCCTCACCCCGCGAGTGAGATTGAGCTCTCCACAAGCCGTAGTGAGCTTGGAACGCACCTCACGCACACTTGCGCGTGTACAAAACTGCATGAGTGCAGTGTCTGTATAGTAGGTAGTTATATCGCGGCTTTTGTATGAGAATTGAGTCGAGTATCCGAGGTGTTGTGTAGAGATCATGAATCTTCACGTACCTTGAGTGCAACAAGCAATGTAACAGTCTCAACGCTGTAGTAGCCGCGATCGACGTAGTCCCCCATAAACAGGTAGTTGGTGTCGGGCGAGCGGCCCCCAATCCTGAACAGCTCCATCAAATCGTGGAACTGGCCGTGCACGTCGCCGCATACGGTCACCGGGCATTTCACCTCTTGAACGTTAGACTCCTTGGTTAGAATCTCCTTTGCCTGGAAACAAGATATCAAAATGACACATTTTAAGTAAACACAAAAAAACTAAAAACCATTTTGATCATGTTAACTTATCATAAACTATCTTTTCCTTTGATATCTTTTGCAAGTTTTGCACACAGCAAATGCCTAACTGGTGTCGTAGTTGACCTTATATTAACGCTAATTTTAAAATCCAATCTGTAATTAGACCTAAGAAATGCAAAAACTATATAACTATATATAATATAGTAAATAATGTAACACATTAATGAACATTGGTCCTCTCCAATTTCCTAGAGATGATAGAGATTGTCTATTACGACAGCCGGGACCAACGGCGGCAATGAACAGAACGCTAAAATCTAAAAAATACTGGCCGCGGTTTTATCCGCATGCGCGCGTATATGCATGTGCATGCAGTCTGTGAATGTCGTGATATAATGCACCCTATGATCTTCTTAAATGTCGCATCTATCTCTACACCATAATTCATCTATTAATTGGACCAGCGATTTGAGTGTGACAACATTACAAATTGACAGACAGAGCTCGATGAATGTTTAAAACGTTATACTATTTTAATGATCAAACGGCGACAGCCGTAGACATTAAAAAGAACAAATAACATAACATTTTTGCATAACCAATGAATCAATTCTTATTAATAAATATCATATAATAACATTTTGATATTAATAAACATATCCGTATTTCGTAATTTGCATAATATTGTATGCAATGTAAACAATCTCTAGACTAATCGTCAAATACATACGAAATATTATAATAACTATAACGGCTATAGGTATATTAGAGCCACCCATTTCTCCTCCCGTGGGAGCCGTGAGACCCGGCAGAGGGACATTTGGAGAGTGGGCACTGGGCACCAGCGCTCTCCGGCACCAAGTATTCCAACTACTGCGATCACCAAGCCACACAACAAGCGTGGTGATTACGGCATAATCCCCCCATATGAATAGTTTATGGCGTTCTATGGGGGAGGTCTATTCAGCAGTGGACTTCTTCCGGCTGATGATGATGACATCGAACAGTACCGCTCTAATTGCTTCAATACCTAGTCATGAGAGCACATGAGAAGCTATCGTATTAATTTGAAAATTGTTCTAGAAATAACTAGCATCAGAAGCCCGCGGTTTCAAGCGACAAGCGAGAACCGTTTGCGTTATGGATGTAAGATACATAACATTACGCCTTTATCCCAAAGGTCCCATAGTAGGTACAGTAGGGCTGTTGTAGTGGTAGGCCTCTTTAGCAGGGGGCCGCCTGGGGAAGTATCACACATTTGCCAGTTATTCATCCGCCAAGTGCAAACATTACTGTGTTCCGGTCTGAAGGGCATTGTTACCAGCGAAATTACTGGGCATGACGAGTTTCAACAACTAATAACTAATATCTACTCACTAACTAATATCTTAGGTTGACAGGCGCAGTGCAGTGCGCAGATGTTTGAATTTTAAAGCACTGCATGGCACTGTCTGATATGGGCAAACATGATACTTACCATCAGGCACCTGATTTGCTCGTCTTGTTACTATCACAAAAAAAAACAAAACAAAAGTAGGTACACCCCATTCTCCAGTTAATTTTAAGTCCCTACTTGGGACTTGGGAAATTTGGTATACCTATAACATAGTAAGTACTTTTAATCCCATATACCCACGGGAACGATGTCTACGCGGGTGAAACCGCGGAGCACAACTAGTAATAGCTTAATACTATAAAGAATGAAAAGAAGAGATACGTTAAAATAACTGTTCATAAATACCAAAGGAAGTGTCTATTTTCGGCCTCAAAAGAGAGGTCAATGTGAATCTTGACTTAGCGCTATGTTTTTGTAAAAGGTCGACTTTAATGTTATGCAATGTTTTGAAGGTTAACACTTATGTAGACCCCTCCGGAATGCATACTGGATGATAGAGGTAAAAAATCACTCAAGATAATATTGTTAAGCATACCTTGTTAAGTATGTAAGTAGGATTCCATACCTAGATACCTGAAGTCCTGAAGTTGCAAACATGTTAAAAATCACATTTTTTTCTATATAAAGTTTGACGGTTTTTGGGATTTTTTATATATCTATACTTGTGATATTAGATCTTGCTTCTTGCCAAATTTCATTTTGCTAGGCCAATGGGAAGACCCTTGAGGTTTTAGCCCTTTGCGGAAAGTATGGAAATGTGCGGTAAATTGGTCTTTTGATTGCGATGACTTAGAAGTTTGATTTTTTTCACAGCAGCCGTGGACCTGAGTTATGTTGTTGATACGAGTTTCAACTTGATGACCTCAACGCGTTCTTGTGAAAAAGGGTCTTGACCCGTGGTCTTAACAGACGGACAACAAAGTGATGCTAAAAGGGTTGTTTTTTTTGCTTTTGAGGTATGGAACACTAAAAGAATTGTTTTCTTTTTATTACATGGGCCAATTTCCTCATATTATGGTCTTCTCGTCCCAAACTAGTGATATGTTTGACTGGTCTGGTAGGCTGAGTTAGTAGTAACTCTGCCTTCTTAACCGCAGGCCTTAGGTTCCATTTCATGTGTGCGCGAGAGCATGCCTGTTTGATGCGAAGATATGGAACTAGATAGATCCCGGAAACACAAAGCACCCACGAGGGACTGACGATCTTATCCCTTCAGCCGCTAGAAAAGAGCCGATAATTTTCAACTGAACGCTTTTCATGAAACATAGTTAAGAGCAATATGAAATGGGAAGAAAATCTCACGTCAGCATTCTAACAAAAATTACGCATTAAAATCTGTCCATTCGTTTAGACGACGATGCCACAGACATCCTCCGATACACATATAAGCACCTAATGGAAAGGCACAGAAAGATGCCAAACAAAGTGCACCTGCATCATACATTTGCGTTGATACAACGCGATAATTAGCAGTGATTTGAGTGAATCATATCGTGTTTAATCAGAAATTACGGACTTCATCAACAATCAAGTGGCTTTCCTCGATGACGTCAAAAACATGACTAGACGTAACATATTTTAAACAAGGACATTTACATGAATTGTAAAAATATGACTTCAATTTTATTGATTTCAGAGCATTTTGTGCATGCAAAATTTACATTTTTGCTTAGTTCGTAATTAAGTATGATTTAAACTTACTGCTAAGCCGGAGTAAATTAAGTTTACTCTGTTTTGACGCGTGACCAATGACGTTGAATCGCTTTTGGTATCCTTACGTGACCGTTCTAATTAGATAGACTCTTGTAGGTATCTATCATAGAAAATAATTTTGTAGTTTCGCGTGGGATCTCGGCCATTCATAGATTTCAGACGTAACACATCCACTGGTGGACATAGGCCTCCTCCATAGATTTCCATCTAGACCGGTTGTAAACTTGGTCTCTATAAGCAACTTTCAGTGGTCTAACTGATTCGAAGTTAGTTACTTCAACAATATTGCAAGTTGGTAACTTTGACCTGATGCTGCACATCAGTTTAGTCAGGGGGTCTGGTGATGGAGTAGAATGAATAGGAGGGTTTATTTTAAATTTGTTTGGGATTCCGTACTTTAATAAGGGAAAACAGGAACCATTATAAGATCACTTTGTTACCCGTCTGTCTGTATTCTGTCCGTCTTTCAAGACCCATTTTCTCGGGAACGCGTTGAGGTATCAAGTTGAAACTTATATCAACAACTCAGGTATACGATCCCTTGCTGCTGTAAAAAACAAACTTCCAAGTCAACGCAATCAAAAGATACGGCCATTTTACCGGACATTTCCGTACTTTGCGCGAAGGATAAAATCACAAAACCGTAAAATTTTACAAATAAAAAATACTAACATGTTTGCGGTATCATGTCCATTCCAGATTAGTCTTAACTCTTTAATCTCTCATAACAGGAGCCACTTTCAAAGATCCCATAACAATAGATATTTCTTATTTTGTCCATGCTGGTCACTCCACACATACTCGTATAACTAGACGTACGCATCTATGTTGTAATACATTACCCTTTCATTCAGCGCTTTCGGATCCAACACTCAACAGTTTATTACGGCGGAATGTGAGTTCCGCTATTATTGACCACATGCGTTATAATAGTAGACAGTGTAATTAGTGGGATTCATTCAATGTTAAATAGTCTATTCAATGGTTATATACATAATTATAGCTAGACCGCTTAATTGAGTCCTCGTCTGCGGAGTACAGAAGCGGCGGGGGGCGCGCAGGTTGACTTGAACGGGGGTCGGGAGAGGCGCAGGAGGACTCAATTAAGCCTTATGCAATTAAGTAGCGCCTATATGCGCAAACAATGTGCATATAGGCAGGATATATTTCATAGTTGCATTGTCAATTTATAGTCTACATATTTTCTCTAATCTCACGACTTTGTACCCGTTCGAGAATTCCTTTCTTATATTTAGTCTAAATTGCAATGGAAAATTCGTGCAAATTTTCACCTTTCTAGGTCTAAATTCAAGGCGTTTATAAATGAGTGTGCCAGTCAGTCAAGACTTTCAAGCAAGAGAACAAAACTAAAAGGCCCAATTTTTTGCGATGCGCCATTTACTGCTATCGAAGTGTTATATTTTATTATACTTAGGATTCAGATACGAAGTCCCACGTCCTGTGAACCACCCTGCGAAGTTAGCACTGTTATTTATTCTGTGCCTGCGACCACGACTTATTTATTTTTGTAGAATAAAGTTTGTATTAAAATGTTAACAATTTGGCACATGTTGAGCTGTGTGTGGTCATTCACACATTCTTTTATTGTTACAATTGGCATCTTTATTGGTGGACTAGTTGTGCCTTGCAGTTTCAATCGCGTTTGAATGATTCCTGTGGATAAATATCCGGGCAAAAATTACCCCATGTCTATACCAAATTTCATCAAAATAGGACCAGTTTTTAAGATGTATACAGGCTGTAACAGTCAGTCAGACGATTACATTTGCTTTTATAATTTTACTAATTTTAGTATCAGTTGTAAAATTTAAATAAAAACTTTATAACTTTACAAAGTTCATTGGCCCAATAATTAGTGTAAAATTACAAATTAAAATGAAATAAAAATCTATCTTCATAATAAACTACAGCACTGTAGTTAGAAAAAAAACGAATGGCATGTGGTTTCCCTTTCTACAAGCTTAAAATAAAAATAAATTAGAGGCTAATGACCTATATGACGTCATTGTATCAGACTATTTTTTTTATAAATCTCACCCATCTGCTATGGGCTGCCCGAACAATTAATTTTCAAGACAACTACTATCACATGTACAAATCTTGCAACTGAATTTTATTATGTGGATAGCTTAAGACTGCCTTGGTGACATAATAGTCGCAAGCTTTGCTGCCGATGTCATGAGGTCCCAGGTTCGATCCCCAGGTCAGGCAGTGTTATTGGATTTTTCCATTAGGAAAGCATAACTGGCAAATTGTGGGACTATGGGTCATGGTCCTGGTACACATCTGGCTAAAAAAGATGTGTTGTTTTGTTATACCTTCGATACATATGGTTACTTTTCAAAGGGTATATTGGCGTGACAACAATTAGTTACTAGTTACACAACTCCTTAAGTGGCTTAGTGATCACCATCTCGACTGCCGATCTACGAGGTCCTGGGTGCGATCCCCAGACCAGGCAATGTTATTGGATTTTTCTCTATAACAGCATAGTCTGGAACTTTGCCCATAGATGGCAATAGGCTCGCCCCCTATTGTGGTGCCAATAACATACATAATGTGGGTGTATCCACTATGGGACTGAGTCCTGGGTACACCTCTGCCTACCGGCGATGGTATGTTATCTAGATTAATTACACATATTTTGTAATATAATATTAGATCAATAACATGTTTTGCCTGACCTGGGAATCAAACTCAGGTCATGATTGACAGTAGTGCTACATCACCAAGACAATGATAAATGTAAAATATTATCCATTATATTTAATTATGCTACCCAATAATGTGGTGTTACTATATCAAATAATATGTTATTTAAGTATTATTTGCAGCTGTTTTGTTCATTATTAACATATTTCTTCATTTCCTGCCTGTGTGCATTGGAATGAAGACATATTTATCATTATAAATATTTATCTCATGAACCTGTCCTGTGTGCAAGTTATTTTATGTTTTACTAGTGATTTTTTTCATTTATGAATTAGGAAAAAGCAGGAATTAGTAGGTAGATATGCAATAGACTTGATTAACATTACCAAACCCCGGACACTTAACTCAATCCCATACAAAAGCCAGGCTATAACTATCTACTACACAGACACTGAGGAGTTTTGTACACGTGCAAGAGTGTGTGTGAGGTGATTTCCCATAGAAGCTCGTCATAAGGGCCCGTGGAGAGCTCAGCCTCGCTCGCGGGGTGAGGAAAGCCCGATTTATGGGCAGATGACAGTGTCCACTCTATACATAGCATTATTATCTGTTCTGTGATATTACTGTCATTAAGAAAATTCCTAATGAAAAAAATCCAACAACACTTTTTACCTGACCTATCAAACCCGGGACCTCATGATCAGTAGGAGCACTTGTGAGCCACTACTCATAGCAGCACACCCACACTTCTGCAGTTATGTTTTTTTAAGTTCCTTGTAACAAGGGGCCTATTGTCTAACTTGGTTATTTGGACTAATAATTGTACATAATTATTGAAGAATGATGTAAACTTCAAATGTGGATTATTTCAAGTAAAAATCATATAGGGCAGTTTAATTTTGACTATATAATTTCTAGATTATTTTCATTTGATAATGAAATCTAGATTTACTCTTTAAACTTAAAGTACCCTTGTAATTACAGTATAGTTAGTATATAATAACATTCACACAAATTTATACAAAACTTACTAACTAAATAGGTACCTACCTACCTCTTTTGAGTTGTTATCAAAATATTTACCAATAATTGAGGCATATTCTAGGATTTAAGATAAATAATAACAAACCCAGTTATTGCAATAATTTGTATGCTTGATTTTTTTTTTACATTTCCAACTCGGCATTCAGATAGCAGGTTATAGATGTGTACACAGGAAATTAACACAAAATTATACTAATTATCAAAATATGATAATGTACCACAGCAAATAGAATGTCTACATCTAAAACATGGAGACACTGTTCCTCTCTATTCTACTATATAACTTGCCCTAGCTTGGGACCTTCAAATCTTTTAACTTTGTTCAGCTTTCATGCAAATATCTGCCTATACTTTTCATGGCATGTATGGAAAAATCAATGAGTTTAACATGTAGTGTCATAATGTAAACAAGTTCTAAATTAGCGAATCACGAACAATTTTTTGTTAATTGGTTAGAACATCCGCGCTAGGGCTAAAAATATCGAACAACCAATAATTAGTATATCGACTGGGAATCATTGATTGATCTGTGGGTGTGGTAAACATGAGTTGAAGCTTTGTTGATGGTACAAATGTAATAGTAATGTTAGGCCAAGCTAGACGCGGGGTCTCAGCGTACACTCCGATAGAACCTAACCGATTCTCGTTCTTGTAACTCGCTGAGTAGGTACGTGAATCATACCTACAACACATACCCGCGGAATATGACCACCAAATAAACTACTAACTAAACACTAATTAAACTAGTAACAAACAATTACAAAAGTACTTTACCTTGTCGCATAACGTTTTTACTTGGTTTTCTGACAATTGCTTGCATTCATTTAGTTGTTCTATCCATTGATCCAGTTCCTTTAGTGATGCTTTATCCTCCATACTTTGTGTCTGTGGGATTAACGTACGAGACGTTAATTCAGCTTTTGATTGTTATTATGTTCAAAATTTTACACAAAACCATGCGAATTAACTATTTTCACAATGTCCAGAAAATTGAACTACGGCGAAACTTTACAAAATGGCGTTTGCGTGACGTCAATTTTTGGAAAAGAAATCCTCCGTCCCCCAAGCGGTTGCGCTTGGAACTATATTCGTGAATTCGTGATACAAGTTTGGATACGTTCACAAAAATATATTCTATTGAGTAGGAATTATGAAGGACCCATTAAAGATTTAGGAAAATTTAGGATTTATTAGGGATTAGGGTAGCGCTACACTTGGGTAGATTAAATGAATAAGTTATGTTCTTTCGTATTTGGTTTAAAACAGTGAATTTTTGGTAAGGAGTAATGGGTAAGCTATTTACCCAATAACTAATTATTATAACTAGAATGCAACATTTTTAAATAATCAATAGATGCAAGATAAAATATATTATAATATTATTTTAAAATGAATTTTAGTTTTAAGCAAGTAGAGCAACTTACTTTTATGGAGCTCGATGACACCATTTTTGCTTTAGCCATAATTTGCTGTGGAGCCTCTGTGATAAATTCCATTTTGAAGTTTGATGTAACTTTACTACGATCTTTTTTTACATAACCCTGCCTTGATAATATTAAATTACTGTACGCGTCTATAAACCAAATATTTTAGTTAATACTTGTGAAACAGTTTTATTCAAAAAAAAAAATATGCTTTAACGTCTTCTAAACTAAACTCTCAAAGTATTATTTTTTAGTCATTTAGGTATTGTCCTAATGATTATTATGACACTTAAATGACACACGAGTCTTTATTTTTTTTAATTTCTGACTGTAGATTTTAGGATAGGTGTATACCACAGATCACTATAATTAGTACTACGTGTGTATACCTATATGTATATCTTGGGCATTTTAGACATAATTTGACTGTTCCGATTTTGTTTTCTGTGGCTCCGATGACGCAAGACGCAAACCTCCGCAAACTGACGCGGACGAAAAGGCGGGAAACCAGCGACCTGTTCACACGGGATCTCAATTTGGCTATTAGAAAATTCATATTTTAGCTTAATTTGGATCAGTTGAGTAGTTATTGTTGTGTAAATATTGTGTATATTGTTTATTTTATCTTATTAGTGTATTTTTTCTTTGTTATCTTCGGTCGGTAAGTCTTTTTCTAATTTTCATAATGTCGGAACCTCCCGATCCGGGAGGCACTGTCGTCCCCCAGCCCGGGAGTTTTGTGACAGTCTCCACTTCTTCTGAGACCTTAACACCTTATTATTCTAATGAGTCGGGAATGGACACGGATTGTTCTGGGTCACAACGTGCACTTAAAAGAACTCGAGCTGTTCATAAAGTTCTCAAGCATAAAAGAAGGAAGAGTTTGGAGTTAGCTGAGAAGCCCTCCGCTAATGTTCCTTCGACTCTGGAAAATAATGTTTTGTCGTCCCAGGCTCCGATCGTCCACCAACCTGCGCAGCCTACGGTGCGTAATTTATACAAATCTACGAATGTAATGCCTTATATTGTGCATGTTCAAAGAATCCAGGATTCTCTTAACGACAGCACCACACTGCACCCCGTGACTTTTGGCAAATTCTTGCAAAAAAATTCTTTCCGCACTATTGTTAATGGTTCGGTGAAAAAAATAGGACGTAATAGGATTTCCATCTCTTTCGAAAGCTATGAGGCTGCCAATGCGTTTGTTCTACATGATAATCTTGAAAAAAACAAATTAAAGGCGTTTATTCCCTCATATTATGTCACGCGCATGGGTATTGTCCGTGGAGTTCCACAGGAATGGAATGAAGAAGAAATTATAGAACATATTTCAGTTCCTGATGGTTGTGGTAAAATTCTTAAAGTGAGACGCATTAATTTTAAGGTAGTTGTGGATGGTGTAGCAACATGGAAACCTACCCAAACAGTAATTGTTACTTTTGATGGCCAACACTTGCCAACACGAGTTAACATGTGCTATAACGCATTACCGGTAGAGTTGTACACATACCCTACAATTCAGTGTTACAACTGCTGTAGATTTGGGCACACGAAGACCAATTGTAGGTCTAAGCCTCGTTGCTTCAAATGTGGTGGTGACCATTCAGGCGACACTTGCCAAGTAGATGAGTATTTCAAGCTCAGGGTCACACCTGGCTACCAGCAAGATATGTCCCGAGTTTATTAGGCAGAAAGAAATTAAATCAACCATGGCCGAACGGTGCATGTCTTATATGGAGGCATCTAAGTTGCATCCGCCTGTATCCAGATCTTTTGCAGAAGTTCTGGCTTCAGCTCCGAACATTGATAAAATTAATAGGACTAATGATCTTGGTGTGACATCTTTTAAAAAAACTGTTTTCCTTAAACCTTTTTTTTTTCGGCCGTCTACTCTCAAGCTGAACGGACGTGTCTCGGAGCTTCTTACTTATATTAATTTTTGAACTTAATTTTGATTTTGTGATTATACGAGTGCTAGAGCCCCACTGGAGTGAATTTTATCGGCCTCTCTCGTTTCTTCATTGGCGACTCTCCATAGCAGCCCGCGGCCATCTTGGGTTGTGTCGGACCTCTCGTTCCTGCTCGCGCGGCTACCCCTTGGACTGGATTTTGACGCCTGGATCGGCCTGCGTAGGTGTGCCCCGCGCCTATATTTTGGCCGATTACGTATTTGCTTTGTGCTGCCATCTGTCGCTGAGGTGCATCACCAACCCAATTAAGTGGACAAAATCTGCAGCTGGCGCTGAGATTCGAGCCGGCCTGCGCTGTGCTTTCCATGAGTTAGTCGCCGTCTGTACGGCTGAGCCACGGAGACGGGAACCTCTCGCTCGAAATTGGCCAACTAATGCGGACGCTTTTACTTAATGCAATAATTATTATATATAATATTGTGACAGTATAATATTATAATATTTTTTGATTCCAATATGCTTTGCCATGGTTGCAATTCTGTATTAAAAGATAAGAATTTTTTAAAATGCAATATGTGCTCATCGGAATATTGTTTTTTATGCCTTAACTTGACGAAAGAATCATCGAAGGAACTTACCAAGGAGCAAATAAAGTCTTTGAATTGCCCTAATTGTGAAAATGTAACCAGGCGCAAATATGATGAGGACACTCCATGTCGATCGAGACGCAAGGCGCATTCTCTTAATGAGTCTATGACTATGGATACGACTGGTGGTAATATAATGTCAACTCACGAGGCTAACACAAGTTTTGCTATGACTATTCCTTCAGGCTCCAAAGCCCAAGAGCCGGTAACGATGGAGAGCATTAGCAAACTCTTTGATCAAAAGTTAGCGCCTAACTCGGTTATTATGACTAACCTCAGGTCAGCTCTCACTAAGGACATTGAAGAAATGGTAGAGGCTCACGTCTCTCGCGCCATTAACGACTTGAAAGGAGAATTCACTAGCACAACTGATTACTTAACAGCGGAACAAAATGACATGAAATCCGAAATTAAAGAAAAGGACATCGAAATACGAAGACTGCAGCTTGAGCTTAATAAAAACCAAAATTCTCTAGCTAAACTTCAGAGTAGAGTGTCAATAATGGAAAAAATTTCCCGCGATCTTAATTTCGAAATCCACGAAGTGCCTGAGAGCAAAAATGAAAACTTAATGGGATTATTTAAAAGTCTGTGTAAGTGTCTGCAGGTTGTTATCCCCGACAGCGACGTGCGAGCATGCCTTCGTGTCGCTAAGATGGACGCATCATCTAAGAGACCCCGTAACATCTTAGTCACGCTCTCATCCCAGCATCTCCGTGACACTCTGCTGTCTGCGGTAACCCGATTTAATAAATCACACCCCAACGACAAACTAGCCACAACACACATTGGATTCTCTGGAGAGACCCGCAGGATTTACTTGGCGGAGCATCTAGCCCCTGAAGCGAAAGAAATCTATAGTGCGGCTAGAAAGTTTTCCAGGGACCGGAATTATAAGTTCGTGTGGGTTCGTTTTGGTCAAATATATGTCCGCAAAAATGAAAAGTGCCCCGCTATACACATAAAAACTATTGATTATCTTAATAAGCTTGTTTAATTTTTATTTATGTTAAAATCTGTTTAAGTATTAAGATTCTCATATTCGTTCACTATGGTTAAGTTTTACTACCAAAATGTTAATAGAATTCGAAGCAAGTTAACACAATTTTATTTAAATTTATTAAACTCAGAATATGACGTAGTATGCTTGACGGAAACAAACCTGAATAGAAGCGTATTCGATGGAGAGGTCGTTGACAACCGCTATAATGTCTTCAGGCGCGATCGTGATGACTCTTCCTCTACGAAATCCGAGGGCGGTGGCATTTTGATTGCAATTAAAAAATCATTCCGTCAGGCATCATGGGAATGTGGTGTTGAGGATATTTGGGTCACTATTGTGTCGGAAAAGAATAATTCCCCTAATCTCAATATATGCCTATGTTACCTTCCACCTGATTTGTCACTTATAAAGCTAGATGAATTTTATTCTAATTGCCAGACAGTTTTGTTAAATAATTGCATTGATGAAAATTCCCTCATTATTGGTGACTTCAATATCCCTGAATTTAACGCATATTATTCTGATGAGCCTTCATACATTACTTCGCATAATAATAGAAAACTTTTCTTATTAACTGAGCTGACAACATTATGTAATTTATTTCAATGCAACAACATTGTCAATGATAATGGACGAATTCTAGATTTGATACTTTGTACAGTTGAATCTCTTAGTATTAATGAAGCAGATCCTTTATCTGTAAAAGATCGTCATCATCCTGCGCTTGAGTTTAAGTTTCCCCTAAAACTGAATAAAATAAAAAATCTGCAAAATCTCAGTAAGAAGAGGCTTAACTTCTCAAAGTGCCGCTACTCAGATCTGCGCCTTGAACTTTCCTCAGTGGACTGGCATGAAATCTTGTCAAGCACTGATGTTGATAAGTGTACCGAAATTTTTATGAAAAACTTTTTAACATTATCAATAAACACACTCCGCTTATAAATACACAATCTCAAAATTATCCTATCTGGTATAGCAAGCCCTTGATCAAATGTAATGAAGAGAAAAATAAATATCACAAATTATTTAAAAGATTTAGTAAACCCCCGAGACTATGATACATTTTCCTTACTAAGACACCGATTTAAAACTATGGCGGAAGAGTGCTATAACACTTATATTACTTCTACTGAGAATTCTATGAAGAACGACATCAAAAAGTTTTGGGGATATGTTAACAACAGGAAAGGTCATGTAGCAATGCCTCACAGCATGAATTTTGGTAATTTGTCTTCTTCTACTGGGCAGGGTATTTGTGAACTATTTTCAAGCTACTTTGGGTCCGTTTTCGAAGACAATACAACTGGTGTGATAGTCTCCCCGTTACAACATTATCACGAAATGGAATCACTGGCTGTAAACAAGTGTGCGAATTCATTATCAAAAATTTTTATAACTGTAGAAGAAATTATTGTTAAAATTAAACAGTTAGATAAAAATAAAGGTGCTGGACCGGATGAACTGCCTCCTTCATTTGTTAAACTTTGTCATAAAGAGCTGAGTGTACCGTTATGTATAATTTTTAACAGATCTCTCTCCAGTGGAATTTTTCCTAAGCGTTGGAAAACAGCGCACATTATTCCCATTTTTAAAAGTGGAGATAAATCGCGTTGTGAAAACTACAGGCCAATTAGTATTTTATCGTGTTTCGCAAAGCTTTTTGAATCCGTGGTCTACAGTCACCTATACAATCATTTTAAGCCCCACCTATCTAAGAAGCAGCACGGTTTTGTCAAACAAAGATCAACAGTAACTAACCTTTTGGAGTATAAGAATTATTTATGCAAGAGTTTTGCCGTTGGGGGTCAAGTGGACTCAATTTATACGGACTTCTCGAAGGCGTTTGATAAAGTCAATCATAGAATACTCTGTATAAAACTTGCCTCATACGGTGTTCATGGCAGCTTATTCCGGTGGATTAGCTCCTACCTCACTAACAGAACTCAGTTAGTAGCATTGAAGGGGTTCCTCTCCTCTCCCAAGCCAGTCTCTTCAGGAGTCCCACAGGGGTCACATTTAGGGCCTCTTTTATTCATTATTTTCATAAATGATCTTATTGAGCGGTTGTCTTGCCAGTGTCTTCTCTACGCAGACGATTTAAAATTATATAACACAATCTCTTCTTCTAAAGATTGCGATAGTTTACAAAACGATTTGAACATAATTTCAGACTGGTGCAAGTCCAACCGTATGCATCTCAATATTAGTAAGTGTTTTGTCATCACTTTCACCAATAAGCGTCACAAATTTACTCATAATTATATTATTGAAAACCAGTTCTTCTCAAGGTCAAGTGTTGCTAAGGACTTGGGCATATTATTTGACGAACAACTCTCTTTTCGAGCACATTATCAGTATATTATAACCAAAGCCAATCAGCTCCTAGGTTTTGTGTTTAGATCTACTAAAAGTTTCAAAAACCCCAACTCTCTTCTTTACCTATTCTTCTCCCTGGTTCGATCTGTATTGGAATATGGAAGTCCCATCTGGTCTCCATACTATAATGTGCACATTGACAATATAGAACGGATACAAAAGAAGTGCTTTAGAATGCTGTGGTATCGTCAAAAGATGGGTCGATCAGATCTCGATTATGAATCACGTTTGGCTAAATTTAATGTGCAAAAGCTTGAAACACGTCGGAAATACTTTGACTTCATTTACCTATTTAAAATAATCCACGCCATTGTAGACACTCCTGAGCTACTTTCTCAATTAAATTTCAATACTAAATATAGCGCGCGTAGATCCAATCGTACATATCTTTTCGCATTGCATACATATAAAAATAATATATCTATTTACAATCCCTTGGTAAGAATGGCTCGTCAGTATAATGAGATGGCTAAAACTAACTCGCTTATTGACATTTTCACTCCTAAATTCACGCTTTATGTAAAAACCCTAAGAGATATCCTCTATGCTGAATCTCAACCTCGTACCGGGCTTAACCCTTGTGGTGCTAAGGCCGGTCACCCTAAACTCTGAGTGTTGCACTCAAGGTTCACATATCTGTACCTACTTTAGTGATACGTAATTAGAATTAAGCTGCTCTAGATTTATTTCTATTTGTCTGTATAGTTATTTGTTTGTTTAAGACTTGAGTCAATATTTTGCTTTCTTTAGTCACATAAGTTTTGGATTACAATCCAGTTCAGATCATAGTGTCATTATTATAACTATTTGATTGTAATCTGTATTATGTGTTAAATAAAATAAAATAAAAAAATTAAAAAAAAAAAAACCCCGAACTCCTCCAAAACCATCATTAGGGTATGATCAGGTTGCTCACCAGAATCTTACAAAGGATTATAATATGCCATCTCCCCAGGATGGCTGTGCTTTAAGAACAGAAACTAATAGTATGCATTCGGAAAATGAGATGTCAATCATAGATATAATTTTGGCTTTAATCAACTTTCTGACTAAATCAAATAATATAGCCTTACCGTCCAACGTTGCGCCCTTTCTTGAAAAAATCACAAAATCAATTATCAACAACGCCCCCTCAAACAGCGGCAGTTCAGTGGAACTGCCGAAGTGTAATCAGCAAAAAACCAGAACTAATTTATATAATTAATAAATTCAAACCGTTCGTCATTGCCCTCTCGGAGACATGGTTGAAGCCGGAATCTGTTTTTAAGATTTCCGGTTTCTCATGTCTTCGTGAGGGCCGAGCGGATGGGTATGGCGGCGTAGCCATACTCATAAGAAATTCTCTTTCTTTCTTCTCTGTTTCTCTTCCTTCTTATGAAAATTTCTCAGTAGTAGCTGCACAAGTGAATAACGTATGTTTGGTTTCAATTTATATTCCACATTCATCCTCTCATATATTTACTGAACTTAATGATCTTTTTTCGTCTCTTCCAAAACCTTTCCTAATCATGGGAGATTTTAACTGTCATCATGTTTCTTGGGGATGCTCTATTACATCTTCGTGCGGAGAAAAACTTTTGGAGCTAATAGATCGACATAATCTGTGCATATTGAACACAGGATCTCCGACTCGCCGCACGGCTCCCAATGAAAATATCAGTGCAATTATTGATATTTCCATCTGTACGCCTAATCTTGCTTCTTCTATTTCCTGGGCTACTATGTCTTCATCTTATGGTAGTGACCATTTTCCTATTCTTCTTTCCTTTTTTAATATAAATAATGGACGACGTAATATGAGGTATGACTTTCAGAGGGTTCCCCGCAAGTTACGCTTTAAACACCAACTAAATAACGCTGATTGGAGTACATTTAAGTGCGAAATAGAAAAAAGGATTACAACTCTGCCACAGATCAACCAAGGTTCCACAATATTATGCGCTGATGCTTTTACAAATATGATTATCGAAGTGGCTGATGCCACATTTCCTGTAAGGAAAGCTCATTACGCAAGTTTTCCTTCACCCCCATGGTGGGATCAAGAGTGTACCGCGGTAGTAAATAAAAGAAAATTGGCAGAGTACTACTATAGCATTGAAATGACAGACGAGAATCTAAAGATTTTAACTGAGGCTACTGAAGCTGCACGTAAACTGCTGAAAGAGAAAAAATTTCAAGGTTGGAGAAACTTTTGCCTATCGATATCTCCCCAAACAAACTCATCTATTGTGTGGAACAATATTAGACGTTTTAGGTCGGGCATTAGTTCTGTATCGCGTACCACATTGCCTCAAGAATTAGCTAATAGTTATTTGTACCGTCTGGCTCCTCCTACAGTTCCTGAAAAGGATCTTATTGTATATCAGGGGTTGCCGTTGCAAATACATAATAACCAGTATACGCTTTGTTCGCCATTTACAACGAGTGAATTAAAGGGAATTCTTTCTAATATTAGAGATACGGCCCCTGGGGAGGATGGTATTCCTTATTCCTATTTTGTTAATCTGGGTGATAGTGCTTTAGACTATTATTTAAACTTAATTAATTCCGTAATGTTAACAGGTAAGATTCCTTCATCCTGGAAATCACAACAGATCATTCCAATATTGAAACCTAGTAAAGATCCATCAATAGCTTCTTCCTATCGACCTATTGCTCTTTCTCCGGTTATTGTTAAAGTGGCGGAACATTTAGTTATAAACAGAC
The DNA here is from genome assembly GCA_947063395.1 of Hemistola chrysoprasaria. Taxonomy (NCBI): domain Eukaryota; kingdom Metazoa; phylum Arthropoda; class Insecta; order Lepidoptera; family Geometridae; genus Hemistola; species Hemistola chrysoprasaria. The sequence continues at coordinate 3,686,772 of OX346724.1, forward strand.
TTGAGTGGCTGGTAGAAAGCAAGGGTATACTTCCGCAATCACAATTCGGCTTTCGCAAAGGCAGGAGTACTGTGGATAGCGTTAGCGTTTTGACTACAGACATTCGCTTGGCTTTTTCTAACAATAAATCGGTTTTAGCAGTTTTCTTAGATATAGAATCTGCGTACGATAATGTGGTTCTTTCAAATCTCAGAAACAAATTGTTAAAGTTAAATATTCCGGAAATACTTTGTAATTTTATCTTTAGCCTCTTTGCTGGGAGATCTATAGGCTTAGATTGTTATACCAATCGATCGAGAGTTCTATGGAAAGGTTTGCCGCAAGGCTCAGTACTTAGTCCGATACTTTATAACATATACACATCGGATTTAGAGTCTTCTTTAAATAACTCGGTTGACATTTTACAATATGCAGATGATCTGGTCATATATTCTTCAGACTATTTTGTTGAATCACTCAACATTCAGCTAACTAACTCGCTAAAACTGTTAAAGGTTTGGTTAGATACAAACGGATTAAGCCTATCGCCTTCAAAAAGCTCTGTTGTCCTTTTCACTAGGCGGCGTACGCTTGAGCACATTAGTGTTCAATACGATAAACATATTCTGCCGATCCGAAACGAAACAAAATTTCTAGGAGTGATTTTAGATTCTAAATTGACCGGTATTCCTCATTGCGATTACTTAGTCGCCAAATGTGAGGGATTACTTAACATGCTTAGATGTGTAAACGTGCCTTTTCCATTAAATAATACTCGAACACTTCAGCATATTTTACATGATTTATTTCAAGGCCACCATCTTCAATCTCGCTCTACAATCATCTGTCGCGCTGGCATCCACCTCCCTGTGTTGCCATCGCGCCCTCGCACATGCCATAGATCTCCGTGAAATCACACGTTGCCATTAATACTTTCCATAAAACCACCAAAACGTTCACAGAATCCGTAGCATGCGCGTCACAAAATAACATCAACCCTACACTCGGCCAACCTGACAACGTGTATGCCCCCATACACGCATTATATAATAACCCTACACTAAGGCCAGAGTATAATGTAACTATTGTACAAAATATTACACAGACAAACCATTTAGAAAACATTATACAAAACAAATAAAAATATCTTAATCAGCACGGAATATCTCATCTTGAATTGCTGATTATTGAGTATGGCTGAATATTGTTACTCCTTGTTTACATCATAAACTTCGGCTTTTAGATGTACTCTGGGCTAGTTCTAGGTTTCTATTTAACTGACTTGCTCCCGGCTTCCCTTGCTAGACTGTCTTTTTGCCTCCATTATTATCTTTACAACGATTCCGACAAAAACAATGAATTTCCATTACGTCGAGTGTCTACACGCAGCTTCTTGCTCTACCTGCTACTCCTTCTCCAACTGCTGCTTCTTCTCCACCTGCTGCTCCTTCTCTACCTGCTGCTCCGTCTCCACCTGTTGCTCCTTCTCTTCCTGCTGCTCCGTCTTCACATGTTGCTCCTTCTCTACCTGCTGCTCCTTCTCCACCTGCTGCTCCTTCTCTACCTGCTGTTCTTTCTTCACCTGCTACTCCATCTCCACCCGCTGCTCCTTCTCCACCTGCTGCTCCTTTTCCACCTGCTGCTCCTTCTCTACTTGCTGCTCCTTCTCCACCTGCTGCTCCTTCTTCACCTGCTACTCCTTCTCCACCCGCTACTCCTTCTCCACCTGCTGCTCCTTCTCCACCTGCTGCTCCTTCTCCACCTGCTGCTCCTTCTCTACCTGCTAATCCTTCTTCACCAGCTATCCCTTCTCCATCTGCTGCTCCTCCTCCACCTGCTGCTCCTTCTCTACCTGCTGCTCCGTCTCTACCTGTTGCTCCTTCTCTACCCGCTGCTCCTTCTCCACATTATTACTAGTCCTACATTTCATATACGAAGAAATTAATTATAATTCATTAGCAATTTTATCATTTTCCTTCAGATTTTTCACAGATTTTACGATTATGTAAAATTTATGACAATTAGATATTTGTCAAAATTTTCAACAAATAGACATCGCAAAAACAATACCTTTTATGTAGGTCACAACGAGGTGTGATTTTATTTCCTACGATCCATATAACTTTTATTTTATTTCCATATAAATTAAATACAATTACGTACGTACGTTTTCCAATATCCATAAGCGAAAATTCGCCGACATATTGTCAGAATCCTGACCGTCACGATACTTAAAAATCTCAGATCTGGTCACGAACCAGGTCACAGTACCACTTCATAGGTTTATTGTGGGTATTTGACCACTTCTGAGATGTAAACGTGCCTTTTCCATTAAATAATACTCGAACACTTCAGCATATTTTACATGATTTATTTCAAGGCCACCATCTTCAATCTCGCTCTACAGATGTCTTACAGGAGTTTGGTGGGGTGCTCACCCATTTTCTCTTAAGTTAATATACAATGCTCTCATAAGAAGTGTTTTGGATTACGGAACTTTCTTGCTGGAACCTGGTAATGTCTCTGCTTTTAAGAAGTTAGATAAAATTCAATCTAAAGCTCATAGAATTATCTCTGGTGCGATGAAATCCAGTCCTATTAATGCCCTGCAAGTTGAATGCGGTGATCCTCTCTTAAACATAAGACGTCAATTTTTATCTGATAGATTATTTTGCCGTATCTTACACACATCTTCTCATATACTTTTACCAAAACTTCAACTTTTGTCTGAATTTTACTCTACCTTATCTTATTGGAGACATAAAAATCCTCCATGTTTAGTTACAAGTATTCGCAGATTTCAGTCTTTGGATGCACCTATATTCCAATCTTCTAGTCTACCCATATTTACAAGTTCCTTTGATTCTCTGATACTTAGCCCTGATATATATTTCAACCTCGATATTGACCGACATGATTATGGAGCAAATAGTAATTTTAGCGCTGCTGTAGATGAACACTGGCGGCAATGGCATCATATTTATACTGACGCTTCAAAACATTCTGCATCAGAATGTGTAGGTGTTGGGGTTTACCATCCACAATTTAATATTGTACAGAAAATTAAGTGTCCACCAGAGTCAACAGTTTTCACTGGTGAATGTTTTGGCATCCTCGCAGCTGTGGATTACACGTTATTAATGAAATTGAAAAAATGTGTTGTTTTCACCGATTCATTAAGTTCTTTGCAAGCGCTAAATAAATTTCCTTTTAAATTTACCTCTCATCATCCATTGTTACTTCAAATCAGAATTAAGTTGCTTCGATGTAGAAATGAGGGTCTATCTGTATGTTTTGCATGGATTCCCAGCCATTGTGGCATAAAGGGAAATGAACTTGCAGATAGACTGGCGAATGAGGCGGTGCGATGTGGTGATGTGTATCCATATATTAACTACTAGTGGTCCGCCCCGGCTTCGCACGGGTAGCAGTCAGTGTTTTAACAGGAGTAAATACGTGATACATTGTATTTTTATAGATATAACCCTAATGGTTTACGCAGCGCGCACAAATCAATGACTATTTCTGTTACAGTGACCAAACCTTAACAGATGTACAAATTTACCGCGCACTTATATTTTGTAGATATATAAGTACCTACTACTACTACAAACCCCTAGTACATTATTTCTACTACCAATAGTTTTCATGCCGCATATAAACTACGCATATGGACTATTTTGTAGGTATTGATAATTACTACAAACCCCCAGTACATTACTTTATTCTACCACCAATACTTTTTACAGCGCATGCATATAATGGCTGTTTCGATTATTGTGACTAAACTAAAATAGATGGATATAAATGACCGTGGACTATTTTGTAGATATTGATAAGTACTAAAAACCTCTCCTACATTATGTTATTCTACCATCAATAGATTTCACAGCGCACGCAAATTAATGAATATATTAGGTAATTATGTGACACCTTGGTTCACAATATATTGCAGTTTTCTTACGGATCCCTATTTTTTTCAAAATCTCATATAGCCTAAGTCACTCACACTGAATTAAGCTTTCCATAAGTGAAATAATTCTTTTAAATCGGTCCAGTAGTTTCAGAGCCTATTCATTACAAACAAAATTCAGATACAGTCCAATATATGTCCAATGTACTCGTATTTACCGTCTTTCCAATATATGCCTTTCCTCTTTTCGAATGGTTGTCTGGAAGAGATCGCTCTGAGCGATAAGACCGCCAATTATTGTTTCTCACGTTTTAGTTTTTAAGTTTTATTTTGTTAATTTTCTGTATTGTGGTATCAATAAAAGTGTTATCTAATCTAATCTAAATTCAAAAAAACCGGCAGCTACTAAGTCACTAAGTGTATATTATATTAATAATCTGGAAACGAATACGGCATACGGATTAAGGAAACACTGAAAGCATCTAAGAGCATCGATAATTCGAAGTCGTTGCAGCCCAATTTAACGGGGCTATGATAAAGAGAAGCGAAATCAAAATCGCGTTTAAATTATTTGCAGAACGTTATCTATTACGCTTATTATGCATGTTGGAAATAAATTACTTAAAATGTTGCATTAGGGTACCTATTTACGTCTTGCAAGAAAATATTGTCAGCGCGTTCTAATTTTTTCTGTAGCGCCATCTAGCGAGCATTTTTGGAACTAAAATTCATTACATTCATTACAAACTTTAAAACGTTATTTTTCCATATAAGGGCTAAAATTTTTGAAAACGCTGAAACACGTATTTGATTATTTTCATTTTAGAATGTTTCTACAAAATTTGAAATAAATCGGCCGAAAAATGAAGTCTACTCCATACAAACTTTCAACCCCTATTTAATACACTTAGGGGTAAAATTTTGAAAAATCCTTTCTTATTACTTGTCTAGACTGTAAAAATAATCTATTGTCCAAATTTCATCATAATCGGTCCAGTAGTTTTGGCTCTGGGTTGATGAGTCAGTCAGTCAGTGAATCACTTTCTCTCTTTATATAATAGTATAGATTGCTGTGATTTAACCACCCTATCCAAAACTTTCCTCGTTTCTTCCTGGAATTCAATCTGGGAAGAAACGAAGAAATCAAAGGGAAAGTTTTATAGCTGTATCCAACCTGATATTCCGTGTAAGCCATGGTTCTTCCGTTTTAAGCTCAATAAGATATCCACATCAGTTCTTATCAGAATGCGGCTTGGCCATACGTGTACTCCTGCTCATCTCGCCAGATTACGCATTGTAGACAGTGCATATTGTCAATGTGGCTTGGACGTCGGGGATTTGAATCACATTTTCTTTTCTTGCCCCAATCACGACCATTCCTGGCTATATACTCAATTGATATCCATGGACATACCACTTCCGACTAACATAAATATTTTGTTATCATCTCTAAATCCTTCAATATATAAATTATTAGCTAATTTTATTATAATGAATGATATTAAAATTTTAATATTATGTATATGTATATTTATATAATTATATTTAATGACTATAATATGCTTATTCTCCTGATCCTTAATCCTTTCCAAATTTATTCGAACTTAGATTTATTTATTTTTTCGCGATAAATGTTTCCTCCTTTTTACTACATACTAGTGGCAAAATACACAAGCCGTGTGTTGCTAACATGCAAAAGAAAAAAAAAAAAGAACTGACGCGGACAACCGTGAGTGAACGACACGAACTGTCAATTTTCGACTATCGTTCCTTTTTCTTCTGTGATCTCTTTGTTCTGTCTGTGATCGCAAATCACCATCGCTCTTTTCACTTTTGGTTGGCGTGGAGGTTACGTCGGAGTCGTGTTGCTCGTTATTACAGAAATCTGTAAAAATGACCGAAACGCTAAAACTTAGAGGAACATTGTGCGGCCACAATGGCTGGGTGACGCAAATCGCCACTAACCCCAAATACCCTGACATGATATTGTCATCATCCCGAGGTAAGGTTATGTTTCATATCAAATCCGAAGTAATCTCGTTTTGTTTTCCGTGAAAGTCATCTCTAAGGCTTTGTTTGGGTAGATAACACTTTCAAACCTCTAATTTGTATTATATTTTTATGATGACACATAAACTTTGCCATGCGATTCCTGAGCTGCAAGTGGATATGGGGCTGATAAAGTTTGGTCGCCATTTTCTCTATCACCTCATATTAAACGAAATTACATAGATCGTATGATTTCAGACAAAACTCTTATCGTGTGGAAGTTGACCAGGGACGAGACAAACTACGGTGTGCCACAGAAGCGTCTCTACGGCCACTCTCACTTCATATCTGACGTGGTACTGTCTAGCGACGGTAACTACGCTCTATCCGGCTCGTGGGACAAGACTCTGCGTCTGTGGGACCTTGCCGCGGGAAAAACCACCAGGCGTTTCGAAGACCATACTAAGGTGTGACAGAATTTACATTTTGTTAATGTGATTAGTGTTTAGCGCCTTTGCGAGGCAGAAGACAAGTGTAGCGCCTATGCGAGGCAGAAGAATAGCTGCAGTGAGGATGTCTCCCTTCCATACCTAGGTTTGTACAGAACTCTATAAATAATTGTTCTGCAGTACCAACACATTAATTAATACAGCCCTTTATGTATAACAAGCACACCCAGTCTATAATAATTAAAGGTTTTGTATTGAGACATTAACAGTGATATATAATTTGTACATTTAGTTCTTTATTTGGTCATAATTATTGAGATCACAGTCTCCAAATCACATTTTGAGTTGTATCTTTGCATGATTTGTGATAATCAGTGTTGCAGGTTATAATTATTTAATATTATCTGCCACAGCACTGGCCGGCAAAATCTTATCAAAAAAACATCTAACCTATTTTGTATATTACAGGATGTCCTATCAGTGGCATTCTCAGTAGACAACCGTCAGATTGTGTCTGGTTCACGAGACAAGACCATCAAGCTGTGGAACACCCTTGCCGAGTGTAAATACACCATTCAAGACGATGGCCACAGTGACTGGGTGTCATGTGTCAGGTTTTCACCCAACCATGCTAACCCCATCATTGTGTCTGCTGGCTGGGACCGCACTGTCAAGGTAAATTTCTTGTTAATTATTACAGGGCAATGTTACCAGCAAAATTACTGGGCATGATGAGTTTCAACTACTAATATCTTGGGGTGACAGGCGCAGTGCAGTGCCTTGCAGAATTTTTAATATTAATACTGGGTGGCACTGTCTGATATGGGCGATCATGATGCTTACCATCAGGCACCTGATTTGCTTGTCTTGTTACTATCATAAAAAAAAACCATTGGGAGATAAATAACACAACCAGTTTATCCAGTTTTTCGGTGCATATTTGCTACTCAAATGTGATTATTCAATTTTGTGTTGATACTATCTAGAAAATATGAATTTTATGAATTCAAAAAAAAATTTTTCCATAGGTCTGGCACCTGACCAACTGCAAGCTAAAGATCAACCACCTGGGTCACTCTGGCTATCTGAACACAGTGACAGTCTCTCCCGATGGATCTCTCTGCGCGTCTGGTGGCAAGGACATGAAGGCCATGCTCTGGGACTTGAATGATGGCAAGCATCTTCACACCTTGGACCACAATGACATCATCACAGCACTCTGCTTCTCACCTAACAGATACTGGCTGTGTGCCGCTTATGGACCTTCTATTAAGATTTGGGTAAGATATTTACTTGTGTACCTAGTTATTATAGCCTTACAAAAGATTGGAAAATAATGGGGCTACTACTGAATTCTTCAACAATAAAAACAATTGTATCAACACTTAGGGGTAGATTGCGAAATGCGTCACCTATAGATAAACACACGCCCCTATAGGCGTTAGGTAGATGGGATAGGAAAATTTCACTGACAACTAGTACCTCCACTGTAGCTCAAGTGGTTGAGTGCCCTCCATGGAATTGTGCGGAGGGTGCATGGTTTAAATCCCGCCTATGGTTGTAATTTTTCTTTCTTTATTCATATTGTGCTTGCACTTTTTTGTCAAGCTAAACCAGAGCGATTTTTTTCAATTCAATTTTTCATTCAGAGATTTCAGGTACAATAGATAGTATAAGTCATTATGCTCAACCAAAATCTGCCTTCTCAGACGTCTGAATATTAAATATAATTTGAACAATAAATTTATTTTAATGTCATGATCAAAATAGATTAAAGCTAAAATGAAATCATCAGAGTAAAAAGAAAATACAAAATAACTAGCAAGGATTTAGTTAAGATTGTACCTACCTTTTTGGATTTATTAATCTGCATTTACTTGTCCATAACCCAGGTTGACCATGATCTTACAATATTATGACAGGGCTCTTTCAAACACGGGAACAACCAAGAAAACTGGAAATTCTACATCTCTGTCACAACTAAAAGAATATTTTTCAAAACATTGTCAAGAAGCAAAATATTTTCAGTTTATATAAAATGTGCTTGCTTTATTTGTTTGCCAGGATCTGGAAAGCAAGGAGATGGTTGAAGAGCTGAAGCCTGATATCATCACAAGCCAACAACAGACCTCCAAGAGTGACCCGCCCCAGTGCCTCTCTCTTGCATGGTCAACTGACGGACAGACCCTCTTCGCTGGCTACTCAGACAACATTATCAGAGTATGGCAGGTCTCTGTATCAGCCCGATAAACTAAAAACCATTTATTTTTTATAAGTATAAAAATAAATGCAAAAAACAGATAAAAGCATTTTCATTGTGAAGATCTCCTTGTTATTATAATTTGTGATAAGTAAACTTAGTATAAATAAAGCATTATAGCAATGCATGTATATAAATATTTTTATGTAAATAAATTAGTTTTTAACAATATATTCTGTTTTCCTTATCAGTTTGAAGATAGGTGAATATGATGACCTCAATACAAAAGTATCTTGTTCCAATCTAAGTACAATAACACAATAGGATATTTAACAATGATCCTAAGGTAAAAATTGGCATGTGGAAGTTTAGTTCCAATGTCCCCCACTTAAACTGGCACCAGTGAGGGATGTTAGAAAAAGTTAATTTTTTTGCCAACTGCAGCTACTGGTGGAAATTACAGATAGAGATAGACCAATTGAGGTTGAGAAGGTAGGTGGAATATGTGTTACAAATTAAATAATAAAAAAATCCTTTTTTTTATGATAGTGAGTGTGACAAGACGAGCAAATCAGGTGCCTGATGGTAAACAACATGATTGCCCATATCAGACACAGTGCCACCTAGTGTTTAAAAATTCTGCAAGGCACTGCACTGCGCCTGTCACCCTGAGATATGAGTTGTTGAATCTCATTATGCCCAGTAATTACGCTGGAAACATTGCCCTTCATACCGGAACACAGTAATGTTTGCACATTACTGCTTGGCGGATGTATAACTGGCAAAGGTGTGGTAGTTCCCCAGGCGGCCCCCTGCAAAAGAGGCCTACCACTACAAAACTAAACTACACTACTACAACAGCTTTAATCAAAAGAAAAAATAACAAATAGCAGGGCAAATACCAATATTAAAATAAGGGGAACAATTGTTTAGTATTAAATTTTTCATAAAATATCTGGTTTGTATTAGATTTTTAAATATTTACTGTAGTACTTTGATTTGTAACACAAGAATATAAATATAAATAATACCATTCTGACTGTAATTTCCACCAGTGGTGGTGGCAGTTGGCACAAAAAATAACCGCCGCCACTGGCGGAAATATAATATTCTCTTTATGTTTTAGTGGGGGCTTTTGGGAGTAAACTGTATGTGGACATGTGTAAGATAAAACTAATAATTTTTGAAATAATATATTGTTAACATTTTTCCCTCTGTTTTACATCAATAGAAGTTTATTATAAAAAAAAATTACAAAAATTATTTTCTAGGTAAACCATCTTCACCTAGTAAATGAGATCCATCGGTTACCTCTGCAGGCCCATCACCTACTTTTGTATGAATCACATACTTTATCTGATCAACTGCTTTTGGTTGAGATAGACCCAAAATCTCTACACTTAAGTCTACGTTAGAATATTCTAGCCCTCTTATGAACGTGTCTGGAGTTGATGATGGGTAAAAATGTTTGATTAGGGATAACACCTTAGGTACTTCATCTTCTAGTAAATATAAGCAAGCATTTGGACCAGCATCAAATGTGTAAGCAACTTTAGGTTCCCCACAATGTTTGTTATACTCTTGTATTAGTTCAATGATACTATGGGATATATCATTCATATAAGAAAATGATGGATAAGAGTCTAAGCAAACGGCATGAAACTGGTTACTATCTTTCATAGTTATTTCTGCAAAAGTATTAAAGTCTCGATTTAAGATAGCGTCACAGATTTGCTTTGTTCTTTCTGGTACACAGTGTTTTATGCGGTGTTGTAGAAGCTCAGAAGTTTGAACGGTTAGTCTCATTCCATCAGTGGAACTTTTCTTCTTTTTAGCATCTCCGATGACTAATATTAAAGCTCTCATCTGGGGCCATGAAGGTGATACTTGTACAGCTATGGAGTCGGCACCTAGCGGGTCTGAACCAGCGCACCATCTCACGAAACCACCGTAAACGCTTCGACAAGCGCTGCCTGACCCCATTCTTGCTAGAGAACTAACATCACTGTTTACATTATACAACTTAGCGAGTGCGACGACAAGGCAAGCGTACCCTGCAGCCGAAGAAGCCAGTCCGGCGGCCGTTGGAAAGTTATTCTCGGAACAAATATGCACTTTCCACGAGAGAAAGTTTTCGTCGACCGATTTTTCGGCGACAGCCCTAGCTTTCACTCCTTGAAGGCAATTCTGCAACCGCTTGTTTGAAAAAGACTCTTTCTTCCCATTCAACCATATCTCATCTTCTTGGAATTCTGGACGAGCAAAGACAGAAGTTTTCGCGCACATAATACTTGTATCCAGAGTTGCACTAACGGAGTCATTTAACGGTAAAATGAGGTCTTCATCGCGCTTTCCCCAGTATTTAATCACTGCTATGTTCACAGGTGCAACTACTGTAAATATTTTACTCATGGTTTATTTTTCACGAGAGCATTAAGTTATTTTCAAAAGATGAAAGACAACATAACCACAGAACACATATATTGCTGTGATTGTTTGCCTTCCACCCGCAGCCCGCGAAGTTCACAAGCATAGACTACAAAATGGACCTTGACATTGACAGCTATAGTTCTCTTTAGCTCTATGGTCTTATTTAAACCACAGACATAAAAAAATACACAACTTTATACGCCATACAGACCAGACTAAAGAGGGTGACAGACACGCGAGCCGTAAGGTCGCTCGGCAAGCTAAATCGCGTGTCTGTCACCACTTTAAACCGCTTTAAAACTGCTTACTATAAGTTAAGCGTGTTTCTCACCCACTTAAGAACCACACACCGAACGCGGTGAGGCGCGGCGCGGCGAGGTAGCGGTCGAATTTTGTATGCGTGTGTAAACTATGGAGTACCACCAATGACGTTGAATCGCTTCCTTCTAAGTACCACACATCGAACGCGGCGCGTTTTTGTTTCTAACCGCGTTTGGTGTGGAGCTCCTAAGGGTTATTCGCTAGCGCTCTGGGTAGCGGTATATCCAATTTCGCTCTCTGCTGCGGAACTGCATAGAAATACCATTCGAAACCCGCGCGATATTTCCCGCTACCCAGAGCGGTAGCGAATAACGTTTAGGTCACTGAGCAAGTAATCACTACGTTAGCTTTATGAACTCTGTGATGTTGCTCATTGATTTGTATAATCTGTGGCTTGGTATTATTCTACTAAATAAAATTGTTACCCCTTCTCTACGCGTAAGAAATATTATTAGACAATATACTTTTTTCGGTTTACTTTACATTTCAACGCTGCCATTTTCGTTTTGTGGCACGGTTAGCGGTGGAGTAATTGTAATTTTAGTAAATTAATAACGGGCTCTTATTTACTAATGAAGTGTTAAACATATTTCGTAGTGCATTAGAGTTGTTGTGATTATAATTGATGTTGTAGCAGTTCTTGGGGATTGTGTATCGGAGAACTTGTTCTAAATAGGCGGAGGTGAGTGGATTTAGATTATTCATATATGGGTATTTGTGGGGGGTTTATGAGTTCTTTTACTACCTTCTCGGTGTATTTTGTATTATACTACTTACTGGAAGTATTGAATTAATAGAAAGTAAGGATTGCACGCTCAGCGCTGCATTGCAAGTCTGCACGCACCGCTCGAGGGTGACTAAAAGGGCGTTGTGGGCAAGAGTGAAGGTTTATCTCCATAGTGTTTACTTTGGCTGTAATTGTCATAGTCCTTATCAGAGTGGGTTATAATGTCTTGTCAATACACACTTTGCTTCAGCTTATTTCTAAATGAACAGCTGTAAAAGGTCTGTACATTATAGCACATAATAATATATAAAGCATGACCTCAACACTCAACTGAATGTTGATATCTATTATTTACTTATTGGTAGGTTTACCTACTCATTTTGAAACCACTATTACAGTAAATAGGCAAGTATACTTGAATGTGGAAAAGGTTTCACTACATAGGCAGAATATTAGGTCCTAACTACCTATCATTTAAATATTGACTATTGACAATATCATTTATCACAATTGAAATAATTCTTCATCATCTTCCTGGCCTTATCCAACATAAGGTTGACACTGCACATCACCTTTGCCACTCCAGTCTATCATCCATCATCTTTGCACTGACTCCTTTTTCACTGATATCCATATTCACACGGTTCATCCAGCCCTTTTAGGATGCCCCCTCCTCACATAGCCACTTACATTCTTCATCTTCATAATCCTTTTAGCCATATCAAACAATATGGTTCTTATTGGAAACATGAGTAATTTTGTTTACACATTTCATATTAATTTAATTGGAAAATATTTTTACAAATATTATTATGTAGTAGTGAAAATGCAGGGATTTTGTAATTAATCAAAATTACTATGTCCTAATACATTATCAGTTAGTGTTTTTGAATTGACCACGGCCAGAATGACATTTGACAGTGGTTTTGAGTTATGTTTTGACTGCCTCGGTGGCGTAGTGGGCGCAAGCTCGACCACTGATCATGAGGTCGCGGGTTTGATCCCCAGGTCAGGCAAAGTTGTTAAATATTGGATTTTCCCATTAGGAATGATCTCAATAACTGCCTGGAGTGTGGAACTGTGCCCAGTAGATGGCAATAGGCTCGCCCCCTATTACATGGGACTAATAACATTCTGGGCGAAATGTGGGTGTACCTACTATGAGACTGAGCCCTGGGTACACCTCTGCCTACCCCTTAGGGAAAAAGGCATGATTGTATGTTATGTTGTTAGAGTTATGTATTGAGATTTCCATATTATTATTTTTGCGTCTATTTATTATCTACTACTATACAAGCCTTACACTGTCTGTCCACCAGAGCGAAGACGAAAGAACGAAAGCAGTGCCATGTCAATATTAACCAATCCAGCCAATTTGTCCACAGCCACAACATTCTCTGGTGTTGTCGTTTTGCATTGTGGCATTTGCTCAATGTTGCTATAGTTATAATTGACAGGTGATTAGGCTTTTAATTCATAGTGCATCAAGTTCAACTCAAAATTAATTAGAAAGCTTACCATCTACTTCTGTAATTTAGAGGCCTGCTACTCTCACTTGGATGCCTCTACATAGCACCTAGTGTAATGTAAGTAAAACACACTTAGACTCTTATTTGGTGCGTGAAGTCCTAGCTAATTCAAATACATTGCACCTCTTTGGTGTCTTTTATTTTAGCACATCTTTATGGCCAGTTACTTGTCTACCATGTTTAATCAACAATTCTTCAGTAGAAAGTATGGATCAGGATTTTGTAGTTATTGATGATAACTTAATATTGGCTCAGATCATCTGCAGTAGGTCTGCAGTCTTATGACACTCCACTCCACTTGGTAACTTGGTAATTGTGACTTTAAATTATAAGGTACCTAATTTCATAATCACCCTTTTGAGTATGCTGGTCGGCAAGGTGTATCTTCAGTAGTATAATATTAAATATTGTAAATTTGGAAGTTTGTTGGGATGTGTGCGTGTTTCTTTACACCAAAATTAAAGTTATATCTACCTATAATTATGTAACCAATTTAAAACTCAATCAAAAAAATCTCATGTTATAAAATTTATGTAGTTATAATATAAAAACTACCCTCTTTTGATTGCCCTAGTACAGTAAAATGAACAAAGTAATAAATAATAAAATTATATATTATACCACTTCCCTGAGTTTAAAAATTATGTTTTAAAACTCGTTTTTAGGGTTCATACCTCAAAAGGAAAAAGGAACACTTTGTTGTCCATCTCTCTGTCTGTCTGTCAAGACACTTTTAAACGGGAATGTGTGGAGTTATCAAGTTGAAATTGGTATCAACTACTCAGATCTGCCATCCCTTGTGACTATAAAAAAATCATACTTATAAGTTAACACAATCAAAAGTTTTGGCCATTTTACTGCATATTTCCATTATTTGCTCAAGGAACTAATAGATGACACTGTATGTGTTCTTTGTATCTAGGTATGGAACCCTACATAATGTGGCTTGTGAAAGTGCTTTTAGAGTTTAGACACCAATTTTTGCCAATGTCACATAGGGAGATAAACCATCGAATGATGGAAATTAACCAGTAAGTGCTTTTGAATTTTGAACACAAGCAGCAATCATATCTACAGACTGGCTTTGATTTAGGCTGGGCCTAAGACAGAGAATGTGCAGTTTTTGATACCTGGTTGAGTCCATTATAACTAATTGTTAATTTTTTGACAAATAGTTAATTTGTCAACATGCAAATTAACCGTTGGTTTGAATTTGCATAGTCAGTTAACCAATAGTAAGCTACTATTGGTTAACTGACTACTAGCTAGATAACTAGCGATTAATAATCCGTTTCTTATCTAGTTAGATTTATAGTTATTACTTATACATTAAGTAGTGAATGTAAGAACGATAACATCATTGTACGCTTGCTGGGACATCCTCCGCGAAGCGTGAGCGGAAACGCCGCATTGGCTGCCGCGTCGCGCCGGTCGCGACACTACGCTACCGGGTTCATCCCGCGATTTATATTTTATATCATACTAGCTGTGCCCAGCGGTTTCACCCGCGTAGACATCGATCCCTTGGGAATGGGATGGGGAATTGGGAATGTCGGGAAAAAAGTGTTACTCCAGGGTCTAAGCTCCCTGCATACCAAATTTGAACCCTATCCATTCAGTAGTTTTTGCGTGAATGTGTAACAAACATCCATCCATCCTCACAAACTTTGGCATTTATAATATTAGTAAGAAGTGGGATATCATACTGACTGCCTCGGTGGCGTAGAGGGCGCATGCTCGACTGCCAATCAAGAGGTCCCGGGTTCGATCCCCAGGTCATTGTATTAAATATTGGATTTTTCCATTAAGAATTATCTCAATATCTGCCTGGAGTCTGGAACTGTGCCCGGTAGATGGCAATAGGCTCGCCACCTATTACATGGGACCAATAACATACTGGCGAAATGTGGGTGTATCTACTATGGGACTGAGTCCTGGGTACACCTCTGCCTACCCCTTCGGGAAAAAGGCGTGAATATATGTTATGTTATGGGATATCATAGGATTGACATTTCTATGATCGTATTTGACGTTGAGTTGCGGAAAACTGCCTGCGAATGTGAAGCTTATAACTTCGTATAGTATGACTTATCATACGATAAGATCGAAGATATATCTTCGTAGCTTCTTCATAGCTTCACATTCGCAGGCAGTTTTCCGCAACTCTACGTCAATGTGCCTATATTTCGAAGTTATAAGCTTGCTTTAAGCTAAATTCGGTACCAACTTTACAATTACTTCCTTTTCTTTTACTGAGTTCTATTGATGCCTATATGGTTTGGGTACCTACAACAACTACCTGCAACATAATATGTATATTGTACCTATATGCTTTCGTTCTTGCATTCTGCACGTTCTAGCACTCAATAACAGTCCAATTAAAAGAAATTAACAGTTTTAACGTTACAAATAACTTGCGGCACGCAATTGCTAGAAAAATTGAAAAAAAAAAAAGAAATGTTTTCACCTCACTGGATTGGATGCCGTTCTTTGCATGTAATTTTAATTTTAAAACGTATGGGGATAGAATTGAGAATTGTATAACAAAATTATTGATACTGCTCTGATGGCTCACTAAACAGAGCGGCTCATTGAGATCAATACTAAACATTAAACCCGAGTCGTTACAGTAGATAATAAGAAAATAAGTGTTACATTAGATAGGATCAGTAACTTCGATGATAATCCCTTGTCATTAGAAAACATAACATGAAAACACGACTACCATTCGATTACTAATGCATTAACACGGCGGATGTGTCAATTTAATCTCCACCCACTCGCTTGGGAGTACAGCCATTCAAATAAGTGACTGAACCGATGTTGTTTCAACGTAATAAGGGTCGAAGTGGGTTGGCTACGTCTAAAATATATCTTAACTGTACGCCTGACGCCGCCACGTCTGTGTGACAGTATTTTTGCATGAAGTTACCTAAATATTTTGGGTTAGGAAGTTATTTGAATATGAATGGCGAGAGGTAAGTAGTAAGTAAGAGATTATAATCAGAAATAGGATAATACTAGAGTGGTGATGATAAATACTACATATACGTCCTCTGTGAATGCGGGCCACTCATGCTCAATATAAAAGTATCCATTTGGAACGACAAATAATTCGCCCAGATGAGAGATACAACACATCACTCCTCGGAAAATCTGGAAATTTCTTGATCCAGTGGGCTTAAGCAGTGAATTATAATCCATACGGGCTGCCACAATAGATCAGCAATGTTCAAAAAATACTGTTGGTTTTAGAGGTGGACCCCGATAGGTGATATCCATTACCTTTAGATTAAAAGCTTAAAGAGGCTTCTGCATGTGGACTTAGAAAATATTTTTTTAAGCCATACGTATGTATGCATAGTGTAGGGTTCCATACCTAGATACCAAAAACATACAGCGCCATCTATTAGTTCCTTGCGCAAAGTATGAAAATATGCAGTAAAACGACATAATAATAGGAAACAACTAACACACAGAGTTGACGTAAAATAGATGAGCCATTTGCAATATATTAATTAAATAAGTGCTCGTATTAAGTCGTAAGCTGTATTGAATATATCTATGAATTCTTTAAGTTCCCCATTCACTGAAAACCAAATCCGTTTGCTCCCTTCTGGATCATTTCCACGCAGGCCTCTGCAGCACTTTCAGCTCTGGAATTAATTAAAATTATCGCTAATGCTGGTCCATCCGCTTCATGAGCTCTCTATCTGTCTTCTTGAGCAAAGTGGCTTCAATCGTATTTTTGTATTAATTAATATCTGGAGTCCAGATTCAAGAAGGCGCGTCAATTATTGTGTGTGCTGGACTGAGTGGTTAACAATGAGATATTATGTAGAAAGCAGTCGTCAGATCATGGCCTTACCGAGAACCTGAAAACTCTGGACAGTATGATTTGGCCTAGCCATACGCAGTGATCTAGCATTGCCAATCTGTTGGATAAAAAGTACCTATGTATAAAATGCGATTGCAGCATGTGTTGCCCATCTGTATGATATTTCTAAGTCCAGCTTTTTTTAACACAGCTTTTCTAACTTTTATTACTTTAAATTTCTAACACAGCTCGTGACGCTTTATTGCCGGTTGTCGTTATTAACTAGACAACTAAGTGACTTTAACGAATATCACGTTAGTTTTTGACGCTCTCTGACGCACTTTTTGTGAACTATTTTATCACTAAGTACAAATTCAAAATTGTCGCATTTTTGAAGCTGTTGTTTTTAGTTAGTGTGGTAACTGGTCCGAGCGCGAGTGAAGGCTTATCAATTAATTATCTACTCGTAAGTGTAGCGAGGGTATATACTTTGGTTCTTGCATTTTGCATGTTCGAACACTCAAGCGGTCTAATAGAAATTAACATAACCTACAATCACACCTTTTTCCCGAGGGGGTAAGCAGAGGTGCACCCAGGACTCATTCCCATAGGAGGTACACCCACATTTCGCCGGTATTGGTCCCATAATAGGGGGCGATCGCCATCTACCAGACACAGTTCCGGACTCCAGGCAGTTATTGAGATAATTCCTAGTAGTTACAGTAGATAACAAGAAAAGAAGTGGTAAAATGGCTTGATTAGAGACAACTATCCTAGTATAGGATAATAATGATAGAATCCCCTGCTACCAACGTCAATAAGGGTCAATGTGGATTGTTATATGCTTAAAAATATAATGACTGTATGCCTGTCGTAGCTAGTAGCAATTGAGTATTTGAATTTTATTTTATTTTGGCATAAATGGAAAGATCATATATAAGATTCGTACCAAAACAATTTTTAGTTTTCTTTTATTCGCTGTAATTACAAAGTTATATCAAATTAAAAAATCATTTTTAATCCAGTACCGAACGCCGATAGTACCCGAACGAGCTCGTGACCTGTAGTGACGTCAAAATGTTATAAAGTACCATACATAACTATAACATAATGACGTCACAATCATGGCGACCACTCGTAGCGCGTTCGTGAACAAGTGACTCCTATTGGAATTGTATCAATTTTGAATTGGTAGTAATTAATAAAAAAAAAAATTTAAATGAGTTTTGAATCGGATAATACATAATTTTTATTTAACTTACAAAATAACTTGATAAATACGACATTTTTGTTTTTTCAAATACTCAATTGGGTACGAACGGCGAGAGGTAAAAATTTGGACAAACTCATGATCAGAAGTGAGATTTCCTGTCTGATGACGATTAACAAACTACTGATGATCATAAACAATATGGGGTAACTGTTTCACAGCTCATAATGTAGAGGTAACAGAAAATATATGAACCTAATGAAAATAATTTATTCCATGAGTGCTCGTATTGAATCATAAGCTGTATTAAATATATCCGTGAATTCTTTAAGTACACCATTAATTGAAAACCAAAGTGATCCGTTTGCTCCCTTCTTTATCATTTCCACGCAGGCCTCAGCAGCACTTTCAGCTCTGGAATTAAATAATATCATCGTTAATACACTACATCGGTCTCCAGATGGTCTAGCAAGCGCAACATTCGACTGTCGAGAGTGATACGTGTGAAAGAGGCAGTAGATGCCGGCTCGACCACGAGAAACAGTGCGCTAGCTACTAGGCCAGTCCAGCCGGGCCCAAAGACATCTTGTGTAGAGCTCTCGATTGGAGACACGGTCTTCACTTGCACAGCTCGAGCCACACCCCCAGCAAGGGTGACCAGCAACCATTGATTTGTGTGGCATTACAAAGCACTACGGTTTGTCGTTATGGACTAGATTCTAGATGATATTCATGTCCGATGATGTCACTTAGGTGTCAAGATGTTCTTACGTTTGTTTAGATAGGGATTCAATGTTGTCCCTAAAGCATCTCTCCTGCCTTTTATCAAACATTTGGTTGTCGAAAAGAAATATCGGTGTATCGGTCGCTCCGTAGAATATTGTCAGTATGCGTATACCCGTGGTTTCATAGAAATCACCCGCCTGGAAAGAAAATATTATATTATCTATTATAAGACGTCCTGAGTCCCTACCTGTTATAGCAGTTGCCCATACCAGCCAAAACCTCTACAGATTACAGGGAGCTGAATCTTATAGGATATTCCATAGTTTTCTTGAGCAAGACTCAATCCAAACTCTAAGTTCACTTTCGTGTAATTTCGAGACGTTTGACCAAAGCTGCCTTAAAAGGCCACTAAATAAATTCCTGAATTAGTCAATGACCTAAAGTAAAAAGACAGTTCAATATATGTTACCCAGTGAAGATAAATTGGTGAGAAAGAAATTACAGAAATGAAGCATATTCCCATACATACAGATGAGTATAGATCACAGCTGCTGGTCCATTACAATAAGTGACAAAAATACTTACAGCTAAACATTTATCAAACCACATGATAGCACTCTTGGTTGCGCTGTATATGGGCAAGTCGTCATTCTCAAGGAACGCAACTATGGAAGACACGTTGACGATTGTCCCTCCCATCCCACCTTTGTCTTTGCCCATGTGGTTCAACCCTTTCCTTGTCATTGATATCGTACCTTTCTGTAACACAACACAATATTGTTCACTGGAAAAAAAAGTGAGAAGTTTTCCATACTTTCATCATCAGCCTGTATCATCCCACTGCTGGGCATAGGCTTCCTCCTTCTTTTGCTATTTCTTTGTGTATTGAGGAGATTGCATTTCTCTATTATGCGTGAATTATATTCACATAAATGTTACCCGAGATATGGACAACGATCTCTAGGGACATTGTTTCGTTATAAATACCATTTACACACAAGTGTACCATAGCACCATAGCACCGCGCTGTCCTTGTGTCTATGATAGAATCATACTTTTGTATCACATTTCAAAATATTTACCACATTAACGTCAATCGAAGGGACCCATCTATCCGATGAGTCGTTCGCTACCCCAGCGTTGTTGATGATCACATCAACTCTCTTTAATTTGTCCAAGACTTGATTAAAGGCACTCGACACGCTGTCTTCGTCGGCTATGTTGCATTTTATGAATGTCACTTTGCCTGGATAGCTTTTGTTGTGGAGCTCGGCGATCGATCTACCGTCGACTTCGTTTATGTCCAGAAGGGCGACTGCCTGGAATTAAGGATATTATGATACATTAATTAGTGTAAAGTGTCTTTGCCTAAGACCAGCACAGACTGTGTCCCCCACAGCTCCTTGAGTTTCAGTGGTTAAGATGTTAGCAGTTACCTCAGCTCCTTCTTTTAGTAGTGCTTCCACCTTCTTAGATCCAATGCCCGAAGCGCCTCCGGTGACCATACAGTTCTTTCCTTTTATCTGCCATTGCTCTGCCATTCTGTGCTACACAAACTATGGTGTCATTCAGGCTTATCAGTCCAATATCGTTGCCTTTTATCTTTTAAACCATCCGACAATAAAAGTAAGCTTTCTTTCTTTGGGTTCGATTTTGTAACATTACCTAAATTCAATGTGTCTCTTTGAGTGTGGATTTGAGATAAACTGGACTCCGAAGAACGTTCTTATATTTATACATATGCACGCCATTATTATGATTAGATAACATAAGACCATTAATACTAAAGGTAATGTGCGTACAACGGTCCTAAACGAATTCACGTAAACACACGGTCTTTACGCGAAGAGATGGGGAAAGTCGGAGGTCAGCTAGTCGCGAGTGCACACTCCATAGAAGCAAGATTTTTCTTGCGCGGATCGCATTATTCTTCGGAGATATTGACGTAATTGCTGTTTTTTAGGTAGGATATATTTGGGTTTGTAGTGGTAGGCCTCTTTTGTAGGGGGCCGCCTGGGGAAGTACAACACCATTGCCAGTTATTCATCATCCGCTAAGCAGTAATGTGCAAACATTACTGTGTTCCGGTATGAAGGGCAATGTAACCAGCGAAATTACTGGGCATGATGAAATTAAACAACTCATATCTACTGAGATATGAGTTGACAGGCGCAGTGCAGTGCCACGCAGAATTTTGAATTTTAAAACACAGGGTGGCACTGTGTCTGATATGGGCAATCATGATGCTTACCATTAGGCACCTAATTAGCTCGTCTTGTCACTCTCTATCATAAAATAATAATAATAATAATATATTAAACTAGCTGTGCCCCGCGGTTTTACCCGCGTAGTCTTCGTCCCCGTGGGAATATCGGGATAAAAAGTACTTTTTATGTTATTCCAGGGCCTAAACTATCGAATTTCAACCCAATCGATTCGGTAGTTTTAGCGTGAAAACGGAACAAACATTCATCCATCTAACCAAAACCGCGCTAGATGGCACTGGAGTGGAGTTAGAACTCGCTAGCGTTTTATTCACCTGTTCTTTCTATCACAGACGTAACTTTTTACCCATATTATATTATATTTGAGATTAAAAATATTATTAGTTGGATGAAATTATATGTAATTAAAAAAATTATATCGTACGTCGGTAGAAAAGTCGGACCCGTTATACTTATATCCATAGTTAAGTTGATTTTTAATATAAATTAAAGTAGTTGATAAGTATTTATTTAAGTACATACTGAAATTCTTAAAACAAAATTAAATGTCGATTGACTTTAAGGCTGAATTGCACCAACTAACTTTAACAATAACCAATGCATGACCGGCAGTCAAATATCTCGAAGGACCAATATTACGCGTTGCACCATTTTCATAACGTTAAAATAAACGTGAAACGTTTAATACTAGTCTAATCTGGTTAGAGTTAGAATTGACGGTCGGTTAAGCATTGGTTATTGTTAATGTTAGCAGGTGCAAAATCGCGGCGGGGTGCACGGCATTGCGGCGCGGTCTCAAGAGTCAAGTGTCAACCCTAGCGAGTATGTAATTTTATTCGATAATATGCTTCAGCTTACCTTCTGTTAGATTTATATTCTGAGACTATCGTAACATTATTATGCAATAAACGCGTTTAAAAAAATTATGCAACAAGATTCGGACGTAAACTCTCACTTGCTTGAAGTGATGTCACTCCACTCTCAGAACTCCGGAAAGTAAACGTTCCATGCCGCGTGAATATTTTTATTTATGTATGTTACAGATGGATTTAACATAATAAATAACATCTTTTTAATCTCGCCAAAAAAGTGTGCAGTGACTTATTTTCTTGTGCATATGCTTTTATTTGTTTTAATTATATCACAACGGGTTACTCCAATTACACTCCTCGAGTCAGTTCATATGGGTTATGTGGACAACCCATATTGTCAACTTTCAGGGCGCCAAGATTCCGACAAGGATTCCGACATGACCTAACGACTGCCTACATATCTTTTAGAAAACAGCCGGGACCTACAGTTTACAGTTTAACACCCGAAACACGGTAGCGCACAGTTGAAAAGTCCACATGGTGAGATTCGATCCAGGGACATAGGAACACCAGGGAATAATAATACTACGTATAGAATGGACACTGTCATCCGCCCACCGATCGGGCCTTCCTCACCCCGCGAGCGAGATTGAGCTCTCCACGAGCCCCGCTTCGCTGAGAAATAACCTCAAGCAACTCTTGCGCGTGTACAGTGTGCAGTGTGTGCAGTGTCTTCATGTGTGCAGTGTCTGTGTCATAAAGTGATATCGTGACATTTGTATGGGAATTGCGTCGAGTGCTCGGGGTGTGTCGTGGTGGTCAATAATTTTATTAGGCCTACTTGCTCGAAAATTAGGGCTAAATAATAAAATTTACCCCTTTCTCATCCCGTGGGAGCCGTGAGACCCGGCAGAGGAACATATTCGGAGAGTGGGCAGCAGCGCTCTCCGGCACCAAGCCGCCTGCCAAACGTGCTGATTACGGCATTATCCCCCAATATGAATACTTTATGGTGTTCTATGGGGGAGGCCTATGTTCAGCAGTGGTGGTCTTCCGTCTGATGATGATGATAGAGAATAAAATTATGTACTTACAGTTATATACATACAGGGTCGGTAATGTCGATGACAAGATAAATTTACATTATTTATTCAGCCATGTCTTGGTTAACACTGGCTTAATTACGTTAACACACGAACGTGCAAGTGGGCTTAAAATTTTTTAGTTTCAACCTTTTATACTCAAACATAACGCGTTTCCCTGCATTCACTTTGAGTTGTGTGACTGACCAAAGGAAGAGTATGTTAGAGGTGTCTGGTCATTTTAGCACATACTTGCACGGACGACTGTATACTCCTCATTCCTTTAGAATAGGTGGCAATTAGGGCCCACAGTGTGCACGCGCCTACTCACCAATAATATTATATTTAATATGATATTATTTTCATATTAAATAAATAGACAACGTTTACACACTCAAACCCCTGCACTAGGATTCCCTGTGTCGTAGGCGGCGTGACCCACACGACCACACACATCCAAGTCCCGAGAACAAACATTTGAGCTCATCACACAAATACTTGCCCTGGCTGAGAGTGGAACTCCAGGACTCCTCGTTTCGCAGGCTGAGTAAAGCTGGCTACTCACACACCTTCTGCAGGGGCAATTTAAGATGTACCTGCAGATGTGCGTGCGATCTAGGTATGGAACCCTACCCCTACGTACGTATGCCTTAACAATTTATTTATCATCAGATGATAAATTATCAACTGATTGCATATATCTGATTGCAGATGATAAATTATCATCTGATTAAATATTATGATAAAATGCTTCAAAGATGTTACCTAGTAAACAACAACTAACCTATTTACTAAGCACTTTAATATTTATCCGTTTATCCATATCAGTCCTTCATAAAAAGCTGATACTCTATTTTTGCGTTCTCTATAATTCCTATATATATTCTATGGTTCCTGATAATTATTAACTATGGTATCAACAGAATATTGAAATCGTTCTTGTTAGAAAGTGTATCCTAAGTTAGTCAAGTATTTACCAAGCCAGGAGCTGATGTCATCATTAAGTCAGTAGCGAAGTAGTAAGCGAAAATTAATGGATTTTTATCAACAAAATTTCTTGTGGACCGATTTTATCACGTCACTTACTGTATTAACTTGGCATCAGAGAGTACTGTAAAAATATATACCCGTAGAGTATATAGAGTATACTACTACTACTGCAAGTACTTCTACTACTACTAATACTAATACTACTACTACTAATACTACTACTACTACTACTACTACTCTAAAGGTGCTATATAGAATATATAGAGTACCTATAGAGTAGATATTCATTCCCAGCTCCATGTGACGGACTGGAGGATTCCAGTAAGTGGTAAGCTGCTTTCATGAAAGTTAATTGACTGCCTCGGTGGCGTAGAGGGCGCATGCTCGACTGCCAATCAAGAGGTCCCGGGTTCGATTCCCAGGTCAGGCAGTGTTAAATATTGGATTTTTCCATTAGGAATTATCTTAATAAACTGCCTGGAGTCTGGAACTGTGCCCGGTATATGGCAATAGGCTCGCCCCCTATTACATGGGACCAATAACATACTGGCGAAATGTGGGTGTATCTACTATGGGACTGAGTCCTGGATACACCTCTGCCTACCCCTTCGGGAAAAAGGCGTGAATGTATGTATGTATGAAAGTTACATAAACATAACATACATTCACGCCTTTTTCCCGAAGGGGTAGGCAGAGGTGTACCCAGGACTCAGTCCCATAGTAGATACACCCACATTTCGCCAGTATGTTATTGGTCCCATGTAATAGGGGGCGAGCCTATTGCCATATACCGGGCACAGTTCCAGACTCCAGGCAGCTATTGAGATAATTCCTAATGGAAAAATCCAATATTTAACACTATGCCTGACCTGGGGATGAATATGAAAGTTAATGTATTATTATTAATAATAATAAAGAAATAAAATAATAAAACTCATATATTTCAGGCAAAAGTGCGTATAATAAATTATACGTACCAGAGGCCCATATTAATAAATACCTTACAGACTAACATACATAATAATATTATATTAATGATATCTATCTGCTTTAGGGATGATAGGTTTTGGTCTCGCCTGTTTAAAGCGCCGGAACACTATGAAACCGGAGCACTAAGGATTTGAAATTCTGCGTCCGCGTAGACTGCAGCCTCGACAGTGAATTCTTGGAGAATTCCTGGTGCGGGACTCGTCCTTGGCCCTTTTCTTTTATGTAGCGGACTGTCACCTCAACTGATGGGCTCTTCTCAAACCGGGAGAGATAGACCGCCATTGTCGGTTCTGCGATTCGAATGAAAGTAGCCGCAGCGAGAGCGGTGCCGCGTTGGTTGCGGACAGGTCGCAATTTTATTTTACAATATTATAGTTGTCCTGAACTTCGTATCAGAAACAGTTCCAATTTCCCTTACCTATGTACTATTCTCTTTCGGTACATATTTTACACATAATATTAAATTGACCACTCCAAATAAGTATAATTTATTCCATAAGTGCTCGTATTGAATCATAAGCCGTATTAAATATATCCGTAAATTCCTGAAGTGCCCCATTCATTGAAAGCCAAAGTGAGCCGTTTGCTCCCTTCTTTATCATTTCCACGCAGGCGTTTGCTGCACTCTCAGCTCTGGAATTAAATAACATATCATCGTTAATAAATGTATTAATTTGCTAGATTTTATTTAAAGTAGAAATTATTCAAAGCTGAAACTAGAAATTTCGAATTCCAGCACGAAATTCATATACAATCATAAGTTTCCTCTCTCCAGAATCAACTTCTTTATGCAAAAGCTCGCTACTGCAGAAGCAGTATTGTTCGAATAAATATAAGACGAAATGGTAATCTGCGTAAAAGAGGATGTTAAAGATGAGTTTCAAAGAATAATCAGCTCTTTCCATATATTTTATACTAGCTGTGCGCGCGGTTTCAATCGCGTACCCGTGGGAATATCGGGATAAAAATAACCCCATGTGGAATTCCAGGGTCCAGGGTATCTACATACCGAACTTCAGCCCAATCGGCTTAGTAGTTTTGGCGAGAAAGAGCAACAAACATCCATCCATCCTCACAAACTTTCGCATATACTATTAGTAGGATAGGATAGTAGGACTATCTTCGAATCGAATGGACCGAATTTTCGGGTAGTCTTTGAGCATCTCTGTAATATTTGCCTGCGGCCTACGAGTAAGAAAGATTATCCTTTCCCTTTTAACCAACCAAAGGTGCCAGATGGTCCATTGAAATGTTACAATTTAAGGATCTAATATTGCATTTTTTAGGGGACGCAATTTTATTTTTGGGACATGTGTGGGGGGGCAATAGAAGCTTAACCCCAAGTTTGTGGGGTTGCCGCCCTTGCCCCCCGGCCGCCACCTTGGAAAAAGGGGTGCAAACACTTTTTTCGCGATATTTCGGAAACTATGCGTCCTACAAAAAAACGTAAAGACATAATTTGTAGCAAATCGCTTTGCCTACAAATATGTTCATATAACTTTTTGCCCTAAACTAAAAATTAAAGAAGTAACAAGCAAAAAAGTGAGAAAATTTCTATAAAAAATATCTTTTGAAAAAACAGCTGAACCTTCGAGGGCTACGTTAGTGGGGACTGGGGACTAATGTCCCAAAAATAAAATTGCGTCCTCTAAAAAATGTAGCTCATGTAACATTTCAATGGACTAAGAGGAGAGGAAGTGGGGACTGTGCAGTCCAAAAGACTGCGTTTTAATACGTAGTACTCACGACTGTGTAGACAGCCTTTTAACCATATCCTTAAACAATTCTTCCTGCTTTCCATTGAACATTAATATATCACCCATGTGCAACATCGGTGTCTCGGTCGCTCCGTAGCAAATTGTCAGTACGCGGATACCAGTGGTTTTGTGGAAATTACCCGCCTGGAAAGAAATAAGAACATAATATACAAAGATATGTGTGACCCGTAGACAACCATGACCAAAAGTCCTGCACCAGCCGCCTTGAAAATTGGAGAGGACAAAGATTTTTTTTTCATCCTAAATTCGACTGAAATTATGTCGATCGTCAGGTCTAAATTACTACCTATTTACTATTTACTTCAACGGCCTTAGCACAGTGACCAAAGGAGGAGGTAAATTGCCGGAGCAGGTGCGAAGAGCTAGCGAAGCGATTCCGATTCAACTTGAGCAAAAATGCTCTCGTATGTCTCCCCATCCGGCATAACGGCGGTAACACCAATATTAACAAATCTCGCTCAGCTTTATGTCGCAAAGTGCGCGGTGAATATATGAATAATTACACTCTTGAGGTCTACAGCTCATAGAGCCATTAATATTATTATGTCCAAGGGGTTGGTAACCGCGTTCCTTCGGTCTCCAAGACTCTTGGAGACAATTATGCTTAGAGACTATCCTAGATGTAGACTTAGAGTGGGTATGAACTGAATCTACCATACAATTGGCACAAAATAATAATTTGCTCATTATTATACTTACAGATAAACATTTACCAAACCACAAGACGGCACTTTTAGTAGCGCAGTATACGGGAATAGTGTCAGTTTCCATGAACGCCGCCACTGAAGCCACGTTGGCGATTGTTCCTCCCGCCCCACCTTTGTCTTTGGCCATGTGGTTCAAACCTTTCCTTGTCATTGATATTACACCTTTCTGTAACCATTCAATATTTAAAACAATCGTCATCATCGGTCTAGGCCTCAACGCTTATGACAGACCATTCAAGCAATGTCTGTCGATTGTGTTTGCACTTTCTTATGATGACTGAAAAACTATATCTGGAGTGGCAAGGTTATATACACCTGGCGCAAATGTGTGTGAAGCGTGAACTATAGGTGTGATAATTATGTCCCACTGAGTCCTACACGTAGCCTAGTGCAGATATGACCGGGTTCTATTCCGGCTGGCTTCAAATTTCAACTTGTGGTATTACATCTGGAAGCTACCGTACTTCGGAAGACACGAAACTGGTTGGGGCCAGTGGTTATCATAAACGATAATCGTTAGGTCATGTCAGATAGTCAGATGGCTTCGGGTGAACAGAGAACTCGACAATAGTCATATTTCGTCATAGTCTTAGAATAATGACGGATCTTGTACTAGAACAAGTCTTGTATTTGGTGACCTACCGACTAGGTAAGAATTGAAACTGTGGGTGTATATATGGGACTGAGTCCTGGGTACACCTCTGCCTACCTCTTCGGGAAAAAAGGCGTGAATGTATGTATGTTAATGTATGAAGCTGTATCGTTAAGAAAATCGGGCTATGAAATTGGAAGGGGGACGTAGATAAGGATCTGAAGATGTCTTCATGTTACCGAGCCTTTATTCGGGTCGCCACGTCGTCTAGTTATATTCACCACAATTTTTTTACCTACTGTTACTAACCGAAAACCCTCGACCTTGGTTTCGGAAATGAGTTAATTCAATTTATATGAGTTAAAATAATTACCAAATTAACATCAACACATGTGGACCAGCCAGTGGGTGAGTCATTCAATATCCCAGCGTTGTTGATGATAAGATCAATTCTCTTAAATTTCTCCACCACTTGATTAAAGGCACTCGTCACACTGTCCTCGTCTGCCATGTTGCACTTTATGAATGTCACTTTGCCGGGATAACTTTTATTGTGGAGCTCGGCGATCGATCTGCCGCTGACTTCGTTGATGTCCAGAAGGGCTACTGCCTGGAATCATGGATACATAACACTAATTTAGCCGTGATTAGCTTCGGTTAGAAGGGGAACGAGCACTGAGCACATAGCACATTTTAGTCACCCCATGACAATTATATCCATATCAGGGTAGTTTAGCCCAAATGTTGATACAGACTACTAAAACGTGTTAAATGCCATTCCTTTTCGGTTCTGTACTAGGATAAACATTCAATATAAAAAATCACCAATATACTCGTAACCCGTGATTGCGGCAAACTTGCCTTCATTTCTTTAGATCACTATAATCTAGAGAGTGGTGCTTATATTCTGTCTGCTATTATTCAATCATTTCTTGTATTCATTCATAATTTCACTTGAGTTCAAAATTTAAATGCGGAAAAACTAGTTTTAAACGAATACAGAAGATTTTTGGGGTTACCTCAGCTCCTTCTTTTAGCAGAACTTCCACCTTCTTAGCTCCAATGCCCGACGCGCCACCGGTGACTAGACAGTTCCTCCCCTTTATCAGCCATTGCGCTGCCATTCTGTGCCAAACAAATTATGGTATCAAGCGCCACTTTCTTTACTTAATTTGGGGCTTGATTATATAACTTAACTGTTTACCTATGTGTTTTTTGTATTTTATATAATTAAAATGTTAAGCCTTGATCACACTAACTGAGAACTCGGCATTCGGCCGAGAACCCTAACTCGCGAACTTGAAAAAATGTACTACTCGGTACGTGTGATCAAGGATAAGCCTAACAGTGTTTAGTGGACCACTTCTTTGTCGATTTTTTTTGTCGATTTGGTCTGTAGTCAACTGTGGATCATTCAATTGACTCCTCTGAAGTTATGTGGATATCTCATGTTATGTGGTCCCACGTCCATTTCTCTACCAAATATTTGATTTATTATAATATGTATAATGTATGTTTAGGTATCTAGCGGTATATTATGCTTTTATTCTTGCATGTTTCGATATAGTCTGATCACTGTAAAGATATCTAGTATGATTGAAAGCACTTAATAATAGCGGTCCAATAGCAATTCACAGTTTTGACGTTACTTACAAAGAACTAGCAGCACGCAACTACGAGTGTGTATAATCATAGTACAATCTATCGGTGTCGTCGCGGCTATTTAACAAATTATTTTTAGCTATATTTTAGAGGAGTCGATGATTTATTCTAAGTAGTCCGAATTCTTGTAGTGTTGTAGTGGTAGGCCTCTTTTGCAGGGGGCCGCCTGGGAAAGTACCATTACCATTTAAAAATCTAATACAAACCAGATATTTTATGAAAAATTTAATACTAAACAATTGTTCCCCTTATTTTAATATTGGTATTTGCCCTGCTATTTGTTATTTTTTCTTTTGATTAAAGCTGTTGTAGTAGTGTAGTTTAGTTTTGTAGTGGTAGGCCTATTTTGCAGGGGGCCGCCTGGGGAACTACCACACCTTTGCCAGTTATACATCCGCCAAGCAGTAATGTAATGCAAACATTACTGTGTTCCGGTATGAAGGGCAATGTTACCAGCGAAATTACTGGGCATGATGAGATTCAACAACTCATATCTCAGGGTGACAGGCGCAGTGCAGTGCCGCGCAGAATTTTGAATTTTAAAACACTGGGTGGCACTGTGTCTGATATGGGCAATCATGATGCTTACCATCAGGCACCTAATTAGCTCGTCTTGTTACTCAATATCTTAAAAAAATTACTCACGTAGATTTTTTGTATTTTAATATATGTGTAGTTAATGAATTCATTGGTTTTTTTTTGTAAATATTTCAGAATTAATTGAAAAATATTAATAATTAAAATAAATTGAATATTACTTACTTACGTTTCAAGTAATTTATTACTGTTTAGGAATTTCTCGTGATGTTTTGAATCACTACTTGTCTCCGTTCGCCAAATGCTAAGGATATTCTGCGACTGTGAATATTCCTATAATTCCATTGTATATAAATGTCATTGTAAAATAATGCTTCATTTACACCTTTCCAGTGTTGAGGTCGGGTGCGCGTTCCAGTGATAAATACTTAATATCCCACTAAAAATATTGTAGTATAATATATAATTTTTGTAGTGGTAGGCCTCTTTAGCGGGGAGGGGGCCGCCTGGGGAAGTACCACACCTTTGCCAGTTATTCATCCGCCAAGCAGTAATGTGCAAACATTACTGTGTTCCGGTATAAAGGGCAATGTTACCAGCGAAATTACTGGGCATGACGAGATTTAACAACTAATATCTCAGGGTGACAGGCGCAGTGCAGTGCCGCGCAGAATTTTGAATTATAAAACACTGGGTGGCACTGTGTCTGATATGGGCAATCATGATGCTTACCATCAGGCACGTGATTTGCTCCTCTTGTCAAACACTATCATAAAAAATAAAAAAAATCGAATAAAATACTCTTTAATATGACCAAAATTTATACAGACAATATTATAAGTAGGTTAACATACGTACAAAGTTCATACATAAATATAGGTATTTTAATGATATTTAATGTTTTTTTTAAAGGAGCTGTACAAATTGGAATTAGATTTTACATTATCATGTCTGTATCAGAATCAGACCAAAGCTAGGCAAATACCTATAAATACAATAAAGAAATAGTATGAAACTAATCATTCTATTTCTTTATTCTAAAATGCCAAATAAAAAATATATAATTTTATTAAATGCACAAGTAGATCTAAAAGTTATATAAATTTGTAAAGAACAATTCCCAAATTGAAAAGTAAGATATTTTGCATGTCGATATACCCTTATTTGCATGAAAAATAATTATTAATTATTTTGTCTCCGTAACAGCATTATCTAAAAATAACACACTGATAATATTAAAAACATAAAATAACTTAACACTTATACAATAAATGTACTTAATGCAGTTGTTACGGTTTACTTAAACTTTGGAATAACTGATAATATAATTTAAATTATTTTTTGTTTTTATTGTATTAAAGATGCACATAATACTAGCAAATTTTGGGCTTAGGCGACATAGCACACTGACATTAAAATTTTTATCTTAGCTGCTTTGTTTAAAGTCGAATATGTACCATCGACTTTAAACAAATGAAGTCGAGTTGAAGATGAGTTGAGCGCTATGAGTTCCGATCTTCATTTTTAGCAGGGTTTTTATGTATTTACTCAAAATATAAACAATAAATAAGCAAAGTAGTCGATAACTCTATAATTCATAAATAAATTGTTAAGGCTTAAGTACATATACATACATACATACATACAGTCACGCCTTGTTCCCGGTGGGGTAGTCAGAGACTATTTCCCTCCACTTGCTACGATCCTGACATACAACTTTCACTTTCATGACATTTTTCATACATGCTCGTCGGTTGAAGGTAAGGTAAGGCTTTAAGTATGTATGTATATAGGGTTCCAAAACCATACCGCCTTCTTAAAGAACATACATCGCCATCTACATGCAACTACAGCAAACATTATTTAAAAAATTGTGATTACTTTATTATTCAAAATTTTTTTTGTAAAATTTTACGGTTTTGTGTTTTTTTTCTATAAATAAAATCATTTTATAAAAACCTATACGTATAAAATAAAATCCAAAAAGTGATCACATCCTCAGATTCGAGCCTTGCCCAACAGCTTGTAAATCAATGCCTCGCTCACCTGCGCCACGATTACAGAGTTTGCGACAAATTTTTGATACGCATTTCATACACGAGAAGTATGAAAATATGCAGTAAAATGGCCATAACTTTTGATTACGTTAACTTTGAACTATGATATTTGTACAGCCACAAGGGACCGCAGACCTGAGTATTTGATATCAATATCAATTTGATACCTCCACGTGTTCCCGTGAAAAATGTCTTGACAGACTTACGGACAACAAAGTGGTCCTATTTGGGTTCCTTTTTTCCTTTTGAGGTACGGAGCCCTAAAAATAATAGGGTGTTGTCGCTTGTAATTCTGAGCTTTTGAATATAAATCTTAATTATTTTTAGAGGTGACTTGAATATATTTTTCTAAAGGAACCAGATTAGTTTTAAAAATTCTATTCGGTTACAGTATTTTTTTTAACTGAACATTTATGTTTTTTCTTATTAATGTTTGAGTTTAAAATAATACAAATTTGCTTAATTTTTGCATACAGCGCCCTCTTAATGTCCACCGTTATGTTCACTGCTTATACTTGAACAAATCGGAGTTGTCGCCATACTTTACTTACGTCACAAGTAACTATGGGTTGTTTGTTAGTAGTATAACCTACCCATACCATACCTAATATCTAATCCATACATAATATCTAAGAGCCTCGCTGCACACGACGTATTTAATCAGCGCTTACGACGCGCGCTTCATGATCGCGCGGCATTTACAGCGCCACGCTGTAGATTATTCCAAAATAATAGCACGCGACAGAAATGCGATTGATACGCGTGTAGTACCCCTACTTTACGCGCTGCATTTGTGCGTCGCGTGTTCAACGTTTATAAAAAGGCAGATGACGACCGAGATCTACTTCCCAGAGTTTTCAGGTTTCGTAACGATAATGACTATCCAGTAACCTGATCAAGCGCACTGGATGAATGCCAATCATCTCTGAAATCATAATTAATATTAATTATTCTGATAAAAAAACTTCAACTCTCGCAGTAAACAGAAGATTGCATAAATTAATTAATCGAACATAATAAAGTCGTGCCATTGTCGGTTATTGCGAAAAACTTAAAAAATAAACACAGTTTATTCTGATATACAGCAATATATTATTTTATTAATTAATAGAAAACTAAATAATAGAAATATAATATAAGCGTAAAATATGTCCTTGTTTAATACAAGTTGAATGAATAACTTAACCTTAACACTTAATTTATTAAAAACCTTTCAAAAATATTAATATGTATTTATTATCTAATAAATCAAGCCCTGCCTCGGACTGCCTCGGTGGCGTAGAGGGCGCATGCTCGACTGCCAATCAAGAGGTCCCGGGTTTGATCCTCAGGTCAGGCAAAAGTGTTAAATATTGGATTTTTCCATTAGGAATTATCTCAATAACTGCCTGGAGTCTGGAACTGTGCCCGGTGATGGCAATAGGCTCGCCCCCTATTACATGGGACCAATAACATACTGGCGAAATGTGGGTGTATCTACAATGGGACTGAGTCCTGGGTACACCTCTGCCTACCCCTTCGGGAAAAAGGCGTGAATGTATGTTATGTTATGTTATGTTCTGAGTTCGCTATGTAACAAATTTGCAAAAGAGAAATAAAAGAGTATTTTTTATTTATTACCTACTACCTACCCACCTACGATATTGAAGGGTCGAAACGTATTTTTATGGATAGGTTTGGTATCTTAGAAAATACGAGAATTCATACTTCGTGTTGAATTAGTATCTCAAATCTTTACATTTTTCAAAAACCTTTGAACTCGATAAACTATAAAAATCTTTACACATAGGTCCATAAATTAAATATACCTACGACTTGTATTTAAGAACTTATTTTACTGTTGAAGGATACATTGTTACCAGCCAGATACTTTATTATTAAAGCTACAAAAAAATAAAACGGTAAATCTTCGAGGTCCCTTAAAGAATAGCTTCATTTCAAATAGCGAAGCTAGCACTAGCCGGTCTATAATGAACAGTGAAACCACGATAACGGAAGGACCCAATTCTCGTTTCCACAATATACAAAGTTGCGTTATTCCACGCTCGACAGCGTCACGCCATACCATTTCTGATGAACGACTTATAATTATAAAGTAAGGTGACGGAACTTGAACGCCCGGAAGATAGGTCTAATCGTATAGTGAATGTTTAAGACTAGATAAAGAAGGAAATTCTAGCCAAGCAAAAATTAGTTGAAGACCAGTTTAAATCTCATATTGAAAAGGTCAAACTTTTAATTGAAACCAATCTCATCATTATACGATGAATGAATGTAGAAGTTATCAACGGCTTTGTTAGCTATATTATTCTCTCTACACTCGTATTCTACTAATCTTCTTAGAGGGCCAAAATCTTGGGTATATAATGACGTTGAATTGCTTCTGGTATCCTTACTCTGAGTGGGTATACCAAGATTTTGGCTTTTCTATCATCAGTCGCAACGCCCAGCAGATTTCATGAATGCTCCTCATCAATATAGAACCAATCAAATTCGTTGTTATAATAGTGTTAGTGACATTCTCTCGAGTCTGCATTGAGCTTTTGTTCTAAACTTGTTTTGCCTACGGGCAGGAAATGGTTTCACTACCTACCTAAGGACCTGATAGACCTGCAACCGACCCAGCACCACATATATTGTCCAATTATTCTAGTGCGTTATTCAGGTTAGGTTGAGAGGGTAGTGTAGGTTATGGGCACGCATGCACTACCTAAATTATGATCAGGCGTAGAAGCGTACGTGGAGAGGTCGAAAATGCCGTGGCCCATTGACTTATAGTACGTAGTACATTAATATCATTGCCGTGGCCCGTTAACTTTTAAAGACGCGCAAAGCCAATCATCTCCTTGAGTATTTATTGATATTGTTTCAGTAATGTTTACGAGGTAGCCGGGCCTCGGGTAGCGTGCAGCAATGCCGCTGCCAAAGCGCTGCGTGGAGCCAGTCCACGTGTCGCGCGGCACGGTGCCAGAGCGGCTGGCCGTGCCTTCAGAACTAGAGGCTGTCACCAATGGAACCCTTGCCAACACTGTCAGGTGATTATCAGTGATGAAAATGTAACCTTCCCCGCTCCTCTGCTTAAAAACCATCAAACTGAACTCGCTATTCTGCCTGCCAGACGTGGTAAGTAGTGGCGAAACTCCCTGTGAGGGAGGCCTATGTCTAGCAGTGGACTTCCTACTGTGCTGCGGCTGAGATGATTGGAATTTTGGAATCGTCTCAATGAAAAGGTTAACATAATAAACTCTTTTGCAAAAAAATGGGCGGTTTTGATTTTTCTACATTATTGGTAATAATTTAGTTTTAAAGAGGCTTTAATAGGCACTTAATAAAGACGAAGTTTTTAGAAATAATAATCCGTTTTTCAGTTTTTGAAAAGTTATCAGGCAAATAAAACTAACTTCTCCTTAATTTGTGTTTTTTGTAGAATAATTTGTATTTGTCGCATAATCCTGCCTTACTGTGACTCAAAATGGATGTCTTTGTGTCTATTGTAATGACAGTAAAAGCAGTAAGAGCTAGTTAAATTATAGCGCTGCTAGAAGAGGGGTGTAGCCAATGTTACGTCTCATAGCGGTTAAACGTGAGTCGTTCAACCGTTCAAAGAACCTGGACTCGATACCAAAAGACAGGTTCCGTTCAGAGAAAGCAAGGTTCTGGGAGAAAACGTTGTACACAACCACGAGGCGACCGCTTTTTAGTAGAGGAGCACAAGTTAGCCTATGGACTGTGAGGAGGAGGCTTTTAACGACTGATATACGCATTCGAGGACCAGCGCGGGCCCCCCAAGTTACTCCGTGAGCACCGGATTGCTCGATTGAGGTTCGCTAGAAATTGTCTATCTTGGACACTAGGTAACTCTCCAGTTACCAAGCGTACTCTTCTCCGATGAGGCTCAAATTTGTCTTCATGGTGAGAACTGACATCGGCGAGCGTTACGAAGACCAGGGGAACGCTATGCCGACGTGTGCTTTGAAGAAATCACCCCTTATGTTGGAGGGTCCGTAAGGTTTTGGGTGGGCGTAACTTCCAGCTATCGTACCAAGATAGTATTCAATATTCATCGAAAATGGCTCACTGAATGCGCAAAGGTACATAACAAAAATCTTTTGTCAACATGCATAACCCGCTGTGACTGTAATTGGTGAAGATGCCATTTACATGGACGATAATGCTCGGGCCCACCGTTGTGGCGACGTAGATGCTTATATGAAAGAGGTCGGTATTCGTCGTTTGGATTGACCAGCGCGGAGCCTCGACTTTAACCCCATTGAGCACATCTGAGACCTTCTAAAAAGGCAAGTATGATCAATCCAAACACCTCCACAAAACATTAGGGAGCTTAAACGTGTGATCTCGGCTGAGTGGGAAGACATTCCACAGAACACCATCAAAAACCTGGTGGAAAGTATGCCAAGACGATTACATGCCGTAATCGCTGCAAGGAGAGAGAGTCATACTATTTATTAATTTTTATTGTCTTTTTTATATTAAAATACCATAAAATTACTTGTAGTCTTAATTTCATAACATCTGTAAAAATGTCTGTTATAACACGGCTTTTTGTTTACATGGACTAAAACACCGATTCCAGGATTTAAGTGTTAAAAACTATATATATTCCCATTGATAATAACAAAAATTTCGTCATCTAAGCTAATGACAGACTAGTAACTACTCGTAGTAAGGTGCCCTATTTTTTGCAAAGGAGTGTATATCAGCGTCTGATGATATAAGAGCGAAGAGAGCTTTCTGTCTAAAATGACAGACGAAAAAAGAAGAGGAGACTAAAGTGAACAGTTTTGAACAGTGAACCTGTAAGTTTTTTCATCAACAGCTCGGCTATGCGTTAGCTTTTCATCTATTCCTACAGAAATGGTGGAAAATGCTCTGTAACGATTGAATGGTAATATCGTAGGTCCCGGCTGTTTCCTATAAGATATGTAGGGGGCAGTCGTTAGGTCATGTCGGAGGCCTTGTAGGAATCTTGGCGATCTGAAACTCTGACAATATGGGTTATCCACATAACCCATATGAATTGACTCGAGCAGTGTAATTGGGGTAACCCGTTCTGTTAGAGTATAAATTCAAATTATTTATTTATTTTATCGTGTCTAGACAACGAGAGTCTGCGAAACGGTCGATGGCCAGCGCGGTATGATATCGAAACTACCTATATACTTCAAGCGCTGAATGACAGTTTTATAGCTGATGTTACTCATTCACGCTAAAACAACTGAACTGTTTGGGCTGAAATAGTTTAGACACTGGAATAACTTATAGGATACTTTTTATCCCGGTATTTCCACATTTGTTTCTGACATGTGGAAAGGATGTACGAAAAGAAATTGACAAAGGAGATTTATAAGGCTAGTGTGAATGGTCAAGTCGGTAGGGGTCGACCTAGGCGTACCCTCCATGAACAAGTTAATGTTATCTTAAGGAAAGGCCAGGTCAAAAGTACCAACAACCGACGAGCATGCATGAAGAATATGATGAAAGTGGAAGAAGCGAAAATTGTATGTCAGGATCGTGGCGAGTGGAAAGAAATAGTTTCTGCCTACCCCAACGGGAATAAGGCGTGACTGTATGTATGTTTGTATGTATGTATGTATTTCCACAAGAACGGTGAATGCGCGGGGCACCGCTACTTGAGTAGAGTATCAAAATTCATATTGAGAACTGATCACTGCAGTTTTCTAATAAGTGTACACTGCCTTAAAGTAGGATTTGTTTGTTTATACCACGTTCCCAGTACAGTGCTTCATATTCCTATAGATATGGGTCAAGACGACGAGATTCAACAACTAATATCTCAGGGTGACAGGCGCAGTGCAGTGCCGCGTAGAATTTTGAATTTTAAAATACTGGCACTGTGTCTGATATGGGCAATCATGATGCTTACCATCAGGCACATGATTTGTTCGTCTTGTCACTAACTACAAGTCTATCTACAAGCTACAAGTTCGTGTCCCACATATTATGTGTAATAAATCGAAGTAATATGTGGGACTTAGAGGAAATAGAAATATTTTGTAAGGTCACTGTTATTGTTAATTTAGTATTCATTAAAACAAAGAGGAAAACACAAAAAGCTACTTCAATAGATTTAAATAATTCGTTAAAGCAAAGAGGTAAACACGAAAACATATTTTTCAATCAATTTCAATGTTAATTCGTCGTTAATCACGACAAAATAACATAGTAAATTGTACTTAATTTTTGATTTAAGTACTTAATTTGAATTTTGGAAAAGTATTCGTATCGGTTCTTATTAAAATACCAATGTCGTACAACGTTTCTAGGGCTTATATGTGTGTTTTAGTAAGGCCTTAGTAAATATAGCCTTGCCCTATTGCCCACCCCTCATACGCAACGCAAATATCAACGACCAATTCTCGCCGTAACCGTTATAGTTGATGACGCGAATAATTCTAAGAAGCACCGTTTCTAAGAGAGATGGGACTGATATATCGATATCGAACCTTTGTGCGGTTACAATGCCACAGATAACTAATACTACTACTCCGAATGATGATCGAACATGGTACGGCCGTATCACGAACTTGGTTCGCCACCATCACGGTAGATATTATTACCGTGCCACCATACAATGTTCCATCGTCTGGCGCACTGTCCGGCAAAGATTATTATTATTTTTACTAAGTACGGTGGTACGTTCGCTTGCACGTCAAAGCGGTTCGATCGTGTGGGGTGAACTGAATACCGTACCGAACGGTACGGGTCACAGATTAAGTAGTACAGTGGTACGGCCGTACCATATTCGATCGTCTATTCGTAGTATTAATGACCCCGCTTTCATGAATTTTAGTATGAAAACAAAATAGCCAATTCGTGGCGGAGTGCGGGGGGATCGCTTTTCAACATAATGTCATAGTGCATGTCATGTCATGCGCAAACATTGAGTCTAAAGGGAAATGAAAAGGAGCGGAGCCGGCTGTTATGCACTGGCACTGCATCACAACCATCATCATTTGACTTTTACTTCTTACTCTATGTCACCATCATCATCCATGTCCAACCGTGGACAGGTGGGTTAGCGAGCGCGGTTCGATGGCTTTACGCAGAGGACGCTGCTGCTCGTCCTCTGGATCTGATAACCCTTAGCCGGCTCTTACGGCACCCACGGGTAGATAGGGTGGGTACTACTTTCAATACGGATAACCTCATGGCACATTGTATTATACCATGTAAAGCACAGAGGAATTAGGTGCCAGAAGTCTTCCACATTAATTCCTATCACGACAATTATTACATCAGCCTTTAGAGGGGTCAGTGGGAGCAAACATTGAAAAAAAAAAAACGTGAAGATTAAGAAAGATGGTTGATGTCTCAGATCATTTGTATGATCTGAGGTTTATATCCTTGTTGAGAACAACTTCGTTTCTGTACACTTAGGCCCTTAAATTAATATTAAATGAGAATTTTTAATAATTTTAACATTTCCCCCGCCGTCTTCCCCCGTTTTTTGTTTGGAAAATATCGGTCAAACAAAAAAAAGAGCAACTAACGTAGGCACTACTTAGAGTATCGAATAATGATCAACTTTTGAAATGAGACTCCCACTGACCCCCCTAAATGCTGATGCAGTAATCGTCGGGATGGGAATGAATGTAATTTGAAATTTTTACTCTGTATTATACGTAGTAAGGATAATTAGGTATATATTTCCACAATTCCGTCATTACAGACAGCTGTCATCGCTATCGAAACATGCAGAGGACATGTTTGGCGAGCTCACCCGCGAGGCGACCAACCTGTCGGATCGGACCAACGTACTGCAAGCCAGGATAGACAGGCTCGCCATCAAGGTCACGCAGCTCGACTCCGGCGTCGAAGAAGGTAATGCCACCTTTGAGTATACAGGCCAAATAGGCTGGTTTATTTATCTGAGAATGCCACAGAATACTGACCTAGGTACAAAAGGGACACACCTGAAATTAATGTATCTAAATAGCGACTCTGGCTACGACGCTATAAAGTACAATTTAGTTTGCACAACGCTAAAAACCTACACATACTACTCAACCTACTATCACATTCAAGTTATACATACAAGTTGCCTCTCAATTGCGTATCTCTCTAGCTTTTCTCTCTTTCTAGACCATTTTTTATGATAGTGAGTGACAAGACTAGCTAATCAGGTACCTGATGGTAAGCATTATGATTGCCCATAACTCAAACTCAAACTCAAACAGATTTATTCAAATAGGTCATAATCTGACACTTTTGCACGTCAATAAAGATAAACAGTACTGAGTCTACCGTGCGTTCGGAAAGATACCTCTACAAGAAGAACGCACAAGAAACTTGTAGGGCTTAATTTTTTCAACAGATAGTTTTTCAATATTTGGTTTGGTTACATTCGTTTTCTTTAAAGGTGCCGCGAGGCGGCTATGCAGAAGTTTCCAGGCATCTTTGTCCTCTATGTACTGGTTGACTTTATAATAAGCCTTCTTTAGTAAAGTAGATATCAGACACAGTGCCACCCAGTGTTGTCGCAAGCCTTGTAGTTTCATATACCTAAATGCGGAGTGCTCCAGGCCTGGTAACTTCTAATGAAAAGTGTTCGTGCAGCTCATTTTCCTGCCCTGTTTCGTTCCTGGTTGAAAGGTTAAAGTGGCGGGAAATTAATTTATATTGGTAATTTTGAGTATTGGAAGAAGAATTCCTAGCTATGTTCTGGTAAACAGACAGAACTACAAGCAGGGGACTGCTTGTAATGGAGGATAATAGTCAATTATATTTGCTTACAGCTAATATCAAAAAAACTTAATATTTATAACTATATAAAATATTATCCTTAAAAACCTGGCCAAATAAAATAGGTAATGTGAAATTAAAAATATTCATGAGAAATTCAAAACAATGGATAACATAATGTGAGATTAAATCAATTACCACTTGTAATAAAAAAAAAAAAAAAAGAAACAATAAAATATTACATTAACATATAATTCCAACATATAATTTTAACATAAATATCAATATTATTTTTGTTCATTTTGATTTCAATAATAATATTTATTTATTGAATTTTACTGTTTACAAGTAAAAAAAAACTTAAATAACCCACCCTGTTATAGCCGGTGCAAAGGTACCTATGTCACATATTAGCTAATAGTTCCTTACGGAACAGATACTTCCCTCCCTTGGAAAAGATTAATACATCTCGCTAGTGCGCTTTTGTATTTGTATTTGTCTTTGCCCTAAACATCTTTTTCCTTCTCCCACAGTGACGCTCCAAGACATCCAAATGCGCAAAGCCTTCCGTTCGGCGCGGACGTTCCAACAGCAACTTTTCTCTCGCAACTCGATGCCGTCAGCAATGCTGGCGACATATGCTCGCTGCGACCGCCCGCCGCCGCTCGAACGGCTCAACGAGTTCAGAGATGACGGGAGGGACGCCCGCAAGTTCTATACTGATCCAGATTACTTCTTCGAGCTGTGGCGTAGAGAGATGCTGCAGGACACTGAGCGTATTCAGCACGATAGGGGGAAGAAGGTATGTTTTGTCGTACGGTTTTTGCAAATGCCACTACATTAAATAAAATCTACATTAACAGTCGAGAATTGGAACCTTTTACACTAACCAATTTATCTCTGCCGTTATGACCATCTTTGTTTGAATAAGACTTAATTTACGAAGAGAAAGACAATATCTTATTAAAAACGAACTTGATTAATGATGCGACGTATTTTAATGCATTTTCTTCTTATATTCATAATGCCGTATTCGTGGCCCAATGGTTATATTGTCCGGCTGCAAATCTGGAATACTTGGGTTCAAATCTCGGTGGACTTTTCACCTGATCGCTTCCGTGTTTCGGATATATAATCTGTATCTACAGATAATCTGTGGATCCCGGTTCATCATCCAGCCGTTGGAGGTCCACTGCTGAACATAAGCCTCCCCCATAAGGGTGGTTGTTGCCAATACTCGTCGCGCTTGGCAGGCGGGTTGGCGAGCGCAGTTTGATGATTTTACGCAGAGGACGCTGCTGCACATCCTCTGGATCTCATAATCCTAAGCCGGCTCTCACGGCAACCACGAGAACCCGATTGGCTCTTAGGCAATATGTAGAAGGCATTCATAGTAGGTGATTTCGTAATCTTGGTAGACATTTTGGCAACCTGAAACTCTGACATAATATAGGCTATAGTTTGACCAACAACACTTGGTGGTGTGTTTGGCCTGCTCGAACAATCCACTAATGGGGAAAACCAGTTCTGTTAGATTAAAGTATACATTTCAAATATTTATTTTTTATGATAGTGAGCTAATCATGATCGCCCATATCAGGCACAGTGCCACCCAGTGTTTTAATATTAAAAATTCTGCGCGGCACTGCACTGCGCCTGTCACCCTGAGATATGAGTTGTTGAATCTCATCATGCCCAGTAATTTCACTGGTAACATTGCCCTTCAGACCGGAACACAGTAATGTTTGCACATTACTGCTTGGCGGATGAATAACTGGCAAAGGTGTGATACTTCCCCAGGTGGCCCCCTGCAAGAGAGGCCTACCACTACAAGAACCATGGTTCGCCACCATACCATGATCGCTCGTCTGGCGCACTGTCCGGCGAACATTAATTATTATTATTACTTGGTGCGATGCTACAGTCTCTTGCACATCAAAGCGGTTCGATCGTGTGGCGTGAACACCTTACCTAAAACGGCATTAACTAATACAATGGCACGGCCGTACAAAGTTCGATCGTCTATACGTACTTATAGAGTATATATAAATTTCAAATATTGAATATTATTTCCAGGTCCGTCAGCCCCGTAGCGGGGGCGGTGGGGACAGTCGCGCGACGCGGCGCGTGCGACCCCCACACTCCACTTCAGATAGGATGAAGGAAGCGGCCGTTAAACGCGGCGAACATATCATGGCGCCCGGACAACTGCGCGACTACAACATCAACCATTATCGAGCGCAGCCGGAGCCGTTGTACCGTAAGTTACTTTATAAATCGTCGGCTTGTTGCAGGAACTCATTAACACGATACAGGACCTCTTAGCAGTTTGACACAATCCTATGGAAAATTTACGAAATCGATGTTTTGTATTCCCGTGTTTCCTCCGAGAATAAATGATTTTATCCATAAATTTATATCTTGAAAATTAGAAGATGAATCAGGCTGTGTCCCTGTTATTTTATTTTTGTTCTTCTTCATTTATTTCTAGTGAACGTCTAATTACGCGAGTAAAACTGGGACAGTTTATCATGTTTTTAAAGGGTCATACTTCATTTAACAATGAATTTGTAGAAAAATGAAAATGACAGGGACATGCTCACTGAAGACCTAGATTTTATAAAAAATAAACCATTGCTCTGACGCAGTTATCTAGGGAGGAAACACGGGAATATGTTTGTATGGAAAAATCACCCCTCATAACTACAGAATAAATTGTTAAGGCTTACGTATTTATGCATAGTGTTGAGTTCTATACCTAGATACCAAGAACGAACAGCGCCGTCTATTAGTTCCTAGCACAAAGTATGTACGAGTAAATATTATGCA
The DNA here is from genome assembly GCA_947063395.1 of Hemistola chrysoprasaria. Lineage (NCBI taxonomy): Eukaryota > Metazoa > Arthropoda > Insecta > Lepidoptera > Geometridae > Hemistola > Hemistola chrysoprasaria. Next base: position 3,731,047 of record OX346724.1, read on the forward strand.
GTATAATGGCCATAACTTTGATTAGTTTTTAATGACGTACCATAATGATTATGACATTGAATTACGATCTAGCCTAATTTCAATTAAAGGGTTATTGAGTAATTTAGATCGCCGCGCTTTAATTAAGGCGCGGTGCTAAGCTAATTCGCCCTCTCTCACATACGTTCCCACATTTATAAAGATATAAAAAATACTACACGTATTTATGTAAAATAAAGACTAGAAAACTAGAAAATAACAATAAAAACTTTCAGTAAAAAATCCAATTTAATCCAAACGAGTTTTCAGTGCCTTTTATTTTTCTGAGATTTTCTTTCTTTGTGCAGGTTTTAATACATGAAAACTCGTTTGGATTAAATTGGGTTTTTTACTGAATATTTGTATAGTTATTTTCTAGTTCCTAGTTAGCTTATTTTACGTAATTACATGTCATATTTTTTATATCTTCAAAAACGTGGGTACGTGTGCGCGAGAAGGCGTATTATAAGCTAATACGCCCTCTCGCTCACACGGCGCCTTAAATTGCTACGTATAAACATTTAGCACTAAGAATGTCTCCATTGGCACTTATTCTTGTCTCTGTTAAGGTCAGGTGAGGCATTTTGTGTGTTCTCAATAGGTAGCACTACACTGATAATAACAATAGATTTTACTGTGACTACACCAACTCAAAAGGCTTTGTTCTTCTAAGTCTTGTCACTATATCAGGGGTGGTATTACGAACATGCAATCGCGTAACAACAGCAGTAAATTTTGCTGTCAAACGTCGTTTTTTGTATGCTGTTTGACAGCAGACATTTAGCAATTTAAACGCTTTCCACACTTCTGTTGCGTCCGTAATAAGGAGGCCGTATTGTCGAGGAGCTGGATAATGTCGACATTTACGTGTTGATGAAGCCTTCGTTCAAATGGGACTCCATTATAAATTAAATTGAATTTTATTTGTCAAAAACATGGGTATACAGATGAAAGATGTTAGGTATATGTAATTGAATCCATCACGTACTGTCTTGCGGTGTACAAATATTATAAATATACAATAAGAAACAATACTGGATGAGGGAAGACTGGATGGAAATCTATAGGGGAGGCTTATGTTCACTCGTCTCAATTCCATACAAAAAACGCGATATAACTACCTACTACACAGACACTGCACACGTGGAGTTTTGTGCACGCGCAAGAGTGTGTGTGAGGTGATTTCCGAGCGAAGCGGGGCTCGTTGAGAGCTCGTAGTATTATTTTGTTCTGTGGTTCAGCAGTGGTCGTCCTATGGCTGAGATGATGATGATGATGAAGTTATGATATTGTAATTGTTAACAGAAGCAACAGTGACGGACGGAGGCTACAGGCCGGGTCAGAACCGACCGGCCTCGCAGGCCGCGCGACCCAACTCCATAGAGATAGAGAACCAGGTGCGACAGCCGAGACTCACTGGGAATGGACACGGTAAATATGCACTACATATCTATTTGGTGTACCAATAAAGTGTTTATCTGTCTTATTAGATATAGGTTGTTCGGAAAGTAATTTCGTTTTTTTTTGGAAATGAAAGTTTTCGTATAATAAACAAATATTGTATTAAATTATATATTGGCCGTTCTGGTCTAACACCTTTTGCCATCTTTCTGGTAGTAGCATAATTCCACGCTCATAAAATTTTTGGTCTTTGCTGGCAAAAAACTGTCGGGGAAAAAACACTTTATTGGGACAGCACAAACAAGATTTTAAAACAAATAAAAATTCATAATAACTAGTGTAACAACAATGGGCGGTATTATCGCTAAGAGCGATCTTTTCTAGAACACCGTGCAGGGAGAGGAGAGAACCGTTATAAACATTACCATAATCCATAATGGAAGAATTGCAACAATTATAATATTGTCAGCTGACCCGGCAAACGTTGTTTTGCCATATAAATTATTTAATAAAAATGTACATAATTAAGGGTCATTCATTAATCAATCATTAAAAAAAAAAAAAAAGTTTTCAAAAAGAAAAAAAAAATTTTTTATACTTTTTGGGCCACCCTTATCACTTAGGCAAATAATAGTAACTATTACTATGTAAAGAAGCGACACACGCCGACGAGTGGGAACGATAGGGCAAACGGTAACGCCGTGCTTACGTCACACGGTTGTCGGTGAAGTAAGGCTCGCAGTTAGGCGTTGCAAGCCTTCACGAATGTCTTGTTACAGTGGTGAACGAAGAGTCCCCGTACGGTTCAGTAGGGGAGGGTATATACGGGGGCAGCGGCGCGGGCACCCCCCGCCCCCCGCGGCCCTCGGTGCCTCCCCCCGCGCCCCCCGCCCTGCACGCCGACAATCACGACACCTCGCCCGGCCTGCTCACACCGCCCAGGTAATTTTATATACATTATAATATATATATATATATATATATACAATACATTAGCCTCAGTGGCCCTCTTTGCGTCTAAGGAAGTTGTATACTAACGATTAAAAATCCTATTATAAATGCGAATGTTTGTTACTCTTTCACGCCAAAACTACTGAACCGTTTGATCACCGAATGTGTTATTCCAGGGTCTAAACTGTCTACATACCGAATTTCAGCTCTAGTCGTTAGTACTATCCTTCTTTTAACAAGTTTTGAATAAAAAAATATCTATTTATAATCCCTGTCTGCAAATGGCGAAATAAAGTAATCTAATAGTTAGAAAATATTATTTAATAATAATTTAATTTATTTTATTAAGTTTTTCAAAACGAGTGTGAAAAGTGATAATTTGGGGTTTGTGTTTTGTTCAGCAAATATTTATACAGCTAGTGAACAACACGAAGGCATTGCTGTAGTCTTTAAGCCATTAAATCATCTTAGCAAGCACGTGCATCATGAACGTCGGTCCGACTATGACTGACGTCCTGAGGTGCAATTCACCTAATTTGAGCGTTCCATTTTTGAGATGCCAGTACCCTCATCTCCCCTTTTTATTTATATCTATGTAGTATTATGTATATTATTTATAGATCGTCTCTGCCGCCTCCCCCCCCGCCCCCGGATGGTGTATCCTCCCCCCCAGCAATGAACGGAGCTTCACCGCCGCATCGCACCGCGCTCGACGCTCATCTCGATCATATGCACGCTGTCATCGGTGAGTTTATACCATTCGTTTGGCGTTACTTTTCGGAACTCCATTATAGACTACTGGAACAAGAATTTTTAGTTTTTAGTTCCATAAATAATGGTTGCCACTACAAATATGCTGAGCTTTAAAGTTAATTAAATGACCCTTAAAAATAATGGTTTCCATCTTAAAGAGAGAGCAAGCCGAATTCTGTAGGTTAGGTTTAGGTTTGTCTGACCACAACGCGCGAGCCGAGCGATCGAAGCGAGCGTGCTGCGGCGGCGGCCGGCGAAGCGCCAGATCCGATTCTGCCATGTTATGAAGTTCAGTGCAAGCGGACTTCTGTAGGTTAGGTTTACCATGAGACACTTGTGACTTTCGACACAGTTATAGTGCAAACCATTATTTTTGTAGTTGATAAACTAAATAATACATGTATTTTAAATTAAAGTGCGTTATAGCTGATAATCATGTTTAAGAAACTATTAATTTAATTAAATGTGTAAAAGAAAATGTTATATATATGTAAACCACAACATTGACAACAGGAAGTGTCCTGATGAACTTTTCAACCTGATACCGGCGTCACGGTTCTATCACCGTACTAGCCGCCATCGTCTGAGAGCTCATCCGCAAATAATCGATACGTGGACGTCGCACACTCTGCGATTTTCCTGTTCTTTCCTGCCGCATACGTGCAAACTGTGGCATGATCTCCTGCTGCAGTCTTCCCGTTGAGCTACAACATGGGGCTCTTTAAACGGAGAGTGAATAGAGAGTTGGTCGGGTCGGCAACATACTGGCATTACCCTGGTGTTCTAGGTATCCATGGGCGGCGGTAACCGCGAGCCATCAGGCACACCATCTGTGCCTACCTCCACTGCAGGCATAAAAAAAACTAACTTATAAGGTCAAAGGACATTATTAAAGATGTATGAACATTGACACCCCAGGTATGATGTCATCAGACGAGCCCCCGCCCCCGCCGCCAGCCCCCCCGGCTCCCCCCGCGCCGCCGTCTCCCCCCGCGCCTGCAGAGGACCGCCCCCGTCCACCTTCCCCCGGGGCCTTGTTGCGAGGAGCTTCACAACTCAAGCCGCCGCGACCGGCCGAGGCCCAGCCTGATCCTAGGAGCGATCTGCTTAAGGCTATACGAGACGGTAAGTACTTACTTATATTAATTAATTTCTCCTTAAGGGACTTAAACTCAAACAGATTTATTCAAATAGGTTATAATCTGACACTTTTGCACGTCAATGAAGATAACAGTACTGAGTCTACCGTGCGTTCGGAAAGATACCTCTACAAGAATGCACAAGAAACTTGTAGAGCTTAATTTTTTCAACAGATAGTTTCACAATATTTAGTTTTATTACATTAGTTTTCTTTGAAGGTGCCGCGAGGTGGCTATGCAGAAGTTTCCAAGCATCTTTGTCCTCTATGTACTGGTTGACTTAATAATAATCCTTCTTTAGTAAAGTAGATTTTATGTAGGTTTTGAATTTACCCTCTGAGAGCCCAGTTATCTCTTTTGGGATTTTATTATAGAAACATACACTATTTTTTAAGAATGTCTGTTTATTTGTTTTAGATAATCTAAAGCTAGGTACAGCTATTTTGTCTTTATTCCCAGTAATCTAATCTAATCACACTTATTCAGCTCTATTCAGCTTTTGTCCACGATTTTGTATGAGATGCGTTCAGCTCCGTTCAGCTGAATGGATACCCGAGTAAGTGTGATTAGTCCCTAAGGTACATTACGTATATACAGTCACGCCTTGTTTCCGTTGGGGTAGGCAAAGACTATTTGTCTCTAATTGCTACGATCCTGACACATGGCTTTCGCTTCTTCCATTGTCACGTCATTCTTCATACATACACGTCGGTTGTGGGTACTTTTAACTTAGGGCCTTTCCTTAGGACAACATCAACTTGTTCAAGAAAAGTACGCCTGGGTTGTCCCCTACAGACTTGCGAGGGTGATAGAGTTTAGCATTTCCCTGTATTGTAACATTCGCACGAAAGGTACATACAGCTAGAAAATACTCAGTTGCGAAGAGCATTTCCATGTAATGTATCGTTCTTGTGAATGCTCGCCGAAATGCTTACAGTTAGTGAGAAAAACATCGAGCATCGTGTTCTGTGTTCGGTTCGATAAAATGAAAAACCGGCGAATGCTCGATGTTTTGCTCGAGAAAATGCTCAAATCTATCACCAGATTCACTGACACCAACAAATATTACAATATTAAGAAACTTATAGATGGTAAGATCTTAAGATTAGACCAATACTCACCAGTCGACAATAAATTTAATACTAGGAATAAAGACAAAATAGTTGTACATAGATTTAGATTATCATAAACAATTTCTATAATAAAATCCCAAGCCTTTCAGAGCGTAAATTCATAAACTATATAAAATCTACTTTATTACAGAAGGCTTATTACAAAGTCAACTAATACATAGAAAACAGTGACCAATAATAATGAGAAGAATTTGTCTGATCGATCAATCTACCGTCGATTTACCTCTTGATTCGGTACTTTCCAAATTTCATATTAATGGAGCCAATTGCGAATGCTGACGACCTATTTTACAGTAATTCATTATACTAATTTTCCAGGTATAAAACTACGAAAGGTGGAGAAACGCGGCGACGACACCACCGGCCGATATGACACGTTACGCGGCGCGCCAGCATTCCTCGACGTGGCGTCCATATTGGCTCGACGAGTCGCGGTCGAGTTGAGCGACTCGTCCTCGGCCGACACGGACTCGGATGACTCGGCCGAGTGGACCGAGTCCCGAGCGTGACGCCGCGCCCCCCCGCACGCCGGGAACTCCATACACAACTACGCATCACCGAAACGGACTTCTAAAGACCCCTCGCCGACCGTTTCGCCGAAACGGATCGCCTCGCCGATGAAGGCGTCGCAGCCTATCAAGACAGTGTCGCCTCCTAAGGTCGCTTCGCCCCCGAAGAATGTTTTGCCACCCAAGGCAACGATACCCCCGAAGGCTATATCGCCACACAAGGCAATGATACCCCCGAAGGCTATATCGCCCCCGAAGGCAATGATAGCCCCGAAGGCTATATCGCCCCCCAATGCAATGACACCCCCGAAGGCTATATCGCCCCCCAAGGCAGTCACACCGCCAAAGGTCAAATCTCCTATGCAGGTGACACCTCCAAGGCTACTGTCACCCCCGCAGGTAATATCCCCGCCTTCTAGCGTTGCATCCCCGCCCAAACAGAACCGCGTCGAACTCCAAGTGAACATAATAGAGAATGATCTCCCACCTGTCCCCACAGCCGAAACAAACGGGTCGGCGGAAGCCTATCTCCCGCCGCCCGACTTATTAGATACCGGGAAGCTGAACGACGAGACGAACGGCGTCGGCGATAAGATTAAAATATTTGAAAAGGCCGCCGAGGACGCGGCCACCGCCGGTCGGTTATCTCGTCCCGGGTCGGTCCGTCGGCCGCGTACAGAAAGATTGCCCTCGGACGAGTTGCCTCCCCCGCCCGTATCGGTTTCCCCACCGCCGCGAATAGTTCGCCCGGAATTCCGTCTCGCGTCCCCCGCGGAGGTGACCATTCGGTCCCCGAGTCTCGGTGCCAAAGCGCCCGAACGTTTCCCATCCCGCGGCACCGCATTCCGCAACGTAACCGCCGCGCCGCCGCCTGTAGACGACGACGACTTCGACCGACACAAGAAAAAGGAACGCCACTCCACCCGCGGCTCCAACTACTTCACGCGCGGCTCCGAGGAGATCTGGCTCGTCAAGAAGAAAGATATCGAGGAAATTGAGGAGCGTGTATTAGATTCGTTTAGACGGGCGCGCGGGAACGGAGCTCCGGCTAATTCTAATTCGACGCGAGGCCGACGCGCGTACGCTCGCAGCGAATCTTTGGAACCGGCCCGACCGGAATGGCGCGCGCAATTAAAACGCCAAGCGTCCGTGGCCTGCACTTGCGGACACGATAAAAAAGCGCGTGCGAAAAGCGTCGATGCGATTCGACCGCGCGCTCGCTCCCAGAGCGGGGACGAACCCACGTCCGTACTCGATAAGTACGAGACGCTCGTCTGAACGCGTTTTCCAAACCAAAAATATGTAGGTCGATTATTTAGAGCCAAGATTAGATTAGTGCGATTTCTACCTATCTCCTCATTAAATAAGGAATCTTTTTGCGCGTATCTTTCGTTACTTTGTGACCGAGCGTTTGAGAGGCGTTCTTGACCCGTTTGGTGCTTCGCTTTTTAAAGTAAAAAAAAACATGTTTTACCGAAATGGTCCGAATAACTGTTTGCACAAACGGTTGTGAATTTTCTTTGAGATTCATGGTAGGTATAAATGCTTCGTCAAAACGGGATTTTATTACTTGCTAGTCTTATAAAATTGATGATCGGAAGGTGCGTCAGGTTTGTATGTAATTTAATGTATCCATGATTCATGATTGTATCTATCGCAGAGTAAAAGGTTTATCTAGTTATTTGTGTAATGACATTATATTAGACCAGTATAGGATATGCCTGAAGCTATATTTATAAGATATTAACGATTCTTTTGTATTTTCATATTGATGTGACCTGCGTATGTAGTGCCAATTAATTATATATATACCTATATATTACGGCGAATGTAACTTCCATTTCATATTAAAACTAGCGACTCGTCCTCGTTTCGAGGTTCCGGGTACCATTATATAGGTACATTCAAAACTTGTTACCAAAAAAGTAATACTTAAACTGAACAACTGTAACATTTTGTGTAAACCTTCCTCTTCAATAACTCTCTATTGAAGAAAACCGTATTAAAACCCGTTGCTTAGTTTAAAACTCTGAACGGAAAAAACATAGAAATACCATTGAGCTGACATACGCCATATTGCCGTCTTGCTGTCAAAGGGCAAACTGAACTAGTTCACAGCGTAATGGGCATGCGCAGCGTAATCGGTGTTGGGTCATTTGCAAGCGCTAGGTATTCCTAGAACTATTGTTCTATTTTTTTTCGTTCACCGGTTTAAAAGATCTAAGCGTTTGCCGGAAGGGACTTCGTTTTATACTATTTAGAGATACTATGTATCGGAGTCATATATCCAAATGTGTAAAAGTGGTAAGGGAAAGAATCTCGGGGTTTCTTTTATAGTTCTTTTCCTTTAATTTCTGGATAATACCTATACATTCCGAGGTGTTTTGTTGCTCAGGTGGACCCACGCGACATTATTGTATTTTATATTTAAAAAGAGCAACGAATGTGTACCAAATTATATAAATAGTGTTGTACCTAGATAGACATAAGCTTACAAGTTTAATTTCAAGTGTACCTTTGTCTGTTATTATTTTATAGATAGGATAAAATGATTTTTAATATGTAATTGCTCTTCCAAGGTGCGTATCAAAGTTTGCTTTGTATAGTTTTGTTTTGTGCAGACGACTGAACGCGACGGTATTTGCAGTCAATGTAAAGTCTACTCTATAAAACTCAAATTCATTCAATTTTTTTTTTTCATTTATTTACCATAATTGTTGTTACAATGGCATGTCATTTGATACAGTCAAACAATTTCAATAATTATTATTATAACAAAAAATACTTATGCATACAAATTTTAAAATAAATTGCTAAATAAATCAAAAAAATGATAAAATAATAACAGGTATTGATAACCATGAGATAAAAAAAATTAAAATTATTAATAGCGGATGTCAATGCATATTATTTAAAAACGAATCACAAAAATTATAACAATGATTTCAAAACATACATACTTAATTCAAATCTAATAATGTCAAAAGGTAAATATATTAATGTCTTAAATAAATTAATATTAATATCTTCTGCAATGTAAATATTCTTGCAACTCGTAAAATCTATAAATTTAACATTGTAAAGTAGTCGTATAGAAACAACATCTACCCGTCAACCTAAACAACTTGCAAAAAATGAATTGGGATATTCGCAACAAATTATCTTAAATTTGCCGATCAGCTGATACATTTTGTATGGGAAGACGTTTATCTTTTGTGGAAATTTTTTCTTTGCAAGTTGTTGAGGTTGACTGATAAATGCATTTCAATACTTTGCGCAAGGAACTTATTAGTTTAGCGCCATCTATTGATGGCGCTGTATGTTTAAAGCGAATATAGCGTTTGTTCAGGTATCTAGGTATGGAACCCTCCTTATGCATACACAAGTATGCCTTAACAATTTATTTAATAAATTCTCACAGAAACTAACAGGGAACAATCACTTCGCACGCGGATGTGTGCCTAGGTTCTTTGATGGACATTAAAGAAACGAAACAGCTTGAAGTAGAGTTTATGTAGCGAAATTTTTCATTATCTATCGCAAATGTTCTCCTACACTTATGTCCTTATGTGTTTGTGTATTCTTGCGGAGTGGGTTAAAATACTGTATCATACAGTCGTCTGCGCAAAACGCACTTAACAATTAAATGCCAGGGAATTATTATTGATTTTAGGTATTCCAGGCGTTTTCTGTACATATTTAGTTTATATCTACATAATATTATATCGATTGTCTATATAATTTTTATATATTGTACTTGTCTACATAATACATACCTACTCAATATTTAAATAATTATTCCTGTAACCAACAAAATAATCCAATAACCAAAACGGACGCTAGAGTATTTAAAACAAATACTTCATTATGAACTTGATAATTAGTGTGTTTCTATTTAACATGCATCATAACAGGTGGCTCTTGGTATAATTATAAAATTCCATTGCCTTTTAGAGGTTTTTACGAAGATTGCGATTGTAATGCGATAGCAACGCGACATGCGTAAAACTGCTGTCAAACGTCTTTTTATAAATAAATAAATAAAATAGTTTCTTTCAGGCTCTCAGCCCATATGTAACGACGACAAATACTTTTACGATAGACACAAGAACATAATTTTTTTAAATTTGAATTTGAATTGAATTAAAATAGTCACATTATAATTTTCCAAAATAAAATAGAGAAATAGAGTCTAAAATAGAGTTATTTATATAAATAAAGAAAACTACAGAAAATTAATAATTATATTGCAGTAGGGGCAACGAAACGAAACGGGAACATGAAATCGTAGGTAATCCCTCCCCCACCACCCCTGACCGAAAAAGGAAAAGGTGTTATTTTACATGTCTGTGTTGTCTGCGGCATCGGCACCTAAACTAGTGGACACATTAACATATGTCTACATATATATATTTTTAAAATATTTATTTATATAATTAAAATAATATATGTGGGTTTTTTGAAAACTGACCTAATTGATAGCGTTCTTAGCTATGTTTCATGAAAAATCGGTTCAGCCCTTTGGAGATAATCAGCTCTTTTCTAGCGGCTAAGGGGAATATGAGCAACTTGCAGTGGTCCGATCGATTCGAAATTAAGTTAAAACGTAACTGCCTCCAGAGGGCCGAGTTTTTGACAACCGCAATCTTATAGAATTATAGACTTACCTATCCGTCAGAAATGCATGGAATTTGATATAACGACGATACGGATTCGATACACGTATGCAATTGTCAAAAAAAATCGTGCTTTTATATGCAAAACATACATTTGACAGCATTCATGGCGCAATTGACAGCCGTTTCATTGCTATCGCAACATTTCTGTTATGTAACCCTGTTGGTGGTTTATTGAACTAAACCACCAACCAGCAATATATAAATCTGATCATGAAAAAGTAATTTATCATCACGGAGTAATGAAAACCTGTTTTATCTAACAAAAAAAATTTTTTGGTCATATTTCCAAATTAAGTAGATGCATAAATGGTAATTTATATTTCAAATGATTAATCAAATACCCTCTTAAAACTTAGTTTACGGAAATACGGCCAATAAATTGATTTTTGTTCAACTGTGTTTATTTATGAAAACTCAAAAAAACTGAAACTCAAAAAAAATTTTACAGTAGCAACAGAAGCGTTTTAAATTCTCTGGCGTCCAATAGAAGTTAGATTTTAGTGAACTTATTTGCGCGTTCATGGTACGAGCAGCATGTCATTGTAGAATATAGATTACATATTTAATAATAATTATGATCACGATTAGCATAAGTAATGTAATTATAGTGATAAGTATGCATAAAGCATGTTTTATATTGTAGATTTACGTAAACCGCGTCTTTATTTCTTTTTGTCTTGAAACGGCAATCGCTGACTATTTATTTGCATTTTTTCTTAAATGTTTATAATTTTTATTGATTATAAAAAATGAGAGTTGTTGTAATCGCTGAAGTCCACATGTTGTATTTAAATTCATTAATTACGACTTGGTATTTGTTGAGGACGTCAAGAAATTAATTAACACAATATAAAATAACATTATAATGTTATAACTGTCATGTTGTAAATAATGAATGTAACAGAATGTGCTTAGTATCCCGGACTATTATTGTCTAATAAGAGAATATTTTATGAATTGTTTATTTGCTAATACAATAAGTTATAAATAAATGTTGTTTTTATTTCATTACCTTTTTCATATATTGAGTATTTCCCATAGGATCTCCCTCTTTTTGAAAAATCTTGTTTTTAGTTTTTGAGAATTTTGAGACGACTGATCTCAGAGTAAGGATTAAGTAATTCAACGTCATTCTAAGTTTTTTTGAGCTCTGGTTCTCAAACTGTGGAGTTTTAAAAATTGAGCTGATCGTTGATCAGTGTGCCACGATAATGAGATAGCTTTACCGTGACTGCTACGTAAGTAGTACCTACTATAATAATATTCTGTGACTGTGCTTGCGGGGCTGCTCATCTATCGTCCACAGAACACAACTATCGGCCGTTAAAACGGTGGGTTCCCATCCAGTCACACTGTGACACGTTGGGACTTTTTTTCCCATCGAGTAACACTGTTACTCGTTGCAACCTTTTTTTTAAATTAAAACTAATTTCCAATTCGCCGTTCCACTTGAACAGAGAACACAGATCACTATATTAGTACTACGTATTCCCAGAAGATTGCCAATAACCAATTTTTTTTTATATGGGAGCACTTACAACCCCTTCCTGATTAAAAAAGTCGCAACAGTCGCCAGCTTTTACCGAAAATAGAGTAGGTAGCGGAGGTACCTTAATAATGGCATCTGAATAATCTATCTTGTTCATGTTCAGAAAAATATATACTGATCATTCACGAACGGTACAGAATTATTTCAATTTCAAAATCTTCTTTTATAAGCCTATATCTTTTATTATTAAGATTGGCAAATTTTTTTGGTATAATCTCCGAGCTCAGAAGAGAACCAGTCGTGCAAAAATCTGTTCCAAGCCGCGAGTCTGGTACTAAATCAATAAATTACCAGACTATGTGGTTAGTTGCATGGCAACCGTAGGCCGTGCGCGTGATGCCAGTGTTAGGTAAAAAGCTAACCGAATAACAACAGATACGTGCGTGAAAGCGACAGCTTTTCATAATTTAGGCATGTATTTACAATAATTTTAGGAATTTAGGTATCATCATTGCGTGTTTCTATTTTATTTTAATTTTTTTAACACAATAAAATGGACAACAGTGCTTTGTTCGAATGAAAAACTATGAAGTCGATTACATTTTAAATATTTTTGGATAATATTATCCGAACATAAATATATTTTCTTTACATAAACTATGGCAATAGGCTCGCCCCCTATTACATGGGACCAATAACATACTGGCGAAATGTGGGTGTATCTACTATGGGACTGAGTCTTGGGTACACCTCTGCCTACCCCTTCGGGAAAAGGCGTGAATGTATGTTTATAAATTAAGGTTTGGCATTAATTACCTAGTGGATTGAAAACATTTTAAACATTGAATTAAATATTTGTTTATTTTATCTCAATAACGCACTGTAGTTTCTAATTGGTTAACATTGCATAGTCCTCGTTAATTTTACATTTATGATAACATTTTAATATTTTTGTGACTTTCGACTATTATTTATTATGAGTATAAAAGTAATCATATCACGTAAAAATTTAGAGTAATATCGTTATAGGCTCTTTCTACGTGCTAGAATCAGGCCCACAAACCTATACTCACTATTAAACCGAGATTCTATCATGTAACTTAATTATCGTTACAAACATAATAAATACATTTTAATATTAAAACTTTTTGACCCTTTTAAATTTTAATTCTTGTTATTTATATATATTAAAGTTAAAAAGTATAAGTGTGATTAATTTATTAAAAAAAATTAAATATTTAAATCACTAAATATTTTAGTGTTTATAAGTCTACTCCAATGCTTCTATGTTCGCCCGCGTCGCTTAGTGTCAAATTTAACATTGAACTTCATAGGGTGAAAAATCGTTCAATCCAAATTAGGCTTTAAAACAATATAGTAAATAGAGTTTAAATTCAAATAATATAAATTCAGTAGATGTCATAGCGCGTAATTGTCAGTGATGGACACTTTTTTGTGAAGCTTGTTCAGGGATTGTGGATCTGTAGTAAGAAGCAATTCAACGTCATTGTCTCCGAGTAATGGTTTATTTCCTTGGACGAAGAATCTAGATTCTTCGTCCAAGTTTATTTCGCATCCTCATTTACCTCAGATTCTATTGTCTATGGCAATATAATAACATCTATTCCACAGAACACATAAGAACCTATTCATTATTCATTCGTTCCTCTCTATCCTGTGGTCTGTGATTCATATAGTGATCTGTGATTCATTCGTTCAAATCGTTCGCCTGTTTGCGCTTGAATTTTAATTTTGTAATTATTTGTGTGAACTTTTTGGGTGCATTTTATTGTTTTTAACTGAAAATTGTCTTACTGTGTGACAATATTTAATTACAAGTCTAAACTGTGAACAAATTTGTGTAAAAAATCTCAAATTTTAACCTCCCAGCTCGTTTTAAAGCTGAAGCGAACTTTCATTTTCATAACTCATAGTTACATGTTAATGCAAAATGACTTCAGCGCTTTATCTGGAGCATTATTTGGACAGTCTACAGCACCTGCCGATAGAGCTGCAAAGGAACTTTAAATTGATGCGAGATTTGGACGACCGCGCGCATGGGCTAATGAGGACAATTGACCTTATGGCCGACGAGTTGCTGCCAAATATCCCTAAAATGGACGAGGAAACGAAGAAGGAGAAGGTGAATACCATCCAGGGGCTGTTTAATAAAGCTAAGGAATACGGAGACGATAAGGTACAACTGGCTATACAGACCTACGAGTTAGTAGATAAACATATTCGTCGCCTTGACTCTGACCTCGCGCGCTTCGAGTCCGAGATACAGGAGAAAGCGATGAGCGCACGTGCCGCGCAGCAGGCAGCCGCCGACCAGGAGCCTAATACAACTACTGTGAAGAAGGGCAGGAAGAAACATAAGGCTAATGAGAAGGCGGCAAGTACGGGTAAGAAAAAGCGTCCGGGAGCTTCGAGCGAGGATGACGCGGTTGCTAGCGGAAGATCGACCGCCAAGAAGAAGGCGCAGCGCAACAGGGCCGCCGCATCAGCTAATGCGTCAAAGGAACAAGACGAAAATGCTGACTTGGACTCGGTAGCTGGTATGACACATCCCAGTGATGTCTTGGACATGCCTGTAGATCCTAATGAACCAACTTACTGTTTGTGTCATCAAGTGTCATATGGCGAGATGATTGGGTGTGACAACCCTGACTGCCCCATAGAATGGTTCCACTTTGCGTGCGTAGACCTTAAGATCAAGCCCAAAGGTAAATGGTACTGCCCCAAATGTACCCAAGATAGGAAAAAGAAATGATGTTCAGTCAAACCTGCACCTAAAACAGACAAGTCTGTGGCGGTGAAGAAAGAGAAATAACTTTATTATTACTTAGTGTCTTAAAATACAGTGCGATATATTGTTTTGTTAAGTGTTACTTTAATCATGTAATAGGGGGCTTGTCTACAATTACATGAGTCTTAAAAAACAACTTGTGTGTGTGAGGTGTGTTTCGAGTTCATGGGGGCTTGTCGAGAGCTCAATTTCACTTGCGGGGTGAGGAACGCCCGATTGGTGGGTGGATGACAGTGTCCATTCTATACCTAGTATTATTATCTGTTCTGTGGTATTGGGTCCTCTACCTACCCCTTTGGGAAAAGGTGGTAATGTAATTATAATAATTTTATTTGTGACTATGTTACTAACTCGACTGCCAATCATATGGTCTCAGGTTCAATTCATGTCACACAAAGTGTTAAATATTGGATTTTCCATTAGGAATTATCTCAACAACTGCCTGGAGTTTGAAACTGTGCGGAAGATGGCATTAGGCTCGCCCCCTATGACATGGGATCAATAACATACTGGCGAAATGTGGGTGTACCTACTATGGGACTGAATCCAGGATACACCTCTGTCTACCCCTTCGGAAAAATTCGCCTTGTTCCCAATGGCGTAGGTGGTAGGTAGAGACTATTTCTCTCCACTTGCTGTGATCCTGACATACGGCTTTCGCTTCTTCTACCATATTATGATATTAATATAAATGTAAATAATTCATCAAATTGTATACCTAAGACCTAATAATGTATTATATTGTTGAAAAAAATTGCATAATTTCGTAAATTGTCGCAGTTATGCAGGTGCGTATTCTGTAAACATTATGAACTGACTATTATATTAACTATGCATTTTGTTTTTAATTTACATAATCAAAACCGAAGCCTTGGATTATTGATAGGTCACCGCACACTCCAACTAGATTCTGTCATACTTGTCATATGCGACAAGTAATACTACACCATAATATATAAACCTGTTAAACCCAATTTTCACACACTGGCATTCCTTGCAAACTTTTTTTATACTCAATAAAATTTGATAA
This sequence comes from Hemistola chrysoprasaria, assembly GCA_947063395.1. Taxonomy (NCBI): domain Eukaryota; kingdom Metazoa; phylum Arthropoda; class Insecta; order Lepidoptera; family Geometridae; genus Hemistola; species Hemistola chrysoprasaria. The sequence continues at coordinate 3,746,958 of OX346724.1, forward strand.
TTGCTGCATTTTTGAAGCCTTATAGATATTACGATATCTGGTTGGGGTGCACACAGACTTATTGATTACAATCAGAGGTCTGATTAATCCGACAATAAATGTGTTAAACTACATAACCGCCAGAGTCGTATATATACGACTGCGCTTTTAATCTACATTGAAATCATTACGCTATATTTTATGAAACGATATTCATAATTAGCTAAATTGTGAATCTAGTTATCATTTTCAGTTGGTTACATGCTTGTCTCTTAAATAGAATACTTAAAAATATCAAATGTCAAAGTTTAGAGATTTACGATTATTTTTTGCCGGGCGCTAGGGGCACGACAACTGATATAAAGTCTGGCGGCTAAAGGGTTAAATATCTATTCTTCTGCATAATTTGATGATTCAAATAGAAATATAATGACATTGTATGTAAGTTGTTGAACATTAGGACAATATTTCCTGTTTTTTATAGATTATAGAGTATTTAAGCATAATGATGCTTAATTATTATATCAATTTGTAATAAATTATGATAGTATAAAAAGCAATAATTTTTATACCTAGTTGTAAGTTGTTCCAAAAAGCTGAGTAATTAATATAAGCATAATATATCTATGTTTTCTTAATATATGAACTCAATATATGAATACTTGTAGGTATAGTTTTAATTTCATAATTTTGTAAGCTTCATTATCATTTCACAATAAGAACTCCGATTTGTTCATAAAATTAAGTTTAAATACTTTATTTAGTTACAATCTTAAAACTAAGTTTTTTATTTAATATTGTGACAGCCTTGTTGGCTCAGATGGCAGTAACTTTGCTTTCTGTGCCGTAGGCCCCGGGTTCGATCCCCGGCCAGGTCAAACATTTGTGTGCATGAACATGTCTGTTTAATCTGTGTCTGGGTGTTATAAGCTTATATAAGTATGTATATCAGTCCTCTGGTTACAATAGTACAGGCTTCTAGCCTAGTTTGGGACCGTGGACCGATGATGGGACCGATGACCGTGTTCTGTAGTTGTCCCATATTATTATTATTATAAAAATATAAACCGTAACCATGAAAATTTTCGTCTTACTCAAAACAGCTGCTCTAGCATTTTATTGTCATACCCATAAAATTTTTCGTTGCGCTCGCAGTACCATTACATTTTTCGCCGCACACATTTGTATCGAATACTAATACGTTCCCATTAAATGTTCCGTTTTATCTCTTAAATCTGCCTTATTTTGACCGCAGGGGGCCAGAGGCTTCCACAATAAAGGGTGAATTTTTAAAAAGCGTCTTCGGGGGGCGTCCCAGAAACTACGGTGAATTCCGAAAATAAATACTGAAAGGATTCAAGTAACATGTCGTGTCGATTTATGGAAGGGGATTTTATATTTTCAAAACTAATGATGCACTTTAAGTTATTAAAAATGAATTAATACATGAATCCTTTCTTTTCGACAGCCTCGTTGGCTCAGATGGTAGTAACTCTGCTTTCTGTGCCGCAGGCCCCGGGTTCGATCCCCGGCCAGGTCAAACATTTGTGTGCATGAACATGTCTGTTTGATCTGTGTCTGGGTGTTATAAGCTTATATAAGTATGTATATCAGTCATCTGGTTACCATAGTACAGGCTTCTAGCCTAGTTTGGGACCAGATGACCGTGTGTGGAAGTTGTCCCATATTATTATTATTATTATTATTTCTTGTTCTTAATTCCGTACATTATTTTCGTCGTTGTTTCGCGAATGCCTCTGAAAACCTTTAAAATTCACCCTTTCAGTCGCCCCTTTTACGCTACTTAAAAAAATATGGACCACTGTGAATTACAGGTTTTTTTTTAGATATCATCATACATAATTATCTTTTTTTTGGGTTTTGTAATTAGTATTATATAATAGGCTATCATATAATATATAAGTACAATATAATTATTAAAAATAATTGATCTGTCAATTTAGTTTTTATTTTCAGCTTTTATTAACTTCCTTCATGGTGGCCCTTATATTTTTACGTAGGTATGTAATGGAATATAATGAAGCTTATTTATATTTAAGGATATTTTTTTAGTAAAATATTAACAGTGCAAATAATATATCACATACGCGGCGCTACTTGCCTTATTTCCGGGCCTATATATGTAAGAAAATCTATAATAGGATATTACAATACATTATAAAACCTATAGATGTAATAAAACGTTATGTAAATAGTTTGAAATGATCTTGTTAATGCAGTAGTTGATAAAACTGAAAGCTATACTTATAATACCTATACTATACGTATGGGAGCGGAACGAGAACGGTGTGTTTACTGTACTGGTATGGGTGCTCCCATATTATATGCACAGGCGGGGTAGGTACAGCGAGTCAGTTTGCACACCACCCCTCATGTACCTACCACTCCCATACCTCAAGTACGTAGTGTTATATACTGTTCTGTGCCTCAAGAACAGACTGAGTCAAGCTGTACCCTGTGGCTATACCTTAGTATACCTACCACTAATATTTCACTGATTTGTGTTTTCATAAACCTAATTATAATTTTACTAACAGCAAACAGACTGACAAGATCATTGTTTCCTAAAATTATTTCATAATCAATTTGTTTGTTTATATAGTCAATAGACAAGACACTATTTTAAATATATATATATATTTGAATTATTATAGAATATTGTATCATTTATCTTTTTTTTATGTTATCAAATTATAAGGAGTCCAAAACACGAAAGGGTTTTCTATCAGTTTTGTCACTAGGTATTTCTAGGGGGAAAGGGGGGAGTAGTTGAACACCGAAAAGCCCTTGGCCTTGCCTACAGCGTCGAGAGTGAAGAGGTCTTTTCCCAGCAGTGGGATACTAACTAATATGGTTATAATTTTAACCATAGAGTAATTATTTGTTCACTCATGCTCAAAAAGTCTGTCATTGTTGCGTACCAGCGCCAGCGCGAGGGGCCACAGGCGGGGCTAAAACAACTTTTCGAACTCTAGCGGATTTAATTTTTGTCTGATACCAACGAATATTTTTTTTTTGTTTCGCACGTATGGGATATTAGCCAAAATGTTTTGATGAAATTAATAATTTTATTTTCTAACAGTCGTAGTGCAAAGTAGTGTAACACACGGCTTAAACCCATTAAAACTCGGTTTCTATTTATTTGCTCTATTTAGTAAAACTACTTCGTTTTACCTATACCATTTTTGTAGTGGTAGGCCTCTCTTGCAGGGGGCCGCCTGAGAAGTACCACACCTTTGCCAGTTATTCATCCGTCAAGCAGTAATGTGCAAACACTACTGTGTTCCGGTTTGAAGGGCAATGTTGCCAGCGAAATAACTGGGCATGATGAGATTCAACAACTCATATCTCAGGGTGACAGGCGCAGTGCAGTGCCGCGCAGAATTTAGAATATTAAAACACTGGGTGGCACTGTGTCTGACATGGGCAATCATGATGCTTACTATCAGGCACCGGATTTGCTCGTCTTATCACTCATATCATAAAAAAAATAATTATAAAGTCCTTTGGGTCTTTTTAGCCCCTTGTGTAACAATCTTACATTTTCCTTGTAAACATAATAGGTATTTACATCCGCTTTTCGATGAAATAACGCGTACCTATTTCATGTTACTTATTCGTAATATAATTGGCACGTAATACGTGTGCAATTATATATAGGTAGGTACTGTAGTAAAAAGCTCGAGCACTCAAGCTGGATCCTGAGCGTAAAAGCTCGCGCGTTGCATCAGCTCAATGATTGACGAACGGCAGAGTTTGCATCAGGCTGTTATTACCCACCTTAGATTACCTTAGAATAATCTAGGTGGGTACTCAATTAAGGTACCTAGGAGTTTATGATTTTTATCTATTTAAAATTACTAGCAGTACCCCGCGGTTTCACCCGCGTGGTCATCGTTCCCGTGGGAATATCGAGATAAAAAGTACCCTATGTGTTATTCCAGAGTCTGAACTATCTACATATTTAATTTCAGCTCAAGCGGTTTAGAAGTTTTGGCGTGAAAGAGTAACAAACATCCATTCATCTATCCATCCATCCATCCTCACAAACTTTCGGTACATGATTCGAGTTTTAGGTAAAACTTTTAACGTACTCTAAGACAATTAGTCTATATCTAAAAAATGGCGTTTCAGAGAATTAATTTAATTACAAGTTAATTGTAGAGATTGTAAGCTTGTTATCTAAAGCTGTAGACTGTATTATTATTGTGAGTCTAACTTACAGTCGTAAATCTAAAGTAACTTAGTATAACTAATTAATTTCGTATCGTAAAATTATAATGCAAGATGATGCGCTATTTACTCTAGTTATTACAAGTGCCATGTACTATTAAAGTACATTAAAGCTAAGTATATAAATAAAAGTAAGTATAAAGTATAGCTTAATTCTCGGTCATCTTGTACGGTCTACATCGACACAAATCATATCAGAGGTCTGTAGAGGCTGGCCGAGTGTGGTGCGCGCCCGTTGACTGCGGATTTTAAATCGTGCGGATTAAAAAAAAATATATATATTTTTGATTTGTAAAACATAATACAGGATGACCACGCTTTTACGTAAAATGTGGAAGAATCATTCGAAGCATAAAAGTGAGTAGATTTTTTTATATTCGATGTTAAAATTATCTTTATTAAAAGTAAGTACCTACCTACATCACATTATGAATAGGTATGTCAAAAAAGTTTTGGGAATATTTTTTAGATTTTGCAAAATAATATTTTGGAAATATAAAAATAAGTATTCTAATACTACTTACCGGGTAGAGACTGTCCCTGATATTATAATGAGGGGTGATAGATTTTTTTATATTTTTAATTTATTTTCATTATAATCATTATATTTATTTAAAATAATAATTTAAATAATTATAATACTGTACCTAAGTAATTATAAATTTTTCATAGCTGAATGATCATGCAGGTACGTAGGTAATAAATAAAAATGTAAATGCCATTGATATAAAGAAAAGGGGAGATGCGGTTTCTCGAAAATGGCAAGCTCAAATTAGGTCCACGTACGTCAATAAAATTTAGGTCGTACGAGCGAATAATATTGTTGTCTCGGTTGCACTTCGGTCTTAGGTACGTCTTTCTATCTTTGTTCAGTTGTTCAGTATATATCACTGCAAATTTCACACTGAGCAAATTGCACGTGCCAGTTATTGTAGAGTAAGCGCTGGGAGAAAGTATTCTATCTCCCCTTTTCTTTAAATCAATGGTAAATACCTTGATAATTGCGTCGAAATAAATTTATATTTATAAGTTTAAGCGATACGAGGCTTGCACCTAAGCAAAAATTAAGTTGACCTACATATTAGTATCCCATAACTTATTTGCCCTAGGCCTTCAATCGGGTCCTTTTCTAGGCTCTACGCAGTTACTCGGTAAAACAGTTGTTCGTACAGCTACAGCTGTCCAGATAAGGCCTCGTCCATACGTCCGGGTGCGAGTTTCTCTCTAATTACCTGGGAATTAGGAGTTCGCAAGCGCGAGCGCGAGCGCTGTGCTGAGCCGAACCGAGAAAAAGTTGCTTAGCGAACAAGTTCGATGTTTATGGCCACATTTGTTGGGCGAGGTGAAATGATTTGTCTGGATTATTTTTTCTAGATACACTTGCACCATGGGTTAGCCACTAACGCTAATTACACGGGTAATATACATAAAGGAATTAAAAACCCCTGCTCCATTTCTTCCTGCTACGTCATCAGACCCTGGTGACCTTATTCATTGAGACGATGCCCAAAACTGGCTTTTAATCTGGATTAATGTTAGCCCTGGATGACGCAAGAAATTTAAACTTTCTAAATAAGTAATTTTATTATCGACTAGCTATGCCCCACGGTTTCACGCGCGTCGTCATCGTTCCTGTGTGAAAATCAAGATAATGAGTATTCTTTGCGTTATTTCAGCGTCTAAACTATCTGAATAAGTAGTTTTGGCGTGAAAGAATAGCAAACATCCATCCTTCCATTCTCACTAATTTTCACGCCCCCAAAGCACACTTAATTATAAACTTAGGTAGGTACATTGTATGTTATAGTAAGTTGTCATGTGATCATATTTCTTATATTATAACTGCCTCTATAACCTTTTAATTACCATACTTATAGATAGGATTATTAATTAACTATAGGGCCATCTTAGCTGTAAAAACGTGACTATTTACATTGTTTATTATTTTTATTATCTGAGGACATTGGTACTACATAATAGTGGTAATAGTTTTATGGGGTTATAGTATATACTTACCTATAACTAAAATTAAAATTATATCTATAGATTTCGTTTCAATTAATAAATGACGATTAAAAGTAATTATTCTTAAAATTATCTTCTTAGAGTCACAGTCCCGGCGAGTCACGATTTCGATTCAATTAATAAATGATGATTTAAAGTAATTTTTTCTTTAAATTATCGTCAGCTGCAAAAGTTCTATCTACTTAAATATATTTTAGAAGGAACAAATAAAAAGAACGGAAAATAATCCTAATAATAAAATAAAATAACCTTCTTATTTAATTAATAAAATATCATAAAAAAATAAACGTCATAGAAGGTAGGTAGGTAGATATTATGTACTTAATAGATATATAATATATAAGTACTAAATATACTTTAATATAATTATGTATAATATTATTAGATACCTAAATAGGTAAACTAAAAAGCTGAACAGATATTAAAATATCTGTAGAGAGCTTTTAATATTATTATAAGTAAGTATAAAGTACACCTAATGATTTCCTATGAAATGGTCTCAATGCGGCGCGTTGCGTCGTGCTTTTATTTTTCTACTAGGTACCTAGCATTATTTTAGATTTTTCAATCTTCCTGTAAAACATAACATAACATACATTCACGCCTTTTTCCCGAAGGGGTAGGCAGAGGTGTACTCAGGACTCAGTCCCATAGTAGATACACCCACATTTTGCCAGTATGTTATTGGTCCCATGTAATAGGGTGTGAGCCTAGCCATCTACCGGGCACAGTTCCAGACTCCAGGCAGTTATTGAGATAATTCCAAATGGAAAAATCCAATATTTAACACTTTGCCTGACCTGGGGATCGAACCCGGGACTTCTTGATTGGCAGTCGAGCATGCGTCCTCTACGGCACCGAGGCTTCCTGTAAAAAACCAGTTCAAACCAGCCAGCAACATGTCTATTTCTATTATCATGCCACCATAATCTCGACGATCTATCGTCGCTATTGCGCCTAATAACTGACCCATGGCCCAGTTTCTATCGATAACGGCGTCTGACCTAGATAAACGGTATCAATAAGCCCTAGGGCACTGATAATAGAGCTTTTTGCGCATTTGTCCAGCCACTTCCGTTTTGTTTTGTATGTTGCAACTTTGTTGTGTGACTTCCGTTTATATGTTTTTGTTGGATGCACTGATTACCTACAGCGGGATGCTGAGGTTAAGAGTTAAGGTTATCTTTCGAGGAACTTATAAAATGTATAAATAAAGTTAACTTAACGCACTTAGTTTAACATAACATCACGCCTTTTCCCCAAAGGGGTAGGCAGAGGTGTACCTTTTAGTTCCTACCCTTATGTTTTTAAGTCCCATGTATAAGGGGGAGAGACTAGATTGTCACAGGAATTTTCTAATGGATTTATCAAATAACAGTTTTGTCTGACTTGGGGATCGAACCTGGGCCCTCATGATCGGCAGTACGCCACTGAGGCACGCATTCGAGTCGAGTCGAGTAAGGCCTTTGAGACTTTATTTTGGCCCTATTAGCATTAAGTGTGGGCACACTTCTGTGAGACTCCGTACTTCGCAGAATATGTTTAACGCAAGGCATGCCAGCGAGCTATGGAGCATCTTGGGAGTCAGACTTTCAGACCGCGAAAGAAACACGGTGCTGCGTTCCAAAACCAAGATCATGGACGCTGGTGAAAAAGCTGCCAGCTTGAAGTGGAATTGGGCGGGACATATCTGCCGCAGGTCTGATGAGCGATGGGCCAGAAGCACCACGTTATGGACTCCACAGCGAGTCAGACGTTGCGGCAGGCCAAGACGGAGATGGCGGGAGGAACTGGAAACATATTGCACTAGTTGGAATACCATAGCACTAAACCGGGATGAATGGAGAGAGAGAAGGGAGGCCTTTGCCCAGCAGTAGGACAAACCAGGCTGATAATAAATATAATAATAATAAATAAGGCAGTGCGCGCTAGGCCTAAATCAGGATACTAAACTATTAAAAAAATATTTATCTACCTAATGGTATTGAAATTTATATAATATCAAATAATTATAGACGTATTTTATCTAATAATGCTCTATTAGACAAATTATTCCCCTTTGAACTCTACTATCAAATAAGTTAATGTTAATCGTCTAAATAAAGCCTTCATGGACACGACCCGACGGTCGCGTCGTACCAAGCACCGACACGCGCATCTCTTTATCTCATTGCACTGTCGAAAATAGGTCGTGCGTAAAATAACATATTACTATATGAACCTAATTAAAAATAGTATATGGCCACCGAGAACTTTACCACGCATTTACGTAGTAACGTAGATAATATGAATAGACAAAAGATTTTATAAACAATTATCGCTGGAATCGTAAACGGTCTTATCAACACTAATATAACAAATAATAATATTATGATCAGACAGCGCAGCGGTATTAACGTCATCATACTCGTAGTCTGTTTAGATTTAAGGATGGACTACCTACTTTTTTTTAAAGAGGGCACTGTGCCTTTATTGAAAAATACTAAACAATAACAATAGCTACCTACTTACTATCTACCCTAACTAAATATATTATGCCATAGAACCCTTCGAAAATCCACAGGCATAAACCACTGTCAGATGGCAGCGTACCTGATGATACTGGCGGCATTGCCACGCTGAATAGCAATGCTTATATGTTGGACCAGATCAACGCCAGCATTTTGATTACGCGTAGCCTCGACCAAGGGCTCAGAACGATTTTTAAAAATGCGGTGAGCTCCCGGCCCCCACGGTCCCAGTCTCGACTCCAAATGGTTCAAATATGTAATCGCTACCGAGGTTTGCATATTTGCTCCGCTTGCATTGCTCGACAGAACCCGCCGCTACTACCTACTTAATAGACTTCTAGAACAAGAATCTTTAGTTTTTAGTTCCGATTTTTAGTGTCAAAAACAACATGCACCGCCCTCCCGCCCGCAAAATTGCATGTAAAGAGGAAACGCAATAGCGGCATCGTACTAACTACTAACATTTGTCGCCCTCAAGCGGGGTCAGAGTATATTTCCTGATGATGTGTCGTGTAGACGCGAAACACGTGTCGATATATGAATGTTTCGTGTCTACACGACGCATCATCAGGAAATAGACTCTGACCCCGTTGTAAGGGCGCCAAATGTTAGTACGACGCCGTTCTACTGTGAATGTTGTTTTTGACACTAAAAATCGGAACTAAAAACTAAAGATTCTTGTTCCAGAAGTCTACAATGAAGTTCAGAAAAGTAACGCCAAATTCAATCAACTACCTACTTAATATAAAATCACGCCGTTTTCCCGAAGGGGTAAACCTGTACATACCTTACCATCTGGGTATACCCAGGGTAGTAGGTAGGTACTATAGGTACTATACCTACATCGCCAAGATACCTCTATCTCTACCACAAGAAGAACGCACAAGAAACTCGTAGGGCTCAATTTTTGCAACTGATCATCATCATCGGCCGCAAGAGGTCCACAGCTGAACATAGGCCTCTCCTATAGAACGCTATAATAATATGATATAAGAATGAACTATTCATATGGAGGGATTTTGCCGTAATCTCCACGCTTACCAACAACGCAACGGATAGTTTTACAATAAATAATAATTAAATAATTTGGTTAGTTTACATTCGTTTGTTTGGAAGGTGTCGCGTGTTGGCTATGCAGATGTGTGCTTGGACACTCTATGTACTGATTTTGGTCCTCTATGTTCTGATTGATTTTAAAAGTACTGCTGTTAATTAGTTTCTAATGTCCGCCTACATTCGGCGGCCTATACAGTAATTTGCACGATCTTACTAGTTATACTGTTGATGTTGCAAAACTAGCTTCCAACCAACTCTTATTATAATTTAATTTAATGTCTAGGCTTCAAGCAAGATTACCGCGAGAGATAAATGACCGCAATCACGGGGGACAACGTCCGTTTAATAATTAACCAGATATCAGAGAAAAGCGCATATTTTTATCTGTACTCCCTCCTCGGGTGAGTACTCTTTATTCACTCCTTCTCGTGGAGTAAATAGGGCTGAATTCTATTTACTGTTCTGGGTGTTGGTTTTTCTCTTTCAAGTTTCGAGTAAACCTTTTTACCTCGCCTCGGTGGCGAGGCGGTCATAACCCTGTCACTCAAGCAAGAGCTTACTACTACAATGTATGTACATAACGTGTCAAATGTGTGCGGTGTGCGGCGTACAGGCGTTACTGCCTTGTTGACTGCCTGGTCGCAGGCGGGGGAGGTGTGTCGCTTCTTTATGTAGCAATAGTTGGTATTCTTTAGTGGCGTAGTAAAAGTCGCGTTATTATAACTACCTACTACACAGTCACTGCACACATGGAGTTTTGTACACGCGCAAGAGTGTGGGTGAGGTGTTTTCCCAGCGAAGCGGGGCTCGTCGAGAGCTCAATCTCGCTCGCGGGGTGAGGAAGGCCCGATTGGTGGGCGGATGACAGTGTCCATTCTATACGTAATAATAATTCTGTTCTGCGTCCCGGGACGCACCTGGGTATGGCAGTGTAATTGGATTTTTCTATTAGGATTTTTCTCAGCCTGGAGTCTGTAACTGCCCGGCACAGGCCGTCTTATGTATTGCCATCTACACTGATGGCAATAGGTACATAAGACACGCCCCTTAGATAAAATAGGCCTATTTGTTCTAAGCCTCGCTATTATTACATATTATGTAACTAAAAACATATACCTAACTAGCAAAATGTGTAGCCGAGAAGTCAAAGTTGTTTCTCTTACTCCCATGAACTACCACCCTTTTCATGCTTGTCTGGAATGCTTCTCTAGATTCTGCGTATTCTAGATGATCCAGATTTCTATCTGGGCCGGCCTCGGCAATCGGTTTTAGTTAACAAAAAGTCTGTCTGTACAACTAACCTATTCTATATTTATTAGAGTTTTTATTGGATGATGAAATTTATGGTGAGCATTGCAATTAAACTGCGTAGTTTGGAAAATAACAAAAAGTACAAACGCGCAAAAATAATGTCGACCACTAATTGTTTAAAAAATAGAGTTTTGAACCTAATTATTTTTACAGAACTGTGCCCAGCAATAGGCTCGCCCCCTATTACATGGGTCATGGGACCAATAACATACTGGCGAAATGTGGGTGTATCTAGGTACTATGGGACTGAGTCCTGGGTACACCTCTGCCTGCTCCTTCAGGAAAAAAGGCGTGTGAATGTTTCTTTTTTTTTTACACTCGGGAAGTATTAAGCGTAGTTTTGATACTTTGTTCATTTTACTCTACCATGGCAAACCAAAGAGGGTTTTTTTTATAAAATTAATAATATAGGTACATACGAAAATTTATTTAACATTTTTTAAAGTGGTTACAACATTTGTGGTAGGTAGGTACTCGTATGTATAGGTACCTATACATGAAAGCAGGAATCTAGCTGAGTTCTAATTACAATTTTTTAATAAGTCCGTAGGTAATAACTCAAAAGCAAAAAAATTAAGTATGAGATTGGCTGTTAAAACTATTGCTGCAAACATTAGCAGCCTGGTGGCGTTGATAAGCAGAGTCAGTGGGTAATGGATATCTTGTTATATCTAGTCGTAGGGATGGAAATCAATAACACCATGAAATGCTCCACACTATATTGTCATAATATACATGTAGCATCAGTATAATAATAACAATCACATTCACTATTAATGGATTAAAAATGCTTACGGATTACGGCTACCATGACGAGGTTCACAAACAGAAAAAAGGGGACGAGCCAAAGACGTCACAGACAGAGTAAGAAAAACATTCATTACATACGAGTTGCACAGATTAAAAAGATTTTAAAGTATACTACACACGAGGTAACTCAATACTTCCCCTTATACATTAAAATCTTACTAACAAGAAACATAATCAATGCTCTATCACATATCTCTACATATAATATTTCTCTACATGCATGTGTCTTAAAATAAACATTATTGCAACTCTACAAAATTAAACTCTACATGCACATACATGATCAACATGGCTTTACACACAAATCTTCCATGAACTTACAATGACGTCTAGTACTTAAAACTTTAGTTAACAAATCTGCAATCATATTATCAGTCCTAAGATATTTAATAACCATAAAACCTCTTAGAACTAAATCCTTAACAAAATGGTACTTGACATCTATATGTTTTGTTCTCTTATGACAGAGCTCCCTGTTTTCTATTAACCTATGAGCAGACTGGTTATCATTATAAACTATGACCTTTGAACACTTCATAGGTATTATTTCTGACATTAATTGTTTAACAAAACATAGTTCTCGAGATATGTCACAGATTGCCATATATTCAGCTTCGGTACTGCTTAATGCTATTGTTCTTTGCTTCCTAGATTCCCAATTAATAACATTGTTGCCTATTTTAATAACAAAACCAGTATAAGACCTTCTATCTAAACAGTCATTAGCCCAATCAGCATCGGTATATCCACACAAAGACAATTCTTTACTTTTTACAAAATGTAAACCATAACTAATTGTACCTGCTAAATACCTTAACAAATGTTTAGCAGCGAGCCAATGAGTCTTCCCAAAACAAGTATTAAACTGGCTCAGTTTACTACAAGTGAATGCTATATCAGGACGTGTACAGACAGCCAAATACATTAGTGAACCAACAAGCTGTCTATACTTATATGACTCATTACTTAAACATTCACTTTCTACATACAACTTATTTCCAGGAACCATAGGAGTCGACACAGGTTTGCAATTTAACATATTGAACTTCCTCAAAATATTCTTAATATAAACAGACTGATCAAGTGTCAATATCCCATTTTTCCTGTTTCTAATTACACGGATACCTAAATAGCTCTGTATGGGACCAAGATTTTTAATTTTGAACTCTTTATGTAATATTTCCAATAGTTTATCTTTACACAAACTATTCTTTCTATAAAACAAATAAAAATCATCAACATACATAGCTAATATTACATGATCATTGTCTGCTTTCTTAGAGTATACACACGGTTCACATTTGCTTTGAATAAAACCGTTTTTACATAATACATCATGAATTCTAATATTCCACATACGGCTAGACTGCTTGAGCCCGTATATACTCTTTTGAAGTAAACAAACCTTGTCACTATTAGTACCAAAACCTTTAGGCTGTTCCATATATATAGTTTCATTTAACTGACCGTTGAGGAATGCAGTTGTTACATCAATATGATCAATATTCAAATCATACTCATTTGCTAAATTAAATAACAATCTCATAGTTGAATGCCGAACTACAGGTGAGAAAGTTTCACTATAATCTACACCCTCTTTCTGAGTAAAACCTCTAGCTACAAGCCGAGCTTTATACTGAATAAAATTACCAGAGGCATCACTTTTGACTTTATAAACCCATTTACATTTTACTACATTTTTATTCTGAGGCCTATCTACAAGAACCCAGACTTTATTATCAATAAGTGATTGATACTCTTGTTTCATGGCTTCTTGCCAATTGTCAGCATCGAGACTAGCTTCTGCCTCCTCAAAAGTGTTAGGTTCTACACCATAACTATCACTAACCATTAATGACATGTCATATTCATCAAACCTTTTTGGTAGAACTGAACGAGTAGAACGCACAGGACGTTCCCTAGATGTTGACGACAGGGGAGTCGGAACTACCACAGCTTCCCCTGAGGAAGACGACCCCGCACCCGGTGACCTTATCGTACCATCTGTGGAACTCATGAGTGACTCACTCTCACTCACAGTGCAATACTCGTCATTCTCTGCATCTGAAAATATTAAAGAATAATTAGGATACTTCTTATTATTATCTATCATATTATTACTTTCATTCATAATATCATCTACATTATCATAATTATTCATATTATCACAGTTAATTACAGTACTCTCATTCCTGTTTACAGTTGTGTTACTTTCATTCACACTACTTTCAGTACTCTCATTCCTGAAAATTGTATTTATTGTGCTACTATCATTCACACCACTTGTGTTACTATCATTCACACAACCTGTCTCAGTACTATCATTCCTGAAAACTCTATTTATTATGCTACTATCATTCACACCTGTGTTACTATCGTTCACACAACCTGTCTCAGTACTATCATTCCTGAAAATTGTCCTTGTGTTACTCTCATTCACACAACTATCTATAAAATTATAATCATTATTTTTAGAATGTCCAAAATTATAAAATTTATTTTCTAAAAATATGATATCCCTCGCCAACACAATCTTCCTTGGATCACTACAATCAGCCACTCTGTAACCCTTGGTGGTCTCTGAATAACCTACAAACACATGAGGTTTACTCCTAGGATCCAACTTACTGCGTTTGACGTCTGGTACCTTCACATATGCCACGCAGCCAAAAACACGAAGATGACTAAGGTCCACCACCGAACCTGTCCACACCTCCTCTGGAATCTTTCCACCTAAAGCAGCTGTTGGGGATCTGTTTTTCAAGTAAATAGCAGTCATAACAGCTTCTCCCCAAAACCGTTGATCCAGACCAGAATGCTGAAGCATACACCTAGCTTTCTCCATTAATGTACGGTTCAACCGTTCAGAAATAGCATTCTGCTGCGGGCAGTAGGGTACTGTTGTGTGGTGAATAATTCCTCTTGATTTCAAATACTCCCCCATCTTAGAGTTACAGTATTCACCACCATTGTCTGATCGCAGACACTTTAACACCAAATCAGTTTGTCGCTCCACCATAGCTACAAAATTTACAAAACAATCACTCACCTCAGATTTTCTCTTCAAGAGATATCCAAAGGATTTCCTAGTGCAGTCATCAGTAAAAGTGAGCAGATACTTTGCACCTCCCCAGCTACTCGGTAAAGGGCCACACACGTCAGAGTGTACAAGCTCCAAAGGTTTCTCCGCAACCTTACTTGGTCCTTTTGGGAAAGGTCTGGCTGAGTGCTTCCCCTCAAGACATGGGATACATACATTAAGTTCCTTTTCTACCTGTAACACAGAAGGATTAGACAATCTATCCCTAACTGAGCCTAAATCTCTGAAATTTATATGCCCCAACCTTTTATGCCAAATTTCAATCGGCATAGTAGCTTCTGCGGAATTCGTGCTCTCTCGCCCATGCGAGAGCAACGAGTTCTCCCTATTGCAAAAATTCTCACCTGATGAACCTACAACTAACTTATACATTCCATTTTGTATACACGCTATGGCTACCTGGTTTTGAAATTTATCACTAATTGTGCAACCTCCACGGTCAAATTTTACATTAAAGCCGTTCTGTATAAGCTTACTTACAGACATAAGATTCGAAGAGAGTCTTGGAACAAACAAAACATTATCCAAAGTTTTTACCTTATTGTTGAGCATCAAATGGACTTTACCAATGCCTTTACATAACAGTTGTTCATTGTTAGCAACTGTTATTCGATTATCACCTAAAACATCCCTGAAAGAAATAAAAGCGTCTCTATCGTTGCACATGTGGGACGTACACCCACTATCGATGAACCACTGATCTTGAATATGTTGAACACTGCTGACTACCGCAGCCATCGCCTGTTCTTCACTATTCTTCTTTTCACGTTTCAATTTAAAACAGTTGACTTTCAAATGTCCCAACTTCTTACAATGATGACACCGACGTTTGAAGTTTGACGATTTCCTCGAAACAAAAGCGGTATTGTTTTCTGTATCTCCCTTTCTTGATTCTTCCTGTAGTAATCGTGTGCGCACCACTTCACTAGTCAATGTGTTCGTGATGTTCACAGTCTCAAGATTAGAAACTAGCGGGTCATATTCCGTCGGTAAACCGCTCAAAAGAATTTCAGCCACTTCACTGTCATCTATTATTTTACCAATGTCTGCTAATTGTTGAACTAATGTCATTATAGACTCAATATAATCTGACATGCAATTGAAACTACCGTAGTCCATTCTGTGCAATTGACGCAATAACAAGACTCTTCTCATAAGTCCTGAATCCTCAAACACATCTGATAGGCTTTTCCATGCCTCTTTAGAACTTGTCGAGTTTCTAACATATTGTATTATGTTGCTTTTTACTGATAGGCATATACGCGCCAAGGCACGCTGGTCACTAACGTCACCCTGATGCGTAGTTCCATTTTCTACAACGCTCCATAAACCATCATGCAACAGACTCATCTTCAATTGAAATTTCCATCCATAATAATTTCTAGCTCCTTCCAGCTTTTCAATGTTCGTCCAGTTAGAATTGCCATGTGATGCTACCGGAATGGATGCATTCGGTTCCGACATTTTGTTTTCAGATTTCCTTCCAAAATCCCTATTAATCCGACTAGCGTAATCTCAAAATTAATTGGATTCCACCGATATCCACTGCACTTATATTCTTGATATGTTATTTTATATGCTGGGCACTTAACCTATTGCTGCAAACATTAGCAGCCTGGTGGCGTTGATAAGCAGAGTCAGTGGGTAATGGATATCTTGTTATATCTAGTCGTAGGGATGGAAATCAATAACAC
The DNA here is from genome assembly GCA_947063395.1 of Hemistola chrysoprasaria. Taxonomy (NCBI): domain Eukaryota; kingdom Metazoa; phylum Arthropoda; class Insecta; order Lepidoptera; family Geometridae; genus Hemistola; species Hemistola chrysoprasaria. Next base: position 3,763,697 of record OX346724.1, read on the forward strand.
CATGAAATGCTCCACACTATATTGTCATAATATACATGTAGCATCAGTATAATAATAACAATCACATTCACTATTAATGGATTAAAAATGCTTACGGATTACGGCTACCATGACGAGGTTCACAAACAGAAAAAAGGGGACGAGCCAAAGACGTCACAGACAGAGTAAGAAAAACATTCATTACATACGAGTTGCACAGATTAAAAAGATTTTAAAGTATACTACACACGAGGTAACTCAATAAAAACTACTACTCTACTATCTACCGTATTTAACCCATAGAATGATTTCTTATCTAAGTAGCAATTACGATTCATTTGCGAGCTTTCTATAAGTTCGCAGTACCGTTTATAATTTTAAATCATGTCGCTTTTACTCTGGTCCGGTCTGAATTCCTAAGGAAAACCTTATGCCTTACTGCGGGGCTATTGTGGAACTCGGTGACGATCACTTTAGTGACTAATAACTCGATTTGACAGTTCTAGTTACTAACTACAAATGTCAAACGGCTGGTTTCGTATTGGCGTTCTCCAGTTAGCAACTGAGATGACGTCAAAATCACTAGGCGTGTATAATAGTCACTTAAACTTATTTTCCAGCTGTTTTCGTATCGATACTTTTAATTTAATAGATAGATAACACTTTTATTGATACTAAAATATGAGTTACAATAATAACAATATAATAACATGCATCGATAACATGTTTGTAAAAAATACTGACTAATTTGAGTCTTTTATGCAATGCAATGTCTAATGCCTACTAATATAATAACATAAAATTCTTGTTTCAGATTTTTTATGACAAATAAAATATCTTATTTGTCAATGCATCCTCTGGCAGCCTCCGGGGAGCATCTTACAATTTCTTTGTATGGAACTAATATCTCTTGCGATAATACAAACAAGAGAGAGATAAATGACTCCATTTTAATAGAGCTTAATATCCAAAAGACTTTATTAAGAATTTATGATATAAATTTAAAGGAATTGAGTCCCGCGGGAACAAGTAAAGGGAATTACACTAGTCTACTTTATTACTTTACTTATATTTAGTATATACTATTAAAATAAAATAAAAAGCTTTTTAATAATCATATTATTTTATTTATCAGGCCTTCAGTTGCATTTCTTAGATATAGCATCATGGGCTATTATATAACTATGTACCTAAATCATCTCTAGTTTGCTCTATTATTGCAATGATGGCCTCCATTGCAGTGGCTTGTCACTCTTATACAGAAATGCTCTTCATTCCCTTATTATCCATGTACAAGCATGTCTGCTTACTGAAATAATATTATAATAACTTTATTAGCATAACTGATGGAATAGTAGGCATCTAATGTGTATATAAATAACCTAATTAATTTGTAAACATCACTAGATAATAAAATTATAAAGACTGTTAGTTTATAATCTCCCTTCATGCAGATTATAAACTAACATAATCTCAATCAGTTATAGAATTTTATCACTGTCAAGGCTTCACCTTGTAATATTCTATCATCTATGGCCTGTGTCGCGATTGCTCTCGCAATTTAATCAGGCGTTATTAGAAGGAAGCGATTCAACGTCATTGGGCGTTATATAAAAATAAGTAATGTGACGATTTTACTCGACTTCACTTGCCCTTCTACATTGTAACGGATAATAGCTAATAGATTTTTAAACAACATATCCTGGGTTTTATTCTGCATCATTTATGTTCATATACATAAAATTGGTGGCCCATGAGGGGACACTCGTCGGGTGCTGAGCAATTTTATGTATATGAACATAAATGGTGCAGAATAAAACCCAGGATATGTTGTTTAAAAATCTATTAGCTATTATCCGTTACAATGTAGAAGGGCAAGTGAAGTTGAGTAAAATCGTCACATTACTTATTTTTATATAACGCCCAATGACGTTGAATCGCTTCCTTCTAATAACGCCTGATTAAATTGCGAGAGCAATCGCGACACAGGCCATAGATGATAGAATATTACAAGGTGAAGCCTTGACATACTCCCCGCCGTTGAAAGTATTTTCAACTTATTCTTGTAATTCCTCCGCCGTTGGAAGAGGGCAAAGACGGACCAGGGCACGACGCACGCAGCCTTTAGTTGTGTTGACATCTGCTACTCTTGTGACGCCGTCCGGGCCGGGAAAGAGACGTTGGATTCGTCCGAGCCTCCACTGTAGGGGTGGCGCATTGTCTTCAGCCAGCAACACCATATCACCAACATTTATTTTGCTGGAACCAGTTCGCCATTTTGTGCGTTGCTGGAGTTCCGTTATATATTCTCTTTGCCAACGTTGCCAGTAATGCTGTCTGATCTTCTCTAGTCTTTCGAATCGTTTCAGCTGGCATTCTTTCCCAATGATAAAGTGTCCTGGGGAGAGGGAGAGGAAATCGTTAGGCCTAGATGAGAGTGGGCATAAGGGGCGGCTGTTCAGAATAGCCTCCACTTGTGCAAAGAGAGTGGAAATTTCCTCATATGTGAGGTGGCAATTTCCCATGACACGTTTTAAATGGAATTTTGCCGATTTGACACCGGCCTCCCAGATGCCACCGAAATGAGGAGCGTAAGCAGGTATGAAAGTGAATTTAATACCTAACTGACTCGCAAAATCCAATAAAGGTTCTTGAGTTTGATTTAAAAACGCTCCTATTTCTTTTGATGCGGCTACAAAATTCCGATCATTATCACAAAATATTTGTGACGCGTGTAGTAATAATGGATGTTACTTATCATATGAATACATCGAAGCATCTATGCGTCCACCTTATAATTTAATTACTTTATTCGTATCTAACAATGGAGATAATGTAAGTATATTTCACTATTGCTATTTGATTGTTTACCCTTTAAGTAATAACATTCTTTAGAAAACGACTCACACTGCGAGATAATGCACATTGAATGGAATGAGTCACACAGCTCGCTTATCGATAGTATACCTGCGCGCTTGTTACTATTTCTTAAGTTATGTAAACACTATAATGTATGTATGCAATTCTATGAATTTTGTTGAATGATGAATAATATATATAAAAATTTATATAATTGATTGATAGTTATTGCGTGAGATTTTAATTCTATAATTGTATTAGATTTATCTACGTTAAGATTTGGCCATTCGTATTCGTATTGTTTATTTTTGTATAAAAATCTAGCCCTGACCACTAAATATTAATACTTGATATTAATTAATTATTGTTAACCTCCATTTCATTCTGCAAGTCATCAAACCGAACCGATAAAGCTTCAAACTTCGCATTTTAAAGACAATTCTGTTAGTATTATATAAATATGTTTTAAACTAACCTTTAAGCTTTTAATAGAAGACTGTTTAGTAATTAATTCATAATGCCGTTTATCATCTGTATAGGTAAATTCAAGCGCAGATTTCTGTGCTTTCTGGGCCATTTTGAAGCTGTATCTGAGTAAGGTTGTACAAAATAACTAATAAAAATATAAACGCTCACGCTCCTCGTCTCGATGACTCCTGATGCGCTGGAGACCGGCAGGATCGACCACGCCACCACCGCGTGCTATCTTGCGGATGGTAGCCCAGCGGCACTACGGCAACCAGCACTCAGCACCCGACGAGTGCGAAGAGGGATGTTTTGAATGTATGTTATCCTGGAATTGTAGGCAGAATGTGTGAATAATATATAAAAAAAATATGACGTGGGTAATTTTTGGTTAGGAATGAAAATGCGTCTAATGTTTGAAATTTGATGAAATTCAAATTTATAATTGATAGAATTGGTAGTAATATTTGTGAAACATATAATTATGACTGTATTTGTATTAATTTTGATGAATTTTAGCTAAAATATTGTGACTTGCCTTCTTATGTGGGTAGTTGAATAATTAAATCAACGGAAAATAATTGGATATTTTGGGAAATATTCTGCACAAAATACTGATTTACACAAGTGAATGCTATTTCTGAATGCTATTTGTAAGGATGGATAGGTATTTTTGTAATTTGGAGGAGATGTAATGTATGAAAGGAAGGACACTTATCTGACGACGTAGTTTGTTGCACGGCGTGGCGTCTTATTGCTGCACCACTGACCAAACCAGATCCTTAGGCGTCTCTGATTGCAACTGTATGGGCTGGAACCTGTGGCTGCTGTCCACTGAAGTATGGCTGCTGTCCACTAAGATGTTCCGGGCTTGACTTGTATGTAGGTACCACGATATTAAGGCGTGGCAATTCTCTTCTTTCGTGAAATTGTCTTCTTTCTGTTTATTCTTCTTGTTATCTCCCCTCATGGGCCACCAATTTTATGTATATGAACATAAATGGTGCAGAATAAAACCCAGGATATGTTGTTTAAAAATCTATTAGCTATTATCCGTTACAATGTAGAAGGGCAAGTGAAGTCGAGTAAAATCGTCACATTACTTATTTTTATATAACGCCCAATGACGTTGAATCGCTTCCTTCTAATAACGCCTGATTAAATTGCGAGAGCAATCGCGACACAGGCCATAGATGATAGAATATTACAAGGTGAAGCCTTGACAATCACAAAATGAACTATTCTTACTAAATTTAAATACAAATCCTTCAAACAAGGCATAATAAGAACTGTCTAACAGTACTTAGATTTGATCGGCTATAATCCTCATTCAAATAATCTCTATGATAAACTAATGGTTCTTAAAACAAACTTGTAAAATAGTACATTCTACTGATATTATATAAATGCGTAGGTTTGTAAAGATGGATGTATGAATACCAAAACTACTGACCCGCTTGGGCTGAAATTCGGTATGTAGATAGTTTATTTTGATCCTAGAATAACACTAGGGGTTAGCGTACTTTTCATCCCGATATTCCCACGGGAACGATGACTACGCGGGTGAAACCGCGGGGCACAGCTAGTACCTACTTTCATAAATGTAGCATCCATGGTCCAGCAAAAATATGCCCAGCATCAAATCAGCAGTTCTTTGGTTGGATTTCATAGGTAGGCTTTTCACCCGAGGAGCTAATGGTTTCAGATAGCACACTAAACTGTAGGTTTTGGCTGTTTCCATAAAATATGTAGGGGGCAGTCGTTTACTCATGTCGGAGGCCTTGGTGACCCGAAACTATGACAATATGGCTTGTTCACATAAACCATATGAGTTAAGGTTGCCACTTTCTCATCGTCTTCTGCCAAGGAAGCCACCGACCCTATCGTTGAAGACATTCATAACACACTGTCTTTCAACTATTCCACAGCCATTTTAGTAGGTGATAACGCAAGAATATGATCTGACACTGCACGGCTATTGGCGTTCTTCAAAATCACCAGTCGCTATCAGGCTTGAGTTAGTAACCGAGCTTCGGTTACTAACCGAATTTTGAAAGATTTGGTATTGTGGATCTCATTCGGTGTCCAATAATTTAAAGTTATTATCTGCGCTGCTAAGTGCTTATCGTAGCGCCTTTTCACATCACTAATTTGCACGGAATATTATATGTCCATGTTTAGGTGCACTTTTTTCGTTGCAATATAGTGAAATCAAGTGACCGATTTTTTAGTGGGGTTATTTTACATATTTGCCATTTGTATGTTTACATCAACAATGTTTTTTCAATCAATTTTAAATATTCTTCAAAATTAGAGTATTTAGTGAATAAAAAAGTAGTAGAAGTACTTAGTGTCCAGTGCCAGATCCTATTCTTGCTTTATCGCCACCTAAAATGGCTGTGGAATAGTTGGAAGACAGTGTGTTATGAATGTCTTCAACGATAGGGTCGGTGGCCTCCATGGTAGAAGTCGATGAGAAAGAGGCAACCTTAACTCATATGGGTTATGTGAACAAGCCATATTGTCATAGTTTCGGGTCACCAAGGCCTCCGACATGAGTAAGACTACCCCCTACATATTTTATGGTAACAGCCAAAACCTACAGTTTAATGTGCTATCCTACCTGTGAAATCCAACCAAGGAACTGCTGATTTAATGCTGAGCATATTTCTGCTGGACCATGGATGCTAGATTTATAAAAGTGGGTACTAGCTGTGCCCCGCGGTTTTACCCGCGTAGTATATTAGTTATTATAATATTATTTCAGTAAGCAGACATGCTGGTACATGGATAAAAGGGGGATGAAGAGCATTTCTGTATACGAGTGACAAGCCATTGCAATTGAGGCCATCATTGCAATAATAGAGAAAACTAGAGATGATAATATAGGTACAAAGTTATATAATTCGCCCATGATGCTATACGAAATGCAACTCAAGGCCTGATAAATAAAATAATATGATTATTAAAAAGCTTTTTATTTTATTACATAGTACATACTAAATACAAGTAAAGTAATAGACTAGTGTAATTCCCTTTACTTGTTCCTGCGGGACTCCATTCCTTTATATTTATATCATAAATTCTTAATAAAGTCTTTGGATATTAAGCTCTATTAAAATGGAGTCATTCATCTCTCTATTTGAATTATCGCAAGAGATATTAGTTCTACACAAAGAAATTGTAAGATGCTCCCCGGAGGCTGCCGGAGGATGCATTGACAATTATGATATTTTATTTTTCATCACAAATCTGAAACAAGAATTTTATGTTATTTTATAAGTAGGCATAAGACGTTGCATTGCATAAAAGACTAGAGTAAGTACTCAAATTAGTCAGTATTTTTTACAAACATGTTATCGATGTATGTTATTATATTGTTATTATTGTAACTCATGTTTTAGTTTTTTAGTATCATTTTGTTAATTTTCTGTATTGTGGTATCAATATAAGTGTTATCTATCTATTAAATTCACCTACAAATTTCCAATGTTTGCATTGCAGTCATTATCATCATCACAGCCATTAGGCTAATAAAAGTAAATTTTTATATAGAAATAATTGTGTACCGTTTGAAATTCAATTGTTCAGAAAAATATACTGATCAAATGGAAAACTTTTGCTCTCCTGTAAAATACCCCTTATCAATTAAAATTAATTGAAAATAAGAAAATATTCCGATGTAACACATGAACTCTCACCGTTTTGATTTAACGTTGAGTTGAAAGAACACATTACATTTGTAGACAAGAAAATTCTCTCCAACTTTCATTACGAGCATTATGTGCAAATTGTTTTCGTTTTTGCATTAAATAAATCTACAGCTAAACAAATAATTTTATTAATATGAAATAAACACAAGTAAGACAAAACGACCGAGTAAGACGAAGACTGCCTCGGTGGCGTAGAGGGCGCATGCTCGACTGTCAATCAAGAGGTCCCGGGTTCGATCCCCAGGTCAGGCAGTGTTAAATATTGGATTTTTCCATTAGGAATTATCTCAATAACTGCCTGGAGTCTGGAACTGTGCCCGGTAGATGGCAATAGGCTCGCCCCCTATTACATGGGACCAATAACATACTGGCGAAATGTGGGTGTATCTACTATGGGACTGAGTCCTGGGTACACCTCTGCCTACCCCTTCGGGAAAAAGGCGTGAATGTATGTATGATATGAATGTAAGACAAAACGAAAATCCTTCCACAGAACACAAAGAATCCACAGAGTACTTTATATATAAAAGAATCTTGCTTTTTTTTTTATTCACGAAGGAGAAATATGGACCATACTTTAAAGTGTATTTGCGAGCGTCAATTTTGTTTTAATATTTTGTATAGGTATAATATGGTAGGTTTATATATCCATAATAATAAATAATATTCAGAAATGCGCACTGAGTTTGAATATATATGACCACAAGTAAGTATAACATCTTCATTATCATCTCAGCCATAGGACGTCCACTGCTGAACATAGGCATCCCCTTGGATTTCTATCCAGTCTGGTTGTAAGTGGCCTGCATCCAGCGTGCTCCTGCCATGTTTATCAGATCGTCTGCCCACCTTGTCTTGACGTCCTACGCTGCGCTTACTAGTCCGTGGTCTCCTTTCGAGAACCTTACGGCCCCATCGGCCATAACTTCGACGTGCTATGTGTCCTGCCCATTGCCACTTCAACTTGCAAGTATTACATACACCTTCATCATCATCATCATCACAGCCATAGGACGTCCACTGCTGAACATAAGCCTCTCCCATAGATTTCCATCTAGTCCGGTTGTAAGCGGCCATTATTATCATAATAATGATAATAAGTTCACGTACTTAGCTCTTTACTATCTACTACCTATTCGTGAATAAATACTTAATAAGTACTTACCTAAATATTTTCTACTTCTACTAACGTAAGTCATGTCTTCCAAATAAAACAATAAATAAGTTATCAAGCGGTCAACATATTCAAAAATCCTCTCCTTTAACATAGCACACCAAAATTGGCGATTTTAACAATTTCATTCGCTAGTGACTTTTATTACTCCATAATAAACACTGGTCTCGAGCAGTGTCTATCCTAAACCTTCAGTGATAATCACAAGTGACGTCACGGTGAACAATTAAGACTTCCCCAATGCCAGTTTTAAAAGTATCGATACGAAAACCGCTGGAAAATTATGTTAAGTGACTATTATACACGCCTAGTGATTTTGACGTCATCTGAGTTGCTAACTGGAGAGCGCCAATACGAAAACAGCTGTTTGACCTTTGTAGTTAGTAACTAGAACTGTCAAATCGAGCTAATAGTCACTAAAGTGATCGTCACCGAGTTCCACAATAGCCCCGCAGGACACTAAGTACTTCTACTACTTTTTTATTCAATAAATACTCTAATTTTGAAGAATTTTTAAAATTAATTGAAAAAATTTTAAGCTGATGTAAACAAACAAATGTCAAATGAGTAAAATAACCCGACTAAAAAATCGGTAACTTGATTTCACATCAATGCAACGAAAAAAGTGTACCTAAACATGGACGTATAATATTCCGTGCAAATTAGTGAAGTGAAAAGGCGCTACGATACGCACTTAGCAGGGCACAAAATCACTTTAAATTATTGGAAACCGTATGAGATCCACAATACCAAATCTTTCAAAATTCGGTTAGTAACCGAAGCTCGGTTACTAACTCAAGCCTGATAGCGACTGGTGACTATTAAGAACGCCAATAGCCCTGCTGATCTACAACGTGTTAAAAAATGGTGTAGGAGTACTTAATGGGGTACCTACACCTACCCATCAAGCTGAATAACTTTCAAGACAAAAAAATGTGTTTATTGTATGTATGATATTATTCCTGTCACACCACAGACCAAATTTAACTATAGGTACTACTCTCCTCTATCCCTGCACGGTTGCCTGAAAGAGATCGCTTTTAGCGATAAGACGCCAATAGGCCATTTTCTTATATCAACAATAAATTATGAAATTATATTACTTGGATAGTTTTCATCACGGAAAATGCAAATATAAAGTTATTTTCCCATGAAAACCTAAGGTTAATTTTATTTTTCAAAATTAAAATTGAGGTTTCATTATCTGTATGTCACGTGATTGAAAACGCCGACCGCCATGATGTGACGTCAATTTCACTAAAGCTCGTCGTCCGTCACTCGTTTTACAAACAACAAACTACTTACCTACCAGCGCTCATAGAAATTTAATATTTTTATTGAGTTTAATGTGTTTTGAAGCTTAAATTTAAAAGATTTAATATTTTAATACGTTAGTTTTACTTAATTAAAATGGACGTCGGTTTTGTAAAAGCCGAAAGTACTAATCTCCCGAAAATAGATGCGGTAATGATTGCAAAGTTCTTTGCGTGTAATACCGACTTTTTTTCTGCCGAATGCAGAAATATCAAAACAGCTATGTAAGTATAATGTATTTAAATTACAACTTGTATTTAAAACTAAATAGTTTTATTGTGTATGAAAGTATCCTTACGTGTTTTGAGGTTATGTGTAAACAATAAGTAGGTATCGTAACTTTTCATCTTTTTTTATAGGTCAGCCAGAGAAACGTATGGCGATGATGCTGTTGGGTATGTGCAGCTGAAAAGAGATCAGCAGACATGCGTTGTCAAATGCAAAATGTGTCCTGAACACAAAGTGCGTTCCAAGCCATACTCTTGCACACTTACTGTTGATGAACAGGAAGAAGAAATTAAAAGTGTAGTATGCCATGACTGTCCAGCATCTGAAGGTGGTTGTAAGCATGCTGTTGCTTTTTTAATGTGGTGTCATCGTCGGAGTGAAGAGCCACCTTGCACTGCTATTGAGTGCTATTGGAGGAAATCTACTTTATCTAAAGTTGGATCTTCTCTAAAAATATTACTTGCTAAGGACATATTGAAGAAAAGAAAAGGAAGTAGTACTCAAACCCCAGAAGTAGCACCACATAAAAGTGTCGCAGAAATCTTTGTGACTGAATGTAAAAAAAGAAAAATAAGCTCATGCCAGCTGCTCAAACATGAGATTAACTATGCTGAAAAAAAAATTAATATGCTTTCTTTACATTATTTGATGTGCAAATTTAATGAAAGACTGGATTGTAATTCATTTTTAAATAATATCAGTAGTGTATTTAATGATATTAACTTAAGAAATGCTGAAAAAGAGACAAGGCACCAGCATCAAACAAGCTTTTGGTATGAGCTACGTTATGGAAGAGTTACAGCATCAAAATGCTACGAAGTGAGCAAATGCAAAACTGTGGATGGCTCCTTAGTAGCGGCTATTCTTGGAGCAAGGACTCCACTAACTTCAGCAATGAAAAGAGGGCAAAAATTAGAAGAAAAAGTAAGGAAAACAGTAGAAAAAAAATTGGGCCATAAGATTGAAAAATGTGGTCTTTCTATTTCAGAAACATATCCTATGATTGCAGGCTCACCTGATGGCATCTATAAAAAAAGTACTTTGGTAGAAATAAAGTGCCCAACAAGTGTAAAAACTTTAACAAATTATATTAAGGATGGTGCTGTGACCAAAAAATATATGGCACAAGTGCAAATGCAAATGTTCTGTGCAAAAGCAGAAAAAAGTTTTTTTTGTGTTGCGAGTAGTGATTTTGAGACTTCCAATGATGTCAGTATTGTAGAGGTGCAGTATGATAGAAAAGTAGTACAGGAACTTTTGGACAAAATTGTTCCTTTTTGGAAAAATAATATATATCCAATTTTGTATGAAAGTACCAAAATATAGAACTTGTAAGTATTTATGTGTATTGTTTTATTTTATATGCTTTAGCCCAAGGCTTCTACCACTAGCTACAGTACCTTGTCTTAGGATGAATCTTTATTACCTATGCCCCCGGACCTCAAACCACACCTTAGATAAAATCCTCAAACTTATCTCCTCTATACTGAGTTTTAACCAAACTTGTTCATAGGATAAAGAGAAAAGAAGTAACAGACAGACTGCCAGAGTTACTTTTGCATTTCTAACTAGCTCATGCAAGTTACCAAAATCATGAAAAACCTAATATTTCTACTACATGGTTATATCAATTACATACTGTCCACTTTAATGTAATAAATAGCATATGTCAATATCTGGTTTGAACAGTTGGCTGGGATATTATGGGTATAAATAAAAGTTTAAAAAAAATTGTATATGTATTTATTTAATAAGACTATCTTGTATGTTAATCAGAGCACATGCAGTAGTAATACATTCATCAAGAAGGTGAACTAAATTTATGTTAACCACAGAATGTGGTTTTAAAAAAGCAAACTCCCGGATTCTTCGGATCACCCTTTCCACATGAATCCGGAGGCTTGCTATTTCTTTTGTCTGAAGTACCTCAGCTTTTGACAGTTTGGAACCACTACCAACACTTGGGGGCCTTAATAAAGTTATGTTCTTTTTAGACAAATATGTTTCAATGTGCTTGAATCCTCTGTCAGCTAAGACACATGTGTTTGATGGGAGAGTATCTAAAAATTTGGAGTGTTCGAATAAATGTACATCTGTTACTCTTCCGCCATATCCTGCAGATATAAAACTTATTAATCCATCTGGAGTACAAGCAACCAAATATTTTATTGTGTTGGCCTTCTTATACTCGGACCAAGTCAGTGCTTGGTGGACTGCATTAGTGGGTTTCTGTATTTCTATCTCCAAACAATCTATTATACAACTTACTTTATTATATCTATGTCTAAATGCTATTGGTAAATTTAATTTTATTGACTCCGTTGTAAACGATCTAATAAAAGGTAACATTACTTTACTGATTGGTATTATGTTGGTTGAAAAAAGTTTACTTGCTTGTGATAGTGACAAACCAAAATCATCAGATATTTGTGAAAATGAGCTATTTAGCCTAATTTTTGTCAAACACAACAAAATATTTGCCTCAGAAATGTTTGTCTGTGTTTGTATGATATTTAGTAAAAAATAAAGTTCCTTAGGGATACCAATATAGAGTCTAGGCTTTTTCTTTATTTTTAAGATTGTGTTTTCTAAGTTCGTTTTCTTGTCCCTCTGAATTTCTTCAGGCAAACTACTGTCAGATGTTGTGACTTTTATTGGAGAGAAGTCTTGACTCGTTGATCCAGATACTGATGGAGTAAATGATATCTCACTATCAGACTGGTCTTCGAACAAGGTAGACAATTTCCTTTTTGCTGGTCTTGTGATACCTGATGTACTTGGTACATCTATAGTGCTCATTTTAATGAGTGGTGAAGTGGCAACTGAGGTGCTTAACTTTATTGGAGATGTAGTGCTGTGCCGCACTTTTAAATTTATTTGTGTTGCTTTGCTTCTATAATGGGCAGATAAATTCACTTGGACAGCTTTGTATTCCATAACTGGCATTATCTGTACTTGAACTTCTTTATCTGCCTTGTGTGAAATATTTTCATCTTCCTCCACTTCCACAACATCTGAAAACAATAGATAAGAATCTGTAGAGCAGCCTTTCCATTGTAATAATTTAAAGTAATGCGATGGTGAGTGATCATCATTAAACTTAAGTTGAGTTAATAAAGTGGGCTGTATGGTTATTTATTAAAGCACTCTCTTCTGTTTGACTGGGATTACCTCTTGTATGACATGATGTAAATGGTGTTTGGCTGAGATTCACAACCTCTCTATGACACGATGTAAATGGTAGGATTTCAGTTAGAAACAAAATTTCCCTTTAGGTTTAAATATATTTTATCATTTTAGCACCATCAAAGCTTGGTAAATAAAATATACTTACGTGATGTTGATGAACCAGGTTGTACACTTGTTGAAGAGCTCTCTGCTTCCTGGCCAGGACTCACAATGGGTATATTATTAAACTTAGATGGTATAATGCCAGGTTTCATTCTGATTTTCTTTACTGAGCCCATTATTTTATATTGCATATAATTTTCCATGTCTTGCTCTAGCTAAAAACAAATGTTAATAATTATTGTAGGTTATTTAGCTAAGCAGAGCAATGATACCGAGCTATGTAGTAAAAATAACCTCAAAGTCTCGTTTACATAGTAAAAAAGAGAGTAATATCGTAATTTAAATAAAAATCAATAAAAAAAGCTTATGTACTTACGTCAAAGTGATCCTCACAAAGATATAAATGAGATTTCTTAGAATATTTTACAGGATCTCGTCCCGCGAGTTCCAACCAAACATTTCTCATAGAAACGTCGGTCGGCACATTAATAAATAACTTTTCTGGAGTCTTCAACGTAGAATTTTTACAATTCAACGCTACACACCAACGATATGGGCTATAAAAACTCATTTTTACTTGAAATTAAATTATATTAAATCACTACAAGAGTACAAGACAAACTGGCATTTTGACATTTCTTCATTTTAGTTTATATGACGTCAGTCGCCGCCACCATCATGGCGGTCGGTGTTTTGGCGCGTATATTTTAAGTCAAATTTTTGATATATTTTTTTTAACATTTAGCAGGTATATTTTGCAGAAATAAAAATAATCCTTGATTATCTGATATATATGAGCATTTTAAAAAATATTTGAAAAAATAGGAGAATAGCTTATTCTATACGTATAATAATGATTTGTATTGTTACTTTTTATTTTTATAATTAACTTTATGTGGTATTGTATGTATGTAAGTGTTTGTTTATCTATCTATCTGCTAGGCAAAGACCTCCCCAAATCCAAATCTGTGCCGTTCTCTCTTTTAGCATAACATTAACTCATGCTATTCCCACGTTTCAGAGTTATGTGAAGAGTGGGCGCTAGCGGAGTGCGAGGGTGAGGGTTGGTGGCGCGAGGCGCGGCCGGCCACCGGACAGATGGAGGTGCGCTACGCTGGCACGGCGGCAGTAGAACGAGCTGCCTCCGCACCAGCTACCGCGCTCGCTGTCAGATCCGCACTTCACACAGCTAAGAGTAACATCCTTTTTAAACCTCCCACCAAAATGAAATGGTGTTATGTGTTAAACAAAGGCATCAAAATGACTCATGAAAATCGGATCATCCGTTTTTATTCGTATTTACCATGTGGCCAACTTTTGGTGTCGACATACGTGTCAAGCATTCTGACTTCTGGCATGACCGACGTTTTTGAGCCACCTTGATTTTTTTATCAAAAAATGATGCCTACTCATCTGTGTCTTAACAATCAAATCAAAGACAATGGCGCCACATTTTAATATAGGTTAATCATCATCATCATCATCATCTCAACCATAGGATGTCCACTGCTAAGCATAGGCTTCCCCCATAAATTTCCATCCAGTCCGGTGTAAGCTGCCTTCGTCCAGCTTGTTGCTGTCATCCTTATCAGATCGTCTCCATTTCTTCCTCCACCTCCACGTCTCCACGTCTTGTGGGTGAATGTCCTACGCTGCGCTTGCTGGTCCGTGGTCTCCATTCGAGAACTTTACAGCCCCATCGGCCATCAGTTCTTCGCGCTATGTGCCCTGCCCATTGCCATGTCAGCTCTTGCTAATCCGCTGAGCTATGTCGGTAACTTTCGTTCGTCTACGGATCTCCTCATGATTCGATCTCGCGGAGAAATCCCGAGCATAGTATTATCTACTTTAAGTAAATAGGAGCTTTTTTATATTTCTGATTTGGCTACAGACTCCATATAGAACAACTAACTGTTCCATAAGAACAATAACTGAAACAATGAATAACATGTGTATGTCATAATTTCCAGCATCGAACAAGAAGCTGCAGCGTGTTAACCTGGACATCAGCCCTAAAGGGATCATAGTAACCGATGCAGACACGCAGGACAACGTTCTCAGCATCTCTATTTATAAGTGAGTAATAAAATGTCTAATGAGTTTAACGAAATCTGATCGGTAAATACATAGAGGCCAAAGATGCCTGGATACTTTTGTATAGCCAGCCACCACGCCTTCCTGTAACCAAACCAAATATTGTTTAAAAATCTATCAACAGAAAAAAATAACCTCTACCAGTTTCTTGTGCGTTCTTCTTGTAGACTACAAAAAGAACGCATAGAGCGCATACGTAAGATACTCTACATAGTAGAGTATCTTTTCGAACAACGCCAGTTGGATTCATACTTATCTTCATTGTTCTAGGACCAAATTGAAAGAACATTTTGAATTTGACTTTGAGAATATAATAGAGAACTTTATGGGTACTACAATTCATTTAACATTTACCAATCTTTATCTCACGTTTATTTTTGTAGTAGGCTCTGTTCGATCCCCATTTTAGGGTTGCCCAAAGGATGCCAAAAGAACCCTATTACTAAGCCTCAGCCATCCGTCCGTCTGTCACTGGGCTTTATCTCATAAACCGTAATAGTTAGACAAATGTAATTTTCACAATAAGTATAATATGTTGCCGCTATAATAACAAATAATAAAAATAAAATAAAGTTAAAAAGTTTAGTTTGTTTAATAAAGTCATATTATAAGACTTTTACTACAATAACATGAAATTTTTATACTAAACAGAAGTCCCATTCGTATGTGACCAGTTTCTTGTGCGTTCTTCTTGTAGAGGTATCTTTCCGAACGCACGGTAGGTAGACTCAGTACTGTTTATCTTCATTGACGTGCAAAAGTGTCAGATTATGACCTATTTCAATAAATCTGTTTGAGTTTGAGTTTAACTTTATTTTAATTCTATTTACGCAATTTAAATGTTATTTAGACATTAAAAGAATAATAAGCTTTTTAGTGACACACAATATTTTATAATTATCGCTCTACTTTGTAATCAAGCCGTTAATTGTATTAAATGACATAATTAAATAAACAAACACTTTTTTTCTGACATAAATTACTTGTTGTTTAAACATGTTGTTATTTTTAGAGAAGCATGTTTTATCATTAAAGGTGGTCTGCTTCATTCAATATCTTCGCCAGAAGTATACTTTTGATGATTTATTTTCGAATTACTCGTAATAGGTATTTTTAATTTAATTTGTAACATTACAAAGTTGTCACAATTTTTTTTTTTTTTTAATATGGGACAACTTCCACACACGGTCGTCTGGTCCCAAACTAGGCTAGAAGCCTGTACTATGGTAACCAGATGACTGATATACATACTTATATAAGCTTATAACACCCAGACACAGATCAAACAGATATGTTCATGCACACAATTGTTTGACCTGGCCGGGGATCGAACCCGGGCCCTACGGCACAGAAAGCAGAGCTACTACCATCTGGACCAACGAGGCTGTCGGCTGCGAAACTATTGTTATATACAGAGCAGCGAAATATGTTACGACGAACATTTACACTAGCAATCGTACTTATTCAAACTTTGAGTATGCAACATGGTTCCAAAGTTCATTTTTCGAATAAACCATTAGTTTTTGTAACCACTACAAAAAATGACAAAAAAAAAATTTTCATATAATATTATTATTTTATAATTATGTAAAAATAACCTTTATTAGTTTTTCATGGTAAAGTAAAATGGACAAAGTATCAAAATTACTTATACCACTTTCCTGAGTGAAAATTAATGATTTTAAAAATTCATTTGTTTAAGTATACACAGTTAATTAAGTAGTGGTCGATCTAACATAATATTAGGCATTTGTCGCCATCAACTTTAGGAAACAACCTAATAATAATAATATTGTTTATTCTTCGAAAAAACGAACTTTTTGGTGGAGCGCGCGGTTTTTGTAATAATTTATATTATCACTTTAAAAACATGATATTATGTTTCTTTCTATGAAGGGTTAGGCAGTGGTGTACCTAGTACCTACCCGTTCCCATAGTAGGTACACCAACACCTCACTAGTTACCTATTATGTTTTTTTCAGGACTCGGTTTTTGTAATTAGTTGCATAACAATAAACAAGCGGTTGTTCTACGCAGGATATCATATTGCTCAGCGGACGCAGCTAACGCGCGCGTGCTGGCGGTGGTGGAAGGCAGGAGCGAGAGCGGCGCGCGCGACGTGCACGTGGCGCACGCCTTCCTCTGCACGCGGCGGAAACACGCGCGTGCGCTCGCGCTTGCTCTCGCACATGCGTTCAATGATGCTTATCAGGTACCTTCACTGACATTTCATTATTTTTTATTTTATTTATGAATATATTTTATTATTCTTTATATATTTTCTATTTATATATTATTATTCTGTAACAAAACTTTGCTGCTTTCGGTTTATTAATTATTACAATTCATAATTAAAAAATTTGACATTTACTTATCTATTTATACAATTTAAATTAATTTTATTCTACTTTTTTGGCCTTAATTTTGGAATATGAATTATTAATGTTACTTATGGATTTTATTAAATGAATAAATAATTAATACAAAATCCACAGCTCTTAATAATTTTTCGTACAAATATTACAGCCAATAACGAATTTTTTTTTAATGTTTTTATATGTACAGACAGTCAATTAAAATTATGTAGTCAGATAATTTATAAACTTAAAACAGCCACAGAAACAAAGTGTAACAAGTATATTTGGTACTATGCTAGTGCTTGTACCTACTGATTATAGTTTATGGTTATATTTTTTTTTATGTTATCATCATCATAGTTGTAGTAAGTCCACTGTTAGATAACTAGCAAAGTCTTACTATCAGTTAGTCTATT
Organism: Hemistola chrysoprasaria; assembly: GCA_947063395.1. NCBI lineage: Eukaryota > Metazoa > Arthropoda > Insecta > Lepidoptera > Geometridae > Hemistola > Hemistola chrysoprasaria. Next base: position 3,781,587 of record OX346724.1, read on the forward strand.
GGAACGGAAATTCCCAATTGTTCAACCGGTAAGACCCTAAATCTACTGAGATTTGCCGAAATTTAATGGTACAACTCAGTGGTACAATAGACATAATCCATTTAGTTGTATGACAATATCCTAATAAATTACCTAGTTCCATAGGTGGTGCAAGAGATACAACATTGTATCATTTGTACCATCAATGGAACAACTTCAATGGTACAACTGACCTTACGTGGGGTAAAAGCCTCACCATAAGGGGGGTTTTGCCACCACTATATGCAGTTCCAACGGAAGACCAGCACTGACTGTTCACAGCCAGCATTATGCTGAGTTTTAATAAAGGGCAATGTGTGTTCCAATAAATGCCTTTTCTTTCTTTCTTTCAATACTTGCCACGCTTGGCAGGAGGGTTGGCGAGCTATTCTATTCCATTCTATATATAGCATTCTAGGTATAACCGGTATCGCCACGAAACGTCTAAGTATGTTAACATCTATAAAACATTATATACTATTTTCATAATTTTAGATTTTTATAAGTTGTAATGCGCATATCCTTTTTAATAGCTCTATCAGATAATTTGAGATTAATCTGATCTGAGATTAAAATTCAGAAAATATTAAATTTATGAGTAATAGCACAAGAAGCATAATAAGCTCTTCCATGTCTCTCTCGTCCATAATTTTCCTGCTATTTTCATTATTTCATCATAAATTCGTAGTAGTTATCTAATGAAAAAATGGTGTGTAACCTATTTTTTAAATTTACCTTTTCTGTTTTTACCTTAATTCCAGGCATGGCAGGCGAATCAGTGTAGTTCGTTTTCAGCTGAAGCAAGGCGCTCGGCTCCGTGGGTAAGTTTGCACATTTGCCAAGTGAAACTATTTTATCTTAATGTTTATAGAAGCCATTTAAAACGTAACTTTAATAGATAATCCGAAATAAAATAGGAACAGAAATAAGAAATATTTTAGCTGAAAATGTAATACTTATCAAAGGAAATATAAGATGGATTCATGGATGTTAGTTACTCTTTCACGCCAAAACTTTTAAACCGTTTGAGCTGAAATTCGGTATGAAGATAGTTTAGACCCTGGAATAATGTATAGGGTACTTTTTATCCCGATATCCTCACGGGAACAAAGACTACGCGAGTAAAACCGCGGGGCACAGTTAGTTGCTTTTAAAAAATAAACACACATGCAAGGTAAATTAGGAAGGAATTAGGATTAATGGGTTTTCTCTTTTAAAGAGTTTCTTTGTAATAATTTCCAGGTGAGTTTCCCTGACGACTCGGATGAAGACATCGAAAATGAAGATTGGCAATCGCCCGCTCCGCTTGTGACTTTCACCTGACCATAACTTCATTAAGATAAACTGTATATTTTTTTATTTTTCTATGAACTCACTTCAGGCTGTCCATACTAATAATTTAAACGTAAAAGTTTAGTTAACTATTAGACTGTATGTCTTATATCACACCTGTCTAATTTTAAACGAAATGTTGATAATTTTGCAAATAAACAGGACCTAGGAAGGACTTTCCTGATATGCCCACAGGATCGATGCCCACGTCGTTAAATTAAATTAAATAGTCATTTATTTCAATTAAAAACCATAAACAACAATAGAAATTATTCAATTAAAATAAAAAACACAGGATTAAAGTTACTACAATAAAATAAAATCGGAATTTGAAATACATATAAAATGTATTAAAATAAAATATAAAAAAGTTTTACCGTTCTCACATATTTGCCTAATCAATATCCTCATCCATTTGTCTTCAATTAGACAATCTGGACAGTATCCAGATGAACTGCAAACATCTTCAGGATAAAACCGCGGGGAACAGCTTATAGTCTTTAATATTATAAAAAATTTTAAGTCCTTACTGATTGACTACCGAACACATTCACTATATCAACGTCCAGAACCCTTGAATTCTTAGAAATATAGAAAACTGAAAATTTGCAATGCGTTTTTTAAATCATAATGTCGACATGTAGAAAAGAAATCCTGAAATTCGCACGGGAACGAAGTCGCGGGAATTACACTAGTTTGATAATACGTTTTAGATGTAGGTACATAAAGCCTAAAGTAGACTATAACTAATCTAAATAAGTTTTTGTTTTGACCTTAGAATAGGATAGGTAAGTAGGTACCTATTTTATTTAAGGTTTCGACTATACACTTTTAAGCAGATTTGTATTTAAACTCCCTCCGTACTGCCTCCGTGGCGTAGAAGGCGCATGCTCGACTGCCAATCAAGAGGTCCCGGGTTCGATCCCCAGGTCAGGCAGTGTTCAATATTGGATTTTTCCATTAGGAATTATCTCAATTACTGCCTGGAGTCTGGAACTGTGCCCGGTAGATGGCAATAGGCTCGCCCTCTATTACATGGGACCAACAACATACTGGCGAAATGTGGGTGTATCTACTATGGGACTGAGTCCTGGGTACATCTCTGCCTACCCCTTCGGGAAAAAGGCGTGAACGTATGTTATGTTGTATTTAAAAAACAATAGATGCTATTATTTTTATTTAGGGATCTAAGAAAGACAATAATTATATTCATAAAATAAATAATTTCATAAAATAAAAAAAACATGAGGTGCGTAATTTTGTTTTTGTCTTATTATCTATCAGAAGACATTTTTAGTAAAAGTAAGTATTTTTTATTAACCTACTTTTTATATTAGATTAAGTAGATATAAAATATTTATTTTAAGCTGATTTGACTGATGTTACGTACTAAAATAAATATTTAAATACAATCTGTCTTTCGATTTCTTTCACTTAAAGAAGGTGAAAAGGATGATTTACTTCTTTACAATTATTTAAAAGGCCAAGTTTATTTATAAATAAACTTAAATACGGTTCGGTGATTCTGACCTACGCCACTCCTACGGCTATGTGAACTGACACTGCTGGTACAAGGCGCCGTCCGTGTTCAGAGAGGTAGAGCGCGCCTGCTGTAGACGCGGCCGCCGCGGTGGTTGATAAGCTATGTGAACTTGCACTGTTGGTACAAGGTGAGCCAACGCCGCCCGTGTTGAGAGAGGGACAGAGGGCCGCTGCAGACGCGGCCGCCGTGGTAGTTGATCATCATGTAGTCGTAGCAGTCTGTTACGCCGTCTTCGTTGCAGTCCTGGAACGAATATTTAATAATAATTTTAAATGTGTTAAAATTAAGGTGGACTTCTTTTTGTTGAGTCGGCGTGTTGTTAATCGTAGCGTCGGTCTTTTAAGTCCAACGTCTGTCTCTATGACATGAAACGCGACTATCGTCTGACAATAGCCGGGACCATAGTAACACGTGCAGTGGAAAACCTATTCATAATAAATGAAACACTTACGCCACTAAACTGGCTCTAGTAAAATACTGGATGTTGGTAAAGGGTAGTGAGGTGTATAATATTTATATAATAAGTACTTTTATTTGCGTTTCTCGGGTAGACTTTATAAAAGCTCTCAGTTTTCTCGCGGCAAATAATTACCTACCATTGGTATGTATAAACTACCTTTCCAAACTTAGCCATGTAGCTTTTGACGATCCTGATAGAGCAATGATAATCTCTCGCGCAGTCCTCGAACGCTGAAAATAATAAGCAAAGGTTCTTAGCTTCGTATACGACAGACTTGTTTCTAATCATCGAAACATCTTTTTGGGGTGTTTTTACCAGTTGCCAACACGATGCGTTATATTTCTATGCGCCTGAGATGATGATGGTGATGTGCTATAAGTACCTTTTTCAATCAAGCAATGTGCCTTTATTGAAAAAAGGCTAAACAATAGAGCTACCTACTTACTATCTACCGTATCTACCCTTACTAAATACACTATGCCATAGAACACTTCGAAAATCCACAGGCTGACATGTCAGTCTATAGAAAATGCAAGTGCTCTAAACCACTGCCAGATAGCAGCGTACCCAAGATACTGGCGGCAGTGCCACGTTGAATATACGTTGAGCCAGATAAACGCGAGCATTTTGATCAAGCAATTATCTCTTATGTTGCCCTCACCTTCCTTTCTTTCCGGATCGTCATCAGGCAGCGTGGGCTTCTCGGCATCGACCCAGTAAACCCGGGAGATGTAGAAGGGGCCGCAGTACCCGTCGGAGCATCCATGGGCCACGTCACATCCTGCTACATGGCAGAGACAACGGACGCAGGTATCGTTGAGGTTCGATACGAAGATACCTGGAGCCACAAGACCACTTGACGCAGGGGGACTAACTAGGGAATTTGGCACGAGTGGCCATTGCAGGATGGCTGTCGTGTGGTTTTTAGTTTAGTTGGTAGTGGCATTTTGTTATTTGTTGCGGGTAGGGGCGGCTTCTCTGCGTAACTTGCAATTTCCAACATTCATCATCATCATCTCAGCCGTTGGTAATCCACTACTGAACATAGGCCTCCCCCATAAAGGGTGGTTTTACCAATACTCGACATGCTTGGCAGGCGGGTTCGATTCGACGCAGTTCGATGGTTTTTTGCAGAGGACCCTGCTGCCCGTCCTCTGTTCCATAGGTAAGTACATTAATAAAGGTAATTTTATACAATCTTTAGAAGTTGCTCTGAAATTCTCTCTATTTCTTGTGGTTTTTTAATGTGCCGAGCTTGCGAAATAGCCCTTTCAGTTCGCTACGAACAATTTGTTTAGCCTCGATTTTTTCCGGCGCTCTTCATTCTGGGCCTGCCAAACTCTTGATGGTTGAAATATACCGTGAAGTTTTAAAAAGATCTTCAGGGCCATCTCCGAAACTACTGCGAATTTCGAAAAATGCTGAAGTGAGTCATGAGACCAAATTCGCTATTAACTATAACTGCATCACTTATACTTTTTCGAAAAACTAATGGAAATCGATCAAGTTGATTTTGAAACAAACACCTGTATTTATTGTCTCTATCTATTTGGTACCTCTACACGCCAAATGTACTGAACTGATTGGAATTAATAGGGCATACGAAATGACTAAAACAATTACTTATGATGAATTTTGCTATGATACATAATATACTTTTCAGCGTGTGAAACCGCGGGGCACAGTTAGTAGAGGTCTATATCTGAAACTATCAACAGAAGATGCGCTCAAAGACAGCCCCCGATATGAGCAATGACTAAATATTGTAAATGTATGGGTATTACTTGATTAGGCCATGAATGTGATTTTTCAGGGGATGGTACCATTGCTCGAGACTGCTGCACTGGCCTCTTTTACGCGATGGGAAAAATATATTAATTTATTTATTTATAATTCAGCACAATTCTAGGGCTAACTATTAAGTTAGCTAGAGTAGCAACTTCTACCAGTTACCCACCCAAAAAAACTGGAGAAAATGGATCAGAAATTGGGTGGAGTGGAGTGCTAAACTTGAAAGTTGATAAAGTTGACTAAAGTAGAAAAGTTTAAAAAACACTAATTATATGGGACAACTTCCACACACTGTCATCTGGTCCCCAACTAGGCAGACCCTGTACTTTGGTAACCGGAAGAAAGATATACATACTTATTATATACGCTTATAACACCCAGAACACAGATCAAACAGACATGCTCACACGCACAAATGTTTGACCTGGCCGGGGATCGAACCCGGGATCTGCGGCTCAGAAGGCAGGGGCACATACCGGCTGAGCCATCCGGCCAATCTTGACCTAAAATATATATTATTAGTAATAATACACTATAATAATAGCACGTAGAACTGATGGCCGAAGGGGCTGCAAAGTTCTCGAATGGAGACCACGGACCGGCAAGCGCAGCGTAGGACGTCCACCCACAAGGTGGACAGACGATCTGATAAAGACAGCAGGAACACGCTGGAGGCGGGCCACTTACAACCGGACTGGATGGAAATCTTTGGCAGTGGATGTCCTATGGCTGAGATGATGATGATGATGAATATAAATATATATATACTTAGTACGTATACTATATTAATTACTTAAATAATAATAATAATAATATGGGACAACTTCCACACACGGTCATGTGGTCCCAAACTAGGCTAGAAGCCTGTATTATGGTAACCAGATGACTGTTATACATACTTATAAAAGATTATAACACCCAGACGCAGATCAAACAGACATGTTCATGCACACAAATGTTTGATCTGGCCGGGGATCGAACCCGGAGCCTACGGCACAGAAAGCAGAGTTACTACCGTCTGAGCCAACGAAGTCAAAATGTAAAATGTAAATGATTAGATAGATAGATAGATAATACTTTATTGTAACACCACACTTATAGAACCAACACAAAGGATTTGAAGGCGTACTCAAGTGGACAACTACTAGCAGCACCACCATCAGCAGCGAAATAACACCGTGAGTCCATAGCGTAAAAAAAAAATATATATATATATATATATATATTAATACTATATATATTATATTATACTATATATTTTATATATTTTTAATTTAGTTGTATATTGGTATTTAATAAAGAGAACATCATGTCTTCAGTTAGCGTAAAAAGCGAGTCCGCGAAACAGAAGCGCACGTCCACAATCGAGCTTGGCGCTCCAAGAAAAACGAGATCCCTTCGGGAGAAAGTTCTCGGAAAAACAGCACAAGCGGTTTCTGCACTGAGGTCGATGCCCTCGCCTCTCAGGAAGGCTCCAGAAATAACATCCACCTCGACGCTCGTAAAAGTAGGAACACCCGAGAATCGCTTGGAGGGCGCGTCGTTAACTACACCTGAAGACGCCTCAGGAGCGCCCACTGAGCATCAGGTCTCTGTGGGGGAGTCGGAGCTAGTCGACGACTTCGACACGTCGTCGATCGGCTCTGCCTCTTCCACCAGGCGACGAGTAAGCCTTCTATACACCACCCGTAAGGGCGCAGGTGTCGAAATGGACGCAGCTACACGAGCAGCCAATGACCTGCTTCTTAGAGGTAAGGAAGCCCTGGAGACGGCGGGAAATATGAAGAAGGAGTATAAGACAGTTGCTCACGAAAGCCTTCAAGGCCTATATGAGATAGTGCTCTCAGTGGCCGACTCGAGGTCCCGACACCTTAATAATCTGGAGAGGGAGCGCACTCGGCACGCACAAGAAATTGTGCGAATCGAGAGGGCTCACTCAAAGGAACTGTTGGCGGTAAAAAACAACCTCGTTGTCGAGATGAGGCTAGCCCGGGCTGATATCACTGGGACTCTGGAGGAGGCGAAGGCGATTCGCAGCTGGCTCGGCTACGAAACGGATGAGCCCTTCAGAAACATGAAGGCTGCAAAGGACGGAGTAGCCGCTTTGGAGACAACGCTACGAGAAGAGCTCAGAACACTAATGAGAGAGACAGGAACAGCCACCGCTGGGGATTTCAAGTGGGAAAATACGGTGGCAAACCTGTCTAGCCTGAACACCAAGGCAACGTCATTAAGCAATCAAATAGATACTCTTAGGAGATCTATAGATGATGTGAAAAGCTCTGTCGTGGCGCTGTCGGCTGATAAACCTGCTTTGGCATCCCCTACTGTGTCGCCTGACGTCACCAGCAAACTAGACATTCTACTGCACAAACTTTCAGATATTACACAGACATTAACAACACACATAGACAGATTAACACCACTACTGGCGCCCCCCCCTCCCTTAACACCATCACCTGTAATCGATCTGACCTCCTACCTTGAACCACTTCACGAACGACTGGAAATAGTGTCATCTGACCTTCGCGAATTGCGAAACTCCGCAACGAGGCCGGCTAGTCCATCAAAGCCCGCCCTTGGAACGGAACTCGCAATGGCGGAGGTTAAACAGACATTAGAAACTATTGCAACTGGAGTGTCGGAGCTTACTAATTCAGAAAGACCACAACAGCCCCCTACCGTTACCACTTACGCGCAGGTTGCAGCGAAACCGAAGCCTCCGAAACTGCCTAACCACACACTTATCATATCATCTAAGGACCCGCGATCTACCAGTGACAAGGTCATCGAAAGGGTGCGGGTAGCCCTAGATTTCAAAAATACCGGGGCCCGTGTTGATAGGTGTCGCAAAGCGCGGAACCAGAAGGTGATACTCAGCTGCGCCACTAAGGAAGACCTGACAGTGGTCAAGAGACAAGTAGACTCAGCAAAGGACTTGCAGGTCATGGAGCCGAAAAGCGGAAATCCCTTAGCATGCGTCAGAAACGTTCTGGCCAGCCATACCGATGTCGAAATAATCGAAATGCTGAAGATGCAGAATAAACACCTACTGCAGGGCGTCGACATGGCTGTTCAGACAATCAAAGTTCGATATAGAAAAAGAGCCCGGAATGCTCTGGAGTGCCATCCAGTCCTGGAGCTTTCTCCAGTAGTCTGGCAGCGCCTCACTGAAGCAGGTAAGATTCATTTAGGAATTAGAAGGAGCCCGATAGAGGATCAGTCTCCCCTCGTGCAGTGCACCAAGTGCCTTGGGTATGGACACACGCGGGCCGTATGCAAGGAGAAAAGCGATATCTGCTGTTACTGCAGCGGTGCACACACAGGGAGGACATGTCCCGTAAGGGTAAGTTCCGCTTCCCCGACCTGCGTTAACTGCGTGAGAGCACGTAAAGAGAAAGGAGACCTAGCACACGTAGCCTTCAGTGAAGATTGCCAGGAACGACAACGGTGGGACTTCATAGCAAGGTCCAGGATTTCCTATTGCTAAGGGCACCTTGGTGATTAACGGGTCAGTCAGCTCCCAGCGTTCGGACACAGCCTCAAGAAGCAGTTTACTGTTTGTTCAGGCTAATCTTCAACGATCCAAATCGGCAACAAGCGAGCTCTTTGTCGCGGCACAGGAGAAGGGTGTTTCAGTAGCACTTGTTCAGGAACCCTACGTAGGAGGAACAGGAGTCATGAAACAAGTCTCGGGCACGAAAGTCATCCAGTGCTCCCTGAGTCGCCAAAAGCCTGTAAAGGCGGCCGTCGTTGTGTTCGGAGACAAGCTGGAGGTCATCCATGACCCCCAACTTGTAACCGAGAACGTTGCGGCTGTCCTTATAAAAGCCGGTCAGCTAAAATTAGGGGTGGTGTCCGTGTATTTCGAGCCAAACCAGGATTTAGACCCGTACCTCCAAACTATAAAAGATTTCTGCAATCGGCTCCAGACAAACAATATATTGGTAGGGGGAGATGTGAACGCCTGGAGTCACTGGTGGGGGAGCAATTCCGAGAACCACCGCGGAGCGGAGTACAACACCTTTCTAAATGAAATGGACTTCCAGATACTGAATACGGGACAAACGCCAACTTTCGAGACATATAGGGGTGAAAGGCTATACACAAGCATCGTAGATGTGACTGCTTGTAGCCAATCCCTTCTTGGTAGAATCGACGGATGGAGAGTAGATAGGAGTCTCACAACATCAGACCACAATGCAATTATCTTCCATATGCGTTTGGAAAAGGTCTTAGAATCTTTACGGCCAATATCCACACGCATCTACAACACGAAGAAGGCAAAGTGGTTAGATTTTGCTGAGAACCTGAAACTCGGTCTTGTCGAAAACAACATCACTCCCGAACATGTCTCGTTGATTACGAATTCAGAGGAACTGGAAGTGTGTTTATCATCATACACGGAAGCTATCCACGGATCATGTGAAAAAACGATCCCAAAAATTAAACCTTGGAAAGGCGATGTAAGACCTCCTTGGTGGTCTCCTTCTCTTGAAGATCTGAAAAGAGATGTTACTCGAAAGAAACAAAGAATACGGAATGCAGCCCCCAGCCGCAGGCAATATGTGGTGGAGGAATACATACTGGCGAGAGACACGTATCAGGAGAAAGCAATAGAAGCAGCGACCACCAGCTGGAAAGAATATTGCTCGACGCAGAACAGAGAGAGTATGTGGGACGGCATTTACAGAGTTATCAGGAAAACAGCTAAGAGGCAGGAAGACAGCCTTCTTCGTGATTCCACGGGTAAAACACTCAGCCCCGAAGAATCAGCTGAACTTCTGGCGAAAACGTTTTATCCCGATGATTCTGTGGAAACCGAACTAGATTATCACCGCTCGGTGAGAAGACAAACGGATGAGAAATACCTGGCGGAGACACAGCGGATGTCGGACGACGATCCACCATTCACCGCTGCGGAGCTAGAAGTGGTCCTTAGAGACCTTAACCCGAAAAAAGCTCCCGGCCCCGATGGACTGACGGCCGATATCTGCATGGCGACCATTCAGTGTGACAGGGAGGTGTTTTTGGCTCTGGCTAACAAATGCCTAGCGCTTCCGCACTTTCCTAAGCAATGGAAGGTCGCCCATGTGTGTATCATCAGAAAGCCAGGTAAGGAGGACTACACTCATCCCAAGTCCTATAGACCGATCGGTCTCCTCTCTGTGCTAGGAAAAATTGTCGAGAAGCTCCTGGTGCGACGACTGCAATGGCACTTGTTACCATCTCTGAGTGCCAGCCAGTATGGATTCATGCCACAGCGTGGAACCGAAGACGCCCTTTATGACCTGTTAGCTCATATACGGAGGGAGGTCAAATCTAAAAAACTTGTCCTTCTAGTATCGCTGGACATAGAGGGCGCCTTCGATAACGCGTGGTGGCCGGCTTTACGACAACAACTCGTTGCTAAAAAGTGCCCGAAGAACTTGTACGCTCTCGTAGCCTCATACCTCAAAGACCGGAAAATCATAGTCAATTACGCCAGAGCAACTAGCGAGAAGGGAACAACGAAGGGTTGCGTCCAGGGCTCCATTGGTGGACCAACCTTCTGGAACCTGATCCTAGACTCACTCCTAACAACAATGGCCAGTTTAGGAGTATATTGTCAAGCATTCGCGGATGATGTTGTCCTAGTGTTTTCCGACCTTGAAGTCAGCACCCTTCAGCATAAAGCCTCCACCACCTTAGATGCCGTTCATGATTGGGGAATCCAAAATAAACTAAACTTCGCAGCTCACAAAACCAACGTGATGCTTATAACGAAGAAGCTCAAGTACGAAATCCCCAAAGTCTACATGTCTGGCACTAGGCTAAATCTCGTCCCGGAAATTAAGCTGTTGGGACTCGTCATCGACTGCAAGCTCACCTTTAATGCACATGTTACAGCAACTTGCAAAAAAGCTGCGGACATCTACAAGCAGCTGGCATGCGCAGCAAAAGTGACGTGGGGTCTAAATACCGAGGTCATAAGGACGATATATGTATCTGTGATAGAGCCTATCGTTCTGTATGCTGCGAGTGCGTGGTCTTGTGCGGTGGAGAAACTGATGGTCCGTAAACAGTTAGACTCACTGCAAAGAAGTTTTGCCCAGAAGATCTGCAAGTCATACAGGACGGTGTCTCTGACATCGGCGCTCATATTGGCAGGACTATTGCCCCTTGATCTCCGAGTAAAAGAAGCCGCCACCCTCTTTAAAATAAAAAAAGGATACATTGAGGATTTTATACCACCTGGCAGAGAAGTGGAGCGCGCTGTGGGCTACCTCCAAAACCCACATCCATCAAAACTCGTCATAACTGAGTATGAGCGCTTAGATAACCTGGAACCCGAAACCCTAAACTCCCACCAAGTAAGTGGTCCCCAGATTTATACGGACGGCAGCAAAATCGAGGGTAAAGTTGGTGCTGCCCTTACTTGGTGGAATGAAGGCAGGGAAACTAGATACTCCACTTTTCGCCTGGAACCGCATAACACTGTGTTCCAATCGGAGATGTACGCACTCTATAGAGCGGTTAAGATGGTGAAAGAATCAAAGGTGAGGACGGCCAACATCTTGAGTGACTCAAGATCGTCGCTTGATTTGTTGGGGAATCCTTCGGTCACTCACCATCTTGCCCTGAAGATTAAGAGTCTGGTACAGGTAATCCGAGAGGAGGACAGAGTCGTGAGGTTTTTTTGGTTGAAGGCCCACGTTGGAACCCCGGGTAATGAGAGAGCGGATGAGTTGGCAAAAAAAGCAGCGTTAACCAAGAGAACAGCCCCAGACTACAGCAACGTAGCCATGTCGTACATCAGGAGGCAGATACGAGAGAACACAGTCAGGATGTGGCAGGAGCGATATGAGTCATCCACGACTGGTCAGGTCACCAAGGCTTTTTTCCCTACCGTCTCGATGGCGAGACGCGTACTTAAAGATGTGACGCTTACGCCCATACACGTCCAAGCTGTGACCGGTCACGGAGGTTTTGCGGCATACCTGCACCGATTCAAAATCAAGGATAGCCCCTCTTGTATCTGCGATCCGGAGAAGGAAGAGACAATTTGGCACCTGCTTCTCGAATGTCCAAGGTTTGGCCGCGACAGGATGGACTTGGAGCTCCAAATCCAAGCCAAACTTACTAAAGACGCTGTCCCAAATATTATGGATAGGCCAAACTCCAGAACACCTTTCTTGGACTTCATTACAAGGGTGGTCTCAGTTGCTGCTTTGAGGAACGGAAGTACAATGATTAAGCCGAACACTATCAGCGCAGGTACGAACCAACTTCCACCATCGCGTGACACACACACAACACCGATAATCACTACACAAACACTAGTCCAAACCATCGACCTCACAGCCCGGGCCGCGGAGGATAGATCCAGGCATCCAGCAAACGAGAACGAGCCACGATTAGATCTACTGGCGTATGCGGGAGGCGGGGTGCCAGGGATCAGAATCCGCGGGGTGGCACTGTTCATGGACAACCAAACGGAAAGCCTTGGCATATGTTTCTGTCGCGAGGGAACCGGAAACCGCATTTTCATATCTCCAGGATTCGCTAATCTACTGAATGGGAATACTCACAGAACAAGCATCAAGCGCGATAAAATCAGCGCACTACCTGTAATGAAGGTACTTGGCCGCTCCTGTCGAATAATGCGACTACAAGACAAGATAGTTGCATTATTCGAACAGGATACGGAGACTGCTTTCGCACAGGTATGCACAGTGTTAACCAGGATGGGAGAGGCGACTCAGGCCGCGGACGGTAGACCTCGTAAAGTAAGCGTAGACGCGATGGTACTCGGAGTCGAAAAAGGAACAGTCGCCGATAGATACGGTTGCCTAATGGCCTCGGAACATCACGAGGTTGTCGTATATGAGGATAGAGGGGAAAATCTGAGTTACCTCAAAACCCCCAAACACGACTTAGCAACAGCGACAAGCCCCAGCCACCCCAGTTTGACCTCAAGTACATTAAGCGGCTCAGAACGCTTGCAAAATAGGATAGCAGATGCCAGAGAGAGGCAAAAACATCAGCTCAGTTTGGTTGCCCAGGAAAAGAGGAGTGAGACAAGAAGGCAACTCCACACAATTTTTAACACCCTAATGGCACAACTTTCTAAACCCACACGATCCGTCAGACAGGCCGCGGTCACTGAGAAGTTACTGAGAAAATCCCCTAGTAAGCCAGAAACACCGCGGACTGCTCGATCGAGAGCTGATAGAGGACAGGTCAGCTCACCGAGTCTGATCCAAGCTACTAGCGCAAGAGACCACGCAATCAATGCATTCCTCGAGTTTCAGGCCGTTATCAGAGCTACCAGAGAGGTAAACTTGGCCACGTGCAAGAACATCCTGCAGCCAGCGTACCAGAGTCGTCTGAATCTGGCACTGCTAGACGCCAAGCTCAAGGAAGCCGAAGCGGCCATATACAACAATGACACATGTCGTGTTATCAAGGGCACGATGTCGGGAAGATATATGGCTGCCTATAACGCCACGGGCGGTTTTGTAGCATTGGACGAGGAGGAGACTCGGCGGACGGGCAATTTGAAGTTTTATACACCACCTGAAGACCCCGTCGTAGTTACCGCCCACTGTACTCGTATTATGCTCGACGACAGAATCCTTGGAATTATGGACGCCATATCTGGGGATGCTGCCGCTGGGAATGCATGGGAAAATTGGGCGGTACCGAAGTTTACATGGGTTAATGGGGTTCCCGGATGTGGCAAGACAACGTTCTTGGTAGACACCTTCGATGAGAACAATGATGTACTTGTGACAACGACCATAGAGGCGGCCAGGGACTTGAGGTCAAAGTTAGCACTCAGATTGGGCAAGAGGGGCTTCATTGGAGTGCGGACTATGGCGTCAATCCTTGCAAACGGTTTCAAGGAGCCTCAGAGATGCGGACGCTTGATGGTAGATGAGGCTCTCATGAACCACTTTGGAGCTATTATCTTGGCCGCCAGATTGTCCCAAACGGAAGAAGTTGTTCTCATCGGAGATGTAAACCAACTGCCGTATATTGATCGCGAGAATCTATTTGAGATGAAGTATCATCGCCCTCATCAGACGGTCAGTATCGGCAAGGAGCTGTATTGCACGCATCGGTGCCCTATGGACGTCACATACGCCTTAAGAGAAGTTTACTCCGGTATGTACTCATCGTCATCTAGAGTACGTTCCCTTGAGCTGGTCAGATATACGGATGCGAATATCCCTATGGAGCTCCCGAAAACCTTATACCTTGTGCACACTCAAGAAGAAAAGGGAACCCTCGGCACCCAAGGGTTCGGTTCGGGTACAGGGTCTCGTATCCTAACAATCCACGAAGCTCAGGGACTTACCTACGAGCGGGTCTATATCATCCAGACCAAGTCGTCCCCCCTGCGCCTTCATGAGAGCGTCCCGCACGCGGTAGTAGCAGTGTCGCGACACACCAACATCTGTGTCTACTACACCGACAATGATGACGACGCGATAGGGCGATTCGTGAGAGCGGCGCGGGCAGCTACTTCTGAGCAGATACAGGAGCATAATATCGCCATGGCCATGTCTCACCGTGATATGGCTATTGTGAGGAGAGCGCTCTAGCGTTTCAGCTTGAATAATCACAGCGGCCATCGGGGTAAATCTGCACTTCAGCCATTAGTATGAAAAGGTTTGTTTCTCTTTTAGATGTAATGCACCGGGGAACATTTGGTACAGTCATGCTCACTAAACTGCTCAAGCTCGCGGCGGCGTCGCGTGGTGGGCCGCCCTCCTCCCTCTAATATGGTTGAGGAGGACGGCGCTGGTACGTGCGTCAACTCGTGAACGGGTGCTGCGAGCGTGGGTTGGTCTGTGCCAGTTGTTCTGTGGTGTAATAGATCTATATGTATATATGTATAAGTATTATAATTAATTAAGTATGTATTTATATATTTATGTTAAATAATGTATTTATATATTTATTTATATATGTATGTATAATAATAGGTAAATAAAATAAAAATATTACGCTATGGACTCCCTCAAGATAGTCTTAAGTTAGTCCAATGAAAACGCCTAATAATGCAATTAATTATGTAAAAAAAGGTCCAAACGCTCTTGTTTGGAGATGTTTTGATGTACAAATAAAAAAAAAAAAAAAAAAAAAACACAAAGGATACAGAGAAACTATACTTAAATGTACAAGCGGCGATCTTATCGCTAATAAGCGATTTCTTCCAGACAACCGAAGGATGGAGAGGATTCATTTGCAGCAAAAAGACGGTGGTGTATTGTTTAATAATATTATCGTTCTTACCTGATACAACGACGCCATTCAAAACATAAATTCCAACGATACATAAACATAACTCCCACTTTCGATGAATCATATTTTTTTTTACATTCAGTATATTTTTATCACATCAAAAATATTGGATCAATTATGCACTTTTAAAATAATTCTAAAAGGAACACTCTCAAAATTAAGATCAGTTTGTTCACGAGTTCTCACCCAACGGATATGAAATGGGCTATAAACTTTTGTATCCTAATTCGTAGGTGGATTAAACAATTGTTACGTGTACACGCAAAAAACGTTGTAAAAACTATGAGACCAACCAATAAGCAAAAGTGACTTGGTCGTGTAGTCACGACTTTAGATCCTATTTGAGTCTAACACAGATACGTCATCGATGTCTATACTAAACAGTGAGTCCGTCTGTGGTTTACAAACAAGAATTATTTGTAGGAGCAAAGGTAACCACATATTAAATAATAGTACTAACGGAATAACATAGCATTTTATCCGTAGGGGTAAGCAGTGGTGTACCCAGAACTTCAAAGTTGTAATCTCCAAAGGGGTAGTCAATAGTCAAATTAAAGTTTATGCTAGCCATCTTTATTTGACGCACTTCGCAGGTAATATGAACGGTTTAGGTTGACTGTACTTAAATATTTTGTATCGGTTGGTAAAATGTAAATCTAAAAAAAGTTTGGGATCAGATTGGGGAACAAATTTTTGGACCGCTGCGAATGAGCCCTCAGTTCCAAAGTTGGTACCTCAGATCATACAAACAAGTTGGTATCTCACACTTCGCCTATGTTTCGCATATGTTTTGGTTCCATGTAATAGGGGGCGAGCCTATTGTCATCCAACTGGCACAATTGCCAGACCATAAGACCGTATCCTATACGAGATATTTGACATAATCCTATGAAAAATTTACCAAATCGATGTTTTGTATTCCCGTCTTTCCTACGGATATAATTAACCCATTCTATATTATAGGTATTGTTGTTTTTGGAGTGAAGTAAACTATGTCCCTGTTATTTTATCTTTTAAACTCTCGGCTTTTTCATAGTGAAGGTGTAAAAATCCCAGTTTTACTCTATATTTGACGTTTACTTCAAAATAATGAAATGAAATGAAATAATTTGTTTGCTAAAAATGTGGTAGGTGTACAGATGTTGAGTTATTTTATTCTTAGTTCAACACACTTTGCCAGTATGATCTGAGCCAGTATGATGAAGAGTTTATAAACAAAAATGAAATGATAGGGTCATACTCGTAGTTTACCTTATTTTCAAAATATAAGGATGTAAATATTTGAAATTGTTAACGTTGTTTAGGAGTAAGTGGATATATCATACAGTCTGACTACAGGAAGACAGACAGACACGGAAAGCGCCTTTGTTTTTTACTAAGTATGTAGGTCAGGATAACGATAAGGCTCGCACAAGTAAATCCGTATGCAAAAGCAAGCGCAATGAATAATATCTGCCATCTAATGTCGTATGTCATCGATACGATCGCCATGATTTATTCATATTTACTTGAACTTTATCAGGAGATCCGTGATTCTATTCAATGTAGGTATATTAAGTATGTAGAAATATCCTGTTCTCTTGATCTTTTTTACTTGGTGTACTGCCATTATAAATAAAATGATAATTGTAATTGATGCTCGGGATTCCGCAACGACAGTGCTATAATTTCGAAATAGGTACGAGTTGTCGGTGCCGTAAATAGCTTTTTCTTTTTTTTTATGCGAGCTTCTATAACTTCTATAACCTAGATATAGGACTTAGGCTTAGATAGAATACTTAGATAGATAGATCGTAGTGGTAGGCCTCTTTTGCTAGGGGCCGCCTGGGGACGTACCACACCTTTGCCAGCTATTCATCCGCCAAGCAGTAATGTGCAAACATTACTGTGTTCGGTATGAAGGGCAATGTTACCAGCGAAATTACTGGGCATGATGAGATTCAACAACTCATATCTCAGGGTGACAGGCGCAGTGCAGTGCCGCGCAGAATTTTGAATTTTAAAACACTGGGTGTCACTGTGTTTGCTATGGGCAATCATGATGCTTACTATCAGGCACCTGATTTGCTCGTCTTGTTACTCACTATCATAAAAAAAAGGTATTATGTGTTGCCCACCCTGATGCTTAATTTTTGGGTCTCTTTGGTCTTCATACTTCTATAATAAAATAACACCCTGCAAAGTTTCAGTAAGCAGTTTTGAATAAGGAAGGTAGCATTATATAAATTGCTTGATAGGTACTTGCTTGATACTGGCATGTAGGTACGTATGTGTGGAAATTGAGCACAGGAGCAAACCGAAAAAATAATAGTCCTGCCTGTTCTGGCCATTCTTGCGCCCCCCAGAGTCTACGCTCTGTGCCTGGGCACCGGTGGCACCACCATATTTACTGCACTGCGAGTCGTATGTTCAACTCATAGCCGATAGAGTTTCTGGTCGTCAAGATACAATTACGGCCTCCGACCCCACCAAACGACTGCCCCCTGCATATCTTACCAATTTATCTGTGTATTTATCTTTTAACAATCGGCTGTGACATCCCAAACACGGTGACGCCGAACCGAAAAGTCACTTGGTGCGGTCGTGCTCACAAAACTGCTCAAGCTCGCGATGGCGTCGCGTTGTGGGCCGCCCTCCTCCCTCTAATATTGTGAACGGCTCTGGTACGGTCAAATCGTGCACGGTTGCTGCGAGCAGGGGCTGATGGATCTCGATATTTGTAAATTGTCATTGTATAAGTGTTACCTATAATCATAGAAGAAACACGCTTTCTTCTATGCCTATAATGTATTAATTTATATAATAACTCCTACAAAATAAAGCAAATAATAATGTAAAAAAAGGTCCAAACGAGATGATAATTGTACAAATAAAAAAAAAATCAAGAAGTCCACAAGTCAATGACATTTCAACGTCGCAACTCCGGATTTGAAGCCTGCATACCACGGCCGTTATCATTCGTGTTCCAGTGGCAGTAGGAATGTCAGGCTTCAAATCCGGTAGATATATAAACCTACCTGTATCACTGTATCTAATAGATAAGCACCTTATCATCATCCTAGCCGTTGGAAATCCACTGCTGGATATAGGCCTCCCCCAGAGATTTCTACCTAGTCTTGTTGGAAGCGGCGTGCATCCCGCTTGTTCGCGGTTGTCTGTTGTCTTTACTAGGTCATATTTGCTGAACTTTCCGGTCCGTGGTCTCAATTCGAGAATCTTACGGCTCCGCACCGTTTTCACCCCGTCGGTTTTCTCCCGATTTGGTTAAGGTATGTACAGCTCTATTAGGCCCTGCGCGCACTGCCGATATTTCACCGCATGTGCGTTAGTTCCACCGCACGATAGAACTAACGCAGTCACGGGTCCGCGCACTGCCGCGAAAAAAAGGCACGTTTTGTAGGGATGTTCACGTAAGAAAAATATCGATATTTTTGTCGATATAATCTATCGTAGTGTTATATCGATACTTTGCGATATATCGTACAAATATATCGATATTTTCGATATATCGTAAGTTATTTGTATTTAACTAGTCTATATTATTGAATATTATATAGGGTTCAGGTTAATATGTGTAAAACATTTGCGTTTTGTTATTACGAACAACTTAATTACAGGTATATAATCATTTTATAAAAAAAAAGAAATAGAATGTGCTTCTAATTTCTCCCGACTATTAATATATCGAGTGAAATATATCATTTGTACGTATCGATACTAGATGATTCGATAATATCGGGTTGCATCGATATATCGCGTTCATATATCGATATTTTACGAAATGTCGATTTATATCGCGCACTTGTAACGTTTTGTCATTCGAATAACAGCTGCGGGACCGATTATACGTCATCGTTATGGACTGCCTCGGTGGCGTAGTGGGCGTATGCTCGACTGCCAATCAAGAGGTCTCGGGTTCGATCCCCAGGTCAGGCATAGTGTTAAATATTGGATTTTTCCATTAGGAATTATCTCAATAACTGCCTGGAGTCTGGAACTGTGCCCGGTAAATGGCAATAGGCTCGCCCCCTATTACATGGGACCAATAACATACTGGCGAAATGTGGGTGTATCTACTATGGGACTGAGTCCTGGGTACACCTCTGCCTACCCCTTCGGGAAAAAGGCGTGAATGTATGTTATGTTTATGTTATGGACTACCATAATAATAAATCTGCATATATTTATTATTGCGTAAAAAAAAAGGTACCCAAACGATATTATTGGGTACATCCCTTGACAGCCTTGAGGCCTATGAAGGGCTCTTTTAGGGTTCCGTACCTCAAGGAACCCTTATAGGATCACTTTGTTGTCCGTCTGTCTATCTGTCCGAAATTATTAAATCTTAAAATTTTTGGAAGTAGGTATTTTTTAAATTTGAGTTGGGAGTCATCTCGACCGTTTACAACCAATTACGATCAATTACATCCTTAGTACAGTCAGGAGTGAAAATGTCTTAAAGTTAAATGTCATGGTTTTAAAATGTACTTAATAAATCATACAGAATAAGTATTGAAATATGGAATAGAATAATACTTTATATCACACCACAAAAAGAAACAATGTTACAAAAGGCACACATACAATACAATAGACATTGGAAACATAATGTTAATATTATACTCGTATTCTTTAATTAATATTCTTGCAGCAACAAAAACTTAGACGAGTTATTTTAATATATTACAGACAATATTAAAATAAGGTAACATATATAAGGATTTATTTTGAATATTCCTAATACCTTGAAATTACTCTGAATGTTATTAATTCTACGCGAAATGCAGCAAATAAAAATTAATTTGTTATGCTTTAAGTATATAATTTGTGTGAATCACGTGAAATTTTTAATATTTTGTGTTATGATTTTTTTATAATTTAAAATTTCGTTGCTGACCACAGCATATTGTTATAGTACAAACATCCTGAATTTCTAACTAATCATAAATTACTATGTATATTGGTAAATATTTGCACGACAATTTGGTCGAGTACAGTGGTCTATATACAATAAGCAAAAACATTCTATACCTGTATTCATGCAAATAAAATAATTTTATTTCATTTCAAATAAGTACCTCTACTTTTATATTTTATAATATCATAATTGATTGATATACAATATACTCTACTATATACTCTAGTTATAGAGTGATATGAACGGTAGACTCATTACTGTTTATTTTCATTCCCGTGCAAAGGTGTCAGTGTGACCTATTTGAATAAATATTTTTGACTTTGACTTTTGACTCGCTGTACCATATGAAAAGTAACTTACCTAACCTACCTATACATAACAATATAATATTGTCTGACTTATTTTTATGTATCATCTATCAACATCATCTCGCCTTTCCCCTCTTTCCCTGTCACCTCCTACTCATAGAAATCCCCATAGAATGATTTTATTTTGATTTACAACACTTTTCATCCGACTGTACTTTGTATGAGCTGTCGAGTCGCCCTCCACAAAACCTTCTAAGAACTGTATTTTCTTAGAAGGCGGTAGGGTTTTGTGCAGGTATCTAGGTATGGAACCCTACGCATACCTACATACGAGTACGTATGCCTTAACAATTTATTTTATTTTCGTAATAGATACATATATAACGATGTACCTACTTTTGTATACAAAAAAGTTTTTCCGATATTACAGAATGATCGTTAGATCTTTTAATCATTTGTTAAAAATTGTAGGTGCTGAAATTTGCCAAAAGATACGAATTAGAGAAAGGCAACTTCTGTAGAAGAGAGGCTCTCAGTCTGTTTAACGCATTGATTTAATTATTTAAGGTAAATTCTATTATTCTTGTATTACAAATCTTTGTAATCGCCGCTGTCGCCAGATAAGCGCACGTCATATTCGTGTCGCGTCTCAACAGTAACTGAGCGTCTAGTGCGTTTTTTCCACCGCAGTGCGCGGTGCTTCCTTGATTTCTATGCGATACAAAAATTCGTGCGGTAGATTGACCGCAAATTTGCAGCGACGCATGTGTTTTTCTTGCCGCAGTGCGCGCACCTCTGTGACACTCCATACTTCACAGAATATGCTTGCGGTGAATTCGCGGCAGTGCGCGCAGGGCCTTATCTATCAAGATTTACCGCTATGTGCCCTGCCCATATCCGCTGTGCGATTTTGGTGACTTTAATTGGTTTACGGATCTCCTCATTTCTAATTTGATTTCGTAGAGAAATCACATCGAGTTTGACGTTTTAGTAATTCTAGTGAGTGAAATCTAAGTTTAATAAGTCTCAGTTTAAACTCTATATAGGTAGGTAGTTAAAATTACCACCTATGCATGAAATCGAATGAAAACCCATTTAATAACTCATGAAGATGTCATTTATTATTGGTACAAGAAACCAGACAGGCACTACATGCTTTATAACTATTTTCATATACATGTAAGTACACAATAAATAGTACACGGAAGTTGGTAGGTACCTATATAGGTCCATAGATACCTAACAATATTCAAGAAGAACTTCTATAGAACAGACGTTCATACAGCAATCCTCTGTAATACTTCGCTTCGGTCGATATTCCATTGGTTTGTCTACTACACTTCGCTTCGCCATGTCTGGAAAATTAAATATTTTTTTTTATGATAGTGTCAAAACGAGCAAATCAGGTGCCTGTTGGTAAGCATCATGATTGCTCATATCAGACACAGTGCCACCCAGTACTGCGTCTGTCACCCTGAAATATTAGTTGTTGAAACTCATCATGCCCAGTAATTTCGCTGGTAACATTGCCTTTCAGACCGGAACACAGTAATGTTTGCACATTACTGCTTGGCGGATGAATAACTGGCAAAAGTGTGGTACTTCCCCAGGTGCACTGACTAACATAAAAAAATCATAAAATCACGACTTTTTTCCCGAAGGGGTAGACAGATTTGTATCAGCAGGACCTAGTCCCATAGTACTTAGGTACACTCACAGTTCGCCTGTTGTTCCATATAATAGAGTTTCATTTATGATCTTAGAAAAGATGAAATATTTTACTAACCTTCATATCCGCAAACAGTTTCGAGCGCCTGCTTTAGACGTCGCCCGCACAACGGTGTTGCAAACTCTGTATTAGCCATGCTTAGGGTTATTAACCCTAATATCACACCAAAAACCCACAAGATTTTCATCTTTCTGTAAAATATAAAACAGTTATTAAATTTTTTTAAATTTTTTAGTTATGCTTAGCTTTTTTCTTCTTACATGGTGTAAGATCAAAGTTCCTTATATTTTGTCCTTAGCTGTATCATTGACATCGTCCTTGTGGAGATGCGAATAATAGGACTTCACGGCATCACGGACCTTACGAGCTGGATGAGAATCCGAAAGTTCTCTCGAGCCAATCTAATTTAAAAAAAAAATAATAGAATAGGTATCGCTGTATTATATGTAATATTAATAAGGTATACCTACTTATTTAATAGAGGTATAGTTTATATATATCTACAGTTCTAACAGAGATCACATTATGTAAAAAATGTCGGCGATGATAAAAAATGACGGGTGCAGAGTAAGTATAATGTTTCGGAAATCCAGAGGCTCCAAACCACAATCAAATGACAGCGTATCAAAAAATGCTGGCGGCTCTAGAAGAAAAGCGTTTTTCCTTGTGTTAATTATTATTTTATTTGTTAATTTTATCAATGTGCTAAAATTAAATCACAATTATTATTTTAGTTGTTAATTTTATCAATGTGCTAAAATTAAATCACAATTATTATTTTAGTTGTTAATTTTATCAATGTGCTAAAATTAAATCACAATTATTATATTATTTGTTAATTTTATCAATGTGCTAAAATTAAATCACAAAATGGAAGTTGCCCTGGAGGTACGGCAAGTGCCTCGTATATGAGAACGTGGCCAACGAGAAGCACCGGATGTATGCGGCGTTGGAGCCTCACTATTTATTTGTGCCTCATGTGGTTGAGACCATGGTTTGTTGAGGGTCGGAGGCGAGGGACCTGATAGGAGAGCTAGGTTGCAGAATGCAGGAGAGGACGGGTGACTCCCGCTCCGGTTCGTACCTGGTGCAATAAAGCTATCAAATGCCATTACAATTGTGGGTTATCAACGATATTAATGTATCGTAGATTTTAGGCTAATTACAAAATTATGTTATTGTTTACCTTAATGTTTGTGAGTAGTGGTGCTTTCACAAAAGTCGACACAAAACTAAATAAACTCGATAAACTTTGATAGGTATTACTATTTATATAGGGGTCAACGTACATGTTATTAAATTGTATCCAATGTTAGGTATATATTATATATTGCCTAGGACGATTTAACCACTGGACCCGAAATGTACATAATGAAGTATGAAAACACGTTCAACCGATTTTTGCGGGGGGAGGAGGATTACACACATTGCTGACTTTTACGAAGATATACACACACTACCGTAATATTCGTATCCATGATTGCGCGCACACAAAGAATTACCTTTGTGTATTATATTGTTGCACTATTCTCGCATGTAGCACTGTCACTGTCTAAGAGCAAAACAACTGACAATTGCGATTAAAATGACAGAGAGAAAAATTGGGTACTTCCCACTTGATCCCCATCTCCTTGCCCACCAATAGTGACAACTGCAATTTTTATTTCAGAATATGTATTCCACTCGTGACATGTGGGAATTGCCTATCATACATCCGACACCGCGATGAATTACATGTAAAAGCTAGAGCCCAACCTAATAATATTACAATCAAGACCACATACTCCCGCTACCGTAATTTTCTAACAAATTTAATAAAACGATTAAGACAAGAGTATGAACACAAAGAATTCTTAAAAGCAAAAAACAATCCAAAAAAACCTGGAAGGTTATTAAAAGAGTCTCTGACATTAAGCAGTCCTCCCCTCCTCCCAAAGAACTGCTATCAATATTACCTAGTCCCATTCTATCGGCTAATTATGTCAACCACTACTTTGCAAATGTAGGACGCAACCTCGCGTACCAAATTAAACAACCAATGCTAATAACAGAAATTCAGATTATGATTAACCCTCCCCCTCTTCAGTCTTTTGCTCTATTTCCTACCGATGAGACAGAGGTAGAAAATGCAATTTTGAGTTTGAAAAGAGATTGTGCTGTCGGTTGGGACGATATCCCGTCTACTTTAATTAAAGAATGTCGCCATATTATTATCCCTTTATTAGTCCATATTATAAACAAGTCTATAAATACTGGTGACTTTCCAAATGCCTTTAAAAAGGCCTTAATACATCCAATTCATAAATCGGGTAGCAGAGACGGTGTCAATAATTATAGACCGATATCCGTCTTGTCTTCCCTTTCTAAAGTTTTTGAAAGAATATTAAACAGCCGCCTCGTAAGATATTTAGAATCTAACAAACTTATAGCTGATAACCAGTATGGTTTCAGAAAGGGCAAGTCAACAGAGGATGCAGTATGTGGCCTCATAAACAATACGATTATGCTCTTAGACAAAAATGACAAATGCTTAGCTATATTTCTTGATTTATCAAAAGCTTTTGATACCGTCTCTGCTCCGATATTGATTTCTAAGATGGAAAGATTAGGAATCCGAGGTCTGGCACTCGATATTTTTAGAGACTACTTAAAGGATCGCACGCAAGTAGTCAAAATCGGGACTATAATAAGCGGGGAGGAATCCATTGAATATGGCGTTCCTCAAGGTAGTATTCTCGGCCCTACTCTATTCCAGATCTACCTTAACGACCTTTGTAAATTAAATCTGCCAAATTGTCAAATATTTTGCTACGCGGATGACACAGCACTACTAATTTATGGAAAAAACTGGTCTGAAACAAAGCGATACGCAGAAGTAGCTATGCAGACAATTACACAATGGTTGGCGGAAAATTTACTCACTCTAAACGTCGAAAAATCTAAATATATGACCTTTTCGTTAAAGTCGTCCTCACAGCCACCAAAGGACACCTTTAAAATCAAAGTTCATAGATGCCCAAATCCCGAAAACGAATGCGATTGTCTCACTCTAGAACGGACGAACAACATTAAATATTTAGGCATCCATATCGATAACCTGCTTACCTGGACAATGCAAATTGACACCCTAATTTCTCGAACTCGAAAACTCACATTTATCTTAAGAAAGCTGAGAACTTCAACGAGTGTAGAGACTCTCAAAATGGTATACTTCGCTCTGTGTGAATCTATTTTAAGATATTGTATACCGGCATGGGGGGGAGCGGCAAAAACAAAGATGTTGAATCTGGAGAGAGCACAAAGAGCAGTTCTCAAGGTTATGATGCGGAAACCATATCGGTTTCCTACATCAGAACTTTATGCACTATGTCAGGTTCTATCTGTTCGACGTCTCTTTGTGCTACAAACCATTATACGGAAACACTCTTCCATGCCATACAACATAGATCACCTGGCTAAACGAAGATCGGATATAGTCTGTATGGTTAAGAAACACAGAACTGTTTTCTGTAGTAAATTCTTTCCTATTATTGCCGATCAATTATACAACCGAATCAACAAGGATTTAAATATATTCCCGTTGTCCAAGTACGAAGTCAAAACCAAAACCATGCGCTGGCTTATGAACCTCAGCTATGATGAAACTGAGAAACTCGTTAAATTCTCGGAATAACGAGACCTTTTCAATTAAATAAAGACAAATAAATTACTATATTTTACTAGCTAGTAGGCTAGTAAAATATGAAACTTAGAGAACGTTTATTTATTATGACATCGGTTTTCGACATTTCACAACATACACTTATTACGCAATTGACACACACACACATACCCCCTTTCCCTCACACACACACACATATAATTACTCATAAAACACACACAGATCTACTTAAGGACACACTAACACATTCATATCCACGCACAAAGTTGGATATAGCAAGTAGTAAATATTGCAACATAATTAAATTATAGATAGTTAATAAGTAAATTATAGATAGTAAAAATATTTAATCTGTATTCTCGAATCGCACTCTACAAGTGCATTATCCGTAGCATTTATTATCAGTGTTGTAATCATAAGTAAATAGCTACAGTAGTCTAAAATGCACGTTTCTACATTCCTTTTGCACTTAAACTATAAATTACTTGATGCCCACAACTCAGGTTCCAATACCTAGTAATGGGCACCATTAAGCCGTACAGGAATTCGGTACTTAAAAATTGGTCTAGAAAATTTAATTCTATAAGAACAAGAAAAAATATACATTCACAAATGTGCTGCAGGCAGGTAGTTCTGTGTCCCGAGATACAAGATACTATCTTAGTTCAGGCGCAGGACTTCCATGGTTCTGTGAGTATATCTGTGAGTGAATTATAATTTTAAAATCACTAAAAACCTCTAGAATGCCAGAATCTATCATCATTATTTTTAAGACGTACACCTAAGTCGATGACCTATATTTCCTGTACCATTTTGTAAGGTTTTTATGTTAAATAAATAAACTTTTAAACTTTAAACTTTAATACATATATTGATTCTTACATCCTCAATTCAACCCTCACCTTATAATGTTGAACTTCCAGCTACCGTTAGAATAATTATAAGTAATTTACGCTAGCCATAGAAAAGAATACTAGACGGGGCCTGCTGGTGCATCCATTCATTCTGATTACGATATTATAATAATAGGTATGTACATATTACGGTAGATGTGATTAATTGAAAATTATCAATAATTATCGATAAATAATTATTTTCAATAAAACACATTTACCGTAGCATATTACATATAGGTATATACGTACTGGACAAAATATTATAATGATGAAATTAATGACGTTATAATAATATTATGAATTTATAACGTATAATTAATATTATGTGATTTATGAAACATATTCTAAAAATATTTTTTTATTTTGTCCTACTTGCCACCATTAGAGACCTAGAAAAAAGTCCCAGTGTTGACCAAAAAGGTGTGGACAGCGAGAAGTACCCGTAAAATTATGTCACCTACACTAGTGCTTGACATAGTCGATAAATTGCTATCGAGGACGAATGAAAGAACAACGAGTTTATGATAGTCTGACAATAAATATTCAAATACGATTTTGAAAATACGGTTTTTTTTTTATATGGGTTGGCCGAGCTGTTGATGAAACCAGATGATAGCTTGTCAGACGCGGATACTATTACTATTTAGTGCTACTATTAAGTTGCTGATAAGCTTATTCCCGCCATTCAGTAGGCTTGATTTTGCCTTTTAGTTAATATTAGGTCCTTACATAGGAAATTGGCATTTTGTACGGGAAGAATATATTATAGTAATTTTTTTCTGTAAAATATATTTAATTAATCAAAGTATGCACCGTTGTTATCTATGCATTTTGGCCATCTCATGGGTAGTTCATGAATCCCTTTACTAAAAAAAACCATGGAGGCGAGTATCAATAAACTCTTTGAAGGCGGTTTGGACTACCACATCGGAGTTGAATTTTTTTCCTTGTAAGAAGTTGTACAAATACCGGAAAAAATGGTAATCTGTTGTAGCGAGGTCCGGAGAGTACGGTGGATGTCGCAGACATTCCAATTGTAGCTCATCTAACTTAGTGGTTGTTTGTTGTGCAGTGTGTGGTCTTGCGTTGTCGTGAAACAGCAGTGGCCTAGAGAGTTTGACTAATCTCGGTTGTTTAGCAGCTAGTTCTTCCTTCATGGTTTGCAGTTGCTGATAATAGATATCTACCATAATCGTTTGGCCAGATTTTAGAAAGCTGTAGTGAACGACACCGGCGCTAGTCCACCAAACACGCACAAGTATCTTTTTCTGAGTCAATTTTCGTTTAGGGGAAGATTTGACTGGGACTCCAGGGTTCAGCCATTGCGACAAACGCTTCTGATTATCGTACAGTATCCACTTTTCATCACAAGTAATGATTCGATTTAAAATCCCTTCATTATTGTGTCGGTTGTGCAAGGTAACACAGCAGTCGACGCGTGTTTGCGATTCACTCAATTCATGAGGTACCCATCGTTCAAATTTTTTTACTTTCCCGATTTGCTTCAAGTGTATTAATACAGTTTTATCGATATATGTCATTTATTTTTATCGATATTATTATACCTACCTAAAACATTGTCAAGTCCTAGTAAATTTGACTTTGACGTAAATAATCCAGGTAATTTAGATAGGTGTATTTTGTTCGTGGTGTATAATACTTCATGACCGTTTATTAAATATAGTCGGATTAAGTTCGATATATTTTTCAATTAATATTAATTTTTGGTATAAATAGCTGTTTAATAAAGAAAAATTAAACTTACAAGTGAAAAGAAATATTAGTTGCTCGACCACTATAACGTTTACACCATTTAACTGCACGTTTCGTCATTTTTTTAAATATGTTTTTCTCCCGATGGTGTACGAACGACTGTGACAGTAAAACTACAACAATGTCCGATGTTTCATGGTATTAACCTGCGGGGTATTAGGCGAGAACGGAAAGAAGGCGCGTCCAGTGGTTAATTCGTTCAAGTATATTGCACTTATCACAAGACCTAACCAGATAAATTGTACAAAAATGTATTGGCGTCGGTACTTCATGTAAATGAACGCAAAAGCGACAAAAATATTTATAATAACTTTATTCGAATCGGGAGAGAAGAGAACGGAACATGACAGGGCGGACACATGGAATTTAGTAGAAAATAAATAAAAAACAAGTAGGTAGATATAGGAAATAGGTCTTAAATAGTGTGCATTGGGGCGGCAAACGTGTAAGATAACCAGCAGGTCAAAGGATAAAGATCAACATATCAATATCTCCAATACCTAGAATAGCAGCTGATAGTGTAAGTAGTAAACAGGCATAAAATATATGACAATAGGCTCGCCCTCTATTACATGAGACCAATAACATAATGAATGTTATGTTTTTTTATGCCATAGGTGGCAAACAAACAGACGGGCCGCGTTATGATTTTTTTTTTTAAATTTTTATGTTGTTGAGTGACAAGACTAGCAAATCAGGTGATGGTGATGGTGATGATGCTAACCATCAGGCGGTTAGCATCATGATTGCCCATATCAGACACAGTGCCACCCAGTGTTTTAAAATTCAAAATTCTGCGCGGCACTGCACTGCGCCTGTCACCCTGAGATATGAGTTGTTGAATCTCGTCATACATACATACATACATACATTCACGCCTTTTTTCCCGAAGGGGTAGGCAGAGGTGTACCCAGGACTCAGTCCCATAGTAGATACACCCACATTTCGCCAGTATGTTATTGGTCCCATGTAATAGGGGGCGAGCCTATTGCCATCTACCGGGCACAGTTCCAGACTCCAGGCAGTTATTGAGATAATTCCTAATGGAAAAATCCAATATTTATCACTTTGCCTGACCTGGGGATCGAACCCGGGACCTCTTGATTGGCAGTCGAGCATGCACCCTCTACGCCACCGAGGCAGTCAATCTCGTCATGCTTAGTAATTTTGCTGGTAACATTGCCCTTTACACCGGAAAACAGTAATGTTTGCACATTAGTGCTTGGCGGATGAATAACTGGCAAAGGTGTGGTCCCCAGGCGGCCCTTTGCAAAAGAGGCGTACCACTACCATGGTACCATTGTGAGCGGTGATCGCCGCCTATGGATACCTGCAACTCCATGTCACAGTACAGGTAATAAGACCATGTTATGCATGCCTGCATATTATTGCATATGCCTTTGGAACAATGGAAAGGAAAATAAAACCAAATCTTAAACCTAAAGACTAGTGAGTTTTATTGATTAATAATTATTAATAAGTATTATTAGGTATAAATACCTCATACATATTGCAGAAAGGTTACACGTTCAACACATTATAATTAAACTACAAATAGACGATCGAATATGTTACGGCCGTACCACGAACTTGGTTCGCTACCATACCATGATCGATCGTATGGCTATCTGTCCGGCGAACATTATTATTATTAAGTATTACTTGGCTGCCTCGGTGGCGTAGTGGGCGCATGCTCGACTGCCAATCAAGAGGTCCCGGGTTCGATCCCCAGGTCAGGCATAGTGCTAAATATTGGATTTTTCCATTAGGAATTATCTCAATAGCTGCCTGGAGTCTGGAACTGTGCCCGGTATATGGCAATAGGCTCGCCCCCTATTACACCAATAACATACTGGCGAAATGTGGGTGTATCTACTATGGGACTGAGTCCTGGGTACACCTCTGCCTACCCCTTCGGGAAAAAGGCGTGAATGTATGTTATGTTATGTATGTTATTACTTGGTACGGTGATACGGTCGCTTGCTGATCAAAGCGGTTCGATCATGTGGCGTGAAAACTGTACCAATGTTGCGGTACTAAGGTCTATTCGTAGTATTTTTATAATGGTTTACATTATTTTATCATGTTTCTTATAAATAAACGAATCAGTCGTTTTAGAAACAATTTTCAAATATCGGCTGTTATCAACTAAAACACTTTATAAAGGCTGAGTTTCACCACCTTAATTTAAAATTAACTAATGTCAAAATCATTGACGTCATTTTAACACTTCGACTTGACTTGACGTTCTAGTTCTATCTAAAGCGCCGTACTCACACACGGTATTACTCTATAGTTTTACTCCAAAATGAGTAAAAATCAACGTTGCGGACCGCAAAACTCACAACTTGAAGGCGCGCATCGAGCCGGCTCGATGGAATTAAATAAATGTAAATTCCTTCGAACTTACTCGAAGCTCGAACGGTTCGATGAATACTGAACGTCGCGCGCTTTGCTTGACACGCTATTCATACTTTTTACATGTACTCGATGATTTTATTGCTTAAGGATGAATAAAGAATACATTTGGGATGATATAAGAAATATTGCCATGCGATAAGTTAGGAAGATACTGATTGGGACGAGTTAAGAATATTATATCTAATGAGATGAGCCGTTATAGGATGAATACAGAACAACCCATAAATGCTGCATGTGTGGCCCATGCAGTGATTTTTACTCGATGTGTTTGTTCGATCGAGTAAAACCATACGTGAGTACGGAGCTTAATATGCTGATGTTCCGCAATATACGTCATTTTCCCTGTCAGACCTGATAACGGAGCCACGCGTAATATTGGTTTAATAATCAAAGCCTCGACCTACGAGTCGACCATCGAGTTATATGGTTCAAATCAGCCTTATTTAATAAGTACTAAATAGATGTAATATAAATGATTATAAAAAATAAATCTAATAACTAATATAATATAATAATTCTAATAAAATTTCTAATAACAAGAAAGGCTCTGTTTTAAAACAAAATAAGTATTGTAAGCTTTTAAGTTCTTTCTTATTCTCGAGTAAGTATTTATTATTGGATCTTAGTAAGTGCGGTCAGATGTTGACACATGATATCTAAATATAATATTACTTGAATTGTTTTTATATCGAAACGAGCAAATTATAGCAATTTTATAGTAAAATGGTATATTTCTTATAATTTCTTAACTAAATAGTCCATCAAAAAAAAGAAAATTCTTGGCAAAATAAACGCTTACTCATTATTTTCTTCTTTTTTTGACAAACTGAATGTAGTGTCTTTTTTCAAAAAGTATTTGTAGAAGATTACAAGTATGCAATTTATACTTTGAATTTAAGGCCCGGTTCACATGACATGCGATGAACGCGAGATCAAGTATAACGCGCGTTAACAACTGATATAAGAATCTACAGCAAACGAAGATAAATAATCCACATCGGATTTAAGACTGAGATAGTCGGCTAGTTCAGGCCTAAGTCTAAACTAGCCGACTCTACTAAGTACACAGTGCGACAGTGACAACGCTCTACTAAGTAGAGCGTAAACATTACTAACTAGAAGTAGTTATGTGTTAAAACAACTAAGACTTTGTACATTTAATTTAAAACTAGAGAAGAGATATGCGGTATCTCTACTCGTGCTTGTAAATCTATTATAAACGCAAAAAACAATCAAACAAACGTCAAAAAATGATGTCATATTGTAAAAGCCCGACACTAAAACGTGCCTGTAACGCCTGTGATGTGGACCGAGCCTTCTTTCAACCAATTTTAACTTTTTACAAATAAGTTAGTATTATCCTTGATGAGCAGCCACTGCAGCAACGCACTGGTTGAAGACGTTCACATATTGGAAGGGTAAATCTCCAGAACATCCGTATCCGCCTAGTTTGTGGATTGCCATGTAATCGTAGCAGTTTACTTGACCGTCTTGATTGCAGTCCTGAAATAAATAAGTCATATTTTAAACTCTAATATTTAGCGGCTATATAATAGGGCCATCCCTTTCTCAATCCGTGGGAGCCGTGAGTGGGCAGAGCAGCACTCTCCGGAATCGAGTATTCCAACTACTGCGATCACCAAGCCGCCTGCCAAGCGTGGTGAATCCCCCATATGAATAGTTTATGGCGTTCTATTGGGGAGGCCTATATTCAGCAGAAGACGATGATGATACTATTCTAACAGCCGTGTACATACTACAAATAGACGATCGAACATGGTACGGCCGTACCACGAATTTAGTTCGCCATTATACCATGTTTGTGTGGCGCACAGTCCGGCGAAAATTATTATTATTAGCTGAACGGTGCGGTGCGAAAATATCGATAGTTTCTCTCATAAATTGACGGTTTTTTCAACTGAAGTTGCCTTAGATATTATGCGGAGCGCCTAAGAATTTCGGTAATAAAAATAATGTAGATTAAAAATACTGTAGATACACTATTTTATAAAAATAGTGTAGATACACTATGGATCAGATCAGACTATGGATCAATGAGACTTATCCGGCTGGCGAGACGATAACTATAAAATAATACGAAAAATGTACCTAGTGCAGCTACGTGCTCAGTCTAAGTAAAACGCCACTAGGAGATCAGGTAAAATTATTCCTATCTTTGTATACCTACAGTGTTTTTATTTATAATAAAAATATTTGGATCCTGCGTCTTATTTACCCTATTTGTTTTGTTTTTGTAAACAATAAAAACAATAAGTTTATTGGTGGGCGCGAAGGCTAGTGACTTAATGCCATTTGCATATCGATTCGCAGACTTCTATGACATCACCGAATAAAACTTTAGACAAAGAAGTGTTAAGTAAAATTTATTGTTGTATTGTGCCGGATGTTGCAAAGCCTTGACACTGAACTTTAAGATTCATAAACCTTTTATGTAAGCAAGCATAGTAATTGAAAATGCTGGCATTTTATAAAATAAAATGCCATTGCGTTTATTGACTAGTGTTACTGCCGACTCGGTGTCTTGGTCTTGGTTCTCGATAGATATTTATTGGTTCATAAAATGTCACATTCACTACAAGCCATGACAACATTCACGGAGTAAAACTGGGATTTTAGCGAGTTTTCAGACGAGCGATGCTGCCGTGTTAATTCTGTTCTTTTTCATACAAAGTAGCGCCTGACCACAGCGCCGCATTAGCGTCACGTTGAAGTTGACGTTACGCCGACGTTCGTCTTAAAACTCGACGAGGTCGAAGGTCTTTCAGATTCTTCAGATCGGTTAGTTTCTCTCCAAATAATCAAAGATCCAACCATTGATAGGGCCCTAGGATATTTCCCTTATGGGGTGCCAGGGCAAGTCTGACCCCACGTATTCTGGCTCGGGCCCAAGCCGAGGTTCGTACCGTCTAGGTGCCCTTTAGCTAGTCGCCCAACTTTGTGTCGAACGCCTCCTGCGCTCACCACTGCCCGGTAAATCTGTAGAGGCTATCTGAGGCAAACAGCATAATGTCATTTTAAAAAAATCTGAAAACTCGCTGACGTTCGTCTGAAAGCTCGCTTATTAGTTCACTATGATTAAACCGAGGGTTTATAAGATAAACTAAAATGACAGTCGGTTAGGTATACCTAGTTTACTTCACAATAAAAATATCAGGATATTATTTATAGAATGAATTAATTATATTCGAAGAAACAAGAGAATAATATTTAAATCATCGATTTATCAAATTTTACATAGAATTTTGTCAAATTTCTCGTGGACGCGAGTTATGCCAATTAACTTTTCTGTATTTGTAGATATGTGTACTAACAAGACGCACTAGAGTGATTTCAAGTATATATATATATATGCTATAGTTCGTCTCAAAAGTATACAACACGAAGACAAAGAAATTAAAAACTATCGTGGGTCGCAGTTGGTACAGTTTTAGTGGCATACCTAACAAGTGTTTAATCGTACATTCATTTATTGAAGTGCTTAAATAGGACAATCCTTTCTCCTTTTCCCTCCTCATTTCTACTTTTATTTGGAGCTAGAGAAGAAGAATTTTAAATAGGATCTATGACTAAATGTAAATAGACATACCTTTCCAAACCTGGACATGTATCCCTGAACGGTTCTCGCGGCGCAGTACGGGTCATTGGCGCAGTTAGGGTACGCTGAAATTAAATAGTATCAATAAGTAAGGTGTAACATAAAAAGGTGTGGTCGCAATAAAGGGGGGTATCTATTGACCGGGCGTTATAGCTCGCGCAGAACTTTATGAGCTCTCTGAAGTTAGCCGTAATGGCTGCACACTGCACTGTAAGTTCAGGCCATCGTACTTGGCCGGCCCGAAGTTAGCTGTCTCTCAATACCTCTCATAACCTTTTGCTGGTTCTTACAGCAACCATGGGTAGAAAAGGTTCGGTACTATTCTATAGCCGGCACCATGACTTGAACTACTAATTAAAAATCGAAATTCGAGCAAAAAAAAGGTTCGCTTCCCATTCAAACTGACCGTCAGTATAATTTAGAACTTTGGGAAATTAAAAGATACAGACATACTTTATTTGTATCTTTGCGAACTAATTATACTTAGGTGAATATACCATTTGAGATTGTGTTTTTAGGGTTCCGTACCTCAAAA
This sequence comes from Hemistola chrysoprasaria, assembly GCA_947063395.1. Classification (NCBI taxonomy): domain Eukaryota; kingdom Metazoa; phylum Arthropoda; class Insecta; order Lepidoptera; family Geometridae; genus Hemistola; species Hemistola chrysoprasaria. Next base: position 3,816,881 of record OX346724.1, read on the forward strand.
GGAAAAAAGGAACCCACCCTTATAAGACACTTGTTGTCCGTCAGGCGTTCCCGAGAAAAAGGTTTTTTTTTTCGTGAAAAGCGTAAAGGTATCAAGTTGAAACTGATATCAACAACTAAAGTCTATGGTATCTGGCTGCTGTAGAAAAATCCAAGTTCTAAGTCAATGCAATCAAAAGATACGCCCATAATATCCGCACATTTCCATAATTTGCGCAAAGGGCTTAAAACCTCTAGGGTACTTTCCGTTGGCCCAGCATCATGAAATTTGGCAAGAAGCTTATATATCACAAGTAAAGGAAAATATCCCAAAAGTATAAATTATACAAAAAACAGAGTTTGTGAATTGGCATTTTTTTTTGCGGTATCTAGATATGGAACCCTACGCATACATACGTGTGCCTTAACAATTGATTTTATATACCACTCTCGCGGATTACGGACTAGATCCTGCCGCTCGGAATGTTAATTCAGAACCTGTTGGATACTTGTCCGCTCCATTATGGATTAAAATAGCAGAAATGCCATTGGACATGACGATGATCATGAACTGCTGGCATTTAACCGATCAAGTGACACATTTCAAGTTCTAACCATAGCATAACATATTATGTCGTAGAAACATAATATTTTTAGCACAATTACAAAACATGTCGAAGCTGACCTTGCCGCACGTCTTGTTTTTGTTCTATGATAACTTTTGCTAACCGGATTTATGAATGAATAATTCTTATATGTACTTAGTTAAGGGCACCAGTCTTGAACACAAATTAAGAATGACGTAGAAACTGAATGATATCTCTAAAGTACGGTCGTTTAATCTTGACGAGTCTGAACATATATAGTATATATAGGCTCTGCGAACTTTAGCGCATGAAAACTCGTGAACAAAACTATTATTGCCAGTTAAACAAATATACGAACAAATGTATTTTTTTTAAGATAGGGAGTAACAAGACGAGCAAATCAGGTGCCTGATGGTAAGCATCATGATCGCCCATATCAGACACAGTGCCACCCAGTGTTAAAAAATTCAAAATTCTGCGCGGCACTGCACTGTGCCTGTCACTCTGAGATATTAGTTGTTGAAACTCATCATGCCCAGTAATTTCGCTGGTAACATTGCCCTTCAGACCGGAACACAGTAATGTTTGCACATTAGTGCTTGGCGGATGTATAACAGGCAAAGGTGTGGTACTTCCCCAGGCGGGCCCCTGCTAAAGAGGCCTACCACTACAAAAAATGTATATTGTAAATGTAAATTTCAGTTCAGTTCAATCATAATAATAGCAGTTTTCTTTACGAGTTTAAATGTGCAAAGATAAAACAAAGTTGCTTGCAGTGTATACCACCATTACGCAATATAAATTTTTGAATTCCTTACCATCAGGAGAATCAGGTGACTGTCCGTTCAGTGTAGGCTTGCCAGCGTCGGCCCAGTACGCCCAGGTGATGCGGAAGAGGCCGCACGCGTCACCTTCGCAACTCGCTCCTTGCTTGCATCCAGACACCGCCTGGCAAATGCAGCCAAGGCACACGTCTGTTACTGGCGGAGGTTGCACTGGAAATATGAAAAAAAAAATCTAAGTATAATCACAGAATATATCTAAAGGGACATAGAAGGACACTCCTCAAAATCATTAAATAAATAGCTGCTCTAGCTCCGACGCAATAAAGTGCAATTCAAGTCGCACAGCGCACAACTAACTATCGTTATAATCTACAATTTGCCTCTCTTTCTATCGCGTATCTCTCTATCTGTTCTCACTGCCTAGCCTATAGAATATGTACCGTCCAAACGGACGCCCCAGCAATTTTTAGTTTTGCGGAATGTCCCAGGCCTAGTAATAATTTTAATATCACCATGAGACGGAATTGGCAGGTGCCGGTGTATCTAGCAATAGCCCGGCAACCATTCATCTAGATATCACATTTATATAGGCCAATCTAATAGTTTCCATCCATTCTCAATAGTCCTTGCACCTAGAGGCTGTCTTTGAGCTCATCTTCTGTAGAGTCAAGTCAAGCTGGTGTAGCCCGAGTTTTTGAGCGACAGAATAAAAATAAATAAAACTCATCCAGTCGCTACCGGCTATCCTTCGCAGGTCGTCACTCTACCTGGTAGCAGAAAGGGTAGGGGTACTACTATTATATTTCCGGCAACCACGTAGCCACTATAAACGGGTTATGCCCGAAATACCCTTTGACTTTCCCCATCAATGGGGACTTGTGAACTTTTTGTCCACAAATCCCCATTGGAGTCCCAAATAGCTGGTAATGAGGATTTGGGGACATTAAGGCACCTTGACCTGTGTTTGTCATCCACTCTGTGGTAAGTACTAAGTACTTTACATACATTTCGACACGAATGCATTTGTAATATCCACCGCGCTTCACCTTGAATATGGCCTCCCTTGACATTGGTAATATAGAGACCTATATATAGCGCGTGAAAATATTAATAACCTACCTATTTATATAAAGTATTTTAAGTAATATTTTCTTCATAAAAGCTGGTTTTCACTACAGGTGAAAACTTTTACTCTTTGGTAGTGTCAATAATTTTTTTATCGAACAGCTAATATTTTCACGATATTTGACTTGCGGCCATATTGAGAGGCGAGTCCGAACATAAGCTCTGCGAACTTTAGCGTATGTAAACTCTGAAGAAACTGTTATTCTCAAATAAACAAATATACGAACAAAATGTTTATTGTAAATGTAATGTTCAGTTCAATCATTCAATCACAGTTTCCTTCACGAGTTTGCGTGCGCTAAAGTTCGCAGAGCCTTGTTCAGACTAGTCAAGATAAAACGCACGTACTGTACTGTTGTGTGTTTTTTGAACGGGTCACACTTTTACTCGATGCAACCTTTTATTTTTTTTTCAACCTCATTAAACGTTTCATCCATTCACACACAAGTGTTACTCGATGGGTTGACGCAAATGTTACCCACTCGATGGGAAAAAATTCCCAAGGGATCACAGTGTGACTCGAATACTCGGTAGACTCGGTGACTCGAGAAACCTACCATGTTTACATTTTTCCAAAACTATAAGCTCAATGACTCTTAAGATGATGCTATCTAACATCCAGAAACCAGTAACCCTGTATAAACACAATTAGTAATCGCGTGTCAAAAAAAAGGCTGTTGTTATGTACTAACTTACTAAGTATATTTTTGTTGACCGGTGGTTGGGCCGACATCATTTCCCATACAAACTTTGAGAAACCAATGGCGATGTTAAAGAGATATAATTTCTTTATTTGTGTTTTATTTTAAGTTACAACTAATTATAAAGTGGCGTCTCAAGAATACAATATTCGCGGAGGCTTTATATTAAACTAAAGGTGACACCGCCGTGGGGTTACCGGCTTTATAATAGTGCTCTACCCTCTCTCCTCGTGGTTGCCGTAAGAGCCGGCTAAGGGTTAACAGATACAGAGGACGGGCAGCAGCGTCCTCTGCGTAAACCATCAAACTGCGCTCGCCAACCCGCCTGCCAAGCGTGGTGAGTATTGGCAACAACCCCCCTTATGGGGGAGGCCTATGTTCAGCAGTGGACTAGGTACCAATGGCTGGATGATGATGAAAGGTGACACAGACATGCTCATTACTAGCACGAAAGCATGCCATTAATGAGCGCACGGTAGACTCATTACTGTTTATCTTCAATGACGTACAAAAGTGTCAGATTGTGACTCATTTGAATAAATCTTTTTGACTTTGGCTTTGACTTTGAGCAATTGCTACTTAGTAGCATGTTTGCCTAAACATTGCTAGTAATGAGCATATTTATTTCGGACATGTTCAAAAATCAACACTCGTTTGATTTTCGAGCATTTGCTTATGAGCATGCTAGATACTAGCTAGTATCGATTTTCAATGCTTATTGCTAGCAAATGTGAACAGATGCAGAGTATGCTATAGTTTTAAGCATGCTTATAAGCATGTTTGTCAGTACCTTTATTATAGATAAACGGCAACTATTATCCGAGTTTACTGGTGATCTGTGGGTCTATTTATAAGTTACCTATTAAGGTCATTATTTAAGACAGGAAAATTATGATCGATATCTCACACATCCGTGTTGGTTTGGTTTTACCATGAAGATTGTTACGTACGTTTTTACTAAGAACTGAGTGACTTCCGTTTGTTACGCCTATTATTTTTAAAGATCATCTGACTAAGTATGGGTTCACTTTACTTCTTTTCAATACCATTGTGCTGTTGTTGTTAAGATTTTGTAAAGATATTATTATCTGTCATCTATATACGACGTATTACAAATTTTGTATTACTTTAGAGGTGTATCAGTCCGTGAAATTACCATCAAAAGAACGAATTGCTATAGTACTTATGCTTATTCGAAGAAAAAAAATTTCGACTTCTCACTTCCCAGATCTTCACAGAAAATTTATGGGGGGTGGTAGGAGCCGTGAAACCAGGCAGAGGGCCATGTTCGGACAGTTGGCAGCAGCCCTCTCCGTTTCCAAGTATTCCAACAATACTGCGATCACCAAGCCGCACAAGCGTGGTGATTACGGCAAAATCCCCCCATATGAATAGTTTATGGCGTTCTGGGGGAGGCCTGTGTTTAGCAGTAGACGTCTTCCGGCTGATGTGTGTGATGAAGGCTGTGAGTGGGGGAGTCGTTTGCGAAATTTACAATTTCCCTTTGGAAAGTTGTTCAGTTTGATGGGTCGAAGCACCCCCTTAAGTACTTACTTATTATATACTACACCTTTCTATTACACGTTGCATACATTTCAAAGTCCAGACTATGATTGAATACTAACTGTCTGACATACTGACATCAAGTCAGTCTGACATCAACGCCCAACGCCCATGAAGACAAGTAATAAGTAACTCCCAAAATTCCCACAGTATTATTATTCTAATATCTAGGTATAGTGGTCTATGTAAAGATTGAATCACACAGAAGACGCTGGTCGGGTCGGCTGTCACACATCAGGATCTTTCATCTCCTCTGTGGGCTGTCAGAAACAAGAAAAAGCGCCCGACCCACGCACGTCGTTAGTGCAGTTGTCTCCATACAAGGAATGCAACTGGGATCCCTCCCGCTCCCGACCGCGTCCGCGTTCACGTGTGAAGTAACATTAGTATTGATATAATCGTCAGCTTTGTACTAAAAGTGCGTATAAGCCTATTTTGAATAAAAGTATCTTTTCTGATAAATAACCTAAACATTTGTTTTTTTACATACCAGCATTATATTGTTAGTAGTGGGAGCATCGAATGGCGCTCTTGATACTTAAATGATTTCGATCCTATTACTCCCTGGGCGTAATAATCTAATACCTAGGTATGCTCGAAGGCTCTAAGACTCTAAGAGAACTGCTTATCATGCTCATTGATTCATTGATTTGCAAAATTCTTTATTGACGAAATTATAATATTTAAATAACGTATTAAGTTAGCTAATAGTTTTCTATCAGGTAACTTAGTAAGTAATAGTTATCTAATAGTTTTACAGGCATAGGATCACCTTTTGAAACTATTGGTACCAACAATACTTATTATTATTATATACAATTTTTATTATATCTTCATTGAGATTTTTTGTAGTGGTAGGCCTCTTTTGCAGGGGGCCGCCTGGGGAAGTACCACACCTTTGCCAGTTATTCATCCGCCAAGCAGTAATGTGCAAACATTACTGTATTCCGGTATGAAGGGCAATGTTACCAGCGAAATTACTGGGCATGATGAGATTCAACAACTCATATCTCAGGGTGACAGGCGCAGTGCAGTGCCGCGCAGAATTTTAAATTTTAAAACACTGGGTATTGGCACTGTGTCTGATATGGGCAATCATGATGCTTACCATCAGGCACCTGATTTGCTCGTCTTGTCACTCATTATCATAAAAAAAAAAATTGAGAATGAGAATACACATTATACATTATCTTATAGTAGTTATAAAAGAATGCGTTCTTTGCTGGTTACCCTCTGATCATGCTCATTATTTTACGGAGCAAAGGCAGAGTAAGCTACAATTCGGTCGGTTTCAATATCATGATGCCATATGATGAAGGAATATCAATATCATAATTGCATAATATAATATGCTTTCTTTTCATTGATCTGAAAGGAGATAAACTCAGCGATCACACCTTGTTTGTTTGTATGATCTGAGGAGATAAACTAACCAAAGGCGCCAGTCGCCACAGTTTTCGACAAAACTGACACTGCTCTTCTGTAAAGTTGTCAATTTTTACTTACACACTTGTACTAAGTTTTATTGACGAAAAAGCAAATGGATTTTTCTTAATAACTTATTATTATTTATATATTAGGTAAAATGCGGTATTTTAACGTGAAACGTTGTAAATTGTCAAGATTAAAAATTTGGAGTGCTTAAAAACAACCCAATTAGACCCACTAAGTACATAATACTTAGTTACGATAACACTTTTTTGTATAATATTTAGGTTTATGGGTAATATCTTTATACTCGTTTAATATAATGTATACCTAATAACAGGTATATAATATTTACATAATAATTTAAATTTAAACCCACGTTGTCGTGTCTAATATATGAGAATAGATAATAGATATGAATATATGTAAGAGCAGAATACATAAAACAGGTAATCGTATATGTACATATTAATTGCAAAATTCAAAGATTTTATTAGCAAAAATCAATTATCCTATTAATTAATATTAATAAATGCGAAAGTTTGTGAGGATGGATTGGTAGATGTCTTGTTAACAATTTATGTACCTGTGTAGTTAGTTAAATCGTCCTAGATGTATAGGTACTTTATTATTTTATTATATTATATTATATATTATTATATTATATTAACTTTATTATATATATACTTTAATACTTAACCTTTATTAATGAGTACGTAAAAAGAGTAAAAACGGGTATAAGTAGATACAATACAAATAAAGATAGATATAAATAGATAGCAAATAAATATTTTGATTTTGATTTCGAAAAACATACTTATATTGCGGAAGTATGAAACCACTTGCTGTGCAACGCGGTTTCACCCGCGTAGAATTCATTGATTTGCAAAATTCTTTATTGACGAAATTATAATATTTAAATAACGTACTAAGTTAGCTAATAGTTTTCTATCAGGTAACTTAGTAAGTAATAGTTATCTAATAGTTTTACAGGCATAGGATCACCTTTTGAAACTATTGGTACCAACAATACTTATTATTATTATATACAATTTTTATTATATCTTCATTGAGATTTTTTGTAGTGGTAGGCCTCTTTTGCAGGGGGCCGCCTGGGGAAGTACCACACCTTTGCCAGTTATTCATCCGCCAAGCAGTAATGTGCAAACATTACTGTATTCCGGTATGAAGGGCAATGTTACCAGCGAAATTACTGGGCATGATGAGATTCAACAATTCATATCTCAGGGTGACAGGCGCAGTGCAGTGCCGCGCAGAATTTTTAATTTTAAAACACTGGGTGGCACTGTGTCTGATATGGGCAATCATGATGCTTACCATCAGGCACCTGATTTGCTCGTCTTGTCACTCATTATCATAAAAAAAAAAAAAATTGAGAATGAGAATACACATTATACATTATCATATAGTAGTTATAAAAGAATGCGTTCTTTGCTGGTTACCCTCTGATCATGCTCATTATTTTACGGAGCAAAGGCAGAGTAAGCTACAATTCGGTCGGTTTCAATATCATGATGCCATATGATGAAGGAATATCAATATCATAATTGCATAATATAATATGCTTTCTTTTCATTGATCTGAAAGGAGATAAACTCAGCGATCACACCTTGTTTGTTTGTATGATCTGAGGAGATAAACTAACCAAAGGCGCCAGTCGCCACAGTTTTCGACAAAACTGACACTGCTCTTCTGTAAAGTTGTCGATTTTTACTTACACACTTGTACTAAGTTTTATTGACGAAAAAGCAAATGGATTTTTCTTAATAACTTATTATTATTTATATATTAGGTAAAATGCGGTATTTTAACGTGAAAAGTTGTAAATTGTCAAGATTAAAAATTTGGAGTGCTTAAAAACAACCCAATTAGACCCACTAAGTACTTAATACTTAGTTACGATAACACTTTTTTGTATAATATTTAGGTTTATGGGTAATATCTTTATACTCGTTTAATATAATGTATACCTAATAACAGGTATATAATATTTACATAATAATTTAAATTTAAACCCACGTTGTCTTGTCTAATATATGAGAATAGATAATAGATATGAATATATGTAAGAGCAGAATACATAAAACAGGTAATCGTATATGTACATATTAATTTCAAAATTCAAAGATTTTATTAGCAAAAATCAATTATCCTATTAATTAATATTAATAAATGCGAAAGTTTGTGAGGATGGATTGGTAGATGTCTTGTTAACAATTTATGTACCTGTGTAGTTAGTTAAATCGTCCTAGATGTATAGGTACTTTATTATTTTATTATATTATATACTATATTTTTAAATTATAATTACTTTATTATATATATACTTTAATACTTAACCTTTATTAATGAGTACGTAAAAAGAGTAAAAACGGGTATAAGTAGATACAATACAAATAAAGATAGATATAAATAGATAGCAAATAAATATTTTGATTTTGATTTCGAAAAACATACTTATATTGCGGAAGTATGAAACCACTTGCTGTGCAACGCGGTTTCACCCGCGTAGAATTAGTTCAGACCGGAGCACAGTAATGTTTGCACATTGACTGCTTGGCGGATGAATAGCTGACAAAGGTGTGTACTGTGTACCTCTCCAGGCGGCCCCCTGCAATAGAGGCCTACGTCTACAACAAACTTCAGTGTAAAAATAAAACATATTATAGCTATTATAGGTACGAGTTAACGCTGTTTTAAATACAAGATAGGTTTTATTCGCCAGTACCTATATGTGGATTGGAGACAACTTTTTAAAATGTAAAAGCAAAACCTGAATCCTAGGCCTTCCATGTTCTATCCTGGGCCAGAAAGCATGCAGTCAAACAAGTCTGCTCACCGTACGTAGATATGGAAGGACCAGTTCTGAACCGGATCACATAATAACATACTGTAACTTATAATACCTTTATATATATAACTGTTAATTTATTTATTTAGGTATAATTTGATAGAATACGTAATATTACGGGATTTAAATTAATGGTTTCCACCGTTTATAACATTATAATATACAATCACGACTTTTTCCCGAACGGTTAGGCAGAGGCAAGGGCGTCAAGGGGGGGGCTAGTCAAGGAATTTCTACCCAAATTCCCCATTTAGGTAGACGGTAGATATACAACAGGTATTTGCCTGTATGTATACAATTTACAATAACAAATTTCTATGGAACAGAAAAGCTCTACAATTCTTTGCAGATTTTTTTACAGTTTATATATTTCCATCCCCATAGATTTCCATCTAGACCGGTTGTAAGCGGCCTGCATCCAGCGTGGTCCTGCTGTCTTTATCAGACACGAAAAATATTAACGAACATGGTTCGGCCGTACCGCCATACGGAGTATCGAATTTTGTTCACTATGAATATTTATTATTGTATAATACAAAACAAGGGCGTCGCCAGCCGATGATCAAGGGGGGGGCTAGTCAAGAAATTTCTACCCAAACCCCCATTTGGGTAGAAATCCCTTGGGGCTAGTAGAAGTATAGAGGATGGGAAAAGTATGTAGGTACAGTTAGGAGCATTGTCAAGCAAGTGAAAACTTCAAGGTGCTTTTGACAGTACAGACATAATGTGACTTGTATTTTTATAGTTTCGTTGTGTAATGTATTCACCATCAAATATTTTAGTTTTATTCGTGTTACTAAAACATCGTTTTCAATTGTTTTCAATAAACATATTTTTTGTAATTTTTAAGTAACAAAAATGTAAATAAACCTAAAATAGGTCAATTTTATGAGAAATTGGTGTTTTAAAATATAATTGCATGATATACCATTGTTGGGTAAAAAATCCTTCAAATTGTAATTGCAATTGCCCAAAATGTAAATGTTCCAATTATTATTGTAGCTACAGAAACTTAATTGTAGAAATACAATTCTACAGGTATTTGCCTGTATACAATTTACAATTACAAATTTCTATGAAACAGAAAAGCCTTGCAATCCTACAATTTTGTAGATTTTTTACAGTTTTGTAGATTATTTTTTTATGAAATAGGGCCCAGATGGTTCTGTATTTGAAAATACGTGTATATCGTATGGCGGCACTTGAATGTAAACATTGACAAAAATAAAGGCTACATTACTTCGTTTCTCTAGGGGGGGGGGGGGCAGCTGCCCCCCCTGCCCCCCTTGGCGACGCCCTTGATACAAAATACTTGACACTGGTAAATATACAAACGTATGGTCCATATTTCTCCTTGGTGAATAAAAAATAAAGCGACATTCTTTTTGTTCTATGGAAGGAGTTCCGTTCAGTAATAGTATTCTGTGGTTCTTGTCCTTCTTGTGTTTATTTCATAATACTAAAATTATTTTTTAAGCTTTAGATTTTTATAATGCAAAGATGAAAACAATTTGCACACAATAATCGTAGTGAAAGTTGGAGAGAATTTTCTTGTCTACTAATGTAATATATTTTTGCCACTCAACGTTAAATCAAAACTGTGAGGTTTATGTATGTAACATCGGAATATTTTCTTGTAGATATTTAATTAATTTCAATCGTTAAGGGGTATTTTACAGGAAATCAAAAGTTGACCCAATGATCAGTATATTTTTCTGAACATATGAGTATTTATTTGAAACAGTTCAGAATTATTTCTATTTCAAAATCTAATTTTATTAGCCTATAAGCCTTGTTACATTGTACGTAGTATTACTGTTCTGTGACATAGGGCAGTACCTATAACCCACCCATACAAAAATAACCTTAACTATGTATAAATAATGAAAAAAATGATAGGAATAGGTAGGCACTAACAATACCCAATTCTTGGATAATTTTAATAAAGATAAATCTTTGCAACATACCTTAAATAAGTACCAAAGTTATTTTTAAAAATAGTTCTATTTCAGCATTTTAGAGGTTGGTCCGAATAGCAGACCTTAAAAATGCACTGTACATTTATCTATGAGGAAGGTAGGTAGGTTGATGTGCATATATGTGTGTACCAACGAGTAGTATGATTGTGTCATCAACCTTGACATTTAGATAAAATGCTTTATACTTAGTACTCTCTTTGTACTAAGATCATCGATAAGGTATAGACGTCTAATAAATAATGAATTTTAATAACATCCATGGATAAACGGGGTTGATATTTTATACTATAGATTTTTATAGTCTCTACCTATAGATACCTACTAAATACCTACAACTGAGTAGCAATTTAGTCTTTATTTATTTTTATTTATTTATTTATTAGGGGCAACCAACAAATAAGCAACTATCACATATACAAAAATAGTTACATAATTAAACAAATTCAAGATGCTTATCCAATTATAGGTAGCCACAACATTCGCAAGTATGATTGACGTCTTATTAAATATAAATAATTCTAAAAATAATTAATAAAAACAGAATAATATAACTTGTACAAGTTGGGAAAAAATTAAAAAAGAAGTCTCAGATAGGTAAATACGAGTAGGTACATAACCGTTTAAAATGTGGAGGAAATATTCTTCAAACTAGTAATTTTAAAGAAGGACTAACGAAACATGGGATTTTTCATCCTTACTCAGCACACGTCCATACAACGAAAAGAACCTACATTCCAAGATTCAAGTCTCTCGGATCAGTGGTTTGGGCTCTGCGTTGCATGTCAGTCAGTGAGTCATTTAGGATTTTATAATATATATATAGATAAACCTATAGATTTGATATTTGATAAACCCTAACCAAAATACATTAATTATTAAAATTATAGTTATTCTACTCTACCTTATATATTAAAAAGATGTTAAGGCATACGTATGTGTGCATAATGTAGGGTTCCATACCTAGATACCAAGAACATACAGCGCAATCTATTAGTTCCTTGCGCAAAGTATGGAAATATGCTGTAAAATGGCCATAACTTTTGACTGCGTTAACTTAGATCTATGATTGTTTTACAGCCACAAGGGACCGCAGATATGAGTAGTTGATATCAATTTCAACTAGATACATTCACGCGTTCCCGTTAAAAAGTGTCTTGACAGACAGATAGACAGACAACAAAGTGATCCTATAAGGATTTCTTTTTTCCTTTTGAGGTACGAAACCCTAAAAATGTCGTTGGTTATTTTCGTCTATATATAAGTATCTAATATTTTCGTATTTATTTAGAAGTATAAACATAAATAAAACATAATATAATCCCCTTCTTGGGCAGTCGGTTAAAATTAATATCTGACTGCAGGACGAGCTATAAAGCTTTTAAAAAAGTTAAATATTTTTTTAAACATAAATAAAAAAAAGTACTAACGTAATTCCGCAGCGCAGACAGCCAGGAACAGGAAAAAGGCACTGAACTTGATCACGGCTGAAGCCATCTCGATAATAAAAAAGCTTTATAATGACAAAAAAGCGACGTATGCACACGCGCACCTCTGTCTGACTGGCATTGATATTGGCCTTTAACTTGCTTATATTACATGGATCTCTCGGGCATGACTGAATCATAAGTTATTCTGTGAAAATGACCATGTTTAAATCAGTTTGACAAGCTGAGCCTTGGGGTTTACCCGTTGAAATATTACCTACCCACTTATTTTGTGTTATTTCAGTATTATGCTACCCCGTGAAACTTAGGTATTTTTCTATCCAGAGATTCAAAGTGATTAAAAGCACTTTTTTGGAGTAAGTATAAAACAACTCACGCGGATAACATGCATTCATGACGTATTCAGGCGCGACTGAAATCAACTTATGTGGATATTGCCGAGGTAATAACATTTAGTTGGAGCTACCAGGCTACCAATCCATCATCCATCATCCAATCCATCATGCTCGACTGCCAATCAAGAGGTCCCGGGTCCGATCCCCAGGTCAGGCAAAGTGAGAAATATTGGATTTTTCCATTAGGAATTATCTCAATTACTGCCTGGAGTCTGGAACTGTGCCCGGTAGATGGCAATAGGCTGGCCCCCTATTACATGGGACTAATAACATACTGGCGAAATGTGTATCTACTATGGGACTGAGTCCTGGGTACACCTCTGCCTACCCCTTCGGGAAAAAAGGCGTGAATGTATGTTTTACCAGGTTACCAATCCAAGTCTTTTGTTTTTAGGCGATGACAAAAAGTAGGAATTTACACAAACTCTTAGAATAGTGTTTTATCTAAGCACAAACTTTCGCATTTAGAATATTAACGGTTTTATTTATTTGAGTTGAGAATACCCTGTTTATTAGGTACCCGACAAAATACCTAATAAAAATAAGGTTGCGAAGTCATATTAATTCTGATGAATTTAATTTATAGCTAAATCCGACTGAGGTTATAATTTACTGCGAGCCAATAAAATGTTTCAGGTTTACGAAGCAGGTAAAACATTTCTAAAATTTTATTTCCGAGGGTCTTGAACTCAAGATAGACCTAACTTAGTACTTATATAAATACGTATCGAGTTTAAAATGTTGTTAGCAAAGTAGTAAGTAGGTAACAATATTTTTAGAAATTAATAAAATCTTTGAAAGTAAGAAGGCAAGTATCAGTGCCGTAAATAGTCTTTTCTGTGACCTTGTTTTTTTAGATATTATATAGGTACCCTAGCTATAGAGCAATGCAATGTATAGGCCTAATTTATTTCATTCAGAGTGATAAAATAACGCCACAAGGACCTTGGTGTTGGTGGGCCAATTATCTAATATTTTGGAATTTGGAAGAAACATTAATATACAGAAATACGCTCGTGCGCTGCCAAAAAAATGAGCGCGATGTTTTGTCTAATTTAACAGACGTTTTTGATGAAACTGGCCATAGATAATACATATAAACTGGATACTGGCATGTAGGTAGGCACGTATGCGTTGGAATCGAGCACTAGGGGTGCAGCGGGAACTTATCAGGAATAAAACGAAAAAGTAATGTACGGCACTGAGGCAAATAGGAGCTGCTGATTTTTGGGCTACGTCAACCTTATATTATAATTTTGATTTCCATCTGTTTGGGAATATTATTGCGAATAACATTCTCTACCCGGCAAAACAGGACCAAGTCAATTTTTTTTTTTTTTTTTTTTATGATAGTGAGTGACAAGACGAGCTCATCAGGTGCCTGATGGTAAGCATCATGATTGCCCATATCAGACACAGTGACACCCAGTGTTTTAAAATTCAAAATTCTGCGCGGCACTGCACTGCGCCTGTCACCCTGAGATATGAGTTGTTGAATCTCATCATGCCCAGTAATTTCGCTGGTAACATTGCCCTTCATACCGGAACACAGTAATGTTCGTACATTACTGCTTGGCGGATGAATAACTGGCAAATTTAGTGGGGCATATTCCAAAATAATAATTTGTTGCATTCCACTATGCCCGACGTGGGGCGGCTTAGTGGGGCAGGGTGGAACAATCCGGATAGACAGTGCAAGGTTTTTTGTGCAGAGCTTCCTTTTATTTCAAGCCAATTTCCTTTGGGTTCAGCAATAGATTCTATATTTATTAAATATCTATTAAAATTAATTAAAACCTTATTAAATATGGTCCTTCGAGCCGGATTTGAACTTTTATACAAATTTTATATAAGTGCTAAAATATTATGACACGAAACATTTTCTTTTTTTGTATCACGTAAGTACCTATATTATTATCATTAGGTTTTTTTTTATGATTGTGAGTGACAAGCCGAACATATGAGGTGCTTGTTGGTAGGCATCATGATTGCCCATATCAGACATAGTGCCACCCAGTGTTTTAAAATTCAAATTTCTGCGCGGCAATGCATTGCGCCTGAGTTATAAGTGGTTGAAACTCGTCATGCCCAGTAATTTCGCTGGTAACATTGCCCTTCAGACCGGAACACAGTCATTGCACATTACTGCTTGGCGGATAAATAACTGGCAAAGGTATGGTTGCAGGGGCCACCTGGGGAAGCCAGGTGGCAAAAAAGGGCCTACCACTACAAAACTAGGTAACTTAGTATCAATAAATGATAATAATTAGGTACTGAGGTACTTTTTCTTCTTCTTCAACTTCTTCCTGCCCTTATCTGACATTAGGCGGGGTCGGCTCAGTAAGTCCTCTTCCGCCACTCCAGTCTTATCATCCGTCATGGCTAAAGGCTAGTCTTCACTCTTTAATTTCTCAGTCACAGGTGCAACTTCTTTCCTTTACCTACATACCTAGACCTATGAGTTCTACTAGTAACGCTCTATATTATGCTACTATACCTATGCTATAATATATTATATATGCTACACTATATACTAAGTATACCCACTAATAACGTTCTTCTACCCACTGATTTTGCTTTCTATCTTATATAAAACATTTATTATTATACCTATAAATCCGTATAGTACCCATCAAACTTGAGGTCATCTTACTTTAAGTTTGACAATTTAACATTTTAGGTTGTATTAATTATTAAATAATATTGTTTTATGTAGGTACTATTATTTATTCTGTGCTTTTACCTCTAGTCACAGAACAGATAATAATACAACGTTCGTACCTATAGAATAGACACTGTCATCCACCCACCAATCGGGCGTTCTTCACTCCGCAAGCGAGATTGAGCTTTCAACAAGCCCCGCTTCGCTGGGAAATCACCTCACGTACACTCTTCCACGTGTTTATGGAGTATTCCATGTGTGCGCAGTGTCTGTGTAGTGTGTAGTAGGTAGTTATATCGTGACTTTTGTATGGGAATTGAGTAGAGTGTCCAAGGTGCTAGCTAAAAAGGCTAGCCAAATGTATTCTTCTCATAAGACCGCTGTCAGAGGTAAAATAACACCGAACGGTCTGTATTTACGGTTGCTTACCATATTTATTACTATCTATTATTGTAATTCATAATTAAATTAGTTCCAGCTTCCTGTTAGGTACATACCTACTCACTTACATAATAATAATAATAATAATTTGAATTTATACTCTAACAGAACGGGTTTACCCCAATTACACTGCTCGAGTCAATTCATATGAGTTATGTGGACAAACCCATAATGTACTTATCATAGTTCCTATAAGTCTTAAGTTGTTTTACTTGGACGGGATCAAGTGAATTTAAGTACCAATGCGGATTTGCGGGTGGTTGACCTCGTTTAATTTGTAATCCTATGTGCAGTTAATGCAATAAACGTTACTGAAAAGATTTTTAATTGTATTATAATGGGTTTCATGAAATATTGCCATCTATAAAATGTAATGTTGAATGTATTGTATTATTCTATTACCCATTCTCGAATTTTATACTTTTTTTCGCAAATGTATAAAATTGGCGAAACTATCAAGTAGGAAAACAAATTATATATTTTTTACCTGGCAATACAATGACATTACTGTCATGTGATGACGTTGCGCATTCGGCTAAGTTTTACATGTACGTATTTTGTATTTTACACGCAACTGTCATTTCAATTAAAAATTTCGGCTTCCTATTGGTACAATTTTATCCCAAATTTATATCAGCCAATCATATTAAAACAGTATATTGAATATGAACAAAGAAAACAGAATTTATGAATCCCGGAAAATAGGTGAAGTGCTGATAAATTTTTATTAATTTTAATGTAATTTGTAAGTGAATGGAATGATATAAATAAGTTAAACCGATAGATTTTATTATCAGGTATGTAATTAACAGTACAATGTCTCATAAACCTCTTATAACTCTGATATTTCCAAAATGCTTAGTCAGGTAGGCTACTAAAACTAAAAATTATATTTAGAAAACCTTGAATGAAAGTCAAAGTTAATTTAATTCAATGTAAATTAATATTAATTAATTTCTTTATACTTTGGTTCATATAGCTGTCTTCTTGACCCATTCAAAGTAGACTTAAACCATTAATTAGTACCAGAATCAGGTCATTTTTACAATTGTAAATATGTAGGTAGTCAGTTTCATCATAATAACCTGGAATCTGAGAAGCCTTATGTTTACTTAGTACTTAGTTATAAACCTTGGTACGTGCGATAAGACTATTATGCTTAATAGACAGTGTAAGGTTATCATTTTTTCTATGTACAGTAAGAATAAAATTTGTTTTTGATAATAGGTTAGGTTTCAATGTTTATGAAGAAAAATGTAGAAATAATTTATATATAGCATGTCTCACCTTTAACATTCTATCTAATAATAATAGAATACTTCTATAAGCACATTATATTATGGCCCATTACAATTGCAATATTACATAGGTAATTACATTGAATTTCCAAAAAAACCGGTCATTCATTATTTAAACTGAAAAATCTCCAGCGTTTGTTGGTCTCTCTATCCACATCAATATTGCTAAATTTGTTCTCTTCGCACAAAACAAGAAGTAGTATTTTGATTTAATCTATGACTGTTAAATCTGTGGTAGTTGCCTCTGATGACTTTAAAAGAGCCGTTTTCATTAAATATGTGCATATCTAACTGTAACTCAGCTTAAGTTTGCAAAATACTCAGTAATCTCTGGACAGTGCCCTTCAAACCAAAAATATAACATAACACATAACATCCCATTCTTTTCCCGAACGGGTAGTCAGAGGTGTACATATGACTCACATAGTAGTCCCATAGTAGGTAGGTACACCCACATTCGCCACTATGTTATTGGTCTCATGTAATAGGGGTCCCATGTCTATTGCCATGGTCACTGGGATAATTCCTAGTCACTGGAAAAATCCAATAAAACTTTGCTTGACCTGGAGAACGAACCAAGGACCCCATGATCGGCAGTCGAGGTTACACCCACTACGCCACCAAGGCACTTGGTATGGATAGTTGCCCCATGCTATAATGAACCTTATTATTTTATTTCCAGTAATAAAATGCGTTTAGAGCTATCAATAGCTTTGCTGTTGTGCAGCAGTTATGTGATATTAGTTCAAGGGTATGAAGATACCACGTTGGAGGATGATGACTTTGCCGAGTTCGAACAGTTTGATGCTGATGATGAAGCACCGAGTGTGGGTAAGGGTTGTAATGTATCTGAATACTTTGGATGAGGAAGGAAATTCTACATTTCCCCTGTATAGGTATATACAAACAGTCACGCCTTGTTCCCATTGAGGTTGCTAGAGACTAATCAACATTTGCCTTACTTTTATATAATCTAGCTGTGCCCCGCGGTTTCACCCGCGTAGTCTTCGTTCCCGTGGGAATATCGGGATAATCAATCAAATCAATCAAAATCAAAAAAGTACCCTATTTGTATTCCAGGGTCAACTATCAACATACCGAATTTCAGCCCAATCGGTTCAGTAGTTTTGCTGTGAAAGAGTAACAAACATCCATCCATCCATTTACAAATTTTAACATTGATAATATTAGTAGGAGTAGGATTCCAGGGTCTAAGCTACCTGCACACTGAATTTCAGCCCAATCGGTGCAGTAGTTTTGGCGTGAAAGAGTAACAAACATCCATCCTCACAAACATTCGCATTTATAATATTAGTAGGGTAAATTATTTTATTATCACATTCTTTATATAACAATATGTTTGTTAGTTATGTGTACTTTTGACCTGGTTGATTATTTCACAAAAAGTATGCCTATAAACTGGGATTCCTCTGTTTGGCATAATTTTTAGGCATATAATTGTATGGCATAAAGTTTTCACATAACTTTTATTAGCATTGTAATACTTTGGCATAATGATACTGTAGCATTATAGAAAGTTTGGCATAAGTAGTAATTGGTCTAACATGTTTAGACATAATTGATTGTCCCATAAATTTTTAAGGCATACTCATAATTCGTATAATATGCCAAATGCTTATTGGCATTAAAATATATTGCGAAATTTCTATCAGTTGCCTAACTAACTTAGGTTAGGTGAGTAAAATTAGTACTGAAAAGTTTATGCGATATTTATGGGCTTTTATGACAAAGAAAATTCTTATGCTTTAGTACTTTTATGCTTTTCTTTTATTTAAGTCATAATAAAATTATTTTATTATTCCTTTTAAATACACATAATTACCTAATATATTTATAATATAATGCATAGTGATCAATATGTTGAATGTTGTTATGCCAAAGTATTATAACATACATAACATACATTCACGCCTTTTTCCCGAAGAGGTAGGCAGAGGTGTACCCAGGACTCAGTCCCATAGTAGATACACCCACATTTCGCCAGTATGTTATTGGTCCCATGTAATAGGGGGCGAGTCTATTGCCATATACCGGGCACAGTTCCAGACTCCAGGCAGCTATTGAGATAATTCCTAATAGAAAAATCCAATATTTAACACTGCCTGACCTGGGGATCGAACCCGGGACCTCTTGATTGGCAGTCGAGCATGCGCCCACTACGCCACCGAGGTAGTCATATTATGACAATACATATTATGCGTTTCATTAGTAAACCCTACCAATTTGACCATTCCACTATACTTGCCTTATAATAGACCGCCTATCATCAATCTCAATTCATTCTCATTATATTTTAATAATAGTTTTTACTTGGTTCAGGATTCAGTGAAGAAGAGAAGGTGGTGAAATTCAAGCCGCCACCCGCTAAGGAACAGTTTGAAGCAAATGTTGAGACTGAAGATGAAATACTAGTTGAGGTATGTCATACATCATTATGTTCTGTACCGTGCAATTAGACTGGAAGTCTATAGATTATATTATGTAGTAAATGAAATGCTACCGTTTCATTTGCTAAGAAAGTACAGCGCCATCTAGTTGCAAACTACAGCAAACTAGAGGTTTATAGTCCCGTCTGCAAAGTATGGAAATATGCAACGTTTGATTGCGTTAACAATACTCCAAACCATTGTTTGAGAAGTCGTGTCTTTTTTCTGTTGGGAGACTTCTTTTTTCCACAATCACAAACATACATCACAAACAAATTTGTGCGTACTATATTTATAGAAAACGGGGCTCTTAACATAAAATACAATAACGCCTTTTTCCCGAAGGGGTAGACAGATGTGTACCCAGGAATCAGTCCCATACTATAGGTACACCTTCATTTCGCCAGTATGTTATTGTCCAATGTAATAGGGGGCGAGCCTATTGCCATCTACCGGGCACAGTTCCAGACTCTAGGCAGTTATTAAGATAATTCCGAATGGCAAGATCCAATCTGGAACACTGCCTGATCTGGGGATCGAACCCGGGACCTCATGATCGGCAGTCGAGCTTGCGCCCACTACGCCACTGAGGCAGTCTCTTATTATATTAGATTTTATGCAGTTAATTGTATTAAAAATATGAGTAAATAAATTGTTTAAGAAACACGGGTGAATAAAAATAAGAAACATTTTTTCAATGTTTAAAATGTAATTTTTTTTACAGTAAGGGTAAAAAAAAATCACTAATAATAAGTATACATTGTTTATGTGAAAACATAATTATTATCATCTACTGTTCCAGGATGACGAAGACAATGAATTCGAACACTTCCAAGACCCGGAAGAGTTCGAAGGCCTGCCAGACGCGCCGCCCAGGTCCTCTGAGCAGCCAAAGATTACTATATCTAAGGTAATTTTTGTAGTGGTAGGTCTCTTTTGCAGGGGGCCGCCTGGGGAAGTACCACACCTTTGCCAGTTATTCATCCGCCAAGCAGTACTGTGCAAACGTTACTATGTTCCGGTCTGAAGGGCAATATTGCCAGCGAAATTACTGGGTATGACGAGTTTCAACACTAATATCTCAGGGTGACAGGCGCAGCGCAGTGCCACGCTGAATTTTAAATTTTAATACACAGGGTGGCACTGTGTCTGATATGGGCAATCATGATGCTTACCATCAGGCACCTGATTTGCTCGTCTTGTAAGTCAGTATCATAAAAAAAAAATTCACATAACATCACCCTTGTTCTTCGAAGGGTTATGCACTTCAAATTCACGGGTAGAGAGGGTGGAGCAGCTAAAGCCGGTAACAGCACGGCGGTGTTAGAGTATAAATTCAAATGATTATTATTGCAGGTCCCAATAATGGTGAGGCCCCGTTGGGACGCATACTGGCTAGAAGGCATACTGTGTTGTTTGCTCGCGGCGTACGCGCTGGCGTACGCGGTGGGCCGCGCCAAGAACACTTCCATCGCCACCAACTTCCTCAAGCTTCATAAACCTTTGCTCGACGATAACTTCACTTTAGTTGGTAAGTATATGTTTGAAAAGCACCAACAACCGACGAGCATGCATGAAGAATGTGATGAAAGTGGAAGAAGCGAAAGTTGTGTCAGGATCGTAGCAAGTGGAAAGAAATAGTCTCTGCCTACCCCAACGGGAACAAGGCGTGACTGTATGTATGTATGTATATGTTTTCACTCCTCTTGTTCAAAATGTCCGCTATTGTTGCGTACCAGAGCGGGGCTAAAATAACTTTTTAACCTCTAGGGGATAAAGTAAACTTTTTTTTTAGTTTTTGTCTCTTACCAACGAGATTATATATTTTTGGTGACTGTGGATATTACCCAAAATTTTTTTAAGAAATTAATAATTTTATTTGCTCACAATTGTTGTGAAAAGTAGATTGTAACATCCGGCGCTAAAACCCATTATAACTCGGTTTCTATTTACTCCCTAGCTGAAGCTCAGGAGTAAAACTACTTCGTATAAAATGGTTCTGTTTAGACCCTTGTGTGATAATCCACTATTATTGAGAGTTATAATCTAATATAATGTTTTCCTCAATTACTCTGCTCACCTCAGCCTGTCCGGCACAATTTTTCACGCACACTAATATTATTACGCACAAAACAATTTGACAATAGCCACAATTTTCGAAGCTGTTGTTTTAGGTTTGTTAAGTGCGTTATCTCGTCTGAGCGCGAGTCGCAAGCGAAGACTTATAAAAATAATCCAAGTGATCTAAGTCTTAATTAATATATTCCTGTTGTATGATTTTGTAGGTGAATCAGGGTCGGACGTGTACCTAGATTCGGAGTCGAGTCGCGGGTGGAGACGGGAGGCGGAGCATTGTTTCACTATGTGGTGCTCCGGCAGATTGTGTTGTGAGGGCATGCTGCTCACACTCAAACTGATCAAGGTAATATTGCATGTGAATGTGACACGTAGAGGTATTTTTTTTTAATATTAAATAGGTCTGCGTTTGACCCCAATCTCACCTGATGGGAAGTGAAGATGAGGCCTAAGATGGAGCACGCTTTCCTAGAAGATAATTATTCACTCTTCTCTTGAAGACTCCAAGATCGTATTCAGGTGGGAAGACTGATATATTTTTCAATAACTAATTTGTTAAATCAGCGATTACCCCCCCGTCGCATCAAAGTTAATAAAAGGGCTCCGCCATACGGTTTGCCTCGCACAGATACATGTAGACGTAGACGGACACACTCGGTCCATTGTCCGCGGCAGTAATTATGATTCGGTATTACAGTGAGTTTTTCTTTGAATAAATCTCTTTCAGTGTTTTTTTTTAAAAGGATTCAAGGACAGCCATCCTAACAGTACGCTGATAGAGAATTCCACTCCTTAGCGGTCCTCGGGATGAAAGTAGCCGCGTGGCGTTTGGTACGGTTGAGTGTAAAATATCGACCATGTACGGATAATCAATATGTCTTGCATTATTTATTGCCCAATATATTGTCTAGTTTTAGGATAACTGGAGTCTGGAGTACAAATATTATGGCATTAACATTCACATGACATTCGCCATATTTCCGTCTCGACGTCAACGAGCAAACTAGTTCACAGCATAATTGGCATGCGCAGCATAATCAATATGTTGGGTCGTTTTCAAGCGCTTATGAATATACTTCCATGTTTTTTTCCGTTCACCTGGTTAGGTACATTTAGTAGAGGTGATAATATCTACAGTTAGGTATATATAGTGGTAGGCCTCTTTGGCAGGGGGCCGCCTGGGGAAGTACCACACCTTTGCCAGTTATTCATCCGCCAAGCAGTAATGTGCAAACATTACTGTGTTCCGGTATGAAGGGAAATGTTACCAGCGAAATTATTGAGCATGATGAGATTCAAAAACATTTATCTCAGGGTGATAGGCGCAGTGCAGTGCCGCGCAGAATTTTGAATTTTAAAACACTGGTTGTCACTGTGTCTGATATGGACAATCATGATGCTTACCATCAAGCACCTGATTAGCTCGTCTTGTCACTCACTATCATAAAAAAAAATGTGAGTACATACGAGTAGGAACCCTTCACATGCGAGTCCCAGTCGCATTGACAAGTTAATTATTTATTTCAGCGTCAAGACCTAGTCCACGTGGTGCTAGGAACGTTCCGTCCAGGCGTGGACACGTTACAAGTGCGAGTGGAACTCGGCAAAGATGACGGGGATCCTTTCATTCTGTGCGTCGCTCAGAAAAAACACGCCACTAGACTCGCTAAGGAAATGCAGGACTTGGTATGTTTGTTATTATACAAAGCTTTTTCACTCCTCTTGTTCAAAAGGCCCGTGTTCAAAAGAGCGGGGCTAAAATAGCTTTGCAGCCAACACACACAATACAGCAGTAATGTGCAAACATTACTGGGTTCCGCTATGAAGGGAAATTACTGGGAATGATGAGATTAAGCAACATATCTCAGGGTGACAGGCGCAGTGTAGTCGCGTAGAATTTTGAATCACTGGGTGTCACTGTGTCTGATATGGGCAATCCTGATGCTTATCATCAGGCACCTGATTTGCTCGTCTTGTTTCTCACTATCATAAAAAAAAACGACAAAGTAAATTCTTTTTAATTTTTGTCTGATACCAAGTTTTTTTTTTGGTGTCGCACATATTATGTTTTGATGAAATTAAGAATTAGATTTTCCCGCAATCGTAGTGAGTGTAACACACCGCGTTAAACCTATTATAACTGTTTCTATTTACTAAATTAAATGTAAAACTACCTTGTATACTATGGGTTTCTGTAGCCCCTTGAGTAACAATTTACTATTAAAATTTGACATGAAAGAATAGTTTCAGGGCTACTTGGGTTAAATTCCACGTGGACAAAGTCACGGGTAACAGATAATGATAATAGAATCTCACCACATGGACTTTTCACCTGGGCGCTACAGTGTTTCGGATGACACGTTAAACTGTAGGTCCCTATAATTTCCTATAAGTAGGGGGCATTCGTTAGGTCATGTCGGAGGCCTTGTGAGGATCTTGGCGACCTGAAACTCTGAAAATATGGGTTGTCCACATCACCCATATGAATTGACTCGAGCAGTGTAATTAACCCGTTACCAGGCCTGAGACACTCCGCGTTAGTGGTATGAAGCTACAAGTACAATACGGACTGTACAATTACTATGAATGAATGAATAAATAATTACTATGGGCTAGACAGAGAGAACAGATAGACAGATACGCGATAGAAAGAGAGGCAGCTTGTGGATTAATATAACGATAAATAGTTAGGCGCTGTGCGACCTGAATTGCACTTTATCGCGTCTGAGCTAGAGTCGCTATTTATTTAAATGATTATGAGGAGTGTCCCTTTAGTATTCTGTGCTGTAACCCGTTCTGTTAGAGTATAAATTCAATTACCATAATTTGTCCATTCCAGAGTGTATTCTGTCCGGAACGTCGTGCGGGAGACAAGCACGGGTTACCCAACTCATTGTGTGTGCTCTCAGAGTGTGCTGAAGCTACCTCGGCCTTGTTGGACACCAGAGTTTGTGCTGCCTTGGATCTGTACCACGCACACGTACAATATATACATATATCTGATAGATATTCCGGCCCTAAGCAGATGGAGTGAGTTGCATTGTGCTTAAATATTAAAGTCCAACAAATGTAGTACCATTTGACAGTCTTTGTTTTACCTTGTTTGAAGGATTTGAATTTATAACTTATCAAACAATCACGCCTTTTTCCCGAAGGGGTAGGCAGAGGTGTACCCAGGACTTTCCCATAGTAGGTACACCCATATTTCACCAGTATGTTATTGGTCCCATGTAATAGAGGGTGAGGCTATTGCTATCTACTGGGCACAGTTACGGACTCCAGACAGTTTAAGGTAATTCCTAATGGAAAAATCTATAATTTAACACGTTGCCTGACTTAGGGATCGAACTCGGGACCTCATGATTTTGATTTGAATTTATATTTTGTGATTAAAGTTCTACATCTGGTGTTAAAATTCATAACTCTATGGTTATAAGGCGAAGGTTATTGTAACGAAGTTATTTTGGCTTTAAAATATGGAACGTCTAACAGTACTTCTTAGATTTGATGGATTGTAATACATTGTGTGTTCTATTGGAATGTGCTGAAGCTACCTCGGCCTTGTAAGACACTAGAGTTTGTGTTCCCTTAAATTTGGAGTAATTCATCAGCAATTGGAATGTTCTTCAGTGCTATGGTTGATTCGAAATTTGGTATCCTGTTCATCTTCATCATCAGCGGGAAGACGTCCACTGCTGAACATAGGCCTCCCTCATAGAACGCCATCAGCATCAGCACGCTTGTGCGGCTTGGTGATCGCAGTAGTTTTTTTTTATGATAGTGACAAGACGAGCAAATCAGGTGCCTGATAGTAAACATCATGATTGCCCATATCAGACACAGTGCCACCCAATGTTTTAAAGTTCTAAATTCTGTGCGGCACTGCAATGCGCCTGTCACCCTGAGATATGAGTTGTTGAATCTCGTCATGCCCAGTAATTTCGCTGGTAACATTGCCATTAAGACCGGAACACAGTAATGTTTGCACATTTTTTTTTTTTTTTTTTTTTTTATGATAGTGTGTGACAAGACGAGCTCATCAGATGCCTGATGGTAAGCATCATGATTGCCCATATCAGACACAGTGCCACCCAGTATTTTAAAATTCAAAATTCTGCGCGGCACTGCACTGCGCCTATCACCCTGAGATATGAGTAGTTGAATCTCATCATGCCCAGTAATTTCGCTGGTAACATTGCCCTTCATACCGGAACACAGTAATGTTTGGACATTACTGCTTGGCGGATGAATAACTATTCATTCACCTCCATATGGTGGCAAAGGTGTGGTACTTCCCCAGGCGGCCCTCTGCGAAAGAGGCCTACCACTACGGAGAGAGCTGCTGGCCACTCTACAATGCTTTTTTTCCATCAAGTAGCTCTGTAGCTTTTAGCTCTTAAATCTTAAATTGTACCATCTTGCGGCAAGCCCGAGCTACTTGTAGCTTCACCATAATGCGGAGTATCCCAAGCCTGGTTATACATATCAGTTTGAATGTGGTATCTTGTATTTCAAAGGGAAACAGCAGCAACAAAGCCCCCAGTCACAGAGAAAGTGATGCTAGTCAGTTTGGCGTTGAGCGGCGAGGGAGGCGGCGACGAGTTGAGACCTCTTCTGTTGCTCATCTTCCATCTACTCGATAAGATCAAGCGACTCAGATTGAGCAAGGAGGTATGTTATTCACCAACGTCACAGGGACAGAAGGGAGATTCCTCAAAATCATTTAAATAAATAGCTACTCTAGTTCCGACGCCTCGGTGGCGTAGAGGGCGCATGCTCGACTGCCAATCAAGAGGTCCCGGGTTCGATCCCCAGGTCAGGCAGTGTTGAATATTAGATTTTTCCATTAGGAATGATCTCAATAACTGCCTGGAATCTGCAACTGTGATGGCACCGGTAGATGGCAATAGGCTCGCCCCCTATTACATGGGACCAATAACATACTGGCGAAATGTGGGTGTATCTACTATGGGACTGAGTCCTGGGTACACCTCTGCCCTTCGGGAAAAAGGCGTGAATGTATGTTATGTTATGTAGTTCCGACGCAATAAAGTGCAATTCAGGTTGCACAGCGCCTAACTAATTATAGAATAGAATAGAAAACTCTATTGGTATCACAACTTGTACAAAAAACAATAAAATCACATATTAAAACTAGAAAATGTGTAACAATTGGCAGCCTTATCGCTCAGAGCGATGTCTTCCAGGCAACCATGCGGTGACAGGACTTATACTAAAATGCTGGAAGAACGGTGGTTACTTATCGTCACATTAAAATACAAGCTGCCTCTCTTTCAATCGCCTATCTCTCTATCTGTTCTCTCTGTCTAGCCCATAGAACGCCCCGGCTTCTTGAAGCTTCAGCGGAGTCTCCAAGCCTTTCATCTCTCCATAACAACCTACAAACAAAAAAAAAAAAACTTAGTTGGCTGACTGACAAACAAAATAAGTGGATGTTTTTGTGTGCAGGCGTTGTCGAAGTGTGAGAAGCGCCGTCAGAAAGTAGCGGAGGCGTGGCTGAGAGGCGCACACGCAGCCAGGGCTGAACAAGCCGCGCAGAGGAGGGAGGAGAAACGGAAACAGGAGAAGGAGAAGATACTGGCGGTCTGTATACTGGTCGAGTGTGATGAGGGAATGCTGTGGCGTGGTAGATCATGCAGTGACAAAGATAGAGAAAGGAATACTGAGGTCGTTCAGACATGTGGAGAGGATGGACGAAAGGAGATTTATAAATCTGTGGCGAGTGTGAATGGTCAAGTCCATCCTAAGGAAAGGCCATGTCAAAAGTATCACAACTGATGAGCATGTATGAAAAATGTGATGAAAGTGGAAGAAGCGAAAGTTGTATGTCAGGATCGTAGCAAGTGGGTAGGTCGCACAGTGCGCCCAAATCCATAGGGCCTTTAAATTCAAATCTTAAACAATACTTGAGTGAGAATTATGCTATGCGTTCATTCAGAGCGGCCCTTACGTAAGGTATAAACCTATTTTAATGATCGCATAGTGGAGCTTAAGTACAAAATAAATGTTCCTCTATACTCTGTGGTAAATTATTCTTGGCAGCATATTTTGAGATTTTGTTTCGATATTTATCTGTGGTGTTTTAATTTATATTATTTAATTAAACATAATATTATTTATTTTACTGGCCAAGCTAGTTTGTAATAACTGTCGTTTTAAGGTTATATTTATGTCATCCGCTCATTAGTTATTTATGAGCGAATTTAGCAACAGAAACGGACTAATCACTAATCTCTAATCGACGCTCTGCGTTCGCATAGCAATGTGTCGCTTGAGTGTTGTTTGTGAATGAGATGACTGGCAAAAATGCATGGTGGCCAATAAGCAATTTAAAGTCATTGATGGTGGCAAATATTTTCTTTAGAGTAGGTAAACAGTATAATATTTTATTGTAGGTAATAATTTTTGTTATAACTAATTATAAAAAATATAATCATATATTTACAGGAAGACGATCCAGAGAAGCAGCGTCGCTGGGAGCTGAAGGAACAAAAACGTCAACAAAAGAGGAAAACGCCCAAAATGAAGCAACTCAAAGTCAAAGCGCTTTAAATCAGTTTTCAAAATATTTCAATCATCTTAAGTTTAATAAAATGTTATTATTTAAGTTTGGCTTTCTTTATTCTTTTATCCCTGTTTAGTAGAGACCAAAGCCTCGACGGCGTAATATAATAATAATACAATTTCCACACGGTTATCTGGTTCCAAACTAAGCAACGCCTGTACTTATGGACCCAGACTGATATATATATACTTATATACGCTTTTAGCACCCAGACACAGATCAGTGACATGTTTATGCACACAAAAGTAAGGAGTAGAAATTATTAAATCTTATAATAAGCCTCGTACACCTAGTGTAGGAAATGAACATAGTGGACCCCCACAGTAATTCCTCAGTCAGTAAAAACTATAGCATGATTAAGTATCAATAAATTAAGGTATTGTATAAATATCCAAAAAAAAAAAAAATTTAAGAAGTTAGGTTTTTTTAATTAAAATCTTATTTCTATGGTTTTTTTTTTTAGGAAAAATGCTCCGTTTGAACTTTCTTCACAGGACATATTCATGTAATCTATACAAACAATACACGAAATATCCAAAAAAAATTCCCAGCAGAATCGCCAAATTTTTTATAACATATGTTTCTTGATGTAACTTGGACTGGAAAATTGCTCAGTCGAATTTTTTAACGGGAATGCTATTTTATCGAAGTCATATAACCACACAATAAAAATCCAAAAAATAAACCATGTAATTATATATATTTTTTTAAAATTGTCTCTTTATTTGCAGTGGAAAATTTCTCAGTCTATTTTCTTTATTGATTTAAGTACACCGTTAACTTTCTTTTCAACTAGCAAAATATCCAAAAAAAAATCAAGCGGATTAATAACTAAAAACATTTTAATAATAAACAGATTTGAATCTAGATATCGGGAGCCGTGAGTAGGGAGCGGGGTGGAGGAGCGGGGCGCGGGAGCGGTACTGGCCGCCCGCGCGACATTATTATATACCTACTTACTATTCACGTATTTATATTTGATTAGCCGCTAATTTGTAATTTTGTACATATTCCTTGGGAATAATTTGAAGTTTCATTACATCACTTTAATTTTTTAGTAAACGACACTTGCTTGGCGCAAAGGTGCTTTACAATACGTATGAAAATGCGTGTGTAAACTGCTCTTAACTGCCGACCACCGGTGGTTGTGGTCGATGGTCCGTTTGCGCCGAGACTTATAGGGAATTTAATACATCCTCAAAACAATAATGTTAATATTAGAGATGAAACGGATATTCGGTAACTTTCCGGTATCCAGGCTATCCGGCACGAATTTAATATTCGGCCAGTTACCGAATAATGGACAAGTATCCGGCCAGATACCGGATTGAAAAAAATTTAAGAAAATTATCATATATCAATTTTTAATTACAGAACAAAATTGATAGTCAAACTGAACTACAGGCAAATTATGATAAATAAATATAAAGGCTTCTGTCCTCTTTCTATGAGCCTTCGGCCACGAATGAACAAACTTGTGACGTATATGAATATTAATAATAAAATAAAATAACACTTTTTTGCCGGTAATAATATATCAAAAAAGTAGTAACCGAAAACATTTCTTTTAATTAAATGTAAAACGACATTATTAGATTTACTATTTGAAAATATTCCGCCATTCCAACTAACTTCATTTCAACCAAAACGTTTTTATTCGCTTGTTAATTTTTTATTGAGTACTTTTATGACCAAACTTTTTTCATCAAACTCCTTAGGTGCTATTGAGAAATAATAATATAATAATAATAATATGGGACAACTTCCACACATGGTCATCTGGTCCCAAACTAGGCTAGAAGCCTGTACTATGGTAACCAGATGACTGATATACATACTTATATAAGCTTATAACACCCAGACCCAGATCAAACAGACATGTTCATGCACACAAATGTTTGACCTGGCCGGGGATCGAACCCGGGGCCTGCGGCACAGAAAGCAGAGTTACTACCATCTGAGCCAACGAGACTGTCGTGTCGTGGCGAGGGTGTGTGGCGAGGAAATAAAACTATCATGGTGGCTCATATTCATTATCATCATCTCAGCCGTTGGTAATCCACTACTGAACATAGGCTTCCCCCGTAAAGGGGGGTTTTGCCAATACTCGACACGCTTGGCAGGCGGGTTGTCGAGCGCAGATCGATGGTATTTTGCAGAGGACGCTGCTGCTCGTCCTCCGGATCTGTTAACCCTTAGCCGGCTCTTACGGCAACCACGGGTAGAGAGTAGAGAGGGTGGAGCACTGTTCTCAAGCTGGTAACTCCACGGCCAATACGGCTCATATTATCGTAGTCAAAAGCGGATATTGCTGAAAATACTTTTTATTTTATCATTTTTTTATCTTTTCCCCCGTAAAGCTGGCTACTTAATAGGTTTTAAATGAATTATGCTGCAACAAACGGTTTCACTTATCTTCGTATACAAGGTCAGCTTCCGAAAAAAGTCTATCGCTGTATACACTGCTGCAGGGTGCTAAAAAATAAATACTAGCAAAATTTGTTAAGTTTAGGTATTGTACAGAATTAACTGACCACCATAAGGATCACGTTTCACGATCGCGACCAGTGCAATACAACTGAATTGAGAAAAGAATCAATATCACGTGCAATCGCGTTTTATCCTCTTCAAAAGGTGCCATCATCATCATTGTCATCATCATATCAGCCATAGGACGTCCACTGCTGAACACAGGCCTTAGATTTCCATCCAGTTCGGTTGTAAGCGGCCTGCATCCAGCGTGCTCCTGCCGTACTTATCAGATCGTCTGTTCCACCATGTGGGAAGACGTCCTAAGCTGCGCTTACCAGTCCGTGGTCTTTATTCATTCGAGAACTTAACGGCCCATCGGCCATCAGTTCTACGTGCTGTGCCCTGCCCATTGCCAAGTGGATTAGCAAGTTGAAGTCAACTTTCTAATCCGCTGGGCTATGTCGGTAGCATCCGTTCGTCTACGGATCTTCTCATTTCTGACTCGATCTCGCAGAAAAATCCCGAGCATAGCAATCTCCATAGCTCGTTGCGCTATTTTGAGCTTACTGATAAGGCCCACAGTCAGGGACCACGTTCCAGATCCGTAAGTCATCACTGACAACACACATTGGTCGAATACTTTCGACTTGAGGCACTGAGGTATTTTGGACGAGAAGACACTACGTAGGTTTCCGAACGCTGCCCAGCCTAGTTGACCTCTTTCTCGAAGTTGGACCTACCAAGTTGGACTACTTGTCCTAGGTAGACGTAAGTCTGTTCCGGGGGCGTCACCATGCGGAGAATACAGGGGTTGAGCTTAGCTCCCCTCGGAGAGGGTCCGTACGCGGACAGTCGCCGACGGGTCGCGGTTGCGTTTCCGATCCCGTGGCCCGTCCCTCATGGCGACCAGAGGAACACCCCAGGGTTTTAGTCAGTCGGGAAGATCCCCTTCAGGGACTCCCCATCCTGACATAACCCGGCCCTGTCCCCGCATGGCCGGGTATCTGTATGCAGATTTCCCTGGGAAAAAAAAAAAAAAAAAAAAGGTAGACGTAAGAGTCAACAACTTCTAGAATCGCGTTACTAACCGGTACTGGGGTCAGCGCAACATGGGCATTAGACATCACCTTCGTCTTGTCCAAGTTCATTATAAGGCCAACCCGTTGAGAAACTCGATTGAGGTCTTCGAGCATCATGCTAAGATCTTCCATCGATTCTGCCATGACTAAAATGTCGTCGGTAAACTGAAGGTGAGTGACTCTGGTCCTGTACTCGAACCGACATAATGGCGTTCCTATCCAAGCACTTCAACACTTCGATATACCGATAGTCAATATGGCATCGCTGG
Organism: Hemistola chrysoprasaria; assembly: GCA_947063395.1. NCBI lineage: Eukaryota > Metazoa > Arthropoda > Insecta > Lepidoptera > Geometridae > Hemistola > Hemistola chrysoprasaria. The sequence goes on from OX346724.1 coordinate 3,849,069, forward strand.
AGAGACTCGAGCACCGCCCATGTCTTGATCAAATCAAAGGCCTTTTCATAGTCCACAAACGCTAAACATACATATTATATACATGCAGTCACGCCTTGTTCCCGGTGGGATAGGCAGAGATTATTTACCTCCACTTGCTACGATCCTGACATACAACTTTCGCTTCGTTCACTTTCATGACATTTTTCATACATGCTCGTCGGTTGTAGGTACTTTTGATTTTGCTTTTCTTAAGAACAACGTCAACTTGTTCATGAAAAGTACGCCTAGGTCGACCGCTACCGACTTGACCATTCACACTAGCCTTATAAATCTCTTTTGTTAATCTCCTTTCATCCATCCTCTCCACATGTCCGAACCACCTCAGCATTCCTTTCTCTATCTTTGTCACTACATCTTCTACCACGCCACAGCGTTCCCTTATCGCACTATTCCTCATTTTGTCCATCAAAGTCACTCCAGTCATGCTTCACAGGCTTCTCATCTCCATAGAATTAATCTTACTTTCATGCTTCTTCTGCCAGACCCAACATTCACTACCATACGTAAGTGCAGGGATCAGTACCCTTCTATGGACAGCCAGCGGACGCTAAACATAATGGCAAATTATACTCTTCGGTCTTCTGTATAATTTGGCGTAGCTTGTGGATGTGGTCTATGGCGCTGTAGCCTTTACGGAAACCTGCTTACTCAGACGGCTGGAAGTCATCGAACCTGCGACTGAGACGATTCGTAATGACCCTCGAAAACAACTTATAAACATGGCTCAGAAGCGAGATGTGTCTGTAATTCTTCAACAAGGTGTTATCACCTTTTTTTGAGTTTGAAGAAAAATGGAAGAGATTAAAGTTAATTTAGCGATACCGGACGTCTCAAATTGGAAGAGATACTCATCACTCACGAAGTTGATACGAGTTATAGTTTATCGTCGACGCTTTCTCGAACTAAAAAAGCCAGCTAATGAACGAAATCGTCAGGAGCATCTCACGCCAGCAGAATTATCACATGCGCTTCAGACTTGCATAAAACAATGTCAAGGTGAACATTTCAAGGCGGAGTTGGATCTTTTTAAAAGGAACGACCATTTCATTAAAATCAAGGGACGTCTGAAATCATTGAATCCTTATGTTGATGGTGAGGGTTTATTGCGAGTTGAAGGTCGATTGAATAATATCTCGGGCAATGAAGATGTTAGGTATCCTATACTGCTGCCGAAGAAATCTGCGCTTACTGATCTAATTTTCGCGGATGCACAGCACACACAAATTTTTTCATCGTTATAGATGGGCTTACCAGCAACCTGAACCGGGGATTGGGGATGTGGTTTTAATCAAGGAGGAGAATTTATCACCATGTAGATGCCTACTTAGACGGGTGGTTGCCAAACATACAGGGTCCGAGAACGTTACTCGCGTCGTTACGTTGCGGACAAAAAACAATTGTGAAATAAGCGTCCTACTTCCAAACTCTGTATGTTACCGTTGCCGGTTTGATTGTGAAATGTAGGATTAGATATAAGCTAGATTTTTAATATTTAAGGATTGATTGTAAATACCTCACCAAGAACAATACTTGTGCTGTGCGTAGGACACTTGACCTACCTAGGTAAAGTCACGGTGGGCGGCGGCTAATATTAAAGGCCAAATTGCATTTGTCCTTGGTGGGCGGTATGTATGAGAAGTTTAGTTTAAGTTCGTCTCAATAGATGGCGCCTCCATACATTAAAACTCGCAAGCGTCTGTATCACCACTTAGCAATAATCGATAGCCAGAATAAACGGTATTACGTATCCAGGCCTATTCTTTATACCCACTTTGTACACACCCGATCGTTTTGTTATAAGGGACTTAGATTATATCTTTTTAAAAAAAAATGATTTGAATTTAAAAGTTTTAATTTGAAATAGAAAAGAAAACAATAATAAAATTATGGGCAAGTACTCGATGAGAGTGCTGAAGGGAGACTGACTGCCCTCCGCAGCCAGCTAGAGTACCTCCTACTCATAATGCTGATGCTGCGGCTTAGCAAGCAGATCTTCCTTTAGGAGAGGGGTATAACAACCTCCTCGTTAAGAGGAAACTTATGGAGGAAATATAAGTTTCCCTGAATCTTATTCGATTCGCAAACGCGGTTCTGACTCGTTATCATCAGATATAGTTACTGTTGTAGTTATAGGTAGTGTCCTCAAGTATTTGCCCTTACAAAAGTAAAATATAATGAAACTAAATATTATAACTAAGGAAACAATGGTTAAAATTGGGAAACTGATATGAGTAGCTAAATTGTTTGAGTTTTTAACATTTTCGAGATCGGTTATTATCTGATCGGAGACAATTTTTACTGACTTAAGTTTATCTAAATTAATGTTCTTTAAATTAAACATTGGAAGGTTAATTTTCCCAAATTTATGTAGATTGCAGCAATTATCATTAACTATGTTAAAATCCGAAGTAACAATAGGTATATTTATTCTAGGGAGTTTTTCTCTTAGTATTTTATTATTCTTATAATAAGCAACACATTTTACAGGCAAATCAAGTATGTTTGTACCAGATATTACAATTTCTTTCACATCGTGATTTTCACATTCAATAGAGATTTTGGTAGGCTGAGATTGGATAAATATCCATTTGTCGTTATTAAGTTTATGGTATATGTCAATATCACCATAGAGAAATCTATAATTACAAGTTTCGGGTAATGAGGATATGGCTTTAGTCATAATTTCTATTTCACAAGATGGATTACCAAGAATGTTATAAATATCATTAACTTTGCAAAGGTAAGTCTTTCCAAGTATACTTTTACAAGAGTTTAGGTCTTTAAGATATGTAAAAGTGGTTTTATCTTTGCTTATGGCTACATATTCTCCAGAAGGTAATATTAATGCAAATGATTTTAGGCCATTGGTTATGTTATGAGGGGTTGGCATAGGTATATTCTTATACAAATCGTATTCTAAAACACTAACTAAAGGTATTTTAATTACAAAGACTAACTTATTATCGAGATAGTAACAAATTATATTAGCGACACTAAGTAGTGAATGTATGTTATTTAATTCTAAGCTTATAGGAAAGTCTTTGTACTTAGGGACTAACTTAAGATTACCGATGATATCATTATATAATTGAGTAGGCGTTAATACAGATGGATGTAGTATATTAGCTTTTACAAATAGAATAGAATTGAGCATATCTTCAATCTTAAAAGAAAGCGTCAGAAGGTTTGTTTGCAAAATATTTACAATTGAATTAAGAGTTGCTTGAAAGGTGTTGTTATGAACAGATTCATATATATTGTTCACAGCTGAAGATATTCCGTCAATAGCATGATTTAATTTGGCTTCATTCATATTAATTTCGTATAAGGATTGATTTATATTAGAGATAGCTGTTTGAGATACCATAATATTTTTCTTTAATGAGTCTATTATGACTTTATCATTGTTATAAAGATTTTGAATTGCCTGACTATAGGATATAGCATCATCTTCATCCATGGTGCCGAAAATATGTTTGAATACAACGCCTACACCGGCAAACCATGCAGATCGTTTAGAAACGTTGTTAGAGATTATATGAGAAATAGAATTGAAATCACGTAAAATATCTTTATATAATGAATCTAAGGGTTGAAGCATATTAAGGCATTTTGAATGATCTATTTCTTTACTTTCGCGACACTGAAATAGGATGATATTGAATGTATTATGGATGTTTTCAATATAATATTTATATGGGGAGACATCTATAGGGATTACTACGTGAAATTTGTCGTCGGTGATTTTTAGGACGCCGACAGGGTCAAAGAATATTCCAGGACTCTAAGTGATCGGTTCCACAAATCGGTCAGTTGTCAGGGCTGCGCTACTGTGAGCGAAGATGATTCTGTAAATATGAGTAATATTATTAAGGTATCCCAAAACCACGCAAATTTTAACTGGAGGTTGGTAGTTCCTGGATATCGACATGCTTAACTTCATCGAAGTGATGTTTGACATGCCGTCTGTTGATCAGCAGTGTTAGCGAGTGGTTGTTATGAACTTTAATGACCTTGTATGGGCCTTTCCATACGGGAGATAAGGCTTTACGCAGTCTTAGGTGGTTTTTTAGAAGGACATAGTCGCCTACCTTATATGAAACTGGTCGAGTGCGGGAATCATAGTATGCTTTTGAAGTAAGTTTTGATTTTTCGATAAATTCTAGAGCTTTCTCGCGAGACAACTTCAATCGGTGTTGTAACATTTTAATATATTCAGGATAGGTGTTATTAATAGATGAATCATTGTAAATAGAGTCGGGTATGCGAGGCTTATGACCAAATAGCAGTTCGAATGGGGTAAATCGTGTAGTCGAGTGTACTGCGGTATTGTAAGCTAACATAGCTGTGTACACATATTTGGGCCAGTTGTCATGGTTTGCATTTATATAGGGTCTTAGATACTCTTTGAGGGTTGAATGTGACCTTTCGAGAGCGCCTTGAGTTTGTGGGTGGTAGGGACTGGACCATAAGTTTTTAATTTTCAGAAATTCGCAAGTCCTTTTAAATAGGTCAGCCGTGAAGTTTGTGCCTTGGTCGGTGAGTATATATTTTGGAATACCAAATAATGATATGAAATGGAGGAGACATTCACACGATTCTTCGGCAGTGATACTACGAATAGGATAGGCTAACGAAAATTTTGTGAGATCATCTTGCATGGTTAGAATAAATTTGAGTTTAGCTGTGCCAGCTTCCGGCAGAGGACCTACAATGTCAATGGAAACCCTTTCAAATGGAGATGTTGATGTCGATGTTATTATCATTGGAGCTTTGTTCGTCTTGCGGTAAGCTTTATTGGTTTGGCAAGATGAGCATTTTTTGATATAATTTTCAATGTCGCTGCGCATGTTTTTCCAGAAATAACGTTCTTTAATTCTGTCATACATTCTGTTTGAACCTAAGTGACCAGCGATGGGAATATCATGGTTTTCTTTTAATATCTTAGCTATTTCAGTTGGGACAGGATATATGATTGTGTTATGGTGTATATTGACGGTAATATTAGTATTGTTAAATAGGTAAGTAAGTATTGCGTAGATTTTTGTAAAGGATATTTGTTCAAATGGATTTTTGAAATCGGATATTGCTATTTCGTTGATGTCGCCAGTAAGTAATATATCGTCTCTAGCGGATTTTAAGGATTTGAAAATTTCAGCATAGGAACATGTATCAAAATGGTATACTTTTGTAAAGAGGAAATAGTAGGTTTTATTTTTTATTGTGAGTTTCTTAAATGAATGTAGTTCGCGTTCACCATCATGAATCGAGGCATCTGCTGCCGAAACTATATCTTCAAGGTAAGGATTTGATTCGTCAAAATCAATCGATACTGGGACGAGTATTGTCTTTGCGCTGCTTTTTAAGAGGCTTTGGTTATGTTCCTTAATGTAAGTATTATATGTTTCGTTTTTGTTATTAAATGATTTTAAAAATTCAGAATAGTCTTTATTAGCATTCGAGGGTGTTTCATTAATTTGTTTGTTTGTTTCAGGTAAAAGGTCCGGTGGAAGAAATGGAGTTGAAGGAGACACGGGATGTGGCGGAGAAGGAGAGTCCAATAGGGACGGTGGAAACAGTGGAGAGAGTTCTGTGTTTGAATCGAGTGGACTAATACCGATATCGGCTAGATCAAATAGATCGTCGAGAATATCTGAAGGTATTCCTGTATTATCAGTGGGACAATCTTTTGTTGGGCCAGAGGTCGAAGGTTGTGGAACTTCATTGTCTTCTACAACTGGGTTAACAGGAAATCGAGACAGTGCGTCGGCGTTGCTGTTAATTTTGCCTTTTTTATATTCGATTTCGTAATCAAACTCTTCAAGTTTAAGCCTCCATCTGATAAGTTTCGAGCCAGGGTCTTTGCAGTTAAATAGCCACTTCAGGGGTCTGTGGTCGGTCACTATGGTGAAGCGTCGACCATATAAGTATGGCCTAAATGTTTTTGTACCAAAAATAATTGCTAAGCACTCTTTTTCTGTGATGCTATAGTTGCATTCAGCTTTATTAAGGGTTCGCGATGCATAGGCGATAGGACGGTCGTTGCCTATTGGACCTTGGGACAGGATGGCTGAAATTGCGTAATTGGATGCGTCACAGGTTAAGATGAAAGGTTTTGTAAAATCAGGATATGCCAGTATAGGGGCTGAGATTAAAGCATTTTTCAAGGTTTCGAAAGCTAGTTGATGTTCGTTTTGCCAATTAAATGGAATATTTTTCTTTAAAAGATTAGTTAGTGGTTTCGCAATTTTGGACAGATCTGGTATGAATCGGCGATAATAGGACACTAGACCCATGAAGGATTTTATATCTTTGGGACATGTCGGGCGTGGAAAATTCTCTACAGCCGCAGTTTTGTCCGGATTCGGTTTAACACCTTTATCAGTGATTATATGACCAAGGTAAGAAACTTCCTTGTGTAGGAATTCGCACTTGTCTGGCTGTAGCTTTAGGTTGAAATGGCGTAGTCTGTCAAAGATGTTCGAAAGGTTCTTCATATGGGTTTCGAGGTCAAAAGAGTGTATTACCACATCGTCAAGGTACACGAAACATTGGAATCCTTGTAAACCAGAGAGGACAGAGTTCATTAATCGTTGGAAGGTCGCCGGGGAGTTTTTGAGCCCAAAAGGCATTCTAGTAAATTCAAAGTGGCCTTCCGGTACTGAGAAAGCGGTCTTAGGTGCGTCTTTCTCGGACATTTTTATTTGGTGAAAACCGGAAGCAAGGTCGAGGGTGCTAAAGTATTTACATTTTCCCAGCTGATCTAAAATTTCGGATATATTAGGTAAAGGATAGGAATCTCCAATGGTTATATCATTTAACTTGCGATAGTCTATTACTACACGCCATTTTCGTTGCCCAGAGGCATCGATTTTTTTGGGGACTACCCAAATTGGAGACGACCATGGAGAGGTCGAATGTTTAATTATCCCTTCATCAAGCATTTTATTTATTTGAGATCGAACTTCTTGTTTGTGAATGTCAGGGAATCTGTAAGATTTAGTATTGATTGGAATAGAAGAGGTAGTGGTGATTTCATGTACGATAGAATCAGTGGTTGTCAAATGGTCGTTTGGAAGATGAAATATATCTGAGTAAGTGGAGCAAAGGTCGTAGATTGCGTCTGTTTCTTCCGAATTCAGATGAGATACTCGCAACAATTTTATTACTTCTTCAGTCCTATTTGTCGCGTTGTTTTGTTTTGTATCAAAACAAGGTGTATGAAAAACCTTGTGGTCGGTTTTTATTAGAGGCTCAATTTTTAATTTCAGATTTGAGTTTATTCTAATAGGGGATTCAGAGGTGTTTACGACAGAAATATTTATTCTGGCATTGGGTTTAACTTTCACAATGCAGTTAGCTATCAATAGGTGTTCTATGATGTTATTATCTACAACAAGACCTTCTTTTATTTCGGGATTCGTTACAGAGCACTCTATGAGAGAGGTCAAGAGGAAGTCTCGTAGGCCTGCTCCGATACATGGTGCCGCTGACTCTACTGTTACATCACTAAAAGCCATGGAACTGAAGAAATACATTCATGTATGGAATATGGAGTCGGGGGCTGAGGAGGTTGGTGAATATCTGCGTCACCTTTATCCTGCAGGCAAATGCACCGTTGAACAGCTCACTCCGAAAGGAAATTATAAATCCTATAAAATTGGAGTCCCGATTGCCTTTTACAATACATGTCTTTCTGCTGAAATCTGGCCGATCAACGCAAGGATTAGGCCATGGGTGAACCATCGCCAACCGAAAGCCACTGAGACCCCCAGTGCTGCAGATGACATAGCAGCGAAATCTCAGTCCTTTCGCAGACCAACCCACAAACCAGCCCTCAAACAATAAAAAGCTATCTTCCCTTAACATCCTCTACCAGAACGTACGTGGGCTGAAAACCAAGCTTAAAACCTGGCGTAACAACCTTTTTCTCTTGAACCATAACCTGATAGCGGCTACAGAAACCTTCTTAGATAACTCCGTGGAGGACCATGAACTCGTAAATAATCAATGGCATATTTTGCGTCGTGACAGATCCACGCCCTGCGGTGGAGTACTACTCGCATCAAAAACATCCTTAGAACTACAACGTCATACTAATTTAGAAACTGACTGTGGTGAAGATTTGTGGGCTAGTTTTGTATACCAAGGTCGCCAATTTCATATGTGTGTTGTTTATATTAAACCAAGCGCTCGTGATGAAGATTATATGCGTTACTTCTGTAAAATAGAAAGTTTCATCAATGATTTAAAAGGGAATATCATAATTGTCGGTGACATTAATCTTAAAAGTGCATCTGTCAATATTCATAATTATTATTGTTATTTCCTATCTTTTTGCGGTTTCTCAGATATGAATGTTGTAAATAATGTGTATGGAGAAATGTTAGATGTTGTCCTTGTCCGGGAGATCGATGAGAGCCAAACTATTGTTAACACTATAGATGGAATAGTACCACCTGATAACTATCACCCTCCCCTAGATATAGTAATTAAAACTCTTGCCATTCCTAAAACCTCTCGCATTGAACCTAGTAATATTTCGCGTAGTAGAGACTGGAACTTTAATAAAGGCGACTATAAAACACTCTTTAGCTTACTTTGTAGTACTTCCTGGGATGACGTGTTTCAAGCTAAAGATGTTCAATCTGCCATCGATCACTTTTATAATAAGACTTACTCTATTTTCGATACCTGTTTTCCCAAAAAATGCCGTAAATTCTCTGAACGCTATCCCATATGGTTCACTTTCGATATAATTCAAGACATTAAGCACAAATTAAAATTGCATGCTTGTTGGAAACATAACCAATCCCATGACAATTATAAGAATTTTTCTGATCTTAGAGCCTCATTAAAAATTCGTATATCATCTGCATATGACAGTTATATAAAGAGAATAGAAGATAACATCTCTACTAATCCTCGTGCATTCTGGCAGCATATATCAAGCCTGCGTGCTAAAGGAGGGTTTGAGCCTAGTATTAAGCATGGCAATGAAACCGTTACTGGAACTAGGGCATCAAATGCTTTTGCGGAATACTTTGCCAACGTTTTTCATCCTGAGGTACCCCAGTTAAATGCCGATACCCTTAACCAACTAGACACTGATCCCAACAGCAATTATGTGTGCATTCCCAGTATAACTCTCGACAATGTACGCTCTGCAATTAAAAAACTTAAACTTAACAGCTCTATTGGTCCAGATGTCATCCCTCCTTGGCTTATCAAGCAAGGAGAAATGTATTTTACTCAACCGCTCTGCCATATATTTCATTTAGCACTCTCAACAGCAACTTACCCCTCACAATGGAAACTCTCCAGAGTAACACCTATTCCCAAAAGCTCAAAAAGAATGTCTATAGAAGAATATAGGCCTATAGCAATTCTTTCAGCTCCTGCAAAAGTTTTCGAAAATATCCTTCACCAAGAAATTTACCTTCAAATTGAGCGTCATTTGTGTAATGAGCAGCATGGTTTTAGGAAGAAAAGGTCCGTCAACACAAATCTTTTAACTGTTGTTGACTATATATCGACTCGGCTCGATCGCAAGTGTCAAATAGATGTTCTCTATTTCGACTTTCGCAAAGCTTTCGATAGAGTCAACAATGATATTCTCCTTATGAAGCTATGTAAGTTAGGTTTTGCCCCGGGGTTGCTTAGGTTCATCGCAGATTATTTACGCGATCGCCAACAGTATGTCAGGTTAGGAATGTATGATTCTCAACCTTATCATACGCGATCTGGGGTAAGCCAAGGCTCTATACTTGGACCTCTGCTGTTTATCTTGATGATTAATGATCTTCCTAATGTAATTAAATATTCAAAATCTCTACTTTACGCTGATGACCTAAAACTTTTCTGTGAAATTAATACTATCGATGATTGCGTTAGACTGCAACGTGATGTGGACGCGGTATATGAGTGGGGCATGGTGAATAAGATGGAATTTAATCTATCTAAGTGCCATGCTATGACTTTTGGCCGTATGAGACATCCTATAGACTTCCAATATAAATTGGGAAGCTGCAATATAGCTAGAACCATAGAGATGAAGGATCTGGGTGTCCTATTCGACCAGAGACTCACGTTCCACGACCACATCACTGCAGTTTCTAAAGATTCCTATAAAAGACTCGGTTTCATTCTTAGGAATTCAAGAGACTTTCACAATAATCATGTTGTACAGCTTATTTACAGTGCTTTAGTACGCAGCAAAATTGAGTCTAGCTCTTGTATATGGCACCCATATGAGACTACCTATTCCTTAATGTTAGAAAAAGTTCAGAAAGCGTTTCTAAGGTTTCTCTATAAAAGAAGATTCGGCTATTACCCGTTTCTATATCCTACGAAATTTCTACTAGGTACTTTGGGCTATAACTCATTGGAAGTGAGACGGGCGCACGACCAAATTACAACAATGTGTAAAATTCTCCATCACAAAATAGATGCCCCGGATCTACTTCAAGAGTTACTACGCCTCTACGCTCCTAATAATTATAGACGCAACAGGAAACATAAGCTTCTCTCAACACCTCCTTCTCGTACAGTCTCTCGCGCACGCTCTCCGATCCCGCGAACCATCGCTGCTCTCAACGATCTCTTGGACATGAGACCCGAATTTGATGTATTTGCGGATGGCTGGAAGACGATCTTGTCAGTATGCCTGGAGTTCTGTGAGGCGAATGTGTGAAAGATTTTTTTTTGGATGATAATATATTTATGCAAGTATTCACTTTTGTTACATAGGATAAGATATATATATAAGAAGATATTTAAGATATTTTACAGTGTTCTTCGAAATTATTGTAACTTCGGTAGTGTTATTGGGCAACCGTTCTGTCGAAGTATAAATAAATAAAAATAAAATAAAATGACTGCTTCAGTTCGAGGCGGGATGGTATATACAGGTTCAGTAAATCTCATGGATAGTTTTGTATTATTGATTGTCAGTATATTTTGAATATAGTCAATTTTGGAATTACCGGTGGTTAGTAGATCGTTTCCTATTATTCCATCATATGGGAAGTCTATGTCGGGTATAATATGAAATGGATGGCAGATGGAATTAAAATTCAGTGATATGTGACCCAATGAATGTATAGGTTTATCTTTTGTACCTATGCCGCTAATAGCGATAATGTGTTGTGAAATCTCGGGAGATTTTTCAATTGTGTTTAATTTTATAAGACAGACAGATGCACCGCTATCAACGAGAAGTTTCAAAGGTTTACGAGAGACAGATGTTTGGACTTCGACAAATGGTAAGTACTTCTTTGTTGGATTTGTAGTTATATTATAAGTTTTTAATGTGTTCTTATTTGTTTCAGATACTGAGCGAGATGGATACGATTTAGAAGTAGGCTTGGCGGTTCGATTACTGAATAAAGTTCGTGATTGTATAGATTTCGGATTTGGAAAATGATTGTAATCGGTTTCCGGTGTGGATGGGGAATTGGAAATAGCAGCGGTTGTATGAGAACTCGATTGATCGGCAATTGAATTTGAAATAGTAATAGAAGGGTTACTTCGAGTTTGGAACTGGTGTGCGACCTGTTTTATAGCAGCTTTGGATGATGCAACAACATTGCTGTAAGTTCGGCGCTGATAACCTTGTGTGTTAGTGGTCTTGGGTGTAGCAGCAACGCTGCTATAAGTTTTGGGTTGATTACCCTGTCTCATGGTCGGGCTAGAAATATTGCGATTCGGTGGTGGTATAATAGATTTAGTGGATTTAGTAGATTCAGTGGGTTTAGTTGATTTAGTAGATTCAGTGGATTTGGTAGATTTAGTGAATTTAGTAGATTTGATAGATTCTGTGTATTTAGTAGGTTCAGTGGATTTAGCAGGTTCAGTGGATTTAGTAGATTCAGTGGATTTAGTAGATTCAGTGGATTTAGTAGATTCAGTGGATTTAGTAGATTTAGGGAATTTAGCAGATTCAGTGGATTTAGTAGATTTGGTATCGGCTTTAAGTCTGAGATTTCCTGTGCGACACCTCTCAGGAAATTTTATTCGTTTAAAGTAGTATCAACAGTGTCATATCCATTGTTATCGTTCTGTCGGGTGCATTCGTCACAGGTGGTCTCCGAATGATCATGATAGATATTATGGATTGCGGGTTTAGAATTATAGTTAGATGAGTTGCCACCATTCTTAAAATTTGCGTTATTATTCTGGGCGCGGCGATTGTTATTGTATTGCCGTTTACGACAATTTTCAATAGTATGACCGATGTTTTTGCAGTACCTACACACAGGAGCCTGCGGATTGTAAGATTGACCTTGACCCTGAGGTCTGGTTGGACGAGAAATTTGACCTTGAGGTCGAGAAAAAGATGAATTGAAATTCGATCTCTGTGAATTATTTGGCTGGGACGCGGTCAAGGAGTTTCCTTTGTATGTGACGCCTAAGATTTTCTCTTCGGCTGTGGCGAAGTTAATGGCTTCGTTCAGTGTGGACGGATCGCGACATCTAACTACTGTTGCCAGTCTAGGATCGAGGCCCATCATGAATCTATTTAACGCTAGATCTTGCATTGTGGCTACTCGCCCAGATAATTCGTCTTTCTTTTTAGTTGGTATAGTGATGTTGATTTCTGTAAGCAATTTTGAAAGACATGTCTCTATTCTCAACGAGTATTGGTTGACATCCTCATTTGGGTATTGTTTGCAACTTTGCAAGTCGGCGAGTAGGTGGGCGTAATGTTTCTTGTCACCGAATTGTGTTTTAAGAAAATCTTCGAGCTGTGACCATTTTGTAAATTCTTTAATGGCACACACTGATTCCGCTTTTCCGGTTAATCGGCTTTGGATATATTTAAAAAGTATATCTTGTTGTGAAGTCGATGCTAAATTAATTGCATTGCGGCAATTATTAAGGAATGGAATCAATGTGTCTCTGGAACCATCGAAAGTACCAATAAACTTAATTAACACGTTCATATCGATTTCTGACATTTTTACTATGACTCGTGATTCTTCTTCCTTAGATTCTATAGTTTCTTTAGGTTCTTTAGGCTTGGTCATTCCAAAATGTCAAAACCCAATATGATTAATCAAGGTTACCTACTTAACTTATAAAATAATCTAATAGAGGCACAGTGACTCGGTTGAGAGACGGCGTTATCAGTTCTTAGAAAGCGATGCGTGGGCGATGAGCGGCTGGTCGATGTTATGATCTTATTGTTTTGACTATAGTTTGTAGTTTAGATTTCAAATGTTAGTTGTCACGGAAACTTCACGAAATCACTCAAGTCACAATGATTAATGTTTACGACTCACAGAAATAACCGGAACATTGCAGCTCGAAGGGTGCAGCAGGAATTAGGAGGAGAGTCGGGGGGTCTACGGACTCCGGACTCTTGTTGATGCTAGCTTCAGCGGTGCTCGCCAATTTAGTATGGCGGTAAGGCACTACAGTGCCAACGGGAAAGCGACACGGCGATACAGCGACATAGAAACAGCGTAGTGGCACAATAGGAAATACCACTAGATTTGGAAAATATATTCACTTTTTCACTTTTCCACACTTTTCTGCACTTTTCCGCACTTTTCCGCACTTTGTGGCGCAAAATGAGGCGTACCGAGGATTTTAAAAATCCCACCGCTGCCACCAATTGTTATAAGGGACTTAGATTATATCTTTTTAAAAAAAAATGATTTGAATTTAAAAGTTTTAATTTGAAATAGAAAAGAAAACAATAATAAAATTATGGGCAAGTACTCGATGAGAGTGCTGAAGGGAGACTGACTGCCCTCCGCAGCCAGCTAGAGTACCTCCTACTCATAATGCTGATGCTGCGGCTTAGCAAGCAGATCTTCCTTTAGGAGAGGGGTATAACAGTTCGTACGGTTTGTTCGGCTATGTTCGGATGGATATTCGGCGGCCGGATATCTGTCCATCCGGCTTCTAGGTTTGCCGAATATTCGGTATCCGGTATCCGGCAAAACATCTAACCTTTTCATTTCTAGTTCAAATACGTGATTTGCTAATGTAAATAAATAAATCAACCAATATCATTTTATATATCTATAATTATATACAGAGATAGCCTATTAATATTATAAACGAAAGTTTGGTTGTTTGTCACTCAATCACGCTTTAACTACTGGACGGATCGGAATGAAACTTTGCACACATCATGTAGATTAGGTTCTGGAATAGGACATAGGCTACTTAGCTCCATAGGACATAGCTCCACCCGCATGGATTACGCGCGATAACCAAAGTCCACGCAGACGGAGCCGCTGGCAACAGCTAGTGTTGATATGTAATTACGTACATAGATGCATTATAGTATAGTGTATATAACACAAAAAATAAATAATTCTGTATTAATGTCTTGAAAAGCGAGTCAAAAGTTTTACTATTAACGCGAGCACGCTAATCTGCACTCAACTAGTAAAGCAAGACGGCACATTATTGCGTGTAAACGCGGGATAGATTTATCTTCGCTTCCAAAATCTTGGTGTTCTGGATGGATTTTTTTTTGGATATTTCGGATTTGTGTGTTTGTGTGACTACTTAACATATTTAAAAAATAAAATAATGCTGAGAAATTTTCCATACAGTGTTTAGTAACATATAACAATATTGGAATGCATTTTTTTTTGGATTTTCTTACTCGTAACGCTAAATAACATTCTAAGATCATATAAGAAAAAAAAAAGGACTGAGAAATTTTCCGATGAAAATGAGGGCCATAAAAAGGAATTGTATTAAAAAAGCAATATAATACTTGACAAAAGTTTTGGATTTTTATCAAGTATCACATACTGGTATAAATAACTCATTTGGTAAAATAAATTTGGACTGAGAAATTACTCGGTTCAATATATTAACTGATTTGTGTTTTTAGTTTAAATACCTAACTTCCGTGTGGTTTTTTTTTTGGATTTTTTAAAGTAAGTCTTGGTTCATACTATTTTATAACCCTGCAAAGTTTCATCGACTGAGGAATTAATGCATGGGTCCCCATACAAAGAATCCGTTCATTTACTACACTAACCTTTTACTACATTTTTGTCATAACTCACTCCATATTCCATCATCACTACTGATCCATACTGATCACTGATCACTACTTTGCCCCACAGATCACTATTTAGTACTACGGTGGTACTACGCTTTGCCCTTTGCCGCCATATTTTTCCTTATCTCTATTCCATAGAGATATTACATCTCAGTACCTTTTTTTTCTTCTTTTATGGACCCACACGAATGTATTGCCAGTGTCAAGTTTTGTATTTATAGCCTGCTTGGACTCACACGTTAGTGTATTTGCATCTCAGTACTTCTAATATCAAACCAGTAACCTTGTCACTGTCAATATTGTTGACAGCGACAAAACCACAGACTAAATCCATAAATCCTTACATTTGCCAAAAATACTTAAACCTAGCCGGGTATCGAACTCGGAACCTGCGGCTCAGAAGGCAGGCGCACTACCGGCTGAGCCAACTGGTCAGTAATGAGCGCGAGCTCGACTAACGATCATGAGAGGCAAATTATCTCTGACAGCCTGGAGTCTAGACAGTGCCCGGTAGATGGCAATAGCGGCTCGCCCGCTAATAGATGGGACCAATAAAATACTGGTGAAATGTGGGTGTCTACTGCTATGGGACCACAGAACACAATACCCTAAAGTATGGGACTGAGTTCAGCCCCGGTAGCACAGTGAGCAGGGAAAACGAAGACCCTGGGGGTTAGAACGAGATAACAGATATGAATTATTAGGGCGCGAAAGAGAGAAAAAACGGGGAAAACTAGTTATCCCCGTGCCATGCTAGGCGAGCTGGATACATCTCTGCCTACCCATTCGGGAAAAAGGCGCGATTGTATGTTAGTACAGACTGCTTGGTGGCGTAGTAGTTCGCAAACTATCGTGAACTTTGATTCCCAGGTCCGGCAGTGTTATTGGATATTTCTATTAGAAATTTTCCCTGATTGAATGGCAATAGGCTTGCTCCCTATTTCATTGGACTTAAAAACTTAACTGGCGAAGAGTGGGTGTACCTACTATGGGGCCCTGGGTACACCTCTGTCTACCCTTTTGGGACAAAGGTGATGTTATATAGAGAGACAAATTCTAGTTTTTATGTTCTGGGACAACTTCCACTCTTTTTGAAGCTTTAAGACGTGCGTCTTTCTTCTATGCTTGTCTCAATATAAAGGTTTGGTTATAAGGATACATATAGTTATATAGGAAATAGAAATGTAATAACACTACATACACTGAAATGAGCACAAATTTTACCTGTCTGGGGATTGGGGATCACGTCAAGAAACAAGTTTATAATGTAAAAATTAAATAGTAGGTTACATAAGGGGCTAAAGACACCCATTGTATATGAGGTAGTTTTACTCCTGACCTAAAGCAAAGGAGTAAATAGAAACTGTTATAATGGGTTTTAGCGCCGTTAGTATTATTATCTGTTCTGTGGCGCCGTGTGTTACACTACTTTTCACTACAAAATGATTTAATTTCATCAAATCATTTGGCTAATATCCTATACATGTGACACTGAAAAAATATAATCTCTTTAGACACCAGACAAAAATTAAAAAGAAATTTTATCACATACAAGTTGAAAAGTTATTTTAGCCGAAGTACACAACAATAATGGACTTTTTGAGCAAAAGAGTGAAAAATAATTATCAAAGCAATATTTATTTCAAATATTTGTTATTAAATTATTAAGAACAAAATAACAATGTTAACAAAGTATCTATATTTCTAAGTCACACAAGCAAATGATAATAGAAAAGTTAAAATAATTTCAAGATCATTCACATATTCAATTTGAAATGAATTGAGATCTTCACAGTCTTAATTTTGTCCATTTTAATGATGAATGCTCATGAATAACACTCACTTGAGTGGGAGTTAAGGCTCCTGCACATTAGGGCGAAGCAGGCTGCACCGCATTGCATAACAAAAATCCGCCTATATCACTCATACATTTTACAAGAACTATGTTACACTACAGCATCATCCGCCTTAAGTGGGCAATAGTTCATATAAAATGTACGAGTCATGTACGCAGATTTTAGTTAGTTATGCGATGTGGTGTGGCCCATTGTGGCTGTAGTCTGCAGGAGCCTTTTATGAATGCTTTGTGACTTAGATAAAACAATAATAAACGTTGTTCGCAAACACTTGTGCATATAGGTAACTTTAAATCAACTTATCAGTTACATAGCCCATTTCAATCAAATATATTTATTAAAGTGCATTAACATCAATGCATTCCAAAATTTGTACCAATTCCATACAGTTTTGAGCAATTTACATTAATTTTCCATTAATGAAACAGCTGCAACACATCTTAAACTAAAGTCGTAGTGATAAATACACGCATACGTAAACTCAAATATACAAAGGTACTAGGAACATCAACAATCGGCTTCTAATGTTCTTACTATCATACATACACACTGAAAATTACCAACTTCCTTTAGATCACTTCAATACTATTATATTAAAGCCGGCGTCCAGCTACTCCGAGTAGTGATGCATCGGCATTACACTAGATTTTGAGGTTTATGTCGGATGGCTCTGTCATTCATCAACTTGCAACTTCTGTATTTGTGTGGAGACTCGGTCCATTTCCGGTGATATTTCCGTGCCGGGCGGCGGGTCCACGGACAGGTTGAGGTTCTCGAGCGACTGACATCGCTTGTGATCGCGACTGTACCCACTCGTTGAAGGTTCCAAGAAACTCGGCTTAAACTCGCACCCGTTGTCGGTCACTTCGCCGGCGGTCGCATCCGAGCTCTCACTCTTAGTTCTATGCCGGATCGGCAGCACATACGGACACAACCTGTTTTTATGAGTCGCCCTTTTCATGCAATAACCCACGGTGACGTTAGACACGTAGCGAGTGTTGAAACGCATAACGCCTAAATTAGTTTTGGACTCGCGTAAATAATCGCGGCGCGCCTCCGTTATGGCACTCAACATGCCCAGATCATGCAATGATTTATCCAAAGTGTCCAAGTTCATGTGGTGAGTTTTCTGTAAACAACGCAATAATTATCGATTAGTTTGGCCGCCGGCGTTAACTCGTATTTTTGCACGTTTACGCTCAAAAATAACGTACACTATTTTCAACCTCACTGCATTTCATCCTGGATTAAATATCAGTTGGTAAAATAATAATTATTTACGGTTAAAGCGTAGAAAACAGTGAAAATAAACATTACAAAAAAGTCATGTTACCGAATGACGTTTACTGTCATTTTACAAAAATGTATGGCAAGACGAAAAAGATAAAATTTGACATGACTTTTTTTCATGTTCAACAGCACACGGCTTGTGTATTTTGACATTATTATGTAAAAAAGGAGGAAACATTTAACGCGATAGACATGAATCTACTCTACATAACTTAACTTGAAATCATTAATAAAATCGCCGCAGTGAAAAATTCTTTTACTACAAATTAAAATGTAGGTTAATTTTTTATTTGAAAAGAACACGCCACTTTGTAGCGCCAACCAATTCTTATATTATTAACGCTTACTAAAGAGGTTTTTAATTACTCATTATTAATTTAAAAAATGATGTCTGGCTGACCTGACATTATTTATGACAATAAAATGAAAAATCTTAATTATTGTGCACTCTGTTAATCCTAGTTTGTAAATAATGGCTGAAATATTAAAAGAGTGGTTAACAGAAAGGTTGCAAAGACCCATTAGATGGGAAGCAGAAGAATTCGGAGAGATGATGAAGAACGGTTATATTATAGCGGATGTTTTACGAAGCTATCATGTAATAAACGATGAGAAGTTTTTCTTGGTAAGGTCGAGCATAGCAAAGGAAGAGATAAAGAACAACTGGAAGTATTTATCAGAATGGCTTAAAGAATTAGATGTCAACCTGCCTGATGGCGATCTTACTAACATCATGGAAGGGAAAGGTTCCAGCTTGCTGCGTCTGTTTTATCAACTCTTCCTCCATTTGGACAAAAGGGACAGAACTGACTTCATAAAACGGGAGCGCAAAATGGTTTCGGAGTTGGTAGAGAAAATGGGACATAGATTCAAAGTCGATAACGTTAAAGAAGAAAAAGAGTTTGTTGTAAATGATTTATCGAGGCCATTACTAAACGAAAAGCATTTTATCGAGTGGCAGAAAAAGAAAGCTGAGCAAGTGAAAGACACTTATGATTACATTCGTCATAAATATTCAAAAGACCTTGCAAGAATAGAAGATGGTAATATTCCTATGCAGTTCACACTTACTCCCGATAAACCTACTGCGACTAACAAATTATCTTCAAAGGAGAAAAGGGACATGGATAAATTCGCTCAAAAGCATCCTTGTAAATACGAAAACTTTACCTACGATCAACTTATCGACTTAGAACAAAAGGCTTTAGAACGATCTAGGTCACTCAGTGATTCTGATTGGGCTAGCAAATATATGGATAATATTTACGTCAAAATACACAAAAAGAAAGATTCCGAAGAATTTCAAAAGCAAATAAGAAACGTGCTGAGTGGATCTCTGTGGGATCTTTCGATTGCCGAGGAGGAAAGTAAACTTGATGCCGGACTCGCAAAGAAGGTCATGAAATTGTCTCAGTTTGAGAAACAAATGTGCACTCAAATAATGGAGACGAAGCAACAGGCAAGAAATTTAGCACAGAATAGAATCCGAAGTGAAAAAGAGTTTGCCGAGCAAAGAGAACACCAGTTTAGCCAATTCTTAGATAACGTAAAAGAACAAATTCACTTAGAAGTTGTAGAAATTGATTTTGAGAAACACAGACAAAATATGCTACACAAAAGGTTGTATGCAGAGAAAATAAAGAGAAAACGTCAATATTATTACGAAATATGTTACGAAACGATGCTGTCTATTGTAGATTACGCTACAAAATATGCGTACTTTAAAAGATTAATAGGTGACGATATTCCTCATCATTTCATTCATGAATGGAAAACGCTATATTATAAGCAGCAACCGATGTTTGATATATTTCAACCGATGGAAGATATATTAAAAGAACCCGAAATGGAAGAGAAAGCAGAGCCAGAAGAAGAAGAGATCAAACGACTTGAGCTGGATCGCCAAGAAGCACATAATGATAGCGATATTACAGAGTACCACAATTACTCATATTCTTGGACACTAGATCTGTTGATTCCAAATTACGATCCTGAATCTGAAGAGAGAAAGTACGAATATTTAGGTACACGTGTATTGGGCCATGTGGTTTATACTTTACTGGAAATAAAGTACCCATATCCTCCGCCTCGGCCGCCTGCTGATCTACCAGATTTTGTCGCGAAAGTTGTACTCCGTGGACTCCCTGATCGATCAATAACCATCCCAATGCAGATTTTGTTAAATATGCGCAAAATATATGTGGCTCGTCTAGAAACTGCTATTAATTATTGTTTAAGAAAATTTCAAAGTGAAATGATTGGATGTACTGATATTGAATTGTCTTTTGATAAATTCTTTGCTATAGCTGTAGAAGATCAAGACAAGGAGCTTATAAAGCTAATAAAAACAGAAGACGACGCTACCTATAAAAGTAGCGACGTTGGCGTTACAGCGATGCTTGGAGTTATCCCAGCTAATGTAAAGCAGACACAAACACCCAAAACGATACCTGAAGAAGAAATTGTTCTATCTACATCTGCAGAATTAGGAAGGTACGGTTATGAAACTCTTAATGCGGGTGATTCTCTTACTGATCATCTCTTAGCTGCTATGATAGTAGAGCTTATTAAAGCTCAAGGTGATATAAAAGGTTTTGCAATTATCAATTATCCAAATTCATATCGAGAGGCACAAATATTAGAGGAAACATTTTCAGGGCGTGCCCCACCCGACGAAGCTGTTTTAGAAGATAAAGATGATATTTTCTTAGAAGAAAGTATCGCTAAACATCGCAAGAAGGAAAAAGATCAATATAAAGAAGTAAGAGTATCGAAAATAGTGAATGACCCTCATAAAAAAAGAATACAGAAACCTTTCGAAAGTTACTTTACTGCTTATATTCATTTGAAAGAAACCGAGGATATTCTTCAAGAATTGGTAATCTGGGACTTAGACGAAGAAAATTCAGAACTCGTCGATCGTTTTTACGCAATTCTTGGAATAAATTATAGCATGTATTACGAAGTAATTGAAAAAGATTTGTTAGCACAGATATGTAAATACATAATAGGAGATTATATGATGCCAATCAAGTCGTGTGATACTCTATTTGGAGTAAATGTATTAAGTGATCTAGACTTTCCTTCTTCTGATGATAAGAGAACTAAGTCTAAGATTGTTAAACCTGAAGCAAGCGTGACTGCAAAATCAAAAGATAGATTACGCCGAGGCTCAAAAGGAAGTAAAACTACAATGAGCACTGAATTAGAAGTTGTAAAAGAACCAACATCTAGCGAAGATATAACCGATGAAACAAGTCCAATTTTGGAGGAAGTAGGTGGAGAAGGAGACGTGACTAAGTCCACTAAGTCGACTGTTAGTGTCGAACATGTTCAAATGTTGGCAGGAGAAGAAGACTGGAACTATGCCGAGATCCCCATATCACAAAATATAGGTATTGCTTTAGCATCTTGCTGGGAGGAGATCGAAAGAGTTTACATTTATGACTTGAAGGAGTTGTTTTTTGCCAAAAGGCTTCAAATGAACTGCTTAATTCCATACGCTAGATTTATAAGGGATAAAATGGAACAAATAATTACCATGCCATCCCAGAAACAGGATCTTGTCAGTCGATTCCAAAAGGAGTATAATGATTTTGAGAGTGATTGGCGAGATATTTCCCTATCCAAGAATGAGTGGCACTGCCGTGTGAAAGAATTACAAAATAAGTTGTACAACATTTGCGATGAAAGAAAGCTATTTTCCGAGCAACAAAGACAATCTCTTATTTTAGAAAACTGGGCAATGGATGAACTCACTACAATGGCAAATATTTATATATCATGTATGCAAACTGAATTGAACCGGTACGTAAAAAGTATTTAATAAATTATAGGTATTTTAAAGCATTATATAGGATGTTTGTATTCGGTGGCGTACTGGGCGCAAGCTTTACTATCGATCATGAGGTCCCGGGTTCGATCGCCAGGTCAGGCAAAGTGTTATTGGATTTTTCCATTAGGAATTACCTCTATGACCGTGACAGCCTAGTCTGAAACTGTGCCCGGTAAACGGCAATTATAGGGCCCTATTACATGGCAATTTTCTAAATTTCGCAGGACTTAGTCCTGGGTACACTTCTGCCTATCGTATGTTGGTATGATGGGATCGTATAATGTACCAAATATTAATTGCCTACATAAATTTCTTATTAATAAACTGCTGATTCTACTTTCAGGTCGATCTTAACCTTCCAAGCGCTTCATGATTTCTATTTCGCTATGATTAGACGAATGCCTCCGACGGATAGACTAACGTCGAAAGATTTGACAAAGATATCCAAAGAATCAGATGAAACGTCGGGTAGCAAAAAAGGGGGTGAAGACAAAGTTTACAGACAACTGAAAGGAGCATATTTAGATCTACAGCTTAGAGATATAGAAATAGATTACAGCAACAATCCTTTTAACATGATATTAGAAAACAATGTTAAGTTTGCATTGAAAGTCATAAAAGACACCAACGATGGGTATAGATCTATCATAAGTAGAGAATACAGTGAAATAGCTAAGATAGTTCCAGTAAAAAAGAAGGACGAAAATACTTCCGAAGAATCCATAAACGCCGAAGAAATATTCAAAGAAAATTGTCTGAAGTGCATCGAAGAGTGGACTATGGGTATAAACGGCGAAATGTTCCGAGCGAGCCTAAGAATGCTAGCATTGCAATACAAATGTTACCGTGACATGAAACTCTTCAACGATCACATTTACAAAACCTTTATGGCAATACAGAACGATATAAATTCTTACTACATGAATGAGATAAAATCTGTCGATCGTCTCTGTAAATATCTTCAGATGGCCGTCGAAAACGGTAGAAAAATCGTGGAAACATTGATTCTAGATCATGATACGTTTGTAATAGATCCTAATTTATTGCAATTCGCTCCGCCAGGACAGCGGTCTGAGTCTGGTGATGTTACCGAGATCGTTACAGAATTTGAGTTCAGGATTAGCCAGCTGGCTAGATTACGGTCTCAGTTGAAAAAAGTCGGTCCCACTGGCATCGTCTTGCAGCAAGCTTTTATCTACGCTTTAGAAGACTTTACCTACTTTGGAAAGGAGTGTTGTGAAGGACCTCTCTTCCCAGAAATGTGGACCCGTGTTGATCCTGATCAATTACCAAAACTGGTGCACTTGCTGTTCGGCGAAACGAGCTACATAGACTGGAGAGAATTCCTTATCTATTGTCTCAACTTGAGATTTCCAACGGCGGCAGAGCTTTTAGACTTCCGACGCAATTTGCGATGCTGTGATCTTGAATCGACGGAATTAATTTGTAGGGATGATTTTGTCACTCAGGACTTTTGGTTCGAACATGACAATGATCCTGAAGATAAGCACGCTGCTTTAAGAGGAACTCTTATTAAGAATTTCCTATTTGAACTGTATGAAGTAGAAGAAGATATGATGAATTACTCTGCCTTTTTGTTGGCTCTATGCAAGAGCGTTAATCCTATAGAAGGATTTGTCAATGCCCTATCTATGGCGATAGGTAAAAAGATCTGTTACGTATTCAAAGAGTGCGAAGAGGTCGTGTGCAAGATGATAAAAGACAAGAAATACAGAGATGAGAGTCTGGCATGTGCCCTCAACTGTACCGGAAAATTCCTAGAAAAGGTCATCACTAAAGTAGTCAACATCTGCGAGAGCACGACTGTCATAGAGCTAGAATACACAGAGGAAGAATCCGTTGCGGATAAGAAAGGTAAGAAATTAAAAGGTTCAGCTTCGAAAGTAAAGAAGGATTTGTCACAGAGTGCTCGGTTGGCAAAGTCAAAGAGTCTTACGAGTAAGGGTAAGTTGAACCAATCGGAAACTGACGTGAAGACTACGTTCATATGTCCACCGTGTCAGGAAGACGCAGAACTCCCTGATGACAAATACGTCGAACACGTGGAAGAAGAAGAAAAGGCAGTGTGTCAACCTGACCCTGAAGTGGTATATGCTGTGAGTCAGCAGGTTATTTGGAACGTTTTGAACATCTGTCTTCCTTGGCATTTCGTTCTGGTGCCAGAAGAAGCAGTAACTCCTTATGAGGGAGAAGTGAAACAGCTAATGAAGCGCCTGGAAGTAGATACAGACAACGGCGATATTTACGTGTGCAAGTTGGTCAACGATTCATACTTGTGCAAGTTACTGCACAAAGTGAAAAAATTCACGGCTCTTAATTTTGTCGAAGAGGTGCGCAAAGTGTCTGTGTTTTAATGTATTCAAAGGCTTTAGGTAGTTAAATTATATCGATATATCATTTGATGCTAGTTTTCTTATTTATCCAAATAGTCCATTGAAAAGTTACATTTGGGGTTGCGTTTTTAGAGGACGCAATTTTTTTTTTGATGTCTAGGGGGGGTCAGTGTAAAGCTAAAACCAAGTTTGTGGGGTCGCCACCCTTGTCCCACGGCCGCCATCTTGAAAATAGGGGTTGAAATGGTTTTTACGGTATATCTCTTAAACTATTTATTTAATAAAAAAAATAGGGAAACATTTTTTGTTGCAAATTAAATTCTCTACAACTTTGGTCCAGTAACTTTTTGTCGTAGAGCTATAAATAAAAAAGTTATAAGCGAAAATCTTCAGAAATTCGAGAAAATAATTTATATTTTTCGATGTAACTTTTATTTTATCATTTTACGAAAAAATGATATCTGACCATTTTTGTAGATCGTTTTTTGAGGAATAACTTTTTTTTGCATCATTTTTACATTAAGTCAATAGCTAAGGTTTTACAGCGCTCCGAAGTGAGTACTATTTTTTAGTACTCTTAACTATACCTACATTATACATGTGTACTAATAATATGTCATCAGTTATTTTTTATTTTTTTATTTTGTTATAACTTTTTTAATTACAAATTTTGCAATATTATTAATAATTAATTATTGACTCTTTTCCCCACCACCCTCGTTGTAGAGTCTAGAGGCGCGTTTTTTTTTACGTGGTATTCCCAATAGGCATAATCCACGGTGATTTTCTAAATTAGAACTACTCCGTCCTCAGTCGTTTCGATGGATCAGTCGTATTTTTTTTTTTTACTTTGTTTTTCGCTTATAACTTTTTTATTTATAGTTCTACGACAAAAAGTTACTGGACCAAAGTTGTAGAGAATTTAATTTGCAACAAAAAATGTTTTTAACATAACATAACATAACATACATTCACGCCTTTTTCCCGAAGGGGTAGGCAGAGGTGTACCCAGGACTCAGTCCCATAGTAGATACACCCACATTTCGCCAGTATGTTATTGGTCCCATGTAATAGGGGGCGAGCCTATTGCCATATACCGGGCACAGTTCCAGACTCCAGGCAGCTATTGAGATAATTCCTAATGGAAAAATCCAATATTTAACACTATGCCTGACCTGGGGATCGAACCCGGGACCTCTTGATTGGCAGTCGAGCATGCGCCCACTACGCCACCGAGGCAGTCCAAATGTTTTTTATTTTTTGTATTTTTTTTATTAAATAAACAGTTTAAGAGATATACCGTAAAAACCATTTCAACCCCTATTTTCAAGATGGCGGCCGTGGGACAAGGGTGGCGACCCCACAAACTTGGTTTTAGCTTTACACTAACCCCCCCTACACATCAAAAAAATAAAATTGCGTCCTCTAAAAAACGCAAGGTAAGGCCTAAAAAATGTAACATTTCAATGGACTAAAAATAAAAACAGAATGCGTTTCAAATACTTTATTATAAAATCCAGTACTTATCTAGACCCTTATATCTGATAATTCTTGAACCTACATAAGAATCATGTCGGCGACATGCGCCTGTGAATATGAAGTGCGAATCGATGTAAGTAGACAAACAAGCTGCCGGCTGTGTCAGCGTTTCTAAAAAATATCCCCGGTAAGAGGTCGTATATAAGTACCCTTGTAATGAACAATCGACTTTGGGTCAATGGCCACGACTATTGTAATCTCTTTATTTATTTGGAAGTATTCCGCTCTCGGCTATAGTCGAAGAGGTCTCAAAGGGTTGATGTCGATGAGAAATCTTGTGTGAAGTGGGTGCAGTGTGCCAATTATTTTCCTGTACTTATGATTTGATAAACCATCTATATGCATCCTTTTCGTAGCTGATTTTAAGAGTTCGTATCTGAAAACAAGCATAAAGGTCTGATGAGCAAGCAGCTGTTGCAGCTGCAGTACTGCCGCAGTACTGCAGTTTAAATGGGATTACATTCCAAGCATAGCCCTCTCCATAGCTCGTAGCGCTATTTTGAGCTTACAGATAAGGCCCACAGACCACGTTTCGTAGCCATAAGTCACCACTGGTAATTATATTAATATAGGTACACTGGTCGAAGAGCACTGAGGTATTTTTGACGAGAAGACATTGGTAGGTTTCCGAACGCTACCCAGCCTAGACGTACGATTCAACAACTTAGGCTGGGTTTTTTGATCACTGGTTAAGTCGACCAATGGTCAAATATTTTGACAAATAGTTAAAATTCGGCAAAATTCGTTCTTTCATCCCTGTTTAACTATTTTTCCCACACGATTTAACCATTGGTTAGGAATTTAACTATAGTTAGTTTAACAAATGGTTAACTGTAATCAACGAACAAAAAATCGGCTCTTATAGAAAAGAGTTCCCAACCGGGGTCGGCACGACATGGGCATTAGACGACATTACCTTCGTCTTTTCCATGATCATTTTAAGACCCACCCGCTGAGAAATGATGGGAGATGCTCCTTCGAGCATCACGCTGAGATCTCAATTAATGTGCCATTGATAGAAGTATTTTTTAGTTTGTGATTAGAGTTCAGCCAATAAATGTTGATGTATATACACTATCTATGATTTCATTTTCCCAATTGATCAACATTACCCGGGGTGGTATTACGAACATGTAATTGCGTAACAACAGCAATAAATTTTGCTGTCAAACTTCATTTTTTGTATGCCGTTTGACAGCAGACATTAAACAAACGCTTTCCATACTTCTACTGCTGTTCGTAATAAGGGGGCCGGTTTTACCATATTTTTTTACTCAAAGTCAGATAGAGTTGTTACCTTCGTTCGTTTTGAGGTGATTTTGAATGCGATAGAGTCGTGTATCGCGCCACTTCCTTCTTATACCTGGCCACCCCGAGTCCAGTAGCTTGCAATCTAAATAAATTAAATTAAAAGTTAAAACTTAAGCACACCCCGTACACTACGACTCAATTCCCATACAAAAGCCGCACTATAACTACCTACTACACAGACACTGCACACATAACATACATTCACGCCTTTTTCCCTTAGGGGTAGGCAGAGGTGTACCCAGGACTCAGTCCCATAGTAGATACACCCACATTTCGCCAGTATGTTATTGGTCCCATGTAATAGGGGGCGAGCCTATTGCCATCTACCGGGCACAGTTCCAGACTCCAGGCAGTTATTGAGATAATTCCTAATGGAAAAATCCAATATTTAACACTGTCTGACCTGGGGATCGAACCCGGGACCTCTTGATTGACGGTCGAGCATGCGCCCTCTATGCCACCGAGGCAGTCACTGCACACATGGAGTTATATAGCTCCAGATTATATACCTCAAAAACATGTCGTGGTCTTCTCCGCCCGAAGACCAATATATATTTGAATATCCGTTCACCATTCCGTACTGCCACATAGCCATGGCTGTCACTCCACCAAACGTTGTGTTGTAGGTTTCACTGAAAATAAGATACTTTTATCCTGCGCGGCACTGAACTGCGCCTGTCTCCCTAAGATATGTTGTTGAAACTCGTTATGTCCAGTAATTTCGCCCTTCAGACCGGAACACAGTAATGTTTGCACATTACTGCTTGGCGGATGAATAACTGGCAAAGGTGTGGTACTTCCCCAGGCGGCCCCCTGTTAAAGAGGCGTACTACTACCAACTAAAATATTACCTATAATAATAGCCCAGCAAATCTAAGAAGTACCGTACGTTTCATCTTTTCAAGCTTTGAGAGAGAAAAAATAACTTTGCCATAGAAGTAACTCACACAATTTTAATAACCTTCGCTGTAAAACCATGGACTTTTATCACAAGACGTACAATTATTAATTACTAAATATATATTCAAATCCTTCAAATAAGGAAAATAAGAACTGCCAAACGGTACCCAAGTTCTGTTAGATTTACTGGGCGTAGTCATTTTCTAAAAACAACCCTCTTTGGTTTGCCATGTTATAGTAAAATTAACAAAGTATCGAAATTACGTCTACTTACTTACTACGGTACTTTCTCGAGTAAGATTCACTTATCCGCTAACTCTAAAAGTGGACCAATTTTCTGATATCAGGCAGTAAAGTGTGTAAAAATTATGTCACCTTAGGTATATCATTTTTATGGCAGATTTTCACATGTGTTATTGTGTGGCATTCATAGCAGAGAGAGGGAGAGAATAAAAAAATGAGAGGTTTAATAAAAATAACCAGCTCTACTTGCTTCTCAATAACGGCAGCGCTTAAATGCCTCGGCAATACCGGACAGGAGTATACGATCCTATGGTCAGTCGGCAGCAGATCAACATCGTGGAACACTATGCATTGATAGTCTCCCAGCATTTGTATCTCACGGAACCCAGCGTTGTACAGACGCCCTTTGTTGAACAATTTTTCTTTTCCTACAACACAGCTTAGGATCAAAGGACATTAGTATTCTTCCTCCTTCCTTCCTTTTACAAACATCCATTTAACCATCCTCACAAATTTCCCCTTTATAATATCAGTAGGAAGGTAGGATTTAATGTGTGATATTACGTAGGTAGATGCAATGGTAAGTTAACTGTCACATTACCGCTCTGTTCAATAACAAATATCCTATATTCTATATTCTGACGTATCAGAAACGGATGAATGTTTAACAAAAAAATGCGCAAATTGGCTTCACGATTTCTGTAAAACAAGAAAGTTCGATTAAATATGTAAAAAAAGTAGTGACAAAATAAAGATAAAAGACACGAATTATATGGTTGTTCTTACCGAATTGGTATCAATATAGCAACTTTATGCCGCGGTCTACAATCCCGCGGTTTGTAATGGCCACCCAGTGTAATCGTTTGGAATAAATCGTCATTTAAATGTCTTCTAATATTTTTCTTGTAATGTTTAACAGACACTGGAAGAGTGGGATAGATAAATAAATATATATTATTTAGATACCTTTATAGTAACTACTACTAGGTACTGGTTTGGTACTGTCACATTAGTGACTTAGTGTATTAACAAGATTCTCCAGTTCGGTCTGTCCTGCGCACAGAGCAAATATGGAGAGGAGGAGGCCCAAACAACTGTGCACTGTGATTTCAACTAGGTCCTGACGTCATCACAGTGGGAGTGGCCTAAGTCAGTGTACTGCTGGCGTCTCTAAAATTTATTCCACTCTACAATAGATGACGATCTTGTGACAAGGTAACTACAAATATATTATAGGTAAGTAGAGCTCAGATGATTTAATAATCATACTAGGTAATAAAATTTGTTCTAAAATAATTATTCGTTAAGACTTTTGGTCACCAAAGTATTGCGAGGTCAAATTACTCAATAAGGTCGACAAAGGACGAAGCGACTAATTTTGCATTGACCGATAGATGGAAAATACAGAAGAGGGCTTCTGAAATCCCCTCACCCGGCAAAACGTCTCGCATGTATTTCATAGAGAAATCTAATTACAACATTCTCCGGATTTGCTCGGATAGGATAGGCATAGAAATACATAATTCAATTACTTACTATTGTTACCATTAAGTGGCACGACACATTCTGACAATAAGTATATTATATCTACTACTTCTTTGGTGGCTGCAAAAAAATGAGTAATACCTAATAAATACCCACGAACCATTAATATAAAGAAAAGGGGAGATAGGGCAATTTTCTCAGTGTGATTTTTGCACAGTGACTTTTAATGAAAAACAAAGATAGAATTCGTACCTAAGACCGAAGCGCGACCGAGACAACAATATTATTTGCTCGTACGACTTTACTTTAATGACGTATGTGGAGCTAAT
This sequence comes from Hemistola chrysoprasaria, assembly GCA_947063395.1. Lineage (NCBI taxonomy): Eukaryota > Metazoa > Arthropoda > Insecta > Lepidoptera > Geometridae > Hemistola > Hemistola chrysoprasaria. The sequence goes on from OX346724.1 coordinate 3,879,287, forward strand.
GGGACCTAATTTGAGCTTCCTATTTTCCAGAAGCCATCTCATCTCCCCTTTTTTATGCCATGAATTTAGAAAATAGTCGGAAGGAGTGGTATGCAACAAAGAATGAAGTATCATAGTATTTATGCCAGCTAGCTAATACAAACATGAAGGCACGCACACATCCCCTGGCTTTTTTTACATGGTGTGGATGTGTGCTTCACTTTTATAAAATAACACTCCGTCAGCTTTTTTTTCTAGGTTAATGTAATTTTTAAAATTTTAATTTATAGACTTCTGAAACAAGAATATTTAGTTTTTAGTTACGATTTTTCGTGTCAAAAACAACATACACAGTGCACCGCCCTCCCGCCCGCAAAATTGCATGCAAAGAGGAACTGTGCATGTTGTTTTTGACACTTAAAATCGGAACTAAAAACTATATATTCTTGTTTCAGAAGTCTACAATAGAGTTCCGAAAAGTAACGCCAAATTCAATCAATTATTAATTTATGTTTTTTTTTTCAGGTAGATAGGTACTTACTGGTTTTTGGCCCACCTACTGCTTCATTGTAGTGTTTGATGAAGTCCTTGGATTCCAGAAGCACTTGCGTATCTGCGAGTTGAAAAATAAGATTAAATTAATAAAGTTTTAAACAATTAATTTCAAAAAATTTCAATACCCATCAGACCAGCAGGCTCAGAAACAATATCTTCATATATTTTAACATTTCCTTCGACAAAATATATTTCCCTGAAGTTCTCCGTAATATTTTGTGACTCCATAGATTTTGGATTTGAATTCCTCGTCAAGTAGAACATACAGAGAGCAGCCAACGAACAGTAGACAATAATTATGATAAGTTTGTTAAAGCTTATGTTATTAAGTCGACTGTTTATCCTTAGGTGTTTTATTTGGTCTGAAAAGAAGCAAACGCAAACGTTATATGTAGCACACCCCGGACACTCGACTCAATTCCCATACAAAGTCACGATATAACTACCTACTACACAGACACTGAACACATAGAGTTTTGTACACGTGCAAGAGTGTGCGTGAGATGATTTTCCAGCGAAGCGAGGCTCGTCGAGAGCTCAATCGTGGTTAATTCGTTCAAGGCTCAATCTCACTTGCGGGGTGAGGAAGGCCCGATTGGTGGGCAGATGACAGTGTCCATTCTAGTTCTAGCGCTCCGAAGTGAGTACTATTTTTTAGTACTCTTAACTATACCTACATTATACATGTGTACTAATAATATGTCATCAGTTATTTTTTATTTTTTTATTTTGTTATAACTTTTTTAATTACAAATTTTGCAATATTATTAATAATTAATTATTGACTCTTTTCCCCACCACCCTCGTTGTAGAGTCTAGAGGCGCGTTTTTTTTTACGTGGTATTCCCAATAGGCATAATCCACGGTGATTTTCTAAATTAGAACTACTCCGTCCTCAGTCGTTTCGATGGATCAGTCGTATTTTTTTTTTTTACTTTGTTTTTCGCTTATAACTTTTTTATTTATAGTTCTACGACAAAAAGTTACTGGACCAAAGTTGTAGAGAATTTAATTTGCAACAAAAAATGTTTTTAACATAACATAACATAACATACATTCACGCCTTTTTCCCGAAGGGGTAGGCAGAGGTGTACCCAGGACTCAGTCCCATAGTAGATACACCCACATTTCGCCAGTATGTTATTGGTCCCATGTAATAGGGGGCGAGCCTATTGCCATATACCGGGCACAGTTCCAGACTCCAGGCAGCTATTGAGATAATTCCTAATGGAAAAATCCAATATTTAACACTATGCCTGACCTGGGGATCGAACCCGGGACCTCTTGATTGGCAGTCGAGCATGCGCCCACTACACCACCGAGGCAGTCCAAATGTTTTTTATTTTTTGTATTTTTTTTATTAAATAAACAGTTTAAGAGATATACCGTAAAAACCATTTCAACCCCTATTTTCAAGATGGCGGCCGTGGGACAAGGGTGGCGACCCCACAAACTTGGTTTTAGCTTTACACTAACCCCCCCTACACATCAAAAAAATAAAATTGCGTCCTCTAAAAAACGCAAGGTAAGGCCTAAAAAATGTAACATTTCAATGGACTAAAAATAAAAACAGAATGCGTTTCAAATACTTTATTATAAAATCCAGTACTTATCTAGACCCTTATATCTGATAATTCTTGAACCTACATAAGAATCATGTCGGCGACATGCGCCTGTGAATATGAAGTGCGAATCGATGTAAGTAGACAAACAAGCTGCCGGCTGTGTCAGCGTTTCTAAAAAATATCCCCGGTAAGAGGTCGTATATAAGTACCCTTGTAATGAACAATCGACTTTGGGTCAATGGCCACGACTATTGTAATCTCTTTATTTATTTGGAAGTATTCCGCTCTCGGCTATAGTCGAAGAGGTCTCAAAGGGTTGATGTCGATGAGAAATCTTGTGTGAAGTGGGTGCAGTGTGCCAATTATTTTCCTGTACTTATGATTTGATAAACCATCTATATGCATCCTTTTCGTAGCTGATTTTAAGAGTTCGTATCTGAAAACAAGCATAAAGGTCTGATGAGCAAGCAGCTGTTGCAGCTGCAGTACTGCCGCAGTACTGCAGTTTAAATGGGATTACATTCCAAGCATAGCCCTCTCCATAGCTCGTAGCGCTATTTTGAGCTTACAGATAAGGCCCACAGACCACGTTTCGTAGCCATAAGTCACCACTGGTAATTATATTAATATAGGTACACTGGTCGAAGAGCACTGAGGTATTTTTGACGAGAAGACATTGGTAGGTTTCCGAACGCTACCCAGCCTAGACGTACGATTCAACAACTTAGGCTGGGTTTTTTGATCACTGGTTAAGTCGACCAATGGTCAAATATTTTGACAAATAGTTAAAATTCGGCAAAATTCGTTCTTTCATCCCTGTTTAACTATTTTTCCCACACGATTTAACCATTGGTTAGGAATTTAACTATAGTTAGTTTAACAAATGGTTAACTGTAATCAACGAACAAAAAATCGGCTCTTATAGAAAAGAGTTCCCAACCGGGGTCGGCACGACATGGGCATTAGACGACATTACCTTCGTCTTTTCCATGATCATTTTAAGACCCACCCGCTGAGAAATGATGGGAGATGCTCCTTCGAGCATCACGCTGAGATCTCAATTAATGTGCCATTGATAGAAGTATTTTTTAGTTTGTGATTAGAGTTCAGCCAATAAATGTTGATGTATATACACTATCTATGATTTCATTTTCCCAATTGATCAACATTACCCGGGGTGGTATTACGAACATGTAATTGCGTAACAACAGCAATAAATTTTGCTGTCAAACTTCATTTTTTGTATGCCGTTTGACAGCAGACATTAAACAAACGCTTTCCATACTTCTACTGCTGTTCGTAATAAGGGGGCCGGTTTTACCATATTTTTTTACTCAAAGTCAGATAGAGTTGTTACCTTCGTTCGTTTTGAGGTGATTTTGAATGCGATAGAGTCGTGTATCGCGCCACTTCCTTCTTATACCTGGCCACCCCGAGTCCAGTAGCTTGCAATCTAAATAAATTAAATTAAAAGTTAAAACTTAAGCACACCCCGTACACTACGACTCAATTCCCATACAAAAGCCGCACTATAACTACCTACTACACAGACACTGCACACATAACATACATTCACGCCTTTTTCCCTTAGGGGTAGGCAGAGGTGTACCCAGGACTCAGTCCCATAGTAGATACACCCACATTTCGCCAGTATGTTATTGGTCCCATGTAATAGGGGGCGAGCCTATTGCCATCTACCGGGCACAGTTCCAGACTCCAGGCAGTTATTGAGATAATTCCTAATGGAAAAATCCAATATTTAACACTGTCTGACCTGGGGATCGAACCCGGGACCTCTTGATTGACGGTCGAGCATGCGCCCTCTATGCCACCGAGGCAGTCACTGCACACATGGAGTTATATAGCTCCAGATTATATACCTCAAAAACATGTCGTGGTCTTCTCCGCCCGAAGACCAATATATATTTGAATATCCGTTCACCATTCCGTACTGCCACATAGCCATGGCTGTCACTCCACCAAACGTTGTGTTGTAGGTTTCACTGAAAATAAGATACTTTTATCCTGCGCGGCACTGAACTGCGCCTGTCTCCCTAAGATATGTTGTTGAAACTCGTTATGTCCAGTAATTTCGCCCTTCAGACCGGAACACAGTAATGTTTGCACATTACTGCTTGGCGGATGAATAACTGGCAAAGGTGTGGTACTTCCCCAGGCGGCCCCCTGTTAAAGAGGCGTACTACTACCAACTAAAATATTACCTATAATAATAGCCCAGCAAATCTAAGAAGTACCGTACGTTTCATCTTTTCAAGCTTTGAGAGAGAAAAAATAACTTTGCCATAGAAGTAACTCACACAATTTTAATAACCTTCGCTGTAAAACCATGGACTTTTATCACAAGACGTACAATTATTAATTACTAAATATATATTCAAATCCTTCAAATAAGGAAAATAAGAACTGCCAAACGGTACCCAAGTTCTGTTAGATTTACTGGGCGTAGTCATTTTCTAAAAACAACCCTCTTTGGTTTGCCATGTTATAGTAAAATTAACAAAGTATCGAAATTACGTCTACTTACTTACTACGGTACTTTCTCGAGTAAGATTCACTTATCCGCTAACTCTAAAAGTGGACCAATTTTCTGATATCAGGCAGTAAAGTGTGTAAAAATTATGTCACCTTAGGTATATCATTTTTATGGCAGATTTTCACATGTGTTATTGTGTGGCATTCATAGCAGAGAGAGGGAGAGAATAAAAAAATGAGAGGTTTAATAAAAATAACCAGCTCTACTTGCTTCTCAATAACGGCAGCGCTTAAATGCCTCGGCAATACCGGACAGGAGTATACGATCCTATGGTCAGTCGGCAGCAGATCAACATCGTGGAACACTATGCATTGATAGTCTCCCAGCATTTGTATCTCACGGAACCCAGCGTTGAACAGACGCCCTTTGTTGAACAATTTTTCTTTTCCTACAACACAGCTTAGGATCAAAGGACATTAGTATTCTTCCTCCTTCCTTCCTTTTACAAACATCCATTTAACCATCCTCACAAATTTCCCCTTTATAATATCAGTAGGAAGGTAGGATTTAATGTGTGATATTACGTAGGTAGATGCAATGGTAAGTTAACTGTCACATTACCGCTCTGTTCAATAACAAATATCCTATATTCTATATTCTGACGTATCAGAAACGGATGAATGTTTAACAAAAAAATGCGCAAATTGGCTTCACGATTTCTGTAAAACAAGAAAGTTCGATTAAATATGTAAAAAAAGTAGTGACAAAATAAAGATAAAAGACACGAATTATATGGTTGTTCTTACCGAATTGGTATCAATATAGCAACTTTATGCCGCGGTCTACAATCCCGCGGTTTGTAATGGCCACCCAGTGTAATCGTTTGGAATAAATCGTCATTTAAATGTCTTCTAATATTTTTCTTGTAATGTTTAACAGACACTGGAAGAGTGGGATAGATAAATAAATATATATTATTTAGATACCTTTATAGTAACTACTACTAGGTACTGGTTTGGTACTGTCACATTAGTGACTTAGTGTATTAACAAGATTCTCCAGTTCGGTCTGTCCTGCGCACAGAGCAAATATGGAGAGGAGGAGGCCCAAACAACTGTGCACTGTGATTTCAACTAGGTCCTGACGTCATCACAGTGGGAGTGGCCTGAGTCAGTGTACTGCTGGCGTCTCTAAAATTTATTCCACTCTACAATAGATGACGATCTTGTGACAAGGTAACTACAAATATATTATAGGTAAGTAGAGCTCAGATGATTTAATAATCATACTAGGTAATAAAATTTGTTCTAAAATAATTATTCGTTAAGACTTTTGGTCACCAAAGTATTGCGAGGTCAAATTACTCAATAAGGTCGACAAAGGACGAAGCGACTAATTTTGCATTGACCGATAGATGGAAAATACAGAAGAGGGCTTCTGAAATCCCCTCACCCGGCAAAACGTCTCGCATGTATTTCATAGAGAAATCTAATTACAACATTCTCCGGATTTGCTCGGATAGGATAGGCATAGAAATACATAATTCAATTACTTACTATTGTTACCATTAAGTGGCACGACACATTCTGACAATAAGTATATTATATCTACTACTTCTTTGGTGGCTGCAAAAAAATGAGTAATACCTAATAAATACCCACGAACCATTAATATAAAGAAAAGGGGAGATAGGGCAATTTTCTCAGTGTGATTTTTGCACAGTGACTTTTAATGAAAAACAAAGATAGAATTCGTACCTAAGACCGAAGCGCGACCGAGACAACAATATTATTTGCTCGTACGACTTTACTTTAATGACGTATGTGGAGCTAATGGGACCTAATTTGAGCTTCCTATTTTCCAGAAGCCATCTCATCTCCCCTTTTTTATGCCATGAATTTAGAAAATAGTCGGAAGGAGTGGTATGCAACAAAGAATGAAGTATCATAGTATTTATGCCAGCTAGCTAATACAAACATGAAGGCACGCACACATCCCCTGGCTTTTTTTACATGGTGTGGATGTGTGCTTCACTTTTATAAAATAACACTCCGTCAGCTTTTTTTTCTAGGTTAATGTAATTTTTAAAATTTTAATTTATAGACTTCTGAAACAAGAATATTTAGTTTTTAGTTACGATTTTTCGTGTCAAAAACAACATACACAGTGCACCGCCCTCCCGCCCGCAAAATTGCATGCAAAGAGGAACTGTGCATGTTGTTTTTGACACTTAAAATCGGAACTAAAAACTATATATTCTTGTTTCAGAAGTCTACAATAGAGTTCCGAAAAGTAACGCCAAATTCAATCAATTATTAATTTATGTTTTTTTTTTCAGGTAGATAGGTACTTACTGGTTTTTGGCCCACCTACTGCTTCATTGTAGTGTTTGATGAAGTCCTTGGATTCCAGAAGCACTTGCGTATCTGCGAGTTGAAAAATAAGATTAAATTAATAAAGTTTTAAACAATTAATTTCAAAAAATTTCAATACCCATCAGACCAGCAGGCTCAGAAACAATATCTTCATATATTTTAACATTTCCTTCGACAAAATATATTTCCCTGAAGTTCTCCGTAATATTTTGTGACTCCATAGATTTTGGATTTGAATTCCTCGTCAAGTAGAACATACAGAGAGCAGCCAACGAACAGTAGACAATAATTATGATAAGTTTGTTAAAGCTTATGTTATTAAGTCGACTGTTTATCCTTAGGTGTTTTATTTGGTCTGAAAAGAAGCAAACGCAAACGTTATATGTAGCACACCCCGGACACTCGACTCAATTCCCATACAAAAGTCACGATATAACTACCTACTACACAGACACTGAACACATAGAGTTTTGTACACGTGCAAGAGTGTGCGTGAGATGATTTTCCAGCGAAGCGAGGCTCGTCGAGAGCTCAATCGTGGTTAATTCGTTCAAGGCTCAATCTCACTTGCGGGGTGAGGAAGGCCCGATTGGTGGGCAGATGACAGTGTCCATTCTATACGTAGTATTATTATCTGTTCTGTGACATTATATTATAGACAAATATCAATCCGGGGCTACGTGGATACGGCTTTGATTGTCCGCGTGTACATTGCATTTGTAAGGAATCCATGGTGCTTGTCGGTTGTCGGGTCTTCGTAGGTGCCACTATCTGGACCTAGAGTTTTTACCGGGATCTTCCAGAATTCATACATAATTAATCTAAAGACTTTTGTCGTTGCTATCTGTGCCCCACGGTTTCACTCACGTAGTCATCGTTTCCGTGGGAATGTCAGGATAACAAGTACCCTATGTGTTATTCCAGGGGGCAGGGTCTAAACTACCTATATACCGAATTGTTGCCCAATCGGTTCTGTAGTTTTGGTGTGAAAGAGTATCAAACATCTTCCAGTAGGACGTAGGACACAGTAGGAAGTAGGTTAGGTTAGTCACCACTTCAACTTGCTAAACCGCTGGGCTATGTCGATAACTTTCGTTCGTCTACGGATCTCATTTCTGATTCGACCTCGCAGAGAAATTCCGAGCATATAGCCCTTTCTACAGCTCGTTGCGCTACTTTGAGCTACTGATAAGGCTCTCACACCTTCTATCCTATAACCTATCTGCCTCCGAATATTCCCGTATAAGTGGTTTATCGGAATATTGTACAGATCATAGAAGGTCTTTCTTCTATGGTACAGATAGTGTATATACGTTAAAGTATAGGTTTTTGTAGCTTGTTACCTCTTATTCCTTTAAAAATATTGTGTTTATAAAACAGCAGCATTTTCACTCTCGTAGTTAATATCGTAGTTAATAGTCGTAGTAAATATGCTTATTTATTTTGGTAATCTGTATAAACTTGCTAGTCCATCCGTCAATTATTATATTTGTGTAACGAGCCCATCATTTGATCAAAAACAAAAATCCATAGTCACAAACGTGCACAAACATGACCGCTCCAAATGACCTCCATGGACCTACTATGCCTTGTAAAATAAAGCTTGATACGTGCCAGATAGATGAAAACAAAGTTTACACAATTATTCGTCTTGTTATTATTATATTTTAAGGTTGAACTATTTAATGAACACTCATTTTGTAGAAAAGAGTTTTTTCCTTATATTCTTTTTGAAAGCTGTGTTTCGTCTTCTTCTATTCCATTTTCTTCAGAAGCATCTACAAAGTCCTCTTCTTCGTTGAACTCGATACCCTCGGATTCCCCACACGGTTAGTAATAAAAGGGTTTGTAGTGGTAGGCCTCTTTTGCAGGGGGCCGCCTGGGGAAGTACCACACCTTTGCCAGTTATTCAAAGCCAAGCAGTAGGGGAAGCAGGGTAACAATGAACCACTTTTTTTGTGAAGCTATTAATGACCTTACTTTGAGTGTCTAGGAAGTTATTTTTGCACTGATACTATACATAGATCATTAAAGCACAAATTAAACCTAAAATTAAGACGCTAGCTCAAATAATTAGGGCACTAGAGGCACTTTTTTAAAAAAAGGGAAATTATCCATTGTTCCCCAGGACTGGGTCACCTTGAATCATCGATAGGGTAACAATGAACCTACGGGGTACAATGAATTTTAAAGAAAACCAACTTTAGAAAAACTCTAGGAAATTATTTTCTTTTATTAATAAGACAACGAAATCGTATTCAACTCGTTAACATTTGAAATGAAAATCGCATTTTACCTACAAATTTAAGAAAAATATAGATTTCAAAAACCTTATCAGTCTCTTCATCCTTTAAAATACTGTATAGCATAAAAATCACGTTTTTCTTATATAATCTAATAATGAAATATGGACTCTCAAAACCTTATTAATTATTCAGTCTCATCTTCTTTCTTATAATCAATATTCAATAGCGATTTCAAACAACTTCAAATAAACATTTGCAAATAATTAAGCCTAAACTTTTTCAATGTTTTTAAAGGCTATATAATATGTTAAGGAGTTATGGCACAATGTCAAACTTATAGTTGTTTCATAAAATAATACAATAGAAAAAATCTTATTACAATAATGAATTAACCTAACGAATATCAATTTTCGAGAAATTTACATCAAATGTGTAAATGCCTTGTTGGCGTTTAGTTTGCCCTGAATAACGTGGCTTAGGAAGCACCGCTTTGGCGTCACAAAAAGCAACTGTGGCTATATCAGGCACGTTTGGTAGGCGGAAGGTATTATCAGTCTTCATACTTTTGCGGAGAAAACTAACTTCTATCTCATTTGACAAAATATTTATGACTTTTCCAACATAATAAAACTTTTTGGAATTTACTTCAAATTGCACTAAGACAAATGAACCTTCATTTGGTGGCTTCGCAAGCAATGTAAACTTTGTTGGATCAACCATGTTTTCATTTTCTAGATCTTGATCTTCGTTTTCAAAGCAACCTTCTTCTTCTGAATAAATACTTATCCTATCGTCATCATCATTCGAGTCGTCACTTTGTAAGACTTTTTTCTTTATAAGGAGCTTGGCTTTTTTCTTTGGGTGAGTCTTTTTCTTTTGACGTTCTTCTATTTCCTGTTTATTGGGCGTATCAGTGGCAATCATCGATTTCCCTTTGCGTCTTGGGGCTCGGTTATTTTTACGTGGCCCAGCTTTAGGTAATCCGCGAAAATGGAATGGGTTTATAAAATCACGGGGAGAATTGTAATGGCTTATTGATTGGGTAGTCTGAATTCCAGAAGAACCAGGAAGAACTGTCGATATCGGTAGAGGTGATGGTCCTGGTGGCGTGAACGGCGTTTCTGGTGGCGTGAACGACGCTTCTGGCGGCGGGGGAGTATGTGGGGGTTCGAGAATCATCATTTGCGGTAACATCACTGAGTTCCGTTCTTCCCTATATTCTTGCAATAGACAAGTATCTTCAGGAACTCCATGGAGGATTGATGGTGTTGGAGATCGTGTTGGAGATCTACCTATAGTTGATGGATACTGTAGTCCATTATTTTCTTCGTTTATTGGCCGATCTGTGATTTCTGACGGAGCGAAATCAACGTCAGTAAAAATATTACGATTGTAAGGGAATATTCCAGTTGCTGCGAAACCACTGCATATATTAGCAGGTGTCATTGCTTTCATATGTGCTTCTTTGACACATCCAGCTACATCGTAAATAGTGAATGTGTGACCAGGGTTACGCATCATAAAGCTGTCCACGGCTTGATTATAAGCTTTTTTGAATGGTCCGAAGACAGAAACATCCAGAGGCTGGAGTTTTCCTGTAGAGTGTGGGGGAACTGTTAAAACAGTGACTCCGTTTTCCTTTGCTAGGTTCAGAGCTTGATAGTTAATGTGTGCATCGTAGTTGTCCATGATTAACAAGGTGGGGTTTTCTTTGCTGCTCTGGGTTTGGTCAATGAAGTGTTGCATTGTTGGTAAAAATAAATCTGAATTCATCCAGCCCGACTGTGTTGCTAGACCAAGTGTGCCGGCAGGGGCATCTTTGATCATATGACTCTTAAAATGTACTCTCGGGAAGATCATCACAGGAGGTAAAGCCTGTCCAGTAGCACTTACAATGTAGCAAGTTGAAACTAAAGTTCCCTTCTCGCCACTAGTTACTTTACTAACCTGCTTCTGCCCTCGAGGCGCCAAAATTTTTCCGGAGACTTGCACCGTCATCGTGTTGGTCTCGTCTAAGTTGTAAATTCGTGTTCCATCACCAAATCTTGGATTTCTTGTCATAGCATCGCATAGATTGTCGTAGAACGTATTTACGTTATGCCTATTAAAAGCCGTAGCTCGGCTCAAACTGCAGCCTTCTGGCATCCGAAGGCTTAGGTTGTTATGCCTCTTTCTAAATCCATATAACCATTCGATGCCGGCCTTTTCTAATTGATGCCATTTTGGTGGTACTCTTATTTCATTGGCTACTGCCATTTCGTAAGCTAATTTGCGAACATCAATTGGAGTCAAGCCGTAGAACATTTGGCTGCATTTTATTATGTAATCACAGATGGATTTTTCTTGTTCTTCTGTAAACAATCGGTTTACACTATAATTCGGTGTGAGCCTAATATTGAGTCCACCGGCTTTTTTTCTTTTTTGATGGTAGCGATATAAAGTCGCATAAGGTATGCCTTTGCGTTTCGCTGCTGCATGAATCGTCATACCATCTTCGGAAATCAGCTTAAGCGCCTGCTTCATAGTTTCTGCGCTGTGAAGCCCTCTGGATGTTTTCCTAAAGTTCTTTCGAGGCATTTTTTGTACCTAAAAATAAAATAAAAATTGGAAAATATTAACAAGAACAAGTTAAAATTCATTGTACCCCATGCATTTTTGGCATGGGGAACAATGAATAACATATTCATTGTAACCCAATGGCAGATTACTCATTGTTACCCATCGACCGTTAGACAAAACTAATGCATTAATACAAAATTCTATGACAAGCTCGAAAGTTATAAAATAGAAATCATAAAATGAAATCATTACTTATCCTAAATAAACTATCAGAATAATAAAAATACAATCCACAAAGACATGAAACACTTTTCAAAATGACGTAAAAAATTTCTTTTGATACTCACTCTTGGTCGAACCGCGACAGCACGACTCTCTCGTATCGCATCTCAGTGCGGACTGGATTGAACGATCGGTGTCACACGCGGCTTGCTTCAGTTGCCTTTGTGTGCGTGAGCGACTGACACGGTGGTAGTTATTTATATTTATTCATTGTTCCCCGTTATTCATTGTTACCCTGCTTCCCCTAATGTGCAAACTTTACTGTGTTCCGGTATGAAGGGCAATGTTACCAGCGAAATTACTGGGCATGATGAGATTCAACAACTCATATCTCAGGGTGACAGGCGCAGTGCAGTGCCGCGCAGAATTTTGAATTTTAAAACACTGGGTGGCACTGTGTCTGATTTATGCAATCATGATGCTTACCATCAGGCACCTGATTTGCTCGTCTTGTCACTCACTACCATAAAAAAAAGGCTATTCACAGAAAAATGGGATTGACTACGATCAGACGTTTAGCCCTGTTGCCAAATTAGAACCTGTTACTGTAAGAGCGTTACAAGCGTAACTGCAAGTGTAAATTTGGTTCTTATACAGTTTGATGTGTTTTTAGACAGCGTTTTTTATATGGCGACCTTGATGAGGAGATATACATGAGGCAGCCTGAAGGATACACGAGGGTACTGGTCGAGTATGTTTTTTGAAAAGAAGTTTATATAGCTTAAAGCATGCAGGCTATTCGCTGCTGGAATAAGCGCATAATGAATTTTTTGAAGAAAATTGGATTCGAAGTAAGTGAAGCAGACCCATGCTTACTTACTAGAAATTCTGAAGCTGGTAAACTCTTAGTCGCACTCTATGTGGACGATGGGCTAGTAGCGGGTTCCAATTGAACGTTAGTGGAAGAATTTCTGGAGCAGTTGAGATGTTGATTTTTAATTTCCAAATTTCGAACGAGTTCGAAAATATTAAATTCGAAAATTAGAAATATTAAATTCGAAAATAGTGAATATTAAATTATTTAAATTAAATATTCGAAAATATATTTACGATTTTACTATTTTTGAATTTAATATTTCTAATTTTAGAATTTAATATTTTCGAACTCGTTTGGATTAAATTAGATTTTTTTATTTTCCTAGAACCTAGTTAGTTGTCTTTATTTTACGTAATTACATGTAGATTTTTTTATATCTTTAAAAATGTTAAAAACGTGTGAGCGAGAGGGAAAATTTGCTTTGGACAACTCCTTAATTATATCGTTTATTATACACTAAAGTGACTTTTCGTGACACCACCACAACTGAGCCAGTCGGGCTTTTAACTTATATAGTAGTAGGAAGTAGGATGGTTGAAGAATGGAATAAACTACACGGATATATTATATATACTTAGCATATATTATAATCTATTACAATATTACACCTGGTACATAATGTACAGGTACGCAAAATTTATTTAATACAAATTAATTAAAACAGGCAGTTTAGGTCATGAGCTTAGAAAAAAAAGGCGGACAGTCTTCTGAAACAAAAAAAGAAGCACCATAGTAAGTCAGCTCGCTGTTATACAAACATGACGACATGCACACATTCACACCCATGAACCAAGAAAAAAAGGTGTAAATGTGTGCATGCACACGAGCAGTTAGTGGTCACCTTATGTGGTTAAGTGGATCGAGCTTTTAGTACAAAAATCCTCAAGGTAGACCTCCCCAAACAAGTGTGCGAGCTGGCTTACTTATGGTGACTTCACTTTTTGTTAAGGAAGACTCCGTCCGGCTTTGTTTCTAGGTTCATGGTATAGGTATAGGTACTATGCCGTTAACAACATAACTCGAACTATCGCCATAACCTTGCTGAAAACGTAAAGAAATGTTAATTATCTATAGCACTCTGTGATAGCACTAGACGAATACGACTTTTAGGCTACGTCCACACTCTTACAGACAGGCGGTTTGCTTAGCGCCTAGAGTCTAGCGAGTAGCGACCGGCGGAACTGCGCGCTTGGCGCCTAGGTAGCTCTAGCTAGCTAGTCTTGGCGTATATCGAAGTAACCAAAAATGTTGGTTATTATCACGAGGCGCGAGGCATTTTAGTAGAAAAAAAAATGCATCAGTTTTAAAAGTAAAAGTATCTACTACTGTGGAACAGTGTGCTATTGAACAGTAACTCCATAGAAATGCAATTGTCTTAAAGAAACTATGGCAGCAATCCACCACGGAAACATCTCAGTGTGGACATCGTGTATCCTTGCAACTAGCCAGAATGCAAGCCAACTAGGCTGTAGGCGCTAAGCGAGCCGATGGACGGAGACGTAGACTACGTACGCACTGACAGGCGGTATAGCCGGTCGCGAACATTCAAGAACTTTCGTTTAACTAAGCTCCTCGCTAGACTCTAGGCGCTAAGCAAACCGCCTGTCCGTGCGTACTTAGCCTTATTATACAAATTCTAGTTCCTAGATCTTGATCTTGCTGGCATATCCTATATATATATATATATATATATATATATTATAACGGGAAGCGAACAGGATCTCTAGTAGGGTTGATATCGATGAGAATCCTGGTGTAGAGTCGTTGTACCGTACAGCTTATTTTGCTGTACTTGAGATTTGACAAGCCGTCAGTAGGCATCCTCCCAACTGCTGTTTTTAGGAGGTCTAATCTGAAAATAGATAGTTAATATAATATAATTTTAGGTTAATAATATAATAATATGGGACAACTTCCACACACGGTCATCTGGTTCCAAACTAGGCTAGAAACCTGTACTATGGTAACCAGATGACTGATATACATACTTATATAAGCTTATAACACCCAGACACAGATCAAACAGACATTATGTTCACAAATATTTCACCTGGCCGGGGATCGAACCCGGGGCCTGCGGCACAGAAAGCAGAGTTACTACCATCTGAGCCAACGAGGCTGTCTCACAAACAAACGCGGGCACAGGATTGGCCCAGTTGTAAATGTACCTTGTAACCTTGTAAATGTATGGAAGACAACACACTGACAGCTCAAAATATCATAAAACATAAGTGTACAGAAGTCAAGTTCATGGTGTATCTCTTTTCATACCTACGCTCAGCGGTTGCGCAGGGTACGTGTTGAAACCTGTTGAGACCCAGAGTTGAGACCTGTTGAACGCGTCGTTCTATGGACAGCTATACGCTTCGGTCGCCAAGTCTGTTAACAGCGCGGTTAAAGACCCAAGAGCCAAGCTGACCCGACACTATACCGAAGATATCCCGGACACGACGAGATTAGGATGGCCCTGAAACAACTCAAAAACAACAAGGCGCCGGGTGATGACGGAATTACATCAGAGCTTCTGAGAGCGGGTGGAACACCGGTACTTAAAGTCCTCCAGAGGCTCTTTAACTCTGTCATATTCGAAGGTGTGACGCCAGAAGCATGGAACAGAAGCGTGGTGGTCCTATTCTTCAAAAAAGGTGATAACACCTTGTTGAAGAATTACAGACCCATCTCGCTTCTGAGCCATGTTTATAAGTTGTTTTCAAGGGTCATTACGAATCGTCTCAGTCGCAGGGTCGATGACTTCCAGCCGTCCGAGCAAGCCGGTTTCCGCAAAGGCTTCAGTACCATAGACCACATCCATACGCTGCGCCAAGTTATACAGAAGACCGAAGAGTATAACTTGCCACTATGTTTAGCGTTCGTGGACTATGAGAAGGCCTTTGATTCGATCGAGACATGGGCGGTGCTCGAGTCTCTCCAACGATGCCATATTGACTATCGGTATATCGAAGTGTTGAAGTGCTTGTATAGTAACGCCACTATGTCGGTTCGAGTACAGGACCAGAGTTCGAAGGCAATCCCGTTGGAAAGAGGCGTAAGACAGGGAGACGTCATATCTCCGAAACTGTTTACTGCCGCCGACGACATTGTAGTCATGGCAGATTCGATGGAAGATCTCGGCACGATGCTCGAAGACCTCAATCGAGTTTCTCAACGGGTCGGTCTTAAAATGAACATGGAGAAGACGAAGGTGATGTGTAATGCCCATGTTTTGCCGACCCCAGTATCGGTTGGGAACTCGATTCTATTCTAGAAGTTGTTGACTCATACGTGTACCTTTTTTTTTTTTTTTTTTTTGGTGCCCGGGGAAAAATGCGTGACGCATACCACCCGCACCCGGGGGAGCGCAGGGTGGTTATGTGGGACTCCCCGCCGGCACAACACCGTACGTCGGTACGTTGCTGTGCCGGCGGGTATACCCACTAAAAAACCCCGGGGTGTTCCTTCGCGACGCCATGTGTCGGGGCTACCGGTACGCCGAAGCACTCATCCGCGGCCCCGACGGCGTTTGGTCCTCCATGGAGGACCCCGCCACGGTGGGGTGAAGGTATTCCTTCACCCCAACCCTCCCAAGGGGCGCGCGGAAACACGCGCGCGCCTCCTCGCAGGCCCTTTAGGTGGGCAACGGATACCCCCGCATCCGTTGCCCGAGCCCCTACCGAACGTGCGAGAGAACACGGAAGACCCATTCCCGCCCACCACCACCGCAGGGCTCAGGTGAGCCCCGCCTGCGCCATCCACTGTGCCCTATGCTGACTTCATAGGGACACGCGGAGGCGCAACCCACACCGCGGCAAGCCTTCGGCTTTCCGCCCCAATTCGGTCGCAGAGGATAGGGAGAGCGGCGCATCGTAATACCGACACTCCTCTTCCCCTGCGACCCCACCGCCTTCGCCATCTAACGGTGGCGACCCCGTTTGGGCCGCGAAAGGCAGGAAGAGCGGCGCACCGCAATACCGGCAGTTCTCTCCTGCCGCGGCCCCACCATTCGGCCGCGATGCGTCCCATACCGCATCGCGGTCCGCCTCAGTTGCGGTTCGTCCCACACCGAACCGCAACCTACTCGGCTACTCACACTCAGCCTGGAGTACTAAGTGGAGCAGCCGACCACCTCGGGCTCCTCTTCGCTTCACCGTGGGCCCCTACCACGGTTACTGACCCCCACCGCCGCGAGAAGGCGGAACCCATCGGGGGGACTCATACGTGTACCTAGGACAAGCAGTCTAACTCGGTAGGTCCAACTTCGAGAAAGAGGTCAATCGTCGAATCCAACTAGGCTGGGTAGCGTTCGGAAATCTACGCAATGTCTTCTCGTCCAAAATACCTCAGTGCCTCAAGTCGAAGGTCTTTGACCAGTGTGTGTTACCAGTGATGACTTACGGATCTGAAACGTGGTCTCTGACTGTGGGCCTTATCAGCAGGCTCAAAATAGCGCAACGAGCTATGGAGAGGGCTATGCTCGGAATTTCTCTGCGAGATCGAATCAGAAATGAGGAGATCCGTAGACGAACGAAAGTTATCGACATAGCCCAGCGGATTAGTAAGTTGAAGTGGCAATGGGCAGGGCACATAGCACGTAGAACTGATGGCCGATGGGGCTGCAAAGTTCTCGAATGGAGACCACGGACCGGCAAGCGCAGCGTAGGATGTCCACCCACAAGGTGGACAGACGATCTGATAAAGACGGCAGGAACACGATGGAGGCGGGCCGCTTACAACCGGACTGAATGGAAATCTATGGGGGAGGCCTATGTTCAGCAGTGGACGTCCTGTGGCTGAGATGATGATGATGATGATGATGAACGCGTCGTTTGAGAGAACACGGAACACCATTCCAAGCCCTTAAAGAGACGTGGACGATTCTCCGCTCGTCTCCGTGCTGGACTCCTATTGTGCGGTGGCGACCGGAGAATCAGAATCCAGCAGGGGCCGAGCGACAGATGCGCGGGGGTATCGTCGATTTTCCCGAAGGGGTAGGCAGAGGTGTACCGAGGACTCAGTCCCATAGCAGGTACACCCACATTTCGCCAGTATGTTATTGGTCCCATGTAATAGGGGGCGAGCCTATTGCCATCTACCGGGCACAGTTCCAGACTCCAGGCTGTCTTAGAAATAACTCTTAATGGAAAAATCCCATATGGAACACCTTGCCTGACTTGGGGATCGAACGCAGGACATCATGATTGGCAGTCGAAGCTTGCGTCCATTAAGCCACCGAGGCAGTCATCTGCCTCGGTTCTACTTTCTACTTAAAAAATATACCTCCTTCTGTTCCGACGTGATTTTGGATGCTCTAGCATCGTGTACCGCGCTATTTCCTTCTTATATCTGGTCACGCCAAGTCCAGAAGCTTGCAACCTAAATATTAAAACATACATGTTTCTAATTTTTAAACTTTTGCGATTCGAACACATATTTTATGAAAGAAACGGGGAAGTAAACATCGAATAAATAATATAATAAAGAATGTTTATTATATAAAAATGTTTATATGCCTGATAGGCAAAAAAAATTCTAAAGAATTACCTCATGAACAGATCGTCGTCTTCGCCGCCCCATAGCCAATATATGTTAGAGTAGCCGTTCACTATTCTGTACTGCCCCATGGTCATTGCTGTCACGCCACCGAATAACGTCGAATATGTTTCACTGAAAATTATACATGATTTTATATATGATGTATGTACTTACTTAAAAATAAACATAGTCTACCATGTTTTTGGATATATATACATATATATGTAATGTGTATAGCACCTCTACAAGATAACGCACAAGAAACGTGTAGGATTCAATTTTTTCAACTGCCGGATTCACAATAATCAGTAGGGTGACATTTGTTTCCTTGTCTTAGTGCGGGGAGGTGGATATGCAGACGTTTCCAGGTATATGTGTCCTCTATGTATTGGTTAACATTATAATAAGCCTTCCTTAATAAAGTTTGATATCTATCAATCAGAACCTTTTATTTCTAGAATAAGCAGTTAAAATATCTACCAACAGCTTTAATAGACTGTTTAGTATTTAGTAGACAGGTTACGTACTATATTGTCATCTCTATAACATAGGGACACATATGCCTCGGCAATATAGGACAGGAGTATACGATCCTATGGTCAGTCGGCAGCAGATCAACATCGTGGAACACTATGCATTGATAGTCTCCCAGCATTTGTATCTCACGGAACCCTGCGTTGTACAGACGCCCTTTGTTGAACACTTTTTCTTTATCTACAACAGAAAAGGTGTATAATTAAGGTATAATAAAGGCTCGCGTACATTAGGCGGTGCAGCCTGTTGCTGTTGCGGTTGTAGCCTGCGCTAGCATTAAGTGTGCGCACTGAGGCGTTCTAATGAGGAAACTTACGTTCAGTAGTGCCAACCACTGAACATGTCTTAGGAAAGTCGCCCGTCTTCCGGCTGATGATGATGACAAATAAACGAGTGTGAAAACACTAATGCATCATCTCAGCCGTAGGCAGTCACTGCTGAATATAGGTCTTTCCCAAACTACCCACCTATCGAATACCCACTCGCCACTTTATATACTCCACATCCTTCCTCGAGCACGGTGAAGGCAAGCCGGAGATGAAGAACATTACCCTCCCCGGGAGCACTCAGTTCCGTGGGGTCGCTACGCTACTCCCCAACAGCTCCCCATAAGCTGCCCTGTGTACTATGGCAGTGTAGAATCATACCCATTTAGCAATAAATAGTGAAACATACCGCTCTGTTCAATAACAAATATCCTATATTCTAATTTTTGACGCATCAGAAATGGATGAATATTATTCAAAAACACGCGCAAATTGTCTTCACGATTTCTGTAAAACAACAAAATAATATACAGCTGTGCCCCGCAGTTTCACCTGCATAGTCATCGTTCTCTTGGGAATATCTGGACTAAAAAGTGTTGTTCCCATCTACTTCTCTACTTATGTAGTCAGAGTATTAAATAATAAATAAAATATATTCATTGTATGGATGCAAAAGATGATATATTATGTTAAGACAACATATTATGTTATATGGTATGTTTTAATATAAAAGTAATATGTATTAATCTTAATGTACCTAATCGCAATGTTAATGGTAATCAAAGTAATATTAGTAGAAGGTATATTATAACAAAAAGTACACTTATGTAATCCTCAATAATAAAATAATTTAAACATTTGGCATGGTGTGCAGTGTGCATATGCCACAAGGATAAATAATGCGCAAATCTAAATAAGACTGTACACGTACGTGCTGAAAAACAGCGCTGTGCACGGTAAGTCGAGCGCAGCACGTGCGGGCACAAACCGATTACCACACTGTCTCAATACGACATGTACTAGCAGATGTAATTACTTGTTTGTTAAAAATAAACGCATTTTTCTTTCTATCTACCGAGAAGAAATGAAGAAAAAGAACTGTTCTTACCGAATCGGTACCATTATAGCAACTTTATGCCGAGATCTACAATCTCGAGGTTTGTAATGTCCACCAAGTTTTACCATCGGGTATAAATCATCGTCCAGATATTTAATGTTTGTTTTGTTAACATTTACAGACACTGCAAATATGAGTTTTATGAATTTTCACTTGTGTAGAGCGTAAAAGTCTTGAGATTTTGTACCTACTCACTGTTCCCAACAAGTCGCATAACGCATTCAGGCAATGTATCACCTCCAAAGGTGTCAGCAGTTTCTGTAAAGTTTGTAAGTTACGATCAGAACCTAAACTAGTCTATACTTTCCCTACTACGTTGGTTCTTTATTTTCGAGTGTGTGTTGCACAGAACACATATACAAGTGGTTTATAAGCATACCAACGTACGTCTACAGCACAGTTATTGTACATTGTCCTCGGACCACGGATTAGCAAGACTTTCTTCAACACTAACAACTGGATAAACATCTTGCAAGTCAGTTGTTGGCACTGTGCTTTGTTGAAGATCAGCGTCAGTTTCATCGAAAAAAGAAATACATGTGATATCTTACTACACCCCCCTCCCCTTTTGTGATATTTCGTGATTTTTGACGCCCCCCCCCCCCCCCCCCCCTTTCGAGCCTCACGTCATTAATGAACGGCCCCTAGTAGTTTTGTCCATAGTAAAACATAGTTATAACTTTAAAGTAGAAATGTTAACACGAACCTTCTAGATCAGCAGGCTCATAGATAATGTCTTCATACATATTTCCTTCGACAAAGTATACTTTCCTGAGCTTCTCCATATCGTCAGATATTGTATTACCTATATTTGCATGTTTCACCAAAAACAACGTGCAGATTATCGCAGATATAACGATAAAGGAGAAAATAAGTTTCTTGAATCTTATTATTGTTGTGACGTATTTTGATTGGGCTAAAAATAGTCAATATTGTGTTAGTTAGCAAGAATCTAGAAGAGAGGGTAGGACGGCCGAACGGTATAAAAGCAGGCGGATGCCAGCGCACGGACTCTGCCTTTCAGCTGGCGTCGAGTGAACATCACCTGATATCTTTTCATTATACTCGATTATACGAATCTCTGCCAGAATAACTGTCAGATCTATTTTTAATTTGGTTCGTTTATATTTAATTAGAAATCGTTATTATTTTTATTAAATTTATTAGTTTGCTAAATATTGTGTATTACAAGCTGTGCCCCGCGGTTTCACCCACGTATGTAGTCATCGTCCCATCCCGTTAAAATATCGGTATAAAAGAACCTATGTGTTATTCCAGGGTTGTGAGGAGCCAAGATTGATGAAGTATCTCTGCCTAGGTAGGTAAATATTATATAAGACGAAACCTACCTCAGCTATAGATAGCGTTGTGCCTTTTTATAAATAAGAATGTAACGAATATAATTAAAGAAATATAATTTTATTGGTAACCAGTAGGAGAGCTTACCTTTAAATCCTTTCTTTTTAATATATTCCTTAAAATACTGCGACATTTTCATAACACGTTTGAAATCGTTAAATTAAATACTTCTTAGTATTTTATATTGTGATAGACTAAGAAATTAATTTAAAATTATTTTTAAATAAATTTTTACCGTGTAAGCAATGACGTTGAATTGCTTTCTTCAAAGTCAATCACACAGATCACTATAATTAGTACTACGGTCAATCACAGATGACGATATAGTACTACGTACAGGGGGGCTATTGGCGTTCTTGGTGACTATCACTTTAGTGACTATTAACTTGATTTGACATTAACTACAAATGTCAAAGTCCGGTTACTAACCAAAGATATTATGATAAACTTACTAAGTAGACTGTGCACTGTGTCGGTCCCGAGTGAGAACCACTCGTAGTGTCTATCTTTTTCCTTTTCTCTCCTCCAAATTTGACAGTAAAGTCTTGTTAGAAAGGTAAAACGTCTTTGTAAGTAACTCAAACCACAGAACATAAAGACATAAGCCTGATAGCGACTGGTGATTATAAAGAACGCCAATAACCCTGCAGGTCACTACGAATATTAATTCTAAGAACTCGTTGATTATTAATACGTAACGTAATATTACCTTTTTGGTACATAAACTCCATCAAATCTAGGAAGTACCGTTTGACGTTTCATCTTTGCATATTGCCTGTAGTGATTCATTTAGAATTAAATTTAGTTTAATATTATTAATAAATATAAGATTTAATGTTGCGTTAATATTTACTAAAGACTGTTGATCTATGAATAATAAAAATATAAAAATTATTTGTATTGACTTGATAAAATCGTTCGCTATTGCGAGTGTTAGGAGAGCAAGTAGAGCCTCGCAATAGGAAGCGAAGAAGTTGGTCGTCAGTTTAAACTCGCTGTAAGAGTGTACAGTTGTCTGAATATAATATGATTAGTGAACAAGTAATGTGGTTTCATTAAGGGTCAGAAGAGGGACGTATCAAGCGGATAGATTTCCGTTGGAACTACCTAACGAAAAGTGCTGAGATAGTCGACTTTGGGTTAGTTTCCTTTGGGGACATTTTGGGGAACAGGTGAATCACTAAAAACAAAAATAAATTAAAGACAAGCTTTTATTAAAATCAATGTGATGAAAATAAACTTAAAATAAATAAAACAAAGCCATTAATTTATAATATCACACAATTATTTTTATATCGCAATCAAGCTTGTCGCAAGATTTGATTGCATATTAATGCGTTTTAACACAATAGGTAAATTTTACGACGAGCGTTAATGATAAAAGTAGAGCAGTGGTACGAGTAAGGGTAGGAAAGGAGATTTCTGAGGTTTTTGAAATCGAAACCGGTTTAAAGCAGGGAGATGCCCTGTCACCTATGTTGTTCAACATATAGCACTAGAGCACGTCATTAGAAAAGTTCTTGCCCTAAATGGCGGCGTACAGCTAAATGGGCAACATAAGGTGATAGGACATTCGGATGACTTGGCTTTGATAGGGCAGAGAAAAACTGAAGTGCAGGAAGCCGTGAAAATCTTGGCGGAGGAAGCAAGGAATGTGGGTCTCAGGATAAACGTGGATAAAACGGAGTATTTACATATGAAGCGCTACAAGAACACCCGAATAGCAAGACAGAGCTTAGACCATGAAGGCACGGTCTATCTAGGAACTGCAAAGTTTAAGTACCTCGGCTGCACTATTACCGATACCAATGCGAGAGAGGACGAAATTGAGGTATGAGTACAAAACACACTACGGTGTAGTGCAGCCCTGCATAAAGTGTTGGTGTCCAAGCTTCTCAGCAAGAGTACAAAATTACGGATTTACAAAACTGTGATTCGTCCAATCCTAATGTACGGCTGCGAAGCTTGGACTCTAACACAGAAGGAGGAAAATAAGCTTCGCGTGACAGAAAGGAAAGTGTTAAGAAAGATTCTGGGACCCGTAAAGAATGAAGATGGAAACTGGCGGATCAGAAGAAATAAAGAAATTGAAGATCTAGTGGCCGAGCCAAATATCATCGGCGAGATAAAATCCCACAGACTTCGCTGGCTCGGCCACGTTGAACGCATGGGGGAGGATCGGGCAGTAAAGAGAGCGTACTTTGGACGCGTAACCGGGAAAAGGCCGGTCGGGCGTCCTAAGTACCGTTGGAAGGATGAGGTGGAAAAAGACCTGAAGGCGCTTCAAGCAGATTCGTGGCAAGCTATAGCGCAGGACAGACAGGAGTGGCGTCTTCTTGTGTCGGAGGCCAAGACTCACTTTGGGTCGCTGCGCCAGTATAGTTAGTTAGTTAGTTAATGATATAATCATTGTGTAAAATTATAAACTAATAGCTTTGTTTAATACATTTTTTAAAAGTTTATTTTCTTCATTTAGAGGATTTAAATAAAAATGATTTTAAAAATATTTATTCAATTAAATTTATTGATGAATACAAAACAAAATAAAATCCAATCGGTTATACTAGTTATTTTTTCATAAATTATAATAAATCCATTAAAACTATTAAACAACTGTTCTTAGAAACTAAAGTCCTAGGTGTTTCTCAAGGAAGCATTCTAGGTCCGATTCTATTTTTAATATATCAATCAGTTGCCATTTTACAAAATTAATAAATATATATAAAATAAAATAATACAAAATTAATTTTATAAATTAACACTTACATTACAAAATACGTTTTAAAACTGCAAATTGAAAACTGAAAACAAATTGAAAAAATTTAAAACTGTATTTATCAGAATTATGGAATTCCTAAAGAAAGACTTTAAATATCTATTAGCGTATTTTTGTAGTATAACTAGATAAACGCTACTTATAGTTACAAATAAAACACTAACGAAGTTATATCAGATAAAAAACGGTAAAGGAATCTCCTGTACCTGTATCAGGATCAGGGGATACACAGAAGATTCATTTACCGTTTTTCATGCTATATTGACCGATGTTGACCTTGTTCTATAAGTAATTGTTCTATAATTATATATAGCAGGAATCAGTTCTCCTGTAGGATTAATGTCAACCGTAATTTTTGTATAAAGTCGGTGCAGGGTGCTGTTTATGATGTTGTACTTTATATTTGTCAAGCCGTCTACATGGAACCTCTCAATTGCCGTATTTAAATAGTCATATCTGAAAAAAAAAGTAAATCAAAAAACTCCTAGAACAGGAATATTTAGTTTTTAGTTCCAATTTTTTAGTGTCAAAAATAATATGCACAGTGCACCGCCCTCCCGGCCCTCCCGGCTCTTAGAATGCAATTTTGCGGGCGGGAGGGCGGTGCACTGTGCATGTTGTTTTTGACACAAAAAAATCGGAACTAAAAAATAAATATTCTTGTTCTAGGAGTTTACAATGGAGTTTCGAAAAGTAACGCCAAATTCAGTCAATTATCTTAAATCCAACAAATCCATCACGAGCGTGTATAAGGAATGTCATGAAAGTGGAAAAAGCGAAAGCCACATTTCGCCAGTATGTTATTGGTCCCATGTAATAGGGGGCGAGCCTATTGCCATCTACCGGGCACAGTTCCAGACTCCAGGCAGTTATTGAGATAATTCCTAATGGAAAAATCCAATATTTAACGGGAAACCTGAGTGACGAAGAATTTAAAATTTCGGTTTTTGTAAAAACTATCGCCGTCGCTCTGCTCCTGAAAGTATGAGCTATGAATGTGTGTGTGTGTGTGTAAGAAGATTATTATTGCGACTTCGCGCGCATATTCATGTCAGTAGTAAAGTTTGTGACGCTTGTATTCAAATTAGGTAGGTACTTATCGTAGGTATTATTTTAGACTTTTGTTTTTATTTACATTCTCGTAAAGAGGATTGCTTAAATTCATTAACTACGTCTAGTATGAAATGGACCAGTGGTTGCAGTATTCAGACAGCGTTCACAAAATCGTGTCATCGATCAACGAATGCGAGTTCGAATCCAGTCCCAGGAGAGTAATTTTTGCCCGGATATTTTTTTGTTAGGAACTTTTTCCTTCATTATCTGTATTTATATTATTGTAATATTATATAATAAAAAATAGATACTATAATATATACTTATAGTTTATATGACACCAGTCGCCCAGCGCTTAAAAATTCATATCAATGTGTATATTATCTTCGAAGGTAAGTATTGACTTTTTCGGTTCATCCTGTCAGTCTAGACGTTTGCTGAAAATATAACTTTTCATTGTAATATCTACCTAATAATAGTTCGCCTAAATAATTTTCGACCTGTGCTGTTGTTTACGGACTTGATTCTTTTGCTTAATATTTTAAATTTTTAGACAAAGCGGTCTACTCGCATGAAATACAATACGAATAAGGAAAGAATTATTATTGTATTCGTATTGTATTTCTTGCGAGTAGTAGTTTCCGCTTTGTCTAAAAATTTAAAATATTAAGCAAAAAGGAAGTGTTTATCAATTTCGATATGAATTCTAATTGTAACATTAGACTTGTCGGTGGGTAGATTGCGAAATGCATCACCTATAGATAAACACACGCCCCTAGAGCGTTAGGTAGAAGGGATAGAAAAATTTCGCCGACGACTAGTACCTTCACGGTAGCTCAAGTAGAGCGCCCACCACGGATTGGTGCGGAGGGTGCGTGGTTCAAATCCCGCCCGTGGGTGAAATTTTTCTTTCCTTATTCGTATTGATTCTTTTGCTTTAGTACTTACGGTTTTGGCTTGTTTGTATGAATTTCTTTCAGTATTTTGCTCTGAAAATGGGTAAAAGCAAAAGGGGCAGGACGTTTATTTTTGAACGCTCTACGAAAAATACACCATTTACGTATAAAACGGCAAATACATTTTGCGCCTTTGCCAACCGTTTGAGTATAGGTAATACGTACATACTTAATTATTTTGTGTTTTTCATCATGAAATTACGATAAAACGCAATTTAAATTAATTTCTTCAACCTAATGAGTGATGTTAGGGGTGAGCAGTTGATAGTCATGTCGACCGCAAATATTCGATCCGTTGGAACCGTTGATCGCTATCAACTACAAACTTGAAAACCATTTAGGTGGTGTTTGAGCCAATCATATGCTCATGAGAACCCGGGTTTGATCCACAAGTCAGCCAAAAAGTGTAATTGGATTTTCTATTAGGGGTTTTCTGAATGACAGCTTGGAGTCTGAACCCAATAGATGACAATAGGTACGACTTCTACTACAAGAGATTTAAAATATTACTGGCAAAGTATTAGAAAATTTCACTGAGTCTTCACCCATGAACGCGAATGCCTTAGCTTGCGATAATGCTCTTGAACCATCTCTTTTTTAAATATGTATCTACTCGTACAAGGCCAATAATGATTATGATGATAAAGTAATACATTTTAATACAATTACAAATTTTATAATATTTATTAACAAATTACCTACTTAACAGTATAGAAGACAATGAAAGATCACCATAAAAACAAGTGCTATGCACTAGACATCTCAACATTAGGTTCTCCGAAGGTCTAACTGAACGAGAATGGGCCATAATATGAAGATTGATATTATAGTTGAATTGCATTTAAATCGATATTGTTACATACTATTAGTCTTCTATTTTTTCGTAAGAAGTATTGGTTTAAACTCGTTTTCTATGAACATCACTAGGATTTTTCAAAATACTATGTCTATGAGTCCCTTCCCTAGTTGTATAAGTGTGAGTGGAACCCCCCCCCTCACCGCCTGCCGCACCCCGTAGAACGCGAAAGGGACAACTGCAGCTCAAAGCGATTATAACTACGAAAAAATTACGAAATCGATGTTTTGTATTCCCGTGTTCCCTCCGAGAATAATTAGTTTTATCCATAAATTTATATCTTGAAAATTAGGAAATAGATTAGGCTATGTCCCTGTTATTTTATTTTTTTTCCTTAACTCTTCATTTTTTTCTAGTGAACGTCTAATAGCGCGAGTAAAACTGGGACAGTTTTTCATGTTTTTAAAGGGTCATATTTCATTTAATAATGAGTTTGTAGAAAAATGAAAATAACAGGGACATGCTCACTGAAAACCTAGATTTTATAAAAAAAAAAACCATTGCTCTGACGCAATTATCTAGGGAGGAAACACGGGAATACGTTTGTATGGAAAAATCACCCCTAATGTATCCTCTTAACACTGCCTGACCTGGGGATCGAACCCGGGACCTCTTGATTGGCAGTCGAGCATGCGCCCTCTACACCACCGAGGCAGATTGATTTGATGCTGTTGTTAATAAGAATTAAGTACTTTTCTAAATGTCCTGTTCCGACTATTGATATAAAGAAAAGGGGAGATGAGGTACTGGCTTACTTACTTAAAAATGCTAGCTCAAATTAGGTTCCATTAGCTCCACTTACGTCAGTAAAGTGAGGTCGTACGAGAGAATAATATTGTTGTCTCGGACGCACTTCGATCTTAGGTACGTCTTTCTATCTTTGATGTTCATTATATGTCACTGTGCAAACTTCACACTGAGCAAATTGCACGTGCCATTTGTTGAGTCAGCGCTGGGACGTTCTCCCAACCTGGAGTACCTACCCTATTTCCTCTTTTCTTTATATCAATGGTTTCGACTACTTCTGAGTGCGATATCTATCTAGGTGGGCAGTCGGATTTGTCCAATAATCCAATAATTACCTTTGTTTGTTCCGAGGCGATTTTGGATGCCACAGCATTGTGTATCGCGCTATATCCTTCTTATATCTGGCCACCCCGAGTCCAGTAGCTTGCAACCTAAATAATAAAACAGGGTACAGTTAACATCCTCTTTAAAACGGCGTAGGGTCAGTTGTACCATTGGAGTTGTTCCGTTGTTGGTACACATGACATACCGCTGTATCGCTTGTACCATGATAGAAAAGTATGGATATTCCTTCGTTTTGTTGGTTATTTATGATGTGTAGGTACTTACATTATAGGAGTTCACTACCCTATTCTCTCTGTATAATAAGTATATTAGCGTAGATTAAAATTGAGTGTAATCTGTTACCTCAAAAACATATCATTGTCTTCACCGCCCCATGCCCAATATACGTTAGAATAGCCGTTGACCACTCTGTACTGCCAAATGTTCATTGCAGTCACTCCTCCAAACACAGTGGCATATGTTGAATTACTGGAAAACATAACATAACATAAAATACATTCACGCCTTTTTCCCGAAGGGGTAGGCAGAGGTGTACCCAGGACTCAGTCCCATAGTAGATACACCCACATTTCGCCAGTATGTTATTGGTCCCATGTAATAGGGGGCGAGCCTATTGCCATTTACCGGGCACAGTTCCAGACTCCAGGCAGTTATTGAGATAATTACTAATGGAAAAATCCAATATTTAGCACTTTGCCTGACCTGGGGATCGAACCCGGGACCTCTTGATTGGCAGTCGAGCATGTGCCCTCTACGCCACCGAGGCAGTCTGAAAAAAGATTACTGAAAAAAGAGGCAAGAAACTAGACATAGGTTAGGAATTGATGGTTTTTGGGACACGTTGACCTTACATTATAATTTTGATTTTATTTGATAGCTCTAATATATAAGATTTTCAAATATAGGTACATAAATAATATTTCTATAGTGTTGCCATTCATAATGAAATAACCTTTGCGGTTATAGTGGCTGAATGAACATCTGGAAAAATCAATCCGCCTACAGCATACAGCGCCATTTACCTATTAGATCCTTGTGTAAAGTATGGGAATATGCACTAAAATGGCCATAACTTTTGACTGCGTTTACTTAGAAATATAATTTTTTTACATCTACAAGGGACCGTAGACCTGAGCAACGTGATACCTCCACGCGTTCCCGTGAAAAAGTGTCTTGATAGATGGCGTTTTCGAGCGAATTATATATGCCGGGGCCGGAGGGCGCAGGAGACTCCAAAAACCTCTTCTATGTACTAAGTCTTTAATTAAATTCACATTGCGATAATGTGTTAAATCTATCCTATATCTATATGCGGCGACAACGGTCCGATGTTAGAACCGAAGTGATGGGTCTTTGAGGTGCACGCATCGGGCAGGCGAAAACATCCTAAAATGCATCGGCCCTTTGTGACGTCGGTTCGAGGCCAAGAGTAAGCTGGGTGTGACGTCAGCGGGGATAGTAGAGTCGCTGGATGTAACAAGCGACATAATAATAATAATAATATTCTGTCACAAATTAATAAAACCGTATTTTCAAACTCAAACTCAAACAGATTTATTCAAATAGGTCATAATCTGACACTTTTGCACGTCAATAAAGATAAACAGTACTGAGTCTACCGTGCGTTCGGAAAGATATTCTAAAAATACGTATACGTACGGTTTTAATTTAATTAAAGGGGTAGGACACATATGCCTCGGCAATGTGGGACAGGAGTATCGGATCCTACGGTCAGTCGGCAGCAGATCTACGTCGTGAAACACTATGCACTCCCATTCTCCTGATTTCTCGATCTCACGGAACCCAGCGTTGAACAAACGTCCTTTGTTGAACACTTCATCTTTAGCTACACAAGATAAAATCCAAAAATAATTTTATGTAAGAATGATCAGAGCACTTTTTAAAAATTCCGAAGGTGATAAGTTGAATGTCGTTTATCTTCATGTCATAATCTCAGTTGTAGGAAGCCGACTGCTGGAAATAGGCCTCAGCCAAAAGGGGGGTTATGCCAAGACTCGTCACGTTTGGCAGGCGGGTTGGCGAGCGCAGTTTGATGGTTTTACGCAGAGGACGCTGCTGCCTGGATCACATAACCCTTAGCCAGCTCTTACGGCAACCCCGGGTAGAGAGGGTAGGGTATTATTCTATTAAAGGCACCCCATGGCAATGACATACCGTCCTCTGGATCTCAATAAGTATGTATATCAATGATCTGGTAACGATAATACAGGCTTTGCCTAGTTTGGGACCGGATGACCGTGTGTAGAAGTTGTCCCATATTATTATTATTATATTAGTAATATAGTCAATGATAATAAGCTTAATAAACATACCGCTCTGTTCAATAACAAATATTCTATATTCTAATTTCTGACGCATCAGAAATGGATGAATGTTGTACAGAAACACGCGTAAATTGTCTTCACGGTTTCTGTAATACAACAAATTCATTAAAAGTGTTTTGATAATTCTACTTCCTACTTCCTTCCTTATAACAAATGCGAAACTGTGTGAGGATGGATGGATGTTTGTTAATTTTTGACGCCATAACTACTGAACCGATTGGGCTGAAATTTGGTATGTAGCTAGCTTAGATCTTGGAATAACACATAGAGTAGTTTTTATTCCGATATTCCCACAGGAACGAAAACTACGCGGGTGAAACCACAGGGCACAGCTAGTTATTCATAAAATCAAGCGACAGTTTAATAATGTAGAGAAGAAAAATAATAATATGATCTCTTCTGGAACAAGAATCTTTAGTTTTTGGTTACGATTTTTAGTGTCAAAAACAACATGCAAACATGTAAGGCGACATTTGTAGCGAAGTCAGAGTTACTAACAAAAATAATAACAACCTAATAACATTTCCTCTTTGCATGCAATTTTGCGGGCGGGAGGGCGGTGCACTGTGCATGTTGTTTTTGACACAACAAAATCGGAACTAAAAACGAAAGATTCTTGTTCCAGAAGTAGAAGTAGTCCAGTAGTCTGTAGTGGTAGGCCTCTTTAACAGGGGTCAGGGGACCGCCTGGGGAAGTACCACACCTGTGACAGTTATTTATCCGCCAAGCAGTAATATGGAAAATGGAAACATTACTGTGTTCCGGTATGAAGGGCAATGTTACCAGCGAAATTACTGGGCATGATGAGATTCAACAACTCATATCTCAGGGTGACAGGCGCAGTGCAGTGCCGCGTAGAATTTTGTATTATAAAACACTGGGTGGCACTGTGTCTGATATGGGCAATCATGATGCTTACCATCAGGCACCTGATTAGCTCGTCTTGTCACTCAATATCATAAAAAAAAAAGTCTACAATGGATTTCCGAAAAGTAACGCTAAATTCAATCAATTATAATATGATCTGATTGTTCTTACAGAATCGGTACCAATATGGCAACTTTATCCAGAGACCGACATTCCTGAGGTTTATAATATCCACCCATGTTGAGCATTGGATACAGATCGTCATTCAAATATCTTCCGATTGTTCTGTTAAGTTTAACGGACACTGGAAAAAGGGGGTTAAAATTAACATAACATATAATAACGCCTTTTTCCCGAAGAGCTAGGCAGTAGGCATAGGCGTACCCAGGACTCTCAGTTCCATAGTAGGTACACCCACATTTCGCCAATATATTATTGGTCCCATGTAATAGGGAGCGAGCCTATTGCCATCTACCGGGCACAGTTCCAGACTACAGGCAGATAAGATAATTCCTAATGAAAAAATCCAATATTGACACTTTGCCTCGAAGAGTTCGAACTCGGGACCACATGATCGGCTGTCAAGCTTGCAGGCAGCTCACTGCGCCATCGAGGCAGTTGGCGATGCAAAATGGAACATCTTTATCATCATCATCATCAATCATCAGCCGGAAGATGTCGACTGCTGATCATAGGCCTCCTCCATAGAACACCATAAACTATTCATATCAGGGATTTTACCGTAATCACCACGCTTGTTGTGCAGCTCGGTGATCGCAGTAGTTGGAATACTTGAAAACGGAGAGCGCTGCTGCCCACTCTCTGAATATGGCCCTCTGACGGGTCTCACGTCTCCCACAGGATGAGAAAGGGGTGGCCATATTATATAGCCGGGAACCACACGGCCAAACAGGATCAAACAGCAAATATTTTGGGTTCGTAACTTCTATCGATTTTGAGATGGTAGGCGGCCCACTGCATGAATGTTCAAGAATGGCTGCACACAGAAATTGATGGCGATATATTGTGAGGCGAGCGATATCTACGCATAAAACTGACTCTTCAAGATGACCACGACCGTTCTGTCAAGAAAGCAACGAAGAAGAAGGAGAACATTTACAATTTGCTATATATTCTTTCTATGCTTACCATTACCATCAAGTCGGACGACACATTCAGGCAATTTGTCATCTCCAAAAGTATCAACGTCATTGATTTTCCCACCACCAATTTGCATTGTTGCACTGTATCGTTTGATGAAATTCAATATCTTTGTTACGTTGAACTTTTCACGGATAAAATGTTGTGCCATCAGCCGTTGAATGAACGCACCGAAATCTATGAATAGAATTTCTTGATAGACATAACCTACAGATAGATTAATAGTATTATCTATGAATCATCATCATCATCAGCCCATGATCGTCCACTGATGCACGAGGCGATGATGAGGGCGTATGTGTCTCAGGACTCAGGACCCAGTCCCATAGTAGGTACACCCACACTTCACCAGTTATGTTTTAGGTCTTTTGAATATTTATCTGAGTTTAAGTCACATGAAATAGGGGGCCTATTGTCATCTACAGGTTGACTCCAGGCTGTCATTGAGAAAATTCCTAATGGAAAAATCTAATAACACCTCTTGCCTGCTCTGGGGTACGAACTCGGGACCTCATGATCGGCAGTACTGCTTGCGACCACTTTTTGCGTTGTCAAAATATTAAGCGACTTTGAAAAACATAATTAAAACCATTTTCAGAGTTACCTCAAACGGACAAATGAACCCTTATAGGATCACTTTGTTGTCCGTCTGTCTGTCTGTCTCCATGTCTGTCCGTCTGTTGAAATTGATATTAAATACTAAGGTCCCTTGTGGCTGTAAAAAACACATAAAGCCCGTCACACACGTAGCTATAATATAGGTATATTAATATACCGACCTATAATATATATTATAGCAAGCTACCACACACGGAGACGATGCTATAATATATATTTTAGCCTTCATTTCATTGATACAGTTTATATTAATATGCAATAATATATATTACGGTATATGTTGGTGACGTCATAGAAATATATATTATAGCTGCATGTGCGGTCAGTCGAATATTTGTATAGAAAATATATCGTAATATGCCTTGCTATAATTTATATTAATATATATTATAGCTACGTGTGTGACGGGCTTAATTCTAAGTTAACGCAATCAAAAGTTTGGCCATTTTACTTCATATTTCCATACTTTGCGCAAGGGTCTAAAAACCTTTAGGGTGCTTCCCGTTGGCCTAGCATAATGAGATTTGGCAAGAAGCAAGATCTTATATTCACAAGTAAAGGAAAATATCTCAAAACCGTACAATTTCCCAAAAAATTTTGATTATTAACATGTTTGCGGTCTCTAGGTATGGAACCCTACACTTAGCATACCTATCAAGGTATAATGCCTTAACAATTTATTAACCTTCAGAACTCACTTTGACCAATAACAGGCTTATGAATAACATCTTCACCGACAAAATTATAACGTGTTTCATTGGACGAAGCGACAGTAATATTATTATCTATGGATGCTTCAGTAATGTTCTTCATCGTCTCCAATTTATTGCGAGAACTTGAACGCATCACTAAAAATAACAAACTGGAGCCCGCTAAAACTAAGCTGAACATTAAAATCAGTTTCTTGAAGTTCCATAGATCCTGATGTTGTATGTTCGCTATTATTAAGGCTAAGTGCTTTATTTGGCCTGAAAAAATAGTAAAAATTAGTATGTAGTATAAGAGCGAAGCCAAAATCTAAGTATATTTTGTAGTCCCCTGTTTCCTCCGAATATTATAATAAACCCATTCTGTAAATTTATATAGGTACTGATATTTTTTTGTGAAGTAAACTATTATGCCTGTGTCATTTTAGTTTATCTTAAATAAACTCTCCGTATTTTCAAAGTGAACTTCTAAATATCCCAGGCGAACCTGTTGTGGGACGAAACGACGAAGATGCCAGTTTTACTCGCCGAATCAGATAGACTTTCTGACAAAAAAATTAGTTTATTAACTAAAATAAAATGAAAGGGAAAAGGAATAAAATGAAACGTACTTCGGCTCCAAATTATGAGACAAGCCATACAACGGTGTATCATTTCTACCATCAATGGAACAATTACAATGTTACAACGGAGGGTCCGTTCCGACGCCAAAGCTTCTCATCTCAGAGGAAACAAGGGAAAACAAAACATCGATTTAGTAAATGTACTGGTTTTAGGCCCATGTCGATGACCCTCCATTTAAAATTTTAGTTGTATTCGATAGGCCTAATAATAAGATTTTCAAATGTGACTGTAAAATTTTTTTCACACATCGCCATCAATTATAATAAAGAAAGTAAATGTTCTACAAAAATTGAAACGCGCGTCGCCATAAAAAGTACTTTTAGTACTTAACCTCAGTTTATTCAAATCAAATTCAAAATTATTCGGCGATAATGAGAGGGCCGATAAGAGACCCGGCAATATAAGATAGGTACCTAGTGTAAGTAAAATTTTCTGGGCCCAGCTTCCTTGGATTCCAAGCCCGTTTCCTATTCCCTTCCATAGAATTGTGTCAAACTGCTAAGAGGTCCCTTTTCCTGTTAACCTAACAACTAACCTTTGGTGGTTTTTTTAACATTTTCATTGATGAACTTAGCCATATTTTCCACTCGTTCACACTACTCGCACCATGTTGAAATCGACACTTTTGCAGACTGTTAACATGAAATCAATCAATAAAGACGTTCTTACGAAATTGTTGATACTCACTCGTCATATTAGCTGCCGGATGTTTTGTAATAATAATATTACCCATTCAAGAATAATCTGCAAACAAAATTTTGAAATTGCATTATTTTGTTATTCAACCAGAAGGAATGTAGGTAAGTAATTTTTACGTACTTACAACCCATGTATGAAGATTGAAGATACAAGATTATGGAAAATCTTGGCTTTTTGCACATTGCACGGTATGCTTTTTCCTTTTTGGCTTACCCCAGCTCGGCTTGGCGCATCTTCAGATCTCACAAAACTGCATGTCTACCCCTTCGGGAAAAAGCCGTGAGAGTATGTTATGATTATAGCGCGACATAACAAAAGCACTCCATCTGAGCACTCGCCTGAGGCGAGTTCATATTCAAACCTTCCCATCGACGGGCAGGTTTTACTCGCGCAGGCAAGATATCTCGCCGCCCGCGCAGACTCCCCGCCCACTACCGGGACGCGTGAACGCCATTCGAATTAGATTATGCATTTTTAATTATTGTTCAGTAATTTCCGTTTAATTTGCGATTGTATGAATATACTATACTACCTCTTATTAAAATACATTAGTTAGTTTCTGTTCTCCACCACAACTGAGCCAGTCGGGCGCTAATTCTGGCGCCCAACGTGGGGCCGCTAAATGATGTTATATCATGAAACTTCAAGAAACAAAACTTGGCCTAATCCTAGCAATGCTTATTCTTAACTCATACTTCTGTGTTAAGTTTTCCGTGGTTTTCAGCCAAAACAGATATAGGCATATCGTATAGATTGCCACCTACTCTGGTTGTAAGCAGCTTGCATCCGGCTTGCATCCAGGGTGTCCCTGCTGTTTTCGACCGAGCGAAGCGAGGTCGAGGTTAGCGTCGAGAA
Organism: Hemistola chrysoprasaria; assembly: GCA_947063395.1. Lineage (NCBI taxonomy): Eukaryota > Metazoa > Arthropoda > Insecta > Lepidoptera > Geometridae > Hemistola > Hemistola chrysoprasaria. The sequence continues at coordinate 3,915,573 of OX346724.1, forward strand.
ATGAGATAAGCCTGCGCTTGTACCAGTTTAAGGGTTGACCTCTGATAATGTGTAAGTTTGATCGACGATAAATTGAAAACTGTTAATCCAATCCTAACGAAAATTTGCAGACAAGTAAGTAGTTAGGAATGATAATGAGCCAATTCGGCCATATAAGGCAATAGGTATAAGGGTTACGAAGACTTTATAGGATAGTTCTGACGAAAATTTCAAAACAGAGTCCTTTAATTTCTGTTCAAAATACACATAATTTAGGACCAGCATAAATATATTAGCCAAAGTTTGTATGTATGTTTGTGCGACGATAACTTCAAAGCCGATTTTTCGAATTTGATGAAACTTTGCAGGCGGGTAGTATAAAATAAAAGAATTTACAAGTTCGAACATGAGCTAAATCGGTAAATGGGTTCTAGAGTTATATCTTAACTTGAGAACTATTAATTCGAATCGATCGAAGGCCCCTAACCCCTTAAAAAGTGTGGTGTAATAAAAGTAAGACAAAAAAATCCCATAGCCGTTAGTTAGGGCATTCTTTATTAGGGTACCCTGATTTAGTTACACTACTATAGGTCTTTCAGTATTCTTATTCCCTGAAACCAAAGGAAATGGGCAAAACATTTAACATGCCATATTGTTTATTGTGTTGTCTATTTTATAAACAGTATAATGTTTTGTCGTTATTTATGAATCAATTATTTGCAATGGATTTGTTTTGATTTTGTACGCATCTTTCGCAATGATATTATAGTCATTCAAGTTATATATTCCTCTTTGGTAATTTGCTGTCACTCGTCTAGCGATAGCAAAGACGTTATACCTACTAACAGCGGCAGTGCATCATAGAAGTGCATAGAAAATGTTGACTTTGTGGTTAAAAAGAAAATCGAAAGTTTGGTTCGCGCGGGGATCCAATGCAAGTTAGTCTTTAATTTATTGACTTTTTAAATATTTTAAGGGTTCCTTCAGAATACTTTGAAGAGATTGACTGGTTTTTGTCTAGTAAGTACCTATGTCAAATTATTTGGAAAATATGGGTATAAGCATTTATTTAAACTTATTGAGTGTAAGTACCTATACAGGACTACTAGATTTTTTTTAGTACCTATAGCGGAAACTATTAGCTAATCTGTGGTATAGATTAAACTTAGCTTATAAGGATGGATAACTTGTGAGGATGGATGGATGGATGTTTGTTACTCTACACGCCAAACTACTGAATCGATTAGGCTGACATTTACCCTACATAAGGTAGCATAGGTCTTGGAATAGCAAATACTTTATCTTCCGATATACCCACGGGAACGATGTCTACGCGGGTGTAACCGCGGGGCACAGCTAGTAACCAATAAAACCCTTTAGGAGGATGCTTATTTATCACCAGTAACTATAGTATTATAAATTATAACGTTGACACCAACTATTGCAAGTTTAAAAATAATTTGTCCTTGTGAAAATAACCGACCGTCTAATGTCTAGTTAGATCAATATGTTAGATGCATCATAATGGCAACAGTTAAAAATAATAGAAATGAATTTCGCAGGACCAAGTATTTCTAAGATTACCATAAACTTTTTCGTGTCAAAAAAAATTAGTTAAAATGTCTTAAAAGATAACGATAACATTATCGTACCACCTGTTATAGTGATCTAAACAGAAAGACTATTGGTTATATATTATTGTTAAAGTTGGTGCAACTCGGCTAAAGTTACTTGTGTACTTAAAAGTTATACTAATGTCGATAATGTTGTAGTACACTTTTAGGGTTCCGTATCTCAAAAGGAAAAAAGGAACCCTAACAGGATCACTTTGTTGTCTGTTGTATTTCTGTCTGTTGTAATTGTATAACATTTTTTGTAATATCGACATGTATGTAATCATATCAATAAATAACTATGAACTATAAAAAAAAAAAAATATAATATAGATACGGCCATTTTACCACTCATCTCCATACTTTGCGCAACGGACCGAAAACTTCTAGGGTACTTCCCGTGGGCTCACCATCATGAATGTTGGCAATAAACAAGATCTTATTACAAGTAGAAAAATAAACCCCAAAAACGTAAACTTTTATAAAAAAAAATTGAATTGTGAACAACATAATGTTTGCAGTAGTTTCCATCTAGATGACGCTGTATGTTCTTAGAATTCGATAGCGTTTTGTTCAGTTTTCTAGATATGGAACCCTACATATTATAATGCATACTTATTAAGGTATGCCTTAACAATTTATTTTATTTCAGAGCGACAAAACAATCCTTTGACATTAATAGAGTGCCTGGAACGTAACGAGCAGCAACGCAGGACCAAGAAGCAACTTGTGTTCTATTGCTGCGTGCTTTTTACGATCATGTACATATTCTGGTTCAAAATGATATACACACAAGATGATGATCACCTCCATCATCATCATATTGATTTTAATGAAACCGGTGAGGAAAAAAAATTTTATTAGCTTTTATTAAACTTGCAATAATGTGTGGTCGTGTGGTTCCTGGCTGTAGGTATAATAGCATACATACATTCACGCCTTTTTCCCGAAGGGGTAGGCAGAAGTGTACCCAGGACTCAGTCCCATCAATAAATAATGCTAACAACTAGTAATGAATGTACCGTGCGTTCGGAAATATACCTCTACAAGAGTTATTTAATGTGATTTTTACAATGGTGGCTATGCAAAAGTTCTTTGTAGTTCTTTGTTCAAGCATCTTTGTCCTCTATGTACTGGTTAACTTTATAATAAACCTTTCCTAATAATAGTAGATTAGTAGCCAAGGGCTGTAAGGCATCAATTGCAGCCCGAGATATTTAGGCGCACGAGCGCAGCGAGGGCGCCTATACTTCGAGGGTGCAATTGATGCTTACACCCGAGCTAACTACTCTGCTTTACATCTCGATTGTGAGGTAAGTAGAAAAACACCGGCATTACAAAAATAAAACATTTTAAAGTAAAAGTTTTCTATTCCCGCCTTTTTTCATCTCTTTTTTAAATTATTTTTTTCAAGAACGAAATTGAGCTTCGTAGTTCGATATTTAAAATTGATGACTATTATACTCATACGAAGACAAGGAATAGCGAAGCGACCTCTTTTGTCATTGGCCTGAATGCATGATGTCTATTATTGCCAGTATGATGGTTAGATGTACGCAAATTTTTTGAAAGAGTGAAGTTTTTTTTTAATTACTTACCGCCCTAGGGCTTTTCTAGCTACATTATTACCCTAGAGCGCTAATTGGTCACTTACAAGCCCCATTTCGGGGTAATAAGAACCTACTTACCGAATATGAGAGATGTAAAGTGGATTTAATACAGGTTTTAAATTTACCCTCTGACATCCCAGTTATCTCTTTTGGGATTTTATTATATAAACGAACAGTTATTTTTATATCTCTCTATATCTCTTATTATGTCCGATAATGATGTAACAGTAGATTTTTGTTATCATTTAAAGATTCCATAGAAGAGAAGGATAATGAAATCCATGAAACCCTACACAGTGATGCTTTTATCGTAGAAGCTTTCACTGTGGGCAGCGACGATATCTTGTATAAATCATTACTATCAGCGGATCCGGTAACAAGTAAGTAGTAGGAGTAAGTCTCTTTTCCCTCAACGCCCTCCTGACAGCCAACCCCAAATGTGATCTGTCTTGACAGACGGACAGACAGACAGACAGCCAGACGGACAAGAAAGTGTTCGTATAAGGGTTCCTTTTTTCCTTTAGAGGTACGGAATCCTAAAAAAGGGTTTCTTGGTGTCAAAATACCCTTAAGAGGATGGTGGTAAATGTAATGTAGGGATTTCCTGAATAAGAAATTGTGACCAACTACAATTTTCCCACCTGACCGGTATACATAATATTATTCGTAAAACTATCTGTTGAAAAAATTAAGCCCTACAAGTTTCTTGTGCGTTCTTCTTGTAGAGGTATCTTTCCGAACGCTCGGTAGACTCAGTACTGTTTATCTTTATTGACGTGCAAAAGTGTCAGATTATGACCTATTTGAATAAATCTGTTTGAGTTTGAGTTTGAGTTTGAAAATAAACCAAATATAAATAATGTATTAAAGTTAGAGTAGGGAGTAGGGAGGGACCTAATTACTGAAAAATTTCATGACGTATTTGCAGAACCGAAACCCTTTGTCCTGAGAGATAGTTTGCCGAAGTGTTTCACAACTATAGTTGGTAACGGTAAGTTAAATGCATATGATAATTTAATTGCAATAAGGGTTCCATATACTTTAAACGGGGTCCTTTTAACTTTGCCTATATTTTTGACGTGACGTCTTATAATTCGATAGAGCCGGCTGCACGCACGAAAAAACATGACTCATGCGGCGTTACCTCGCTCTGAGGCGTTCCATGTAAGGCTTGAAGTGCAAGCGAGAGCGCGGAACGAGCGACAAAGAAGCACAATCGGCCTTTGCGTTCGGCAGCGTTCGACATCCGTCTCTCTCCTACTTGAGTGAGCGCGTTGTCACGTTCAACTATCGTCAGTAAACCGACTTTACAGACAACCAATTTTTTTTTTATTTAATCTACTTTTAAAAGATTCATAATCACATATGTACTGTATTTACATATCGATTAATACCCATTGATTTAAAAAAAATGAGATAAAGAGTACGTTCTCTCAGCGCTTATTTAACAACTGGCATGAGCAATTTAAAGCAACAAAGATAGAAAGACGTACCTGAGACTGAAGTGCGAATGAGACAACAATTAACTTTACTGCGACTTACGTGGATCTAATGGAACCTAATTTGAGCTTTCCATTTTCGAGAAACCAGTACCTCATCTCCCTTTTCTTTAAATCAATTATACCTGACGTTTATTTATACTTGACGGTTTAGGGATTTATACCTTTACTTGTGATATAAGATCTTGCCAATTTTATGATGCTAGGCCAACGGGAAGTACCCTATAGGTTTTCAGTCTGTTGCGCAAAGTATGGAAATGAACGGTAAAACGGCCGTATCTTTTAATTGCGTTGACATCGAAGTTTGAAAGGTTTGAAAGGTAAAAAGTTTCCGGTGTACGCAGAAGTCACGTCGGGTATACATTAGATAATATATATATAGTCCTCCTCATCGATTTCGATGACGGCGACCCAGCCATCACGGATTATCCGTATTTTTGTGAGCCCTAATACTCTGCAACATGTGTGACAGTAGAGTTGACCCGCGGAGTTGTAGGTATATGTATAGGAGGGTTTAGGTCTCTCTTTACGTAGTTGGCGCTTAACGTCTAGCGTCTGAAGGCGATTTTCTTCAAACGTCTTGACCTTTTCATAGATGGTAGAACGCCAAGATGACCTACGGGCAGCGAGCTCCTCCCAACATTCCGGGTCAATAGCATAAGCGTTAAGGTGCCTTTTGAACACATCCTTATAGCGCAGATGCTGACCGCCGTGTTTCCGCTTACCTTTAGCCATCTCCGAATAGAATACAGCTTTAGGTAATCGGCGATCATCCATGCGGAGGACATGTCCGCACCACCTAAGTTGCCTTTGCATTAGGAGAGATTCCATTCCGCACATTCCGGCGCGACGCAGGACCTCCGAGTTGGGGACGCGATCCTGCCACTTTATTCTTAAAATAGATCTTAGACATCTACGGTGGTAAGTGTCAAGCTTTCTTATGTCTGCTTTGTAAAGGCACCATGTCTCTGCGCCGTACAAAAGGACCGGGATGATTAGAGCCTTGTAGACACTAATCTTCGTCTCCAGCTTGAGATCATGGGACTTCCAGACACGACCAGTGAGTCGCCCGAAATTAGCAGCGGCGTTAGCTATACGTGATGGTATCTCTGAAGCTAAGGTATTATCGCAGCGAATATTGCTTCCAAGATACTTGAAATGCAACACCTCTTCTAGCGGTTTCCCATCTAGATTAAGTGTAGCCGGATCAGCTTGGCTACCTCTTAGAGGTTGTTTGAGGACTTGGGTCTTGGAAGCACTTATAACCAGGCCAAATCGTTGACAGGATTGGTGAAGTGCATCAACATAGCTTTGAAGTTGCGCCATGCTATCGGACATGAGGCATACGTCGTCAGCGTAGAGTACCTCTAGTATATCGAGCTTTTCAACTTTGGTCTTTGCTCTGAATCTGGTGATATTGAACACGCCCTTTTCTGACCTGACATTAAGTTGAATTTGGTCGCTACAACACTGCAGAGCATCTCTCATTACAACAGAAAAATATATTGCGAAAAGTGTGGGTGCCATGACACAGCCTTGTTTTACTCCACTGGTGATCGTAATCTCCTCAGAAAGTTCGTTTTCATGCCGAACCTGCGCTTTCATTCCAACATGAAATTGGCGAATCAGGTTAACGAATTTCTTTGGATATCCCGATTTTCGGAGAACGAGCCAGAGGGCCTCACGGGGGACTCTATCAAACGCCTTCTCTAAATCAACGAAGCACATGTAGAGGGGCTGTTGATGTTCAAGGCTTTTCTCCTGGAGTTGCCTTACAACAGAGATAGCATCAATTGTTCCTCTACTAGGTCGAAAGCCACATTGGCTCTCCGGTAGGTACTGCTCTGCTAGCTCGCTGAGGCGGGTGTTGATAATATGCGCGAGAATTTTACCGGCGCTGGAGAGGAGCGAAATGCCTCGATAAGAACTGCAATCGGAGACATCTCCCTTCCCTTTGTACAGTTTACAAATTACCGCATCCCTCCAGCCCCGTGGAATCTCTTCATTTTCCCACACTTTAAGGACAAAATAAAAGAGCCTTTTTTCAGTGTGTTGTCCACTGTACTTGTATACTTCAGCTGGAAGTTGGTCCATTCCTGGGGTTTTACAGTTCTTAAGACGCTTCACTGCTTTCATGAACTCTTCAAAGGTGGGTGGATCGTCAAAGTTTTCACAAACTGGACGCTCTTCGAGCAAATCTATATAGGAAAGGTCAGCACGGAGCGCGTCAGGGTTCAGAACATCACCGAAGTGCTCTGCCCATCGCTTCAATACGGCATTCTTGTCAGTTACTCGCTGCTGCCTATCCTTCGAATACATGGGAGCTGTTTTCCTTACTCGAGGCCCAAAAATTGCTTGTATGCCTTCGAAGAACCTGCCAGTTAAGTGAGTATTAGCGTAGTGCTGTAGTTCAGCAGCTTTTTCTTTCCACCATTTGTTCTTCAATTCGCGAACTTTGGTTCTTACATTTAATTGTGCTTCTTTATTGCCGCGCGTATCCGTTGATCTTAAATTCAGTTCATTTCTGTGCCTTTCAACAAGCAGTTTTATGTCGTTGTCAGAAGCATCAAACCAGTCTTGATTTCGTTTCTGTGGTGTGCCGATGGTGTTCAGGGCACAAATATGAAGATGTTTTGCGATATATTGCCACTCGTCGTCAATTGTGCAAAGCGCAGTATCTGGGGCACAGAGAGAAAACTCGGAGTCAAGCTTTTTACCTAGTTCTGGTGATGTTATCAATTTTGAAACGGATAGTTTTGATGGAATTTTGTGTGGTGCCCGCCGTGGAGGTTTAAGCTCTAGGCGCATCTTTGATCTGATAAGACGATGGTCAGTCCAGCCTAGCGCCCCACCATTAGATAATAATAGGTACATGTACCTACCTACTTAAATATACACGACAAATTGTTTAATTCAATGAGTAAAAAATCGCGAAAATCTATTTGTTTTATTTTCTAGTGAGTGTGAAAGTTCAGAAGACAGTAGATGATACCGTCCAGTTAGATGAATTATATCCAATGGTCGAAAGGGGTGGACATTACAATCCTAGAGACTGCCAGGCCAGACATAAAGTTGCAATTTTGGTTCCTTTTCGGTAAGAAAATACAACAAACTTACTCCTGTCATCTTTTAAATAAACAGGTAGATCTATTTTACCTTGCTTGCTTTACGTAGCAACAAAGCTGCGTATATTCTACATAAGGAGGTATGTACTACAGAATTTTGCCTCGTTTTATGTATGAAAGCTCATTGACTTAATCACGTATATATATAATTGTTTGAGTTTTGCCTAGAAATCGTTCTGATATCATCATCATCATCATCATCATCATCATCACCACCTGGAAGACGTCCACTGCTGAACATATAGGCCATAAACTATTCATTTGCGGGGATTTTTCCGTAATCACTACGCTTGGGCACGCGGCTTGGTGATTGCAGTAGTTGGAATAATTGGAAACGAAGAACGCTGCTGCCCACTCCCGGAATATGTCCCTCTGCCGAGTCTCACGGCTCCCACGGGATGAGGAAGGAGTGGCCCTACGAGTATTATATTGCCGGGAACCTCACGGCCACGGCACGTTCTGATGTAATAGTAACTAGTAGCCTTATTGAAATTTTTTCTTACTACTTACAACTTGATACTAGCAAATACGTAAAGTGTGAGTCTATAGCATATAAGTAACTATGTCTAAGGAATATATCTCCGGTGTGGACTCGAGTTTGGCGTCAGCGCAGTAAATTATTATAAAATATTCTATACCTAACTTGTTGTGTCTTACAGAAATAGTGAAGCTCAACTGCGTGTTTTTTTGTATAACATTCACCCATTTTTGATGCGACAGAAAATAGAATACAGGATAATTGTGATTGAGCAGAGCGGTAAGTTGGTCTGCTTTAAATGCGTACTTCTGACAGGCGGAAGATAGATATGCAATCTTGCTTGCTATTGCCATGCCATATTGGGAAGTAGGAAAGGAGACACAAGATATGAAATAGTATAAAACAAAGTCGCATTCAATGTCTTTCTGTCTGTTTGTATATCCACTAATTCCTGCAAAAACCACACAAACGCAATGGATTTCGATGCCTTTTTCACCAATGGTTTGAATAAATAAGGTGAAATCTACAGATGAATGTTGATCAGGTCGGAAAAAGCATCATCGTAATTCAATAGTTTTATGAAAACCAAAACAATCTATTACGAAATGATTCTTCTTCAAATTTAAAACGATCTACTTGACGCATACCAACGTGCAAACTGTGGAATGATCTCCCAGCTGCGGTCTTCCCGTTGAGATAAAACATGGGGCTCTTCAAAAGGAGAGTAAATACTCCTAGTGTTGTAGGTATTCATTCATTTCATTTCATTTATTCATTAAACAATATAACATTGTATTTGAAATATAGGCACATGCACAAAAATAAGTATTCAAATTAAATAATCAAACAAACAAACAATTGCGGTGCGGTATTGCGGTGGTAACCGCTTCCCATCAGGCACACCGTCTGCTTGTTTGACATATTTACTTTTCTGCTATCAGCATGAAGCCGTGGCGACTAGAGGATTTTGTTTTTCTAGAAACCACTGAATTTAAATTTTTCTGTTTAAGGTCAAGATTTAATCAACAAAGGACGACTATACAACGCTGGATTCCATGAGATGCAAATAATGGGAAACTATCAGTGCATTGTGTTCCACGATGTAGACTTGTTGCCAACTGACCATAGGATCCAGTACTCCTGTCCTTTGTTGCCGAGGCATATGAGTGCTTCTATCATTGAGGAGGAAAAACTGAATGTGTAAGTAATAAGTATAATATTATTCAAATAATTCATAATGCCTGATGGGGCTAGCAAGGGCAGCGTTAGATCAAGGACAAGTAGGACTGGACAGACGATCTAAGAAGTGGAAGGAACGCGCTGGTTGCAATCTATTTTGCATGCATATCTACTATTATTCCTGACTTTGAAACATTTCGCAGTGTTCGTGGTCTCAGGAAGACTGGATGACATTTTTCTTAAGAAAAATGTCATCCAGTCCAGTGTATTCAATATTTTTTCTAACTTTGTTTAAACAAAGTTAGAAAAAATATTGAATACACCCAATACATGTTATTTAGGTAAGTATATTTTTTTCAGCTCTACTTCTAATAGGACAAAGTTTTCTGGTGTTGCTGCCATGACTGTGTGGCAATTTAAAGAAGTAAACGGTTATTCTAATGCTTACTGGGGTGGGATCGGAGAAGACGAAGACATGTTGAAAAGGTACAATACAATACTCAATACAATACAATACAATACTCTTTATTGAGACCAAACTTTATATAGATTAAACTTAAAAATAAAATAACAGAACTTAATTCTAATTGGTAATGGCAAAAAATCAAATCTTTTAGAGCCTTTTATAATAATATTCTTGATGTGTTTATTCATCAAGTTCGAAATAAATATAAATTCTATGGAAAATGCGCAAACTGTATAGCGCCTTAAAAAATAAATCACTGAATTGCGTTCATTACACGATATGTTTGGCTTTTTGCCGCATTCACGGCTATTATTGATAGTTAAAACCTATCATAATATACTTAACTAGCTGTGCCCCGTGATTTCACCCGCGTAGTCTTCGTTCCCGTGGGAGTATCTAGATAAAAAGTGTAACCCAATGTGTTATTCTAAGGTCTAAGCTATCTACATACCAAATTTCAGCTCAATCGGTTCAATAGTTTTAGCGAGAAAACGGAACATACACACAAAAAAACAGCGCTAGGACTGTTCTTTGTGCTATCTAGATGGCGCTGGAGTCGAGTTAGAACTTGCTAGCGTTTATTTAACCTTCATATGCGAGTCCTATTCACATTTGACAATTTTATTAAATGTATAATTCTGATTCACCATTTAGGTTGCAAACCACTGGCCTAGGCGTTACTACGTATAGGAAGACAATAGCGCGGTACACGTCGTTACAGCTTCCTAAAACTTATGAATCATATCTTAAAATTATGCAAAGGTAAGTAAAAATAATATCAAGAATTTATTAAAAACCACTCATTTTCGATTCGCCCTTAACCGTACAAAAGCATTTCGACCACCTACAGAAATTTCTCGATCAGCTGATCTATATTGTACGTAAAAAAAACTTGTACTCCAATTTGTAACGCTTTGAATATCAGGTAGACACTAGCGCCATCGCCCACACTCATAAAACCATTGACAAGACTGCATGCTGGTTCGTCCTCATTAGACTAATACAAATATCAACGGAACCCGTAGTGTCACACTCGCACTTTGCATTTTTTAACCGAGGCATATATTGGACAAGGGGGCGTTTTTATATACCAATATAATATAAAGATATCTGTTATCTTATCTAGTGTTAACGCCTACCAGCTGAACAGATTCGATATTTGTTCGATAGATAACCTATCTCCATTGATTTAAATAATAGGGAAGACATCATTGATTTAAAGAAAAGGGGAGATAGGATACGTTTTCCCAGCGCTTACTCAACAACTGGCACATGCAATTTTCTCAGTGGCACACCCCGGACACTCGACTCAATTCCGATACAAACTAGTCTAACTACCTACTTCACAGACACTGCACACATTGAGTTTTGTACACGCGCAAGACTGCGTAAGGTGCGTTCCGAGCTCAGGGCTCGTCGAGAGCTCAATCTCGCTCGCGGGGTGAGGAAGGCCCGATTAGTGGGCGGATGACAATGTTCATTCGTTCATTCTATACGTAATATTATCTGTACTGCGTCAATGTGCAGTTTGCACAGTGCAATATAATGAACAACATACTTAGAAAGACGTATACTTAAGACCGAAGTGTGACCGAGACAACAATATTAGTCGCTTGTACGACCTAACTTTACTGACGTATTCGTGGACCTGATGGGACCTAATTTGAGCTTTCCATTTTCGAGAAACTAGTATCTTCCCTTTTCTTTAAATTAATGGAGGATATGGTGCGTTCTCCCAGCGCATAAACTCGACAACTGGCCTTGTTACAACTACATGCAAACACACGCTCACAGTGCAAATTGCACAAGATTGCCCAGCCAGTGTGCAGATTGGTAGTGCAGATTGCACAGTGCAATAATAAATGAACAGAGATAAAAAGAGATAATATAAGACCGAAGTTTGACCGAGACAACAATATTAGTCGCTAGTACGACCTCACTTTAAACAAATCTCGAATAAAAAAACAAATTATAATATACTAGATGTGCCCCGCGGTTTCACCCGCGTAGACATGGTTCCCGTGGAAATATCAGGAAACAAAGTACCCTGTGTGTAATTCCAGTGCCTATGCTACCTACATATAAACAGCCTAATCGGTTCAGAAGTTTTGGCGCGAAAGAGTAACAAACATCCATCCATCCTCACTCCTCACAAACTTTCACATTTTCAAATTTGTAGGATTTCTTACCCGGTTTGCAAATGGCGAAATAAAGCAATAAGTAGATTAGAAAATTAAAATTATTTATATGTATTTACGAGTGAAAAGTGAGGCTTTGTTTTTGTTCTGGAGCTATTTGTACATTTAGTGAATGAAAACGAGGGCATTGATGTAGTCTTTTAGTCAATAAATCACACAAAAGTAGGTCGTAGGTAGCACACGAACGCCGGTCCGACTATGACTGAGGTGGGTGGACCTAAATGCACCTCATTTGAGCGTTCCATTTTTGAAAAGCCAGTAGGTACTTCATCTTTTAATGGCTCTATATTATATAGTATATGCTCTATAATTATATATTATAGCGCCTACGCTTTATCATTGGGCGATTTGAAAATCTTATTTATTATATTATAATAAGTAAGTAGGTATACTTATCTACCATTTGTACTGACCTTCTAATATTATGATGATTTCAGAAAGAATAACATCCTCCTACAAACGGCAGCGGATAGGTACAAAATTGATGGGTTATCAAATCTTCATTATAAAAAAATTAGTTACGCTTCCCATCAGCTCTACACGAAGATTCTCGTCGACATCGACCCACCAAAGACAGTAATTCCTATTACTACCAATTTTAATACAATTGATAAGTCAACAGAAATTAAATTGTGGAATAATGCACCTAGTTTATAAACGGAAACGGTATAAACCTATAAAGTTTAAAAAAGGTTATGTAAAAGAATATCTGCGTGTTTCGGAACGTACCAGAAAAGTACTGCCAGTCCTGGAATGTTTCCCACTTGATTAAGTTGCATGGTATAAATAAATAAATAAAATAGACTATATAAAATATACTAATAAAATATAATAGACAATGTAAATTACATAATATACCATTGTACAGTGCATGTTCATATTATTGTTGTTATTAAAATTTATAATTATAATTCATTATCATCTCAGCTGTTAAAAGTTCACTGTAAAAGCCTCTCCCATATGGGATAAAATATGTTATGATATTTTTATTTTACCTTTAGATTTATCGTCACTTTAGAGTCTGAATACTTGAGTAGTCACGTAGACTCAAGTAGTATAAAGAAACTAAATGACGTTATTTTCTATTAATTTGGTTTATACTGCTGACATGATAATAATATGTCGGCTATTATAATGCATAGAACATGACATTTATAATGAATACGCTAATGCTAGCCTTGTGACAGTCGTCAGTGTGGAAAAATAAATTGATTCAATCAGTCGCTACGCGCTACGTCCGCGTAAATATCAATATATTGATAAACTCAAAGTAATTATTGCGTTTATTGAAACCTAATATTTTATTGTAACATTATGAACTAACCAAGACACATGCGGAATGCGGATAGACAAAGCTTACTTTTATTATCTTAGAAATAAATTATATATTTAAAAAATTATATTTTATCACAGTAATATTATATTATTCTAGCTGTGCCCCGCGGTTTCACCCGCGTAATCTTCGTTCCCTTGGGAATATCGGGATAAAAACTATTCTATGTCCTTTCCCGGGATTCAAACTATCTCTATACCAAATTTCATCAAAATCGGTTGAGAGGTTTATGCGGGAAAGCGTAACAGACAGACAGAGTTACTTTCGCATTTATAATATTAGTAGGGATATTTTCATACGAATGTGGTAATTTATTTCACTATAATAGCAACACTGCTTTTCCTTTTCAATTTGACATTTGATAGACGTCCAGCTAACGTCAGTTATGTCAGCTTTCAGTTCTATTGCGATCTTTTGCGGCAGATGGTGATTAGTTTGTACATTTCCGCGTTATAAGAATAATTTAAAAATTTCGCACTATACTCCGCCTTTCGTAATTATTTAGTGAAATAAGACTAAGCGAGTGCTCAGACATATTCTGTGCTTTTAAATTTTTGTACATCTAAACCCGAATATCTACAAGAACAGTATTACAAAATTGTGTTTTTTACGAACCTGTTTTTGTGGCAATTCGTCCCCGTTTTTTGGCGCAACTCCGGTGCAAATTCTTCTTGGAACATAGAAAAGGTAAGTCAAATACATTATAGCCCTTACAATGTTTAAGAAACATTAACAAAACATCCTGCTCCAGAAGTTCAACTGGATTCTAATTATAGAATAGACTACCACGGCGCATTGGTTTGTTTTTATGTTTATTTATTCACCAAAATAATGCTTTATTCGATTTAAATGGAATCTACAAACTCATCTTTATATTCTCTCTGATATAATTATCATATATATAAAAGGGCTATTTTCCCTTTTACATGTTTATAATATCAACTTCAATTACATACCTGCCTATTTTATGGGCATAAATATAATATAAATAAATATATTATTAGAAGGGTACTAAGTAGAAGTTCGAAAAAAAAATATATTCGAAATAAAAATTAATTATGTTGTTATGCTGTTATATATAAATAATATGGTTTTTCCAAAAATAGGATTATATTTTTCTCTTTCCCTAATAACCATTACCTACCTAAATACCGACCACATTAAATTAAATTATAAAATAAAATTAATTATAGTTAAAGCTCTTATAAAGTATGCTAACTATGGAAAAATGATAATTAACTTCACTGGATAAACATAAAATAATCACATTCTAGTAAATAGGTAAATAGGTGGTCATTTGTTAGGATTGGATTTTAACATTGGCCTACAAAAGTTAATTAGAAGTTCATTTAATGATAAACTTTGCCTTGAAAATTATATTAAGTATATTAATTCGATTTACAAGATGTAGTAATATTCAATAAGAGAGGTACCTACCCATTTTATTTGTAAATCTTGAAAAATTCACTTTCTACAGCCCCCTTAAGTACTATAGGTACCTTTTTGCATAGTATTTACATAGATTATCCTGATATAGTGTCCAAAAAAGTATGTGTATGTGTTATTCCAGCATCTAAACTATCTACATAGCGAATTTCAGCCCAATAGGCTCAGTAGTTTTGGCGTGAAAGAGTGACAAACATCCATCCATCCATCAATACATCCATCCTCATAAACTTTCGCATTTATAATATAAGTAGGATATATATATCTACCGTATCGATCTATTGTTGTAGTTTATGTAGGTTTATGTTTGTTAACACTAATTAAATTTCAGTCATATTTATTATGTTTGTTAAACCACTGACCAAATGTGATTTATGATAATCTCCTTTCCCTGCACGGTTCTCTGGAAGAGATTGCTTTAAGCGATGAGACCACCAATTGTTACACTATTTTTTATGATGTATTTTTAATTTTAAGGATTGTTTGTGGTGTACCAATTAAGTGTTTATATATCTATCACTATATGATATCAACTAATCTATTTCAATGTTGTCTCGTCTATCCTTAGTTTTTAAAAAAGTAATAATTTGTTCAATTATTATTTTCACATACTCATAATCTACCAAAATCACATGGAGCAGTAGTTATGGTTAAGAATCAGGTCCAAAGTCCCTTGTGATAAAATTTCTACAGTTTATAAAACTTAGTCAAAGTGTGTAATCTTGCCCGGTATGCACTTGCTGGCTAATTTTCTACTGCCCTGATTGAAACAACCTTGGGGTTGAATGGTGCTTGCATTTAGGATGTGCCCATTGTGCTGATAACTAGATAATACTATTCACACCTCCATTGGAGGTCTTTGACTGTTATTCTTAGAATACCTTAATATGTGCCTGTACCTTAATATGTAACCTGTTGTTTCATAACATAACATTACATATTATTAGAGATAGGCAGAGGTGTACCCAGGACCCATTCCATAATAAATGCTTGTTTTTGTTTTACCCGCTGACTTATTTTTATTCCAGGGCTTTTGACATACCAAATTTTATATCACACTTACTCTTTGGTAAACTTAACAAACTTAAACTTAACAAAACAAAAATAAAATTAGTAATTAGTAATGTAGTGAATAATTTACATATAATATTAATATTACCGAATGATATGTAAATTTTACATTATACTAGCTGACCCGGCGAACTTCGTACCGCCATATTTTATTTCTCTAATCGCAACGGTAAAATCGAATTACCTAAATTTAAAATAAAACTGGAGTACTCAATTGAAAAATTCATATTGTTGTACAAAATGCATGGAGATTTTACTGAGATTATCACTTTCCGGGAGATAGTACTAATTCACTCGTTTAAAAAGGAACTGAACTGCGGTGACACTCGGCGCCAGTATTTATACCTGAACCTTGAATTTCCCGAACGTTCTAGTTCGAAATAGTGGGTCTCGATGGTTCGAGAGGGAGCTTTGTTTACGCTCAGAGGAGGTCTCGAGAACGAATGAGATACCAAAGCTTTGGACATTCAAACCAGAGATAGCGACTCGATAGAATTTGATGGCCAGATCTTGAAACTGATTAAAATTTGGCGCCAAGACTTTAATAATTCTCTAACAAAACTTTTTGTTATTAATGGTAATAATATTGTAACATAATACGCAGTATAATTAGGTATAAAAATATCAGCCACAAACCATTAAAATAATTAGTGTCCGACCGAAACACGATTTTCAGCCGAAACCGAAACCGAAAACGAACCTTCGGTATCTATTTCAGTTTCGGTCGAAACCGAAACCGAAACTTTTTCAGACATGTTAAAAATCTACTGTTTACTGAAATTTGGCTTATTTTATACACTTGTGCAGACATTTAATACGTGTTGAATGAAATACAAAACAATAATGTATGTAAAAGTATATGTGAAAGATAATTTCTTATATTCTTTGATTACTTACTTACTTATTACTGCTATAAAATAAACAAAATACACAAAAACACGTTAACACTTCGTAGAACAAAAATTTGCCATAATTAACACTTCGAATTAAAAAAAAACCTCATACATTAACATTACCCACAATTAAATATTTGATGAAATGGTTCGTCGTGTAATTTAATATTTTCAGAAATATAATGGGATGTTCATTGTGTCCTTTTCCCATTTTTTTTAGAAAACTTTGTAGTTGTAGGCCTCTTTAGAGGGCCGCCTAGGGAAGTACCACACCTTTGCCAGTTATTCATCCGCCAAGAAGTAATGTGCAAACATTACTTGTTTCAACTACTAATAACTCAGGGTGACAGGCGCAGTGCAGTGCCGCGCAGAATTTTGAATTATAAAACACTGGGTGGCACTGTGTCTGATATGGGCAATCATGATCCTTACCATCAGGCACCTGATTTGCTCGTCTTGTCACTAAAAAATATATTCATTTTACCTTAGATTTTTACTTAGATATGTATGTCGCGTTCCAATCTATCCGCATATAATGCTACCAAAATATATCAAGTATCTGAGGGTCACACACAGTTACATCATATAGAACTAATACATAGAGAATTAAAATATCATCCAACAACAACTAAATTACCTTAACAAATGTATATTGTAAGTAATAAATGTATGTGTGAAAAAACATACTTTTACAAACTTCTCACAATTTAAAAATACGTGTTAATAACTCAACGGAAAGGACTTCAATGTCTAATAAACATCAATAAAATATGTTAGACAAAAACAAAAACAAACACGTACCTAATCACTGTGTACCTAATCACAAACTTACGACGAAAACACGACGGACCGGCCAGCGATCTAATACCTGACGATGGCGGGTGACAAGAGAGATACGAACTCTCCCGAAGTCAACCGAGCGACGCGTGATAGTTCACGAACGTAGAGTTTCGGTGTGGCCGAAGGTTCGGCCATTTTTTGGCCGAAACCGAAACTCGTGCCGAAACTAGATTTTTGAGCCGAAACTGGCCGAAACCGAAACCGAAACCGAACCTTCGGTCGGTCACTAAAAATAATACGGTTATATGGTGAGCATAAATAAATATAACGTGAAATAAAGTAATAGAATTTATATTCTAAGAAACAGAACATCTATTGGGTGTATTTGCAACCTAGATGTCAAACAATATTGAAGAATTTTATCGATGAATCAACGTGGTGTACGTTGATTCATCGATAAAATTCTTCTATATTGTTTGACATCTATATATGCCATCTATGAGAACTTCATAAAACTAAACAGTAAATAAACACTTGCTTAAGAAACAATTAATTGATACATTTTATTCGTTTACATACACGACATAAGCGAATAATTGAGATGATAACTATCCTATCCAGTAAGTTAGACCAAAATACGGGTACATGTGAAATTTGATTGAAATCGTTTCAGTAGTTTTGGAGTTTATTCGTGACATACATCGTGACACAAGATTTTTATATATATATAAGATAACTCAGTATTATTCTCAAAGTCATGTTATGTCTTTTTGAGAATAAGTTTAGTTAAACCGAATTAATACTAAATTGTAGGCTTAATATTAACTACTTGCATGTGGCACTGCCATGTCCTTCAAATCAATGCCAAGACAACCTGCATACACTAACACTAAGTGTTTGTTACACTAAAACTATAAAAGTTATTTTGCACACTTTTCTAATTTGTTCAGTACCTACCCTATTTAAGAACATAACTTTTTTTTATTTATATATCAAACTTTGCAATTCTTCTAATCGTTATGTTTTTCATTAGTTATGTTTAAGTATCAAAGCACATCACATCAAGGCTTGCATTTTGACATTTGATGATTATTTTGATATGCTATCATATATATCTACTATCCAACTACAATTTAATATGTCATATAAATGCCAAATACCATACAAGTTGCTATAATTTATAATCTAGCCTGGGACTAAAATGAATATCTATTATTATAAGCTTAAATAATATTTGGTTACGTTTTAATGCATGCTTATTTTTTACAGATATCCCGGCTTGTTCCTTATCCCCTATCCTGTGGTTCCTACACGCATAACAACACATAGCAAGAACTGCTTTAATTCTTGAAGAAGTGACCAAACTTACATTTGAAGATTAACCCGCATGCCTCAGAATTATCTGTAATCTGTGCTTCACCTCTTTCTTCCTTTCTGTTTTCTCTACTATTGAAAATTGTGCTTCGAAGTAAGCTGATCAGAATTGAAAGTAAAATACGTCGAAGTACGAACGCAGTAAGAACGTTGCATTTTAGCATTCTTACGAAAACCCGACTTATCTAGGTTTTCGAACCCTCTCGTGCGTAAACGGGCTCAATGAAATAGGAACGCTTGCTTCAAACAAATGACATGGCTAGTTACAAATACAAATTGCTTTCATTATTAATTATCTTTATCGCTTGCTTGTTGACTTACAGCATGTATTTGCATGTGTTCGAAAGATTAGATAACCAAAAAGGTCTGTTTTATTTAGGAAGTATGTTTGCTTACTGATTGTACTCTGAAGTTGCAAATTTAAAGTACATAATATTTCCTCATAGCATAATAAAATCAGTCGCTTGGAAAATGACGCAAACAGGTAAATAGTAGGTAGTGCTTGTTATTTAGATTAGCCTTTCCGCTTTCTGCCATCCAGACATAAAATAAATCCTTCGTTAGATAATGTACCTAATTATGTGTACTTCCCATTTTGGTGTAAATTTGTATTGACATATTCTTGGTTATGTCGTAAAAATAAGATTCATCACTATAGTGACGATAAACAGCAGGAAATTCATAACAAAATTATAAATCCAGGGACGTTCTATTGTTATTTATATTTAGAGATATTATATATTAATTTAAGTAGGTACTTACTATTTTACGTTAATGATTATTGTCTTATTTTACAGACACAAGGGCACAAATCAAATGCATAAAAAATCTCATCTCATAAAGTATTTCGTAATTAAGTAATATAGAACACATTTTTTGAGTGTGTTTGTTCCTTCGGTACGTATAATTTTGTTCTATGACTAGGTCTTATATTCTTTCAAATTTATAGATCGTGGCTGACAAACTATATTCTGTTCAATAAGGGTCAAAGAATACTGAGTATTACTGCGTAAAGAAGCGACACTCACTTCCCCTCGCCATTTTGGTCGCCTGCGACCAGGCAGTCTACAAGGCAGTAACGCCCGTACTTACGCACACATTTGAAGCCTGTACACAGGCTATGTTTTCTACATAGTAGTGACGGGGGTCTGGTAGGGCGGTATCTGTAACAGTTGTGTTTTTGAATAATAGGCGTGTGAATAGTACTTAGTACTTACCTATTACAGTTATAGAAATAATTTCTAATTTATATCCATTACGTTGTGTTGGAGCAGTCCTATGACACGGTGATTGTTTTTGATAGAAACATCAAATTATTGTGTAAACCAATATTTTCTCAAATGACACAGGGATCAACTTACCGCAACAGAGATTAAATAAACTAAGGAGATAATGTTAAGATGCTATTGTTTTTTACACTGACATTATCTTTGTTAACAACTTTGGTTTCGATTTAGAAATTTAGGTATATTATCCTACTAATATTATATACTTATACTAATATTATAAATGTGAAAGTTTGTGAGGATGGATGGATGTATGGATATTTAAGCTATATTATTAAATTTATTTAAATACAAAATTAACTCAGGCTATGTTTTCTAACATATCAATAACACACATGCAATTAGCATGCCAAATGCACAATAGGTCGTCAAGTCAAATTATCCGTGAAAAAGACGTTTCAACGACTGAAATATCCCAAAGCCTAAGCATTTCGTCATACTTTGATGTAAGAACATATAAGACGTGATTGGTTACGCATAAGTTTAGTGCCAATAGGGTTTTACATGAAAAATATTTGTATATGTTGACCTTGAGCTGGATTGAGGTGTGAATTGAATATGGTTAAGCTAATGTTTAGTTCACGTGTTCACTTATCACACTTCAGCCATTCATATTCCTGAAAGTAATGCAGTCCTAGCGTAAAATTCGTTCTCTGAAGACGTTTTTTGACATATATAACTTTATTAAACTCCTAGAACAAGAATATTTAGTTATTAGTTCCGATTTTTAGTTTGACTAGGAGTTTGCAATGGAGTTCCGAAAAGTAACGCCAAATTCAATCAATTATTTATTAGATTATTCCATTAAAAATTATTTCAACGACAGGCTGGAGTCTGGATCAATGACCGGCAAATATCCATAGGCTCGCCCCCTATTACATGGGTCATAACTGGCGAAGTCCACCTCTACCTACCCCCTCATGACAAAGGCAACATATCAGTACCTACCTTAGCTTGAAAACTTTATGCGCTTTCTGTTAGTCGTTATGACTGCGCAGTATGTCTATTATAAGTGTCGTGCATAGGTGTAAATTCTAAACCATGGGGGCAGCTATAAACGCTAACATCAGAGAGTTCATATAAAGTTTTGCATGAGATACACCTACTTCAAATCCTCATTTCATTCATTGACTAGGTAGGTAGGTAAATCGGTAGTACCTTTTAAAGCCACGGATTCACTAAAGGACATTAAAATTAAATCCCGCAACATGACGTGCAACTCAATCTACGAGTCGCTGCAACGTTGCAAAGCGTCCCGCAACAAGTTCCGCAACATTTTACGTGTCGCGGGACATGTTGTTTGCTCTTAGCTCCGAGAACAAGCGCATGCGTCAATGTTCCACGGCTTTGTCTCGGGACATTAACGTAGTTGTAGAGCAACATGTTCCGCAACAAGTCGCTCCGTTTATCCCTTAGTGAATCCGTGGCTTAAATATCCTAAAGTACTAATGTAGTAAAGGTACTAATGTACTTAACTACCTAGTAACAAAATCCCTGAAGAACGTTTCCTATGGCGCGGCGCCACTGATATAATGACCAATCAATTGACGTCTCATTCATCAAAATTGGACCTGTAATTTAGACATTATAGATATACAAGTCGTTACATGATATTGTATGACTCTTTAAATATTATATACTTACCATATTATGGATGGCGCCATTTTTTCGGAGTTGCTGAAGTTAGGTTAAAAATACGTTTTCATTAACGCATGCTATTATTATGACTATTCTAAAGTAGTATTGCAATGCCTTGTAATAAAACATGACTTATGACCTAGGTAACCTACTACCTTGAATACATTATATATAAGATTTTAGATACACTTAGGTATTGTACAGTTCTAGGACAAAGGCCATGAATTGTAAGTCATCGAGGGCAATAGAGCGTCCAATATTGATTTGATTAGCTCAAACAATTGGTACTCTTTGTATAGAGAACACAATGTAGTTTTTAAAAGAATAGAAAATAATAGGGACACAGTTTAACCCGTGATATATAACCCGTGATATACGTCATACTTCTATGATTATATATTTATCGAATTGTGTATACTTATCAAATATTCGGAGGAAATACAGGCATACAAAGAATCCATTTGGTAAATTTTATATAGGATTGTGTCTTTTATATTCCCAATAAATATGTATTTAATTCAGAATGTTTAATTTTCGTTTCTTATGTTTGCCTTTAAAATTATATATACATATATTTCGTTATAGGATAGATTTTATGTTTACTGTTAAAGTTATGTTTGTAACCGATTTATTTCATCCAATAAATGTCTGACAATTTTATTTCACTTTTTTTATCGGTATTATGCTGCCAAGCAACGAGTATCGTATAAGTGCAAAAGTTTGTGTGTGTATATAATTATGCATGTTGCATATTGATAGCTTAGACCCTGAAAAAGGATATGCAGCATATTTTTTACAAAATATTTTTAACTTAATCCTCAATCCAAAAAATAACGATTGTATATATAAACATTTTTAGTAGAGGAAATCCAGCTAGTTAGGTATAAAACTCATTTCTATCGAAGTGCTCATTACATAATATGCTATTATGTATTTAGATAAGCAACAGTTAGTTCGGATTTCGGATTGGTGAACGATAACCAAAGATATGTTGTTTATCTTCGGTTATCGTTCAGAACGTCGTTCACCAATCAGGTGTTCCATTTGACCGAATGTTATCGAAAATAAACAGAATGTTACAGAAAATGTCACACCAATCATAGTATTTTGTTACCTTGCATTACATACATACCTAATAAAATAAATATTTTTATGGAATGTAAGAGGGTATATCTTATCTTTGTGAGCATGTCCTTATAAATATAATAGGTATACAGTATGTCTAGTAATCTTTATAGGTAAATGTTGATGCAAACATTGGCGGGCGCGGGACGGTCCGGTCGGTCGGTCGGTATAAATACGCCGTGCCTTATAACTGTACTGCGCGCCCGCAGTAATCTGTGAATTAATCCCAGGGCCGACTGCTCTATGCACCAGGGCGTTTGGCTGATATTCATTAAGAGGAAAAAACTCGATCCTGATATATCAAATTCTTCGTAGGTGGTATTTCAACTGGCCATACTACGCGCTATGGCGCAGTGCATATGTACTCGTATATTATTAATACAGGAACATGCTTCGGTTTGCCTGTACAGTTTATTGAACTGTATAGGCATATCTGTTTGGTACTTATACTTAATACTAGTACTACCCAGTACACTTATAGCGGTGGCCTAGCCAGATTCGGGCGGACCTAGTTAAATAAATTCTTGGCCATTATAGTAGACAAAACGTAGATCAAAAGACGTGTTATAAAATTAATAGTTAGTGAGAATTTCTTAGTCTATATAAAAAAAAGTGATGACTGTCGATAAAGTTATCTGGACTCGTCAAGTTGATTGACATTTCATTAACAAGAGCGTCGCGGCGACCCTTACAACATAGAGCCCTGGAAGTGTTAAACGAAATCAGCATTAATTTAGATACCTACTCGTAACTTCCAGTATTAAACTTTTGCTGCTATTGGAAGAGCGTGAGGTAAAACATATGTCAATTCCCACTACTTCGGTGCAATAGTCGCACACACAGAACTAGTAATCTCTTAGTTCTGATAGAACTGCTAGGGCGAATGTCCCACTAGTCATTTGTATTTTTACCAATCAGTAACGGCCACGCAAATGCAGAAAATAAAGTGTCCATCATAAATCATAACTAATGAATGCTGAACAAAGTGTTCATGTAATCGTACTCGGGAGGGTCGTACGCTTGACAACTCCCGGTATGAATACTATAAGCGACGCTTTTAACCCCGCGCCAAAAGACTACACGTATATATCTGTAATCATTTTGTTAATGATTATTCGCTGTTATTACATAAGGGACGTTATTGTTAACATCATTCATCCTCTTTGATCGCCGTCTGGTTATAATGGGAGTAATAACGGATTTTGTATCATAATATTTTGATTCAAAATCTAGCGTGGGACATTCGTTTCCACAGGAACTTTAAAAGAAACATTGATTTATTGTTGTGGTCTTTTGAAAATATACTTACTTATATAGGCCACTAATTGTGTGAAAAAAAGAATTCGGAGACTCATTATTTTAACACTCGGAAAATTAGTTAGTATAAGTACCTACGTAGTGTGATACTTCATTTAACTCTGCCATGGCAAACAAAAAAGGGCTGTTTCCATAAAATTAATAATATAATACTTATGAAGATTTATTTTCTTAATTTTTGAAGAGGTTATTTGAAGAGGGTACCAATGCATTTATAATACGTATAGACACTAGACATACATGTACATACAGTCACTCCTTGTTCCCGATGGGGTAGGCAGAGAATATTTCCCTCCACTTGCTACAAAAGCGTCGCATTCTCAATGTGTGGCCGGCACACTACGAATAATAATAATTCGTAGCCGGCACATTAGACGTAACCTACTATAATATACGTCATTCATTACGCGATAAAAATAAATTGTTAAGCATGCATAGTGTAGAGTTCCATACCTGATCCACCAAGAACAGTCAGCGCCGTCTATTAGTTCCTTGTGCAAAGTATGGAAATATGCAGTAAAATGGGTATAACTTTTGATTCTGTTAACTTAGATGTATGATTTTTTTACAGCTACAAGGGACCGCAAATCTGAGTAGTTGATATCAATTTCAGCTTGATTGACTTCCACGCGTTCCCGTTAAAATGTGTCTTGACAGACGGACAACAAAGTGATCCTGTAAGAGTTCCTTTTATCCTTTTGAGGTACGGAACCCTTAAAATAGGCTAGTTCTGTATTTTTTGTAGATAGTAGATTATCATCGGGTTGTTCACCCATTTGTGTAGTGTAAACCAGCAGATTATCCTACATGTTCTATTCATAGCTTCTTTGTGCTTAAATTGATCAATGTCGTCAGATTGGGGCGACTTCCGAAGGATGAGGTCATGTCCTTGCTACGATGAAATTATTATGCGGGATGTCGACTGTCAGTCTCGGTATAACAATGAATCTGAAACAATACGAAGGAAATACGAGTCTACCTTTCGTGATTGAACTCAAAAACTTTTCAATGGATTTTCATGTAGTTTTCACCAATGGATGATACAGATAAACCTTTCTCTTGAATCATTTTATTTAAGAGGAAGGTTTAACAGGATACAGGACCTCTTAGCAGTTTGACGCAGTCCTATGGAAAATTTACTAAATCGATGTTTTGTATTCCCTGTTTCCTCCAAATACAGTAAACCTATTTGATATATTTATATCCCAATATTGTAAAGTTGAAGTAAAGTATGTCCCTATAATTATTTTTGTTTATAAACTAAATTTTTTTCTAGTGGACGTCCAATCACGCGAGTAAAACTGCGATTTTCGGAAGTTCACTATGAAAAAACCAAGGGTTTATAAAAAAAATTGAAATGACAGGGACGTAAGTAGGTTACTTCACTATATAAATATCAGTATATAAATTTAAATAATGGGTTAATTATATTCGATGGAAACACGGGAATACAAAACATCGATTTGGTAAATTTTTCATAGTGTTGTGTCAAATTCCTTGAAGGTGATATACGCTCTTAAATGTGTAAGTAATTAATGTTTTGTGTAATTTGGGAGAAATATGACGATAAATGTAGAAGGACGGAGGTCGTGAAAGATCACGTCGACTGGGAGATTCTTATTATTGGCGTGCGGCGCGTAAATCAATAAAGTTATGTGAAAACAAACGTACCTAATCGTATCCCGAAATTACTCCTCTTTGATGTTCATCATATCACTTGATCATAGTTGAGCCATATAGTAATCAATAATCAATGATGTCCATATTTTGACTTCTTGTACCTACCTACTATTTGTTTGTGTAGGTACATTACATGCTATATACTTGACTCATCGTTTAATCTTAGTACCATGTACCAACCTACTTAAATCACTAGGGCCGAGAATCGCCTTTCATCATTCTGTTCTTATACGGAAATAAGAACAGAACATTAAAAAGAAAATTAATACAAATTCATAATCTTCACTCCACTGCAAATTATAAAAGTATTGGAAATTGGAACACTTGCATTTATTAATCCGGTTATCCCTGTCAATTTCCTTTGATAAATGAAGCCATCGACTCTGCCATAGAAAACGTAGTTAAAGAGCAAAACAAGAATGGAATAGCGGCTGTGATTGACTGCAAGTAATTACATTCAGATGGCCTACTGCGCCCGTCGAATATTGTTTTCCCTTCTGAATTATTAATTTTTCTTTCGAGTTCTTTTCATAGACATTGTTCGCGAATTATCTGAGTCATGTTGTTTATGCATGAGATCGACGAAGCTTTTCCTAGCTACAAAACACTGCTTTTTTGGGCTCTATTTTTGCAAGATTTATAGGGGTATCTAAGAATGTACTTCCTACGCATCTTTTTTTTTGCTGTTTGAACAATTAATTTGAATGATACATGTGAATAGGTATTGTCCCTACATACTTATACTTACAACGTGTCCGATCGTATCCGAGTGTAGGAAACTTTAAAGGGCCAATGTTCTGATGATTTGGAAAACATTCACTTTGAAGCTAACTCTGAAATCGCGAAATAATCAGCTATTCCCAGTGAGGTGTTATAATAAATAGATGTTCCATAATTCCATACAAAATTATAAGCTAGTTTTTTGTTTTAAATGGTGAGTTGGTACAATAACCCCATAAAGACACCGAAAACCGATCTTTGTATATTTTAATACTTAGCCACCTAATACTTTCAATATGCAAATGACATACATTCATCATCACCGTCCAATGAAAGTCCATTGCTAGACAAAGACCTCCTCCATAAGGGGGCGTTTGCCAATACTCGCCACGCTTGGCAGGCGGGTTGACGAGCTCAGTTTGATGATTTTACGCAGAGGACGCTGCTGCCCTTCTTCTGGATCTGATAACCCTTAGCCGGCTCTTACGGCAACCACGGGTAGAGAGGGTGGGGTACTAATCTATTGATGGCGCCCCATGGCTATGACATACATTATAATCAACTTAATATACGTATTGTCATTGGAGTGATAAAAGATAAATTGATCTTGGCTTTATTTAGATGAAGTTTGACATTAATTACGCATAACACTGCTCAACCTTTTATTACCCCTTCTAATAAAAAAAACAAATCATTTCTTGTTCGTGTCGACTTTCAACAAATCGAGAGTTTCTGAGCCAACCCAGATATAACTTAATATTTAGTCGCCTCATCCTGTTTACGAGTTGACGTTTTCCTCTTCAGAAGTAAGGAGGAAGTAAGGCGTCATACTCGAAAGGAGCAAAGAAGTAGGTGCTTTCGTGAGATGTGAATTTTATCCCTAATAACATGAAAAGATGTGACATGTCTCTTTTATTCCCGTATGTCTAGAATTTGAAGCTGAAATCGCGTCTGATAAAAAGTAAAAAAACAAAAGCTACAATAAAGTTTCAGATACCTATGGAAATAGTCTAATTTAGACAGTTGAGGAACTCGATTAAACTATAATTGGCTTAGAATTTACAGAGACTGCTTCGGTGGCGTAGAAGGCGCATGCTTGACTGCCAATCAAGAGGTCCCGGGTTCGATCCCCAGGTCAGGCAGTCCTAAATATTGGATTTTTCCCTAAGGAATTCTCTCAATAACTGCCTGGAGTCTGTACTGTGCCCGGTAGATGGCAATAGGCTCGCCCCCTATTACATGGGACCAATAACATACTGGCGAAATGTGGGTGTATCTACTATGGGACTGAGTCCTGGGTACACCTCTGCCTACCCCTTCGGGAAAAAGGCGTGAATGTATGTATGTAGAATTTACAAGATGAGTCAATTTAAGACAAGTTTACAATCAATGTAAGGCAAGGCTTGCGATGTAACTTCAGTAAAGTATCCAGTTGACGTCACAAGTTTAGCAGTTTGGACCCTGGCGTGAACGTGAGACGACTAATGAAAACTTAACAAATAGCCAACTTAAGAAAATTGATCTTCAGACTTTGGACTGGAACAAAAAACCAGGCAAGCTAATTTTCTTTCTTGTTTATTCTTGTTGGTGGGTAGGTAAGGAAGGCAAAGTGCAAGTTCGTGTACCTATAGACTGAGACTTGATATTTACACCGATGTAGGTACCAAACGTACCTTTTCATCCTATTACATACTTGCATCGATTTAAGATGTAATTATGAGTTTCTTACCAACAGGTTTTTGCTAAATTTAATGTACTACTTTCCCGGCTGGTATATTTTGCTCCCGCAACTACACAAACAAAGTAGGTAAGTACCTACATCAATGTTTGCTATTAATATAGATACAGTCATGCCTGCTGCTTGTTTCAACAGTCCCATTTTATCAAATGCATTCCTTAATCCTTTTTCCTGTTTGCTAACAATCTGAACAAAAGGGGATTCTGTAGAGAAAATACGGGGGCACTACTTACAAGATTTCTTCAAAAGAAACTTCTCTTTATAGATACGTTCTATTGTATATATTGTACAATAGAACACTAACGATCGTACAAAGAAAGCTTCACGAACCAAATCTTGATTGAGTAAAAGGGATTTCTCCCTATTCGCAGTAATTTTTTCATCTATCAGATTTGTTATGGTTGCCTTAGCCAGATTAGTGATTCGGCGCACGTATTTCAGATGCGTGTTGAAGTTGTTTGCAAAATATGTTAATAATAATAATAATAATAAGGGACAACTTCCACACACGGTCATATGGTCCCAAACTAGGCTAGAAGCCTGTACTATGGTAACCAGAGGACTGATATACATACTTATATATGCTTATAACACCCAAACACAGATCAAACAGACATGTTCATGCACACAAATGTTTGATCTGGCCGGGGATCGAACCCGGGGCCTGCAGCACAGAAAGCAGAGTTACTACCATCTGAGCCAACGAGGCTGTCAAGTAGTTTAGTTTTTT
Source organism: Hemistola chrysoprasaria (assembly GCA_947063395.1). Lineage (NCBI taxonomy): Eukaryota > Metazoa > Arthropoda > Insecta > Lepidoptera > Geometridae > Hemistola > Hemistola chrysoprasaria. The sequence continues at coordinate 3,944,851 of OX346724.1, forward strand.
TTTTCAAAGATATTGTCTATAACACATATAACATATTCTTCGGAATAGTTAAAAGTATTGCAGAACCCGTGATATAAGACGAAAATAAAAATTGACTGAGAGAAAAGTTTCAGGTGTCTAGTTTGAATAATGTTTTTACTCCTCCTGAGAATATTCCGTGAGAACTGGTAACTATAGAAGTAAGTTTATCTCGGTGGTACTTAAGAAAAAGTTATGATTTAGAGACGTCTCTGCGTCCGTATTTGTCGTTACGTGTTTTTCTTGGGACTCGTCTGCGTTGGTGGTGATTGTGTTTGGTGAAAAAATCCGTTGTTTGCAATGATAAATGGGTGTAAAAGTATCTTCCAAACCTATTTAGGTCTTTTTCTTGATGAGTTTTGCGTTTTAGCAGGTTATTCATGCTATAAATTCTCTTTCCTATGCAATAAAGAAATCCCAACGTTATTCATTTTGCTGTGCAAGCGACATAGCCTGCACACAAACGGTTCGTTCAAAGTCCTGAATCAGCCACTCAAAGGGCGATACAGTGAAGTGGCATTCGAGCGATTTTTCACGTCGCTTCGTGCCCTGACTTTTTTAGCTCGATCTGGCAGCTGACTGCATTGAAATTTGCCGCACTTTTCCGTCATGAATGCGGAATCGGTGTCAAATGAAACTAGTATGAAGTCTGCAGTATAGAAAATAGAAACCTTAGTCGAAATTCATAGCTGTTCGACATGATTATGTCGTATTAATTAGTTTTTAAGCTGTGAGTCTGCCGGAGATCTTTCAACATTGCCTTTTTTCTTTTTATCGGTTGTTCTTACACTTGGTTTTTAATTTCAAATGTTAGTCTTTGCCACCAACTTTGCTTCTAACTTATTACTGGAAGATAAAGCCCTTACAGAAATTAAACTTATCTTCTAACGAGTTCATCACTCAATTTCCAATATTTTACCTAATTTCAAGTAGCTTCTACATTCTACTCAATTTCATTAAGGGCACACCACTTTACAGGCCAATCTACATCAAGTGCTTGTAAATAACAAGTGTGGTAACAAGTTACCGAGTGCTGTGGAATTGAAGTGGATATTACACCCCTCTAGCCAGTCGTTGATTGACTTTTTATAATAAAGGCGTTGTAAATATTCTTTGTAATTAATCTAATGCTTATGGGTAGGAGGTCTATGAGATAGCATTGTCTGAATTGAGTTCGGTGCTGTTTTTAACTCGTAGTGTCATTCTGTAGGTAAATAGCTAATATACTCGTAGCAACAATTTATTTGTCTGTCAAAACCTACACAGTAGCTAGGTATTTAAATATGTTTTCTGTAATTCCCTGAGATACCTAAGGCTAATGACACGTAGCTTAAACGAAAATTATTGAATATCGTTTCAATGAGGCGTTTCCTTTAAAAATAAATTGTTAAGGCATACGTACGAGTATGTATGCATTGGGTAAGGTTCCATACCTGGATACCTGAACAAAACGCTTTAAATCGTTTTAAACACACAGCGCCATCTATTAATTCCTTGCGCAAAGTATGGAAATATACAGTAAAATGGCCATAACTATTGATTGTGTTAATATAGAACTATGATTTTTTACAACCACAAGGGACCGCAGACCTTAATATTTGATATCAATTTCAACTTGAGGTTAGGTTAGAAGGAAAGATGGCGTTGTTTTTCTAGAAAAAAAAGTCAAAATTAAAGTGATTGAAATTGTTTAGCTGTATGGTCTGTGGTACAGAAATTTTGACATTTTGATTTTGAATTTGCTTATCTTACGCCATCTATTATTGCTTCGAGAACTACATCTTTTATTTTAAGAAAACGCCTCATTGAACATAAAACTTCGAACCGTTGCGTATTGACCCTAAAATAGCTTCAAACGATAGAATTCATGGCATCTGATCGGATTCTCAATAATGGAACGCGCTGATTGGTTGACAGCTGACAGTTCCAAATTCAATTTGTAAGCTTGTTTAACGCTTAAATGAGGGTATTTCCTCTTTAGTCAACTTTATGAAGTTTCTTGTGTATTTTGGAATTTTCTCTACATAGGTTGAGAAAAAAAAACAGCGAAATAATGTCTAAAATCTGTTAAGTTCTTCCACAAAATTAATAATTTTGCCCTTGACAAATGTAACAAAGTTATTAGCTAATGTAGATTAATTACGGCTAATTACAATGGCGACGTTTTCTCGCGATAAGGTTTAGTGAATAATTAAAATGTTCTAAAGCTGTATGCCCATTTTACCGGTACGTTACATTTTTTCTTTACCTATGATAGTGAGTGTCAAGACGAGCCTGATGGTAAGAATCATGATTGCCCATGTCCACAGACACCAGTATTTAAAATTAAAAATCTGCGCGGCACTCCGCCTGACCCTAAGATATTAGTTGTTGAAACTTGTCATGTCCAGTAATTTCGCTGGTATCATTGCTCTTGAGACCGAAAAACAGTAATTTTTGCACATTACTGCTTGAAATACATTACTAATAAAGTAATACTGTTTACATGAACCAATCCAACCAGGCGACGAATACGGAACGGCGTACCTTGCCCACAATGGTTTCACAATGAAGCTCTTTTTTCCCAAAATTTCAGTTGGGACAGATTAGTACGATCATAAAATTTTCGAAGACTGTGGTCACACCCCGGACACGACTCAATCCCATACAAAAGCCGCGCTATAACTAAACTACCTTCTACACAGACACTGCATACATAGAGTTTTGTATGTGTGCAAAAGTGTGCATGAGGTGATTTCCCTTAGAAGCGGGGCTTCTGGAGAGCTCAATCTCGCTGGCGGGGTGAGGAAGGCGCGATTGGTGGGCGGACAGTGTCCATTCTATACTTAGTATTATTATCTGTTCTGTGCCGTGGTATCAACACCATCCTCACAGAAATTGTTGACGCAGAACACACCGTGCGAAACGACATGTGACGGTCACGAAACGGTCTAGCGGGAAAGGTCTCATACCTTTCTATACAAAGAATATGTTTTGTGATGATGATGATGATGATGGGCAACCAGCTTAATAACTCTTAATTCATTAAATTACTTACTCAAACAAATGGAATAGGCTAATTTCGAGCACAGATTCACGAATCTTACTCAGAAATTTAATCTTCCCTTATTTAGACAGCATCATCTGCCGTGTTTTGCGTCTTCATGATAAATAGCTGTTGTTGTTTTGAGGTTATTAATGATAACATTTACAGCAGTAATGAATAGGTACATTTGCTTATTTAATTACCTACTGAAATTGTGTAAAATTATATTAAACTGAGAATTCTTAAAAAACGAGTTTTTTGTTATCTCGACCGCCCGGTGCAGTCGACACATTCTCTCTCTCTCTCTCTCTCTCTCTAGCTGGCTGAATTTAACTTCGCTTTAATTCGCTCATCTTCTCAGGAGACCTCACACTCTCTGAAGTTCCTTATCACTACAGCTTTCCGTCGTGTCTTGGTTCTGAAGTTCTGACCCTAGAAGGATATTTGTAGTACCAAGTTTCCGTTTCAGGTGGGTGTTTGTTCACGTGTCCATACTACCGCAGTCTACCCTTCTGCAGATTGTCAGAGATGTCGCGCACGCCTAGGCTTTCTTTCACGTAAATCGCAATCCTACACAGTAGGTATTGATGCAAAAAAAACTGAACATAATATTTAACGATAGATATATCTATATCTATACTATTAATTATTACTATGATTCTGTAAGAACTAACATTTCACGCGTAGCGATTGTTGTGAACCACTCAAAATGTAATAATTAAGTATGGCTTGATCCCTCATCCTATTTCCATATCTCAGTGGGAGACGAGTAAATGTTACGAAGCTTCAAAAACCTTTTTAAAGTATTTTAACGAATTCGTATAAAACCGTCAACTTCGCTTATATTACCGTTCGATATTATTTCTTCGGAAAGTTTTATTCTGTTCGAACTTAGGTTTTGTTATGACTGTGATTGCTATGACCTACATAAGGAGACATTATTGAAAAATATGTAGGCAAGTAGGAATTATTGTCTTTATTACCTTTTGTCATGTACGGAAAGTTAGACAGTAAATGAAACTTCGAGGCTTCACTTATCAGAAATCGATATTTTTCAAGGTTTGCTTTATGGGAACTTTAGCATATCGTCTTTATAAAGTACCTAATTACATTAAATACCTATACCTCATTTATTAACTTATATGTACTTTTGTATTTGTCCCTGGTTTACCCTCTATAATAGAAAATTGTGTTTAAGGCGCTGTCTAAAGCAATTTCGCCCTCTCGCTCACACGTACCCACATTTAGGAAGATCTAAAAAATACTACACGTAATTACGTAAAATAAAGGCAACTAGGTTCTAGAAAATAACAATACAAAGATTCAGTAAAAATCCAATTTAATCCAAACAAGTTTTCAGTGCCTTTTTATTTTTCTAAGATTTATTTTCTTTGTGCATTATTTTCTTGGTTTTTATACATGAAAACTCGTTTGGATTAAATTAAATATGAGCGTGTGAGAGAGAAGGCGAATTTGCTTTGGACAGCGTCTAAATTGGTGAACCATCTTAGTACGACTTACGTAGGGGTTACCAGACCAAAAAATAAGTTTTCCTGGCAAAATCCCTGCCTCAGCAACAAATTTCCTGACATTTCGGCAAATAGTATATCCTATATCCAGCAATGAAAAGTACGAAGATCAGATGAATAATGAATAATTAATCAAAAGATTGCCTGATTTTTATTAGATTTTGTCCTTTGAATATTAGTAGTTTATAATTTGATTTTTTTCTTAAATTTAACTCCTTTCTTAAAATTCCTGACAACTTCCAATTATCCCTATTTCCCTGACAGAAGTCTAAAATTCCGGACATGTCAGGAAAATTCCTGTCATCTGGTAACCCCAGACTTACGTCCCTTGAATATTTCCTAACTTCAACATAAATTATGAATTTATGTTGACTTGCAAATTCCCATAAAGATAGAGCGACTGTATTTTATTCACCAATTTACTCAACACGTTGAAAATTTACTGCTTTCTCACTTCTCCTTCGTATATACTCGCTGACTGAGCATTTTCGCTTTTGATCTGAGAGGTGCGTGAAATTAACTTCGCGAGAAATATTACAATACATGTGTAATTTGGGATCTACTTTATTGAACAGCAAATATTAGTTGTATAAGATTTAATTTAATGTAGGATATACAGCCAACGAGGATTAACAGGCTCGTTCGGGTTCGATCCCCGGCCAGTTCAAACATTTGTGTGCATGGACATGTCTGTTTGATCTGTGTCTGGGTGTTATAAAAGTTATAAGGTTTATATATCAGTCATCTGGTTACCATAATACATGCTTCTAGCTTAGTTTGGGAGCAGATGAACGTGTACGGAAGTTATCCTATAAAAAAAAGTTCTCATACTTACTATATTAATATACGAGGCCTTGTTAGGCCCACAGCAGCTAAATTACGTACTTTATGAATATGGACGAACTTAACGCTAGCTCTTTTATATCTATCTATGGCGGGCAAAGAATATTATATAATCGTACTGACCCTAATACATATACTCATAGTGCGTTCTGAGAGTTACCTACTCACTTATGGTGGAATGTTGAATCCAAAATAAATACGGGTATCATTATGTTCTTATCAATACATTATGCTAATCTTTTAGCGTCCGTCATTGCAATTATTATTTAGTACATTGCAATTATTATTATAACAGGTCATTGCAATTATTATTTAGTACATCACTCCATACAGAGATAACTCTGAAATCATTTGCTTTATAATAACAGTTTAACCTTAAATTAAAATGTAAGGAGCAGCCGATTTTGATTTAATATTTCGCGATTTAAAGAGGATACTCGTTTGGTAAAAACATATATACCTATGTAATCAAAAGCTGAAATAAATGCATGTTAGGGTTGCGGAAAATTAACAAAGGCTTGTACCGTGGTCCGTCGGTAACTCATACCGTCATTGCAAACATGCGTATCTCAATCTGTACTCGGAACCAAATTGCTGAGTATCTGTCTCCGTGACGCAAAAACAAATTGGACAATATATCTCGAGGAATAAACGTATTGTAGGAAATTGTAAGCATTTCCACATCAGCTGTCTGTCGATTCGCATTATCACAGAGTTTTGTGGAAACGTCAACCACGTAGCCACAATTGAGATCGTACGTGTTTAGTCCCCTATGATTATTCTACGTGAGTCATTGAGTGGTTTTCGATGTGTGATTAGGTTAACGAACCGTGGTGATTCGTGCATTTATCATTTATTGAAGTTAATGTATATTATGAGGTGGGGTGAGGTGGTGTTTAATCACTGTTCACAATGGTGGTATTTCCTAACGCTAGGCAGAAACGGACTGACGACTAGCGCAGGTGATGACAGAGGTGAGGAAGGACGTGGGGGGCGTGGCTCGGCTCGCGTTCGCGATTTTACCATATATGGTCATGTAGTAAAACTACACAGACTACTTAATCTAGTAGACGAGCGGGAGGACGGCCGCGAGTGGTGCGCGGTGGCAACACCGAACGGTTTGCTATAATATATATTTAATTAATGTATCATATACGTGTGGCAAGCTCTGCTCATCACTGATTCAAACAAATTTCATTTTGACGGGCGGTGGACTTTGTACTCGCATTTAAAATTTTTGTTATCAGTTAATGTAGATATTGTGATGGTGTATTCCAAGCCGTACCTATGGGTTATATCCATCGATGGCGAATCTTGTGACCTACGAGATAATAAGAGCGTATGTATCAGAATCTATCCTGCAAAAACCAATAGAAGTCAGGGAAGAAGCCATTAAATTGCTTTCGTACAATAAGTAACATACACATACTTTAAATTTCAATTACTTATTTTTATCTATACCTTTGTCAAACAAATGTAAGTTGATTAAAATTATTGAAAAATGTATTCTCATTTATCATGGTGTTGTTTCATAATAGTCATCGTTACCGTGGGAACATCGGAAATAAAAGTACCCTATGTTTTCTTCCAGGAGACCGAATTTCAGCCCAATCTGTGCAGTAGTTTTGGCGTGAAAGAGTAACAAACATCCATCCATCCATCCATCCTCACAGTTTTAATATTAGTAGGAAACCATCATGGTGCCCTTATTTTGTATCGAGTTTATGATATAACGTGTTACAATTCGCGTTCATATGTGATTAATATTCAGCAACACAAACATCTGTCATATTGGGTCTCACCATAAAAATAATTTCTCTGCGAATTTCGTATACGAAACGTGACTGGAGTTATTGAAGGCGGCAGACTGGCGGTAGAGGCCCATCCGCAGTGATGACATCTAATTAAATACGTTTTTGGTTCGATTATGTCGCTTACGCGAGCTCGCTTGTGTTTGGATTGAGGGCTTCGTAAAATATTATGATTTTTTATAAGAAAGTGTTTCTACTACACTTTGGAAGAATTAAGATTACTACGCCAATGAGTAAAAGTAAAAAAGCATCATTTGTTTTTCTTACTCTACGTATAAGTAGCGTATCGGTTTATTCCCGTTTATTCACCTGGGTGAACAAGTGGGAAAAAAAAGTCCCATCAATACACCTCGGCATTCACCTGGGTGAATTGACCTAGGTGAATTGATGGGACACAAGTAGTGTCCTCTGTTTACCATAGAACTTGTTCACTCAGAGGTACACATAGGTGGCTTTTTTTTATTAGGTACTATATAATAATACTTTCGACCGTTTCACCGAATTAATTAATTAACAAATTACCTATAAAATTTTAATTTTTAGATTGGAAGTACCAGGGTATCATAATTGTAAAGAAATATAATTTTTTTTTTCTCGCGACCGAAGGGAGTGAGACCGAACCGACCGTCGAGAGGGAGGGAGATCGAAGGAAGGGTGCTATAAGTTTAACGTATCTGTGTATAATACACACATCTGTGTATAATAGACATAAGTCTGAATGGACCGATTTTGATGTGGATTTTTCTAGCTACGAGAAATTTGACACAATCCCCTATGGAAAATTTACCAAATCGATCGTTTTGTATTCCCCTGTTTCCTCCGAATATAATGCGTGGATTGTGTCAAACTGCTAAGGGGTTCCCTTTCCTGTTAACACTGTGTAGGATGATAGTAAGTTCGTTAGTTGTGACTGTGGATGTAGTCCTGCATGTCCAGGATAAAGTTACCATGTGGCAACAATTAAAATTATTGAAGATACCAAATTTGGAATTCCGGTCGAGAGTTAAATTGTTAAGGAATTCCTTAGTAAGTATGCTTAATGTAGGGTACCATACCACGGTAAAGATAAGTACTATTTTTTTTTTGTAAAATTTCACGGTTTTGGGATTTTTACCTTTACTTGTGATATAACATCTGGTTGCACAAAGTATGAAAATGTGCGATAAATGGCCGTATCTTTTGATGGCGTTGACTTTTAAGTTGGATTTTTTGAAGCAGCAACGGACCGTGGACCTGAGTTGTTGTGGGTCTTGTCAGACGGACAACGAAGTGATCCTATAAGGGTTTCATTTTCCCTTTCGAGGTAAGGAACCCTAAAAACGAATTTAGTCAAACTGATGTAACGAAGCCTTTCCACTTCCCAAATTGTGTCAATCAAAGAGCTTCCTTCATAAGCGATGCGATGTTTTGAAGCGCGAAGCCCCTCAAACCTTCAATACCAATAAGAAAGACATTTCTCCAACTTCCTAACTCTGACATCAACTTTGCTTCCCAATTTGATATAATTTTCTCAACCTATAATATCTTTTGTTCAATATAATTGCATTATAACTTGTTCGTCCTTTCCCCTGATAATGTTAACCTAACTTTGCTCGTTAATGGGATAAAGCTTTATTGAGATAATTTTGGAAAAGATTGATCGACGTAACCTTACTACTGACCTTATTATATAATTGTGGAAACAATACATACTTTATACATGCTTGATAATTAGTAGTGAGGTTCTAATGTCTGTTTAGAGGCCGTTTTTTTCCAATTTCGGTTAGGCTAGACTGACACGGTAGCGAAGTTGTTCAGGGAAAAAGTGTAACTAGATTTTCCATTAGAGTTTTTCTCATTGATAGTCTGGAGTCTGGAACTGTGCCCGGTAGCAATAGTGGCAATAGGCTCGCGCCATGACATGGGATTTGAAACATAACTGGCGAAGTGCGGATGTACCTGCTATGGGACTGAACCTCTGCTTACCCCTTCGGGAAAAAGGTGTGATGTAAAGTTATGTGAGTTTGTTAGAATATAACATAATATAATAAATCCTACCAATATAAACTTTTAGAACAAGAATATTTAGTTTTTAGTTCCAATTTTTAGTGTCAATAACAACGTGCACAACAACATGTGCATGATGTTTTTGACACTAAAAATCGGAACCAAAAACTAAATATTCTTGTTCTAGGAGTTTACTATGGAGTTCCGAAAAGTAACGCCAAATTCAATCAATTATCCTACCAATATTTTAAATCTCAAATCTCAGTACGTACAATTACAATATAAACAAAATGCTAGCGTTTTCTAACTTGACTCCAGCGCCATCTAGCGCTGTTTTTGTGTGTATGTTTGTTCTGTTTTATTGCTAAAGCTAAAAGAGCTGATTGAGCTAAAATTTGGTATGTAGATTGGTACATTCATAGGTGAAACCGCGGGGCACAGCTAGAAGATAGAAAAACAGAAGTTAAAATGTGGTGAACTCCCTAAGTGAGTGCCAATTTATTCTTGGAGCAAATCGTGGCGTTAAAAGTAGGTAGGAACTAATGCTTTTGTAAATTGCGTTCCACTACTCTTTCCTGACTACTGAGTGGGGTTTATTACATTGCACGGTAAAACTATGCTAAGCTAACATCATCAATTATCATTAAATTTGAACCAGAACATTTTTCCATTCAATACAGGAAAATACGTTATATATACGTTACTACAGACTACAGTAAAAACAGTACTGCGTCGTTATTGACAAAATTTTACGAAGTTTCCGTACTAAGTACCACATACATACAGTCACGCCGTTCCCGTTGGGGTAGGTAAAGACTATTTCGTTCCACTCGCTCAATGATGTTGAATCTCTTACTCTGAGCACTCGCTACGATCCTGACATACTACTTTCGCTTCTTTCACTTTCATCACATTCATACATGCTCGTTGGTTGTTGGTACTGTTGACCTGGGCTTTCCTTTAGATAACATCAACTTGTTTCTAAAAAAAGTAGGTACGCTAGGTCTACCCCTACTGACTTGACCATTCACACTCGCCTTTATCAATCTCCTTTCGTCCATCTTCTCCACATATCCGAACCGAAGCATTCCTATAAATATCTTTGTCACTACATGGTCTAACACGTACGTACATACTGCTAAACAACGTGTTAGTAGTTTAAAATATTAGCACTGTGACCAATGTTTCCTGTCACAGAGCTAGTGCCAGTGTTTCCTGGTTGGTTTGGTTAGGTGACGAGTGACGAGTGACGAGTCATCGTTGCAACGGGTATTGTGAGTTTGGTGTGACCCGTTGAGAATTGAGAAATTGAGAACCCACCTTTCTTTACCCTCTCCACTAGCTACGATCCTCAAATACGACGCTCGCTTCTTCCACTTTCATCACTTTTTCATTACAAGCTCTGAAGTTCTTAGCATCAACTTGGTACTCGTCTATTTGGGCTTAACTTTGCTGCTTCAGTTCCTCAACTGGCGAAGTCTCACTTGCTTAGTACGTGTTTCTCATCTCCGTATCTTTGAACACAGGTGTCATACGCTAAGACATCCAAACAACGTTATTTGCATATCGTCAACAAGTTTTAATGATAGATATACGAATCATGTTTGTCTTCAAGACGGATACGAATCTCGGATGATTTAACTATGTTACAAATAGATTTAACTGTGTTATTGCTTGATTAATTAATGTCGTTAACAATAATTATTAATGCGGTTGGTTTATTATAGGCCTTGTGAAATTTTGCTCGTTATTTTGTATTACTGTACAAAATAACTACGGTGGACGGTGGGTAAATTAACGCACCGAATAATTAATAATAATTAAATAATAATATGTAAATAACATAGCAGAGGACTATCAGGCCTTTTTCCCGAAGGGGTAGGCAGAGTCCTGTACCCAGGACTCGTTCCATAGTAGGTACCCTAAAATTTTGCCAGAATGTTTTTGGTCCCATGTTATAAGGGGCGAGCCTGTTGCCATGTACCGGGCACAGTTCCATTCACAGAAAATTTCGGGAAACAGATGTGATGCTATGTAGGTATAACATAGTAGGTTTTTACGTTCCAAAACGCCTTTTTCCTTGGCATGCGTGGCATGTCAAGGATAACTAAAATAAATTTCATATTTTTTTATGATAGTGAGTGACAAGACGAGCAAATCAGGTGCCTGATGGTAAGGCATCATGATTGCCCATATCAGACACAGTGACACCCAGTGTTTTAAAATTCAGAATACTGCGCGGCTCTGCACTGCGCCTGTCACCCTGAGATGTGAGTTGTTGTTGTCCCCAGGCGGCCCCCTGCTAAAGAGGCCTACCACTGCATATTATTATTTATAGGATATATTTATTAAATATACAATGTTTCATAGTTAGGTAAGTTATTGTTATCCTCGTTGGTAATACATAGTTAATTTTAATTACTCTGCCCACAGCCGATAACCGAGTTACATAAATAATGTTATTTATTTACCGCATGGTGGAGATCGTAATATCTAGTAGGTGGGTTACTAGATATTTTATTCAATGCTATGAAAAAAATACCGAATCGATGTGTTGTATTCCTCTGTTTCCTCCGAATATAATGCACTATAACATTTTATCTTATAGATGGACAAAAATGCTATAGTGATAGTGTGTACACGGTTTTTCAAAATTTAGTATGTTACATTTGTCGAATGAGACATTCAGGACAAAGTTTTGTGAATGTATGTGAATATATTGTAAAATTGCTCACTTATATTTTTGTACAAACGGCACTTGGGTGTTAATACAAACTCGGTCAAAAGAAGCTCTAGGACGTAACCGCCATCTTTATTTTAGGTGTTGAGATCCCGCGTGGGCTTCACGAGGCTAAAGGACTATACACTCTACACATCTATTCCGTCGGCAGCCGGTGACATAATACATTAATAATATAAGTAAAAAGTTTCAAAACTATTATGTCTCATGGCATGTGCCTTACGAATTCACATCGCCGAGGAAAAAGCCGCCGGGTTGTGTTGGCGCGGTGGCTTAGATGTGGAGAGTAGAAACCAGGGACCTTTTTATTGGCCTCAAGAGTATGAAAATTCTTTGAATTTCTTTGACCTATTACAAAATTTTTTTGTGATAACATTCTAGGTATACCTCCATACCTTGGAAATAATACGGGATGTTCGTTGAAAGTAATAATTATTATTCACAAGTGTTTATTAATGCGGTTACAGTACTTATATGTTATATATACCTTTTTTTTGTGACCCAGGGAAATCTGCATACAGAACCCGGCCATACCGTGGGGCAGTGCCGGGTTATGTCAGGATGAGAAGTCCCTGAAGGGGATCATCCCGACTGACTAAAACCCTGGGGGTATCCTGCGGGACGCCATGTGTCGGGGCTGCTCATGTTATTATAGACCTACCGCAACTTAATATAACATATTTTGTATATACAAGTTATTAGCGATTCACACTGCTCTGCTCCCTAAAAATGTATATACAGAATGTAAATCCGTTACTGGCCGTCACATTAAATTAAAAGATTATATAAGTTTATTCAAGTTTAGTTATAAGGTCTATGGATTTTGTGAAATAAATAAAATAATAAATTGAGTACCTATTTTACTTAATAATAACCATGTAGGAATATTTATTCTATAAGATATGTAGGGGACAGTCGTTAGGTCATGTCGGAAGAATCCTGGCGACCCTGGGAAACTCTTTACAATATGGGTTGTCCACATATTCGTAAACCGTATGACTCGAGCTGTGTAAAAAAATAAAATTATCCTCTCTACCTGTGGTTGCCGTTAGAGCCGGCTAAGTGTTAACTAACAGATCCAGAGGACGGGCAGCAGCGTCCTCTGCAAAAATAAAAAACCTCGAACTGCGCTCGACAACTCGCCAAGTTTCGAATATTGTCAAAACCCCCCTTTATGGGGGAGGCCTATGTTCAGTAGTGAATTACCAACGGCTGAGATGAAGATGATGAAAATACCAAGTTTCATATCTTGACAAAACTTAGCTATTTCGGAACAATAGCTCCGGAAATAGTCTAAGAGTCTTTCAGTCCTCAGGACCTGGCATCTGTGTCAAGTATACTAAGATCTTAGAGAATATACTTGTTTTTTAGGGTTCCGTAACACAAAAGGAAAAAATTAACCCTTATAGGTTCACTTCCTTGTCAGTCTGTCTGTCTGGCTCTGTCCGTCCGGTATCAAGTTCAAATTTATATCAACTACTCAGATCTGCGGTGTGCGGTCCCTTGTGGCTGTAAAAAAGTCATTGGTCATTTTACTGCATACATACTTTGCGCAAGGTACTAATAGATGGCGCTGTATGTTCTGTAGGCGGATTGTTATTCGGGATTGAAAGCGTTTTGTTCAGGTTTCTAGTTATGGAACCCTACACTATGCATACAAACGTATGCCTTAACAATTATTTACCTATGTATTAACAGGAAAGGCCTGGAAAGGAGACCTTTTAGCAGTTTGACACAATCCTATGGAAAATTTACAAAATGATGTTTGGTATTCCCCTGTTTCCTCTGAATATGATGTAAATGCAGCTCGCGGTTTCGATAAAAATTTAAAAATAGAAAACTTATCTCGTTGGAATCCTCACTTTAGGAGAGCATTGGGATCGAGTGAAAGCTCCAAGCTGTGCAATATTTCGATTTTATACGCTATCTGGCAATACTCATAGTATTATTGTCTGTGGAATATTGCACATACGCTTTAGAAATTCTAATAGTATACCTACTATGTTAGAAAACTTCAACTTTGATACTGTCTACTGTCTTTGATCTATAAATGGAAACTCTTGACGAAATCTCTGTTTTGTGTGTAGCAAAAAAAAATCGTTTTGTGGTTTTGATGTAAATACTTCAAAATACAGTTGTTTTATCGGAATTATGAAATTCTCAAGGAAAGACTTTAAAATCTATTTATTGCAGTTTTAAAACGTATCTTTTGTAATAAAATTGGTTAAACGCCACTTTCTAATTAGTTGATACCTATAATAATTTAATGAAGAAATTATATCTCTTCTACTTATTGTCATCGTCATTGGTTCCTCAAAGTTTGTATTGGATTTTTTTTGACTTTTTTAAGTTCCTAATCAGCCTTTAAAAACTTCAAGTGTAGCTAAATTCTTTAATTTGTTAAAAAAAAAGCCATTTCATTTAAGAGCCGTTATTGAAAGTTGCTGCAAAAAACCGGTCGTTAAACCGAAAAAACTTGTTTCTTTTGCGTCCTATATGAATTTTAAAGGCGGGCTTCCAACGTTGGGTAGTTCCCGCAAACAATAGATAAGAGGCAGCTAGTGCCCCGGGGACTGGGGAGCTGGGGGGTCATTCATCACTCCTGCCCTCCCAGACCGGCTACGGTGAATATACCAATGGATTTTTAAAGTTTTGTATTCTCTGCATTTTATCCTCTTTTAGTTGTTTTTACGGTTTTAATGATACTGTCTCGATTTGTGAGTTTTCTTTAGGTTTTACATGCTTCAATTTCTATGTATCTACACGATGGTAGTTAGATAGGGTGTGGTTTGGAAACAACAACTGTTATGTAATGCAAGCTGCATTGCGGTTTTCCATGTTGGTACTTACAATTTAAGGACTGCTTTCTCGAAAGCGTTGCAATTTCAGTAGCGAACTTGCTTATCAATCCTCAGATGTAAGAGGTTTTATTTTGTAAGGTTTATTTGATTTTTGGTAAGGTTACTCCGTAAGGTACTTCCTGCGTGATGACCTTACCTAATATCCCTAGAAAATGAATCAGCTCTTCGGTAAAGTTGAATATAAAATCGATTTTTTACAAGGTAAATCACTCTAGTGCGACATAGTTTGTCGCACTAGAGTGATTTTGCAGTTCAACGCTACGTTGGTTCTATATTCGCAAAACATCATATAGGTACAGAATTGAAGTTTTCTCAAGCCTACATAACTTCAGAATCTTGCTTCAGTTGTGACGAAAACTGGTAAATTTATCCCAATGGAAAAGTTTTCCAAAAATGCGTCTGCAAATCGCTTCAAATATTTGGATTGAAAGAGGAGCACCGGGAGAGAGTTTACTTTTGTTTGTTTTGTAAATTGAGTGAAAATGGGGTGCCACTTCATAGACATGATGTTTAACGATTTTATAATTGATTTTAGACGTAACTAATTATTGACCGCTTTATTTTTATTCTAAGTAATTGAAACTGCGTACTTTCGCTGTTGAAGTAATCTTCCAACTTTTGGTAACCAATATACGGTGCCGCCAAGTTAATGTCAGCACTCAGCACCACTTTAATAGCTTCATTACAAAGGCTGAAGTGGAGATGGGCGGGTCATGTCATCCGTATGCACCCTGATCGCTGAGCAAAGGACACAACAAAGAGGATACCCGAAGATGGACGTCATCGCCGAGGCCGACCGAAGATAGATAGATAAAATAGTTTATTGTACACCTTACTGCGAACATAATATTATGTAAATAAAGTAAGAGATGGCGTGACGATTTAAACTCATACCACACCCCGGACACTCGACACAATCCCATCCAAAGCCGCGCTATAACTACCTACTACACAGACACTGCACACATGGAGTTTTGTATACGTGCAAGAGTGGGCGTTAGTGGATTTCCCATAGAAGCGGGGCTCGTGGAGAGCTTAATCTCGCTCGCGGGGTGAGGAAGGCCCGATTGGTGGGCGGATGACAGTGTCCTCCATTCTATTCGTAGTTTTATTTGTGTTGTGGTATCAATAAAGTGTTATCTGAATCTAATTATTTTTAACCTTCTTTTTCTTATATTCCTAACGGAGGTTCGATTTCCATAGAAAATGTTTACAGGCAATAATGAGTAGATAGCAGGTACTGTAGGTAGGTAGATACTATACTGTTGGCTGGAAGTAGCCTAGAGTAATTCCTAGCCTTCTTCCAGTACTATACGACGTGGTAAAAAGGTGTAGTAATAATAAAGAGGTGGATCTACCCGTCAAACTGAATAACTAAAATAATTGCGAAATTCACCAAAAAAAATTTCGACTTCCCATACAAAATGGAGTAGCTGCTCGGCAAATTTGTATGGAAAGTCAACATTTTTTGCTAATTTCGCAATTCTTTCTTTTGCAAGTTGTTTAGGTTGACTGATAGTTGCACCCGCTTAAGTATTACTACACATTTTTTGTACACGTACACATTCAAAGAATATACTATTATGCGGTCCTATGACGTCACTGGTGCCAGCCCGGTCGCGCCTCATCGGCGAGACGAGACGCGGCGTGGCGGGATGAATATGCATGCAAACAATCTCGCCCGGCCTATCGTAAACACACTATAAAACAATAGGTACCTACATATACTTCATAAATATTATAATGCTATTTACTTTTATTGTGCTGGAAAATTATCGCAGTAACATATCTGTGAGGGCTTGTATACTATTCTCCTCCGCAAGAGGATATTTTTAACTTAAATTTTAATTTAATTAATATAAATTTTAACTGACATTTTAACTTAATTAACAAAAATAATATTATTTTGATGGTATGTTATATTATTATGTTTAAAATACCTAAACCAATAAATAGGTCAAGCTAGATAAAACCGTTTCCGTATAATTATTACTTGTTCGTAATAATCGGGCTGTTTTGTTTTCAGATAAACCACTTACCTAAAAAACCTTAATGGATTCATCTAATTAGTCATAACTTTAACTCGAGCAGTTTAATTGATTGAAAACCCGTTCTGTTATCTGTTCAAGATACTTTTTAGGGCTCCGAACCCTAACAGGGTGCCGAAGGAGCCCTATTACTAAGCCTCCGCTGTCCGTCCGTCCGTCCGTCCGTCTGTCACAGGGCTCTATCTCATAAACCGTAATAGCTAGGTACTTGTAATTTTTACAAAACATGTATCCCTAATGCCGCTACAACGACAAATAATAAAATTAAAAAAAAGTTTATAATTAAAGGTACTCTCCATACAAGCAACGTGTTTTTGCTCAAAATTTATTTTTCGATTTAATTCGTGTATCGTGAAAACGGCATCAGCTAGGTATTTGATTTTTTCACGGAACGTTAATGATTATGATTGCTATAATATGAAATAATTATGACTAAATAAAATTAATAAATAACTGGAGCGTTCATACAAATCACGATTTTTTTTCAACGTTTCACGCTGTAGCACCATAATGGCAATAGTTCTCTTCTTGAAAATCTTACACAATATGGGTAACTATAATAGCTATAACAACAAATACTAAAAATTAAATAAATTCAATAATTCAAGGACTTTCCCATACAAGACACTTTTCCGACTTATTAAAATCAAATAAGACTAATTCTGACTAGAGTTTTCGAAGAAGATTTCAAACCATATTTGGCAATACACATATAACATTATCATGATTTACCTTATATTATACGAGTAAGATACCGTATCCTATGTAATATCTATAATCTAGATATCTATTGCATACCATCATCAGGTTGTCTGTATAAAAACTCCTTGATGTGATGAGACTGCTGGTTACTTACAGTCTTCCTTATTATTTCAAGTTTTAACAAAAATCATTGCCACCTACGTTTCCTTAACTAACAACCCTTAAAATACCATATCTCTAAATATTTTCAATACGTAAAAATCATTGATAAACAAAGTACCTATTGAACAGCAGCAGTGAGGTTAACCTATTTAGGAACTGTTAAATAAATAGATAAAGAATACATAACATATTACATCTAAGCCACATATTGGTATTTTTGTAAAATGATCAGTTACCTCTTCAAAACAAAAATAAATAAGTATAATAAAATCATGAATTTAGTAAAATACTATACAACATCTGCTTTTTGTTTTTTTTGGAAGCTGGTCATTAAGATGGAGTCTGGGACAAATAGTTCATCATCAAGTGGCACTTCAATGGACAGAAAAAAATGGACAAAAACAATGTGTGAAGATTGGTTTCAAGAGGAACAATAGAGTCCGAATAGTACAAGGAACGTGTTTTTCAATAAAAGTGGTAGACCCGCAGATTTTTTATGATACTTACTTAGAAATTGACGTTTGAAAAGAATTTATTATGTGACTTACTTGACCAACAATTGTTTTTTTATTAATTTGCTGTGTAAGGTACATTAATTTGATGAGATGGGATTTCTATAGGATCAGTACATACGGTGGAGAGTAAGGAGCCCTTCACATGCGCGTCCCAACACGCATTTGACAAGTTTATTTTAAATAATAAACTATCCAAATTGGGCGAGCTATTTCTGAGATATCAACACGGTATAAATTTATAAATATAATAAGGAGAATCGCTCGTTTAAATACTCTTATATAAGGATAAGGTGGTGCGATTTATAACACGTGTATGTATTTAAATCATTTTGTGGTTTCAACGTTTAGGTACCAATTCACACTATCACGTTAACCGTCAAAATCCCGAGTAATCCTTACGATCTGAAGTACCCTTGCACCCTTAGGGCTACACGTGATGAAGATTAATTACCGGAGGGCTTCCCCCACGGCCCTTACCTAAAGGATACTCTTGTCCTGAATAAACTTAGGTTAATGGCCTTCGATAAACGCCGGTTTCGATAACTATTGGACTGGCTATTGGATTGGACACTGTACTAGTGTGAATTGTCCCTTGTGACAGCTTTGCCTTGGAAAGTGTGTCTGTAAGTCGTTTTGGGGGTCTATAGCACTTTCTATAGGTTCTACAGGTTCATTACTCGCTTGAGGTTTTTGCTGCTCTTTATAGGTCTACCAATAATTTTGTAGCCACTTTGAAAAATTAAATATGAAAGTTTCGTAAGTATTAATGTTAATGTTATAAAATAGATTGTTAAGGCATACATACGTACGTGTATGTGTAGTTTAGGGTTCCATACCTAGCCTAGATACCTGAACAAAACCATACCGCCTTCTAAAAGAACATACAGCGCCACCTAGTAGGAAACTACAACAAACACGTTAAAAATCACTTTTTTTTTGATTTTACGGTTTTGGGATTTTTTCTATTTATAAAATCGTTTTATAACAACATATGAGTAGGTATGAAATAAAATCCAAAAAGTGATCACATACTGAGTAAATCAATGCCTCGCATCCTGAGAAACGTTAGAGTTAAAAAAAATTATACGCACAAAGTATGGAAATATGTAGTAATATCTAGGTAGTAAAATATGTAGGTAATATATAGTAAAATATAGCCATAACTTTTGATTGCGTTAACTTAGAACTATGATTTTTTACAGCCACAAGGTAACGCAGACCTGAGTATTTGATATCAATTGTAACTTGATACCTCCACGCGTTCCCGTGAAAAAGTGTCTTGACAGACAGACAGACAGACAGACAGTCGGACAACAAAGTGATCCTATAAGGGTTCCTTTTTTCCTTTTGAGGTACGGAACCCTAAAACGACCCTGTTTTGTTGGCCATAGTCGTGTTAAATGAACAAAGCACGTAAACTACGTACTTATAATACATTCCTGGGTGTAAAAATAACAAGTTTCAAAACTCAATTTTATTACAGAATTAGTGGTCGATATCTATTACTAGCGACTTCAAACGTTTCGGCTGTATCGATCAACATGTTTATAGATGTTTTTTTTATGTTAGTGAGTGACAAGACAAGCAAATCAGGTGCCTGATGGTAAGCATCATGATTGCCCATATCAGACACAGTGCCACCCAGTGTTTTAAAGTTCAAAATTCTGCGCGGCACTGCACTGCGCCTGTCACCCTGAGATATGAGTTGTTGAATCTCGTCATGCCCAGTAATTTCGCTGGTAACATTGCCTTTCAGACCGGAACACAGTAATGTATGGACATTACTGCTTGTTTATTGATGTTTAACAAAAAAAAATTAATACATTTGATTTTTGTACCGTTATTTAGATTGAAAGCTGGTTGAGACAGTTCGAATTGTATGCAATTTAGTAGAAATTCCAAGACCTTGACAAGCTAATCAATGTTACTACTGCTGATCATGAGACCCCGGATTTTTCGATTACAAATTATCTCCATTATAGCGGAATTTGGCGAAATTTGGGAGTACCTAGTAGTCCTATGGTTCTGGGCTCTGGATATACCTCCTACTAACTAACCCCTTCGGGAAGTCTACGCGGATGAAACCGAGGGGCATAACGAGTAGTTGTATAATTTAACGGTCTCATACGAACGGGACGATGCGATGCGGTGAACTGAGCAACTAACTACGCAGGCGCTGATTTGGACCCGTTTGCAGTTGCTGCAGTCAGCACTTTACTATGGCGCAATATTTTTACTGCAATGAATATAACTAGAGTAAAAGCAATTTGCTCAAATATCATCTTAAAAATATCACGGTGTTAATTTATCTAAAATTTTTAGGAACAACAAAACATCAATTTGATAAAATAGGATCGCATTTTAATTTTTTTCAAAAGGTTAACATCATCTCTAAAAGGATCGTTGTATTAGTGTACGTCTTCATGAATAACTTCAATAGGACTTTTACAGCTGGCGATTAAAAAAACACTTTTGTCATTATTAATTTAATCGAAATCGTGGTATCCGGTATGAAGCTCTCCACTGAAGCTCTAAGAAACGAATCTACAAATTTTAGTCATATTTATTATTTTTGTCACACCATTGACCGAATGTGATTTACGAAACTTTTGTCCCTACATGGTTGTCTGGAAGAGATTGGTCTTAGCGATAAGACCTCCAATTGTTACACTGTTTGTCATACTGTTTTTGTTTAATTGTTTGTGGTGTACCAATTAAGTGTTTATCTATAGATAGATAGATAGATAGATAAATTCTTTATTATTACACCACATCTTAAAAACTTAAAACTAAAACGGAACATAGGAATATCTATTATCTATATATATTATCTATTTATCTATTTCAAATATGAAGCTAAATCAGAATACAAAAAAAAAATTAGCCGCTTCACATCTTACTAAAGGTCATTAAACCTTTTGTGTGGAACAGATGATTTAGAATAATTATTTCAATAAAACACAAAATCACAATATTTTCAAATGCAAATTTTAGTTCACGCTTGAATGAATACGTCCGTAATTGAAATGAAACATATGTACAAAGTTATCTATTAAGCGTTTCCTTTCAATTTCTCGTTGTTGTGGGTGTAGCGATAACGTAAAAGCAAAATAATATATTATACATGATTTAGTACAGTCGCTAGCACTAAAATGTAACAAAATACAAATACAAAATACAAATACAAAATACAAATACAAAATACAAATACAAAATACAAATACAAAATACAAATACAAAATACAAATACAAAATACAAAATACAAATACAAAATACAAATACAAAATACAAATACAAATACAAAATACAAATACAAAATACAAATACAAAATACAAATACAAAATACAAATACAAACTACAAATACAAAATACAAAATACAAATACAAAATACAAAATACAAATACAAAATACAACAAAAGGTTATATACTAAAACAATACGTTTTAAGTTATATAATTTTTAATGCATTGTTTTCCGATTCGACGTCTGCAAGAATCTTAAAAACAAGCGTGCCAATTTACCACTATAATGTAATGTACATCGAATAATGGGAAATAACGTGGGCGAATTGTTTTGCGTGCGAATAACCATTCTTTCTGACCTCTTCCAACTTTAATCGTCTTAAGAGTATTTCAGTCAATTTATACAAAACCTCGCCTCGGTGGCGTAGAGGGCGCATGCTCGACTGTCAATCAAGAGGTCCCGGGTTCGATCCCCAGGTCAGGCAATGTTAAATATTGGATTTTTCCATTAGGAATTATCTCAATAACTGCCTGGAGTCTGGAACTGTGCCCGGTAGATGGCAATAGGCTCGCCCCCTATTACATGGGACCAATAACATACTGGCGAAATGTGGGTGTATCTACTATGGGACTGAGTCCTGGGTACACCTCTGCCTACCCCTTCGGGAAAAAGGCGTGAATGTATGTTTATGTATACAAAACCTTAATGAACCACAAACTCAAACACAAACTCAAAACAGCTTTATTCAAATAGGTCATAATCTGACACTTTTGTACGTCAATGAAGATAAACAGTACTGAGTCTACCGTGCGTTCGGAAAGATACCTCTACACATAATATATAATAAAAATGTAACAATGTACATGCGGAAAATTTACAAGAAGATGTGTTATATAACATAACATACATAACATAACATACATTCACGCCTTTTTCCCGATGGGGTAGGCAGAGGTGTACCCAGGACTCAGTCCCATAGTAGATACACCCACATTTCGCCAGTATGTTATTGGTCCCATGTAATAGGGGGCGAGCCTATTGCCATCTATCGGGCACAGTTCCAGACTCCAGGCAGTTATTTAGATAATTCCTCATGGAAAAATTCAATATTATATATATATATATATATATATATATATATATATAACTCTGCCTGACCTTGGGATCGAACCCGGGACCCCCTGATCGGCAATCGAGCTTGCGCCCACTACGCCAGGCAGTCGCATAACCTTTAAACAACAGCTTCGAAAATGCGGCAACTTTCAAATTCTAGTGTGCGTGAAAAAACAGTTTGTAGAAGTACTATAAGTTTGTGTAAAATATGTTGCACAGGCTCGGATACGCCGACTACGGCGTAGTGTAAGTTGCTGCATTTGACTAGACGCTTCACTGGCGGTCTAGTCATAGCCACACCCCGGACACTCGACTCAATTCTCATACAAAAGTCGCGATAAAACTACCTACTACACAGACACTGCACACATGGAGTTTTGTACACGCGCAAGAGTGTGCGTGAGGTGATTTCCTAGCGAAGCAGGTTTCAATCGGGGGTGGTATTATGAACATGCAATCGCGTAAAAACAGCAGTAAATGTTACTGTCACACGTCATTTTTTGTATGCCGTTTGACAGAAGACATTTAGCAATTTAAACGCTTTCCACACTTCTACTGCTGTTCGTAATAAATGGGCCGGTCTCATTCTCGCTCGCGGGGTGAGGAAGGCCCGATTGGTGGGCGTATGACAGTGTCCATTCTATACTTAGTATTATTATCTGTACTGTGTCATGGCGCGCACAGAGACCTATTAATATGATTGATACAAGGGTTATTAAATATAAAAAAAAGAAACTCACATCCAATCTTTCGCATTATATTATTAGTGAGCTAAAATCAACAGAACTTCGAACACACACCGACTTTATTAAGTCCAAGAATTTCCACGCAGAAAACTTAATAAATATCTTCATAAATTATTCTAAGCCCAATAATCTGTTTATTTAGGAGGCTTGCGAGTCGTTCGGGTAATCTTCGGGTTTGAAAGCCTAATCTTTCACAGCGACTTGCTTTGTTCACTAAATGAATTTTCTTCAGTATTCGACTTAAGAGGTAATGAATAATGAATAAATCTTTCAGGAATTTGACACAATCCTATGACCAAATTAACGTTTGGCATGCCCTTTTTTCTATCTATAAAGTATCTTTCTATCATTTAATGTTAGTTTAGATTTTTTTCTTTAGTGAACGTCTTATCACGCGAATAGTAGACCGTAGACCTCGGCTGTTGATAGTTTCAACTTGATACTTCAACGTGTTCCCGAGAGAAAAAGAGTCTTGACAGACGGACAGCGAAGTGACCCTATAAGTGCTTATTTTTCCTTAAAAATGAAGTGTTTAAGTTTAAAACTGTTCATGATTTTTTTGGAACACGTTCCCATTATGCGGAAAATCAACTATTTATACAAACATAATCACGTTTATTATGACAACAGAAAATGAAACAATAACAAGTGAAATCACTGTACCTAAGTAGTAAGAAAGCAATTCAATGTCATCGATCTTAGCACAAAATAATCACACAAATAGACACATAGAGGGACCGGTTGACATTTCTCGGTTTGAATCGTCTACCTTTAATCTATTTCATCAGAGGCCTGTTCCCAAGACCCCAATTACCTTCACACCTTGCAATCAGCAAAGCAAATAAGCCCGAAGGTTAATTCTATTTCGTAAACGAAACCTACTTAATTTGTAAAATAAACTGCGTCTTGCTTAACGAACCCTTGAAGGGTAAGAAAAGAACCTTCGGGGCATAGATCAGATATCCCCTGGGTACTGACCCAGGGGACCATATCACCAACAACATTTAGAATAGCATAAAAACTAAAAACCTGATCATCATCATCATCATTCATCTAAGAAGTAGGAAGTCCACTGCTGGGCAAAGGCCTGCCCCATAGGGGGGTTTGCCAATATACTGGCAGATAGGTTGGCGAGCGCAGTTGATGGTTTATTTACAGGGGGCTCTGCAGCATGTCCTCTCCATTTTATAATAATAATAATTATTTGAATTTATAATCTAATAGAACGGGTTCCCCAATTATACTGCTCGAGTCAATTCATATGCGCTAGCAATGTGGGCAACCCATATTGTCAGAGTTTCAGGTCGCCATGATTCCTACAAGGCCTCCGACATGACCTAACGACTGCTGCCTACATATCTTATAGGAAACAGCCGGGACCTTACAGTTTAACGTGCCAAGCGAAACAAGGTTCATGATCCTTAACCGGCTTTTACGGCAACCACGGGTAGAAAGTATAGAACACTATTCTATTGCTGGCACCACATGGTTGACCAACGCCTAAAACATCACACAGAATTGCTTTAATCCCCGAGCATAAGCCATTAGGATTTAAAAACATTCAGTGCAATAATGGAGCGATAAATCTGGACGAGTCCAATATCCAATTACGTAGATATAATGGCGTCACAGCCAAGCGGCGGATGCAAACTGCTGGTGAAATAGCGCCGCCATTTTGTACTTATTTCTTTGTAATTAAAGGAAACCTATTTAGGCATGTGAAATGTGGACTAAAGTAAAGAAAAGCTTGAAAATAGTAATATTTTTACCAAGTGGGCGCCCATTTTTGTACATAAATCTTGGACGCTCTTTCTGCGAATGAAACCGTAACGAAATCTGTTGAACAATTTAGAAAACATGTAAGCCCAGAGACAGAACCAAACGATTTATGCATAGGTATATAGATAAACTCATTATGGGTACACTACACAAAATAATTAACATTAAAATTTGAGATTTTGATATACTCGTAAATAAGGCGTAGAAATTGTAATTGAGCCAGTCCGTAAGTCAGCAGCCCTATGTGGCGTGACGCCTTGGATTTCATTGATTTCATTCATATAGGGATCCTATCTGTATATTCCATATCAATGTATAAGCCCAAATAAGTATCTTCCCAATTTTCTTAATCAAACGATTAGGGAAACGATCCAAGTCTTGAACATTTTTGCCAAAAAATATGATAGCTCAGAGAAGCGTAAGGCGTAAACACATTTCGATGGGTGTTACTATTAACGGAGTTCACACGACATCTAGATTTTTTACGGACCAGATTTTCCTGGATCCGGTACGTCAGGCGTATGGACGTCCGTCCATACACACGAGCATCCAGATTGCTGGCCGGATGGATCCAAATATATGATTTACTAGCTATGCCCTGCGGTTTGCCCCACATGATGGGAACGGTTCCGTGAGAATATCGGGATAAAAAGTACCCTATGTGTAATTCCAAGATCTAAACTAATCTACATACCGAATGTCAGCCCAATTGGTTCAGTAGTTTTGGCGTGAAAGAGTTACAAACACCCATCCATCCATCTAACCAAAAGTGCGCTAGATGGCAATGGAGTCGAGTTAGAACTCGCTAGCGTTTTGTTTACCTGTCGCAATCGTATTTTTTACATTGTACTAAGATTTAAGATTTATAATATTTGTAGGATGATGCTCTTGTACACAGATCAGGATGATTTCATCTCCTCTGTGTTCTTCTACAAGTATTGAAGCTCGTACACCACGTACACCACCGGATCCTGGAAAAATCTGGTCCGTGAAAAATCTAGGTGTTGTCGTGTGAGTTTACTTACCTATACATAGTAAACAGCAGATAAGTTGCAAGCTACAACTGTTATTTGAGTTGGGAGTCGGAAGTTTAGAATTGTGCCAGTTCTAAACGTCCGAGTTGCTTTCAAAGCGAATATTACGAGTCAAAATTTATATTACAAAAAGTTTATCTCGACTTGACGGGTTCGGCGGGGTTCGTTTCTTAGAGCCACGGAGAGTCTCGGAGAACGTACCGGAAAGCTACAATTTCGATTATTTAATTACTATAATATTTCCACTCATATTTTTATCTTATTTATACACCTGAAATATTGCTTATACATGTAATATTTTTTTTTTTTACTTTTTTCGCATTTAAACCATATGAAGTTACGAATTATATTATTACTTATTTCCTGATACTTTTCAAGTACTACAAGAAGAATTAATGAATATTAGGGTAATTATATTTTGATGAATAACATCTGACTGGTAAATGTTTTAAAAACTTGGCAGTTTTTTCACCGTTAGACTTTTTATTTATTCTCATATAAGATAAGATAAGAAATTCCTTTATTGCCTCTAAATATAAAAAGATAAACAAAATTTCACATTAAAGTACATTAATTAACCGAGTGTACCTCTGAATTTCGACAGTTCGTTGTTTCGACACGTCTCCAACTTCGAAAAAACGTAGTTCGACAAGTCATTGCTTCGACTGGACATATTTATTCGACAAGCATTATTTCGACAGAATATACTGCGACAGCCCACACCTTCGAAAGACCACTACTTCGACAGACCTTGCGTCGACATGCACTTGTTCGGCAGATAATTATTTCGACAGACTTCGACATAATACTGTTTTAAAATGTAAAAAAAAACTAATTGAATTACATGTTAAATTAAAACTTTAGGTCAAAATAAAATACAAAATAACAATCATAATATTAATCTCTTCTTAAAAATTTTCAAATATTATTATTTTGGGTAAAAACTTTTGCAACTGACGATACTGTTTAGCAAAATTTACATTTTATCGTGATTATTACAACATACACATACATTCACGCCTTTTTCCCGAAGGGGTAGGCAGAGGTGTACCCAGGACTCAGTCCCATAGTAGATACACCCACATTTCGCCAGTATGTTATTGGTCCCATGTAATAGGGGGCGAGCTTATTGCCATCTACCGGGCACAGTTCCAGACTCCAGGCAGTTATTGAGATAATTCCTAATGGAAAAATCCAATATTTAACACTTGCCTGACCTGGGGATCGAACCCGGGACCTCTTGATTGGCAGTCGAGCATGTGTCATTATTAAATTAATTGAAATCTAATTCTCTGTCTAGGCTCTCCGGGACTGTGTCTCAAAGAAACGAACACGGCTTCAAACGCAGAAACGCCTTAAATCCACGTTGGCCTTAATTATTAAGTGTAAGATGCAAAAGAATATTCGCAGGCGTTAATAAAGCCGACTCGCCGAGAGCTGTTGAAATATTTCTAGAATTCACGAGAGAAAATTTCGGGAATCAAGTGTTTTCGAGGAATTTCTAAATGAAACGAGATACGAGAGTTGGCTGATTGATGTGGATATGAAGAATTTATATTTGTAGGTGTTTTTGAAGTCTGATGAAAAGTTTTACTCAGTTTATATGCGGACTCAGTCTTATAAAAAAAGAAAGAAAATCACCATAGTAAACCAGCTCGCTAATACAAACATGACTCGTACAAATCTCCTGGCTTTTATATTAACTAAACTAGTATCGTTTCTATGATGTCAATGTGTGTGTGCCGTCATGTTTATATTAGCAAGCTGGCTTACTATGGTGTTTAAATTTTTGTTTTATAAGACTCATTCTGCCTTTTTTTCTAATGACCTAAACAGCCTGTTTTGTACATAATTTGTATTAAATAAATTTAGTTAATAAATTAGGTTCATGTTTCTATCGATGAAAAATCAACCCTACAGAATTCTAATAATGTTTTTGTTTATTTCAGGTAATTGATATGCCCTACGCCTTCGTAAGAAATATCACGGATGAGGTAAACCTCTGACCAAGCTTTCGCCAATCCAGCGTCGCGCCGGTGCAGCGTTCACCAACATGCCGTATATATGTATATATATCGATGTTTTCCTAACATTTCCTAACCCGCACCACGACCCTAATATCAATTCACTTGGATTTTAGACACGACAGGGAGGTCACCTCACCTACTTTACCATTTTAATTTATAATAATTTTATTAACTATAATAAATAAAAAATATTCTAAAAAAATCAGCTACAGAAGACTCGCTTCCCGCGGAATTATCGACCAGGAAACATATCGTTTTCCATACGACTACGCACCCCAGCAGCGTCTCGATTCCTAACAGTACCACAGAATAAATAATAGTATTAACTGTTATGCGCTACTCCTTTATCTGGGGCCACGGAAGTGTCTATCCCTTCACGAACTCTACATCTTAGTAGCTTGGCCGTTTTGTTGCTACAAGAACTATTGTATAACAGAAAAGTAATGAACAGTGAATAAATTTTTCACCTTACGCCTATGTGGCTGCAGCGAAACGGCCAGGCCCACATATTTTCACTGAGGTGTAGATTATCAATTTAGGGCTTGTAGAGTTAGGGCGTGTAGAGTTAGAAGATTGGCTCTACATGTGATTTGATAACTTAGTGCAAGCCATATGGTCTCGTCTTGGCAACATTTTACATGAGAATGTTTTTGGTGGGATATGCATATGCATAGTTTCACATACATACATACATTCACGCCTTTTTCCCGAAGGGGTAGGAAGAGGTGTGCCCAGGACTCAGTCCCATAGTAGATACACCCACATTTCGCCAGTATGTTATTGGTCCCATATAATAGGGGGCGAGCCTATACATGTGTACAAAATGGTATTACAAGTCTGATTATATGGTTCAACATGATGCCCATTTGACTTGAACGAATTAACCACTGGACGCGCCTTCATTCCGTTCTCGCCTAATACCCCGCAGGTTAATACCATGAAACATCGGACATCGTTGTAGTTTTACTGTCACAGTCGTTCGTACACCATCGGGAGAAAAACATATTTAAAAAAATGACGAAACGTGCAGTTAAATGGTGTAAAAGTTATAGTGGTCGAGCAACTAATGTTTCTTTTCACTTGTAAGTTTAATTTTTCTTTATTAATACAGCTATTTATACCAAAAATTAATATTAATTGAAAAAATATATCCAACTTAATCCGACTATATTTAATAAACGGTCATGAAGTATTATACACCACGAACAATAAACACCTATCTAAATTACCTGGATTATTTACGTCAAAGTCAAATTTACTAGGGCTTGACAATGTTTTAGGTAGGTATAATAATATCGATGAAAATAAATGACATATATCGATAAAACTGTATTAATACACTTGAAGCAAATCGGGAAAGTAAAAAAAATTTAATCATGTGTACCTCATAAATTGAGCATAAATTGAGCTCAACCGACACAATAATGAAGGGATTTTAAATCGAATCATTACTTGTGATGAAAAGTGGATACTGTACGATAATCAGAAGCGCTTGTCGCAATGGCTGAACCCTGGAGTCCCAGCCGAATCTTCCCCTAAACGAAAATTGACTAAGAAAAAGATACTTGTGCGTGTTTGGTCGTTCACTACAGCTTTCTAAAATCTGGCCAAACGATTACGGCAGATATCTATTATCAGCAACTGCAAACCATGAAGGAAGAACTAGCTGCTAAACAACCGAGATTAGTCAAACGCTCTAGGCCACTGCTGCTTCACGACAACGCAAGACCACACACTGCACAACAAACAACCACTAAGTTAGATGAGTTACAATTGGAATGTCTGTGACATCCACCGTACTCTCCGGACCTCGCTACAACAGATTACCATTTTTTCCGGTATTTGTACAACTTCTTACAAGGAAAACAATTCAACTCCGATGTGGCAGTCCAAACCGCCTTCAAAGAGTTTATTGATACTCGCCCCCATGGTTTTTTTAACTAAAGGGATTCATGAACTACCCATGAGATGGCCAAAATGCATAGATAACAACGGTGCATACTTTGATTAATTAAATATAATTTACAAAAAAAAATTTACTATAATATATTCCTCCCGTACAAAATGCCAATTTCCTATGTAAGGACCTAATATTAACTAAAAGGCAAAATCAAGCCTACTGAATGGCGGGGATAAGCTTATCAGCAACTTAATAGTAGCACTAAATAGTAATAGTATCCGCGTCTGACAAGCTATCATCTGGTTTCATCAACAGCTCGGCCAACCCATATAAAAAAAAACCGTATTTTCAAAATCGTATTTGAATATTTATTGTCAGACTATCATAAACTCGTTGTTCTTTCATTCGTCCTCGATAGCAATTTATCGACTATGTCAAGCACTAGTGTAGGTGACATAATTTTACGGGTACTTCTCGCTGTCCACACCTTTTTGGTCAACACTGGGACTTTTTTCTAGGTCACTAATGGTGGCAAGTAGGACAAAATAAAAAAATATTTTTAGAATATGTTTCATAAATCACATAATATTATACGTTATAAATTCATAATATTATTATAACGTCATTAATTGCATCATTATAATATTTTGTCAAGTACGTATATATATGTATATATACGTATATATTATATGCTACGGTAAATGTGTTTTATTGAAAATAATTATTGATCGATAATTATTGATAATTTTCAATTAATCACATCTACCGTAATATGTACATTACACATACTACCTATTATTATAATATCGTAATCAGAATGAATGGATGCACCAGCAGGCCCCGTCTAGTATTCTTTTCTATGGCTAGCGTAAATTACTTATAATTATTCTAACGGTAGCTGGAAGTTCAACATTTATATAAGGTGAGGGTTGAATTGAGGATGTAAGAATCAATATATGTATGATAGGCAATTCCCACATGTCACGAGTGGAATACATATTCTGAAATAAAAATTGCAGTTGTCACTAGTGGTGGGCAAGGAGATGGGGATCAAGTGGGAAGTACCCAATTTTTCTCTCTGTCATTTTAATCGCAATTGTCAGTTGTTTTGCTCTTAGACAGTGACAATGCTACATGCGAGAATAGTGCAACAATATAATACACAAAGGTAAATCTTTGTGTGCGCGCAATTATGGATACGAATATTACGGTAGTGTGTGTATATCTTCGTAAAAGTCAGCAATGTGTGAAATCCTCCTCCCCCCGCAAAAATCGGTTGAACGTGTTTTCATACTTCATTATGTACAATTCGCGTCCAGTGCTAGTTTGAGCATAGCAACTTACTTCATGTAGGCATACTACATGAAGTTATAAAACTATAAATTGTTAATTTAATTAATTTAAAATTGGAACGTGTAGCGGGTAATTTTTTTAATTTTTTTACTGAATTTCCTTATGGTTATTTTATTAATACTAAATCTTACGTCATCATTTTTAATAAGTCATATACATTTGAAAAAAACATTAAAAAAACATACATTCACGCCTTTTTCCCGAAGGGATAGGCAGAGGTGTACCCAGGACTCAGTCCCATAGTAGATACACCCACATTTCGCCAGTATGTTATTGGTCCCATGTAATAGGGGGCGAGCCTATTGCCATCTACCGGGCACAGTTCCAGACTCTAGGCAGTTATTGAGATAATTCCTAATGGAAAATCCAATATTTAACACTTTGCCTGACCTGGGGATCGAATCCGGGACCTCTTGATTGGCAGTCGAGCATGCGCCCTTTACGCCACCGAGGCAGTCATATATATGCATTTGAACACAGTTCATAATAATAATACATTTGTCAAATTATAGTAAATTCAAATAATAATAAAGTAATAAAATAAAATTCTGCCATTTGCTTATGCACCATAAGCATTTGCTTATGGTGCATAAGCAAATCTAAATGCCAAATGGCAGAATTTTGATAAATTCTCATATCATATCACACTGTGTGCCCTTCAGACCGGAACACAGTAATGTCTGCACATTACTTTTTTTTTTTTTTTTTTTATGGTAGTGAGTAACAAGACGAGCTAATCAGGTGCCTGATGGTAAGCATCATGATTGCCCATATCAGACACAGTGACACCCAGTGTTTTAAAATTCAAAATTCTGCGCGGCACTGCACTGCGCCTGTCACCCTGAGATATGAGTTGTTGAATCTCATCATGCCCAGTAATTTCGCTGGTAACATTGCCCTTCATACCGGAACACAGTTATGTTTGCACATTACTGCTTGGCGGATGAATAACTGGCAAATGTGTGCCACTTCCCCAGGAGGCCCCCAGCAAAAGAGGCCTACTACTACAAAAATCGACGTCTTTTAGACTGAATTGTTTGTGACTTAAACACTGTATTATCCATAATAATGATATGGCAATATGTTCGCCCACTGTTACATGGAACTTAAAAAAATAATTGGCGAAGTGTGGGTGTGGTACTGTGGGATTGGTTCCTCGGTACACCCCTACATACCCCTTTGGGAAAAAGACGGATGGTATGTTCTACTCTTTATGTAATGTCTCAGTGACTGGTGATTGTTACTGAGTCAAATTTGACAACGAATATCAGTTAAGCTCCTGAATTCTTAGATTAATCCAAATTAATGCAAATCAATGCAAATTAGTGCTATTCCCATTCGAAAGGCGCTAGGCGAGGGATGAACTACTAATTGCTCGTATTGCGCTTCACACTCTTTACTCTACGCATTAAATTCGGCGCTTCATTTCTGACACTAAAGGACTATTCACAAGGCTTATTTGCTGTGCCGTGGAATCGTATGTAATAATGATAATTTTTTTATTTAGCAAAAAGCATGTATACATAGGTACACAGACATTCGTTCATACAGGTGGCTTAGGTGTGTGGTCTTATTTATCATATTACTAGCAGTGCCCCGCGTTTTCACCTGCGTTATCATCGTTCCCGTGAAAATATCAGGAAAAAGTACCCTGATGTGTTATTTCGGGGTCTAAACTATTGACATAACGAATTTCAGCCCAATCGGTTTAGTAGTTTTTGCGTGAAAGAGTAACATCCATCTATCTAACCAAAACCGCGCTAGATGGCGCTGGAGTCGAATTAGAATTCACTAGCGTTTTTTTTACTGAGACCTGAAATTTATAATATTACATAAACATAAATACATACATTCACACCTTTTTCCCGAAGGGATAGGCAGAGGTGTACCCAGGACTCAGTCCCATAGTAGATACACCCACATTTCGCCAGTATGTTATTGGTCCCATGTAATAGGGGGCGAACCTATTGCCATCTACCGGGCACAGTTCCAGACTCCAGGCAGTTATTGTGATAATTCCTAATGGAAAATCCAATATTTTAACACTTTGTCTGATCTGGGGATCGAACCCGGGACCTCTAGATTGGCAGTCGAGCATGCGCCCTCTACGCCACCGAGGCAGTCGACACAGAGTATAATATTAGTAGGATATACAGGCGTTATTTTTCGTTGCGGGAGCTCATGATGTATGACATCGAATATGTCCGAAACCTATGGATTCTTGGATATCAATGGATTTCAACTTAAATAATGTGAATTCAGCTGTTGTACATAATAATCATGAGTAAAACTTCAAGAAGAACTCACGAGTCACTAGTGACCGTCACCGGCCAGTCACTGCAAAATGTATCAAAAACTGTGGTCGGTGGCTCGTTTGCGCCGAACCTAAGAGCGGCGCTACACGCTCAGTTAAGCGTGGGTTAATTCTGTTAGTCTGGTCACCGAGCCACTTAGTTGATTGACGCATAAGTTTATGGGCTAATTGACCGCTAAGGGTAGCTGTTATATTACAAGGTGGGTTGGAACATAGAGATGTTCTAACTCCCTATTATAGATACATAATCTCGCAACTAAAGCGCCGAAATAAAAAACAAGTCATATTTGAAAACAAACACAAAATATGCACAAAAATACTTTTTTTATACCTAACGCAGAAGGTATGAAGAACAAGGCGAAAAATCGTAAAATAAGTGCAATGCGTAGGGAACTCCCAGCGAGCGCGACGAAAAATGTTAAGGTTATAACAAAGAATGTGGCCAGTTTTATTTTTTATGTTTACACAGCTCTTACGCATTTCTTGGGGTGAACCCCCTGCCTACGGCTATCATGCATAATCTGACGTTAGGTTGACGGGGTTTTCTAATGAAACGCATAATTAGTCCATTGAAATGTTACATTTTTTAGGCCTTACCTTGCGTTTTTTAGAGGACGCAATTTTATTTTTTTGATGTGTAGGGGGGGTCAGTGTAAAGCTGAAACCAAGTTTGTGGGGTCGCCACCCTTGTCCCACGGCCGCCATCTTGAAAATAGGGGTTGAAATGGTTTTTACGGTATATCTCTTAAACTATTTATTTAATAACAAAAAATAGTTCAACATTTTTTGTTCCAAATTAAATTCTCTACAACTTTGGTCCAGTAACTTTTTGTCGTAGAACTATAAATAAAAAAGTTATAAGCGAAAAACAAAGTAAAAAAAAACAAAAAAGAAAACGACTGATCCATCGAAACGACTGAGGACGGAGTAGTTCTAATTTAGAAAATCACCGTGGATATGCCTATTAGGGATACCACGTAAAAAAAAACGCGCCTCTAGACTCTACAACGTGGGTGGTGGGGAAAAGAGTCAATAATTATTATTATTATTAATAATATTGCAAAATTTGTAATTAAAAAATATTAAAAAATTTATAACAAAAAAAAAAAATAAAAAAAAATTACTGATGACATATTATTAGTACACACGTATAATATAGGTATAGTTAAGAGTACTAAAAAATAGTACTCACTTCGGAGCGCTGTAAAACTCTAGCTATTGACTTAATGAAAAAATGATGCAAAAAAAAGTTATTCCTCAAAAAACGATCTACAAAAATGGTCAGATATCATTTTTTCGTAAAATGATAAAAAAAAAGTTACATAGAAAAATATAATTTTTTTTTTCGAATTTCTGAAGATCTTCGCTTATAACTTTTTTATTTATAGTTCTACGACAAAAAGTTACTGGACCAAAGTTTTAGAGAATTTAATTTGCAACAAAAAATGTTAAAACATTTTTTTTATCAAATAAATAGTTTAAGAGATATACCGTAAAAACCATTTCAACCCCTATTTTCAAGATGGCGGCCGTGGGACAAGGGTGGCGACCCCACAAACTTGGTTTTAGCTTTACACTGACCCCCCCTACACATCAAAAAAATAAAATTGCGTCCTCTAAAAAACGCAACCCCAAATGTAACTTTTCAATGGACTAAATATGTATTGTCATAATATACTTTGGTATAACAACATTCAGCATAATGATCACTACTCATTATATTATTAGGTATAAATATTTAGCCATAATGTTTATAGTCATAAATATTAATAGCATAATATTAATGAAGCATACTTTTATAAACCATAAGAATATAAACGCATAATGATATACACATAATTCTCTTTGTCATAAAAGCCCATAAATATTGGCTCGCATAAACCTTTAAGTCCTATTTTTACTCACGTAACCTAACCAACTGATTTGGATTTCGCTATATATTTTTATGTCAAATGCTTATTATACAAATTATTAGTATGCCTTAAAAAATATGGGACAATCAATTATACCTGAACATGTTAGACCAATTACTACTTATGCCAAACTTTCTATTATATTACACTATTATTATGCTAATAAAAGTTATGCCAATTTTATGCCTAAAAAATATGCGAGACGGAGGAATCCCGGCTGACGGACCCAATAACTAGATAGATATAGTCTATGATTAGGTCAAAGTGATCCCGTTTGGAGTTGAGTGTATACGAATATTGCGAAAAAAAAAAAAAGATGATTATAAGTAAATATCATGCATGAACTGACCGGCCGATATAGGTCGACCGTGTAACAGCAGCCTAACGTAACGGCTTCCTCTCTCCCCGTTGCGAATTAGAATAAGGGTCATGCCCAACTAAAAACCCTTATAGGTACGAGTACATTTAGTATGGAATTCACGTACCACGGGAACGTTTTTATTGCGTTTTTTTTTAATTAAAAAAAGAAAACAGCATACATAAGCACAGGAAGTCGCTTTTCTTGACCTTTGGCATAATATATTTTCTTTAAACAAGATAGATAACAAGATAGATAGATGACAAGTTTGCTTTGTCATAGACGAAAAAAAATAGCATGAATAAGAAAGCCTTATCCACAAAAAACAGAATACAATAGTATAAATATAATCAATACTTAAGCAATGAATTAAATAATATCATCATCATCATCTCAGCCGTTGGTCCACTCTTGAACATAGGCCTTCCCCATAAAGGGGGGTTTTGCCAGTACTCGACACGCTTGGCAGGCGAGTTGTCGTGCGCAGTTCGATGGTTTTTTGCAGAGGACGCTGCTGCCCGTCCTCTGGATAACCGGTAACTCCACGGCTAAAAAAATATATAGGTAGACACATTATTATAATTTGTTACCATCACTGAAATAAAATAGTTATTCCCGTCTTAGGTTCTTGTCGGAAAAGTAGGTAAAAAAAATAATGACGTGGGCCGAACATTCGGGACGAATATGGCATAAATCAAAAATGAATTACTTTAAAGATAAAGAAATATAAATATTTATTGATAGCACATGATACAAAAAACAGATAGATTTGTAAAAATATAACATTACTAACAATTAAGATATGCTCAGCATAAAAAAGAAAATTAGCTGCTCTAAAAAGCTTAAATTTCTTTTAAACATTAAACATTTTAAACACCTAACCAGATGGATTGCGAAAGAGATGTGTACTCAGTCATCGGTCCCTATATAATTATAATGGGAGGGATCCCTTAGCTAAAGTGTCAGGGTAACACATGGCCTCACTCGTCTCCTCAACAAATGCCCTCCGATTCTCCGATACCGGACCCTATTAGCTAGGGTTGACAAACGCCAGTTTCTCTGACATGTTGGGATTTTTAGGGATCAGGAAAAAATCTTGGGTTTCTTGAGACTTGGAATGGATTTAGAGAGGGTTTTACTAAGTCAATCCTCAAATATATATATCTACTGCATATAGGTACTTAGAGCCTCGGGTTCCGTAAGTCTTGCGTAACGAGGTAACAAATTCATACATAAAACTAACATATTTTGCTTGCTGTGATGCGAAGTTTCACCCGCTTAAAAGAGACTTTGGTGTCTAATATTATTCCGATTTCTCACCGTGTTTTGTCCCCTCATGGGGACAGATCGGAAAAAAGTTTGATCTGCCCCTTTTCTTTAAAACAATGATCTGTCCCCCTATTGTCGCATACTTACCAATTTTTGTAGTGGTAGGCCTCTTTTGCAGGGGGCCGCCTGCGGAAGTACCACACCTTTGCCAGTTATTCATGCGCCAAGTCATGTTTGCACATTACTGCGTTCCGGTCTGAAGGGCAATGTTACCAGTGAAATTACTGGGAATGACGAGTTTGAACAACTAATAACTCAGGGTAGCAGGCGCAGTGCAGTGCCGCGCAGAATTTTAATTTTGAAACTCTGGGTGACACTGCGTCTGATATGGGCAATCATGATGCTTACCATCAGGCACCTGATTTGCTCGTCTTGTTACTATCATAAAAAAGAAATCCAATCGGTAGTAATATAATGTAATTTAGACTAACACCATTATATATTATCCCAAGTTAAGGAATTATTGATTCGCCAACAAAAATGCAAAATTTTCCCTTTAAAAAGAACGAAAATTAATTATAAGGTTATATATACATTTTCACAATAGGTGCATGGGTTATGACAACCCTAAGCTACTTCTAGGATGATATCGAGGACCCTTTTAGCAAAGTCCGCTCTCAATAAGAGCGACCTTTGCAACAGAGAGCAATGTTTGAACATTTGGAGTAAATTGTTACTTCCATAATGCCTGCTGCCTGAGTGCTCTAGTGAGCGTTCGTCGGAGGAAAATGGAGTGGCTATCATAACGTGTCGGATTTATAGGTGCACGACTTGCCTAGCAGTTTTCTACAGGTTTTTTGCTACTAAGCTAGGTTCAACCCGCAGTTTTACGTATACCCTATGACGTTCATCACACGGTAGGTTAGGCGTCAATCAAAAACCATCAATTATGAGTGATACTGAGTAATGCAAGCTAATTTGTTCCTTGATCCACGTCAATCATCACATTACACGATAGGTAAAGTGATAATTCCTAATCTCAGCCATAGAGATCCTTAATTCCCAATGGCAAATCCTATATTAAACACTTTGCCTGACCTGGGGATCGAACCCAGGACCTCATGATCGGCAGTCGAGCTTGCGCCCACTACGCCACCGAGGCACCAAGGCAAAGTAGTAAAAAGTGATGCATACCTACAAAAACGTTGGTAAAACTGGCAAAACGATTAAAATATGTGTGTTATTCTAAACCCCTAACCACAAAATTAACGTAGCAGTCGCTGGTTTGAGTTCGAAAAATCAAAATTTAATTATAAAAATAAAAAAGTAGCTCATTTATTGGATCATAATTGAAATTATCTATATTGCATAAAAACTTATGAAAATACGGTATTTTAACTGTAAAATCACATAATAAGCAAAATTTCGTATACGGCCTCTATACCATTAATCATAGCCAATGGCAAAATTTATAGCAAACCTATCGTGTTACGGACTCCTATGTTCCAAAGTCACCAACTTAATTTTTTTTTCAGCTAAATAAGTTCAGTAGCTTTACTACATACGTTTGTATAGAAACTCTTTGACTATGCCTTACAAGTGCTCCAGTTCTCAGCCGATCGATATAACGCCGAAGCAGTTTGAAACTTCAAACAATATTTGCATTCTCCCGAATTATCCGAGACCGCATACTTAATGTGTCAACGGTGGGAAAACACCCGCTTGGGCCATCTCATTTACATTGCAATGGCAACCCCAAATACCTTATGTCACAGTGAAAAATGTAAGAGGTCTTTGAAATGCGTAGGAAAATATTTTACTGTGCGACGCCACTCATGGCGTAAGTATGCAAATAAATGCACCAAATTGCTTAATATAAATGTGTTAGCAATGACGTTGAATTGCTTTCTTGTATTAGGTACAAAACACTAAAGCGTAAAAAGCCTGCGACAAGTTTTCTTTTTAATTTGGAAATGGAAAGAGGATTTATGCTTAAATATCTTCCTAAAAGGTAACGTTAAAACCCTTTCAAAAGGAAAAAAAAAAACAGTTACCTCTCGGCAATAATTAAAATGCGCAGTAAATAACGGCCGAGCACGTCGGAAATCCTATTTAAAGTCGCTCATAAGCATTTAAACCTTATCTAAATTCATGACAATACGGCGTTTAGGCTGAGCTGACCACTCTAAACTTTTCACTTGGCTGCAAATATATCTACGAAAGGGTCTATCGTTTGAACAGATAACAAACGAAGGACATGGAGAGTCGTTATTCTGTGGTCAAACACACTAATATAAAAAATTTAAGTTACCCTTCTTCCGTTAAATCATGCAGGTGTGTAGAACACCAAAATAAAAAAAAAATATAGAACATTCTTATAACTTGGTTACAACGTGATACTCCTATATTTCCCGGTAAAGAATGTTATTTGAAATAATATTCCCAAACATAATAGCCCTCTAATTATCGCAGATAAGTCTATAATCAGATTTGAATAAAGTGAGGTTAAGTGCTAAGTTTTTTTTAATGCGACGCGCGTTCCTATTTTAGTAGATGCAAAAATATATATTTATGCACATTTGAGAATATTATTATTAGACCTATCAAATAAAACCAAAATTATAATAAGTTCGACGTGACCCTATAACCAACAACTCCTTTCACAATTAACCTGCTCATTAATTAATATTCAATTATTATTGATTTATCTTATGTATTTTAATAATTATTTTTCGTTATGGCAACATCACTTATTATTATTATTCCCTTCTCTTTTTTTTTAATTGAAGCATAGTGAACAGTGACAATGTTTGTTCAATTGCCTTTGTCGAGGATTAAAACTGCACAAAAATTGTAAAGCCGATTATTCGAGTCTACTGTAAGCCAATGAGAATTTATTGTTACGGAGTTTTAATAACAGTGATAAAAAAGTATGGTTTGTGTTTTTAGTTTGACTCCTCACAGTTTGTAGATCGCAAATGCTACTGCCGATCATGAGGTCCCGGGCTCGATCCCCAAGTCTGGCAACTCAATAACTGCTCAGAGTCTCGCCCTCTCGTCTGCATGGGACCAATAACATACTAGTGAAATGTTGGTCCGCCAACTTTGGGATTGAGTCTGCCTACTCCTTCGGGAAAAAGGCAAGATTGTATGTTATGTTTTTTTTCATAGCCAGTCTGGAGTCTGGAATTGGCCCGGATAGCTACTATGGGACTAAGTCCTTGGCACAGAGGAGATGAGAGAGGTTGACCTCTTTCATCTTGATCTGTGGTGTATTAAACCGGTAGACAAACTGGCCTTGGCGAGCAATCGGATAGGCGGCAGAGAAGTAGGTGCAGCTAGCAGACAGGAAGCAGAAGTTGCCAGGGAGGGCTGCCAGGTGGCGCTAGTGGTAGGTCGGTGTCGTAGCAAGTGGTGGCGGCAGTTCGCCAGGTGGCGCAGGTAGTACGTAGGGTAGCTACGCTAGGTGGTTGGACCCTGAAACCGCAGTTTGGACGTGGTTAGAAGTGTCCTCATCTTTTGTTTGACTGCCATTCTCGAAGAACTTATGCTACGCACAAGCGAGGAATGTCGAGGCAATGAATAGATTCTGAGATGTGGCAGTCAAACATATAGTACATAAAAAGCATAACATTAAGATAAAACAGAACGTAACATTAAGTAGGTGTTTAGAAAGTGACAGTCAGGATAGCATAAAGAAAATTAAATACATTGAGATGGATTTGATGATTAAACTATCTAGGTACGTTTAAATATGCTCACTTTGAATAGGTCACTGGGTATTTTATCCACGGCTTTACTTAATGATATTTACATCACAACAGAACCAAATATCTGATAATAATTTGGGCCAAAACAGCCGTAATGCAAAAACCGTTAATCACACCGAACATATTTAAACGTACTCACGTCCTTTACATGATAAGAATATGTTTATCTAAACAAAGCACAAAATTTGCAACACTCACCCAAGTCGGGGTTTCACACACTTAATTAAATGGCAATTTAGTTGCTTCTGTAATTATTTTAGTTAAAAATGTCGTGCATCCATAATCAAAAGATGGCTGTTCGATGTACGTATGTTAGTCGGAATTCGGAATGCCGTGATGATCGTCGCGTTCCGTGCGCTCTCACCGCTCGCTCAGTGCGCCTGCGCCGGCCTAGGCGACGGTCGTCTATTGGCTGCGCTCGTGCGCATGCGCAAGATTTCGTTTCGAATTACGCAGCTAGTAACTTCTTTGTAACAAAGTGTTACACTTGGTACACCTTTGCCTACCCCTTTGGAAATAAGTCGCGTCGTTGTGTTAATTTGACTCGTGTCAGCTTGTGCATTCAGCTACGAAATCAAGGAGTTTAAATTCAAACTACGTGGGGTTTTCATCTGTATAAGTGCTGTAGTTATATAAATTCCAAATTACATTAAACCGGAGGCGGCAGAGCCTTCATAAGTCGTCGGCACTTTACATATGAAATCAGATACTGTTTTAGAAACTTTTTGAATAATGAGGAAAGTTTAGCCGGGGTTGTCTAAGTTACTACGTTAGTAGGTAGGTATAGTGGGAATTAAGGCTTAACGACTAGATTATATAGTTGTATTGCGTTTATTTTCTTATATTCATAAATAATAAAAGCTCTGACACATTCACCCATCAACGAGCCAGTATTATAAAATAATATACCTTTGATTCTAGAAAGCGTAAATTTTGCGCATTCTTTTTCACAGGGTTTACATTACAAGGAATAAGGCTTTTTTGAAATTCTCAAGGTAACGAACTCGCGGCAATTACGCTAGTTGTTTAAAATAATAAATTAAGGATACCAGGCTAGAATTCGCATCCCCCCTACCTCATCCTGTGGGAGTCGTAAGAGGCGACGAAAGGAGAAGTTCACCTATGTTGCTGCACATTGGGAGCACAACAGGACTATCATTACGCCTTGATTACCCGAAAGGCCGCGGGTATACTACCAACAAGCAACAAGCACCAACAAGCAGCATTCCCAAAGCTTTATAATCATATGTTCTGTGTTATGTGATATGTGTACCCGTGTATGTTGTTATCCATAATATGTTATTTCTAATATTATGTTCTTGTGGTGCGTCCAGCGTGGAAACATATTATACCGACCCCTCACAAAGTGGGATAATGGTAGGAATGATGATGGTGGTTCCGCCGATATCATCTACCATACAAAGTTATTGAATCAATGACGATGATAGAAGATATTTTATTTCTTCGTTTATGTTTTATTTTAAGTAACAAATAGTTATAAAGTGGCGTAAAGATTTAGTCCTTCCTAAGGAATTCTATAATTCTAATAAATACCTATTTGCTTTTTTAGAATAACTGGATAAACGCCACTTTATAATTAGTTATTTCTTACTTAAAATAAAACGCTAATGAAGAAATTATATCTCTTCTATCATCGTCATTGGTTTCTCAAAGTTTGTATTGGAAATGATGTC
Source organism: Hemistola chrysoprasaria (assembly GCA_947063395.1). Lineage (NCBI taxonomy): Eukaryota > Metazoa > Arthropoda > Insecta > Lepidoptera > Geometridae > Hemistola > Hemistola chrysoprasaria. The sequence goes on from OX346724.1 coordinate 3,987,606, forward strand.
GGAACCACCTCAAAGAATATTAATTAAGATGACTATGGCAAGGATGACATTAGTCAATAAAATTCAATAGCGATACTATATGGACGCCAGACGTCCTGAAATTATTGGTTCGACGCATTTATTGATTGAGAACAATTACTTTACAATTTTACTGCTTTCAAATCCAATTCTTCCGCGGAGCAAACGGGAAGCACTAAAAAATATTGCCAAGTATATTTATTAACCATTTTGCAGTTCCGCATTGGACCAGTTTGCGTGGATTATTGTCGAAGTCCGGCATTCTATTTGAGAACGGGGGTTGAGGGAAAATGGGGCTCCAGCACGGACAACTCAACCCCGCTTCCATTAATTTTAGTACCTATGAAAACAAAAACCCCAATACGTCGCGGGATATGGGGCAGGATGTTATACAGTGCCACAGAATAACCTACGCGAAATGATACCCCACATAAAGTGTCTTCTTTATAATTGAGTAGCCTGTGACTGCAAGCTTCAAACTTGGCCAGCATTTTTTTAATGGGAAAATAATTTTGAGCGAAAGAGACAACAGATGCATTCTATTCAAGTGCGAAAGAAAAAGACGATGGAAGAAATACGAATATATAAACTTTTTTAACTATAACAAGAAAATTATTAGTAGCTAAGCCTGCAAAGAATTTCCTTGTTATGGAGACGCATGGTTGCTGCCATTGCTTTCAAGATAAATCTGCTTCAAGCACATATGGGATTTTTATATCCGTATTCTTAATTCTACTGTTTAAGAAAAAAACGTAGCTGACCTGGATTGGGAGATTCAGGAATTACTTTGATGCAATCCACTCAAGTAAAGCAATTAGAAATTATTCCGATATCAAAGCATTCCCTGCCTACACACCAAAAACAGCATTAAAACAAAACACGCCCTCAACTCTACAAAGCGTACAAACCTCATGTTCACGGACATAAAGCACACATAATTCAGGCTGCACACTTCAGCTCTCAAAGCAGTCCTTATTCAAATAGAACCAACTTTAGTGGCTCCAAGTGTTCAGTTTGAAAAGCATCCTCCTTTTAGTTCAAAACTCCATGCGGTTATACTAAAAATTACATTTTTACATTTATTATAAAGTATTTTACTCCTTTTTAACTGGAAGTCATATTATATAAAGTTAATTTAGTAAAGTTGACCTTTCCAGTTTCCACACACGGAGGTCAACAAATTCTATGCTTTTTCGCATTATTAATTAGATTTATTATGTAGTTATATAACTGTATTTATCTGTATAACTGTTTCGAAATAGGCGTATACTAGAAGAGACCATGCCTCGAATCGACCGCTTGACTTGAGGCTGCCCTTAGTGAATACGTGGCTTACTAGATTTGGCAATTCGGCTATAGGGTAGTAAATCAAGTTGAATTTCACATACACCACAAACCCAATATTGTAGCGTTCATTTTGAAATATTCTCGTATATAAATCACGTTGTTAGTCGTGTCGCTGACTCGTATGTAAGCGACTAAAATAAAATGAAAAATGTACACATTTATTTTAACATCCACAACAGCTAAGCAAAACTACGCTTTCAAAATCCTAATGCGACGTGATTGATTTATTTGGAAATGTACCCCAGCTCCAGTTAGACATCTGCACCAAAATCTAGCTCTAAATTCCGTGGAAATGTGACGTATATGTGAAACTTTTTGAATATAGACTCCAAACGAAGCGAAAATGTTGATTCAACTAAGCTAGACTGCGAACTATTTTTTTGAAAATCAAGTTTTCTGTTATTTTATTGGAAGCTCAGACATAGTTTGTGTTAGCTATTTATCAAACTATTTGAAAGTTCACATAACAAGACATAACATTTGCAATACAAAATTTGATTTAGGTACTCCGTTAAAATTGTTGCCTCATAAAACATTTTACGGCTTGAATATTCTAAGTTGAATTTCGCGTCAATTTTGTAAAAGCTTCTCCAATCTCGGCTAAACATTTGTAACACCTGAAAGCTACAAAAAGGCACCGAGTCCACTTTGATATCCCGTGTCAAGAAAATGTCGGTTAAATAAATGGTTTTGTCGTTTGAAGCCGTTTTGAAATGATGGTAAGAAGGGACTTGTGGTTCGTATACCTTATGGCGTAACAGTGATTTTATGTGCGTTATATCATCTTGCATTGTAAATGCTGACAGTACTAAAGCTTACTCTTCTGAAATATACTTAGTTTGTTATTCTCTGAGATTGTATACGAGTCCATAGGTAAATGTAATGAATAAGGCACGCGGCACGACATCAATAGGGGAATACGTAGAAGTAAAGTTCTACCTTTCATTGCTAAATGAGTTTAAAGACAATATTATACCCGTGTAATCAAAAGCATTACGAAACGTATAGCTCTTTCAATTAACAATCATTGTTCTACGTATATTCCTGGGCCGCATTATTAACAACGGGTACACGTTAATTTATTATGGGGTTTTGTAGCCATAAGAATCGGGTTAGATGAGCGACAAAGCTTACGCGCCCCGACTGTTACAAATTGGAACGCAGAACAAAACTGGCGCCCAACGTGGGGCCGCTGCCAGGTCATTTTTCTCGAACTGAGTTGTTAGCGGAGCGGGTATTTAGGGCTTTACTTTTGCGAACTTTGTCATAAAAACGAGAACGTAGATTCAATCTATTTGTACTACTCGTATACTCCTACACTCACGTGTAGGAGTAGACGAGTAAGTGTACGAATACAACCGTTCCTAAACAGTTATGACGATTCCGTAAGTTAACATGTTTAGATAATTGGAATGGCAACCCTTACTTGTATGTACCTTGTCTGTGAGAAATTGCTTAATGCGATAACGCCGCGCCGGTTGTGCACTATGATATTATTATGTATTGATTATTTTTAGCATTGTTATTTACTTTGGTATGCAATGTAGTATTATGCTATTGTATCTATTCTTTTTTGAAAATTATAACCTACTTCTTTCCTAGTAAAAATAACAATAGATGGAGGTTCAATATAAGATCGCAAAGCCTTAGCATCAAAGATTTTTACTCAGCGGCGGCAGGCTTTGGTTCGTCTTGATAAATCTTTGTTTCCTTTCCACTAGATCGTGTTAGAGGAAGTGAACTGAAGATACAATAGGAAATGATACGATATACTTTCCTACGGAGTTCAAAATGATCTTTCTATTTTGTACTACTTATCCATTTATTTAGATTGAAGAGTTTTCGTGAGTTTGGCATAATATGCTTTGTCTATTATATGGAATTATACAGTACCTCACCAATATAAACTATAACTGTACTGCCAATTTCAAGAGGCTGAACAATGAGAAGTTTGATGTATGAGTACGTATTGTATCCGAAGGGCACTTTAACTAGATAGCAAGTAATTTGGCTACCACTAGCACTCAATTCCTATCATATAATACCTCCCCTACAGCCCTACAGTCTACATTTTGATGTGAACTTGGAATTTTACCTACTTTATAGATAAGTATTTTAAACAATGAATGTTAGACAATTAATGTTGACTGCCTCGGTGGCGTAGAGGGCGCATGCTCGACTGCCAATCAAGAGGTCCCGGGTTCGATCCCCAGGTCAGGCAAGTGTTAAATATTGGATTTTTCCATTAGGAATTATCTCAAAAAATGCCTGGAGTCTGGAACTGTGCCCGGTAGATGGCAATAGGCTCTCCCCCTATTACATGGGACCAATAACATACTGGCGAAATGTGGGTGTATCTACTATGGGACTAAGTCCTGGGTACACCTCTGCCTCTTCGGGAAAAAGGCGTGAATGTATGTTATGTTATGTTTAATGTTAGACAATATGCTTCCATTATAAATAATGAGAGCCTTTAAAGGCTCTCATTATTACCTTTTTAAATAATAAGGCATTTTACCTCTTTAAAGAGGTAAAATGTTTCCAAAAGATATTTCATCTTCAATCACGCATATGCCTGAAATAAACACTGACACAAACAAAACTCGATAAACTCTTTCATTATATTACTTTGTTTTCTATTAATGAATTCCATCCTACGGGAATGATGGCGGACCTTCCTCGGGATGAAAATATACAAACATGTACGCTCTATCTACATATATTATTATAGATAGTCAATATTCCAGCATACAGAATGATCTGTCCTGGGATTTCTGTTATATCGTGTTTCGGTTCGCCTCTGAATATTGTTTTGTTTCTCTATTTTAATTGACTTCCTGTGTGTGAATTCAATGGAAAAAGTCACATTCATATCGAATAATAATTTCCAATTTTTCCGTTTTTTTGATTGGAATTCTAACTGATGGGACAAACAATTCAGGATGGTCATATTTATAGGTATAGGACTGAATATTTGGGACGGACATAAACTATTAGTTAGTATCATCCTACCATGTCTTATGTATATATTACCAAGGCGATTGAGGCATCGCACGCGAATGGATTTTACAAACATAAATCGCGCGCACGCATGCGGGTGCAGAGTGCAAAGCAATGTGTGAATGAAGCTGCTTTGAATAACAAGATTTTTCATATCATGATATAATATTATCTATACCAACCTTCTAACTTTATTACTTTACTCCCTTTCTTTATTAGTCATTTTTTTTTTTTGATAGTGAGTGACAAGACGAGCAAATCAGGTGTGCCTGATGGTAAGCATCATGATTGCCCATATCAGACACAGTGCTACCCAGTGTTTTAAAATTCTAAATTCTGCGCGGCACTGCACTGCGCCTGTCACCCTGAGATATGAGTTGTTGAATCTCATCATGCCCAGTAATTTCGCTGGTAACATTGCCCTTCATACCAGAACACAGTAATGTTTGCACATTACTGCTTGGCGGATGAATAACTGGCAAAGGTGTGGTACTTCCCCAGGCCCCCTGCAAAAGAGGCCTACCACTACAAAAAAAAGTCTCTTGTATATTATGTAATATCGTAATAATATATTGTATGAATATAATATATATATTATGTATGTACTCGTATGTATGTATAAATTATATATTAAATAATATATGTATATTTTTGTCTGAATATTAGTACACTGCCGACCAGAAGTATTAACAATTTACTTCTTACCGCTCGGTCTGGAAGTAATCGCTTTTAGCTATAAGACCGCCACTCGTACTAGCCTGAGACATTAGTCTTGTACCTAATTTCCAGGGATCCGTACCTCAAAAGGTATCTGGGCTTGGTATGGAATCCTTATAACCCTTATACGCATACATACGTATGCATTAACAATTTATTTTTATTATATTCTCTGTAAGGTGTATAATAAAGTGTTTATCTATCTATCTATGTAGCCTATATTGTCTATATTATTACCAGCGGTTTCCGGGCTGGTGGTATGTCGAGAGATTTTTGTCCTTCTCATAGAAAATATTACGAAGATTTACTCAGTAAGTTTGCAATGAAATTCACGTGTATATCGTAGCCGTCGGTGCCATTTCAAATACAATAATAGGGTGAAGCGCCGAATTTAACGCCCCACTTGGTATGCAGATTTCAAACTTCAAGGGCTAGCCGTGTAATACGAGTATCGAATTGGATACGATTTCATATCTAATTTAGGTTTCTTTGGCCCATTAAAGCAAAAGATAAAATTACGTAGAATATCTGCTATGGTGCACCAAATGGAATCCAGATATGTTCCACCAACAACGCGACAGCAAATAATTATTTTAGAATAATTTAGATTTGAATAATTGTAATAATGTAATAAATTTAGTTATTATACTAATATTGCATGCCAATGGCTGAATATAGCTGAACAATATACTCTATGTAAGAACTTTGTACTTGTACGCTATACCTGTATTCGCAATAAATGAATTATGATTATGAATAAGAAATGTCCATAAATCCATAAAAGATCTGGTTCAAAATGATCACTATAATTATCAGCCTGGTTTGTTTCACTGCTATGGACAAATCCAAAAATTAATACTGCCTGACCTGGGGATCGAATCCGGGACCTCACGATCGGCAGTCGAGCTTGCGCCTACTAGTCACCGAGGCAGGCTAAACTGTCACATCTCTAAACAGAACTTTTCAATGGCTACTTGATTTTTAGTTTCACAAAGCTTTATTAAGAATTCTAGTCGCGTCCAGGAACGATACAACTTTCGCGAGACTTCGCCCCTCGAGAAATATATCACATTCCGCGGGCATACGTGTAGTTTGTCGGGATGAGATTATTTGTAGGCTTTACACTGGCTTACTGCAGATATCAACTGTATTTCATTTTTAATTTGCCGCCATAGCATTTACTTCAACACATAATCATTAGCAGTTATATAAGAGTGTCTCCAAGAATATTCTTGAAAAGAAATACGACCTACACGAGTTCGAGTGAGTTAAATTTAGGGTTTAAAAAACCATGTAATTTTGATTTTTCTCTGCTGCAAATTTATCCAGTGGAAGCTGCTATGAAGCTGGAAATTCAGCACCACAATAATGTAGAGATAGAACGACACTGGGCACTGACCTGAAATAACATGATGAGCTAACAGGCTTCCAACTCCAGCTAAATCTAATTACTGCGCCGGACATCCTCATATTTACGTTTATACTCTTAACTTTCCTCCCTCGTTGCAAAATAAATCCTGCTGTTCGGTAACTTCTGGCCTCATAAATTGGCATTATCGACACCTCATAAATACACTCGTAAATATGTTATCTGATTCCCCACTGGTAAACCCTAGAGAAGTTCTGGAACAGTAGGAATCATACAGACAGTAATAGAATTGCTACCTCTATTGAGCCGAAGGAAAGAGGTAACAACTGTATTCATGACAATTTTTAAGTTCTTGAAACAGAACGGGCCTCTCCAATCACACTTATTGAGTCAAACCATTATAGAATTTCTCTGCGTGATCGAATCAGAAATAAGAAGATCCGTAGACGAACGAAAGTTACCGACATAACCCAGTGGATTAGAAAGTTGAAGTGGCAATGGGCAGGGCACATAGCACGTAGAACTGATGGCCGATGGGGCTGTAAAGTTCTCGAATGGAGACCACGGATCGGCAAGCGCAGCGTAGGACTTCCACCCACAAGGTGGACAGACGACCTGATAAGGACGGCAGGAACACGCTGGAGGCGGGTCGCTTACAACCGGACTGTATGAAAATGGGGAAGGCCTATGTTCAGCAGTAGATGTCCTAGATGTTCAGCAGTAGATGTAGTAGAGGGTGCATGTTCGACTGCCAATCAAGAGGTCCCGGGTTCGATCCCCAGGTCAGGCATAGTGTTAAATATTGGATTTTTCCATTAGGAATTATCTCAATAGATGCCTGGAGTCTGGAACTGTGCCCGGTAGATGGCAATAGGCTCGCCCCCTATTACATGGGACCAATAACATACTGGCGAAATGTGGGTGTATCTACTATGGGACTGTGTCCTGGGTACACCTCTGCCTATCCCTTCGGGAAAAAGGCGTGAATGTATGTTATGTTATGTTATGTAGATGTCCTATGGCTGTGATGATGGTCATGATTTGCCTGATGGTAAGCATCATGATTGCCTTTATCAGACACTGCCACCCAGTGTTATAAAATTCAAAATTATGCGTGTCATTGCACTGCGCCTGTCACCCTGACATCTCGTACCAGTTGAAACTCATCCCTTAGCCGGATACGGCCACCATGGGTAGAAAGGGCCCCACCTTTCTACCCGTGGTTACCTATTATATAACCTATGATAATGATCAAAAGTAAAACCTTCAACCAAATTCTTATCAAACACTCTACTCAGATAAACCTTATATGCAATAGCACTAAAATCGGAGTAAGTTTCCCTCCATCCCTTACTGCTATTGTTCGATTGTATTGTGCTAGTACTTCCCACATCCATTCAACCGAATTTGGTTTAGCTGATATAAAGGAGTACTTTGAAATGTCGAACTCTGGAATACTGAGCACAGCTTTGTGGTCTTACTATCGAAACTAGAACGAGATGTTGACCGTATTACTGTTTTGTGGTCCAATGTTTGAGAGTTGAATTGATTGAACAGGGTATCTCTTTAAGCGATTTGGGAGGAACTATGTTCATTTGGATCCTGTGTTGAATCCTTGAAGTTAATTTATTATGTTTCGGTTGATCTTAGTAGCTATTAGATAAGTTATTTGCAGTCTAGCCTTTTCATTTTTAGATAAGTTGGATGACATAACGAATACCTTAGAAATACATTCCCTTTTGAAAGATCTTGAAAAATTGTATAAAAGCTCGCTCGTTTTTTGGTATTATTAACTAGCGTCGCGGCTGGATGTCATGTTATTGAGTGTACTACTTGAAAACAGGCCCGACATAACAAGACTCGACGAAACATAGCTCACCGCTCGGAGACTCACCGTTTACGCGGTGTTGTGGGAATCGACGCTTTGCCGCTCACTGGCAAAAGACTCACTATTCGCGGAATCCTCGACCAGCTCCGGTAACACAGTGAGCAGAGAAAACGAAGTGCCAGGGGGTTAGAGCGAGACAGGAGATATGAATTATTCCGGCGCTAAAGAGAGAAAAAACGAGGAATACTAGTTATATCCGTGCCTTGCTAGGCGGGCAGGGAACATAATATCTATATTGGACTTATGGGACATAAAAAGTCACCTACTTTTAAAAAAGATCAAAGAAATAATTCCATGAAACGAATGAGTTTCTAAAGTAATCGACTCGTACATTATTGACGGCATCGAATGGGTTTGAATTCCTCTCTATGATGTATGAGATAACCCCGATTCATGTTTATTTTACCCTTGACTTTGATCATGTTTGCCTTTTTCCAACGCACCAAGTAATAGCTTCTCGTAAAATATATTATTGGTCAAACACTCCTTAAAAAGATCAAAGCTTTTACTTAATATTTTTTCTGTTATCATCATCATGTTAAGCGTTTACCGGTTTAATTTTAATTCAATCCCCAGTGTTCTAAATAACAGTTTACTTAAATTAATTTGTCTACTTTGGTTAAACTGAGCGTAATCTCAGCCACTAGCTCTCATTATCATTACGGCGAATCTGAGCTTTTGAACAAAAATCTAAAACATTAGAATTAATTTTTCAAGCCTACAGAATATCCACTAACGACAGAATTATGGTAGTTACGTGACAAACGCCGTCATTTCGGCCTAATGCGACTTCAAAAGCCGCCAAAGTGGGCCCAAAACTTCGGAAACAAGAATTCCCTTGGCACTGGCCAATTTGTGCCTTGTTCCTCGGGGTATAAAGTTCAACTATAAATCAGATTTCGATAAAGGAAAACAATTTGACTAAGCTGTTCGCTATCTTAAATGTTTTACGTGTCACGTGGACTTCTTACAGAACTTTTACGTTTATACGGAAATGAAAAAGGTAAAATAAATTGAAAAGCATAGAAAAGACAGTGGCTCATACTCGTATCACACAAATCCATAAAAGAAACAACAACACAACGAGTTTCCCCTTTCTACTAAGGAACTAGATGTGATGAAAATTCGCCTATGATTTTCGCTTCCAAAACAAAGGGGAGAAAAAACATGGCAAAGAAACGGTGTCAAAACCATGCGCATCGTTATTAGGCAGAAAAAATAAAGTTTAAAAACTTTCTAAACCAAATCCGAAAAAAATATCTTTTAAAGGACCTTAATGAGACGGATTTGTCAATCACTCGCAAAAAAGATTGAGAGAAGAGAAAAAAAGAATGCTGAGATAGAACTCTCAGCATTTCTCTTACAAAGTCGCAAAGTTGGAGCGAAATTATGAGATAATTGTATTTTCGTACCGTTGGTTCCTAAGTTTCAGTGCCAAGTTCTGAAACCTATTGCGTGACATAAAATATTAGTGGTGTAGTTCTTCAGAGAAATTCCGAGGAACTGTCTCCATGAGCGATTTAATGTCAGTACATTGTTCAAGCGTTACATACCTACCTATTAGAATACCTACGTAATATAACTTTTTAGCAACTTTTAACGAAAACTAACAAAATAACAAGTGTTGTTTTGTTTACTAGTATGAATGTGAATTTATGATTAAAATGAAAGAACATGGAGCAGCTCCAAAGCGTTTTGTTGACGTTGAAGAAAAAATGTAGCTAAGTGACAAAACTCAAACTCAAAAAGATTTATTCAAATAAGTCATAATCTGATACTTTTGCACGTCAATGAAGATAAACAGTACTGAGTCTACCGTGCGTTCGGAAAGATACCTTTACAAGAAGAACCCTCAAGAAACTTGTAGGGCTTAATTTTTTCAGCAGATAAATAATATCAATTATCTACTTATACTACCACTACTTACACTTACTACTTGACTGTCTGACTTACTTATCTACTTGACTGCCTCGGTGGCGTAGTGGGCGGATGCTCGACTGCCAATCAAGAGGTCCCGGGTTCGATCCCCAGGTCAGGCATAGTGCTAAATATTGGATTTTTCCATTAGGAATTATCTCAATAGCTGCCTGGAGTCTGGAACTGTGCCCGGTATATGGCAATAGGCTCGCCCCCTATTACATGGGACCAATAACATACTGGCGAAATGTGGGTGTATCTACTATGGGACTGAGTCCTGGGTACACCTCTGCCTACCCCTTCGGGAAAAAGGCGTGAATGTATGTTATGTTATGTTACTTATACTATTTAAAACGCAACTTTTAAATAAAAAAGGTTCTTTATAAAATCGATGACTACTCGGACTCATTTAAGGTAACCTTTCGTTACCTACTTTCACTCAAACCCAAACGATGAAGAAAAAGTCATTATAACTACAGTTACTGATTAGCACAGAACAGATAATAATACTACGTATAGAATGGACATTGTCATCCGGTCACCAATCAGGCCTTCCTCACCCCGCCAGCGAGATTGAGCTCTCCACAGACACTGCACACATGGAGTTTTGTACACACGCAAGAGTGTGCGTGGGGTGATTTCCCATAGCAGCGGGGTTCGTGGAGAGGTCAATCTCGCTGGCGGGGTGAGCAAGGCCCGATTGTTGGGCGGGTGACAGTGTCCATTCTATACGTAGTATTATTATCTGGTCTGTGACGAGAGGTTTCACGCGCGCCCACACGCAAAGTTTTGCATTTACGAGTAACACACCGATAGGATAATATAACAGTCCCACCATCTTATCTGTTCAGTTAAAAGCGTCGCTAGTGGAGAATCTAGTAATGACATTCCTCAGAATAGCGTCTGACAAACCGTGGTTCCAATTTTGCCCACCTGACCATCTTAAGTTCGTAGCACTGTTGTGAAAAAATGTATAAATTGTTATAGATAAATTCACAGTCACTTTTCAAACTTCAGCAACTCCATCGTAAAATGACTATCCGAGCCAAAATTCAATTAAAATTTTCATCACATTTCCATATAGTGAAGTGTCCTGACGACTTGGAACTAATTAAAAAGCTTTCTCTAGTTAGCGTTATTACAAATTCTCGGCGCGTGCTAGAGCGGAGTTCGCATGTCGGACCGATATTCTGTAATGTTCTTTGTTCAGAACTAAGGACATTATCGGGCGATCTCTTTTATTTGATAGAGAATAGCGACCACACGATTGCTTTGTTTATTTTTCCTATGAAGCTTCTCTTTGAAGATGAAATGAAATAAATTAAAAAAATAATAATAATCCCCGGCTTAGAATAGGGCCCTCCATATCTTCCCGTGGGTGTCGTAGAAGCACACCCCGAACACGACTCAATCCTATACAAAAGTCATCCTATAACTACCTACTACACAGACACTGCACACAAGGAGTTTTGCACACGTGGAAGAGTGTGCGTGATGTGATTTCCCATAGAAGCGGGGCTCGTGCAAAGCTCAATCTCGCTTGCGGGGTGAGCCGAAAGCCGGGGAAAGCCCGATTGGTGGGCGGATGACAGTGTCCATTCTACGTTGTATTATTATCTGTTTCTGGTAGAAGGCGACTAAGGGAATTGAAGGCTACCACCATATGCCAACAGCATTCCCAAGGAAGGTTGAGCTCAGACAGGCGGCCGCTCGTAAAAATCCTAGCCAAAACTAAAACAGAACCTACATATGGTTTGATGTGGGAAGGGGACGTCCAAAGAAGACATGGATGAACTGTGAATGAGGATATGAGTGAGAGAGAAGTGAGTGTGGAGATAAGATTAAGACAAAAGACATAAGATAAGGCATAAGATTATTTATTACCATAATATTTACACAAATAGTAATGCTATATAACGATATATCCTTATTAATAATATTATCCTACTATTAGTCAAACTCAAACTCAAACTCAAACAGATTTATTCAAATAGGTCATAATCTGACACTTTTGCACGTCAATAAAGATAAACAGTACTGAGTCTACCGTGCGTTCGGAAAGATACCTCTACAAGAAGAACGCACAAGAAACTTGTAGGGCTTAATTTTTTCAACAGATAGTTTTACAATATTTGGTTTGGTTACATTCGTTTTCTTTAAAGGTGCCGCGAGGCGGCTATGCAGAAGTTTCCAGGCATCTTTGTCCTCTATGTACTGGTTGACTTTATAATAAGCCTTCTTTAGTAAAGTAGATTTTATATAGGTTTTGAATTTACTTTAGTTTTGAATTTATTTTAGTTTTACAGTGAGGCCCAAACTTAGCTCTAGGTTTGTATCTTGAGCCTCTAGAGCGAGTAACTAACATAGTCTTTAAAACATTCCTAGTGTTGTGGAAAGGATTGACATGGCAATATGTTGTGAATGTTATTAAATAAAGACTTGCGAATTATTCGTAAAATACGGATAGATGACGAATGATAGACTGGAGTGGCGGAAGAGGATGTGCGGTGCCGACCCCACCTTTATTTTATGATATTGAGTGACAAGATTAGCAAATCAGGTACCTGGTGGTAAGCATCGCGATTGCCCATATCAGACACAGTGCCACCCAGTGTTGTAAAATTCAAAATTCTGTGCAGCACTGCACTGCGCCTGTCAAAGTGAGATATTAATTGTTGAAGCTCGTCAAGCCCAGTAATATCGCTGGTAACATTGCTGGTTGCCGGTTTCAGACCGGAACAAAGTAATGTTTGCACATTACTGCTTGGCGGATGAATAACAGGCAAAGGTGTGGTACTTCCCCAGGCGGCCCCTGCAAAAGAGGCCTACCACTACAAAACAACACCTAAACACACAACACCTACAACTACCTAATGTGGAATAAGGGCAGGAAACAGAAGATGAAATGAAATGATAGGTTTTCCTCATTAATTATATTTATAAACATAATATAACATACATTCACGCCTTTTTCCCTAAGGGGTAGGCAGAGGTGTACCCAGGACTCAGTCCCATAGTAGATACACCCACATTTCGCCAGTATGTTATAGGAGATAATTCCTAATGGAAAAATCCAATATTTAACACTGCCTGACCTGGGGATCGAACCCGGGACCTCTTGATTGGCAGTCGAGCATGCGCCCTCTACGCCACCGAGGCAGTCACCAACATAATATTTGTATATCCCTTTTAAAAAATGAGTTGAGCTGCGAATGACGTCAGAACGTGATCGATCATCTACTCATCCTAAGTAGGTATGTGTAAAAGCTCACCTACACGTCTGCCCATCTTTTGCTGACAGAGTTATTAATGGCGTATATTACGATAACTTTGTCTGGTGGGAGCATGTTTACAAATTAGTTTTTGTTTGATTCTTACGACCTCTATGTTTAAAATAAATATTATTATTAAAAAACTTTAAGAGCGTTCGCATCTCGTAGGATTCTTGAGTTTTGAGGCTCATGATTGGAAGCCATACATTCCCAATAAGCCACGGACCCTGAAAGACTTTGCACGTGTCGTTTTTATCATCACAGACGCCGACAAAACGCGTTTCACGAACGCGCGCTTTCGGCGCCGTGGGTTAAAAATAATAAATAAATAAACTTTGCTTACCAGAACTAGATTTACAATAGGTATACTAAAAATAGGTAAAAAAGTACAACTACTATATGCAGTAACTCACCCCTAAAACGCGTCCCGCACGGGAAGAGCCCTCGTTCCCTGAACTAAGGACAATCTTGTATTTCCCCCCAAGAGATGACCCCAAGACATGTTTGCGACGTGTCTGCAAACATGTGCTCTGTTCACAGTTTATATACATATATATATTATATACACCATGGAAAATGCAGTTGTAGTTTTTCCTTAATTTATATCTTTTTATAGCATACCAGGATATTGTTAGGTACATAATTGGTACCTTTGGTGAAGTCCAAAACGGCCTGTATATAGGGCATTATTGGATTGAAATGAATAAGTACATGATTGTGTTTGTACGAAATTGTGACGTTGCCGTCGAGCGTTAGGCACTGATATAGCTCGACAGAAAAGAGTAGAAACGGAACTAATTTAAAGTTTATGTGTTGATTAAATTGTTTTTACAATTGTAAAAGACAGTGGCGCCCCCATTATTTTCTACTCTTTTGTGTCGAACTATATCATCATAGACGATCGTAGTCAGGACATTTCAGAGGCCTTCGGACGACCTAAAAAGTGACAGCTCGTTTTGTCAAACGAGCTGTCACAGACTCTCGGCGAGTAAATAGAGTAAAGGTGGTAACCACTCACCATCAGGCGGCTCGTCTTCTTGTTTGACACCTAAGGCATTATAAAAAAAAGAAGAAGAACAGTGTCAGGCTAGATTAGACTGTAGCTCCTTTTTATTCGTAAAAGATAATACAGTTACAATAAAAAAGCTATTTTCCAACCTAATGGAAGAATGCCAATAGTTAAAACGTTGGCACAGCCAGCCCATTTGCAATGCTGTTAAGGTTTGAATGGCCAAAACATCAATTTGCTCTATTTCACTTTTGGGGCTCATTTTGTAATACTGGAACCAGTCCGACTATTCGATCTCTATTCGACTCTCCATCCCATTTCACTAATGTTATAAATGCGGCAGTTTGGATGCGTGTCTTTGTTAGTATAATTATTGAGCCGACTGAACTGAAATTTGGTAGCTTATTTACACATCATAATATAAAAAAAAACATTTTTTTTTTAATACTATGGGTCAACTTCCACACACGGTCGGTAGAAGCCTGTACTATGGTAACCAGATGACTGATATTCATACACCCAGACACAGATCAAACAGACAAGTTTATGCACACAAATGTTTGACCTGGCCGGGGATCGAACCCGGAGCCTGCGTCACAAAAAGCAGAGTTACTACCGTCTGAGCCAAAGAGGCTGTCAACATAAATATATGACAACATAACATAATTTAAAAAAGGAAAATTAATAATATTTATATTACAACTTAGGATAAAATATTATTATACTTTTGTGTGGGTGAAACCGCATGGCACAGCTAGTGTTTAATATCACGATTAAAATGTAAATAATTTCATAATGGCTAACTTTCAGCTTTCAACCCAATAGAACAAACAAGTGCAAAGGGTTAACTTTGTTTGATTTACAAATGTCACCCCTTGTCGGTCATTTTTACCCCCATGACAAACTTTCGCGGACTTTTGCGTTATAAATCCGCCGTCCGCAGAAATCCTACCTTTGGGTTAAATATTCTGTTTGCAAGTTTGGTTTTAATAAACAAATGTACTGGGAATTCCCGTGTTTTGTTCTAAAATGTTGTTTTGATGAAGTATGTTAACGAGTTTCAGGCGATGTTTAGTGCTTTCATTATGGCCGTCCGGAGAACATAAAAAGTAAGGTACAGTTAGAAGGCTTAAGTGAAGAGCTATACATTGGGCATTGAGAGTTGCTTGAAGAGATATTTTTGTTTTTTAAGATATACTATTACTGACTGATAGGCTATTAACACGTATAAATTAACAACAACATACCGACCCGTGGACCAACCGATTAAGACAGCGGATCATTAATGAAGAGGAGGCCTTTGGTAAAACGAAACGCGAAGAACAGGACTGAAAGGGATGAAGATGACGTCTGTCTTATCAAAACAGGAATAAATACAAGATCTCGGTAGATTCATTACTAGTTATTTATATTGTTTATTGACGATTAAAAATGTCCTTGTAAGACCTATTTAATTGATAACCATTGTATCGTTTGTGCCATGAGAGTAAAGTATGGATATTCCTGTGCAGTTATAATAATAATAATATAATATGGGACAACTTCCACACACGGTCATCTGGTCCCAAACTAGGCTAGAAGCCAGTACTATGGTAACCAGAGGACTGATATACATACTTAAATACGCTTATAACACCCAGACACAGATCAAACAGACATGTTCATGCACACAAATGTTTGACCTGACCGGGGATCGAACCCGGGCCTTGCAGCACAGAAAGCAGAGTTACTACTATCTGAGCCATCGAGGCTGTCAAAATTAAAAAATTAAATTAAATTTTCTTTGAATTTGAGTTCATACAATCACGCCTTTTTCACAAAGGGGTAGGTAGAGGTTTACCCAGGACCCAGTCCCATGTAATAGGGTGCGAACCCAATAACCAGGCACAATCCGACTCTCCACGCTGTCATAGAGAAAAATTCTATTGGAAAAATACTCATGATCGGCAGTATAGCACTTGCGAACGGGATTCCTCCGTTTGGCATAATTTTTTTATTCCTAAATTGGTTTGGCATAATGTTTTCACATAACTTTTATTACCATAATACTCGTAATAATTTGGCATACAATACTGTATGCTTTCATTTCTGTAACTTTCTATTATGAAAGTTTCGCAAAAGTAGTAATTGGTCTAAAATGTTTAGGCATAATTGATTGTCCCATAAATTTTTAAGGCATACTAATAATTCGTATAATAATCATGTGACATAAAAATATTTTTCTAAATGGTTAAGTTAGGTGAGGTGAGTAAAAAAAAGGTGAGTAAATTAGGACTTAAAAGTTTATGCGAACCAATATTTATGGGCTTTTATGACAAACAAGATTATGTGTGAAATCATTATGCGTTTATAATCTTATGCTTTAATAAAATATGTTTCATTTCTATTATGCTAATAGTATTTTTGACAATAAACATTCTGGCAAACTATTTGTGCCTTATATATGCGTAGTGATCGTCATGCTGAATGTTGTTATGCCAAAGTTTATTATGACAATACATATTACCCGTTTCACTAGTAAACCCTTGCGAACCACGCCACCGAGGCAGTATAATCAAAATCTCATCCTATCAGAAAGTTTGAAGTGAAGTGGTTACAGCTAATTTAGCAAAACATCCTTCAGCAACTTCAAGTTAAATTCCCAATGCAATAGATATGCCCACTAACATAACCGAGACATAGAATGGTTAATTGTTAAGTACTGAACAATTTCTGAAATATACCTACGAGTTATTCTGCAACTAACACGCTTCAAATTCGGTTCGAGAGTAAACTTTTCGCAACTTTTCTTTCATAGCTGTTTCGGATATAACTTGGTGGTATAAAATACTAACTTTTGACGGCCTATGAGGCTTTATGATTTCGAGCTAAGTTTTTACATAAAGGAACATGCGTCATTGAACATATGAGACCGGCTTTAAATATAAAAAACGGTTGTGGTACGGCTGGCATAAAATCGAGAGTTTCAGCCATAAATCATTGGAAAGCCTAGATATTCAAGTGTTATAAGCTTATATAAGTATGTATATCAGCCTAGTTTGGGACCAGATGACCGTGTGTGGAAGTTGACCCATATTATTTATTATTATAAAAATAGTAAATAGGTGTAAATTAAGAAATTAATCAAACCCAGGTCCACATTTTTTTTTTTTCAAAAATAATATATAATTGTACAAAATATTACCCTAGAAATATACAAAAGTTTTGACAGCCTTGTTCGCTCAGATGGTAGAAACTCTGCTTTCTGTGCCGCAGGTTCCGGGTTCGATCCCGGCCAGGTCGATCATTTTTGTGCATGAAAATGTCTGTTTCATCTATGCCTGGGTGTTATAAGCTTATATAAGTATGTATATCAGTCATCTGGTTACCATAGTACAGGCTTCTAGCCTAGTTGTCCCATATTAAAATAAAAGAATAATTTATTGGTTTTGAATGGAGTTATTTGTATAATATGCGGCCTCTCTCACCTGCCCTACAAACAGAGTCCCACTCCTGAACTAAGTATAAAATGTTTTTTAAATTTATCTGTAACATATTCATTGAGTAGATTCCAATAAGCCCAAACACTATATATTTGACCACTGGCCCATCTGAACCTGATGCTGGAGGATCAGGTCAAAGTTACCAGGCCCTTGCAATATTGATGAAGTAACAGGATACCAAATTTGGAATCGATCAGACTTCTGGATGTAGTTTATATCCCTTCAGTCGCTAGAAAAGAGCCGATAATCTTCAAACGGCTGAACCGATTTTCATGATAGCTAAAAACACTCACGTCAGCTTTGAAATAATCCTATTTATCACTAGGCATCATACTATAATTATGTATTATTGTTATGTATGTTAGTATGTGTAAGTATGTTAGTATGTGTAAGAATGTAAGTATGTATAAGTATGTACGTTTATATGTATATATAGTATCTTATTATAGTAAGTACAATTTTTTATTCTCCTATAGTGTACTTATAGGAGAATAAAAAAATTGTCCAGACTAGAAATACTCATAAGTATAGTTTTCCTTTCCTTCCGGTTGTCTGGAAGAAATCACTTTAAGCGATAAGAATGCCACTTGTACTAGCCTAAGATTAATATAATTATTATTCCTTTATGTTTGTGTCCTGTGTATGGTGTACAATAAAGTGTTTATCTATCTACCTATCTATCTATAATTATAAACTAGCTGAGCTCCGCAGTTTCACCCGCCGAAAAGTACCTACTCCATGTGTTATTCCATGGACTGATGTACCTACCATCAACATACCCCAGCCCCATCAGTTTTGACGTGACGAGGTAACAAACATGCACACACAAACTTTTGCATTCATCTTATTAGGGGGAAGTGGGATATGATAATGTTTATACGTTTGTCTCTTCACTTAAACCTAAATAAGTGAAGAGACAACAAAATATCTGAAGAGATAACTGCTTAACCAATCCAGCAGAAATTAATGAGTAGCAGTAAGCCTTTAACCGGTGAAACTGTGGCGCGCATTCACAGTTCTAACGTCAAGAATGCGTAAATGGAAAATACACTGAGTTGTGCAATGTGGAACCATGTCATAAACCATTTTATGACCTCTCTTGCCTCTCTCCCGTAAAACAGTAAATGCAAACCGTCTGCGACCCTAAACGTATAACAGCAATGAATTGCTTTAAAACCTAAATTCTGAGACAAAACGTAATGACACAATTAGGCCTCCAAATGATCTAAGAAAAAAAACATTTTCAAACAAAATTAGGCGCAAAACAATCTTAACAATGGGATTCTTTTATCGCTTCCATCCCATAACTTTTACCGTTTTCTCCTGATTTGAATTTCAACGTCAGTTCTGCGATTTTAAGCCTACGGACCCATTAGGACCGAGGCCCTTAAGTGGATAGTTTCCAACTTGTAGCTCACTGTTTACAAAAACAGTGTGTGCAATTAATGAAGAATTAATAGGCATACATAATATAGCGCAAACCCTTAAATATTGTTAAATTCATTTAGGTGCTTAAAGTCTGCCTTGTCAATGACCATTGCAAGTGCAGAGGGTTTAGCTAAACGTAATGGCAGATGGCAGGTCTATGGCAGATTTTAAGCGAAAGTACAAAAACTTTGATCCTGTGACAAACTTTTTCGATCGTATATAAATTATCTTTATTTTTATTTGAGCCAGCATGGAGCTATTCTCCAAATGAGTCCACAGCCTAAACACAAGCCACAATGTTCAAGTACCTAATTGCATTTTATGTAATGAAAACCTTGTATGGCGAAACGCGACCAATGTTTGAAATCAAACACATGTTCCTCTACAAATAGAAAGGCGAAAACAGCTAGCTTTATTATTAAAAGACTGTTTGTACGGATTCGTTGGTTTAGACTTGTTATTGGTTTTCAGTAATAATGTTATTTTTCCTGAGATAATACGGGTCATTCTATCTTTCCACAAACCTGTCGTGATGAGCCTTTATATAGAGGAATATTATGTAAGGAAACGTTATATACGAAAGTCACTACACCCAAAAAATGGCTACATCTTATTACAAAGAAAGGTCATTTTGTACGTGCTCGTTCATGATTAATGATGCGTATCATCACATGACAGCCTCGTTGGCTCAGATGGTACTAACCCTGCTTTCTGTGCCGCAGGCCCTAGTTCGATCCCCAGCCAGGTCAAACATTTGTGTGCATGAACATGTCTGTTTGATCTGTGTCTGGGTGTTACAAGCATATATAAGTATGTATATCAGTCCTCTAGTTACCGTAGTACAGGCTTCTAGCCTAGTTTGGGACCAGATGACCGTGTGTGGAAACTGTTCCATATTTTAAAAAAAATGTTATACGTAATACTCACAATATACTAGTAATCTAGCCAAAAATGTATTAAAACCTCTCTCATCATATAAAATCTCATCGTCTCTGTAATTTTTTGAAGTTGCCCACGTTTATTGAGTATATAGTATACAAGCTGTACCCCGCGGTTTCACCTGCGTAGTCTTCGTTCCCGTTCGAATATCTGGATAAAAACTACCCTAACTCCTTTCCCGGGGCTCAAACTATCTCTATACCAAATTTCATCTAAATCCGTTCAGCGGTTTAAGCGTGAAGAGGTATCACACAGACAGACACACTTTTGCATTTATTATTGGTATGGATGGATGGATATTGATTAGTATGGATTGTATACCTATATCTTATTAAAAAAATATTAAAACCTTACTATTCTATGCCAATTCCAATCGCCTGGTCGGCTACTATCTAAATATCTTCGTTTAAGGCAGGGTTATTACGAACTTTGCGATAGCCATGCAACAGCGGCGCGAAACACGTATTTTGCATAATATTATGCTCTCAATCGTCATTTTTTGTCGTATTATTCGTAATAATACCAAAGTTAGCAATAAATTTCGCAATTTACGCTTGTCGCGCTGCTGTCAGCTGTCGCAAAGTCCGTAATAGCCATGTGCGTCATGAGTGGCAACAACTAGAAATATTCTGAAGGAAAAATAATAATAACATATAACATACAACTCCTTAAAGAATCCCTTACGCTACTATAACTCTACGAATATGCTTGTTATTCATAAATACATGATTTTTGCTTCATAACCCTGTTACGATGTTCCTTATGATCACCCATGCGTGGGTCATTGAACTTTATGGTCATTAGATCCTGCCTTTGGATAAAAAACGGTATTACTTTGTTTGCAGCACCATTACTAATAAACAGGCAAATTCATGATCCAAGTTTACTTACTTGGTTAGAAAACTTTATTATATTATAACTAGCTAAGCCCCGCGGTTTAACCCTCGTAGATATTGTTCCCGTGGGAATTTCGAGGAAAAAGTACCCTATGTGTTATTCCAGGATCTAAACTATCTACATACCGAATTTCAGCCCGATCGGTTCAGTAGTTTTGGCGTGAAAGAGTAACAAACATCCATCCATCCATCCTCACAAACTTTCACATTTATAATATTAGTAGGATAATATTCCAACTACTTTATCGTAATTGAATTATTTTGGCATGAACAAAAATAAATTCTTACATCTCAATATCCCTCCTACAGTTAAGTAGGTACGAGGCCATCAAATCAGCGACATATTTGCCCGATTTGTCCCTAACTAACCCAATAGCAACCCTCGCAAACAAAGGTCCAATATGAAGAGTCGCCAACTCTTTACTGGGACAGACGGACGTATAGATCGGAATGGATAGACTCTTTGACGCAGACGGTATTATGGTCGTTGTTATTTTCCTATCGGGGTTGTCACAAGTACAGATCACTATTATAAAACGTTACAAGTTCTCGTCACATTTGTGTTTATAGCATCTCTATCTGTATTTTACATACGGGTGTATATAATAATAATATAAATAATATGGGACATCTTCCACACACGGTCATCTGGACCCAAACTAAGCTAGAAGCCTGTACTATGGTAACCAGAAGATTGATATACATATTTATATATGCTTATAACACCCAGACACAGATTAAACAGACATGTTCATCATGCACTGCCGGGGATCGCAACCGGGGCCCTGCGGCACAGAAAGCAGAGTTACTACCGTCTGAGCCAACGAGGCTGTCAAATATATATAGAGCGGTCGTTTTATCTTGGCGAGTCTGAACACTCGCTCTGCCTGACTCTCTGCGCTCTGCGAGGTACTGACTGCCTCGGTGGCGTAGAGGGCGCATGCTCGACTGCCAATCAAGAGGTCCCGGGTTCGATCCCCAGGTCAGGCATAGTGTTAAATATTGGATTTTTCCATTAGGAATTATCTCAATAACTGCCTGGAGTCTGGAACTGTGCCCGGTAGATGGCAATAGGCTCGCCCCCTATTACATGGGACCAATAACATACTGGCGAAATGTGGGTGTATCTACTATGGGACTGAGTCCTGGGTACACCTCTGCCTACCCCTTCGGGAAAAAGGCGTGAATGTATGTTATGTTATGTTATGAGTCTGAACATTGGCTTTGCGAACTTTTTCGCATGTAATCTCGTGAACAAAATTGTTATTATTAATTATGATTGAACGGAACTTAACATTTACAATAAAAATTTGTTCGTATATTTGTTTACCTGGGAAGACTAGTTTTTTTCACGATTGTACATTCACTAAAGTTCGCAGAGCCTATGTTCAGACTCGCCAAAATAAGACGACCATACTGTAAACTGTAATATGAATAATGTAAACATTCGATCATTAATGAATCCCCGCGTGCGCTCTGACAAGATTCCGTACTATCTAAAAACAAAAGGTTCGAAATTTTTTTCTTTAAATTGTATTTTTTTTTTTTTATAATAGCGAGTGACAAGACGGGCAAATCAGGTGCCTGATGGTAAGCATCATGATTGCCCATATCAGACACAGTGCCACCCAGTGTTTTAAAGTTCAAATTTCTGCGCGGCACTGCGCCTATCACCCTGACATATGAGTTGTTGAATCTCGTCATGCCCAGTAATTTCCAGTAATTTAAAATAACTGGCAAAGGTGTTAAGTTGTTAAAGGTGTTGTAAAGGTGTTAAGTTTTAGTAGTGTACATACGATAACACAATGCTAGTGTGCGTAAGAAATAGTTCGTAAGGAGTGCTAGTGTACTTGAAAAATTGTGTTGTGTTGACAGGCTCGCAAGTTTAGTGTAGTTTTAGTTACCCCATTTGACAAGTATGGCACCGGTTTGTAATCAGAGTGCGCGCGTCAATCATCATCATCATATCAGCCATAGGACGTCCACTGCTGAACATAGGCCTCCCCCTTAGATTTCCATCCAGTCCGATTCTAAGCGGCCTGCATCCAGCCTGCTCTTGCCGTACTTATCAGATCGTCTGTCCACCTTGTGGGAGGACGTCCTACGCTGCGCTTACCAGTCCGCGCGCGTCAATAATTAAAGATAATTTCCAACCCGCCGAATTTCGAAGCCGCGGGGCACAACATAGTAAAATCTATATCGCCTAAATTAGGCTAAAGCACTAAGAATTAGAATCCAACCAAATTGAGCTAGTAATAATGCTAAATGCTTTACGATCAAAATAAAATCACGTGAAAATAACGGCTGTATTAAAAACAAACAACCCTAGAAAATAATCCGAAAAGGGTAGAGTTGGTATGTCTTCAGAGGGTTTCGTCCAATCTGAATCGCAAATAAGCGAGTATCTACGTCCGCAGACTAAGTTGAGAGTGATGAATGGTTGCGATATTCTGCCAGAATTACCTATTTGAGTTGGGATCTGTGGCTAGTCTATGGCTGCATGAGTTGAGGATTATATGATCGGCGTAAATCTGAGTATGTGAATGAATGAATGAATAAAATGTTTATTCGTGCTCAAATTTAAAGAAACTACACAGATATAATAAATAAAAAGAGACATCTGCACGAAACGGTCGCAACTCAGCATGTTGCCGGCTTTTCAACGGACGCTGGTCTTCCGTTGCGGCCGCTTTGGTGACTTCACTGACAATAAAATAACAATTACAATCGCTATTTGCTGTAGTTGAATGGGTAAAGAATGGATATGTTCTGCCATGAATCTAAATGTTAATAATTTATAAATCTAATTAGTACCTATCAACATTAACAGATAAGTCAAAGGAAATTAACGTCTTAACACAGACATCAGACAAATTACATCAATTCCAAAATAGACACAATCCTAACCTTTGCATGACTGTCGAGGAAGCCTGCTTGACTGACAATTGGATTAACCTATATGCATATTATATTAGCAGCATTATAGAACTACTTGAATCACACTGTCCTGTACTGCTAATATTATACTTAAATTCGAAAGTTTGTGAGGAATGGATGGAAGGATGTTTGTTACTCTTTCACGCCAATACTACACTCAATCGGTTCAGATTAAGGTAAATTCGGTATGTAGTTTGGACCCTGGAATAATACAGGGTACTCTTTATCCCCATGTTCCCACGGGAACAATGACTACGAAAGTAAAACTGCGTGGCACATCTAGTTTGTTAGTAATAGAAACTGTCTCGATGGTGTAGTGGTTGCAAGTGCTACTGCTAAGCATAGGTTCAGGGTTCGTTTCCCAGGTCAGGCAAAAATGACATTGGATTGTATCGTTAGGAATTTTCTCAATAATAGCCTTGAGTCTGGAGTTTTGCCCGATTGATGGCATTAAAAAAGCTGTTCTTCATCATCAGCTGAAAGGCGTCCACTGCCAAATAGGCTTCTTCTTAGCAGGCCACAATATAGCACGCGCTGATTTAGAGATTACATCCACCTCAAAACACAACTTTGACCAAATCGTCGGTTCACCTCGTACACAGGTAGGCCCTTGCTTCGTCTTCCGGTCCCTGTTACCACAGTATACACTATGAACTGCGATGTTACCTGCTCATAAAATATATAACTTTTACACACTCACAGGTATTCGACCAGTGTATGTTATACCAGTGATGACTTATGGTTCTGAAACGTGGTCTTTTACTGTGGTCCTTATCAGTAAACTCAAACAACAACCAACATCAATCATGATCCTTACCGTCAGGCACCTGATTTGTTCTTCTTGTCACTCATTATCATAAAAAATAAAAAATCAGACGAATACTTTGTAAACCTGAAGACCTGAACCCTGTAGAAATAAAGCCATACATTGTAATATTGATATACGTTTACTTATCTTAATCCTCTACTCCCCTGCGTAGATAACAGCGTGATTAAACTGAATGGTGACATAAAACAGGCAGTATAACCGTATTTATGGATCATGAAGCGAACGACCGTTGCCTAAAAATAATAATTCTAGGGCGAAATCTATCTCACCGCGCTTAACTGCCGTATTGATGTTAATCTTTATTGGTCAAGGCCTGCCGTTAAACATAGGTTGCCGGTCGCCATAAGTATTTCTATCACATACCATTATAGCACCTAAGTATGGTAATTTTGCCGTGGAGTTACCGGCTTTTGAATAGTACCTCACCCTCTCTCCCCGTGGTTGCCGTAAGAGCCGGCTAAGGGCTATAGGATCCAGAGGACGGGCAGCAGCGTCCTCTGCGTAAAACCATCAAACTGCGCTCGCCAACCCGCCTGCCAAGCGTGGCGAGTATTGGCAACAACCCCCCTTATGGGGGAGGCTTATGTTCAGCAGTGGACTACTAACGGTTGGATGATGATGGTAATTTAACTTACTTTTGTTAAGCGAAGCGACATTTAAAGTAAGTATAGGTACACTCGTGTGCTCTAATTAAATCGACACCCGTGATCATAATGGTAATAGGCTAATCGCGAAATGTCAGTGTACCTCCTATGGGACTGGTCCTGGGTACACTTCTGCCCACACCTTTAAGAGCGTACGCGGCCTTCTAGGAATTTGACACAATGCTATGAAAAATTTAACAAATCGATGTTTTAAATTAAAAAAAAAGTGTTTTTCAGACATTACATCCATAAACATACAACACACGTATATTACATACATATTTTTTATTCCCCTGTTTCCTCCGAATATAATGAACTCATTCTATAAATTTATATCCTGATATTTTTTATAGTTAAGTAACATATGTCCCTGTCATTTGAATTTTTCTTAAAACCTTTGTGTTTTCATAGTGAACTTCCAAAAACCCCAGTTTTACGCGCGTGTTTTACTACAAAAAAAAAATGAGTTTATTAACAAAAATAAAATAATAGGGACATACTTTACTTCAACTTTAAAATATCAAGATATAAATATATCAAATAGGTTGTATATTGTATTCGAAGGAAACAGGGGAATACAAAACATCGATTAAGTTAATTTTCCATAGGGTTGTATCAAACTGCTAAAAGGTCCTCTTTCCTGTTAACTCTTTATTGATACCACTATTCTTTATAAACATAAAAAACATAACATACGTTCACGCCTTTTTCCCGAAGGGGTAGGCAGAGATGTACCCAGGACTCAGTCCCATGTAGATACACCCACATTTCGCCATTATGTTATTGTTCCCATGTAATAGGGGGCGAGCCTATTGCCATCTACCGGGCACAGTTCCAGACTCCAGGCAGTTATTGAGATAATTCCTAAGGGAAAAACCCAATATTTAACACTGCCTGACCTGGGGATCGAACCCGGGACCTCTTGATTGGCAGTCGAGCATGCGCCCTCTACGCCACGGAGGCAGTTATTATTATTTATTTTGTAAATAATAAACGTTATTAAAACGAGAAATAGACGCGACCTTATCGTAGAGAGCGATCTCTTCCAGCCAACCTCATGCAGGCAATCTCATGTTGGAAGTGCAAATACTGGAAGAATATTAAAGATTTTTATGGTCACCCATCATCTGGCACTTTTACATCTCAGGACTTAGAACTTTTGGTCTCGGCTGTCGTCATAGGTATATGCCATGTAGGTACGTAATATTATATATCTAAGAATTCCCAGGTCCTAGGGACTAGGGGTGACCTGACAACTCTGACAACACGGTTAACCATATAATGACTGAATAAAAATAAAGAGGTAAAATAGTTTCGAAGCCATTTTGCAACAAAAATCTTGCCAAAATATTCTGTCCCAGTAGCTGCTAAATATTTACCAGGCCATTAGTAAAATTACACATACATACAAAAGCTTTCTCCCAATCTGTGAACACATCTCGAGAGCTGCCTGTTGAACCATTACGATCGGATTTCACCACAGGGAGCTGATATACCAAAGGAACTTGGGTTATGAAAATGGGAGAACGTTGTTCGAGGATTAATATAGGTAATTATATTATAATCAACGTTGTTTTCGTGAATGAATGAATGAATGAATGAAATGTTTATTCGTGCTCAAATATAATGAAACTACACAGATATAATAAATAAAAAGAGACATCTGCACGAAACGGTCGCAACTCAGCATGTTGCCGGCTTTTCAACCGACGCTGGTCTTCCGTTGCGGCCGCTTTGGTGCGTAGGTATTCTTTACCTAATACAACTACATAATATATTATAATTATAACTATACTAGCTGTGCCAAGGAAATTACCTCACGCACACTCTTGCAAGTACACAAAACTGCATGTGTGCAGGGTCTGTGTAGTAGCTAGCTAGTTATAGCGCCGCTTTTGTATGGGAATTGAGTCAAGTGTCCAGGGATAAGGACAAGAAGATGATTATAATATTTGCCAATTCATTCATACCTAGTACCTACCTCAAGGACATTCATAGTATAAGTTAGGTTTAGACCTAGCCTCTATATTAGTATACGGTAAGAAAAACATTGGATAATGAAAAGTTACCAACACAGACAGAAAAGTCATCATTAGTAACTTCATTACGAGACTAGACGACAATTTCTTTAAAGGTAACTAACTGGTTACTAAACACAGTTACCATGGCATGGCGGCTGAAGGGTTTTCGTACCTGCATAAAAGTTTCTTTAAACTAAACTAAAAACAATTTCTTTAAAGGTAACTACAAAACACAGTCATCATGGCATGGTTTTCTCCATACTGTGATTTAGGTGAGTTACCCATTACAGAACTGTAATACGAGTTGATACATTGATAGTGAGTAACCCCTTAAGCATTTTCACGAACAAAGCCCATGTCTACTCCACGTTCGTCAACGTCATACATAGCACCCTTTACCCTTCTCCGCCTGATCACAAGGATATCAGGTTGCCTTTAAATTAGGGTATGCAGAATAATAGATAATTTTATATTGTGTGTTAGACAACAACATACAACCGAAGTGGAAGAAACGAAATGCGTAAGTCAGGATTGTAGCAAGTGGAGAGAGTATCTGCCTCCCAACGAGAACGAGGCGTAACTTTGTGTTAGTACTGTTATTAGTATGCCCTACCTTCAACTCAAGCTGAACCTTCTTCTTTTCGAGTCAAAATGGCTAGTGGTTAATAAAGTTTTAGTCCAGTATTTTGCCAGGTCTATGGCGTTTCGATTGGCTACTAGAAGGTCCTTCATCATAGCTGTACCCAGTATTTTGATAGGCGGACATGGAGACCAATTTTTCTTTAAACCAACGTGCAGAGGCCCTTTTGAGCTTTTAATCTATAATGAGAAACTCGTGTTCATGATCGTAAGTATATCTTGTCACCAAAGCAAATACGATATAATATAATATTATAATATGCGACAACTTCCCACACACGGTCATTTAATATAAATTTATAATTTAACAGAACAGGTTACCCCAGTTACACTGCTCAAGTCAATTCATGTGTTATATGAACAACCCATATTGTCAGAGTTTCAGTTCGCCAAGATTCCTACAAGGCCTCCAATATGACCTAACGACTGCCCCCTACATATCTTATAGGAATCAGCCGTCTCAAACTAGGCAAAGGCTATACTATGATAACCAGAAGACTGATATATATATTGATACATACTTATAAAAAAAACATACATTCACGCCTTTTTGCCGAAGGGGTAGGCAGAGGTGTACCCAGGACTCAGTCCCACAGCAGATACACCCACATATACAGGCACATATACATACTTATACAGGCTTATAGCACCCAGACACAGATCAAACAGACATGCTCATGCGCACAAATGTTAGAACTTGTATTGAACCCGGGACCTGCGGCTCCGGCCTGCCTATAGATTTTAGATAAAATATACGATAATTTACAGATAAAATACCAAATTATATAATAAGATTTGATGTCTGACACATTCCGGCTGGGCCACGGAGTCTTTTTTTTAACAGAAAAGAAGAGACATCAATATCAATATAAGTTACCTATTTTATAAGTGAAATCCTTCCTCCTGGCTCGTTAGGTCCGGGTGAAAAGGCACCGGAAACCCGGATAACGGCCGGAACTGTCCCTCCTTGGGACCTTTTGGTGACCTTTCTCAAAATGTTTCCTACAGCAGATTCTTTTCACGATTGGAAAGTTAGTCATAGGGAAAATTTATAAAATTAGAATACTTAAAAAAGCCAGGATAAAATAAGCCAGATGCCAGGAACTCTGTATGCAGCAACATTTCCATTTTTCGATTTCTTATTGTCCTCGTTTGTTTGTTACAGGTAAAGAATCATATCAGATAGTGAAGTAAAACAAGAGTATTTTCGTTAACCGTCCTAAGTCAACGAATACAAAGTGAGTAAAGATTTGATATCAAGTAGAGTCTTAGCAAAAACGGAAGAGTCGTCCATAAAAAATACAACGCAATTTAGCCTATGTCCTTGCGCCATGAAGTAATTGACACCTAGTTTATTGTAATCGGATTATTAATAGCTTTTACGATAGCATAAAAGTTGTACATCATGACATAGGTACATATTATATTTACACAACCGCACTATACAACACATAACTTCCAACCATTATTTCCCTCTATCATTTGTAACAATTTTTTCACTTCTTTGTAAACGTGAAGTAAGCTTAAATCGAGTTAATAAATTATCCGAATATTTTTATTTTCCATCCGGATAACAATGAAGTCAAATGAATCATTTTTACTGGCTGTTTTTATAAAACAAACCGTTGCGCACCTACCGCACCAATTGCTGTTTGATAAGTTTTCTCTCTAGTTTCATACGATTTTGAACCGTAACTCTTCGTGGTAGAAGCTTTGAAAGTTTAAAGAGAAAAGTCGGAAAACATCTGTGCATTTTAATAAAACTTAGTGCTTGGTTCGGACCGTTTGATTGGTTTGCGTTTGCTACTGCAGTTTGGAATTCTGCGCTTTATTCTTTTTTGAATTTACGAGTTGCTTGTTCTTTTCTAGTGGTTTATCTTGCAGAAATATTGAAATAAATATACGTGACTTGAGCCAGTATTAAAATTTTAAGGAGAACGCACATTTATCCGAGCCGAATGAAACGATTTTTTAGAATTATCCAAATGAAATCCTATGAAATCTCACACACCTGCCCGCGTCGAATCGTCCGAATCGGTGGTCGTCGAATCGTCATTTCTGTAAATTTTTATTTATCACGAGAGGTGAGTAGTACATAATCAACCAAACAAATGTAGTAAACCAATTGTTTTATGTCAGGGGTTGCGCGTGAAATAGTTTTTGATAACGTATAAAATATAGGTATGTATATATGGCCTACTGAGAACCATATTATGGTCATTAGAGGTGAAATCCTTGCGATGACATTTCCATAGTTCTATATTATAATATCGTCATACTATTACATTTTTTTTTTCATATATAATGTAAATTTATTCAGTATTGTCATTTAAAAAAAAAATATAATGGCAGTAAAACTAAATAATTAAATTTAAGTAACAGTAACATCGTCGTTAATCCATAACAAGCCTGGTTGGCTATTGCCGTTCGCAGTACCGTGCACCCCTACGTCCAGAGGTACCCATCAACCTGACAGCGTTCCCCCGCTATATGGCCAAAGAGATCTGCTGGACGAGGTACTGTTGAAACCGGCGATCTTTGCCTCTCTCCTACATATGCCTGCCCAGGTCCGTTTCGGAACAAACCTTCACTTATGAATTGTTTTTAATAATTTAAAATAAAAATAATATTATTACTTACAAAAGTTTTATATCAGTTGTTCCCGTTTTACACAAACAAAAAGTAATATATCAAGTATGTCATAAACGTTAAAGAATTGCCCATAAAAACCGTGTCGTTTAGAAAAACTCTTCAGATAAGGAAAGGAATAAGGAAAACTCGGAGAAGGTTTATTCCGCTTGGCTCTTATTTAAAAACGGTAACGCTCTTACTGCATGCCACGGCTTCGCACGGGGATAACTTATTTTTTCTGTTTATTCTCTTTCGCGCAGGAACAATGCATAAGATTTGCTGTCTCGTTCTAAGCCCCGGGGACTTCGTTTCCCTCGGTCACTGTACTGGGTTCACAGATTTTAGAAATAGAGAAGTGCGTTAGTAACCAGTGAAATTATTCCATAATTATGTTGGTGATATGCCGATTTTGTATCTGATCTCTAACGTCACCATATACACAATAGCTTCGTCAATTACTTTTTTTACCCTAGCAAAGGAGTATAGTCTTGAACGAATTAACCACATTAAAGTTGAACGATTAAGTAGTGCATCGCGTGTATTGCAGTTTTCTAAAAACCTTTTGATCCTTTGCCCTTATTCCACACTAGGAAGGGTTTTTACTATTCTTGTTTATCATCCGACGTCCAAACCGTCATCTATACACCATCACACACTGGTCTCCGCTTAATTTGGTTATATTCGCTGTCCTCTCTCTTAAATGGACATTCAAAACATCCTGCAACTAAAACATCAACAAACCGCCGAACATTGCAATTAAACCCCAAGTATTCAGAGTATGCCACACAAATCAAGATAACTACATAGTACCTAGGTCCCAGAATACTGAAGTTATTGTGAAATAGTTGGCTTACCGCCAAGGGCTCTGCAGATCCGCTTCCGTTGACACCTTGTCGAAATGCATTCTATTGAGTGAATGTACCTCTCTGTGTTACCTAATCTGATGGGTAGTAAGTTACTGTTCTTCTTTTTTTACTTCCACACACGGTCATCTGGTCCCAAACTAGGCTAGAAGCCTGTACTATGGTAACCAGATGACTGATATAAATACTTATATAATCTTATAACACCCAGACAGATCAAACAGTCATGTTCATGCACACAAATGTTTGACCTGGCCGGGGATCGAACCCGGGGCCTGCGGCACAGAAAGCAGAGTTACTACCATCTGAGCCAACCGCAGGCTGTCGAGGTGAACACAGACAAAAAAAATAGAATTCCAGCTATAGCCAATAATATAATAATAATATAATATGTGACAACTTCCACACACGGTCATCTGGTCCCAAACTAGGCTAGAAGCCTGTACTATGGTAACCAGATGACTGATATACATACTTATATAAGCTTATTAAATAATAATATTAATTAAGTTTCATGCCATAGAATATAGCAGTATAAACTTCATACCTGAGCTTATTAATATTTAATTAAACAGTCAGTAACGTAATTACATTCCCTAACAATGTTGTAGATATTAAAGTTCCTGATCGTTTAATTTACACTTGAACCGAGTTAACGAATTTTAAGCATCTTTTAAAATAAAATAACCGAAGCTTCTATGAGATAGGCGGGATATCTTTTTATGGGAAAATTAAATAAGATAAAAAAGGTAACCTAAGGTAATGTTATGCAAGAGCCGAGTGTAAATAGCTAAATATACCATAGAATCCATTGATATAAAGAAAAGAGGAGATGAGGTACTGGCTTCTCGAAAATAACAATAAATAAATTCAAACAATACAGTCAACTTCAACGCTGACCGTATCTAGCCAATGTTGGCTCTACACGGCCTAGTTATAAAGTTTCTCCGCCACCTTGAAAGCTGTCTGCAAACTTCGGCCGATGCTTTATCGATTCCGATCGAGTTGTTCCTGATGACGGCTACATCGCTTATTTTGTTGTAGCTAAAGCAGCAGTATTGTCTCTAACCTTCAAGATACAAAAATCACTTAGCTAATTAGCACATGTCTGGTGGGAAAGTAGCCTTAGGTAGGGTAAGACCTGCGAAGATTAGAAATAAGGGGTTTTTAATGTCCCAACGAAAAGAAAACGTCTGTACACTTCCCTAAGTTTCTTTACATCGCCGAAATTCATAGCAATCTTCCATTTTCCGCTTCATTACTCACAGATGCAACGTACATTTCAAGAATGTTGTAATATCTGGATACACGGATTGATATTAAAGTTGCCATTGTCAAAAATTCAGCGCTCTCGCTAATTTCAGGTAATAAGATGAGTAAAAATGCGCTCATTTAAGTAGCCTTAGGTAGGGTAAGACCTGCGAAGATTAGAAATAAGGGGTTTTTAATGTCCCAACGAAAAGAAAACGTCTGTACACTTCCCTAAGTTTCTTTACATCGCCGAAATTCATAGCAATCTTCCATTTTCCGCTTCATTACTCACAGATGCAACGTATATTTCAAGAATGTTGTAATATCTGGATACACGGATTGATATTAAAGTTGCCAT
Organism: Hemistola chrysoprasaria; assembly: GCA_947063395.1. NCBI lineage: Eukaryota > Metazoa > Arthropoda > Insecta > Lepidoptera > Geometridae > Hemistola > Hemistola chrysoprasaria. The sequence goes on from OX346724.1 coordinate 4,021,061, forward strand.
TGTCAAAAATTCAGCGCTCTCGCTAATTTCAGGTAATAAGATGAGTAAAAATGCGCTCATTTAATAGGTTTTTCAAAAAGCTACTTTTGAAATGTTGTATGGGCTCACCATACAGAGCATTTGAGTTCCCACGCTAAACTTAACATAACTCTACCGATTTCTTTAGCCATAAGTTTGTTATACAAAACAGTACCAATAAAGGCGTCTATCAGAGCACACTGCTCTTTCATTTTTTAACTAAGCGTCCCGGCGTCGCGCACCCGTACTCAACAACAAACAAAACAATTAACTATTAACTCTAACTATAACTTAACAATTAAAACAATGTATGCAGAGTCTCAAACAGTCGAGACTCTACAAATGTAAATATGCTACTTTTAGAACGAATGATATTTATAAAATACTGAATTACTGAAATAAAATACAGCTGCGAAGCAATTTACCCTCGTGAGGAAAAGGTACTAAGTAGGTTAGCTTATTATGTTTTATTCTCAGAATCCAATATGACGATATATAGGTGCATGACGATATATATATGGCAACATTTAATGGTCTTTTTTACGAGACTCAATGCGCAGCGTGTAGCATACATATCAGCAGCCGTTTTATTATTATATAAAACGCTTATATTTCACCATTGACAAAGGTCGACAACACAGAGGTCGTTCGTGTTAATTTATTGCTCGGTGTTGCCATAAATTGTCATGTTTTGGCTGCTTTAATTACAACCGTGTCGCAGGCAAATAGCGGATCTTTACCACAGAAATTAATGTTTTAATTAGGTAGTGCGTTCCCGGCGTTAAATTTTGAATGTTTACAGCATTTAATAAGGTTTAATCAGAATGCGTTTAATTTCGAAACTGGTTTAATTACAAACACTCATGCCAGACTGAATAACGATAGCTTATACTAGAAAAATAATATAATTTACCTATTTTAATGGGAGACGTTGTTAATAGCAACACTGAAAGTGTCATTTAACGATTTAATTCGGTTCCAAGTTTCACCCAATCGATCATTCTAAATAGTGCTTCATTCAAACGATCGTTCGACATTCAATGTTATGTCATTCATTAAGCTCACATTCTATGTTCAAAGCTCAAAGCAATATAATCGATTAGATCATTCTATTCGAATCACGTTGAATAGAAATCATCCATCAAGTTCAATGACGTTGAATCGCTTGATCAAGTTTAAACAGAGTTTCGGATTTTGAGGTAATCTGTGGACGAATAGTCAACGTTATAAGGGATAATATCGATTTTGAATTGAGCTCTGCATCGATGTTTCTAGCCGCTAGCCTACGTCTCTCAATGTAGGTTCAATATTCGCTTGTAATCTACACTAGCACGATGTTACTGAATAATGATTAGGTTTTAGTGATAGCTTTTTGAAACATTGGATCATTCTGGAATTTTAATTAAAATATTTTCATCGGTACGATGTCAATATAATTTTCGATTCGACGTTATTTTAATAAAGGCTCGTCGGACCAAACTCGAACCGCGTTATTTCATTCCTTTGATGTCGCAACTTTAATAATTTCATATCACGAGTCGACATATTGAGAAAATAAGCCTCGACTGCCAATAAGAGATGAATGCCTCGGCGGCGTACGGGACCTCATGATCAGTGTTAAATATTGGATTTTTCCAATAGTTTCAATATAATTGATTTCAATAACTTTCTGGAATCTGGAACTGTGCCCGGTATATGGCAATAGCCTTGCCCCCTATTACATGAGACCAATAACATAGTGGCGAAGTGTGGGTGTGTACTGCTAAGACGATTTAAGTGTGCTGTGTACTTACTATGAGACACTGAGTCCTGGGTATGTACATCTTTGCTTACCCCTTCAGGAAAAAGGCTGAATTGTATTGTATGTTATGAGAAAATAGGGTTTGATATCAAATGCTTTTGGATTATAAATTATTGTACAGTAGTCCCGCGAATTTGTTTACGTAGGCATCTCTGGACATTCCTTAACAGGAAACGCGACCTCTTAGCAATTTGACCGTTTGACCAAATCGATGGTTTGTATTCCCGTGTTTCCTCCAAATGTAAATTCGCCAATGACTAGTACCTACACAGTAGCTCAAATGGTAAAGTGCCTACTTCGCGGATTGGTGCGGAAGGTGTTTCAAATTCTGCTCGTGGGTGAAATTTTACTTCCCATATTATATTAATAATAATAATAATAATATGGGACAACTTCCACACACGGTCATCTGGTCCAAAACTAGGCTAGAAGCCTGTACTTTGGTAACCAGATGACTGATATACATACTTATATAAGCTTATAACACCCAGACACAGATCAAACAGACATGTTCATGCACACAAATGTTTGACCTGGCCGGGGATCGAACCCGGGGCCTGCGGCACAGAAAGCAGAGTTACTACCATCTGAGCCAACCAGGCTGTCATTATATTGTCATTGTCAGGCTGATATTATATCTAAGATTTTTTTATTTTTATTTTAAAACACTGAGCGGCACTGTGTCTGATTTGGGCAATCATGATGCTAACCATCAGGCCTGATTTGCTCGTTTTGTCACAAACTATCATAAAAAAGAAAAAGGGGATTGTTCCAAAAGGACATCTTATTTCTGCGGCTGAATCCGCGGGGCGCAGCTAGCTTACTCTAAAACATAAGTTTCCTCTATTCAAATTGCAGTTAAAAACTAAAATCATTCAAAGTTTACCCATAAAGCCCTTTATCCCTGATCTTGTGAGCCAATGGGCCTCCCTTCAAAGTCATAGTCTTTTTATGTCCCGTATCCATCCTTTATGAGGCCCGTTTATTACACCTAACTCTTGAGAGCTGGAATATTTCGTAATAAACCTGGGTTAGACTTACTATTGACTATTATGCACTTTAATTGAGTAGGTATTTGAAAAGAAAAAAATATCGTATTTTTAATTGATTTTGAAAGTTTAATGAAAATTATGTATCATCTGATTCAAAAATCACTTAAAACATTTTTTTTTTAAATATATGTTAAAAATAAAATTCTATTATGAGTCACTTGATTACGAACGCTCCACGATTGATCGCTATTTTTGTGGCGTAGTGGGTAGTAATGTTATAGTTATGTATTGGTACTTTATCACATTGTGACGTCACTACAGGTCACGAGCTCTTTCGGGTACTGTCAGCGTGTTTTCGTTGGATTAAAAATGATTTTTAAATTGATATAACTGTGTTATTATAGCGAATAAAAAAAAATTAAAAATAGTTTTCAAACGAATTTTACATATTATGCAAAAAAAGAAATTCTCTTATTTTATATATATGATCAACTTTAACATATTATATTTTTGTACTGCCATAAACGTAATAGTACCGTACAAACGAATTTTTCAAAGATAGCTTATTTGGCTTTATACGGGGCCTTAAGTTTTTGCGCGTGTGCTGTGAAACCTAAGGCATCCGTTTTTTGTTTTTTTTTTAAATATCAATAGGAAATACCAAATCTAAATAATCAGCATGCTTGGCGGGCGGGTAGTGAGTTAGCGAGCGCAGTTCGATGGTTTTCACGCAGAAGACGCTGCCCGTCTTCTGGATCTGTTAACCCTTAGGAATTTACGACAAACCACGGATAGAGACGCTGGGAGACCGTTTCCGTCGCTAAAGGATCATTAAACTATCATAATAAAAGTTTACTTACCACCACGTTAGTCTTTTTTATGATTGTTTTTTGATTGGAAACAAAATTGTCTAATTACGAAGTTAGTTCTGGTAACCAAACAAGGCATCAAAGGTTCTGCTTAGATATGGTTGCCACAAGAAACTTTTAACTCAGATCATTACGTTAACGAGCCAATTAACAAAGCTCTTTGTTGACTTTTTAATAAACGTTGATGTACATTCTTTGACCCGCCATTGCCTTTATTGCTGGCTTTGCTACTTTCAGGAAATGAGAACGCTCATTTATTTGAGTAATAATAATATATATAAATAATATGAGACATCTTCCACACACGATCATCTGGTCCCAAATTTGGCTAGAAGCCTGTACTATGGTAACCAGGTGGCTGATATACATACTTATATAAGCTTATAACACCCAGACACATATCAAACTGACATGTTTATGCACACAAATGTTTGAACTGGCCGGGGATCGAACCCGGGCCCTGCGGCACAGAAAGCAATAATTGTCAATAATTTACGTATTACTTTTTTAGTTACATATTAATATTACACCCTTAATAATACATATGATGTGAAAATTACAAGCTTCTATCTAGATAGATTAACTCTCTATTATTACACTACAAACAAGTAACCTTAAATTTAAAATACAATTATTACAAATAATGTAACAATTGGCGGTCTTATCGCTAAGAGCGATCTCTTCCAGACAACCGTGCAGGGAGAGAAAAGTACAGTAAATTACATTTGGTCGGTAGTGTGAAAGAAATAGTCAAATTGTATTTGTAGGTATATATTATTATAAGTAGTTTATAGACATAATATACTTACCTACGTAAACTAAAATATATATATTATATATATAATATTTATCATATATATAATACCTATATATCATCTAAATAAACTAATCAATATAATATTATACTTACTATAAGATATACATAACATACATTCTAATTTCATAATATTGAATAAACAACATAAATTACACATAATATATGATTACTTAATAACATGATTCATGATAGGTACATGCGAATTAAATTGGAAGAGAGAAAGGGAAGAAAGACAGCTAGAAAGATAAGTAATGGGTAAAGACACGAGATTTGAGGATATCTAGTGAGGTGGAGCGCCTAATTTCAACAGGAACAGGTAAGGCATTCCATATACGAATGGCCTTTACTGTAAAAGATTTATCGTAAAACGCGCTACTGTGTTCGGGAAATCTCAACAGCAGATTCTCTGACGACCTTAAAGTACGGGAATGCTTTAGCCTTATTCCAAATAGGTAATGAAATCAATGAATAAAACCCCGACTTTTGAATTATGCAACTAAAAATCCGCCCTAGAGGGTGATTTTATGTGTAACGCCCCGTTTCCTTCAGATGTGGTACTTTACGACGCTGTGAACCTATAATGGGAAAATAACTTTTAAATTGCCTGTGGAATCAATAAACCCACGAAGCGATTGGTTTGAACGTCAGCTTTACAGTGCGACAGGGATCTTTTGACTCGTGATCTAAATTTAAACAAATTCATGGTACCCATTTCAAGTTACATTTATTTTGTGATTGACGACTACAGCGCCCTCCGCCAGTGCTAAAAGATCATTGTAGCACTTTACATTTTTTATTATTATTAGATTGACTTTATTTCTTTTGAAGACCCTTCTGTAGATGGAAATATAGATAATATTAAGATAATGGATTAATAATGATATTGTAAAAGGAAAATTGAATGTCAAAAAGGCAAAAAACGAAGAAGCATTTTATAGCCAATAGGCATGAGCATGTTGACACTAATTTATAACTTAACAACACATTTGAATAATGTACTTACACATGTTTATTGAAATAAAAACTTTGAATCTTTGAATCTTTGAATAAAACCTCCTTCCACTAATATAAATAGACAAGTTGTGCCCCGCGGTTTCACCCGCGTAGTCTGCGTTCCCGTGGGAATATTGGGATAAAAAATTCCTTATGTTTTATTCCAGGTTCTAAGCTAACTACATACCAAACAGGCTAATGGGTTCAGTAATTTTAGCGTGAAAACGGAATAAACATGCACACACAAAAATAGCGGTAGGCGACGCTGGAGTCGAGGTAGAACACGCTAGCGTTTTGTTTACCTGTTACAAACGTAAATTTTTCACATGGTACTGAGATTTGAGATATTTTTTATGATAGTGAGTGACAAGACGAGCAAATTAGGTGCCTGATGGTAAGCATCATGATCGCCCATATCAGACACAGTGCCACCCAGTGTTTTAATATTCAAAATTCTGCGTGACACTGCACTACGCCTGTCATCCCGAGATATTAGTTGTTGAAACTCTTCATGCCCAGTAAGTTCGCTGGTAACATTGCCCTTTAGACCGGAACACAGTAATGTTTGCACATTACTGCTTGGCGGATGAATAACTGGCAAAGGTGTGGTACTTCCCCAGGCGGCCCCCTGCAAGAGAGGCCTACCACTACAATTTAATTAATAATAGTTATAATATTAGTAAAACTAGCGTAATTCCCGCCACTTCTAGGGGGAATTTAGAAAAAGCCTTTCTTATTCCTTATCTACATCATAATAAAAAACTATATACAAAGGAAACGGGTTTGAAGTCCAAGAAAGCTGGGCCCAGAAAACTCTACACTGTCTTTTCTATATTGCCGGGTAGAGCATGTTTTTCGCAATAAAATATCCAAATAATATTGTCAGCTTATTATCGCCGATTAATTTAAAATTAATTTTTTTATAGGGCAGAGTGCCTTTATTGAAAAAACACTAAACAAGAGGGCTACCTACTTACTATCTACCCTAACTAAATACACTATAACCATTGATTTGAATAAATTGAGCTAAGTACTAAGTATTTTTAATGGCGACGCGCGTTCCAGTTTTAGTAGAACATTTGCCTAATTTATTATAATTAATTGCGACGCTAAAAATATTATTAATGCACATTTGAAAATCTTATTGTCAAGCTCGTAAAACCAAAATTATAATGTGAGGTTGACGTGGCCGTAAAACCACCAACTCCTTTAGACTCTATAGTAATTTCATACAGATGAGATGTCATTATGGGTGTAACCCATGGTAATAAAGGAACTTTTCATGGTGTGACTGCAGTACAGATCACGTCCTGGAAGCTCGCCAAACAAGCGCCTCCACCCGATCAATGGCTTTCTCTCTGACTAAACAAAACTTAGTGACCTATAAAAAGACTTAACAGTGTTAAGACACTGAGTGTTGAAGTGTTTTTTTTTATTTTTTATGCTATAGGTGGCAAACAAGCAGACGGTATGCCTGATGGTGAGCGGTAATAGCAGTGGTACTTAGTAATAGTCATTGCACAATTTTCTGCTGCTCGCGTTTCTATCGCAATTTTTTGGGAATGATCCCGAGTTTCTGAAGTGAAGAGAAACTCGTGCTCACTAAGCCAAAGCTCATCGTTCTGAGAAGTCGACGTGCCAGGAACAAATCTTACAAACGGCACACACCGGCGTGCTACTCACCAGCTACAGAATTGGGTAATGTCGTTCCTCCACATAGTGGCTGACCTGGCTGTATCTATAATAAAATATAGCTCTAAAATATAGCATAAATCATACATGTATACATAAATTAGGTATACTATCAGGTAATTTATAATGCAAATGATTAAGCAAAAACTCTCTTAATATAAGAACTTAATTTACGGAAATATGGCCAAAATTATATATTTGTTTAGCTGACACGTATGAAGCTATATTTTATAAGGTATTAGCTGTGCCCCGTGGTTTCATCCGTGTAGACATCGTTCCCGTGGGAATATCGGAAAAAATTTACCCTATATGTTATTCCAGGGTCTAAGCTACCTACATACCAAATTTCAGCCCAATCTGATCAGTAGTTTTGGCGTGAAAGAGTAACAAACATCAATCCATCCAACTAACTAAAACTGCACTAGATAGCGCTGGAGGTGAGTTAGAACTTGCAAGCGTTTCGTTCACCTGTTAAAAACGTAGGTTTTTTACATTGTACTGAAATTTGAGATTTATAATTAGTAGGATTAACATAACATAAACATAACATACATTCACGCCTTTTTCCCGAAGGGGTAAGCAGAGATGTACCCAGGTCTCAGTCCCATAGTAGATACACCCACATTTCGCCAGTATGTTATTGGTCCCATGTAATAGGGGGCGAGTCTATTGCCATCTACCGGGCTGTTCCAGACTCCAGGCAGTTATTGATATAATTCCTAATGGAAAAATCCAATATTTAACACTATGCCTGACCTGGGGATCGAACCCGGGATCTCTTGATTGGCAGTCGAGCATGCACCCTCTACGCCACCGAGGCAGTCATTAGTAGGATTAGTAGGGCCATTCCCATTATGCTCGCCTGAACAGTGAACAGCTAAGTTAGTTACGGTAATAGAACTGTCTTCTCTGAATACCCCTAAATACGAGTATTTATGACAACCCACAGAGACGTGCCTTCCGTAAAAAAGTAGCGCTCAAATGTAAATATATAAATTCCACATAAAATTATGCCTTCCCACATCAGTATAGGGATCTGTATAATAATCGCTGTTTAAGCTACCTTACACAAAGTAATTCCTTCCAAAACAAGTCTGCTGTGAACCACAGAAAGTAATAACTAACAGTATGTAATAGGCACATCCGATAGTTCAGGTAGGGGGGAGCTTTCATTACATTCGCTCAATACCCACGTCCCATTGTGGTTCCGTGGCTTTGTACCGCGCACTTATTGCATACGGATATAACCACGATATTGGTTTAGGTTTGTTTCAAATGCAAATCCGGATAAAACCGACTATCTGAATGTAATATTCGAAATTATCTCTTTGCGACATTTATAAATCTGTCTACAATCATAAAGAATAGGCTAGAATTTGGATAAAAATAACCATCATAATTCTTTGCTTCGCAGGCAGAGTTACTACCAACTTAGCAATGAAGCCGTCATACTTGGTATTGTATAGGTCCAAGAAGACAAAAGATGACAACCCTGAACACAAGGTTCCTCCTTAGATCGCCATAGGGCGCGATTGCACATTGTATGTATCCGTGAACCGGCGTGACTTTGACCAGGTCATCAGTCCATGAGAGGCCGATGGCAAGTAGCTTCGTCTTTCAGTTCGAACTGTCCAGGACTCGAGAATCTTTTGTCCCCATCGGTTGTCGTTTAGGGAGCAATATGCCCTGCCCATTGCCACTTCTTCTTGCCATTTGTTCTTCTTTCTTTCTTTTTCTTTCTCATCCCATTTCTATTCCTTCCTCATTCTGCTGCAATTTTTTTTCTTTTTATTTTGATACCTTGGAGAAAACTAATCATGCAATCATTGAATACTATGCTCGGTGATTCGTTTCTAATTCAGTCTGATCACGGGATCCGTGGATACTGCCCTTATCGCAATAAAAAAATTATTATTTGTTTGCACCTCGAAGTTTCGGCTTAGTTGCATCAGCCGTGGTCTCGAAAAGATAACATTAGCGTGTTAAGTCCTGTTTTTTCCATAAAATCCGTAGGTAGCTAATACCCATTAGTGGTCAAATCCTATTCAAACTCAAGGCATGTATAATCGCCATTCCGCGGCTTTGCACACAGTTATCGGATGCAGGTGCGAGTGGAGCGGCTATGGAAGTGCTCAGCAAAATGGCCTCTGTGTCGGATTGCAATGCAATCCGCACCACCTGGGACGCTGGAATGACGCCAAAACTTATCCGCGACGGAAGAACGGTTACTAGAAGTGGCAATAGACTGGTTTCTCTACGATTTTCATAATCATGCCTTTTTCCCGAAGGGGTAGGCAGAGGCCCCAGTTATATTTTTGAAGTTTACATGGGGTAATAGAGGGCGAGCCAATTGCTTAACTGGATCTTGATCTCAATTGACAACACACTTTGACATCTACGATGCCGAATGTAAAGCCTAATTAAGATTGAAAGATTTTTAACCAAATTCATACTGGCACACTACACGTGCGCTGATTTTTGACGTGGACATTTTTTTGGCACGTTTGTGACTGGTAACTAGCCTCTATCGCCATTGTGGGTTTGCACCCTCATCCTCATAATTATCGTCGTAGTCGAACTATAACTAAATCTATACACTTATATACTTCATACACACTCTTTTTAACCCCAAACCAGATAGAAAGGGGTAAATAAGCTTGACTCGTCTGTCCGTCTGTGAAACAATAGTTTATGCACTTTGAACCAAAATTATCCTTACTCCAACACGGTATTGGTATGCTAACGTGTTTGTGTTTCAATTATTCTGTTAGTACTTATAGTTCTCACAAAAATAAATATTTACAGGCAATAAACATACCTAAACTATTGTTGAACAAAAATGCTTACGAAATTCCCGTAACTCCACAACACAATGTTTCGTCCCTTATAAAAATGCTTTTGTATAGTATTTTACTTGTAATGAGGCCAATTTGTTCCAATATTGACTGTGTAGCAAATATGTTAATTAACGCGTTTCTGCATTACCCGGTGACATAATTAATGTTTCACGCAAAGTAAAAACATATATGGTAACATGTCACAGCAAAAAGTCACAGAATGGTGACAACATTCTGTGACCTTTTGCTTCAAAGAATGGCGACGTACTTAGCAGAGAAAAACTTTGGGCTTTGAGGATAGACTCAAACTCAAACTCAAACAGATTTATTCAAATAGGTCATAATCTGACACTTTTGTACGTCAATGAAGATACAGTACTGAGTCTACCGTGCGTTCGGAAAGATACCTCTACAAGAAGAACGCACAAGAAACTTGTAGGGCTTAATTTTTTCAACAGATAGTTTCACAATATTTGGTTTGCTTACATTCATTTTCTTTGAAGGTGCCGCGAGGCGACTATGCAGAAGTTTCCAGGCATCTTTGTCCTCTATGTACTGGTTGACTTTATAGTATGACTTCTTTAGTAAAGTAGATTTTATATAGGTTTTGAATTTACCCTCTGAGAGCCCAGTTATCTCTTTTGGGATTTTATTATAGAAACGTACACTATTTCCTAAGAATGTCTTTTTATTTGTTTTAGATAATCTAAAGCTAGGTACAGCTATTTTGTCTTTATTCCTAGTATTAAAATTATGAAGGTCACTATTTAATTTTAATTTATGTAAATTTTTACGCACATACATGATGTTCTCATAAATGTATAAGGATGGTAGGGTCAGTATGTTTATTTCTTTAAATAATTCCCTCAGGGATTCGCGTGGACGCATCTCATAGATGGCACGAATCGCACGTTTTTGTAGTATAAAGATAGTTTCTATATCTGCAGCTGACCCCCACAACAGAATCCCATAAGACATCAAGCTATGGAAATATGCAAAGTACACTAATCTCGCCGTGGCTACATCTGTTAGTTGCCTAATTTTATAAACCGCGTAAGCTGCAGAGCTTAGTTTCCCTGAGAGCTCGGTGATATGAGTGCTCCATTGCAGTTTAGAGTCTATATTTATGCCAAGGAACAAAGTTACATTGTCAATATTGAGTCTTTCACCGTCAAGAACTATGATTGGTTCTATACTTCTGACGTTAGGCAACGAAAATTTCAAACATTTAGTCTTTTTCGCATTCAATAACAGATTGTTTGCTGTGAACCATCTGGATATACTTGCTAAAGTATTATTAACATGTACTAGTGAAGTATCCTTCCTATCAACTTTAAAAATCAATGACGTATCATCGGCAAATAGAACTATATCTGCTAGACCGTGGACCATGTAAGGCAAATCGTTAATATATGCCAAAAACAGGAAAGGACCCAAAATTGATCCCTGTGGGACTCCCATCTTGACAGGAGAACTAGCAGATGTGATACCATTGACGCTAACCTTCTGCTGCCTACTAGACAAGTATGATTCCACCAGGTTCAGGGCATTCCCATGAATTCCATATACTTCTAACTTGCGCAGTAACGTGCAGTGTTCTACACAGTCGAATGCTTTGGAAAGGTCACAAAACACTCCAATGGCATCCTGTGAACTCTCCCAAGCCTCCAAGACAAGAGTCATGAGATGACAGCCTGCATCGGTTGTTGATCTGCATTTGGTGAAACCATACTGGTTTGAATGCAATATTCTATTTCTATTGAAATGTGACAGCAGTTGGTTTAGCATCAATTTCTCAAAGATTTTACTTAATACTGGCAAAACAGAGATTGGCCTATAGTTTGAGGGATCTGTCTTACTTCCCGATTTAAAGATAGGAGTGATTTTACTTATTTTCATTAGTTCTGGAAACGTGCCTTTATCTATGCATAGGTTAAATAAGTCTGCTAAGTAAGGAGCAATTGTGTTTATTATAGAATCTAGCATTTTTACAGATAGACCCCATAGATCTTCAGTAGCTTTAACATTTAAACTCTTGTACGTCTTTTTGATATCAATTAATGAGATGTGTTCAAACGAAAATTCAGGTATGGTGCGTTGGAAGTTTTCTTTAAGAAAAGCCTCCGCCAAGTCTGGGGATGAATCAAGTGACTTGGTCGCGTTCAGGGCTATGTTAGAGAAGAAATCGACAAAAATATTAGCGACTTCCTCAACATTTGTAATGTGTTCATTATTAATTAATAGTTTATATTCAGAATCTCTACATTTATCTTTACCTGTTTCTACGTTTATTGTTTTCCAAACCGTCTTAATTTTATTACTTGATTTGCGAATTTTGTCTCTAATATTTATGGCTTTTGCTTGGATGCAAACAGCTTTAAAAATTTTTGAATAACATTTAACATACTCATGAAATGATTCTGAATTGGAATGGGCTTTATCCCTATATAACTCATACATATTATCTCTACTTTTCCTGATACCCTTGGTAGCCCAATCACTAAATTCTAGTTTCCCATTCGTGTGTAATTTCTTTTTGGGACATATCTCATTGAACTCCTTACTTATTACAGAAAATATGTTTTCATAATTGAAATTAGGGTCTTCCTCAGAGACAGCGACATTTTCCAGTTTTGATTCTATATTATTCCTAAGCTTTTCGAGTTTATATGTTGTTAGGGGCCTATGTTCAATTGTTGGTTTTTCTTTTGATTTTTCACTTATAAATTCTAGTGAGAGACCCTTGTGGTCAGACCTAACTCCACCCGTTATTGATAACTTCCTACTTTCGAAATTGGTAAAGATATTATCAATACAGGTCGATGAGGTAACTGTAACTCTTGTGGGCTCAGAGAATAGGTAACTCAAACCGAAGGACTTAAATAAACTAGTCAAATTAGTTTTATCTGGAGAATCTGACAAAATATCAATGTTAAAGTCACCGCATACAAGTACATGTTTATTACTTTTACAAATTTTGTTTAGAATTATTTCCATAGAGGACATAAAAGAAGTGAGATTCGAGTTCGGCGGCCTATATACACATAAGATTATGTGCCTTTTCACTTCTACACAAGCCACCTCGCAAGTTCGTTCCACAGAACAGCTGACAATATCATTTCGCTCTTTATATTTAATTGATTTTCTTAAAAGTATAATCGAGCCACCTCCTTCAGCAGATGTTCTGTTGAACTTACTGGCCACCTGAAAATTATTTACATTAAATAACATTTTATCATTTTTTAACCAAGTTTCACAGAAACATAATATATCATAATTATATTTATCTACAAGTAATTCAATGTCGTTAATTTTGCCAGAGAAGCGGTTTATATTTTGATAGAATAAAGATAATGTACAAGTACCACTCTCTGTTGTCTTAGAAATAACATCATATTATTTAGAAATAATAATATAATCATATTTCTTAGAAATTAGTTTAAATTATTTTCCACAGTGTTATTTTTAGTACATATACTAATCACTGTGGAGTCATTATTTAACACCGTTATATTACCTATAACTGAATTAATATTATAAGCTACCAATGTAGCAAGCATCGAAATGCATTTCTTCGAACAGTACATAATATTGTCCGGGGTCAGTTGAAAGTTTTTAATAAACTTATTCATGTCAAAAAACATTAATTTGTCACTATGACGAGATGTCAGATTATGAAATAAATTGTTTATCATATGTGTGTGTTTATTTTGAGTTGAAGTTAACGATGAACAATATGGTAAGGCACACAGCATAATCTTAAAACAATTTATTTCAAGGAGAGAGGTTATGTTATTAATAACCTCCCTTTTGTCTATACCTATACTTTGTCCTATTAAGATGACAATAACCATATTACTATCTATAGTATGAGCACTACTCCTAATTTTATCACATATTTGTGAGTAAGATGCACCGGGCATGCAATGATTATAAATCATATGATTACTCTCATTGCACAACAGAGAACCAAAATCTACACCAATCTGGTCTGAGAAAACAAGTACCTTAGTCCTACTATGTCCAGCAATACATTGCTTCTCCCTCCGAGCCACTCGCACAGGAACAGCACATGGTGATTGTGAGTTCACCTGAGGCTCAGTTGATTTTGTTTGCAATTCTGTGTTAATGCAATCTACATTACTTGTAACCAACTGGGCCAGTTCTATAGCAGTATTATAGTGTTCTGCTAACTGAGTTTGTAAGGCAGTATAACTGTTGATAGCTAGTCAGCTAGGCGCTAGAATCCCCCGCCTGCGATCAGGCAGTAACGCCCGTACTTACGCACACATTTGACGCGTGTTCACACGTTTTCTACGTAGTAGTAGTGGGCTGTTGCGCGCGGGCGATTGTATGGAGTGACGGAGGTCTCCCCATAGTATGTATAACCACACTTTGCCAGTTATTACACTTTTTGCCTTACCTAAAGATCGACCTATATAATCATTATCAAATTATTCTGCCAATGACTTGAGTTTGTTACTGTATGCTACATTTTGCGCCTACATGCCTACCAAGAAAAAAGAAAAACTTATAATTTAAATTATTTATACTCTAACAGAACAGAACTCCCTTATTGCACTTTTCGACTTGAACCATTATGGCGTTTGGTTTCAACCCATAGCCAAAATGTCGGGGTTACATGTCGCCAAGATTCCTACAAGGCATCCGACATGACCTAACGACTACTACCTACATAATATCTTATAGGAGACAACCTGTGACTTACAGAAACGCGGATTTCTTGTGTCACTACCTCCAATTAAAACAAAAATAGACCGAGATAGACAGTGTTTCAAATTTCGTAATTTCTTCCTTGCCAATGAACTGAGTGTCGCGGTACTAAGCCACCTAGAGCCTTATTTAAAGCGAGGTTTCGTCTCGCGCCTTCTCAATTTGCAAAACAAATTAAACTTTGTTGTCATTTGGATTTCGCTGTAACAAATTTGATGCTTGATAAAATTTTCGGTTAGTAAATAAATATCTTTACTTATTGGTTAAGCTACTTAATTATACAACAGGGAATGAGATTGAAATGGGATTTTGTATTACTGAAAAGTTGGATGAACTGCGTGAAAGAAGATAATGAATAATGAAGTGAGTGCAGAGATAGAAACTATATACAACCCATGCTTCAAAACTATCTACTAACCATTCGACTGTACAACGCTATACCTTGTTCGGTAATAAGGGTTTGAAATGAAGGTAAATCTGATCTATCCGTAATATTGAAAGAATATGTATAATAGCGGTTATCCCAGGATGGAGGTTAGTCGTAAACAAAAGTCGTAATAAACGTAAGCAAGAATTTGTCTATGCAGGTTTTTTTTTTAATGACCTTTGCTGTTGGCCACAGATGGCATCTACAGCTTTGCCGGGCAGTGTCTATGCAGTCGTTTAAACTAAGATATCAACAATTTAGACGTTTAAAGACTCGCAGTAATGAAATCAGGTCCAATAAAATATTTAATAAACCTCTATTGAACTCTTAAGGTAAGTTTCATTAATTAATAAATCTATTTTCATAAATTAACAATTTTATTAGACATTAAATAATAAAATGACTACAAAACTCATTCTATAAAGTACTCTCTACTATTAAATCAAGTGCAGTACAAATCAACACAATTTTTTATTATTATACCTAAAATAATAAGTTGACGTTATCTTAAGGAAAGGCCAGGTCAAAAGTACCAACAACCGACGAGCATGCATGAAAAATGTGATGAAAGTGGAAGAAGCGAAAGTTGTATGTCAGGATCGTAGCAAGAGGAAAGAAATAGTCTCTGCCTACCCCAACGGGAACAAGGCGTGACTGTATGTATGTATGTATAATAATGAAATCATTATTTTAATAGATAATTATTTTACAGTCCTTAAAAAAATAATTATAAAAGGATTTATGAGCACAGCGCTATCATCTATATCACCAAAGAAAAAAATCTGCTTTACTCACGTTATAATTTAAGTTGAACCTCTCGACCTATGCTTCGGACGTATTTGATGTGCTTCATCAGAAGAACCGAGATCAGCCTCATCATATAGCCGTAATATTGATCCTATATTACGGCTCTATTATTATTGATATAGCCGTAACATAATATAGTTATTACCTGATATATCCTAGAAAAGCGTCATAGAGTTGAACAGAAATTAAAATAAGGATGGCAGTCTAGTTGCTATAGTAGTGTGCGTTAAGTTTACATTTGTAATCAACTTACTGTATGTATTACACTGTGGCTTAAGTTTGAGGCGTACTGCAATTTGTCAAGGCAGTGGTAATTACTTAATTCGTTATTGCCAAGCCAAAAGCGCCCTTGTGGTGTACGCGCTAATGTCTAAGCGATTAAATTAAGTAGATGTTCCAACTTTCCGGAAGTGAGATGAAGCAGTTTTTGGGACGGTGTTGTTACTTACGCGACCTTTGCACAAGTTGCAAATAAACTTAAGTTTAAACAAGCAACGACATTAAGGAGGCGGCGACTGGAGAATTCCCCATACAAACGTAATAGTTAAACCATTTTAAATCAGAGCATATTTCCAACGATTAATGACGTTATTCGGAATGAGAGAATATAATTAGAAACCTAGATAACTAGTATCTAGGTTTCTAATTATATTTTAATCTAAAATACTTATAACTTGGAGTTATATTTTAAAATTTCTATATGTTGTCAAAATACCTATATTTTGGATTTTTATCATATTTTAGTCCAAAGTATATGAGTGTATTTTGGAACCCCGTTACCGCCGCCCCATTTATAAGGATGAATTAATTATCATTATCGTCCATCGTGTACTACCACCTTTTGAAACACTGTACTTAGGACAACGTGGGTGAAACCGCGGGGCACAGCTAGTATACAATAATTTTATTTTAGTGCCCTATCTAGCAAAGTTAGATCTACGTACAACGTACCGAGATTACCTGCAATGCGTTACTTGCATAAATTCTGCTCTGAACTTCACGGGTTGTAGGACTCTACAATAATTCATGGCTGTCATTAAAATAAATATTTTTTAGTATTATTTTGCCTCGGTGGCGTTCTGGTCGCAAGCTCTACTGCTGATGATGAGCTCCCGGGTTCGATCCCCAGATCAGGCAGTGTTATTTGATTTTTCCTTTAGGAATTATCTCAATGACTGTAGTCTGGTACTGTGCCCGGTAGATGGCAATAGGCTCACCCGTTAACGGATAGGACAATAAAACATAATTTAACCGAAGAAATTATCATCATCATCATTATCTTAGCCATAGAACGTCCACTGCTGAACATAGGCTTTCCCCATAGATTTCCATCTAGTCCGGTTGTAAGCGGCCTGCATCCAGCGTGTTCCTGCTGTCTTTATCAGATCGTCAGTCAACCTTGTAGAAAATTATATGAAAGAGCAAAAGAACTTTGAGGTTCTTTTCTATGCAATATTCGCTAAGTACTTATGAAAAACAAAGCAACGTATGTTTGGTTTGCTAGTTATTATATATAGGTAATACCTACTTACAAATGAGCATTTATTTTTAATAATCATTTTACGTACAATATTGTAAAGGAACCTAATTATATTACTAAAAGTGAAATTTAATAAAAGACTCGCTTTACAAAGGCTACTTATAACTTATAAACAGATTCAAAGAGCTTATTCAAGAACTTCGAACCAAATTACAGTCGATGAAAACCTATATTTCAACCAAATTTCAACATTAAAATCTTCACAAAAAGTTACTTTCAAACATCGACAAAAGACAATATACGAGTTTGAACCCAAATAGACGTAGCTAAGCGCAGCTCATGGTGAGCACAAGCCGATTACCACAACCACTGTTTCAATGTTATATTATGTACTAGCAGATGTAATTACGTGTTTGTTTAAGATTGGGGGTAATAAACGCATTTTTCTTTCTTCCTTCCTTTCTTCTTTCATAATACTACCCCCTGCTTCTAAACAACAAAATCCGTAGTAGATTATTCCGAGTTCCTAAGTAAATTCAGATTTCCAATGAAAAGTGATTTTGTCAAATTTTTGCACGCTGCAGAACTTATTAATTCAGAATAAAATGGCTATCAGGAGCAGCGGAAAGCAGCGGAATCGAACCAAAGTTGGAGGGCCAGGGATTACGTTCGGCCTTCATACTTTATGAATATTTAAACTGAATTAATAGCTATCGGAGTGTTAGAATGAAAATTGAAATCTTATTACGCCACGATTTTAGAGTAAAGTTCGAAGGTTTCCGATGGATCCTATAATATGGGTATAATTATATATATTTCGTTATGAAATGTATATATCAGATCCATCAGTTATATGAGCTTTTTGTATAGAATAGAACGAAAATAGTTTATTGCGAAAGTGTGTATTTGGTGTACATAATATCATGTGTGTTCCAACAGTTAGGCCCTTTGCGAGCATACTATATTTTTTTGAAATATATGATATTTACAAACTACAATATAATATATATTCATGTAAAAGTTTAGAGTAGAAGTAAGTATCTAAAAATAATAATATAAATAAATAAAATGTTTATTTCTCTCACAAACAATAAGTTGATCTTAAGATTATGAACTTATGTTTACAATATAAAAGTTTATATACCTTATCATTTGAGGGACTGGTGCCTATACTGTAGGTTTATTGAATAAACCTGAGATGTAGGTCACCAGTGCCCCCCCTCTGATAGAATTGGTAAACTTATATAAAATACAAAATATAAGGACTTATTTAAACCTTAGGTAAATATATATGCAAAACTAGTGTTACAGAGAGTTGGAGTTGGCAGAGATCATTAATGTAAGCTATTATACTAAACCAGACTGTTTAAAATTTCCTTTAAAAAAAAGATACATACACAGCCGTATCTTTTGATTCCGTTGACAGACTTAGAAGTATGATTATATCACAACCAGAATTGCAGACCTGAGTATCCTACTATGGATGTTTGTAATTCTTTCTCGCCAAAACTACTGAACCGATTGGGCTGAAATTCAGTATGTTGTTAGACCTTGGAATAACACATAGGGTTCTTATCCCGACATTCCCACGGAAACGAAGACACGAAGACTACGCGGGTGAAACCGCAGGGCACAGCTAGTCAAATATAATTTCAACTTGATACCTCCACGTGTTCCTGATAAAAAAAGGCAAACAAACAGAAGGACAGACAACAAAGTGGTCCAGCCCCGGTAGCACAGTGAGCAGGGAAAACGTAGTCCCAGGGGGTTAGAACGAGACAGCATATATGAATTGTTCGGGCGCGAAAGAGAGGATAAACGGGGAAAACTAGTTATCTCCGTACCATGCTAGGCGGGCTGTTATTTCCCCTTAAGGTATGGAACTCTAAAACTAACCCTTATTAGTCAAAAATACAATTTAATTACGAGGGTTCTACGCGTCGTCCGTTCTATGTCAATCTATAGTGGAGGAATGATGTCATAGACAAGTTTGCAGTGAATAGTTCGCTAGAGATAGCCTTATTTCTATACAGGTCACCGGATATTTCAGTCAGTGACCGCTGCGCCGTCTGGCTTACTGACCTCGACACTATCGATGCATAAAGAAGAATGTCCATTGTAGGCATTTATAAGCAAAATGCTCACAAAAAGATAATTATACCATAAAATCAGTCTTTTCAATAAACGATTTCCGGATGGCTCCCCGAATGGATGGAAACAATTGAAAGTATCTATTTCAAAACTTGAAATCCTGCCAAAGTGACATTTTTCTAATGTGGCAATTTGTGCGTTGACGCAATGACGTTCTGCGAATGTGTTTTCCGGATGTGACATTAAGCGCGTAATAAAGGTGAACGCACATCTATCCGAGCTGAACGCGCCGAATAGATTCATTAGATTTCATATAAAGAATTCTAAAATTCCTTTCGGTCGACGCGTTTGGCTCGGAAAGATGTGCGTTTACCTTAAACCATAATATTACCTAATAATACTCCACACGTTCCCGTTAAAAAGTGTCTTGTCAGACAGACAGACAGACAGTCAACAAAGTGATCCTATAAGGGTTAATTTTTTCCTTCTGAGGTACGGAATCCTAAAAATTAACTAAAGTTTTCAAGAACGTCAAGCATTTTCATCAAACGTTAGTTATGGCAACCCTACGACCCCATACCGACGCAGCAATAGCTTGCAGATTTAATTAAAACCTTTGTGAGGCTCTGTCACGTTATACTCGTATATAGCTTTACTAGTATGTATGTAAAATGGGTGCATTTGATGAGAATTCATTGTTATAACGCGGGGTTGGTACTAGGTACCTATTATAAGAGGGTACGGCGCTATTTCATTAAAGAATTATGCAATTTCGACGTAGATTATCTTGGTATTATGTGATGAGTCTCTTAATATAAGAGTATAAGAGTGATAACCCTAATTTGGATGAAATTGGGATATTCTACATAATGTCATTAACATACTAGGTACTTAATTAAGCACTTATTAATACCAAGTAACGGCTGTGACCCGCGACTTCACCCTCTGGAAGTATCCTTTGTGTGGTCAAACATTTGTGTGCATGAACATGTCTGTTTGATCTGTGTTTGGGTGTTATAAGCGTATATAAATATGTATATCAGTCATCTGGTCACCATAGTACAGGCTTCTAGCCTAGTTTGGGATCAGATGACCGTGTGTGGAAGTTATACCATTTTTTTTTTTGTGTTTTTCCAGATGTTAAACTATATATAGGTACATAGTCAATTTCAGCCCATAACATAAACTTAACAAACATACAATACCCATGACTTGTCATAACAAAAACTGCTATATTAAAGGAGTTAAAAACTGGTGCAGTGTGGGTGTGCCTATATGTACACCTGCACTTTGACTTTATTATAGAAATTTTTGTTATGCAAGTCGACCACGACCAATCCACCTCCGTCCTTATGGTACCATTGAATTGTACCTTTAATGGTACAATTGAGACTGTTCTGTCCCACATGTACCATTGATGGTATAATTGGAGCAGACTTAATCGCTTACCGCCCAGTTGTACCATGTTATCTACGACTCAGAAGTCTGCAACACTGCCTTGTATCGGGTAACCCGAGGCGTGAATTGCTAATAATATTTTTTTATATTAAAATTAAAATTACTGCTTCTTTTAAATGGTTTCCCCAGTAATAATAAAGCAGTGTATTCTAGTGAAATCATTGTGAGTTGAGTGGCAAACCCATAAGCCCCTATAAGTCCATTGTGTGCAAAACCTATAGCCCAAATATCGGAGTTTCAGGTCGGCCAGATTCTTACAAGGCCTCCATTATCTAGCGACTGAATATCTCAACTTAATATTTTTTTTAAATGTAACAATAATATAACAATAATAATAATGTAACCATAATTTAATAATTGTATTTGTAAAATTAAATTTATTTAATTAATTTTAAAATTGTGATAATAATAATTTAAGGATAATTAATTGTGTGAAATGTTTTTTATCTATCTATGCAACCTGCAATAAATGAATTTTAATTTTTTAATAGGACACAATCGCCGGGCCTACACTTTAACGAGCTATCCGAAACACGGTTAAAGTCTCCAACATGCCAAGATATTTAGATTTGTTATCCGTAGTATAACGACAAAGAAAACAATCTCCCAATCCCAATCTTACAAATTAACTCAACGAGACATAAACACGGTTTAATTACACGAACTTATTTAACATAAACAACGTTAGAAAACCATTATCCAAAGCCGAGTTTATTTCGAGATAACATTTAAAATCTAATACTGGTCGCAGTGGCAACACTGCCGGGTGCAGCTGGCAACTAGCGGTAAAGCCGTTTATTAAAAATATAAGTTCTACTGGCAACTTTATCTCTCCGTGCCGCAATATCTGCGTTAACGGTGTCATATGAACGGAGTAATATAATATTTTCATATACTTGTTTTTTTCCTGCTTAACGGGGCGGCGACCGGAGAATTCCCCATACAAATGTAATAGTTATATCATTTGAAATCAGAGCATATTTTTCAACATTGAATGACGTTATTCGGAATGAGACACTAGTTATCTAGGTTCCTAATTATATTTTAGTCTAAATTACTTATAATTCTGCCTCGGTGGCGTAGAGGGCGCATGCTCGACTGCCAATAAAGAGGTCCCGGGTTCGATCCCCAGGTCAGGCAGTGTTAAATATTGGATTTTTCCATTAGGAATTATCTTAATAAACTGCCTGGAGTCTGAAACTGTGCCCGGTAGATGGCAATAGGCTCGCCCCCTATTACATGGGACCAATAACATACTGGCGAAATGTGGGTGTATCTACTATGGGACTGAGTCCTGGGTACACCTCTGCCTACCCCTTCGGGGAAAAGGCGTTAATGTGTTTTTTTTTAATGTTTTCTTTTTTGTTTTTCCTGCTTAACGGGGCGGCGACCGGAGAATTCCCCATACACATGTAATAGTTAAATCATTTGAAATCAGAGCATATTTTTCAACATTGAATGACGTTATTGGGAATGAGACACTAGTTATCTAGGTCCCTAATTATTTATTAGTCTTAATTACTTATAATTTGAAAATACCTATATATTATCAAAATACCTATATTTTGTGATTTTTATCATATTATATTTCAAAGGACTCCTATTTTGGATTAAAATATAATTAGGAACCTAGATAACTATTGTCACATTCCGATCATTAAATCTTGGCAATATGCTCTCCGGTTGCCGCCTTCTTAATAAAGTAATGGATATAGATTGTTTTTACAAACAACATATCACGCCTCATTTTCCCGGAGGTTAATGCAGAGGTGTACAACATTCCCAGAGTAGATACACCCACATTTTGCCATTTAAGTTTTAAATCATATGTTATAGCAGACTCCCGTCACTCCATACAAAAATGGCGGGCGAAGGTAAGTGTCGCTTCTTTATGAAGAAAAACTAGTGTTATTTGGTATAGGGTGCGAGCCTATTACCATTAACCGCGCACAAATCCAGATTCCTCAAATATTCAGTTTAAAGCGATAAGGCCGCCCGTTGTCGACCAATCACTTTTTACATTAAGCTTTAATTTAAAGTTATTATGTCGTACTGTGTAATATAATGTCAGTAATAAATTGTTAAGGCATACGTGTGTTTGCATATTGTAGGGTTCCATACCTAGATACCAAGAAGGTTCAGCGCCATCTATTAGTTCCTTGCGCAAAGTATGGAAATATATGGTAAAATGGACACAACTTTTGATTGCATTAATTTAGAAGTATGATTTTTTTACAGCCACAAGGGACCGCAGAACTGAGTAGTTGATATCAATTTCAACTTGATACCTCCACGCGTTCCCGTTAAAAAGTGTATTGACAGACAGACGGACAGACAACAAAGTGATCCTATAAGCGTTATTTTTTTCCTTTTGTGGTCCGGAACCCTAATAAAGAGTAGATTACTCTCTATATTCTATTCTATTCTAGGCTGTTTATTCAAAATTCCCTAATGGAAAATATAACCATTTACTCGACCTGGGATCAAACTCTCGTGGGATTTCGTGATCAACAGCAGCGAGCTTGCGACCACATGACCAACGAATCAGACCAATTTTTTACAAAGAATAAGAAATAAATTCATCAAATTCCCACGGGAATGGACACGGTTACTCTAGTTATTTTATAAACTAGGTAAAAAATTTAGTAAACCGTGTTGCCATCTCACAAATTCTCCCAACATTTATTACCCCAAACGGCGCGCACCGGCCACCATTTCCTTAACTTGCACCACTATTTACGCCAGATTCCCTTCCGATATGGACAAAGTATTACCCATTAAGAAAATATAAGGCTTTTCAATACAATGTTTAGGTTTTCGGTTCATAGAATAAAATATTTGATCGCTAAGACGCATGAAACTGCTGATTGTTGTTTCGTGATTTCAGAGTGATCTTCTAACAAAATTGTAACAATTGATGAAAAAAATTTTAGGCAAAGTGGAAGTTACAAATTTAGCAGCGGAATACGCCCCGACTGACTCGTTGGGGCGGATTCCACTGCTAAATTTGTATTTTATATTATACTAGCGACCCGCCCCGGCTTCGCACGGGTAGCAGAAGTAGATATAGTGGACGTTTATCAGGAGTAAATTCGTGATACATTGTATTTTAATAAATATAACCCTAATGGTTTACGCAGCGCACGCAAATTAATGACTATTTCTGTTACAATGACCAAACCTTAACACATGTTATAATTTATCGTGGGCTATTTTGAAGATATTGATGAGTACTACAAACCCCTAGTACATTACTTTATTCTACCACCAATACTTTTCACACCACATGAAAAATAATCACTGCTTCGATTATTGTGACTAAACCAGAAAAGATGGATATAATCTATGTATACTGTTTTGTAGGTATTGATAATTAATACAATCCCCTAGTACATTACTTTAATCTACCACCAATAGTTTTCACACCGCATGAAAAATAATCACTTTTTCGATTATTGTGACTAAACCAAAAAAGATGGATAGAATCTATGTATACTGTTTTGTAGGTATTGATAAGTACTACAAACCCCTAGTACATTACTTTACTCTACCACCAATAGTTTTCACACCACATGAAAAATAATCACTTATTCGATTATTGTGACTAAACCAAAAAAGATGGATATAATCTATGTATACTGTTTTGTAGGTAGTGATAAGTACTACAAACCCCTAGTACATTACTTTACTCTACCACCAATAGTTTTCACACCGCATGAAAAATAATCACTTTTTCGATTATTGTGACTAAACCAAAAAAGATGGATATAATCTATGTATACTGTTTTGTAGGTATTGATAAGTACTACAAACCCCTAGTACATTACTTTACTCTACCACCAATAGTTTTCACACCGCATGAAAAATAATCACTTTTTCGATTATTGTGACTAAACCAAAAAAGATGGATATAATCTATGTATACTGTTTTGTAGGTATTGATAATTAATACAATCCCCTAGTACATAACTTTAATCTACCACCGATAGTTTTCACACCGCATGAAAAATAATCACTGCTTCGATTATTGTGACTAAACCAAAAAAGATGGATATAATCTATGTATACTGTTTTGTAGGTATTAATAAGTACTACAAACCCCTAGTACATTATTTTACTCTACCACCAATAGTTTTCACACCGCATGAAAAATAATCACTGCTTCAATTATTGTGACTAAACCAAAATAGATGGATATAATCTATGTTTACTGTTTTGTAGGTATTGATAAGTACTACAAACCCCTAGTACATTACTTTACTCTACCACCAATAGTTTTCACACCGCATGAAAAATAATCACTTTTTCGATTATTGTGACTAAACCAAAAAAGATGGATAGAATCTATGTATACTGTTTTGTAGGTATTGATAAGTACTACAAACCCCTAGTACATTACTTTACTCTACCACCAATAGTTTTCACACCACATGAAAAATAATCACTTATTCGATTATTGTGACTAAACCAAAAAAGATGGATATAATCTATGTATACTGTTTTGTAGGTAGTGATAAGTACTACAAACCCCTAGTACATTACTTTACTCTACCACCAATAGTTTTCACACCGCATGAAAAATAATCACTTTTTCGATTATTGTGACTAAACCAAAAAAGATGGATATAATCTATGTATACTGTTTTGTAGGTATTGATAAGTACTACAAACCCCTAGTACATTACTTTACTCTACCACCAATAGTTTTCACACCGCATGAAAAATAATCACTTTTTCGATTATTGTGACTAAACCAAAAAAGATGGATATAATCTATGTATACTGTTTTGTAGGTATTGATAATTAATACAATCCCCTAGTACATAACTTTAATCTACCACCGATAGTTTTCACACCGCATGAAAAATAATCACTGCTTCGATTATTGTGACTAAACCAAAAAAGATGGATATAATCTATGTATACTGTTTTGTAGGTATTAATAAGTACTACAAACCCCTAGTACATTATTTTACTCTACCACCAATAGTTTTCACACCGCATGAAAAATAATCACTGCTTCAATTATTGTGACTAAACCAAAATAGATGGATATAATCTATGTTTACTGTTTTGTAGGTATTGATAAGTACTACAAACCCCTAGTACATTACTTTACTCTACCACCAATAGTTTTCACACCGCATGAAAAATAATCACTTTTTCGATTATTGTGACTAAACCAAAAAAGATGGATAGAATCTATGTATACTGTTTTGTAGGTATTGATAAGTACTACAAACCCCTAGTACATTACTTTACTCTACCACCAATAGTTTTCACACCGCATGAAAAATAATCACTGCTTCGATTATTGTGACTAAACCAAAAAAGATGGATATAATCTATGTATACTGTTTTGTAGGTATTAATAAGTACTACAAACCCCTCGTACATTATTTTACTCTACCACCAATAGTTTTCACACCGCATGAAAAATAATCACTGCTTCAATTATTGTGACTAAACCAAAATAGATGGATATAATCTATGTATACTGTTTTGTAGGTATTGATAAGTACTACAAACCCTAGTACATTACTTTACTCTACCACCAATAGTTTTCACACCGCATGAAAAATAATCACTTTTTCGATTATTGTGACTAAACCAAAAAAGATGGATAGAATCTATGTATACTGTTTTGTAGGTATTGATAAGTACTACAAACCCCTAGTACATTACTTTACTCTACCACCAATAGTTTTCACACCACATGAAAAATAATCACTTATTCGATTATTGTGACTAAACCAAAAAAGATGGATATAATCTATGTATACTGTTTTGTAGGTAGTGATAAGTACTACAAACCCCTAGTACATTACTTTACTCTACCACCAATAGTTTTCACACCGCATGAAAAATAATCACTTTTTCGATTATTGTGACTAAACCAAAAAAGATGGATATAATCTATGTATACTGTTTTGTAGGTATTGATAAGTACTACAAAACCCTAGTACATTACTTTACTCTACCACCAATAGTTTTCACACCGCATGAAAAATAATCACTTTTTCGATTATTGTGACTAAACCAAAAAAGATGGATATAATCTATGTATACTGTTTTGTAGGTATTGATAATTAATACAATCCCCTAGTACATTACTTTAATCTACCACCGATAGTTTTCACACCGCATGAAAAATAATCACTGCTTCGATTATTGTGACGAAACCAAAAAAGATGGATATAATCTATGTATACTGTTTTGTAGGTATTAATAAGTACTACAAACCCCTAGTACATTATTTTACTCTACCACCAATAGTTTTCACACCGCATGAAAAATAATCACTGCTTCAATTATTGTGACTAAACCAAAATAGATGGATATAATCTATGTTTACTGTTTTGTAGGTATTGATAAGTACTACAAACCCTTAGTACATTCTTTTACTCTACCACCAATAGTTTTCACACCGCATGAAAAATAATCACTTTTTCGATTATTGTGACTAAACCAAAAAAGATGGATAGAATCTATGTATACTGTTTTGTAGGTATTGATAAGTACTACAAACCCCTAGTACATTACTTTACTCTACCACCAATAGTTTTCACACCGCATGAAAAATAATCACTGCTTCGATTATTGTGACTAAACCAAAAAAGATGGATATAATCTATGTATACTGTTTAGTAGGTATTAATAAGTACTACAAACCCCTAGTACATTATTTTACTCTACCACCAATAGTTTTCACACCGCATGAAAAATAATCACTGCTTCAATTATTGTGACTAAACCAAAATAGATGGATATAATCTATGTTTACTGTTTTGTAGGTATTGATAAGTACTACAAACCCCTAGTACATTACTTTACTCTACCACCAATAGTTTTCACACCGCATGAAAAATAATCACTTTTTCGATTATTGTGACTAAACCAAAAAAGATGGATAGAATCTATGTATACTGTTTTGTAGGTATTGATAAGTACTACAAACCCCAAGTACATTACTTAACTCTACCACCAATAGTTTTCACACCGCATGAAAAATAATCATTTTTTCGATTATTGTGACTAAACCAAAAAAGATGGATATAATCTATGTATACTGTTTTGTAGGTATTGATAAGTACTACAAACCCCTAGTACATTACTTTACTCTACCACCAATAGTTTTCACACCGCATGAAAAATAATCACTTTTTCGATTATTGTGACTAAACCAAAAAAGATGGATATAATCTATGTATACTGTTTTGTAGGTATTGATAAGTACTACAAACCCCTAGTACATTACTTTACTCTACCACCAATAGTTTTCACACCGCATGAAAAATAATCACTTTTTCGATTATTGTGACTAAACCAAAAAAGATGGATATAATCTATGTATAATGTTTTGTAGGTATTGATAAGTACTACAAACCCCTAGTACATTACTTTACTCTACCACCAATAGTTTTCACACCGCATGAAAAATAATCACTTTTTCAATTATTGTGACTAAACCAAAAAAGATGGATATAATCTATGTATACTGTTTTGTAGGTATTGATAAGTACTACAAACCCCTAGTACATTACTTTACTCTACCACCAATAGTTTTCACACCGCATGAAAAATAATCACTTTTTCGATTATTGTGACTAAACCAAAAAAGATGGATATAATCTATGTATACTGTTTTGTAGGTATTGATAAGTACTACAAACCCCTAGTACATTACTTTACTCTACCACCAATAGTTTTCACACCGCATGAAAATAATCACTTTTTCGATTATTGTGACTAAACCAAAAAAGATGGATATAATCTATGTATACTGTTTTGTAGGTATTGATAAGTACTACAAACCCCTAGTACATTATATTATTCTACCATCAATGCATTTCACAGCGCACGCAAATTTATGAATATGGTAATTATATTATGTAACACCTTGGTTCACAATATTGCAGTTTTCTTACGGATCCCCATTTTTTTTCAAAATCTCATATAGCCTATGGCACTCACACTGAATTAAGCTATCCATAAGTGAAAGAATTTTTAAAATCGGTCCAGTAGTTTCGGAGCCTATTCGTTACAAACAAAAAAACAGAAAAACAAAAAAACAGAAAAACAAAAAAACAAAAAAACAAAGTTTCTCTCTTTATAATATTAGTATAGAAGTATAGATTTGCCGTATATTGAATGCCTGGTGAATTTTGTCCCACCAGGCATCACCATAGTGTTTGTGAAGAATTTATGATAAAATCGTCTTCTCAAAGGATGCCTGGTCACCAGTATCCCTGTATATTCAATGTCAAATGTGTTAAGCAAGAGAAAGTAAAATTATTCATCAAAAAATTGTAACGAAATATTAAGCGCAATTTCCAACAAGCAAAGATACATTCAAGAGCTCCTCGTATCGCAATGCAGAAGGACGGTCTAAATTAAAACATTTTCCTGCTAAATTGAACATTTTGTTGGCACTTCGCGCAAAAATGTTATTTTTCTAAGCTTTTTTAAGGTAATTTGAACCATGATACGGGACTCATCAAGCTTTTTTCTCTTTATTATGAGTCTACGCGGCTACGTTACGCTACGGCGTAGCATCGTAGCACAGTCGCCGCGTAGCTTAATTTAGTTTCGCGTAGCACTTTTGCTCCGAAAAATATAGCAGTTGACGCTTAAATAAGATTACATGGAATATTTTATGCAGGTTGGTGCCAAAAATGAGTAGTAATATAGTAGTATTTAAAAAAAATCGATGCACAAAAAATGGAATTCTGGTAAATGTCGTCGCAATTTTCAACATACAATCACGCCTTTTTCCTGAAGGGGTAGGCAGAGGTGTACCCAGGACTCAGTTCCATAGAAGGTACCCATATTACGCCAGTACGTTATTGGTCCCATGCAATAGGTGGCGAGCCTATTATTTTTTTTTTTTTGTGATAGTGACGAGACGAGCAAATCAGGTGCCTGATCATGATTGCCCATGTCTGAGTCTGCCCTTTGAGCTACCGTGGAGGTACTAGTCGTCGGCGAAAATTTATTATCCCACCTGCCTTACGCCTATAGGAGCGTGTGTATTTATCTATAGGAAATGCATAACCTATAGAACACACGCGGAATGGTGCGGAAGGTGCGTGGTTCAAATCCCGCCCCGTGGGTGAAATTATTAGTAAGATTTTAGAAGAAAGGTTTTCTGGTCGTAATTTACTTTCTCCAGTTTTCACCTACTAAACTACACCTGTTTCTAATTTGTGCGTATCTTAATCAGAAGTTGCGAACAGCGTTTAAAACTTGGCACATTTTTCTCAGCAGAATGTCCGCAGGTCGACAATTAAACTTCTTGCTCGCGATAACTTCATTTCATGGCATCTTTCCTTATGATGACCTTCGCTGTTGATACCAGGTAGCCATAATTAAAACTTTACGATTTGGGGCTTAAAAATGTTTATTGTGTAAGCAAAATTGCAGAACCTTATAAAGAACCTTATAAAGGTTCTGCAATTTTGCTTTCATTGGATATTTGCGATAAAAATAATGACGACTGTAGGAGGTGTGCGGGTCGAGGTGGACGTCACGCTTGGAGAAAAAACAATCTGATGACGTGGAGACGTTTATTGAAGTAATTCCGACGGGTACCGAGAGGTTGTTCCACAAAGCCTTTTCCCCTAAAGGACGAAGGGCGCGGATGCTAGCCTCTTTACAAATGACGAGTATACTAAGGTAGATCAAGAGGTTGTCCCACAAAACCTTTTCCCCTAAAGGACGAAGGGCGCGGGTGCTAGCCTCTCTTTCTAAAAAACAGGACAGGTATATATAATACTAGTAGTACTGGGTATATCCGATGACAAAATGGTTCTTGCTTGAAGACATCTTCATTTGAGTGACAATCTCAATAGCGCGTTTCAGGAAAACAGCTCTCGTTTACTAGCGCCATCTAGTGATCTCACGTTCAAACGCGTACTCAGGATGGTTCTAAGCGGTGTTTAAGCATTGTTGATGAATTATCATAAATATTTATGTTACATACTCCCCCTCAGTCCTCGAAAGACGTCTCGGCGTAGAGGACTGGAAAATGCGTAGTTAATGCTTCCGGGGACGCCCTCGTCCCCTTTTCATCATCGGCGTTGGTATGGGGTGGGCAACAGCTTCCTCCTTTCGGGGCCGCCCCCGTCGTCGGATAGGGTGAACGGGCTCGGGCAATAGAGAGGGATCGCCACTGTTATATGGGGTTAAGGTGGAAGCGTGGTACAGACCCACAGGGGTGATTGGTTCACGAGGTGAAGCCAGTGTGAAGGAAGCGGGGCCATGCTTATCAAGGATGACATATGGACCATCTCTTCGGGGTGCGAACTTAGCGGTCACCCCTTGAGATCCTTTGCTAATGGGGTGTGTGTTGACCAGAACCATATCTCCTGGATTGTACTGCGGGTGCTTACGTCTGTGTTGATCTACATATTGTTTACGGGACTCTTCCTTCATCTCTTGTACTTCTCTGGCCTTAAGTAGGGTTTCTGCCAACTGCTTTAGCTTCGGAGTTATCTCCGGGATTATGTTTTCGGAGATGACAATGCTCCTAAAGTCTGTTTCATTATCTCTAGGAGATCGTAGTTCTCTTCCAAATGTCAGGAAAGCGGGCGTCTGGTTAGTTGTAGAACAATTGGTGCTGTTCATTGCGAAGCGAATTGCCGGTAATAAGTCGGACCACTTTCTATGGCCACCATGCTCTACCATTATGGCCAGTTGGGTCTTTAGGTCCCGGTTTCGGCGTTCAACTGGGTTGGACTCTGGGTGGTAAAGGGGGGTGAATTGGTGTTTTATGTTCAGAGTGAACGTGACCTGTTGCATTACTGCACTGACGAACTGAGTGCCATTGTCGCTTAGGAGTCGCCTGGGTACCCCATATCTTAAGAAAACTTCATTTATGAGCACGTTGGTGCAGGCTTCAGCTGTAGCAGCAGTAAGGGCGAAGAGTTCAACCCAGCGGGTGGCTGCATCTTCAACAATCAATATCCAGTTGTTGCCATCTTCGGTTTGCGGAAGTGGTCCAAATAAATCAAATGATACCACTTCAAACCGTTGTTTCATTGTGGTGGTTTGAAGCAACCCAGCCGGTTTTTGATTGGATGGTTTGTACCGCTGACATGCCAAGCAGTTTTTCACATAACTTGCTATGTAGCTCCGCATCCCGGACCAATAATATCTTTCGGCGATTTTCTTAAAGGTCTTCTCGGCGCCGTAGTGTCCGGCTAAGGGATCGTCGTGGTAGGCCGCGAGGATGTGGCCCCATTCATGGTTAGGGACCGCGAGTTGTGCGTCGTCCCTTTCAGCATCGGGGTGTAAGCGGTATAACAAACCGTTGTTCATTAGATAGCCTTTATTACTCCAGTAGATGGCATCTTCTACCGTATCGGACCCTTCCAGAGCATCTATAATCTTCTTGATTTTGGTATCCTTTAACTGCTCTTCTCTTACCTCTTTCGTGGTCCTTGTAGGCATATCTACGATAATAGAGCAGATACTACACATAGACGTGTCTTCGCAACATGGGGGTCTAGACAGTGCATCGGCTACAGTATTTAATTTACCAGGCTGGTATTCCACCTGGATGTCGAATGACTGGAGTTGTAGGGCCCACCTGGCCAAGCGTCCTGACGGGGATTTCAGGTTCATTAACCATTTCAGGGCCTGATGGTCGGTGATGATGGTGACGGGTACTCCTTCGACATACGCTCGGAATTTATTCAGGGACCATACTACGGCCAATGCCTCTCTTTCTGTCGTAGAGTAATTCCTTTCGGCTGAGGTGAGCAGTCGGCTGGCATATTCTACGGGGTGCTCTTCGTCACGCTCCCCCTGCACCAAAACTGCCCCCAATGCGTAATTGCTGGCGTCTGTCTTCAAGATGTACGGTTTTGTTTCATCTGCCTGTCGTAAGATAGGAGCCGTAGTCAACAAAGTCCGTAGAGTGTTGTAGGCAACCTCCTGTTCACTCCTCCATTCCCATGGAGTCTGTTTCCTGGTTAGTTTGGTAAGTGGTTGAGCGATGGCAGAAAAATTCGGAATGAAGCGGCGATACCATGAGCACATTTGTAAAAATGATACGAGGTGTTGTAGATTCTTGGGTGGTGGCCTTTCTAGGATTGCCTTCGTTTTTTCTGGGTCAGTCGTCAGGCCCTTGGGCGTAATGATATGCCCTAGATACTTGACCGAGGAGCAGAAGAATCTACATTTATCTCTGTTCACAGTGATGTTGTATTCCCTCATTCTTTGTAGTACATCCTTCAAGTCGGAGAGATGTTGTTCAAAGGTTGTTGAGAATATGATCAAATCATCTAGGTATGCTAGTATGTTAACATGTTCCAGAGTAACTCGGAATCTGTCTACTAGTCGTTGGAATGTTGCTGGCGCGTTACGTAGTCCAAAGGGCATTCTTTTAAATTTGTATAGGCCAAAAGGAGTGATGAAAGCCGTTTTATCTTCATCCTCTTTACGGATTTTAATCTGCCAATACCCAGCTTTCAGATCTAGTGACGTCATGAACGGCGTCGGTTTTGCTGCATGTAATAGATCGTCTATGCGAGGAATGGGATAAGTATCAGGTACTGTTATGGCATTCAGCCGCCGATAGTCGATACATACTCGAATGTCCCCATTGGATTTTGGTACTAACACTACGGGTGAAGCCCAAGGCGAAGAACAAGGTTCTATTATATTTTGTTTCAGCATTGACTCTGTTTCAGCCTTTAAGAGGGCGGTTTTTGTTTGTGATAGCCTATAGGGGGGTACAGCTAAAGGAATATCATCCTTTGTAGTGATACGGTGTTCCCCCAAGAGGGATGGTCTATCATTGCCAGTGAAAACATCTTGGTATTGTACCAAAACTTTATTTAAGACTTCTTCCTGATTCTGGGGTATTACATTAATGCTACAGAGGTTCACGGACTGTATAGTAGTGGTATCAGGGAATAACTCTTTGGAGTTTGGGGATAATTCTACCTTTGTTTCCTCTATATTCTTGATGGCATCTTTCATCATAAAATCAGCAAACGCAGGTACGTATCCGTCAAATAGCGTTCGGGACTTTTTCGGCGGTGATAACTCTAATGGTACGAGTTTATATACAGTGGCACCTGTGTCTTCATTTGCCATTGGTGTCGGTGAGGCGGGAGGTGAAGGCGGCAATACGTGAAAGCTGGCGCCACCTATGCTGTGTAGACATTCCTTTTCTTGTCCGAAGTTAGCGAAGTCCTCCTGGTATAACTCGTACGTTTGATATAGTACATCATCGGCAAACTCAAAAGTGAACTGTGCGATATTGAGCACTATCTTCGCGTCTTGCAGAAATCCTATTCCAAGTAGAGTTCGATTGTCTCGAGAGTCAGGTAGAATTATGAATCTCGTTGGTATAATGCGATCCTCTAGCTTTACAGATGCAGTAGTCTTCAGGACGCGTTGTCTCTTGGGGATGCCATCAGCCAAAGTGACGTTTACTATTTCTTCCTCAAAGCGCTGACCACTTTTGACCATCTGCAGGTAGAGTTCGTAGGAGGCAACGCTAAGTTTGGCACAGGTGTCAATGTAGGCAGTTCCCTTAGCTGCTCCTACTTCTATGAAAACGATAGGACGTCTTCCTTTCTCCGTGGTAATATCTATTGGGCAAAACCCCAAATCACCAGATTTAGTTGGGGTCCGGTTGCCTGCAGAGCAAGTGGGGCAGCTGCTCCGGACTACACCCGGTGCCCCACATCCATAACAGGTTACACGTGGTCTTAGTGGAGGGCCGCTTGACGACGCGGTGGAAGCTTGCTGGGTCTGGGATGCCGTGTTTGGTTCAGACACGTTTTTAGTGGGTTCTGACTTCTTCCGTTTCCTGCAGTCTTCGGTGCTGTGTCCGGAGAAATGGCAGTATCCGCATTTTGGTTTGAGGGGTCCTCCGCGTTTCCCTTTCGGTTTCGGGTCGCTACGCTCTTCGCTATTCGATTCGTCAATCCATAGTTGTTCGATACCTCGGGCAGCTTCCAGTAGCTCGTCGTAGGTACTTATGGAGTTGCGTGGGATCTTCTCCCGAATTTTATATTTGAGTTGGCCATAGACCATGTCTAATTGGTGCGATTCCGGATGGATTGGAGCCGGAAGTTGGGCAAACAGCATTCGCTTATGTGCGATGAAGCTAGCGGTTGGTGTGGCATTAGGTTGCTTTTCTTTTATGATCTCCTGGTATATAAGGTACGCAGGCTTTTTAGGTGCAAAAGCATGGCGTAGACTGTCTTTGAAGTCATCCCAGGTGTTGACTTCGGTCTTCGCACCTTGCCACCATACTGCAGCTTCCCCTTTTAGCAACAGGGGTATTCCCATAATTGCTTCCATATCGTTAATCTTTTCCATGGTTTTGAAAACTTCTGCAGCTGCCAAGAATGCTTCTACAACTTCAGAGTCTTTCGTTCCGTCGTAGTGAGCCGCGCACGATGTGAATGTCCTGTGCCTCGAGGGAGACGACATCTTCGCCATCAGCTTCTCGAACTGTTCGTCGCTGAGGTTCACGGACATTTTCGTCGTCGGTTTCTTCTTTGTCTTCTTTGTCTTCACTAAAGTCGTTGTCTTTCGGCCGCTGCGTGTAACGTACGTCGGCCCGTGGGTAAGCCGCACGTTGGTCGCCAGATTGTAGGAGGTGTGCGGGTCGAGGTGGACGTCACGCTTGGAGAAAAAACAATCTGATGACGTGGAGACGTTTATTGAAGTAATTCCGACGGGTACCGAGAGGTTGTTCCACAAAGCCTTTTCCCCTAAAGGACGAAGGGCGCGGATGCGGATGCTAGCCTCTTTACAAATGACGAGTATACTAAGGTAGATCAAGAGGTTGTCCCACAAAACCTTTTCCCCTAAAGGACGAAGGGCGCGGGTGCTAGCCTCTCTTTCTAAAAAACAGGACAGGTATATATAATACTAGTAGTACTGGGTATATCCGATGACAAAATGGTTCTTGCTTGAAGACATCTTCATTTGAGTGACAATCTCAATAGCGCGTTTCAGGAAAACAGCTCTCGTTTACTAGCGCCATCTAGTGATCTCACGTTCAAACGCGTACTCAGGATGGTTCTAAGCGGTGTTTAAGCATTGTTGATGAATTATCATAAATATTTATGTTACACGACTTAATTAAAATAAAAAGAAATAAAATAGTTTTCATTTGGGAGAAATTCATCTGTTTTTGAAACTGGTTTCGAATCATTAGTTTCCAAAGTTGTCGAAAGTGAGGTGAAAGGGGCTGATCCATGCTGCATATTAGCTATAAAACCAAATAACAATCAAAGAAAACACGCTGTGTAGCCTTAATTAAAAATTTGAGAACGGTGCATTTTGCAAGAGGTGAGAGGAGGAAGGCAACTGAGCGATTAAAACTACGTTTTGAGGGTTAAAAAAAATTGGTTTGTAAACGTTCTGCAATTTTGCTTACATTTGATATTTGCGATAAAAAATAATAACATAATAAATAATGTAAATAATATAAAAAGAAATCAAATAGGTGAGTGGAAATGATCCATTTTATAACTTTGAAAACAAATGACAATCAAAGAAAATAGGCTAATGTGTCTCCGTCTACAATAAAAAATAACAACTAATTTTCCGCCAGAATGGGGAGCGGTCAAACTTCTACGCCCTTTCATAGCGGGTTCCCAACGAGTGACACCCTAAACGAGAAGTATGACTAGTTGGGAACATAAAGATCATACCCAGACGTTCACGAACATATTATAATGGCTGCATAAATTGCGTCCGTGGCCTAGCGGAATTATCTTCGGCTATAAATCCGTAGTCCTTGGTTCGAATCTCACATGTGGTCTGTGTAACACTGAAAGATTTTAGAACAGGCCAGTAAGAAAAACAGCCGATGAAAAATGTATTTAAATTTCGAATTAGGAACTGTGGGAATCTGCAATGTGTATTAAATTCATATGTCATATGTTTTTTTTTATTAAAGCAATTCACAAAGTGTCTGTCGAACGTCAAAATGCATTTAACTGCAAAATTACTAGGAAAATAATCAATTTTGATGCTTTTCTCACTGGCCTATTGTAAAAAACTTTTAATGTGCCTTTTGTATTTTCACATTAGCTTGTACCGTGTTTTAAGTGGCACGTTAAACTGTAGGTTCGCGCTGTTTTCTATAAGATACGTATGTAGGGGCCAGTAGTTAGTTCATGCAGGAGCCCTTGTAGGAATCTAGGCGACCTGATTCTGATAATATGGGTTGTCCACATAATCCGTAATCCGTATAAATTGACTCGAGCAGTGTAAATACTTAACTTGCAAAGGAAAGATTTGCGAAATTCACAAGATTATACGACTTTCCATACAAAGCCGATCAGTTGAGTTGATCAATTTTGTATGGGATGTCAAAATTTTCTTTTAAAAGTTGTTCAGTTCAATGGGTAGATTACACACCCTTAAATATGACTTCGCCTTATTGTATTATGTTGTAGTTATGTAAAGGTACGTTTAAAACAACAATGACAAGATTTCATAAGTAATCACGACCGTTTTATCGACTTAGTGCTCTGTGAGGCTGTTCCAAACAATTTTCCCTCGCTAATGACACTTTTTTATTGCAGGAAAGGTCCGGTTGGCACTCCGGCGAATTTACTGAAGGTACTTAATTATAAAACTTGGAGAGTTACAGGAAGATGGTACGATTTCTCTCCATTCGACGCTGACTAAATTGCTTTTGGTCATTTTAAATTTTGTTGCTTTTAAAAGCTTTTTTCTCGTGTATCTTTGTGAGTCAAGTCGAAAGAAGTAAATTAAGTTAAAACATTTCAGACTGCTTCGATGGCGTAGTGGTTTGCTAGTGCTATTGCCGATCATGAGTTCCCGGGTTCGATCCCCAGGGCAGTGTTTTTGGATTATGCCATTAGGAATTTTCTCAATGACAGTCTAGAGTCTGGAATTGTGTCCGATAAATGGCAATAGGCTCGCCCCTTATGACATGGGACTTATAAAACATAACTGGTGAACCTTTGCTTACCCTTTTGGGAAAAAAGTGTAATGTTTCGTTTAGTAAAAAATTTAAAGCCAAGGTTTCACTAAAGAGGACAAACGGAGCGATTTGTTGCGGAATATATTGCTTAACAATTTCGTGAATGTCCTGAGAGAATGACGAGATAATTCCTAATGGAAAAATCCAATATTTAATACTTTGGCTGACCTGGGGATCGAATCGGGGACCTCAGAATCTGCAGTCGAGCTTGCGCCCACTACGCCACCGAGGCAGAAGAATACAGTAGAATATAATTATACACACTTTCGATTATAATTTATTATACTATCATCTCACAGATTTTTTCGTATAGAGAGGTCTAAAATGATTACGGAAAGGTATCTCAAACATAATCATAATTTATCTTTGTCCAAGCATCTCATCTGGCCGAATTTAAAAAGTTCGTCACTTAATCTTTTGTCTAATTAGGTATTCATGACGAGGGTCCAAGATCCAGTTTCATTAACGTCTACTTAATATGTACGCAGATCGGGACCCGTGTAAACCTGTATTATGTACACGTATTTCATAATTAACTAACCGAACTGCTTGTTATCACCGCGACCTTTGAGTTCTGCATTTTCGAATGAAAATTGCCTTTTCTTGCTTTACTCTTGGTCCATTCAAAGGCGAATTGAATTTTAGTGTTATAATTTTTGAATTTTATTCGTTTCATTCCTACCACATTATTGTTATTAGTAAATTCGGGGATAGCGTGCTAAGAATATCAAAAAATAGAAGTATGTTACAATCGTTAGGATATAGTTACAAATAAATAAATAATTATTCGTTTATTTCAGGCTCACGTGACCCATAAAACACTATTTTATTTTGATTTAACTTTTACTAAGTTACAAACAATTAATAATTAAGACTATTTAACATTAAATGAATAATAATAATAAGATTAAAGTGTCATAATAATAAATTCCTACAAAAAAAAGATATTATATTACAATTAAAACAAGATAAAATGTCATTAAAATAAATAAACAAATTAATAAATGGTTTTTCGTGAAATTTCGTATATACATTGACAGCCTCGTTGGCTCAGATGGTAGTCACTTTCTGTGCCGCAGGCCCCGGGTTTGATCCCCGGCCAGGTCAAACATTTGTGTGCACGAACATGTCTGTTTGATCTGTGTCTGGGTGTTATAAGCTTATATAAGTATGTATATCAGTCATCTGGTTATAATAGTACAGGCCTTGTTTGTATGATCTGAGAGTACAGTAATCTAGCCCAGTTTGGGACCAGATGACCGTGTGTGGAAGTTGTCACATATATTATTATTATACTTGTTTTATGTCCTTTGTTTATTGCATGGAGATTGCATTCTGTAGGCCCCAACTCTTTTTATGGTGAAACAAAGCGAACACAGGAAATTCATGACGAGATCGAGTGAATTGAGACATTGAGCAAGAGAATTTTCATTAAACTTGCTTTGCGGTAACCGAGCTCCAAATTGAACTAGTTCATACTGGAGTAATCAAGTTGAAGCTCAGTTTCAGACTATCTTGCGGAACAGATGAATTCATGCTATTGTTTCTAGACGTCCTGTCAAACTATTCGCAGCAGTAACTTTAGTAAGTGGAATTCTAGTTAGATTGATATTGTTCTTTTTAAGTCAATTTCAAAGTTGCTTGTATTATTTTATTTTTTTCTATAACCTAACATAACATACATTCACGCCTTTTTCCCGAAGGGGTAGGCAGAGGTGTACCCAGGACTCAGTCCCATAGTAGATACACCCACATTTCGCCAGTATGTTATTGGTCCCATGTAATAGGGGGCGAGCCTATTGCCATATACCGGGCACAGTTCCAGACTCCAGGCAGCTATTGAGATAATTCCTAATGGAAAAATCCAATATTTAACACTATGCCTGACCTGGGAATCGAACCCGGGACCTCTTGATTGGCAGTCGAGCATGCGCCCACTACGCCACCGAGGCAGTTTTTTTCTATGCCTCCCTCAAACCACCAACATACTTAATTCCTCACACCGCGAATGAGGTTAGCTTAGGCTACGTCTCTCAACTGAGAATCCTTCTCCAGAATACAATATCGAATATTGTGTGTAATAAAGCACAATATTATAGTGTGCCCAAATAAATAATTTGATACTGGCACAATGACAAAAGTTGTATCACTTACTAAAACATTATGAACCCATGATTAATTAACTATGCTAAGATTATTTAACTAAAGGCATTGTCGCCCAACGTGGTGCACAAATGCCTGCCATCATTCAAGACTCAGCTAACTAATTAATTACTAAGAATGAAGCCAACTAACATCGGGATCACGACTGTAATCGATTAAACCCGCTAAGCTCTAAGATAGGTTTATTGGCGGAATGGCGCCCAACGTGGGCTCAATCTCCGCCTGTCATTCAAGATGTAGCTCAATTCATTGTCAGGGGAAATTACCTCTGCGTTCGGTCGCATCCTTTTGGTCACGTCACGTCGCGGCCCGTAAGGGATTGGACTCGCAAATCTGACCTGATCGATTAGTTAAATGAGATTTTGGTTAGGTAAGCAACTTTAGATGATGGATTAGATTAAATCGTACTTGCGAAGGATAGATATCGGGTACTTTGCAAGGTTTTCTAAATTGACAGTGTTTTAGTAATATTTTGTACACGTAGGAACTAGGAACA
The DNA here is from genome assembly GCA_947063395.1 of Hemistola chrysoprasaria. NCBI lineage: Eukaryota > Metazoa > Arthropoda > Insecta > Lepidoptera > Geometridae > Hemistola > Hemistola chrysoprasaria. The sequence goes on from OX346724.1 coordinate 4,061,726, forward strand.
CACATGTACACTAACTAAATGTACAACAATGCAATCAATAAATGTTGCAAAATGAATCTGTGCTAAAATAAACCAGTGCAAAGTGCCCCGAGATATATGAATGAACTGAAACATAATGATATTGATTTTAATAACATGACATTGTTAACTAAACTATGAAATACATTCTAAAGTAATAATTTTAATGTTATTTTAGGAGAAAAATGTTTAGTTAAGTAAACAGATTACAATGAAAAACACAGGAGAACACTTTACCACATCTTGCATTCTCTCGAGATAAATGTAGCAAGCTCTTTTTCTCGTACTTAAGCTGTTCACTCTAAGTATACTATTTATTCTGTGGTTCACGCTTAAATATCATTTCACACGGGTGAACACAAATCGTGTGAACTTGGCATGCCTGTAATCGTATTACCTCACCACCCGCGCCACAGAGAACATAAATCTTGGACCCTTCTAGACCCTACTACGGAATTCAGACAGGTGTCAATGTCTTTAGTGATTACGTTGAGAGCCCATGCATTATTGGTATTCTTATTCATACTATTTGTGCTTCAAAATTAGATCGATCGGGCTGTGATAGTGGAAAAATGGTTATTGATTCGATGATTTTGAATAAGCGATATTATATAACAAAATATGGTTTTACGCTAATATAACATGTCATAGCTGCTATAACTCAGAGGTACTTTTGTACTTGGACATATTCCTAATAGTAGAACACACTCGACTACTGACTACGCACCATCATCGCAAGTTTGCAAATATTAATTGTACGAATCCGTGATCAAATCATATTGATGTTGAATAGGTTTCCTAATTGCCATTCGTGCGATGCGTACGCGATAATATCTACTGCTAGTTTTGTATCGTCACCGACGTGATACAGATTTATGAATTTACGCGGTTTAAGCTTGAACAGCGATACATTTCACTATGTTCAACGAAAATGGTGAGGATTTGTGAGAATGATTGATGTCTAGTCTAACTCGAGATACCGTCATAGAGACCTGTCTGAAATGTCTCCGGGATGGGTAACAATGATAGATGTGAAATTATATTGCACTGGAAATTCTTTCATTCTTCACGTATTATGTTAGATATGCCGGGGCTGTCGATCCGAAACTCTGACACTTTACGACCGGCTTCAAATCCAGGCTCTTGACTCCCAAATCTCATTGACTCATAACTTGGGCGCTACGGTGATTCGGATGACACGTTGAACTGTTATGTATGTTAAGATGTGTAGGAGTTAATGGTTAAATGGTGTCGGAAACCTTGTAGGAAACATGGAAACTCCGACATTTGGGCTATGGATTAAGCACACAACTCGGTATTGCATACCTTAAGCAGGAACTTAGAGAAAAAGGCGGACTGATTCTTCTAAAACAAGAAGTGTTTTCTAGGTTCTAGGATCTTAAGTATCACATGGACCAATAAAACCTAGGGAACAATTTTGCCGTGAAGCTGAAAGAAGCAGCAAGTAAAGCAATAAATAAAAGGAAGGGTCACTCACTCTACTAACGACGCATTAATCCAAATGCATGTAATCCCCCAATTAAGTGCCAATTTACCAAGACCAAGCAAAGGCTTGTCCTGTGAAGTAAGCCGTGTAAAGCCATACGGCCGACAGGATGGCTTACACACGGTTCTATTGGCCTTTTCCATTTCGTTACGACAGTTCGGTCCAATAAAAGCCACCTTGGATACCGTCCTATTTCGGTAAAGACGTAGGTACGCTTTAGGAGTTTGCACCTTATGATGATTGGATTGGAAATATTGATTAAACGTAAAAGCACTACTAAATTACTGCTAAACTAGGACTAATGAATACATAATACTGTTACAAAAGGTGTAGCTATACTTGGGCTTATTTTACGTATCAAATTTGAGCGTCTGTGTTTTTGTCTATACTTGTACAAAACAAAATGTACCGGATATCAAAAATGTGTGGTAATATTAAAGGGCGTAAAATAAATAATTATTGGAAGAATACATTTTAAAATGGGGGAATCGGCTTCCCATACAAACCGACCGATAACATGGCTGATATATTTTGAGAATAATAGTAGATTTTATAAAATAACTTTACTCTTTTATTTATAGTCCAAACAAAGATGTTTTCCACGTCCCTAAGCGCAAGCCTAATTAAACGTTTTGGCAAGTCCGATTCTATCATAAATCGGCCATTATTGAAGGCTATAAATTCCGTTCCTGAGGGATAGACGAACTGATGGCGTCGGACACGCGATAAAACTGTAATAGGCCTTTATTTGGGAAGGTTCTTTTAATTCTTGATTATTACCACTTCTTCAAGTTTGCGGTGAGCAAATGCACTATTTGCAAAGTCCAGGGAAATGTGTTATGCTATAATAACACAAACGCCGTTCCCAAAAACTAGAGCTTGCGAAATGCTCCACGTATAGAAGTTTTATAGAGTTCGGTTCAAAAATATTAGATAGAGATGTTTTAATGCACTCTATTCAGGCGTGATATTTCGTTTCATTGAAATAAACGTTATCGTAATGCAAAGAAAGTGTGCATATTATAACGGTGGGCTGGCTGTAGAATAGTTTTCTTAGTTTACTTTATCATCGTCTCCGTCTGTTTTTTCGGTGGGTTCTCAACGGGTCACATACCAAACGTCTGTGACTTGCTGGGATATTTAGCCAAAAATATGCCATCAATTTACACTGTGACTATATGGGAATTTCACTGACGTCATTAGTGTGTGTGACTCGTAGGGATAAATTTCTCACTAAATAAATGTACCTGTTTGGAAAAATATATTTTTAATTAACTTCAATATATATTTTTTATTTATTCATCTTTCGTGTCCCGTGAACTTTATTAGAAGATCTCGGGACACGAAATTATCCAACTCAGCCGTAAAACGCAACTTATTTGTTCTACTAAAGTAACTTTTACGCACCAATATCGGTCAGCCACTCTGCGGTTTTTCATCCGAATAATATCTTATTGGCCCCGGAGGCGTCATAAAATAAATGTTGGTGTACCTACTATACTTACCTGGGCATAGAACAGAATAATACTACGTATAGACAGGTTCCATACCTGTCATCCGCCCACCAATCGGGCTTCCTCACCCCGCGAGCGAGATTGGGCTCTCCTCGAGCCCCGCTTCGTTGGGAAATCACCTCAAACACACACTTGCGCGTGTACAAAACTCCATGTGTGCAGTGACTGTAGTAGGCGAGTATATCTCGTCTTTCGTATGGAATTGAGTCGAGTGTCCAGGGTGTTACACGTAATTACTCAATTAAAGCAACCTACAAAATTCTTACTTTTTCTGTTAAACTGTTATCGTGTCGGTGAAAGCGCGAAATCTGTCAACTTTATTGCGGACGCTTGCTACCCTTTACAGATAACATCACTTGAACAAAGAAAAGGGGAAAATTACTGAAAACTTCTTTCTAGAGGGCTGTTAGTTGAATTGTATTGTTTACGATCCAGTTAATGGAACAACAATTTGTGTTAAGAGACTGTAGAATGTTCGAGAAATTTGAAAATTCATTGTTCTTGAACGCTACAAATTCTAGTTAAACATGTTATTTTATTAGGTGAGTATACTTCTTCCCCGTAAATCTAAAAAAGGAAGGAAAGGAAAAAGAAACCTATGTGTTATTCCTGGGTCTAAGCTACCTACATACCAAATTTCAACCCAATCCATTCAGTAGTTTTTGCGTAAAAGAGTAACAAACATCCACATATCCATCTATCTGTACAAATTTACGCGTTTTTAATATTAGTTGTGATAACCTAAAATATCATGCCGCCAGCATTTTGGGTACGCTGCCATCTGACAGTGGTTTAGAGCACTTGGATGTAGTACGAGTATTAGTTGGATGGAATGTATTTAGTTAGTGTAGAAAGTATGTAAGCAGTTGTATTGTTTAGTTTATTGTTTCAATAAAGGCGCTCTGCCCCCTTAACTATTAAAAAAAAAGTTATATATGATGTATGAAATAATATAATGTAAGCATTTCCGCAAGTTCCCACTTTCCACAGTTCCAAGTTGTGGCTGAAGTTGTGTCGAGTGTGCGCCGCGCTTTATCCATCTCTCTGAACTCTGAATAGAGCGGTTACATTTCCACCACAATTTTACCTTATTACAGTATGGGCTGAACAAGATCAAACATTATATTACTTAATATTAAGTTTTATATCTGGACTGCCTCGGTGGCTAGTGGGCGCAAGCTCGACTGCCGATCATGAGGTCCCGGGTTCGATCCTTAAGTTAGGCAAAGTGTTAAATATTGGATTTTTCCAATAGGAATTATTTCGATAACTACCTTGAGTCTGGAACTGTTCCCAGTAGATGGCAATAGGTTTGCCTCCTATTACATAGGACCAAGACATACTGGCGAAATGTGGGTGCACCTCTATGGGACTGAGTCCTGGGGTGTACTTAGGACTCAGTCCCACCCCTTCTCACTGCCTACCACTTCGAGAAAAAGGCGTGATTGTATGTTTTGTTACTTAATATTACAAAAATTATGTAATTTTTTTTTTATAATTTTTAATGTTACCTATGAATTTTATTATCTGAAATAAATGAGCGTATGAATAAATAAAGGATATACCTGTATATCTTATCCTACTAATATTATAAATGCGCAAGTTTGTGAGGATGGATGGATGGGTGTTTGTTACTCTTTCACGCAAAAACGAATGGATTGGGTTAAAATTTGGTACGTAAGTAGCTTAGGGCCTGGATTAACACATAGGTTACTTTGTTTCCCAAATGTTCTCACGGGAACGAAGACTACTCGGGTGAAACCGCGGGGCACAGCTAGTTAAGAATATATTAAAATATTAATACATAAAGATTGTACTATCTCGAAATTTAATTAAAAATACTTCTCTGTAAAGTTTCCGCACTAAGTACTGATTCGTTATTTTAAACTTTGATATACCGCCTAAAAGAATAACCTCTTTCATCCGAGAATGTAAGAAGAAATCGTGCTGTTCCGACCCCACATGGAATGGGATAAGAAAGAGTAAGAAGAAAAAAGTGCTCGCCGTTAAAAATGTTCAATGTCCATACTGGTTCAATGGTATAGTTTTCAAACTTTCAACAACTTCCGCCTTGGCTGAGACGATAGAATTTTGACTACGAATTCTTTTGGTTAAGTTTACGAGCCCGCTCTATCACATCTTACTAGAGTTAAGGTACTTAGTTACTGAGGAGAAATATGAAAGAACCTAAGATTTTATTACAATGTATTTTTTAACGGCATTTAAAACGTCAGAGATAATGAAAACGTCCCATAAAATAATCCTGAATATCTTCAGTATCTTGCATCTGTATTTAATGTTGAACGTGTGAGCGAGACAGGTGCTAATGTGTGCCCACCGGCCCGTAATGAGATTCACATCTAAAAGCATGTCTGATAAATGTTGACCACAGGATAACAATTTAAGTAAGCTAAGTTCCAAACTGAGTTCCATCGGGCTGTGATCGAACCCGCATCCCATGATGAATTGTGAAGAGAAGTGAGCCCCTTTGACTACATTACCCTTAGGTATTATAAATTACTGGGCATGACAAGTTTCAACAACTAATATCTCAGGTGACAGGCGCAGTGAAGTGCTGCGCAGAATTTTGAATTTTAAAACACTGTTTGGCACTTTGTCTGATATGGGCGATCATGATGCTTACCATCAGGCACCTGATTAGCTCGTCTAGTCACATAAAATCACAGGCAATCATAAAAAAAATAGAAGTAAGAATTTATCAAAACCAAAGAATTTCTGACCTGAGTATCCTACTATCCTACTACTATTAAAATAAATATCAAAAAAAGGTATTGCGGTCAAAAGCTAACATAAAAATATGTGAGGTGTATTTATACATTGATAATATATTGATTGTAATACATAATAACATTGATATATAATATATAATAACATTGATAATAATTGATAATATAAAGATAATTTACGTAAATAATAATTTCGAGACTTATGTCGCAGTTTTAATAATAGTTAAAACCTAATAAAAATGGGTTTTGTAAATCATAGCAGTAATAAACCTACTGGTGTCGTTCTTCTGTGTCCGAGATTAGTCTACGGTTGCTAAGCTTATGAATTCGCACGTGGTTTTTATCGAATAAGCCAGAAATTAGCGAGAAAATGTTCATTGTTCTGTTTTCTGTGGTTTAGACGTAAGCTTTGTTATAAATTGTTCAGAAAATTGCGCACGCAATATTAACGTAATACGACATTGTTAAACAAAATGGCCGTATATTACATTTTGCGAACTTGTCGTACACACTGCCGTGTGTCTAGATTTTATCGTACTTGTATAAATTTTATTAATATAAGATTAATATATAAAATATAAGATTTAATTAATATAAAAGTAAGACATGAGTGATCCTGCTACTTTTTCATGTGGGAATTTCGTTTTTATGATCATGATACTCGTAATTCAAATTTTAATTTAAAAACATAACATAACATACATTCACGCCTTTTACCCGAGGGATTAGGCAGAGGTATACCCAGAACTCAGTCCCATAGTAGATACACCCAAATTTCGCCAGTATGTTATTGGTCCCATGTAATAGGGGGCCTATTGCCATCTACCGGGCACAGTTCCAGACTCCAGGCAGTTATTGAGATAATTCCTAATGGAAAATCCAATATTTAACACTATGCCTGATCTGGGGATCGAACCCGGGACCTCTTGATTGGCTGTCGAGCATGCGCCCACTACGCCACCGAGGCAGTCGTAAATGAGACAATTTTAATTTAATTCTGATTTAAACCTAAGATTTTGCTTTCTGAGTTAGTATAGTTTAATTTGTATAGTTGTTTTTCTTGCACTCCCAAAAAAAAAAGAGCAATGCTCAATCGGTGCCGAGTTAGTATTCTCTGTTGTAAAATTAATATTTTAACATAAACAATAATATCCCTGATTGCATAGTAGATTACATTGGTAGCGTCCGTGGTTCAGCGGGAATATTTCCGGCTTTAAATCCGGAGGCCCTGGATCGAATCACAGCTACCGTGTTTCGGATGGCACGTCAAACTGTAGGTCCCTATAGTTTCCTATAAGATATGTAGGGGGCAGTCGTAAGGTCATGTCGGAGGCCTTGTAGGAATCTTGGCGACCTGAAACTCTGACAATATGGGTTGTCCACAAAACCCATATGAATTGACTCGATCAGTGTAATTGGGGTAACCCGTTCTGTTAGAGTATAAATTCAAATTATTATTGTTATTATAGTACCACGTAAGCTTATCTCAGTTCCATGCAATAAGTTTTAATTGAAACAATCACCATCAACCTCGCCTCATTAACCACTAATTGCTGATTAACTGTAGTTATTCGAATATTTTGCACCACATTTTTTATTTTTAATGAATCGTGTGAACGGCAGCCTTTTTACGGGACATTAGGCGATTTGTAGATTGTTCGGTTAATTCAATTGTATGCTGTATTGCTGAACAATTGAATCGAGTTTAGCTTGTCTAAATTGTGTGGGGGATTCATCGAGTGGCTAAAAAGATCTGTAGGATATTGGACTTTTGAATTGTGAAATTTCATCAACGGTTTAGTCGGTTCAGAGTTTATCTTTCAAACAATCAACCAATATTCAGTGCCGTATTTGTACTTAGCACCGTTTCATGCGTTGAAAATTAAGTAGACAGAGCATGTGATAATCTAGAAGCTAAACTACATGCGCCTGCTTCGTTGGAGTAGTAATCCAGGTGCTGCTCAGGTGAGGAAAAAAGTTGAATTTTTCCGTTAGATTTTTTTCCAATAACGGCAATAAGCTCGCCACCATTACATAGAATATAGAAACATAGCTGCCGTAGTGTGGAGATACATACTTGGGTCCAATTTCGGTTTCGTTTTAAAGATCTTTATTATCAACAAAGGCAATTTGCCACTTACGTGATAACATAGTTATTGTACAATATTACATTAAATTTGACGATAAATAAAAATAATATAATTAAGTACAGTAGTTATGAATTAGTTTAAGGATTGGCAAATAAATGTTTGTGTAATACTGCCACATTCTAAGTATTTTATAAAAAATTGCGTGCAATAAGATTTAATACGTTTAATTACAACGTGGTTGGTAAAGGCTTCCCGCGTACGTACTATTTATTTATCTGAGATAATATGAGCTAATTGCTTTTCAAATGCGAAAAATGAGTCTGCTTGTTTAAAAGCGAAGGTATTTGGTTGTAAAGTTGCCAATTTTTAGCAATTTAGTATTACAAATCCCAAAACCACGGAAATGAATTTGGACTAGAGTATCAAATATGAAATTATACTTAAGAGTATTTAACCGACGCTCGATAAGGGTATCACACCACTATCCCACCCTTCGTCTAGTGACCTCGTGACGTAGGCGTAAAGATCCCGTATGACTTATCACCTGCCTCGGGCAGGTTATTAAATTCACCCCGGGCGTTATTTATAGGAAATGTCACGTAAAGCGCTGAGTATATAATAAATTGATTCATATTGAAATACTGAGACTACTTTTAAGGGGCAATGTTCAAAAGAAAATACCTTTTTAGATATGTACCCAGGACACACCGCGGACACTCGACTACCTACTTACCTAATACCATTCTATACGAAGTATTTTTATCTGTTCTGTGCCCAGGACTCAGTTAGGTACACCCACAATATTATTGACATCTACCGGGCACAGTTCTAGACTCCAGGCTGTCATTAAGCAAATTTACAAAAAGGCAAATTTATGGAAAAATCCATAACACTTCACCTGACCTGGTCACCGAACCCGGGTCTTCATGATCGGCAGTAGAGCTTACGTACCACTACATAAAGGCAGTCATGACTTAATCAATGTTTTATGAATACACTAGCTGTGCCCCGCGGTTCCACCCGCGTAGACATCGTTCCCGTGGGTATATCGGGAAAAAAGTACTCCATGTGATATTCCTGGATCTAAGCTACCTATATTCCAAATTTCAGCCCAGTCGGTTCAGTAGTCTTGGCGTGAAAGAGTAACAAACATCCATCCATCCTAACAAACTTTCACATTTATAATATTAGAAGGATACATACTCGTATATACGAATTATTAATTTTTAAATTCTTCACATTAACGGGCAATAAATTCATAATATTAACTCATTTATTAGCTCTCATACAGCCAGCATACATAAATTAATAAGTAATAATTAATCATGCTCGACTGCCAATCAATAGGTCCCGAGTTCAATCCCCTGGTCAGGCAAAGTGTTAAATATTGGATTTTTCCATTAGGAATTATTTCAATAACTGCCTGAAGTCTTGAACTGTGCCCGGTAGATGGCAATAGGCAATAGGCGAAATGTGGGTGTATATACTATGGGACTGAGTCCTGGTGACACCTCTGCCTACCCCTTCGGGAAAAAGGCGTGAATGTATGTTTTTTTTTAATGGTATAGTTTATTTTATTTTAGTCAATGAATCTTATATAAACTGAGGTAGATAGAATCGTTTACCCTACTTTGCGTGGCGAACCCAAGTCAAGCTAATTGGCTTGAGTCAAGTACATCAATTATATATATAAACTTCGAAGTTCAGTAAGATAGACAAGTCAGTCACACCTTGTCTTGCGCCGTTTTTAATGAGTATAACATGTATTTGTATGAAAGCTCATAGATTATAGTAGTTTTTTTTAGCACCTATCATCAATCCTCTATCTGCGCTTACGTAAAACTAGCCCCGTTTTGAACATAGGATGACTGTTTAGAGATTACTAGAAAATCTAATATTAATTTAATATGACATTGTCTTGCAAGATAGAGAGAAAAAGTACAGTCGGAACCATAACGCATAAATTAAACGCAAGACTACAAAGAAGAGTTCTTGCAACTTTCAGAGCAAAAATTGAAGAACAAAACTAGCGGAGCTTATTAGTGCAGTAGCTATTTAACTTTCATATTTACAACTTTAAAGTAAGTATGAAGAAATGTTTAATAGTTGCACAAAGTTAATGGCATAAAGTTGAAAGGCACAAAATAGCTTGAAAGGCCACTTCCATGAGAGCATATAAAATTCAGTTTACTTTGAACAATATTCTTTAAAGTGAAGATTCTGAAATTACGGTGATTTCAACCATTTAAGCTCGTCTACATTGTTAGGACTGACTAAAGTCACTATGGTTTGATGAACTGAAGTCGGATTTTTATAATAGCTCTGTATTATGATTTTATCATTTTTACCGCCCTTGGTAGGAAATATCATTATTTATAGGCCTTCTACTCATGATTGCTGTAAGAGGCTAAGGGCCGGCGCACATTTGACGAAGCGCAGCGCAGAGCAATTTTACTGCCAAAGCATTATAGTCTTTTTAAGCGTTGAAATAAAATCGAACATTAATAATATTCTGGAGCACCTTATTAGAACTAGTTGATTATATAGTTGTATTAATTATTTTTTGATCTTAGTTACGCGCGTTCAAAGACGATTATGCTTTGGCAGTGAAAAGTGCTCTACGCTGCGCTTCGTCAAATGTTGTTGGTCCTAAGGGTTATGAGATCCAGAGGACGGGCAGCAGCGTCCACTGTGTAAAACCGTCGAACTGCGCTCACCCACCCGCCTGCCAAGCGTGGAGAGTATTGGCAAACCCCCCCCCCCCCCCCCCCCCCTCCAACGGGAGAGGCCTGGAAAGGACTCCTAAAGGCTGAGATGATGAAGATGTTAATTCATCTCTGTTGTCGATTTTTGATGTAAAAATTGTGCAGACGGTATGGACCGTGCATTGCACGATTTTTACACCAACCAAACTATAGTGACCTTGGTCGGTGGTCAGACCGTGTAGATGGGCGTTTACCTTCCTGAAATAAAACGTCTAAATAGTTTGGCGTTCCAAACGACCATTTTTACTTAGGCCGAGCAGTTTCAGCCACGATTACGGCAGAACCACGGGCGTATTTCAATGGGACCGTATAATTCAGCAATGAATAGGTACACTTCTGCTAAGGCGGCGACACACTTGCTACAAATTCTTATTTAAACACAGAGGTGCAGACATATTTTTTAGATTTTCGAGTGTCATTTAAAAAAAGTTGATTGGAAGTCAACCTGTCTACATTTTGTATTAAAGACTGGCGCTCGCATGTTATCAAATATGTATAAATATTACAATAAATGTGATTAATTGAAAATTCTTTATAATTTTTGGTCATCATTAATAATTACCGACGTTCAGGAGCGACTGCTAAAGCTTCTGGCTCCCGCACTTAATAAAAAACTCTAGGGACCACAAAGCCACGTAGAGTCGGGGTGCTCTGCGTCGGTTTTGTCACTCTATTTGACTTTACCAACGAGAGTCTGATGATAAATTTCAATTTTATACAGACATTTTTTAGTAATTTGATGTTTTTTTTTTTTATGCTAGTGAGTGACACGACGAGCAAATCACGTGCCTGATGGTAAGCATCATGATTGCCCACATCAGACACAGTGCCACCCAGTGTTTTGAAATTCAAAATTCTGCGCGGCACTGCACTGCGCCTGTCAGCCTGAGATATGAGTTGTTAAATATCATCATGCCCAGTAATTTCGCTGGTAACAATGCCCTTCAGTCCGGAACACAGTAATGTTTACACATTACTGCTTGGCGGATGAATAACTGGCAAAGGTGTGGAACTTCCCCAGGCGGCCCCCTGCAAAAGAGGCCTACCACTACAAATTATTTAATATTAATAAATCACATTTACTGCAACATTTATTTACAATAATATATTCTTTTAAGGCTCATACATGTTATCAATAAACGTAAAATATAGGTATCATTTATTTGTGTCCAGTTTTATCACAATTTTTATGCAATTAATAATAATTATTAATTATTAATAATTATTAAGAATAATAATTATTATTGTTGTTTTATTTAACACCACATAAAAATAACATTAATTATGTTTTAAATAAAAAACTGGCAACTTATTATGCTTTTGGAAATGACTTAAACTTAACATATTATTAACACTTTGCATTCGTTTAATAAGTAATTTCGTCTACGTGGTAATTTTTCAAATACTTAATGTCACAATAAACACCAAAACCTTTATACTGTGTAACTGCCTTAACATCTACTTAAGGCTACGTATGACTTCTCCCACAGCGGTACGAAATAGAAACCGAGATTTCATAAAAGACAAGGTAGATAAGAAAGGTAAAAGAAAACGATATCGTCTTAATGCAAGCCACTTCCCTCTACGATTGGTTCTGATGAGGTTTTTATCTGAACGTGGCTTATTGGCGGGACAAAGGGCCTTAAGATGTAAAGACACCTTTTAACCATGTTAAAATGTCCTTATATTCTTAAGATGAAGCAAACTAGGTATGGCTGAAATCCCAGTTGTACTCCCGTGTTAGATATTCACTAAATAAATATAATGAGTTTAAAAATGAAAATAAAAATTTTAGGGACATAGTTTACTTAATACATAAACATACATACATTCACGCCTTTTTCCCGAAGGGGTAGGTAGAGGTGTACCCAGGACTCAGTCCCATAGTAGATACACCCACATTTCGCCAGTATGTTATTGGTCCCATGTAATAGGGGGCGAGCCTATTGCCATCTACCGGGCACAGTTCCAGACTCCAGGCAGTTATTGAGATAATTCCTCATTAGGAAAAATCCAATTTTTAACATTTTTGTCTGACCTGGGGATCGAACCCGGGACCTCTTGATTGGCAGTCGAGCATGCGCCCACTACGCCACCGAGGCAGTCTTACTTACTTACTCTTTACTTAATCTAAAAGATTAATATATATTTATAGGTAAATATATTCAAAACAGAGCAATTCGAAACGATTTGGAAAATTATTTTAATACTTTTATTATTATTTTTTATATATAATATTATAATTATTTTAATAATTATTAAAATACAACGTTTAAACTCACGTTTTTTAAGTCGAAAACGCTCGGCCTAATCGATGTTTCGGACATCTTGGATCTTCATCATTGTACGACGGCTTCATGGCTAAGTCGGTAGTAGTAACTCTGCCTGCGAAGCAGAGTTCTGGGTTGAAATCCTAGTAGTGGCACAGAATACTAAGCAAAAGAAGAGACACTTTTCAAAATCATTCAAATAAATAGCGACTCAAGCTCCGACGCAATACAGTGCAAATCATCTAACTATCGATATATTAACTATCTACAAGTTCCCTCTCTTTCTATCGCGTATCTCTCTATCTGGTCTCTATGTTTAACCCATAGAAATTGTACCGTCAAGACTGGCGCCCCGGCTACTTGTAGCTTCATAACAATAATGCGGAGTGTCCCATAGGCCTGGTAGGGGCAAGTATTTGTGCGATGAGCTCAAATGTTTGTTCTCGGGTCTTGGATGTGTGTATCATTGTATGAGTCCATGTCGTTCTAGTGCAGGGGTGTGTGTGCAGATTTTATTATTAATTAGGTAATTTTTTCATATGATTATATCAAATTCCTTAAAGGTAGCATATCCGCTTAAGTAGTATACCTGGGTACGAGGTTACAGGAACGGAATACAATATTCAGTAGCTACTTACGTTGCCTTAACTGATTTAACGACGTCCTTACGTTTTATTGTTTCCGATTCTGACCCACTTTTGTGTTTGCTTTGGCATAGGTGCCTATTTAAACTATCTATACGCCGAAGCCCAATCGGTTCAGTAGTTTTGGCGTAAAAGAGTAACAAACATATATCCATCCATCCTTACAAACTTTCGCTTTTAAAATATTCGTAGGATTAGCAGGATATTATAATCTATACATAATAATCATTCTGTAAAATAAAGCTATAATATGTGTGTGGAAGTTGTCCCATATTATTATTATTTTTATTATTATATAAAATATAATAACATAATAAATTGTATATTATATATCATGAAATACATAATTCGTCCAAGAATACATACAACAATACCTTACCAAAGTATTATTTACTAAAAGATTTCATATGCGAGAACCGAATTGAATGTCAAATAAACTCAAATAATAAAACATGAACGTCATACACGAATTGATTGAAAGTAAACAGAAAACATTAATAAAGCTATTTTGTGATACGAAGGTAATCTATCAAAACATCATTCTGAGTTCTGAGCCAATATATTATTCATTGGCATTGATTTTGTCGGGTCTCCCACAATATTGCTGAAATGTGAATTAATAAGTATACAGTGACTGTGAAATCACCCAACATTATAATTTGCCAACGTTTATTATATAAAAATATAAGCTGACCTTCTAACATTGCAATCTACGAATAATAATGTCAGGTAATGTAATTGCGCCCAAAAAATGACCAAACGAAAACTGGGTACAAGTGGGTGGTGCTTAAAATATATGTACACGCACAATGACGTTGAATCGCTTTCTTCTACAGATCCACAATCCCTGAACAAGCTTCACAAAAAAGTGTCCATCACTGACAATTACGCGCTTTGATATCTACTGAATTTCTATTATTTGAATTTAAACTCTATTTACCTGATTGTTTTAAAGCCTTATTTGGATTGAACGATTTTTCACCCTATGAAGTTCAATGTTAAATTTGACACTAAGCGACGCGGGCGAACTTTGGAGCATTGGAGTAGACTTATATGCACTAAAATATTTAGTGATTTAAATATTTAATTTTTTTAATAAATTAATCACACTTATACTTTTTAACTTTTATAAATATATATTACAAGAATTAAAATTTAAAAGGGTCAAAAAGTTTTAATATTAAAATGTATTTATGTTTGTAAAGATAATTAAGTTACATGATAGAATCTCGGTTTAATAGTGTGTACAGGTTCGTGGGCCTGATTCTAGCACGTAGAAATGGTCTTTGACGATATTATTCTAAATTGATACGTGATATGATTACTTTTATACTCTTAATAAATAGTCGAAGGTCACAAAAATATTAAAATGTTATCAAAAATGCAAAAATAACGAGGACCATGCAATGTAAACCAATTAGAAACAAAAAGTATAATATTATAATGCACAGTGCGTTATTGCGATAAAATAAACAAATATTTAATTCAATGTTTAAAATGTTTTCAATCCACTAGGTAATTAATGCCAAACCTTAATTTATGTAAAAAAAATATATTTATGTTCGGATAATATTATCCAAAAATATTTAAAATCTAATCGACTCCATAGTTTTTCATTCGAACAAAGCGCTGTTGTCCACTTTAATGTGTTAAAAAATTAAAATAAAATAGAAACACGCAATGATGATACATAAACTCCTAAAATTATTGTAAATACATGCCTAAATTATGAAAAGCTATCGCTTTCACGCACGTATCTGTTGTTATTCGGTTAGCTTTTTACCTAACACTGGCATCACGCGATCGGCCTACGGTTGCCATGCAACTAACCACATAGTACCAGACTATATTTCGGCGGTACCAGACTCGCGGCTTGGAACAGATTTTTGCACGACTGGTTTTCTTTGGTGTCCTTACTCTGAGTACACGCATGACTTATGCCCGGTTTCTGAAGATTCCAGCTAAAGTCGGATTAGTTATTGATTCATTAAAGTTATGCATAGGATAAACGACCGTTATGTGCTATTGCGTTTCTGAATACAACAACATCCGTTCAATGACTATTGAACCAATATGCAGTTCTACAATCTGTCGCTAGATGGATCTGTTATAAAATACCACTTATAAATTGACGTTATTGGTTTGATTCGTCATTAATATTTACTGATTTTATTTAATATAATGAATACGTACATTTTTAAACTTATTTATGTTTAAAAAAAATGTTTATGTTATGTTTTAAACTTATTTATGTGGGTTTTTTATAAAATTATGATAATATCTTATAGTAGGCAAAATGAACGTCCCTACCACGTGTTAATTAAAAAAATCGTACCGAAAAGTTGTTATATATGAACGGTAATAATATCATCTCTCAGAGTAAGGATACCAAAGAGAACAAGTCGTGCAAAAATCTGTTCAAAGCCGCGAGTCTGGTACTAAATCAATAAATGACCAGACTATGTGGTTAGTTGCATGGCCACCGTAGGCCGTGCGCGTGATGCCAGTGTTAGGTAAAAAGCTAACCGAATAACAACAGAGACGTGCGTGAAAGTGATAGCTTTTCATAAGTTAGGCATGTATTTACAATAATTTTAGGAATATATGTATCATCATTGCTATTTTATTTTAATTTTTTTAACACAATAAAATGGACAACAGCGCTTTGTTCCAATGAAAAACTATGAAGTCGATTACATTTTAAATATTTTTGGTTAATATTATCCGAACATAAATATATTTTATATCCTAACATAAATAAAATATATTTTCTTTACATGCTTTAATTACCTTTTGAAAACATTTTAAACATTGAATTAAATATTTTTTTATTTCTTCTCAATAACGCACTGTGCATTTATAATATTATACTTTTTGTTTCTGATGATGATATTACTATTAATGTAAATCATGATATTAATCTGATTTTAAAATAAATCACAGTGTTCTTATCAAAGCGATATCTCATTTTAAATTCTTCATCCGTAAAAATTTCGAAAGGACATTCCTTCTGTGTCGTAATTTTCTAGGTATATATTTTCTAGGCATAATATATCAGAAATAAACTCCAGCACTACCGAATCTGACTCTGATGAGCTACTTGAATTTATTGTTGCCTACTTATCTTTCTCTGACAAATTGAATAAAATTAAACATTAGAATTTAACCTAAAATTTGACACGTTCACAATGCGTTCACAGATGAAACTTAAAATTACTCGTCAAATATAGTTATTGAACCGATAAACGGCACAGACTGGTCAGTTAAGTTAACCTAAGTTTAAACGGACTATATCGTACACTGCGTTCTTCAGAAACGCACTTTCGCAGGTTATCGAACATATAGCGCTATTGAATAGATAAACTACCCATAAAAGTTCTTCAGAAACCGGGCATTAATCGGCCATTTAAATTGCAAGTGAGCACACGTCAAATCTTCGCGTACGTTTTCGTTCTTATCACTGAGAAGCAAGAATAAAATGGGTTTCCAACGAGTCACACTGTGATACGTTGGGAACCCACCCAAAAACGCTTTAATTGTAGTGTCAAGGTAACAAATTCACCAGTTTTCCTGAAATAGATGAAGGTCAAAAGCCCATTTCCGTCCCCTTGTTTACTGCTTACAGCCTTAATGAGACAACGTCCCAAATGTCCAACATTAAGTAGCTATTATGCAACCTTGTCGTTATCAGTTATCAAGATTAATGGACCTCGGATTTCCGATTCAATGGAAGCAATTCATGTTACAAGCACGAGTATTGTTCTATATAAAAATGATTTATGTACTTCAGATTTTGAAATAATATAATTAGTTATGGTGGTTTGGCCGACATCATTTCCCATACAAGCTTTGAAGAACCAATGACGGTGATAAAAGAGATATAATTTCTTCATTAGTGGTTTTTTTAAGTATCAACCAATAATAAAGTGACATTTATCCATTCTATTTATCTGTCTATTCTCTAGTCTATTTCTTAGTCTGTTTGATCTGTGTCTGGGTGTTTATAAGATTATATAAGTAAGTATATCAGTCATCTGGTTACCATAGTATAGGCGTACTAATATAGTGATCTGTGGTATATAGGCTTCTGGCCTAGTTTGGGACCAGATGACCGTGTGCGGAAGTCGTCCCATTTAAAAAAAATCTATGCTATGGTTATACCTACCACAAAAGATACGTTTAAAACTAACTAGGTATTTATCAGAATTATGGAATTCTCAAGGAAATACTTTAAACAACATGGATCAGCTGGTCGGCAAAGGCTGGGCTTGGAATCCAAGGAAACTGGGCCCAGAAAAGCTTACACTGTCTGTTCTGTGCAATTATATTCCCTAACATAGTAGCCCTCCTATTATCGCCGAGAGTTTATATTTAATTTGAATAAACTGAGGTTATGTACCTACTAAGAATTTAAATTTTAGTTTTAATAGAAATTTTCGCTTTCCAATTTGAGTAGAACCTTTGCTTTATTTATTATAATTAATGGCGATACTACAAAATATTATATAATAATTATTATTTTGTAGTGGTAGGTTTCTTTTGCAGGGGGTCGCCTGGAGAAGTACCACACCTTTGCCAGTTATTCATCCGCCAAGCAGTCGATGTACAAACATTACTGTGTTTCAGTCAGAAGGGCAATGTTACCAGCGAAATTACTGGGCATGACGAGATTCAACAACCCATATCTCAGTGTGAAAGGCGCAGTGCAGTGCCGCGCAGAATTTTGTGTTTAAAACACTGGGTGGCACTGTGTCTGATATGGGCAATCATGATGCTTACCATCAGGCAACTGATTTGTTCGTCTTATCACTTACTATCATAAAAAAATGTAAATTATTTTTAAAATACATCGTCATACTTTATAATCTTCTTTATTGGGTAAGCCGGTAAAATGAAACCCTTATAAGAGGCTTATAACCCTAAAGCTCATATTTATCCTGACGGCTTTTATTTGAGGCAAGTTTTAGATAACTTTCTGACCACTAAACGGGCTCTATTATTGACTAGCGATGTTGATTATTATAAAAGTGGTCACGTTATGTCAACCTTTTGGGCTTACAAACAAAAGGCAATTGCCTTTATTGAAAAATAAATGAAATACCGACATATATATTCTAGGATAGGCAAGAACGTTCTTAAAAAATATATGCTCAAATTCTGTTACTTAGTTAATTAAACTTGCGTTTATTTATTAAGGTCAAATACGGTAGCAATAGTTAGTAATCAAATCTAACGAAAAATAAATACTTGATTTGTTTTTCCGTAATATTTGCACAGCTCCGTACGCGTACACACTGCATGGATGTCGAAGCTACACTCAAGTAAGGTGTACGGATTGCAGTACACTTTAGTACATTATTATTGTTGGAAATACTATTTTCTGCAGCTACCACCTTAGGTGCTCTTCAGATATTAAAGTCCATTTTGTAGCGTAACTAGTAACTACAATTCAAAAGTAAATAAGAATTAAGAGTATAATAAAAGTAGAAATAGTAGAAAAATATACAAAAATAAAGTTTTAAAAGTCTATGATCTGCAGAGCAAAAGTCCTTTCTCCGCAGATCCTCGCCGTGTCAGAGAAGCCCCGAGGAGGATGTAGAAAGAATAGAGAAAAGAAAGATGGTAGTACTTGCGCACTGGATTTTAGTCTTTAGTGGAATTAAATGAGTTTAGATTATAGATGATAATCCTGCGGGTAGGAAGCTTGCCGTTTATGTATGTATAAGGGCATAAACCTAGAAAAAAGGTGGACGGGGACTAGTAGTAGTAAGCCAGCTAGCTAATACAAACATGGCGGCACGCACACATTCACATCCATGAACCTAGAAACAGAGGTGTGAATGTCTGCGTGCGGCGTGCAACAAGCAGTTAGGGGCAGCTTAAGTGGTTACTGATCGATTATTTAGTTAGTAGCTCGAATTAACAGCAAAAACTCTTCAAAGCAAAATAAGTAATTTCGGGTTCGAAGCTACTCAAAGCCATATTAGAAAAAAATATTTATGTACGTCATCAAAAATGTATAACGGCCATTGAGAAACGTTCCTACTTGTACACATACGATCAAATACGCACAGAACCTTGTTCGTATGGATTTAACGTCGGGGTTTTGTGACCCCTTCAAATAAATATTTTGTTAATTCAGCGTTTGAACGACGCAGTCACACTTTTATATGGTTCGCTCTGCGACATTATTACTAAAATACGAGTTATCCCACAAATAAAAACGTCAGTTTTGGGAGGGTCCTTGTAAATGAAACGGAAAATGTTCTAAGGTTCTTAAGCATATTAGAGCGTTTACCTACGAGTAAGCTTAACTAAATTATAGGTAAAATTTGTTGTTTTCTATGTTTCTACTATAAGGTCACTAAAATAATAAAAAAGTTGCCTATGGGTGCCTCTGGGTAAACAAGTGCGTAGGTGCGTAGGAACAGAGGACACTACTTTCGACGCATCAAATCACCTAGGTGCTCAGGTAAATTGATGGGACTTTCTTTCCCAAACGGGAATAAATCAGCTTATTATTGAGACTTTGTATCTTTATGTATAAGTATTTAGCTCACATCACCGACCAATAACTTGGGAAGCTAAAGATACCCCTTTCTCGTGAGACCCAGCAGACGGACATATTCGGAGTGAAGGCAGCAGCGCTCTCCGTTTCCTAGTCAACTACTGCGATCACGAAGCCGCGGCTAAATTCCTCCATATGAATAGTTTATGGCGATCTATTAGGGAGGCCTATGTTCAGCTGTGGACGTCTTTCGGCTGATGATGATGATGATATAATGCTGTGGAGATGAGAAGGCTGAGAAGAATGACTTTAGTGTCCTTGATCGACAATACAAGGAATAGTGCGATAAGGGAACGCTGTGGCATGTTAGAAGATGTAGTGACAAAGATAGAGAAACGATTGCTCAGGTGGTTCGGACATGTGGAGAGGATGCATGAAAGTAGATTGTCAAATGAGATTTATAAGGCGAGTGTGAATGGTCAATTCGGTAGGGGTCCACCTAGGCGTACCTTTCATGAACAAGTTGATGTTATCTTAAGGAAAGGCCAGGTCAAAGTACCAACAGCCGGCGAGCATGTATGAAGAATGTGATGAAAGTGGAAGTAGCGAAATATCGTAGCAAGTGGAAAGAAATAGTCTGCCTGTACGTACTAAAGTACGTGTATGTATGAATGTACAAACTAAGTACCTATAGGTAGTTAGTGATTTTTATTTTTATTTCAGTCTCTTTCAACGTACTACTTAAGAAAATAAATTGACAAAAAGAATAATATAACGCTAACGCTTAAATTTAGAAATTACCATACTGAAAGGTAAATACGAATTTATTAGAATTTGTAGAATATTAATACCCCTGCGGAAATAAAAATAATTTCGCTTAAAGCTCTTCCTAATGAAAATTTTCATTGAAGCCTTCGCACGTGTACCTGATTCCCACTTTCCCAACGCGATTTGCCAGACATTTCTCGCGCGATTTCATTTTCTAATGAGTATGTGTGTAATTCTTTCGAAATTTGTTCTTGTTTCAACCTCATATTAGGCATACCGAGCATGCCCTGTTGTTTATTTTTAACGAGAAATAATACGCTCTTTTATAATATGTAAATTATTCCGCTTTTTAATTTCCTTTGGAAGATTTCTTCGAAGCGGAGAAAAAAGTTTGGGTTGGTTTTTGTTAGGATTCTATATTATGTTTTTGCATAAGAAAAAATATTTTATAAACTTTCATTTCATTTATTTATTGATACTTGAATGAACCTACAATAAAATTCGGACGGAGTGTTATAAAACAAAAATTGAAGCACCGTAGTAAGAATTCGCAAGCACAAATAATGACGACACGCAAGACGCACACATCCCCTTTTTTACATGAATTAGTATTGTTTCTATACTGTGAATGTGAGCGTGCCATCATGTTTGTATTAGCTAGCTCGCTTACTATGGTCACAGAACAGATAATAACACTACGTATAGAATGGACACTGTCATCCGCCCACCAATCGGGCCTTGCTCATCCCGCCAGCGGGATTGATCTCTACACGAGCCCCGCTTCTATGGGAAATCACCTCACGCACACTCTTGCACGTGTACAAAACTCCATTTGCGCAGTGTATGTAGTAGGTAGTTAAAGCGCGGCTTTTGTATGGGATTGAGTCAAGTGTCTGGGTGCTATGGTGTTTCAGCAGTTTCAACAACTAATATCTCAGGATGACAGGCGCAGTGCAGTGCCGCGCAGAATTTTGAATTTTAAAACACTGAGTGGCACTGTGTCTGATATGGGCGATCATGATGCTTACCATCAGGCACCTGATTTGATCGTCTTGTTACTCACTGTCATAAAAATATATATATAGGAAAGTGTCGTAGACAGTGCAAAGTAAACAAATACGTTTCATAGTCGTTTGTGGCATTAAAAATAATGGACCATTAAAAAATATACTTCGATAAGCTTTTATTACAATTGCAGCAACAAACGACGCAATGGATATTAAAAAAGTAATAACCAGTCATGATAATATTATGAAAAAATAAGATAAAAGACCCAAGAGGATAATACCCGTATGCAAGAACAATATTTATGTAAGGTACTGTGCTAAGTAAGGAATTTCTCACAGTGTTCGTCACGGCAGGCAAAGCTTTTTGGATTTGCTGCCGCTTTGCGTTCGGACCATTACAGTACTGTTGAGTTTGACGACTTTGGTCTAAAATGAAAAATGACTATAAGTATAATAATGTCCACTCGTGTATAAATGCCAAAGTATAAAATTGTCGAGGTATAAAAATGCCAACAATAAATTTTGTCTAAGTATATTTTGGTCCACGTGTTTCTTGAATACGGGTGTTACAGTGAGGAGAACATTGTTATAAATTATGCCATAGCAGAACTAACATTGAAAAGCAATATTTTATTAAATAATAAATTATCTAATCATATAAAAGCTTAAACTTGCCTGGTATATGGCAATTTGCTCGCCCCCTATTACATGGGACCAATAATATACTGACGCAATGTGGGTGCACCTACTTTGGGTCTGAGTTCTAGGTACAACTCTGCCTTTCCCTTCGGGAAAAAGGCATGATCGTACGTTATATTATAAAAGTATTATTTACATATATAGTGTTAATATTAGGGATTTTCAAGAAGATTTTATAATTTTTGTCAAAACCGAGGCTTAAATGTGCTAAAAGCATTAATTATTTTTGAGCCCCGTTTTTGCCATTAAGTAATGTTTGAATCGTGAAAGTTAAAAAATATAGGTAATTTTATTTTTCCATGAGCGTAAATTAATGATATTATCATTCATTAATGTCGTAATGGTCAACCATTACTTAATTGTGTAAAAAAAAATGTTTTTAAACTCATAATTTTTCACTCGGGAAAGTATAGTATACGTAGTTTTGAAACTTTATTCATTTGACGGCAAACTAAAAAAGATTGTTTTTTATAAATAGATCTTTAATAGATCCATATAAAAATTTTGTAGTGATTACAAAATTATTTATATACCTATTGTAATTTGTATGTTTTTGTATTGTTCCAGAGTCACCATGGGAGCAGCAATAGGCAGTCATTGTAAAGGGGTCCATTGAAGAGAATGGGACACTTTCACAGGGCCCCATCATTACTCGGAACCAGCTTCGAGGTACCTGAAACCTTATAATAAAGGCGTCTTCGTTAGGCGTCTTTTACAGTCATAAAGTCATGACTTTTTGACTGATATAATCTTTACATTGACTTTCTTTATTTAATTTTTAAAATCTACAATCGAAACACTAATAATTTGAATCTATACTCTTATAGTTAGAGTTACCCCAATTACACTACTCGAGTAAATTATGTGGACAACCCATATTGTCAGAGTTTCTGGCCAAAACTACATACCTACTTGACTGGAGTCTTACTTTGCGGGTTTGATTAAATGTTTCAGTCGATTGATGCCCAACTAATATTATAAATCTCAAATCTCAGCACAATTTAAAAGATTTCATTTGTAACAGGTAATCAAAACGGTAGCGAGGTCTAACTCGATTCCACCGCCCTCTAGATGGCACATAAAACACTACCTGCGCTTTTTTTGTGTGTATCTTTGTTCTATTTTCACGCTAAAACTACTAAGCTGATTAAGCTGAAGTTTAATATGTAAATAGCTTCTAAGCTATGTGTTATCTTACTATGTGTATCCTATTATATGGGATATATATGGGAACGGGAATGGGAAAAAGACTACGCGGATGAAACCGCGGCGCACAGCTAGTATAATAATATACTGTGTTATTTCGTATGTTGAGTGGGGGAGGTGGTCGCGACCACGTCGCATGCATTGATGGGCGGTGGCTCGAGCGGCGGCGGCGGCGGGCGGGCGACGCGCGCGCTCCGTCTGCTGCTGTTGCTCGTGCTGGCTCTCGCTGCCGTCGAGTACCTCTTCGGATCCATACTCGACGCATCCCCGCTCCGGACCTATCTGCACGCGCCCTACAACGCTACACAAGCGACTACGAGGTCAGTTACATTCAGACAATTAGACTTAAATTATTATACTTTGCACGCTACGCAGCCGATTGCTACGAGATCTTTGTATGCTACGCACAACAGCAGTCGTATACTCTCATAGCAGTTAATGCTACGAAGTCAGATACATTGCACGCTACGCAGCCGGTAGCTACGAGGGCAGTTAACTGTACGCTACGCAGCTGACTGTTACGAGATCTCTTTGGAATAGAATGAAATAATGCGAATGCAAATAACATTTCTTGACATTATAATATAAAGTCACAATAAAAGGCCATTCACACATTGGATACAGTTGTCTGAAATCAGGACTTATGTTTTCTATTTTCGTCTACTGATAAAATACTAGTTACGTATTAAAGTGTTTGCATGAAACCTTGATATACATTGATAACTTTTACGTTTCAGAGCTGAAAAAACAGGGACTAACTGGCCTAAGTTACCGCTATCCATACAAAACCCCAAATCGAATAACTCGCACGCCAAAAACAATACTCTTAAAATAATTAGATTAATAAGCATTAAAAATTACACGGAATCTAAAACGGATGTTGAATTAGAGTCTCAAAAGAGTTTGGGTAATATGACGGGTTCGATGGAAACCGAGAGGAAAGTGACTGAAACTCCATTTATCACGAAACTTATGGATAGTTTGAAGAATTCTGTGTCGACTGAGGAGACGGTGAGAAGGACTGACCCGCCGATGCCGCTGTGTGATAAAATGCCGCCAGACTTGGGTAAGAAGAACAAAACGATATCGTATGGTTTGCAGATAACTATAATATAAATTGTATTTGCATTCGATTGCCACAATTAAATACTTATTGTGTTAATAGTTCGCAAGTTTATATTAAATATCAATTCACGACATATGAAATGTAAAGTGGACTCCTTTTCCGAACAAGTAGAAGCTCATAAGTTTCTTGGGAACTTCGCAGACTTCGCGAAGTGACCTCACTGTTCCGAGGATTTGTTTACGTTGAAGGGCTACTGCCTCGCATTAGGACTACGTGTTACGTAGGAAACTTCAGCCACGAAACAGGCATAGAGTACTGTCTGTGGCGTTTATTGAATTCACGACCTATTGCTATGTGACATTTTTACCACAACACTCCTTGTGCTTCCTTATGCATTAACCATTTATTTTCATTTCAGGTCCAATTCCAGTGAACAAGACAGACTTAGAGCTTGAGGACGTAGAGAAAAAGTTCCCAGAAGTGTACTGGGGCGGAAGGTACACCCCTCCCAACTGTACTGCGAGACATAAAGTTGCTATCATCGTGCCATACAGGTCTATACGCTTTCTTTTAAATACCATTGAATATGAATAAATGAATGAATAAAGCTTTATTTAAATTCCATATTAGTATACATTATATATACAAAAAAAATTTTTGAAAATTATGATAATTCTATTTATAACATGCATTTATTATTATTGGTTATAATATCATTTTTCTATATGGACCACCTTAGGGTAAAAGCCTCCTCCAAGGAACTCTAGTTTGTTCTTTCTTTCGCCGTATCTAGCCATGTTTGACCCGCTCCTATTGCCAATAATAATTCGTCTGCCCATCTAGACCGCGGGCGGCCTCTCGCTCTAGTGCCATCTGGTCGGATCCACTTAGCAGAGATATTATTTAGATATTATGGTCCATCGGTCATCGCTGTATCTAGCTATGTGACCATTGAATATATGGCAGAAAAGAACGGGAAAATCGCGCAGTGTGCGACGTCCACGTATTGTAAATTTATCTTTAAGTATAGTTATAATTTATCGTTGTTTTCAAGAAGGTAATATGTTTTTCAAATAATATCCTCTTTCACGCAGTTTATCCTTACAATTTCATGTACATTCTTCCTCATAGTCTTTTTAGCCATTGACGTTCCCTGCGTTCGACTTAACATGCCCATACCAGGATACTATTCCACTCTTTGACTGTAATATGCACCGTAATAAAAGAAATAGGAACTTATTGTTACTATCTTCGCAAAATAAATAGGTAATGGGTACATAGCCCGGCTTTCCCGCTTTCTCTCTTTAATTTGTGCTACTGTTTGTTGTATTTACACATTTTCTTATTTTATAATAATCTTGCAGAGATCGCCAGCAGCATTTAGCTGTGTTTCTCAACCACATGCATCCGTTCCTGATGAAGCAGCAGATTGAATACGGGATATTCATCGTGGAACAAGAGGGTAAGACCACTAACGTTATTGTTGTCATTTGAATAAAAAACGTTTAATCACTCACACCCCTGCCCTAGGATTTCTACTGTCTCTGGCGGCATGGATATATACATAACACACACACACACATCCAATAGCTGAGAACAAACATTAGAGCTCATCGCACAGATACTTGCCCCGGCTGGGATTCTCTGGGGCTGCGATC
Source organism: Hemistola chrysoprasaria (assembly GCA_947063395.1). Lineage (NCBI taxonomy): Eukaryota > Metazoa > Arthropoda > Insecta > Lepidoptera > Geometridae > Hemistola > Hemistola chrysoprasaria. The sequence goes on from OX346724.1 coordinate 4,088,193, forward strand.
GATATCGATCCGATATCGCATGCGTTTTATCTCAAAAGTATGATGGGTTTATCAGATTTTAACAGTTGTTGTGATGATGGTGGAATGATTTTTGCAGTTTCTTTTTTGTGGTGTACTTTACCAATAGAAAGTTTGATGCAACTATCCTATATAATTATTATGTAGGCCGCTTAATGGAGTCCTCCGCGCCCCCCACCGCCCCGGTACCCCGCAGGTAAGGACTTAATTAAGCGGTCTAGCTATAGCCCTGATGGGGACCCTTTCCCAAAGCTAACCAAGCCTTAATATGGCCCTTATTACAGGCACCAAAGAGTTCAACCGCGCGAAGCTAATGAACGTTGGTTTCGTGGAGGCGCAGCGTCTGAAGGCGGGCGGGTGGAGATGCTTCATCTTCCACGACATAGATCTACTTCCGCTCGATACTAGGAACATGTACTCTTGTCCGCGGCAACCGAGGCACATGTCCGCTGCTATTGATAAATACAATTTTGTGTAAGTGAACATGAAGTAATTATTTAAATTATTAAAAACCTACTTCAGTTATGAATCTCAAATCTTTTTTTTTATTTTTTTTTTTATGATAGTGAGTAACACGACGAGCAAATCAGGTGCCTGATGGTAAGCATCATGATCGCCCATATCAGACACAGTGCCACCCAGTGTTTTAAAATTTAAAATTTTGCGCGGCACTGCACTGCGCCTGTCACCCTGAGATAGGAGTTGTTGAATCTCATCATGCCCAGTAATTTCGCTGGTAACATTGCCCTTCAGACCTGAACACAGTAATGTTTGCACAATACTGCTTGGCTGATGAATAACTGGCAAAGGTGTGGTACTTCCCCAGACGGCCCCCTGCAAAAGAGGCCTACAACTACAAAAATCTCAGTATAATGTAAAAAAAAATACCTTTGTAACAGGTACACAAACAAAAACAAAACGCTAGCGTGTTCTAACACGACCCCAGCACCATCTAACGCTGTTTTTTTGTTACGTTTGTTCCGTTTTTACGCTAAAACTACTAAATCGATTGAGCTGAAATTCGTTACGTAGATAGTTTAGACACTGGAATAACACATAGGGTACTTTTATCCCAATATTCCGACGGGAACGACGGCTAGTAATATTATATAGTTAACTGGTTTTACCCGTTGAAAAGTACATAATATACATACTTTGAAATACGCGTAACTATTACGTTAGTTTCTGTGGGTGTTTTTGGGGCGCTTTCACATTTTAAGGAAGATGCGCAGCATACGGCCGCGGCGGTCGCGTTACGCTAAAACCGAAAAGTAGATAATAAAATTCACTCCTAACCAATGGTCGGTCAAGTGTCTACAATTTATTCTTTTATTAGAAGATTCAAATGTGAATGGATCCCAATGGACCCTCACTTTTTATTGAGTATTAGATAAACCGGCCAAATATGAGTGAGACGTGCTCACAAGAGTTCCGTATCCCGTGCGGGTGTTACGAACTTAGCGAGCTTTCAGACAAACGTCGACGTAACGTCAACGCGGTATTATGGTTGGACGCTAATTTGTATGCAATAGAACAGAAGAATACACACGTTGGTGTCGCTCGTCTGAAAGCTACAGCTTCTAAGCAGGATGTATATTAATCATGAATATATTCTCAATTACTCCCTGGAGTCTGGAACTGTGCCCGGTAGATGGCAATAAGCTCGCCCCCTATTACATGGGACCAATAACATACTGGCGAAATGTGGGTGTATCTACTATGAGACTGAGTCCTGGGTACACCTCTGCCTACCCCTTCGGGAAAAAGGCGTGAATCTATGTTATGTTATGTTATATTGTTAACCACCGCATTTGTGAAAAGCGCGCGGTTTATGCATTTGCCAGTGTCGAAAAAAACAAGTTACAATATAATTAGTCTATGACGTTGGTTCTTTCTGTGCAGGTTGCCATACGAAGACATCTTCGGCGGCGTGTCAGCGGTGACTCTCGAGCAGTTCACCAAAGTCAACGGTTTCTCTAACAAGTACTGGGGATGGGGCGGAGAAGACGATGACATGGCTTATAGGTAATAATAATAATAATAATAATATGGGACAACTTCCACACACGGTCATCTGGTCCCAAACTGGGCTAGAAGCCTGTACTATGGTAACCAAATGACTGATATACATACTTATACGCTTATAACACCCAGACACAGATCAAACAGACATGTTCATGCACACAAATGTTTGACCTGGCCGGGGATCGAACCAGGGCCCTGCGGCACAGAAAGCAGAGTTACTACCATCTGGGCCAACGAGGCTGTCTATGGTAATTATACTAATAACGATACTAACCTTACTTCTTGTATTTTTAACCTCCCACTGAAAAAGCGAGGGAAGAAGTGTTATAAGTTTGACGTGTCTACATAGACTCATCATGTATCTGTGTCGTCTTAATTGTATCTCTTTAACGAATGAACCGATTTTGTTGCGGTGTTTTTGCTTGATAGCTGACGTGGTTGATTGTCCTTAGCTATGTTTCATGAAAACTGGTTCTGTAGTTTGATTGTCAACTCTTTTCTAGCGGCTACAGGAATCTGTGCAACTTGCAGTGGTGGGATCTTGGACGATGTTCTTCGTCCAAGGGTGGGATTGATTTGAAATTATTAAATTCGAAATTATTAGTCAAATAAATCAGAGTTTCAATTTCTTTAGGGTTTTTACCTTAAAAGGAAAAAAGGAGCCCTTATATTATGTTCACTTCGTTGTCCGTCTGTCTATCTGTCTGTCAAGACCTTTTTACTCGGGAACGCGTGAAGGTATCGAGTTGTAATTGGAATCAATAACATGGGTCTAAAGTCCCTTGCTGCTGAAAAAAAATCTAACTTCTAAGTCAACGCAATCAAAAAATACGGCCATTTCTAAAAACCTCTAGGATACTTTAGCCTAGCATCATAAAATTTGGGAAAAAGCAAAATCTTATATAAAAAAAAAAAACCCAAAACCGTAAAATTTTACCAAAAAAAAATTGTTATAACTAACATGTTTGCAGTAGTTTACAACTAGATGACGCTGTATGTTCTTAGAACGCGGTAGCGTTTTGTTCAGGTATCTTGGTATGGAACCCTACACTTAAAATATTTACCATGGTATATCTTAACAATTTATTGCTCACTGATTCATATTGGTAATATCATGATAATTTCAGATTGAAGAAAGTAAACTATCACATAGCGAGGTACAAGATGTCCATATCACGGTACGCCATGTTAGATCACAAGAAATCGGTGCCTAATCCGAAAAGGTAAGATCACACTGACAAAAGATTTTATTTGTTTAGGAGGGTAGGAATTGAGATTTATCTGAGTGTGATGATACCAGTACGACACTTCGAGTTTGCCAATTGACTTCTTTGGTTTAATGGCCAATGTAGCCGATCAAATTACTGGACGACACTTAAAGACCGGTTTATTGATCGTTAATTATTTATACTTAAGCTAACTTAGGTTAAACTGACTGTTGTTAAATTAACCATTACTGAACTTTGCAGAAAAAAAAACTAAGGATGAAAATATGATTGTTGTCGATTTTATACTTTTGATCATAACATTTTAATAATTGATATATTTAACTAAGGATTAAAAAAAACCTAGTCTTAACGCCTTATGTGTCCTGACTTATAAGGCTTTCAATCAACGGAAGCAGCTACTGCGATTGTAATGGATTTATTATGGTTAAGATGGATTTATTATCGTATTACTTAGCTACAGGCGAATGCCGTATGTTACAGTAAACCAGAAAAGCGCCTAGTTCAGTTACCTAACTTAATTATAACCTGCTTACAGGTATCAACTCCTGTCACAAACGAGCAAGCATTTCCAGCAAGACGGTCTATCAACATTAGAGTATGAATCCGTACAAATTACCAACTATCATCTCTACACTCACATTCTGGTTAATATCGATGAGCGTAGCTGATGGACGTATCTCGCCAAACTATTGTTTGGCGACGACCGGTAACGGTTTCTTGACCATTGGTTACTCGGTAAAACCGGACACAACTGACGCGTGGTTATTGGTGAAACCGGACCCAGCAGACGAGTGGATTATTGGTGAAACCGGCCCCCAACTGATGTGAGGTTATTGATAAAACTGGTCTCCAAATGACGCGCGGTTTGTTGGTGAAACCGGACCCAACTTGCTATAGATAAAAAAAAATTACAATAAATTATCAACAACTTACGCGATGAGGTCATTCTATTTATAATATAATAAGGATGAATTACATTAAAATATTTTTTTATTGTGCTCTTATACAACATTTTATCTAAGTATAGATGAATTAATTTATTATTTTTTGCTTATTTTTATACCGTTGCATTCCTATGTGTTAATCAGTATAACGAGATTGTTCGGATTTACACACAAGCTGCGTATTTAATTCTCATTATTAATTATTTTAATCACAAGGAAATGACAGTTGGGTCTGGTTTCCAAACTTGTTGATCTTGTCGAAGTGATAAATGTAATATATCTATTTACTGCTTTATAGGTTAAGCGTTAAATTTGTACCTACCCTGTTACCTATCAAGTAGGTTGATGTTGGTACAACTATATATATACAACTTGATACAAAAAGGTGTACTTAGTAATACTTAAGGGGGTGCATCCACCCGTCAACCTAAACAACGTATATAAGAAACTTCCCATACAAATTATCCGATCCATTTTGTATGGGATGTCTTTTTTTTTTCTAATTTAGCAGTATTACTACACCATTTTTGTAACATGTATAAGAAAAAATTGCAAGATTCACAAAAAAAGTCTATTCCCCATATTAAATACAAAAATAAATCAACTGTACCGTAAATTTATTAAGTTATTTAAAGCCGTATTTATCACAATGAATTTTTACTACACTTAATCAATTTTTTTTTCGATCTGATGATGCTTTTATTCGCAGTTAGTCAGTTTATATTTTTTTAATACATTGATATTGTTTTTTCTATTAAAGCGCTAGTCTTCTGCTAGTTATTATTTTCAAAATGAATTAAAAACTTAGTTTTAAAAAAGAGCCACTAGGTGGCAGCACGGAGACGTGATGTCACAAGTTTTTTAAATCGCACACTATTTCCAAAAGGTCACTTTTGGAGAGGATCTGGTGGCATCATTTTTTCCTAATAATTAAAAGCGTTATACTCGACGCGTTTTACTAGACTCGATAGAATGTACATGCATGTAAATATTATGGCCATTTTAAGTACAGAATGACAATATAGAAAATTATATTATAATAATATGCTCAGAGCAGAATTTATGATTAATACTATTTTAATAAGATATTAAACCAATTCTCAAAAATCATCTCAGACTTATATTTGTCGGCCTAATGCATATATCTATTTTATTTCCATTCATTATCTCATGTAATACAAAACAAAACGTACAATATAAAGTTATATAAAAAAAAGTAATATTATACCCGTTAAGGTATTATACCATAATAACTATAATAATATTTATAGGTATATTATTATAGATATTATTATAGTAATACCTTAACGGGTGCATCTACCCGTCAAACTGAACTTTCAAAGGAAGTAACTGCGAAATTATCAAAAAAATTCGACTTCCCATACAAAGCCGATCCAGCTGATCCATTACGTATGGGCAGTTGAAATTCTTTGGGTGTTACCACACCAGTTGATCGACGGTATCGAACGTTGATGGATTCAATCGATCGACATTGATCGATAGTTTCTACAAAGTAAAAAAGCTATCGATCGACGTTGACTAATCGAATATATCATCGATCGACGATTGATGGTGGATTCAATCGATCGACATTGATCGATAGTTTCTAAATAGTAAAACACTATCGATCGACGTTGACTAGTCAAATATATCATCGATAGACGGCGTCGATCGATGATGGTTTCAATCGATCGATATAGATCAATAATTTCTATATCGATCGACGTTGACTTATCGTATCTATCAACGATCGACTGGTGTAGTAACACTCTACCAATGATCGATGATGGCTTCAATCGATCGCCATTGATCGATGGTTTCTACATAGTAAAAAAGCTATCGATCGACTGGTGTAGTAACAACACCCTTTCTTTTGCCAAGTCTTTGGGTTGACGAGTATGTGCACCCCCCTTAAGTATTTCAACACCTCTTTGTAACACGTCGTATAATTATTAGAATCTTAATATAGGGTTATTGGTAAAACAGTTATCTCTTCATACATTTTACTGCGGGTCAATCAACCTTTTCTATAGAACAGCTGATAATACTTTGGCTCTATTGCGAAAGTTGTACAAAGTGAAGAGTAAAACTGATTTCCAGTAACCCTTAGGCGTACATTACACAATAGGTTATATTATTGTCTGTTTTGCCACAGTCCGGTGCGGTTATTATGAACTTGTGTAGCAACAGCAGTAGAAATTACGTAATTGTGTGCTGTCAAAAGTCATATTTTGTATGAAAAAATTAAGTTTATAATACCCGTGCCGGCTATTGTTAATGCATCGTTAACCTTTTATCTATGTATGATTGACGTCATTAAAAAAGAAATTATTCGTCAATCACACTGATTGAAGCGTTACCTACCGTGTAATGTATGCTTTAATTAAAGGATGTGTGTGCCTATTTTTTTTGTCCAACACATAATGTTAGAACACTTTTTTAATTGTAAGAATCTCTTCTATCATTAATCTCAATTATATATAAGTATGGGTTTTATGACGTATACTTACCTACTCATCAATATTAGATATTTATTTTGAATTAAGTATATAGAAACATATTTATTGTAATTTGTAAAACGCGGAAGTACTTATTTTAATGTCTTGTGGGGCTAAAGAGACCCATTGTTTATGAAGTAGTTTAACTCCCGAGCTTTAGCTTTACCGAGTATATCGAAACAGAGTTATAATGGTTTTTAGCGCCATGTGTTACTTTTCACTACGATTGTAAGAAAATAAAATGGTTAATTTCATCAAAACATTTTGGCTAATTTCTTATACGTGCGACACCAATAAAATATAATCTCATTGGTACAGATCACACACCATTCTCTAGTAAAGTGTAATTAATATAAAGTAGGATGGAACTTATTTCATTTGTGTTATACCTGAAGCTCCCGCCAAAATAAAAATCCTTAATAAGATCACGTTTAATTATATTCAAACCACTTGTGTTTATTTCGCTTTCCGGACAAACTAGGTTTCAACCCAAGTTAAGTGTAAGTTGTACAATTGTAACTTTTGTATGTTAAAATTAAACACAAAGAAAACTTGTTGAAAGGTAAACATTGTGATAAAGTGATAATGCGATGTCACCGTATGAATTTGTAAATAGTTGATTAATGTTACCACTTAGCTTCGTTTAGTTGTTATTTTTAGGGATACAATGTGATACATATGCATAAATGTGAGGTTTAAGTCATTACACATTCATTTACAAAAACTTATACTTACTTATAAAAAATGTTAAAAATGTTAAAGTACCTGTGACCACGAACACTGCAGTATTGAAACCTCAGAAATAAATAATCGGTAATTTATAATAATATTTAAATATTAATTAATAATATTTGCGTTTCGCGATAAAATCTTTTAAGGTGGTGCTAGGCTTGAGCATTTCCGCGAGCAGAACATCGAGTATTCGCTGTTTTTCAATTTTATGGAACTGAATGAACATCGAGCACGGCGCTCGATGTTTTGCTCACTTACTGTGAGCATTTCGGTAAGCCGAGCATTGAGCATTCACAAGAACGTTACATTACATGGAAATGCTCTTGGAGAGTATTTTATTGTAGCAGTGTATTATGTACTATTCGTGCGTAAGAAGGAAATGCTTCAAATCTATCACCACCTAAAGGCGCTACCCAAAGCAAATTCGCCCTCTCGCTCACATGTACCCACATTTTTGAAGATATAAAAAATACTACATATAATTTCGATAACTAGGTTAAAAATAAAGATATAAAGATAACTAGGTTCTAGAAAATAACAATACAAAGATTCAGTAAAAAATCTAATTTAATCCGTGTACGTGTGAGTGAGAGGGCGAATTTGCTTTGGAATATATAAATTTTTTTTATTGCGGCTATATCTAAAATCTAAGTATGATCTGTTTTTACATGGAATCTCTAAATCTTAATGGAATCTCCTGATATCGTGCACAAAAAAATTGAGACAGGAAACGCTAATTAAAATTTATTTTAGCCGCGTAATTCAACTGTCCATGGAGATCGTGATTTTTAATTATATTGTTTTTTCTTAATTAATGTGGTAATGACTTATCCATCGGTTGGACAAGAGTAAATGTAAATCTTGTGTAAAAAATATAATTGGTGTATCATGATAACGTATTGCATAAATTATACTAAATAATATTTACAGGTAGACCGCTTAATAATTGAGTCCGTGCCTTTTACCTGCCGCCCGCACCTCTCCCGGTCTCCGTTTAAGTCCACCTCAGCGTTCCTGTACCCCACAGGCGAGGACTAAATTAAGCGGTCTACCTATAGGTACCTATAGATAGTACCATCCAGGATGACGTGTCGCTAAATCTTCTTAGGATTTTACCAGAATCAGTCGATTGAGATTTGTTCGAAATTGGTTATAGCTTGTCTTATAGCATATAGCTCATCAACATTTTTTTGCTCAGCAAAAAATTGAGAACGAATTCGATGTTAGCTCGTGGAATTAAAAGAAAAATTAATAGAAACGAAACGAACGTCTGAACAGACTGTTCAGACGTTCGAACAGTACGCGATTTAGCAGTTTATCAAATAAAAGAACCTATCACAACTATCGTTGACGCTATCGTCGATCAATCAAAACACATAGTATATCAGCTTCGATCAACATTGGTGATCGGTAGAATTGGTTTGGTAACACCCTTAGGGCTCAATTACTCTGGGACACTTTAGTGGCGCAATTAGTCGCCGATACCAACAAAATGTAAAGAGCTATTGAGCAACCCAGCGTGGTCTGTGTACATGAGATACTCTCCACAGAGCCAACTGTACAATACAATACATTAGCCTGTATCAAAAATCTTAAGGTACGTTATCGTGGATTCCACTAGCTATGGAACTATCCTCGGTATTGGTAATCGGTTAGCATTAAGCCTTTCTAAAATATCATGGTTCGTTTCATAGTGAAAGTTTTTATGAGTACAACACCCCTTTAAAGGCTCGCACAGACTACAGCTGCAACAGGCCGCACCGCATCGAATAACAAAAATCACTTTCTTACATTTATATTAACTATAGCACACTACACACGCATACTACAGGCGGACGATGCGGCCGGTGCGACCCACAAGTAGTGTACGATTCATATAAAATGTACGAACCTGATGTGGGCGAATTTTTGTTATGCTATGCTTTGCGGCCCGGCCCGCTCTAATGTGCGCGAGCCTTAACGGGACGCCAACTCAACACCAGTACCCCATTATGTTTTGTGAATGTTCTAAAAACAATTTTTTAATTTGAAAAACCCTAATTTATAATTCGAGTCGATATGTATCAAAAAGACTTCAAAACAGTGGACACACTGAGGCGTGAGATATGGGCATATGGCCTCGACTTCACACCTCAGTGCTGCCACAGGGAAATACCAGATAATACTAATATTAATGAAATCTCATAAAATAATTCTCAGTCGAACTTAAGTGATAAGAGTCTCAATTTACTTAGATACGGTTCTAACGAGTCAATTTAGACGATATTGTGCGTAATAATCTGTAGCCTGTTTTTGTACTTTTACCAATTAAATATATGGCGCGGGAATGTGATTTATGAAACCATCAAATATAATTTATACGTAACAAACTCATAACTGATTCGTCTTAGGCCCAGACACCCGAGCGGCAAACATTGCCAACGTCATAATAGTTAATAGATACCTATACAATAGGTTATATGTAACTGTAGCACAAACGACGACAGCGACGCCCGTGGACGGCTGCAGTTAACTCTGCCGTTGGCAACGTGTCGCTCGTGTATTTTGGCCTTTAGGATTTTGATATTGCATTTATACGATTCCATTTTGTATTTAAAGTAATATAGAAAATATTATGTAAGTGTAATCAACATTCCTGCGCTGAAGTCGTGCTAACATTTTATACATGCAATAGTTAGGCCAACTTTCTGCTTAGCTGTGCTAATTATGATAAATGGTATTACATACGTTAGTTTAATATTACCTAATGTTATTAGACAAGTCATAGTCTAGATCATTGAGTTACTTAATCAAAGTGATATGTATTCATTTTCCTTTTATTTTTTCGAAATTGTTTTTTTAAATAAATATATTGTTTGTTTTTGATAACTTTTATCTTTTATTTATTAACCAGAACAAAATGAAAAACAGACTGAAAAGTGGCTCGTATTTCGAAGCAAATTATTTAATAGGATTTATATCGTAATGAAAAAGTGATTAGGAGCAAACTGCTAAATTCGAGGTGTCTATTTCTTCTAGCATTATGACAAAATCGATACTCTTAAAAATATATAGGTACATATATCTATACTAATATTATAAAGAGAGAATCTTTGTTTTTTTGTTTGTAACGAATAGGCTCCGAAACTACTGGACCGATTTTAAAAATTCTTTCACTTATGGATAGCTTAATTCAGTGTGAGTGACATAGGCTATATGAGATTTTGAAAAATATTAGGGATCCGTAAGAAAATTGCAATATTGTGAACCAAGGTGTCACATATATTCATTAATTTGCGTGCGCTGTGAAATCTATTGATGGTAGAATAAAATAATGTACTAGGGGTTTGTAGTAGGTACTTACTAATATCTACAAAATAGTCCACAGATATTTCATCCATCTATTTTGGTTTAGTCACAATAATCAAAACAGACATAATATGAATGCGCTGTAATAAGTGTTGGAGGTAGAATAAAGTTATGTACTAGGGGTTTGTAGTACTTATCAATACCTACAAAACAGTATACATAGATTATATCCATCTTTTTTGGTTTAGTCACAATAATCGAAAAAGTGATTATTTTTCATGCGGTGTGAAAACTATTGGTGGTAGAGTAAAGTAATGTACTAGGGGTTTGTAGTACTTATTAATACCTACAAAACAGTATACATAGATTATATCCATCTTTTTTGGTTTAGTCACAATAATCGAAAAAGTGATTATTTTTCATGTGGTGTGAAAACTATTGGTGGTAGAGTAAAGTAATGTACTAGGGGTTTGTAGTACTTATCAATACCAACAAAACAGTATACATAAATTATATCCATCTTTTTTGGTTTAGTCACAATAATCGAAAAAGTGATTATTTTTCATGCGGTGTGAAAACTATTGGTGTTAGAGTAAAGTAATGTACTAGGGGTTTGTAGTACTTATTAATACCTACAAAACAGTATACATAGATTATATCCATCTTTTTTGGTCTAGTCACAATAATCGAAAAAGTGATTATTTTTCAGGCGGTGTGAAAACTATTGGTGGTAGAGTAAAGTAATTTACTACGGGTTTGTAGTACTTATCAATACCTACAAAACAGTATACATAGATTATATCCATCTTTTTTGGTTTAGTCACAATAATCGAAGCAGTGATTATTTTTCATGCGGTGTGAAAAATCGGTGGTAGATTAAAGTAATGTACTAGAGGTTTGTAGTACTTATCAATACCTACAAAACAGTATACATAGATTATATCCATCTTTTTTGGTTTAGTCACAATAATCGAAGCAGTGATTATTTTTCATGCGGTGTGAAAACTATCGGTGGTAGATTAAAGTAATATACTAGGGGTTTGTAGTACTTATTAATACCTACAAAACAGTATACATAGATTATATCCATCTTTTTTGGTCTAGTCACAATAATCGAAAAAGTGATTATTTTTCATGCGGTGTGAAAACTATTGGTGGTAGAGTAAAGTAATTTACTACGGGTTTGTAGTACTTATCAATACCTACAAAACAGTATACATAGATTATATCCATCTTTTTTGGTTTAGTCACAATAATCGAAGCAGTGATTATTTTTCTTGCGGTGTGAAAACTATCGGTGGTAGATTAAAGTAATGTACTAGGGGATTGTATTAATTATCAATACCTACAAAACAGTATACATAGATTTTAAGCATCGTTTTTGGTTTAGTCACAATAATCGAAGCAGTGATTATTTTTCATGCGGTGTGAAAACTATTGGTGGTAGGTAGAGTAAAGTGCTGTACTAGGGGTTTGTAGTACTTATCAATACCTACGAAACAGTATACATAGATTATATCCATCTTTTTTGGTTTAGTCACAATAATCGAAGCCGTGATTATTTTTCATGCGGTGTGAAAACTATTGGTGATAGAGTAAAGTAATGTACTAGGGGTTTGTAGTACTTATCAATACCTAGGAAACAGTATACATAGATTATATCCATCTTTTTGGTTTAGTCACAATAATCGAAGCAGTGATTATTTTACATGCGGTGTGAAAACTATTGGTGGTAGAGTAAAGTAATGTACTAGGGGTTTGTTACTGATCAATACCTACAAAACAATATACATAGATTATATCCATCTTTTTTGGTTTAGTCACAATTATCGAAAGTCATTATATGCATGCGATGTGAAAAGTATTGGTGGTAGAATAAAGGAATGTACTAGGGGTTTGTAGTACTTATCAATATCTTCAAAATAGCCCACGATAAATTAATACATGTGTTAAGGTTTGGTCATTGTAACAGAAATAGTCATTAATTTGCGTGCGTTGCGTAAACCATTAGGGTTATATTAATATGTATTAAAATACAATAATGTATCACGAATTTACTCCTGTTAAACGTTTACTATACCTACTTCTGCTACCCGTGCGAAGCCGGGGCGGGTCGCTAGTAATAAATAAAATGGGGTGTGATTTCCACAATTATCATATAAATTAGCGCCCACCCACCTGGTTGTAGTTGTGGTCCGTGTGGAAAAAGCATGAGGGAATTTTGGAATCTATAATTTACAGCCACAACATACTTTTTTTCTCTTCGGCCTTTGGTACCAAATAAGGAAATAATATTTTCTTTATATAATTAATATAAATAATAAATATAAGTAAACCAGAAAAGCAACTGGTTCAGTTACCTACTCCATTAAAACTTGCTTACAGGTTATTCTATTCCTGTCACTAACGAGCAAGCATTTCCAGCAAAACGGTCTATCAACATTGTAGTATCAATCTGTACAAGTTACCAACTATCATCTCTACACTCACATTCTGGTCAATATCGACGAGCGTAGCTGGTGGACGTATCTCGCCAAATTAGTGTTTGGCGACGACCGGTAACGGTTTCTTGACCATTGGTTACTCGGCAAAACGGACCCAACTGAGGCGTGTTTATTGATGAAACCGGACCCAGCTGACAGATGGTTTTATTGGTAAAACCGGCCCCCAACCGATACGTTTTTTTTATACTCTTGTTTTTACGCTATTGCGAAGAAGGAGGGTTATGTTTATTTCGAGAGTATATAATATGCATGTATGTAGGGTGTATCTGAGTATGTATGAGGTTTCTTGGCCACGGCCTACAGCCTAAACGGCTAGATGGATTTTGAGGTGGGTTCCCAACGAGTAACACTAAACGAGTCACACGTTGGGAAATAAAACCCCATTGAGTAACGAGTAGAGCTATGTCGCGCCACGCCGTAACTAACCCGCCGTTACGATAAAAAACGAGGTGCGGCGCGGTTTTAAAGTTTGACTCACTACTGTCTATAGGGGCGTGCTACTGCCTCTAGGGGCATTTGTATTTTCATATTGTACTTCAAGCTTATTGACCGCTAGTCTATAAAAATATAAAATATTATATTCATCATCATCATCATCACAGCCGTTGGTAATTCACCACGCAACCACGGGCAGAGAGCAGGGAGCACTATTCTATAGCCGGTAACTCCAGGGCAATATTATATTAATTTAAATAAAACTATAAAAATATTGCCACTGTACTATATGTAATGAAATTCAGACACAAACATTTTAAAACTCAATGACATGAACATAAAAGAACTTCGAACATAAAAATAAGACTCATTAGATCTGCCTCAGCACTTCTTCTCTTAGATCGTTTCTGATATACATGGGATTTTAAATACAAAGATAGGTCGATTGTTGAACGGCAATGAAGCCAGACCAGGGGCTAGTCTTTGTATGGCGACCATAGGGGGCGTTTCACGCCACGACGTGCGACGGAGGTACCAAGATGGAACTGATGCGCAAGCGATCGTTAGTTCTTGAAACCAGGTTTTTTCACTTTCAGTAGGCCTGAGGAGATAGATATCATACAGTAAGGAGGTGTCACTTCACTGTTTAGGTCTGTTCGGCTCGTGACCCTCTTGCAGCGGGTTTGGCAGATGGCTGCTGCTCGGCTCGCGCGCTAATCGCACGATTTAAAAATAAATATAGCAACGATCATTACTTTATGTTAAACGATCTACTATAATCCGTATACACATAATATTGTCGCCCTTACTGATGGCTGATGTCGAAATAAAAGAAAGAACAAAGGAATTAATTGATTAATGACATAGAAAATAATTTATGCACACAAAAAATAGTGTGGCTAATTAATTCACAGTAACACACTGTTATCTATTATATTGATTTATTTGAATACAAACATTAATTTAAAGAAAAGGGGAGATAGCGTACGTTCTCTCAGCACTTACTCAACAACTGGCATGTGAAAGAAACAACAAAGATAGTAAGACGTACCAAAAACCGAATTGCGAACAAGTCGGAACAAGACAACAATTAACTTTACTGACGTGGACCTAATGGGACTTAATTTGGGATTTCTATTTTCGAGAAGCCAGTACCTCATCTCCCCTTTTCTTTAAATCCATGCTTACAAACATAAATATGTAGGTATAGCGAGTGGGAACCCTCGCGCACGACGCTAAACCGATGTAGAGTCAGCGGTACTCTACTCAGCGGAATATGACCGCTCGCGTCATACTATATGGTTCAATTTTGTGTGTCAGCAGAATGAGTAGGTTCTATATTTTTATACCTATACAAGAGAGAGTGAGTTTGAGTCCGTTTTCTGTATGAACGAACGAGACTACGCGAGGCACAGCTAGTCTTAGATATATAAGTCTTCGCTCGTGCTCTGACAAGATGGCGCCCTACCTAAGAACAACAGCTTCGATAATGCGGCAATTTTCAAATTTTAGTGTGCGTAAAATACAGTTTGCAAGGAGTGCGTGTGTGTGAAAATTTGTGTCGGACAGGCTGCGTAGACCCGTCTTATATCTAAGTGTGTATAGTATGAAATTCAGTGGATATCAAAGATCCACTGAACCACTAAATTATTGACATTATAATATCTCCGCGTGCGCTCCGACTAGATACCGCCGTCATACTTTGTCAAATGCGGCAACTAAAACTATGCCGGAATTGACGTACACGACGTAACTGTTTATAATTTATACTAGCATTGTGTTACACACTTCAAAAGCCGCATTTTCGAAGCTATTATTATTTAGGTGAGTATCTGGTCGGAAATCGGAACGCGCACGGAGACTTGTCAATAATCTAAGCAAATATATTATTATTTAGTAGGTAAGTTAGTAGATAGGTAGGTACATACCTCTCCACCTGTCTTTCCCTTTCTCTGTCCTTACGCCTAGGTTTCCGAACAGGTGGGGTAGCTCGGAATCTATAGTATTTGGGCATTTTACTTATTTTGTTAATTTTGTAAAAGAAAAATCAATTAAATCGAACATACATAATTTGCGCACATAAACCTTCAATGCGTCATTTTGACGTTTATTTTATTAATATAAAGCACAGATCACTTTATTAATAATTACTTTAAGAATAAAGTCCTATTACGATTCCGATCTGTCACCCTGTTTTATCCCCCCTCGTAGCTTCCGCCTGAAGATCGCGTTGCTCGAAGTACAGAATACATATAAGGTCTTGTTCACACTGCGACTTTCAGCTGCGGCAGCTAGCTGCTTAGCTGCTTTTCAGCTGCTAGATGCCGCGACAAACGCTGCACCCCGCACACTGCACCGCGACTTTTAGCTGCGGCAGCTAGCTGCTTAGCTGCTTTTCTGCTGCTAGATGCCGCGACAAACGCTGCACCCCGCACACTGCACCGCTGCAGGCTTCCAAACGCAAGGAAGTCGCCAAAACGCACAGCTGCGGCGCAGCAGACGCAAAAACGCCGATCGCCGCTGCAGGCTTCCGAACGCAGGGAGTCGCCAAAACGCGCAGCTGCGGCGCTGCAAACGCAAAAACGCCTGTCGCGGCAGCTCAAAGTCGCAGTGTGAACAAGACCTAAGGCTTCGAAGTTTATAGCAGTGATTCAAAGATCGAACCCCCTATTAACTTGAAATCAAACCTACTTGAAATATTCATTGCCTTTGATTATTATTGATTATTTTACGTAGTAGGTACATTGTATCTGTGGTAGTACTATAAAGTGATCTTTGGATTACTTGCAATTTTCAATTTTCAGAGGTTTTGAGAATATTTTCAAACATGATTTTTATAATGAAAAAGATTTCTCGTGTGAAAGCGCTGGTTTTCTTATTGCTATGTTTTGTTATATCGAACTATTTGTTCAGCACTTTGTTCTACCGTGTAAGGGACAAAGGACAAGTTAATGTAAAGGTTAAATTGGCAGGGCTTAGGCTACGAAAGGGGTTAGTTGCATAAATATTATTTATTTTAAGAGCATTGCTGTAAGGAAAATGGGAGGTGACTGGCTTTTCGGAAATGGAAAGCTCAAATTAGGTCCCATTAGGTCCACGTATGTCAGTAAAGTTAGGTCGTACGAGCGACTAATATTGTCTTGGTCGTACTTCGGCCTTAGGTAGGTACGTCTTTCTATCTTTGTTGCTCATTATATTGCACTGTGCAAGCTTCAAACTGAGCAAATTACACGTGCCAGTTGTTGAAGTTGAGTACGCGCTGGGAAAACATACCCTATCTCCCCTTTACTTTAAATCAATAGCTTATAGCTTAGGCTTAGCAGAACTAGATCTCTCCAAGACATGGCTCTGAGGGACTGTGGCTCTATGAAATGAACCCATAGATCATAAAAACAGTGCACGAAAGTACGAACCCCTGGTACTTAGAGAGAGCTAACGTTTTCACATTGCAATTAGAAAACTTGGGCGTTTATTTTTTTTTATTGATGTCCATGACTTGTACAAAGCGATTTAAAGTCATTGCTTGTACACCTACTTATTTAATAAATAGTTTATTACATCCTTAGATTATGTCATTACATATTAGTAAGCTCAAAATAGCGCAACGAATTATGCAGAGGGCTACTTATGCTCGGGATTTCTCTGCGAGATCGAATCAGAAATGAGGAGATCCGTAGACGAACGGAAGATACCGACCGGCGCAGAGGATTAGCAAGTCGAAGTGGCAATGGGCAGGGCACATAGCACGTAAAACTAACGGCCTATGGGGCTACAAAACCACGGTCCGGCAAGCGCAGACGTCCACCCACAAGGTGGACAGACGATAGTGATAAAGACAGCAGGATCACGCTGGATGCAGAGCGCTTACCACCGGTCTAGATGGAAATCTATGGCAGAGGTCTATGTTCAGCAGTGGATGTCCTTTGGCTCAGATGATGATGCTGCTGATCATGATGAGTTTATATCATGCACTGTTTTTGACAGGAGTGATGAGAGTAGCAGTGTCAGTATTTTCAAGCAACCAAAGCGCTCTTTGCCAGCTAAAAAAGGGGATAATGTATTAGTATGGGAAAAATTGGTGCAGAATGAGAAAAACAATAATAGGTATTGGTTACTTTAGGTATAATTGGATGTAGATAGATAGATATAAACTCTTTATTGCTACATCAGAAACAAGAAATAGCCTTAAAAATAAAAAATATACTAGTATAACACATTATAACACAAGTATAACAAAAAAAATTATAATAGTGTAACAATTGGCGGTCTTATCGCTAAAGCGATCTCTTCCAGGCAACCGTGCAGGGAGAGGAGAGTAGGTACCGTAAATTACATTTGGTCGGCGGCGATGTAGTTATGTGAAAAACCTGTGACCGACAATAGATTTGTCAACTTAACCCATATACACATACCTACCTACGGCTCATCAAAATTATTAGCAGTGCACATTTCTCATTAAACCTTACAAGTTGTTTTAATTATAACTACCTACACTTACACAGCAAAATATTTTTCCGTTCATAGCATACGACATTATAACATACACTCACGCCCTTTTCTCAAGGGGTAGGCCCAGGACTCTGTCCCATAGTAGGTAGTGGTAAACGCACATTTCGCCATTATGTTATTGGTCCCATGTAATAGGGGGCGAGCCTATTGCCACCTACGAGGCACAATTCCAGACTCCAGGCAGGGAAAGGGAGAAAAACGGGGTAACCAGTTATATATCCGTAGCATTTTATAGGCCTGCTGGCTGCTGGCTCTTTTGACAGCCCAAAGTCGAGTCCCAACGACTGTGCACGCTGATCAGCCGCGTCCTACAGTTTGATTCTAATTTCATTTTGACAACCTGGCGATAATAATTGATAATAGGTGTACAATAGGCGAGTTTGGTCATAGGCTTTGCGAACTAGCGCATGAAAGCTCGTGAAGAAAACTGTTATTCTTATGATCGAACTGAACTGAATATTACATTTACAATATACATTTGTTCCTATATTTATTTTTGATTTAGCAATAACAGTGTTCTTAACGAGGTTACATGCGCTAAAGTTCGCAGAGCCTTTTTTTTGTGACCCAGGGAAATCTGCATACAGATACCCGGCCATGCCGGGGGGCAGGGCCTGGTTATCTCAGGATGGGAAGTCCCTGAAGGGGATCTTCCCGACTGACTAAAACCCTGGGGTATATCCTGCGGGATGCCATGTGTCGGGGCTGCGAGCACGCCGAAGCACTCATCCTCAGCAAATTTCGCAGAGCCTAGCCTATGTTCAGACTTCAGACTCGCCAAGATAAAACGGCCGAATTGGTACTTACAGTTTAAAGAAATCTTTTAAATCAGTCCAACAGAAAACCAAACGAACAAAGAGTCACAGAACAAAAACATAGAATCTGACACTCTTATAGAGAAAGAACTATGTTCGGAGATACCGCCTGGTTTGGGTCCAAGTAAGATGAACTGGACTAGCGTCCGTCCGATCCTGAAGATGTCAATGAATGTGGGGA
The DNA here is from genome assembly GCA_947063395.1 of Hemistola chrysoprasaria. Lineage (NCBI taxonomy): Eukaryota > Metazoa > Arthropoda > Insecta > Lepidoptera > Geometridae > Hemistola > Hemistola chrysoprasaria. The sequence goes on from OX346724.1 coordinate 4,107,371, forward strand.
TAGGAGGGATCAGTAAGTTTTATGGGTGCACACCGCAGTATAGAGCCGCCATTGTCATACCGGTGCCATTTGGGTACGTACACGCTATATAATCAAATATTATTTCACATAATGTGTATTGTATATTTTTTAATATACAACTTGTTACAAAAATGTGTAGTAATATTCAAGGGGGTGCAATCTACCTATCTTACAGAACAATTTCCAAAAGAAACAATGGATCAGCTGTTTGGAAAATTTGTATGGAAAATTATTATTTTTTTCTGCGAATTTCGCAGAAAAAAAATCCGAATCCTTAAAACTTATATGTATCCTACTAATAAATGCAAAAGTTTGAGGATGGATGGATTGATAGATATTTGTGTCTCTTTCACGCAAAAACTACTGAATGGTTTGGATTGAAATATGGTATGTAGATAGCTTAGACCCTGGAATAACACATAGACTGCCTCGGTGGCGTAGAGGGTGCATGCTCGACTGCCAATCAAGAGGTCCCGGGTTCGATCCCCAGGTCAGGCAGTGTTAAATATTGGGTTTTTCCCTTAGGAATTATCTCAATAACTGCCTGGAGTCTGGAACTGTGCCCGGTAGATGGCAATAGGCTCACCCCCTATTACATGGGACCAATAACATACTGGCGAAATGTGGGTGTATCTACATGGGACTGAGTCCTGGGTACATCTCTGCCTACCCCTTCGGGAAAAAGGCGTGAACGTATGTTATGTTAATGGGTTTTTTTCTCGATATTTCCTCGGCAACGAAAACATCGCGGGTGAAACCGCGGGGCACAGCTAGTACATTATATTCTTAATCATTACCTGGTATTTTATGTAAGTAGATAAGAATAAACAAAAAATCATTGCAGCACAACGAAGTGGTTGAACTTAAGGACATTATTGTACCATCTGCATAATTTCTTGACGAAACAACAATTGGATTATCAAGTTTTTGTGGCGGAACAGAGTAAGTTTGCCTATGCCAACATATTACATTATCCACTAAAGTCTAAAGGCAGCTATACGATGAGGCATGCTTTCAACACGAACTGGCTTTCAGCGGATACCCGGTTTATAACTGGATAATTACAGCCAAGTAGATCTGTATTGGTACCGTTTGACGTTTCCTCTTTGCAAGCAACGATTTGCAAGCAAATTTTCAAGCTGAGATAACTAGCACTATCACAATTTCAATCACTTTTGCCGTAAAACCATGAAATAAAGAATTTTATTACAAGACTAGCGACCCGCCCCGGCTTCGCACGGGTAGCAGAAGTAGGTATAGTGAACGTTTAACAGGAGTAAATTCGTGATACATTGTATTTTAATAGATAAAACTCTAATGGTTTACGCAGCGCACGCAAATTAATGACTATTTCTGTTTCAATGACCGAACCTTAACCCATGTATAAATTTATCGTGGGCTATTTTGAAGATATTGATGAGTACTACAAACCCCTAGTACATTACTTTATTCTACCACCAATAGTTTTCACACCGCATGAAAAATAATCACTGCTTCGATTATTGTGACTAAACCAGAAAAGATGGATATAATCTATGTATACTGTTTTGTAGGTATTGATAAGTACTACAATCTCCTAGTACATTACTTTACTCTACCACCAATAGTTTTCACACCGCATGAAAAATAATCACTGCTTCGATTATTGTGACTAAACCAAAAAAGATGGATATAATCTATGTATACTGTTTTGTAGGTATTGATAAGTACTACAAACCCCTAGTACATTACTTTACTCTACCACCAATAGTTTTCACACCACATGAAAAATAATTATTGCTTCGATTATTGTGACTAAACCAAAAAAGATGGATATAATCTATGTATACTGTTTTGTAGGTATTGATAAGTACTACAATCTCCTCGTACATTACTTTACTCTACCACCAATAGTTTTCACACCGCATGAAAAATAATCACTGCTTCGATTATTGTGACTAAACCAAAAAAGATGGATATAATCTATGTATACTGTTTTGTAGGTATTGATAAGTACTACAAACCCATAGTACATTACTTTACTCTACCACCAATAGTTTTCACACCGCATGAAAAATAATTATTGCTTCGATTATTGTGACTAAACCAAAAAAGATGGATATAATCTATGTATACTGTTTTGTAGGTATTGATAAGTACTACAAACCCCTAGTACATTACTTTACTCTACCACCAATAGTTTTCACACCGCATGAAAAATAATCACTGCTTCGATTATTGTGACTAAACCAGAAAAGATGGATATAATCTATGTATACTGTTTTGTAGGTATTGATAAGTACTACAATCTCCTAGTACATTACTTTACTCTACCACCAATAGTTTTCACACCGCATGAAAAATAATCACTGCTTCGATTATTGTGACTAAACCAAAAAAGATGGATATAATCTATGTATACTGTTTTGTAGGTATTGATAAGTACTACAAACCCCTAGTACATTACTTTACTCTACCACCAATAGTTTTCACACCGCATGAAAAATAATTATTGCTTCGATTATTGTGACTAAACCAAAAAAGATGGATATAATCTATGTATACTGTTTTGTAGGTATTGATAAGTACTACAAACCCCTAGTACATTACTTTACTCTACCACCAATAGTTTTCACACCGCATGAAAAATAATCACTGCTTCGATTATTGTGACTAAACCAAAAAAGATGGATATAATCTATGTATAGGTACTGTTTTGTAGGTATTGATAATTACTACAAACCCCTAGTACATTACTTTACTCTACCACCAATAGTTTTCACACCGCATGAAAAATAATCATTGCTTCGATTATTGTGACTAAACCAAAAAAGATGGATATAATCTACTTTTACTGTTTTGTAGGTATTGATAAGTACTACAAACCCCTAGTACATTACTTTACTCTACCACCAATAGTTTTCACACCGCATGAAAAATAATCACTGCTTCGATTATTTTGACTAAACCAAAAAAGATGGATATAATGTATGTATACCGTTTTGTAGGCATTGATAATTACTACAAACCCCTAGTACATTACTTTATTCTAGCACCAATACTTTTCACAGCGCATGCATATAATGTCTGTTTCGATTATTGTGACTAAACCAAAATAGATGGATAAAATTTCCGTGGACTATTTTGTAGATATTGATAAGTACTACAAACCCCTAGTACATTATATTATTCTACCATCAATGGATTTCACAGCGCACGCAAATTTATGAATATGGTAATTATATTATGTGACACCTTGGTTCACAATATTGCAGTTTTCTTACGGATCCCTATTTTTTTTCAAAATCTCATATAGCCTATGTCACTCACACTGAATTAAGCTATCCATAAGTGAAAGAATTTTTAAAATCGGTTCAGTAGTTTCGGAGCCTATTCGTTACAAACAAAAAAACAAAAAAACAAAAAAACAAAAAAACAAAGTTTCTCTCTTTATAATATTAGTATAGATAAATAATTCTTAATCACATAAATTTAAACACAAGAGAGCTTTATCTGAGAGATCTCAAACAAGGCAAAGCAAAACATCATCATCACCATCAGCCGGAAGACGTCTAGAACGCCATAAACTATTCATAGGTATGGGGGGATTTTGCCGTAATCACCACGTTTGTGCGGCTTGGTGGTCGCAGTAGTTGGAATACTTGGTGCCGGAGAGCGCTGGTGCCCACTCTCCGAATATGTCCTTTTGCCGGGTTTCAAAGCTCCAACGGGATAAGAAAGGGGTGGTCCTATTAAAGTATCTACTTAGATTTTCTGGGCTGTGAGTGCTTAGGGCTATACACGGACTGCCCGAGCAGTCAGCCAGTGATCAACATAATTATCCCCGCGCGATGAGAATGAGATGCAACCTTGTCAAAGTAAACTTATCAAACAATCACCTTGCGTCGTGAGCTTCGACGCGAGTTTTCCGACGCTACGGCTGGTCGGTGGACCGTCTCAGCACAGAACAGATAATAATACTATGTATAGAATGGACACTGTCATCCGCCCACCAATCGGGCCTTCCACACCCCGCGAGCGAGATTGAGCTCTCCACGAGCACCGCGTCTATAGGATATCACCTCACGCACGCTCCTGCACGTGTACAAAACTCCATGTGTGCAGTGTCTATGTAGTAGGTAGTTATATCGCGACTGTTGTATAGGAATTGAGTCGAGTGTCCGGGTTGTGGCCTCAGTACCAAATGGTCGTACCCTATTTTCATCGCGCGCGGTTTATACACGGACTGTTCGTGCGTTCAAATTCAACCGCGCTGCCGACCGTCCGAAGCAGTCGTGACTTCTCGAGCGGTTCCGTGTACGTGTGTACGTAGAAGACTGTAATTTGCCATGCAGTCGCAACTTAAAGCAGTCGATACCTACTGGCTGCTTCAAGCTGTCCATGTATATACGGCCTTACTCTTCCTTTTTAGATAGTATAACCCAAGGCTACAACCGTGGGAAGCTTCTAAATGCAGCTTTCACGGAGATCCATCGAAGGTTTCTAGACAATAAGTTCCCTTGCTTGATCATACATGACCCCAACTTGATGCCACTGGACTCACGGAACCTGTATCGATGTAGTTGGTATCCTAGACAGCTTGCTACGCAAGTACTGAAACCGGACACGTAATTTTGATTCTTATTTATTATGCGTTGTGGTCGTTAATCGCTTGTTTGTTTGGATACTATGTAGCTTTTTTTGGATAAAATCTAAAAAAGTGGGGGGTAGCGCTGGTCTATGTACCAGTGTTCTAACAGTCACAAAATTTAGAGGATTATAATAATAATAATATGGGACAACTTCCACACACGGTCATGTGGTCCCAAACTAGGCTAGAAACCTGTACTATGGTAACCAGATGACTGATATATATACTTATATATGCTTATAACACCCAGACACAGATCAAACAGACATGTTCATGCACACAAATGTTTGACCTGGCCGGGGATCGAACGCGGGGCCTGCGGCACAGAAAGCAGAGTTACTACCGTCTGAGCCATCGAGGCTGTCAATTATTATGTAGTTTCATTTTTGCTCACGTTCATCTATGTTATTGTAGACAGTCTCAATAACTCTATTGTATTTCATGAAGACGCTCTACGATTTTCGTAGACTCGTAGGCGTCGTAGCATCGTAGCCACCGTAACAAATTACATTTCATACTTACTAATTTGTACTCTAGTGTAATGGAGGGGTGATATTTCTTTATTCAGGACTATAAGTGAACCTATCTTCGGCGGTGCAGTGGCAATATCACACGAGCAGTACATAAATGCCAACGGTTTTACCAATGCATATTGGAACAATAATTCGGACTTAGAAGATATGTACAATAGGTATATTTAACTTTTTTTTATAATATCCCAGAAAACTCATAATATCGTATCTGTAGAAGTCGCATTATACTCGCGTGACATTGTCTCCACACAGGTGACTAATGTAATAATATGGGACAACTTCCACACACGGTTATCTGGTCCCAAACTATGGTCAGTACTATGATAAACAGAAAACTGATATACATACTTATATACGCTCATATAACACCCAGATACAAATCAAACAGCAACATGCTCTTGCGCACAAATTTTAGACCTGGCCGGGGATCGAACCCCGGACCTGCGGCTCCGAAGGCAAGGGCACTACCGGCTGAGCCAACCGGCCAGTCGTGATAAAAACTACCCTTTGAGTTATTCAAGGGTCTAAGCTACCAACATGCCAAATTTCAACCCAATCCATTCAGTAGTTTTTACGTGAAAGTAACAAACATCCATTCATCCATCCTCACACAGTTACCAACATGCCAAATTTCAACCCAATCCATTCAGTAGTTTTTACGTGAAAGTAACAAACATCCATTCATCCATCCTCACACAGTTACCAACATGCCAAATTTCAACCCAATCCATTCAGTAGATTTTACGTGAAAGTAACAAACATCCATTCATCCATCAAGTCAAGTCAAGTCAAAAAGATTTATTCAAATAGGTCACAATCTGACACTTTTGTACGTCAATGAAAATAAACAGTAACGAATCTACCGTGCGTTCGGAAAGATACCTTTACAAGAAGAACGCACAAGAAACTTGTAGGGCTTAATTTTTTCAACTGATTGTTTTACAATATTTAGTTTGGTTACACTCGTTTGTTTAGAAGGTGCCGCGTGGTGGCTATGCGGAAGTTCCCAAGCATCTTTGTCCTCTATGTACTGATTTACATTATAATAAGCATTCTTTAGTAAAGTAGATTTTATATAGGTTTTGAATTTACCCTCTGAGAGCCCCGTTATCTCTTTTGGGATTTTATTATAGAAACGTACACTATTTCCTAAGAATGATTTTTTATTTGTTTTAGATAATCTAAAGCTAGGTATAGCTATTTTGTCTTTATTCCTAGTATTAAAATTATGGAGGTCACTATTTAATTTGAATTTATGCACATTTTTACGCACATACATGATGTTCTCATAGATGTATAAGGATGGTAGGGTCAGTATGTTTATTTCTTTAAATAATTCCCTAAGGGATTCGCGTGGACGCATCTCATAGATGGCACGAATCGCACGTTTTTGTAGTATAAAGATGGTTTCTATATCTGCAGCTGACCCCCACAACAAAATCCCATATGACATTAAGCTGTGGAAATATGCAAAGTAGACTAATCTCGCCGTGGCTATGTCCGTTAGTTGCCTAATTTTGTAAACCGCGTAAGCTGCAGAGCTTAGTTTCCCTGAGAGCTCGGTGATATGAGTGCTCCATTGCAGTTTAGAGTCTATATGTATGCCAAGGAACAAAGTTGCATTGTCGATATTGAGTCTTTCACCGTCAAGAACTATGTTCGGTTCTATACTTCTGACGTTAGGCAAAGAAAATTTCAAACATTTAGTCTTTTTCGCATTCAATAACAGATTGTTTGCTGTGAACCATCTGGATATACTTGCTAAAGTATTATTAACATGTGTGAGTGAGGTATCCTTCCTATCAACTTTAAAAATCAATGACGTATCATCGGCAAATAGAACTATATCTGCCAGACCTTGGACCATATAAGGCAAATCGTTAATATATGCCAGAAACAGGAAAGGACCCAAAATTGATCCCTGTGGGACCCCCATTTTGACAGGAGAACAAGCAGATGTGATACCATTGACGCTTTCCTTCTGCTGCCTACTAGATAAGTATGATTCCACCAAATTCAGGGCATTCCCATGAATTCCATATACTTCTAACTTGCGCAGTAACGTGCGGTGTTCTACACAGTCGAAGGCTTTGGAGAGATCACAAAACACTCCAATGGCATCCTGTGAACGCTCCCAAGCCTCCAAGACAAGAGTCATGAGATGACAGCCCGCATCGGTTGTTGATCTACATTTGGTGAAACCATACTGGTTAAAATGTAATATGCTATTTTTATTGAAATGTGACAGCAGTTGGTTCAGCATCAATTTCTCAAAGATTTTACTTAATACTGGCAAAACAGAGATTGGCCTATAGTTGGAGGGATCTGTCTTAATTCCCGATTTAAAGATGGGAGTGATTTTACTTATTTTCATTAGTTCCGGAAACGTGCCTTTATCTATGCATAGGTTGAACAAGTCTGCTAAGTAAGGAGCAATTGTGTTTATTATAGAATCTAACATTTTTACAGATAGACCCCAGAGATCCTCAGTAGCTTTAACATTTAAACTCTTGTACGTCTTTTTGATATCAGTTAATGAGATGTGTTCAAACGAAAATTTAGCTATGGTGCGTTGGAAGTTTTCTTTAAGAAAAGCATCCGCCAAGTCTGGGGATGAATCAAGTGACTTGGTCGCATTAGGGGCTATGTTAGAGAAGAAATCAACAAAAATATTAGCGACCTCCTCAACATTTGTAATGTATTCATTATGTATTAATAATTTATATTCAGTATCTCTTCGTTTATCTTTACCTGTCTCTACATTTATTGTTTTCCAAACTGCCTTAATTTTATTGCTTGATCTGCGGATTTTGTCTCTAATATGTATGGCTTTTGCTTGGATGCAAACCGCTTTAAAAATTTTTGAATAACTTCTAACATACTCATGAAATGATTCTGAATTAGAATGGGCTTTATCACTATACAACTCATACATATTATCCCTACTTTTCCTGATTCCCTTGGTAGCCCAATCACTAAATTCTAATTTCCTATTTATGTGTAATTTCTTTTTGGGACATATCTCATTGAACTCCTTACTTATTACGGAAAATATAGTTTCATAATTGAAATTAGGGTCTTCCTCAGAGACAGCGACATTTACCAGTTTTGATTCTATACTATTTCTAAGCTTTTCTAGTTTAAATGTTGTTAGAGGCCTATGTTCAATTGTTAGTTGTTCTTTAGATTTTTGACATAAAAATTCTAGTGAGAGACCCTTGTGGTCAGACCTAACGCCACTCGTTATTGACAACTTCCTACTTTCGCAATCAGTATAGATATTATCAATACAGGTTAATGAGGTGACTGTAACTCTAGTGGGCTCACAGAATAGGTAACTCAAACCGAATGACTTAAATAAACTAGTCAATTTAATTTTATCTGGAGAATCTGACAAAATATCAATGTTAAAGTCACCGCATACAAGTACTTGTTTATTACTTTTACAAATTTTGTTTAAAATTAATTCCATAGAGGACATAAAAGAAGTGAGATTCGAGTTCGGCGGCCTATATACACATAAGATTATGTGCCCGTTCACTTCTACACAAGCCACCTCGCAAGTTCGTTCCACAGAACAGCTGACAATGTCAGTTCGCTCTTTATATTTAATCGATTTTTTTAAAAGTATAATCGAGCCACCTCCTTCAGCAGATGTTCTGTTGAACTTACTAGCCACCTGAAAATTAGTTACATTAAATGACATTTTTTCATTTTTTAACCAAGTTTCACAGAAACATAAAATATCATAATTATATTTATCTACAAGTAATTCAATATCGTTAATTTTGCCAGAGAAGCGGTTTATATTTTGATAGAATAAAGATAATGTACTAGTACCACTCTCTGTTGTCTTAAAATTTAGTTTAAATCATTTTCATTTTCCATAGTGTTGTTATTATTAGTACATATACTAATCACTGTGGAGTCATTTTTAAACACCGTTATATTACATATAACTGAATTAATATTATAAGCTACCAATGTAGCAATCATCGACATACATTTCTTCGAACAATACAAAATATTGTCCGGAGTCAGTTGAAAGTTTTTGATAAACTTATTCATGTCAAAAAACATTAGTTTATCACTATGACATGATGTCAGATTATGAAATAAATTGTTTATCATATGAGTGTGTTTATTTTGAGTAGAAGTTAATGATGAAGAGTATGGTAAGGCACACAGCATAATCTTAAAACAATTTATTTCAAGGAGAGAGGTTATGTTATTAATAACCTCCCTTCTATCTACACCTATATTTTGCCCTATTAACATTACAATAATTGTGTTTCTATCTATACTATGGGAACTATTCCTAATTTTGTCACATATTTGTGTGTAAGATGCACCGGGCATGCAATAATTATAAATGTTATGATTACTCTCATTGCATCCTCACACAGTTACCAACATGCCAAATTTCAACCCAATCCATTCAGTAGTTTTTACGTGAAAGTAACAAACATCCATTCATCCATCCTCACACAGTTACCAACATGCCAAATTTCAACCCAATCCATTCAGTAGTTTTTACGTGAAAGTAACAAACATCCATTCATCCATCCTCACACAGTTTCGCATTTTAAACATTAGAAGGATAGGATTATTAATTATTAGCGACTTTTGACATATCTAGGTACTTTAATGTAATCTAACATGACTACCTAACGCCCACAGTTCCGTTTATTAATTCACCTAGTATAGCCTCTTTTATTTTTATTCATTTACTAGCATAATCCAGCGGTTTCAGCAGCGTGGTCTTTGTTCCCGTGGGAATATCGGGATAGAAAGTACTTTTTATGTTATTCCAGGGTCTAAACTATCTATTTACCGAATTTCAGCTCAATCTGTTCAGTAGTTTTGGAGTGAAAGAGTAACAAACATACATACATCCATCCATCCATCCATCCTCACAAACTTTCGCATTTATAATATTAGTAGGATTTCTACAGGACTTATACCTAAACTAACAATTTTATTAAGAAATATTTTATTAAAACTAGTTATTATTACAATATTTTAAACAATTCCTATAATATTAAGTGCCTAAATATCTAAATAGCATAATATATCTAAATGAAGTATTACTTCTTCATCCGTTCTAGAGAAGCCAAGAATAAGTCTACCCTATCTGATATAATATGATGTTGAGTTAACATAACATAACATACATTCACGCCTTTTTTCCGAAGGGGTAGGCAGAGGTGTACCCAGGACTCAGTCCCATAGTAGGTACACCCACATTTCGCCAGTATGTTATTGGTCCCATGTAATAGGGGGCGAGCCTATTGCCATCTACCGGGCACAGTTCCAGACTCCAGGCAGTTATTGAGATAATTCCTAATGGAAAAATCCAATATTTAACACTGCCTGACCCGGGGATCAAACCCGGGACCCCTTGATTGGCAGTCGAGCATGCGCCCGCTACGCCACCGAGGCATGTTGAGTTAAATTATTATTATTATGATTGCATTCATATTTTTAATGTTTTTATAGATTGTTGGCATTGAATTATACCATTGAGAAAACACCAAATCTTTATGGGAAATACGCACAATGGAAAGTAGTTGATAACCCTATAGGATTGTTAGTATTTATTTTATCTCTCTTTTTGAAGTAGTAGGCCTCTTGCAGGGGGCCGCCAGGGGAAGTACCACACCTTTGCCAGTTATTCATCCGCACAACAAATCCGCATAACAATAATGTGCAAATATTACTATGTTCCGGTCTGAAGGGCAATGTTACCAGCGAAATTACTGGGCATGACGAGGTTCAGCAACTAATATAATCTCGGGGTGACAGGCGCAGTGCAAGGCCGCGCCGAATTTTGAATTTTTAAATACTGGGTGGCACTGTGTCTGATATGGGCAATCATGATGCTTACCATCAGGCACCTGATTTGCTCGTCTTGTCACTCACTGGCATAAAAAAAAACTGGTGGCCTTATCGCTAATGGAAAAATTTAACACTTTGCCTGACCTGGGGATCGAACCCAGTACAGGCATGAAAGGTTTATAAAGAAAAATACGAAAAAGTTGGTTCTTATTTTAATGTGTTTTAAATAATAATTAATAATTTCAGATTTGAAAGGTCACAAAACCTGTCACTACAATTACAAGATGGCCTCACACCCCTCTCATACGTGGTGCTTCGTTACGAAAAAAGAGATATTTACACATTTATAAGTATCACGTATCCTGAAACAAACACCGAGGAGACTACGACTGTAGGAGCAGTGTGGAGTAAACAACAGGATATGATACAATACATAACATTGTCTTCTGACGAATATACTGATACAAAGAGTAGTAAAAGTGAAGATTTTAAAGCGTAATAAATATTTATTGCAAATTAAAGACCTTTTTGTTTGATATTATGCCGAAAATCTAAATGACATCTAGGTAAGTAAATGATAAGTCCCTATCACATTTATATCGGCTATAATAAGACGAATGAAAAATGGATACGGCTCTGAACTTTCATCCTACCTAATTAGTAAAATTCGTAGTAACCTTGTTGAATTATTGGTGTAGTAGGTAAGAAGGTACTTTTTTACGTTTTATGAATTGGCGTTCCATTGCATAAAAACAATGAAACCTAATTAACTAATTATATTAAAATAGGAGGCGGCGCATTTCAGGTAGGGCCCGGGCGGCGAAAACCAACGATACGCTACTGCAAGCTTCTATCGGCAACATAATCGCTTTTCTGAAGCTAGATTCAGCGACCAAACGCTTCACCCCGCACACATAAAACGCTAAACTTGGCGACTGAGTCTCTTTTCAAAAGCTTGACACGACTGAGGCCCAATTTCACCGGCAGAACTGAACGCGATCAGGCCGACTTGAACTCGGCTTAAGCCCGTAACTGAGATCATAACTTCAGTTCGGATTTCATGGGCTCAAACTGAACGTAGTTAGGGCTTGAACGAGATTAAATATTGAACGGCCGATTTTGGCCGGTTAAGCTCTGTGATCTTGGTTCAGATGTGATTTGACGTCTATAGGTAGGTACTACATTTATATTTTACTGCACTGTTTACAAAAATGACGTGTACTTATCACATTTTATTTGGTGAAGGTATAATTTACATAATATTCAAGAAAAATGAAATGAGCATTGGATTTTAATCCAAAATTATTAATATTATTTATTATTCTTCATCTTCATGAAGAATATTTTTGTCACTCTAGTGAGTTTATTTCTCATGCTCATGAAATCAGATTTTTTAAATACTTCTTGTTTATTCTTTCATATATATTTTCTCGGAATTACTACCTACCTAGTGAATGTAGGACCTTATTTTCTTTCCACCTTTATGTTGAGTCAGAGTTCTTGATTTGCGAAGAAATGGTTAAAGGCACTTTTTGATAAATGATTGACGAAACAGCACTCACAGAACTAATAACTCTTATGCGAAAAAACTTTTACACTTTGCAAGTCTTTTTATTGTTGGTTGCTCGAGAGCTAAACGTAAACTAACTTCAAAGAAATCAAATACAATATTTTTACGACATTTGGGATACAAAATGGTTCATACGGGTCGCCGGGGCGGAACAATAGAAAATATAACGGGTTTTAAGACAATAATGATTTTAAATGTGTACAGTAATGGAATATAGCAATATAAAGAGAATGGGGATGTTTTTACAATTAGTTTGGTAATAAACTATAACAATAGAAAATGAACGCGCTACGTTAAAATAAAAAGAAATAAAGATGAAAAGAAATATGAGAAACAATTTGTACAAGGAAAGTAATTATAAACACTAGCTTTCTATAATCGTCCATCTGGGGTCAGGTTAAGCTATGTTTCGGTATTAGCAGTTACCGTACTGAGTAACTATAGCTAAATTAAAACTAAAATAAAATATGTATTTTATTTTAGTTTCAATAACAGTCACAACTTTCAATAATGTGCTAAATATTCAAAGGTCACAACGGACAACGAATATCGAAAATAACCACAGAACAAACAAAACTTGACACATTTTGACAACTTTGACAACATTTTGACAGTGACAATGACATTTGTCTTTAGAATTTGTGATCTGGATCACGTGAACTTGGTTTACGTGAACGGGATCAAAAAGGTACTGGTGAAATGAGTTTTTCTTAAGCCGAGATTAAATTCAATATTTGAACTCGTTCACCGTGAACTAAGATCAGCTGAACGCGTTTTCGGATCGTATCGGTGAAATTGGGCCTGAATGCTGCGCTCCGCACAGTTTCGGATTCTGATGCCTGTCTCTTCTAGCGCGAGAGACCCCGCACTAACTCCCCCTCGCTTCACGTCTCCGCGATGGATGATAGAGAACGCGCGATTTTAAAATTGCAATGGAACGCAGACAGAGCGGGCCAAAACGCGGGGCATTGATACTGTTAGCATTACAATTGTTGTCGGAAAATTGCCAATCGCCGGTGCTAAACGTATCTAGCATGTCTGCGGACTGCGGTGGCTATTAACACTCCCCGCCGCTCCCATCATCGATGTTCGTGCATTTGCTCGATAAAATGTTACAACAGCACTTCAAACCATCGAGCGTCACGATCGAAATGCTCGATGTTTTGTTCACTCACCGTGAGCATTTCGGCGAGCGGAGCATCGAGAATTCGCAAAAACATTACATTAATTACATAAAAATGCTTTTGGACAAGAGTTTTCCTTTTTTTCCATCGGCTGCCCTCGAGTCTGCCACCGGGGTTGTCCTGTCTATGTCCCTTCTATGTCGATTCTATGTAGATGTACTTTCTATAGGACTGAGTCCTGAGTACACCTCTGCCTACATCTTCGGGAAAGAGGTGTGATTGTATGTTACGTATTACACAATTATATTAATACTAAACTTTTCACCGCGTTATATGATTAAAAGAGTGTATAATTTTTAACAGTTTTTAGATATATCCAATATCTAAAAACTGCATAATACTAGCACTCGCAAATAAACTAATGTGTGAAGATTGAAGATGAAACAATTTTGTAGTCTAGAGTCTAGTTGTGACTGTCAGGATTAATGTCAACGTCAAGCCAAACGTCATGAGTAGTAAATGAATATTTGCTGTTTTAATCGCAAATGCTGAGTTTATCGTAGTGTTACATTCTCTTTGGCTGAGTTTAATTTAAATTTTAGATAAATTCTAAATAATTGGTTTAATTATAAGGAAAAATACGGATCATTTTATTAAATAGGTGTTATGACGTATAAATTGAATCAAACATAATGGCTTTTCTGGAGGTGAGATAAGGTTTTATGTTGTACTTCTATCTGGGCTTAAAGTGTACCTTTCTGCAACAAATAGTTTAATTTAGGGAAATACGCCCATTTAATCCCATGTCTGCCATCGTTTTCTGCTAACTAAACATTATTCTTGTGTGTCACGAACGTAAAAAATATTATCGACAATTAAAACACATTATGATACAAGTTAGTGCAAAAAACATAATATTTTTTCAGTGGCGAAGATTTTCTTTCTTCGATATCCACAAGAATGTTGATGAAGGGAAGATCGCAGAGGCTCTACAAGTAAGTCTTCAATCACTTAATTCTCATAACTCATTACTTCACAAAAATGTTATTCAATTTTCGAAATTACAGTGTTTAATATTTATTTATTATCTTTATTAACAAAAAGTAATAAAACTGATTTTACATAACCTCACGCTTTTTTCCCAAAGGGGTAGGCAGAGGTGTACTCAGGAACCAGTGTCATAATAGGTATAGTCCCACAACTCACCAGCGAGCGGGTGAGCCTATTGCCATTAACCAGGGATAATTCCATACTCTAGGCCAGTCATGTCAAATATATACAGTCTGCGGGCCCCATGCGGTATTTGACATGACGGGCCGCATGCGGGACCATAATAAAGTCCTAAATATATTTATTACAACAGGCAATGCTTCTTGTCCAAATGTAAAAAACAAAGTAATATTTTTGTTCAGAGGTCCAAAAAAGCAAATCTTTATTTTAATCTTCAGCCTATCCTCAAATTACTACAATGAATATGATGCCTGACCTCAATGAGGTTATTGGAAACACACAAAGTCAGGTCTCTTGAGCATCAACTGCAAGATAATTTGCTTATCTACCCTGTTTATTATTGATCAAGCACAACTAGTGTAACATAACGACATATTAATGACAGTTAATTCAATATAGTATGTGTTCATTTCTTTTAAGTCTGGCCCGCTAACACACCCTATATTTGGTAAATGGCACTTTTTAAAATCCAGTCTAACAGCCCTGCTCTAGGCTGTTATTTAAGCCTAATGAGAAATTCCAGTAACCCATTTTTGCCTGATGTGGTAATCTAACCTTCACCTTGGGACTTCACAATCAGCAGCAGCTTGTGACCACTATGCGACCGAGGCAGACTAAACTTAATTTTTAACATTTATTATATCCTACCTATTTCTATTTATCATAAAGTAATAAGCATACATACAGATAATGAATTTCCTGGTTAATAACCATTAATTTAAAGAAAAAGGGAGCTTAGGTACTGGCTTCCTGAAAATGCCAAGCTCAAATAAGGTCCACACATGTCAGTAAAGTGGGGTCGTACTAACAACTAATATTGTTGTTTCAGTCGCACTTCTGTCTTAGGTAGGTCTTTCTATCTATGTTCATTATATTGCACTGTTCAAACTTCACACTAAGCAAATTGCACATGCCAGTTATTGTGCACATGTCAGTTGTTGTAAGCGCTGGGAGAATGTACCCTATCTCCTATTTTCTTTAAATAAATAAATATAACACAAACTGTACATATCTTATATATTCTCCCCATTTCTTAAAATTCCTAACCACTAACCTTGATAATAAATAATATCAAGATTTTTTTCAGGATACAAACATCTCTGTGTCAACAAGTGGCAATGGTCATGTGGTGCTATGTGACACCACGGGGTGGGCGTATCTCATCTCTCGTAAATGGGAGATCACCTCATTCAAAGCCTATGAGTTGAAGATTACACTCGCCCAGCAACTGCCTCATGACCCGTACCTGGTTACTATTGGTGTAAGTGTCCTAGTCATAGTTTGTTACCTCAACAACTCAATTTAAGAGACATCAATTTAGGGGTAAAGCTTTCGGCGTAGCTTGACGAGTCTGAAGTCTGAACATAGGCTCTGCAAACTTTAGCGCATATTAACTCATGAAGAAAACTACTATTATTGTGATTTAACCTACAAATAATAATGAACTGATTATATTTATTCCTCGTTCCATTATTTATGTGGCAATAACAGCTTTCTTTACAAGTTTACTCAAGTTTTCAGAGCCTATGTTCAACCTCTCGAAGTTACTCTGACCATACTGTACTTACAATGCAGTACTGCATTTTGTTTCTCATTTCATTCAATATTCGAACATGACATCTACATGATTGAACAATCCTAAAAAAAACTAACTGACCTCCCCCTTCACTCCGCCATATATCAGATTTTGTGTTCAGATACTAATATTCATAGAAGTGAGATCTTCTAGGTTGAGATTTCTTCAGTTAGTCAATGTAACTACTGGCATGCATAACAGCATATTTTTTTTTTATATTCAACTTTCATTGACAATCAGCTACACTTTTAATAGATGTGTTCTTTGCGTTTCTTTTTGTAGAGTGAGTTCTTTGAGAATATCTCTTTTTATTTCCAAGACTTTCCTTAATCATACGTCAGCACATGTTTCCTTTTTAGTGTTGGCATGTAGCTCATATTCACAAGATGTTTAGCTAGCTCGTTAGGATGGTTCATCAGGCGTTCTAGTATCATTTATTCCTTCGGTCACAGTATTTGCTCCGAGGTTGGAGTGGATTTCGGTGTTCCCAATAACAGCATCATGAACCTAGACAAAAAGGCAGACTGCATCATCTTCTTCCTGCCCTTATCCCACACTAGGTAGGGACGGCACAGCTCGTCATCTATCGCCATTCCGGTCTATCATCCGTCATCTCTGCACTCACTCCTTTTAAATGCATATCCACATTCACACAAATCATTCAGGTCTTTTTAGGATGTCCGCTCCTCACATAACTATCATCTTCATAGTGCTTTTGGTCACAAGATTTTCATCCCTCCGCATAACATGCCCATACCAGGCTAGTATTTCACTCTTTAATTTGTCAGTCACTGGTGCAACTTTCAGACTTCCCCTTACATACTCATTTCTAATATTATCCATTCTTGTCATTCCACACATCCATCTCAACATTTGCATATCTGCTTGCAAAAAAGGGGGACTATATCTTATATAAGAAAAATAAAGCACCATAGTAAGCCAGTATTCCCCACGTAGTCCAAGCCTCGAACTACTCGATAGTTCAAGCTGGAACTCCTCCCCTCCGTAGACGCCCTCGCAACGTCCTGGACGACCCGGACGACTCTATCGCCGCCGTCACATCGGCGGCGCTAGGTTCGCCCAATCCTACTAATATACGCAACAGACGCTCCGTTTTCGGTACTGGTGCCGGATACCAGATCCACCAACTCACACAATCACAACGCTGACCTCGCCGGCGAGGTCGAAGATCTCTCAGATCCTTCAGATCGGTTAGTTTCTCTCCAAATAATCAAACAGATCAAACCATTGATAGGGCCCTAGGACACTCCCCTTCTGGGGTGCCAGGGCAAGTCTGATCCCACGTATTCTGGCGACGGCCCAAGCCGAGGTTCGTACCGTCTAGGTGCCCTTGTGCTAGTCGCCCTTTAACTTTGGGTCGAGCGCCTCCTGCGCTCACCACTGCCCGGTAAAGCTGTAGAGGCCATCTGAGGCCAACAGCATAGGTCATTTAAAAAAAAAAAAAATAGTAAGCCAGTTCACTAATGTAAATATGATGGCACGCACACATCCCCCGGCTTTTTTACATGAACATTGTTTCGACACATGACAGATCTTTTAATTTTGAATCAAGAATGTTACGCTGGCGAGGTTCCGAGCGTAATGGTGAGCGATCGGGACACTATGGTGTGAATGCGTGCGTGTCGTCATGTATTAGCGAGCTGGCTTACTGTGCTGTTTCCATTTTTGTTTTATAAGACGAAGCCCACCTTTTTTTTCAGGTTCATGAATAGCATTTGTTGTACACTCCCAATACAATCTAATGTTAACATAATTTTATGTACCTACCTATTTAGTAAGGGCACAAAATATGAGTAGCAAATGTAGATAAGGATAAGCCAATTAACAATGTTTATCAGCATTTTCATAAATCGTGGGCATATTTATTCAACATGCATTTATTGAACAAGGTTTGTGATATTATCACGCTGTTATTGTTTGTTATTAGACTGGTACAGACAATTCAACCAACCCAACCAAAAAAATAATGAATATCTTTCCACTTGTTACAATCCTGATACACGACTTTGGCTTCTTCCACTTTCATCAAACTATTTATTAATTATCCTTTTCAAATTAACATTACATAACATCAAGCCTTTTTCCTGATGGTGTAAGCAGAGTCCCATAGTAGGTACACCCACACTTTGCTAGTTGTATTTTTTAGTCCTATGTAATTGGAGGCGAGCCTATTGCCATCTACCGGACACAGTTCAAGACTCAAGTTGTCAGTTCAAGACTTAAGGTTCTGTATTTTATTATCCTACTTCTTACTAATATTATAAATGCGAAAGTTTGTGAGGATGGATGGATGGACGTTTGTTACCCCTTCACGCCAAAACTACTGAACCAATTGGACTGAAATTCAATATGGAGATAGTTTAGACCCTATAATAACACATAGAGTACTTTTTATCCCGATATTCCCACGGGAACGAAGACTACACGGGTGGAACCGCGGGGCTAGTAGGACTAGAACGGGGCTACTAGTAGCTAGTACAGATATAATGTCCTCAGGAAGACGAGCCAGGTATAAACCCCCTGATTAAAGTATGGAACTGTTCCCGTAACGACCGGCACGGGAACCCGACGCTGGCGCGCGTCTCCCGCGCAGTGCCCTCGCACATGCATCCTACTCCTGCCACTGCTTTGGCTGTACATGAGAATAAGGTAAGCCATCCACTAGAAGAATCCGTAAGAACAGCGGCTTTGCCCGCTCGCAATTAGGAAATATGGGAGATTTATACCAAAATTTAGACGCTCTTTTTGGACTCCTTAGAATGTGAATGTGTCAAAAATCCTTTCGTAGCACATGTCCAGACAACGAAAACAACAATTATTACAAGTTTCAAGTCTCTAGGATCAGTCGTTTGGGCTCTTCGTTGCAAGTAAGTCAGTGAGTCATTTAGGATGTTATATATAGGTGGTGATAATTCAGCACAACGCCAGCTAACTTAATGCTAGAATAGCATTTCTACCAGCTATCCTGGAATGAGGAGAAGATTTTACATGCATGGGGTGGTGTGCATTCTACACATTGATAGAAAATGTTTTCTATGTATATGTTTGATGAGTATCTTTATAGATACACAGACTGTGTCAAGGGAAAGACGCAGAAGATGCTTTCGTTGATAGGCGCGGAGCACAGGTTTTCATAACATCACGCTTTTTCGAGAAGGGGTAGGCAGGGGTGTACCCAGGATAGTAGGCACATGGTACCCAACTTGGCCAGTTATGTTTTACAAGTCCCATGTATTAGGTGGCGAGCCTATTGGCATCTACCGAGCAGTTCCAGACTGTGTTATGGTCTATTGGACTTTTGAAATGATCCAAAAAATAGCTAGGAAGATCGAGACAATCATCAGAAACGAACAGCGAACTTTTCAACGGGTCTTTATATAGTAATATTATATTTTTCAGAATCTGTTAGCGGTTGGTTTCCAAGATGGTTGTGTGTCTATATTCCGCGGTAACATAGCGAGACAACGCAGCGGCAAGATGAAAACATTTCCTGAACATAGCAACAGCCCTATTACTGGATTATTCTTTAAGTATGTATTAAATACTACGAAATTATTATAATATTTTATATTCTTATAGACTAAGCGGCCCCCTATAGGGGTTAGGTAGGTGGGATAGAAAAAATCTGCCGATGACTAGTATCTCCACGGTAGCTCAATTGGTAGAATGACCACCACGCGGATTGGTGTGGGAGGTGCGGGTTCAAATCCTGCTCGTGGGTGAAAATTCTTTCTTCTTCTTCTTCTTCTTCCAATTCTTCCAATATTCCTATTGTATGAAATTATTATGTTGAATAAAATATAATCAGAAAAAACACTTCTTTTGAAACACATTCACAAAAAACAATATGCACTCAACTAAGACAAATTCACTGCGTTCATAGATAGAATAGAATAGAATACTCTTTATTATGACCAAGGTACACCGAATACAATCAACTTACAAATTAAATTATTCTTATTGGTCAACAATGGGCGGCCTTATCGCTTTAAGCGATCTCTTCCAGGCAACCAGTCTGGACGGATAGGGCATGATAGGAGGAGTAGGGGGTGGGAAAGGGTATACATTATTTTACTCTTAATATAAGATCTTATTATGACTAAACTATATTATAATGAAAAAAAAAACACAATATTATTATAATAATATATTACATTACATAAATATAAACTATAATATATAACATATATACACATAATGCTTATATATATACATATAATGTACTTACATAATAATAATATTATAATGTGCTACATATACATATATACCTATATATACTATATATAAATATATATACCTACATACATGATAATAATATACATCAGGCATAGTATAATACTAAGTTTGAGGCAGATAGTGTTCCTTTATCATTTTTTTAAAGCTTTCAAGCGTTTTTGCACATCTAATGGTAACAGGGAGAGCATTCCAAAGATGGACTGCATGATTTGTGAAGGATTTGTGGGTAAATTTTGAGGATATAGTTGGAGTCGTAGACTTGAGAAGATAGTTATTGGAAGAACGTAAAGAATGAGAATGAGAGTGAGTTCAATGAGAGTGAGTGAATGAGTGCGTTCATAGATCTAAGGATGCTATATCTTGAGTAGGCTCTCAAGGGAAAGTTCTTCAAATTGAAATACAATACAATTCAAAATTTTGAGTTCCCTTGAAATAGTTTGCAAAACGATGCAAAGTCAACATATTCCAATTTGTTTCATTATATTTTTTTCACGTTTTACTCCTTACTCCTATTACTAAAATATAATATAATATAATAATATGGGACAACTTCCACACACGGTCATCTGGTCCCAAATTAGGCTAGAAGCCTGTACTATGGTAACCAGATGACTGATATACATACTTATATATGCTTATAACACCCAGACACAGATCAAACAAACATGTTCATGCACACAAATGCTTGATCTGGCCGGGGATCGAACCCGGGGCCTGCGGCACAGAAAGCAGAGTTACTACCGTCTGTGCCAGCGAGGCTGTCAAATGACCAACTCATATGTATTAAACTGTTTTAATTTTATCATAATTTTTCTGTTGTATGCATGTTGAAATCTGTATATAAGGGCTAATAGGAAACATCTATTGTTACTTCTTAGATTTGCTGCTAAGAAGTAACAATAGACAGTTTTTATTTTGCCTTATTTGTAGGATTTGTATTTATATTTAGTGATTAAGAATTGTACAACTTGGGATAAAATTAAAATCATGGTTCTACCGCGAAGGTGTTTGAAATTGTGTGAGTTACACCTGTGCAGTTATTTCTTCTCTCTCAAAGCTTGAAAAGATGAAACGTCAAACGATACTTCTCAGATTTGCAATAACCAATAATCCTAACTTATGAATGTTTCCTGCAGAGGCGAAGACAAGTTGTTCTGTGTATCTCGCGGCACGGTGTCAGTGCTGTGGCTACAAACAGAACGTTGCGTGAAGTTGGACGACATGGGCGCGGCGGCGGGCTGCTGCGCGCTCGGGGACAAGCATCGACTCACTGTCGCCAATAACGATGTTAGTATAGCTCTGTAAGGTATAGGAAGAAAAGTTGTTCTGTGTATCTCTTCTTCAACTTCAAACCTTCATTTACAAGACAGTAAGAACTTATAACCACAGAGCTAGTGTTATACCTGTCACCGTAAGATTGCAACAACTGTTAGTTTATAATTTGTCCAGTAAGATTATAAACTGTCGATAAATTGTGAACGGACACTAAAATTTACAATGTAACGCCTACATTTCGTTAGTTTATAAACGAACCTGTTTTTCCCCCGCTCCCTCGCCGCCATTGTTGCCTTGACAAGTGATTGGTTTCGACCAAACAGTGCGCGCCTCGCGTTTCATCATACACAAAATCACAATTCAGCCGTGTTCAGCCGGACATGGTCAGTTTATAAACTAACGAAAATCTAAGCCTTTGATTGTAAATTTCAAGTTCGTGAGGATGGATTGATGGATTGGGCTGAAGTATGTAGATAGTTTAGACTCTGAATTAACATAATACTATGTTTCCCGATATTCTCTCGGAGAAGATGTCAACGTGAATGAAACCGCGGAGAACAGCTAGTACTTAATATAATTTCTTCTTAATATTTGGCTAACCGTGACTTTAGAGTTTTTTAATATCTTTATACTGTAGGGTTATTATATAATGCGTGTATGGGGGCATACACGTTGTCAGGTTGGCCGAGTGTAGGGTTGATGTTATTTTATGACGCGCATGCTACGGATTCTGTAAACGTTTTTGTGGTGTTATGGAAAGTATTAATGGCAACGTGTGGCTTAAGGAAGATCTATGGCATGTGCGAGGGCGCAATGGCAACACAGGGAAGGGGATGCCAGCGCGACAGATGATTGTAGAGCGAGATTGAAGATGGTGGACTTGGAATAAATTATTTAAAATATGCTGAACTGTTCGAGTATTATTTAATGGAAAAGGCACGGCTACAATACTTTATATAACACTATTTTTTTATTTCAGGCAATTTACTGTTACACAACAGAAGGGCGTGGCCCTTGCTACGCTCTCGAAGGCGAAAAAATCCGTCTAAACTGGTTCCGTACATACCTCGTAGTAACCACCAACGAAACATTGAACAAAAACGCGGCTTCCACATCGAAAAACATACCGAAATCTCATCACATAACAATATTAGACATACAAAACAAATTCATTGTATTCTCAAAGACTTTTGAAGAGATCGATGCGGTTTTGACCGAGTGGGGATCATTTTATATATTGTTGAAGAATAAAGAGATAATATATCTCGAGCAGAAAGACTTGCAGTCCAAGTTGAGTTTACTCTTCAGGAAGAATTTGTATGATGTAGCTATTAGGATAGCTAGTAGTCAGCATTACAACATGGAAGGGTTGATGGAGATCTATAAGCAGTATGGGGATCACTTGTATAGCAAGGTAAGGAATTTAATAAATAATATTATAATATGGGACAACTTTCACACACGGTCATCCGGTCCCAAACTAGGCTAGAAGCTTGTACTGTGGTAACCAGATGATACATAATATGTGCTTAAAACACCCAGACACAGATCAAACATTCATGCCTTGTTTGACCTGGCCGAGGATCGAACCCGGGGCCTGCGGCACAGAAAGCAGGGTTACTACCATCTGAGCCAATGAGGCTGTCAAGCTGTCAATTTGTATAATAATAATATGGGACAACTTCCACACATGGTCACCTGGTCCCTAACTAGGCTAGCAGCCTGTACTATGGTAACCAGACGCCTGATATGCATACTTAAATACGCTTATAACATCCAGATAAAAAAAAAAATAAGGTTACCATGAAATCTTGATATCGACATCCGCAATGAAATACATTGTGTAGGGTTATTATATAATGCGTGTATTGGGGCATACACGTTGTCAGGTTGGCCGAGTGTAGGGTTGATGTTATTTTGTGACGCGCATGCTACGGATTCTGTGAACGTTTTGGTGGTTTTATGGAAAGTATTAATGGCAACGTGTGATTTCACGGAGATCTATGGCATGTGCGAGGGCGCGATGGCAACACAGGGAGGTGGATGCCAGCGCGACAGATGATTGTAGAGCGAGATTGAAGATGGTGGGCTTGGAATAAATCATTTAAAATGTGCTGAAGTGTTCGAGTATTATTTAATGGAAAAGGCACGCCTACAATTGTAACTTTAATTACACGTTTATCACTTATGAATTCAGCAAGGTCAGGCTTAATTTTCTGTCTGAACCATATTTCTATGAAAATAAGAACTATTTTTGTGAAACTTAACAATTTCACTGTAATTGAAAATTAATAATGTTTCTGTTGAAGTATAATTGTAGATGAAGTTACAACACAAAATATTTGATAACAATGGTTTCTTAGTGATAAAAAAGTATCTTTCACTCTTGCTCAGTCTGTCATTGTTGCGTACCAGAGCGGGGCTAAAATAATGTTTCATCCTCTAGAGGATAAAGTAAATTTCTTTTTAATTTTCGTCTGTTGCCAACGAGATCATATTTTTTGGGGGTCGCACATATAGGATATTATCCAAATGTTCTTCCAATCGTAGTGAAAAGTAGTCTAACACACGGTGCTGAAACCTATTATAACTCGGTGTCTATTTACTCCCTCGCTCGGGAGTAAAACTACCTCGTATACAATGGGTCTCTTTAGCCCCGAGTGTAGCAATCTACTATTAAATCTTTTCCAACTTTCAGGGAGATCTTCGAAGCGCGATCGACCAATACATCAAAACGATAGGTTGGCTGGAAACCGCATACGTAATAAGACAGTACCTCGAGTCAAGACATTTAGAATACCTAGTGCTGTACTTAGAAGAAATCCATAAAAAAGGTTACGCCACTGAAGACCATACTAAGTTGCTATTGACTTGCTACGTGAAGATAGATCAACACGATCAGCAAGGGAAATTGAAAGATTTCATTAACTCTAAGGATAAAGTCATCGAATTTGATGTTGATGTGGCTATTAAGGTATGTAGATTATATCCCGAAACGTGCAAAAGGGTGTAGTAATACTAAAGAGGATGCATCGTTTGTTGTGGTAGGCCTCTTTAGCAGGGGCCCGCCTGGGGAAGTACCACACCTTTGCCAGTTATTCATCCGCCAAGCAGTAATGTGCAAACATTACTGCGTTCCGGTATGAAGGGCAATGTTAATTAACATCTCAGGCTGACAGGCGCAGTGCAGTGCCGCGCATTTTGAATTGAAATTGTGCTTGGTGATCGCAGTAGTTAGAATAATATCCTACTAATATTATAAATGCGGAAGTTTGTGAGGATGGATGGATGGATGTATGTTTGTTACTCTTTCACGCCAAAACTGCTGAACCGATTAGGCCGAAATTTGGTATGTAGGTAGCTTAGACCCTGGAATAACATATGCGGTAGACTTTGTCCCGATATTCCCACGGGAACGATGACAACATGAATGAAATCGCGGGGCACATCTAGTGCAATATAAAATAGTTGGCATACTGCATTTAATGTTACTCCAAAAATGTTTTTAAACACAAAACATAAAACATACATTCACGCCTTTTTCCCGAAGGGGTAGGCAGAGGTGTACCCAGGACTCAGTCCCATAGTAGGTACACCCACATTTCGCCAGTATTTTATTGGTCCCAAGTAATAGGGGGCGAGCCTATTGCCATCTACCGGGCACAGTTCCAGACTCCAGGTAGTAACTGAGATACTTCCTAATGGAAAAATCCAATATTTAACACTTCCTGACCTGGGAATCGAACCCGGGACCTCTTGATTGGCAGTCGAGCATGCGCCCACTACGCCATCGAGGCAGTCAAAACAAACAAAACAAACAAACAATAGACAAAAACTTTTTTTTCTATTATAGGTAGTTCGTCAAGTAAGCGTAGAAGACGCATTATCTCTCGCAGAAAACCACAAAAGGCACGATTGGTGCCTCAAAATACTGCTCGAAGACAAGAAGGATTACAAACAAGCGTTAGATTATATCGTGGAGTTGGAGTTTGAAGATGCGGATAATTATATGAAGAAGTATGGCCATAGGTTGATTCAGCATGAGCCCGAGGAATGCACCAAGTTCTTAAAATGTGAGTAATTTGCAGTTAATCGATATCTGTAGGATAGATGTGAGCAGTTTGCAGTTAATAGATATCTGTAGGATAGGTGTGACCAGTTTGCAGTTAATGGATATCTGTAGGATAGATGTGACCAGTTTGCAGTTAATGGATATCTGTAGGATAGATGTGAGTAGTTTGCAGTTAATGGATGTCTGTAGGATAGATGTGAGCAGTTTGCAGTTAATGGATATCTGTAGGATAGATGTGAGCAGTTTGCAGTTAATGGATATCTGTAGGATAGATGTGAGCAGTTTGCAGTTAATGGATATCTGTAGGATAGATGTGAGCAGTTTGCAGTTAATGGATATCTGTAGGATAGGTGTGACCAGTTTGCAGGTAATGGATATCTGTAGGATAGATGTGAGTAGTTTGCAGTTAATGGATGTCTGTAGGATAGATGTGAGCAGTTTGCAGTTAATGGATATATGTAGGATAGATGTGAGCAGTTTGCAGTTAATGGATATCTGTAGGATAGATGTGAGCAGTTTGCAGTTAATGGATATCTGTAGGATAGATGTGAGCAGTTTGCAGTTAATGGATATCTGTATGATAGATGTGAGCAGTTTGCAGTTAATGGATATCTGTAGGATAGATGTGAGCAGTTTGCAGTTAATGGATATCTGCAGGATAGATGTGAGCAGTTTGCAGTTTATGGAACACTGTAATATAGAGGTAGTTTTAGTGAAATAAATACTGAACACCAGTTTTAAAAATGATCTTAAAACTTGTTACAAAAAGGTGTATAAATACTTAAGGGGGTGCATCTACATTACAAACTGATCAACTATCAAAAAAATGAATTGCTAAATTCGCAAAAAAAAAAATTCGACTTCCCACACAACATCACCTAATCGGCTAATTTGTATGGGAAGTCGAATTTTCTTTATTTCGAATTTCTTTTGAAATTTGTTCAGTTTGACGGATAAATACACCCCCTTAAATATTACTAAAATTTTTTGTACCATTTGTTTACACTAGATTATATTATTGCATACCTAGAGACTCGCCATTCACCTTCGAGTAAATCTTGTGGAAAATATTTCTTAACAGAAAAGAGGATCTTTCAGCAGATTGACACAATCCTATGTGAATTTTACTAAATTGATGTTTTGTACTCCCCTGTTTCCCCTAAATACAGTAAACCTATTTGATATATCTGATATTTTAAAGTTGAAGTAAAGAATGTCCCTATCATTTTATTTTTGTTTATAAACTCTACATTTTGTAGTGAACGTCCAATCACGCGAGTAAAACTGGGATTTTTGGAAGTTCATTATGATAAAACAAAGGGTTTATAATGTAAATTAATATGACAGCGACATAGGTTACTTCACTATAAAAATATTAGGATATAAATTTGTTGAATGGGTTTATTATATTCAGAGGAAACCGGAGAATACAATACATCGATTTGCTAAATTTAACATAGGCCGCGTACGCTCCTAATGAGTACAAGACTTATTCTTTATCTGATTTTATTTCTCTATCTTCACAGTGTTATGTACAGACTACAAGCCTAAAAGCAAGCCTCTAGTAGACGAGTGTACCCTCACAGGAACGATCAAACAGCCAGACCGGGCAAGCCCAGATGACTACATACATATGTATCTAAGTAACTCGGACATCAAACACAAACTGATCGATTTCTTGGAACATATGACTGGCAGCGGTCAGGACTGCTCGCAGCTGGTGTATAATGCACTTATTGAACATTATATTCATGTTTGGTATGTATTTAGACCAATAACATTATTATTTTTGTAGTGGTAGGCCTCTATTATTGCAGGGGGCCGCCTGGGGAAGTACCACACCTTTGCCAGTTATTCATCCGCCGAACAGTAATGTGCAAACATTACTGTGTTCCGGTCTGAAGGACAATGTTACCAGCGAAATTACTGGCGAGTTTCAACAACCTATTGGTTGTTATATCTCGGGGTGACAGGCGCAGTGCAGTGCCGCGCAGAATTTTGAATTTTAAGACACTGGCACTGTGTCTGATATGGGCAATAATGATGCTCACCATCAGGCACCTGATTTGCTAGTCTTGTTACTCACTATCATAAAAAAAATCAAGTGACTCACTACTGGCAGAAGTGCTTTTTAAGTTCTATTTGACTAATGACTTGAATCATTCTTCTCAGGTCAAAATGCACAGATGAGGAAAAGAAGTCATACGAAGATAAAGTGCTGAAAGTGTTGAAAGACCCTGATGCTAACTATGACAAGGACCAAACATTGGTTATTTGCCAGATGCTCGGGTTCAAAGCCGGTGTGCTGTATTTGTATGAGGAGAATAAATTGTAAGTATACATTACTTTTGTAGAATAAAGTTGTAAGTAGATTAAAAATATCTATCATATATATTCACTGCGTCCATTGGTGAACATCGTATCAAACACAGAAAAAATATCAAATAGATGGCGTATAGCCGAATCATACTACAAAAACACCGTAACGCTTTTGCACACAATCGTGATATTTTAAACACATTGAAAAAATGCAAGTGATTTGTCCCATAGCGGTGATATAAAATTGAGCTAATGAATTTAGTTACTAATTAAAAATGAATCCTATTGCCAAATATAATCGGTTCTCGAACGGATCGGTTATTGGCAACTATTAAAACTTTGTTACGACTATCAAAGTTAACTAATTTTTAGCTAATTACAGAAAAAAGTTCCATATTGTGTAAGGGCAGGTTTTTTGATCGTTACGGTTTACGGTTAAGTTAACCATTTGTCAAACTAACTATAGTTAAATTTCTAACCAATGGTTAAATCGTGTGGAAAATTATAGTTAACCAGGGATGAAAAAACGAATTTTGTCGAATTTTAACTATTTGTCAAAAAATTAAACCATTGGTCGACTTAACCAGTGATCAAAAAACCCAGCCTTTAGTTGATTATTTTGTACACTATGTAATTTTTCTAATTGTCAGTGCTTACTAAATTAAACCTTAGATGAATTAAAAACATACATGCACGCCTTTTTCCCGAAGGGGTAGGTAGAGGTGTACCCAGGACTCAGTCCCATAGTAGATACACCCACATTTCGCCAGTATGTTATTGGTCCCATGTAATAGGGGGCGAGCCTATTGCCATCTACCGGGCACAGTTCCAGACTCCAGGCAGTTATTGAGATAATTCCTAATGGAAAAATCCTATGTTTAACACTTTGACCTGACCTGGGGATCGAACCCGGGAACCTCTTGATTGGCAGTTGAGCGTGCGTCCTCTACGCCACCGAGGCAGTCGAGGTAGATGAATTAAGATTGAAGCTATTACCGCGAAAACCAATACAGTTCTATGAAAACAATATTTAACGAAATTAATCTTCAAGTTACAGAAGAGGGTTGATCAGATGGGACAAACATGTCGAGAGAATGGATGCGGTGTCGCGGAGACGTGTGTGTTGTGGCATGTGTATTGTGTAATTAGTGGTACACAAATACACAAAATGTGTGTTCCATATTTAACCTTATAGATTTAAAATAAAAAGTAATATTGCGGAGTTCCGGTTGTCTGGTTTATTCCATTACTAAAATGCTACAACTGGTATTTTTGTTTTGTTTTGAATGTGTTGAGTTTAATCACATATTTATTAAAAAAATAGTTTTTTAGGAGTGGGAATATTTTTATCGTTTCAAATTAATTTAACATACTCAGGGGAATATTTGCAGCCCCTTTCCTTTAGAGCATTTTTCAACTGTTCAGAATTATTTACATTTCAAAATCTACATTGATAAGTCAAACTCAAACAGATTTATTCAAATAGGTCATAATCTGACACTTTTGTACGTCAATAAAGATAATCAGTAGTGAGTGTACCGTGCGTTCGGAAAGATACCTGTACAGTGTAAATATAATACAGATGGCGTGCACAGATAGCCGTGCACTTGCGGTCCGGGGCCGCGGGCGCGGCGCTGGGCGTGTGTCGGCGGCGCGGGCCGCTGGCGCCGCGCCTGTGGCTGGACGTGCTGCGGCGCAGGCCCCCGCCCGAGGCCTTGCCTGAACTGCTCACTGTTGTCGGTATGAACTGTGACATTTATTTCATTCGTTAACAATCACATGTTACCTCAACCTATGTTGTTTTTGTAGTGGTAGGCCTGCCTGGGGAAGTACCACACCTTTGCCTGTGATTCATACGCCGAGCAGTAATGTGCAAACATTACTGTGTTCCGGTCTGAAGGGCGATGTTACCGGCGAAATTACTGGGCATGAGATTCAACGGCTAATATCTCAGGGTGACAGGCGCAGTGCAGTGCCGCGCAGAATTTTGAATTTTAAGGCACTGGATGGCACTGTGTCTGATATGGGCAATCATGATGCTTACCGTCAGGCACCTGATTTGCTCGTATTGTCACTCACTATCATAAAAAAAAGCAAAATAATTTAAGAACATAATCTCTCTTTACAAAACGCAGTTTCGCCCTCACGTTGAGTACTGCTTCCATCTTTGGAACTGAGCACCCAAGTACCAGTTTGACTTTCTAGATGCTTTACAGCGTAGAGCTGTCATAATAGTCGATGATCCCAAGCTCACGGAACACTCAGTACGCGCAGACATCGGGTCTTTTAGTGTTTATTACCGCATTTACAACGAGGAATGTTCTGATGAACTTTTCAACCTGATACCGGCGTCACGGATCTATCACCGTACTAGCCGCCATCGCCTCAGAGCTCATCCGCACATAATCGATACGTGGACGTCGCACGCTGCGATTCTTTTTCTGCAAGGTGGAAGCCTCATGATGCCTCATGATCTAACTACAACAAACTACCTATACATATTATATCATAACGCAATGCAGTTTCAATATCTGAATAGTATCTTATGTGTCACTACTCCCTACCTTCGAACTTATTGATTTTGATCAGTCATTGATTTGGGATAAATTTTATTTTTACAGAAAACGAAAAGC
The DNA here is from genome assembly GCA_947063395.1 of Hemistola chrysoprasaria. NCBI lineage: Eukaryota > Metazoa > Arthropoda > Insecta > Lepidoptera > Geometridae > Hemistola > Hemistola chrysoprasaria. Next base: position 4,138,449 of record OX346724.1, read on the forward strand.
TACTGTCGCCCATTCTAGTCATGGATTGTCTCGCGAGTACACCTACATACACATTAGGAGATGTACGGAAGTAAGTTAACTTATTCTCAATATTTGCGTAATTTCCTGATCGATTTGCCTCATATTCCAATGTAAAAATTATCCCAATTTATAGGCGTCAAGTTACTCATAATTTTTACCTACTTTCAGTATAGACCCAAAACTGAAATCGTTCAATAAATCAGCTCAACTGATATTCTTATTTGATTACGGAAACTTATCTATGTTTCCGTAATCGAATCCGTAATTGAAAAAATTGTTTGAGCTTAAATCATAATATTGATTAAGCTTTAGCAGAATGTATAGAAAAATGGTTTGAGCTTTACTACTAATTTTATAAATGTGAAAGTTTGTGAGGATGGATGAATAGATGTTTGTTACTCTTTCACGGCAAAACTACTGAACCAAATGGGCTGAAATTTGCTATGTAGATAGTTTAGACCCTGGAATAAAACAGAGTACTTTTTATCCTGATATTCCCACGGGAACGAAGACCGCGCGGATGAAACCGCGGCGCACAGCTACTAAACTAATATGAAAACATTGTATGAACTGAATGATTCCTCTTAAAAAGATCAATATATCTATGAACCGTCTCAAATGTAATCTAAATATCTCAGGTACTTAACAAACGTGCTGAAATCCGAATCGGAAGTAATAACCCGCGAGCAGCAGTTGTCAAACAAATACAGACAGGAGAGCGAAAAGATGAAGAGTCATATAGTCGAACTTCAACAAGAGCCGGTCACCTTCCAGTGCTCCAGATGTTCCGCCTGCAACCGGCCGCTGGAGCTGCCTTCTGTATACTTCTTGTGTCAACATTCCTTCCACCAACAGTAAGTATATAGGAAAAAAAATATGACGAAAATTTGGCACAATCCTATGGAAAATTTACCATATCGATGTTTTGTATTCCCCTGTTTCCTCCGAATATGATTAACCCATTCTATAAATTAATATTCTGATGTGTTAATATTGAATTAAAGTCTGTCTCTGTCATTTTAGTTGCTCATATAAACCATCAGTATTTCCATAGTGAACTTCTAAAAATGTTAGAGCCATGGTATACTTCATCTTCAAAATATTAAGATATAATCAGCCCCGCCCCAATCGCTCAAAATACTGGCACCAAAAGGGTGTATTACAGTGCGTTAGCAATTAGTTGCTAGAACCGTCGTTACGAGTGAACTGTGTTATTTGTGGCAAATTTTATTAAAATATGCCGGCTTGTAAATTTTCCATGGGATTGTGTCAAACTGCTTTTTTGCAAGATTTACGGCGTTTTGGTTTGCTTCGAAAAGGTCCTGAAAGGTACTTAAATTGTATGTTGAATGAATTATGGTGAACAACCGAAATATAGATAGACCATTAATTGTGTAAAAAATCTGAGTTTTGATACACCATGGCAAAATTATAATATTAATAACGTATGAAAATTTATCTTTTAATTTCCTAGTGTTTACAATATGATTGTTATACTATAAATGGAAGATTATCATGATGTAATGTTGTTCGCAGTTGTTTCCAAAGCTATTCAGAAGTGGAGTGCGAGTGTCCGGCGTGCACCCCCCCGCGCCGCTCCGCACCGCCCCCCTCCGCCGAGACCTTGCACGACCGGATACACAACCAACACGACCCGTCTGTATTACCTTTGTACTACCACAGAATATTAAGGAGACAGAAGGGACACTCCACAATTTAAATAAATAGCGACTCTAGCTCCGACGCAAAGGGCAATTCAGGTCGCACAGCGTCTAATTTTCTTTTTTTTATACTGTATAACCTAGCACTTGACTGCAGTCTCACCTGATGGTAAGTGACGACGCGGTCGACAATGGTGCGTGCTTGCCTAGAAGATACCTATCCACTCTTGACTTGAAGTCCTCCAGATTGTACTTTTCGGGAAACAATGACGCTTGCAAGGTGTTCCATTAAACTACAAGCTGCCTCTCTTTCTATCGCGTATCTCTATCTGTTCTCTCTGTCTAGCCCATAGTAATTGACGCCCCGGCTACTTGTAGCTTCAGCGGAGTGTCCCAGGCCTGGTATCACTGGGAGTGTCGGGATTGGGACTCTAAGTGTTATTTGAAGGTCTAAACTATCTACATACCAAATGTCAATCGGTTCAGCAGTTTTGTCATGATAGAGTAACAAACATCCATCCATCCTCACAAACTTTTGCGTTTATAATATACTAGCTGTGTCCCGCGGTTTCACCCGCGGAGTCTTCGTTCTCATGAGAATATCTGGATGAAAAGTACCTTATGTGTTATTCTAGGTTCTAAGCTACCAAACACAATAAGCTACAAACCAAATTTCAACACAACAGTTTTGGGGTGAAGAGTAACAAATATCCATCTATCCTCACAAACTTTAGCATTTATAATATTAGTAGGAAGTAGATTATTAAAATAATTTGACGCAATATTATGAGTTATGTTTGATCAGGTGATTCTAAAAAAGTTTTACGTGTTCACTGCAAACATAAAGATTTAAAATTATAATTCCTTATTATTAGCAAACTGCGAATGATACAGGCCTAGATACATATAGTCACGCCTTGTTCTCGTTGAAGTAGGTAGAGACTATATCTCTCCACTAAGTATGATCCTGACATATGACTTTCCCAATCACGCGTTCCCGCTCCAGTCATACTTCTCAGACTGCTCATGTCTACAGCATTAATTTTACTTTCGTGTTTCTTCAGTCAAGCCCATAAAATGGCTGCCATAGCTAGGGTTTGACAGTTCAATCATTAGATCACTATTATTTATTCTGTGGTTCAACTACTGCGAAACTTGTCACATAAAATGGCTGATCAGGCATCTTAGAAGAACTCTCACTAGGTTGTATGTGACGTCTCCATGTACATATTTCCTCCTCCAAGATTCTTAAAGTATGCAACGCCCCACTCACTTGAGTTCCTGCCAACACTGTTTGTAAAATACGGTTCGCAGTCTATTTATATTAAATAAATTAATCACAGTCACAGTCATACTTTCCACCCCTTGTAAACTTTGAACCTATATATAAGAACAAACTATTTAATTGATGTCGAGATATTTAAATGAAATATCCCTGAATCCCCAAGATATGGGTTGACCACTTAACCCAGGCCAGTGTAATCGGGGAAACCAGTTCTGTTAAAATTATCAATTGTTTTTTTATATCACTAATTGATGATAAAGCATTGGTACATATGATGCACGAGTAATTCATTTCTAATCAATTTTTATCTAATATTTTATAGTACCGCGATTGTGCAATCCATTAACCATGTTAACTTTTTATTATCATGTTTATTTTACATGTTTGCGTCTATTTATTGAAACATTTATAATGTTAATCTTTTTTGCACAGCAATTCTCACTGACGCTCATTCAATTAATATGTATTTTATAAAAGAGTAATTTTATGTATCGATCATTTTCATAAACGGAAACTATTAATTCTCAGATATGACAAAATACACTTCTGATTCTTTATAATCAGCATTATGTATTGGTAAATGAAAGATTAGTAGATTTAAGTCGCTTCTTAATTAAAATAACGTTTGTTACTGACCGTAACTACTTGCCCGTGTGGTTCCCGGCTATAATATAATAGGGCCACCCCTTCCTCATACCACCTCATTCCACCGGGCACAGTTCCAGACTCCAGGCAGTTATTGAGATAATTCCTAATGGAAAAATCCAATATTTAACACTGCCTAACCTGGAGATCGAACCCGGGACCTCCTGATCGACAGTCGAGCTTGCGCCCACTACGCCACCGAGGCAGTCACCCCGCCCCATTTTCTCGTGAAAATTTAACGATTGCGCATGAGATGTGAACTATGACATGTTTGAAGTCAAACAATCCCAAATAAGCTAGCCTACCGTCTCCCGCATCACACCACGAATTGGAGATTTTGTTTCTATTCTAAAATTCATGAACACACCGCACTTTGAATTGTATATGGCTATACACATATTATTATCATTATATTTCTCAGTATGCGTCCACGTCGCCAGCTCTATACACGTTTCTTATCAACAAACAATTATACTCGCCTCATACCTATTCATTACGCTAAGTGACAATATGGTTTGAAAGTAACTTACGTGCATTTTATATTATTTTTGTATGTGAAATGGATCTGTCAGTGTTTCGATCTGTGATGATACCGCCGTTTTCTTGGTGCTTCCCAAGACGGACTGAGGAAAGGTAAACGTTATGAAATTGTTCGAAAAAGAGAGTTTTGATGTCTTCAGGTTAACGACTGTTTTAAGTTAGGTCCTTATCTAGTCTTAACTTTTATTGATAGATTTTGTCTTATTTTTCATTGCCTCGGTGGCGTAGTGGTCGCAAACTCTACTGCCGATCTGATCCTTGTTTCGATCCCCAGGTCAGGCAATGTGTTAAGGATACTTATTGGATTTTTCCATTACGAATCATCTCAATGACAGCCTGGAACCTGAAACTGTAGAGCTACCCGAAAGATGGCAATAATTTCACTCCCTATCACAAAGGACCAAAAATATAATATAGGAAGTGTGGGTGTACATACTATGGGACTTATTTGTACACCACTGCCTTCGGGAAAAAGGCGTGGTATTATGAATGTTCATGTCCTTCACATCAAACTCCTGACTTACACACTCACTCATCAACGTCCAGCCCTGACCCTTGAATAGAGGGTATAGGCAAACGCCTCATTTGAAAATGGTCACGCAGTTACAAAAACGCCACTTTTGCAGTAGAGAAGGCTAAATAAAATTTTGCCATACATATTATAACAAATAAATTCATCATCATCATCATCACAGCCGGTACTTCACTACTGAACATAGGCCTCCCCCATAAAGGGGGGCTTTGCCAATACTCGACACGCTTGTTGTGCGGGTTGTCGAGCGCAGTTCGATGGTTTTTTGCAGAGGACTGCTGCCTGTCCTCTAGATCTGTTAACCCTTAGCCGGCTCATACGGGAACCACGGGTAGAGAGGATGGAGCACTATTCTAAAGCCTGTAACTTCACGGCGAATAAATACATTATATTCTAGGAACTAGTATAGGAACGAAGTCGCGGCTCTAGTTAAAGAATAGTGTTAATATCTAAAATACTTATGATTTAAGTAAGTACCAAGACTGCCTCGGTGGCGTAGAGGGCACATGCTCGACTGCCAACCAAGAGGTCCCGGGTTCGATCCCCAGGTCAGGCAAAGTGTTAAATATTGGATTTTTCCATTAGGAATTATCTCAATAACTGCCTGGAGTCTGGAACTGTGCCCGGTAGATGGCAATAGGCTCGCCCCCTATTACATGGGACCAATAACATACTGGCGAAATGTGGGTGTATCTACTATGGGACTGAGTCCTGGGTACACCTCTGCCTACCCCTTCGGGAAAAAGGCGTGAATGTATGTTATGTTAAGTACCACGATTTCTTTCACACAAAGTGATTGTGGGTTTTGAAATGCTTTCATAATATTCTCTGAATAGTGTTTATATTTATTTTCGTGAGTGATGCGGCCTTCAATCGATTGTTTAAAAACATTCTATGCAGCTATCGATTATTGTCATGTACTTTGATTATATTATTGTATGGTTTATGTATGTACGTTATTATTATCTCACTAATATTAAGAATGCGAAAGTTTCTATGTTTGTTATCTATTTTCACGCAATTTTTTAATTAAATTTATTTCATAGAGAAGGAATGAAAAAATGTTTATTCGCTGCAGAAAAAAAATAGCCTAAATATGTTATACGAAGATTATACTAACATCGTGTTAGTACCGTTAACTGCGAAACGGTGCTATCTCAGCATAATGCAGGTTGAAATCAAAATGAGAAATATTTATTGCTAGAACATAGGTATACATACAGGTATTATATATAACAATGAAGTGCCAAGTACATATATTCTACTCCTTTCCGGAGTGTGCAACATAAATTTTACTTATTTGACAATGTCATGCATTAAATGTACCTACATATTTTATGTCCGTTATTTACGTTCTTATACAATTCTATAATATTGTCTAAGTCGTCACTGTTGTTTATTTATAAAAAATGTTATTAATATAATTAAGAAATATTAAAAAATATTAATAAAGAATTTAGGTTATGATATAATTTAGGTATTCTATTACCTAGTTAATTTGTTATAGTATTCGAAGTGGTTAAGGTTATTTTAGTTTCTGTTTTATGGCGTGATTTTGAATTCTAAATATTCCTTTATTGAATAAAAGCAGTGGTTTAGGAGCCACATTTTCAGTTTTGACTTAAATTTATATTTGCATAATGTTTTTATATCATTTGGTAACTTATTATATATTTTACTTGCCATTATGAAAACATTCTTCCTATGAATGTCTAAACTGAAGAACGCAACATGCGCTGATCTTCCGTTAGCACCTTCCCAGTGACATCACTGAGATTAAAGACGTCCCCCAAATCCTTCTGTTATCTCTGTCCTACAACACCTAAAACAGCCGCTCTGGTATACGTCTAGGTCGTCTCGCCACCTATTCTGGGCCGGTCTCCGAATATACATTTAAGCAGTTTACCATAGTATAACTATCTACTAGTAGGTCAACTTGTGAGACCAGACGTCTCGAAACGGTCCAATGGGCCCCGGCCAGGTCGATTATTTTGTGCGCATGAGCATGTCTTTTGATCTGTGTCTGGGTGTTATAAGCTTATCTAACCCCGGTCACTCACATGCGTAAAAATATTCGTACATTGTACGAATGTTTGCACGCATGTGAGGGCCGTCAGATATACTATTCGCAAACTCAGCGGATATGCGAATGGGTTCGCAAACTTTTATGGAAACCCGTTTGCATTTCATAGATAGATATAAACACTTTATTGGTACACCACAAACAAGAAGATCTAAAAACTAATAACTAGTGTAACAATGGGCGGTCTTATCGCTAAGATATATAAAGTACTCTGTGAGCACAACTGGTTGCACGAATGTGTAGGAGACTACGCGAAGGTTCGAGGTTCGCGCCCTTTGATGTGCGTCAAAAAACCGACACAACTTGGAAAACCACGAATGCAGCGAAAACTTTGCATAGTTATTTGCGAATGTCGTCCCACACTTGTGGGTTCGCGTATTCGTACGCATGTGAGTGCCCGGCATAAGTATAATGTATATCAGTCATCTGGTTACCATAGTACAGGCTTCTAGCCTAGTTTGGGACCAGAAGACCGTGTGTGGTAGTTGTCCCATATTATTATACATATTATAATCTTTTCCGTACACCTTACAGTTACGCAGTGGTATCGGAGTACTACGGGCGGGGCCTGTTCAATAAAGTGACAGTGATAGCCGAGAGCTCGTCCCAGGAGTCCCTGTCGAGCGCCGCGACCGTCCCCGCCGTCCCCGCGGCCCCCGCGGCCCCCGCGGCCCCCGCCGCCTCCTACGGCGCGGGGGCGGAGGCCAGGCTGAGGTTGCAGGAGGGACAGAGCAAACAGGGTACTGACCGTTGATGTCATAGATGTTACCTAGGTTGTTGCAGAGAACACGTAGGAAAAACTAGTATCACAATAACTGTTAACAGGAAAGGGGACCTCTTAGCAGTTTGACACAATCCTATGGAAAACTTACCAAATCGATGTTTTGTATTCCCCTGTTTCCTCCGAACAAAAGGGACCCATTCTATAATATTCCTAGTTAATAATAATTCTGTAATATCTATATCGATCAAATAATAACATATGAAAATTTATATTATACCTATATTGACCGTAGATTTGGTAGATTGAGCATCATAGTTCTGTCACACTCCGGACACTCGATTCAATTCCCATACAAAAGCCGCGATATAACTATAACTACCCACTACAGACATTGCACACATGGAATTTTGTACACGCTCAAGAGTGTGAGTGAGGTGCGTTCCGAGCTCATGGGGGCTCGTGGAGAGCTCAATCTCGCTCGCGGGGTGAGGGAGGCCCGATTGGTGGGCGGATGACAGTGTCCATTCTATACGTAGTATTATTATTTTGTTCTGTGGTTCTGTATGACTATGTGCGTTGTAGAAACTACATGCATTATGGCGAATAGAAATTTATTGATCTATTGTGACGTAGTAATCATGTGAAATAGATTTAGCTGAATTTAATGAAGATTAGAATGATTATTTTAATTTAAAAAAAAAACATACATTCACGCCTTTTTCCCGAAGGGGTAGGCAGAGGTGTACCCGGGACTCAGTCCTATAGTAAATACACCCACATTTCGCCAGTATGTTATTGGTCCCATGTAATAGGGGGCGAGCCTATTGCCATCTACCGGGCACAGTTCCATTAGTTTAATGAAGTGTTTGAATCATGTATCGTGATTTCTGCACACTTTAATCATGTATTTTTAGCATATTTTTAAATAAATTTGTTTATTACAATTCATATTTTAAAATTTGACATTTATCAATTTAAATTAATTTAATTCTTTAATTTTGGAATATGATATGTTTTTAATGTTCTTATAAATATGTTACTTATGGATTTTATTATCAGAAAAAAAAAGAATTAAATAAAATTGTCAATTTATTTGTTAATTTATTTCAGTTTTCGTACCGAACACCGCAAAGCAAGTAGTACCAAAAGGCACATCGGTCGTTCCAATACCTGAAGGCAGGATGCGAGTTATGGAACAAAACATATACTCAAGTCTCGAAGCGAGTCTCACCCGATCCGTCGAACCTGTACACGCAAAAACATACACCGCACCAGTAACCATGAGAAAACCACAAGATAAACCTAAAAGTGCCAACGTTTCTCCAAAGATATCGTCCGCGATCACAAACGGCGCGAGCTCAAACCCATTTGCGGAAGAAAATTACGATGAAAGCAAGAACCCGTTCGCCGACGAAGAATCCGATCCTAAGAATCCGTTCAATGATGATGAGGAATATGATAAAAACTTGAATCCTTTCTCTTGAAATAGAGGTGAAAGTGTATAATCAAATCTAAGTTGCTGACTTCGTTTCTATAGGCTGTGGTGCGTATTCGCACGCATTGTGTACGTACGCGTACGCAATTCACGTGCAAATACATGTTTGTACTGAATTTAACTAAAAGTCGCTGAAATTATTAAAATGTTAATTGTCGTTTATTCGTAAACGTTTGTGTTTAAGATCTCTTTTTTTATTGAATTATAAAGTGTAATTACATTTTGTGGCGTGCTAAAAGTGTCACAATTTTGTTGATATTTTATAATAACAGTTTTATTCAAGGTATTACAAAATGGTGTAGTAATAAGATGATAAGAAGGTGGATAACTCTAAAACTGAGTGCTTGCGTAAGAAAGAATTGCAGGTGAACCCTGCAATGTAATGTAAAAAAAAGGATTTTGTATGGGAAGTCGAAATTTTCTTTCGATAAGCTTTTTTTTTTTTATGATAGTGACAAGACGAGCAAATCAAGTGCCTGATGGTAAGCATCATGATTGCCCATATCAGACACAGTGCCACCCAGTGGTTTAAAATTAAAAATTCTGCGTGGCACTGCACTGCGCCTGTCACCCTGAGATATCAGTTGTTGAATCTCGTCATGCCCAGTAATTTCGCTGGTAACAATCAGTGGCTTGTTGCGTGTTCATTCGAAAAGCAGTGGTTCAGTTAGATGGATATCTAAGTATTACTACATCTATATCAACTTGCATAACATACACCAATATACATAATTAGTGTGCTATTTTTAAAATAATAAAAAAAATGTAACAGTTTTTTCGGCAATTTTATAACATAACATTTGGTAGAGCGATATCTTTGCTACATACATATATATAACTTGCCACATTCCTAGGTAAATTTATGTATATTCCCGGCCTTGTTCAGATAACGATAACTCGAACAAAATAATAAGTAGTCAATGGTAAATTCGCGTAAGCAAAACACACGCTCATAGCCTGTTATGTGAATCGAGCCTACCGATGAATTAATCTATTTTAATGGATTTAGGGAGATTGTAGCAATAATAAACTTAAAGGCCTTATTACACTACACTAAATCAGGGACCCTTATTAAGCGCGCCCTAACTATAACGGCTAAGGGATTTTGCTGCCTTGCTGTTAACACACCAGTCTCATTAAGGGATCTTAATTTAGTGTAATAAGAATAGGCTCTTAAGTGCTACATTTTTAAAGGATTTTTTTAGTGAAGTCCTAACTGATTGGCTGACTGACAGACTGACACACTCACCCATCAGCTCCCGACCCTTAGACTGGCCGAGTTTTTTGATCACTGGTAAGTCGAAAAATGGTTAAATTTTTTGACAATTAGTTAAAATTCGGCAAAATTCGCTTTTTCACCCCTATAGTTAACTAATTTTTTCAAAAGAATTAATCATTGGTTAAGAATTTAACAATAATTAGTTTAACAAATGGTTAACTGTAAGCAACGAACAAAACCGGTCCTTAGACGGCTGAAATTGCACTAAGTTTTTTTTTTGTAAACGCTATGATGTAAACTAGGAATCAGAAAGTAAATCTCTAAACTCCCATGTAAACGAAATCGGGATGGAATAACTATTCTAGACTATAAAATTATTGTAATATACCCTATACTTACGTTTATTATCGTTAAATCAAAAGCAATAAAATTATAATTTGTGTATTTTAATTTATATTTTTATGTTTGCGAGTAGGGAAAGATCTATTTATTGTTCTAACTATAAAACTATATTAAGTGTAAAATATCATAACTCATAACTTCGTACACATGTGATAATAAAAACATATATCTACACAACTTTTCATTTACTTTTATAGTTATTTTACTTCGATCACAGAACCAACATCGGATGGGTGACCAAAAAAATATTTCAATATTTTTGTTTATCTTCTACATAAAACACAGTCGGCCCCCTTATTACGGACGCAACAGAAGTGTGGAAAGCGTTTAATTGCTTAATGCCTGCTGTCAAAAGGTAGACAAAAAATGATTTTTGACAGCAGACATTTAGGAATTTAAACGCTTTCCACACTTCTGTTGTGTCCGTAATAAGGGGGCCGGTTAGTTACACCATTGACATTTCAACTACTTAAAAAATGATGGTCTTTTGACATCACCAGATATCGCGCAACCCATCTCTAGATTGCGCGTCTGACAGATAATCCGGTATAAGACACTAGTTACCGCCACAGATCACTGTATTATGGTGACCGCCGTCAGCTTTGACGACGGACTGACGAGCGGAGTGGCGGTGAATGGCCTGCGTTACCTCCCCGTCACGCCGCACATACCTAGGGCGCGGTACAGCGTTTTCGGTCAAACTATACCATCATCAACATCATCTCAGCCTTAGGACGTCCACTGCTGAACATAAGCCTCCCCGATAGAAATCTATGGATTTCCATCGTCCGCTTGTAAGCGGCCCACACCCCACGTGTTACCGCCGTCCTTATCGGATCGTCTGTCCACCTTGTGGCCACTGCGGCGCTTGCCGGTCTGTGGTCTCCATTCGAGAACATTACAGCCCCATCGGCCATCAGTTCTACGTCGTTAACTTTCGATCATCTACGGATCTCCTTATTTCTGATTTAGATCTCGCAGAGAAATCCCGAGCATAGCCCTTACATACATAGCTACATACATGCCCTATTTTGAGCCTGCTGATAAGACCCACATTCAGAGACCACGTTTCCGATCCGTAAGCCATCACTTACACACACCGGTCGTGGACCATCGACTTGAGGCACTGAGGTTTTACGGACGAGAAGACATTGCGTAGGTTTCCGAACGCTGCCCAGCCTAGTTGGATTCGACGATTGACCACTTTCTCGAAGTTGGATCTACAGAGTTGGACTGCTTGTACTATAGGCACGATCCAACAACTTCTAGAATCGAGTTCCCAACCGATATTGGGGTCGGCACAACATGGGCATTAGACATCACCTTCGTCTTCTCCATGTTCATTTTAAGACCGACCTGTTGGACACTCGATTGAGGTCTTCGAGCATCGTGCCGAGATCTTCTATCGATTCTGCCATGACTACAATGTCGTCGGTAAACCGAAGGTGAGTGATGATTCGCCATTAATAGTGATGCCGTGTCTGCTATTCCAGAAGCGAGAAGGCATCTTCCATCTTTATCTAACATCTTTATCTGTATACCCATGTTTTTGACAAATAAAATTTCATTTCATTTCATTTCATTTCCGTTGCGTACTATTACAAGGAACATTGTAGTTTAAAAATACTACCTTATTATTAGGGTACTACTTCAGTTAAATAATATGCAAGAAAACAAGGATCTGGAAATTTTCAAAGCATTTTATTTATGACCTTTAACACTGTGTATAATATATTTTGATATTACATTTAGAGCAATGAGTAATATTACCAATTATTATTACATTGTTCTTATTCAATAAATCGAATGAAATTCATAAATTATATATAGAATATATAATTTCTCGTACTCGGCCAACAATCAACAATCACTATCGAAATCACAACGACTGTCTGACGTGAAGTGACACGACACGACTACCTTCATTCGCACACATCTCAATATACAATAATAAAAGCAATAAACAAAATATCATCCACGTCTCGAGTCCAGCCGAAAACATCCACCAACGATCCCAAATAAATTACAATAAACCGTGAAACGCAACGTCAAAATAACACCTAGTTCTATAAAAATAGCAGTATAGCTTAAACAGTATACTCTATAAAAAAATATAATCCAGCATCAGCTGTTATCTCTAATTTAAAATGTTATTTTTATACAATAACTAAACACGAAATATAGCAAACGAAGACAAAGAAAATAAACTTCATAAAAAAATGAGATAACATTCAACGCACAACACACCCGTGATTTTTAAACTCTTGCATCACTATTCAACTACTGAAACACCATTTTTTTGCTATGCAAAATACATTACCCTATATTCGAAAAAGAAATAATTTACATAATATTTGGAATGTTATACAAAATGACTAGACAAAAGAAAGGTAAATAATTAACTTGTCATTTTAGCTTGAGATCTCATACGTTACATTTATTATAATTAAATATTATTATTCAAGAAATTACACATATATTCATTTCGTAAGTAGTATTGGACATAATAATTTTGATAGAGAATTTATCATATTTGCAATGAAAATGACCAATCGAGTGAATAAAGCACGCCGTCAAATCTGAATGCGGATGGTTTGAAAAATAAACATGTTTCATATGATTTTGACGTCGTGCTTTAAACAATAATGCAGTTACAGAAAGTCTCGACATTGTAATAATTCAATTTTAAGAATTAACTATAACACACAGCATTTCTAAATTTGGATAATACTTTTTGTTCTTACGTCTAACATTATGCTAAATTATTATCGTTACTCTAGTGTTGCCGAGTATTGAAGTCTACAGATCGTCGCAATCCTGTGCAACCTTAATGAAAAGAAGCATTTTTTTTTCTGTAACTCATATTTTGTACGCAACCGTAAAGATATTTACAACGACTAATAAGTCACTTAAGCTTAATTTTTTTTAAATTTCATGAAGGCCTAGAATGCGCACCGTTCTCGCAATCGAATCGAAACTTGTCTATCCTTTTCGCGCAAAAACAAAATGAATCTGCCGTCTCTATCGCAAGTTGATCGACAGACGAAAGTTGCGCGTTCTAGCCCTGATACAATAGAAACTTCGTCACTTATAAGCGATAAGTACAGTGACATATTATAACGCCAATCGAACATCGAAGCGGGGACGAGGAAATATTTGCGTGGACAACAGTGTCGAGATTAAAGTAAGATAAAGTATTATAAATCTACACATTCATTTTCTACCTACTATGATTTCTGTATAAATACTCTCCACGTCTATGTATCTATGGATCTAGATGGTATTGCGGTACAACGAAATGTTCAAGCTAGGGGCACACTGTTCCCACATTCGCAACGTATTCAATACATTATGGCGTCTGAACTCTGGCATGTATGAGGCTTAAAAACTTGGCTTAAATACTTGAACTTAGTTTTGCAAACAGAAACCAACCCACATGCATGCTTTAAAACAATGTCGTGTCTTATAATATAGACACTATATAAACGTGCACTTTAAAACTTGAAGACTAAGTCCACTAGAGTCCACATACAATTGTCTTTCTAAGTCATATTTTCATACAAATTCCAAGGTTCAGACGTAATACATTGTCATAATAAATGGGATCAGTGTGTTTCTGGCATAAAGCTATATATAAAAACTATGTTTAGTGATTGTTCGCAGCACAGCATCGATGTAACTATGTAGCTACCTCTATCACATTAATGCATATGGATATTAATATGTCGTAGAATCGAGTAAATCTGATTTACGTGAAAATTCTATGAAATTTGCGCAGCGACGGATTATTGCAAAAAGATGTGCTTAATTTCAGACTATTCCGGTGCACTGTTTGGTTGTATTTTTACCACAACATAACCAAAAAATTATGTTTTACAAAGATTTCAAAAGATATGATTATATACATACGATCCCTTCAGAAAATTCCTAGAATTATCGCGAAAATCAAATTTATTACATTACCACAACAATTGATTACATTACGACAAATATATGACTAGACTATCGGAATGATCCTATATGTGCCTCTATTCAACTCAACGTGAACCTTACGGAATGGAGATACAAGTACGTCGATAACTTCACATTAACCTACTTTATACAATCCCTTCGAAATAGACAATCTAAGAATTCTGTAAACGATTACAACACAAATAACTGGGACTTCGAAATCATCAGCGTAGGTCACTGTCTACGACCTTTATGAACGCAAATTCAAATCACTTATTATTGTTCTGACTTATCAAAACCTTTCAGCACATAAAGGCTCGACGCAAACGGGCCACCGGTCGCTGTCACTTGCATACATTTTGCTACGTGTCACTGGTAACGGCCACGCAAATTGTATGTCACCAGACCCCGGTGACAGGTGACCCGTTTGCGTCAAGCCTAAACCTATCTCCTCGATCATTCATTGGGAACGTTGACAGTGAACACAAACGATGAATAAAGTATATAACTACAATTTAACTACAAATTTTGTATTTACAATGAATACTAGAAATGATACGAAACGTTTACGTACGACGACATATGATCTATCTCGACCTCCACGCGGCCTCTTGAGCCTCAAAATATATTTTATTCTACCGTTCGGGTCATACGTATATACAAGTATATGTCCAACATTAGAAGAAAAATCTATATAAGTATTATCAGTGATCTATTCATACATGTTAAATTCTTGTGTTGAATTACGGAATGGAGCCTGGATCTTGGAATATTTGTGCGCGATCTTTAGACAATAATTTGCACAAGTTATAGCATATTTTAAATGCGAGCTCGCGTCGGCGTTCTGATAAAGTAGTAAAAGCTCCGCGTAATGATGTGACGTATGAATAAGCCTGAAGTCCAGATATACATCTCGATTAATATTGGACTTGTTTTTACTAATATTAAAATTGAATAAACAGGAATGTCGCGGCGCTTTGACACTATACATAAACAAGAGCTTGGGCGAACGCTAGAAGTCTAATATTATCACAAATTGCACTGAATTTATCCCAATGTTAATTAATATTAAATGATTCGATAATTGTTCTGAGATCCGTGAATACTTTTAGACTACGCCTAAAATCCGTAAATTATGTGATAATATTAAATTACAAGTGTTCGCCGCATGCATCCAAACAAAATATTGAAACAGTCGAAAATTGCCTTAAACCTTATTGTTCCAATTTGTATAAATATTATCATTTCTTTACCCCGATTTCGTTATATTTGTGCACCGGTTTGGTCCCAACCTACACCATCTCATTCACTATTACATAAAATAATATAGGATTATATCATATAAATATGATTGTATATTTACGCTTGTAAAAAGATCGTATTTTGCATTTAATGCTGGTACAATAAGGCTAACAGACACGTAGGTTACCTAAGAACCTTGTCACTGAAAATAAGATACTAAATTTATTTATTTCATTGCTAAGTTCTCAAATAGTTTCCTGTGACAAAGTACCAATTTAACTTACATTTCTGTTCAGCTAGTACTTTAATATAATAAATTGTGGATATGCTAAAATAATTGATTATTGGTAATTGCATTCCTCTTTTCTGTGGTCTTACCTGACGTTTTAAATTGTATGATTTAAAAGTGAGCTTTCGTAGTTCTTTTTAAAAAACTAAGTTTTTAATGGACCACTTTACCCAGATTCGTTTACTCTTTTTTTATTATCAAATCCTAACATACTATATACCAAACCAGCCCACAGTTATATATCATTTTATTTTAAATTAACTATATCGTGGCACCCATTTGGCACCTTCGTAACGACCGATAGGAAATAAGTTTAAGAGTGAAATCTCTTTTAAAGTGATACGAAATTTTCGGTTTACAATGCTTCTTATTTCATCGCGAAGAAGGCCGAAGTCGAGGAACTGAGGAACTAATAAAAGTAGCCTTAAACGACCGCTCTAAGTTATTCTTCAAACTTCTTTTGAAACCTTTTACATTGAACGTGTAAGAAGATCGTTGTTTACATCGTTAAAGGTAACACACAGTGACGTTCTACGATTACAATAGTCTCGACCAACTTCGCAAGTTAATTCATTAAAATCTTAGGAGTGTGTGCAGAAAGATTGGTCCAGGGATACACGCTGTTACAGAACACTGTACAAAATTTACCGTCTTTTTATCACTGAACCACTACTTTTAACATACACCCCATAAAATCAGAATCCTGACGAAAATTCCGCACCAATACCTTTTCCTAGATAACGGTAGGTATATTCAAAGTTCACACTGTTTCAATATATATTAGGATGTGCATCAGCAATCGCCCTGTTGGCCCTGTTGGCATTGATAGCGCCGACTTCGGTGACGCATTTAAAAAACGAGAATAGACTCCATTGTGAGGCTGCCTCATGCGAGCTGCGAGACCTGCGTCCCCCCCGCCCCCTGCCCCGCGCCCGCCCCCTGCCCCGCGCCTCCCCCGCGCCGCGCCGACCGCGACCTGCGTCCACAAACCTTTACACGTGTATATTGACATGGAAACACCTCAATCTCAAAGGCTAAACACAAAAGTTCGCTTTTCTCCTCCTCGTGGGTAAATAACGTGTTACAAGTTGTAGTCATACTTTAGGGGGCGCAATCTTCAACCTAAACAATTCGCAACACAATTTGTTGCGAAATTCTCAAGTGCCATTTTGTAGTTGAATTTTTTTTTCGCGTTACGCAATAATTTAATGCACCCTTAAGTATTACTACACCTTTTTTAACACGTTCTATAGAGACTAAATTTGTAAACAAAGATAGTCGGGTGAGGCATTTGTTATTAATAATTGTGCAAAAAATTATCGAAACCAAACCAAAATAATCTTTTTTTAAAACACCGATGTCTCGAGAATTTTGTATGTGCGTTATTTTATATCGAAGAAATAAGAGAACGTTTGTGTTTTGACCTTTATTTCTGATAGTGGTAAAATGGGAAGGTTTGTTACTTATTAATACCAGATGATATTTTCAGAAAATAATATCAATTTCAAGGGGAATGGGATAATTCAAAAGACAATTAACACAGTTTTAGACTGCAATTATAAATTACTTGTAAGGAATCATAACCCTTAATCATCCAGCGAAGTGCTCTGTACTAACCACAAAGAAAATATGATTTTCACTATCTTATATATATAAAAATCTTGTGTCACGATGTTTGTCCCGAATAAACTCCAAAACTACTGAACCGATTTCAATCAAATTTCACATGTACCCGTATTTTGGTCTAACTTACTGGATAGGATGGTTATCATCTCAATTATTCGCTTATGTCATGAATGTAAACGAATAAAATGTATCAATTAATTGTTTCTTATGCAAGTGTTTATTTACTGTTTAGTTTTTGAAGTTCTCATAGATGGCGGTGTACTTTGATTCATCGATAAAATTCTTCAATATTGTTTGACATCTAGGTTGCAAATACACCCAATAGATGGCGCTGTGTCCTGTTTCTTAGAATATAAATTCTATTACGTTATTTCACGTTATATTTATTTATGCTCACGATATAACCGTATTATTTTAATGGTTTGTGACTGATATTTTTATAATTATACTGCGTATGTTACAATATTATTACCATTAAAAACAAAAAAAAATTGTACTATTTTTGTTATTGAATTATTAAAGTCTTGGAGCCAAATTTTAATCAAAGTTTCAAGATCTGGATATCAAATTCTATCGAGTCGCCATCTCTGGTTTGAATGTCCAAAGCTTTGGTATCTCATTCGTTCTCGAGACCTCCTCTGAGTGTAAAAAAAGCTCCCTCTTGAACCATCGAGACCCACTATTTCGAACAATCGATCAATCGATTCTTCTCGAAGCATTCGAACTAGAACGTTCGGGAAATTCAAGGTTCAGGTATAAATACTGGCGCCGAGTGTCACCGCAGTTCAGTTCCTTTTAAACGAGTGAATTAATACTAGGTATCTCCCGGAAAGTGATAGTCTCAGTAAAATCTCCACGCATTTTGAACAAGAATATGACTTTTTCAATTGAGTACTCCAGTTTTATTTTCAATATTAGCTAATTCGATTTTACCGGAAGGGTTTTATTTCCTCAGTTGCGATTAGAGAAATAAAATATGGCGGTACGAAGTTCGCCGGGTCAGCTAGTTGTTTTATAGTTTAATGGGCGTTCTGTATGTAGACTGCGAAGTTAAGGGTAATGAATAATGATACATTTTTTCACAGTAGCAAAATATTTCTAACCATAAATGAAGTACTGAAGAATGCAAGTACAGTACAGTAAGCGGCAAATGGCTGTAAGCAGATAACAGTGTGTAACTGATACCTTTTAATAAGTGTAATGATGTGCTGATACCATTGTCTCGTTATATATATGTCGCAGTCAATTTGTATGATTCCGCTTATTACAAACGGCGTCATCCGTTTGAAAACGCTCGCAGTTATGGAATATGCCGAAGGCAAAATGTAAATGGTAATGTCTTTTTATAATCTTTTATAAATGCTACAACATAGATAGAAAATTAAAACTCCGTTTACAAAATGCGAAAGGACTGAGGAAAAAAGACTTGGAAGTTTTTTTAACCACCCAGGAATAGGAGCCCCGCGAACGTCGACTACCACCAAAAACATAGTCAAATATAAAGCGTCCTCTCTTCTTTTTTGTCGACACGTATCGCTTAACTTTTTGACTAAGCAAAATGACAATCAATGTCGAAATTAAAGCAACTGAAGTAGTTATCAATTTGCCTTAGGCATATTCCATAATTGCGAGCGTTTTTCAAACGGATGACGCCGTTTGTAATAAGCGGAATCATACAAATTGACTGCGACATAAACATTAATCAGGTGTATTGATACCATTATTATAATTCGCGCAGTTATATGAGCTCTGTGAAGTGAGTGAGTCTCGGCTAACTTCCGAGAGCTCATTTTTTTTTTTTAAATGACCTATGCTGTTGGCCTCAGATGGCCTCTACAGCTTTACCGGGCAGTGGTGAGCGCAGGAGGCGCTCGACCCAAAGTTTAAGGGCGACTAGCACAAAGCAAAAAGCGCGAAGGTGAGTCGACGATCAAGGGTCACGCCAAGATACTTTGCATGGGAGGCCCAGGGGACAGGCTGGTTGTGAAGCTTAAGAGATAGCTTCTTCGGGTTAGGTTTAGTGGGATGAAAGTACATTGCTGTACTTTTATCCGGGTTAACCGTGATGGCCCACTTCTTAAACCAATCGCCATAAGAGCGAAGGGCTTTTTGAAGTCGGCCGATCAAGTGGGCGCTGTTCCACCCTCTGGTATAGAGAGCGGTATCGTCAGCGAAGAGAGCTATCTCTACGAGTGGAGATCGAGGGATGTCGCTGGTATATAGCGAGTAGAGAAGAGGAGAGAGCGCAGAGCCCTGAGGGACTCCAGCTCCAATGGGGTGGGGAGAAGAGCGGTCTCCCTCGACACGATAGCGAAAGTTTCGAGCCCTGAGAAAATCTTGTATGATGAGTACAAGACGGTCCGGCACACCGAACTGATATAACTTGTATATCAGGCCGTTGTGCCACACCTTATCGTATGCTTTCGCCACGTCCAAAAAGACCGCTATAGTCCCTTGAGGGTGAGGGCGGAAGTGGGTCGGCTTCATGTTAAAACCTTCTAAGATGTACTCCGTGATGCGGTGTACTTGTTGAACACATGAGTGTTTGGCTCGAAAGCCAAACTGCTCGTTAGGAAGGAGGTTAAGGGACCTAGTGACTGACCAGAGACGCTTCACGAGGAGGCGTTCATAGATCTTCCCCAGCGAGCCGAGGAGACTAATAGGGCGGTAGCTAGAAGGCTCTGATGCCTTTTTGCCTGGTTTGTGAATGCCGATGACGTCGGCAGTCTTCCAAGCGTCGGGGAAAATACAATGGCTCATAGCAGCATTGAAGATGCTGACTAAGAGGTAGACTAAGGGGGTCGAAAAGTGCTTGATCACTTTATTAGTGATGCCATCCGCACCAGGAGCTTTCCTGGCGTGGAGATCCTTGATTATCGACTCAACCTCGCAAGCCTTTATAGGCTCAATGGGGTCGGAGGGGGGTAGGGAGGATTTAAGTTCGACTGCGCTGTTCACCGCAGCGAGGTGAACAGGGTCAACTTGATCGAGACTGGGGCTGCATTGCGCCTCGAGGCTATCGGCCAGACATTCGGCCTTTTCATCGTCATCGAACGCGGGAGGGAAATTGAGTCGGGTCAAGGGAGGCATTGCGACTACAGTGTCATTTTTCAGGGCTCGCGCCAACCGCCAGTAAGCCTGGTGAGTGGGCTCGAGCCCCGAAAGTAGATCTTCCCACCTCTGATTGCGGAGTTCACTCATACGGGTACGAACTGCTCGTTCGTAGTACCGCAGATTGACTCTGTTCACTTCAGTGGGACTGTAGTCGTATGCTCTAATGGCTGCGTTCTTTGCTCTCAGTAGTTCCCTCGCATCCTCAGGCAGGGCCCAGCGTCGGTCATCCTCGGCTGGTACCTGCTTGGAGGAGTCACCGATGGCGGTGTGGAGGTGACTAGTGAGAGCATCGATCGAGCGGGAGACATCGTCGGGGGTAACTATGTCGTCAGGGATTCGGTCCAGAGCGGGTGAATGGATGGCCTTTAGGGTTTCTCCTAAATGCCTCCAATTCACTACCGTTTTGGTTCGAGTCAGTCTGTCGGAAGCGTCAGGGCCTAGTCTCATCAAGACGGGTCGGTGGTCAGAGTCGAGCTCGTGTAGTACTTCCAAAGAGCGTAACTGGAGTGTTACGTTCTTTAGGAGCGCTATATCGAGCACTTCGGGGTTATGGGCGGGGTTTGGAGGGTAGCGGGTTGGGGAGCTGGGAGCAATGACCTCAAAGTTGAGGTCCTCCGAAAGAGAGTACAAATCGTGACCGTTCACGTTTGATCTATTGCAGCCCCAGAGGGTTTGTTTGCAATTGAAGTCGCCGGCCAAAATGACGGCGCCTCCAAGGGAGAGGAGGGACTCAAAATCACTCCTGTGAACTTTCTTGTTACCGGAGAGGTAGCAAGAGGCAATAGTAATGGGCTGATGGCCGGACATCGCGATACGGCAACAAGACGCTTCGAGATCGGTAAGAAGAGGAGTGGTTATAGGAATACAGTGAAGAGACCTTTTGTAATCTATTACAAAAGGTCAAAGGGCGGTAAGAGTGCCGCCTTTTACAGCGTCAGTTCTATCATTACGAACCAGCAAGTAGTTTGCGATCTTAGGATCCCTCTTGCTTGGTTTTAGAAAGGTCTCACTCACAAGAAGGATGTCTACTTGGTGGGACGCGAGGAATTCTCGGATAAGAGCCCGTTGGTCCTTATCCGATCCGGAGCCTAACCCGTTGGCGTTGTAAAATGCCAACGAAAGGGAGTGGGGTTTAACTCTCTTAGGTGTACTATCCATAATGGAAGTACTTAAGAGAGGGGGGCGAAGGTGGACTTGATCGTGCGGATCAAGTCCCTGTGTTCAGCCATGACCTGAACTATGTGGACGGGGTCGTTTGGGGCCATCGACAGTTTGCGGCTGAGTTCGCAAACAGCGTCGATATCGACACTCATAATGAGCGACATAAGCGAGGAAATATCGAGGATTACCTCGGGTAGGAGCCTGTGGGGAGGCCAAGAGGGGCTTGGGGGGGCGAATTTCTGCTCGGGCGGGAGCCGTTGCAGGGGGTGAAGACTTGGTTGGCAGGGGGACTGAGCGCTCCTTACTAAACCAAGCGTTGGTTTTGGGTAGGGGTGCGGGCACGAATTGTGGTGCCGGGTTCGAGGGCGCTGAGGTCAGCTTAGGGCTGATCCTTTGATTGCGCGGAATGAGGGGAGGAATAGGGCGGCGAGACGGAGTTTGTCTCTGTGGCCCTCTGGTTCTAGGGGCCTTGGGACAGCCGCGATAGTTCGCAGTGTGTCCCTGGTTCCCACATAGAACGCAGGAAGGAGGGTCAGGGCTATCCCGAGTGCGGGAGCACTCGGTCGTGCTATGATCGCCTAGGCACTTAACGCACCTAGGGCGGGCAAAGCAGAAACGGGCGGAGTGCCCGTAGTATTGACATCTGTGGCACTGGGCGGATATTGATACCATTATTATAATTCGCGCAGTTATATGAGCTCTGTGAAGTGAGTGAGTCTCGGCTAACTTCCGAGAGCTCAATAAGTTCTGCGCGACTTATAACCGCCGCTTACTGTAAATAAGTAAGACAGAGAAAGAGGGGACGTGCAAGAGAGAGACAGAGCAATGGATAGACAGATAGAGATAATAGACAGAGATAATATAGTAAGCTCACCTGATTTGTCCGGCGAGGAGCGGGTTGATGGCGTAGAGCCAGTCGTGCACTTCCTTGTCGCCGAGTGTTTGTAGCAAGTAACCGCGCTCCTTGCTTACCACACTGGAATATTTGAGCCGATGTTATTATTATATTTGTTAAGATAACACATTACAGGAAATGTGGCCGTGGAGAGGTCACTCGATTCTTCACAACCACGCAAATGACGTGGACTATTATGCCGTTTAAGGCTGCGCATAATATTACTAAAGGATTTGTTGTTTTAAGGGTCACGTCGATCGTACATATATTGATATTGATTTTATTTGATGCCTATCAAAAAATAAGATTTTCAAATGTCATAATATTTTTAGTAACGTCATTATTATAATTTATAATAAATTATGCAAATGTTCTATTGAAATATTTGGGAATATTATTGCGAATAACATACTCTACCCGGCAATATAGGATAGACGACGAGAAGAGTGTAAGGTTTTCTGGGCCCTGTTCCCTTTGAGCTTAAGCAACACAGCACCTCTGCCATTAATTTTGTTATCTTAGCTGCTGCTTTACCAAATGTCGCATTATCATAATTGGAGATAAGTTGTGAACTCCGATTTTTATTTTAGGTAGGGTTTTCATGTATTCATTACATATAAAAATAATCGATTATTCCGCTAGAATATTAATGTGGCGTTGTCACGGATAATACCGAGCAATTGAATAAAAACATTTATTTATGTGGGATTTTTTTTTTCTAAAGTATGCGAATTATTTTCCAAAATTCAATCCGATTACTCCTTCTACAGGTTTGTCCCGTAGTTTATACTTCATAAAATATGTTTACCTGAGCACACAATACTTTCAATTATGCTAATTATTGGAATATATATTGGATTTTTCCATTAGGAATTATCTCAATAACCGCCTGGAGTCTGGAACTGTGCCCGGTAGATGGCAATAGGCTCGCCCCCTATTACATGGAACCAATAACATACTGGCGAAATGTGGGTGTATCTACTATGGGACCGAGTCCTGCGTACACCTCTGCCTACCCCTTCGGGAAAAAGGCGTGAATGTATGTGTTAATTATTGTGTCAATTCATTTGATTTATATTTTAAATTTATATCGATTTATATAATATTAAGATTATTATGCATCTATGATACCCGTCGGTCGATATAAATAAAAAAATAGTACCAACCTGAAAGTGTTGGGCATGCGCACCATCTGCTCCTGGTGCTCGGAGTACTCGACGTGCGCGTGCGCCAGGTTGATGAGCGCGCGCTCCACCGGGTCGCGCTCGTCGCGGTATATGAACACGTACGGCCGCCGGACCACCTGCGGGACAAAACGTGTGCATCAACATGCCTGCTTCTGGCTACCATAGTACAGGCTTCTAGCCTAGTTGGGAACCAGATAAGTGTGTGGAAGTTGTCCCATATTATTATTATTATTATAATTTAACTTGATCAATGACAGCTAAACAAAAATATTTTTTTTGATAATATTTCTTTAAATTAGGTACATTCATGGTATCTTATCGGGTAATTTAACATTCAATTGATAAGTTAATAACCGTCTTAGAACATTACATTTACGGACACGTGCCAAGAAATTGATTTTTGTTCAGCTATCATTGATCAAGCTATATTTTGACAAAAGCGTAGAAACCCGTGTTGAGAGGTGGGAGGGGGTTGAGCCGAACCTCACCCAACCTCACGTGGAAGAGAGGGAGGGGGTTTAAAAAAATCTAACACAAAACCTTAATGAGTTGCACCTCTACCGTGTTCTTATATTATCCTGGACTAGTTCATTAAGTAGGTTGTTACACACCAGCCACCGTTTCTTCCAGCCGTGCGTGCCGTGTTGCAGCACGTTAAGGTGTCCGCGGCGCGCCACGGCGGCCGACACGCGCACCTCCTCACACTCCGGCACATACAGCGAGCCGTGCGACGCCGCGCCTCCCCACGACGACATCGACTTCTCTAGCAGACCTCGCTCCGGGGAACACAATCTACGAGAATATTGTTCAATCATTATAATCTTACTTATGTTATGAATGCGAAAGTTTGTGATGAATGAATGAATGTTTGTTACCATTTCACGTAAAAACTACTGAACCGATCGACCAAATATGTTTTGGCGCAAATCAAAGCCAGCCGACCACAAATAATTGAGTGGAAAATTGCTCTCTCTTTCTTCATATTTTTTTTTTATGATAGTGAGTAACAAGACGAGCAAATCAGGTGCCTGATGGTAAGCACCATGATTGCCCATATCAGACACAGTGCCACCCAGTGTTTTAAAATTCAAAATTCTGCGCGGCACTGCACTGCGCCTGTCACCCTGAGTTATTAGTTGTTGAAACTCGTCATGCCCAGTAATTTCGCTGGTAACATTGCCCTTCAGACCGAAACACAATAATGTTTGCACATTACTGCTTGGCGGATGAATAACTGGCAAAGGTGTGGTACTTCCCCAGGCGGCCTCCTGCAGAGGCCTATCACTACAAAATCTATATTAGATTCACACTCGAAATAATTAACAAAGTTTTTGTATAAATAAATACACTCTTGTATAAAGCGTCACTATGCAATGAGGCCTTGCAAATTGAGTTATGAAGTCAATGAACGTTCATCATCATCATCTCAGCCATAGGATGTCCACTGCTGAACATAGGCATCCCCCATAGATTTCCATCGTCCGGTTGTAAGCGGCCTGCATCAAGCGTGTTCCTGCTGTCCTTATCAGATCGTCTGTCCACCTTGTGGGTGGACGTCCTGCGCTTGCCGGTCCGTGGTCTCCATTCGAGAATTTTACCGATATGGCTATCGACCATCAGTTCTACGTGCTATTTACCCTGCCCACTGTCACTTCAACTTGCTAATCCACTAACTGTTTAGAATGGTTTATTAGTGAAAGCAAATCGTAAAATTACTCGTATCGGTCATTATTACAATAAATATGTAAACGTAATTGAAAAAAGTTAAGCAATTGTGCAGTTCTTATTTTATGCCCGCCGTTACAAGGTCACGTTGTTGAATTTTGATGAAATGTCAAAAGTGACCTATTATCTTGTAACACCTGAGGGCTTAACCTCCTTGAAATTCAAGTAATAAAATTAATCCTAATAAATTTTAAAGGTATTCGCCTCACATATTTAGAAGGACCATTGCTATGAACACTAAATTCCAAAAACGAATATAATATTTTGAACATTTTCTAAACATGTAGGTAGGCACTCGATAAATGGAATCACATTCCAATATCTTTACGGCGGTCGGCAACACCTACTTAGAATCAGCTCATTAGGAGCGACACATATCTGTTGGCGGGTGGCGCCAGACGAAAACAGGCCATGCAACAAGTGGCATGACGTAAACTGGTGTTGTCAGTAGCCGATAACTGCACTAAATTTGGAAATGGTAAAACAAACAAAAAAAAATTAACTAACCAGTCCTTTACAAAATACCTCATTTTTTATATAATTAGGTCTTGGTAGAACATAAATTAAATACCTAAAAAATGGGTTATTTTGGATTTATTGTTATTATGATATATATATAGGATACCAGTAATTTTAATAGTCGTAGGTCCCTCCATTGATCCTAGTAGGAAAGGGATTGTCTTTTTATTCAGGCCTATTGTTCTGAAATGTAATTAGGGCGTTTTAGCATCTCTTCACGAGGCATGTTATTTCTTCCTGTTGTGGTTTAACGGTTTTTGTGGGAACCCCTCTCGTGGGATGGTATCCCTAATTCCCCCACTTGACGGAAGCTTCTAGAAGGTTCGCTCGTGGTCGATGCCGGTCCTATATATGCTGTCGATCGGAGATCCTCGGGATTCCATCAGCTACCTCGATAGCTTACAGAGGTGATTAATTGGTCGGGGGTGGGCCGTGCCCTCGGGCGTGGTCAACCCCGACATGTTTGTGAGATAACTTGTAAAAATTTAAATATTTTCTTAAAAAAAATTTGTATTGTTCGTTCCCAGAGTCGGGACAAGTAGTATATTAAAATCAGTGATCCATTCTTTTCTTCGGTAAGCATCTCATTGGTTTTTTTTTTATGTTACCGTCTTCTAACGGCGAGGTTCCCCTCGCCGATCTCGTCATAGGTATTTGTGTATAATGTATTTATTAATTGTCGATAGGAACTTATCTACATCAAACCAGGCGTGGACAATCTGGAGGGTGCAGATATTCCCCACGTGAATCGTGGTAAGTTCCCTTTGGATATCTACTCTCTCTCTCTCTCTCTTTCTCTCTCTCTCTCTCTCGTGATACCTACCTCATGCTCATGCCCCACCTAGGTTTTTCTGGAACACGGCTCGAATCTGTGATTGTTCACAGGGTTCAGGGTACGGGCTGTGTATCCAGACATCTTCAGGGTACGGGCAGTGTATCCAGACATCTTCAGGGTACGGGCCGACCACCCAGACTTCTTCAGGGTACGGGCTGTGTATCCAGTCATCCTTCCGGGTACGGGTTCATTACCCGTCGAGTACGCGGGTACGGGCTGTGTACCCACTCGAGTTCGAGGGCGCAGGCCGATCTCCTGACATATCTCGTGGGTACACGCCGATCGCACCGCGCATCGCACGGGTACAGGCTGTTTTCCCAGGCGAGTCCGTGGGAACGGACACGCGGACGCGTCGATTTAGGTGCCGACGCCATTTTGTCGTGCACCACGGCTTGACCCCCCTTTGCCTCATTTATCATTAATTTTTGAACTGCTTCACCTTATATATTTTTAATTTAGCGTATTTAATTTTATTCTGGCCAAAATAGGTAGGAAAGCCTAGTATTTAAGGAGGTCCTAGGATATGAATATCCCTATACTACTTAGGTTGTATTTAGGACTCTTCTCTCATTTAATAAAGTCGTAACCCTATATTATAATAATTATCTGTGTATTTAGGGTGTTACTTTAAGGTTTTCTATATCAATTTCATTTTTATTTCTGTGATTGCCTAATTTATATTTAATGCTTTGTGACAATATATTGAACTTGTGATCTTATTTTGTGTTCTGTTTTATTTGCATCCAACATCTCATGCTTGTGATGAGAACATCGACTGGCGCTCTTTATAAATATTAGTCGGTATTCTCATCCTCTAGGCCAAACGAACACCCATGCTCTGAGAACCCATTTCTCGTGCTCATTTTATTATTTACCGCTGGCTAGTTCCTGGAGCAAGGGCTTTCTCTAACGATCTCACAGTGGGCTCAGTGCCACACAACACCTATAGGCACACTATAAGAACCCACGCCCTTCTGGCCCAAAATCACGCACATTACAATCTTGTCCCTACTTTAATGCTAATATAGAACGTTCAAATGTCACAAAACAAACCAAAGGTCATAGATAACTCACTCGAAGCTGCTAGCGCTGTGTATAGAGGAGAGCAGACTGGGCGTGGATATATCGGCGGAGACTCCCTCGTCCACCGGCGTGGCGGGGGATATAGCTGTCTCCACTTCCTTGTTGGCT
The DNA here is from genome assembly GCA_947063395.1 of Hemistola chrysoprasaria. NCBI lineage: Eukaryota > Metazoa > Arthropoda > Insecta > Lepidoptera > Geometridae > Hemistola > Hemistola chrysoprasaria. The sequence goes on from OX346724.1 coordinate 4,166,791, forward strand.
GTGCATATTCTTCCTGGAAACGATCCTACTATATAATACTATTGCATAGCGTACTATTGCATAAGCTATGGACTCCCTCAAGATAGTCTAAGTTAGTCCAATAAAAACGCCGAATAATGCAATTAATTATGTAATAAAAGGTCCAAACGCTCTTGTTTGGAGATGTTTGATGTAAAAATAAAAATAAAAAATACTATTGCATAAAAACAGCTACTATTGAGTTAATAATATTATTGAGACTAAAGCTGATGATGCTGACGAGAATGCTATCTATATATATATGGCTTTGACGTCGAATTTTTCATACAAAAATTACTTCTGTCAGCGATTATAACGTAATTTTTACTGCTGTTGCTATGCAACTACAAGTTCGTGATATTCGCACGGCTTTTCATCTAGAAGTTGCTAGGTCCAGTAGCAGAAGCTATGGACGGGATGAGTTATGGGGGAAGCTGAAAAGTACAGTTTAAAACTGTACTTTTGGGCTTCCTCCCAAAATTATAATATAATTACATTTTTGCTTAACAAAGGCTTGCATTTTTAACTTATTATATTTAATTGATAAAGATCAATTATCGGTGCATTTTCGAGTGTTTAACGTGTAAAAATGGTGGAATATTACGTGTTGAGTGTTTTCCAAGATACACAAGTCTCATGGCAAGTGATGCGAGAGTTGAAAATGTAATTTTTCGTGTTTTTTTTTTTTTTTTTTTTTTTTTTTTTTTTTTATTTGGTCCACTAAACTGGGCGTTAAACAAATTTTACATAATAAATATAATTTCTACAAGCATTGCGTAGGTGTACGTCCTTCTCGAAGTGGACACAACATGCGTATCTTATTGTGTACACAAAATTTTGAAATCATTTATTTATTGAGTATGTTAAATACATTATTTTTAAAAGAGCTAAAAGACGTACCAAATATATCAACATCTTGACAAATGTTGTTGTATGTATTGCACATACGGTAAAGCGAAGAGTGCCTAACATATTTAGTTCGACATGGAGGAAGATTGAATGTTTTTCTGTTGTGGAGACGGCTACATGCTCGCGGTATATTGATATTAATTCTATGCAGTAAGTCAGGGTTATCGATTTTACCGTTTATGATTTTATAAAGAAACAATATATCAGTGACGTTTCGTCTCAGTTCTAATGGGACCATTTTGAAGTGCTTAAGTCGAGAAACATAGGATGGTAATATACGACAAAGGTTGTTGGCATAAGTTAGGTGATAAAGGAACTGTTTTTGTAGCCTCTCCAACCGACGAATGTGAACACCGTATGACGGACTCCAGACAGGACTGCAATATTCGAGTAGAGAACGGACGTAGGTATGGAAAAGAATTAATGAGGTTTCAGGATCTTTGAAGAATTTGGTTTTCCTAATTACGAAACCCGATAACCGAGCTCCTTTCTGAATAATAGCGTCAATATGCTCACGGAAATCAATTTTCGCATCTATTATTACTCCCAGGTCGCGCATTGTAGATACTTCGCTTATTGGAATATTGTTAATATAGTAACTAGCTGACAGAGATTCTCGTTTTCTTGTGAATTTTATATGGTAGCATTTATTAACATTAAGGGTCATTTTGTTCAGGATACACCAGTTACTGATTCGATCAAGGTCATCCTGGAGTGCCAAAATATCGTTATGGTCTCGGATCTCTCTGTATAGTTTTAAGTCATCGGCGAACATTTGATATTTAGACGTCACATTCCCACATAGATCGTTCACGAAGGCCAGAAAAAACAGTGGGCCGAGATGTGAGCCTTGGGGGACCCCGGAAGGTACATGCTGAGCCGTAGATTTGAAGCCACGAATTATAACAAGTTGGGACCGATTGAGAAGATAGGATTCACACCATCTGAGTAAAGAGCCACATATACCGGCGTGACCAAGCTTTTGAATGAGCAGACTATGGTCAACCACATCGAATGCCTTGGAGAAATCAGTGTAGATAGAATGGACATCATGTTTATTTTCCAATGATTTAGTGATGTCGCTAACGTAACTTAGAAGGTTCGATGTGGTTGATCTGCTCGGTAAGAATCCGTGTTGATACGGATCAAATAAATGTTTTAAGTTTTCACAAAATTCCGGCAGCTTCTTGTTAAGACCACCACTTTACTAGAGCTGTGACTTGACTGGACTTACCCTGACTCTGAATTGACTAACTGACCATATTAACTTGAAAATTTATATAATATATAAATTTCTGCCCGCCTAGCATGGCACGGGGATAACTAGTTTTCCCCGTTTTTTCTCTCTTTCGCGCCCGAACAATTCATATCTGCTATCTCGTTCTAACTAACCCCCAGGGACTTCGTTTTCCCTGCTCACTGTGCTACCGGGGCTGGAGGAAGGAATAAAGCAGTAATAATATAAGTAGTGACCCTGTATGAGCTTGATGAACTTGGCGGCGAGGTCCCTCTCGCGCGGCGTGAGGTCCCAGGGCTCGTGGAGCGCGTCCTCCCGCGCGCCCTCGCCCGCCGCCTTCGCCGCCATGTTCGACACCTCCTGCACGCAACACACGATCATGTTATTTATTTATTTAATCGAAACTGTTTAAACCTATTACATTGATTTATATATGTACATATGCTTGAGAAAATTGAACATTATGAAAGACATTATGAACTATGACAAATACATTATGAAAGACAAAAAGAAGAAAAAAAAAAACAATTATACGTCACGCTCACAATACCTCAGACATTCTGACAATAATATACTCTAGTCTAACTATAATACTCTAGTGATGTCACTGGGCAACCGAATTATTGGACTATTCATAAATACATGAAGTGGTAGGCCTCTTTTGCAGATGACCGCCTGGGGAAGTACCACACCTTTGCCAGTTATTCATCCGCCGAGCAGTAATGTGCAAACATTACTGTGCTCCGGTCTAAAAGGCAGTGCAGTGCCGCGTAGAGTTTTGAATTTCAAAACACTGGGTGGCACTGTGTCTGTTATGGGCAATCATGATGCTTACCATCAGGCACCTGATTAACTCTTCTTGTTACTCACTATCATAAAAAAAAACAAATTGCTCGGCTTCTAACCTCTTTTCACCTATAAACAGCCCCCTTATTATGAACAGCAGTAGTGTGGAAAGCGTTTAGTTGCTTAATGTCTACTGTTATGACAGCAGACAAACAAAAAATACAAAAAATTACGTTTGACAGCAAAATTTACTGCTGTCGTGACGCGATTGCATGTTTATAAGGTTTATAGAAATGTTACGTCAGACTAAAGTTGCCAGAATGTAGCTTATATCGCGCTGAGTGACAAGGCCGCCAGTTGTGATTTCTTTCTAGTTTTAAATTTTTTTTCTTTGTTATTTTCTGTTATATTGTGATACCAATAAAGAGTTTCCATTCATTCATATGAATTTTCACGCCTCTTGCTCAAAAAGTCCGTCATTGTTACCAGATTGCGCACCGGAGCGTAAAATAAAAAACCAGAGCGTTAAAATAACTTTTCAAGCTCTAGGGGATAAAGTTTTTTATTTTTTTATTTTAGGGTAGGTCGAGAGACAGGTGTATGTCCAGGGCACGCCTGCATCTTATTTGCGTCCTAAGCGATGCAGCGTGCGTGGAGAGGACACTTCACCCACTCCGGCGATGCTAAGTGAAAATCGGCCTTACCAGTCATGTGCGTAAGTCCGATCCTCGAATATGGACGCTGCTTGAATCATTTTCTATAAATGTAAGAGGCCAGTGTGTATATAAGCATACCTTTTCAGTTTTGGTGAAGTCGTTGGGCGCGACAGTGTTCTCGTGTCCGTGCCGCAACCTCTCCCGGAGCGCCATGAAATGTCTCGTGCGGCCCACTTGCTCCAAACGAGTCATCTTCTCTAACTCCCACTGTGGATATTAATATTACATTAGTTACCTTGTAAATACTTAAACCGTAGCGGCTCTAGCTAGCTTTAACTCTGCTGTAAGCTAAATATAAAATGTATCCATTTTTTATAGGTATAACTTTTTTTTGTCTAAACTTTTTTAAAGTCTAAATCAACGATATAATTATATAAAGCGCTACATAGCGTCTCTGTTATGGTTTAATGTTCTTCATTTTCATATTTGAACTAAAATATTATACATGTATAATGTGTTGAAAAAGGTGTAGTAATAATTAAGGGGTGAATCTATGCATGAAACTGAACAAAAAAAAATTCAACTTCACATACAATAGATCAGCTGATTGGCCAATTTGTATGAGAGGACGAATAATTTTTTTACTAATTTCGCATTCTTTCTTTTGAAAGTTGTTCAGTTTGACTGCTATCAGTCAAACTGATACTTGAGGATAGTAATACTTAAGGGGTGTATCTATATACACCCCTTAAGTATTACTAAACCTATTTGTAACAAGTTAATATGATAAGCCCATAACCTATTTGCCTAAAAAATTTCGTACAATCTGATCAACCATTTTAGTTTACTTGTTTAGTGTAATAGTACAATATACAAGTGATAAGTATGTTTTTCCGAGTAGCCTCATTGCTATGTGTATGAAATGTCGGATTACATTCATAATACTATCATAATTTGAGTTCACATATCACTTCTGTAGAAAGGGTAAGGGTAACAATAACATTTAGTTCATAGTTGATTAATTGGTGATTTGCGAAATCGTCAATGACAAAGAAATCGTATTAAGTAACTGCAAAAGTTTATCTTTTACCTGATGATCGAATATAAGCGAATCTCCGCGCGGCCGCCAGCCGTGCAGGTTCTCCTCCCCACGGACGTACGTACCGCTCGTGTCCAACACGCGACGCTGACGACGCTGCACGCCTGTGGGAACGGAGCCTTAGGTTATACACTAACTTAGGTAATATGTACTCGTATATTATGTATCAAGCAATGATTATTTTGCCGTGGGGTTACGGGGGCATAGAATAGTACCTCACCCTCCCTTAGCCGACGCTTACGGGTCCCTTACGGGTTTACCCGTAAGCCGACTAAGGGTTGTCAGATCAAAAGGATGGGCAGCATCATCTTCTGTGTACAAACATCAAATTCATTGCAATGGAAATTCGCTCCAAATGATGACTACTATCAAAGAATACATAAATATTATTACAACAAGAAGCGACGCTCCCCTCCCCCCGCCTGCGACCAGCAGCAGTCAGCAGGCAGTCAATGAAGCAGTAACGCCCGTCTCGACATAAAAGAGTAGAAAATAATGGGGGCGCCACTGTATTTATCAATTAGAAAAACTTTTAAGTCAACACGTACACTTTAAAATAGTTCCGTTTCTACTCTTTTCTGTCGAACTATACGCCCGCACACATGCACACGCGTGTACACACGTTATATTTTCTACGTAGTAGTAGCAAGTAGGATAGAATATCAAAGGAACACTCATAATCATTTAAATAGACAGCGACTCTAGCTCCGACGCAATAAAGTACAATTCAGGTCGCACAGCGCCTAACTAATTCTAATTATTGTTATATTAAACTACAAGCTGTCTCTCTTTCTATCGCGTATCTCTCTATCTGTTCTCTCTGTCTAACCCATAGAAATTTTCCCATCAAGACGGACGCCCCAGCTACTTGTAGCTTCATACCTCTAATGCGGAGTGTCCCAGGCCTGGTTAGTAGGCTATTATACCTCTAATGCGGAGTGTCCCAGGCCTGGTTAGTAGGCTATTGCGCCCGGGCGATTGTCTGAAGTGAGGGGGTGTGGTACTATGTATCATAGTATATATTTACCAGGTTCGAGAGCGCGATGCAGGCTCAGTTCGTAGACCCCGGTGAGATGGTCGGCGCGGGCCCCGCGGGACCCGAACAGGGCCCGCTTGAGCGAGCGGCCCGAGCGAGCCTCCCGCCCTACCACCACTACGGACAGGTCCTTCGTCACTATCGCTGGACGAGCGCAGTTCTCCACCTGAACAACCAACCATTTTTGCCAATATTTGTTAATTTCATATCTCTAATTCGAATCTCAAAAATGCGCGGAACGAGCCAGTATTCTAATGTAAACATTTTACCTATCCTGATATTTATTTACAACTACACTACACTGATCCTACTACTTAGATATCTAATTATTATTTATATTGAACTTTTGTAATATTGCGACGACGAACAATAACTATTGTACTTCATGATGTTATCACGTAAGTGGCAAATTGCCTTTGTTCAAAAAAAGATCTTAAAACCGAAACCGAACAACTAATCATAATCAAACTTTCTTTTTGTTACACGAATAAAATACTCTTTATTGAGACTAGCTTAAATATACATACATTATATATACAGATAGGTACATCTGGTTAATTTTTATCAAGAGCGTATACTAGCCACGAGACATTTGACACAAAAATTATCGTGTACAATCCTATGAAAAATTTACCAAATCGATGTTTTGTATTCCCCTGTTTCCTTCGAATATATCTATAATTAAGCCATTTTATTTATTTATAACACGATAGATTGTTAGACGTAGATTGTTTCACGTGATTAGACGTTCACAGAAAAAAAAATGCAGAGTTTATAAAGAAGAAAAAAATGACAGGGACATAGTTTCCTCCATCTTCAAATTATCAGGATATAAATATATAAAATAGGTTAGCTATATTCGGAAGAAATACAAATCATCGAATTGGTAAATCATATGATTGTTCACGATGATGTGATTGTTCACAATGACCGGAATAAGGCTGGGTTTTTTGATCACTGGTTACATCGACCAATGGTTAAATTTTTTGACAAATAGTTAAAATTGGACAAAATTTGTTTTTTCATCCCTGGTTAACTATTTTTTTCCACACGATTTAACAATTGGTCACAAATTTAACTATAGTTAGTTTGACAAATGGTTAACTTAACCTTAACTAACGATTAAAAAACCGGCCCTAAGACGAGCTTTACCTCTAAATAAGCACTGAGCGTGATATAAACTACTTCTCCGTTGGCGCTCACTCGGTTGAGTAGCGGTGATCCGTGCAAGCTGCTGTCCCACGCCGCTTCAAACCTGACACGAAACATACCATTCACTATAATTACAGTAGATATACGAGTATTCCAGCAAATCAAAGAAGTACCGTTTGACGTTTCATCTTTCAAGCATTGAGAACACTGAAAACTAAAGATTCTTGTTCCAGAAGTCTACAATGGAGTTCTGAAAAGTAACGCCAAATTCAATTCAATCAATAAGAGAAGGAATAAGTTAGCATAGGCGTAACTCTCAAAATATCAATAAACGTCGCCGTAAAACCAGGGAATTATGATTTTTATCACAAGATGTGATTCTTAATCACTAAATATTAATTCAAATCCTTCAAAAAAGGCAAAACTGTCAAACGGTAGTTCTTTGAAACACGGGCACTATAATAAAGGACAGGCCTGTCGAACCCTCAAGAATAGTAATTGATACAGATCGGATTATATGCAAATGCATGTGCGTGCAATATGCATTTACATTTAGTCCCTTTTCAGCGGTAGTAGCATGTTTTAGATTTTTTTTTATTATGCATATTTATGCTCGATCTCGCTCATTGTTCAGATGTCTAAGTAACGTTCAGGGTTCGAACCCTTGTCCCAAATTGATAGCTTCATCAACGAGGCGGCTGAAATTTTGACCGGCACATAAGTCCAAACGTTATTCTCAAATTTATTATTTTTTTTAAATTTGTGAATTATTTTCACTTACAATAATTTATTAAGCGATCGTAGACACAATTTATATACAGAACATTTAGAACAGTACTTAGACATACATATTTTCAAAAGTAAATTGTAAATATCGTTGTTGTAAAAATCTTATGTAGGTATATTTTGTTATAGATATTTTTATATATAAATACTATTCTTATCGTTAAATATCTAGTACAGAGCTTTATAAAATAAAACCAATTAAAATAATACTTTTTTTTATTGCATATAGGCATTTTCTATTGCATATAGTCCGGTCTCTAGTAATTGATATATAGTACAAATAAATCCACACAAAATGATTGTTATACCTGAACACAGCTCTGTCGTCAAGGGAAGGCCTCTCGCCCGGGAACAGTCCGAGAGATAGCGCGCCGTCTTCATCGCCGTCCGTCGTGTCCTCGTTGGCTTCCGGCGTGTTGCGGATACGACCTGAATAATGTTATAGGGTGATATAATGGGAAAACTACGCTAGACCTGCAGAAACAACTGAAAGGAAACGGACTCGTAATCCAAGGAAGCTGGTGATGATGGCTGGTGATTCGTTGCCTAACGTCAGAAGTATAGAACCAATCATAGTTCTTGACGGTGAAAGACTCAATATTGACAATGCAACTTTGTTCCTTGGCATAAATATAGACTCTAAACTGCAATGGAGCACTCATATCACCGAGCTCTCAGGGAAACTAAGCTCTGCAGCTTACGCGGTTTATAAAATTAGGCAACTAACAGATGTAGCCACGGCGAGATTAGTGTACTTTGCATATTTCCATAGCTTGATGTCTTATGGGATTCTGTTGTGGGGGTCAGCTGCAGATATAGAAACTATCTTTATACTACAAAAACGTGCGATTCGTGCCATCTATGAGATGCGTCCACGCGAATCCCTGAGGGAATTATTTAAAGAAATAAACATACTGACCCTACCATCCTTATACATTTATGAGAACATCATGTATGTGCGTAAAAATTTACATAAATTAAAATTAAATAGTGACCTTCATAATTTTAATACTAGGAATAAAGACAAAATAGCTGTACCTAGCTTTAGATTATCTAAAACAAATAAAAAGACATTCTTAGGAAATAGTGTACGTTTCTATAATAAAATCCCAAAAGAGATAACTGGGCTCTCAGAGGGTAAATTCAAAACCTATATAAAATCTACTTTACTAAAGAAGGCATATTATAAAGTCAACCAGTACATAGAGGACAAAGATGCCTGGAAACTTCTGCATAGTCGCCTCGCGGCACCTACAAAGAAAACGAATATAAGCAAACCAAATATTGTGAAACTATCTGTTGAAAAAATTAAGCCCTACAAGTTTCTTGTGCGTTCTTCTTGTAGAGGTATCTTTCCGAACGCACGGTAGACTCAGTACTGTATCTTCATTGACGTACAAAAGTGTCAGATTATGACCTATTTGAATAAATCTGTTTGAGTTTGAGTTTGAGTTTTTGATGCCCTAATGTAGGACAACAGACCGCGACACAGTAGTATAGTGTAACGTACCGAGCACGAGCTCCCTGACGTCGGTCCAGCGCAGGTCGCCGGAGGGCTCGTGCAGGATGGTGATGCCCTGATGTAGGACAACAGACCGCGACACAGTAGTATAGTGTAACGTACCGAGCACGAGCTCCCTGACGTCGGTCCAGCGCAGGTCGCCGGAGGGCTCGTGCAGGATGGTGATGCCCTGATGTAGGACAACAGACCGCGACACAGTAGTATAGTGTAACGTACCGAGCACGAGCTCCCTGACGTCGGTCCAGCGCAGGTCGCCGGAGGGCTCGTGCAGGATGGTGATGCCCTGATGTAGGACAACAGACCGCGACACAGTAGTATAGTGTAACGTACCGAGCACGAGCTCCCTGACATCGGTCCAGCGCAGGTCGCCGGAGGGCTCGTGCAGGATGGTGATGCCCTGATGTAGGACAACAGACCGCGACACAGTAGTATAGTGTAACGTACCGAGCACGAGCTCCCTGACATCGGTCCAGCGCAGGTCGCCGGAGGGCTCGTGCAGGATGGTGATGCGGATGCGGCGCTGGATGCCCTGATGTAGGACGAACAGACCGCGACACGGCAGCTCGTCGCTGTGCTCCACCACCTATATACATATGTATCTATAAGAAATTCATTATTTATGGGCATATTACATGAGTGTATTTTTTACGCCATTTTGACCCCAAAATGATAAGTGAAACTTCTTACCAGACCCCCCGTCACTCCATACAATCGGCCGCGCGCCGCTACTAACTAAGTACGGGATGTAAAATGGCGGGGGGAGATGAGTGTCGCTTTTTAACGTAGTACAAATTATATTTTTTTTGACACTTTAATGTAGATTGTAAGGAAATAAATCCAAATATTGGACAAAATTAATATATTTATTAGTTTTTTTTTTCAAACTCCACAGATATGATTTCGGATGTTCGTGAGAATAACACACATACACAGAATACACACATAGGGTCGGCACAGCCCATCACCATTCACCCATAGTTCCCGTCTTAAATCCGTAATCTGTGCACTCACTCACTTTTCACACACACACACAGTTCACCCAAGACTCTTGGGACGTCCTCTCAAATCAAATAAAATCAATTATTATTGCTTGATATAATAATAGATTTTGCGTTGTCATAATATGTTAGTCTAAATGAACTCTACTATAATGCCAGTCGTCAATAATTAATCATAAATGTCACAAACATAAAATAATATGATTTTCTTGTTCTAGGAATATGATTGAATAAATAAAAAACACGTTTACTACGTTTACCTTAAAATAACAATACAACATTACATTAATATTTCATGTAGATTCAAATTTTATATAACATAACATAACATACATTCACGCCCTTTTCCCGAAGGGGTAGGCAAAGGTGTACCCAGGACTCAGACCCATAGTAGATACACCCACATTTCGCCAGTATGTTATTGGTTCCATGTAATAGGGGGCAAGCCTATTGCAATCTACGGGCACAGTTCCAGACTCTAGGCAGTTATTGAGATAATTCCTAATGGAAAAATCCAATATTTAACACTGCCTGACCTGGGGATCGAACCCAGGACCTCTTGATTGGCAGTCGAGCATGCGCCCTCTACGCCACCGAGGCAGTCAAATTCACAAAGTCAACATTTTATATGTCCATCTTATCCACTCCACCTCACATAAAACCACTTCATATTCATCTTCATTCTTGTCCATATGACTTCTTGTATAATAACTTACCGCAGGCACATATTCCCCATTAGGCGCCAACTCGCAAATCTCGAACCAGACCAACAAATCATGCTTCGAATGCAAGTGCGACGAGCAACACGGCGGCGCCACGGAGGCTGCGCCCCACTTAGGGCTCCGCACCGGCGCCGATATCGGTATAGAAGGAGGCAGCATCCTCCGCGGCGGAGTCCTGCCGGCCACCGGCCCGTCCTGCTTCGCGTCCTGAGGGATTTGTTCATTTGATGACTCTAGCTATAATGGACACACGTTTAAGGCTGATGAGAAAATAATAATGTATGGAAGAAATCAATATAATGTATAATGTGTGGTTTGCATATGTACTGTGAGATATATTTAATACTACAAAATATGATTAATCACGTATACATAGGAAATATCCCAACTATTGCGATCTCAAAGCCGCCTATTAAGTGTGGTGATTATGGCCAAATCCCCCCCACATGAACAGTTTATGTCGATCTATGTGGGAGGCCTATGTTCAGTAGTGAACGTCTTCCGGCTGATGATGATGACATAAGAATGCGGTACATAATCGTATTTACATTTACGGAATTTATAGAATTCCTCAAAATAGTATTGTCGAGTTTTAATCAAAATATAAGCAAGGATAATTTGGGCTTTGCATATTTTATCATGAATGAGCATAAAAAGACGCCATTCCCATTTTGTTTTTCAAAATGACAGTGCGCAATTAAATCTGCTCAAAAAGTTAAAGTTCAGTAGCTAATGTACTAAAACGTCATATTAACGGGAGATAGTTTTGATGGTAAACGTAATCAAGGCAACCATTTTGGAAAATAACGATGGTAGCTGTTTTAGCAATTTAAAATGAAAATTCGAAAGAGATTCGATTAAAATAATAATTAAAAAAAAGATTTTGAAGATGTCACAGATAATAAACCCTCAACCATTTTTCGTACAAACAAAAAACAAAATATGAGTGCAAAACCAAAAATGATGCATGTATAGCTCCACAATAAAGCAATGAAACACTGACCTTATGCAGCGGATGTTGCTGGTAATGTCCGAACACTTCGAAAACAATCGGTTGAGTCTTTATGTACTCTACGAACGATTTCGTTATGGGCACTGTGATCTGTTGGAGGAAAAATAAACATTACTATTAAATATTTACTAAAACAACGGATATTGTCAAATAAGAGCGCCTCTTATCGCAAAAGACAATTAATAAATAAATGCAAATTTCCAAAAAATTACTAAACAAAGAATTCAGAAGAAAAATATAACAAAAGTCAAATCTTTTCTAATATTACTGTGTTACTGAAAAATTTTCGGACTCAAAGGTTATAAAAACAAATATTTATTAAAACTTATTCCTAAATTACTTTGATCCAATATTGTGAAGCTTGTCGGAATGGCATAACATAAAAACAATATAGTTTTTTTTGGAAAGAATTTGAAATTCCTTACATTTTGCACGTGGTAAAATCCCAGTGGCGTATTCTTTCCTGTGTTCTTAACGGGTTCTGTCGAGAATGCATCTTCATTGCGGTGAAGGAAGCTGTTAACAAAACATTAAGTCTGTAGTTTGTACTAGGGATCTTACCGAGTTTCGGCTTCAGTTCTGAAAAGTCGGTTCATAACAAAAATCATTCATGTTAATATTTTCGCAGAACATTGATAGTTTGGTATCAAAGCAAGTATGTCTACTGGCACTGTTTGTACCTTACATGTCCGTATACTAACTTGAACTGGCAGAACACGTCGGCATAATCAGTGGAGACGCTGTGAGCTTGCAGCACCGTCACTCGGAACGTGAACTCCTTGCCTAGAGTGAGGTGTTCCGGCAGGTCTTCGTCCTTCAGCTCGGAAGCTAAGGAACTGTCCCCTCGACCGCTGTCTGCGTCACATTCGCCCACTGCTAGCTCTGTCATACAAATATATAGGTCTATTAAAATAAGGGTCCGCCGTGGAGTTACAGGCTTTAGAATAGTGCTCCACCCTCTCTACCCTTGGTTGCCTTAAGAGCAGGCTAAGGGTTCAGTTCAGGTAAAGGTTCAGGTCCAGAGGACGGGCAGCAGCGTCCTCTGCAAAAACCATCGAACTGATGAAGGGTCGTTTTATTATTTTTTTTATTTTCATAGTTTAGTAGCTCTCAAATCAACATCAATACGGAGAATAAAACGTAGTTTTCTTGTCTGCTTATCTACTCTATATCCGCTAACTTCTCGCTAAGTACTCTCGCTTTACAATGAAGGTTTATATGTATATAACAAGCGACCCGCACCGACTTCACACGGAAAAGTAATCACACCAGCGCGAAGCCGGGGTACTAGCAAGTGAAATATATAAAAGTATAACAATTTATAACGATCTTGATTTAAGAAGATCTCTTAATTTCACTTTTTCGTATCCTTATACTTTGAATGACAATGCATAGTTAGATAGCTGTCTTTATTCAAAATTCAATACGGTGGTCACCAAAAGATGGCGGACTTGTTCATTAAGAACATCTCCATGATAAATATCTCCACGGTATCAAATGCTTTACATTTATTTGATTTGCTTAGAAAAATACACGTTAAATTAATATGTAGCTTCAATACGGAATCACCTTCAATTTTAATATTAGAGTCTTGCAAATCAGAGATGCGATCCTCCAAGTTGAGCGCGTTCTGTTTCTCCACCGTAGATAAAGTTTTGACGCGTCGTTGAGGCGCGACGTCGTCGTCGAACGATATCTTCGCCGATTGCTTCACACCTGCTGCGAATTCGGCATTGTCTGTAGGTTCAAATGGTAAGCTTTTGTTAGGGACTGTGTTGTGTTGTGTTGGTACGGTATTCTGTAGTGTATGTGAATGATGATACGATTAAGAATTATATTATGTCAATAGGTATATAATTTTTATTGTGTACAAATCGTTCCAAATATTTGAACGGTTGCTGAGACAGGCGACGGGATATTTTTAAAAATCTCCCGTCGCCTGTCTCCTTTCATCATCTCAGCTAAAGGACGTCCAGTGCTGAATATAGGCCTCCTCCATAGATTTCCATCTAGTCAGGCTGTAATCGGCTTACATCCAGCTTGTTCCTGCCGTCCTTATCAGATCGTCTGTCCACCTTGTGGGTGGACGTCCTACGCTGCGCTTGCCGGTCCGTGGTCTCCATTCGAGAACTTTACATCGCCGTTTACATAGGCCGTTAGTTCTACGTGCTATGTGCCGCCCATTGCCACTTCAACTTGCTAATCCTCTGCGCTATGTCGGTAACTTTCGTTCGTCCGGATCTCCTCATTTCTGATTCGATCAAATCCCGAGAATAGCCCTCTTCATAGCTCGTTGCGCTATTTTGAGCGATTCTATCTTCTTTGTCAATATTAATACTAACTTTTCTCAGCATCGATGACGGCTTGTACGGCGACCCGGAGATATCCCTTGACGTCTCCCTTCTCGTTCACTATGGCCACCTTGTGAATCAACGGGACCGGGTACAGCAGGTTCGATAGGAATACGAAACTCCTAAAAAGGGAACAGTTTAATATGAACACAATTTGAAATCATTGAGCGGCATTTACTTACTAAACAACTATATATATAGAGACATATAGAGAGAGAATATATATAGGTAGTCTGTTCCAAATGCGGAAAGAATAATGGCCATTGCAATTTCCATGACCGTTTTTCTTTTCGTTAATATCCTCTTACAGTGGTTTGATTTCCATATAAAGTGGAATTACACAAATATGCAGGAAGAAGAATGAATATTGAATATTTTTCCCAGACAATTGTTTGTGGTTGGCTCTTGATCTGGCTCTCGATTTGCGACAAAAAATTTGGTTGAAGAATTCGTATTGAAAGTAGTGATAGGCCTCTTTAGCAGGGGACCGCCTGGGGAAGTACCACACCTTTGCCAGTTATTCATCCGCCAAGTAGTAATGTGCAAACATTACTGTGTTCCGGTCTGAAGGGCAATGTTACCAGCGAAATTACTGGGCATGACAAGTTTCAACAACTAACATCTCACGGTAACAGGCGCAGTGCAGTGCCGCGCAGAATTTTGAATTTAAAAACACTGGGTGGCACTGTATCTGATATGGGCAATCATGATGCTTACCATCAGGCACCTGATTTGCTCATCTTGTCACTCACTATCATAAAAATAATGAAAATTATTTAAAAAAAACGTATGTTATGCCGGAAATAAAGTCCAGATTCAGAGCCAACCACAACATAGAGTGAAAAATTATTCCCTAATTCTTCATATATTACGTATTTTCATTTCGTACGGAAGTCGAACGCCCTTAAAGAGTCATTGTACCTACTCATCATATTGAACCACGTTCATTATGGTACCTGATTTCAATCAGCTATAAATAGAAAAGGTCAGCAAAAAACAGCTGAAATCTTTTTTTGCGCGATTTTACCGGGGGCTCCAAAATAGAATCTTGTATTGTTATATTACAACTGATGCTTCTACGGTGTGACCGTCATAACGAAGAAGATTTACTAACCGTCCAACTAGTCGGAACCAAGGGAATCTGTCGTAGAAAGGATCACCCCCAGTAACCGACTCGATGTTGTGGTCGGGCGATGTAGGCGACAACTCAGCTTCGTTGTGGTACATCTCTCGCATTAGCTCCAGCCGTTGTCTGTAAGAAAGAACTTTTTACTCATGTGAACATACAAACAATTGCTACGGTAACTGTCCGATCGCTGAAAATGAGGTGGAATTTCTCGAAAAGCATACAATTAGATGTTTGGAACTCTTGGGGCCTTTAGGCTGGCTGGTTGGCCTGTGGAACTTTTTGTCACGGTACACAGTCAGTAGATAGCTGCAGTATTGATCTTTCTATAATAGCGAATACTCAACACGGGGCGATTTTAGTTGATAAGCTGCTAAATCGCATGCTATTCGAACTATCTGAACAAACTTCCAATAATTTTTCATCCAATTTCAAAATCAAATTAGTTTTATTTTTTTTTGTTGAACAACAAAAGTTTTTCAACTAAAATCCCGTATGAACCCGCTAGAATTAAAGCATTTATGTGCCCGATTAAATACAGTTGATACAGATTTCTTATAAGCAAGAGATATATGATATAAATATCTTTTATATGTCAAACTCTTTTACTCACAGGGATCTGCAGGGATCTTATTGTACGTTTTTAAAGAGATATGTATCATCGCATGCGGTGTAACAACTACGTAAAGCTTATAGTCTACGTAAAGCTTATAGGTTGAAATAGAGGTTCGCAAGCTTATTTGTTATGACCGGGAGTAGGAATGAATGTGTTTTGTATGTGGTGATTATATTTTAGTCTTTAGAGACTGATAGATATATGGGGTAAGCTATGACTATAATAATAGTGCTCAATTCTGCTGGTTAATTTATTAGGGATTGTAAGGTATACATACATACATACAGTCACGCCTGGGGTAGGCATTGGGATTAGGATTGCAAGGTTTTATTAAAATAACTGTGCAAAAATTTTCAAGCTTTATTACAAATGAAAGTAAAAAGTGTTAACTAAGTTTTTCTAAAACTACTTGATTTTACATTCACATGCGAGTAGACAAGCTAAGCCACTTGCAAGCTACATATAATTACTATCATTATTCTACTCTAATTTGCTAACAATAAATGAAATAATATATATGAAATAACTTCTGCTATTATTCATAAAGGAAAATAAGATTATAATTGATTACAATTATAATTTTATTTAACAGTAAAAAATAATCTACAAAGTGTCCCTAAATAACCCTATCACAAATCTAACATCATCGAATGATCGGTTCCCTCTAAACGAATTTCCCACATAAGCAAAATGCCAAGAATTGAATATTATGTTGTGCTGTAAACACGGTGCGTGCGTCTGCAAGCTTCCGTCATATAAAACGTCTGATAATATTCGCAAGCATCTGCAAAACGTCCGTAAGCATCTGCAAACGTCCATAAGTACTTGCATAGGCCCGTAAGCATTTCGAAACGTCTTTAGCATAATATGCAAACGTCCGTAAGCGCTTGCAAACGGCCGAAAGCATTTGCAAACGTCCGTAAGCGCCTGTAAACATCCGTAACTCCTCGCAACACAAACCTCGAAGGCAGCAGATTGGCCAGCGAGAGCCTGGTTTGCTGAGCGCATGCGGATATGCACTGAAGTATGTCCTGTGAAGATTGCTGAGCCACCGCAGGAGGCGGGGCCAGAATCATCGGGGCCGGGCTCTCCTCGTCCTCGACACAAGCCGCTTCGTTCATGTTGTATATCTGACGCATTAGCTCCAGCCGATGGCTATGGACAACATAACGGTATGTAGCCTAGCCATATGCTGACAGCGTCTGACCTAACCCACGAGAGGACATGCCTCAGTTTCAATCTACACTTGTTCCATGGTACAATGATACGTATTTTCAGGTGAATAGAGTCGTAAGTGTCATTTGAGCTTATTAAGTTTATATCAAGATTGGATTATTTTAAAAAAATCGTAATTAAAAATAATATACACGAGTGTCAGTAAAGTGTGTCGACGAATAATCTTTAAATGTGTACTTAATTTCTACTAATATTGAGATTTAGTTACGTAAGGATTAATGGGTTTTTTATAATTCTAAGACATGTCCTCTCAAAAATCAAAAAGCAAATGAATAGAACTTCTATGTCTATGCCATGTTTATTTCTAACCTAAAACTCTACTAGAAGAATATACGTGTACAAATATAATAAAAAAATTAACTAATACTTTGTAATAGGTACGTGCAATCGTTTTATAATGAAGTAAGAAGTCACAAATTCTTATCATTTGCTTTCGTAATAATTTTTATATAATATTAAAAAATAGCTATGAAAATGTTAAAAATAAACAAAAAAAGCGGCAAATTAAACAAGCGCTATGTAAAATGACATCGCTTCTAACATTTAGTCCTATAACACATATTTGTACTCACCTTTTCATATAACAGACTACCATACAAATAATATATATTTATACCTCATTTATTTCGAAGAATATTGAGGGTTCAACCAACATTGCATTAGCAAAAGTTTCCTTTTGGTATCAAGAAAGAAAAATAGATAAAGAAACATACAGAGAGGGACAAAACAAATGCAACAAAAAATAAATAGTGACGTCAGTTTTATAACACAACAAATTAATAAAAATTATAAAACAAATTTAAAAGGACGTCAAGTTCACGTAACAACTTTAACGATATTCAATTCATAGTAATAAAAAAAAATTAGGAACATTTTTGGCGAACCTATCTTATAAAACTCACTTAATTTTATTTAACCCTACAACTTTAGTATCGAGGTTTTCGTGTTTTGTAACATAAAATGAAATCTTCATACTAAAAGACTATGATTAACTTTCTTTTTTTTCTGTACATATTTCATAATCATCGTCTTCCTGTCCTTATCGCAAGTCATCTTTCGACACACCGATATATCATGCGTCATCATCTCTGCACTCGTTCCTTTTTCACGAATAACGTCATTAACACAATCACGTATTTTTATCATTTACAAATTCATCTTAGTCTATTCATCAACATCTCTTCGCATAACGTGTCCATTGTCCATACCAGGCTAGTCTGTACTGGTAACTAAACTGGTGCTACATTCAGACTTCCCCTTACATACTCTTTTATAATTTTATCCAATCTTGTTACTCTACACATCCATCTCAGCATCATCAACCTCATCTCTGATGCATGCATTCTCCTTTCACCCACCGTTTTCGTAGCCCAACATTTTGATCCAAGCAATACGAGTTTTCTTCAAACCTTTTTCCTTAAATAGTAACTTTAAACTTTCGCGATTCGAACATATATTTATGGCATATCTAATGTTTTAGCGGGTTGTGCCCCGTTTGGCAGTTGACATCGCCAAATTTGTCTGAAACCGCCGAATGAGACACACATAACCGGAATGAGTGGCGTAATCAAGAAGAGGCCTATACCCAGCTGGATACGGCTGGATACGGGTTGGGTAGATGAATAGATTTCCCGTATTGCAATGAAATGTTTCGTGGACTTACCGCAATTTCTCCAAAGTCCAATAATGAGTGGCCCCGTTCTTAGTGTCAGTAACTTCGACAGCCACGACTGTTGGTGCAGAAGGACGGTATTCGTCGTCAGCATCGTCTCGTGGGGCCAACTCCGCGGGTAAGGGAGAATACGGAGTGTCGGTGAGGAGGGTGAATTGGAACTGAACTTTCTTGCGTAGTTCCACTGATATTGCGTTAGCTTCCTGTTGATAAAGGTTAGGATTATTCTTTTAAAAGAAATATAGGTAAGAGATATTCTTATATCTTAACTCGCATTCTTATATCTTGATAAGAGTTATGTGCAAGGAACATTAGGCGCTCCGTTAACAATTTTTTATGTTTTTTATGTTTCGTTTCCGTCACCCAGTGGCAGATGCGAAACGATGTACGTTCCGGTCAATTGGGCAGACAAATTTTAATCCCATATAACTCGATAACGCTCGAGAACGCGATATGCAGACTTCGTTAAGCTTGACGACGACTGTTTCTCTTTGATTTTAAATAGTAAGTACTTACAAAATAATATGAGTGGATAACGTAGAATTTGTAAAAAGAGTTTACTGCAGAAAAAGCACAATGTTGTACAAACCTTAAGGAATATAGCGTTCCCCCATAGATCGTCACGTAGAGAAGTGAACTGGTGATACTTCCACTTGCGGAAGGCCCACGCGGCCAGGCCCACCTCGCGAGCCGACCAACACTCCGTCTCGAATAACGGATTCACTGGGAAATGGGAACAATACATGAGTACATCCTGCCGACTGCTCCACTTGCAGGAGATAATTGTGCAATTACGATGATACTGATAACCGACTTTAATTACATACCAACATCATATTAGACTTATGTATGACCTTTATGAACTGCGCCCCGCTTGGGGCCAATAGACCGTGTGTGGAAGTTATCTTATATTTATATTAAAGGTCGACCACGTTATTGTGGAAAAAAAATTATTTTTACACTCGGCAAAGTATAAGTTGTTATAAATCTTTATTAATTTAAACCCTACCATGGCAAATCAGTTGTTTTTATAAAACTACTAGCTGACCCGCCCCGGCTTCGCTCGGGTGGAATTTTTCCATACTGTCTCAACTTTCTCTGGATGTCCACAAATATTTCAAAACCAAAATTAGACAAATCGGTCCAGTCGTTTTCGAGGTTTAGCGAGACTAACGAACATTTCATTCTTATTCATTTTTATATATAGAGAATATGACATTAATAACATATGAGATTTTCTTTGTATATTTTGAAGCAGCTACATAATTATAGGTTTATCAGTAGTCTTACCGAATATATCCTCATCGTTATGGAAGTCCTCGGGAGTGTACGAGCTATACATAGACATAGTGACGCTCTGCTCTTCCACTTGACGTTGTAGTGCGTCAATGCGAGCCTCATAGTTCTGTATAACAAACACATTACATATTATACATATTTTATTATATTTTTACATATTATAATATATTACATATTACATTTTAGTCCAGTAGTAAAAAATGTCCTTATCCTTATCTAGCTGGATTCGGCTCAGAACTTTTTGTTTTTCTTCTATACGTGGGCTTGCAACCGCGGAGCGATAGCAGTAAAATTGCGCAATTACTCAAAATTGCAATATGTCAAAATTATTTTTTGGTGTTACAAAAGTGTTACAATATAAGACAGAAAATGACATTTGACAGCAGCAATTGCGCAATTAAACCTGTCGCGCTGATGTCTCATTAGGTTAGTTTGTATTGAAAGAAAAAAAATCTCGAATTTTTAAACACTTTTGGCGTGATAAGTTGTACCTAGTCAACCTCATTGAATATGACTTTAACTTGTATTTAAAAAAAAATAACCCAAAGATACATAAAATCAACCAACCTTCCTCTGTTCTTCAAACTCCTGATCAGCTTGTTCCTTCTCCCGTCGCCACTGTTCTTCGAGCGCCAGCAATCGTTTCTGCATCTCCGCCTTCAGATCGATGCCTTGTTTCTCCAACAATTCGCATTGAGCGAAGTCCCAGTCTACATTCTCGCCTGATTCACCGGCTATGGAAAAAGAGTCCATATTATTAGAAGCGTAAGATGGATATTAAGGTGTACGGGATCTTACCACCATTCTAAAGAGCCAAGTCAATCTCACCTACACGTGGTTCTTTTCAATTAGAACTAGTGATAACAATAATAATATCAGTAGTATCGGAACTGTTCGTGGTACTAGTAGTGGTAGGCCTCTTTTGCAGATGGCCGCCTGGGGAAGTACCACACCTTTGCCAGTTATTCATCCGCCAAGTAGTAATGTGCAAACATTACTGTGTTCCGGAATGAAGGGCAATGTTACCAGCGAAATTACTGGGCATGATGACATTCAACAACTCATATCTCAGGGTGACAGGCGCAGTACAGTGCCGCGCAGAATTTTGAGTTTTAAAACACTGGGTGGCACTGTGTCTGATATGGGTAATCATGATGCTTACCGTCAGGCACCTGATTTGCTCATCTTGTCACTCACTCATAAAAAAAATTGTGAAAACGAAAATCTATGAATTTAGAGATGGATCTTGGTGGTATCCATTACGTTTAGATTAAAAATTCAAAGGGGCCTCTGCACGTTGGACCGAAAATGGTCACCGTGTACGCTGTTGGGGACAGCTTTTTTCGTTATTATGCATTAATTTAATTTTTGAAAATATATCTGTTCAAACTCAAACTTAAACAGATTTATTCAAATATGTCATAATCTGACACTTTTGCACGTCAATGAAGATTAACAGTACTGAGTCTACCGTGCGTTATTTAGGTGTGTGCCAAAATTGACTTAAAAAGTGACTTTTTTTTCCTTGCCTCAATAACAAACATTGATTTCGCTATATTCTTCGTTTTCACCTATTTTGCGTCGTCATACATACGCCTATCAAAAGAACGTGTTTTTGAGATATATTATAATTCGAAATCTGTTCTCTCTGAATATCTGTTTGATCTGTGTGTTATAAGCGTATATAAGTATGTATCATCAGTCTTTTGCTTACTATGGTAGGCTTTGCCTAGTTTGGGACCAGATGACCGTGTGTGGAAGCTGTCCCATATAATATGAACAATGAACCTTCAGGAGGTTCAGCCTTGTTATCGGCGGGCTCCGTGTCCGTGGTGTAGAGCGGGGCGTCCCGCGGCTGGCCCGGGTGGGTGAAGCGGAACACGTGGTTCTTGCCGAGGATCACTCGGGAGCCCGTCTTCAGGATCACCGGCTCGTTGATCTGCAAACAAATATCGAACATTTACATTGTTTTGATAGCATTGAATAACATTAATAACAGTATATACATCTTCCTAGATATTTTTGGGATCTTTGCGAAAATCCTATGGACACTAGGCTAACAGCGAATCGCCAACTGCAATCAAGTCAAGTTCGTCAAGCTCGTCAAGTTCGTCAGCCAATCAATGCCTTTGAGCATTGATTGGCTCGACGAACTCTGGTGAAGTTTACTATTACAAGTCCTTCGCAGTTGGATAGGTTCCTACTAATATTATTAATGCGAAAGTTTGTCAGGATGGATGGGTGTTTGTTACTCTTTCACGCCAAAACTACTGAACCGATTGAGCTGAAATTCGAGATGTAGATAGATGGAATAACACATAGGGTACACATAGGGATTTATCCCGATATTCCCACGGGAACGAGGACAACTCGGGTGAAACCGCAGGGCACATGTAGCATTATACATACATTCACGCCTTTTCCCGAAGGGGTAGGCAGAGGTGTACCCAGGACTCAGTCCCATAGTAGATACACCCACATTTCGCCAGTATGTTATAGGTCCCATGTAATAGGGGGCGAGCCTATTGCCATATACCGGGCACAGTTCCAGACTCCAGGCAGCTATTGAGATAATTCCTAATGGAAAAATCCAATATTTAACACTATGCCTGACCTGGGGATCGAACCCGGGACCTCTTGATTGGCAGTCGAGCATGCGCCCACTACGCCACCGAGGCAGTAATCCTATATATTTATAGTACCCACCTCTCGTCCATTAACATAAACGAGCGCTCCATGATGCGGTATCAGGCAGATGACGCCGTCCGTGTTCTCGAAGATGCAATGTTCGCTGAGAATGTGAGAGCCGGACAGTTGGATGTCTTGAGGAAGGTTCGCTTCGGCTGTCCCGAGCCGGGTTACACCTACGAAATTAATTCATGTTTATTGCTTCAGTATTAACACGTGATGAACTATCATCATCATCATCATCATCATCATCATCATATCAGCCACATCATATTATTATTATTATTATTATTATTATAGGCCTCCCCATAGATTTTCATTCGGTCCAGTTGTAAACGGCCTACATCCAGCATGTTCCAGCGTGATTGTCTGTCCACCTTGTGGGTGGACGTCCTACGCTGCGCTTGCCGGTCCGTGGTCTCCATTCTCCTACTTTACAGCCCCATCGGCCGTTAGTTTTACGTGCTATGTGCCGCCCATTGCCACTTCAACTTGCAAATCCGCTGGGCTATGTCGGTAACTTTCGTTCGTCTACGGATCTCCTCATTTTTGAATCGATCTCATACATAATATAGGTAAAACTTTAATAAATATATAATCCTACTAATATTATAAATACGAAAGTGTGTCCTTATGTATATTTGTTACGTCTTCGAGCCATAACTTTCCTTAAACTCGAAACTCTTCAGCGGGCGAAACTGGTGAGCACTGGGCATTAACTTATCAAAGTCTAGCCAAGGGCCTACCTCGAAGGTAAACCTTGAACATGGAAAGTTGAAATTTGGGACCGACTGAACTATTTCGATTGGTTATAACTTACCATCCTTGATGTAATAGATAAGACATTCAGACAGGTTCGGGTCCTCGTTCAAGTTGACCAAGTGAGGAGTTTTCTTGGGAGAGTAGACCCCAACAGTGATGCCTTCCTTGACAGCCACTCCCATCTCGGCGAACACTGCCTCGCGCTGGACACGTATCTGTTCCGTACGCTTCAGCTTCTCTTCCCATGTTTCATTAAGTTCTGTATGAGTACATTAATTTAATTATTCTAAAGATTTTTAAAAACGAGCTTTTTCATATCATTAATAACTAATAACATAAAATCACGCCTTTTTACCCAGGACTCAGTCCTATAGTGGGCACACCCACATTTCGCCAGTGTGTCATTGGTCCCATGTAATAGGGGGCGAGTCTTTTGCCATCTACCGGGCACAGTTCCAGACTCCAGGCAGTTATTGAGATAATTCCAAATGGAAATATATACCATTAACGTGCACCAAAAAAAGTCCGCCATCTTCGATTTAGAATGACGTCACTTAGCTAACCATGCATTGCCATCCAAATTATACGTGTACCTATGCAATCATCTCAATCGGTTGAGAATAAACTGCTTTAGATTATAATTCAGTTGCAAGATTTAACCCGAACTTGCATACACTGCAAGTGCTTAAAAGCTTGAAAAATTGTTGCTGTATGAATGTACCAGAATACCAATAGGCAGATAATGCAATATATTGTGAGCCGAGCGATATCTGCCCAAACCACAGACTTGTCATGTCACCCATGACCGTTCTGTTATATAAAAAGAAATAGATGATGTTTAACAAATATGTCCTAATTTATTTTTACACCACTAAACCATGATCAAGGGGGACAACTGCCTTAGATGCAAGTAAATACAAAAGGGTCAAGAAATATAGTCGGTACAATATGGGCGTGCCATATCGTAGCCCCGCATCTTCAGGACACAGAAAAATAGCACAGACATCACACAAAATCACGGACATGAAGTTCAAAATTCGTACCTGCAATAAGTTTCTCCGAGGCTTGGAGCTGATCAACCGCTTCTTCAGCTATAGTAGTGGCTGCGCGAGATAGCTTCGGAGAGAGGACCTCCGCTTCGCTCTTCTTGCGTTGGGGTGACGATGTCTCCTCTCCTAGATTTGGGGTCAAGTTATTTTGGTAGATTTAGGAGATTATCTAATTGTGAACTGCGGATTTGGATATATTGAGGTCTGTGAAATGTGACTTAGATTGTAATAGCTGAGCGATAAACACGGCCACGCAACGCGAAAATATCGAAACAGGTAGAAGTCAATAGGGTTAGGGTTCTACGTGACGCCAATTTATATGAAATTTCATGTCATGTCCCGCCACATTGTCCACCTAGGACAATGAGTAACTAATGCTAGATACTATCAAACTCAACGATACTCCATCTTTGCTAGTCAAATAACCAGGGGAAACGGAGTCATAGGGGGTAGATGTTCTTGATTGAAAAAAATACGAGGAAAACAAGATATCTGCCATGTCATGGCTAGTGCTGCAGATTTGCTCAAGTAAAAGAGGTACTCTTTTAGGAACTTGTAAAAAGGAGATTAAATTCTCTCCTCTCAGGAAATAAATACTGAGCTAGCTTTGCTGGCAAACGGCAAAATGCAGTATATCTGTTAGGATGGGGACCGCTCGTTTTGTTGGTCGAATAAACCAATCCAGTCTGATATTTTTTATAATAATATGATTAGGTCCAATCACTGATTCACAGACCTTAATAATCCGTTCTTTTGTTTTTGTTATCAACTAGTTGTGTACTGTGGTAACATAGGTAATAGGTACGCAAAACGGTACGGTGTTTTTTTTTATTTTATTGCCAGTAGTGAAAAACTGATGATAGAGGTAAAATGTGTTAGATATAACAATTTGTGGCACAAAAGTATTTTTTTTTATAATAGGATTTAAAAAATATATATAAATTATCGGCTTAACGCCTGATGGCCAAATATGAGCCCTCTTTTTGATTATGACGGGATTATTCATAATACGAATAAATTTTTTATGAAATTATATAAAAAGGCACATCAAGATTAATAAAAACGGACACAATAATATGTAAATAAGAACCATGCAAGGCTTTCAAAGCTATAAAGCTTTTTTATTGTAGCAAATTATTAATATAGATAATTTTTCGTAATAGTTACATACATACGAGTATAAATAGGTCTTAAATATGATCATATTTTCCGATTTTATGATAATATTTTGAAGATCTGATTGTCTCTAAGGTATTTACTATTTCTCAAATATAACCGAATAATTCAATTTTCGAAATATGATATAATAAAATATATGTAAGTAAAGTATATCATAGATATTCGATTATATTTCAGAAAAATATTCTCAAGTATAATATAATATTGAATAGTTTAATTTTCCATGACATAATAAAAATTATAAGTATATCAAAGATATTCAATTATATTTCAGAAAAATAGATGACATAAGAATATTATGGTAAGTGTCCTGTACTGTCAAATAAAATAGGTATGAGGTAACCTTGACGAAAATTAATATAGATATTGTTGATACCCATCCTTCTTATTTTGATAAAACGTCCAGACACCAATATTATAAAATATATAAAGCGCATTCATAAATACTATATTTCCCATCCCCATACATAAAAAGTTTAATTTACATATTATTTTTTGATAATATATAATATTGCAATGTGAAAATACTATAATTTATGCCTACAGACGCCACAAGCTGGAAGGGTGCAAAATAAATTGCTTGTTTTTGTCAATGTGACGGTTTGCCAGGATTCGCCAATTGTTTTTGCAATGTGTTTTTTGTGACTGGCAACACCGACCGAGGCCAAGCGTACAGGTGGGGTGTACATATGCAAAAATGCGCAAGCCTCTTTATTGTTTTACTTACTGGCAGGCGGTTCTTTCTTTTCATATAGAACTCTACCGTCTGGTCCTTTGTGGGGACATTTTGAAACAGAAGTAGAAATTTAGTATCAGGAATTGGTGGGTAAACTGTGGCGTTATAACACGTACCTAAACTAGGACAGCAGATAGACTATACGACGTAACAACTAAATATTGAATGATGTTAAAACTTAATTTGTTCAGTAAAATTAGATGAACGATATCCCTTTTTTTTATTAAGGCATTCCCAGGGATTTGGTCAAGTCCGACTACGTTCTCAAGGAGGTTCATATACCCGCCAAACTGAACATGCATGCAATAGAAATAATTCGAAAATTCGCAAACAAATATTTCGACTACCCTTAAAGATTTACCGATCCATTTTATATGGGGAGACAAAAAAATATTTATTTTGCAAGTTGTTTAGTTTCACGGGTAGCATTTTCTGACTAAACACATAAGCCCCAAGGATTTGCGTTTTCATTACGCATGGACTGCCGACTTATAAAATTGCCTACACTTGTCTTATTCTCACCTTCCTTCTTTACAAATCGCAACTTCATGTCGCAACGCAAATAATAGCTTAGCGTTTCAAACAAAACCCTACCACCAATGATTTTACTTACAAGTTACGTAATGTTCTAAGACTTACCTTCTTCAACCTCGATGCCCTCTGCTTTGAGGAGTTCGCGCAGTTTGAGTATTTCCTCCTTGAGCTCTCGGATGAGCTTGGCGTTCGCATCTTCGTTGACCACAGCCTTGCAGACTATCTGCTTGGCGCGGTCCGCATATCTGTCAATAATATTTACTATTGGCCACATACATCTATGCAAGACGATTCACAACCACATACACTCAAGTTTAAAGACCATGCTAATGACTATTAGTATCAAAACAAAATGGGCTATACGTTGATCGAACCGGATCATTGAATTGAATGAGAAACGAAAAGAGACGGAGCCGTATATAATGCAATGTCACTGCCGAAGGCGTCTTTATAGCATCGTCTGTTAGGTTAAGTTGTCTGCCCAGAGCTGACGAACATTATAATAATGAATGAATGTTTATTTTCTAAAAAAATTACAAAATAATTCAGGGAATAACATACTTATATGAAGTATGTGATGAAAGTGGAAGAAGCGAACGTCTATGACATCATCGTTAACTTTCAGCATGATTAAATTTGGACTCGGCCTTTGCATACATGGCTGAAGAATGAAGTGACCTTTGCACGTATCGCATGGACATACCTAATTTAGGTAGAACATTCATAAATATTCATATTATGCTTTTCAACACTCAACACGCAGTTAACATTAGTGAACCATATCAGGCCTGGGACACTCCGCAATAAAGGTATGAAGCTACAAGTAGCTTGGTCGTCCGTCTTGATGGAAAAATTTCTATGGGTTAAAGAGAGAGAATAGATAGAGAAACACGGGATAGAAAGAGATGCAGCTTGTAAGTAAATATAATGATAATCAGTTAGGCGCTATGCGACCTGAATTGCACTTTACTGAGTAGAAGCTAGAGTCGCTATTTATTTAAATTATTATGAGGAGTGTCCCTTATGACCCTTTTACTAAAAGGGTCATAAGGGACTTTAATATTCTGTGGCCATACTTATACATTACTAAAACTATGTTAAATAAATAAAAAAATTTAAATAGTTGATTTCAGATCCGGTCCTTACAATTCCATAGTGTGTTAGCAATTCTTAAAAACTATGATAGTAACTGAAAATTAAACTTAATACTAGAAACTCCGAATTTCTGGATGGGATAATCTATACGGGATGCAATCATTTCCAAAACAATGTTGGCGCCACCGCCATCCTGTATCAATGTTCCTGAAACAATGTTTAAGTTACCTGAGCGTGCTAAGTGTTTCATCGTAGTTGATATCGGCGGGCGATATGGCGGCGATCATGGCGGTCTTCGAGTTGCCTCCGAGGTTCTCTCGCAACAGCCACGTCAGCACCGAGTCGCGGTACGGTATGAAGTCTGCTTTCTTTGACTTCTTACTCTTTGACGCCTGGTTGTTTGGTTGAAGATAAAGATAGATTAACACATTACAGAGGACTCAACAGAAAAATACAACTAATCCAGTTCCATGATAACTGCAGCAAAGTGTTTTTCTAGAATTAAGTTAGTCCTAATGTATACGTGATAACTAACGTTCCTGACAGGAATAATGCTATCTCGCTCGCTCTTGCAGTTCTTACTAAAGCGGAAGCAGGATAGCATATCCGTCTGCCTCATGAAGATGACGACCAAAAGAATAGTTTCGTTATTATAAGTTTTAATCGAACTGGTTGTATTGATTTTCAAAGAATAAAGTTAAGTTATAACCTTTTCACTGTGTGGACTGTGTGGACAGTTTTCAGAAGTGGGATAAACCGTAGGTACCTACACTAACATAAATTATAATATGAAATAGACTTGTGTATGTTGTATGATTATTCAAGCAATTATACTCGTGTAGCGTTGTTGGATGCAAATATTTGACACACATACTAACACTTACCGACTAACATATCCAAGTAAGAAGAGGTGCAAAAAAAAGAGATAATATTATGTGAATAAGTCACCTACATTAAACAACGTGTTACTAGTAATACTGAAGGGGGGTGTACTTACCAGATATAATAAACCATTTTCAAAAGTAATAATAGCAAACTTCGCAAAAAAAAAATTTCGTCTTTCCATAAAAATTTCGTGATATGCTGTTCCATTTTGTATGGGTAAAGTCGAAATTTTATTTTGCTAATTACGCAATTTTTTCTTTTGAAAGATGTTCAGTTAGACGGGTAGATTCAACTCCCTTAAAAATTAATACTCTCCATTACGTGTGACACGTTGTGTACAGGGTTACTGATAATTACTTGAGTTTAATAACCCTTTAATAGCCTGCTTACTGATTACTAGTAACCATGTATTAAGATAAATGTTTTTCTATACATAAAAATTTTCAAAATAATATTAGCAATAATTCCAAGCCATTCTTTAAAACCTAGACAGATCATTCTAGAGGATTAAATTACGAATTTACCCAAATTTTGCCATCTATTAAACACATAATACTTACAATTTCAGCAAGGGCCGATATAACCTTCCCTAAAGTGGTGAGTGACTTGTTAATGTTAGCTCCTTCCTTCAGCCGCGTGCCTTTAGCTCCTGTAGAGTCGGCGCGCTCGGATCCAGCTAAATCTACAAGAGATATCTTCGACACCTGCAAATAAATTCATCAATTATTGTGACTCGGCCTCTAGAATAAAAAGGGTATCGACATCTTTGACACTTACAAATAAACACATTGTTTTTTTTTATAATAGAATAACAAAGGTATGATAAAAAAAAAACTTCTCAAGAAAGACAGCTTTTTAACTCCATTATCAGATCCTTACCTTATTCATTGAGACGATTCCAACAAGCCTAAACACAATATATTTAATTACAAACTCTTCTGAACTTGATGCTGCAGCATCGGATCAACGTAGCCATATATTTTCAATATTATCAGTCACAGGATACCAGATTTATCAGACCAGAAATACACAGGTTCAACTTATAACACTCCTTTGTTTTTAGTCATGGCATGGCATTTAGTCATGTTAAAAAAGTTAGAATTAGAGGTAGAGACAGACTTTTCTACCTCCTATTGAACACCACAAATAGATATATAAGAGAAGTTATCACTGTCGCATTTTTTAGAAAAAGAATTTTTTCTATATCTTCATTATAATGAAAAAACATAAGTTTTCAAACAACCTAAAGTAAATAGCAAGACTATCCTACCGAGTGCGCCAAGTTTTCTGACCTATTACTACCTCAATATAGTAATTTTTAAAAATTGTTACCCTTCGTTCCCACTAATTGGATGTCGGCCCGATCAAATTTACGGTGCTATCTTTCTTCGAACTTTGTCGGACGACAAATTGTATGTGAACACGTTTATATAAAACGTTACAGTTAATGTAAAAACTGTTACATACCTTTTCCGACATCAAGTTAGTGGTGGCGTCGTGACGTTGTTGCGTGAAGAATATCGTGAAGACAGCGTGAGAACGGGACGAGGTCTCGTTCATGTTCGTCGCTGCTACAGTCCTGATGAATGAAACAAACGGTTAGTTTGCCCATGTCGATGGTTTTATACATGTTATCTACTTCATATTATTTATTTTCAATACTATGTACTAACTAACTATATTATGAAATTTATCTAAGCTATACCATGTTTACTATAATATTAAAGTCTATTATTTCAAATGCAGAGGTACAAAGGTAAAGCGAGAGCTTAACACGCCTCTTGCACTGTACCAGGCCTAGGACACTCCGCAATAAAGGTATGAAGCTACAAGTATCCGGAGCGTCCGTCTTGACGGTACAATTTCTACGGGCTAGACAGAGAGAACAGCTAGAGAGATACGCGTTAGAAAGAGAGGCAGCTTGTAGATTAATATAACGATAATTAATTAAGCGCTGTGCGACCTGAATTGCACTTTATTGCGTCGGAGCTAGTCGCTATTTATATAAATGATTTTGAGGAGTGTCCCTTCTGTCCTTTTAGTACTCTGTCTCTTTAGTATTCTGTCCCTGTACCCTGCCCCTGCACGAAATGCAGTAAACGGGTATACAACAAGTGCTACATAAATGTACCGGACGTTATACTATCGTTTTTTCTCTTAGCATTAGAGAACAGACGTTATTTAGTTGTAAATCCCTTACCTAGCCTTATTGCCTTCATCAATAAGGTCGTATATATCCTGATAGGACATGACGGCCAGTTTGCTCAGGTCCTCCACATAAGGTCCGAGGGCGGGATGCTCGCGGACGCGTAAGTTGCCTTTATTCTTAGGGTTGAGGAGATCTCTTACTCGCTCGCAGTATATTTCCATGTAGGATACTTCAACCTGGTGACAAGGTAATAGGAATCAATTAACAAGACGCATTAACATTTTTATAACTACTTATGAAAATGTTATAGTTTCTTGATGCTTAATAGAACGGCAGGGTTATTAGGTACTTCAGGATAGCAAAGCAACCGCGACGCAGAAGGCGTATATTGTGCAATTATTCCTGTCAAGTGTATTTTTTTTACTTACACGTAAAAAAAAACATTCATTTTGACAGCAGTGATTGCGCAATAGGAAAATTTACTGTCATTTTTTTAGTTTACAGTTTTGATCTAGAGGTAATTACTAGTGACTAACTTAAACTAAACTACTTAACTTAAACTACTAGTAATTTATAAAAAAAATAATTTATAAAAAAAATAATTTATAAAAAAATTATTTCGCCTATTAAAATGCATTTAAAAGTTTTTTTTTGTTTTTGCGCGTAATCGGATGAAAACGGAAGTGATTACTAGACGCCATGTTGTATCGTCATAATGTCATGTAAATAAAACTTGCGCCGTACGCAAGCCTTACGCAGGACGCACAATGCACACTCAAAACTTTGCTAGTGCCAAGAGGTTATAGTAACGCTTCTTTGTTTACATGACATTATCACATTATTAAATAGCGGCTTCCTTTTCGAATTAATGCAGAACAGATAAAAAATTAAAATATTTTAAAACCAATTATAAAATTTATTTTAAATTTTTATAAGCTGAAATCGATATTTATTGATTTTCCTAACACTATCCTATAAATATATTTTTATATTTTTCCTTACCTATAGTAAAATACCCTGTTATACTGCTATCGCCACTTTATACCTATAATTACTTTTTACTTAAAATAAAACACTAATCAAAAAAATATATCTCTTCAATCATCGTCATTGGCTCCTCAAAGTTTGTACGGGAAATGATGTCAGCCCAACCCCCTCAACCCGCTGGGTTTTCATATTACAGTGTTCGAATCGATCATTATGCGTTGTTTAGCCAACCCATCTGTCGGAGTTTCAGATTGCCAAGACATAAACATATACAATAAACCGGGATAAGTGTGTGAAAAATTTATATCGTGTACAAATATGACTACAAAGATGACGGCTGCTAGGCTAAATCGGAAGAATACGTGTTGTGCCGACGAAACCTCTTGTAGGATAAAGGCAGAAAGAAGAAAATAATTTTGTAAACTAAAGGAAAGATAGGGGCATACTTAATATTTTGGTGACTTACAGAATATTTAAGATCATCAGCAGTGGTCTGGTTGACCCGCCTGAAGAGATCCTTACAGATCTGAGGTATGATGCCCTCTTGGCTATCCTCCCCGCGTCCCATCATCGTGTAGGACTTGCCGGCGCCCGTCTGTCCGTATGCGAATATGCATATATTGTAGCCTGAGAACAATTATTTAATTAGTATTTAAGAAATATGCTTACCATATAACTTTACGGTTTTACCCTAGTATCTATTCGAATATATGTCGAAACCATCGACTCAGGTTTCAGACACATTCGATAACTCATCAAGAAGCACATAGATTATGTCCGGCAAAAGTATTACGAAATTGCAATCACGGAGCGACAGTAGTAAAATCGCGCAATCACTGCAGTCAAATGTAACTTTTTCATAAAAAAAAATGACGATTGACAGCCGTAATTGCGAAATTTTACTGCTGTTGCTCCGCGATTGCAAGTTCGACCCGCCGGTAATACCCGTGCCGATGAAGCTGTAATATTTGGTAAATCTTACTCACCATCAAAAGCATGTTGAAGCATTTCTTCGCCAATATCTTTGTACACCATAATTTGTGACGAGAACTGCGGGTCGTTGTGCTGCAACAAATAAGGCATAGTCAGAAAATTAATTTAAAACAACTAGAGACCGGCCAAAAAGGCTGGCCGAATAAAATTTGAATATTTCAAACGAAATGCAAAATCGTCTCGTTTAAATTGCAAATTGTCGCAAAAGCTCTACCGACCGGGAATAGAATATAATTTAATTTGGGGCTAAAATTAAAAACGTTTGCAGAAAATATATTAAGCTTCTGTGATTTTGTGAACTTATTGCGTTCTCTTAGAAACTAAAATCTATTTCAATATACGGTAAGGATTTTTCTCAGTAGATATCCAAACAGTAAACACATAATTGTATTTGTATTTGTATAACCTTTTTCCAGAGGAGTAGGGGCAGAGATCTGTCCTGGATACACCTCTGCCCCCTTCGAGAAAAAATATTGTTTGATTATTTAATTTGAATACTTATTTTTGTGCATGTGGGCATATATTTCAAATACAATGTTATATTGTTTGGTGAATAAATGAAATAAAATTAAAATGAAAAGGCTTGATGTTATGTTATAATGTCCACAAAACCTGAAATTTCAATATGTAGTGTAGCTTTATCAATCTACGGAAATGCAACCACAAGCCCCGCAAACACAATCACTCCAAATTGCAAATGGTGGCCCACAGATTTCCTAATACAGAATAGTTACCTACGCAAAATAGATGCAAACAGACGGTAAAATACATTAATATGGAAAGAAAAATTTTACTAACGAACGGGACTTAAACCTTTCGCACCAATCCACTTGGCGGCACTCTCCAAGTTGATATGCATCAACCTATAGATAACACACACGCCCCAATAGGTGGGATAGAAAAGTTTCGCCGTTGACTAATAACTCCAGGATAGCTCAACTGAGAGATTGCCGACAAGCGGATTGGTGGAAGGTGTAGGTTCTAGTCCCGGTCGTGGGTGAAATATTTCTTTTCATATTCATATTGTATTTCCAGCGACCGCTTTAGTTTTTAAAATGTAAACTTAAAATATATTACATCTTAAAATATTGTGAACCAGACCCAGTCAGTAGCAAGTTGTGTTAGAAACAAAAAGCTAATAAGCCTGTGAGAAATTGCTTTACGCGATAAGACCGCCGATTGTTTACCGTGTCTTTTGTATTTTTTTTTCTTTTTTTTGGCACTTATGGAATAAAGTATTATTCTATTCTATTTTAATAAGTATTTTCATTCCAAATGTAACCCTGTTCTTAATCTGACCCGATATGATTTTGTGGATTATTCCGAATCTGACCCGGTAGTGGGTTAGGTACAAAATAACTGCAACAAAATAATATGTTCATTCCGAGCGTAATTCTCTTCTTAATCTGACCCAAAATTACATTTGTTAAGTATCTATGTACATTAGACAATGTATATATAGGCTTAGTTCTTATCCATCTAAAGTATATAGGTATATAGAGAGGATTAATAACTGACAGGTGTGGTACTTCCCCATGTGGCCCCCTGCAAAAGAGGCCTACCACTACAGCTATGGATTTCGTTTATTATGAGCCTTAATATGGCTCGCCACACCGAACTCTACGACATGTGTGGCAGTATACAAGTGTGTGACAAGTGTGTAGGACGGCTTAGCTCGCTCATTACGTCGTTGGCACTTCTTGTCTAGGGTCTGGAGGCGTTTTTCCTCAAACGCATCTACCTATACACTTTTGTAGATGGTAGATCGCCAAGATGACCTACGGGCAGCGAGCACCTCCCAACATTCCGAGTCAATTTTTAACACATCCTCATAGCGCATTAGACTATGTGCCAAGAGTACGAACAATCTCATTAATGTATCACATAAGAAAGATATCGAATGAGAATCTCCACTTCAATTTTCGAATCGATCAGACTATTTGTGTACGGAAATTGATGTTGGCATTGTAGATTGCCACCCCTTGACTCGGGTTTCCTTGTACCCCACCCCACCCTATGGGGAGATGTGGCTAGGAAAATAAAAGTGCATTGAAGTAAGTAGCTTCTTCTTTGACGACTGTTACGAATTTGCTAAAGTACATACTTTACGGAAAATTACTACCCACGACACCTTGCTAGTGGATTTTCATTATAGCCTGAGGAGTGGAGTGGAGTGGAGACCACGGACTGGTAAGCGCAGCGTAGGACGTCGTCCCACAAGGTGGACAGACGATCTGATAACGACGATCTGATAGTACGACAGGAGCACGCTGGATACAGGCCGCTTACAACCGGACTGGATGGAAATCTAAGGGGGAGGCCTATGTTCAGCAGTGGACGTCCTGTGGCTGATATGATGATGATGATGATGAGGAGGAGTACTTATAGGTAAATGTGTTCAATTTATTTGAATTCTTATTATCTATATAATATGAATTCTAAAAATGATGTAAAAATAATATTAACTATATTATAGAAAAAAATTATACGTGTTAAAAAGGGTGTAGTAATACTCAAGGGAGTGCATCTCCTCATCAAACTGAATAACTTGTAAGTTTCTTTACGAATTAAACATTTCTTATTATTTATTATATATACCTACAAATACAATTTTACTTCTTCTGTCACACTACCGACCAAATGTGATTTACTGTACTCTCATCTCCCTGCACGGTTGTCTGGAAGAGATCGCTCTTAGCGATAAGACCGCCAATTGTTACATTATTTGTTATAATTGTATATTTAAATTTAAGGTTTCATGTTTGTAGTGTAATAATAAAGAGTTAATCTATCTATCTATCTATCTATCTATCTACTCTCCATACAAAATGCATTAGCTGATCGGCAAATTTGTATGGGAAGTCTAATTTTTTTTTGCTTATTTCGCAATTTTGAAGAATGATGTAAGTTGACGAGTAGATGCATTCCCTAAGTATTAATACATCTTTTTGTATCACGTTGTATGCTCTACATAGCTTAGGTCACCTCACACGGTCGAGCACAATCCGAACTAAAGATGCTGCTTTTCCCAATTTTAGCATTTTATTATAGAAACCAAATTGTCAATATGTAGCGGTGTGCGAGGGGAGATCGGATAGTTTTTATTGGATTGAATTCTGACATTGAATTATTTTACTTAATGAGAAACGAAAACAACCGGAGCTTTGTCCAGTATCACTTCATAACCTTGGCGACGCCCTAAATTGTCTTTAACCTGTTGTCCTGAGTTTATAATGCTCTCGCATCGAAGAATGAAAACACTTATCAACGGGATGGTTAACTCAACATACAGAACATACTTTTTGACAATATTGCTAAAAAGTTCATAGATTAATACATTTAAGTAAAGCATGGTATCATTATGTGGCAATGTTTAGGTGTGCATGATGTGACTCCCAGTAAATGCGAGAACACACTGACGTAATTACATTTTACTTAAAATTATTTATATCTAAGTGTATCCCCCGTTGGCAGTCCTAAATAAATAAAATTAAAAATAAAATTAACGCTTTGGACTGTTTGTCTGTAAGTTACTGTGTGCGTTTTTGAAATAAAGAAATTTAGAAGGAGTGGACTGTTGCCTACGCCCTATGCTATATGAGTCTTAGCTTAGTATAACGGTCATTTTAATATTTTATTGATAAGTACTAATATTACCTATTACTACATTTTCATGGAACGTATGTAGATCGTTTATTGATCCCTAATGCATCGTAATTAGATTTTCACCACAATCGCGTGCGTTGTTTTGGACGGCTGCCATATTGGATTTGACCACAAACCGATTATGGAATTAGTTGTCTCTACGGTTCTATGGTTTCTGTAGAGATTCGCAATTTAGCGTAAACTCTTATTGTACAGGTATACTGTGCCCCATGGTTTTAACCGATAAAAAGTATGCTTAACTAGCGGCCCGGTACGTGCTTCGCTACGTATAAAGTGAAATAATAAAAAAAATATTTGAACATCAAATTCATTTATTCAAACAAAAAAATATTTTATAAATTGCTAGCTATTTTAAAACTTAATCTAAAACATTTGGATAAAATGAAGAACCGCTCGACCGATTTTGTGCAAACTTACATAAACCATCTACTAAATATTCCGAACAAAGCCTAAACATTTGGATTGGATAGGTGAGCCCGTTCTTGAGTTATAAAATTACAACGAAAAGTGGCATTGATTTTTATATATATTGATACAATGGTCTAAGATATCTACAGAGGTACTTATCAAATATTCGGATATAAAAATAGAAATATTCGTAGAGTAGGCAGCAGCGCTTTCCGTTTCCAAGCATTCCAACTACTGCGATCGCCAAACCGCCTTTTCTATTAGGAATTATCTCAATGACAACCTGGAGTCTGGGAGTGTAACCGGTAGATGGCAATAGGCTCGCCCCGTTTTACATGTGACCAAAACATAACAGCCGCAGTGTGGGTGTACCTACTATGGGACTAGATCCTGAGTACATCACTGCCTACCCCATAAGGAAAAAGGCATGATATTATAGATATTATTATTATTATCAATAATGAAGTCTATCTACCTACCTATTTATCTACAGGTCGGTGGATTTTCGAAGTGTTCTATGGCATAGTGAATTTATTAGTTAGGGTAGATAGTAAGTAGGTAGCTCTAATGTTAAGTATTTTTTCAATAAAGGTACTGTCCTATTAAAAAAAATCTAATACGTAATAATAATACCCAATAGTAAACGTCCTTTTCCGAAAATCTCTTTTCCAATTAACGTCGAATTGGTCCCGTGGTTTGTGTTTGTGGTAGGCGTATAATGTTTACAAATTCATGATGCGGTCTGTATCACCAAATGAAACAATAATAAGTCCACAATCTCAGCGATTTATCTCTGGAGGGTAGCTTTTTATTTCGGCCAATTGTCCTGTGAATGTGAGCCCGACTGTTTATTTATTCAGGGGCCTCGATGAGGTGGCGCAGATTTGACTTTGTTCGAATAAAAGTTGATTTGGATAAGGTTTGTTTAAATAAATAATAATAAAATTTATTGGCGTTATAAATACGTAAGCTATGTATCTATCATTTTTGGCAATAAAACTAACTAACTTATTAAATAGGATTATGAATAAAGAGCAGCCGTGTTAACCCCAAGCCAGAGAACCTAAAAGTACCAAAACCTAACCCAAAGTTAGTTTTATTGCCAAAAATGATATTTTTTGACAATAAAACTAACTTACTTATTAAATAAGATTATAAATAAAGAGCACCCTTGTTAACCCCAAGCCAGAGAACCTAAATACCCAAACCTAACCCAAAAACTCAGTGATCAGTTCCTTTGAACATAATAAATTAATATTTAATCATTCTTAGGGCCTCTCACCATCCTCGAGTAAGGTGCCGAGTAAGGTGCCGAGTAAGGTGCCGAGTAAGCAACTCGTTTATTAAAGTGGCGAGTAAGGCGCAGTGCATTTCATAATGTCCGAGTTATGCTAATCTGCACATAAACTGGCCTGTTTTTGTGAAACTGTCAAAAGTTACTTGGGACTTCTACTTGCCGAGTAGCACTAATTGGCGAGTAGTTAATGAACACTTTACTCGAGGATGGTGAATGAGCTTGACTATAACGGCAGCTGTTACAAAACTACCTCAAAAAGACTTAAAAAGACTGCCTCGGTGGCGTAGTTCGCAAGCGCTACTGCCCTGATCCCGGGTTCGCTTCCCCGTCAGGCGATGGTGTGTCAGCATCAAAAGTCAATGAACACGTTCAGATTTTCAAAATTGTGACATAAGTTAGTATTAAACGGACATCGATATGTAACTGACGTGCATTTTATTCCATGTAACGCCGCGCCCCGCGCCCCTACGGGAAAAACAAATAGCGGAAAACCATATTATATGATGTGTATTGTATAATGTGTTCAGTTAATTTTAACCATATTATATAACCACATCCAGATTTCCAATCTTAGTCTTAAGCGTTATAGTAAATTATGTACCTACATAAGAAATTGTGATATGATTGATACTCACATTGTGTGACCAGTATGAAAAATCGAAATTAAAGCTTTTTGCGCCATCCTTGCTGCCGGGTGGAGCCTTCGGGTTTGTTATAACTGTAACAAAATAAACAATAACATTATTAAACATAATATTAGATTAAGAAACTAACATTAACTAAACAAAATATCTTTCAACGCAAATAAAATGTCTTTCAAGCATTTCTCTTATTTTCAAGGCAACCACATTAATATTAATGAGTTAAGTCGTAATCTCGAATGGCTCTCATTAATTCAGAAAGTAATGGCATCTTTTGACGTCTGAAAAGGCTGAGAATGGCTGAAAACATTTTATATAGAATCAAAAGCTCGGTGTCGACGACATATCGATCGCATAGTTTTACGTCACTGTTTAGCTTGATTGTACATAATTTAGACGTGCCTTTGCCAAGATCTCAACTTCTAACTCTACATGCCCTACTCTACAAGCCCTAACTTCACAAACTCTACACCTTAGTAGAAATATGAGGCTTGGCCGTTTCGTTACTACAAGAACCATTAACTCCAATTTAATACATGGGGCGAGCTTATCGCAATCTACCTGGTACAGTTCCAAACTTATACAGACTGTCATTGAGGAAATTCCTAATAGAAAAATCCAGTAACACTTTTGTCCTGATCTGGGGATCAAACCATTACCTCATAATTGTCAGTAGGGCTTGCAAACTACTACGCCATCGAGGCAGTCTGAATTTGTCTTGAAATACAAATCACACTGCTTTTATCTTGACTATTACAATTTTACTGAAAGGATGCAGTAAAATTTTACAGCGAAAACGTTTCTCAGTCTCAGTGCCTAGCTTTTCATGCATGACAAAAAGCTGTATTCACAGCAAGCGGTCTCAAATGTCGACGATCCGACGCGACGTATCGACCGCTTCGCGTCTGTGCGTCTCCTTCAATGGCTACTTGCTATTTGCTATGTGAAAGTCGGGACGTTTCTTAGGGGTTATAATAATTCACATGAATATATTATGTGAATTGAAGACAAAGTTATGGCTTATGTCTGTAAAATATCATTAAAAGATATCGTAATTATATTTATCAGTTCCTGTTTATTCCACTTGCCAAGTTGGGATGGTATCTAATTGCTACAGTAGACATTCATCTTTTAGTCGAGAAAATTTGGGATAAAAGAGATCGAATCTCATACATAAAATATTATATAAGTCTGAGTCCCAAATATATCTCTATTTAGAATAAATACATAATTTTGCTAGAATAAATAAAAGACAATTTTGTTGTTGCTCATTAGAATTTATATTGGATACAACAACTTACAATAGACTCATGTAAAGATGACCAATAGTGTTAAATTTGCGTCAGAAATATCAAATTGCTGAAAGTTATAAAAGGGCTTTCAGAAAAAAATCCCGAAATCAGAAGAATTAAGAAGGAAGAAACCAGTCAGTGGGACCAGTTTGGTGTGGAAGGAATATTTGTTGTGTTAAGACACGCGCATATTAGGGCGGGCCGGGCCGCACCGCACCACATAAGAAAAATCCGCCTACATCACTTTCGTTAATTTTATATGAAATATCGTACACTATAAGCAGGCCACACCGGGTCGCATCGTCCACCTGTAGTGTGCGATAGTTCATATAAAATGTACGACAGGGATGTAGGTGGAATTTTGTTATGCGATGCGGTGCGGCCCGTTCGGCTGTAGTTTGCGCGAGCCTTTAATGAGACAACCAATCATACCAATGTCATAATATCACTGACACGACTTCCCTAGCAACATTCAATGATAAAGAGATCATTTAACTGAAATGTAGCTACATTGAGGAGCGCAAGTTTTATTATTCTGTTCAAAATCAGCTTTTCTATTCACTTCTCTTAATAATAAAACGTCTAACAGCAAACGTTCCAGTACTTTTTATTGGCAGAGACTTCAGACGTGTCAAAGCAAGTAGGTACTAGAGGAAGGGGCAGAGTGAAAGACTGACGGCACCCCTTCCGCCATTTCGCAACATGGAATCTCGCTGAAACACGTTTCCGCTTTCACAGTTGCAGTTTCAAGGCCGAATAACAATACTGCCCACGCTTTGCTTGAAACACTTTGATAAATTAACAGTAAAACTGCAAACCGATAATTATGTTGGATTTAGTAACGCTGAAATTAGTTCAAACTTGGCGTGAAAACTTGGGTTCAATTTGAAATGGTCAATATTGAAGCCAACTTAAAGCACTGCAGCATACTCGTAGAGTCAGACTCGTTGAGATTTGTCTTTTCCGAACAAATACTATTCACACTCTAATTCACGTCTCAGTATTACTAAATGAGAACAAAAATTCGCAGAGTCACACTGTTACTCGATGCGATTTTTTTCGCCCCAGTCACAGTGTGACAAGATCCAATGTGGCTCGTTGCGAATAAACGCTGCACTCGGGCTACTCGGTGCGCGTCGATATTACACATTTGATGGTGATTGGACGCAAATTTAACAGCATAGGACCTCTTAGCAGTTTGACACAATCCTATGGAAAATTTACTAAATCGATGTTTTGTATTCCTCTGTTTCCTCCGAATACACCTAATAAACCTACTTGATATTTTTATATCCTGATATTATAAGGATGAAGTAAAGTATGTCCCTATAATTTTATTTTTGTTTATAAACTACATTTTTTTGTATGGAACGTCCAATCACGCGAGTAAAACTGGAATTTTTGGAAGACACCGTGAAAAAACCAAGGCTTTATAAGAGAAACTAAAATAACAGATACATAGATTACTTCACCATAAAAATATAAGGATAAAAGTTAATAGAATGGGTTAATTATATTCGGAGGAAACAGGGGAATACAAAACATCGATTTGGTAATTTTTTCATAGGATTCTATCTAATTCTTAGGAGGCCGCGTACGCTATTAACATTGAATTTTCAATCCAAGAACTGATCTACAAGTTGCATTGAGCGAATGGTGCTAATATGACCAATATGGATCCGCGACATTCCCCTTTACACGTGAAACATGTGAAAAACATGGCATTGTACGAGTTTCTCAGACTAATTTCAGTAAGCTTACACAAACTTTTGAACTATTTTGAATTTTGAAAGAGGCAAAAGACTTGTTTGAGTGTTTTGACTACACTTTTGTATAATACGCTCAGGGCTATTTCAGTTTTCACTTTGAAGAGATGTAAATTAAAACGTAATTAAAAAACCATTTATTTCATGAAAAATTTTAATAAACCGGCCAAGTGCGAGTCGGACTTCGCATAAGTAGGGAGAACCCAATTTATGCGAGTCCGCCTCGCATGTAACGGTACAGAAGTACTATCGTACAATATTTAACTCTACTTAGTTAAAAAAAACTAAAAAATAAATTTGTTGTAATAGGATCGCTTTAATTTGTAATTTGTTGTTGATATTAGAGCAGCCTTAAATTCTGAAGTTACGGAAAATACAGCCATGTGACAGTCGTCATCTGAACGGACAGTGAAGCCTTTGTAACGGGGTCCCATTAACACCATTTGGGTATACGGAACCCTAAAAAATAAAAAGAATTAGTAAAATAAAAATGGACGAGGGCGTACAAAAGGAACAATCAAGGATCAACGGAGCAGACTAATGCGCCACTTCAAATAAACCCGCCCCACTTATCAAAAATGTTTTCTAGGCGAATGGCCTTGGTTCATGGTTGTACCACACGCGAACACGCAGTTTTGGTAAAAGGGAAGATGGAGGGTCGGCGTCCTTTTACATGGGACAATGTTCTAAATATTACTGGTCTATTTATGATATCCATTGTTCACGGATGCGGGTTATTGAATTATGTATGTTGTACTCGATAGAAACAGTATGGGATATTCACGTACAACGTAATCAGTGCAACAGAGTTTTGGATACCAAATCACATGGATGCTCGACGGAAGTTTAGTCAGTGGTTCTTCATCGATCGCTAGGGTTATGCAACTTCCGTCGGAGCCTTTCAAATGGCACAATGTGGTCACATAATTTGTGTGGTATAATATAATCAAAACGCTATCGTGTTCCGGAAGGCATCATAGACGATAGACGTTTCGGTCATGTTATAGGGCTTCTGGGCGACCTGTTACTTTGACATTTCTAACATTCGACAATATGAGGAAGAGGATCCTTTGAATTTCAAAGTTCTATAATGCTTAATATCAAAAGCCGAAACAATATTATTCTACGGTAAGTCTTTAAGGTTGCCGCCACCCTACGACAAAGTTAATGAGCTAACTAAACACTTAACAGTGTGGGGGGTCAAAACACGGAGTGACGTAGCAAAAGCCATTATGCGTTGATGAGGTGGAAAATTTGCTAATGACGCCATTTACAATTTTGACTGCCTCGGTGGCGTAGTGGGAACAAGCTATAATAATATTATGTTAGTATATTCCTAAAATTGAATCCTCTTTTAACTTGCAAAGACCTTGATCAAATACCAGCTAAATGCCCACTGCACTGTGAATTATTTGTTACTGAGAACACGTTTGCGTGTCGGTTTCGCGTTAGCTTTTAACTTTACTCATTTACATTAAATATGGAGAGCACTTAACGAAGGTTAATATACTGTTGATTCAGCCACTCGGGCTGGAACTTCATATAAGAACATAATATTATTTATGAAATAATTAATGGATTTGATGGCACAAATGACAATATAATCCGTAAACATATTATAATAATAATAATAAAGCCATTTAATTCCATAATAAACTTAATTAACAGTTTAAATTTTTGAATGAATTGACTAAATTTTATAATAGCATTTGCTTGTATACCATTAAAATTTAGAAAAAATATGTTGTTACATGCAATTTAAAAATTCTAAAATATTATTCTTAATTTATTTTTACTATGGACTTTTCAATCGAGTAAAGTCTTTCTCCATTTTCCTCCAAACATCTCTGTCTGTAGCTTTCTCAGGCCAA
Organism: Hemistola chrysoprasaria; assembly: GCA_947063395.1. Classification (NCBI taxonomy): domain Eukaryota; kingdom Metazoa; phylum Arthropoda; class Insecta; order Lepidoptera; family Geometridae; genus Hemistola; species Hemistola chrysoprasaria. The sequence continues at coordinate 4,211,022 of OX346724.1, forward strand.
TGCAATCTACCCGGCAACCGAAAGTTGTTTAGGTTGCCGGGTAGATCCACCCCCAAAAGTATTACTACACCTTTTTGTACATATACATACATTCACGCCTTTTTCCCGAAGGGGTAAGCAGAGGTGTACCCAGGACTCAGTATAGTAGATACACCCACATTTCGCCAGTATGTTATTGGTCCCATGTAATAGGGGGCGAGCCTATTGCCATCTACCTGGCACAGTTCCAGACTCCAGGCAGCTATTGAGATAATTCCTAATGGAAAAATCCAATATTTAACACTGCCTGACCTGGGGATCGCACCCGAGACCTCTTGATTGGCAGTCGGGCATGCGCCCTCTACGCCACCGAGGCAGTCAATGCAAATATACGCGACGAACTAGTGCAGTTATACTCCACAAGGTTTTTAGTGAGGTTATTATGATGTCAGGTCTATAGCAGATATGTTACTACAATCATTTACGTTCTTGAGTACCTAAAAAATTAATTTAATTCAATATTATATCTCAGGTTGTTCAATGTTCCCATTAGGATCCCAGCTCAGCCTAAAATCAACATTCCCCGCGTAGTTGCCCGCCACAATGCGTTCCGTCGCCCCATAAACTCCATAACGTGCAATAAACCTTGTCCATGGAAGGTGCTCGTAAATTGTACGCGGTTTCGCTTCCCTCCCCGATTTGTGTTGTTTAATTCCATTTGAGAGCGGTTTTATTTCGCATTCACGGTTCACAACGGTGGGCCTTGAAACTCTTTGCTTTCGAGGTCATGCTGAATGTCTGCAATTTTGCTGAAAGCTGATTTAAACTAAACAGATTTCCTAGAGGATTCTGTCAAGCATATACTTAACATGAACCTTACTTGTCTTCATAAAAATATACTCCACGTCAAATCTGATTAACTTAGCTGACTAGCGTTAAACCTCATGCGTGCCTCAATAACGAATTGATGGACACGTCATTTGTAAAAAAACGCTCAGTTTTACATCAATTTCGGCACGGTAATCTCTTTACCTTAATCTTTACCTTGGTTTCGGCATGATCAGCTATAGAAGTCTTAATATAGGTTTCATAATATAGGTTGAAGAATTTACAGATTGTCAAGAAAAAGTAGAAAATAATGTTGGCGCCACAGTATTGTTCAATAACCAAAACAATTGAATCTACGCTACATTCAAAATTAGTTCCCGTTTCAAACCTCCTTTGCCAAGCTACAAATAAAACGCAAACAAACCAATCCAATCTTGGCCCGTCACCTCCATTAGTACAAACAAGCTGTATAAGTTGAATGTCGAAGCTCGCAATCCTGTCTAGATTAATGTATATTAATGCTATAGGTTTGACGCAGATTGTGACGTCATCGCCTATCGCCTAGCGAGACCTACGCTCGACATTGAACTTGCAAGCTGAAATACGATAGCTTTACCCTTCAACAAAGCTTTATTGGCTTTACTTATGTCCGGTTTTACTTACAAGTCCGGACTTGTAGTTAGGACCCTTGCAATATCAAACCACGTCCACCCTATACAGTATATAGATATATAAAATAGGTAGGGCTATACCTCTTTTTTATTTTTGTTTTTTATTTATTTAAATAAGTGTTAAAAAGACATTTTTAAACGTAGATTAATAATATTAGTAGTATTAAACTAGTTCAGAATCTACCGTGCGTTCGGAAATAAACCTCTGTATAATACTATATGAATATATTATAGCTATTTAATCTAGGTAAACTAGCCACCAAAAAAATTACGTATTATTTCTTTAAAAGAACCAAACTTCATAAATTGTTATTGTTGATGGTACTTTTACTGGAAAATTTATGGAATTTTAAAATTTCGAATAAAATTAAATATATTTTTTTTCTTTATTTTTTCTCGATTAGTTAGTTATGAGCAGGCACACCATCTGGTGTCCGATTATCGTTGAATTTTGGGACACGCTATAGCTCTCTATGCAGTTCATTGTAGACAGTTTCACCCCATACGGCCAACTCGCAAATATCAAGTGTTTGATACATACAATATGAAATTGGTTAAAAAAAATTTACCCTCGAGCAGGACTTGAACCTTCCGCGCCAATCCGCGTGGTGGGCACTCTACCAATTGAGCTACCGTGAAAGTACTAATCATCGGCGAAATTTTTCTATCCCACCTACTACCGCCTTTGGGGCGTGTGTTTTATTTATAGGTGATGCATTTCGCATTCTACTCACCGTCAAAAAGAAAAGAGAGAAATTTTCTTCCCATTTTCATTTTGTATTTCAAGTGAATGGACCGCTTAATCTATAAAATTATAAAATATTATGTTTCATACATTTTAGCTAAAGACAAGAAGATGTAAAATAATTCGCAGTAAACCTATATATTATAGATGGATACATTTTTATACGTCGACCGAAAAAGGAAGGTGTGTTTTTCGTCACTTTCACATTTCGTCGTTATTTTTAAATTTCATTTGTTACGGTTAGACTGTACCTCAAAATCCACCCCAACACCAACTCATTACCTTCGGACTGCAACTCTAGCAGTTCTATAAAAGCTCTATTAGTGGCGGCCGTTGCTCTCCGCCAATTAAGACCATTAACAGTTCAGCAGCTGTAAAGAGCAGCCGTTCACCCGTCACTGTCGACGGCACTGCCATTCCTGCACCGCACTCGTAACGAGCTTCGTACCTCGTTAGTACGGACGTTTACAAATTTAGTAAATAAATATAAAATGCGATGTGCTGAAATGAATCTTATTACGTTTAATTACGGCCTATGATATAGATTTTTATATAGTAGCGCTTAACGCTTGGCTAATTTTACAAAGTCTAAGGCTAAGTTGCACCACTTATTTTCAACATTAACTAAAGCTTAACCGACCCTCGTATCTCTATAGTTAGACCAATATTACAAGTTGACGGCACATACAATTGAGTATTTGAAAAAAAAAAGTCGTATTTATAAAGTTATTATGTAAGTTTAATGAAAATTATGTATTATCCGATTCAAAACTCATTTTAATTTTTTTTTTATTAATTACATTAATTAATTACAACCAATTAAATTTTTATAAAATTCCAATAGGAGTCACTTGTTCACGAACGCGCTATGAGTGGTCGCCATGATTGTGACGTCATTATGTTATAGTTATGTATGTTACTTTATAACATTTTGACGTCACAGGTCACGAGCTCGTTCGGGTACTATCGGCGTGTTTTCGATATTGGATTAAAATGATTTTTTAATTTGATATAGTTTGTAATTATAGCGAATAAAAGAAAACTAAAAATAGTTTTGGTACGAATCCTATATATGATCTTTCCATTTATGCCAAAAGAAAATAAAATTCAAATACTTAATTACATACAATACACAGTGGCAGTTGTAGATAAGTGCTTGGTCAGCCATCTAACGTGACAAGTTTCATATTAATTGAACTGTCAAACCCAAGCTATGGCAGCCATCTTATGCGACATTATAAGTTGCAGGTATGGCACCATTTAAGCAAATCTTAAAATGATCAAATTATAACAAAATTCAATAATAAAATATAAACAAAAAAAGTATTCGATTACTCCATTATAATATTAGTATGGCTATTTAATAAATAAAAAATAATTGGGTATTGTCACTGATAATTCCGAGCGATTTAATAAAAACTGCAATTTTAGTGGGTGATTAGATTTTTTTTTTCTAACGAAATCAGATTATTTTTTAGTTTTATTCGATTACTCCATATACTACAAGATTTGCATTTGTTCTTTTTAAAGTATGCGTTTAGAAATACACCTTTTTTCCTAATTTTTGCATTCAGCGCCCTCTTAAGGTAATTAAGGTACAAAGCGTAACACTGGTATTACCATAGATTTGAGCGTTAATGTTAAAGTTAGCTTATGCAACTCAGCCTAAGTTGGAATTTTAGTGTTGTAATATGAACATTAATAGGAAATAGAAAGCAGAAATAGGACTGAATGCTAGAAAGTTCTCGTAAGTGAATCGAGCAACTGCAAATGGATATAATTACTTATTCAGTTCCAGAAAGTGGAGTATTGTTGAACATTAACTAGCGTGGAGACTGTTCTAAGGATATTTCGGGATTGTTATGAAACGTATTAAACGTTTCGAGTGAAGAATGCTTTCTTGCCACGACTGAAAGTAGATGAAGCTTTTAATTTGGTAATTTATAGACCTACATGATAAAATTACTAATTGAGAATAATTAAAAAAATATACTCTAACAATATTAGTTCGGTTTCACCACTTACACAGTTCAAGTTAATTCATATTCATATGTTATGTGGCCTATCCGTATTATATTCAAATTGCCAAGATCTCGACATGACATAGCGACTGCCCCCTACATAATATTTCTATTAACGTTCTCCACGCTCACCCATATTTATTTAATCATATTATTAATTTAGCACAACGCCAGGACTAAATTACTGCTAGATCAGCATTTGTTGTAATTCTAAAATGTAATTCTGTTGGTATTCAAACAAGAAATATAAAGCATCCAAACAAAACACGCCACGTACTATTACAATATGAAAGTTAAGATTTAGGATATTTTATGCAAAGTTTGAATGAAGCATAAGAAGACACTCAGCATGATGAGGGTAAAGGCCGACGGTCATGTAAGTTTTAAAGGAGCACTTTGTAAAGTAGAATTGGTCACTGTAGCTTGAAGTTTTACATATATTTTGATATTGGTGCCTCTAAGTTTGAGAGCTACAGATGATACCATTTTATGAGAAACTATGGGATAAAAGCATGTTATTCAAATAGATCTTTACAAAGAACTTTTGTACGTTCTTCTTCTTAAAGCGTCCTTCAACTACTGAAGGTCATCAGTTATGCTTTGAAGCTACTCGTCCAGTTTCAACCGTTGCTCCACATTCTTAACCCCGGTCCAAATATTTGTAACAATAGGTAATGACCTATTGTTACAAATATTTGATATTGTTACTGATGGTAATGCTAATCTATAAATCGCGTATTACATTATGAGCTCTCGGAAGATAGCCATTTTTGGAACGTGGGACAGAGCCAAAACAGCTAACTTCAGAGAGTTTATATAGTTTTGTGCGAGTTAAACAGTGCGTTCGAAGAGATATTACCATCAAGAGAACCTGATATCACAGTAATATTGATCGTGTAGCCTTCACATGTAAATTGACCTTGATAACCTTATGTGACCTTGCTCAACATTTTGTGATGTAAAGCTTCAAAAGTAACATTTCACAAGTTACCTTAACTTCCTAGTTGGTAGGAGTAACAATAATACAACCTTTACTTACGAAGCGATTAGTTACTACTGACATTGTCCTCATAAGGTTTCGTATGCGACCTTCCTTACACAACCTGCGATCTGCAATGTATTAGGGTTTGTACGGCTCAGCAAATGAGTCTAGAAACGGAACTAATTTTTAATTGCAAGTGTTGACTTATTGTTGTTTAGCCAATACAGTAGCACCCCTATTTTTCTGTTTTTACTCATTTGCCAAGTCATAATTATGCAGCTGGATGGTAATCTCGCGAGATATGCGGAGAGTGGCACTAACAAAATGAACGCCTATGCCTAGAATTGGGCTACAGAAGGTGATGATGGTGTTCATGCATTTTACCCCAGTCTAGTACAGATTTTAGGAAAATTAAACGCGCTTAATCGCGGTATCATGAAACGCACGTCGTAAGCGCTGATAAAATACGCAGTGTGCTAAGCATGACTATGCATAAAGTAAAACTGCGCATTTCCCCGAAAACGTTTCAGATAAACTTTAGCTGTTAAAGCCTTCAGCTCTTAGTAAAGGGTACATAAAAAATTGTGGACAATTTTCGTTTACTACCTACAAAACTGCTCTGGAATGAGTTCAACTTTTTTATGACTCTGACGGTAACTAAATGATCCGCAGATATTATTAGGTACCTATAGGTATAAATATAGGATTTTTCCATTAGGAATTATTTCAATAACTGCATGAAGTTTGGAACTGTGCCCGGTAGAGATGGCAACAGGCGCCCCCTATTACATGGAACCAATAACATATTGGCGAAATGGGTGTGTACCTTATACTATAGGACTCGTCTTGGGTGCTCTGCCTCCCCCTTCGGGAAAAAGGCGTGTTTATATGTTATGTTACAGGTATTGTCGTTTTTTTTAATTGGACGCATGGTTTGGAAAAGTAATCTCCGCAAGTGATACTAGAGTAACATAACATCATGCCATTTTCCCAAAGGGGTAGGCAGAGATGTACCAAGGACTCCCATAGTGGACCTACACACCTACACTTCGCCGCTTCTTTTCGCTGCTTTGGTCCCATATAACATGTGGCGAGTGGCGAGCCTATTGCCAGTTACCACTATTATCCTCCTGATGTGGCCACATTCACTCCGTAAAATAGAATACAATTAATATCATTTATACACCACTATGTCTTTCTTATACTAGCTATTCCATAAATCAGAGTGTCACTCTAGAAACGCATCAATTCCCATCAGCGTAAGGTCGGCTGTGGTTTATTTACTTCTCTTATCAGCAACAGTCCTTCGTTAAAGGCGAGGTCTCTTTATGCGATGTTAAAGTCAATCTTCATTAGGCAAGGTGAGGCAGTAAACTAACTTTTGCTTATTCAGAAAATTCTTCAAGGTGGCCCTCAGGCCGCCGCTAACGTAATAAACATTGTCCATTTAATGTCGTCTGAATCAGTACTAAACGATTACAATGAATGTAAAAAAAAAATGTAACAATTGCCAAATTTTTTTTTTTTTTTTCAAAACAAAAAAACAGCAACTACGTAGACGGGCATGAGGGTAAAATGAAAATATATAGTATGATTCACACACCACATTTTGCAGTTATTATCTTTTTTTTTATGACAGTGAGTGATAGGACGAGCAAATCAGGCGCCTGATGGTATAAGCATCATGATTGCCCATATCAGACACAATGCCACCCAGTGTTTTAAAATTCAAAATTCTGCGCGGCACTGCACTGCGCCCTGAGTCACCCCGAGATATTAGTTGTTGAAACTCGGCATGCCAGTAATTTCGCTGGTAACATTGCCCTTCAGACCGGAACACAGTAATGTTCGCATAAGAAGCCTACGACTACAACCAACCACTATTATCGACTATTATCGACCGCGTATACTTAACGCCGACCACATTTCAGTACACGTAGCAACCACACCACAAACTATCCATATTAGATAGGGATCACAACGCATCTGCAAGAAGCTGCAGCGACAATATTCAAACAACCACTGATTAACCTCGATTAATTATTCTCAATGTGAATGTGGTACGTGTAAAAGAACACATATTACTCGTATGACCATAGACAGAGTTAACGTCAGGATTATTTTTCGTTGTGAGAATAACCTCGAAGTCCGACCCTGCGCAATGGAATTCTCATTGATTTTCTCAGGGGATGAAGGGGCAATTCGAATGCATATTCTAATAGCAATATCGGAATAAAATATAAGTTCTGCAATATTCTCGCCGGGAAAAATATTAAAGAATGCCATCAATTTTACCGCAGAATAAACTAGAAGAGCGGCATTAAACATTTTAATATTTATTGCATTCGTTAAAAAGTTATATCAATCGACCATCACATTTATTTAAGCTCTGACATGGCAATGATAAGTGTTATCACCGCACTTTCAGAGAGTAAATGATATTGATAACAAACACATTACATGTATTCGGTACAACTAATTTGATATCAGAGTAGATATGCTGGCTTTTGCGTAGATACGAGTATGATCTTTTGATACAATTTTTTTGAGTATAGCTGGAGTAGTTAACATAGCATATTGCGGGCTTAAATCTGGCCACACGCTAGATTATGCATCACACGCCTGTACAGTTCAACTGTACAGGCATAAAATAGCATGTATGTTGGACAACTGTCACACGCTGGTTGTAGACCTTCGACTTGAAGCACAGGTATTTTGGAGCGCTCACATATAACATACATACTACATACATAGATTTTAGAACAGGAGTTCCTTGTTCTGTGGGTCCAATCTTACATAGATAAATCAAAGGGGTACATAACACATACCTGTGGTATTGCCAGACATTTCAATGATACATTTGCTCTCTCTGGCGATCTCCCTGGAGTTGAAGGGGCGGACCCTCACCGCCACCTTCACCGACGACATGGCTGCTTGCTGTCGCTCACGTCCACACTAGAGCATCGGTGCGGAGACCGAGTTTCGCCTGAAACAATTTAGGTATCCATTAGTATTTGATAACAGGAAAATATTGGAGATAATGTATAACTATGAATAACCTAATATTAGACGTACCACATATTATGGGAGACATACAGTTTCGCGAGTCTACTTTCAATCTTATATTATCTTGTGCTTATGATGTTAATAGAGTTCTGGGTTGCCTAGTTACTTTCGGTTAGCTATGGGGCATAACTGCGTGTTGGCAGTACAATGAGAAAGTCCTCTTACTTCTGATAAAATTTATTACCACGATTTTAGGCAAAGTACATAACGAACACATGGATGCGGCTAACAATACGCGGAGTTGGGAAGCGACTAACTATGCCAGGACCTTTGCAGCCGAAACTGCAAACGTCCGCACATTTGTTGTCATGTCGCCTAGCCGCTACATACATAAATAGCACAATATATTAAATTAACTTTGCCCGCTTTAAACACGTAGCTTACAAATCGTCTGTTAATTTTAAACAGAAATAACTTTAAAATAATGATAAGGACTTTAACAGGTCGCTGTCCCTTAAACAAACACTTATTCATAATGAACTTCACAGCCAGTCCTCTATGCAGAGGCTATTTCGTGGCTGAAGAAAGGTAGCTCACGTAGTCTTGGAATGCGAGGCAGTAGCGTTTCAATGTGAATAAATCTTTGGAACAGTGAGGTAACTCTGCGAAGTCTGCGAAGTTCCCAGGAAGCATCTGAGCTTCTGGGCGGAGTAAGGCTGGGTAGATTAGCCAGGACTTCACGCACAATGGAATAAATAAGTCTTTGACATTTGTACAATCTTATCGCCGCGGAATGCAAGAGCAGCATTGCCGGGCGATCGTAAGTACGCGAGCCGAGGTAGAGACGAGCCACCCATGACAGAGTACGGAAATGATCAGTAGTGATGATTTGTAGGTATAATGCTTTTCTCAAACATGCTTAGAGGCAACTTCCGTTCCATTTACTTTACATTTTCTGGACCAGTACTGTTACCTCTTTAGTCACAAAGAATACGATTTATCCTTTGGGTTTAAAAAGTTAGATCGATTTTCAATTAACCTATACATTCTGGCTGCTTGAGTTAAGACATTGCTGGACACATTCTGTCTCAGTACTGCATCTACTATTTATTCCTTATAGGCTGTGTAAGCAAATAGTCGCATGTTTGAGAAAATAATCTTATTTTAGCACAGAACAAAAAAACGCCTTTAATAATTATTCAAATTCTCTCGATAAAGAAAACTCGAGTTATAAAAGAACGCTGAGTTATAAAAATACATTCAAAAAATATCAAGTGCTTATACCAATCCACGAAAAGAAAACGCCTACGTAAAAACCTTTGTAGACGTAATTTCCTTATCTAAGATACAATTTGCAAAGAATCCGCAGTCGAATTAAGGACGGGGGAAGTTGCGTAGTTAAGACATTTGAAGTCGAAGAAATAACCAAGAAGCCAAGCTCCTTAAAGCAGCTGTCTCACCGACGGAAATGAGCGCTGAGCTATAGTCGAATTCCTCGCTCAAGATATGCACATTAAGATGCAGTACCACAAGAGTAAAATATATATACATATATAGATGTGTTCATCGCCGGCGAGTCGGTTTGCACGTGTAAACTTTGAAGAGTAACTCAAAAATTCAAACTCAAATGCCTTTATTCATATAGGCCTTAAAAACACTTTAAACGTCTATGACGCTAACGAAATGCCAAAAATATATGCCAAACGGTGGCTGCACAGAAGTTTCCAGATTCCAGGCATCTTCGTCCTCTAAAGAAATAGCAATGAACTACAAAATAATGCCTGGCCATACTACGAGCCTAGACCGGTGGCAACGGCGGGCACGAATATTATATAGGTATTATAGTCACATAAAATCTATGAAACAAATATAACGAACCACACTTCCACACCAAAGCGACTTCGGCGGGCTATCACTATTAATCACGTTGGATTTGCATCTTATTGTCCCTTACGAAAAATCGCAAATCGCTCACATAACCACCGTATCCAATCCACCAATGGACTGTGAAAACTTTTCTCTAAGTCAGGTCTCGATTTAAATGTCTACATCTTTCGAGAATTTCTCCACAGTAAGATAGTCTAACCGGCACATTAGAACTTGGAACATAATCCAGGGTTGTATAGTCCGACACAAAAGAGTAGAAACGGAACTAATTTAAAGTGTATGTGTTGATGAAATTGTTTTTACTCTTGTAAAAGACAGTGGCGCCCCCATTATTTTCTACTCTTTTGTGTCGAACTATAATAAGGGAGGTGTGGGCGACTCGGCCGGCGCTAACTTCGTCCTCGACAGTTTTACAAGCAATAACAATTATGCCGAGCTGCTGGAATAGGTTTTGAATGGCATATTGACGTCATCGCTAGACTCTCTGTCTTTTTTATAAGAACTTCAGCGTGGAAATTGTCAAGCTTTATAAGATTGTATTGCTTTTTAGATTGTATTGTATTTCTAAGACTGTTCCAATCCTATCCATACCAATATTATAAATATGAAAGAGTCTATGGTTGCTGCGCTTTCACGCCTAAACCGGAGGACCGATTTTAATGAATTTGGGTAGAGAGATACGTAGATAAATAATTGGGAAAGGGAATTGACTTTATTTCAATATCCCCACGAGAATGATGCCTAATACAGCAGGTACAGCAGCTAGTCTGGATATTTTCTGTTTCTATATCGCAGTATTTATATTTTATGTCTATAGGTATAGTCAGCTTTTGTGAAAGTCATACCTAACTATTATGTACGTATGTGTTTCAGAGACTTTCACAACGCGTAGCATAAACGTATTTGATATTATTCTCGTCTGTCACTATAAGGTCCTTTGCTTTCTAGTCTAGTTGTCAAGTGATGAAACAGTTAAAAAAATGGCAAAAGGGTATATAGCCGATACGATACGAAAAGCGTTCACAAAATATCAACATCAATCATTATTATAAAGTCTCGTAAGATGTTTGAAATCACCCCGAGGTCATAGAAGCGAATGAACTTTTACTTAGAAATATTTAATGAAAATCTTAGCTTGTATCTTCCTTTTAAACTTTGAGATAACAGGCGTTGTTGTTGAATAATTTGGGGATAATTTGAACTGCTTTTTGAAAATCAATTTTGCTTGGCTTTTGAAGTTTCACTTCGCAGTATTAAACCATAGTCGATGATTGGTTTTGGAATTGTTAGATAAATCAAGATGCTTTTTAAATTTTGAGAGACGGAATATCTACCAAAAACGCACGGCCAAGACGGCTTAATGTAGAGATTTGAATTTTTGAGGGTACTACTACTCAGTTCTAATCAAGACATTTTTGAAAATCCCACAAATCACATTTTTTTAAGCCACGGGCAATACTGTAATTGTTAAGTTTTATTACTACTCTTGGTTTTGTCCGATAAGTACATTATCTTTCTTTATCTCTGTACTTTGACAGTTTTTTCCACATTAATAAACACAATCAATAAAGAAACAACCACATAATAACTAAAAAAACAACTGTAACTGTTCTTCTCACCTAGTTTCAATGTAACAAAAGCATTATTTATTTGTTTCTTTTATTGCACTATCGTGCGTCATTATTACGGTTATTTTGCAATAACGGCTCGAGTCCAATTGCTGTCACGGTTCGCCGAATGTCAGGAGCGCATTTACTGCTGGACACGTTTAGTATTGGTTCTTTAAGTAGATAGTAACAATTTAGTGGCATGAGCACGCGCATTGGTCGAGTTCTTTTTGTTATGGAGTAAACCATGGCTTGTGTGCAGTGTGGGTGCACCTATTATAGGACTAGAGCCTAGGTATACCTTTGCCTTTCGGGAAAAAGGCGTGATGTTATTTTATGTTGACATATCTGAAAGTTCTAGATTGTATTTTCAAGTCCTCAATACAGAAATGACGAAAGTCAGAAATGATTGAAGGAGATGATGGAAAGGGTTAACATGCACCATAATCTCATAATCTCACTCATTTTCCGAACAAAAAGTTAAAGAAGAAGAACAATCTTATTTATAGTATGAATTTAATGTAGTTAAGAATCCAATTATTTTTATTAATTAAGAAGTCATTTAAACCAGATGTATAACGGCAGATAGTCTCGCACAGAGAACACGATTTCACAAAGTTATTTATCGCTACGAAGATATATTTACTACAATTGCATTGAAAAGACGCAAACGAATTTACGTTAAAATTTTACGTTAGTTATACTACACAGGTCGATAATTATGTTACGATAAACTCAATATTTTACCTTCCCAAGCTATGTAATTCAAACTGCACTGTAAAACTTCAAAGTCAAAAATTCGGTCACTAAATTCGGTCACTTTCACAATACAAGAACTGTCCCACAAAACTGTCCGATGGAGAACGAGATGCGTGTGAAAAGCAATTTGATGAGCTGACTCATGTTTAACAAGAGCACAAAAACACAACCGCTTCAACGAGATACACAAACAAAATGGTGAATGTTTTGCTGAAAATCGCATGCGGCAATGAGACGGTTGCGCATAGACCGTAACGAAAGTATCTATCCAACTGCACTCACGACGGACTTACGTAACGAACACTGCAGCCGACATCTTCCGAAACCGTCGTACACCCATCAGAGATCGAATGAGGCGGCCATGAAAAAACGTGTCGCAGAGATGACTCACCGGCCACACTAGCGCCACCTACAACTCAAGGATCCAGGAAAAGCACACGCAAGCCGTAGGACACTGCTGACACTGCACCGCGGTAACATCCGCTACGGACTTACCCGAATCCTGGTGGGTGGATACACTCGCGATATATCACTGGTTTGTTTGCAAGTGGAGCAGTTAGCTCGGTCAGGTTGCAGCGTCGGCCGACATGGCGCGTCGAGTCGGGGCGCGCTGCGACTGCGGGCCGGCGGTGGCGGCGACGGGGCGGCCGCTCTTCCCATGCGCACTACGACCAGGAGCCTTCGATCTAACCCTCGCTGCGCAATAACACCGACGCGCACCCACACCGCAAATAACACAATCCACACAAACCTAACTATTTCGACTGAACGATACATTACGTCTGAAGCATTTTTTCACTAACCACAAATAATCGAGGCTTCAACTGCGCAAATTTACAAAATACCTGAAAGGGTTAAGCCTAATCTACTCGAAGAGGTGACGCACTATGGTCTACGACGCAATACCAAGCGCCTCCACCACCCACATAAAGCCTTTACTTAAGTGCTTTCGAGTCAGATGAATTATGGAAAGTGCCTTTCTTAAATGTAGGTTTCATACTTATAAAATGAAGGGCTTACGTTTCGCAAGAGTAATAACGGGCATCTAATTGGAAATGCAAACGAGAGGGACGGGGCGAACCGATTCCAAATGGAACTTGTGATGAGGATTCGAGGCACGTGCTCTTTGATTTCAGCTCCCTCCATCAACTTCACCGGTGGTTTGGCCTGAATTTGAGACAGGCAATTAAGCTGCTGAGAGCAATAAGGTATCATTAGGCACTCAAAAGATTAGATATCCAGTATCCATAATCCATATTAATTTTACTTCCCTCGAACTTTGACCACACCATCTTGCTTAAGAAACTGCTTCGAAGTGTTTCCAAATCCTCGCTCCAAGTCTGCAAACTGTGCACCTATTCTTCTTAGTTGTAAATACTTTATAGGTACGTACTTACGTTTTAAGCTACGAATAAATTACTCATATCATAGCCTTAAATTAGGTTAGATTGTAATAAGATGTCACAAATGTTAGGTAGTTAAGTAGGTCATTCCATGTAAATAAATAGGAAATGATTGTAGATCATTCTTAGTAAAATAAAATAAAAATATTACGTAAGGCTAAGAAAAATTTGATCATTCAGCGCCGAGTGAGACCAATTTCGCAAACGCGGCACCAGCAAATTCGGATCTCGGCGCCCCCCGTTGTTTGCTTCAGGTTCCAGACGAACCAATCACCCTGTTAAATCTTCGTAGGTCAAAGGACGAGAACTACGTACTCGGTGACTACGAGCGTTCAATGACGCAGTTCCTATATCGATTGGCTTCGAACTCTAAAGCCGCCGGTAGCATTTTTCGAAGAAAGAACGAGATGAATCAACGCTTACACTAATATTACTAGAAACTGTGTTAAGCTCATTGTGCCCATGAGCTCAGATCGAGAACAATCTATAAAAGGTACCACTAAAAATCTTTGTACCTGTTTTCGAAGAAAGCTATAGATGAAAATGAACTAATATTGGAATAAAACTAATATAAGGTATGGAATTAGGTAGGTATTTGGCGAAATGTGGGTGTATCTACTATGGGACCGAGTCCTGGGTACACCTCTGCCTACCCCTTCGGGAAAAAAGGCGTGAATGTATATGTTAGGTATGGAAATATATTATGTTATTATTGGTTATCAGCTACCATGAGCTCATCTCGAATATCAAAAATAATCCACAAACTGCTTATAACAATCTATATATAGAGGTTGTCCCAAATAACTTGACGCTTGGCAAAAATCGAACTACATTAGTCGGCATTTAGCATGCTCTTAAATCGCTCTCGACATTTCAAACAAATTTCAGCATTGAACCAACGCTAGAATCACGAGAAAAAAAATTGTTACAGTCAGAAAATTTTCATAAATGTACAACCAAATGTATGAAATAAGATATTAATTAGGACTAGGAATATTAATAAGGACTAGGACTAGGAATATTAATAAGGACTCTACCTAACTGATGTTTTATAACCACCTTATTGTTTGCATCTACGTTCTAGTTGCTTTTAGTAAGTGTTAATATTACATGAAAAAAAGTAAACGCTTTTGTTTTCTTTCCTTTAACGAAAAACCTTTCTGTGATACCTTCATTTACATACATTCTTTGGAAACTATGCAAAGCATGTTTTCAGCTTTTACCTTATCTTTATCCTACACTATTTCCTTTGTAATGTGACTTGCGACCCTTTTCACGGTTGACCTCTAAATACGAAAAACGGAGGAAGCCGCACTTTTTATTTTGACCAATTTAAAAGTATTCAGAAACGACTTAGATTACTGTTATTAGAGTGCTGGTGGAGAATTGGCTGAGCATTCGTGAAGAGGCCTTATCGATTTAATCGCTCTCTTCCTGAGATACGTTTCAATGAAATGTTAAGTATGAATACAATTTAATTAAAATAGTTATTCTTTTGAACATAATTATGAATACGTTACAACATCTCTACTCTAAAATACTCTAAAATAGTCAAAAATAATATCCCACTAATATTATAAATGCGAAAGTTTGTGTAGATGGATGGATGTATGTTACTTGGGCTGAAATTGATAGTTTAGTTCTACTACGATATGTTTTTTTTTATATTAATAATATGGGACAACTTCCACACACGGTCATCTGGTCCCAAACTAGGCTAGAAGCCTGTACTATAGTAACCAGATGACTGATAAACATACTTATATAAGCTTGTAACACCCAGACACAGATCAAACAGACATGTTCATGCACACAAATGTTTGACGTGGCCGCAGATTGAACCCGGGGCCTGCGGCACAGAAAGCAGAGTTACTACTGTCTGAGCCAACGAGGGTGTCAATGATGGCTGTCAATGATGAATGAGGGTGTTGATAGTTTGGACCCTGGAATAACACATAGGGTTCTTTTATCCCGATATTCCCACGGGAACGAAGACTACGCGGGTGAAACCGCGGGGCACAACTAATCAATAATAACACTAAACACAATGATATCGTAATAGGACTTACTCCACAAATGCGACAGGGAAACCATCAGAAAAACCATATCACTTCTCTGCAGTACCAAACCAACCAATTGCCACTTAAACACAAGGAAATCGGTACTACTCCAGCGATATTCAGGCATTCAAACGATGGCAAGTAATATTCCCATAGCTATATACGTATCCATTTATATTTCTATGGAAATTCAATAGTGTTTTCCAGGTGACATGTTGATAAATTAAAGTCTCTGACTAGTCAGTCTTTTACATCTTATATCTTATACAATAGAACTATGTTAATGGTACCCTGACGTGCACTAATTGTAGCCGGACGTTCACTGCGAAAATTGGGTACATAAGTCATATTGTAAGGGCTAAACACCAAAGCCCTTAAATCTCAGTTTAAACTAAGTCAAGTCACTGTAGCCGAAAACGGCTAGGTATATACGTATTATTCTTATATATGTCGCCGTGAAATTATAAGAACCGTTAGTTTATAACTAATCTAGTCACATTATAAATTAACGTTTAGGTTGTTTATAAACTTAGCGAAAATACAAAATTTACTAAGCGAATTATAACTAACAGTTTTTACAATTTCACGGCGACATATTATACAACGTGACCCACGTCTCTCTACTCTATAAGTCAACGTTTTTAGAAGATTTTATTTAAAATGCCTTGTTTGGTTTGGATTAAGCCTTGCCAATTAATTAAAATTATATATTCCCAACTGATTGAGTGATGAACAAATGAAACTGTAAACAATTGATGAACTGATAAATATTTCATAGCAGTGAGATATATTTTTGGGATCTGCACTCTGCACAATAAACTATAGCTAACGATAGTAATTTTGTCCTATTTAATAAACTTTATTTATTAATTTTCCCTCCATTTCTTTTTTAAGAACGGAATTTGAAACTTTTGTACCATGTCCCTTGCACTATCAGGACGAATCGAATGATACCTAGCATGTCAAAATCGGTTGAACCGTTCAAGCTGTAGAAAAGCCCATAGAAACCTCATACCCATATACATTCATACATATCCTCGAAAAACATAGCCCTCCTTCCCCCTGCACGGTTGCCTGGAAGAAATCGCTTTTAACGATAAGACAGCCAATTGTTACACTAGATATATATACCTATTGTATGTTACTTTTAAGTTTTTTTATTATGTGGTGTAATAATAAAGAGTATCTATCAATCTATCTTCTTTGCAATCGGTTGAAAATATATTTTTATTAATAATAATTTATTTTAGAATATTACCCTTATATTTGATCTGTCACTGCGTGGTATCAGCTAAAGTAACACTATTATTTATTCTCACGAGAGTTGTTGAATTTAATCCGAAGAAAACTATGCGCCTTGGTACGTTGTCGACGGTGGTTTCCCATAAGGGTTGGAATTTTACGGCAAACATATAATAAAGTCGGTTTATGATTACCCTACAGGTCCACCGGGTAAACGATGTCCATGATGCCTATGTATGGAAATTATTTCTTGGCCCTTCGATTACAAGATAAACGCAGTTTTTGTATTGTAATATCCTATAATCTTCTTGCTGCTTTCATATTTAACATAACATACAATCACGCCCTTTTCCCGAAGGGGTAGGCAGTAGGAAGAGGTGTAATTTGGTATTCAAAATAGTCATAACAACAATACAATCCCCTAGTACATTACTTTAATCTACCACCGATAGTTTTCACACCGCATGAAAAATAATCACTGCTTCGATTATTGTGACTAGACCAAAAAAGATGGACATAATCTATGTATACTGTTTTGTAGGTATTAAAAAGTACTACAAACCCCTAGTACATTACTTTACTCTACCACCAATAGTTTTCACACCGCATGAAAAATAATCACTGCTTCAATTATTGTGACTAAACCAAAATAGATGGATATAATCTATGTATACTGTTTTGTAGGTATTGATAAGTACTACAAACCCCTAGTACATTACTTTACTCTACCACCAATAGTTTTCACACCGCATGAAAAATAATCACTTTTTCGATTATTATGACTAAACCAAAAAAGATGGATATAATCTATGTATACTGTTTTGTAGGTATTGATAAGTACTACAAACTCCTAGTACATTACTTTACTCTACCACCAATAGTTTTCACACCGCATGAAAAATAATCA
This sequence comes from Hemistola chrysoprasaria, assembly GCA_947063395.1. Lineage (NCBI taxonomy): Eukaryota > Metazoa > Arthropoda > Insecta > Lepidoptera > Geometridae > Hemistola > Hemistola chrysoprasaria. The sequence goes on from OX346724.1 coordinate 4,229,119, forward strand.
CTTTTTCGATTATTGTGACTAAACCAAAAAAGATGGATATAATCTATGTATACTGTTTTGTAGGTATTGATAAGTACTACAAACCCCTAGTACATTTCTTTACTCTACCACCAATAGTTTTCACACCGCATGCATATAATGTCTATTTCGATTATTGTGACTAAACCAAAATAGATGAATAAAATTTCCGTGGACTATTTTGTAGATATTGATTAGTACTACAAACCCCTAGTACATTATATTATTCTACCATCAATGCATTTCACAGCGCACGCAAATTTATGAATATGGTAATTATATTATGTAACACCTTGGTTCACAATATTGCAGTTTTCTTACGGATCCCTATTTTTTTTCAAAATCTCATATAGCCTATGGCACTCACACTGAATTAAGCTATCCATAAGTGAAAGAATTTTTAAAATCGGTCCAGTAGTTTCGGAGCCTATTCGTTACAAACAAAAAAACAAAAAAACAAAGTTTCTCTCTTTATAATATTAGTATAGAAGTATAGATATTTTCAATAACTAGCTGTGCCCAGCGATTTTACACGCGTAGTCTTCGTCCCGGTGGGAATATCTGTATAAATAGTACCCTATATGAAATTCCAGGGCCTAAACTACCTACATACCGAATTTCAGATAGTTCCGTTGTTTTGGCGAGAAAGGATAACAAACATCTATCTTCACAAACTTTCACTTTTATAAATAATTAGTAGGAAATAAAACGATACTATGTTCAGATATAATAGGAGTTTATTTCTAAACCAGTTGTGCAAACGTATCAATATATTATTTACTCTCGAAATCTTTACCCGTGGTAAATATTCAGCACCGTACCAAGAATGTTAGCACCAATATCTTACGTCACAAGCCGCGGGTAGAGTTTCATGGCCAAACCCTTTGTACTTCCAGTCTGTTGAGCGTACACACGCAGGTCATATACTCCGAGCTTTCCATGTTCCGAAATCGGTCAACTTTGAACGGACTTAGAGGTCAAACTCAACTACAGCTCAAATCACATTTTTATTTGACGTGATTTTAATATATTTTTTAATATCCTTTGAATAAATAGCACTATGGAATGGCTCTAAGCTCATTCCAGTCAATTTCTCTGTCATTTTTGCGGGGGTGATGTTAACAGGTACAACACACATTTACATAATCACGCAAACAAATGCAGCAGTAAACCTTATGTCAGCGGATGCGCGTGAAATAGTTTTTGACTGTTTTAATAAAGTTAATGTGGCCTACTGCCTGTGCGTAAAAAGATTTCGCCAGAGTGCGTGAAAATTTGTGTGGGTTTGCGGTTTGGCGTAATTATGTTGCCGCATTTGACAAGTATTACAGCGATATTTTGTCGGAGCGCAAGCGAAGCCCTTTCACTATCTATGGCTCTAAAACCATAATTTATTGATTTTAGTTCTTTAAGTTAATGCAATTCCTTTCAGAAAAAAAAGATTTCCCTTTACAAAAGAGCATCCTCGCAAAAAATATAATCAAGTAAACGACAAAACAAAATGGCCGACACGTTTAAAGTTCACATAATGGCGGCTGTGCGCAATAGCCAGATGTTGGCGAATAAGGTGAACCCAAGCCCGATTTTAATCAAGCATCCTATCGGCTAAGCTGTTGCATCACGCGAGACCTATTTTAGTGGAAATTTTGAGGTGACAGCGAGAAACTGTGGGTTGTAATATAATGGTGGAAATGGGATGGCGTTACGAAATAGGTTAATCTGATTTTATGTCGTCGAAACATACAATATTCGTACATCCTCCACTTTGTTCACATTCTTTACGAAATAAGTATAAAATTTCGCCGATCACTAGTGCTTCCACGGTAGCTCAATTGGTATAGTACCACTATACACCACCGCGGGACCACGCGGCGTGTAAGGTGCTGGTTCAAGTCCTGCTCGTGGATGAAAATTTTTCTTTTACACTTTTGTAAATTGTAACATCGTAGCGCCAACCGGACCTGTTTTGATTAATGAGTTGTCAATCAATTCGTATTACTCTTAGCGCATGTGACGCTATACATTCCGTAGTAAGGTTTTAAATTGACTTGGTAGCTATCTCGGCCGATGGAATGTCGGCCGAGTGGACAAGTTATCTCGACCGACCACTAAAGTACCGTTAGCATGAAAACTGATTGAAATATAAGGCGCTGACCTAGGTAAAAAATAAAAAATAATATTTTTTTAGAAATGTTTCTGGGCAGATGTAAATAAATGAATAAATAAGAAAAGAGAAAAGAACTTGTACAGTTTCATGTCTCATAATTTACAATACGAAGCCTGAAGTCACAATTCATCTCCGGCCGGCATTCCAACAATATTGCTATGGAATTGAAGTTCACGGCGCGTCCCTCCGCCCCTAGGGGATACTCGCTTTTGAAACGGAAAACGAGCTCCCGCTCCCGTCGAACTATGAAATGATGTTTTATTTGTCAAACTCTACACTAGAATTATGAAGTAGTTTGACATTCGTGTTCTAATAAAGTAGGTACCTACATAAGATCCTATTGTTAATGGAACTTTTTAAAAATATCTATAGGTAGAATTTCTATTGTTCTTCTTCTTTATGTTTAAAACGCGTGAATATTTTCCATTTTCATTATACATATGTGCCTGCCTTGCGCCTGCAAGTGAAGATCGTGCTTGAGTAGAGGCTTGCCGCTCGAACCAGACGAGGTAGCCACGTGACGAGCCTTTCGGTATCGATGAAAAGCGGTCCTAGCCTGCCTATTGTGAAAAAATTACCGATAGACAAGTGTCGTTTCGACCAGGCCTGTTCAAAGACCTCACCTCAGTTTGATCTTGCGTACTCAGGTTGAGATGTTGCGTCGCCTATGGCCACTGAGAAACTAGGAGCGAATGGATTGGGCCGAGGACCTGTTTCTCTTTCTCCCTCTGGTCTATCCTTCATGACTGAAGATCATGCTCACTCGTTGATGGCATCACACGCGTACGGACGAAACTTATCCAGCTTTTTCTTTCTGTCGCCATCCTTATTACATCCTGGAACCTGGTGGTAGTCTTTTCTTTATGTTGGAATCGAAGAACTTTCAACAAATAGTGGTTTAAGTGGAAGCCGATATACTGAATTATCTAGCCAGCATTAGCAATTTAGAATTTCATGATTGGACTCTTATTATCCAAAGTATTTAGCAAATAGCAGAACTAAATTGGATTCCCTAGTGGGAACAAGTCTAATTCTCTACCAAACACTAAACCTAATCAGCAAACGAACTGTTACGAACTAACTTCTAGTCTGCGGACTCTAGGGTAGCCGTAGGGAGCTTTTCCATTAGGCTGTGTAAGATATGTACCATGTGTGATATCCACCAGATTATTTTATTTTCATAGCTCAGCTCTGCTGATAGGTGCGCGGCTGAATTCGAAAATAATTTTTTTATCCCACATAATAATATAAAAAAAAACTATTGTGAGAAGATCTTAGGTATAATTGAAACTATTATAATAACAGTTGACGTTAATCATCATCATTATCGGCCTTAACGTCTATGACAGACGATTCGACCAGTAATCGTGAGTTGTGTTAATTAAGCACCTCTTTTTTGACTATATAATCCAACTCTGGAGTGGCAAGATCGTCCACACTTGGAGCAAATGTATGTTGTACTATAGGGTAACGTTATTCTTGTTACAGTCTAATGGAAAAGCACCATTCTTTTACTTATATTACTTGTACTTTTACATAATGGTAGAGTAACATGTACCTACTGTAGTATTTTCTGAAAACTCCCTCAACGGTTTTATTTATTACAATCTAGTTCGTCGGGGTTTTGAGAAAATAATACAACACAAAACATATTGTATTTCAACACAGTGACTTTCATTGCCTGATGTTACTACATAGTAGTTCACAAGCGCAACTGCCGATCCCGGGTTCGATTCCCATGTCAGACAAAGTGTTATTGGATTTTTCCATTATAAATTTACTAAATGGAATTGTGCCCGATTAATGACAATAGGCTCACCTTCTACTACATGGGCTTTAAAATCATAACTGGAGAAGTGTGGGTCGACCTGTGGGACTGGGTCCAGGTCCAGAGGTATACTCAGGTACACCTCTGCCTATACCTTCGAGAAAAAGTCGTTAAGTTATGTTCCTTTCAGTATATAGCTAACTTCTTGGTGTGTGTTTTGTGATTTTGTCTGTAAACGCTTTTCAGTCATAAATAACATGTCATCCTGTTTCAACTTCGTAATAGACTTAAACGAGTTTCGTCTGAGGGTTAAATTGACTCTAAGATCAGTTTATTTAGGCTTGGCTTGAGTGTGAAATTAGGCGGGTTGTTGATAAATCTGAGACATGTCTTTGTGCTTTGGAATTCATGTTTCGAACAGATTGTTAATTTTAGAAGCAAATAACTGAAGTTTGAAATATCATTAACGTCATATTTAATAATAATATATATAATAATAATATGGGTCAACTTCCACACACGGTCATCTGGTCCCAAACTAGGCTAGAAGCCTATGTACTATGCTAACCAGGGGACTGATATACATACTTAAATAAGCTTATAACACCCAGACACAGATCTAACAGATATGTTCATACACACAAATGTTTGACCTGGCCGGGGATCGAACCCGGGGCCTGCAGCTCAGAAAGCAGAGTTACTACCATCCATTAATCAAATTACAACTTAATTTACGGAAATATGGGCAAATAAATTATTTTTCTTCAGCAGTTCAGTTCAGTCACATGTCAAGCTATATTTTATAAGGTGTAGTTCTGTTTTTCTTTTAAATACGGCTCCCAGCGACGCGATGCTAAGTTTGAACTATTTTGTAAACATAAAGTTAAGCATTAGCTAAACGCTACAAATAATCTAGCTACACAATTCGATTATATGATTGTATACAATAATAATTATTGGCAATGCTAACCCAATTCCAGAGCCCTTAATTAAAAGCGATAATAGCCTTTGTTGTGCCAATGTCAATTGTGTACTAATTTCATAGCTGGTCCCGAATCCCAACGGAGTTGGACACTAAAACAGTTCTGCTTGTATTGTTCGTGAAACATTAAAGAAAACTGTTTTCTTGACTTGAGGATTCTACTCAAATCATCAATCTCTATACAATATAAAAATGTACTGACTGACTGACACACTCACTCATCAACGCACAGCCCCAACCCTTGCACACATAGCTGAAATTACGCTTAATTTATGATAATATACACAAGGAAAAATAATCCCTGAAATACTCTCGCGAAAAGACGTAGGATTACTCTAGTATAATCATAGTAACTGGAGGTATATACTCAATGTTTCAATACTTCTCCTAAACACAGATTATGAATCTAGGACGTAGGAAACCTAGGTCTCATCGCAATCGTATTGTATCAGATTTAGAAACCTGGAAAAATGTATAGGGTTTGACATACTGACAATACGAATTCGATACATTTAGCATAGTCAAAAATGTGCTAGACACACACATACAATATGTAGCGGTATATGTATGTCTGTTTGTTTAGAGTGTCGAAGCCTCGAAGACGTCTGGAGGGCTCATGAATATTTTAATATTTAACACTACGTCAAATTTAACGCTACGTCAAAGGATGATAGGAGCAGGGTGACTGCAAACTACGTAAGGTCTGAACATCAAAGACGTGTGACTGATGACGCGAAGGCAAAAAGCAATATTTTGATGATACTCGAGTATCATATTATGCTTATAATATGGTTTCGAGACTTGAGAGTACGTTTAATATACAATTGCTTATCACAGAAGTTGGTACAGTTCGTGCAAAACTTTATGAGCTCCCGGAAGTTAGCCGTTTTGCATACGCAGTACGCACGACACCTATAATATTCGTACTGCGCAAACAAAACAACTAGAGGTCATAAAGTTGCAAGAATTATAATAATATTGCGTACAATTTAAAAGCGTCCAGGATGTTTATCCCCGAAATCAACACGTTGAATCAAATTAGACAAGCAAAATAACATCTTAGTATTTTACGTACGTAGCAGCAATCAATCGATCTACTAGCAGAGTCTATATAGCACACCTTAACGGCTAAGGTTGGGTTAAGCCTGAACCCGTTAAGGTCCGTAGTCCCATAGTTTATAGTCTAACCAACCAGTGCAATACACTGTAGGACGTGGACCGCAGAGCATTGTCCGAGGGTTATCTACTGTGCTCAGTTTATGACCGAAGAAAATCGGCTACGTATGAGAATTCAGCGAATATCAGAAGTACCTGTAATTTAGTACAGATTAAATATAACTTCAGTCAGCTTTCCGGGTGTTTTTCAAACCCTTCACTTTGCTTATATACTGACTCGGTGACGTAGTGGTCGAAAGCTCGACTGCCGATCATGAGCTCCCGGGTTCGATCCCCAGGTCAAAGTGTTATAAATATTGAATTTTTCCTTGAGGAATTATCTCAATAACTGCCTGGAGTCTGGAACTGTGCCCGGTTGATGGCAATAGGCTCACCCCCTATTACATGGGACCAATAACATACTGGCGAAATGTGGGTATGTACATACTATAGGACTGAGTCCTGGGTACACCTCTGCCTACCCCTTCGGATTGTATGTTATGTCACACTTCTTTCGTCTTGAGCATCCTCTTCATAAGCGACATGAGTGCCAATAAGTTGAATTGGCACTCATGTCGCCCTTCCAGAACTTAGTAGGTAGGTAAGTACAATAAGGAATTTATACTCGCAACTCTAAAAGTAGTCCTATTTTCTTTATTTACATACTTAATCATTAAAAGATGGAGCGGAGTACGCAGAGTAATAATTGTTTCTGAAAGTCTCACTCATTCACAAAAAAGAGGAAAAACATACGTCGACACTTTTCGCTTTGTGCACGTCGCGTAGCTGAAGACGTTCGAGGCTCTTATCATTGCTGACGACACGCTCTTCATAATCGCGCGTTTACAGCGCCATTTTTTCAGAAAGACAACTGCAAAAGTTATTCGCTATACGCGCAGCATCTGTACGTTAAATTTAAGTTTTTAATTCAAACAACTTCACATATTACATCATCATCCAAAGCTTTCAACTGAACTCTGAGAAACTCGTGATATTTTGAGAACATTAATCTTCTTCTTCTTTGGGTGCCATCTTCTAACGAAGGTTGGCGACCATCATGGCGACTTGAACCTTCGACACAGCAGCTCTAAATAGAGAACGCGTGCTCTTCCCGTACCACTGGCGCAGATTTTTAAGCCAAGATGTTCTTCTTCTTCCTGGACTCCTCTTTCCTTGTATCTTTCCCTGTATAATAAGCTGTAACAGGTCATATTTCGAGCTACGCATTCTGTGGCCAAGATATTCCAACTTCCTTCATTAATCAAACATTTACTTAATTTGCTTGACGCTCACGTGGCTATGCCCGGACAATATTAATTCACGTGCCACCGCACCGTCAGTCAACATAACGTGATCCATCCATACATTGGGTACTTAGTTGTTGTTATAAAATTAGCCGATTATATATACTTAGAACACTGTTCTGCACGACCACTAGAACTAATCAATGTAAGTCAAATATTGTAAAAGTGGCAGTCGAAAAAATTACCCGCCCACACGGTCATATGTAACAAATTCTTTCTTACAAGGCCTTTTTAAAGAACGAGTCCTCACGAACTCGCTGGCCAGACTACAAGCCTAGAGCGGTAGCGGCAGCGGGCGCGGGACTAAATAGGAGATAAAGTAAGTCCCGGGTAGCGGGGATCTCGAACATTGCAGGACTGTCGTTCGCTTTTGTTTTAGAATTTAAAAGAAATTTAAGTCACTTCACTAAATTACATTTAAGAATTAAATTTCACTAAATTAAGTAAACCCTAACCCAGTTAGGGCGCCCTTAATTAGGGAATCTGATTTAGTGTAGTGTTTAATACATTGCGTTCAGGCCAATAGTCACCGATAGGGCGTAGTGTGGCCACTACCCGCCTCCGCTGTCTACCATACCATACCATGTTTCAAATGCAGCTAGAAAAACGGCAAGTGATTCCTTTGCATCATCTTTGCACCAAAGCTAAACAATAGTATCGCTTCTTTTACTTGTACCTATCGCTTTCTTGTCCTGTAGCCGTTAACGTAATTCCGTGGTAAAGAGTGACAGCCGCGTCAAGCTCTCTCGCTACACCCGGTACACTCTGCATTTGGGATAGATAGTCTTTAGCGGTGCAACTGTTCAAGAAGCTTTTCAAAATTTGTACTCAACCCTACTTCAACGACCCCCATAATAAATGTATTAAATTCTAAATGAACTGTTGTACATTTATTAACTTAAGCCGTAAGCCTATGTACAGGGGTCTACTCGTAGTTATGCAACCTCCCGTGTAGATGAATGCGTGGGTCAAAGGTCACGCCGTGGCGCGGTACTCGGTACCAATCAATAAACTAGCCTGTGACACTGTAGAAACCTATCTATAGTTATAATATATTTACCTACCTATAGTTTATAACTTTGAGATGAAGTGTAAGGGAATTTTATTAAGAGATTCGCTCTGTCTAACCTTTTTGGGATAAAAGTATAATATGTTATGATTCATTTTGATTATTTTTAAGACCCCCTTGCGACTTAATTCGAGGTAGTTTGCCACATTATTTCTTAACTCGTAAAGAAAGGGAGGGCCTTTGAATATCTAGACAATGCATAATATAGATATATTATGTAGGAAATAATAACTGTAAATATATATAGATTATACCTACCTATACATACGCTACGTCATTGATAATGTCCGGTTCGTAGCACGTCTACGCAGTCCGTAGGCGCAGCTACGCCAAGGCCGCTAGGCCGCCCACTTGATCACACAGAGCGAATTCACACTACATCGTGAAAATTATGGGACTTCTTGCATTAATGTGTGTTATTGCGATGTTTTTTTTAATCGTAGTACTTTTATCATAAAAAAGAGACCGTCAAGATGCCACAGATGGGAAGAATTAAATTTACAGCTGGTCCAAATTGGAGAAGGGTTACCAAAGACGGAAAACAATGGAAATCGCTAGAGGAGACCTTTGCTAAGAGGCACACTGAACTAACATTTATCATTATTATATTAAATTGTTTTAAAATAGTCCATCAAATCTCAAAATACCGATTGACAGATTTTATTTTGCCTTGTTTTAAGGGTTTGAATTTAAATTAAATGATTAAGATATCATCTTGTGATAAAATTCATTGTTCCATGGTGTTACGGCGAAGGTTTCAATAACAATTTCATTAATTGTGTAAGTTACGATTATGCAGAGTTATTTCGGCTTGAAATGGTGAAATGTCAAACGGAACTTCTTAGATTTAATGGACTGTAATCACTATAGTGTGGACACATACTAAGTCGATATCATAGATCGTACATGACCATAGAAATTTCGCGCCCGTCGTCGTTATCACACTAGACTCGTAGTATGGCCAGACGGATAATAAAGAACGCACGGGCAAGCTACGGCACGTGCAATGATTAATGGTATTATACATACATAAATAAAGTCACGCCTTGTTCTCGATGGGTTAAGCAGAAATTATTTCCCTCCACTTGCTACGATTCTGACATACAGCTTCCGCTTCTTCCACTTTCATGACATTCTTCATACGTGCTTATCGGTTGAATCATCAATTTGCTCCTAGGTCGACCCCTACCAATATGACCATTCACACTAGCCTTATAAATGTCTTGTGTTAATCTCTTTTCATTCATCATCATCATCATCATCTCAGCCACAGGACGTCCACTGCTGAACATAGGCCTCCCCCATAGATTTCCATTCAGTCCGGTTGTAAGCGGCCCGCCTCCATCGTGTTCCTGCCGTCTTTATCAGATCGTCTATCCACCTTGTGGGTGGACGTCCTACGCTGCGCTTGCCGGTCCGTGGTCTCCATTCGAGAACTTTGCCTAACGATTACGATGCGAGAACCTTTCATTCATATGTATTTACAAGTTCCAGCCGTTATCGATCAATTAAAATACTTCATAAAGACAAGGGCGGCAATTTTTCATCCTACATTATAATATTAATTTATAACAGAACACGCTATTGCAATGCATTGTAAATTGTATACTCGTTTTTATGGTTTAGCATTTTTCAGTTGTGTAGGCAATTAGTACTATTACGAGAATGTCAGTAATTACTTGTTGATAAATGTCCCGTTTGGGGCAAACTCTCTCTACATTTCCCTCTCTTCCTAACACAAGCTCTGAACAGATTTTGTTTACGAACAGTATATTCAAACGAAAAGCAAATCCGACGAAACGCAAAATATAGAGGTATTATGCTTAAGACCAGTTGAGCAGTAGGTGATATTTTAGATTTTTTTAAACTGGATGACCTACTGATCTACTAAGTTTTCATTAACCAAATATGTTTTCACACAAATAGGGGCCGGATCCAGAGCCAACCACAAACAATTGAGTGCATGATTATTTCCTGTTTCTTCATATCTGTGCATTTTCACTTATGGACGAGCAATCCCCTTAAGTATTACTTCATCTTTTTGCAACACATTGTATAGGTATTGTATGTCGTATAAATACTCCCCTCGCTATGGATAAAAGTTCATGACTCCCAATACGAGGTCATGTCGAAAGCTCTCAGTAAAGAGGTTTATTGCGGCCCAGATTCAGCCTTGTAACGCGACAACAGCATTAGGCTTTACTGGCTTGTCCTGATTTGCTGGATCTAATTAAACTTTGCCTTAAATAATATCTACTACGGCTACATCTTCTGGTCTAAGGCTTATCGTTTTCAAAAAATCACTGAGACCTTCATTACATGACAGGTTTTGATGTCAGTGTCACAGTCACGACTTGTAGATTCATCATCATAATCAGCCCGAAGACGTCCACTGCTGAACATAAGCCTACCCCATGGAACGCCATAAACAGTTCATATTGGGGGATTTTGCCGTAATCACCACGCTTGGCAGGCGGCTTGGTGATCGCAGTAGTTGGAATACTTGGAAACGGAGATTGCTGCTGCCCACTCTCCGAATAAGTCCCTCTGCCGGGTTGAGACCCGGCTCACACGGGATGAGAAAGGGGTGGCTTTATTATATAGTCGGGAACCACACGGCCATATATCACGGATTGTAGGTTAACCTATCCTTTAATAATATGATGATTAATATCAATGAAGAAACAAATAAGCGTCCACCACTCAGTATGATGAGTGATGATTGATGATTTTTGATTGACGCCTAACATCTAATGGACGCCTAAAAATCGAAGTTTTATCTGTTCTTGTTGTTAAGAAGGTTATGTTAAATAGTCAATTATGGAAGTCGGTGCATTTATTAATCTAAACATGATAAAGTCAAGGAATACCTACTGCCAAGATTATTCATAGGCCTCCGGGCGAGCTCCCACAAGATACCGCGCTATATAAAAACAACAGCTTCAAAATTACAACTTTTTAATAATAATTTGCAAGAAATGCTTATGTGCATATACTATTCGGTATCTTGTGTCGAATGCCGCACTCCTAATATTATAAATGCGAAAATTTATGAGGATGGATAGATGGATGTTTAAAACTCTTTCACGCCAATACTACTGAACCGATTGGGCTGAAATTCGGTATGTAGATAGTTTAGATCCTAGAATACTACATAGGGTAATTTTTATCCGGATATTCCCACGGGAACGATGCCTGCGCGGGTGAAACCGCGGGGCACAGCTGCTAGTCTTCTGATATATTACCATCGTTCCAATTATTTTGGCTCGATTCCTTGTTTTGACCTAAAGTACCTACTATGCATTACCTACTATAGGTATAGTTATTATGCATTTTGATGCTCATTGCAAAAACTTAATAGTCGAGTAAATTGCGTAGTATTTCAATATTCTTAAAAGAAAACTTTAGATGCTTTGTTATAAGTTTCACAATAAACGGTGAGTAAGTTCCAAGCAATTTTCCAGTGCCCAGTTCGGTTTAACAAGTTTTCTTGCGAATATGAGTCAGGGCTTTCATCCCTCTAGTTCTGCACTGTCGCGTCGGCCGCTTGTGGAATTAATGTTCTCTGCAATTTGCCAGTTCATTTTAAAACTAGAATCCTTTACTAGAACCATACCTTAAAGAAAATACTTGTCTGTGTTATGCCATATGAACTAACTTTATTAATTGCCAAAAACAGCTGTTTATGAAGCAGGGTCAATAAACCATTTCGTGGAAGTTTTTTTGTTTTTTACGATTTCAGAGTTGGCTCCATAATGAAAGTTGATATAAATAATGGATACAGTGTACATTCTGTACTAACCCTATATAAAATAATAACACTAAAACGTGTTTCGAAAAGGTATATTAATGCTTAAGGGGATGCATCTACTTACACATGAACGAACAAATATCAAAAAAACAAAACGCATCAGCTGATCGGCCAATTTTTATGGACATCGAAATGTTTTTTTTGGGATATTCAAACAAATTTTTTTTGTTCTTTTTCTTTAGGTGGACGCGTAGATGTAAGTGTTAAATATTACTACTCCTTTTTGTAACACCCAGGACCAAGTCCCATAGTGTACCTACTATGGGTACACTATGGCACTAAGACCCACACTTCGATAATTATAGCACTATAATAACAGTATATAATGGTAAATAAATAGTTGCATAAGCTCCCATCATCTTCCAATAAATATAATCCAGTCCCCTGGCCACCGGATAGCGGTTGCCATAAATCGAAGTGCATAGCAACACCTCACCGCAAAATCGGTATTTATAATATAAAACTATAGGTACAGTTAGCGTCAGATAGATCGAAGCTTATATAGTAAAGTAGTCATAATCATCAAAATGTATCGAATTCGACAGTTAACTGCGAAAAAATTATAAATTCGATACGATTGCGTTTTCAGACCTACTGACGAAAGAGCGTTTGTTCATTGATAATTTTTTTTATGTAAATATACAGTACCTGGTAATAGATTTGAACTGATTATTAACGCATGAAGTAGTTATATTATGTATTGGATAGATAAGCTTACTCTTTGTCAAATATTAATGCACAAATAAATATTTTTATTATTATTATCTTGACAGTTTACCTTTGGTAACACAAAAAGTGTGGTAATAAAAAAGACCTTTGGTAGATCTTTTTTTTGCGAATTTGAAATTTTTCTGCATAAATCTTCCCCTAAAGTATAACGTCACCTTTTTGTAACATCTTGAATAAAATTGCAAACTGTATAGCTAACAACATTTGTTGTGATTCTTTAACCTCCATAACATAAATAAATAAACGATCATCCTATGATTTGGATAAGTGAATTATAAAAAATTATAAGTACCAGAAGTCCATATTAATAAATACCTTACAGATGAGCATACATAAAATTACATTATAATACACTAGGCTTCGATATATAAGTTTCGATCTATTTGACGCCGACTGTACGAAGTGATCCATTATCGGACATCAGTACATTAGTGTTTGTGGTACACAGTACAAAACACCGCGCAATCGATCCCCCTTTCATGTAGGCTGTATTCATTGGATATTAGATCAATTTTACGAAGCAAAAGAGTAAAAGAGCTTGTCTAGTCCCCAATCAATCGTACTTAGGGTGAAGGTCGTGAGTCGTGTGACCCACCATGGCTTTTACTTTGCTGATACATGAGATAAGTGATGATAAGTGCACCTTAAGAGACGTCTTATCCGAGCCAAACAAATTTTGGTATTCTTTATATGAAATCTTATACAGCGCGTTGGGCTAGATTAGATCTGCGTTTACCTTTTAGAATATTTTTTTAAACATATACAAATCTAAAAACTTTCGTACATTTAATAATTGTGCTTAGTGCCTCGGTGTCGCAGTGGTCACAAGTGCTACTGCCGATCATGAGGTCCAATGTTCGATTCCTAGGTCAGGCAAAAAGTGGTAATGGATTTTTCCATTAAATTATCCCGATGACAGCTCGATGACAGTCTGGAACAGTGCCCGTTCGATGGCAATAGTCTCGCCCCCTATTAAATGGGACCTAAACCTAATAAAATACTGGCGAAGAGGTGTACCTACTATAGGACTGCAGATCCTGAGTACACATCTGTCCACCCCTTTGGGAAAGAGGGTGTTATTTTATTATATTAAGTTGTGCTTAGTATTTTTATGAGTTTAGGTTCTAAAAGCATATTAATTGGGTTTGTGTTTCGTTTTATGGATTGTAACCTAACCTCATTTTATCCCACGTCTTATGTGATAAATATGCCATACTGCGTAAATTGCTTTCATAATGTAAAAGATTACCTTAAAGCTAAATTAAGCCCCATAAAACGGTAATTTCCATTTCCCAGCAATTCCCATAAAATATTTTAATGTGTTCATTACTTTTGGCTTCAATGTCGAGAGCGTGTAAATGTTAGACATCGCTCTAGAGCCTAGAAGATTCCATTATTAAATGCGAGACTGAATGTTGGGTAACCTCACAATCCAAATCCTAGATACCGTAATTCGGAAGGCACGTTAAACTGTAGGTCCCGGCTGTTCCTAAAAGATATGTAGGGGGCAGTCGTTAGGTCATGTCGGAATCTTGGCTCACGTCGGAGTCGGCTGCGTAGGAATCTTGGCGACCTGAATATGGATTGTCCACATAACCCATATGAATTGACTCGAGCAGTGTAATTGGCGTTACCTGTTATGTTAAGAGTATAAATTCAAATTATTATTATTATACCTTTTGGGACGGAAAATATCATTACTGTAAAATGCATAGATTCATCACGAACTAGAGTGATCTCGTGACTTCATCTTCATTTAAACCAATTTAAAGTATTACCAGCCTTTCTCAATCTCTGTGTAACGGTTAGAGGGCGTCCATGAGTCAGTCAGTCAAGAGTATAACACTCACTAACAGTATAACACACAATAACATCACGCCTTTTTCCCAAAGGGGTATTCTGGTACCCAGGACTCGGTACCATTGTTGGTACATTCATACTTCGCGTTATGTTTGTAGTCCCATGTAATAGGATACGAGCCTATTGCCATCTACTGGTTACAGTTCTACTGGTTACAAAATTCAGACATTGAGAAAACTTCTAATTGGAAAATCTTGTTGCATGTGGCTCCCTGACATGGTAATCGTTCCCGGGACTACTGCCGATTATGAGGATCGGCAGAAGGCTTTGCTAACCATTACGCCACCGGGGACAGTCAGGAGTATAGTTCTTATAATAAGGTATAGGTTTAAACACGACTGTTGGTTGACTTTATAAAGTCCGTAGCACGTTTAGTAGCTAATAATTATAGCCCGCGTATTTGTTCATACTCGACAATAACCCCAATGGCAATTCCGAGAACTTGTAAATAAACTAGCTATGCAGTAAACGGCGCTCGCAACCTAGATACGAGAGCTATAGAGTCACTTGTGCTGCATTAATAATGCTAGCTTCACGGGAATATTCTTCCTTGCATTTTAAACATGTTAAACGAAGCTGGAAATGTACTAGGATCGTGATCTGAACGCTCAAGACCTCTAGTGGATAAAACTCGGTGAATTCACCCAGGTGAACAACGTGAAAAAAAAGGGTATCTGTCAGAATGACTTTTTAGCTGAAAGATCAATCCAACTAAAGTGTAACCCGCGGAGTCATCGACCAGGGCTCATATCGTTGGATTGACATAAAATTAGAATGCTCAGTCACCAGATAGTCATCCTAGCTGAACATAAAAGCAGAATGCAATAGTAGTAGTGTACGTTTCTATAATTAAAATCCCAAAAGAGATAACGGGACTCTCAGAGGGTAAATTCAAAACCTATATAAAATCTACTTTACTGAAGAAGGCTTATTATAATGTAAATCAGTACATAGAGGACAAAGATGCCTGGGAACTTCCGCATAGCCACCACGCTGCACCTTCCAAACAAACGAATGTAACCAAACGAAATATTGTAAAACAATCAGTTGAAAAAATGAAGCCCTACAAGTTTCTTGTGCGTTCTTCTTGTAAAGGTATCTTTCCGAACGCACGGTAGACTCATTACTGTTTATTTTCATTGACGTAAAAAGTGTCAGATTGTGACCTATTTGAATAAATCTTTTTGACTTTTTTTTTAACAAAACATCTAGAATTAAAATAGTCCGTATGATTAGAATACCTGAAAAGTATCGTAAATTCACTTCGGAATCAATTCATCTGGGTGATATGATCTATATGATTGATTCTATAAAATAAAACGATACGGATTTATAGGGTGGGTCGTATGTAAGGTTACTTTACAGAGAATTTAACATTAGGATGATTCATCCCATTATGAATGTATACTCGTGGTTATCAACAAATCACATCTAAATTGTATTGAAATTAGTTCAGCGATTTAAGCGTGAAAGCGTAACAAAAAGAGTCACTTTCGTATTTATAATATTGGACAATGAACATTTGTGCCAATCAAGGTAGACTAAAGCTATAGATACCGTCGTCGTACTTGTCTAATGAGAAGAATGAGAGAATGAGAGAACTACTAACTACGCCGAAGTCAGCGCAGCCGAGCATGTGTGGCACTTTTTTTTCACGCACATTAGCCTGTTACGCACACTAGGTTTTTAGGTAGTGCGAAGACTTATAGAATAATATCGGCATAGATTCTGTTAAACTGTAAACTAAATAAAAAAATTTAAAATTGTTTTAGAAACCCAATACGAGTACAAATTAAAACAAGAATTCCCTCAGCGCTTGTAAATCAATACTTGAATGTTGAACTTCGTAATTTTCAAAGTTTTGCACCAAGAGAGTTGTTCACAGTTTATTAATCTACATACAAGCTGAATATCGTTATAACTTAATAAATGGTCCTTATATAATACTAGCTGTGCCCCTCGGTTTCACCCGCGTAGTCTTCGTTCCCGTGGGAATATCGGGGTAAAAAAACTATGTGTATTCCAGGGTCTAAGCTACATACCAAATTTCAGCGGGTCATCAATCATCAATCAATAAATTTTTACATTGTACTGAGACTTGAGGTTTGTAATAGTAGAAAGATTACTCGTAATATGAAGGCTCGTTTGCGTAGTGGTTTGATTCCCAAGTCAGGTAAATAATTGTTTTTTTTTTCATTAGAAATTTTCTCAACATCAGCTTGGTGTGTGGATTTGCAATGGCAATAGGCTCGCCACTATTGCATGAAACTCATTACATCATCAGTTTTTCCTGAGGGTTGGTTAGGCAGAGGTGTATCCAGGACCCAGTCCCATAGTAGGTACACACACATTTCGGCAGTTATGTTTTAAAACCATGTATATGGACTTGTTCAAGGGTTAGGTTTTTTACTCTAACAGGACGGAAAAGAAGAATTTTGCAGAGAAGAATCTTAATCTTGAACCGCCTAAAGTGTTTTGTATTTATAAAATTAATTTATTGATCTAAGGTTAATACGTACACATTACATAAATATAAGATAACCTAATTTATATGAGGACCTTAAACTTGGGTGTTAAGAGGTTAAGACAGCGTCTGATATTAAAAAACAATCTATCAAACTTAGACAATATCGTTAAGCTTTATTAAGGTTAAACGTCACCCATACAAAATGAAAATACACAGATATGAAGAAATAGGGAATTATTTTTCACTCAATTGTTTGTGATTGGCTCTGAATCTGCCTTTATTTGCGCGAAAAGATTTTGTTAAAGAAAACCTTACAGTTTCTTGGTATTTATGAACATTGTAAAAAAGTAGTTTTTAGGTTATGTTAATATTTTTTTTAAATAGCAAAAAAAAAACCTAACGGTTTTCTTTGACAAGTATGTTTTCGCGCAAATAAAGGCCAGATCCAATGCCAACCACAAACAATCGAATGGAAAATTATTCCCTCATTCTTCATATATGTGTATTTTCATTTTGTATGGGTGACGTTTAACCTTAAGTCTCTAGTAGATCTAATGCATAACCGCCGATAGAAAGGCCCATCCATCATCATTCCTCGTAACATATGGTGCGCGGCTCAACCATTCTCATATGAAATTCTACTTAACGACCCCCTACTATTTCTTTTAACATTAAGAAAATGTTGCGTGAGATTTTGTTGGCTCAATTTACTAACTTTTGTTATTAGATCTTTGATAAGTTTTGTGATGTTATTTATTTCAAGTTCTTGACTTATTTGGGATATTTTTATTGCGAATTTGATTTAATTATACCGAATTTCGATCAACGCTAACTTCTTTATTTAGGGATTTAGAGAAAAACCATTTCGATATTATTGCAGTCTACCTATATAATATAGGTACATAACACGCAGTTGTTAATTGGCTCTTAAGTTGTTTGCCCATTATATCGATTCTCCGTATACAACGTGTTACTTAAAGTAACACGTAAGCACACCCCGGAGACTCGACTCAATCCCATACAAAATCCGCGCTATAACTACACAGACACTGCACACATGGAGTTATGTACACGTGCAGTGTGCGTGAGGTGTTTCCCAGCGAAGCGGGGCTCGTGGAGAGCTCGCGAGGTGAGGAAGGCCCGATTGGTGGCCGGATGACAGTGTCCATTCTATATGTAGTGTAATTATCTTTTCTATGACGTAAGTAATACTTAAGGGGTGTATCTACTCGTCAACCCAAAAAATTTACAGAAGAAAAAATTGCGAAATTTACAAAAAAATAAAATTGACTTCTCATACAAATGTACCGATCAGCTGATCCATTTGGTATGTTTAATCTAATTTTCTTTTGCTAATTTCGCATTTCTTTTTTTTTAAATATTTAGTTTGACGGGTAGATGCACTCAATTAAGTATTACTATACCTTTTTGTAACACGTTACATACGTTACATGAACATAACATTTACGGACGCGGAATGGTGTACTTTGCCCACTATAACGTGTCAATGCCGTTCTCATAGAAATTGTTGAGGGAGAGCTAACACGCGGCACGCAATGGTTGCGAAACGGGATTTCAAACTAAAACTCTAAGAAAATTTATTTGAATAGGTAAGTCTTAAAAAAACATTTTTAAACGTCAATAAATAATATCAAGTATCAAGTAATTAATCTACCGTGCGTTCGGAAATATACGTACCTCTACAATAAGAACGCACAAGAAACTTGTATGTATCCTATTAATATTATAAATCTCAATTTTCAGTACAATGTAGTTACTTTGTAATGACATTGTAGTTACATTGTACTTACAGCTTAGATCCTGGAATAACAACACATCCGGTACTTTTTTGCTGATATTCCCGTCTATATCGACGGTATATAGTGCGGTATTAATTTCAAATACAAAAAACAAAACACGGAACCAAAGTACCGGAATTGTCTGTAATGAACATTCAGAAGTGGGATCAACCTTTCATCGAGGTTTCGATTGATGCGGGCTCAAATTCACGAATTTACATTCGGATGCCATTCAGCTGATACCCTTGGATTCGGGTGTGAGGCGACATTGTCAGGATCATTGTTCCTCTCCTTTTATTAGGGAATTATCGCTTTTGTCACGTTGGAAACGAGGATTACATCGGTGTAATTCATGCCTCAAGGACTATAAAACAAGGCTTTATTTTGGGCAAGGTTTTATTGTTTTATTCGGAGGATGTCATGTCACTTTGTCTATATGACTTCTACGTCTTATAAAATTAAAATTACTATAAGCTCGATCAATGAATTATTAGCAAATCTTGGTTTGGAAATTGTCCAAATACAAATGTACCTCTTGTAGTGGTAGGCCTCTTTTGCACGGGGCCTGGGGAAGTCCACACCTTTGCCAGTTATTCATCCGCCAAGCAGTAATGTGCAAACATTACTGTGTTCCGGTATGAAGGGCAATGTTACCAGCGAAATTACTGGGCATGATGAGATACAACAACTCATATCTCAGGGTGACAGGCGCAGTGCAGTGCCGCGCAGAATTATGAATTTTAAAACACTGGGTGGCACTGTGTCTGATATGGGCAATCATGATGCTTACCATCAGGCACCTGATTTGCTCGTCTTGTCACCCATTATCATTAAAAAAATCCTGGTCACATATATTTGTCGGTAGGTACATAATTTTTGGGTTTGTATTATTATTATATTTATTTAATTTATTTTTTATATGTTTTGTTGTAGCAACTGCATTTTAAGTATTTTCACATGTTAAAATATATTTGATGATTCATTATTGTTGGCAAGGCCTTATAATATTATACTAAATTATGTTCTCTCTTTAATACTACACTACAATTTTGGCCCGAAGGCATCGTTTTCCGTCGCTTCAGGGAGGCGAAACCGAACAATAATATCCCTAAGCCATAATTAAATTAAGTGTTTTATATTTTTTATGTATGTTAGTCTGTAAGGTATTTATTAATATGGGCCTCTGGTGCGTATAATTTATTATATACGCACTATTGCCTGAAATAAATGAATTATTATTATTATTATTTAATTAATGTTTAAATTAACTTGCACGCTATTTGCACTTATAAATATAATGACACTTAAAATATACAACTTATGAATGTTTTAAACTTAAGCCACGGTGTAAATTGTGTTGGTGTTCTAATAAAAAAAAATATCGTTGATCTCTTTCTGACTCAACAAAATTTTCTATTGCTGTCTTCGTGCCTATGAACTATGTTCTTAGCAAGGCGCTCCTTGGATCTCAAGTCTATTTAGGTATTTAGTCGGCTAACGGATTTTATCTTTATTATTTATGTATTCATTACTAACTGGTAGTGCCCCGCGGCTTCACCCGTATAGTCATCATTCGGGATCGAATATCGGGATAAAAAGTATGTGTTACCAGAGTGTAAACTATGTTCATACCGAATTTCAGCCCAATCGGTTCACAAACAAACATCCATCCATCCATCCTCGCAAACTAAGTATCGCATTTATAATATAAGTAGGATGTTTCAATCACTTTGCAGGGTTCGTGATAACAGAAGGTAGATATATGTTTATAACAAAGTTGAATCTACCGCCTATTGTTCGTCCTAGTTGACGTTTTACTATCATTCATTTGTCTCTATGATGAGCGTCACTGCGGTTTTAGGGAGATAGTTCTTAGAAAATTCTACACTACTGTGTCGTCTGTCTGACGCACTGTCTACGCCGTATGTCCTTGAGATATGGATGTCTGTCCATTACTGTACCAAATATCTTTTGGTTGTTATCTTTCGTATGGATTATTATATTATAACTTCTACTTCTATTTAAATCTAGTGTCAAAATACGTAATATAAAAGTATGACATTAAACAGCCTCATCATTTTTATGAACAACCATTTTAATTTTTAAAATCCCTCATGTCACATCTCATCGTCGAAAGCTTCAAAAAGGGACTTCATAAATACAAAAAAAGTTAATGAAATTAATGTTTAGTTCATTACATTAGGTATCATATTCCGTTGTGGCGTCGTCCAATGATGAGGTTGTGTTGTGGTGACGCATGCGCGCACGTGGGCGGCGGGTCGATAGAGCCTGTGACGTCACAGATGCTAGCCAATGGCGCCGCGGCGGCGCACATCAATCGATGCTGAATGCTGAACGATTCCACTAAATCTATTCGTCCTCGGATGGAGAGCATCTTCGTTATGAAAAGGATGCAACATTACAACTCAATACACCTACCTACCTACACCTTTTTCAAATACGTTGCACAGATCATTAAAAGCAAAACTATCAGATGTAGACCAGACATATAATCAGAAGCTACTTTAGGCGATAAGACCTCACTCATACTAGAAATGGCATCTTTGTATCGGACACAATATCTAAAACCTGCCAGTAATATCCAATTAACAATATTTAGGCGTATTAAGGATAAGTACTTAGCAAGTGTAACTGACGAGTTACACTTGCTAAGTACTTATCCTAAGGCTTGGGACGCCAAGCCTTGCAGACGTGCGTAAACAAGCCGCGGTTTCGGCCCTAGGGATACACACAAATTCGCGGATAAAACTCGTAAATCGAGTGTTACACACACGTTGAACATTGAACATATACCGAGGGTACAGAATAAAGTTATGGAGCGACATCTGAACGTATGGGACGAGAAATTAATTTCGACTTGAACACGTTATTTACATGGGTGAATATATCGAGTATCTATCCACTTGGGACATTCAATAAAAATACAACTTGAACGTATATAAATATTTACCTATTTGTAGACCTTTCGACTAACCCGGCACCACACTTAATGATCAGTCATTCCTGTGGGTCCTGCCAGTTTAGTCGAGAGTTAAGGTTTAGTTTAGTTCTGGGCATGCATGCACTACTCAAATTACGCCCAGCCGACGCAGCGTACCTATACGTGGAGATTTTTTTTGTTAGATTGCTCGGTTTAATCAGGTGACAGGTCCCTACTTGGGTCACCCCCATTTTTGTGGTAACTACTGTGCTTCGGTAGGTACCGAAATACGTTGATCCTGTTGTCAGACGATTGTCTATACGACCTAGATTTTTCCACGATATAATTTGTATATTTTACCAGCTTCTACCAGGATAAGATATCGGACAACTATGCTTGGAAAGGCGGAATCTATCAAAACTTCGTAACGTCAGGATGGACCAGTCCATAGACCGAGGTTATGAATGTGGAACAACTGTTTAGGCTTTCCCTGAGGAGAATTTTACAAGGATTACTACCGCCCATTAGTCGCGGAGAAAAAAAAGAAAAAAAAAGAAGAAGTACACCACCGTCTAGACCCTAAACGAGCGTGTAAAAATAGCCTTAACTTTAACCGACTGCCGAAATAAGTGCCCACACGTACTTGATTTGCTCCCCATTACAATGTTACGTTGACACGCATTGAACAAGGTTAAATATAAACGTCTGAAGAGAAATATAGTTTGGTATTCAATGTAACTACGTGTTCGTGTACTGAATACGATCAGCGTTCTGTAAGGGCCGTATTGAGGATGTAGTATGCCCTTGGGACGATTTTCTTATTGCAAGACGATTTAACGATAAGAAGAGAAAGATAAGCGTAATTTGAGTTCGATTTACTTGGGAATTGAAATCCGTAGAGAAATCATGTGGGAATTTGAAAATATCTAAATAAATAATAATAAAAACAGTTTGAAATTACTGTTTTGGTAAATGGAACCACAACCAAATATTGTAAAACTTTAGTAGAGGTATCTTTCCGAATGCACGAAAGACTAATTAGTAATTTAATAAAATCTTTATTGACGTTCAAAACTTTCGTATTAATTAGTGGGAAGTGAAATGATGTAAGATAATTCAATCAACGTTAACTTAGGCCACAGAATACTAATAAGGGACAGAAAAGCCACTCCTCAAAATCATTCAAAAAAATAGCGACTCTAGCTCGACGCAATAAAGTGCAATTCAGGTCGCACGGCGCCCAACTAATTATCGTTCAAGCTGCATCTCTTTCTATCACGTATCTCTTATTCCTGCTTACGACGTTAGGGATGTCATCTTTTTAATTTGTCTATGAAACTATATAATTATCTTAGGTTTTAGGTGTAAGCAGTGTAAGGTAATACGAGTGCCAGGTGATATGTTTGTAAGAAATAAGAATAGTTTAACATTTGGGAGTTGTAGGTATCTACATAATTACTAATAGACATGCATTATTACCTTTCGATGGCCATTGGAAGTAAGAAAATTCTTGATGTTCAGACTCTTGTAATAATTTTACCATCCGAATGCGATGAAGCCTCATTGGCTCTGATGGTAGTAGCTCTAGTTTCTGTGCCGCAGGTCCCGGGTTCGATCCCCGGCCAAGTCAAACATTTTTAATGATTAAACGAACTTACCTGTACGTGAAGTTCTATCATAATTATACGAGCGCCGAGTCCGAAGAGATTAGTAGTGAAGTTAGTTATTTATACTTGTAGTAACGCATAGTTCTCACCACTCTTGCACTATGTTCAGAGTAAACTTTTTTTTTTTTTTTTTTTGAGGGTATACTGTTTTCTTCGTTTCTGAGATGCCTGGAACTCGTCATTTAGTTTAGAGCTATATTATAACCTCATTGATGTATTCTATGATTAGAAGCTAGGGATACCTAAAGGTTCGCAACCGTAGGTATGACTGGGAGGGTGGGATGTACTAATCTCTTCGGACTCGGCGCTCGTGTAATTATGATAGAACTTCACGTACAGGTAAGTTCGTTTAATCATTAATTATACTTCGCGCCTCGTCCTCGAGATTAGTAGTGAAGTTAGTTATTTATACTTGTAGACCTTGAGAGTATTATCGAGAATACTATCAATGAGAAAACACATTATGTATCGGTATTGAAAAATATTTATTTAACAAGATAATGATTTTACTAGACTTAAGTACTATAAGATACAATAAGAAAAAACGAAACTTTAACTTCTGATAACTTAAGATAACATGAGGTTCGTAAAAATAATAATCAAATTAGTAAACTTAGGAAATACCTATAATCATAATACATTTTTCTTATTCGGAAAATGAGATCGTATGTTCTAATCAAAATTATCATATTAATTCCTATTGTGATTTAATATTGAATCAGCTAAGGTAGTCTCATCATTGTCCCTTATAATGATTCTCTGGTAGAATTTAGCAAAAGCTGTAGAATTCCTACTCCAGCCAGCAGTATTTCGTATAGTATCTAGGCTGACACCGAGCGAATATGCACGTGACACGGCTGCGTGCCGCGTACTATATGCACTAAAAACGCGAGTGTCGACACCGCATTCGCAAAGTGTGCGTTTTATCCATCGGCTGAGCGTTTGTGTTCCAACTGGTTTGTGAGGTTTTCTAATACCAATGAACAAAGCATCACATGATCTTAATGTAGAAGTGGATTCTATATAGCATAAAAGAGTAGTTGCTGGGCATATTGCTGGTCTTTCTGCAAAGAATGGCAAGTGTAAGATGGGCTGTTTTCCGCCTGGCTTTGATGTTTTAATTAGGTCTGGTATTTTTATTGCTATGTGCTGTGGAAGATATTGAAAATTATTGATTTTTATTTTTGAAAGAGTTTGGATTCTGTGAGCCGTTGAAAGAGCCAACAATGTTATAGTTTTAAGTGAAAGTTTTTCTAAGGATAAATGGTCGTTGGGTTGCCATGTACTACTCAGTTTATCTAGTACGAGATTGGTATCCCAGGTAGCATTATATTTGGGTCGCGAAGGTCTTGATCTGAATACACCTCTAAGAAATCTTTTAAGTCTATCGTCATTTGTGAGTACTGGCCCCATTATAAGACATAGAGCCGATCTGTAAGAATTAAGGGACCCATATTGGTAACCATCGTTAAATAACTGTGTTAGGAAGTAAATAACTGTAGGCACAGATGCTTTGTAAACATCAATCGAATGATTTTGACAAAAATCCCACCATTTCTTCAGACAGACATCATACTGTTTTATGGAATTGGGCGATAATGATTCCAACATAATATCTAGTGATGAGCTTGGGATGCTTCTCCTTGCGAATGCATACCTGATAATATCCCTGCCACCAGGGTAATCGATTCGTGTATCCGCCGACTGCTGGAATGAGACAATAAAGCGTCACTTTTAGGTGGAAATGTTATGGTTTCAGAGATCAAGAGCGATCTAAATAGGGGGTACCATGGCTGTGTTGGCCAAAAGGGTACAATCACGATACCTCGTGCTTTGTCGATAACAATTTTTCTAAGGGTTTTTAGTATGACCGAGAAGGGTGGGAATGCATAAAAATAATAGTTTGACCATGATACCGTGAACGAATCTATTGCAATTGCATCAGGGTCTCTGCGCCAGGATATGTATCTTGTACATTTCTTGTTAATGCGAGTTGCGAATAGGTCAATATCTGGAGAACCGTAGGCGCGTTTAACGCTACTAAAAGCCCAATCTGACAACTCCCATTCTATGTCAGGGTGGTGTCGCCGCGATTCAAAATCAGCTATTTTATTGTCACTAGATCTTATGTATGAAGCTACAATAAATAGTTTTTTGTTTTCACACCAGTTCCAAATTTCACGGGCTATTTGTGTTAGATGAGGGTATTGTATACCTCCCATTCTATTTATATATGACATTGCTGTAGTATTATCAACGCGTAATAGTACCTGGGTGTCAAAAAAACTTCTTGCGAAAACTTTTAGGGCGTTAAAAGCGGCAAGTAGTTCCAGATAATTAATATGTTGATTTTTCTCAGTATGTGACCACTGGCCACTAGCCGTTTAGCCATTATAGGCCGCACCCCACCCCGTCGTTGAGGCGTCAGAGAAAATTTCAACTTGATAGTCATCTACTCGAATTCTATGAACTGAATGTCCTATTCTATTTAGCCACCAATGAAAATTTAGATTGAAGTGATTCGGGCAAATTCATGAATTTGTTATAATCGTCATGATCCTTAAGACTAAGATACTTTTGTCTTTCCATCTCTTTAGTGTGTAGCCACCCATATTCAATGGCTGGGCAACACGATACTAATGAGCCTAAGAGTTGTGCGAAAGCTCTTATTTTGCAACGTTTCAATTTTGAGAAAATTTCTAGTTGTGTTTTAACTCGTAGTCTTTTATCGTTCGGCAGGCAAAGCCAGAGGTTGCGTGAGTCTATTATCATGCCTAAAAATCTGCACTGTGTTGAAGGTGACAGAAAACTCTTTTCTTCATTGATAATGAAACCAAGTGAGGTTAGAACTCTTTTCGTCGTATTAATATTGTTTAAACATTCCTGATAGGAATTTCCTAGCAAAAACCAGTCATCTAAATATACGGTAGACATAAACCCCGCAGAACGTAACAATTTAACTATAGGCTTGGTTATTTTTGTGAATATATAGGGTGCAGTATTGAGACCGAATGGTAGCACGGTAAACTCGTATAGTTTGTCTTCAAACGTAAATCGGAGGTACTTTCGTGATTCTTCGTGAATTTTTATTAAAAAATAGGCGTCTTTAAGATCGAGCGTAGCCATCTGACAGTTATGTGTAATCAATTTTAAAGCTGTTCTCAAGTCTTCTAGTTTAAAATGATTAGTCTTGATGAATTTATTAAGGTTTTTTAAATTCAAAATAAAACGCATGCTGCCATTCGGTTTCGGTACTAAAAAAATACTTGATACAAATTGGTTATCGCAAGGATAACATTCTGTTATAGCACCTATTTTAAGTAAATTATTAATAGCCTCTATATAATGAGTCTTTTCACTGTCTGTATAGATTGGTTTGGTAGGAAGTGTATGTTGTACAACAGGTGAAGTAAACTGAATATTATAGCCTTGTACCCAAGACAGTACAGTTTGGTCATTCGTTATAAGGGACCACTGATGAATGAACTGAGATAAACGACCTGCGTACTTAACTGTATTTAGTAGCGGCGACGTGGATACGTCGTGTGATGAGTCTGCGATGACGTCTTCGATGAATGCGCGTGCTGCAGCTGGTGATGTGAGTGCGCTGGCGGGTGAAACGGCGCGCGCGCTGCTGCAGGCTCGCGGCTCCTCGGCGCCGGAGGCGCCGTCCCCGCGGGCGGTCTGCGCGCCTGGGGGGGAGCCTTGCGGTTTAAAGGTCTTGAAGTTGTCCCTCTGAATTTGCTATTCGCCTTATTAATTTGATCGGCCTTCAGTTCTATTCCTGATTTATTAACCGCTTTAGCCGACTTCAAAGTGTCCGCTAGGTTTTCTCCGAATATGTATGTGTCTATCTTAGTATTTTTAAGATGCTCCTTCATATCATTTTTCAATGCAAACAGGATGAAGTTTCTTCTTGTAATTGAATCCGCGTGCTGAATGTCGCATAAAAGGCGATTAACATCCATCAACTTTTGTATTAAGTCATTATTTTTTACTGTGGAGTTTATTTGTGCATTAGTGATATCACTCAAACATGCAATCGCACTGGTCATTTGTTTTTGTTTGTTCTCAATGCCCTTATCACGCTTTAAAGCTGTATCCGCGATTGCCGCTTTAATTTCTAAATTTAATTTAGGGGCATCTAATTGGGCACAGTTGGAGGGTAGAAGGTATTTTGTAATTAAATTTTTTCGTGTCTCTTTATTTAACCCTTCTTTGGCTATGTGCAATAAGCGATTTGCAAGTTCACTGCGTATTTCCGGTCCAAATTTATCAATACAGGATGGATCGTCACCTAAAATTGCTAAAATTTCGGTATCTAGATCATTGGTGTGACCGCCGGAAGTCTGCGCTTCGGGTACTTCTTCTGTCGAGACAGTAGGTCCTGGTTGATGTTCAGGTGTATTGTTTGTGAATGTATTTTCGGGCGCTTGGTCTTCTGCGAAGTCTAATAACCAGTCATCTGGTCGGAGCGCAGGCGTTTCTGTAATCGGTCATGAATATGACGATTTAGTATGATATTATTGTGTTTAGCAATTGGCAGTAGATACCGCCAAAAAGTGGGTAAGATTATTATAAACTGATAAAAAATATCAGTTCCTACACATTATTATCTTGGTATGGGTAAATACCCAAAAATTTGAAGTAAAAAGGAAAATACAGTTGCTTATTTATAACGAACTATAGTGACAGAAACGTCAAACAAATGCTTTGCGTTGGAGCAGCCCCAATGACTGGCCCGGTTGCAAGATATTTAATACGTAAATACGTATTTTAATTGTAAATGTGAGATTTTAAGATATTATATCACACATGTAGGTAAATACCTGAAATTTCCTCGTCTGAAATGACCACATTCGCGTGGTCTGGTTCCGGTTCCGGAGCACTTGAATTATCCACACACATTCTTTGCTCAAGTTTCTTGATTTTATTTTTATATCTAGTTATTTCTTCTTCAGGAGATCTCTTGCGCTTGGGCATTGTGAGAAAATAAAATGTCCGTTGCGAAAACACTTAATACTTCCAGAGTGGTTGAGCACTAAATTGCGAATGACGAGTTCCAGGCATCTCAGAAACGAAGAAAACAGTATACCCTCAAAAAAAAAAAAAAAAAAAGTTTACTCTGAACATAGTGCAAGAGTGGTGAGAACTATGCGTTACTACAAGTATAAATAACTAACTTCACTACTAATCTCGAGGACGAGGCGCGAAGTATAATTGTGCCTGAACATATCTGTTTGATCTGTGCCTGTGTAGCTATTACTGAGCTATAGGGTAGTAATAAACATCCATCCATTCATCCATCCTTCCTCACAAACTTTCGCATCTATAATATTAGTAGGATAGAACGATGGATATAGGTTATATACATATACACCCGTATTCAAGAATAAAACTTATGTAAGGTAGCAAGCAATACTGTGCAAATTAAGGAATTTCTTACTGCTTTCGTCACAGCAGGCCATCTCATTCACCGTTCGCATAGTAATCTATGCGAAATGAGAACGCACAGCGTCGATTACAGATATAATACAATATTATGATTGGTCCGTTTTTGCGTGATTTGCGGATGAAATAAAAACGTCAGTTTCCACGAACTAGCTGATCCATTAAAATAAATAATATTCTAATATATTAAATAAGAAATTAAAACACCGAAAAATATGTACCGAGACAAAATCTCAACATTACCACAGAATATAGAAACATTTATTTTGTAGGCTCCCACTATGCGTGCGTTTATAATAGGGCTCTTTTCGTAAAGGCCGTCCCGAATGAACGCATAGCGTTAGATCTCACTCAAGTTCCTATTGTTTAAGCATTGGATTTACCGAACCTATGCATTCGGGCGTACTGTGAGACCACATAGTAGATATAGTTCTTGAATATGGGTGATGGAAAGGAACACAGATGAATGCACCACAGAACACAAAACAATTGACGTGCGACTGTGCCGGCGCGCGCCTGCGCGCGACAACCCCCTAAATTTGTACTTCTAGACTACGCGTTCCGGGTACCTGTAGCTTCAAAGCAAAAACGTGGAGTGTCACAGGCCTGCTTAGGCCAAGATATTTGCGTTTGTGCTGAGGAGTCAAATGACTTCTGATAAGGACTAGGTAAACTTAATATAACAAAATGAGCATCAAGATGAAGAAGACTCTTAGAACTATTAAGAATTAACGCTTCTATTCATTAGGATAAGGATATAACTAGTATATTCCGCATATAAACGTGGGAGTTGCAATTCTCCACACAATCAGTGGGTGTATGAAGTAGGTAGTATGATGTTGCATTGTTTATGAGCTTTTTGTTATTCAGACAAAATAAATAGGGCAATGATGGAGATGAAACATAGAACAACGATACATCTAAAGCGAATAGGTTTCTTGGCAGCTTGGGCATTCTTGCATTATTTTGATTGAAGTAAAAAATAATCAAATCTCAAAAGAAAACTAGCTTCCAAACCATGACGTGACTTGCGTCTAAAATTAAATATATAAGCTACTGAAATATTACTAATAATCGACACGTATAGCTGGTTTTATCTAGCAGTTTCAATAATACCCTTTGTGTCAGGGTGACGCCACTAAGTCGGCTACGAGCGGCAATCAACCACTCTGCCCTATTATAACCACTTTAAAGTTTTGATCACGCAAATGTTTCAAAGGAAGCCTGTAGTACATTGCTGGTTTGGATATCGATCCTCCTTGTACAGGTTGTGTTACTTCTAGTATGATATTATATTAAATTTATACTCTAACAGAACGGGTTGTGACATGTTGTCAGAGTTTCAGGTCACCAAGATTCCTAAGAGGCCTCCGACATGACCTAATGACTGCCCCCTACATATGTTATAGGAAACAACCGGAACCTACAGCTTAACGTGTCATCCGAAACACGGTATAGTATGTAATTTAACATAACATACGTTCATGCCCAAGGGGTAGACAGAGGTGTACCCAGGACTCAGTCCCATAGTAGATACACCCAAATTTCGCCAGTATGTTATTGGTCCCATGTAATAGAGGGCGAGCCTATTGCCAGCTACCGGGCACAGTTCCAGACTCCAGGCAGTTATTGAGATAATTCCTAATGTAAAAATCCAATAATTAACACTTTGCCTGACCTGGGGATCGAACCCGGGACCTCTTGATTGGCAGTCGAGCATGCGCCCTAACGCCACTGATGCAGTCAAGACTAAAAGACAAGACAAGCACTAGTTTAAAAACCAAAAATTCTGTTTGGAAAGTACCTTAAGAACAAATCGATTGACACTTTAATCATCAGAAAAGTGTAGCACTACTACTATAATGTCTATCTAACTATCTACATACCAAATTTTTCAGCTCAATCTGTTCAGTAGTTTTAGCGTGAAAAGGGAATAAACATACATACAAAAAAAACAGCGCAAGATGCCGCTGAAGTCGAGTTAGAATACGCTAGCGTTTTGTTTACAAACGTAACTTTTTTACATTGTACTGAGATTTGAGATTTATAATATTCGTAGGATGTATAATAAAAAATATATCGATACCTACATAAACAGTTAAAATATAAACCGTAATTTTCCGTTCTCAGTGCGCCGTAGTTCGCCAAGAAGATGCCAATAATCGAGTTAAAAAAAGAAAATTAAAAATCAACGAAGACTTTGTTTTCTAAATTAATTTCAACCAGTCAAAAAGGACGTTGGGTTTTACAAGGTTAGATATAATAGAATAAATGTAAAAAAACAATTGAATACTTATATTTAAAAAAGACTCACAAAAAACTTGTTCCAAAGGAAAGTAAGGTTGATAAGATTAGCCATGGTTCGTGGAACGCATTCGGTCAATATCTATTACACAAACTTCGAAGTGCCTTTTACAATGTCACTCCAATAAAATATTCCTAAAGTTGCTGATCTCTTTGAAGACCCAGTTTATACATAAATACGGCTTGTATTTATGCAGTATTCCGTTTGATTTATGGGATACCTCATACATAAATCTGTAATAAAACCCTCGGTTGGGACCTTGACCGCTTTCTGAAGGAATACTTGAAAATGCAAAGCAAGAGACAGATGCTTTGTATGCAAGGTCGGTGAAACTAATCATACTGGCGAGCATTCATATGCTTTCATTAACTTGTTGGGGCTTCTTGACTTCATAAACCAACTGCACTTAAATTATCCCTTTACACTTTACATCTCTTTCCTTCTTGTTGTCGAGTCATGTGGTAATCAAAAGTAGTGGAGATTCAGGTCATCCTTATGCATCTAAAAACACCAACACTACTATCTATAACAGTGGTTCTTAACATGTAAGTATGTTCTTAATATTTAGAGCGCAGTTCGATGGATTTTTGCAGAGGACGCTGCTGCCCGTCCTCTGGATCTGTTAACCCTTAGCCGGCTCTTACGGCAACCACGGGTAGAGAGGGTGGAGCACTATTCTAAAGACGGTAACTCCACGCCTAAAAATTTCTTAAATATATTAAATACAAATATATAAATATTACGGACAACCGCAATGTAGTGTAATGTAGTTTTGTAGTGGTAGGCCTCTTTTGCAGGGGGCCGCCTGGGGAAGTACCACACCTTTGCCAGTTATTCATCCGCCAAGGAGTAATGTGCAAACATTACTGTGTTCCGGTCTGAAGGGCAATGTTACCAGCGAAATTACTGGGCATGACGACATTCAACAACTGATATCTCAGGGTGACAGGCGCAGTGCGATGCCACGAAGAATTTTTAATTTTAAAACACTGGGTGGCGCTGTGTCTGATATGGGTAATCATGATGCTTACCATCGGGCACTTGATTTGCTCGTCTTGTCACTACTCACTATCATAAAAAAAAAACATGTGATTTCGGGTGTTTCTAGGGGCCACTGGTTAAGATTCGCTGATATATGATGCAGCTGGGACCGACGAAACACGTGCCGCACCGAAGCACAGTCATAATTTCTTTCAGATAGCCATAGTCGAAGATACAATTTCGCGCGCAGAGGCCGTTGTTGAAAACTTTTCACAGACACATAAGCTCGACAAGATGCCTAAATCTCTTAAACACAGAAAAACTTACATAAATTATGAACGCTCACGGCCGCCGCAAGTCCTAATCGTTCAAAGACAAACGAGTATTTCTGACAGTTTAATTATCCAGGCCTGTTTTCCGACGGAGAGTGGAAGCTAATTACTCTCGTATCGGTTAAGACTGAGCACCTGGGCCTTCGAGACTTAATTCTATAACGTAGGCAATTAATTGCTTCGTATGCGTACGGTACACTGTAGTCAATAATTAATTTATTTATATTAAGTGCGCGAGGAGGGTTCAGTATTCAATAACATAATATATTAAAACATTAATTATGTATTATATTTGTAGCTGAGTTTGTGTCATATTAAATTAATGCCATCCGTAGATTTGAGAGACAAAAATAAAGACAAATTGATCAAATATTCGCATAAAGGTGTTCTAAATCATTAAAATTATTATCACTTTCAAGCTTTCGTAACAAGTTCTCTTGACGTCTGTGTCTATGTGTGGTATTTCCCATCTGGAGGATGCCGTGCTTCGGAAAGCACGTGAAGTTGGTCCCGGTTGTAGTCAGGTTTCGAGCGGCTCAAAAACTTTATCACTAAGACCACAATACCGACACATACCTATATATTTTTTTTTCATTAGAAATTTTCTCAGTTACAGCCTGGTCTCTGGAAATATGCCCGCTAGATGTATCATCCTCTATAACATGGGGTTTGTAAAACATTACTGACGTGTGTGTAGTGTGTACCTAGTACCTAATATGGGACTGAGTCCTGGGTACATCTCTACCAAACTCTTTGGAAAAAAGGCGTGATATTATGTGACTCAACAAGTAGCGAGTTTATCATATTATCTATCTACATCCTATACAGTTAACATAATACCAATGCGTGCATATAAAACTCTACATTAGTTTCCATTCAGGACGCCCATACATCCCTGTCACAACTGTAACTGTCATCGACAACCAGCCAGACGTTGCATGTGGATGATTGATACGCAGCTGGCGGTCCATCGCTATAAATAATTCTCGGCTAGTACCCGCATCGTTAATATGAGTAATGAGATGTGATCGTCTCCATGAGTCTGAGATAGTTCAGCGGGTGGTCATACTGCTAAGTGTGTCTGAGTAGCTACTTTATTATAAAAGTGATTTCAAGGTTACTTTGCGTATATTTGATGGTAGGTGGTATGATTTACTTCTTTTTGGCGTCTCCTATGTAGCCAGTCGTGATAGAATTTTCAGGTTGCCCTAATGTTTTCAGACGTGATTATGATGGAATGCTCAGATGGTTCGGACATGTGGAGAGGAAGGATGAAAGATTTTGAGATTTATTTGAAATATTTGAGATTTTGAGTGTGAATGGTCAAGTCGGTAGGGGTTTACCTATAGTACTTTGAACAAATTTATGTTGCCCTGAGGAAAGGCCAAGTGAAAAGCACCTAAAACCGAAGAGCATGTACGAAAAATGAGATGAAAGTGGAAGAAGCGAAACGTTTAAAGTCGTTTAGTCGGATCGTAATAAGTGGAGGGAAATAGTATCTGCCTTTCTCAACAGGAACAATACTGACTGTACTCGTATGTATGTATGTATGACTATTGTTTGACGATTGACTGAGACTGAGAAAAACGGCAGACAAGTGTTTGATATTTTTGGAATATTTTGTTTGCACTTGAGTTTTGTCACCACTAAAGATTTTCTTTGACACTTTGTAGAGGAATAAAGTTACATAACTAAGATCATAATGGCAGCTGTTCTAACACTGGAGTTCGGTACATTTTCATTTATTAGTCCAGCACAGGAGTTATTGAAAAATCTTTACTCCTACGCGATTGCGTCATGCGACTCCCACAATCTCGATAATGTCACCTTTTGACTTTCGATTCCACGCAAGTATGGATTATTAATGTTTGGGCTATATTATTTCACTGAAACACCGTCGACATATATCTAAACTCTATGGAAAGGTATCTCAAATCTCACCTGCAAGCCTGGCATGTGCAACTTTTGACGGTCAAGATAAGTTAGTTTGTAAGAATGAGATAGCAGACACAGAAATTAGTAAGCAAGAGCACAAGTGATGAATTCATTCTGTTTGTGAACCAAACAGATCATTAACTTTGAAAAAACTGGCCACAGCGTGCTAACTCTACTCCCAGCGCAATCCAGCTCTGTTTATTTGTGTGTATGATTGATTATCCCTTCATAATGCCATATCTTCTGAACCGATTGAGCTTAAATTTGGTATTTAGATAGCTTAACTAACACTGGAATAACACATAGTTTTAGTTTCGATATTCCCAAGGGAACGATGACTACGCGGGTGAACCTG
This sequence comes from Hemistola chrysoprasaria, assembly GCA_947063395.1. Taxonomy (NCBI): domain Eukaryota; kingdom Metazoa; phylum Arthropoda; class Insecta; order Lepidoptera; family Geometridae; genus Hemistola; species Hemistola chrysoprasaria. The sequence continues at coordinate 4,264,215 of OX346724.1, forward strand.
TGAGGCCCAGCTATATTCAAACGAAAAACCAAACAGCGCCAAACTAAGAATTCTGCACCATGATTCGTTCTTACACATACACAAACGTAGCTACAGGTGATTAATGAGTCCCCTGTGTCAGCGACAACGGCACGCGGTAATGTGACTTCTATTCTAGTATCTTGATATTTAGACTTCTATGGTGCGCATTCTATGCTTACAAGTCCATGATTGCGTGACAAATCTATCCATAAATTCTTTTGGTGGTATCATTAATCCTTTCTGAATCCTACGAGTTATCCCAGCTGTTGCAGTTGCTTCTTGTAGGAACCTAAGTAACGTGAGGAACCCAGACGTTGACTCAATGGTCATTATTCACAACATTAATATTAATTCCGTATGTACCCCCGAAAAGCTTTAAAACTTTTACATTCGACAGTACTCAATACAAAAAAATGATTCTATGCATATCGACCAATAGCTCTTGCTGGATAGCATAATATCGGGATTAGTGCACAGCATCCTATGAGTCATTTTCTCCAGCTCTGCATCATAGTGACCGTCTGGCACGTCGCCTGTAGTCTGGCAACTCTGGCAACTATCTATGTTTCATGCATTGGCATTCCATGTTTCTTTGTCACGGTCATTTGGGTGACGTCACCTTTGGGTTTCCATGTGTTTGTATCTCTAAATGATGTAAATATATAAAGGTCTCAGACGTCGGTGTATCCTTTAATCTCGAGGACATGCGTCACGGACGCGACCGACTGGCGCCTTGAAATCTTCATGAATTGCTTGTTTTTGTTATTGGGTATGCTTATGAAGCTACACAAACTTCTGGCTCTTATTTTTCAGTGTAATTTATAGAACTTAAAAGTTGGTAGGTACGCCATCTAGTCGAGCAGGTAAGTGTGGCGAAGGAGCGAGAGATGTGACTTGGGGAACACCATTGCCTAGCAGTGTGACAGTATAAGTTAGAATAAAATTTCGCCGATAACTAGCACCTCCACGGTAGCTCAAGTGGGTGGTAGAGTGCCTACCTACCACGCGGAATGGTGCGGAGGGTGCGTGATTCGAATCCCGCCCGTGGATGTAATTTTTCTTCTCATTTCAGATTGGGTTAATTTTATTCGGAGGAACAAATAAAAACCATCGATTTTATAAATTGTTTAATTGAGACAAACTCGTAGCTAGTTTACGCTCTTAAAGCTACTAATTAAAAAAAGTGCCATTATATTATCATAAACACTGACTGAATCATAAACGCCCTTGAGCGCATATTAACCTCAAAACAAAACTTAATTCCACTTCAAAACAATGAAACAAGCTTTAATAACATTAATCATGTTAATAGAAAACAAGAGACATTTTAATGCGATCTAAGGAGATTTAGGGCACTTAAAAATAAGCATTATTTAGTCTTTATTAAGGGGAGGATAATTTTCTTTTGAGAGATTTATTTAATATTCACTTTCACTTACCTTTGTTGTGGAATGGTTCAAGCCAGTGTCATCTGAAAAGAGAATGTATGATTTATTATTATAAGCATTTTACAATTTATTATTAGCTGTCTGTTTGTCCGTCTGTCAAGACACTTTTTAACGGGAACGCGTGGAGGTATCAAGTCAAAATTGATATCAACTACTCAGATCTGCGGTCCCATGTGGCTGTAAAAAAATCATACTTCTAAGTTAACGCAATCCAAAGTTATGGCCATTTTATTGCATATTTCCATACTTATGCATATTAACATAAGTTAAGTAACATAAGTTAATAAGGCGCTTACAGCGCCATCTATTAGATAAGTATGTTCTTGTAATATTCTTATAAGTATATTCTTGCTAAAAAAAATACCTTTTGTATTATTATTCCAGCGTCTAAACTATCTACATACCGAATTTTACCCCGATCGGTTCAGTGGTTTTGGCGTGAAAGAGCAACTAACATCCATCCATCAATCCTCAAAACCTTCGCATATACAAGTACTCGTAGAACTTGCATTAAAGTCAACGCAACAAAGAAAACGCACTCATATCCCCTTCAAAACACACTATTTCTCTAGTGCATTTCCAAACAACTCTTACAAAGTAAACTAAATAAAATTCACTTAGCTAAAACCCTCCACCCTACAGGTACATCAGTAAAATTCACTGCAACACGTTTTACTGTTGCTTGCGTTCCGTTTCACATAAAGGCGGCAGTTAGCGACGCCTGCCGGCCACCTGTGCATTACGTTCCTTTTTACGGTACAAAATACGTGATACGATGCACTGAGAAATAAATAAAAACGCTGTAAATACTCGTTGCAACGTGTACTTAAACTTAGACTACACGAATTGAATTTATTTATTTTAAGCGAATTTACTGGGCATGACGAGTTTACACAACTAATATCTCAGGGTGACAGGCGCAGTGCAGTGAATTTAGACTTTTAAAACACTAGGTGGCACTGTGTCTGAAATGAGCAATCATGATGCTTACCATCAGACACCTGAATTGCTCGTTTTGTCACTCACTGTCATAAAAAAAAATATTCATAACAAAACGCTGTCTAATAAAAATATAAAGCAAACGTGAGACAATAAAAAAATATTAGATTTTGTTATGTGCAATTGGAATATTATTAGGTTACTTTGCGTAAGTGCGCGACTACGGCGTAGCCCGTAGCACCTCAATTTGGCTACGACGTAGACGCTCGCTACGGAATCTTACGTATTTTGTCTACAGCGGAAAATGTGCAAAGAGAAAACAAGAAAGGATTAGAAAACTGAGATACACTCGGGTTGAGAAGCAGAATCCTAAAAATATATGAGAAAACACGTTGTCCCACATTTTTCTCCGACAAGTCAATCAAGACATATTGACGTTACGAACGCAAATTCCGCGGTGAACCTCGCCTTAGTAAAAGCGGGGTCTGACACAAAGCGGGGATTGTTTCATCATCATCATCATCTCACCCATAGGACATCCACTGCTAAAAATAGGCCTCAACCATAGATTTCCATCTAGTCCGGTTGTAAGCGGCCTGCATCCAGCGTATTCCTGGTGTTTTTATGAGATCGTCTGACCTCCTTGGGGGTGAACGTCCTACATGACCACGACTAAGTCCCATAGTAGGTACACCCCACATGTCGCCAGTACGTCCTACGCTGGATTGTTTGTGCTTTCCAAATAAAATACGGATAAATCGTTCAGTCTGCACTTTGTACTTTGTACCAACTCTAAAAATACTTAAATGAACTGCATGAAAGCGGAGTGGCGACCCTGAAGTACAACAATTAAGGCAAATAAAGTTATTTATTTTGATTTCAGGTTTCCACCCACCTAGTATGATATTGGCAGAAAGAAGAACAAGGGCTGGCATCGAACAATTACAAAAAAAGGAGATGAAAAGATGAGATATCCATATTAGGGAACATAGTAACGTTTTCCACGTACCTGTTTTATTAGTCCCAGGATTCAGGATATCTAGTAGAAAATGCTATTCTAGTATTGATGTGCTGAATTATCCTATTTCCTACTGATATTATAAATCTTTTAGAGTTCTAATTCGACTCCAGCGCCATCTAGCGCGGTTATGGTTAGATGGATAGATGGATGTTAGTAACTCTTTCACGCCAAAACTACTGAACCGATCAGGCTGAAATTTGGTTTGTTGTACGAGGCTTAGACCCTGGAATAACACATGGAGTTTATCCCGATAGTCCCCACGGGAACGAAGACTATGCGGGTATGAAACCGCGGGGCACAGCTAGTCAATAAATTAGCTTTGGCAAATCTAACCCTTAGATATTTTTTCTTTGTTCCGCGTCAATAGGAACTCACTCATCGCTCATCGCTGCCAATCAAGCCTCGAAGCCGCCGCGCCGCCTCGACACCGAGCTCGTGCGGCTCCAGCCCCTCGTATATTCCAATAAAGAAGGACAAGACTCTAATAACACGGCCCGAGTAAGCTCCCAAAACGACACCTCAGACTTTCCAAACCCCTGCCATACCAAACACAACCTTACTCCATAAACACATAACACATTCTCCCGTGCATGCAACGTATCAGTTATAAACACGAAAACAGAAGCGCACGTCCGGTGAAGTTTTTAAGACGAAGGTGGAATATTAGAAGGCTCAAGTAATGGGAATTTGATAACACGTGTCAGCAGAAATTACTCGCGTAACGAGACGTGATGCGCCGTGAATATAAATAATTTGATAAGGTTCCACGAAATATAGGGTCTCGAAACCTTTAATATTTACTTAATGAATCCCACATCTAGAGTGTGATTTATCTATAATCGCTTTTCGAAATTACTAGACTTCGTACTTTCTTATGTACCTAACCATGTACCGGCCACCAACCAACTTTATATTTGGGCTAATTTTCCAACAGATATAGATTTAGTCCGTTTTCTAATGGGAATGCTTGTTTGGAGAGGTATACAATTTAGAGTACAGCAATGCCATTTGGTATAAAGTACGGCTATTATACACGTCCACCTGAGCCTAAAACACCCGGTAGCCAGTTTGAACTCCGCGATAGTAAGAGTATAGAGCTCCTGGCGTTAAGAAAAAAAAATCTGGCGTAATAGTTTGGACCTTTTGAGTCAAGTTTGGTGTCAAGTTTAATACAAAAATATGAAACTATACGGGTTTGTATTGTGTCACTTATAAAAGTTTATTATTTTAAAGATTGCGTCATATTTTGCTTGAAGAGCTTAAGCTCGTTGTTAACTGTTAACATCGAAAAAGTTGTCAGTTAGGTGAAAAAAAAATTTTTTTTCTTCCCCCACATTTTATTGACAGAACAACAATAACCCCTTAAAATTATCGCCGGTTTTTTGGTGTCGGTGCGAAATTCTAATTGGTTAATGTTAAACACATCAGCTACACAGCTTAACACAGCACAGGTAGAATGGCAGCAAACAATACATAGTGAATACGCGAGACGATTCAAAAGTTCTGTTTATTTTTACTATTTTAAGGGGCCTCTTTCACCATCCTTGAGTAATATGCCGAGGAAGCTAATCGTCTATTAAAGTGGCGAGTAAGGAGCAGAGCTAATATCATAATGTCCGAGTAATGCTAATCGGCACATAAACTGACCTTTTTTTGTGAAACTGTCAAAGTTACTTGGGACTACTACTTGCCAAGTAGCACTAATCGGCGAGTAGATTACTTTTTTATTTATGATAGTGAGTAACAAGACGAGCAAATCAGGTGCCTGATGGTAAATGGTAAGCATCATGATCACCCATATCAGACACGGTGCCACGGTGTTTAAATATTCAAAATTCTGCGCGGCACTGCACTGCGCCTGTCACCCCGAGATATTAGTTGTTGAAACTCATCATGCCCAGTACTTTCGCTGGTAACATTGCCCTTCAGACCGGAACACAGTAATATTTGCACAATACTGCTTGGCGGATGAATAACTGGCAAAAGTGTGGTACTGCCCCAGGCGGCCCCCTGCAAAAGAGGCCCTTCCACTACAATATTATTATTATTTTTATTCTCGCATATTTTACACTTCATATATTTAATAAATCGCCTTAGGTAGGTATATCTCAGTAAGCAGTACCTTTTGGTCTCTGGTATACATATTTAGTAATAATACCATATAATTTTATTCTTATGTGCGCTCATAATATTATATCAACAAAGTTACCGGAGGGAACACAGCATGAAATATAAAGCAGTACGCAAAATTCTGAGCCGAGGAGCACTCGTACATTTCTCTAAAAAGAGCGGTCGATAAGACTTTTGGAAACTCTTAAGGCTGAGTCGCACCAACTTACTCGTAAGTTGGTACGACTCAACCTAAGATACTCTCTTAACGTTATTTTTGGCGTTAAAATGGTGATATTGGCCAGAGATTAGACGGACCGTCACGCAATGGTCAATGTTAAAGTAAGTTGGTACAACTCAGCCCAAGCCTTAGAGGCATTCCGCTAATTTTAATATTATAAACATAACTAGGGCAATATTTCAGTGTAAGCCGGATAAACACGATAAGACCGTAGTTCTGTCGGGTGTTCTGCCAAAATAACGGTTCATTTTGGCGAACCATATTTTACATGAGAATGGTTTAATAAACTTGGTGTTTCATTTGTTGGGTAGCGTTCAGAATACGGTATTTATTGAGGCTTTGTCATAGAACGGCTTGCGTGCTTGGTGATCGCGACTATAAACAATATTTAGCCAAAACGGTCTAGATTTCTAGAATTGGGACGACCATAAATTTACAATTTTTAAATAATAAAGGATTACTAGATAAATCGTACAATAAAAGATGTCTATATTCAATAGACAGGTCCAGAGGATGGACTGGGCATCCTCTGTGTAAAACCATCGAACTGCACTTGCCAATCCGCCAGCCAAGCGTGGCAAGTATTAGCTAAAGCCCCTTATGGGGGAGGTCTATGTAGCAGTAGACTTCCTAAGGCTGAGATGTGATGAGATTTCATACGATATTCAATAGAATTGTACACGTGTTGAAAAAGAAGGCAACAATTAAAATGTAATAATAGTGAGTCCGTGAAACTAACTGCTACTGCTAGCCACCGTCAAGACAAGAAAATTGCAATATTGCAATATTGACAGCCTCGATGGCTCAGATAGTAGTAACTCTGCTTTCTGTGCCGCAGGGCCCGGGATCGATCCCCGGTCAGGTCAAACATTTGTGTGCATGAACATGTCTGTTTGATCTGTGTCTGGGTGTTATAAGCTTATATAAGTATGTATATCAGTCATCTGGTTACCATAGTACAGGCTTCTAGCCTAGTTTGGGACCAGATGACCGTGTGTGGAAGTTGTCCCATATTATTATTATTATATTTAAATTATAATATTTTAGGGATATAATGCGGAACAAACAAATATGAACTCCTCTAGCACGCAGGATACACAGGGCGCCAGAACACCTGGAAGGAGACGAACTCCATGGCTGAAATCTGAAAACACGGCTTATAATGAGTACTAGATCCTTTTTGTGCGGCTGTCTCCAAGATCAAAAGCGAACAATGATGATTGTCGACCTCCGGAAATAGGATATGGCACAATAACAAGATAAGATCCGTGAAACTGGCTTTTTGACTGATGTTTTTCGTGTTTAAGATATATATAAAGACAATTTAATAACAAAGGACATTGTCGCTGCAATGAACGTTGGGTAAATTAACATAAAACAAGGCTGGTGTGAAAACATTACACAAAAGGTTTGCTCAATTAAACGTCGTCTGGTTGAAGGGACAATAAAATTTGCATCAAGTGTCGAGCCCTCGGCTTGTCGGGACACTAGAGAGAGGTGTCTTGTACAGTTAAATATCACAAATAAATGTTGATGTTGTTTTCAAATATATTTTTCATGCCATGGTGGCAATAGGCTCGCCCCCTATTACATGGGACCAATAACATACTGGCGAAATGTGGGTGTACCCACTGTGGGACTGAGTCCTGGGTACACCTCTGCCTACCCCTTCGGGAAAAAGGCGTGAATGTATGTATGTTTATGGTGGCAAAACGCTTACTACCGCCTATGATATATACTGATATTTTTCTCTCATATAAAAATCAAAATACTAAAGTGCTGACTGATGTGACTAATGGGATAAGGACCTAAGACCTAAAAATCTGAAATTTTGGACGTCTTTTTTCATTACGATGTAGACTGGAATAGTAGCAAGAATAAGAAAGAATTTCCCGAAATTCCTACGGGAACCAAGTCATGGGATAAATCTAGTTTACTTTAGTTATAAGATAACATTGAATTTCGAGCAGAAGTATTGCGTCACGTGCCTTCCGGAGATCGGTGAACAAGTTTAGTGATGTGGTTATACAGGTTCGAATACAATGCACTGGAAGCTGTAAGTTTCAAACGCTAGTACTAAAAGTATTAAGTACTACAATTTTTCTCTGGGAGCAAGGTAGAAAGATACAGCAAACACTTACATCACAACGCAGACGAGTTCACCCTCAATGTAATGGAAGCTTCACACAAAACAAGCAAATAAAATAGTTACAGAAACAAATTGTTATGTACCACAGCAGATGTGAGGGCGTACGCTGATAACTCCCGTTCTAAATGCTCTATGGGTCACACAGATTGTAGGTAATGTTCTGCCGAGTCCAGCAAACAAGTTGAATAGATGCTTAGCATTTTATTACCATCGATATTGAAGTGCAGAACGTGGATATTGACCGTAAGACATCGACAACATACCCAAATAGATCTGAAACCACCTTTATTCAAAACTAGTTGTACCCCGGTTTCACCGGCGTACGCATAGTTCATGTGGGAACATCGAGATAAAAAAAACGTATTATTCTAGATTCAATCTGTCAAATGCCAAAATTAATCAATATTCTTATTAACTTAGGCTAAACTGAGAGGGGCGAAGACAAGCAACCATCAGAATAATGCGTTAAGTTGGAAGAAGAGCCACGACAATGAGACGTAATAGTCTGATAAGTCAAAGACTTTATGTGATTAACAAAACGTGGCTTGTCTTTATGATACCGTCTTCGTTCGCTTGCTTGAGTCAACCATTTCCAGAAATGTATTCGAAGTAAAGTATCCCACGTAGAAAATATAATTCAAGTGCAACCTCGCCGACAAGGATCTTGTTGCAAGGCTATTTGCTCTTTGTGTCGATAGAAACACATTTCTCTAGTTCAGTGGTCGTCAAATGGCGGGACGCGGGTCCGGACATTAAGCAGTATTTTTGTATTTCTCTGAGTATAGACGTCGGCCGATACGAGACGTTCTTAATGAACGCCTTGCTCCAGGATTTAATGACAATATCTTGCAACAACTTCAGAAATTTCCAACAGATAGTTCAAGGCAAACAAGTATTTAAAAAATACCTTGGAACTCTCACTCATTACTTACTTTATTTATTTTTCACTCTTAAAGTTCAAACGGGCCGTGAATGTCCTTATATTTTAATATACGGACCCCAAATCAAATTAATTGGTGAGCCCTGCTCTAGTTACTGTAGCTACACTATAGCCCACAAAATGGATTCTGCATAGCAAGATTTTGAATCCCCTGACCGAATTAACTAAATTTTTCAATTCTAAATTAAATAGGGCGGACTTCCAAAGATAGCAGACTAGCTATTTTTAAACACCCCCAAGCTTTGCAGAAAAGAATAAGTACGAAAAATAATGTTTTAAAAATAAAAATTATTGAAGCGCGTCAATTTTTATTTGAGTCCCTATTAGGTAATGTGCTTTAATTATAATATTATGAAGAATAACTTTATTAAAATTCGACGGACGATAAAGAATGTATTCGAGTTACCACAATAGCAAAATCCTTTATCTTAACAAAAATCTCTACACTCAAAATAGAGAGAATAATTCAAGAAGTTTGCAGACAAGCTCCACCCGGCTGCACTTGGTTCGCAGTTTACGACTTGCATCGGACGCGCCGAGAAATAAAACGTAATATTTTATACCAGTAAACCTACGGCCGAAACCAATTATTTTTTATGGCCAGCGCTAAACTTGGGATTAATGTTGGACATGACGACTAAAGGATTTATTTACTTTTCTTATAGGGCTTCCACTGCCTCGGTGGCGTAGTAGGCATAAGCTCGACAGACGATCATGGCCCCCGTCGATCAAAGTTTGATCCCCAGGTCGAACAAAGTATTAAATATATTATTTTTCCATTAGGAATTATCTCAATAACTGCCTGGAGTCTGGAACTGTGCCCGGTAGATGGCAATAGGCACGCCCACTAATTACATGGGACCAATAACATACTGGCGGAATGTGGGTGACCTACTATTAGACCCTTCGGGAAAAGGCGTGATTTGTATGTTATGTTTATTATGGGGCTTTTTTCTAACTTGGTACAGATTATGATTAGCAGACTTATAGACTACGCTATAGAACGCTTGATGGTACAAGGCCGAGTAGAGGAAACAAGACCGCGGGGCAGGTCACCACTGCGATGGACCGACCAAGTCGTGGGTGGTCCGTTCCACGAATGATCGAAGAAGGCAGTGAATAGGGTAGAGCAGCGATGCATTTTGAAACGGATCGTCACAAAAATAACAACCACGATCACTGTAGGAGTAAACTCGTAACTGACAGAGTGATCATCACACAATCGTGATCGCGAACACAAACACGAATAAGACTTATCTCTGATAAACACGTAAGTATGCACTGTACGAGTATATGGAGACCACATTCTGAGTTATACGAGTAAAATGTATTTAAGAATCTCATGCATCAATATGACTGGTGTTGCCAGTGTCTACTGTGATCAGTCGTGTACAGAATAGGTCACAGAACTAAGAAACATTCTATGATGATGATGAAGTCTTAAACTACATAAACAAAATGGCAATGAAGAATTAAAACTGGAAGCTCTACGTACGAAAATAATATAAGCAATTAACGTTAAGCCATGATGAAAATCGCGATACCTAACATCGAAACCAGTTAACGAAAGAGACGGATAAAGGAACAGTCTCATTGAACTCAATATGTTTAAACTAGTGGCGATAAAACCCTCACTCGGCACTTGTAAAACTTTCAACAGAACGAGTTGCAGTCGAGCTGGTGAACCGCTCATACCTAACTAGATTCTAGACTCGCGAGTACAAACACATTGACACTAGCTGAGTTTACGGGATAAGACAATTGTAGAAAAACAGGACGATACAGGATTATGAATTTCGGCAATATGTAGGCATTGAGTGCAAGATTGGGAAGAAAAATCGATAGCAAAATGGCGTTATAAAGTTCGTAACGTCGTTGATTTTGTGAAGAATATATATGTCGTTAACTCCGATATCGTTTGAATCCATTTAATAGCGTAATTCAAATCACATTTCTGCCGAAGTTCTAATAGCCTGAAGTTCCAAATCACCTAAACACAAAGTGTTATGTCTGCACATAATAAAACAACCTAATGTGGAAACTTGCCTCGTTGCGTCAGCTTTTTTAGGATTCCGTACTCAAAGGGTGCCGAAAGAACCTTATAACTAAGCCTCCACTGTCCGTCCGTCTCCGTCTGTCTCCCTCTAAACTGTAATAACTATACACTTGTAAATCTCACAAAATTTGTATTGTCGCTAAAACTATAGGTAGGTAATAATTAAAAAAAAACATAATTAAAGGTACCCTCCATACAAGTAACGTGTTTTTAAACGTCAAATAAGACAATTATCGCAAAAAGAGATACATAGATATATATATAGATATAAACTCTTTATTGCTACATCAGTAAAGAGTATATCAGTAAATGAGTAAGAGTAATAATATTTAAGAATAATAGTATTAAGAGTATTTTATTTAGTAAGTGAGGAGAGGACCTAAATTACCCACTAACAACATATTGGGTAGTGGGTAGGAACCCTTCATATGCGAGTCCCATTCGCATTTGACCAGTTTAAATGGAAGCTGTAGACTTTGAGTTTGGAGTTATTTTATGTTATAGGATTTTCTTGTCTCAAGTCCTTATCGACTTTGGCAGAGGGTATAATGTCTGGCGTGAATACATTTTACGCTGAAAATATTTGTGCTTATTTTAGGCATAGGGCATATTCTGTATGTGGCGAATTGCGTTTGTCATATGTTAAGCTCGAAAGTAACTTACGAGGCTAATATTTTTCTTCGGCTCACAATAAGGACCCTAAACATAAAAGCTGCCAAAATATAGCTTGATACCTAGTAGTTTATTTTCAGTTAATTATTTTCTGAGAAAACAGAGGAATACAATACATCGATTTGGTAAATTTTTCATAGGACTGTGTCAAATTTCTCGTAGCTAGGAACGTATGCTCTGAAGTGTTATTCATAAGTACCAGAACTATCACCACATCCAAGCGACAAATAACCATATAGGTTTTTTGTCCGTGATCGCCTAAATAAATGGAAACAGATCCAGACGGATAACTTCCGCCCTGTGATATTCGGAGTTCGTTCACCGTCCGCCGTCGGATGCCCTCGTGTCTATGTATAATAAATAAAACATTCTGTTCGCGATTCTCAAATATTCATGTACATTTCTTCATACAGTTCTTGTATTATACAGTGTTGTTGGTTTGTTCAGAGTAGGTTGGACATGTAGTCAAAAGACTTAGTTGACGCGTACCTTTAAATAGATAGTGCAATTATAGTAGAAGAGTCGCAGCCCGGAAGGTCGCTGTTATTAATTCTGGCGAAAACTTATATTGTGATTGTCTATGGATTTTATACGGGAACTATGATTAGTTATAGAATATAATTCAGCACAACACTAGAACTAACTAAATGCTAGAGTAGCATTTTCTACCAGTTATCCTAAAAACTTGCTAAAAACTAAAACTAAATGCTAGAGTAGCATTTTCTACCAGTTATCCTAAAAACTTGCTAAAAACTAATATCTTAAAAGTCTGTAGGTACTGTAGGTATGGTACAGGCCACATACCGCGTTAAAAAATGATTGACCTAACCAAAATACGAAATACTTTAGACGTAATTTTTTTTATTTTTATGACTACAGTCGTCTTCGTTAATTCCATCAACGTATCGTCCCCTATATATAATTCCCTTCCCCTATATAGTTGTTAGCATTTGACTCTTGACAGACGCTATGGGATGAGAAAGGGGGGATGGTTTATAGACCCACGCTCGTGGAAATACTGCAAGTTAATTCTAAGCCAATGACCTTATAAATTCATTAGTATATCCCTCATTTACGAACGGGAATGTTCCATTTGGTGTTTGGAGAACGTCAATCGAACACTATATACGAGACATAATGTCAATTTGAGTTCATCTTCGTCCCAGGCCAGCGATTTCACCCACGTAGTCTTCGTTCCCGTGGGAATATCTGGATAAAAAATACCCTATGTACTATTCAAGGGGTCTAAGCTATCTACATACTAAATTTCAGATCAATCGATTCATTAGTTTTAGCATAATAACGGAAAAAAAAAACAAAATGAAAAGGCAGATTTCTTATCATACAAAATCGTGTTTTTTTATGGACAAAAGCTGAACAGAGCTAAATAAGTGTGATTAGTCCCTTACGCAGAAGTTGTGATAGACCGTATATCTAAATGTAAAACTGTAGCTCCCTAACCGAATGGGCGCCTCAAGAAGGCGCGGCGTCGGTAGACCGCCGACGAAATCATAACGCTCGCAGTAAAGAACTAGATGCGATTGACTCACCACATGGATGAATAGTACCTGCTTGTACCATTATTTTATGTGGTTCTTGTACTCTTCAAGTAAAAACGCTTATGAACTTACAGAATCAGGCTAATAAAAATCTATCTTTAGTGGGCACTAAAGATGAATAGTACAGTTTTTAACAAACATAATGCTGATGATTATGTCTTCTAGACGTATCCCTTGGCGGCGAAATTATTCATTCTTTACGGAGACGAGAGCGAATGCGACTTAATCCAGAATTTATCGTGTCGTTACACACATCTATATTTGTGCATACATATGGTTATCAGTTACTTAGGTATATATAACCTTTCCGATAGCTGAAAGCCTGATTCGCAACCACTCTCTAGAAGTCTAGAATCAAGCATTTTAACCTCATATTATATCGTATTTATTGCTACGCCAAAGCATCGAACACCAACTGCGATGTTCAATCGATATTAATCAACTTCGGTCAGAAAATATAGGTCCATATACAAAATGTAGATACTGAGTAAGAAGGTGATACTGGGTTGTCGAATCAGAACACAAAGAACTAAGAGAAAAGCGGACCCTTGCAACTATGACTTTGCAAGTATGACTAACATTGCAATTTCGCAAACGAAATTCAATTCCATTGCAACGCGATGAGTCAGGACTGCAAGATATTCGAGAACAATCCCTATTTCCACAAACAGGAGACACAATAACCTCAGGACCTCAATTATGTATGTAACCCCCTCTTTCCCTCCCTGTTTGTTCCCCCTCGAGCATGGAGTGCATTCACCGTCGGTGGGATCGCGTGTGGCGCCAGGTTTGATAGCCCATCGGTACCACTGCGTACACCATTGCTTGGGTTTTACATGGGACAAATTATGATGAAATAGCAACAGGCGCAGTGCAATGCCGCACAGAATTTTAAATTTTAAAACACTGGGTGGCACTGTGTCTGATATGGGCAATCATGATGCTTACCATCAGGCACCTGATTTAGCAAATCAGGTCATGTCACTCACTATCATAAAAAAAGGTTTGAACTTTTATTTGTTTTTTTTTTATGATAGAGAGACAAGACGAGCAAATCAGGTGCCTGATGGTAAGCATCATGATTGCCCATATCAGACACAGTGTCACCCAGTGATTTAAAATTCTAAATTCTACGCGGCAATGCACTGCGCCTATCACCCTGAGATATTAGTCGTTGAATGCTCAGTAATTTCGCTGGTAACATTGCCCTTCATACCGGAACACAGTAATGTTTGCACATTACTGCTCGGCGGATGAATAACTGGGTATTTCCCCAGGCGGCCCCCTGCAAAAGAAGCCTAACACTACAAAAAAAAATTGCAATACTCTGTCCCTCAGACAATGTGATGAAAACATTATATTTTAAGAAATGTATTTCAAATAACTTAGTATATTTGCCGGATTAGTGAAGTACAACTTTTAAGATTGATGCACACATTTTGGGTGGGCAGGGGTCTGGGGGAATTTCGAAACACAAAATAATTTTAAATTAAGTATGTCAATTTATTATTACCACAAAAGGATATAAATATCGAATTCACATTACCTTTTCCTAATACACAATGACAATTTTAGACATTATTGTTTCCTGTTTAAAATTCTAGCTGTGAAACGTTAAAATTTTGAAAAGGCCTTTTATAAAAGAGGTGTATTTTTTAACTACATTCCTAGTTAGTTAACATTTTTGAAGGAATTGTTTTATTAAGTATTTTTAACTATACTTACCAAATACTTCATTTTCTTAAACAGATTAAACAGGTCTAATACAGATGGTATTTAAAAACTAGCTTAATGCTAATACTAAGGATCAACTAAGAACCCTGTTGGCACTTGCAATAAAGGTAGCAAGAGTAAAGGGCTTCTTTTTTTTTAATTTCTTTGAATTTATTACATTATTTTATCATTTAGGTATTCTTGTGCCATATTATATATTGTGATTTTAATATCAATAGAAGTTTTTTTTAAGAACTTTTAATTGTTTGATTAAGTTTTGAAAGAGTTTAGTATGTATAAATTAGTGTTACTTTTTTTATCCTGCAGTTTAAGTATCTATCCATGGTCGCCCTACTGTAATGCATGACCTATCTCTATACTTGGCATATTTCTTGCACCAACTACCTCAATACAATTAATTTCATGCATTGTGCAATTTTGCATTGTGGTAGGTCCAGGTTCAAACTTGATAGGTCTTAACTAAGTCCATATTTTTATAATTTATGCAAACTGTACTGCTAAAATACAGGGTTACTAAAAATCACATACTGGTCTCATAAGGGATTATTAAAGTCATGAATATGACTATGACTATAATATGAATATGACTTTTACTGTGAAGCCAACTTTGAAATCGTAAAAAAAAAAAGTGTATTCCATACATTTTGCTAAGGGTGGATGAATGAATTTTTCGCAATTTCAGAATTAGTTCCATAATGAAAGCTATTCAAAATTTTAAAATGATTAGTTCTTTAGTTTAAAGGATACTATTGTATTTTTTCCAATTGTAGCGCCACACAAACATAATTGTGGAAATACAATTCTATTTCTTTCTTCTGGTATTTGCCTGTATACAATAATAATTTACAGTTACAAATATTTATGAAACAGAAAAAGCCCTACAATCCTACAACTTTGTAGATTTTTTACAATTTTGTAGATATCATTTTTTTATGAAACAGGACCTTGATTATCAGTACTGATTGCCTGTATACAGTATTATAGATGTGAAAATGAAAGAAGAATAACACAGTTTTGAGAGAGAGCCTATTTGTAGGCAGATTAATGACATAGAATTAACTAGAATATTGATTTTATGTAATCTCGAGGCCAAGATTTTTTTATGGTGTAGCACCATCTTAATAAACCTGCAAAGCTATATTTGATTTTATTTTTAGGCAAAGAGGCCCTTGATGAATAGAATTGTTTTAGAATCTATCAATATAATTTTTTTTAATAATAATAAAATTAAGAAAATGTAATGCTGCGAAATTCAATTTTCTGTTCACTGTTTATTGGTGCCTGTGACATTTATGTATTGTGAATAAATACATGACTTTTTACAGTTACCAATAATTTCTAACTTAATTACACCCATAAGGTACATTATGTTGAAGCAGACATTACATAATGATTGTTTTTGATAGGGACAGTAATTTATTGTGAAAATAAACTGTTTGACATGTGTCAGGCACCATTCCACAACAAACGGAATGTAATCAGAGCTACTTTGAACATTCATAATAATTAATCAATTTCTAGTTCACTTTTCATATAGAACTATTCTTATTCATATTATATTTATGTAGAATGCACTTAGAAGATTTATGGTCTCATGTTGTTATCCATAATTGAAATAATCGACACAGATCTGAGAGTAGGTACAAGTTTAAAGTAATTTGCAATTATACAGTGCATGCAAGAGAAATAAAATATGCAGTTTTAACCTAATAAGGCAGTGATTATTCAATCTGCAACCAGAACCAGGTGTCTGAACAAAGGTTTATTCACTTATAAGTTATGGGCATATTTATAACTATTACTAATCATTTAAGTACCTTCAAAGAGATGCAAGTATGTACCTATCAGAAGTAACTAAATCCTGTGTTAAATGGGAACCCTACTTATATAGAAAGCATAACTGCTGTCGATTTCAAAACACTGAAATGGCCTTCAGGTGCCATGCAACATTTCAATTAAGTATTACAGTCTCTGAAGAGGTGCCTAAGTATTTCTTAATTATTGACTTATAATGTTGTTCCTTACCTTACAGCTGCAAAAAACACGAAAAGAAAGACGTAAGCTGCTCGGTTTCAGCGTAATAACTAAAGAACTGGGCATGAATGAGTAGATAATACCTATAGACTGAAAAATCAATAACACCAACAGTATCTGGTACATACAAGTCTAGAACAAGATAGAAAATAGTACTTACCACCTCACAGCTGGATAGAGACGGCCTCCCGGCGTTCTTCAGTAATGTTATCACCGCGATTTAAGTAATAAAAGTATTTTTAATTAATTAATTTCGCTTCGAAATGCAACAAAGTGAACCGAGATAAACGATCGACAAAATTGATTTGGCAGGTGTCATTCATGTTTAATGTCAGTGTCAGATTAATTTGACATTGACAGTTAGGCTGTGTTCCATTTCACGTGATGTAACAGAACTTTTTACATTACTTTATCGTGGTGATAAATAAAATATCGCGCACAAAAATTACTTTATCATGTTTACGCTGCCGGCGACTACTTACGACTCGCTCCATTAGATTGTCGTCGAGCGACAAGAGCTATCAAATATATTACGGTCAGAACACGCGACGAGAGACCAACCAGCGGTATTTCTACTAGAGTCCCCCTCCCGTCGTACTTGCACACTCGCTTATAAGCCCAGCGACACATCGGAATAAATCACACGCTTCTTGCCAAAGGTAAATATTGGAATCCAACTTCGAAACTCCCATTTCATATATGAAATGGGAGTTTCGTATCTACATGGCCTAATTATAATTAGGCCTAATTATAATTAGGCCATGTAGATACATACATCAAGGCTGTCTCGAGTAGATACTCGAGCTCACAGCTCGAGCTGTCGCAGCGCAAGCGCATGGCAGAAACGCGTCTTACATTTAACTCTTTTGCTTACTCAAACTCAAAGAGATTTAATCAAATAGGTCATAATCTGACACTTTTGCATGTCAATGAAGATAAACAGTACTGAGTCTACCGTGCGTTTGGAAAGATAACTCTACAAGAAGAACGCTACTTTTACTGCTATCCATGTTTATAAGCCAATTTGGTAAAAAAAACAACAATCATATCTCTAAAAACACGTGTATTTTATAACTTATATCACATAATCTAAATTGCAGGGTTCCGCGTGATTAACAATAGCTAACAGCTTTCAAAGCTAGAAGTCTAAATCGGTAACCGATAAATGCTGAGATTGGTTTACTTCAAGGCGTTCTCATATCGTGTAGAAACGTCCTGCCAGTTGGCGATGTCGAATATGGCCTTTACGTAGTCGGCGCGAACGTTCTTGTATTGGAGATAGTATGCGTGCTCCCAAACATCGATGCCGAAGAGAGGCACCAGACCTGGAATGTAAATGAAATGTACTTACTAAAATTAGAGAATGTTCCGGAGTCGATGTACGCAAGCGCTACTTACGTCTACGACACAATAACGCTACATTATGATACGTGTTAAGAGGCCGGCTACTGACGAATTCACCATACAAACGTAATACCTAAATCATTTCCAGTCAGCATATATTTCCAACATAAAATAATGTTAGTCACATCAAGACGCTAGTTAGTTATTTAGGTTTGTTAATTGTATTTTAGTCCATAACTAGTATCTCATTTCTGAATAACATCATTGTATAGGTCTGTTGGAAACATACTCTGATTATAAATGAGGTACCTATTACATATGTTTGGGGAATTCGTTGGTCGCCGGCATCTTTAGGCTGTTGCACCTATCAAAATTAATACGTGATGTAACGTCACAGAATAAATAATAGTATTAACGTACAGAAAAATCAATCTCAGCCAAAAGACCCGGACCGGAAGGTATAAGAATACCTATATACCTATGCATTCTGCCGGCACACGAAATTGAACCTTATCGTGTATCGCAAGCGTTCATATTCCGCTGACCACCGCTGACTCGGAAACAGGTTTGGCGTCGAGCGCAAGGATTCCCACTCGCCTTATACATATTTCGGTTAGTAAGTATTAAAATAAATCAATATAGGAAACAGACACACTGTTTTCTATATCATATACCGTGTATTAATTTGCCACACTGCTTAGTGTGTAAAATAAGTGTAATTTCTATGTTATCATTAGGTATATTAATTCCTTGTTCTTTCTTTTATTTCTACATCAGTAAGCACGAAAATTTGTGTAATACGGATTATATATCGTTTATTATCGTTGCAAAAATTAAGGAAAAATATTTTTAAAATTACGCGAAGTGGCTAGCGCGTGAGCCTAACGGCACCTAGCTGCCAAAACCTCTGCAAGCAGTAACGAGCGGAACATACCTAATCCACGGTAAAGATAATATCTCTACAGAATACAGTGACTCAACCCTGTCCTTGAAATAAATACCTACAGCCGCGCGGTACTTAGGGCTGCCTAAGCGACGACGCGACGCATCAGCAAGAGCGAGACGGCTATACACATTCATTCGCATTCGCGACTCAGTGAGAACCAAGTTTAATACCGACCTCGAGGCGCGTAGGTATAGAACTAATTTAAAATGTACGTGTTGACTTAAAAGTTTTTCTAATTGATAAATACAGTGGCGCCCCCATTATTTTCTACTCTTTTATGTCGAGCTATATGACTAGCGTTCCGACTGTATGAAGTCATGACCGTTTGTATGAAGCCACAATACTATAGATCGTATATCTTTACCGTGCCTAAACAGTTGAGTGAGACCCTCCCCTGGTAACGTTACGTATTAGTATTAGTATCTTTGTTAAAAATTCGCGCGCATATTTTTCGTTTACACTCTCCACAGACAACTCAATTTAATTTGTTTACCAGTAGTGGCTTGCAGAGGATCCTGGTTCAGGCATGTGGCAATCTGCAGGCTCTTCGTCTGCTTGTTGTATCCGAGCCAGCCCCATCCAGAACCTTGGACCGCCACCGACGCGGCGGCTAACTCGTTCTTCATGTTCTCAAATGAAGAAAACTTCCTGAAAATTATTAAGTTTCAGCTTGATTCGTCCCACTACCAAATGTGCCCGAGGTTTAACCCGCGCAGGCTTTGTACCCTCAGGAATATCGTGACAAAAATTACTCTATGTCTTTCCCCAAGATGATGTCTATATTTATCTTTATACCAAAATTCATTAAAATCGGCCTTTATATGTTAGAAGGGCATATTATTGCCACGAATGAGCATTTAATTTCATCTATTTAAGTACTGTCTCTATACAAAGTTTAATTTTCGTCGATGCCGTTTTTTTTATATGTAGGCATTATAATATGTACATATAATTATTAAATGTACTTACTAGCTGTGCCCCGCGGTTTCACCCGCGTAGTCATCTTTCTCGTGGGAATATCGAGATAAAAAGTTCCCGATGTGTTATTCCCGAGTCTAAACTATCTACATACCGAATTTCAGCCCAATCGGTTCAATAGTTTTGGCGTGAAAGAGTAACAAACATCCATCCAACTTCACAAACTTTCGCATATTTATATTATTAGTAGCAAGAAAAAGATAAAAAAGTTCAATTTTTTTTTACTTCACAACATAAATACTGAACCAATTTGGTATGTTGCTTTGATATGTAGTCCTCAAATAACATAATTGTCAAGTTCTTTTCATTAAATCTTTAAATCTAATCCAGAGTCACATATTAAACTACAATGTTTGAATATAAATTGGTCTTTGCCCTTGACTATAAAATTTCTATAATAAGCACCCAGTACAGCTATAACATAGGTAATTGTTTTGACTTAAAATTAAGTACAACAAAGTTAAGTACGACAAAACTATAGGTAATTATGACTATTTTATCTGCTTTTATCATACACATATTTCACAAATATTAAAATTAAGATTATAATAATGATATCTACACATATTAAAAGGTTACCTTTATTTACGTAAATAAGACAAAAATAATATTATCTAAAATACCAACTAAATAAGTACCTATGTAAAATATTCAACATTGATAAAGTGAGAAAAAAATGATACCTAATATTAAGTTTTATTTTACTAGATAAGTAAATTAATTAGTTTTTGCATGCATTACTATATTTATATTATGAAGAATTTTGCAATATAATTATAGCGGGACTCGCTTCTTTATACTTGTGTATACCTATCTATTATGATGCAATGTTATTAGTATTTCAAAATATTTATTCTTAAATTCCGTAACCAATGTATGTTTCTCAAATGAATTATGTTATTTGAGAAATAATTTTCTTAAACCATCGTTTTTTTAATCGGTTTAATTTTCTTAAATTTCGTATAATATTTTATTTACGTAATTTGTATTATAATATATTTTTCGTTATTACGTACTAAGGTATTATTTATAATGTTATTTATTGACCTAAAAACATCTATGGAACATTAACATAACTTTAGGTTTTCGCGAGTTTAAAGATGGCTCCATAAGGAGAGTGGTTTGAAATGATTAGAATAATAACCCTCTATGAGGCTGCTGATATTATTATTATCCTTCTGTTAAATTTATGATAAATATTATGTTCTCTTGTCACTTATAAATAAGGAAAAACATGCACAGAAGCAATTATACTTAATTATTGACTAGAGATACCAATATATTAACTATATAAATGTTTTTAATGTATACATACTGATGTTCTGGAGAGGAGCGTTGATGCCTACCACACAGTTTTTAAAAAACTAATGCAGGTATCATCATTTCGCACATTGTTTTTGTACAAAATTTTTTTTGTTTCTAAATAAAACTTTTTTTTAATACATAAAGTAGTTGGTACCCAGATTATAGAAACCGCATAATTTTCCTTATGTGCTGATCTTAATACATATAAGAAAGAAATAGCGACATGCATAGTCCAAGTTGTATTAGAAAAGCCTGCCCTTCTACGTAAACCTTGGGAGAACAAGGTGTGACATTACATTATTGAAAAGTTGGTTATACACACCCTAATAACAGCTGCGCCGATCTGAATATAATAACTAAGGCTGGATACAACAAACTGTCCTTATCCAGAGGATAAACTAAGTTTTACTTTAGTGTAGTGAACTATGCATTTAACCAAAACTTTTCTCAGATACCTAAATCACGATAGAGTAAATCTAGAGGGCAAAGATATCTAGAAACTTCTGCAACGCCACCTATGGCACCTTTTAAACAAATTTTAATGTAACCATACCAAATATCAAATATTGTATATCTGGCAGTAGCTAAATTTAAGCCCTACAAGTTTCTTGTGCATTCTTCTTGTAAGTTATCTTGCTAAATGCATGTTTGATTCATTTATCAAATTAACTTCAGTGACAAACAAAACTTTTTCACTCAATCTGTTTCAGTGTATTACTTTGTTCAGAAATTAAGATAATATATACAATTTATACCATTGATATACAATTTGCAAATAAATAATTATGATTACCAGAGGTTAAGTACTGTGAAATAACTTTAATATGTTGGTTGAATCCACCCTTAAGTTTAGATTTGGGATTAAGGTTAGCGTAGATCAAGCCCTTAACCAAGCCAAAATAAGCTAAACAGCATGCAGCAAATAATTTAGAAATTTACATCTCAACAGCTTTAGTGAGGGCGGCGGATGGCTTGCCGCAATTCGGTGAGAGGTTCTGCCAGAAAATGGTGTGGTTGATGTGACCGCCACCATTGAACCTGAGCGCTGGGGCCAGGCTGATCACTGTGCTGATGTCACCTGGAGATGAATTGTACAACATTTGAAATGGGCCCAAAAATATTAGGCGAAATGGGACTTAGCAGTGTACAGCTCCCAAAAAACATTGACCTATTTGAAGTTAGTTGTTTAGGCAAACTTCACATCAGTCATTGCACCTACTGTACCAACTTGCAGCATTTAGTGATAACAGGGCAATATAAGCAGATATATTATATCTTCAAGTACATGAGTTTTAAGTAACATGAGTTTTTATTTTATTTTAACATGATCACATCTTTAACACTTTAATGTTTTAGTTTTCATTAATACTTTTAGATCTGATGATCTGATTCTACTAATTACTTACTGTTAATAATTTATTACCAAATCTAAGCTTTTAAATAGGTACTAATACATCAAATATTATCAGCACGCAATGAGAATGGGATGCAACCTTTTGAAACTGAGATGGCCCGCTGACTAGCTGTAGTGTCAAACTCGTGTCGAAGCTCGCGACTCTAGTTAATTAATTGGTTGATAGATTTACTTTTGCAAGGTTCCATCCCATTCTCATAATGCGCCGACAATATTATCTGCATTGTACACCAAAGAAACTACTTCTTAAAAAAAATTACATATCAATAGCCTGTTTAAGAGAATCAGACATCTCAGTCTGTTGAGCCGTGAGGTTATTCCAGAATATGGAATGGTTAATGTGACCTCCACAGTTAAACTTTACAGCACTTAGCAGCCCCAGGATCGTGTTTGTGCCGGCTGCTGTTAAATTAACAATAATTAACTTTACAACTAACTTTACTTTTGGCTTCTATGGGGGATGCCTATGTTCAGCAGTGATGATGATTATGATGATGAAATAAAGTTAAGTATAAAATAAAGTTGCTTTCTGTGTGTTCATTCATCCTAAACAACATAACAGATTCCGTTCACGATCAGTTAGATAATTTTTCACCAAGGGCTTACATTATGACTAGAGACCTCCCAATTGCATGGTTGGAATTAAAAAAATTTAAGTTATTTTAACCCATACAAAACTGGAGTGGGTCGCTAGTTTTTATTAATTGACTTTGAGAATAGACCACCAAGTCCAAAAAGCTGTATCTATATCTATATATTATATCTTATGATGTCATTTTGATAGACCAAGTAGTGGTGCAATAAATTTCAAATGGGTTTTCTACCATTGATCTATTGTTGTAGTGCATATGAACCACTTAGGCCAGCTGACTAGAAATTTCCAGATTTTCTGGAGAGTAATGTGTTAAAGTTACATCTCATCAAGGAGTCCTTCATCGAGTTTTAATAAATTGTAGTGTTCAGAATATGACATTCACAAAATATTAAACCTTTTTGGCGAGCCTGCTCGAGTTTTTCCTCGGCGACATTGAGGTTGTTCACATAGGTGGCATGATGCTTGCTGTGATGAAGACACATGATCTCTCGGCTGATCACCGGCTCCAGAGCGTTGTACTCATAGGGCAAGTCGGGCAATGTGTGCTTCTGACGACTTGCACCCACATTCCGTCTGGAAACATCATTTTATTTTCAATTTAGTCCATCATCAATCATCATACATCGTTCCAAACATTAACAATATTTTTATTGTATGGATAATAACTACTTACAAGACAACTCCAATTCTGCGTGAAGCAAACATCCTCACCACCTATTTTTGTTCGAATCAATATATTTCGCAACCGGCTGGCGAAATCACCGAAAATAATTATTTTTATTAAAAATTATGCAATCAATAACAATCGATGACAAAATTTTCCATTTTGTTAATGTGCTCTTGATTGCTGTCAATCTGTCAGTAGCAGTTGTCGCTGTCGCAGTAACTGTCAACTATTATTTATGTCAAAGTCAGGTGATATATTGTTTTCTATATGTAATTGTTTATCTTAATCAATAGAAACAATAATCATTTTTTTGGTCAAATTTCCTTATAATAATTGGTACATTAATGGTAATAATTATCGGGTAATTTTATAATCAAATAATATAATAAAAACCAGTGACCGACCGGTCGGTCACTAGTTCATTTCGTTTCATTCGGTTTAGGTTTCGGTTTCGGCCAGTTTCGGCTCAAAAATCTAGTTTCGGCACGAGTTTCAGTTTCGGCCAAAAAATGGCTGAATCTTCGGCCAAACCGAAACTACGTTCGTGAACTATCGCGCGTCGCTCGGTTGACTTCGGGGGAGTTCGTATCTCGCGTGTTACCCGCCATCGTCAGTTGTCAGATCGCCGGCCGGTCCGGCGTGTTTTTGTCGTGAGTTTAGTTTATTATATTGTATTATTTTTCGCGCATAGTGATGAGGTACGTGTTTGTTTTTGTTTTTGTCTAACATATTTTATTGATCTTTATTAGGCATTGAAGTCCTTTCCGTTGAGTAATTAACACGTATTTTAAATTATGAGAAGTATGTAAAAGTATGTTTATTCACGAATTCATTTATTATTACTTACAATATACATTATTGTTAATAAATTTAGTTGGATGATATTTTAATTGTAACTACCAAAACAACTACCAGCTATGATGTAACTGTGTGTGACCTTAAGATACTTGATATATTTTGGTAGCATTAGGTACGGATCGATTGGAACGTGACATACATATCTAAGTAAAAATTTTAGGTAAAATGACACCATCAAAAAAAATTGGGAAAAGGATACAATCAATGAACATCCCATAATTTTTCTGGAAATATTAATATTCTAACACCAAGGAACATAGCCATTTCATCAAATATTTAATTGTGGGTAATGTTAGTAAGGTTTGTTTTTTAAAATCAGTGTTGATTATAAACAAATTTTTGTTCTATGAAGTGTTAGCGTGTTTTTGTGTATTTGGTTTATTTTATAACAGTAATAAGTAAGCAAGTAAGTAATCAAAGAAAATAAGTAATTCTCTTTCACATACTTTTACATAGATTATTGTTTTGTATTTCAATCGAAACGTATTAAATGTCTGCACAAGTGTATGATATAAGCCAAATTTCAGTAAACAATACATTTTTAACATGTCTGAAAAAGTTTCGTTTTCGGTTTCGGCCGAAACTGAAATAGATAACGAAGGTTCGTTTTCGGTTTCGGTTTTGGCTGGAAATCTTGTTTCGGTCGGACACTATTAAAAACCTCTAGAACTTAATATAAACTGTGACCCAACCTGTACGTTTCGAACTTACTTTTGTTCTGTGACTTCTGTGGCATAAAAACGAAACGATATATTCAAAAACAATAAAATTTTTAATAAATGGTTTTCTTTTCTCTTAAATTTTAATGTCCCTGTCTATGGCGGATTTTCTTTAGAATGCCGACAACCGAAACGTCACACGTCACGTAGGTCGCTCCACAGATCACTATATTATGGGTCGCTCGCTTGCGATTCACTCCACAGCACAGAGTACTACTCCACAGAATTCACTCGCTAGTGTGTGGCTAGTGTCCTACAATGTAGAGTCGTGTGCTGTGTGCTCGTCGCTTCGCAAATAATAAACACATTGGCATATCCAAACTTATAAACATTGTCTATAGACTGTGACAGCATAGAATAGAATTGAATAGGTACGTCTGTGTGAGTGAGAGACAATATTTTTGTTGTGTGCGTAAATTGTTTCGAGAGCGGTCGTACACGGTTGTGTAGATTTTTTGCCGATTTATCCGTATTACTTGAGAATTCGCTTCAGCTTCAGGTTTCGTCTAAAATACTACGGAATACGTGAATGTAATAAATACTCTTGGTGAAATGTGACCTAAGTTTCATAGATGTGTCGCGTCGGTTAAGATCGTACATTATTCAGTGTTGATGCACTTTGTTTATTTATAGTTTAAAGCCAGTCGCAAATATCAGACATGTAAATAAGGTGCACTAAAATGTCTCAGAGGGATACCGCAATACATTTAGTGGCTGGAGGGTGAGTAAATAAGGGCCGAGAGGTCAGGTTTACCCACATTATCAATATCAGTTTATCATTCATTTATTCATTTGTGTAGGTATATAATCTAGTTGACACATTGGCACATGTACGGAGACGTTGTTTACGCCAGCGCAAGTGGTCGGTGCCTTCTCGTGACACAATTTCCTATCTTGTATTTCATAAGTTACAGTTCATGTTTATAATCATGTATCAATTGAGGTTGAATAGGTTGCATAACTCATTTTATGATACCTAACACTAAGGGCCAGAGTCTAAAAAAATTATGTTTAACTATTGGTCATACATGAGAAAATAGAATGATGAGATGTATGTGCTTTGTATATAAAACAATGCCCATTCATTGATTTAAAGAAAAGGGGAGATAGAGTATGTTCTCCCAGCGCTTACTCAACCACTGGCACATGCAATTTGTTCAGAGTGAAGTTTGCACAGTGACATATAATGAACAACATAAATAGAAAGACATAAATACCTAAGACAGAAGTGCATCCGAGACAACAATGTTAGTTGCTCGCACAACCTAACTTTACTGACGTATGTGGACCTAATGGGACCCAATTTAATCTTTCCATTTTCGAAAAGCCGCAGTACCTCATCGCCCCTTTTCTTCAAATCAATGTGCCCACTAGACAATTTTGCCGCCATTCCGTGTTGTCAGGGAACCTTTACATTCCATCAACAATTCTCAATGAGAATGGTGATGAAACATTAAAGTGGGAAAGGTAGCCCTATATTTAGTATATATATCCATGTTGATTATGTTCCTATGTGTTGTTCCAATACTAAATTCAAATAGGAAAATGACCATTGTGTTTTAAAAATCATACATGGTAGTGAGAGAGCTTGACACTCCTCTCACTCTACTCTTTTCTATAAAACATAGGGTCAATGGCCATTTTTCTCTCTGAATTTTGGAAAGAATATACTTTATTCAACTCTATTGTATTAAACATGTTTATTAAGACAGCTTAATAAGCGCAATAAGTAGAGAAATCTGACCATCTTCTTCCCCTTATCCCACTCTAAGTAGATATAGCACAGAACGTCTTCTGCCAATCCGGTCTATCATAAAGTCATCTCTGCACTCACTCACATCTTCATTCTCATTCACTTAGAATCCTATAGTTTACTTAGTTAGTTTAATTTTGTTCAGTGTGGCGGGAACAGCAGGAGCAGTGGTCACATGCCCTCTAGAAGTTGTGAAAACTCGTCTGCAATCATCTAAAGGATTAGGCATACCTCCCACTAGGCCCCCGCCCTCTGACAACACTACAAGCACTAGGAAGATCTGCTCCAAGATCCCTAAGCATCAGGTAACATTCATTCATAATATTTTCTATCTGTATACTGTGGTTCTACCTGTGTGGTTGTCTTTCCCATGGAAATATCGTGATTTATACTAATTCCCAGCCCAGTTTTAACATGAAGACTTAACAAACATACACACACAAAGAAAGAGAGAGTGAGTGAGAGAGAGAGAGAGAGAGAAACTTTCACATATTCTACTAATATTTTAAATGCGAAAGTTTGTGAGGATGATAGATGAATGGATGTTTGTTACTCTTATCTAGAGGTCCCGGGTTCGATCCCCAGGTCAGGCAGTGTTAAATATTGGACTTTTCCATTAGGAATTATCTCAATAACTGCCTGGAGTCTGGAACTGTGCCCCGTAGATGGCAATAGGCTCGCCCCCTATTACATGGGACCAATAACATACTGGCGAAATGTGGGTGTATCTACTATGGGACCGAGTCCTGGGTACACCGCTGCCTACCCCTTCGGGAAAAAGGCGTGAAAGTATGATTTTTTTTTGTTACTCTTTCATGACAAAACTACTGGACTGATTGGGCTGAAATTCGGTATAAAGATAGTTAAGACCCTGGAATAACACTCTTTTTATCCTGATATTCCCACGGGCACGAAGACTACATGGAAACTGCAGGGCTCACCCAGTTATTAGTAGGATAGTATGTTCCAAATGCAGAGATAAAAAAGGCCATTAACCCTAGGTATAATGGTACAGAGGTAGTGTGAGAGGCGCATCAAGCTAATGACTTGATATAAAAATAGGACAAATTCCACACACAGTCTTCTGGTCTGGAACTAGGCTAGAAGCTTGTACTATGGTAACCTTAGATTATAATATACATAGGTAACCTTAAGACTTATATAATAGGTACATAGGTTCATTATAATATTAGCAAGTAACATCCAAATAAATCTGGAAAAAACAAAGTGTTCAGATCAAATATCATAATATTGTTTATCATTTAGACATTGATAATGCCCCCAGTAATGTTTTTATCATAAGTGTAGTATCAATCTGTATCAAGATCCTTATGTCTACCGTTTTTGGAACTAAGATAGCAAAGATACAATATAGCCGACTGATTAGGAATTATCATTATCAGCTTGACATGTAGTTAATCTTCATTCTATTGCACCTATACCTTGTAAAAAATAGCTTGATTGTGACAGCTGAACAAATATATATTTTTTTGTCAAATTTCCTTAAATAATTATTATTATTTTTAATTACGTACTAGCAACATATGCTGATGCGTGCATATCACTGCACTTATGTATTAAAAAGTTTATTTGTTTCTAAATGTTTATCTAGTCTAAACTTTTCACTGAAGTAGCACTAATAACAGTCTCTGGCAATTTGTTCCACAGTTTTGGTACACGGTTTGGCAAGAAGTGTTTTCTTGCGTTAAATTAGGTACATAAATGGGATCACGTTGCATAATTTATAATCCAAATGATTAATCAAATACCGTGTTAGAACTTAATATGCGGAAATATGGCCTTTATACCTGACAGCTGAACGAAAATCAATTTTTTGTTCATCCATCGAATCTGAAACGTTACATTACAGGCGAATCCAAGTGAAGGAGCACCTTTATAGATCATAGATCAGATAGGATACCTTTTAGCAGGAATTAACAGCAGAGCGCAACTTCTACTGTTATATCCTTCAAAAAAATAATGTTTTATATGATTAACATCTAGATTTTATCACAAAATAGAAGTGTGTGGTTTGTTTTGTGGTGACACAATTGATAATAATCAATTATCATCTTTGTTCAGCAAAACTAACGTGCTTTGACCTTTGGACACTCATTACCAGAAAACCAACTTTACAATTAAAAACACCTGAATCATTGATGTTATATAATACCAAACATTTATAATACATAACATACATAATTTGTTTCTTCCTTTATTTTTAGTATATTTATTAGACAAGTAGTAAAAGTATGTAGGTACTAAATATTACACCCACAGACAACTCAATCTAAGGATCACCATTATCCCAAGGTTAGGTATGCAGTGACACTGCATAACAATCGGCGATTCTCAAGATTCAATGTTTGGGAATGACATTGCTCCTGGCATAAATGTTTGAAATCTAAATGGTTCAAGAAAATCTAGCCGGCCTCCCCTGCACCCGCCACGTATTGGCGATTACGTTTTCATACTAAAATTCCTGAATGCGGACTGAGTGGTCTGTGATTGCACCACAGGGCTCGTAAAACTAATCAGAATTGTGCAATACAGAGACATAGCTTTACATTGTAATGACTGACTAACTGATGCAATATTTAGTAACTGAAAAATGAGGCGCCTAGTACCTACCTACCCTACCGCCTACGGGTCCTAATATGTAGGTATACCGCTTTTAGCGATAAGACCGCCAACTGTTACACTAAATATTATGTGGTGTAATAATAAAGAGTTTATCTATACCTATCTATCTATACCTATTTAAAAAGTTGGCTCTTACCAAAATATATTATTATGTGGTCTGTGACCTCTGACTGTGGGCCTTATCAGTAAGCTCAAAATAGCGCAACGAGCTATGGAGAGGGCTAAGCTCGGGATTTCTCAGCGACATCGAATCAGAAATGAGGAGATCCGTAGACGAACGAAAGTTACCGACATAACCCAGAAGATAAGCAACTTGAAGTGGAAATGGTCAGGGCACATAGCACGTAGAACTGATGGCCGATGGGGCTGTAAAGTTCATGAATATAGAGACCACTGACTGGCAAGCGCAGCGAAAGGTGGACAGACGATCTGATAAGGATCTGATAAATCTAAGGGGGTGGCCTATGTTCAGCAGTGCACGTCCTATGGCTGAGATGATGATGAAAATATATTTTTTTATACTTTTATTCTATTAAATCTATAGTATAATTTGCATCCTATAAATACACTGGGTACACCACAGATCACTACGCTCGTCGGTAAATTCAAAATAAAGTAACAAAAACCGACGCACGTGTTTTACATTGCACATGGTCTTGTGCTCACATGCTCACACTCCAGTTTGTGAGAGGGGTCATTCTCGCTGGTCCCCACTCGTCCCGATTGGGGACAACTGGGAATTTTTAAAAAAGTGGTCCCTGTTTTCACCTCGAAGGAGTGGGGATTAGCGTGAATGACCCTGTGAGAGGGTTCTCACACCCTAGAGTATTTTTATAAAGTGCACAGTGCAGTAACATGAATAAATGCATAATATTACCTAATACATATATTATAATCTAATGTTAGATAAGTCAACACCAAGGCCTTTACGATATTGATAACGTTCGTAATATCAAGAATTTATAACTCATAGTATGCAGAAGCAATGCTTTAAAAGTAGAGTAGAGGTGTGTCATACTGTTTCCTTTTTTTATATACTATCTTAGATTATTATAGTATATTAACCGAATAATATAATATGATACAATTTATAATGTTATGCCTAGACAGGTCTACAATGCTTATCTAACTCCATTTAAAATAAGATAAACAGATATAAAATTTAGATAAATAATATTATAATCTCCATTTGCTTTCAACTATGCTATTATAATCATTATCAGCCCGATAAATTCACAATCCAATGTATAAACAAATTAACAGGAAAGAGGACCTCTCAGCAGTTTGACACAATCCTATGGAAAATTTACTAAATCGATGTTATGTATTCCCGTTTCCTCCGAATACAGTAAACCTATTTGATATATTTCTATTATTATAAATTTATTTTGTAGATGAAGTAAAGTATGTCCCTATCATTTTATTTTTGTTTATAAACTCTAAATTTTTTGTAGAGAACGTCCAATCACGCGAGTAAAACTAGGGTTTTTGGAAGTTCACTATGAAAAAACCAAGGGTTTATAAGAAAAAATAAAATGTCAGGAACATTGGTTACTTCACTATAAAAATAACAGGATATAAATTTATAGAATGGGTTAATTATATTCGGAGGAAACAGGGGAATACAAAACATCGATGTGGTAAAAGTTTTCATAGGATTGTGTCAAATTCCTAGGAGGCCGCGTACGCTCTTAAGTAGACTCACCTTATATTAATAATGCGCAATTTCCATCGGCACATATACATGTAGGTATAATAATATATATTTTTTGCCTATACTATACCTACAATCTTGTTGTCTGTTGCCAAAACCTGTTGTTTTTATGAGCCTTCTTGCAAAAAATGACACACCCACTTGGCGCCTTAGTTTTGTTATTTGATTAGGTACTAATAAATTATTCTATACACATATAACTATTATACATCTCAGGTACACTATTTTCGATAAAGAATCTGTCTTTATTAGACAAACTATATCTTTTTACTACATTGTTTTCGTAGGAGCATGGTGTGGGGACCATATATTACTATAGTAATATGTGGGGAGTGGGGACCATATATTACTATAGTAATATTATATACCATTGCGCGAATAGTACAATACAATGCTCAGTGTCCAAGAGTCCTCACACGAGTCTACTAGGAACTACAAAATAACAATACAAACATTCAGTAAAAAAATCAATTTAATCCAAACAAGTTTTAAGCATAAAAACCTGTACAGAAAAAAAAATCTCAAAAAAAAAAGACACTGAAGACTTGTTTGGATTAAGATTTTTTTCTGAGTTTGTATTGTAGAAAATAATAATTACATATTTTTTATATCTTCAAAAATGTAGGTACGTGTGTAAGAGAGGGCGAATTAGGTTTGCACCGCGACTTAACGTTGGCCTTCCACTTCTTGCATTACTAATACTTTCCGTGAAAATTTAAATTTTAAATGCTTGCATTATTTCAAGTCACAGAAAAATCTAGTGATCCTTTAGTTCTAAATTTACACTAGATTTTTTGAAGATTTTCACGGAATCGGTCCATTCATTGAAATATTACGCGATACTACCTATACTTTCATATTAAATAATCCTATACGTTTATTACACAATCCGTTTATTTTTTTACCTGTCATGAGAAATTATGCTAGGGGCCTAACATTGGCAAGTATCCAGCCAGATTGCGCTAAGAATACCCGTGCAGTTTGGTGTTGTTCAAGAATACAACCAATAATATGAAATAGGTAATATATTATTTCATAGATAGATAGATAAACTCTTTATTGCTATATCACAAACAAGAATTAAGCTTAGAAATAAAATATAGGTACATTAAGTATAACAGAAAAATAGTGTAACAATTGGCGGTCTTAACGCTAAAAGCGATCTCTTCCAGACTTGCCTGTCTTAGCCATAGTCACAGTATATATTATACATCTTCAATTGTACATTATAATTTACTAAATACGCCGGAAAACTTTTCATAAAACACTATTCTGTTCCCGTTCAACTGTACCTTTCATTGTTCTCATAAGCTTTTAGGGATCTGTGCATAGCGGAATCTTTTGGTAGTATATTCTTTAGAGCAGTGCATAGCGGGACTTATGCATAGTGTGCCTAACCCTCGGTGACCAAACTTTTGTCTAGCGCGCAAAAACAGTTCATTCATACACCTAGCAGCAAAACCTTATCTAAATAGTAGCATAATAAATAGTATCGGCTGTTAAGAGTTGTTCTTAATTTCTTGAAGAAAACCACGCGTAATTTATGCCAAGGATGTCTATAAATATCCGAGTGCAATGTGTTTTTCGCTTAGCCATTTAGACATACCAAATCTTCTTTTCGTTCATCGATCCCAGTTCAGACTAACGATTTATACCAATTTATATTTTTATATTCTCACGTTCAAATTAGATAAAACATTTGAGCCCAATGAACTACAAGCTAAGGTGTATATTATGTCATTCGCCTGGAATGTGGCAGTCTGATTTGTTTTGCGTTTGAGATAGCAAACATATTTATTGCTTTCATATTATTTTTAACTTTTAGAGTCTGTTTTGTCTCTGCTGTTATCGGAATAATAAAACATCTGCAGTTTATGCCAAAGATTAACAGGATACAGGACCTCTTAGCAGTTTGACACCATCCTATGGAAAATTTACTAAATCGATGTTTTGTATTCCCCTGTTTCCTCCGAATATAGTGAACCTATTTTAAAAAAAGTTAAAGTTAAGAAGTAAAATTTTTGTTTATAAACTACTTTTTTTTGTAGTGAACGTCCAATCACGCGAGTAAAACTGCGATTTTTGGAAGTTCACTATGAAAAAACCAAGGGTTTATAAGAAAAATTAAAATTACAGGGACATAAATTACTTCACTATAAAAATAACAGGATATATATTATTTATAGAATGGGTTAATAATATTCGGAGGAAACTGGAATACAAAACATCGATTTGGTAAATTTTCATAGGATTGTGTCAAATTCCTAGAAGGCCATGTACGCTCTTGAGGATTTGGTGCTAGCCCATCATGCTTGGACAATGGAAAAAATGTGGCATGCACAACCACAGATCAAATAGTCAAATGAATTCGATAGTTATGGTACCATTTAATTGCTAAAACTGCTTCTTTTGTCCCCCAAAGTCGTTATATAAACCAATTAGGGTTCTAGCTAATCTGTTAATATTTCTTGTAATTTATAAAAATTGGTTAATGATCGACTAATGATTCTGACTTCTGGCACGTGCCGACACATGCCGACATCGCAGGTGAAATTCTGTACTAAAATGTATACTTACTACTTACCTATCATGAAATTTAAAACGAAAAGTAGTTTAAATACGGCATCCTGTCACGAAATATCAATACGAAAATTGGCATAAAGATATTGATTTCTTGAAATCGTATCCGAATGATAACACGCCACAGGCTCACAATGAGTTAAGATTATGGTGACCTTGTGCAATGTCATTTCATCACATATAATCAAAGCTAACTCAGATTCAAGGCCGTTCTAAAAGTGGAACTGTCCCTATACTAAAGGCGCCGGCTACAATTATTGCCAAGTTTTTCTACCACTTGCACTCATGACGAGGTCCCGATTCTTAATTAATATTGTTAATCATTTTGTTTGTCTCAAATATCAAGGTTTAGGCTCGGCTGAAAAAGTTGAACGCGTCTTATTGCTACTACTGCGTATTAGGATTTATGGCCAATCGATATGCGCAGAACCGATCTCGTACGATCGTTCAATTTGCGGATGTTACGCGGGTTCGCCAGTTTGGTGGTGTGCTATAAATAAATGTTAAATAATAGTATAATTAATATGGAAAACGGCCAAGTACTGCAACTACATGTTATGCCGTACTTAACTGCTTTGAAATGTACTAATACATAGACATTAGCGCCTTCGATATGATTATGATCGTAGACTGTGTCGTAGGCGTTATATTATCAAGAAGGCTTTATCACAGGCTTTACTCAGTTCACAGAACACATACAAGCTGTCTCAGTTTCCTTAGAGTTTTTGTTTTGTTATGTAAGATGCATCAGCCGTTAAGGTGATTGCATGAATAAATATGCCAATTATACCTATATTATTCTGTAATTGTCTGTAATTATGCCTGAGAGGAAAACTGGTGATTATACTCTAAACGTAAATCATCTTGTCACAAAGCCAAGGTTATTAATTTAGCGTCTCAATTTTCAAACAAACATGAATTCTTCAGGTCGCTATCGATCGAAGATGAACAGCACTAAACTTAGTTTCAGAAACAGTTAGTTTTAAAGACATTATCTGTTGTCAAAACTAAAGCAATGTACAGAGATCCTACTACTACCTATCTACTAATATTATAAATACGAAAGTTTGTAAGGATGAATGGATGGAGGTTTGTTACGTTTTCACGCCGAAACGACTGAACCACTTGGGCTCAAATTCGGTACGTAGATAGTTTAGACCCTGGAATAGGACATAGGGTACTTTTTATCCCGATCTTCCCACGGGAACGGTGACTACGCGGGTAAAACCGCAGGCCACAGCTGAAGCAAAGATGATGAAATTGCTAAACCATACAAAATGACGATGTCTTGAAGTTCCTCACTCAACATTCGGAACTTACCTATAACATTCTACGTTCAATATTTATTACTAGAGAAGGAAAAATGGATGAAAGAAAAGGTGATGATGAAATTCAAAATTGCAAGATTCAAGATTCCGTACGAATCGATTCACATTCCTCACATTTTTTTTTTTTTTTTATGATAATGAGTGACAAGACGAGCATATCAGGTGCCTGATGGTAAACATCATGATCGCCCATATCAGACACAGTGCCACCCAGTGTTTTAAAATTCAAAATTCTGCGCGACACTGCGCTGCGCCTGTCACCCTGAGATATAAGTTGTTGAATCTCATCATGCCCAGTAATTTCGCTGGAAACATTGCCCTTCATACCGGAACACAGTATGTTTGCACATTACTGCTTGGCGGATGAATAACTGACAAAGGTATAGTACTTCCCCAGGCGGCCCCCTGCAAAAGAGGCCTACCACTATAAAAATATAAATATAAATATATAAATTTACCTTTAATATTCATTCCTAACATCAAATGTGTACAACTCACATACTCCGGTTATTACGAGAGTAACCGTCCACTGCGTTACTGCGTTACTGCTTTACAAGTTTGTTTACTACCGAGCTATATTAAGCTTACCTGAATGCTAAGGCTGCATGTGTGTTTACAATGGTCTCGTTATTCGTTATGCTGTTTGGCATGAACATGCACGTAACTCAGGTACTAATAGCCTCTTTTGTGACTGGAGAATTATTCATTATTAGATGTGACCGTACAAACACGGCATCGGTTGGGATCGGCATGATTTGAAAAATAGTCTCCTTGACAGCTGCTGTTATCCGATTGAATTGGTCTACTGACATATCAGTAAAAACGAAATATAGCCGTGCCATGTTAACGTCACAGTATTGCCTATGGTGTCATAAGATACAGTGGATTATTAATTAAATGGTATGTCAATGTCCAACTCCAGAAACTGTTTTAGGCGTCTGATGGTTTCTATCACAAAAATCATTTGTGATGCTCTTGACTCGTGAAAACGTTTTCACTTAACTTAAAAGTGTGTCAACTTATAAAGCCTTATCGAGTTGTTATTCATTAAACATACATTGTTAGAAGCCTCATCAATTCCACTTAATTTGTTTGTCTCGATCGTTATCTCCTATGTCTGGATATAAATAGAATTTCATCAATCACTGAGATTTCATGTGCATGTAAGGCTTCACCGTTGATCGAGCAGTGTTTTTCCTTCGTCGAATGTTTGACGTTAATCATCTAGAATCTGTGTTATCATGTCATTAACCTGAGTAGTAGACAGATCGGCTATGGAAACAGTCTGAAGACTTTTTAACGTGGTAATAAGTTGATAAGCGTTTTATTTACGTGTACCATTATCGAAATCCTGCAATTATGAAGACTATACGATAAAGCAGAGTTGTAGCTCTTAGTTGTAGTAACTCTAACGTTACTAAATGATACAATTACAATACAATCTTGTATTCTTTCTATTGTTAAAAATGTTTAGTTTTTGCGTGTCGAATTCATTGATTTTCAAGTATTGGTACTTTGTCTAAGACGGTACTAATTAGGTGACTTAGTACCTATTCTAATAATTATGCTACTTTACATTATATTATTGTAGATCATTTTTGACTAATTTGAGTTTAGTTATCTTCAATCTTCACTTTTGCTTATATATCAGTTCGACACATATTTGCAATCGTATTTAGAATATATTAAACAATTCGCCAATTCTCTACTTCCGACTTTCACTTTGTAAATAACTTAGCACTGCCATAATAACGAGTCATAATAAAATTCAGGAGGCCAAATGGGGCTACAGACGCACAATGGGCGCAATGTTCGCCTACAGCAACCAAGCAGATAGGATGTTGATGTCCTACAATTGTCAGGTGCAGCAGTGCGCGCGGGCCGGCTACGCGAGGACGGCGTCCAGGATGAGCCTTATACAATGCATCAGGTATGACATCTTAACAAGGATTCTGCATTCCTAAGCCGCCAACACCGAAGTTTCAAAAGAATCATGTTAATAATAATAATATGTCCTTGCATGCAAATCTACGTCGCTGATAAAAAAGCCGTAGGGTTGTATCGGAGGGTGGCCGCCTTAGGTGTGTAGAGTCGTTTATACTTAATTTATATAGACCGTCTTTATCAAACAACTTAAAATATTCGACTGTATTTTTTAAATTAACACGTGATCTGATGTGTGAAGCTAGCTCTACATATTATTTTATGGAGTTAGACTTTGTAAGTTATAAGGTTCTCGGCAAAAATCTACCCATGTCCCTAAAAAGGGTTATCTTAGAAGCAACATTTATTTTGAAGTGGTATTTGAAAAGATATTGGAGACTGAAAAAATCCTTATCGATTATTCTTAGCTATAGTTGAGCAAGTTTGTTTTGTTCTACACCACATCACAATACCAAATACCACTGCACTGTTACTAAGGAGTCTTGTATCATTGCGATCATGCTTATTTATATAATATTAGGATGATAACGAATACCAACACTAGTTTCAGTAGAACCTGCGGTAGCGTCGTCACGTGTATTACTTTGAGAAATGTTCATATCTAATCATAACAATGAGTGTGTTTTACTAAATGAATATCCACGCATTCACATCGTGCATAAATGAGCAGTTATGATTAGCGTACAATTTTATTGATAGTTGACATAGACATATTTGTTAACTCAGGTAAACACCTAGTTCCGTTTTTGTTTAGATTGCTACATTTTATATGTTTACTTACCGAATTATAACTTACGTTGTCAACACGGATTTCACGAATCATCATTTTGATGTTATTTAGTTACGAGTATTTTGGTTTCATGCATTTTTGGCCGTCTGCCATTTCGGTCCGATGCTCCTAAATATTTTTATGGGAATAAGGGGTAACCCAAAAAAGCTTAGTAACGTGTATGCTTTTTATAAAGTCTGGTTTCAATCACCATTTACCATCTGGACTCAAGACAGTCGAACATTTTAGACCACTCTGTGAAAATTATAAAGATTATAGTTCATTATTATCTATGTCGCGTTGATCCCTAATAATCAGTAATCAGTACTAATCAAGCAACCTACAAACAGGTGCTCGAATTTTCGAATATCATGAACCTATGCAAACAGCGTGTACATCTCATCATCCATAATGGAAATTTACTCGACGTACGCTATCGCAAATTAAAGATACAACAAAATCATATCGTGTGCACAAATATTACCACCGACGGCGAGAATCGAACCGCTTACAACCGGCATTTTTATCAACAATATGTTAATAGATAAGAAGTTAAACATCACGGGGAGCACACGTGGGAGATTCGCGGCCTCTGTTGGCAAGATTAGCCGAAATCTTTATCATAGAATAATAACTAGCATACCTATCCTAAATACCATAAGCGGGAATATTTTGTGTCTGAAGTAGATGAATAAAGTCATCTGACTTACACTTCACATGATGATAAAAGAATGCCGAATTTGTTGGCATTCATATCCTGTTTCTTTTTCTAAGAGCGAATGAAATTCTGGTCTAATACTAAATGTACCTATTATGGCGATTAATATACAGTAATTTACTCTATTTTCGTTGTGACACGGTACTTCCACAAATGAATGAACTAAAGAAAAAAAATCAGTATCAGGTAAAACTGAAAATTAACGAAAATAGCTTTGTGAAAAGGAACGGATTCTGTTATCTGTATCGTGTTACAACGAAAATAGTGTAAAACATAATGCCCCTTATCCATAATGCGTGGTAAACTTTCTCGAGGCAACTTGACCTCAATTAGATTATATTTAGTTGTTGACATTACTGGTTTTATCTGTTCAAACAGATATCCATTTACGTCACTGGCTGATGATAATAATATCCGAATGCAAAGGTGAACTGTGATAACATGTTAACTAACTGAAAACGGTATATAGTTTATAATGTGCCGGTGCCATTTTATGTCATTGTAATGCATCTTAAAGATCCCGATAGACTAGGGGACATTTTGTCCCGCAACCGCGCAACACTGAATCTGCGTAACGCTGCAACAATGCCCCCTGCCTCGCTAAAATTTACGCAGGACACGTTGCTTGGTTGCCACTCCGAAAGCTAGCGCACGCAAATTTTTCCCCGAGACATTTCACGTTATTAGTTGTAGAGCCACATGTTGCTCATCATGTCGCGACTAGCTGCATTTGTCTCCAAGTGTATCCAAGGCTTTAAAAGTAAATAGTTTCACCGCGTTTTATTTTTACCTGTCATATCTATCGTAATATTCAAGTCTTATCAAATACCACTCAAGAGCAAGCTTCTTTTAGTTATGCCAACACATTTATTATTGAAAGAGTATTACATTAACTTTTTCTCCTTATATAAAGCTCCCACTAGATTATCCAATTTTCAGAGCACTAAAGAAACGTGTGTACTAATTTAGTATAGTGTATCCATCTCGCATCGCATTAAATTTAGCGCTATGATATTTGGATAATTTTATGATCACGATAGTGTCCCATTTCTAGGCCTCCTCCAAATCCTCATTATAAGTATTAATTACAAATATTTACAGGCATATCGTCCAAACGGAAGGCCCCATGGCGTTGTTCAAGGGCCTAGGGCCGAACATAGTGGGCGTGGCTCCATCGAGGGCTATATACTTCTGCACGTACTCACAGGCCAAGGCCATCCTCAATCAGAACATACCTCCTGACACGCCCGTGGTTCATCTCTCTGCTGCCAGCGCTGCAGGTAATTTTCTCAATGACAGTCTGGAGTTGGAATTGAGTCCGATTCATGGCAATAGGCTCGCCCCCCTATTTTTAATTTTATGTTCATAGTATGACATTAATGTGACTATAATATTATTAAGATTAAGTTTGAATGTATTTATAATTGAATCTGACTACTGACATTTAAATGTATTCATAAAAAAATGTGTTAACTTGTAATAGACTGGGTTCTTCGCATTTCTTCGCATGCGTGTATTAAAAACAAATATTTGCATGTCGAGATATCTACCGGCGAAGTATGTGAAACTCTACTACATTATGTAATAAATAACTTATTTTTCTACCATACTTCTGGCAAATAAAAATATATCATTTCATTTCATGGAAACAATAGCATACTGGCGAAATGTGGGTATATCTACTATGGGACTGAATCCTGGATACACCTCTGCCTACCCCTCCGGGAAAAAGGCTTGATTGTATGTTATGTTTATGTTCCAATTGTTTAAGATGAACCATAGCAACGAACAGAATTTCATAATTGAATTGCCAACTGTGAATTGTAAAACCGGTTTTCGCAAAGAGGCGTGGCTTTACAAACAATGTATGAAAATTTAAAATTATGTTAAATACATACATTTTGTATGATAATAAATGCTACGCAAGGAAATAACCTCGAGAGTTCAAACTTGTGATTGCGTCGTATCGTTTCCTCCGAAACATGTTTGACTACATTTGCATATTGCCGGTTTCGGCCACTATGCAAAATGATTGTGTTTTTAGGGTTCCGTACCCCAAAAGGAAAAAAGGAACCCTTATAGGATAATTTTTTTGTCCGTCTATCTGTCTGTCGGTCCGTCTGTTAAGACACTTTTTACAGGAACGCGTGGAGGTACCAAGTTGAAATTGATATCAACTACTCAGATACTACTCAGAACTCTGCGGTCCCTTGTGACTGTAAAAAATTATACTTCTAAGTTAAAACTTATGGCCATATTACTGCATATTTCCATACTTTGCGCAAGGAACTAATAGATGGCGCTGTATGTTCTTGGTATTTAGGTATGGAACCCTACAGTATGCATACATACGTATGCCTTTACATAAAACATACATAAACATACGTTCACGCCTTTTTCCCGAAGGGGTAGGCAGAGGTGTACCCAGGACTCAGTCCCATAGTAGATACACCCACATTTCGCCAGTATGTTATTGGTCCCATGTAATAGGGGGCGAGCCTATTGCCATCTACCGAGTGCCTTTACAATTTATTTTAACTCAGACTACTCTACCGAAAATACCCGAAGTTCATGAATAACCTTAGCGAAAGAATAGCCCATCTCCCTGAGCCTAAAGACGACCTTTTAGGGTAGGGGACCCCAAAAGGTCGTCTTTAGACTCAGTTTTTTTCATATAAAAATTCAAACCATCAAAACATTGAATATAAAATCGGTTGTTTTGCTAATGACGCATGTTAGGAAAACAACTTATAAAACGTCGGTAGCGGATGTGTAGAAATGAATATTTTTAGAATATTTTTTTGAAGGAGTGATTTTATAGCGTAGATCTATAATATTTTGATGTAGGGATAGTATTTCCGTTAGATCCGCCTTATATATTGAT
The DNA here is from genome assembly GCA_947063395.1 of Hemistola chrysoprasaria. Taxonomy (NCBI): domain Eukaryota; kingdom Metazoa; phylum Arthropoda; class Insecta; order Lepidoptera; family Geometridae; genus Hemistola; species Hemistola chrysoprasaria. The sequence continues at coordinate 4,306,297 of OX346724.1, forward strand.
TGAAGATTTATATTTACTAATAATAATAATAATATAATATGGGACAACTTCCACACACGGTCATCTGGTCCCAAACTAGGCTAGAAGCCTGTACTATGGTACTCAGATGACTGATATACATACTTATATAAGCTTGTAACACCCAGACACAGATCAAACAGACATGTTCATGCACACAAATGTTTGACCTGGCCGGGGATCGAACCCGGGCCCTGCGGCACAGAAAGCAGATTTACCACCAACTGAGCCAACGAGGCTGTCCGCGTAATCTTCGTTCCAGTGGGAATATCGGGATACAAACTATGTACCTTATGTGTTATGTACTATGTACCAGGTTCTAAACTATCTAAATACCGAATTTCAGCCCAATCGGTTCAGTAGTTTTAGCGTGAAAGAGTAACTAACAAACATCCTCCATCCATCCATTCTCACAAACTTTTTCTACGGCATTTCACACAAATTTAAAACTTGTATGTTTTCAGGATTCGTGTCATGTACGATGACAAATCCGATTTGGTTCGTGAAGACACGCCTGCAGTTGGACGGACAGAACGTGACCGCGGTGCAATGTATCAAGAGAATATACACTAAAATGGTATCTATACTAATTTTGTTTTTTTGTAATATTATAAAGAGAGAAACTTTGTTTTTTTGATTTTTTGTTTTTTTGTTTGTAACGAATATGCCCCGAAACTACTGGACCGATTTAAAAAATTCTTTCACTTATGGATAGCTTAATTCAGTGTGAGTGACATAGGCTATATGAGATTTTGAAAAAAAATAGGGATCCGTAAGAAAACTCCAATATTGTGAACCAAGGTGTCACATAATATAATTACCATATTCATAAATTTGCGTGCGCTGTGAAATCCATTGATGGTAGAATAATATAATATACTAGGGGTTTTTAGTACTTATCAATATCTACAAAATAGTCCACGGAAATTTTATCCATCTATTTTGGTTTAGTCAAAATAATCGAAGCAGTGATTATTTTTCATGCGGTGTGAAAACTATTGCTGGTAGAGTAAAGTAATGTACTAGGGGTTTGTAGTACTTATCAATACCTACAAAACCGTATACATAGATTATATCCATCTTTTTTGGTTTAGTCACAATAATAGAAGCAATGATTATTTTTCATGCGGTATGAAAACTATCGGTGGTAGATTAAAGTAATGTACTAGAGGTTTGTAGTAATTATCAATATTTACAAAACAGTATACATAGATTATATCCATCTTTTTTGGTTTAGTCACAATAATGGAAGCAGTGATTATTTTTCATGCGTTGTGAAAACTATTGGTGGTAGAGTAAAGTAATGTACTAGGGGTTTGTAGTACTTATCAATACCTACAAAACAGTATACATAGATTATATCCATCTTTTTTGGTTTAGTCACAATAATCGAAGCAGTGATTATTTTTCATGCAGTGTGAAAACTATTGGTGGTAGATTAAAGTAATGTACTAGGGGTTTGTAGTACTTATCAATATCTTCAAAATAGCCCACGATAAATTTATACGTGTTAAGGTTTGGTCATTGTAACAGAAATAGTCATTAATTAGCGTGCGCTGCGTAAACGATTAGGGTTATATCTATTAAAATACAATGTATCACGAATTTACTCCTGTTAAATGTTCACTATACCTACTTCTGCTACCGTGCGAAACCGGGGCGGGCCGCTAGTATATTATATTAGAGTCCTACCATCTTATCTGATCAGTTAACAGCGTCGCTAGCGGAGAATTTGGTAATAACGTTTTCACTGACAGGCCGTAGTTCCAATTTTTCCCACATGTACAGCTAAAGGAACAGTGTGATAAGGGAACGCTGAGGCGTGTTAGAAGATGTAATGACAAAGATAGAGAAAGGATTGCTTAGATGGTTCGGACATGTGGAGAGGATGGACGAAAAGAGATTGACAAAGGAGATGTATAAGGCTAGTGTGAATGGTCAAGTCGGTAGGGGTCGACCGCGGGCGTACCTTTCATGATCAAGTTGATGTTATCTTACGGAAAGGCCAGGTCAAAAGCACCAACAACCGACGAGCATGCATGAAGAATGTGATGAAAATGGAAGAAGCGAAAGTTGTATGTCAGGATCGTAGCAAGTGGAAAGAAATAGTCTCGGCCTACCCCAACGGGAACAAGTCGTGACTGTATGTATGTATGTATGTACAGCTAAGTTGGTGACGCTCTACAAAAAAAAGCACACTCGACAAATCGAATTAATTATAATTAAACAAAAAAATACGGACTTTGTCTATTGCTAAATTCTTACGTTACCTTGTGTCACTTTGAAATCTCTATGGCTGAGTTGAACCATGTAACTTTAACCAATAATATATATAGTTAATGTTAAACCGACCATCATATTTATTTCTGGGTAGACCAATGTTAAGATGTGTCCAGACTATGTGCAACAAACATGCCGCGCGTAATTTGGACACACCATTACGGGATGCTAACATTAGTTGTTGAAATGGTGCAAGGTAGTATTGACCTAACCAGAGATTATGACTTCTGGTCAAGCATTGATAATTGTTAAAGTTAGATGGTGCAACTCCGCCTTAGTTGAATAAGAATTCATTAACTTTCGATAGTAATATGTATATTGATTATGCCTCTTAAGTTTGGGCGCTAGCGCTAACGCCGGTATGAGGTTCTGGGGTTGATCCAGCGCAGGAAAAAAAGTTAGATTTTTCTATTAGGAATTTTGTCAATATCAGCCTGTAGTCTGGGCTTTATGTCCGGTTGAAACATAACTGGCAAAGAGTGAGTGTAGCCAATATACAAATGGGTACACCTAACCTAACCCTTCAGAGTAAATGCGTGATGTTATATTGACATGTTCATGCACACCCATGGCACACCCCGGACACTCGACTCAATGCCATACAAAAGTCACGATATACCTACTACACAGACACTTTCCGAGCGAAGCGGGGCTCGTCGAGAGCTCAATCTCGCTGGAGGGGTGAGGAAGGCCCGATTGGTGGGCGGATGACAGTGTCCATTTTATACGTACTCGTAGTTATCTGTTCCCAATGGTAAAAACGAAGTCGTTGGGTACTACACATCGTCCTCTTGTGCCAAATCAATCGATATATTCTCGACAGTCTACTTAAGTATTTTGTTTAAAGTCTTGTCCTTATGTCGTCTCGAAAACAGCATACAGATTAACGGAATTCCGAATCGAATTTGCCCTTGACATTCAGATAACATAAGATATATATGAAAATGCATATATTAATATAATTAAAATATTGTAATGTACTGTTATCAGACGCGAGCTCTTTATTCTGATCTTTTTACACGTGTACATTGGGATTCATCTTCCTTATCATCATCATCTCAGCCAGAGGACGTACTCTGGCCTTCCACATAGTACTAACATTGGCCTTCCACATAGATTTCTATCTAGTCCGGTTGTAAGCACATCAAAACAACATCAAACTTCGATTTGTAAAAATTTTCAAACAAATATAACGCTATAAATCGCCAGAAATAGCGCATTATCGCAAAAACCACCGGAGGGATCGAAAGTGAAGAACACGCATAGCCACAACGACCACTCTGTCAAGAGTGCCCGACTTAGCGGCGGTTTTTTGATCGTTAGTTACGGTTAAGTTAACCATTTGTCAAACTAACTATAGTTACATTTCTAACCAATGGTGAAATCGTGTGGAAATAAATAGTAAACCAAATTTTGTCGAATTTTAACTACAATTTGTCAAAAAATTTAACCATTGGTCGACATAACCAGAGATTAAAACCCAGCCTTAGAAGAAGGATACGCTCGTTAAGTACCGTTTTCATTTGCAGGGTATCCGCGGCTTCTACAAAGGCATAACGGCGTCATACATGGGCATCAGTGAAACGGTGGTACATTTCGTGTTGTACGAGGGTGTGAAGGCGCGGCTGATCGCGGCTCGGAACGATGGCGCGCCCACCGACCGGCGCTCGCCGAGAGACTTCGTCGAGTTCATGGCGGCCGGGGCCTTCTCCAAGACGGTCGCTTCTTGTATTGCTTATCCGCATGGTACGTCTATAATGCAGTTTTGTAGTGGTAGGCCTCTATTGCAGCTGGCCACCTGGGGAAGTATCACACCTTTGCCAGTTATTCATCCGCCAAGTAGCAATGTACAAACATTACTGTGTTCCAGTCTGATAGGCAATGTTACCAGCGAAATTACTGGTTATCGAGTTTCAACAACTAATATCTCAGGGTGACAGGCGCAGTGCAGTGCCGCGCATAATTTTGAATTTTAAAACACTGGGTGGCACTGTGTCTGATATGGGCAATCGTGATGCTTACCACCTGATTTGCTAGTCTTGTTACTCACTATCAAAAAAAAAATAGTGCCATTGAACAAAAATCGACTTCAAATAATTATGAATCGTTTGAAATAAATACTGATATGTTCAGAAAATTATACTGAATAATAATTGCTCTAAAGGGAAGGGGGTCAAAATATATGTTAAATTGATTCAAAATGATAGAATTATTGCGAAGTTGAACTCAGCATAGTAACTTATTCCATTTTTTATGTAAAGCGCGAGAGCAGTACTTTTGTACTGCTCTCGCGCTTGTTTTGTTTTGTTGTGTTTTTGTAGTTATTATTATTTGAATTTGTTGTCAATTTACACACGAAACTACCTACTGACTGCCTCGGTGGCGTAGTGGGCGCATGCTCGACTGCCAATCAAGAGGTCCCGGGTTCGATACCCAGGTCAGGCATAGTGTTAAATATTGGATTTTTCCATTAGGAATTATCTCAATAGCTGCCTGGAGTCTGGAACTGTGCCCGGTATATGGCAATAGGCTCGCCCCCTATTACATGGGACCAATAACATACTGGCGAAATGTGGGTGTATCTACTATGGGACTGAGTCCTGGGTACACCTCTGCCTTCCCCTTCGGGAAAAAGGCGTGAATGTATGTGTGTGTGTGTGTGTTACACACGAAATTGATTAAATAAGTATAGCACACATATCAAAGATATAGTCATGTGTGGGTGTATCTTACATTATCTACTTAGCAAGTGTGTCACCTTATCTGATTTCATCTCGTTGATAAGTTACGAATGTATTGTGTTCCGATTTTAACCTACTCAAGGTGACTTCTTACGGAAAAAATCACGTAAAACGACTGCCGCTAGTCGAGCTAAGCTGAATATATTATATTCATCACAGTTCAAGATGTTTGTTACTCTTTCATACGTAAACTACTAGATCGATTGGGCTAAAATTCGCTATGTAGATAGTTTAGGTACTGGAATAATACATAGGGTACTTTCATTCCGATATTCCCACGGGAACTAGCACTACGCGGGTGAAACCTCGGGCCACAGCAACTTCATTAATAATTTTGTTCAACTATCGCGTCAGATGTACACCACGTTCTATTTGATAGATAAAAAAAAAATTAAAAAACCCCCTGACACCCCCGAGTTGTGGAAAAAAATGTCATTCGCCATTTTGTGGTGGCGGCCACCTTGGATTAAAATTTGTCAGTGGATAGTATTCTACTAGTCAAGCGCTTTTATTTGATACCCATATTGAGGGAGTTGTGATAAAATATATAATCCACCATTTTGTGCCGGCGGCCATCTTGGGACAATTTTCATCAAAAGTAGCTAAGAACAGTCCTAACTAATTCACCTTTCAAGGAAAACAAAATCAGAATCGGTTCATCCGTTCTGGGGCTGCGATGCCACAGACAGTCATGTCAAACATATCCATCGTTTTTGCGTCGGGGGGGTTAACAATACATTGTTTAATTTGTACAGAAGTAGCAAGAACGCGTCTGAGGGAGGAAGGCGACAAGTACCGCAAGTTCTGGCAAACTCTGCACACTGTCTGGATGGAAGAGGGATACCGCGGGGTTTATAGGTAATCTGCCAATTACACACTTATTACACAATACACTCAAGGTGTTCTATTAGTATAACAAACACTTTGTCCCTGTTACATTAAACTTAGTACATATACACTTTGTATGTCTATTACGTTGTAACAATAAGTACTTGTTAATGCTGTAATAATTTGTGCAATTGTGTTATATACACTGATTCTGCCTATTTCTGCTGTAACTTGATATTCTGCTTACGAGTACATTTTATGAAGATTGGCCAGACAACCCATATTGGTGTCCTCAATTACCACTGTCAATCCTCGAAGAACTACAAAACAAAGCACTGCTCTCAACAATCTGTAGGCAGAGGGTACTAAAATTCTTTGGGCACACAGTCAAGAGACCCGGATAGCCTGGAAAGACTAATAATCATCACTGGCTGTGTCGAGGGTAAGAGAGGCAGAGGGCGCTCTCCTACAAGATGAACACACACGACTCACGATGCTGCAAGCATCTATATACAGATGGCGTAGGTGGTGAATGTCTGGAAGAAGATGGTGGCAAGGGTGTTGACGCACCATAATCACGTCCCTCAGTCATGAGGTCACGACTAAGGCTGGGTTTTTTAATCACTGGTTAAGTTGACCAATGGTTAAATTTTTTGACAAATAGTTGAAATTCGACAAAATTCGTTTTTTTATCCCTGGTTAACTATTTTTTTCCACACGATTTAACCATTGGTTAGAAATTTAACTATAGTTAGTTTGACAAATCGTTAACTTAACCGTAAATAACGATCAAAAAACTGGCCCTAAGAGGAAGAGAATTACCACTGTACCCATTCTGTCGAAAGTGTACTCCAAAATTTTGTAACTCCAAATATAATTATTACGAAATCTGAAGCTAGCATTTGTAATAATGTCACATTGCACCGTGACCTTTGATTCATATTTAGTCTCAGGGTCTTGGGAAAAAGCTGGTATTAATGACTTCTAACATAACATTACGTATTTTAGATTTCTACAAAGTACACTTTTCCTTTCCACAGGGGCTTGGGCACACAACTAGTTCGGCAGATCCCGAACACAGCCATAATGATGTCAACGTACGAAGCCGTCGTTTACCTCCTTACAACACATTTCAACAATTCTTTCTACGAGAACACTTAATCCAAGTGTTTTTGTACAACCCGAGCCGTGAAGTCTAGATCCTTAGGCCTTAGAGCCTCAAGTAGAAGAAGTCAAAAGTAGATGAATGGAATCACAGAGCGATGAGATGAATCACTACAAATAACGTTGCTTGTGGCTTCTGTTTAAGAATTTGTTCGTCGTTTCTTATTACCTTTTTTGTTGGGTTTTGATCCTGTTTGTCGAGGTGGCCAAATGTAGTGTCAGAGTTTTGAGGAGGGCCGAACGCCTCTGATCTTTGTGTTTTAATATTGAAGTACAGTTATCTGCACATGTCTGGCACCGGAATTTACTAATTTTCTTGCTAGGATCATCATTAGCCTGTGTTATTCCACTAGACATATGCCTACCCTAATTTACGCCACTGTTACCTATAGTTCTTTCAGTGCTCATAAGTGCCGCCATTTGTCAAGAAGTTTCAAGTATAAAATTCCAACACAGAGGGTAGTTGGAAAATCTCAGTGTATAATAGTCATCTCAAACGAAATATCGATTAAAAATTAGTTGTGAATAACCAAATTTGTTCTTGATTGTACCAAATGTTTCGATGACTGAATTTGTATGTATGAGTAGGTTTTATGTATTTTTAAAATGTCCGAATAACGCTTAAAATTTAATACAGTTCTTTTTGAATGTTTCTAGTAATTTCGAAAGAAACGCTCGGAAACGCACATACGTTGAAAAGTTGTATTCTTTGGTTCACTTTATGAATGTTTAATAAACACTTATTAGTACGATTGCTTTCGAAATTTTAAACTCTAATATGTATGTATGTTCTACGAGTACATGCGCTTTTGTGACTGATAAATTAGGATTAGAAAACGCATAATTGTTATAAATTATATTATTATATATAGAGAAATGTATCTACACTCTTGTATATAAGTTGGCGCGTGGACTTAAGGAGGCGGCGACCGTATAATTCCTGATACAAACGTAATAGTTAAATCATTTGAAATCAGATCATATTTTTAAAAATTTAATGACGTTATTCGGAGTATGTATTTATAAGTATGTATTTTAAACTAAAATATAATTAGAAGCCTAGATAACTGTTGTCTCATTCCGAACAACGTCATTAAATGTTGGAAATATGCTCTGATTTCAAATGATTTGACTATTACGTTTGTATGGGGAATTTTCCGATCGCCGCCCCGTTAAAGGAGCTAATTTATATATATATATATTATATACTCAGAAACAGTCCTGATAATTACAATATAAACTTTTTAAAATAGCAACTAGCTAACCTGGCCAACTTATATGGGACAGAGAATCGTTAAATTGTTTAACAAGTTTATGGTACATATTGGTACATAATACATTTAATTAGTTTAAAAATTGAAATGGGACATTTGCAAAGATATCTAAAACTGGTTTGTAAAATTAGTCATAGTTTCTAGTCTAGACAGTACAGTCGTGAAGATAAGTGTTGCGCCATTTTGAAAATAAACTGTATGTATAAAAGTGTAGAAGTGAATTTTGCAATGTTACTACGGCACCATTTCAAATTTTTGTCTCCATAATTTACAACATACTTCTAAAGGACAGTGTATACTGAGATAGTAATGAGACTGAGAAACAATTAGACCCGCGTATTCTGAATCTGACTGCCTCCTATCTAACGCACATTTCTATCTGCACTGACCTTTATTAATATAGGGTAACCTATACAATCATTGGCACCTAATGGTGACAGATGTCATTCAATATGGAATATTTTCATTAATGCGTTAATAGTGTTAAATATACTCATGTCATTTGATTTGTTGATTATTGGTGATAAATTAAATAAATAATTCCAGTTCGAATATTATTAATATGTATTCAAAATCGACATTTTTAGCAGCAGTGGTCAAAAAGTACAATCATTGGCACTCAAGTACAATCATTGGCACTCAAAAAAAGTACAATCATTGGCACTTTAAAAATTTTTTTTTGCTTTATTATGATTATTTCCTCGTCTCTGATTGGATTTATGTCTGCAGATTTAAGAATTTGTCAATTATTATGGTATACAGGATGATTTTTTAAAATGGGTATTTAGGGCGTTCTCCGAAACTACCGGGAATTTCGAAAAAACAACTTACGTGACCGATTTCAATAGTAACTAAAACATCATAATCAAAATTATAAACGGTTTTATTAAACTATTTGTAATGCCCATGTTGTGCCGACCCCAGTATCGATTGGAAACTCGATTCTAGAAGTTGTTGACTCATACGTCTACCTAGGACAAGCAGTCCAACTTCGAGAAAGAGGTCAATCGTCGAATCCAACTAGGCTGGGCAGCGTTCGGAAACCTACGCAATGTCTTCTCGTCCAAAATACCTCAGTGTCTCAAGTCGAAGGTCTTTGACCAGTGTGTGTTACCAATGATGACTTACTTTAAAATAGCGCAACGAGCTATGGAGAGGGCTATGCTCGGAATTTCTCTGCGAGATCGAATCAGAAATGAGGAGATCCGTAGACGAACGAAAGTTATATAGCCCAGCGGATTAGTAAGTTGAAGTGGCAATGGGCAGGGCACATAGCACGTAGAACTGATGGCCGATGGGGCTGCAAAGTTCTCGAATGGAGACCACGGACCGGCAAGCGCAGCGTAGGACGTCCACCCGCAAGGTGGACAGACGATCTGATAAAGACGGCAGGAACACGATGGAGGCGGGCCGCTTGCAACCGGACTGAATGGAAATCTATGGGGGAGGCCTATGTTCAGCAGTGGACGTCCTATGGCTGAGATGATGATGATGATAATTAAAATTTTACCGTAAGGCTTCGCTTAGCTTCGACCGTGTTGACCCTTTTAAAAATCACATTAGATCCTGGCCCCTTTTCATTTTATTACATATAAGGTTCCATACCTCAAAGGAAAAAGGGGTATGGATATGGGGTATGGTAAAGGGTATGAAGTGTCTATTAATATCTTATACCTAGGTTGTCTGCAATTGCTGCGCTTACGCAAACAAAGGTACGGCGATTAAATATAAAGTAGGATGTGGGTTCTTCGATCTTTAGCTAAATTTAATCATAAATTATTATTTCAGCTCGGTATTGAACCCTACATTAATCAGAAATAGGTAGGCATTCCACCCTGATAATTATTAATTTATTATTTACATATGCATTTGAGCGTTTTTAAAATAAAGTGTACCATGTCCAAATTTATTGTCAGATTTTGAATGTGATGTTTTCGATGGTTTTTTGATTAGAATATAAGTTAGATGTATTGAAATTTATGAAACTATATTTATTTCCTTCAATAGTAAGCTATTTTACGAGAAATCACAAAATTAAACTGGCTCTGTGGAAAAAAATGTCAGTTTTGCGACTATCTTAAAAGCTAACTATCTTACAAATTTGAAGAAACACAGAAATTATTTTATATTTATTTTGAAGTTAATAATATATATTTTTTAAAACCAGGGCATAATAGTGAAAAAACTAATAACATGTGAATTATATGCTAATTTTAAGTTCGGTTTTGTCACAACTGATGTTAGTAACCGTTACTTTTTCTATATTATGTAATGGTTATGTAGTTTCACTAAGAAACTACATTATTGCTTTCGAAACATATTACTATTTTAAATATTGAAATTAAATAATGTGTACCCTTTCATATTAAAAAATTACAAATACTAAGAATTCCCTCGTCGCAAAACACAGGACAATCGCAAAACCGACAGTCCATTTTTTTAGGCTGGGCTTATATGAATAAATTTTTGAGATAAATTTATTATTAATGTACATATTAATAATATACATGATATAATAATAATATGTAATTATTAATAATATACATGTTTTAAAAAATAACCCACTATTCAAACAGACCGACAGACGTAATACAAAAAAGTAAATAAAAAGAACTGTAAATCCTAGTGTAAACCTTGCTTTATGGTGTCGGTATTGCGACTTTGCTAGTCAGCCTGGTAGGTCACGGGATAAAATGTCGCAAAACTGACGTGACGCTGTCTTCCCTTATTATAATGTGAACTGTATTCTAACGAAAATATTTACACTAAATTTGTTATTAAAACTACATTACAACTACATTATAAAACTGTTAATCTTTTAAATATCGTGAAATGTTGTAAACTTAGCGGAAACAGCAGTTACTGTGTCTCAAATCTGACACAAGAAATCTTGACGTTCGTGGCACAGCAAAAAAAAGTATTGCTTACTCGGTTTCGTGGTCACAACTAGTATTTTTTTTATTTCGAACAGAGGACTGTAAGGTTAATGTTGCCAGTACAGAAATTAAAAATCCTTAGTTATTATTTTAAATAGCACTATTAGCCGTGACAAACCTGTCATGTCCGGTCGGTATCACTTTTTACATGTTTGTTGGAAATTGAATTGTGTTTCTGTGTATTTTAGGTTTAAATTAAAAAGTACCGGACACGATAGACGAGTCAGAGTACGTTCAAACCGTACCAAAAACTCATTGTATCGCGTAGAAAAAGTTTTCAGAATAGCTTTTAACATCGAGAAGTTCGAGTGGGGGACACGTCGAAAACTGACTTCTTGCTGATTAAAATTAGTCATTATTTTAATTGCTCTCAATGTTTTCATATTTGTGGCACTTCATTTACTAGTTTAAAATATGTTTAATGCTTACAGTCATTAAAACATTCACCAGATCATAATATTACTTGTTAGTAATACTTCAAACACAAGGGACAACCGAAAAGTGGGGGGTACACTTTTTTGTGAAAACGCTCATTTGCGGTATTTTTACCTAAAATACTTTACATTGGTTATCAGTAAATCCTATTCCAACGAAAGAAATACACTAAAATGGCCAATATTATGCCAAGGTACAATCATTGGCACACGCCACGGTATAATCATTGGCACTGCCAATGATTGGATTTGGTCGATAATATATGTTTAATCCATGCGATATAAATTCCATTACAATGTAAATGAATTTCAACATAAATAAGTCGCATTTTAAAAAACAGTTAAAAAGTACAATCATTGGCGTTGGTGCCAATGACTACACCGTCATAGAGTTCATAGTGCAATTATTGGCATATCAAAAACTGGCAAAGTAATCATTGAATTGCAAATCTTACACAAATATCCCAAATTATGCACCTTCTCTTACGTGAAATTAACAAACATTAAACAATACTTACATAAATATAATTATTTTAACGCAGTTTTCTTTTCTACTTCTCTAACTTTTTTCAAATCATCAGCAGCAATGGCGCGCAAATTTATGAAAAAAATAAATCCCGCCAATTTAACTGTCAATGTCACTTACAATTTGGTTTTGCCAGACGCTAAATTTAAAATACTATTTAGGAAAAAATATTTGAAATGGCTACAGTCGTGTTGTGTTATAATATTACGATTAAAAGTTGAAAGTGCCAATGATTGGGGGGGTGCTAACAATACTACCGGTTACTACTTACTAAGCGTTACTATGAGAAAAATGCCTTTAAATACCCTTTTTAAAAGCACATTTTCTTGTCAACTTTCTAATCTTCTTTCTTTCTTTGTAATCTTTGAGAACTTTAAAATAAGTGTAAAATGTGTTCTGCCCTGCGCCATCTGTCTCAGTATACTCTGGCTCTAAAAGTTCCATTATCCACAAAAAAATATTATAATTAAGCTGTGATATAGAGCTTGTAAATATTATTTAGATGTAAAACATGCATGCACCTATTCGCTTCTGTTCAACGAACTACGCACATTCTTTTAATTTTTGTTACTTCTATATAGTTAAAAAAAAAGTGAAACATTATGCTGGCAAAACTATACACCTAATAAAATAATTCAGCAATTTTCTCTGAATTGGGTGTACTTCTTACCTATATTTATAAGTGAACTTTTGAATTGTGTCTTTCTTGCAAGTCTTATGTTGTGTAGGCAACTTAATGTTTTTTTCCTTTATATAAAATCTTGGAACTTCTTCAAGTTATCGTTTCACATCTAGTTAGAAAGTTTATTGTTTAAAATTAAGCACAATGTTCAGACAAGTCTTTGTTAATGTAATTTTAGAGGACACATTTTGGACTTATGTCGGACTGAGTATAAAATACTATCAATTTGTTTATTGAATAAAACTATTATTTTAAATTGAAGTTATATTTATTTCCCAATGTTTGAAACTAGCTAGGTACCTATGCCCAGCGATTTTCCTGCTGAAATTTGAATTAGTAATTATGGTGTGATGAGGTAACAAACAACATACATTTTAAAATGTGATTGTGGAACATAGTATTTGGATGAAATCACTAATTACTAGATTACAGTCAAGAGGTATATCTGCAGCTCTAGCACAGTGATCAATGGACTCGAGACCCAGGGGTTAAGAACGAAACGGCAGATATGAATTATTCGGGCGCCAAAGAGAAAAATACGCGGGAAATAATTTATCTCCCCATCATGTAAGCCTGCCGAGTTGTGTCATAACGCCAGGTTCGCGCTTTGCTGTCGAAAAATCTCGACAGACGCCACCAACTCACCCCCTCAGGATTTCTTCCAGCATCAGTGATATATTGAGGATGTTGCTCCCATATACCTTAAAAAAGATACCTTGATTTGTAACAGCCAAACAAATTTTTAGCCATATTTCTGTAAATTAAGTTCTAAGAGGGCAAAGGGTAAGAATTTTATTAATCATTTGAATTATAAATTACCTGATATGATACCATTTTTAGACCTAATTTATGGAAATATGGCCAAAACATTGATTTTTGTTCAGTTGTCACATCTCAAGTTATCTTTTACTTTTATAAGGTATAGCCATAATATGCGTAAGTGTCAAATACACTGCCTTTTAAAGATAATGGAAAATTATAACAACATTTCCTTAAAATACATTAATAATTTATATAACAAAAACTCGCAAATTATACCACAAAATCTTATGCTAAACCAGTTACAGCAGTCAAAAACAAACTAAGACAAAATAGGTTTCAAAAGAGTCCTTATTGAAAAGTTAGATATAACAACCCACATGTGGGTTGAGAGAGCATTAGGAACATCACTGGGGAACCTGAGCATTGTTGCGAATGGGAATAAATCACCTTTGAAGGCCACAATAGGTTCTCTTCGGCAGTAAATAACAGATATTATCATCAAGAACATAACAGCTACTTGTAGAATAATTTGTATGGTACTTTTAACTGCTAAACTCTTGCTCATTCGAGTCTGAGTGTTCTCTTTCAAGTCTTCCTCCAGTTTAATGATTTTACGCTGGAGTTTGGAGTAAGCAGCAAACTCGTCCTTCATTGATATTCTCTTTTGTTCTGCTTTCAGCATTAGTATTTCAGCCCAGATTATTCGCTCTGCATTGGATGGCCTCGCGAAGCATGCTATTATCTGTAAAATCAATGCATTTTAGTGAAGATGTATCATTCTGATCAATTATCAAATCTGTATTGATAATTACAGTAAAGATTTTTTTAAATGTGGTCTGTAAAGACATCGATTTTCGGGTTTCTTGAAGGTGTAAGGAACCAATGACATGAAGGGTTGAGTTGATATAGCAGTTAGATGCTCATGGCGAGAGATAAATGTGGCAGGCTCAGAAGTATAAGGAGAGGTCTACAGTCTATACCCAGCAGTCAGCAGTAGGCAATTACAACCTTATGTTGATGTAACTGTGGTATTACAGGTTCAAAGCAAAGTGTGGTTTACTTACCGGTTTCACCAAAACAGGAACTAAAGCACTGATGGTACATAAAAAAAGAAAATACACAAGAAGAAACCCATTTATAACCTCCAACATCTTCGTGCTTTACTTTGCGAAATAACTTTTTAAGTTCTGTTACAGTAGGTGCTAGTGTTATAAATTGAATTTTAACGAAACTATCACAATTTTTCTTTAAATACTTCCAAATCCTTAAAACTAAAACTTCAGCAAAATCTAAAAAACTGTTTACTATTTGCCGTTTGTATTCTGTGCTATTTGCCACAGATCACTATAATTAGTACTACGCTATTTGCGACGACTTTGTCGGAGTTTTTGATGTCTTTGATTTTTGACATCCAAAATTTATTGATGTCAAAAGTCACAGGACAGTAATACTACTTTAATCACAAGTAACTTTAAATCATGAAAATGTTACATTTCACGTCAAAATGTTACTTTTCGAGCTGTCTTGTTACTTTTGACTATCGGCTGCTGGCAACACTTTTTGGGTTTGAGTTTTTAGTTTTTGACTTTTGCTGTGGACCACAGAGTTATATATACTGAAACTGTGGACTTTTGAGGTTATATTTTTGATAATAAATGTGCGGATTTAATGGTTTATTCAAAATACATAATAAAAATCACCTTCAATTATGGAGAATATAGTTTACATTGAAGCGTACACTACCGCCAGTGACTACAAAATTCACGGAATAGTTAAAGTACCTTTAGAATCCTACATAACCTACTGTGTTTACAAATACTGTGCGCCTTCGGATGTTTTGCTAAAACTTATGCCTGCAGTCTCCAATCTAAAAGAAGACGAGTTAAACGTAGAGATAAAAGAGATCGATCTACATTTCATTGGACAAGAAGAGGTACCATGGCAGGTTTCTTCATGTATTTATCCTGTAGTTTTGTACAAAGACTGCGTTATAACTGGGCTGTGTGCTGTTGCCAGACACATTTGTAAATATATAACTCTTCCAAGCAACGCACAAGAACACGAAGAAGGCCTCCTCGGCTTCAGAAAAAGTTGCCTCCAAGCCCCTAATGAAGTATCCATATGGACGAAGTTTTGTGAAGTTGACATCATAAAAACTGTTAAAGACATACTGAACACTGAGCTCATAAATGAAGTCCCAAAAAACTTAGTCCGATTTGAAAATCATCTGAAGAAACCAGTCCGAGTGCACAATGTATACAAAATAGCCAGAGATCTAAAGAAAGAACACTTGAAAGTTAAAAACGAAACTGAACTTGAAACTCATATCATACCAACTCCAGATATCCCACTAAAGGACCCTGAAACTGATAAAAATAGAACTAAAGTAAAAAATAGAAAGTGGAAGTCAAAAATGAATAAAGAATTAGAGATAGACTGTTCATTGAAAATTGAAGATCTTCAAATCAGTCATCAGTTTGCTGAAGGGCCTTTCTTCACATTAGCTGATTTAATCCTCTTACCATCCTACCATATCATTGTTCAGAGCTTTGGAGATTGTTTCCAGTCACTTTTACCATTAACACATAGATGGTTTAGAAATGTAGGTAATATACCTGAAGTCAAATCCTTAACTGAAATAGTAAAATTAAAAAATAAATTTAGAACATTTGAAAATGTAGTTGTACCAGAAGCAGAAGATGTGAGTCTATACAAATGTGACCCAAAGAGACACAATCCAAAAAAGAGGTTGTTTACCAAAGAGGATGACATTGAAAATGCTTTGGATTCTCTTACAGAAGGAATGGAATTAGACATTATTCAAAATGAGTATACATCTTCAATAGATTGGACTGCAATACCAGATGGTGCTAACCCTAATGCGGGACACTTACCTGATGTAAGAGTGAATAGGAAAACTCAGCAATTAGAAAACTTAACACTGGCTGTATTGAGTATAGCTAAGGCAGGAGACTTAATAGTAGATTTCTGTAGTGGTAGCGGCCACTTAGGTATAATCATAGCCTACTTACTCCCAAAATGCACCGTCATACTACTAGAAAACAAGGAACAGTCATTGCTAAGAGCCAGGTCAAGGGTACATGAAATGGGACTGAAAAATGTTCTTTTCTTTCAATGCAACCTGGACTTTTTTAAAGGAAAGTTTGACATTGGTGTAGCATTGCATGCTTGTGGAATTGCTAGTGATTTGGTGTTGGACAAATGTTTGAAAGCCAATGCCAAGTTTGTCCTGTGCCCTTGTTGCTACGGGTCTCTCCATGCTACTGACAGATTTGTTTACCCACGAAGCAGTAAGTTCTCAAGTGTCACCATTGACAAATATTTGTGTATTGGACACGCTGCAGATCAAACTCATGAGGAACATCCTCTAACAGTGAGAGGGTCTAGATGTATGGCAGTTATAGACTCAGATAGAGCAAGATTGGCTGAAGAATTTGGTTACAAAGTCATACTGTCAAAATTAAAACCTCTGACTTGTACACCCAAGAATAATTTACTGATTGGTGTCCCAAGTTAGCAGTAATATAATTTGCACAAAATCTATATTGCCCAAATGAACATAGATAGGGTAGGGTTTCATGATGGAAAACATGGGTAACTGGACCATATAATAAAGAGGACATCTGAGGACAAACAAGCCATAATGGATGACTTTGACCTTTCACTATGTAGTAATGTAAAAAGAAATACAAAGTATGATGTTAACAAATCTTTTAATAACAAACTTTATATAATCTTAAAAATATAGCATTTGTACATAATAAGTCTATTTTATTACTTCACAATCTGAATATTGATACTTTCCAAAAATAACTCGATTCTCAAGACTAGTTAACAAATTCGTAACTTGCAATCTCAATTCCCTGCTATCAAAAATAACATCTACTTTTAACAGGTACAAATTTATAATTATTTTGTAACTGAAGGTTAGTTCACTTTAGCATAGACAATGGCTGTACGGCACGGAATGTACACCTGAAAACAAAAGAAAATGTTTTGTTTCATTTATTTTATTAACCCCCTATATCATGGGAATAAAAAAACATAACTGTCAGTGTGGGTGTACCTGCTTTATGGGACTGGGTCCTGGGTACACCTCTGTCTAACCTTTCGGAAAAAAGGCGTGATATTATGTTATGCTATCATAAATATCGGCACAGAACAGATAATAATACTACATATAGAATGGACACTGTCATCCGCCCACCAATCACGTCAGAAGTATAGAACCAATCATAGTTCTTGACGGTGAAAGACTCAATATTGACAATGCAACTTTGTTCCTTGGCATAAATATAGACTCTAAACTGCAATGGAGCACTCATATCACCGAGCTCTCAGGGAAACTAAGCTCTGCAGCTTACGCGGTTTATAAAATTAGGCAACTAACAGATATAGCCACGGCGAGATTAGTGTACTTTGCATATTTCCATAGCTTGATGTCTTATGGGATTCTGTTGTGGGGGTCAGCCGCAGATATAGAAACTATCTTTATACTACAAAAACGTGCGATTCGTGCCATCTATGAGATGCGTCCACGCGAATCCCTGAGGGAATTATTTAAAGATATAAACATACTGACCCTACCATCCTTATACATTTATGAGAACATCATGTATGTGCGTAAAAATTTACATAAATTCAAATTAAATAGTGACCTTCATAATTTTAATACTAGAAATAAATACAAAATAGCTGCACCTAGCTTTAGATTATCTAAAACAAATAAAAAGACATTCTTAGGAAATAGTGTACGTTTCTATAATAAAATCCCAAAAGAGATAACTGGGCTCTCAGAGGGTAAATTCAAAACCTATATAAAATCTACTTTACTAAAGAAGGCTTATTATAAAGTCAACCAGTACATAGAGGACAAAGATGCCTGGAAACTTCTGCATAGCCGCCTGCGGCACCTTCAAAGAAAATGAATGTAAGCAAACCAAATATTGTGAAACTATCTGTTGAAAAAATTAAGCCCTACAAGTTTCTTGTGCGTTCTTCTTGTAGAGGTATCTTTCCGAACGCACGGTAGACTCAGTACTGTTTATCTTTATTGACGTGCAAAAGTGTCAGATTATGACCTATTTGAATAAATCTGTTTGAGTTTGAGTTTTGAGTTTGAATCGCGCCTTCCTCACCCCGCGAGCGAGATTGAGCTCTCGACGAGCCCCGCTTCTATGGAAAATGGAGAGTTCAATCTCGCTAGCGGGGTGAGGATGGCCCGATTGGTGGGCGGATGACAGTGTCCATTCTGTACGTAGTATTATTATCTGTTCTGTGCCTTTAGCGATAAAACCGCCACTTGTTATACCCCTTTTGATAGTACATATATAATAGTGATAATATATACCTGTATAGAATCACTCCTGTTGCCCCACGGCGTGCCCTGCGTGTGGTGCACCTCTCCGTCGGGCTCCACGCGACCGAACCCGCTGTATCTCTTACTGTCTGTACACAGGACCGCCTGAAATCAAATAACAGGTAGGTTAAATAAAAATTAAATTAAATTTTTCAGTTTAGGCATGAACCGCAAGCAAGCTTCTGAAGCACCATAGCAAGCCAGCTCGCACACTTGTTTGGGGAAGTCCAATCCTTACAAAACCTACCTACTCAACCAAAATGCAGGAAACTGCTGACAAGTTTATTACAATAGAAACTTTATATACAAATCTTTTGTTATAATAATTTAGAATAAAATCAGCTACTATCTATAGCACGGAGCAACTCAAAATATTTTTCACATCTCGATTTTTTTGTCACCCATCCGATGTTGAACAAGCTTCGATCACAGATTCTGTGCCGGCGCGGTCGAACGCTATCACCTTATCTCCGACGTATTTGTATAACCTTTTGTGTTGTTTGTGACGTTGTTGTTGTTGTGTGACGTATTTGTAATAGAATATGTACCGTACCTGATAAGTCCCCGGTACATCGACTCCCAGTCTATAATCAGTGAAGCTCTGGTACGGATGGAAGTTGAACACGAACAACAAGCCGGCGCGGTCGAACGCTATCACTTTGTCTCCGTCGTGTTTGCACGATACGTAACCCTGTATTATATATAATAATATGAGAAATGGAGATTATAATATGAGCAAGTTTCGCCATATTGAGGAGGTTGCTCCCTGGAATTTAGACATTAGTATCGATGCTCAGTTGCATTCTAATTTAGCTGCATATCTTTTAGCAACGAGGCGAACTGTATAATTGGCCGGTTGGCTCAGCCGGTAGTGTCCCTGCCCTGTGAGCCGCAGGTCCCGGTTTCGATCCTCAGCCAGGTCAAACATTTGTGCGCACGAGCATGTATGTTTGATCTGTGTCTGAGTGTTATAAGCGTATATGTATATCAGTAATTTGTTTACCATAGTACAGGCTTCTAGCATAGTTTGGGATCAGATCAGCACGTTAAAAAAATTGCCAAAAAATCTCACCTAAAGACTAGCTCGATTGTCGATCGTTAGGTTTCGGGTTCGATCCTTAGATGAGGCAAAATGCAAAGTGGAAACTTTGCACTTTGCCTCATTGAGTTCTCTCAGTCCTGGGTGTTGCTAAGCTTTTTTTTACATTCTGTTCGTTCAAGGTTACAAGGAAGCTTTTCTATGTGTTTTTGTGGCCTATTTAAATGAAAATAGATAGGTAATAGAATACATTTAGAATAGCTTCGAAGAAAACTCGGAAATTGCGAAAAAATCTATGAAATCGCCGACTTTATTCGCTTGAATTTTTTCAGACATACATACATACAGTCACGCCTTGTTCCTGATGGGGTAGACAGAGACTTTTTCCCTCCACTTGCTACTATCTTGACATACAACTTGCGTTTCGTTCACTTTCATGACTTTTTCATACTTGCTTATCGGTTGTAGGTACCTTTGACTTGGCCTTTCCTAACAACTTAATAATTTTTCAGACATGACTCCCATAATATTTCAAAGGATGAGTAAAAGTACCTATATTTGTTTTTCAATCATGAAAATAATTAAAGCCGACTCACCGGATTAGCCCTCAGCCATCCATACTTCTCCTCCAGCAAGTTCATATCCCTATCGAAGTTGTTAAGGAACTTGTACTTGAGCAGATCATCATCGACCAGGTTCCACTGTCTCCGGGCGTAGTGGTACGAGGAGTTGTTCCCAGCGCGTGGGAAGTCCAGCCATTCCGGGTGGCCGAACTCATTGCCTGGAGATGGGGAGATATTTTAAATAAACGTGATATTTTTTGCGATCCCGGGTATTTGGAAACCAAACAGAAACTAAAATAAGGAGTCGGTTTTTAGATCGTTAGATATAGTTGTTATATCCATTTATTAAACTGCCATTCATTCAAATTGTAGCGTCTGTGGCCCAGCGAAAATATGCCCTGTCCCTGGATCGAATCTCACCATGTGAACCTTTCACCTCGATGCTGTAGGTCCCTATAGTTTCCTATAAATATGTAGGGGGCAGTCGATAGGTCATTTCGGAGGCTGCGTAAGAATCTTGGCGACATGAAACTCTGACAATATGGGTTGTCCACATAGCCCATATGAATTGATTCGAGCAGTGTAACGGGGGTAACCCGTTCTGTTTATTGTTGAGGGGTGAGGGCGGAGAGGTAGCATTCCTCCCAATTTATCGTTCCTTTGTCTTTTGATCCCTGGATCACCAATGAGTGAAAATGCTTAACAAATAGGTAAAATTCGGCGAAATTCGTTTTGCCTAATGTGGATCGATAATTTTTAAATGATATGACCAGTTTTTAGCTGGCCATTTCATGAAGTTATAGTATATTTATAATGAATTATTATGGTCGGCAAAGCTTTATACCTACTACCTAAATAATATTCTCGAAAAAAACCCAAAATATTTGCTGACTGAAATGTATTTGGTACTAAACACTTTATGAATAGTGAACGTTTTCAGAGTTAAGTCTCTGAGTAGTTTATGATGGTTTTCTAAATAAATAAATAAGATCCTGAATTCGACGGAGTGGCTACGACAAATGTTGAATGCATACTGACCAATAAAGTTAAGATAAGCCTCTCCCCCGAGTGCGTGTGTGATGAGTCTGATCATGCAGTGCAGCGCGAGCCCTCGTTCTATCACGGAGTTGGGTTCACATACAGTACTCATGTGTGTGTACATGGCCGCGTCCATCAACCAGAATGCTATCGTCTTGTCTCCCACGAGAGCCTGGAATAGGAAAATATTAACCTCAATACAATTACATTAATTTTGACATATGAATGATATTTGACTTAGTAGTATAGTTTCCCATCAAATCTAAGAAGTGCCTGTCGGAGACAAAACGTCGCATAGCCGGGCCCGGCTACGATCTACCAGCGGCGAGTACAGTCCGCTATTCCATTTACCCACCGAAAATCAAACAAATTGGTCCTTCGAGCCGGATCCGGCTCGTACCGTGGACATACCGTTTGAGAGGTCTTATTTTGCCTTATTTGAGAGATATGTATTTATAGCTCAATGTCAACTCCGCAGCATGCTGGCAAAAAGACAATTATACCAAAAAATCTAACTTGTTAACAAACTATTTTTCATTAAATATTTTTGTAGCCAGCCAAAAGATAAAAAAGTGATAAAACAAAATGTATTTTCGGTAATATCCGTTTTCGACTACGATAACATGAGCCACCATGACCACAGAATATATATAAGCCATGAGAGTTTTTATTTCTCAATAGCTTGTAAGCAATAGCTGGAGTTTGATGAAAAAAGGTTGAAAATTAACAAACGAATAAAAACTTTTTGGTTCAAGTGATGTATGTTGGAATGGCGGAACATTTTCGAATAGAAAATCTGATAATGTCGCTTTACCTTTTATTTTGAGATTTTTTGGTTAATACTTTTGGGATATTTTACCGGTTAAAAAGTGTTATTTTATATAATTATTAATATTCATTACGTCACAACTCTGCACATTCGGGGCCGAAGGCTCATAGAAAGAGGACAGAAGCCTTTGTAATTAAAAATTGTACATCTTATGATAATTTTATTTATTCGATTATGATTAATAAAAAAATAAAAAAGTTCATGAACATAATTTCATGGTTTTACGGCTTATGAAATTTATTTCACACATTTATACACAGACAAATAATAATAATAATATGATACAACTTCCACACATGGTCATCTGGTCACAAACTAGGCAGAGCCTGTGCTATGGTAACCAAAAACTATACATACATATATAAGCTTATAACACCCAGACACAAATCAGACATGCTAATGAGCGCAAATGTTTGACCTGTCCTGGGATCGAACCCAGAATCTAATTATAAGCGATTCAAAATTGATAGAATTCTATTATGAGTCACTTGATTACGAACGCGCCACGATATATCGCCATTTTTGTGACGTAGTAATGTTATAGTTATGTGTGGTACTTTATCACATTGTGACGTCACTAACTCACTACAGGTCAGCTCGTTCGGGTACTATGGGCGTGTTTTCGGTACTGGATTAAAAATGATATATTAATATGATATAACTTTGTAATTATAGCGAATAAAAAAAAACTAAAAATAGAGTTCTTACGAATCTTATATATGATCTTTCCATTTATGCAAAAAAAAAATTCAAATTCTCAATTAGGGATCACAAAGGGCCTGTAAATGTCAGAAAAACCAACCGACCTGATCGTGGCTCTCAGCATAGGCGACGGTTCCCTCCATCCAGCGTCGGTTGGTGAGCGTGTGCACGATGTGGCCCATCTTCCAGTCCTCGTCCTTCTGTTCCTTGAGCAGCTTGATCCACATGTCGGGTATGGCCATGCCGAGCCTGTAGTCGAACCCGGTGCCGCCCTCGCCCACCGGCCGGCATGATGCTGGCATTCCTGATACATCCTACGGACACACATTCACTTATTCATTCGAGGGCAGTGTTTTTTTTTTTTTACAACTTCCACACACGGTCATAACATAACATTCACGCCTTTTTCCCGAAGGGGTAGGCAGAGGTATACCCAGGATTCAGTCACATAGTAGATACACCCACATTTCGCCAGTATGTTATTGGTCCCATGTAATAGGGGGCGAGTCTGTTGCCATCTGCCGGGCACAAATCCAGACTCCAGGCAGTTATTGAGATAATTCCTAATGGAAAAATCCAATATTTAACACTGCCTGACCTGGGGATCGAACCCGGGACCTCTTGATTGGCAGTCGAGCATGCGCCCTCTACGCCATCGAGGCAGTCCAGACCAGATGACACACGGTCATGATGACTGATATACATACTTATATACGGTTATAACACCTAGACAGATCAAACAGACATATTCATGAACACAAATGTTTGACCTGGCCGGGGATCGAACTCGGGGCCTGTGGCACAGAAAGCAGAGTTACTACCATCTGAGCCATCGAGGTGGGTGTGTGTGTTTTATTATATTAGTTGTAGAATAAAATAATGTACTTATACAATATTAGCTGTGCCCCGCGGTTTCACCCGCTTAGTCTTCTCTCCCGTAGTAATATCGGGATAAAAGTACTTTTTATGTTATTCCAGGATCTAAACTATCTTTATACCAAATTTCAGCCCAATCGGTTCAGTAGTTTTGACGTAAAAGAGTAACAAACATCCATCCATCTACCCTCACAAACTTTCGCGTTTATAATATTAGTAGGATGTAACAAAAAGGTGTAGTAATACCAGGCCTAGGACACTACTGAAGCTACAAGTAGCTGGGACGTCCGTTTCTATGTGTTAGACAGAGAGAACAGATAGAGAGATACGCGATAGAAAGAGAGGCAGCTTGTAAGTTAACATAACAATAATTAGTTAGGCGCTGTGCTACTTGAATTGCACTTTATTGCGGCGGGGTTAGAGTCGCTATTTATTTAAATGATTTTGCGGAGTGTCCCTTCTGTCCCTTTAGTATTCTGTGGTAATACTTAAGGGGTGCATCTACCCGTCAAACTGAACCACTTTCAAAAGAACGAATCGCGAAATCCGCAAAAAAATTCGACTTCCCATACAAAATGCCAGATCCATTTTTTTTTAATATGTGACGACTCCCACACACAGTTTCCTAGTCCCAAACTAGGCTAGAAGTCTGTACTATGGTAACCAAATGACTGATATACATACTTATATAAGCTTATAACACCCAGACACAGATCAAACAGTCATGCTCATGCACACAAATGTTTGACCTGGCCGAGGATCCGGGATCGGGATTTCATATGAAGTTGAAATATTGTTTGTATATTAGTTATATTATTTGTATATTTTGTATATTATTATTCATGCGATACTTGAAATAAATGAACTATAATAATTTACTCACCTCAGCAATAGTGATAGCTCTACTATCAATATTGTGAACGAGTTCATTAGCCAACATCAAGTAAACTAATGCCTCTGTATCCACATTCAGTCCGTAATATTCATCATAATGTCCCGAGAAACCTTCGCCTATGCCGCGACTGTGGTACAACATTGATGTTACACCGTCGAATCTAAAATGTATCAAAAAATCATTCAAAAGTTTCTTTAAATTAAATAGGGGTGTTCGTAAATATACCACACCAAAAATTATCCCAAAAATAGACGTTGAATATCAGTTGAGTGTTTAACTTTAAAGATAATTTGTATAAAAATTAATAAATTTCATATTTCACATAAAAGACTGTAAATGTTTCCATTTTGAGGGTTCTGACCCAGAACCTGAAAAAAGGAATTCTTATAGGATCACTTTGTTGTCCGTCTGTGAGTCTGTCCGTCTGTAAAGGTAGGAGGCACGAAAATGTTCAAAAGTTTAACATAATTGTTAATTTTGTAAAGTAATTTTGTTTATGCAATCACCCCCAATCTCACCTGATGGGAAGTGAAGTTAATGAAGCACGCTTTCCTAGAAGATAATTATTCACTCTTCTCTTGAAGACTCCAAGATCGTATCCAGGTGGGAAGACGTACGCCGGTAGAGAATTCAACTCCTTAGCGGTCCTCGGGATGAAAGTACCCGCATGGCGTTTGCTACGGTTTTTTTTTTAATTTTAAATTTTAAAAAATACAAGATATTTAATTATTACCTGAATCCATCGAACTGATATTCCTCTTGGTACCATCTCAGATTCGACAGCAGGAATCGTAATACCTCAGTTCTGAAAAAAAAAAAAATAACATTTAAAACATGGACACTTTGATGTGTTTTTGGATGGGTGGATGACAGCTTCAGTATTTTTGGAGTTTTGGGAGCATATTGTTCAACATTGCTTTCTTCTCTTTCGGTCTTGGGAGTAAATCCAGAGTACGATAAAGGAAATCTACTTGGCCAGCACGAAGTTAGCTGTCGGAGACGTTCGCGCATGTACACTCGCTAAGAAAACACTAACAGTGACCAATAAATTATGTTTCTTGGTAGTTCTAGTAACTTATGTTGCTTGTATCAAAGTGTAATTATTGTACGATGAAATTTACAAAGCGAAATGTTTACATAAAACCCATTCGTAACCAACTTCAAGCAGGCCAAGTAAGATTGCCCGTATTGTACCTGGCTTGAAATCACATTGAAATGTGGACTTATCACCTGAGCATTACAGCGTTTTGAATGACACATTATAGTGTAGGGATCTGCAGTAGTAAGTCATGTCGGAGCCCTTGTAAGAATCTTAAGGGGGTGATCCATTGGCGAGTAAAACCGTTGGAATGTCAACGAGCCGGCGAGCCAAAGGTATAAAGCGTTAATGGAGCACCTTTAAAACCGTTAAAGACCTTTTACGACCTGAAACTCCGACATTTGGTCTATCGGTTGAACACACATCCATAATAGTAACTCAAGCAATGTAATGAAACATTTTTTAAAAAATAATATGAAGTGATGATATTAATATGAAGAGAAGTGAAGAAAAATGCTTACTCGGAGTAATTAAACAGTCTGCTGTCCCACAGCGAGTGCGTCCCTCTCGGGCCGTCGTGGAAGAAGCAAGAGTTAGTTCCGTCGAATTCGTTGAGACCGTCGAGAGTGTTCTTGGACGCGTGTGAGTGGACCACGTCTAGTAATACGTAGAGGCCGAGTTCGTGAGCGCGGTCTATTAGACGTTTCAGTTCGCAGGGTGTTCCGTAACGACTGAAAAAAAATTATATATGTAAAACTTATTTTTGTCATCATCGTCATAACGTCTGGATATGGATGGATGGATGTCTGTTACTCTTTCATGCTAAAACGACCTAACCGATTGGGCTGAAATTCGGTATGAAGATATTTTAGGCTCTAGACAATACAACAACGTAAGAAAGTTATCGTAACACAGGGAATCCTACCGCGATAACTAGTGTCACAAAAATGTATCATATTATTAATTTATTATGCTACATAACTAATAAATTATTTGTAAAAAAAAAGATCTAAATTTATCAATAACTCATCTGTAATCAATATAGGTACTTACCTATATTATATGATGTAATACCGACACTATGTAATAATTTCATAATTTTGTGTTATCAATAAAATATATTCCCGCGGGAACAACCGCAGGGCACAACTAGTATATATTAAAATATTAAATACCTACTATTAATAATATAATATAGCCATTTCGTAGCCAATAATAATATTATTTACCTGCTCGCTGCGAAAAAACTGGTCACTTGGTAACCGAAGGAAGCATAATATGCGTGCTCCATTATTGCCATCAACTGTATTGAATTGTATCCTGGAATTAAGTATAAATGTAAGGAATATAGTAGTGACTGCCTAGGTGAAGGTGTGGGCTCAAGCTCGGCTGCCGATCATGAGGACCCGAATTCGATTCCTAGGTCAGGCAGTCTTATTGGATTATTCCATTAGGAATTATCTCTATGACAGCCTGGAGTCTGGAACTGTACCCACCCACATGGAGCTAGGCCCAATAATATACTAGCGAAATGTGGGTGTACCTACTATGGGACTGAGTCCTGGCCACACGCCTACCCCTTCAAGAAAAAGGCCTGATATTATATAGTATATACTATCTAATTTTATCAAAGGCATTCTAATTCATTAGCATACGTTATGCGTTATGGTAGGCATTCACTAATAAGATACCAAAACGTTTTTTAATAACAACCTATTGTTTTCCCATTCCAATTTTCACGCTCTATTTCAAAGTATCATTTAGTACAAATTTAGGCTGTTACAAAAGTCAATTTACTTGGACACTATCAAAGTGATCTTAATCGTAAGGTGGCCCAAATATGACCCACAACGCTCAAGGCCTTGTTGTTTTCGCTCAGTATTTTAGTAGAAATAATTTTGTCGTTGACTGTACTATACTAAGTAAATAGATATTTAAGAGCATATCTTACTCTACAAGGGAAATTTGACACCATCCTATGAAAAATTTACCAGTAATAATTCCACAGGATCTGGTCAGTCTTTCATTTTACCTTGATTTTTAATTCTAGGCAGTACATTTTCCCTAAACTCGTCGTATTTCCCAACTCTTCCCTCCGAAGTAGCTATTCCCACGTGACACTCGTAGATGCGAAGAGATGCCGGTCTCGGTACTTTCTTGTGTTTGAACTGGTACGGCTGAAATAAAACAACAATTTTGCATGTTGGGCCGTGGGGGTGCCGGCTTTAGAACAGTACCCCACCCTCTCTACCTGTGGATGCCGTAACAGCCGGCTAAGGGTTATCAGGTCCAGAGGACGGCCAGCCCGCCTGCCAAGGGTGGCGAGTATTGGCAAAACCCACCCTTATGGGGTAGGGTATTGTGTTATGTGTTTAGAACACTCCACAGACATTGTGTCGCCTGGGAGACTTAAGGAAACGTAGGTTTGCCCAGAGCCTACACCACCCTCTCGATCTCACTGGCTCAATCAGCAGGAACAACGTCGATACGTGCGGAGCCAGTTTGGTTATAGTTAACGAGTTTAGTTACAAATAATTGAATCGGTCGGAATAAAATGAAGCTAACCTAGACCATTTAATATGTGAAACCGCGGGAAATTACGAGTTTTGCATAAACTTATCAGCATCATAAAGATAAACATTACTATAACATGTAGACAAAACTTATTGGCGGTTTTTAGCTTAGGACTTAGGAATATCTGATAATGTGTGTAATCTTCGACGAGGAGTCTAAAACACTAGATAGTGGAAGGAACAATCGTAAAAACATAGAAAAAGTAGGTACATACCAACTTATGATAAAATAACAACGAAACTTTGCCCTCACGAAATAGTAAAATAATGTTAGGCGGTGAATATAGCCCCGGATCTACGATTTTTAGAACCGGGGCATACTTGATAGTGGCGACCCTCTTTCCAGCGTTTGATTTGAGATACATTTCTTACCTACTTAAAAAGCATGTGGTGTATACACACATATATATATAAAAGGCCTGTGTGGCCAACCAAGCTTCCGTATGGGTGAGGCAACAACACTGCATTGCGACGCTTTGTGGAGCAAGTTTATTTTTAAATATATATAATATTACGATTTGGCGCCCCCTGAAACTGCCACCCAAGGCGGGAAAACCAGAGATGATGCGCGTTTCGGAACGGGCGAAATATTCGAGCACGTAATTATAGAATTTAGAGACGTTTCTTAATGTTTCGTTTCGCAGTCACTGTTAAAAAAGTTTCATATATTCAAATATACCAACCTGATCCGGCTTATAAATGAACTGTTGATAAGTGTACCCCTCAAACGGCTTGACATAGCTAGCCCACGGCGACATCCTATAGAGATGTTCGTTCACAATGATCTGCACTCGGCTGCCGTGCTTCAAGGGACACCCGTCTGCAGCGGAGATGTGCAGCTCCCACTTGCCGTACTCTAACTTCTTAAACGGGTGGCTTTTGGGGTTCCAGCCGTCTAGAATTATTGGAAATTGCTTACAGGTTTGAAGAGATCAGGTGTACCTACTTTCAGACGTATCCAGGAAATGGCCGTAGCAAGTTCGCGACAAGCTGCTCGCGCATTCATTGTTGTAACCATTTTTTTTTGTCGCGTACAAATTCTTATCAATGAGTCGACTTTAGTGGGCTTGGGCTTTTGTGTTCTTTCATGACACAACGATATACGGGTTACTACGAAATAACAATCACATACATTCGCCTGATACGATCACGGGATCAATGTGTTTGATAATTTATTTGCGCAAACTAAGGTCATATGAGAACGCGCGATCAAATTATATTTTCATCGAATAGGCGTCCTATTCGAACGAGATCATCGCGCGAGTAAGCGATGCGATCATTGCGCGGTCGCGTCAATAAGTACGTATATTAAGCGGTCGCGCGAATGCCAATTAGGTCATCTATTTGACGTTAGTTTGTTTGATAGCGGGAGTAAAGTTTGCGCGAACTGGCGATGATTGCGTAGTCGCGCTTTATTAGAATACCCAGGTATTGTCATCGCTCGATCACGTGATGATAGTGTGGCATATTGGCGCGGGACCCCATAATCGTGTGATCGCCTGTATGAAGCCTTTGATTTTCTAACATAAAAAATAACTGAAGGTATATGTGGTGTAAGACGTTGACTGAATGGTGGTCAAGAACAGGTAAACGCAGCGTCGTCCGGCAGCACGTTGGGCGGATGACATGGTCACGGCTTGCACAAGATAGGGTCAAGTGGCTTGATATGAAGGAGGCCTATGCCCAACAGTGCGATGCAGTAGGCTGCGGATGATGATAATTATGTGACTCACTAAAATCCCCCTGCAAGTGCATAGAATGCGCGCCAGGCGCCCATTCGCGCCAAGTCACAGAACCATCGGCGTTGTACTGCGGCCCGTAGTACTGGTAGCCCTTGGTGAAGCCCTCCACGCCGCCATCCCACGACTCGATGCGGTCCCACAAGTCTCTGAAGCATCCATATCTGGGAAATGACGGTGAACAATGAATTTAAGTACCTGTTATATTTTAGCAGCGTAATTCTCACGACTTCGTTCACGTGGAAACGGGAATTCTTTCTTTTTTGACTACAGCTAAATTTCAGCTTTCTAGGAAGGTTTAGGGCTGAATGTTAAAAGTGTGAGTGAGTCAGTTAGTGAATAAGTACCAACTTAATTTTTTATTTATATAGAAGAAGATTACGAAGCATCCGCGTCCCGTGTTACGCCGTGTAAAACGGCGGTTCCCAAGCATTTTTTTCTCGTAGATCACTTGTAACAAAATGTTACTGGGTTCGGCCCCCAGCCCTTGTAGCACAGTGACCAGGAAAAACTAAGTCCCCAGGGGGTTAGAACGATAGATATGCAATATTTGGGCGCGAAAGAGACAAAAACGAGGAAAATGAGTTATCTCCGTGCTCCAGTTCGATGCATTGTTGGCACAGTGTTGAGCTCCCACTTAATTTAAAAAAAAAAGAAGATTATCTATCGTTAAAACAAACGTTTATTCAAAATAATCATAACAGAACTCAGAGAAAAGAAGCGCGAAAATGCCTTGTTTTAAAAGTTGTTACCACTCACCAATGCAGCAATAGCTGGCACTAATGACTCGGACACAGAATACTATTACTATTACTAGGAGGGTCTCAACAACTGAGGAAACGAGAAAATGAAAAAAATCAACAATGCGTCTAGCCTTTGTGTTGATAATTGACAAAATTGATAAAATAATTATTATTAGGTAAATAATAGAAATTTCAGAATATACCCGTTTACGAAATAACCCGATTCACCTTACTATAGTGTTATATCTATCTATGGAAGTATAATTAAATACCTAAACATTAATAGCAGGTATGCCGTATGCCTAGGTAGGTGCCTAGGTACATATTTATTTCAAAATGCGAAGAGCGCTCACATGCCTTCTATCGCTATCAATTGACCTTTCATTTGACATTGGAACATAGATGATTGTAAATCGCTTAAAGCGCTACAATCAAGCGTAAAACATGGAAATTTTCGTTTGAAAAATGATTAGGTATTGAAAATTCTTATTTGGCTTGGCATGGTGAAGATGATAATATTTTGCAATTTAGGCTTACTCGCTGGAATAAGCCCTTATGAATAATATAAATTCACGACATAAAATCTAGAAATCGAGGTTTAAAGCGCTGCAGCGCTATTCTGTCATATATTTGTAAACATGTACACTGTACACTAAGATAACCTTAAACTTTTTCGGCTATTTACCACTGTATTTGCCCTAAGAACAACTTTTACAAACCACTTTTTATATATAAATTAAAAGTAACTTACCTGCGTCGGATTTCCCGCTCATAAGGTTTCAAATAGCCGTCGCGTTCTAATAATTTCGCCAAATCGGGCACTGGCACGTCCATTGGATCCATGGCAGAGTAATTACCACCCATTTTATTTAGAGCTGCGTGAAACGGACCGGTTTTTAATGCGCACGCGCGACACGGCAACACAACCGCGGAAAACGATAGCCGGTAATAAAATGATAACACCAATATATTTTTATATTAAAGACGTAAACAAAATTTATTGAGATAAAACAGGTCATCAGTTGCGGGGTGATCATCACTCACCTTCTTTAAGTAGTGATACTCATCACTCATTATTTTTTATTTGTTATGGATAATTTTTATCGTATAAGTTCATTTAATTCACTAATGAAAATATAAACACCTCTTTCTTACAATATTTATCAAAACACCCTGTAACTAAGTTGTATTAGGTGAACTATGCTTGATAATCTTTTTATTTTATTTTTCACACTATGTAACGTTAATCTTCTTCTTGTTCTCCCTAGCAATTATCCCGGCTATAGCCAGGGTCTGCTTTCCGGCTATTTCTCCTCCACTTCGCTCGGTCTTGTGCAAATGTATAAAAAAATATTTAAGTACCTACGAAATAATTTAGTAACATAAAAGTAGTCTCAATGACACAACATTGTAAATAAGCCACATTATGGAAGTGGCCAATTGTAATGGTCCCTGAAATCTATAATTAGTTTGCAGTTTGGGGACCTATAGAATCATACAAAAATAATACTCACTTTTTATTTTTATGCCATCAGAACACCCCTCATTGTAAATAGGGTAAATAACACAAAGAGACCCAATGTCTCTGTGCATACCGATGATTTTAGGTGTTTGGTGAGCTTGGGTCACCTATTCTCTATACTGTAAAGCATTTAAGGTTGTGGGTCAAGCTGGTACTTGGGTGATCCCTTTCAAAGATGGGAGCAGTACACAAATTGAGAACGAACTTGCCCTTCGTAAAGCAACAGTTGCTGGCTTGCCGTAAAGTACCACTTCACCTTATTCAACACCAAGTTTTTTGGATGCTAGCTTGGCCTTGCTTGCAATATGACCACGGAACTGTACATTACATCAATTTATGTTAAATAAATAAAAAAAAATGGTATGTAGGCGTAGTTACCTGCTCTCTGTTTTTATAAACTTATCTATTCACAGCTGAATAGATTTTTTTTTCTATTCTTCTTTCAATATTACACATAAACATACATACATACATACATTCACGCCTTTTTCCCGAAGGGGTAGGCAGAGGTGTACCCAGGACACCCACATTTTGCCAGTATGTTATTGGTCCCATGTAATAGGGGGCGAGCCTATTTCCATCTACCGGGCCCAGTTCCAGACTCCAGGCAGTTATTGAGATAATTCCTCATGGATAAATCCAATATTTAACACTGCCTGACCTGCGGATCAAACCCGGGACCTCTTGATTGGCAGTCGAGCATGCGCTCTCTACTCCACCGAGTCAGTCAATATTAAAAGAATGTCTTTCAATATTAGAAGAATGATAATGACAGTCATTTACTTACAGAAATCTGCTATTCTCCTCCATAAACCTTTAAAATCTCCAAAGGACATCCTAACAAACCCAAGTAACAAGCATAAATTATTTTAACAAGTAAATATACATTGAAAAGACCTAATGATCATAAAATCTCTATATTTCTACAACCTTCTGACCAATATTGATTCTTATCAAACCTTACTTACTGAAAGAATTTTATAGACTTAAATTAATAGTTTCATGCTTTATGATGTTTATGTCATAAGTGCAACTGCTAAGCATGAGGTCCTAGGTCTGGTGAAAAGTAAGACTTGGGACTGGAAATTGGATTTTTCTGTTAGAAATTTTCTTGATATCAAGTTACTAGGACTACTTATTACATAGGACATATGAACATAATATTTATATATATATATGCCTGAAATAAACTATTTATATATATATATAAATTATTTAGGCGAAGTCCACCTCTGCCTAACCCTTCAGTGAAAAAGGTGTGATTTTGTTATGAATCTCTACAGTTCTTTGCCTAATACGGATCAAACTTGAACCTAATAACATTATTTATTATACAAAACTATTTACTGATTTTAATCAAAATCAAATGAATACCTATCATGTTATCATTGAACTAAAAAGATTTTACACATAAGTTATAATAATGCTTTGGATTTAGATAACATTACTTTACTTGGTCAAATTATACAAAAAACTCAAGTCGGAAGGCTTTAGAATATCTGAAATCTGAAAATTCAATAATAAGATTGTGATAAAATAAAAAATATGTCACCTGATAATTGTAGAAATATTGTTAGTTTATAACCTATCCACAGAGATAATAAAATTAATGTAAACTAATGGTTCTTATTTTGTTTGTTAATTAACCAGAGACATTTTTAAATTAACAGAAGTAAAGTTATAGATAGTGATCAAGTGAAATACTACAATACTTATCCAGCTAAGTTCAAAGTCAAGCAGATAATATATATGAATAGTATATTTATAACATTAAACTAATATTTATATAAATAACTTATCTACAATAACTATGTAACTACAATAATTAACATTTTAGAATATATCAGAGCCTGTTCTCTTAGCTCTGGTCAGAGCTTCTTCCGGCTGCAACATTTCTTCTTCAGACGGTTCTAGAGGCTGACCATCTTCATTTAACTTCCCTTTTTTGTAATCCAATACAATCTTCTTGCTATAAACTGCGTCGAAAAGTTGCTCCGATGTAAATTCACTTTGAAAAACGTCCGCTGCTTTATACGACACATATGGCTTTAATTCACAATCTTTCAAGTCTGGTACGATCAGTTCTGGTATCATTTCAGGGACGGCATAGAATTTTCCGTTTAGAGTGTATCCAGTTTCACGTACCCCGCGTGTGTCGACCTCCAGTTCACGATTCGCAGTAGTTTCCCTCTTCTTGTGATATTGAGATCCTCTCTTGTTGGGAATTATGAACTTTCGAAAGTTTCGCTTGCCTTCTCTGGGCGCCGATATTGATATGCTTCTCTTGGAAACTAAATTTAGCAGAGAAACTTTTGACATTGTGTTCAAATACTTTTTTTAGGGTTTTATTACCTAAATCTCAGTTTTATTCCACTATTCACAGATTTATTTTTATTTTGAAAATTGTCGCCTTCTGCCTTGAGGTTATGTCGCAAAACGTCAGATTTGACCGTTAATTTACAAGCTAGTGTTGCCCTCTTTGGTGCTGTCAGTGTGTAGTAGAATCTAAAAACCGGTAAAACCAACCCTACTTTTTGCACATATTTTTTAAATAATTGTCTTATAAGTTTTAGTGGCGCCGAGCCACAGAGTACATACTTTATATATACGCCGAGCGCGACAGCTGGCGGGAATATATTAGTGGTAAACAGTATAGTCCGACACAAAAGAGGGAAAATGGAACTAATTTGTATGTGTTGATGAAATTGTTTTTACTCTTGTGAAAGACAGTGGCGCCCCCATTATTTTCTACTCTTTTGTATCGATCTATATGTAACTTGGCATGAAATCGAGTGTGCGAATATACCACAACATACACCGGAAAAGGGGAAATTGACACGCGTGCGAAAATGCGAATAGCTACCAACGCCCCGTAGTGTGGCCTGGGGCTTTGTTCTGCACCAAGCCAACAATGAACAAGTATAATCAATAAAAAGAGCGAAAATATTTTATAATTATTGTATAATTTATCAGAAAACAATAGGTAATATACACAGGTACATGATAAACAATAATTATTATACATCACTAATAAATTCTTGAAACTATGCGAAACATACACATCATTGAAAACCTTAATACATTACAATAATAACAATATTAAATTAGAATACACTCACGGTGAACGGCACACTCATACGGTGTACCGCCACTCTCAAATATTATATTTATTTCATAAACATACGTTAATAAGGTATGTCTTTTTTCATACTTTTTGTTATTTTTGTGCTCTAGCAAAATACACTTTCCAATGCTTAATTCAAAATGCCTTTAAGTTTATATATATACATTGGTACGTGTAGTTTTAATTTTTATCGAATTTCCATACAAGCAATAATAAAGTGAGTTGTTTTGCTCAAAATTCAAACTTATACTTATTATAAGTTTTTTAACATTGGCACTCTTTCATAGCACCTAATTATTTTTTAAACTTACTTCACTTGTCAATTTACTGTACATTCTTTCATAAGTAGGTATAATTTACAATAATAATATATTTCGCCAGGTATGGCACTCCGAGATACGAATGGTCACGTGACTGACTCTTGCTTACGTAATCGCTGCCCCTGCTTGTTACAAAATTGTAATGGCAATTCGATAGTGACGTAAGCAAAAGTCGGGCTGGAGAGCGAGAACTTGTTTTTTTTTTTCTACAATGGGTCATAAGTCAAGGGATATATTTTAATAAGTATACAAGGTTTCAAAAAGGTGGAGTAATACTAAAGGGTGTATCTAATATCAACCGGTCAACCTGACCAACTATCAAATGAAAGAATCGCGAAATTATCAAGAGGAAATTTTGACCCCATACTTAACCGATATGCTCAAAAAAATTGCTCGACTTTCCATTCACTCATGTGTATTTTCATGTTGTATTCTAATGTTTTTTTTTTGAGAATTTCGTAACAATTTCATTGCTAGTAGTTTAGATAGACGGGAGAGGTACCTCCGTAAGTATTCCTACACCTTTCCGTGATACTTTGTACATGGAAGCCAATTTTTTTGTTAAAAATATAAAGTTAAATATACATATATGTAAAAACTACATAACTTTACCAGATATTTAACGCCATTTTTATATTGAGGCAAAATGCGATAATGTTTTATACTAAAACAAACAAAAGATTGGTATAGCACCGTTCATGACTTTTCACAATATTCTGTATTTATTTTGTAGTAATATACGTATTTTTGAAATATATAATTTTAATGAACACTTCAAATATATGTAGAAAAAAGTAGGACTTGATCAAAACTCACAAAAATCGTCAACTTAAAAGATTCCCAGCTTTAACAGAATAACATAACATCACACGTTATCCCCCGAAGGGGTAGATAACGACCACACTTCACCCGTTAACAGAATAAGTAGGTACAAGTTAAGTTAAAGACTTATTACTAATACCAATCACATCATTGTCGTGAATGGAAAAATTGTTGTTCTTAAACATCGTCTACGTCACCAAATTTATAAATATTTATATAGGAGTAGGGGTCAAATACATTCTTTATATAATGTGTTAAAAAGGTGTATCTATCTAGTTATACTTAAGGAGATGCACCTATCCGTCAAAAAGGACAACTAACGAAATAAGGAATTATAAAATTCGCATAAAAAAATATTCTTAAATAAACTAAACGGTAAATTTGTATGGGAAGTCGAATTTTTTAACGAATTTTATTATTCATTCTTTTGTGTGTTGATCAGTTTGATGGATATATGCACTTCCTTAAGTATTACTGTTAATAAAGATGTAGTTATACTTAAGGGGGTACATCTTCAAGTCAAACTACATACGAAAGAATTCACATAAAAAATACCTTCGACTTTATAATACAAAATGGATAAATCCTTTCTTTTCTAAGTTGTTCAGTTTGACGGGTAGATGCACCTCTTAAGTATTACTACACGCTTTTGTAACACGTTGTTTAATAAATTTGAGACAAATTCGATTTTTTCGAAGAAACGAACCAGTTGATATATAGTCTATGAAAAAAAAACCATCTCTTTTCTCAATAGTAACTTCAAGTTGCCCTTTAACTGCTCTAAATAAAACACTAGCAAACCAGCTGACCGCCCCAACATCGTCCAAACCCAAAATCTAAATGATAGTATCGCTTATGGT
This sequence comes from Hemistola chrysoprasaria, assembly GCA_947063395.1. Classification (NCBI taxonomy): domain Eukaryota; kingdom Metazoa; phylum Arthropoda; class Insecta; order Lepidoptera; family Geometridae; genus Hemistola; species Hemistola chrysoprasaria. The sequence continues at coordinate 4,344,006 of OX346724.1, forward strand.
GCTTTTACGTATCGCTTTTTTATCGTCTACCAGTTTAATGCATGTCGTCGTACAGGTTAGACTGAGAGGCCTGTCAAGCTATCTCTCTCTATCCTGTATCTCTGTATTTGGTATAAAGTCTATCCGATAGACAATAGAAAAAATTATCAAAGCTTTAGATTTACAATATAATTAGGTATATTGTTAACCCCCTATTCACAGACAACTTAAATTATTAGGCCGACCACTTATTGTGTAAAGACATGCGTTCTGAGACTCATTATTTTAACACCCGGGAAATTAGTATACGCAGTTTTATGCTCTGTTCATTCAACCTTTCCATGACAAACCAAGAGTTAGTTATTTATAATATAACTAACGAAAATTTCATTTAATATATTTCAAAGTGCTTACAAAATTATTGGTAGACCTGTATGCAGTATCACTGCAATCTTTAATATCGATTCAATCAATCAATCGAAAGACGGAGGTCTTAAGAGGCGTCTTTAATAGTTGTGTTATCTGTGGCTAGTCTAGAAAATAGATAAACGCGAACTTAACGATAACTAGAGGCCCTGCGGGACTTCGTTCCCGTGATAATTTTAGGATATTTCCTAAAGAATAATTGTAATTTATTTGTAGGACACCCTCGTTGGCACAGATGGTAGTAACTCTGCTTTCTGTGCCACAGGGCCCGGGTTCGATCCCCGGCCAGGTCAAACATTTGTGTGCATGAACATATCTGTTTGATCTGTGTCTGGGTGTTATAAGCTTATATAAGTATGTATATCAGGCTTCTAGCCTAGTTTGGGACCAGATGACCGTGTGTGGAAGTTGTCCCATATTATTATTATTATTATTATTTTTTTTAGGGTTTTTTTGTATTAATTAAGTAGGCAATCCTTACAACCTAACATAGTCGTCTTTTTGGGAGAAAGTGGTCTCACTATTGCCTTAGGGGTTGAATTTTGAAAAACCTTTTTAAATACTTACGGATTTCATTATTTACATTTCTAAGTATTTGTGCAAAATTTGAAGGTAATCTTCTCATAAATAAAAAAATCATCATACAGTTTTTGAACCCCTATATTTCGCGCTAATAAAGGTTGTTTTTCAAGATATCTTGAAAAACGTGTATGATTATTTATTAAAAGGAGGCGTCATGTAGAATATCAAGTACCTAAATCAGCTTAAAAAAACTTAAAAAAAACACTTAGGTTAAACTCCTGTCTTATTACTTGTCTAGGCTATAAAAATAATCTACTGTCCAAATTCCATCATAATCGGTCCAAAAGTTTTGGCCCAACGTTGATGAGTCAGTCAGTGAATCACTTTTTCTATATAAAATAGTATATAATAAGTTGTGTCAACCCCTATCCTATCAAATTAACCGATATTCTATCAAGCGGTCATGTGTCAGTCGGTCTATCATCATGATTGTTGTCGAGTTCTTCAAAGTTATCGCTAGAAGAGTGCGTCAAATCGCTCAGTTCATCCATTTGCTTCTGTTTCTTGCGAACATTCCAATGCAAGCACTCTGCTAAAGAGTCGAACCAATCTGAGATTTGGTCTTGTGCGCATATTGACGGCACCGGGTACACTGAAGTCGTTACGTATAGGCTGGAACGAAAATGATAAATCATTAGGTTATTGACTGTCTCGGTTTTTCTTTTTTTTATTTATATAGTGTGACAAGACGAGATAATCAGGTGCCTGATGGTAAGCATCATGATTGCTCATATCAGACACTGTGCCACGCACTGTTTTAAAATTCAAAATTCTGCACTGCACTGCGCCTTCACCCTGAGTTAGGTGGCGTAGTGGGCGCAAGTTAGACTTCGATCCCCAGGTCAGGCAGTGTTAAATATTGTATTTTTGAAATGTTTATGTTCTTGAACACGTTAGCTTGAATATCTATCTTAACATGATTTAAATATCGGACAAACGTCATGCTCTTTATGTTCACTTATAACATATCAACACGCCTTATTCCCAAAGGGTTAGGCAGAGGTGTACCCAGGACCTAGTCCCATAGTAGGTACACCCACACTTCGCCAGCTATGTTTTTTCTTCATTGAGAAAATTTGTAATGGAAAAATTCAATAAAAAACAATTTTGTGACCTGGGGATCGAACCCAGGACCTCATACATCGGTTGTAGCGCTTACGACAGCTACACCACCGAGGCAGAGATTACGTTCACTTATTACATACAAAAACACATATAAAACATATAACAAAAAACATTCAACAAGTATCATAACAAACACCAAGTTCAAACAAAAGCAAAGCATATAAAAGCGTGCTATATATAACATCAATAAATATAATAAACAATAGCTTATAATCAACCTAACATTTATTAAGTAGTAAGTTAATAATAGCATTGAAATGAACCGTGTCGTATTTTATATGTATTTAAGATCCTTCACCAAAATAATTTTAAAAAGTATTGAAATGTTTAAACGGTTTTTATTATGGCTTGTAAAATACAGTTCGATCTCTGACACCTGAACATAAAACAATTTTTATGCCATATTAACGAAAATAAGGCATATAAATGGTATGATATCAGGTAATTTCTAATTCAAATGATTAACCTAATAATAATAATTTAATTTATGGAAATATGGCCAGTAATTTAATTTTTTGTTCAGCTGTCAGCTATATTTTACAAACCATAGTATTATGACGATGGAATATGAATTACTACTTATATGATACCAAACCTTTCTTATGTCATATTAGTAGGACGTTCTAAATATGTCTCTAATGATAATTTAGGAAGCCTAACACCATAATAAATATTAGTACAACCTACACATCGACATGACTGGAGGCTCCAAATATTCGTTCAATTAAAAAATAAAAAAAACTTAGAAGGATTCAAACGGACCATTTCGCTGTCATTATCAACCGCATGGGTGATACCGACCACATATCAACCACACCGCGAACTATCCACATTTTGTAGGTATATTAACAACGCAACTGCTAGAAGCTGCGGCGATTCAATTTACACCACCTCTGCTTAGCCACTTTTTGTAACTGCGATGTGGTGTAGTTGTGGTACGTGTGAAACAACACTGAACTCTTTGAATATACAGCACTAAGGAATGGCCCTTAGCTACTCATTTATGCACACATTCACGCAAACAAATTTTTATTTTTTTTATTTTTATGATAGTGAGTGATAAGACGAGCAAATCAGGTGCCTGATGATAAGCATCATGATTGCCCATATCAGACACAATGTCACCCAGTGTTTTAATTCAAAATTCTGCGCGGCACTGCACTGCGCCTGTCACCCTGAGATATGAGTTGTTGAATCTCATCATGCCCAGTAATTTCGCTGGTAACATTGCCCTTCATACCGGAACACAGTAATGTTTTCACATTACTGCTTGGCGGATGAATAACTGGCAAAGGTGTGGTACTTCCCCAGGCGGCCCCCTGCAAAAGAGGCCTAATATAACAAAGTACACTAATCTCGCCGTGGCTATATCTGTTAGATGCCTAATTTTATAAACCGCGTAAGCTGCAGAGCTTAGTTTCCCTGAGAGCTCGGTGATATTAGTACTCCATTGCAGTTTAGAGTCTATATTTATGCCAAGGAACAAAGTTGCATTGTCAATATTGAGTCTTTCATACTATTCATATATTCGTTCCTACTATTCATATCCATACTATTAATATCCATACTATACATGTCCATACTATTCATATCCATACTATTAATATCCATACTATACATGTCCATACTATTCATATCCATACTATCCATATCCTCCAAATTTTGCCTCTTAAACGGCTAAACCGATTTAGATGAAATTTGGTATAGAGATAGTTTGAGTCCCAGGAAATGTCATAGGATCGGTTTCATCCAGAAATCATCCTTTAATGGGGTGGATGTTTGTATGGGTTTTCAATAACCACTAAACTGATTGAGCTAAAATTTGGTATGTAGATAGTTTAGACCCTGGAATACACTATACACACCCTGGAATACATAGGGTAACACTTTTTATCTCGATATTCCCACGGGAACGAAGACTACGCGGGTGAAACCGCGGGGCATAGCTAGGAGTGCTATATATTCATAGGCTGAATCTCATTAATGGCCATTTCTTATTAGTTATCTAGTCTTATCTATTGGAACCTCAAGTCGCAGATTGTATTGTATTCTATGATGTACCCTCATTTCCCACATATTTTAGTTACCTATCGCCAGGCCTTAGCATCAACTGTGAGCGTCCGTCGAAGGAAACACTGGCCGAATTTCGCGCCTCTATGGTAGGCGTTATCTGAAACAAGCTCGTTTTCTCAACTTCTGAACCAAATATAACCCAGTTCGGCATATGCACGAACCGTGTGTCGCCAAACGGCACTTTACAATAACGTGCACTTTTTATACATAAAAAGAGCACCAAAGGAAAATAAACTTTAAGTAGAGGCAAACTTTTAAAACCTCTGTGCGGCAAAATATTTTATATACACGAACAGTGCGTCACCAAACAGTGGAATACGAAAGAAGTTCACTGAACAAAACCATACATAGACCAGGCCTAGGGCACTCCGTAATAAAGGTTTGAAGCTACAAGTAGCTGGGGCGTCCGTCTTGACGGGAAAATTCTATGGGCTAGACAGAGAGAACAGATAGAGAGATACGCGATAGAAAGAGAGGCAGCTTGTAAGTAAATATAACGATAATTAGCAAGGCGCTGTGCGACCTGAATTTCACTTTATTGCATCGGAGCTAGAGTCGCTATTTAATTAAATGATTTTGAGGAGTGCCTCTACTGTCCCTTTAAGACTTTAGTATTCTGTGCTTAGGCGTCCATTATACGATAGGTTTTACTGTCAGTTTTGACACAGTCACGGCTATGATTGATGGTTAACCTATCGTCTAATTTGATGATTGACGTTATTCAAGAAGAAATGTAGGCTATTCATATTTTGCATCCGTTTGCGCTACCGAAAATTCATTAGGGTGCCCATGTTTGCAAGCGCCAAAAATAGGCAGTGAGCGGCTCCATATCTAAGATTTTACGAAAATTATATGGTCCCCTTAGTTTCTTCAGCGTTTTAGATAGCAAACAGCTTGCTGCGAGAGCGGTGAAAAATTTTTGTATGTTGTCAATAAACGCGCGCGAAAAAAAATAGAATATTAACCATGAAGGCATGAACAGCTCGTTGTGAGTGCGAAAAAAAAATTGTAAAATTTCGATAATAAATGCGCGAGAAACTTGCTGCAAGCGCCGTGAAATATATTAGGTACACTACTAAACAGGTGGTGTGAGTTTTTATAAATATTAGCACTAATACTCTTAATCTTATAATAATTGGCATAATCTTTAAAATTGCTGCAAAACGTTAAAAAAAATTCCCGCCCCATAGAATCTGCCGTCCTAGGCTCCAGCCTACTCAGGCTGCTGGTAAATCCGTCACTCAGGATCAAACATGATTGATGGAACTTCATTAACGCCTAACCTATCGTGTAAGAGACGCCTTAGAGACAAACTGTTATAATAATGATTAATTTGTCTATGGCGACATATTTTTTAATGTGAAACTGTGCTACGCGACCCAAGTCACTAACCTAACCTATCGTGTAAGAGACGCCTAACAGACAAACATAATAAAAATCAATTTGTCTATGGCATATTATTCAATGCGAAACTGCTCTACACGACCCAAGTAACTCGATCTAACATATATAACTTAAATAGATTGCAGGTATTTTAATAACATAATATGTACATAAAAATAACTTTAAAATTTTACAAGAATATTATAATCTAAAAATAAACGAAACTATTAATTTATTAAAACTACTAAGAACAAGTTGGACCACTTCAAAATAAAATACGAGTCTACAGCATGCCAAAATCCTAAAACGAATCAATTTACATAGAAAATTAGCATTTTATTATATATTTACAAAGCGTTTTGCGTGCGTTAGTCTGCAATGACAACACCAAATAATTATCATAGTAGGCGACACTGTGTAATGTTGCCAGTTTAGTACCTATCTCCGTGTTGCAACGCTTGTCTACTTCTTCCGTCGAATGACACCCACATTGCGTTTCGCGCGTCGGGCGATAGCGCGATCTAGAATTATGTTCGATTGATATATAAGTTAAGTGGAGGTATCGGTTACAGAATAGTACCCCACAATTTCTACCCGTGGTTGATTTAAGAGACGGCTAAGGGTTATCCGATTCAGAGGACGGGCAGTAGCGTCCTTTGCGTGAAAATTATCAAACTGCCAAACTCGCCTACCAAGCCTGGCGAGTATTGGCTTATGTCCAGCACAGGTCTTTCCACGGCTGAAATGATCATGATTTACGCAGTTAATTGTAATAAACATCCTATTTTTCACTGAAAATTATCATGTGAAAAGATTAATTACATCATTAAAGAATACTCAAAGGGTACCTTATGCCCTGTCCGTCACATAGGCAGTTTTGGAAATTACAAACTAATCACAGTAATTCTTTAAAATGTGGCATCGAGAGATATAATTTTGGACACACGCCAAAAGATCCCTGTCGCACTCTCTCCATTATATCCACCTAATATTGGTGTGACCATGATGGCCGGCACGGATAGATGGATCATATTATTAGTTACCTTCAGCTCGACCCCGGCGGGGACAACGATGGGTCGGAAGGAGAGTGAGTGAGGACATATTGGGGTGACCATGATGGCCGGCACGGATAGATGGATCATATTATTAGTTACCTTCAGCTCGACCCCGGCGGGGACAACGATGGGTCGGAAGGAGAGTGAGTGAGGACATATTGGGGTGACCATGATGGCCGGCACGGATAGATGGATCATATTATTAGTTACCTTCAGCTCGACCCCGGCGGGGACAACGATGGGTAGAAGGAGAGTGAGTGAGGACATATTGGGGTGACCATGATGGCCGGCACGGATAGATGGATCATATTATTAGTTACCTTCAGCTCGACCCCGGCGGGGACAACGATGGGTAGAAGGAGAGTGAGTGAGGACATATTGGGGTGACCATGATGGCCGGCACGGATAGATGGATCATATTATTAGTTACCTTCAGCTCGACCCCGGCGGGGACAACGATGGGTCGGAAGGAGAGTGAGTGAGGACATATTGGGGTGACCATGATGGCCGGCACGGATAGATGGATCATATTATTAGTTACCTTCAGCTCGACCCCGGCGGGGACAACGATGGGTAGAAGGAGAGTGAGTGAGGACATATTGGGGTGACCATGATGGCCGGCACGGATAGATGGATCATATTATTAGTTACCTTCAGCTCGACCCCGGCGGGGACAACGATGGGTAGAAGGAGAGTGAGTGAGGACATATTGGGGTGACCATGATGGCCGGCACGGATAGATGGATCATATTATTAGTTACCTTCAGCTCGACCCCGGCGGGGACAACGATGGGTAGAAGGAGAGTGAGTGAGGACATATTGGGGTGACCATGATGGCCGGCACGGATAGATGGATCATATTATTAGTTACCTTCAGCTCGACCCCGGCGGGGACAACGATGGGTCGGAAGGAGAGTGAGTGAGGACATATTGGGGTGACCATGATGGCCGGCACGGATAGATGGATCATATTATTAGTTACCTTCAGCTCGACCCCGGCGGGGACAACGATGGGTCGGAAGGAGAGTGAGTGAGGACATATTGGGGTGACCATGATGGCCGGCACGGATAGATGGATCATATTATTAGTTACCTTCAGCTCGACCCCGGCGGGGACAACGATGGGTAGAAGGAGAGTGAGTGAGGACATATTGGGGTGACCATGATGGCCGGCACGGATAGATGGATCATATTATTAGTTACCTTCAGCTCGACCCCGGCGGGGACAACGATGGGTAGAAGGAGAGTGAGTGAGGACATATTGGGGTGACCATGATGGCCGGCACGGATAGATGGATCATATTATTAGTTACCTTCAGCTCGACCCCGGCGGGGACAACGATGGGTAGAAGGAGAGTGAGTGAGGACATATTGGGGTGACCATGATGGCCGGCACGGATAGATGGATCATATTATTAGTTACCTTCAGCTCGACCCCGGCGGGGACAACGATGGGTCGGAAGGAGAGTGAGTGAGGACATATTGGGGTGACCATGATGGCCGGCACGGATAGATGGATCATATTATTAGTTACCTTCAGCTCGACCCCGGCGGGGACAACGATGGGTAGAAGGAGAGTGAGTGAGGACATATTGGGGTGACCATGATGGCCGGCACGGATAGATGGATCATATTATTAGTTACCTTCAGCTCGACCCCGGCGGGGACAACGATGGGTAGAAGGAGAGTGAGTGAGGACATATTGGGGTGACCATGATGGCCGGCACGGATAGATGGATCATATTATTAGTTACCTTCAGCTCGACCCCGGCGGGGACAACGATGGGTAGAAGGAGAGTGAGTGAGGACATATTGGGGTGACCATGATGGCCGGCACGGATAGATGGATCATATTATTAGTTACCTTCAGCTCGACCCCGGCGGGGACAACGATGGGTAGAAGGAGAGTGAGTGAGGACATATTGGGGTGACCATGATGGCCGGCACGGATAGATGGATCATATTATTAGTTACCTTCAGCTCGACCCCGGCGGGGACAACGATGGGTAGAAGGAGAGTGAGTGAGGACATATTGGGGTGACCATGATGGCCGGCACGGATAGATGGATCATATTATTAGTTACCTTCAGCTCGACCCCGGCGGGGACAACGATGGGTCGGAAGGAGAGTGAGTGAGGACATATTGGGGTGACCATGATGGCCGGCACGGATAGATGGATCATATTATTAGTTACCTTCAGCTCGACCCCGGCGGGGACAACGATGGGTCGGAAGGAGAGTGAGTGAGGACATATTGGGGTGACCATGATGGCCGGCACGGACGGGTGGATCATACTCGCCCCGGCGGCCACCGCGTACGCTGTACTGCCTGTTGGCGTTGATACTATTACACCTGAAAACAATGGTTAGCTTTAAAGATATTAATTTCTCAAAAAGACAAAAGTCACATGAGAAACTAAAATAATTAATGTACATAACTAAAATGTGGTCAGACGAAAGATCTTACATTAGGTAATTATTGTGTTATGTTTTTCTTAAATTGGTAAATAATAACAATAATTTTAACATATTTTGAAAGCGAGTTATTTTAAATTTCATGATATTAATTAAGTACACTTATTAAAAATAAATGTTTACGACATATTTTTCTTGATTTAAAAATTTGCAATGTCTTGCAGTTTTTAATTGGTTAGTAGTTTTCAAATGGTTACGATTTAATAATATGTAATCAGTATCATCATCTCTGCCGTAGGAAGTCCACTGCTGAAAAGGCTTACCCCAGATTGCGGGGCAGTTACAACAGTATTCTGGAAGTCATTGCTGGGAAATATGATTCCCGTTCAACCGAGCCTTTGTTCGGGTACTCACTCATTGAATAATTTAGTTTTGTCAGTGAGTGCTTGAGAAAATTGTTGCAAATTGTTGAGCTATTTTTGTGTGTTGTTTTGTACCTAACTACTAACATATTATGATAAGAATTTACAATTTTTACTCTGATGAGACCAACATCACGCGTTGCACGTTAATGTAAACTTTATTCCTATTATCCTACTTTATTAAAGTGACGCTAACTTTTATCAGTTGGCGCAATAGTCTAATCAGAGATTCGGTGGTCGGTCAAACATATGTGATTGTTAAGTCTATCTTCTAGTTAGTGAAACGCAGCCAGAGCACAGAATACAGAGGGGATACTCCTCAAAATTATTAATTAAATAGCGACTCTAGTTCCGACGCAAGAAATTGTAATTCAGGTGGCATCGCGCCAACATATACATGCTGTCTCTCTTTTTATCGCGTATCTCTTTATCTGTTCTCTCTGTCTGGCCCACATCAAGACGGACGCAACGGCTACTTGTAGCTTCAGCAGAGTGTCCCAGGCCTGGCCAAAGTAAAAAAGTGTTATGAAATGACTTACCGTCCCCTTGTACTGAAGTGATATGCTTTCCATCAAGAAACAAGTCTATGTTAGAGAGGTACGGCGAAGGCCCCCGGTCGACAACCACTTCGTTTAAAACTAATATAGTTGTTGGCTTCTTTTTGTCTTTGCCTTGGTCGTTGCTCTTGCGGAGGACCACGCACTGTAACCGGGAGCGTAGAGTTAACGCTGCGTGACCTGAAAACAAAAAAAGGTTAAGTGTGGCATTATTGGCCTTTAAGGCACACCCTAGACACTCGACTAAATTCCATACAAAAATCGCGATGTAACTACCTACTCTACAGACACTGCACACATGAAGTTTTGTAAACTCGCAAGAGTATTTCTCAGCGAAGAGGGAATGCCCCATTGGTGGGCGGATGACAGTGTCCATTCTATACGTAGTATTATTATACTCATTCAGGTTACCTGAATTTTGACCTACTAGTATGTAGTACTTATGATTATACTATGGCGCTAGTTAGTATGCAAAATGTGTGAAATGTGTCAGTTCAGTTCAGTTTGGCTACCATCGCTTTCCAAAATATCGTCTCCTCTTACTGAAAATATTAATTATTACGCGCAAAAAGATAATCCACACGAAAATCGTACTCTCAAAGACAAGTTAAAAATGGAATTAGCTAAGACCGGGCAATCTTATTTTGCCGGCTTGAACTTAGTTACGAATAGCTGCGCAAATGCCCGTTTTCTGGAAATAAATGGCGGGGGGTGAGGGGGGCGGTAGCCACGGTTAGAGATGTCAATACGCATAACAGGGGTTGGCGCGATGCCTCGGCCCAATGAAGCCGTTTTATTTCAACTAATTGCTCCCGAGTGATCACCAGCCTGGTGACCATCGTGTGTGATTTGTCTTAATTTTGAACAAAAAAACGGCTACATGTGTCGTCTCCTTCTTTTGCACAACTAAGTACATTTGATAAAAGAGTGCGATACTTAAAAAACGCTCAATTCAATGCTCCACGCTTGATAATTGCTCTGAGCATAATATAAATATCGCGCGGCTGCTACAGCTTAGCGATTTGCCCGGTAAAGCTATAGAGGCCATATGAGGCCAACAGCATAGGTCATTTAAAAAAAAAACAGCTTAGCGAGTGTAAATGCGCGAACGTCTCTGACAGCTAACTTCGGGCCGGCCAAGTAAGATTCGTCGATACAGCCCAGCACATAGATACTAGCGCCGTTGCACACATTCAAAAATTGTACACAGTTTTGCTGCCCATAATATAATGAAATCTTTAGACAATCATTACTCATATCTATTATATTACATTCTATACCCCATGCATAATATGCTGAATAGTTATTCTTAAAACAGGGATAAAATTACCTTCAAGAACGTTCATAACTTGGTCTTGAAAGTTGTTGAACTCGAATGGTGTGAGGAATCCTAATGAACCTAAGTGGAATGCCATTACTGGAGGAACAGATTGCTGAAAATATACAAAGAACGGTTAAATTAAATTAAATAAATAAAATATGATATAAGTAAACTCCCTGAGAGTTGGATTAGACAAAATTAACCTCTTACATGCTTAGAAGAATGCTGAGGTGGTTCGGACATGTGGAGAGGATGGATGAAAGGAGATTAACAAAAGAGATTTATAAGGCTGGTGTGAATGGTCAAGTCGATAGCGGTCGACCGCGGGCGTACTTTACATGAACAAGTTGATGTTGTTCTAAGGATGTCATGAAAGTGGAAGTAGCGAAAGCCGTATGTCAGGATCGTAGCAACTGGAGAGAAATAGTATCTGCCTACCCCAAAGAGAACATGGCGTGATTGTACCTATATGTATGTATAAGGTACATGCTTTAAGTTATGCAAATTATACACCTACACTGCGCAAGTTGTGTTTTTAAGTTCCATGTAATACGGGGCAAGCCTATTGTCATCCACCGGGCGCAGTTCAATAGTTCAGACTGTTATTGAGAGAATTCCAAAAACACTTTTTGACTGACCTGGGGATCGAACCCTGGACCCCGGCAGTGATGAGTATTATGGATTTTCAAGCGCTGGTGTTTCATGATCATGAATGTGACGTAACTATTTACTATTTAATTAACAAACAAATCATGTTGTTTATTTATTTATGAAGATTCAGATGATCAAATGACTCTGGCATATGCACAAAATGTGCTGAGCCAATTGACTAATAAGCCCACAGACTTTTCCAATAGAAAAGTACCATGGTAGCAGAAATGACAGAGTTTTTTTTTTTACCTGGAACAGCGAGCTGGCATGCAATAACGTGCCATCTCCGCCGAGACAGATGATAAAATCTATTTTATCTGTGAGGTCATCAGTGCCCGCCCTAAAGGTCATCAACCTCTCTCGAACTGATGAGAAGTCTCCGTATTCTTTGAGCAATGTGTCTTCTAATACCGCCGCTTCCACGAATACTACCATGCTTTTGTCCTGGAATTCGGAATAAATTGATTTTAGATAGATTAAAACTTTTGGCAATAAAGCACAAAAAGTCCGACGCGACGCCAAACTGAGAATAGAATAATAATAAAAATATTTGAAAGGAGGTTTTCTCTGATATTTCATGGGAAAAAAATATTTCTGCTCAAACGAGGTTCCTCCGTTGAGTTTTGCTTGGCCGCAGGTTATGCATTTACCAATTTCAAGTTTTCGAAAAAAATATTGTAAAGGCAAAGGAAACAGACCCGTAAGCCAAGGAAGCTGGGCCCAGCAAACCTACACTGTCTATCCTATATTGTCGGGATGAGTAACATAGTATCCAACTTAATAACGACGTGAATTAAACGTCGTAATTTGATTTTAAATAAAGTAAGGGTGACGCACGTTCTAATTTTAGTAGAACATCTGCGTAATTAATAATAATTAATGGCGATACTTAAGAATATTATATAAGCACATTTGAGATTCTTATAATTAGGCCTATCAAATAAAATCAAAATTTTAATGTAAGGGTGACGTGGCCCAGAAACCAACAACTCCTTCAAGCGTTGGTTTTAGGAAATTAAAACTGAAGGTTTAAAGTATACTGTAAAAAGTGTGGCATTGAACATAAGGCTAAAACTTCCGTCATGCATCAATCAACCATCTCATTAAATAAAAAGGTACCTACTAACTAATCAAATAGATACTTAATCTAATACTAATCATAAGGTATAGGTATAATTTTTGTATAGGTAAAATTGTTCGGCATAAATATTATTTTACAACGTATTATAAAATCATGCTACATACTCGTATACTGTCACTACATAGTATAAAACAGTCGCTTCCCGCTGTATGTCCCTATGTATGCTTAGATCTATAAAACTACGCAACGGATTTAGATGCGGTTTTTTTTTAATAGATAGACTGATTCAAGGGGAAGGTTTATATGTATAATACATGCATAATATAGCAGAGAAACACTGATAATTTTAGAGGTTTCTAATGTGATGTCGTAAATTAACACATTTTTTTTGCGGTTACATTGCAAACGCTGGCTGAACCCTATATAGGTATATCAAAATAATGTACTACAGTATTGTACACCTTTTTTTTTTTTTTTTTTTTTTTTTTCCCAGGAAAAATGCTTTACGCATCGTCACCCTGCACCGGGGGGCGGCAGGGCGGTATGTGGGACTCCCCCGCCAAGATGTAACGGCGGGGTTTACCCACTAAAAAACCTGGGGGTTATCCAGCGGGACGCCATGTGTCCGGACCACGGGTACGCCGAAGCACTCGTCCGCAGCCCGGACGGCGTTCGGTCCTCCGTAGAGGACCCCACCGCGGGGGGCGAGGAGAAGTTCTCGCCCCCGACACAAAAGGGGCGCGCGGGATACCGCGCGCGCCACCTCGCGGGTCTAATCTATTCGGCAGTGGGTGCCCCCGATTTTAACCTTATACCAACCTTATACCTATGTTTTCGCTACGCTAACAAGTGGAATACCGTTATGACAACTTGTCAAATTTGTTGTGAGACCCATTGACAATTTTTGTGATACATATGACCATTGATTAAAAGGGGAGATGAGGTGAGGCTTCTCGAATGGAAAGCTCAAATTAGGTCCCATTAAGTCCACGTACGTCAGTGAAGTTAAATGTTGTCTCGTTCGCACTTCGGTCTTAGGTACGACTTTCTATCTTTGTTGTTTCATATTGCACATGCCAGTTGTAGAGTAAGCGCTGAGAGAACGTACCTTATCTCCCCTTTTCTTTAAATCAATGCCTATGACTGATATACTTTTTGATTTTTTTATTTCTATTTTGACATTATAATTTTTTTTTTATGATAGTGAGTGACAAGACGAGCAAATCAGGTGCCTGATGGTAAGCATCATGAATGCCCATATCAGACACAGTGCCACCCAGTGTTTTAAAGTTCAAAAATTTGCGCAGCACTGCACTGCGCCTGTCACCCTGAGATATGAGTTGTTGAATCTCGTCATGCCCAGTAATTTCGCTGGTAACATTGCCCTTCATACCGGAACACAGTAATGTTTGCACATTACTGTTTGGCGGATGAATAACTATAATATATTATAGTCATTATTTCTTTATATGCAATATGTACCTTATATTAATGTGTTATTTAATTTAAGTGGTTTTGTAGTGCTGTACTTATTATCGATAAAAAATAAATGAGTAATAATTGTACCACAGACGTACGCAGGCCGGCGTGGACCGGATTAAGTTTCTACCTCTACACAGGTTCAATTATAAAATACCTAGACACTTTCACTGCGATCAAACTAGATCTTGTAGGGTAGGTAGGTACACTTTACTCGTACAAATATCTCTAAGTACATTTACCTCTTAATACACTACATTACGTTATGTATGGGGTACCTATCTAGTATGTAGTTCTTCATGAACTGCCATTTTTCGCCTAGGTGTCGTTTCGTAGCCACAACTTATGACCACCATTTAATTGAGGTACCTTTACGTGTAAAAAAAAATGTAGTAAAACCGAAGGGAGTGCATCTGCCAACTTATTATTCGTAGCATCTGCTCATAAAATAGGATAATTTTCAAAATTGGATTAATTTTAATTTTCAATGGATATGGAAAGGCAACTTTTTTTTGAGCATATCTTAGCAGGTTGTTTAGTTTGATGAGTAGGTGCACCCCTTTTAGTAGTACTACACATTTTCGTATCATATCTACATCTTTTTATTATTCAATCTAGTGATTAGAGCGCTTTCAGATTATAGGTGTTATGCGCAATGCGCAGTGAGCATTTTCGAATTATTTACATATTTTAATGTTTAAAGTTATAAATAAAACCATCTTCACACTATAACGTAACGGAATAGGAACGTAATAGACCGTATGCGGATAAATATTCTGTGACTTAGGTAGACCGTTTTGCGACCATCGCGTGGCTTGTACGGAGCCCTTTTCCGTCAACAATTATTTTCTAGGCGAACGGTGTCGAAACGGTATAGTGGACAGGATAAACCTTAAAGTTTAAAGGTGAACGCATATTTATCCGAGCCGAAAGCGTCTAACGCGCCGAACAAAACGCAATGGGCAAACAGCTTTAAGTCTAAATTTTGAAGAGTATACTCACATGAACAAGCCAGTGGACGAGCTGGACAAACGGCGCTAGTATCGTAGCGTCGTGGACCTTCTTGATGACGAGCACCGTGAGCGGCGGCTTGTACCACGTCAGCCGCTGCGACGCCGGGTCTTGGATTTGCCTGAAACGGATGACTCGTTCTATAATTCAGTTAAGATCACATATAACGTCAAATCTAGCTAATCCTATGCATCGTAACATATCTGACGGAAGATGCTTCGAGCGTATACTAATGCATCATAATTTGAGTGTCCAAGGGCGAATGATTCATCATACACTCAAAGGATGATTTCTGGGATAAAAACTATCCTATGTCCTTTCCCGGGACTCACTATCTCTATACCAAATTTTATCTAAATCGGTTCAGCGGTTTAAGCGTGAAAACGCAACAGACAGACAGACACGCTTTCGTATTTATAATCTCTGATTTATCATACACTCAAAGGATGATTTCTGGGATAAAGACTATCCTATGTCCTTTCCCGGGCCTCAAACTATCTCTATACCAAATTTGATCTAAATCGGTTCAGCGGTTTAAGTGTGATAATGTGATAAACAGACATACTTTCGCATTTATAATCTTATATTTAATTATATAGTATAGTTTAATATGGATTTTTCTGTTCTGACGTACGCGACCGATAAGACGCGACGTATTTTCCGTCAGATTTGTAACGACCCTAAAGGTCATAGCACATTAAGGCCATCAGGGCCCCGATCAGCGTGGACACGTGAGATTAGTAGGTAGGTATAGAATAGACCGCGCGAAGTAATTAGGTACCTTTTGTAACGCCCTAAGTAAGACATAACGGGTGATATCCAAAACTTCTAAAAAATAATTAAGAAATAATTTTACAGTCACTGCACTGAAAAATCTTACGGGTGCGTTTATAAAGGTATGATGAAGGTTTACTTCTTACGCAAATGCTCAAAGATCATACATTTTATCCTTCAGATGGGAATGTCCTAAGTATTACAAATCCTCATGGGGATGACCTGTGAGTAATTTGAAGTCCTGGTGATTCTTTTACGACTACTTCAGAATTAAATAACTCGCCAGTCTTTTTCCTTCTTCAGGTGAAATGCGGTTAAACGCAAGCCTATCATGAATTAAAAAACAGCGTATTTTCTAAATTCTAAGGCTATTTTTAGTCTTCATGCCTTTTGCTGTGGTATCAGCCAAATGAAGTTTAATGGCGGGTTCACACGGTTCGATTGTAGTTGATCAACTACTTAATCGCATTCGATTCGAACCGTCTGAACAGACTTGCAATATGTTTTTCAATTCTCTCTATCTACTCAGCCCATATCCACGCACGGCTGGGTATCCTCTTGTTTACGGCACTCTTTCCGGTCCTTTGCGAGCCTCATCCAGTTTCACGAAAAAAAATCTAATTCGTTTTAAAAAAACAGACCAAAATGTACGCTTTCGGCCTCGAATGAACAGCCTTGAGACGTATTAATTAATATATCAATATTACATAATATTAAATAAAACTGATATGAATAAAATAACACTGCTTAACCCGTTATATATTAAAAAACTACAGTAACTGAAAAATCCTTAAAATATAATATAAGTAAAACCTTATTAGAGTAAAACGACATTACCTATTACAGTAAATTTATTCGCATTTTATCTTTTGGTTGGGTACAAAAATATTTAATGAAAAATACTTAGTGTGTTGAAAAGACTGATTTTTTTGGTGTATTATGTCATTATATTTTTGCCAGCATACTGCTCATTTGTGGCCTAAGATGGACATTGAGCTTTTTTGTTGAACAACAAAAGTTGAAAATCTTTAATTGAATAGTGGGAACCTACTATTAGATATATCTCGAAATTCGATAGAATTCTACGACTACCACGTATATTCTACGTATTAATCTTGTACTTAGGAGTAGGATCATCTAATCATGATTCAGGTCTTTTGGATTCTTCATCACAGATTCGTGGTTCTTCGTCATAGCATACCTACCTACCTATTAAGTGTAGTGATTTTCTCAAATTGTAAAATTTTCCGCATTAAGTACTCATTGTCTTGAGAATGGACAAAAAGTTGATGGCCGTATATAGTAGGATCCGTCCCATTGAGCGGCGTTTTAAAAGCGCGAATATAACCTTTATTACAAAGTATTAAGAATGACAGATAATCTGACAGTGACGTGGCTAACTGTCACATAATAAATAAATGTATGAGCATATTATTTTAAAGTAGATTGTCACGATTTAGTTAAAGAAGTGTTCACATTCGCCGATACTTCAAGGCCTAAAGGGCAACCAATAAAGTTGTAACCACTTTGAAAAACTAGAGATGAAAGTTATTAATTTTATAAAAGCAACCCATTCTGGTATGGCATGGTATAGTTAAATGAAAATAGTATAAAAATTACGTATAATAATTTCCTGAGTTGAAAAAATAATGACATTCAGAATTAATATTTTTTAGACAATTATTGGTCGACCTATATACACTGATTCCGATCAGGGTTTCTAAATAATAACAGTAAGGCAGACAAATCCCATAGCCGACTAGAGGCCCTGATTCTGTGAAGTGTAATAGGCCTTTTAGCGTGTGCAATAAATACTACTCTATAATAAATGTCAATAAATAGGTTCCAAACTTTTACTGACTACCATAATTTTATTAACTTTGCGTTCGATTAATATGGGACATGTCATAATATTTAGAGTGGTGTAAAGCGTAGCAACCACACATAGGCTATATTTGTACTAATGTTAACATTAGGTCCCATATACCAATGAATGGATCGGTAACTACACAAACCTTGTGTCTAAGTATATCAATCCACAAGATATTATGTTAACTCGTGTTATTATGGCCAAGTGGACCACCGCCCGCACCTAACAAACTGTTGAACATTATAAACTTTCACAAACACCTATAATGGCAAATATCATGTTCACTATCTACGCCATACTTAGGCTCAAATAGAGCAGAAAAACCAAAGAGTTACAGAGCATAGTGAATAAAACTGAGTGAGTGATGTCACATAATTTAACATATTATAATAACATTAACATAATATTATGCTTACAAACAATCTGTTCAACATTCACAAACACCTTTATTGGGAAAAATCGTTTTCACTACCTTAGATTCACAAAGAGCAGAAAAACCAAAGAGAATACAAATCAAAGAGAATAAAACTGAGTTATTAAGGATGTGTTCACACAATGTAATATATTATTATGTAACATATTATCACTTTCTATTTAATATATTATGTTTACATTTTATAACATAATATTATGTTAACACTTGTGTAATTAAGGCCAGGTGGACATAGCCACCGCCCGCACACCTACAAACAAACAAGTGTAAACAAGCAAAATATTGTTAAACTGGCAGTAGCAAAATTAAGCCCTACAAGTTCCTTGCGAGTTCTGAACGGCTTTCCAAACGCACGGTAGATTTGTTAGTTGTTTTAGCTTTATTCAAATTTAAAAATGTCTTTTTGAGCATTATTCCTTTTAACATTTTTAAGGTTACGTATCGTCAGATGTGAACAGTCCTCAACTTGCACATATATTTTTTGAAACTACAGTAGAATCTTGTAAAACCTGTCATGTAGCAGAACTGTGATAGTGATAAGGTGGAAAAACCATGCACCTTGAAAATCACTGCCGTAAAATTAAAATGGGTTTTAAAGAGACATAACATTAAATTTTATTATACCTATACGTGAGTGCAAGAATGCAAAATGCGGATCAGTACTTTCCTACTCTTTGAATATAATATAGAACTATGGAATGGCCCTGCACTACTTTTTGCATGACACAGGAGATAACATGATTTCCCCGTTTTTTTTTCTCTTTCACACCCGAACATTGCATATCTTTGGGCTAGTGTCTCGTTCGAACTGGGAGTTCGTTTTCCCCGGATATAAATATAAGTGACAAAGTAGTACAATTCGTTCACTTATACATACTTAAGTAATTCCTATACTTACGATAGGTAATGTAATGTGGTAAGTACACGTAGGTATATTGCAACTCCCATGCATTGACTTGAGCTTTTTAGTGACAACAAATTAGTAAGTAAGATCTAGTAGATAGATATAAAAGAATTATTAAACTTTTGCAAGGATTTCCTCTCTGTTGGCCATGTTGTGCGCGTGGGCAACAAATTTTTCTCAAAAACAGTCAAAAACTATTTCACGTGCAACCGCTGACAAGGTTTACTGCATTTGTTTGCGTGATTATGTAAATGTGAAGGCAGTCGAGCTCGCATTGTTCCCAACCGTTCCGAGATATCGTGTCCGTGAGCGATGTCTATGTGTGCGTTGATCGAAAGCGCGTTCTATGTAGCTTGACTTCTGTACACTTGTTATTTTGTGTTATAGTGCTGTAATAATACCCTACTATAGAGACATATACTATAAGAGACTATAGTAGTTAGTAGTTAGTAAAGTGAAGTGTTCTCAGCCCCTAGACATTATTGACCTCACTGGTGAGACTCCCTCAAAACCCATTCTCCATAGAAAGCCTAAAAAATATATAAAAATCAAAAAACTTGTTCGGAAATGTCAAAAAAAACTCAAGTGTAATAAGAAGTACTTCACAAAAAATGTCCAACTTATAAAAAGTAGACTTTTATTAGATCAACAACTCCAAAATTGTATAGAGGAGTTAGAAATAACAAGAAAATTATATGATGATGACATACTGCAACTACGCTCTGAGCTTCTACGCAGAGAACAAACACTGCAGGATATTTTCAACAGTTATACTGCCTTACAAACTCAGTTAGCAGAACACTATAATACTGCTATAGATCTGGCCCAGTTGGTTACAAGTAATGTAGATTTCATTAACTCAGAATTGCAAACAAAATCAACTGAGCCTCAGGTGACCTCACAATCACCATGTGCTGTTCCTGTGCGAGTGGCTCGGAGGGAGAAGCAATGTATTGCTGGACATAGTAGGACTAAGGTACTTGTTTTCTCAGACCGGATTGGTGTAGATTTTGGTTCTCTGTTGTGCAATGAGAGTAATCATATAATATATAATCATTGCATGCCCGGTGCATCTTACACACAAATATGTGATAAGATTAGGAGTAGTGCTCATACTATAGATAGTAATACAGTTATTGTCATCTTAATAGGACAAAGTATAGGTATAGACAAAAGGGAGGTTATTAATAACATAACCTCTCTCCTTGAAATAAATTGTTTTAAGATTATGCTGTGTGCCTTACCATATTGTTCATTGTTAACTTCAACTCAAAATAAACACACACATATGATAAACAATTTATTTCATAATCTGACATCTCGTCATAGTGACAAATTAATGTTTTTTGACATGAATAAGTTTATTAAAAACTTTCAACTGACCCCGGACAATATTATGTACTGTTCGAAGAAATGCATTTCGATGCTTGCTACATTGGTAGCTTATAATATTAATTCAGTTATAGGTAATATAACGGTGTTAAATAATGACTCCACAGTGATTAGTATATGTACTAAAAATAACACTGTGGAAAATAATTTAAACTAATTTCTAAGACAACAGAGAGTGGTACTTGTACATTATCTTTATTCTATCAAAATATAAACCGCTTCTCTGGCAAAATTAACGACATTGAATTACTTGTAGATAAATATAATTATGATATTTTATGTTTCTGTGAAACTTGGTTAAAAAATGATAAAATGTCATTTAATGTTAATAATTTTCAGGTGGCCAGTAAGTTCAACAGAACATCTGCTGAAGGAGGTGGCTCGATTATACTTTTAAGAAAATCAATTAAATATAAAGAGCGAAATGATATTGTCAGCTGTTCTGTGGAACGAACTTGCGAGGTGGCTTGTGTAGAAGTAAAAAGGCACATAATCTTATGTGTATATAGGCCGCCGAACTCGAATCTCACTTCTTTTATGTCCTCTATGGAAATAATTCTAAACAAAATTTGTAAAAGTAATAAACATGTACTTGTATGCGGTGACTTTAACATTGATATTTTGTCAGATTCTCCAGATAAAACTAATTTGACTAGTTTATTTAAGTCCTTCGGTTTGAGTTACCTATTCTCTGAGCCCACAAGAGTTACAGTTACCTCATCGACCTGTATTGATAATATCTTTACCAATTTCGAAAGTAGGAAGTTATCAATAACGGGTGGAGTTAGGTCTGACCACAAGGGTCTCTCACTAGAATTTATAAGTGAAAAATCAAAAGAAAAACCAACAATTGAACATAGGCCCCTAACAACATATAAACTCGAAAAGCTTAGGAATAATATAGAATCAAAACTGGAAAATGTCGCTGTCTCTGAGGAAGATCCTAATTTCAATTATGAAAACATATTTTCTGTAATAAGTAAGGAGTTCAATGAGATATGTCCCAAAAAGAAATTACACTCGAATGGGAAACTAGAATTTAGTGATTGGGCTACCAAGGGTATCAGGAAAAGTAGAGATAATATGTATGAGTTATATAGGGATAAAGCCCATTCCAATTCAGAATCATTTCATGAGTATGTTAAATGTTATTCAAAAATTTTTAAAGCTGTGTGCATCCAAGCAAAAGCCATAAATATTAGAGACAAAATTCGCAAATCAAGTAATAAAATTAAGACGGTTTGGAAAACAATAAACGTAGAAACAGGTAAAGATAAATGTAGAGATTCTGAATATAAATTATTAATTAATAATGAACACATTACAAATGTTGAGGAAGTCGCTAATATTTTTGTCGATTTCTTCTCTAACATAGCCCTGAACGCGACCAAGTCACTTGATTCATCCCCAGACTTGGCGGAGGCTTTTCTTAAAGAAAACTTCCAACGCACCATACCTGAATTTTCGTTTGAACACATCTCATTAATTGATATCAAAAAGACGTACAAGAGTTTAAATGTTAAAGCTACTGAAGATCTATGGGGTCTATCTGTAAAAATGCTAGATTCTATAATAAACACAATTGCTCCTTACTTAGCAGACTTATTTAACCTATGCATAGATAAAGGCACGTTTCCAGAACTAATGAAAATAAGTAAAATCACTCCTATCTTTAAATCGGGAAGTAAGACAGATCCCTCAAACTATAGGCCAATCTCTGTTTTGCCAGTATTAAGTAAAATCTTTGAGAAATTGATGCTAAACCAACTGCTGTCACATTTCAATAGAAATAGAATATTGCATTCAAACCAGTATGGTTTCACCAAATGCAGATCAACAACCGATGCAGGCTGTCATCTCATGACTCTTGTCTTGGAGGCTTGGGAGAGTTCACAAGATGCCATTGGAGTGTTTTGTGACCTTTCCAAAGCATTCGACTGTGTAGAACACTGCACGTTACTGCGCAAGTTAGAAGTATATGGAATTCATGGGAATGCCCTGAACCTGGTGGAATCATACTTGTCTAGTAGGCAGCAGAAGGTTAGCGTCAATGGTATCACATCTGCTAGTTCTCCTGTCAAGATGGGAGTCCCACAGGGATCAATTTTGGGTCCTTTCCTGTTTTTGGCATATATTAACGATTTGCCTTACATGGTCCACGGTCTAGCAGATATAGTTCTATTTGCCGATGATACGTCATTGATTTTTAAAGTTGATAGGAAGGATACTTCACTAGTACATGTAAATAATACTTTAGCAAGTATATCCAGATGGTTCACAGCAAACAATCTGTTATTGAATGCGAAAAAGACTAAATGTTTGAAATTTTCGTTGCCTAACGTCAGAAGTATAGAACCAATCATAGTTCTTGACGGTGAAAGACTCAATATTGACATTGCAACTTTGTTCCTTGGCATAAATATAGACTCTAAACTGCAATGGAGCACTCATATCACCGAGCTCTCAGGGAAACTAAGCTCTGCAGCTTACGCGGTTTATAAAATTAGGCAACTAACAGATGTAGCCACGGCGAGATTAGTGTACTTTGCATATTTCCATAGCTTGATGTCTTATGGGATTCTGTTGTGGGGGTCAGCTGCAGATATAGAAACTATCTTTATACTACAAAAACGTGCGATTCGTGCCATCTATGAGATGCGTCCACGCGAATCCCTGAGGGAATTATTTAAAGAAATAAACATACTGACCCTACCATCCTTATACATTTATGAGAACATCATGTATGTGCGTAAAAATTTACATAAATTAAAATTAAATAGTGACCTTCATAATTTTAATACTAGGAATAAAGACAAAATAGCTGTACCTAGCTTTAGATTATCTAAAACAAATAAAAAGACATTCTTAGGCAATAGTGTACGTTTCTATAATAAAATCCCAAAAGAGATAACTGGGCTCTCAGAGGGTAAATTCAAAACCTATATAAAATCTACTTTACTTAAGAAGGCTTATTATAAAGTCAACCAGTACATAGAGGACAAAGATGCCTGGAAACTTCTGCATAGCCGCCTCGCGGCACCTTCAAAGAAAACGAATGTAACCAAACCAAATATTGTGAAACTATCTGTTGAAAAAATTAAGCCCTACAAGTTTCTTGTGCGTTCTTCTTGTAGAGGTATCTTTCCGAACGCACGGTAGACTCAGTACTGTATCTTCATTGACGTACAAAAGTGTCAGATTATGACCTATTTGAATAAATCTGTTTGAGTTTTTTTTTTTTTTTTTGAGTATAATAATTGAAGTGTATACTTACATAACCATAGCAGAGTTTTTCATAATCCTGCCGCATGGTCCAAACTGTTGAATCGGCGACGGCGCGTTCAGGGATCGTGTTCGCCTGAAACAATAAAAACATTCACATTGATTATTTTTAAACCAATTCCTTATCACTTATCGAAGCTACTTTAGTTTTGTATTGGTCATTGTCACTTATCAGTATTCATTGAGCATGATAATATGGGATTTTTTTATCTATGAGAGCCTACATTTGACAAGGGAAAGGATAAAACACAATAATTATAGATATTTTCAGAACACTATAAATTCTACTAATACTAACGATGACTACGCGGGTAAAACTGCTAATATATAATAATAATGTAACAAAACAATAGCCGTACAGTCGCTGCATGCAGTCGACCGCCGAATGGCACCTTAAATCCGACTTCATTAACCGTTAATGATCGAGTTCATATAAACCCTATGTAATGGTTTTATCACAAGTCATAGGTCGTGAGTCATAGAAGAACAATAGAATTGACGGACGTCATCAAATTTTATGTTATTCAGGCTAATGACAATTTAATTGGCTCCTTCGTCATTTCGTCCCACGTCATGTTCGTCCTATTGGGACGAATCGACGAAAATAGGTAACCAGGAAAACATTTTAATAACAATATTACTTAGGTAATGTTATAAACGATGAAACTAATTAAGTAAGTACATTACATTATCCTTGATCTAATATCCAAGATTTGTAGTGGTAGGCGTCTTTTGCAGGGGGCCGCCTGGGTAAGTACAACACCTTTGCCAGTTATTCATCCGCCAAGCAGTAATGTGCAAACATTACGTGTTCCGGTCTGAAGGGCAATGTTACCAGTGAAATTACTGGGCATGATGAGATTCAACAACTAATATCTCAGGGTGATAGGCGCAGTGCAGTACCGTGCAGAATTTTGAACTTTAAATCACTGGGTGGCACTGTGTCTGATTTGGGCAATCATGATGCTTACCATCAGGCACCTGATTTGCTCGTCTTGTCATTTGCTATCATAAAAAAAAAAAATTAACATGGATTCTAAGCAAGGAACAAAGAATGGATGAATATTAAAAAAAGAGATGTTTAAGGCAACGTTAATATAATATGTAAAAAAATTCAGTATTGAGGGGTCAAGCTAACCTGCGTCAAGCTAAAAAACTCAAAAGAAACAATATTAAGGTTCGCGGAAAATTTCGAGTTTGCATACCAAAACGAATCCGTTGATCGATTCTGTAGGGGAACTCTATAGGATGAGCCTAAGTACTTAACTCTAAATTCTAACTCTACTTCTCAACCTAAAGGGCGTGATCCATTGGCGAGATAAACCTTTGGTTCGTCAACGAGCCGACGAGCCAAAGGTATAAACCGTTGATGGAGCACCTTTAAAACCGCAGTCTTGTAGGTGCTCCATTAAAAGATATCTTCGTCGGCTCGTTGACGTTCCAACAGTTTTACTCGCCAATGGATCACCCCCTTTTGTAGATATTATGAAACAAGCTAGGATGTATAGGTATACATGTCGCGTCACGGTTTTATAGTTCTGGGGTTTGGGCAGGTGCAGACGCAGGTGTATACGTAGTATTATTATCTGTTCTGTGGTATTGGTATTGGTATACTTAAAAAGTCCTAACAGATCTAAAAATCGATTTCTGTGCATTCAAGCTCAGCGCTTTATACTGTGACGCGACCTGTACTCTAGCGACGAGAATTATTATATATTAATTCACTAGCAGCCTTAGGTAAAATAGGTAATAAAAAGTTTATTAAGTTTCTATATGTTCTAGTCTGTTTTTAAAACTGCTCACTGAAGTAGCACTGATAACAGTCTTTGGCAATACTAGTTCTACAGTTTTGGTACACGCGGTTTGTCAAGAAGTGTTTTCTTGACACGTGGAATTTGACACATTACTACTCATCTACATCACTACATCGATGTCTCATATATCCCCGTTAAACCCATTCGATAAAAAATCATGATATCAAGATGAAGTAAATATAATAAAAATCATTTTAGACCATAAAAATCCTAAACAGACTTTTCGTGTAAATTTACCTGAAATCCTTTATGAAACCTCAAAATACATGATTGTATAAACACAAGAACACTCCGCGGCACAAGAAATCACGTTAATAACTAATTTAATCGAACTTCCAAAGTCAACTCATTTATGATAATTTATTCATTTACAGGCAGCGACGTCGGTCTTCAAATGTTATTTTATACAGAGTCTATGTAGAGCAGTATTTTAATATTTATTGAGATCTCACTATCTCTTTCTGATTCAATGTTTTTGATTCGGAATTCGGAGATCGTCCGTTTGATAATGGCGCATGCAACTGCGTAGAAATCTGGGAAAACTTGCAAAACGTCGAATCAACTCGTACTTAAATACTCCCTCGATGACTGCCTCGGTGGCGTGGAGGGCGCATGCTCGACTGCCAATCAAGAGGTCCCGGGTTCGATCCCCAGGTCAGGCAGTGTTAAATATTGGATTTTTCCATAAGAATTATCTCTATAACTGCCTGGAGTCTGGAACTGTGCCCAGTAGATGGCAATAGGGTCGCCCCCTATTACATGGGACCAATAACATACTGGCGAAAAGTGGGTGTATCTACTATGGAACTGAGTCCTGGGTATACCTCTGCCTACACCTTCGGGAAAAAGGCGTGAATGTATGTTATGTTCTGTAAAATATTCCCGTAAAAAGTGATCCTAAAGTTTACAGCCACGATAGTTTCAAAGCATACATATCCCTTTCTGATCATTTAATAATAAATGTCAAAGTCAAAGTCAAAAAGATTTATTCAAATAGGTCACAATCTGACACTTTTGTACGTCAATGAAAATAACGTAACAGTAACGAGTCTACCGTGCGTTCGGAAAGATACCTTTACAAGAAGAACGCACATGAAACTTGTAGGGCTTAATTTTTTCAACTGATTGTTTTACAATATTTGGTTTGGTTACACTCGTTTGTTTAGAAGGTGCCGCGTGGTGGCTATGCGGAAGTTCCCAGGCATCTTTGTCCTCTATGTACTGATTTACATTATAATAAGCATTCTTTAGTAAAGTAGATTTTATATAGGTTTTGAATTTACCCTCTGAGAGCCCCGTTATCTCTTTTGGGATTTTATTATAGAAACGTACACTATTTCCTAAGAATGAATTTTTATTTGTTTTAGATAATCTAAAGCTAGGTATAGCTATTTTGTCTTTATTCCTAGTATTAAAATTATGGAGGTCAAAAAACAAACAAAAAAAAGACTTCCGTCATTATGATTCAAATGGTCTATTTGGCAGATATGGTTTTTAGCGCTCTCCCAGCACTCCCAGTTTAATTGTCAATTATCACAGGTACAACTGTTACCGAGTCTTACTTAGATTATGAAGGAAAAATGCATATCGATGGAAAAGATAAACCGATGGAATCAAAAGCGCAGTTGGATGTTAAATGGCGCGAGGCAGGTGAGACTGGCCGAAGTTATCATTAATTTTCAATAACTAATACTTACCCAAAAAAATTAAGTTCGATGATGATAAAAAAATACGTTCTAATAATTACGATGATTTAAGTAAATAGTTACAAAGACATGTCTGTATCTGATTAATTATATTTATATTAGACGTAGCTAAAGAATAAGATAATTTCCAAGGTATGACTACAATACCAGTCAGTTCAGCCACCAGTTTAGTCAGTTCATTTATGAAGGCAATGTTTAAAAATAAATATCAAAGTCAATAAGTAAGTATCATACTGTAGGTTCATGAATAACATAATATTGAATACATTTATTCAGCACAACTTTTGAATTAACCTCGGTAACCTTTCCAGCTACTAAACACGTGAAAAGGAAAATTCTACAAGTTTTATACACCAAATAATAAACCCAATAATCCCTATGCTATGCTGGCATTATTGCGACTGCCTCGGTGGCATAGGGGTTCGCGAGCGCTTTTGCCGTACTTGAGGTCACGCGGGTTCGATCCCCAGGACAGGCAAAAAGTGTTGTTGGATTCTTACATCAGGATTTTTTTATTACTGAATAATGAAATGACTACCCATAATAGGACTAGGTCCTAGGTCTACCCCTTAGGGAAAAAGGCGTGATGTTATGTTATGCTATGCTGCCTTTAAAGCGTAAGGTTAGTGTATCGTGCATTGTACCCTGGCCGAAGATTGTACCTAAATGAAAAGGAAACCTGATAAAGTAAAAATTCCAATTATTAGCATAAATTTATAAAATGCTCGCAGGTTATAAGGCAACTAACTATACGCAGTTAACACCTCAATATTTAGACAAAAAGCAAGCATAGCAAGAAAATTAGCAGAATTATGATTTTGTAGTTTTTGTACCATTTGTGTACCAAATGAGACGACAGACCCACCTTTTGAAAAATGATGCAATAGAACACATCTTGTATTAAAAAACAATGAAACTAACTTATCACATGTCGCGTAATATGTATCCCAACAAAAACATTCTGTAAAAAACTAGCCAAGTCTCGATGGAGCTGCTTGTTTATCTCTAAAAAGTAATGAAATCTAGACAAAGTCGTGCCAAGTCTAAGGTTCCTTACTGCGATTTCTTTATTATTATAGTTAATGTTGTGTGACTTGGCCGTTGAACATTCTTTATACGTTAGTGGGTACCAGTCAATTTTGTTTACACGTAATGTTATATCTGTTGTTACTACCTATGTTTGTTAAGCGAGATAATAGCCCATATTGGTATTGGTAATTGGACGCTAGTGTCTCATTTTAGGCTGTTGTTAATTGTGCAACACATGCATTCAGCATTGATTGACAATACTGACTTCTGCTCTCTTCTTTTTGGAGCGTCAAATCGACCACCGATCTAACATAAAATAGACGTACAGACGGACTTGATTAGAAGTATCCCTTCAACGGCCAAGTCACATAACATTAACTATAATAATAAAGAAATCGCAGTAAGGAACCTTAGACTTGGCACGACATTGTCTAGATTTCATTACTTTTTAGAGATAAACAAGCAGCTCCATCGAGACTTGGCTAGTTTTTTACAGAATGTTTTTGTTGGGATTTCACTTCTTTTTGTAGAAACGTAGGCATATTGACTTCATATGCATATTCGTAGGCATATTGAGTCAGCGCCATCTAGCGACGGGTGCGGGTATCACCGCCACTCTTAGTCCAATGAATTATATTTTGACCAAATTTTGATCTTCGATTATCCTAGTTTTTAAAGTTTTCCCTTTATGTGGCCATTAAACCCTAACTCTGTACCAAATTTCAGCTCTCTGAGTTTATGGGAAGTACTAGTTCTTTTTGATGATCATGAGTGAGTGTCTGGGTGTCATAAATGCGAAACTTTGCTTTCGCTTATCTTCGGAACTAAATGACCTACAGACTTGAAATTTTATTTTAAGTATGTGATTCTATAGCTTACTGGATGACGAAAATTTCAGCGTTCTGGTCTTATCCAGAGGTTCTCAAATAGGGGCCTGAAAATGCGGCGAAATGGTTCCAGTAAAGGATGGTACGGCAGTGTTTGCTTCGCGCTCGACTTGGCGGGGGCACTGCCGTGCCCCCCGATCAAATTATTTTTATTAAGGTGATTTAAGCCTCGACTTCCATACAAAATGGATCAGCTGATCGGCAAATTTGTATAGGAAGCAGAAATTTTGTTTTGCTAATTTCGAAATTCTTTTCTTTTTGCAAGTTGTTATGGTGTGTAGGAGGAATTTTAGAAAATCGAAGCACCTTTTCAATATTTAATTTTTTTTAGCCGCGCTTGCAGTAAGCTACTCAATTTCGCTCACAGCATGCTGATCTCGGATTAATTTTTGTAATCATGAAATTTTTCGCCGCACTCGCACCTAGATTTTCCCGTTTTCTATCAATTTTCGATCAATTGTAAAAATATAACCATAAAGGAGTCTGCTCACTAGAAATGAACGGAATAGGATCGTACCGCGTACCTCTATATACTAGGGCTACGATTTACGATAGAGATGAATGTAGCTGACACACAGATCCTTGCATGACACCTTACTCATATACAATGTAGTACCACTAAATTTGATTTCTATCTTATCTAATGAAGTTATAGGTCTGTCCTGCTCTTTAAAGATATCATGTTATGTATATTGTATTACATTATAATATATACAGATAATATGTGTAATAAGCTAACTGGCATGTCTATCGCCATGTATACCTACATAACCAACTGCTAATAAGCAGCGCGCCGGCACAAAAAACTAAAGAGCATGCACACTATGACATTGTGACACTTTTGACACAGATAAACTCTACGAATAATAATAATTATTCGTAGGATAAACTACTATTTCTTCTATTGTTCCATTTTAAAGACTTGTGTATCGGTGCCCTAATTTTAAAAGGTAGCTGATTATATTAAATTTCAAAATCTTACATCCGTTGTTGGCAGATAGATAGTTATCTAATCATTCATTGTTTTGTGGCGAACCAGACTGGTCTGTGGTTGGAGTGTTAATAAAAATAAAAACAGTCACGTGTCCGATCCAAAACCACAACCAAAACATCATGTTGTGCAATCTTGTTATTTTTTAGGGTTCCGTACCTCAAAAGGAAAAAAGGAACCCTTACAGGATCACTTTGTTGTCTGTCTATATGTCTGTCTGTCTGTCCGTCTGTCAAGACACTTTTTAACGGAAGCGCATAGAGGCATCAAAAACATACCTATGAAATTAATATCAACATCAACTACTCGGATTTGCGGTCCTTGCGGCTGAAACTAATGAAGTGAAAAAAAAAATCATACTTCTAAATTACTTAACGCAATCAAAAGTTATGGCCATTCCAATGTGTCACAGTGTGACTCGTTTAGTATAACTCGTTGGGAACCCACCATTTTACTGCATATTTTGCGCAAGGAACTAATAGATGGCGCTTGTTATTGGTACTTAAAGCGTTTTGTTTAGCTATCTAGGTATGGAACCCTACACTATGCAATACATGCGTATACCTTAACAATTTATTTTCGTATAATGATAATAATATGAAATTATGTGATTCTGCAAGGTTTGAACTTTTGAGAGGTGCCCCAATTTTTATACTAGCTGGAATGTTCAATATTGTTTACTGTTTACATCTTTAAAGAAGATTATTTAATCACACAGATGATTTATTTTATATTATAAAATGTTATTATGATTTGTGCCATTTACTTGTTATCTCAGAAAAAAATGGCTTCGTCGCAGTATTTCCCTTTTGCAAAATATCCCCTTCGCAAAATGGTCCTTTTGCAGAATGTCCCCCCGGTAGAAAAAATGACTTTCGCAAATTTTTTATTTTGAACAAAATGTTCTATGAAAATCGAAAAATTGCAGTCAAATATGTAAAATAGTCATATGATGTATGTGGGAGATTCTAACGAATTAGTTACGGTCCGTATGCAAATAATTTATTAAAAAAAATACTTAAATATGACAGAAAAGTTGCCACTATCAATGTTATAATACGATATACGAATAATACGAGATTAAAATTTAGCGAAAGGGTAATTTGTGCTACCATGGGGACATTCTGCGACACTTTGCGAAGGGAGCATTTTGCGACTAGGGGACATTTTGCGAAAGGGACATTCTGCGACTAATCCAAAAAAATATGTCTGTTTATTTGCACAAGTTACTTCAACTTACCTGCGATCAAAATATTCCTCCCTGGCTCGAACCAGCTCCGTCTTGCCAGACTCGTGAGAGAACTGCCTCCGCAACGTATTTTTATACAAAGACATTGTAAACTTAAAACCACAACATTGCCTTGTCACCGGTAACTGATAACTCAATGAAAACAAACATTGTCTCACACTCAAAGTGCTAATGAAACGATTCCATCAGAACTTCTACGATACATTGTTCAGGTTAGTGAGGATCACAGTAAAACATGCGGAGTCAGTAAAGAAGCGCGCGCGCCGACTGACTGAGGCAGTATTAAGAAGCCTCCTCGTCAGAATGACAGTACTGACCTTGGGGCCACTCACGACGCGATATCGCGCTATCGAGCTGTACGATCAGGCCAAATGGGAACTTATCTCAAACCATCCACGTAATAGAAACATTCTAGGGTTAGAAACCTAATGATAATCATACCTAACCATTGCTGCCGTTACGATTGACTATCACGGCTTGTTTGGATTAGCATACCTGCTGGTACCTACTTATGTTTTCGAAACGTGAATCAGCATTGTAAATCTGTGCCGCAACGGGTCGACACTGACCGACATAGGCGGTGGTCCGGCGTGACCCGACACGAAACTGCCTGACCTACGCTAGAGAAAAAACTGCATAAAAATAATTTTGTTGAATGCAGCGGAGATCAGATGATATCATGTGATATTACCAAGATGAAAGCAGAGATATCTCGAATAGCAATCTCTTTAGGTATATATGGATGATAAATTGCTCATACAAGGCTCAAGTTCTGTGTGAATGAGTTTAATACTAAGTAGGTATCTACTACATCCGCTGCACGCTACACTCAATTGTACCCATGATTATGTGCTACGAGTATGATATTTTTTTAATAATGATCAATACGCAGAACACTGCAAGCTGTGTGAGAGCTGGTTTGCCATACTTTGCTGGCAGATAATATAATAACATGCTAACTTCATGGATACATAAGTGAAGAGAATTTTCTTGTTAAACCAAATTTTTAAGTTTAGGAACACAATACTTATCACACACAGTGCCGCCCAGTGTTTTAAATTTCAAAATTCTGCGCGGCACTGCACTGCGCCTGTCACCCTAAGATATTAGTTGTTGAATCTCATCATGCCCAGTAATATCGTTGGTATAACATTGCCCTTTAGACCGGAACACAGTTCTGTTTGCACATTACTGCTTCGCGGATGAATAACTGGCAAAGGTGTGGTACTTCACCAGACGGCCCCCTGCAAAAGAGGCCTACCACTCTCAATATCTTTCTTCTTCTCTCATATGTATATAAAAATGAATTGATATTCGTTAATCTCGCTTAACTCGAGAACGGCTGGACTAATTTGGCTAATTTAGGTTTTTAAATATTTGTAAAGTCCAGGGGTTTATAATATATTGACATTCACCGGGTCATCTAGTAAAGTATAATTTACCTGAACGTCTTGGCCCATGAAACCAACAGTCATTAATAAAAATACGTTGACATTGGAAACATATTTCAACATCAAGCGACCTATCAATTATTCTCCACACAATGAGTAGAAACCTCGGTACGACAGGGTTTTAGCACCCTTTGGTGACATAACATAACGCTACTAGCTGGTGTCAACACTAACATTGACCGAGTTAGAAGCGTCATCGGCCATCGGTTTCAACATGGTAGGTACGGACTGCAGACTGCTATTGGGCGATCCTTCCTTATAAATGATTGAAGAGTGAAAAATAAATCAATACCAGACCCAGGAGGCAAATCATGTTCTCATGAACAGTAAAAAGCCTCATGACTAGATTATATGTCTATATATCCTTTCGGCGGTGTGCCCCTGCACTGGCCGCCTAGGGCTTAGACATGTGTTATGAGGGACACAGGGCGTGGAAGATTCTGCCCCGACGCCCTGTATAAAATAAAAGTGCTACTCAGAGTAACTCTTTTGGGGTTTGGACCGAAAAGGCCGAAGATACACATCAGTGTCAAAGATTATTCAGCAAGCGACGCTTATCTATTAGACGCTTAGTTCTAAGATCTGACTTTCCTTGACATCGTTACTTATCACAGGTAGATGTGTGGCCCATGGCTGGGCATTGATCGGCAATTATTATGTAGGTGCAAGCAGGTAAGTAAATAAACATAAAACGCGGTAACATTATAAACAATGTTTGAGAGTTTGAGATCCAGTGATACAATAACGATAGAAGAATGTACTTTCCATTTGATTTGCAAAATATTGTTTTTTTGTTTTTTTTTATTTAGAGCGCCTGCCGTGAACCATCTGACTTCTACAACCAAACCCCTGAAAGGAAAACTATTCGCCTTGCAGTGCCTTGTTCGTTAGACAGCTTGCACCGTAGGCAGGTAAGGTTGGCTTTGGTCTGTTAGGAAGGCCTCCCGATGGGTTCCCGCCTTCTTGCAGCGGTGGGGGTCAGTAACCGTGGGGTAGGGCCCACGGTGAAGCGAAGAGGAGCCCGAGGTGGTCGGCCGCTTCACCTTCCTCCAGGCAGGTGTGAGCGGCCGAGTAGGTTGCGGTGCGTCTCACAGGACGCAACGCAACTGAGGCGGGCCGCGATGCGTACCGTAGCGCATCGCGGCTGAATGGTTGGGCCGCGGCGGGAGAGAAGTGCCGGTATTGCGGTGCGCCGCTCTTACTGCCTTCCGCGGCCCAAACGGGGTCGCCACCGGTAGATGGCGAAGGCGGTGGGGTCGCAGGGGAAGAGGAGTGTCGGTATTACGATGCGCCGCTCTCCCTATCCTCTGCGACCGAATCGGGGCGGAAAGCCAACGCGCGCCCCTTGGGAGGGTTGGGGTGAAGGATTACCCTCACCCCATCGTGGCGGGGTTCTCCATGGAGGACCAAACGCCGTCGGGGCCGCGGATGAGTGCTTCGGCGTGCCCGCAGCCCCGACACATGGCGTCGCGAAGGAACACTCCGGGGTTTTTTAGTGGGTATGCCCGCCGGCATAGCAACATACCGACGTACGGTGCTGTGCCGGCGGGGAGTCCTACATAACCACCCTGCGCTCCCCCGGGTGCGGGTGGTATGCGTCATGCATTTTTCTCGGGGCAACAAAAAAAAAAATGGTCTGTTAGGAAGGTGGAAGTTAAACAAGAAATAAATAGAAAGTAATAACATGATCACACACCATGGAGTAACAGGCTTTGGAACCCAAACCTCTCTCTACAAGTGGTTGCAAGGGGTTCAGATCCAGAGGACGGGCAGCAGCGTCCTCTGCGTAAAACCATCGAACTATGCCCGCCAACCTGCCTGCCAAGCGTGGGGAATACCTATTGGCAAAACCCCTTATGGGGGGAGGCCTTTGTCCAGCAGTGGACTCCCTAAGGCTGCGATGACGAATGTCATAATCCTTAGCCTTTTAATGATCTAATGCTCCTTTTGTGTCCTAATCAGTCCTGGATAGCATCGAAGTTTATCACGTAACATATTTTTTTATTCACTGTGTTTGTATTTATTCCGAAGTAAATAAGGTAGGTACAAAGATAATTACAAAGTACTTAAGCTTTGTTTACTTATTTAGTAGAGATACGAAGCGTGCCGAGTGTGAGGCATGAGGCATGACCGGAGTTATCAATACATTGACAAGACTCCCTGCCACACAGCGGCTCATGAGGTCAGCTAGTGGTCTAACCGATAACGAGACCATATTGAAAAATTGAAAACAAACGTTTTGATAAGGTGATGAGGAGCTGGTATCATCTGTACATATACAAGGTGATGAGGAGCTGGTATCATCTGTACATATATGTCAAATTGAAGTGTCTGTTTGTTATATAAAAAATTTAGTATTTTTATATAAATGCAGGCATATAATTATGAAAGTGTACAATGTGGTACACAAAGGTGTGCTTAGTAATACTTAAGAGGGTGTATCCACCCGTCAAACTGAACAACTTTTAAAAGCATTTCAAAATTCGCAGAAAAAAAATTCGACCTTCTATACCAAATGTTAATCGGGCAATTTGTACCTACCTATAGTTCGTTAGTACTTAGTACTATTATTTATTCTGTGTCTATAGTAAGTCGCAATTCGTTCTTTTTCATTTATGGTTAACGGGTAGATCCCATTTATGTATTACCACAGAACAGATAATTATACTATGTATAGAATGGACACTGTCATCCGCCCACCAATCGGGCCTGCCTCACCCCGCGAGCGAGATTGAGCTCTCCACGAGCCCCCGTGAGCTCGGAAAGCACTAAACGCACACTTGCGCGTGTACAAAACTCCATGTGTGCAGTGTCTGTGTAGTAGGTAGTTATATCGCTTTTGTATGGGAATTGAGTCGAGTTTCCGGTGTGTGGTAGTACTA
The DNA here is from genome assembly GCA_947063395.1 of Hemistola chrysoprasaria. Classification (NCBI taxonomy): domain Eukaryota; kingdom Metazoa; phylum Arthropoda; class Insecta; order Lepidoptera; family Geometridae; genus Hemistola; species Hemistola chrysoprasaria. The sequence continues at coordinate 4,380,230 of OX346724.1, forward strand.
CACCTTTTTATAACCTACTAGCGACCCGCCCCGGCTTCGCACGGCGTAGCAGAAGTAGGTATAGTGGACTTTTAAAAGGAGTAAATTCGTGATACATTGTATTTTAATAGATATAACCCTAATGGTTTACGCAGCGCACGCAAATTAATGACTATTTCTGTTACAGTGACCAAACCTTAACACATGTATAAATTTATCGTGGGCTATTTTGTAGATAAAGTACAACAAACCCCTAGTACATTATATTATTCTACCATCAATGGATTTCACAGCGCACGCAAATTTATGAATATGGTAATTATATTATGTGACACCTTGGTTCACAATATTGCCGTTTTCTTACGGATCCCTATTTTTTTTCAAAATCACATATAGCCTATGGCACTCACACTGAATTAAGCTATCCATAAGAGAAAGAATTTTTAAAATCGGTCCAGTAGTTTCGGAGCCTATTCGTTACAAACAAAAAAGCGAAGTTTCTCTCTTTATAATATTAAGTATAGATAAGTAATGAGTAAATACATAAAGTAGGTAGGTAAGTAACAGTTTTTTTTTTAATTATGTATCAGTACTTGAGTAGATTGTATACTATTATATATATACTGTTAGTAATTGCACATTAAGATTGCTCTAGTATCTAGAAGCAATCTATAATAGGTATTTATTTATTATTATGTTTATATGTTGTTTTAACATTAACAGAGAAGTTCACTGAAGTTAAGATACTTACATGGCCTTCTAAGAATTTGACACAATCCTATGAAAAATTTACCAAATCGATGTTTTGTATTCCCGTGTTTCCTCCGAATATAAGTAACCCATTCCATAAATTTATATTCTGATATTTTTATAGTGCAGTAACCTATGTCCCTGTCATTTTAATTTTTTCTTATAAACCCGTGGGTTTTTCATAGTGAAATTTCAATAATCGCAGTTTTACTCGCGTGATTGGACGTTCACTACAAAAAAATGTAGAGTTTATAAACAAAAATAAAATGATAGGGATATACATTAATTCAACTTTAAAATATCAGGATATAAATATATCAAATAGGTTTACTGTATTCGGAGGAAACAGAGGAATACAAAACATCGTAAATTTCCCATAGGTATCAAACTCCTAAAAGGTTCTGTATCCTGTTAAGAAGTTTACCTATAAATAGGTATAGTTTTAAATGTTACAATATATGAATATATGGGATAAAATGTGTGAATTCGGACAATGTGTCCGAATCATCAGCAAAAGTTATATCTACCACATACCATATTATCGTTGGTTTTTTTATACTTCGTAGTACATACTTCAGTATATGGGAAAACTGAAGTAAAAAAGAGATATAAAGTTTTTGAAGAAGATTCGAAGTACCTACTCAGATAGTACAATATGCATAAGTGTAATAAGATTAATAGCGATATCACGACGGTGTCACACACTGTTGAAATGTATCGAGTCGTTATCAGATATATTTATACTTAAATGCTTAATAATAACACGTAAGTACCTACAGGTTGTACTTTTACATAATATTATGTAAACTTTCAGGCTTAGCCCGCACTAAGATAAAAAATCGTTGCGAATAAAATTCGCAAATCTGTGAACAATGCCCAATATACGAGAGTGCACGTACTGCGAAAATAAATTTTGTGAAGAAATTTGCGATTATTTATCGCATTACGCAAATCGCAACGATTTTTTATCGTAGAGCGCGCATAGCCTGAATTGCGCTTGTGGCACTAATCATGGGATGCGTGAAATTTTGAGCAGTTCCTCCTACTATGTTAGGGATAAAATCAAGCCAAGTGCCTGGTGTTTATAATCTTAAGGCGGAGACTGACTTGTAGCATTTGTTTGTGATGTAACACTATCTATCTCTTTCTCTCACAGCGAGCCAGACAGCGATACATAGTGTTACATTACAAACAAATGCTACAAGTCAGTCTCCGCCTTAAGATTATAAACACCAGGCACTTGGCTGATTTTATCCCTAACATAGTAGGTAGGTAGGTATACAATAATAACAGTTTTCTTCACGAGTACATATGCGCTAAAGTTAGTATTATTGATACTGTGGCTAAAGTTCGCTGAGTCTATATTATGTTAAGACTCGTCAAGATAAAACGTCCGTGCTAAACAGTTTAACGTGCCATTCGAAACACGATTAAATATTGATAAAAAAATTCAAGCCATAAAACTTGATGAACTTGATAACTTTTATGCAGTGTAAATATTGAAAGAGTCTCCTTTTACTATTGGGTGTAGAAGACGGTTTAAAATTCCACTTTCACTTTTCACACCGTCATCGGCGGCGACGTGTCTGGTGACCATTGGGCCAGTGGAATACATGTATCATTCGTAAAGGATCAGCAAAAGAAACGGACTCGTAATCTGAGGAAGCTGGGCCCAGAAAACCTTACACTGTCTATCCTATATTGCCGGGTAGATAATGATATTTGCAATATTATCAAACAGTAATTTTGGCAAAGCATAAGCAAAAATAACTTTGGCAAGCATCTGATTATAAATAAATAATAGTATCCATCTTATTATCACCGTTAAATTTATAATTAGATTTAAACAAAGTGAGGTTCAGTATTTTTAGTTTTTTTTAATAATCAGTATTATTAATATTTAACTAGTATTTTTTAATGACGACGCATGTTCTAATTTTAGTAGAACATTTGCTTAATTCATAATAAGTAATTAATGGCGATACTAAAAAATATTATTAAAGCACATTAGACAATCTTAATATTATGCCTATCAAATAAAATCAAAATTATAGTTTAACATTTAACAAAACAACAACTCCTTTTGCGTAGGTATTGATTTTGTAGAAGGGATGAGTAATGTACAAGTACCTAGCTCCTATCCTGCCTAGAATATAAATATGATACGTATAGCTACATTAAGAATTATGGTTTATTAAAGAGGTAATAAAAAATTGGTAAAAACAAGGTAATATTTACATAAATAGTAGGTGCCCAGGTACAATATTACAATTTGCAATACAAAACTTAAGCAAAACATAAGCGGGCTCCTGTCGCCGGCTGCGGACGGCGCGGCGCATAGTACCGATTGTATTATTTATATACCATACCCTCCAATCAAGGAGTGTAAAACCTAAACTAAGTATTTTTTAATTCAATAAACATAGTGTTAATTATGCTAAAACCTATGTGTATAACAATCGTCATACATGTTATTTACTAATATAGAATCCTACCGTAAAATTATAATATTATTCTCAGTGATAAAAGTTTTGATAGGTCTGAGCACTTAATAAACAATGAATACTTTTATGATCTTATGTACCGCTAGGTTTTATAATTTATACTAGTGTTTGTACATGTACCTTATAATTTATTTGAAGTAATAAAGACATTTTAAAATTGAATTGAATACAAAACTTGGGTTACTGATGAAATTGTAGCGAGCATGGAGAGAAAATATACATACTGGAGCCAAAAAAACTATATGCAGTTACTTTTGCTTTCGGGATTTTATGAACGAAGTTCAAATGTTATACTCAATATACTCAATGACGTTCTATTGCTTTTGGTTACAAGTATTCATAATATTTTATCTTTTTAATAATATCTAAATATTTATATCTAATATATATTTTTTTAAAGTTTTATCTAATATGGACATTACACAATTTTATGACTTAATATTATAATATAACAAACAAGAGATAGACTAAGTGAATAGCAGTACGCGGATTGTTATTTAAATATGGATATAATTTTATTAGTTTATCGTAAACATAATATAAAGAGTCGGCAGACATTAAAAATAAGATACCATATAATTAGGTAAGTATTAGGTATATATAATTTAAGTTAATAACTTAAGTATTAACTTATGTCGTATATGTCCTATACTTACTAACTTTGTTAGATACCTTTAGATATATATCAAAAGCCCTTAGTATTATGTTATTTGTTGCCTAACAGATATTAATACTACATATACGCACATCTTGCGCGTGTACAAAACTCCATGTGTGCAGTGTATGTGTAGTAGGTAGTTATATCGCGACTTTGTATGGGAATTGAGTCGATTGTACGGGGTGTGCTACAATTTTAAAGTAGGTACCTATGATACAATCAAAAAATCCATTGTCAGCTACAAACTGTACTATATTTCGTATAGTGTATACTTATCTGTGCATATATGTAGTAGATAACATATTATATGCACAGAATAAGTTTATCAATAGCACGACAAATTCGCACAAACTATTTATGGTTAAAACACAGAATAAATAATAGTACTAACGTTAAACTTCTAACAATCTACATCCGTACCTGTCATATTCAGGTCTGCTATGCTCGACTTGTCGCTATAAATAGGCTTTCTGAGTGTGGACATCATATTGTGAGATTTAACAATCCTAGTTACGCTACCGCTACCACACCTAAAATAAATGTTATCTAATTCTTTCTTACATCATGTTATCGTAAGCATGAACAAGTGCACTATTTCTACAATCAAATGGAATGTGGCTAAAAATGGAACTAATCTTCCACCATAAAGAGTAGCAGTCTAAAAGCCCCAGCGTATTAATTTCACTAAACACTATTAACCTAACAATATTTTTCATAATGTTTTATCCCCTATTACATGGGACCAATAACATACTGGCGAAATGTGGGTGGGTGTATCTACTATGGGACTGAGTCCTGGGTACACCTGTGCCTACCCCTTCGGGAAAAAGGCGTCAATGTATGTTTTTTTTATCTTTTAATTTTAACTCCTAGGTCGTCTACTGACTACTGAATTTAATTACGTCATCAGGCGTAACAAAAGGTTTTGTTAATGTTTGAATTAATCATTTAAGTACTTACGTTATCATTTAAGTCAATTTAATGAAAATTTATTATTTATTTTACTCATGACCGTCACCTGTGTCAATATAATTTTGGCATTATAAAGATAATTCACATATTAACAAAGATTTAATAATATTAACCTGCGTGATTCGTGGTTAGGTATCATCATGTATTTTGCTGATTAAATTATAATTAACCAGCTGTGCCCCGCGGTTTCACCCGCGTATACATCGTTCCCGTGGGAATATCGGGAAAAGATGTGTTATTCCAGGGCCTAAGCTACCTTCATACCAAATTTCAGCCCAATCGGTTCAGTAGTTTTGGCGTGAAAGAGTTACAAACATCCATTCATCCATCCATCCATCCTCACAAACTTTCACATTTATAATTTTTATATAATGTAATATTTATAAGAAATTTAACATAATATTTGGTATTTATTATTGGTATTACAATGCTTCGGTAGCGTAGTGGCTCTCTGCCTACCCCTTCGGGCAAAAGGCGTAAAGTTATGTTATGTGTTGCATGCGATTAACTTGTATTCTTATAATAATGCCATAAAGCATGTTAAAAATAAATAATTTATCCAGAGTTTCTATTTTAGAGCAAACTTGCACTATTTATTATCACAATAAATCTTTGAAGTTATAAAACCCAGGTGACATCAACCGATTTTAATTGAACATTAACTGCCACGGAATTGCAATTAAGAATAACTATTAACTTTGCAATTAAACTGTGTAGTTCTTTGAAAATAATTAGTGATTCAGGCTAATACAAAGCAGATATTTAACGCAGAAGCGACTTACGGCTTGAAACAATAATATTTTCTAAAACGGTTAATTAAAAAAATACATAATATAAGGTAAGGTAGGTACTATTTATTCATCATGATCATCATCAGCCGGAAGACGTCCACTGCTGAACATCTGCCTCCCCCATAGAATGCCATAAACTAGTCATATTGAGGGATTTTGCAGTAATCGCCACGCTTGACAGGCGGCTTGGTGATAAACAAGCAGTAGTTAGAATACTTGGTGCCGGAGAGCGCTGCTGCCCACTCTCCGAATATGTCCCTCTGCCGGGTCTCACGGCTCCCACGGGATAAGAAAGGGGTGGCCCTATTATATAGCCGGGAACCACACGGTACTATTATTATATTATAATGATCTAAACTGATAGTACTAGCATAATATCGCACAACTAACGCCACATCGTGCTCGTAACGGGCATGAAAATTTAATTTGACGTTAACGATATCATAGTCATTGATTTGATAGATTTTATAATTATCTATTTCAGATAATATTATAATAATAAATAATAACAGGTATCAACCAACAGGTATTACGAAGCATTAACCAAGTTATCGAAGGTTGAAACAGTAACGGATCGTGGCATATGTAGGCCACAGACGTTATATGCAGCGAAGACATAATAATATAACTCAAGAGAAACCTTTGCATTCACAGCCTAGTTTCAGTAACCCTAATCTTTGGAAATCTTGTAACCAATCCGTGCCTAGATTAGTCAAAAGCCTTATTACGGTTTTCTGCCGCGCGCAGTTGTTTTTTCATTAGTAGCAGGAAAAAAACCGCCAGTGCGTTCACTTGTTTGGGTCTTGGATTCACAAAATGACTCTGTTAAAAACCGCCCGCGATATAACGTAGTGCAGTCTCAACACTTGATTTGGAGTATTCAGAACCGATTAAGAAACTGTTAATAATATTCATACTCCCAAGTGATCAAATCAAGTAGCACAAATCTAACTTGTTCTTTATTAGATGATTACATTATATAGAGGAGGTAAATAAATAGACGTTGAACGGGTCTAACTAGACTCGATTCAAATCATGTCACAAGACTACTAGAACTCTTAACGGATAATAACGGCAGTTGTCCACTGCTGAAAGATATCAACGACGGAAAGCTGGTGGCATTCCATGAAATCACTTAAGTAATTAACCACGACGGATCGATAATCGATTATGTCGCTCGATTGGTTCGCAGAACTTCAATTGGAGTCTACGAGGACATGAACGACTACGAACAAAATTCAAAACAATGAAGGAATTCACATTAAGATAAGATCATATAATATACACACACGCCTTGAGGTAGGCCTAGACTTTCTCTCTCCATTTGCTTCGATTTTAACACGATATTCATTTCATACACTTTCATCAAATTCTAATCATAAAATATTTGAGAAAATAAAATGATGTGATACATAAGAGTATCACTTACGGCCAAGTGCCGGACCTTCTTCGCCTGTGCGCTCTGGGCTGCGGCTCCGACAGAGCATGCAGCAACGCCTGAGGGATGAGACTCTTCGAAGGCTTCCGTCTAGTCAGGCGGTACTCCGGCCTCTCTGCCACACTCTTACACAGTTTCAGCGACGACAGCTCGCTATCCGAACCACACCACAACGAATCCATCGACAACATTATTAGGTATCGTTATTTAAAAACACATCACGAAACTTATTATCCACGGAATCTATTTCACAACTCAATGATATACACAACTTTACAAGTTCACTTCCAAAACTTGGCTATTTTGCAATTTTTTGCACGGCAACCTTCTGTTGATTGCAAAATTTCGGACATGTGAAGCCCGTTTATATTGCAAGGTTAAGCGAGAGTTGGGAATTGTGAATTATTGGAGTGTACGGAAGGTTTGGATCGGCCGGAGCAGCTCGCGCGTCCGCTGCCTGCCAAGTGCGAGTACGTGAGACCACGCGAGGAGCGGCGCGGCGACTGTTGCTGATAGCTGCATAGCAGCCTAACTGCCTTCCACTACGTATATTGGTGCCACCATTGAGCACGACCCGACGCGCGACTCTATCGTGACTTCGATTGCTCGAAATTGCAAACAAAGGCGTCGCATCAACTCTACTATCGCTGCGATGTGATAGCAGTTTATCTAATGTCATACTGACTTTTAATATTAATTTATTCAGCACCTTTCGTATTTAATATATTCAATAATATTTTTATGCACTTAACTTTAAAGTTAGTAGTTCGAGCAGTCGTATAGAACTATTCCACATTATATTGGTACTATGTACTATTCCACAATAAGTGTGACATGATCTCGGTAATTTTGATTGTAAGTAGTTTCAAGGAAACCGGTAGTCGGTAGCCGGCAAGCCAATAATATTGATAGATGGTTAATGATAACAATTTCCAATCTTGTGCAGTGTATCTTGTGTGTGTCTGATGCACATGATCACGAATGATAATTGAAAGCATTGTAGGTGCATAGTCATAAGGTATTATTATCTACTCTAGACTCGATCTCATCAAATGATCAATGTGCATAAAGTGCATGTCATCTAGAAATCTGAAGCATCTTCACAATGTAGAGCAGTGCTTGCAGTACTAAAAGAAGGGTTTTATTTCCAATCTCCCAAATTTTTTTAGTGGGAGAACAGTGATTTCAGTGATCTCCAGGATAAACAGTATCTTCAAGATTTCAAGGATACATGGTATACAATTCTAATCTAGCACAAAGTTAGTCCAAACGTTATGTTCAAATAAAAATAAAGATGCGTTAAAATGTTTCGTGTCAGCGAGCACTGCAAGTTTCAGAATTTCTCAAATAAAATGAAATTATGAAGAAAGTGTTTGAAGCCAACCACTTGCATCGTTTCACACGCAAACTCTCCGTATAATAATGGTAATTAGCGTCCTCGATCTCCAGACGAAAAATGTTTGTGAATTTTCGTCTCCGTTTTTGGCATTAGTCATAAGTACTGGTCCAGTGACCAGTACTTATGACTAATGCCATACCATTGTATCTTACCAACATACCAGTGTATGTTATCGTTATTCGAAATATATATTTCTTAAATTACTATTATAATATGAAAGCTAAGTATGAAACCGTGCAGTTTTGACCAAAAATTACGCTAAGACCTATGTGGGTTTTGGTACTTTAATTTATTTAAATGTTTGCTAAAAGGCCGTTTCTATAAGCGAGAATATTGCGACGACTCCCTTCAAATATAGCGATAGAATCGCCATGTAGACTCTGCCGTACTTTACTTACTGTACGTACTTTAGATAAGTATAACATTTTGGTTCACTGACTACAATACTCCCGCGATGAAAATTTCCTGATGGATTGAGATTTTCTTAATCGGCATTAATTATTGTCAATGTGAGCAACTACTACCTTTAATAGGGTTTCTCGTCCATACAAAATAAAATTTTCCAATTAAGGAGAAATATAGAGACTAATTTTCCACTCAATTGTTTATGGTTAGCTCTTAATCTGGCCAATATTTGCGCAAAAATATATTTGTTTTATAAAAAATATGGTTTTTTCATATTTACAAAAAACTTAAAAATAACCTCAAAATATTATATTAACATAACATACATTCACCCCTTTTTCCCGAAAGGGTAGGCAGAGGTGTACCCAGGACTCAGTCCCATAGTACATACACCCACATTTCGCCAGTATGTTATTGGTCCCATGTAATAGGGGGCGAGCCAATTGCCATCTACCGGGCACAGTTCCAGACTCCAGGCAGTTATTGAGATAATTCCTAATGGAAAAATCCAATGTTTTAACACTTTGCCTGACCTGGGGATCGAACCCGGGACCTCTTGATTGGCAGTCGAGCATGCGCCCTCTACGCCACCGAGTCAGTCGAGCCGAGTATTATATTAACAATTTTTCAAATGAGGAAAAACCATACAGTTTTCATAAACCAAATGTATATTTGCGTAAACCACAAAAACTTGAGTGAAAAATTAGTTTATATTTCTCCATATTTGGGAAATTTCATTATGTATGAACGAGAATCTCCCTTAAATTAATACATTTTCTAGGACAACAAACATTCATTGCTACCAATTAGAATTATGTCCGCACCCACGTTTTCACGTCACCCGATCATAGGGCAATAGGCCAATATTCGGTAAAACAAGCGAAATTACTGTGTGTAGGTCAAAAGTCATTGGACTAAAACTGTTACATTCCTGCCAGACGTTCATAACCATACCATAACTAAACCTACATATTTATATATGTATATTTTAATCTTGGAGCACTCCAAACGAGAGGTATCAAGCTTACGCCCCCATCAGCCGAGGGCCAAGGTACAAGTAAAATTTGTTCATGTATCTTTATTTTGTGTGCTTGAGTGAGCACACAAAAGAGCTTGTGATCGTTATTTTGTTTAAGTGCAGTTTCACTTGTTTGCCTCATCATTTTCTGCATTGCGTGATTATTGTAAATATGTGTACTGTACCTCTGCCTGATACCAGCATAAAAATGTAAACTAGAAGTAGCGCTTGTCATTTACACAGCTTTATGTTCTAAGCCCATATTATATAGGTTCTATAAAATCGTGTTAAGGGAACGAACGGCGACAACGGCGATTCCGAGAAATATGAACCATGGAACTCAATATAAGGTTCATTGTTACAATTATTTTCTAACTATATCGCGGTTTCATCTAGTGTTATTATTCCTTTTAAGGTGGTGATAGACTTGAGCATTTCCGCGAGCAGAACATCGAACAGAAGAGAGAACAAATAGAGAAAATACAAGAAGGAAGAATTAAATTAATAAGATAGTTCCTAAATTAAAAATTGTCAAGCATAGTCCAAATTAGTGAAGGAAGCGATTCAACGTCATTGTTAGCAAGCTATTCAAATTTTTAACAAGTTACCGATTAATTTAAAAAATATAGTCTACAGTAGAAAACTTTTTAAAAATAAATTGAAATGCTTCCTTTTGGAAAAATGTATATACGATATAAATGAAATTTAAATAACCAATAGTATTATTATAGTAAGAATGACATCAATGATTTAATTTTGAAATATTATACCTAAATTTTATGATATTGATTAAAATGTAATAATGAATTATGAATATTGATGGAATTATGTATGTATATTATGTGGCTATTTTTATATTTTTTTTGTAGTGAATGATTTTTATGTCTTTTAGTATGTAGTTAATTTATTAATTTTTATTATAATAGTAATTTCAAATACAATGTACATTGTTAAAATTGAATAAATAAACTGAACTGAACTGAAACATTCTCCGTTTTCAAATTTTATCGAACTGAGCATCCAGCACGACGCTCGATGTTTTGCTCACTTACTGTGAGCAGGTGAGCATTCACAAGAATGTTACATTACATGGATATACTCAAGTCTATCACAACTATTATTGCCATCTACCAGGCACAGTTCAGGAATCCAGGCTGCCATTGAGATAATTCCTAATAGAAAAATCCAATAACACTGCCTGTTGTTATTTTTTAAGTATATAATATACACCTACTTGTACCATGTTGCCCCACATTTTGTAAGCAATGTCCTACAGATTGTAGCATAATACGATTAATTCAGGCAACTTCTCTTAGCATCTTATCTATACTAATATTATAAAGAGAGAAACTTTGTTTTTTTGTTTGTAACGAATAGGCTCCGAAACTACTGGACCGATTTTAAAAATTCTTTCACTTATGGAGAGCTTAATTCAGTGTGAGTGACATAGGCTATATGACATTTTGAAAAAAAATAGGGATCCGTAAGAAAACTGCAATACCAAGGTGTCACCTAATATAATTACCATATTCATAAATTTGCGTGCGCTGTAAGATCCATATGATCCAAGATCCATCCAAGATGGTAGAGTAATATAATGTACTAAGGGTTTGTAGTACTTATCAATATCTACAAAATAGTCCAGTCCAAATAGTAGTAGTAATTTTATCCATCTATTTTGGTTTAGTCACAATAATCGAAACAGACATTATATGCATGCACTGTGAAAAGTATTGGTGGTAGAATAAAGTAATGTACTAGGGGTTTGTAGTAATTATCAATGCCTACAAAACAGTATACATAGATTATATCCATCTTTTTTGGTTTAGTCAAAATAATCGAAGCAGTGATTATTTTTCATGCGGTGTGAAAACTATTGGTGGTAGAGTAAAGTAATGTACTAGGGGTTTGTAGTACTTATCAATACCTACAAAACAGTATAGTATAGTATAGTATTTTTGTAGTGGTAGGCCTCTTTAGCAGGGGGCCGCCTGGGGAAGTACCACACCTTTGCCAGTTATTCATCCGCCAAGCAGTAATGTGCAAACATTACTGTGTTCCGGTCTGAAGGGCAATGTTACCAGCGAAATTACTGGGCATGATGAGATTCAACAACTAATATCTCAGGGTGACAGGCGCAGTGCAGTGCCGCGCGGAATTTTGAATTTTAAAGCACTGGGTGGTACTGTGTCTGATATGGGCAATCATGATGCTTACCATCAGGCACCTGATTTGCTCGTCTTGTCATTCATTATCATAAAAAAAAAAAAAAAAAAAAAAAAAACAGATTATATCCATCTTTTTTGGTTTAGTCAAAATAATCGAAGCAGTGATTATTTTGCATGCGGTGTGAAAACTATTGGTGGTAGAGTAAAGTAATGTACTAGGGGTTTGTAGTACTTATCAATATCTTCAAAATAGCCCACGATAAATTTATGATACATGTGTTAAGGTTTGGTCATTGTAACAGAAATAGTCATTAATTTGCGTGCGCTGCGTAAACCATTAGGGTTATATCTATTAAAATACAATGTATCACGAATTTACTCCTGTTAAACGTTCAATATACCTACTCCTGCTACCGTGCGAAGCCGGGGCGGGCCGCTAGTATAAAATAAATTGTTAAGGGTCATAGCTCATTAGAGTCACCTCGCACCGCCTCGTCGCACGCGTCCACTCGCTGTCAACAGGTGGTCCACGGGTGGACGCCGTGTTATCACCAATAAACGTCGCACGGTCATCTAGTGGACCCCGCGCGGTCAACGAGTGTACGCCGCGTGGTCAACGACTGGACGCCGCTTAGTCTACGAATTTTCGAGTAGTTGTTAACAATTGGCACTAGGTCGACGCGTGTGTGTCATAATTCCACTCGGGACCTGCGCTTTGGCAATGCGCAGTCAACGCAATTCAAGCATGCGAGCAGTGAGTTGTCACCGACTGGTCCACACGCAGTCCGCGCGTGGAGGGCTTACGACCGAGGCGTTCCGGTGACGCTACGGAGTTAATGTAGTGAGCATATACCCATACAAGTCCATATAAAGAATACAAACCGCACGAGGCGAGGCGGTGCGGAGTGGGTGCCGGGTGGCTCTAATGAGCTATGACCTTAAGGCCTAAGGCATACATATATTGTAGGATTCCATACCTAGATACCAAAAACATACAGCGCCATCTATGCAGTAAAATGGCCATAACTTTTGATTGTGTTAACTTAGAAGTATGATTTTTTTACAGCCACAAGGGACCGCAGATCTGAGTAGTTGATATCAATTTCAACTTGAAACCTCCATGTGTTCCCGTTGCCATGACAGACGGACAGACAGACAGACGGACAATTAAGTGATCCTATAAGGGTTCGTTTATTCCTTTTGAGGTATGGAACCCTAAAAATATTAATATGTTATTACAATACAACTTTTTAAGTATATATTTTTATATAATTTTCACAGGGCTTTTATGAGAAATTAATATATATTTTTTTTATAAAGGACAACCTCCACACACTGTCATCTGGTCCCAAACTAGGCTAGAAGCCTGTACTATGGTAACCAGAACACTGATATACATACTTATATAAGCTTATAACACCCAGACACAGATCAAACGGACATGTTCCTGCACACAAATGTTTGACCAGGCTGGGGATCGAACCCTGAGCCTGCGGCACAGAAAGCAGAGTTACCACCATCTGAGCCAACGAGGCTGTCAAATATGTCAGTAGTCAGTTGGTAAAATGCCTGCCTATAAATTGGAGGCAATATCACTATGGCAGTAGTTTTAAGAGTTGCTTCTCTAAGTTTTAAGGCACCAAGGTATATAAAAGATTTATAATATTAAATATTAAAATGAAATTTTGTTACACTGATTTTTTATATTATTATATTTTTGCTTGCATTCTCCTCAATCATGTCCTAAAATGGACATTGAGCTTTTGTCACTATCAAGTTCATGAACTCAACTTCTCAAAAATCTTTTTTGTGAAATAAAATATAGCAAATTTACCAAACTTTAAGATTTAAGAGACACAATAGCTGCCACTTCTACAGTTATTATGACACCTCACTGCTTACACCTACTTCAAATGCTTATTTATATCTTTTCATATCTTATGACTAAGACTAGTTGTTTTAAAAAAAAAAAAACATACATTCACGCCTTTTTCCCGAAGGGGTAGGCAGAGTTATACCCAGGACTCAGTCCCATAATAGATACACCCACATTTCGCTAATATGTTATTGGTCCCATGTAATAGGGGGCGAGCCTATTGCCATCTACCGGGCACAGTTCCAGACTCCAGGCAGTTATTGAGATAATTCCTAATGGAAAAATCCAATATTTAATAGTTTGCCTGACCCGGGGATCGAACCCGGGACCTCTTGATTGGCAGTTGAGCATTCACCCTCTACGCCACCGAGGCAGTCATTATTATCAATTATTATATATTTTTATTGATTTTCATTTCTAATTTTATCAGGATCATAAATTAATAATAATAGTAAGTTATATGTAATAAATTAGTTCTTGCATTCAAATATTTGTATGGCAGAGAGTTGGTCAAACATGCAGTACTATTATTATTATCTAATCTTTACCATGTTTGCTACAAATAAATAATTTCATTGACATCTATTAGAGGTGATATTATGCAGTGTTCTTGTTTAAAGTTTGGCATAATGCATATGGATATTAAGGGACAGAGGTGACCATATAAATCCTAGAAAAATTGTGACTCTAATGAAGACTGAGAAGAGTGTTCCTATGCCGCGGGAAAGCAGTTGAACGCCAAAGGATATTAATTTTTTCCATAGGATACTGACCACTGATGCACATTTATTTTGAAGTTTGTAGTACTAATTTGTAGAATGACCTCTGCTTCATTGTGTAATCCATGAATGAAGTTATATTTAACTTTACACATTTTATATAGGATCCCATAAAAAAATAGGCTTAGCAAGGAAAATGGTATATTAAGAAAATGTGAACAGCTAGAAAGAAATATCTCTGTGTTGTAAGTTCTGCTATACAATATGATAGAAGACACATCTATATACTTATTATCAACGAAATAAAACACTAAACTTACTATATTATTGGATAGAAAAAGAGATATCCTACAATAAGAATAGATAGAGTAGTTACAAAGTTGTAAGGTAACTTGTGAGGTAGGTAATAGGTAAGCAATGAATTATTAGATGATGAATAAAAGTTAGGTTTGCTTTAAGCTTACCTATCTTCTTCGTCAGTTCCTTCTCTGCTGGTACTGGGGTACTTAGGTTTACAAGGCTTTTTGTCCATTTTCTCAATGGGAACCGAATTGGTTCTGTTCGTTATTTCGTCACTAACTGAATTGGTAACATAGCTTAATAATCAATATAAGGTAAAGGTCAAAGCCTTTTACATCACACAATGGTAATTTAATTCACAGAATACAAAAATTTTAATAAATATTTTATTATTTAGAACTTTTAGAGGTTATGTTTTGGAATTTAGTTTGGAGATTTGGAGTTACGGAACTGTCAACTGTGTCATAAGGCTGTCAATGTCAATAAATTATGAGATCTAATGGCATTCACTTTTTTTAAATCTTTTAAGGCCATATTAGACCGCCGCACGATTTGTGCATTAGCCTGTGCTTAAAATTACTCTCCTTATTTTTACGTGTTTTGTGAATAAAACTACAATCAATGTAAAAAGATTACCTAGTAACTAGCTAGTAGGTAGCTAATAATAAAAAACGTACCTGAAAGTATTAAGCCGGTCCGCGACCTTAGAGAGCGGAGTCTTTCGGAGCGGTCCCGGCGAGCCCCCGGGCGAGTGTTCCTGAGACCGAGATTCCGCCGCCAGAGCCCGCGCCACCATTAAGTCTTGCTCGTTCATATCTGGAAATCGTTAATCATCATCATATAATAATTTATGTAATGTCGTTATAATAATAACGATAATTTTAATAATATGTTATTAACTAACTAATTTATAATGTATGTACCTAACAAATGGATCGTAGTTATCTTTATTAATTAAATATTTGATTTGATTTGATTTAGTCTGGAATTTAATTTACTAAATAGGTAGGTAAGTATAGGTTTATAGGTATATAGGTAGGTATAGGTAAAGTATTATGTCGTTTATTGAGGATTTATTAAATAAATTAAATTAAAAATGTAAAAACTCTTAATTGACCATTATGAATACATGCCTTTAGGTACTTACAAATGATGTTTATTTAAACAAATATATCAGAGTAGGTAGGTAGGACCGTTGGTATCTGTAATAGTATTTAAACTGAGCTACAGACACCAGAGCCCCCCGCTTGAGTTATTCTTCTTTTATTAAACATTTTAATATTATTGTATAGGTTGTAAGTATTAATTAGACAAAAATACATAGTTAAATGTGATATTAAACTCATTCCCAGGTACTAAAAATAGGATATGAGTGAAAAAAAAATATTATTGTTTATGTGTGCTAGTTTCATGGTCAAGGCAAACATCTCCTAGCGCGATTCAAGTCTAAATACGAGTAGGTATGGATAATTATTAAAAGTAACAAGTCAAACTATGTATAAGGTATATATATATATATATATAGTTTGACTTGTTACTTTTTATTATATTAGATTTTTTATTAAATACACGAAGAAATAATAGTACTACATAACATAACATAACATACAATCACGTCTTTTTCTCGAGGTGTACCCAGGACGCAGTCCCATAGAAGGTACATCCACATTTCGCCAGTATGTAATAAGAGGCGAGCCTATTGCCATCTACCTCATACTTAATAGAAAAATCCAACACTTGGCGTGACCTGGGGATCGAACCGGGGAACTCATTATCGGCAGACGAGCTTGCGCCCACCACGCCACCTAGGCAATACTTACACTAACTATTATAAAATAAAAATACACATTTAAAAATGCTTTTTACTTTTTACACGAAACAAAATATTAATATGTTCAGTATTTACGTCATATGATGGAAAATAAATATAGAGTTTTTGGAGCCTAATTCATCTAAACCACTATTATATTATATAATACGATGTTTATAATATTACTAAAACATTTTTTTCTCAAAATTGAAATCCCAACTGTAACTCCTTGGGATCCTTTTTAAAAAAATGTTGCAACGGGTAACAGTGTGACACGATGGGACAAAAAAATGTTGCAACGAGTAACACGCTGTTACTCGATGGGACTTATTTAAAAAAAAAAGGTTGCAACGGGTAACAGTGTTACTCGATGGGAAAAAAAGTCCCAACGTGTCACAGTGTGACTTGTTTAGTGTGTCTCGATGGGAACCCACCGATTGTTCTACGGCCCTAAACGCACTACGCGACTTCTACGTCGGTCGTAGGTACCTAATTACCTATGCTACGGCGTAGCGGCGTAGCACGGGATGTTTTGCAAAGGTAAACGGATATGTATAGCAGTAATTAAAATAGCAGCAGTATAGCAGTGCCTGCCTACACGGTACACTGTACTTAGGTAAAATATTTATAATTTGGAGTTATATTTTAAAATACCTATATTTTGTCAAAATACCTATATTTTTTTACGCTTTTTTTTTTGGGGCAGAGTCTCAGAAGCGATTCAACGTCATTGGGCAGAGTGCCTTTATTGAAAAAGGATAAACAATAGTGCTACCTACTTACCATCTACCCTAACTAAATACACTATATCATAGAACACTTCGAAAATCCACAGGCCGACATGTCAGCCTATAGAAAATCCAAGTGCTCTAAACCACTGTCAGATGGCAGCGTACCCAAGATACCTGCGGCATTGCCACGATGAATAGCAGTGCTTATATTTTGAATTTTTATTATATTTTAGTCCAAAGTACTTCTATTTTGGATTGAAATATAATTAGGAACCTAGATAACTAGTGTCTCATTCCGAATAACGTCATTAAATGTTGGAAATGCTCCTTAATCAAATACCCTTTTAGAACTGAATAACATTATTTACGGAAATAATTATGTCCAAAAAAACTTTTTTTTTCATCTGTCACGTATAGTAAGCTATATTTTATAAGATAAGTACTTATAATCCAAAAATAATTTATGTTTAGGAGAAATAAGAAAAAAATAAACATACCTTCTCTCTTAAACTGGTTTAAAGTTGCTACTGTAGTAACAACCTTGAAAAGTAGATAGTATAATATGCTTATTGCTAATACTACTAGGTATATATATACCTATATTATACGTCTAGAATCTAGGCTAGGCAATTAGGTTGATTTTGACCACCTACAATATTTTATTACTAATCAAAGATTACTATTATTATAACGCACTATAATAACATAACATACATTCACGCCTTTTTCCCGATGGGATAGGCAGAGGTGTACCCAGGACTCAGTCCCAAGTAGATACACCCACATTTCGCCAGTATGTTATTGGTCCCATGTAATAGGGGGCGAGCCTATTGCCATCTACCGGGCACAGTTCCAGACTCCAGGCAGTTATTGAGATAATTCCTAATGGAAAAATCCAATATTTAACACTGCCTGGCTGAATGACCTGAGCCTGAACTGATCGAACCCGGGACCATCTTGATTGGCAGTCGAGCATGCGCCCTCTACGCCACCAAGGCAATCATCAGTCAACGCACTATAATACTATATCATTACAAACTAGCTGTGGTTTTAACCGCATATTCTTCGTTCCCGTGGGAATATCGAGATATAAAATACCATATTATGTGTTATTTCCAGGGTTCAAAACTATCTACAAACAAGATACTAAAAAACTAGATTAACACGTAGCGTACTTTTTATCGCGATTCTTATACGGGAACGATGTCTACGCGGGTGAAACCGCGGGGACAGCTAGTCATATAATATTGGTAAGTTAGTATTTGAAGGGTTGAGTCTGTACGTCACCTTGTTAATCGTTATGAGGCGTGTTTGCCAAGATTAGGGTTACCACCAATACGTAACATAACATCACGCTTTTATACATACATACATAATTTGAAAACATTTTAAGTGTGTATGTATGTATATGTTTTTAAAGTGGGGATATATATGTTTTTAAAGTGGGGATGTATTTATTTCTGTCACATCACCGACCAAATGTTATTTATTATACTACTCTCCTCTCCCTACACGGTCTGGAAGAGATCACTTTTAGCAATAACATCGCCAATTGTTACACCATATAATATATATTGTTACTTTTTAGTTTTGAGTTTATGTAGTGTAATAATAAAGAGTTTAACTATCTATCCTTTTTCCGAAGGGGCAAAGGTAAAGGTGTACCCAGAACTCAGTCCCATTATAGTAGAGAAGATACACCTAAACTTCGCCAGTTACTTATTAAGACCAATGTTATAGGAGGCGAGCCTATTGCCGTCAACCGGGCACAGTTCTAGACTACAGGATGTTATTGAGAAAATTCCTAATGGAAAAATACTTTATACCTGACCCGGGGATCGAACCCGGGATCTCATGATCAGTACCGCTTCTGAACCATACTACGCCGAAGCGGTAATAATCGTAAACTAACATTGTAAAAAATATAGGGTGTACTAATTGTGTCTATATCTATACTAATATTATAAAGAGAGAAACTTTGTTTTTTTGTTTTTTGTTTTTTTGTTTGTAACGAATAGGCTCCGAAACTACTGGACCGATTTTAAAAATTCTTTCATTTATGGATAGCTTAATTCAGTGTGAGTGCCATAGGCTATATGAGATTTTGAAAAAAAATAATAGGGATCTGTAAGAAAACTGCAATATTGTGAACCAAGGTGTTACATAATATAATTACCATATTCATAAATTTGCGTGCGCTGTGAAATGCATTGATGGTAGAATAATATAATGTACTAGGGGTTTGTAGTACTTATCAATATCTACAAAATAGTCCACGGAAATTTTATCCATCTATTTTGGTTTAGTCACAATAATCGAAACAGACATTATATGCATGCGCTGTGAAAAGTATTGGTGGTAGAATAAAGTAATGTACTAGGGGTTTGTAGTACTTATCAATACCTACAAAACAGTATATATAGATTATATCCATCTTTTTTGGTTTAGTCACAATAATCGAAAAAGTGATTATTTTTCATGCGGTGTGAAAACAATTGGTGGTAGAGTAAAGTAATGTACTAGGGGTTTGTAGTACTTATCAATACCTACAAAACAGTATACATAGATTATATCCATCTTTTTTGGTTTAGTCACAATAATCGAAAAAGTGATTATTTTTCATGCGGTGTGAAAACTATTGGTGGTAGAGTAAAGTAATGTACTAGGGGTTTTTAGTACTTATCAATACCTACAAAACAGTATACATAGATTATATCCATCTTTTTTGGTTTAGTCACAATAATCGAAAAAGTGATTATTTTTCATGCGGTGTGAAAACTATTGGTGGTAGAGTAAAGTAATGTACTAGGGGTTTGTAGTACTTATCAATACCTACAAAACAGTATACATAGATTATATCCATCTTTTTTGGTTTAGTCACAATAATCGAAAAAGTGATTATTTTTCATGCGGTGTGAAAGCTATCGGTGGTAGATTAAAGTAATGTACTAGGGGATTGTATTAATTATCAATACCTACAAAACAGTATACATAGATTATATCCATCTTTTCTGGTTTAGTCACAATAATCGAAGCAGTGATTATTTTTCATGCGGTGTGAAAAGTATTGGTGGTAGAATAAAGTAATGTACTAGGGGTTTATAGTATTCATCAATATCTTCAAAATAGCCCACGATAAATTATAACATGTGTTAAGGTTTGGTCATTGTAACAGAAATATGCGTGCGCTGCGTAAACCATTAGGGTTATATCTACAAAATACAAAATACAATGTATCACGAATTTACTCCTGTTAATCGTCCACTATACCTACTTCTGCTACCCGTGCAAAGCCGGGGCGGGTCGCTAGTTTTCTATATTTTTAATTGTAAAGCCTTAAATTGTGGTAACCCTAACTATGATATCATCTCGCACCAGAGCGTGGGTAAATAACAGGTCCATCTGTATAATACTTATATACAATACTTACAATACTTATTACAATACTTATATCCGAATACTTATAAGAAAAAACTAAATAAATAGATAAATAGGTATTTAGTTATATTGTGCTCTATGATTGGCCCAGTCAATCTATTTTATTTAAAACATAAAAGAATTTTAATATTGAAAAAAAATTGGCGTTTTTAACGAGAACGCGTGGAGGAATCAAGTTGGAATTTATTATCAACTTCTCAGATCTGCAATCCCTTGTGGCTGTAAAAAAATCATACTTTTAAGAAAGTTATGGCCACGCAAGGAACTAATAGGTGGCGCTGTATGTTCTGTAAGTGCTAATTGGAAGCGTTTTGTTCAGGTGTCTAGGTATGGAACCCTACACTATGCATACCTACATATGTATGCCTTAATTTATTTATGAGAGTACCCATAATGTAAACCCCTGCCCCCTGAAACACCATACCTTTAGGGACATATTTTAATAATTTTTTTTTTTTATTCAAATTTTTTTTTTGGGGGCTTTTATTCTTTTATTGGCACATTCGGCTATGTCAGTCCCATCGGAAACACTTAAGATTCAACTAATTTACATCAACCTCTTCAGAGATCCGTAAGCATAACAATAATTGACATCCTGCAGAGCACTCTGGCTGCTTCGCAATTTGGAAGCGCCAGGATACTCTGCAAGATGCCAACACTATTAAAGTTCAGACCGAATTCTGCAACAAGTCTAGTCCTAATGGCCTCTGTCCGTGCACACTCCACCAAAAAGTGATGAGCGTCTTCCGTCATCCCACAAATTGTGCATTCCGGGGAGTCAGCCTTACGCATCAAGTGTTTGAACTTGTTTAGTGGGATGTGCCCGGACCGGAGCCTACACGCCATTACAATTACATCCCTGCTTAAATTATTACATAATATCTGGATGACCGAGCTTTGCTCGGTATTTTTTTTTAATAAAATGACTTTTTTTTAAAATGATTCCTAGCTAGATCGATTTATCGCCCCCGAAACCCCCTATATACTAAATTTTATGAAAATCGTTGGAGCCGATTCCGAGATTCCAATTATATACAAGAATTGCTCATTTATTTAAAGATATAAGATAAACCATGGCACTCGAGGAGGTTCATTCTGCACTACTTTGTACCAAATACCTTTTTCACTCGAAATATTGTCATAATCCTGTTTCCATCTCTCATAAATTTTGTAACGATATTTGATTAATGCCTCTGTATGTTCTAGAATAACAAATACCTCTGTACCATTCACTGTTGCGTTTTTGGCTAATTTATCAACCTCATCGTTGCCATGGATATCCACATGGGATGGGATCCACTGCAGTCTTAAAGAAATGTTTCTATTTTTTTGCGTTATTACTTTTTTGATAATACTATAGGCAATTGAACTACCCTTTAACCCGAGTGTACATCGAACTATATGCTGTAAGGCACTTTTGCTGTCGCTTAATATCTCAACATTATTAAGGTCAGTACTTAGATCGAATAATATATTCCTTCTCCTACTAATATTATAAATGCGAAAGTTTATGAGGATGTCTGGATGGAAATTTGTTACTCTTTCACGCCAAAACTACTGAACTGATTGGGCTGAAATTCGGCATGTAAATAGTTTAGACCCTGGAATAATATACAGGGCAGGTAGTTACTTTTTATCCCGAAATACACACGGGAATCATGACTACACGGGTGAAACCGACATAGCTAATAACTTATAAAGGTACGTACAAGCACCCATACCATGTTGTATTCTATAACGTAACTTGAATTTTTAAGAAACCGGTTTTATGTCTATTTATACGACTTAATTTATCGTTTGTAAAACCATAACTTTACCGAAGTCACTTACTTGGTAATTTATATAAGAACTTGGTACTCGGCAAAATACCACAAATTGTCATAATATTTTATATACCCTGAACATTATATCAAACAATATTTACCTTAAATCTCTTACAAAAATTCCGTTCAGCACAAAATCACACACATGATATAAAAAAACAAGCTCACGAAAATAGAAATACGTGAGGTATTCGCGAAGGTAGAACGGTCTCGATCACGCGCGCGTCTGTCTTCGAGATTTGTATGACAATGCAATGGTACCACGGCGCGGGGTCGGCAGGTCGGCCACCATCTGTCAGTGGAGTACGGCCACGGTCGGGCCATTCTCTCGCTTCCGAATTCAATGGCAATTATGATCAAGTATAATATGGCACGTTTTATCAGTTAATCTAGACAGATGGTGTAATAATGTGGAATGATTAGGTGCTGATCTGGTGGGAGGTGATAGCGTGTTCATTAAATATTAGAGGTACGTAGTAGACCGGTATTATGATTGGATTTAGACGACCTAGTACCTAGTAGTACGTACTTAGACTACACTCATCTAACACCTATACCAGCTGCAACTGCGTGGTAACGGTAATTATTATTGCAGTATGCGTACCTTTATATGCCTTGTTTTTCGTATACACTTACCTGCAGACCAAGTGAGGCAAGTATTTAGTCTGAAAGGACCAAATTGAATGGACCATGGGCCATTCGACTAAACAAAAATCACGACTGGCTGTCCATAGAGGGGTACTGACTACTGATCCCCTACACTTACGTATGGAAGTGAATGTTGGGTCTGGCAGAAGAAGCATGAAAGTAAGTCAAAGTCAAAGTCAAAGTCAAAAAGATTTATTCAAATAGGTCACAATCTGACACTTTTGTACGTCAATGAAAATAAACAGTAACGAATCTACCGTGCGTTCGGAAAGATACCTTTACAAGAAGAACGCACAAGAAACTTGTAGGGCTTAATTTTTTCAACTGATTGTTTTACAATATTTAGTTTGGTTACACTCGTTTGTTTAGAAAGTGCCGCGTGGTGGCTATGCGGAAGTTCCCAAGCATCTTTGTCCTCTATGTACTGATTTACATTATAATAAGCATTCTTTAGTAAAGTAGATTTTATATAGGTTTTGAATTTACCCTCTGAGAGCCCCGTTATCTCTTTTGGGATTTTATTATAGAAACGTACACTATT
Organism: Hemistola chrysoprasaria; assembly: GCA_947063395.1. Classification (NCBI taxonomy): domain Eukaryota; kingdom Metazoa; phylum Arthropoda; class Insecta; order Lepidoptera; family Geometridae; genus Hemistola; species Hemistola chrysoprasaria. Next base: position 4,404,198 of record OX346724.1, read on the forward strand.
TCCTAAGAATGATTTTTTATTTGTTTTAGATAATCTAAAGCTAGGTATAGCTATTTTGTCTTTATTCCTAGTATTAAAATTATGGAGGTCACTATTTAATTTGAATTTATGCAAATTTTTACGCACATACATGATGTTCTCATAGATGTATAAGGATGGTAGGGTCAGTATGTTTATTTCTTTAAATAATTCCCTAAGGGATTCGCGTGGACGCATCTCATAGATGGCACGAATCGCACGTTTTTGTAGTATAAAGATGGTTTCTATATCTGCAGCTGACCCCCACAACAAAATCCCATATGACATTAAGCTGTGGAAATATGCAAAGTAGACTAATCTCGCCGTGGCTATGTCCGTTAGTTGCCTAATTTTGTAAACCGCGTAAGCTGCAGAGCTTAGTTTCCCTGAGAGCTCGGTGATATGAGTGCTCCATTGCAGTTTAGAGTCTATATGTATGCCAAGGAACAAAGTTGCATTGTCGATATTGAGTCTTTCACCGTCAAGAACTATGTTCGGTTCTATACTTCTGACGTTAGGCAAAGAAAATTTCAAACATTTAGTCTTTTTCGCATTCAATAACAGATTGTTTGCTGTGAACCATCTGATCTCCACAGCATTAATCATAAGATTAATGCTGTGGAGATGAGAAGCCTGCAAAGCATGACTGGAGTGACCTTGATGGACAAAATGAGAAATAGTGCGATAAGAGAACGCTGTTGTGGCGTGTTAGAAGATGTACTTAGTGACAAAGATAGAGAAAGGAATGCTGAGGTGGTTCGGACATGTGGAGAGGATGGATGAAAGAAGATTAACAAAAGAGATTTATAAGGCTAGTAGTGTGTATGGTCATGTCGGTAGCGGTCGACCTAGGCGTATTTTTCATGAACATGTTGACGTTGTTCTTAGGAAAGGCCAAGTCAAAAGTACCTACAACCGACGAGCATTTATGAAAAATGTCATGAAAGTGAACGAAGCGAAAGTTGTATGTCAGGATCGTAGCAAGTGGAGGGAAATATAGTCTCTGCCTACCCCACCGGGAACAAGGCGTGACTGTATGTATGTAAAAATAAGACGTCTATTCCCTGTCGCCACCACCCGCTTCGGCCCCAGTGATGGCAATCGAGAAAAAATATCTGTGCCATACCCCCGATTGCCACACCCTGGCAATCGGGAACTATTTTCGTCCCGATCCACTGGCGGCGGTCAAGAAGTGGTGGCAATAGGGAATATTTTTTCTCCATTACCACCAATCGAGACCAATCGGGAGCACTTTATTTCCCGATTGCCACCAGTGGTGCCGGAGCGGGTGGTGGCAACTAGGAATAAACGGTCATTTGGAATACTAAGGCCTTGACATGTAATAGTGAGTCGGTATTTTGTGTTGATTTATATCTTCCTATTTCTTTATAGGAAAATAGATTGTATACCTTACACTTATACCCAATCTCCTGTCGGCTTCAAAAGCATGCACCGATTACGATCATGATTCATTCCATTCTATGTAAATTTTCACAAAGAATTCCCATTGTTCTAAAATATACCTACCTCATAATGTCGATGTTATTATAACATAACAGTCTTCATTAGTTTCGCCAATAGAGGTGTAGTTAATTATAGTTATTTTTGTACACAGTTTATCCATATAAAAAGTGATTTATCTGCGACGTTATGTTATTCGTGTTTTTGTTAGGTTGGAATTCTAGATTTTTTGGTCATTAAAGCGTAATAATAATAGCGTATTATTAACCTAGGTATTAACTATAATATAAGTATTAATATGAGAAGGTAATGAGTAGGTCGGTATCATTATATTACATGTATGTATTTTACTATACTTATAGTAAAATAATATAACGATAATACACATATTTGTGTAAATACATTATAGGAAATTATAAAGCTAATTATTACCTATATAGGTACCTAACTATACTACTTATCATACCATATTGTTATTCAAGGACATTTTGGTTCTTTAGTAAAGATAATTATAATTATAATGAAGCAGCTATAAAATGTGCCGCAGGCGCTACTCACAACCTGCTTATTTTGCAATAGGTATATCAGACTCCCGACCTACGATTTTTCGAAACAGGGCAAAAACTTCTCTCCAGCGTCTCAAATTTATAAAGAACTCACGAATACCTTTATTTTAATGGCTGGCATTTTTCGGGATTGTAAGTATAATATATCTCATTCACGAAAGTTAAGTAGTGAACTTCCAAAAATCGCAGTTTTACTTGCGTGATTGGACATTGACTGCAAAAGATGTAGAGTTAATAAATAAAAATAAAATGATAGGGAAATACTTTACTTCAGCTTTAGAATATCAGGATATAAATATATCAAATAGGTTAACTGTATTTGGAGGAAACAGGGGAATACAAAACATCGATTTAGTAAATTTTCCATAGGATTGTGTCAAACTGCCAAGAAGTCCTGTATCCTGTTAAGGAAGTTGAAAATGTTGTAGCGAATCTGTGCCCGAAGAAGGCCCTTTTAAATTTATCTCGCCTATTACTTATCTTGGTTTTACGAGTTAGCTTATAATTTAGTTAACTATAGGTACGCAGACAAAAACTTTAATAAGGAAGCTATCTAAGCGCCTAATAGAAACCACAGATAGCCAGCCTCGGTCAGCGAATAAGTTTAGCCATACAGAGTGGTAATTATGTAGCCATCTTTTGGGGCACCTTACCTGCAGGGGCGACCCCAATGATATTTTTAGGGTTCTACCTCAAAAGTAAAAATGAATCCTTATAGGATCACTTTGTTGTCCGTCTGTCTGTCTGTCTGTAAAGACACTTTTTAATGTGAACGCGTGGAGGTATCAAGATGAAATTTATATCAACTATTCACATCTGCAGTTCTTTGTGGCTGTAAAACCTCTTTCATCTCCTCTGTGTGTAAAACATATTTATTCTATAGTCTAGGGGAGCATATTCTTCGCCATAGCAGATCTAATCAAACAAATTATCACTATTGAAAAAGTTTATTAACAACGTGAACACAACTGATGACTTTCATAATTATTCTTAATACTCTATGTACACGAATCTCATAGAGTATATCACACCAACGAACCAATCGAATCCGTTTTTAATCGATCGGATTACGAATCGGCCAATAGCGGTCCGCGTCACTCAACATAGCGTTGGGGCTTGGGCCCACGAGTGGCGCGGACGGCTCGCCGTTGACAAGGCGGGAAAATTTGAGTTCTTCACTTCTAACTAAAGATTTTGACACTGACGAGTTTGTATATTATGCAGGTTGGAGTTTTTGTAAGAGAGCACCCTGGATTGTTTGAAAAATTTGACGTTAACAGTCATTTTAATTGTCCAAGTAGAGATCCAACCAGATTAAGGATGGTTAGCTGTAAAACAGCCTTATTTCGCAGAAACTGCAGTATAATGGCCATCAAAATCTATAATCATTTACCTAGATCAGAGAACTGCCTCTTAAACTATTTCGGTATAAGCTTCGGACATGGTTAATTGACAATTGTTTTTACGACATTAAAGAATACTGGAATTACAAAATGAAAATTCTCACGACATAACTATTATATAAAGGTGGTTATTATTATTATTATTATTGTACGTAATATTATAATTATTTTAATATGACAATATTTGACATGCTTTATTAATTTTGACATATTGTAATATTTTTTTAACTTATGTAATTTTATCGATTAATTTTAATTAAAGTCAATTATTCAATTTTGTATACCAGATCCTGGTGAAACATGTGGACCTCATTTATTATTGCAATGTCACCTTGTATTATGACCATGTTTCTTGCAAATAAATATCATTTCATTTCATTTCATTTTATTTCTAAGTTTCAAAAGCTATGGCCATTTTACTGCATATTTCCATACTTTGCGCATGGAACTAATAGATGGCGCAGTATCTTAGTAGTAGATAGTTTTTGGGATTGGAAGCGTTTTGTTCAGGTATCAAGGTATAACCTATACCCTATACGAAGCCTATACTAAGCATACATACGTATGCCTTAACAATTTATTTACATATAATTTGTATAAATATTTAGATCTATGTTTATATGTAGGTATTTAAGATGTGTTGTAAATTTATTGATTTATTGTCCGCATGAATAAATACATTTTTATATAGATATATAGTTAATTACTTATAATAAAGTTATGGCCTATAGCCGCCAGCTGTGCTGTTAGCATTGCCTAGTATAATATGATCACGACCTGACCTTCGAGGATCGATAGCCCCAGGTAATGTCTGACCCTATCTTCTAATTAGATTGTATATTGCATGATATGTGTCGCAATCCTTTCTCTATTCTAATAGGTAATAAAAGATCTAGAACATTATCACTTTTATATAACTTAAAACTTAGCCTTAGAATATTGGTACAGTTTCAGAATTTAAAGTTGCGGTTAAGTACCACATATTTCCAGATTTTTCACGGACAAGATTAATATTCTGGATCCGTTCAATAGTGTACTATTCATTCGTACTGTTTATTCTGCGGTATCGGTATCAGTCCAGCCGCATTTTGGATGTCCGTGTGAAAAAAAGTAGGTACCACCCTTATGGGTGCCCGTAGGTATACTCCGACTATACATGTTACAAAAAAGTGAAGTAATACTTAAGAGGGAGGATCTACCCGCCAACCAAAACAACATTCAAAAGAAAGAATTGAAAAATTCGCAAGAAAAAGTTAGACTTCCCATACAGTTTTTCCGATCAGCTAATCCCATTTGTATGGGAATTCGAAATTTTTCTTGCGAATTTCTCAATTCTTTCTTTTGAAAGATGTTAAGGATGGCGGGTAAATTAGGTTTATTTTTTTTATGATAGTGAGTAACAAGACGAGCAAATCAGGTGCCTGATGGTAAGGATCATGATTGCCCATATCAGACACAGTGCCACCCAGTGTTTTGAAATTCAAAATTCTGCGCGGCACTGCACTGCGCCTGTCACCCTGAGATATGAGTTGTTGAATCTCGTCTTGCCCAGTAATTTCACTGGTAACATTGCCTTTCATACCGGAACACAGTAATGTTTGCACATTACTGCTTGGCGGATGAATAACTGGCAAAGGTGTGGTACTTCCCCAGGCGGCCCCCTGCTAAAGAGGCCTACCACTACAAGGTTTCTACACTAGGTTTCTTAACAGGTTGCATAAATATATATATAAATTAGTATAAATTGGTCTTGGCGCCTTTGGCAGACGATTTTTAAACATTAAGTCCGTATAGAGCATTTAGCACACCACAGACAATGTCCCATTGGTCCCACTACTGTAGCAGCAGTATGTAGCTGTTGTCGTGCCATGGTTGAACCAATCGTAAACATCGTAAACACAAACTGAATCTATTATTTTAACCATTAGAAATATATATTTCATGTATAATATTTATTAATGATAGGTGCGAAATTAAATAATAGGTACGTCAACCGTGGCATCTTTACCATAAATTTAGAGTAAAATCATAACAAGTCGAACACAAAACCACTTATGACTAATATATGATTATTAAATGATGAATTAGGTGCTTCTTTTTCGTTTTTTTAATTAATTGCCTCATAATATTCCAAATCCATTCATTGAGCACCAAAAACATGGTAAAAGCAAAGATGACAAAAAAATGGCATCTTTACCAGTCTTAATTTCTGCTTAAAATGAAGCATAACAAACTGAAATTGGTAAAGATACCGTTCCGTTTTACGTTCTCTATTAGGGTTTTGGAGCAATTCAAATAAAAAATTGATATAGTGGCAGCATTGGCTGGTAGGTAAAGTTGGCACGAGTTTCATTGAATTTTTCATACTTTAGTGTTTCTTGCCAGGGCTGTCACTATGTCAAAAATTTGTATGTGAAACGAAATATAATTCTGATGCTCGCGTTTAACGCGGTTTTTGAAAGGTAGGTAAGTTTCACATAAATATCTATTAACATAATAATAAATTTTCAACTGAGGTACCAAAAATATATTTTATTATATAATTTTTTGAAAGAAACACGTTAAATGTTATATAATTGTCAACAAATTAAAATTCCAATTCCAAATTCCAATGAAAACTTACTTCATTCTATCAAATTTATTACATTATTCCAGTTTGTATTGAAATTTAACGTCAAAAGTCATATACAAAATTGCACGTCAGTTATTAGAGGGATTTGGTAAAATTTGTTCTATGTCATTTTCAAATAAAATACTTGTATCGAGAACTGTAGGCCAGTAAAACTAGCCATTTTTAAATCGCTTGAATTTTACGTGTCACACTTTTGTTGTGAATCATTTCAACTGCAAGGGTAAGCATTTCTTCGGAATACTTTTATATATCCTTGCTCCTATCCTTCTTCGGCTTCTTTCTTTAATTTAAGGACGACCCATTTTTCTGACTTGACCTGAAAAATAAACCTATTACCACCACCAAAAGCATTGTAAGCCTAAATTACTACTACTACTACTACTATTATTATTATTACTAGTGCGGCGCAGGATGTAGTTCGTAACTACATTAATAAAAAAACATGTCTTATGTTAGTTGTAATTAAATAACTCTTTAAATTCAGTAAATAAATAAGTTACAAACACATGCATTTATGCAGTAGGATATAACTATCCCTTTATCGTAGGTACGTAGTAGGTTAATTAACAGAGTCAACCCTAGTCTCAGGTAAAGATGCCACCTTACAGACTCTGGTAACTTTACCTAATATCACAGTATTACAATATTTCTTACAGTAGCGCGACGAATGTACTTGCGCAGAGCAACGGAGGGGAACTCGCGGGGGGTCGGGCGGCGCGGGCCGCGTACCGCAAACACGCTTAGTTTGCGGTAACGAGCGCGAAGGGCAGACGCGGGCGTGTTTTTTGTTTAATAATTTTGTTATACTTACATATTCTATAATGGTGTGCACAAACTGCGTTGCGTAGATGAACACAAATGTTTATCAATGATTAACTACGCGTCAAATTATTCTGACGAACCAACAAGTAATTTTTACTTACGTAAACGTGCATACAATACTATGCATGATACCTCTGGTGGACTACAGGTACCTCCAGCTGATTTCGTTGAATACTGTACTAAACTGCAAGCCTGTTTTAGACAAAATTTCAACTCGTTTGTTGGAAACAATATTTTAGATAGATTATTTGAAATACTAAGTACTGTAGAATTTAAATCACAGCCATGTTCATGTTTTCCTCATTCTTTTCTTATCAGGTTGTTCATCCGAATGCGAATACATTACGTAGTTAAATTTTATAATAGACAATTAAGAACATCCAAAAATAAAGTGTCACGTAAATATTTAGCAGTGCAACATATGTAAATTTATATTTATGAATAAATAATTACCTTAGATATAATATACACAATTATTTTGAATGTACATATAAATAAATGATTACATCATAATAGTAATAATTACAATTTTATTTCTCATTTGGTGACAACCCTAGCATATTTGCAACTGACAGCGTAAGTACCTACACTGGCGGCGGCATCGCGCGACATCAAAGGCGTTGCGCTACTGTAAGAAATATTGTAATACTGTGCTAATATCAAGTATTATTACCTACGCCAATTTCTATTAAAATCGTTTAGCTACCAACATAATAACAGCTTCCACGGCTTCCCAGGGATGTTTTCTTCCCGCGATTGTGATTAAACGTTGGTAACTTGACATTGTCTAGTGTTACCAGGATGAAAAAATAGATGTGTGACCATTACTTCAGTAGAAAACTACCAAGCTATTTATAACAGTTCTACCACTTGTATTTTTTGAAAAAAGTGATTTTTATTAGTACTAGTCAGTCGTAGGTGAAGTTAACAAGGAAAGGTAAAGATGCCGTGATTGACTACTTGTAATTATAGGTAACTACAAAGTAATTAGTACCTATAATACATGCCTACATGCCATTGAAATAAATAAAACCACTCGTCATAATCTATTGTATTATATTTATTAAAAGTTCATGCATACATTATTTTTGTCATTTTACGTTAATACTTAAGACTATAAGTAATAACAGGTATTTCTAAAGTAACAGATCTACAGCTGGACCATTATCCAGTTCTAATTGACGTTAATTAATTATAATAATTATAATTAAAAATTATGATTAAAATATAAACTACATAATATGTTCGTATATAGACTCATCAATTACAAATCTAACCATTGCCTTGAACTTATAAGTTATAAGTACTCATACTAAAATAGCCTACAGTGGTGCGACCTCACCTCGTTTATCAATAGCAATAATTATGACAATATCTTTAACGGTGCAATTATCATTGACGTATGATCAACAAATTAACGTTAACACCTTAATTAAAACATTATTGGATCTTAATGACGCTTATCAGTACCAAATAGCACGAATTTTTCTCCAATATAATTTTGCATAAACGTATCGAATTCTTATCGTCGTTATCACAGAGTATTTTAAGTCGTTATGTCAAATCTCATATATTTTTGACAGATATCGCTAGAATTCAATAAGATTGCCATTGTCAAAAAACTCGTCCTAGGCAAATATAGCTTTTTCACTGTCACCTCAATTTATTATTAAATAAGCTTATGGTGTGCAATAATTATTGTTGATTGCAGAAACACTCGTGAATTGCTACACAGTTCCCGGCTTTATTATAAAGCTATGAGTGATATAACTAAGCAATACAGTTAATCCTTACTGAAAAGTACCATTAACTTACACTTAAAGTCGGTTTATGAAAATGAATGGCAAAATTATACTTATTATGACTTATAAATTAATGCTACAAATAGACGCATGCAAACTAAAGATACTTTTATCTGATAATTAATTATTATTAAAATAAAAGCAAAAATAGGGAGCTACGTCCAAACCTACTTAGTACGAACACAAACTTATTATGAATCAGGTGAATTCGCAATGATTGGTCTATAATTGGTTACAATTCATCTCAGTCTTATTTAATAAACGATTTGGAAGCGTAAATGATTTGTACAAATTCGATTGAGCTGAATTTTTGATGGAAAGCTTGAGATTTACCGCTACCAGGTGGCGCCACTTTTCCAAGACACCCTTTTCATAGTTTGTACCTAATTTATATTACGCGTTAAGGTTAAACGTTAGCAATATTTATGGATGAACTGTGCTACCTCGTTGGTTATGTTGCTTACCGTTTAACGTTAACCTCTAAAAAGAAAAGGAAAGCGCTTTGACAGTTCGTTGGCTCACTATTACAAGGTTCTATGTTACAATTTTACTACTTATTGAGGTATGAATGCTGCAAGGTTCTATGTGTCATTTAGCCACACTTTTTAAATAACAAACCGCTAGATGGCAGCACATTTACTACGAAATATTAATGTTCCATAGTCCTATGTTGCATTTTTATTACACAAAGAAATAACAAAATTCCATGTTAAACATAGAACCATCACCATGTTGATTTTATTCATTTTTTTTATAACATGGTTCTATGTTAAACATAGGACTTGCTTAGAGAAAAAAACATCAACGTGTCTATGACCAAAGTTCAGCTGTCAGTGTCAAAATCATCTCAATTTCGCGGCTAATGTTACGGGTTTTTTGTGTCAATAGAACGGTTATCCCAAGGAATACTCTTGGTTATCCCTTCAATTTCGTGTAAAATAGTGAGCGTCGTATAATAATGGACTATTCAAGTGATGACTCAGTGGCAGATAAAGATTTCGTGCCTCCATCACCTCCTTGTCGTATATCTTCAAGTTCTATGAGTTCAACAGATTCTGACGAAGATAGAAGGTGAGTTAATTTCAATTTCATACTATACAGTTGAAGTTTTTCAATAGATAATTTTCATGAACTAAACTAGTATATATTTATTTTCAGATCTGTACACAATCAATCGAACGTTGATGAAGGAAATGTTGTGTGTGAAGCACAACCTAAAAAACGATCACGTAAGCGACAGAGAAATGAACAAGAATGGAAGATTAATAAACGAAAAGATGCAAGAAATAAGGGGTTAGAATATGTGTCTAGTCGTAAGAAGCTAATGCCGGCAAAGAAGATAAGAAAAAGCAAGGATTGTCTAAATAAATGTGTGTTTAAATGTAGCCAAAAGATTACTGATGATGAAAGGTTATCAATTTTTACTAATTATTATAAATTATCTTCAGAAGAAAAACGAATGTTTTTGCTGAATAATACTAATTGTTTGCAACCTGACAGGAGACGCAAAGGAAATAATGATGAAAATTCAAAGAAAAAAGTTAGCTATCAGTTTTTTTTCACTGTGAACTCTGTGAAGATAAAAGTGTGTAAGAATTTCTTCTGTGATACTTTGGTGATTAGTCAGAAACCAATATATAATATTCACAAAACAAAGAACAATATCTCAAATACTCCTGCACCCAGTAACCAAGGGAAACATACAAAAAGAGCCACAGCTGAAGAAGATAGACTGCTTGTTAAGGAACACATTAATTCATTTCCCCGGGTTCCATCACATTATTGCAGGAAAGACTCTTCTAGAGAGTACTTAGAACGCTATTTGACCATAAAAAAAATGTATTCTCTGTATACTGCCTGGATTACAGAAAAGAACAAGGTTCCAGTTAAACAAGAAGTATATCGACGTATATTCTGTAATGATTTCAATATTTACTTTCAAAAACCCAAAAAAGACAGATGTGATTTATGTGAGGAGGTTGATATAAAGTACAAAGAAGGACATACATTAACATCAGATTTACAAGAGAAGATAAACAGGCACAAAACAGAAAAGATGGCTGCTAGGTCAAACCGTGATAAAGATAGAAAAGGTACCATTCCAGTATTGTGCTTTGATCTAGAGAATGTTTTATCTTGTCCCAAGGCAGAAGTAAGCAATTTTTTTTACAAAAGTAAATTTTCTACTTACAACATGACTGGCCATCTTTCTACTAATAAAAAAGTGTACTGTGCTATTTGGAGTGAGCACACTGCTGGAAGAAGCGGAAATGATATAGCAAGTGCAGTATACAAAATTTTGACACAGGTTCTGCTTGACAACCCCCATTTCACATCAATTATATTATGGAGTGATAGTTGTGTTCCACAAAATCGCAACAGCATCATGAGCTTTGCTTTAAGACAGCTTATGGATAAATTTCCTACATTGGAACAAATTACTTTAAAATTTTCAACACCTGGACATTCTTGCATTCAAGAAATTGACAATGTGCATAGCTGTATTGATAGAGTCCTCGCAAAGGCTGAATATTATTCACCTATATCTCTGATGAGATTATTATTGCAGGTAAATTCAGCTAAACCCTATTCTATCTTGCAAATGAGTGGGAAAGATTTTTTTAATTTTCAAGAAGCCTGTTCAAGGCTAAAATACTCACTAATTCCTTTTTCCAAAGTGACAGAGCTTCGATTTACGAAGTCACAACTAGAAGTGAGTTTTAAATGTTCACACACTACAGAATCATACACTGTAGCTAATCTGAGACCCCAGAATACCCGAAGGAATCTAAACACAGATTTTATCACCGAACCAAAACTGTTAAAAAGACCTGTATTGTGCAAGACTAAAACGGATAATATACGGTCGATGTATCGGTGGATGCCTACATTGGACAAGGAGTACTATGAGGCAATATTCAGAAAATAAAATGTGACTTAACTTTTTAATATTGTCTAAATTTAACTTTTAGTGACTTATTTTGTCTAAATAAGCATAGTTTTTATGATAAATAAAGATATTTAATGGTATAAATGCTTTTTAATGCTACTGTAACATGAAAATAAGGAGAGCCCTATACTATAGGTATACTATAGGTATAGCAGTGTGTGATACTGGGCTGAAATGATGATTTCTTTCACTTATTTAAGAAGAACAAAGTGCTAAGTTCTGGTTTGAAATAAATAAATAAACATTTTTTGAATCACAAAGTTCTATGTTATTTTAATTTCGTTAATATTTCAGAGTATAAAAGTTGATATCCATTTTTTTGTTCCTAGAAAGCATTACATAGTCCTAAATTAAGATATTAAAATGTTACTTAGGCATTAGAGCTACATGTATAGCTTTTGCTTAAGTCGAAAATTTAAAAGTCAAATTACTCAACTTCATTAAAATTAACTTAGAACCTTGTAATAGTGAGCCAACGAGTTGTGGACCTTTCATCTCAGTGTTGCCACCTACGTGGACGTCTTAATAGAAAAACTTCATTAACTATAATTAACTAACTTATTATTAAAACTCATTTAAAGAACCTACGAGAACACGTCTTCGTTCGAAATGAACGTGACCGAGAACGCTATTATCTATGCGTTTTGACGCAGCACGGAAAATACAGTTCCTTAATACAACACATAAAGAAAGTTGACATTCCATTTTCTCACAAAGATCGCTAGATGGCGCTCACGGCATGGCATCGAGCCTTTGGTTTTTCACAACCGAAAGGGCATCAGATCATTACGATCTGGCATTGTAATGCTGGTTTGGTAAACTAAGGCCGTGTAGGCCTCACCAATGCTCCTAAAGTTGTGCTTCTGTTGAATTCTGCCACATGTTTGATGGAAGAGTGTCATAATGTGAGGGAACAGTCAGTAGGGCATCCACGGCTGGTCGGTTTATAGAGCAGTTCTAGAACAAGGAAGAAAATGTCATCTTTAATGTTTTATCTATAAGATTGATGGTGATTATCTCTCGTGATAAGCACATTTTGGAAGCAAACAATAAATATACGGTTTAAATTACTTATATCGTAGATGCTAGGTATTATGACTTTATGATACAGCAGTTTCTGTTTGTTCGAGCAGCCATATGGACTTTGGCCTCGAGATAGATAGTTAATGTCAATTTCTGCTATTACTACCTAACCTCCTTTATTGTGTGTTTTTATCTTTGTGACAAGAAACACTGATAAAGATTAGCGTAACTATAAATATGACTGAGAAACATTATATCACAAGGTTTTGTATATGAACCTTTATGATAAACTCATACATACACTTTTATGTGATATACAGGATTACTGGTAACCAGTCAGTATCTACTCAACAATCAATATACATCATTTGAAACTTTTACTCCTTCAACTCTAACAATATGTATGGAACAGCAGATATTTTATTTTATTTATTTATATACGCAATGATAGAAAGCTTACAGTCATACCAAAGCGCTAACTATCTTAATAACATATAAATTAACTACTACATATTAATGACACATATAAACTCTAAAATTGATTACGATGGCCCGCAAGCTATCGTAAAAGATGTCGACGTGCTGGATCTCGCTTGTGAACGCATTCAAAAGAGACAACGCTCGCGAATTAGGTGTGTTGTTAGCGTGGCGAGTACGAAGTACAGGACCCGAAAACAATATATGCCTTCGCCGCCCGGTTCGCAAATTAGTATAGAAGTATTTAAGTTTTCCGAGTTATACAAGGTGAAAAACTTTGTTGTACACCTTACAGAAAAATCAATTACTAGTGACGTTCTTATCGCTTGTATTTTTGTAGATAATACGCTGATTTACACTCAAAAAATATATATATATATATACGTCAAATCCGAGTATCAGCGCCATCTATTAGATCATGGTGCCTAGTTGACCGTGAGGTATCCACCTTAAGGGGGTTACTCGTCCATATAAAATAAAATTACTCAAATATGGAGAAATAGAGACTAATTTTCCACTCAATTGTTTGGAGTTGGCTCTATATTAGAGTATATCTGGTGGGTAGAGTACTAACTCATCAACTCATCCTGTATTATTCTAAAACAACATAACATCATGCCTTTTTCCCAAAGGGGTAGGCAAAGGTGTACCCAGGACCCAGTCCCAAAGTAGGTACACCCACAGTACTTAGCTACCAGGCATTGAAAAATCTCAAATTTTTTATTTGGTACTTGTAAAATTCTTAAATATAAATCAGTCTTATAAAATCCAATTACACTTTGCCTGACCAGGGGATCGAACCCGGGTACTCATGATCGGCAGTAGAGCTTGCGACCACAACGCCACGGAAGCAGTCGAGGCAGGATGCAAAGAAAATCCTACTGATATAAATCCTACTAAAATTATAAATTATAGTTTGTGAGGATGGATGGATGGATGGATGTTGTACTCTTTCACGCCAAAACTACTGGACCGATTGAGTTGAAATTTTGTATGTAGGTGGCTTAAACCCTAATGGTGGGAATAACCCATAGGCTACTTTTTTCCTGATATTCCCACGGGAACGAAGTCTACGCGGGTGAAACCGCGGGGCACAGCTAGTAATAATAATAATTACCTTGGGTTGTTTTCGGTGTGTATCAACACAGTCTACGGGCAGCTTGATCATCTCCACCTTGTACTTGTAGCCGTATGAGGTGAGCTTTACAATCGTGTGGAGAGGGAAGTTCATGTATGGTAGCTCATCTGTGGAAAGAACATTGGAGAATTAGCGAGTTATTAGCCATTTTCTTCTGAAGGTTTTTAAGACGCAGTGCACACCTAATTAGCCCTCTCGCTCACACGTACGCACATTTTTGTCATCATGTAATTACGTAAAATAATGACAACTAGGAACTAGAAAAGTAGTGGTAGGCCTCTTTGGCCGCCTGGGGAAGTACCACACCTTTGCCAGTTATTCATCCGCCTAGCAGTAATGTGCGAACATTACTGTGTTCCGGTATGTAGGGCAATGTTACCCCAGTAAGGAAGTTGGAATATCTTGGCCACATAATACGTAGCTCGAAATATGACCTGTTACAGCTTATTATACAGGGAAAGATACAAGGAAAGAGGAGTCCAGGAAGAAGAAGAACATCTTGGCTTAAAAATCTGTGCCAGTGGTACGGAAAGAGCAGGCGTTCTCTATTTAGACCTGCTGTGTCGAAGGTTCAAGTCGCCATGATGGTCGCCAACCTTCGTTAGAAGATGGCACCCAAAGAAGAAGAAGAAGTTACCCCAGCGAAATTACTGGGCATGACGAGATTCAACAACTCATATCTCAGGGTAACAGGCGCAGTGCAGTGTCGCGCAGAAATTAGAATGTTAAAACACTGGGTGGCACTGTGTCTGATATGGGCAATCATGATGCTTACCATCAGGCATCTGATTTGCTCGTCTAGTCATTCACTATCATAAAAAAAAATAAAAAACTCAATCTCGCTCGCGGGGTGAGGAAGGCCCGATTGGTGGGCGGATGACAGTGTCCATTCTATACGTATAGTATTATTATCTGTTCTGTGGCTATACTCACCAAGCTTAGCATCAAGGAAGTATCCGAGCACGCATCTCAAGACCGCTTGGTGTCCGACCACGACGACATTATGTTCGTCCTCCAACGCGGACAGCACCGGCCGCAGTCGGGTCATGATGTCGATGTACGACTCTCCCCACGGGTAGCGGTAACGGAGCTTGTCTTGATCGCGCCACGCGAACTCTTGTGGGAACCTCTCTTGCATTTCCTCGTAGGTTAGACCTTCGCAGATACCCTGCCGATGATGACAAACGGATTTTTAGCTAAGAAAATTATCTAATTATCTAAAACTAATATAAAATCATTCATGGGATAAAACTGATATAAAATCACAGTGTAGATAAGTTTCTTATAATAAAATCCCAAAAGAGATATCAGGATTCTCAGAGGATACATTCAAAACCTATGTAAAATCTACTTGACTAAAGAAGGCATAGATATATAATATCATTACATAGAAAACAAAGATGTCACGAAACTTCTACATAGCCACGATTGTGACATGATTGAATATTTTTGAGTTGGGTTTGAAAGAGGGTACCATACAGGCCGGAAATGTTGTCGGAAGACGACATCATTTTGGTTAGGTAAGAGTTGTTGCGATAATGTTGGTTGTCAAGATATTTACATAACATAGCATGACATCACGCCTTTTTCTCGAATGTGTAGGCAGAGGTGTCCCCAGGGCGCAGTCCCGTAGTAGGTACACACACACTGACACTTATGTTTTTAGGTCCCATATATAAATCATCATCATCATCTGAGCCGTCGGTAATCAACTAATAAACATAGGCCTCCTCCATAAAGGAGGGTTTTGCCAATACTCGACACGCTTGGCAGGCGGGTTTTCGAGCGCAGTTCGATGGTTTTTTGCAGAGGACGTTGCTGCCCGTCCGCGGGATCTGACAACCCTAAGCCGGCTCTTACAGCAACCACGGGTAGAGAGAGTGGAGCACTATTCTAACGCCGGTAACTCCAGGGCGGGCAATATCTTTGCCAGTTATTCATCCGCCAAGCAGTAATGTGCAAACATTACTGTGTTCCGGTATGAAGGGCAATGTTACCGGCGAAATTACTGGGCATGATGAGATTCAACAACTCATATCTCAGGGTGACAGGCGCAGTGCAGTGCCGCGCAGAATTTTGAATTTTAAAACACTGGGTGGCACTGTGTCTGATATGGGCAATCATGATGCTTACCATCAGGCACCTGATTTGCTCGTCTGTCACTCATTATCATAAAAAAAAAAATCTAATGCCATCAAATATTTAATACTCAATAAGTATCTAAGCACTTAATTGCACACCGTGTAACTTTGTCGCACGTTTCCTCAATCCTCAATCCAAATAATTGCGATTGCACGCACGCCACGTGAGAAAATTCTAAATGAATACTTTATCTACAATCATGCATAGGTAATAATAGGTACCTATATATAGGTATATATAGGTAACCTACAAAAACTTATTTCTAAGAATACTAATTATTAGATTTATGTGTGTTTTGGGAGTGTTTCTTATAAATCGAATATACTTATATACACACTCTTTTACTATGGGGTCGATTCTAAACACACGAAAAAATGTTCTTGTTTCACTTCATATTATCGTATTACTTAGTTAGTCATATTATATTCCAAGAAATGTTTATAATCTTGTTCTATGTATAATCTAGAGCTAGATTTGTCCTATCTTTAGATATTGCGAAAACATTTGTATTATGAAAACATGTTTTTCATTATATTCTATTAGTAGAAACGCGCCATTTTGAGTATAATGGATAATAAAACTAAACAACATATTGTAATGAGTACCTACCGCGCTTCTTCTGCTATTTGGGTGAAAATAGGATTGAATTTATATTATAGTAGTTTTTCAATAGTAAGTTTTATATGTGGGGGCCAAAAGTAGACCGAAATAGTGTAGCCCACGGCCCCACGGCCAGTGACCAGTGTGTCACTCTTTTATTTTGCGAACTCGGCGGGCACACTGCCGTGTCTAGGTATTAAGCGAAATTGTAAGTTCGTTTTTCCAATACATTTAATTATTATATTGAAAAGACTACTTTAGTTACTTTAGTTTACATTCGTAAACTAAAGTGACTAAAGTAGGTATTTTAGTATCTTTAAATAGTTTCCTTTTGTCTTCTTTATATCTAATGTTAATGATATGACGTGTATTATTATCATATATCCTTAATCTAGTGTCAAAGATATAGATTAAAGTATTATTGCTTATTGTGGAAATTAAAATATGACTCTTGAGATGAGATTAATTCAGTGATATCTAGCAGAATAATTATAATATTACTTATTACAATCTAGAATTTTTGACAGTAGGATAACAAAGACGTGATAAGTAACGAGTTTTATAGTAGGCTTAATTTTTCAATGATAAAACACTGAGATAAGAGCCAAACCTAATCCAACGAAATGAATAATGTACATATTTTATTTAATGTTACTCAAAAATATTTCGTAGCATTTTGCTACGGGCTACGGGCCTACGAAACTTCTACGAACCGCATAAATGAGCAAAAATATTAAAGGAACGAGCATGTTATATTGTTGCTCGTATTATTCGCCCTATTACGTTCATCCTTCAGAGATCTCTGAACGTACCTACAATGAAATAAGTTATTACATTTAGACCACAATGTATCTACCTATATTTTTACGTTGTGCACAATACTACACTAAATTGCTGCACCAAAAAGTTGCTAAAGGTATGTTACAGAAAACAAAACAGTCCAATCAGCTAAATAGTTTTTAGGTTACAAAAATACAAACATCATTATGATATATTGAGTGTACTCTGTACTCCCATAAGTTTTAACACCTTATTCACCTTGTATCCACTATATATATTGGCCTTGGCGTCTTTGGAAAACAATTTAAACGCGTTTCATTGAGGCCTCTGGTGACCACAGAGCAGGTAGCTTCTTAGGCCAGCGTCTGAGCCTGGCTATACAACGCGGCAATGCTGCTTGCCTGTTGGACACCACGGAGCCTCGCGGAGACGCACTAGACTCAATATATTTAATTTAAACTAATCTGTATAGAGCATTGGTTGCAGGAGACTGCCACTTATTTGAGGTTGTACCCTACTCATGCCTGATGTAGTCCTCGTTCCGGGTTTGTATGGACTAAGTACATCAATAAATATCCACAAAAAAGCAAACAGTTAAAACTCACAGCATCAAGTTCATTCAGCGCCCGAACGGCTCGTTTCGGCGCCCTGATCTCAGCAGCCGTTTGCTTGGTCCTCCTCAGTTCCGAGGTCCACACGGAGAACGGCTCCCTGGTCACCAGAGCGTTGATATATTCAGACAGGGCGTGACCGTAGAGCTGCCCGCGCGAGGACAAGTTCGCGTCCCCTCCGATACGTCCCAGCACGTTGTACTCGCTCTCACCGTGCTGGAAGATGGCCAATAGAAGATTGTTACACGAGGGGCTAAAGAGATCCATTGTATACGAGGTAGTTTACTCACGACCTTTGGCGAGGGAGTAAATAGAAACAGAGTGAAGTATAATGGGTTTTAGCGCCGTGTGTTACACGATACTTTTCACTACGATTGTGAGACAATGAAATTATGAATTTCATCATAAAATTTTGGCTAATACGTGAGACACCAAAATCATAATATAAACTCGGGAAAAGGGAAAAATTAATAAGAAATTCACTTTATCTCCTAGAGGCTGAAAAGTTTTTTAGCTCCGCTCTGGTACGCAACAATGACATGAGGAGAGAAAAGTTTATTTGCTTATTTTGGTTCACATATAACTTATCATCATGCCTTCTTCCGCAAAGGGTAGGCTGAGGTGAACCCAGGCCTCAGTCCTATCGTACGGTGTAGGTACGTTACACACAAACTTCGCCAGTTACGCTTTTAAGTCCCATGTTAATAGGGAGTTAGACAATTTCTTGTCATCTACCGGATCCAGACACCATGCTGTAAATAACACTTTTTTTGTCTGACCCGGGGTTCGAACCCGGGACTTTATGAACGGCAGTAGCGCTTGCGAACACTACGCTACCGAGGCATAGCTTACCAATAATTATTGTAATAAGCAGTAGAAAAAATTAAACAATGCAAGCTAAAGTGCGTTTTTCATTTAGATGTATTTTTATACGCATAGTGTGGCATTAGTAGTAAATTAATTAGTCATTAACTAAAGTCTAAGTTTTTAAAGCCTGATTTTGCTTATTTGAATTTGTTTTTTATTTTGACTTCGATTAACAAACTATTAAAATAAATGGAGTCTAATGATATAGTCTATATCATCAATAGGTACTTCTATATCATATAGAAGTACCTATTATATCTATTGTTATAACAAAAATAGAACTTTCTTGGAATTTTGGCGACAATACAACAACTTATTCTGAAGTGGACCAGTCTGGACAGGTAGGTACGGCCCGCAATTTGTGTTTACTCAAATAGTGCTAAATACCTAACAGATATCTAAATTACTGACCTAAAGACCGAGCATCTTTTGGGCACGCAACACGTACAATTCTCGAGGTGTCACGGAACACCAAGAGAAAATGTAAGTGTCAGGATAGAATAGGAAAGTAAATAATATATTATCTATTTTATTGGCAAATTTGGATGAACGTGAAACAAGCTACTTTAAATTGATTTTTAAACCAGAATTGCTAAAAAAAAGGAAATGGAAGATTCGAAAAAATGTGAACAGTGTTTTCATACACCACTTTATTTTCCCCGTCTGGACGTTAACTAGGAACATTATCATTAGAATCGTAATGTTATTAAGTCGTAAAACAAAGTCAATTGCGTCTGCGCATTAGAAACGCACACTGACGCGTTGGTACTGCGCATCATTTGGCAAAGATAAGATATTCCATTGCAAATAACTTCGCAGAATTGCCAAAAATCGATATTGACAATGACTTCCGCAAAATTTATATAGCTTTCTACAGTACTATCTTGAGTCATTGCAAAACTGCTAATCTATACTTAATAATATTATAAAGAGAGAAACTTTGTTTTTTTGTTTTTTTGTTTTTTTGTTTGTAACGAATAGGCTCCGAAACTACTGGACCGATTTTAAAAATTCTTTCACTTATGGATAGCTTAATTCAGTGTGAGTGCCATAGGCTATATGAGATTTTGAAAAAAAATGGGGATCCGTAAGAAAACTGCAATATTGTGAACCAAGGTGTTACATAATATAATTACCATATTCATAAATTTGCGTGCGCTGTGAAATGCATTGATGGTAGAATAATATAATGTACTAGGGGTTTGTAGTACTTATCAATACCTACAAAACAGTATACATAGATTATATCCATCTTTTTTGGTTTAGTCACAATAATCGAAAAAGTGATTATTTTCATGCGGTGTGAAAACTATTGGTGGTAGAGTAAAGTAATGTACTAGGGGTTTGTAGTACTTATCAATACCTACAAAACAGTATACATAGATTATATCCATCTTTTTTGGTTTAGTCACAATAATCGAAAAAGTGATTATTTTTCATGCGGTGTGAAAACTATTGGTGGTAGAGTAAAGTAATGTACTAGGGGTTTGTAGTACTTATCAATACCTACAAAACAGTATACATAGATTATATCCATCTTTTTTGGTTTAGTCACAATAATCGAAAAAATGATTATTTTTCATGCGGTGTGAAAACTATTGGTGGTAGAGTAAAGTAATGTACTAGGGGTTTGTAGTACTTATCAATACCTACAAAACAGTATACATAGATTATATCCATCTTTTTTGGTTTAGTCACAATAATCGAAAAAGTGATTATTTTTCATGCGGTGTGAAAACTATTGGTGGTAGAGTAAAGTAATGTACTAGGGGTTTGTAGTACTTATCAATACCTACAAAACAGTATACATAGATTATATCCATCTTTTTTGGTTTAGTCACAATAATCGAAAAAGTGATTATTTTCATGCGGTGTGAAAACTATTGGTGGTAGAGTAAAGTAATGTACTAGGGGTTTGTAGTACTTATCAATACCTACAAAACAGTATACATAGATTATATCCATCTTTTTTGGTTTAGTCACAATAATCGAAAAAGTGATTATTTTTCATGCGGTGTGAAAACTATTGGTGGTAGAGTAAAGTAATGTACTAGGGGTTTGTAGTACTTATCAATACCTACAAAACAGTATACATAGATTATATCCATCTTTTTTGGTTTAGTCACAATAATCGAAAAAGTGATTATTTTTCATGCGGTGTGAAAACTATTGGTGGTAGAGTAAAGTAATGTACTAGGGGTTTGTAGTACTTATCAATACCTACAAAACAGTATACATAGATTATATCCATCTTTTTTGGTTTAGTCACAATAATCGAAAAAATGATTATTTTTCATGCGGTGTGAAAACTATTGGTGGTAGAGTAAAATAATGTACTAGGGGTTTGTAGTACTTATTAATACCTACAAAACAGTATACATAGATTATATCCATCTTTTTTGGTTTAGTCACAATAATCGAAGCAGTGATTATTTTTCATGCGGTGTGAAAACTATCGGTGGTAGATTAAAGTAATGTACTAGGGGATTGTAGTACTTATCAATACCTACAAAACAGTATACATAGATTATATCCATCTTTTTTGGTTTAGTCACAATAATCGAAAAAGTGATTATTTTTCATGCGGTGTGAAAACTATTGGTGGTAGAGTAAAGTAATGTACTAGGGGTTTGTAGTACTTATCAATACCTACAAAACAGTATACATAGATTATATCCATCTTTTTTGGTTTAGTCACAATAATCGAAAAAGTGATTATTTTTCATGCGGTGTGAAAACTATTGGTGGTAGAGTAAAGTAATGTACTAGGGGTTTGTAGTACTTATCAATACCTACAAAACAGTATACATAGATTATATCCATCTTTTTTGGTTTAGTCACAATAATCGAAAAAGTGATTATTTTTCATGCGGTGTGAAAACTATTGGTGGTAGAGTAAAGTAATGTACTAGGGGTTTGTAGTACTTATCAATACCTACAAAACAGTATACATAGATTATATCTATCTTTTTTGGTTTAGTCACAATAATTGAAGCAGTGATTATTTTTCATGCGGTGTGAAAACTATTGGTGGTAGAGTAAAATAATGTACTAGGGGTTTGTAGTACTTATTAATACCTACAAAACAGTGTACATAGATTATATCCATCTTTTTTGGTTTAGTCACAATAATCGAAGCAGTGATTATTTTTCATGCGGTGTGAAAACTATCGGTGGTAGATTAAAGTAATGTACTAGGGGATTGTATTAATTATCAATACCTACAAAACAGTATACATAGATTATATCCATCTTTTCTGGTTTAGTCACAATAATCGAAGCAGTGATTATTTTTCATGTGGTGTGAAAAGTATTGGTGGTAGAATAAAGTAATGTACTAGGGGTTTGTAGTACTCATCAATATCTTCAAAATAGCCCACGATAAATTATAACATGTGTTAAGGTTTGGTCATTGTAACAGAAATAGTCATTAATTTGCGTGCGCTGCGTAAACCATTAGGGTTATATTTATTAAAATACAATGTATCACGAATTTACTCCTGATAAACGTCCACTATACCTACTTCTGCTACCCGTGCGAAGCCGGGGCGGGTCGCTAGTCAGATAATAAAGTTGATTCTTTGCATGACATTGTTAATTTTTATAAGGTGGCTGTAGGTATATTATTATATTCGTAAGCAGTCTGAAAACACAGCAGGCAAAAGTAAAAACGTCGCGTCGTGGTGAAAATCAGATCTCATTTTCTTCAAATATAAAGTCTAATCATGACCAGATAACAGCGCCCTGAGCTACTTATTTATACTTATATTATATACTTATTATATTATTTTTCATCATATCATTGGTTGATGGCCTAAGTGGCCTGTCATAGCTATAGCTATCGGCTCATAAATATAACATACTAGCGACCCGCCCCGGCTTCGCACGGGTAGCAGAAGTAGGTATAGTGGACGTTTATCAGGAGTAAATTCGTGATACATTGTATTTTAATAAATATAACCCTAATGGTTTACGCAGCGCACGCAAATTAATGACTATTTCTGTTACAATGACCAAACCTTAACACATGTTATAATTTATCGTGGGCTATTTTGAAGATATTGATGAGTACTACAAACCCCTAGTACATTACTTTATTCTACCACCAATACTTTTCACACCACATGAAAAATAATCACTGCTTCGATTATTGTGACTAAACCAGAAAAGATGGATATAATCTATGTATACTGTTTTGTAGGTATTGATAATTAATACAATCCCCTAGTACATTACTTTAATCTACCACCGATAGTTTTCACACCGCATGAAAAATAATCACTGCTTCGATTATTGTGACTAAACCAAAAAAGATGGATATAATCTATGTACACTGTTTTGTAGGTATTAATAAGTACTACAAACCCCTAGTACATTATTTTACTCTACCACCAATAGTTTTCACACCGCATGAAAAATAATCACTGCTTCAATTATTGTGACTAAACCAAAAAAGATAGATATAATCTATGTATACTGTTTTGTAGGTATTGATAAGTACTACAAACCCCTAGTACATTACTTTACTCTACCACCAATAGTTTTCACACCGCATGAAAAATAATCACTTTTTCGATTATTGTGACTAAACCAAAAAAGATGGATATAATCTATGTATACTGTTTTGTAGGTATTGATAAGTACTACAAACCCCTAGTACATTACTTTACTCTACCACCAATAGTTTTCACACCGCATGAAAAATAATCACTTTTTCGATTATTGTGACTAAACCAAAAAAGATGGATATAATCTATGTATACTGTTTTGTAGGTATTGATAAGTACTACAAACCCCTAGTACATTACTTTACTCTACCACCAATAGTTTTCACACCGCATGAAAAATAATCACTTTTTCGATTATTGTGACTAAACCAAAAAAGATGGATATAATCTATGTATACTGTTTTGTAGGTATTGATAAGTACTACAATCCCCTAGTACATTACTTTAATCTACCACCGATAGTTTTCACACCGCATGAAAAATAATCACTGCTTCGATTATTGTGACTAAACCAAAAAAGATGGATATAATCTATGTATACTGTTTTGTAGGTATTAATAAGTACTACAAACCTCTAGTACATTATTTTACTCTACCACCAATAGTTTTCACACCGCATGAAAAATAATCATTTTTTCGATTATTGTGACTAAACCAAAAAAGATGGATATAATCTATGTATACTGTTTTGTAGGTATTGATAAGTACTACAAACCCCTAGTACATTACTTTACTCTACCACCAATAGTTTTCACACCGCATGAAAAATAATCACTTTTTCGATTATTGTGACTAAACCAAAAAAGATGGATATAATCTATGTATACTGTTTTGTAGGTATTGATAAGTACTACAAACCCCTAGTACATTACTTTACTCTACCACCAATAGTTTTCACACCGCATGAAAAATAATCACTTTTTCGATTATTGTGACTAAACCAAAAAAGATGGATATAATCTATGTATACTGTTTTGTAGGTATTGATAAGTACTACAAACCCCTAGTACATTACTTTACTCTACCACCAATAGTTTTCACACCGCATGAAAATAATCACTTTTTCGATTATTGTGACTAAACCAAAAAAGATGGATATAATCTATGTATACTGTTTTGTAGGTATTGATAAGTACTACAAACCCCTAGTACATTACTTTACTCTACCACCAATAGTTTTCACACCGCATGAAAAATAATCACTTTTTCGATTATTGTGACTAAACCAAAAAAGATGGATATAATCTATGTATACTGTTTTGTAGGTATTGATAAGTACTACAAACCCCTAGTACATTACTTTACTCTACCACCAATAGTTTTCACACCGCATGAAAAATAATCACTTTTTCGATTATTGTGACTAAACCAAAAAAGATGGATATAATCTATGTATACTGTTTTGTAGGTATTGATAAGTACTACAAACCCCTAGTACATTACTTTACTCTACCACCAATAGTTTTCACACCGCATGAAAATAATCACTTTTTCGATTATTGTGACTAAACCAAAAAAGATGGATAAAATCTATGTATACTGTTTTGTAGGTATTGATAAGTACTACAAACCCCTAGTACATTACTTTACTCTACCACCAATAGTTTTCACACCGCATGAAAAATAATCACTTTTTCGATTATTGTGACTAAACCAAAAAAGATGGATATAATCTATGTATACTGTTTTGTAGGTATTGATAAGTACTACAAACCCCTAGTACATTACTTTACTCTACCACCAATAGTTTTCACACCGCATGAAAAATAATCATTTTTTCGATTATTGTGACTAAACCAAAAAAGATGGATATAATCTATGTATACTGTTTTGTAGGTATTGATAAGTACTACAAACCCCTAGTACATTACTTTACTCTACCACCAATAGTTTTCACACCGCATGAAAAATAATCACTTTTTCGATTATTGTGACTAAACCAAAAAAGATGGATATAATCTATGTATACTGTTTTGTAGGTATTGATAAGTACTACAAACCCCTAGTACATTACTTTACTCTACCACCAATAGTTTTCACACCGCATGAAAATAATCACTTTTTCGATTATTGTGACTAAACCAAAAAAGATGGATATAATCTATGTATACTGTTTTGTAGGTATTGATAAGTACTACAAACCCCTAGTACATTATATTATTCTACCATCAATGCATTTCACAGCGCACGCAAATTTATGAATATGGTAATTATATTATGTAACACCTTGGTTCACAATATTGCAGTTTTCTTACGGATCCCCATTTTTTTTCAAAATCTCATATAGCCTATGGCACTCACACTGAATTAAGCTATCCATAAGTGAAAGAATTTTTAAAATCGGTCCAGTAGTTTCGGAGCCTATTCGTTACAAACAAAAAAACAAAAAAACAAAAAAACAAAAAAACAAAGTTTCTCTCTTTATAATATTAAGTATAGATATGTAAACAGTATACAGACGCCTTAACAGTTCCTATTGCGTTACATAATTCAAATGTTAACCGGCTTTCGAATGGTTTCTTGAATTTCTCCAGGAAATGTTTATTATAGTACACACGTGTCAATATTCTCAAAATAAACTAGGGGAAGCCGGTTTGTAAATCTGGTAACTGGGTATATGGGTTATTTCACTAAGCCAATATGTGACAGCGACTGAATCTAATTTGCTAAATTGCTGAATCCCTTTCCAGTTTTTGCCAAAAATATAAAGGTATATTTTTTTTCTTATGATAGTGAATGACAAGACGAGCAAATCAGGTGCCTGATGGTAAGCATCATGATTGCCCATATCAGACACATGCCACCCAGTGTTTTAAAATTCAAAATGCGCGGCACTGCACTGCGCCTGTCACCCTGAGATATGAGTTGTTGAATCTCATCATGCCCAGTAATTTCGCTGGTAACATTGCCCTTCATACCGGAACACAGTAATGTTTGCTTATTACACTTATATATTTTTAAATCTTTCAAAACTGTGAAGAATTACACAGTTTGCAAAAGAGCTTTTAATAAATGTGTTTTCCCTCTTTTTACGCTTATCCTGCCTACATTAATAAACTAATTATGGAATGTTGTGGTATCAAAGCCAAACTTACCCGAGTGAAGAATAAAGTTTGAGGCAAGCCTCGCATCCCGGACAGGTATCCCAGAATGCCAGACTCCTTCTGTCCAGCCACCTTATGCGCGGTCACTGTCTCGCCCATATTCTCCACTCTCACGAAACTGATCGTCTCCAGACCAGCATCTATAGGCTCGTACTGCCTCATATAATGCTCCAACTTCTTCCGAAGATCATCGACCGCTTCCACTTCACTCATAGACTTGTAATCGGCTGAGTATTGGAGTATCTCGATGATGTTTCTCTCGAGGAGTTCCTGGTCTTCGCAGACGCATTCGATGAACAGAATCCTGAAGCCCATGTCTGTTAGGCAGTAGTCGCTGAGCTCTCGACGCTGTTCCTTCGTAATATTGGTCCCATCGAAGATCTGGAAGCAAAACACTATATTTAAACCCAGATGAGTGAGGTCGCTAATAATTTCCAGGTTTCCTAGAAAGGTCAGTACGTAGAGCTAATTAAATGATTTATCAGTGACTGAGCTGCACAAACAGGATCTTGCGATAGCAATTTTGTTTAGAGTCTAATTAAACTTGGTTTATACGCTTGCTGTAAAGTCGTTATTTGTTATTGACTTGATAGCATTATTGCACAACGCCTGAAGTGCATGGAATTTTCATATTTCCTACTAGATCTACATTTTTGATCTGTTCCCTATAAGAATATAACACTAAAATCAGCTAAAAGTGTGCATTATTTATTTTTCTATTACACATAATATATTTCACGGTGAAATATATTATGTGACATACACCTTGTAATGGGTGAATTTCACCCATTACAAGGTGTATGTCGATTTGCACGTCATATAACGTTATCACATTTAGGTAGGCAAGTAGAACCCAGGCATCCGCTGTTTTGGCACTACGTCCATATATAATATTCGATTGCCAATAAAAACACGAATGAAATACGATAATCAGCCAAATTGACTGTAAGTTCATCTAGACTATAACATACAGACATTGAGTTATTCGATTCCCTGGTCGATGATTCCCCGAGCATTCTTTTATCAGGGAGCGGCAAATCATCGAGCCGCATAACGATGAGTCTCCTAGCGGTGAGCTATGTTTTATCGAGTCTTATGATTCCCTGTGTAGACTACGCGGGGCCTAGCAGGGTTTCTATCGTCGTGAATTCTAGACTTTGTACCAAACTCCGATATAGACATCTTATCTGATACTAATTAGGGTACTCAGATACAAAGAGTTAACTCTACTATAATACCTACTACCTTGGTCGATTCTTGGTAAAAATTTCCATATCTATGCCGTTTGTATCCAGTCTATTCCTGCGGTTCTATAGTCTCTATATTATTAAGTCGTCCACCGCATTAATTACCTATCGGTTATATTTATTTGAAATACACTTTAGAGTGTGTGTTGTGAGTACTTACAGCGACACTGTTCCCATCCTTGAGCCAATGCACGGCGTCCTGGACGGCCTCACTGGCGCTTTGCCTGCGGATAGCCGAGCCTTGCTGGTTGTCCGCACGGAATATGTCGTGGGTGCCGTACAATGCCATGCGTCGGCGACGGTACTCGCTGCAGTCGAATACTGGAGACAATAGCATATTGGTAATGTTTAAAGGACATTGAAATCTTTGAACTTATACTAGAGCTTTATACTTTTCAGGCCTCCAGACGAGCTGTATAAAAACGCTGACCACTGGCAGACTAGACAAAAAAAAATTATGTACCTACCATTAAAATTATACAACTAAAAATAGAAAGAATTTTGTAAGATTCGCGAGAAAAATGTCCATTTCCAGCACAAGACAGATCTGCTATTTTATCGTAAATTTTACAATTCTTTCTTTTGCTATCATCTACTTGGTCAGTTTCACCTTTTTGGTATGATAAGTAACAGCATTGTTGTTACATATTGTAAAAGTGGGAAGTACAGATCGCGGCATTATTAGTGTTAAGTGTATCAAATATACTATACTACTAGCTGTGACCCGCGGTTTCACCCGCGTAGTCTTCGTTCTGAATATTCGATCTACATATCGAATTTTAGCGCAATCGGTTCAGTGGTTTTGGCGTGAAAGACAAACAAATATCCATACATTCATCCTCTCAAACTTTCGCATTTATAATATAAGTAGGAAGTAGGATTAGTAAGATGGACGCCGCAAGCCTCTTTATTTTTTTCGAAGTCATACTTTCATAGTACATTAAACAATGTACAACCATTGATATAAAGAATAGGGGATATAGGGTACGTTCGCCCAGCTCAACAAATGGCACTTGCAATTTGTTCAGTGTAAAATTAGCACAGTGACATATAATGAACAACAAAGATAGAAAGACGTACCTAAGACCGCAGTGCGACCACGAGACAACAATAGTATTCGCTCGTACAACATTACTTTACTAACGTACGTGGACCGCGGTGGACCTAATGGGACCTAATTTGAGTCTGCCATTTTCGAGAAGCCAGTGCTCCCCTTTTCTTTATATCAATGGGTAGGTACAACTTTGTTAATTTTAACTCAGTTTGTTAGCTCGATATTACGTAATATTTTAAATTATTGCATGCTGCCTGATCACACTTGATGGGGGATTAACAATATTTTCCAACTATGTACTTATAATCAATAATGTTATCAGAAAATGGACAACATGTCCAGTGCCTTATCGTTTTTATCATAGGGGGGATGTTTGTTATTATAATAAGCTGTACTTAACTATACCCACTTACTCCTTTTATCTAATCACTGATAACTTTAAAAATACATATTCCCTCTAAGTGCTTAATGGGCCGACATCATTCCCCATACAAACATTGCGGAACCAATGACAGCCATGAACGTTTTGGTGGTTTTATGGAAAGTAGGTTTTGGGACTCACTTCACCTTAATGGCAACGTGTGGCTTAAGGAAGATCTATGGTATGTGCGAGGGCGCGATGGCAACACGGGGAGGTGGATGCCAGCGCGACAGATGATTGTAGAGCGAGATTGAAGATGGTGGGCTTGAAATAAATCATTTAAAATATTCTGAAGTGTTCGAGTATTATTTAATGGAATAGGAACGTCAAATAGGGTCTTTCCTTACGGATTCGATAATTATGATAAATACTTACCTATTTGCCGTTTTAAGACGTATTTTTATAGTTTAAGAAAAATACCACTTTATAATTAGTTGTTTCATAAAATAAAACAATATTGAAGATTTTATATCTTTTCTATCATCGGCATTGGTTCCTCAAAGTTTTTTTGGGAAATAATGTCGGCCTAACCACCTTTACCTTAACCTATAGCGTTCAGGTTAAAATTCCACATGGTTCGATCCAGTGACTCCGTATTTAAAGCCGGGTATATTCCCGCTGGACCACGGACCTTTTATATAATGTTAATTAACTGAACTATGAGAATTAAAATAATAGGTACTTATTGCTTTTTTTTTCATTCATTTGCAATCTGCAAGTGAAATAATATTATGTAAATCGATATTGAGGACATTTCATCATAAAACTATAAAGAATTTTATTGAAAACATCATATCTTATCAAGGAAAACAGAACATCAGAACTATGTAGACTGATCTCAAGAGCAAATCTGCTTTAAGTAGGTCAGGGCTGGAGTCAATAAATCTTACGGTTGTATACAATGTACCTACCTAAGTATACATTTTAATGGAATACTTTGGAAATAATATAGCAGTCACGACAATGGACTTTACCTATATTTCCTATATTGAGCGATAAATGAAGTAGGGTCAGGTGGGGCAATTTGAAGGATGGTGGTAAATGGAATAGGTGGCTACAAATCGTAAATCGTGGGAAATACCTACTGGGCGAGACTGTATTCTTCCATAGATCCCGTAAAAATGAATCTATTACCAGATGGGACAACGGCAAAAATACACAATGACCATACCTGTTACGATTTACCACCATGTCAAATTACCCCAACTGACCCTAAACTATTCATGATCACATTATAACATCTTGACTTTTTCTCCGAAGGGAGGCAGAGGCCTATTCCCATAAAAGGTACCCCTACACTTCCTCATTTATGTTTTAAGACCCATATAATAGGGGGCGAGGTATTGCCATCAAGTGGTCACATGTCCCCAGGTTCTCTCCAGTCTCCAGGCAGTTATTGAAAAAAATCCTAATGGAAAAATCGAGATCTTGAATATTATATACTTAACAAAATAATAAATTAAGATACCCAATAATAAATATAATTAGAAACGCAGAGACTTAGCTATATAATACAAAAAACCTATGACACTTTCAGATTTATAAATAATGCCAGCATACCAAAAATAATACACGATACGAGTATATCCACCTTAAGTAAATAATTTTATTATACTTCTGAAGGATAGAATTACCTCTACTCAGGTTAATTGAATTGCGTAATAAGTTACCTATGGTCGTAGTAATACCGTCTTTGCAATTCTACCAAGAAATTCCCTACTCAATCTAACAGTTATATAGATTCTAAAACAGCATTCTGCGGAATAGCAACAAAGTTGACTAATTATTCACATACCTAAGTCTTGATATGTCTATTTATGAACACTAGATTCTGCTTGTAGACTACGCAATTTGACCTTTCCTTCAGCTATGCTTATAGCCTTTGTTACATGTCATAGCTATTTATCTATCTATACTACAGTATTATGCTCTTGTATTTTTTTTATTCCCATGCAATAGAGGGCGAGCCTATTGCCATGTACCGGGCACAGTTCCAGACTCCTGGTTGTCTGAAGAAATTCCTGTTGATGAAATCTTAGGTATACCATTGTCGGTAAAATAATGACTGATGCTGCAAAGAATATAGATAGAGCTATTTGAGCTATGGCTATGCTCGGAGTTTCTCTGCGAGATCGAATCAGAAATGAGGAGATCCGTAGACGAACGAAAGTTACCGACATAGCCCAGCGGATTAGCAAGTTTAAGTGGAAATGGAGACCACGGACTGGCAAGCGCCGCGTAGATCTTCCGCACCCACAAGGTGGACAGACGTGGAACAAGGTCCACAAGGTGGAACGTGGTCTGATAGGGACGGCAGAAACACGCTGGATGCAGGCTGCTTACAACCGGATTGAATGGAAATCTAAGGGGGAGGCCTATGTGGACATCTTATGGCTGAGATGATGATGATAATATTAAGAAGTCTTGTGAAATAATAGCAACTTCGGTCGCACTTGCACAGCTTCCGGCCGACACAGCCACTTGGCCTGATGATGCCTTAAGTGGATACGACTCTTAAATACTATAGTCTAAACTGACCTTTAGTGCTCTCTCCATTCCAATTGAGATGCCTGGCCAGGCGATGCGCCAGCTGACTCTTGCCTCGGGCAGGCAGACCCACAAGGGCGATTAGTAGGGGAGCGAACTGGCTGATACGACGGGATCTCATCGTTGCTGTAAGAAGAGAAAAACGTTGGTCAGTTATGGATCCAATTAGAGCCTGATAGGGCATATTGTCTATAGAAACGACAAAAATTGGCCTTTCCAAATTTGGTGAAAACAAGTCGTCATTGAGTCAAGGTAGAAACCAGAACTCGATGTTTTAGTGTGCAGAAAATACATTTTGCACCCTCCGGTGTGTTTCGAGAGAGTTGATAGTGAGTACCTATTGTGAGGTTTGAATTATTGTAGACAGAAATTGTAGAGTGGATGAAGTCCTAATATTAGTTAAAGGTCGTTAAATTTCATAATTTGTTGATGATGATGTGAATCTTTAGTGTTGTTATTAAAAATTATCGCAATAGCATTTCTAATAATTATTATATTCCGATAGCAATCTATATTTATCTAGTTAATTACGTCAGCATTATTATGAAACACATGTGATTCTAAGAACATAAAGTTACTTTTATAGCAGTTTAATTGCATTTCATAAAATAGTTTTCATCAGTTTTCTAATAAAAACATGGAAGTTCGATAGCTACCTACTTATTGAGGAAAGGGAACGAAGTAACTTTCATATACATAATGGTTGGAAGAGCTTGTCAAACAGGTCTCAGTGATTGACTACCAGTTTCACAGTTCCCAGCGATATGAAAGAAACTTAGTACAGTAGGTAAAGGTACATTCATTTTAAAGAATATTTTAAACAAAAAACGTCTGAAACTTAAATTTGTCCAAAATCCTAGTTCCATAATTTAATTTTTGAGCCGTTTCATATTAAAAATCGCATTAGTAAAAGGTAGGTATCTACACTTTACTTTGTTATCAAGGTAGATTACCTGCTTTTATCGTATGCCTATCACAATCATCAATCAATCTTATATCTATAGACTACAGAGATACAAATGTGCTTTTTTTACCTTATACACAAAAGTGTGTGTCATGCTTCAATCATGAATATCGACATGTTAATTAACTCTATACGCCCATTATGTTTCGAGAATAGTCGTACAACTAGAATATTCATTCCATAGTTGTAAAAGTATTATTAGTTAAAGTATTTATTATCTTATGTTCAACCTCACAGTCTTGAAGTCTGTCCGGGTCAATATGATAAAAAGCTTCTATATGATAAAAAGCCAATCTGCTATTTATTGGACTCGTATAAAGCACCTTATGCATATCCCATTCAATAAATAACGCGACAATCTTAGTACTTACATAACAAGATGTTTTATGGTCATGGCAATCAGCAACTTCATAAAAATCGTTTAGTACCTATAACATCATGCAACCATATAATCAAACACGAGTTCCATAGAAGCCTCAGAAAAACAGATTGACGTCATAGTCGGTCATAGTCATAGTACAGCAATTTATGAACGAGTCGTATTTTTTATCGATATAAAAGTTTTGTACCAGGCTATATGAGAGCATTAGGTATTCTGTAGCCATGTTCGAGCTAAAACAAATGGACCAATGGAAACGACGTTTGTCGACACGCCTTCTCTTTGCCTCGATATTTTGCTGCGAGCACACATAAACAGTTACATCATTGCAAATGGAATAATCTAGAGGTTGTATTATTTGCTGTCGTCATGTGAAGAATATTAAATTTAAACTTTAATAGGCACCAATTTAAAAAAGTGAATTTGTTTACGATAACAGATATTTGAAAGTTTTTGATGGTTGTCGAGCACAAAAAAAACTCGATGGCAAACCGATAGCTATATTATTAGCTATTGAGGGAACTTAGACTACCTACTTAGATAAAATATTGAGATAGCTTTGATTTCCTGATCTTCTGACAAGTACTATGATGAATTAGTTTATTATTGTAAATAACCATCGATCATACCTACTGACTGCTCATAATTATGAGGAGTGTACTAGGTAATCAGGTATTTATTCAAACAAGGAAAATGTTGTTGAAGTTAGTTAAATTTTTATTGGCTGAAACCGCGCATTCTATGATTATTGATGTGGCACGTTTCCTTTTAACGTGGTAAGTGGTTGGTCACCATTCACCATATTAAGCATTTTAGTACATACTACTTATAATAAGGATGATATAAAGTTTTGGAAGAATCGTTCTGCATAGATAAACCGCATAGGTAGGTCTAGTCATAATCTATTCATAATCTATATCTAAGTCATACCTAATCTAATTCTGTGATGTTTAATATGGAATGGCCAATCAGTGGAAATGGCAGAAAACAGGCTCTAGAAACCGCTCATTAAAATATTCATATGAAACATTGCCTCACACTACGTATGTATATTAGTAGGTATATTATTATACTCACCGACAATTCTATCCGAACTGCAATTTCTATGTATTACCGACAATTCTTATCTTAAAAGATCTGTGTTCTGTTTCTAAAAGATATAGGTATATTATACCTATATAATGTTACAGAATCAAGCTCCTGATTACACTTATATTACACCAGATTTTACTTATATACTACTTATAGGCTACGACATGTTTTACTTTTTATATACCTATCCCGAGTAAAATATAAAATAACCTAAGATAACCTAAGAAATAATTTCGCAACGCTCAGCTAGGTAGTCAAGGTTCCGAGTACCGGCGTAGCTTGTTACCGACATTTCTG
This sequence comes from Hemistola chrysoprasaria, assembly GCA_947063395.1. Classification (NCBI taxonomy): domain Eukaryota; kingdom Metazoa; phylum Arthropoda; class Insecta; order Lepidoptera; family Geometridae; genus Hemistola; species Hemistola chrysoprasaria. The sequence goes on from OX346724.1 coordinate 4,439,103, forward strand.
AATTCTGAGTTAAGTTTTATAATATGAAGTATCGCGATACTCACAATTTTACAGATGCTATTGCCAAGCCAAGCGCCCGCGCTCTCTGAATGCCAGACAACATAGACTTTGAACCCTCACGATTAGCTGGTTACCTCAGCCAGCTATCTAAAGAAGTGATAGTTTGAGAAGTAATCTTTTATAATAGGTATTTTATTATTGTCAAAGATTTTTGTGATAAAATAATTTACACTTGGGGCTTCATATTTTTAGATTTTAGTCTCTGGGATTAATTTTGTACTTTTAGGTTTTTTCATCATTTTAAAATTCTAATTTGAATAAAAGCACATTCCACCATAAAAAATAATAAGTAATGTAAACCTTCAATTAAAATTTACTGTGTTTCTAGAAAAGACCACTGTAAGTCGAAACATAACGTTTTCCAAGGGTCTCTCCGTAACATTATTAATGTATTGCTTTATTGCAAACTTCTTCATTAGTTTCGCATGTGTTTGATATTTTGTGATCATGTTTTCCGCTTCGTAATAAAAATATTTAGTCTCTTCATGTACCTAAGTACTTAATCAATTACTTAGGTAATATTCAGTAAGTACTTACTCGGTACCCACTAAATACCTAAGGTACTAAATATTCCTTTGAAGACAAAGACTGTTGGACTGCGGACTGCGAGATATGACATCACATAATTCCTTCTTTGTTGTTAAATTCATTCACACAACAAAAGGAATTAATTCCCTTCAATGTGAAAATAGCCTACCAAAGCACTTCAATTTATATGAAGTGATTGCAATTCACATATTTGTAGATGATTTCCATCCTGCAGGAACAAAGCTGTTGAGGCCTGTGACGTCAATCGTTCAAGCAATTGATGAGCATCACAACCACAACAATACACGTGGGAACTTTATTAATGTTCTCATGCTTGTTAGCATTAAACGTCTTTATTGGGACAGTGATGTTTCTTAATTTATCCGCGTGGTAGGCTCGCCACGACCGTATTTATAGAACTGTGATCTCAGAACCTATTGACGATGATTCGTTGATGAGTCTCATGAAAGAGAGTCAAAATAAAATGCCTAATTTACAGCAGGAAAACAACTTAAGCCACAAGACTCAAGACAACAGTAATTTCAAAGAATCTGAATTTTATCAAGATAATACTAGATAAAGTCTTGACAAGAAATAAATATTTAACTAAGTGTCTGTTAGACTTTATAATATTTTTATTTTTTTCCTCTAATTTATTTGGTTAATTTTGGGACATGATAAAGAGTTAACCAGCTGTTAAATTATACTCTTAACAAGCACCATGTACTAATTTTCATACCAAATAATACATCTACCCAGAATAGGTACCTACATCGTTATCTTCTTATATTTAAAATTTATTTCTGTTGTGTTTTGTCTGTTTTAATTATGAATAAAAAATCGTTATTAATTTCCACTAAGAAACGAAGCGTAGGTATAATTACGATATAAATTTTCCTAGTCGACTGGTCACGTTGTCTATCGCATGTTTATATTACAGAATGGGAGCAAGTGCACATTCATTCATAGCTATATAAAATGATAATATCTAGTAGTAAAGGAAGATGATCCTTTTAATGAGTTAACAATAGAACCTTCTTATACTGAATTATGTAGGTATGCAAAGACGCGAGTCAAAGCGTTCTGTATTTTACTTATTGTTTTATGGTTTAATATTGGCAAATTCCATTAAGAATTTGATATAATCAGCTACTTCTGTATTATTTTGTTCACCTAATTTAATACCGGTTTCACATAATTTATTGATATTATATTTTAAATACCACAATACACCTTTTCAAATAAGTACATATCCATTGTTATTTGCCATTGAATTTCTTGCATCAAACGTGCGCCCCAGAATGACATTTTCTACGCCTATCTACGGTTTACGGTCTATCTACATGTTTTGTATTAGAAATAACCACAACAGTAAACTGTTATTATTGATATTGGATTGATGACGTCTATGGGCCATGCAATTACTCATTAACAATTTCTATTTCTAATTTTGTTTCCCAGAAATTGACCCCTTCAGTTCACCTACTCACCTACTTCGGACAAAATAGGTTTGTAGAGACACCAGATAGTCTTACTAGACGACTACGTTCCTGGCAGACTAACAGATATATTTATCTCGCTTGTCCATGCTGCTCTCTGAGCGGGATTCTTTTAGAGCGAGCGAGATAGCTCATTGATGACATATGATAGGTATATATTTATTTATTATTATATATATTTATTTCAAAAAAGAGTACAGTACAATATTATATCTAAGTAATTACATGTTATGATCGTAAACTATAATTTCCTGTAGTATTGTAGATTGGTTTAGAAATACTGGCCCCCATACTAGGATTCCCTGTGTTATGAGGAACCAGTTTCCGACATTATAACACTCCGACTGCCAGGAACATTGACTCAAAGTACAGAACGTTGAAAGTAAAACAGGATAATTTAGTAATTATTGTCACACCCAAAAGTGAATCAAAAACTAAAAAGAATTCATAAAAAACTTCTATTACAATAATGTGTAATTTTTTTTTGTAGTGGTAGGCCTCTTTTGCAGGGGGCCGCCTGGGAAAGTACCACACCTTTGCCAGTTATTCGTCCGCCAAGCAGTAATGTGCAAACATTACTATGTTCCGGTATGAAGGGCAATGTTACCAGCGAAATTACTGGACATGATGAGATTCAACAACTCATATCTCAGGGTGACAGGCGCAGTGCAGTGCCGCGCAAAATTTTGAATTTTGAAACACTGGGTGGCACTGTGTCTGATATGGGCAATCATGATGCTTACCATCAGGCACCTGATTAGCTCGTCTTGTCACCACTCACTATCATAAAAAAAAACTTAATAATTTTATTTTAGTCTTAACACATTATAGTTTTATAGTATCAGCGTGTACATCGGCTTACAATATCTCAAATACAAAGTCAGAGCTATTAAAGTTAACGATGCCATAAACTGTGTATTGCCACACTACTTTACGTCACACAGATACCAATATCTACTCCAGTTACTTATTATCAGGAATGTCAAACAACTCCCACTTTATTTACTTGATTTTGAAATAGTTACGTCCACAAACACAATAATATTGATATGTCCTCCACACTTATCATATTATGAATTATTTTGTCAACAATTGAAATCGTATCAGTATAATAAAATGTTATTTTCATTGAAATCTTAACAATGAGGTTACAATCATTTCTTTTTAAATAAATTTACTTAGCGGGCAAAATTTTGCAGATATTACTAAATTATTGATTCAGGAAGCATAACCAGAACGGCGTTGGTAAGCTTGCGCGCACGAATGGCATAAAAACATTTGCTAGGTGATCATTTCTGGTATTTATTACAAATTAGGTATATCTACTACTTTAATTTTTTTGCAATTTAAGTAAGTATCTGCGTATATTTATAAAATTATTTTTAACAAAACATGACTGACAAGAACGACTCTCGAGTTTTGAGAGTACTTGCTGGCAAAACATCCATTATCTCTGTTGGGTCATAGTCACATAACAATTTCATCAACCTTTGTTTGATTGTTTAAACAGTTAACATTTGATAAATGAGGCAGCAACACACCCACCGATAAATCTGCAGGGGGCACCGCGATAACACTGAAAAACAATTTACTATCTATTGCATCTAAATTAAGCACTATCAGTGTTTTTAATTTTAATTACCATTGTAGGATATAAAAAAAATATTTGTCAACACAGGATAATCCAAGAACTAATTAAAAATATTGATGTGGTGATTGGCTATTGGCGATAGATACCTACAACTGTTGTTATGTGCCAGCGGCCTCATTTGGGAGGCGTGTCTCTGCGTCATCAACACGATCCCTTAAGCCCGTCATACACGTAGCTATAATATATATTAATATAAATCATAGCAAGGCAAATTACAATATATTTTCTATACAAATATTCGACTGACCGCACACGCAGCTATAATATATATTTCTATGACGTCACCAACATATACCGTAATATATATTATTGTATATTATTATAAACAAGGGTATCAATGAAATGATGTCTAATATATATATATTTTAGCTACGTGTGTGACGGGCTTAGCTTTGCTATTATTACATCCAATAACATTCAACGTAGAGCAACATTATACCTATATTCGTCAAGGATACTTATCTCTTTTTTAAAGTTTTAAATTGATAGGTGCCTAATTATGTGAAGGTTTATTGTAACTCGAATTAATATAAAATTAGTCAGTACCTATTTGCTTCCTTATTTTCTAGTGTAAGAACTTTCCTCTTAACGATGCCGTACTAAAGAGGTTCTTCGTAATATTGTTTTGATTTGTCGTCACACAGTTATACCCCCGTAGATAATCGATGATCTTTCGTATGACTGTCATATTGGCTACTCGTGATCATTACGAATTGTAATAATAATAATAATAATAATAATAATATATCTTTATTTCAGACACTTGATCCATAGTTAAAAATAATGATAATAACATAAATTAATGTTTTTAACATATTACTATAAATATGTTATGTCGCAATTTGAAGCCATCGTCGATACGTTCCAGTCAGCAGCAGTCTGTCAGCCAGGCTCCTGATAATAGTATTTCTACACGTGTCAACCCTAGACATAAACGAGGCTATTCTTTTGCGTTGAATCGCATTAAATGAATCGACTCTTGATTCGGTGTACATTTCGGAAGCACTACAATACCACTTCAGACCCATCAGGTGTCTGAAGACGTTATTGTAGGCAACACGAATCGTGTCATGTGACTTTCTAGTGTAGTTTGTCCAGAGTTGGCACGTATAGAAATTCTGGCAAAAGGATTTAAACAGTGTAATTTTCACGTCAGTTGCAGCTTTGTAAAACTTTCTGGCTATCATGTTCCCTACTATAGAGAGAGCTCGCCTTTGACGGTCTATATCGCAGTCATCCTTAAGGTTCGCCGTCATCATATGGCCAAGGTACCTAAAATTATCCACAACGTTCACAGGCTGTCCATTAAGATGGACTTGAGGCACATTGTGAGATCCCCCGCCAGACCTGAAAACCACCAATTCGGTTTTCTTCGAGTTATATGAGAGATTATGGCTTGACGCATAACATTCACAGATTTTGATCAGCTTTCGCAAACCTTTAATCGAGGGACTGAGCAGCACCATATCGTCTGCGTAGCTCAGGTTGTTGACATATCTACCATCCAACCTGAGCCCGACTGGGGTGCTGCTCAGTTCCACGATTAAGTCATTCATATATAGATTAAACAGGTCCGGCGAGGTAATCCCACCCTGCCTCACACCACAAGACAGCCGGTAACTATCGGACACCTCGGAGTCCCACCTGACGTTGCTGACCTGATTACCATACCAGTATGTAAGCAGGCCAACAACCTCAGGCGGGACCTTGGCGTCATACATCTTCTCCCACAGCAGCTCATGGTTTATCGTGTCAAATGCGCGACTTAAATCTAGGAAACACGCATAAACAGTGGTATCATTTTGGACATAATATTTGACAACCTCTTTCAAAGAGAATATTGCCATATCTGTCGAGACTTGCGGGCGAAACCCAAACTGTCCGTCGTCGATATTCATTGAGCTGATGTGAGAGTAGATTACCCTTTCCAGCACCTTGGCCACAATCGTTGCCAGTGAAATGGGTCTGTAGTTGGCCACGCTCGATATATCACCCGTTCTGTTCTTAGTAATAGGTACCACAATCGTACGGATAAGGGCCTTGGGTAAGTACTTATGCCTCAAGCAGAGATTAAAAAGCAGTGCCAAAACATGACAGATGTGCTGGCCCGCAAATTGTAAGTGTTCTATACTTAGACCGTCGTGGCCCGGAGACTTACCACGTTTCATGTTTTTTAAGACTGTTCTTATTTCTTCCGTCGTGACAATTACATGGTGCGGCTCCGGGTCACGCTTTGTCTTCGAATTAGTCATAATAGTCTGAGATTTTACTTCAAAATGCTTACGAAATATATTAGCAATACTTTTCTTATCTTTTTCACCTTCAACACTTACAGGTAAACTATTTCTACAGTCCAATTTTTTGGTTTCATTCCAAAATTGTACAAAATTACGATCAGCATGATGACGAGCCAGTACATCCATCTTAATTTTGTCTTTATTTCTCTGAACGTATTTAATCGCTGCCTTGAACTTCCTACGCGTGGCAGTCATGTTCTCGTAATGATATCCCGAGCGCGGCCGACCATACAGAACCCACAAGGAGAACATTTCCCTGGCCTTAGCGTGAGCGCTTCTGACGTGAAAATTCCACCCCACGGTAACATTACGCTTCCTACTGTACTTTTTAACAGAGCTTTCCACTGCAGCCGACTGCAACGCCTCGACAATAGCATCATAAAATCTATCAATACAATTGTAATGTGACTTATTTTGGCATAAAATATCCTCATTCATACACTGAAAATTAATAAGTACATCGTCATATTCCTTAATTAATTTAGTTAACTTTTTATCACAGATATCAGAATACGCAATTTTTTGCCCCTTATCTCTATTACCCCATATATGTCTAGACTTAGTGTTTACATTATCTCTATTTTGGTTAATCGTTATCTTTGGTCTTATAAAATTTAAATTACAATCTATTAACAGCGGGAAATGGTCTGATGCAGTGACCTGATAGTCAACGCGCACTTCTGTCACTAGATCGACCGCTGCCTCGGTGACGAGACAGTGGTCGAGCCAGCGACATGCACCATTTGCACCACTTACAAATGTAAATGTATTTGAATCGAGCTTTTCTAGGTCTATACATCGTAACGATTGTTCACAACAATAATTCATCAACTCTTTCTCAAAAAGAGTTCCTGGATGCGCATTAAAATCGCCCAGTATGAGAACACATTCCGTATCAGCGTTCTCGATCACAGCACTGATAAGCGCGAGACAGTGAATGAATTCCGGAAAATCATCGTCTCCGTTTACCGGCATGTACACACAAAACACAAGTAAACTACGATTACCTTGGGCTAGGCGCACAGCGACTATACGGTCACTATCGCACGGCAGGAGATCTACTTTAGTAAATAAATTCGTCCTGTAAAGTATGGCCGTCCCACCGTAAGGTCTTCCTTTTATTGGCTTTATTTCGGGATGCATAGATGATTTAGAAAAACCATTAAAATCATTATGAATAGTATTAATAATACCTAAATCGTGTGGCATAAGCCAATGTTCCTGTAAACAGACTACATCAGAATTATTGCAAATGCTATGCACATCTGGAATACAGTTTTTAATTGAATGACAATTGAAAGAAACAAATCTTACGTTACAATAATTATTATCTGGTTGTACATCCATAGTTATTTGTTAGGTGCAGCGGTGTTGTTCCCCGTGGAACGCTGTCTGTATCTCCGAAACACTAAACCTTGAGGCCAAAAATCATTTTGAAGAAATGTACTCAGTTTCGAAGAGAGAATGGTAATTTTAAAAGAATTGAAATTAGTTTCTCTGGTCTGATTAAGTTTCTCAACTTCTTGGCAGCTTTCGTGCATGTCTTTTATATGCTCCTTAATATCGTCCTCGTTTATATGTTTCTGTGTACGGGAAAGGTAGACATACGCGTATGAGTCAGCCGCTTGAAGTTTATTCGTCGAATTCTGCAGAGTACCTCGCGTATTTCTATATCTATATTTAAACGGCATTGATTTTTTACGCGTTACCGTAGTAAAACCTTCGTCATCTTTATTATGGATCGTGTCTGTTACTATATCTCTATATGTAGGTATAGAAGTCCTGTCATTATGAGTACTCTGTTGCAACGTTGTATCAGCTGGGTCGCTTATCACTGCAGCGGTGGCGCGGGCGGAGGAGAGGGACGCAGGTTGCGCAGATGCAGGTACAGCTCGCACGGGACCAGTACAGCGCGACCCCTCCCGCCTCGCACCACGATCTCCTCGCATTATAATATTCACGGCGCATACCTCCTTACTTGGTTCGGATGTTTTGAGAAACTCGGTACCCGTAATAGAGTTAATTGGGGTGTCTTGTATAGTATGCTTATTTCTTGTATCCTTATCACAATGATAAGGCCTAAGAAATTGATCTACTGGTTGTCTACTGCAAGTATCCTTTACTTCCTGGAGTTCCTTTATCATGGATTTAATATCATCCATATCACTCTTTAATAAGTCTACATCCGAATTTGACGTAGTATTTACTTTATTCGAGTTAGCTTTAATAGATGCGACGTCATTCTTGAGAAGGGTCATTTCTTTGAGAAATGAAGTGATGTCTATGTAGTCGAACGATACTGCAGGTATTTTATTTAAGTTTCTTGCCACGAAGATAGGCAGAAGATCCGGCTCAAACTCTTTGATAAGTTTTATAATTTCTTGCACACTTTTTTGTTCGGACCCTTCTTTCTTCCTTCTGTACGCTTTAGTAGGTACCAGTAAGTTATGCGCAATAAACCTCGCATTTTCGATTTCGTCGGCATTATAAGTATTCAGGCAAATCTGTACGATTCCGGTCTCAGGTAATGTGTCAACTTTATTACTAATGAAGGCTAACATCTCGTTCATCACTACTTGGCACTGTGAACATTTTAATGTCTCATCATCACTAATACGCGGAATTGCGTTAGAACGCATAGGAGGCGATCGTGTCGTCATGATGAGCGCGAGCGATGCGCGCAGCGGCCGCAGGCTGACTGTAATGACAATAGGTACTCTACATTCGTATAATTATTGTTCGTTAGCAATAATTATCTGATTGGCATGTTCACCTTTGTTCACTGAAACAGTGTAAAATATATACCATTGTTAATTAGTTGCTTAAATTATACTTCACGTATATATATAAATATAACGAATATTATAAGAATATCAGGTTTTAATGAACACCTTGTCAATAACAAATTCAATATCAGTCTTATGAAACACGTGTGAAAGTAAAAAAAGAAGGCACAATAAATGATCGAGTTATTTTAGTAACACGAGCAAAGTCCAATTCGTGTCGTACAATGTATCCACCCAAGGCAATTGATTATTACCATCAACTATAATTGAAGAAACCAGCTCACATTTTAATTTCGTATCTTCTCGGAACGAATGGCGAAAACAAAGACTAATTTCGTCCTATTACGTTTTATCTCTACCTATTATGTCAATTTGTTATTCTCATATTTTGCCAATCAGGTCATTGTGTCGATTAATGACTACATTTAGTTTAGTTTCACCTATACCAATCTCTTTCAAGGCCATTAGCAACTTGATTCTAACAATGTCACTCTAATTATTCTTCTATAGTCTGTCTGTTATCATTATAATGTATACATATTGGTATTTACGTAATATTCATTTAGCGGCTGTACTTTTTGGGTTAACTACATGTTATTTGGGTTTACTAAATGAATTTTTCATTTATGTTGTCTGTAATAGAGGTACTTCAGTACTTAGTACTTAACTATTGAGAATAGCTTTTAATGAACAATATATACACCTTTATCTACCTATATGATATATTTTTTTCATCCGCCAGTTATTCATCCGCCAAACAGTAATGTGCAAACATTATTGTGTTCCGGTATGAAGGGCAATGTTACCAGCGAAATTACTGGGCATAATGAGATTCGACAACTCATATCTCAGAGTGACAGGCGCAGTGCAGTGCCGCACAAAATTTTGAATTTTTAAAACACTGGGAGGCACTGTGTCTGATATGGGCAATCATGATGCTTACCATCGGTCACCTGATTAGCTCGTCTAGTCACTCACTATCATAAAAAAATATATATATATATATATATATTATGTATGTTCATCATTATGAATATTCATTCATTATATATATGTATATTCATCATTATTATTATCCTTTTTTATCAGTCATAAAGGCAGTATATTATGTCAAGAAGCAATCTTGAGTAAACTTTCCAGTCTGTATTATGGATCGGATTTCTGTTTACATCACAATCAGCATTGTCTGATCAACTTATATCAAATATTCATAATCTATACTTCTATACTAATATTATAAAGAGAGAAACTTTGTTTTTTTGTTTTTTTGTTTTTTTGTTTTTTTGTTTGTAACGAATAGGCTCCGAAACTACTGGACCGATTTTAAAAATTCTTTCACTTATGGATAGCTTAATTCAGTGTGAGTGCCATAGGCTATATGAGATTTTGAAAAAAAATGGGGATCCGTAAGAAAACTGCAATATTGTGAACCAAGGTGTTACATAATATAATTACCATATTCATAAATTTGCGTGCGCTGTGAAATGCATTGATGGTAGAATAATATAATGTACTAGGGGTTTGTAGTACTTATCAATACCTACAAAACAGTATACATAGATTATATCCATCTCTTTTGGTTTAGTCACAATAATCGAAAAAGTGATTATTTTCATGCGGTGTGAAAACTATTGGTGGTAGAGTAAAGTAATGTACTAGGGGTTTGTAGTACTTATCAATACCTACAAAACAGTATACATAGATTATATCCATCTTTTTTGGTTTAGCCACAATAATCGAAAAAGTGATTATTTTTCATGCGGTGTGAAAACTATTGGTGGTAGAGTAAAGTAATGTACTAGGGGTTTGTAGTACTTATCAATACCTACAAAACAGTATACATAGATTATATCCATCTTTTTTGGTTTAGTCACAATAATCGAAAAAGTGATTATTTTTCATGCGGTGTGAAAACTATTGGTGGTAGAGTAAAGTAATGTACTAGGGGTTTGTAGTACTTATTAATACCTACAAAACAGTATTAATAGATTATATCCATCTTTTTTGGTTTAGTCACAATAATCGAAAAAGTGATTATTTTTCATGCGGTGTGAAAACTATTGGTGGTAGAGTAAAGTAATGTACTAGGGGTTTGTAGTACTTATCAATACCTACAAAACAGTATACATAGATTATATCCATCTTTTTTGGTTTAGTCACAATAATCGAAAAAGTGATTATTTTTCATGCGGTGTGAAAACTATTGGTGGTAGAGTAAAGTAATGTACTAGGGGTTTGTAGTACTTATCAATACCTACAAAACAGTATACATAGATTATATCCATCTTTTTTGGTTTAGTCACAATAATCGAAAAAGTGATTATTTTTCATGCGGTGTGAAAACTATTGGTGGTAGAGTAAAGTAATGTACTAGGGGTTTGTAGTACTTATCAATACCTACAAAACAGTATACATAGATTATATCCAACTTTTTTGGTTTAGTCACAATAATCGAAAAAGTGATTATTTTTCATGCGGTGTGAAAACTATTGGTGGTAGAGTAAAGTAATGTACTAGGGGTTTGTAGTACTTATCAATACCTACAAAACAGTATACATAGATTATATCCAACTTTTTTGGTTTAGTCACAATAATCGAAAAAGTGATTATTTTTCATGTGGTGTGAAAACTATTGGTGGTAGAGTAAAGTAATGTACTAGGGGTTTGTAGTACTTATCAATACCTACAAAACAGTATACATAGATTATATCCATCTTTTTTGGTTTAGTCACAATAATCGAAAAAATGATTATTTTTCATGCGGTGTGAAAACTATTGGTGGTAGAGTAAAGTAATGTACTTGGGGTTTGTAGTACTTATCAATACCTACAAAACAGTATACATAGATTCTATCCATCTTTTTTGGTTTAGTCACAATAATCGAAAAAGTGATTATTTTTCATGCGGTGTGAAAACTATTGGTGGTAGAGTAAAGTAATGTACTAGGGGTTTGTAGTACTTATCAATACCTACAAAACAGTATACATAGATTATATCCATCTATTTTGGTTTAGTCACAATAATTGAAGCAGTGATTATTTTTCATGCGGTGTGAAAACTATTGGTGGTAGAGTAAAATAATGTACTAGGGGTTTGTAGTACTTATCAATACCTACAAAACAGTATACATAGATTATATCCATCTTTTTTGGTTTAGTCACAATAATCGAAAAAGTGATTATTTTCATGCGGTGTGAAAACTATTGGTGGTAGAGTAAAGTAATGTACTAGGGGTTTGTAGTACTTATCAATACCTACAAAACAGTATACATAGATTATATACATCTTTTTTGGTTTAGTCACAATAATCGAAAAAGTGATTATTTTTCATGCGGTGTGAAAACTATTGGTGGTAGAGTAAAGTAATGTACTAGGGGTTTGTAGTACTTATCAATACCTACAAAACAGTATACATAGATTATATCCATCTTTTTTGGTTTAGTCACAATAATCGAAAAAGTGATTATTTTTCATGCGGTGTGAAAACTATTGGTGGTAGAGTAAAGTAATGTACTAGGGGTTTGTAGTACTTATCAATACCTACAAAACAGTATACATAGATTATATCCATCTTTTTTGGTTTAGTCACAATAATCGAAAAAGTGATTATTTTTCATGCGGTGTGAAAACTATTGGTGGTAGAGTAAAGTAATGTACTAGGGTTTGTAGTACTTATCAATACCTACAAAACAGTATACATAGATTCTATCCATCTTTTTTTGGTTTAGTCACAATAATCGAAAAAGTGATTATTTTTCATGCGGTGTGAAAACTATTGGTGGTAGAGTAAAGTAATGTACTAGGGTTTGTAGTACTTATCAATACCTACAAAACAGTATACATAGATTATATCCATCTATTTTGGTTTAGTCACAATAATTGAAGCAGTGATTATTTTTCATGCGGTGTGAAAACTATTGGTGGTAGAGTAAAATAATGTACTAGGGGTTTGTAGTACTTATTAATACCTACAAAACAGTATACATAGATTATATCCATCTTTTTTGGTTTAGTCACAATAATCGAAGCAGTGATTATTTTTCATGCGGTGTGAAAACTATCGGTGGTAGATTAAAGTAATGTACTAGGGGATTGTATTAATTATCAATACCTACAAAACAGTATACATAGATTATATCCATCTTTTCTGGTTTAGTCACAATAATCGAAGCAGTGATTATTTTTCATGTGGTGTGAAAAGTATTGGTGGTAGAATAAAGTAATGTACTAGGGGTTTGTAGTACTCATCAATATCTTCAAAATAGCCCACGATAAATTATAACATGTGTTAAGGTTTGGTCATTGTAACAGAAATAGTCATTAAATTTGCGTGCGCTGCGTAAACCATTAGGGTTATATTTATTAAAATACAATGTATCACGAATTTACTCCTGATAAACGTCCACTATACCTACTTCTGCTACCCGTGCGAAGCCGGGGCGGGTCGCTAGTCTATCAATATTTTTGTTCACATAATTAGCAATTATTTAGTTGAAGCACTTCGTAAGCTAGAAATCGTATATCTGGCTTAAAGCCATGATTATGCAAATTATTTCTCATCAAGCTTGACGATAGCCCTGGCAAAGATAGGCCTAGCCGCTAGCCTATTGTTGTTTTGGTTTATCCATTAGTTGGATTCGTTGTAAAGAACCCTGCTATGCCGTGCACTATGTGATCTAGGGTATGACTAACCTACTTCGGAAAACTACCTGCTCACAATTTCTTCCAATAATGGTTCCTTTGCATGTTATTGTCTATTTCTGTAGCTACCTGTTCTTGAATAGGTAGATAAATTGGTTTCACCGATATGGTTGCCGTGAACTCATCCAATTCGGTTTCACGATATTTTTCGTTGGTTTATTGCCAAACCCTTCTAATAAACATTCTATTTCTATTTGGACTTAGGACTCAAGGATAATAATGATGTCGTCTTCGATTATTATTTGGCTCGATATTATTTACTCCTATAGATATTCTCGATTCTCATCGTCGCTTCTTCTTTCTTTTACTTTGTGCCGTGATTCTGTGATAATTAAATCAACTGCTTGTTTATATTATTAGCACACAATAATTAATGATCATAATAATAATAATATAGGACAACTTCCACACACGGTCATCTGGCCCCAAACTAGGCTAGAAGCCTGTACTATGGTAACCAGACGCCTGATATACATACTTATAAGCTTATAACACCCAGACACAGATCAAACAGACATGTTCGTGCACACAAATGTTTGGCCTGGCCGGGGATCGAAACCGAGGACTGCGGCACAGAAAGCAGAGTTACTACCATCTCAGCCATCGAGACTTTCATAATAAATTATCTAACGATATTTTATTTATTATCCCTTAGTAAGCTAAATAAGGTAATCGACAAATTATTGTTGTGATTGCTCTTTCTTATTTTAATTCAATGAATATTGTTTAGTGTTTAAACTTCCTAAAATACTCGTACATTAGGTATTTTATACAATGTTATTGTTACAATGTTTACTACTATTAACAAACATAATGCTATTATTAAGATTATTAATCTTGATTTTGACCTTAGAGATGACAATAGAGCTAGGAAGTGGCACAAAGATAATGGCCGATCGTTGTAGCTACCTATAGTTCTAAAATTGAACATTCAGAAATTGTGGTGTCGATTACGAAACTAGGTTCTGTTTCCTCCGTGTTTATGTGAAATAATGAAATCATAAACCGACCAAAAGTTAGGTTAAAGTAAGAACTGGCATTTCAGTGAAAAACCATTGGTAATGACTAGAATATTCAGCTTACTTCAACAATTATTAATTACTAGCTGTGCCCCGCGGTTTCACTCACTCAGTCATCGTTCCCGTGGGAATATCGGGAAAAAAGTACCCTAGGTGTTATTCCAGGGTCTAAGCTACCTACATACCAAATTTCAGGCTAATACGTTGAGTAGTTTTGGCGTGAACGAGTAACAAACATCCATCCATCTATCTTCACAAACTTTCGCATTTATAATATTAGTAGGACTTCAACAATTATTAAAAATTTCTACAGTAAAAAACTTGTAACATACGAGTATAAGTATAGTTACTTATGCAATGAATTACAGTAGCTCTTTCTGAAACTCATCATTAGCCGAAGAAATTTTTGCAAGTCGTGACTGACCAATCATTGCGGTGGCAAATATAAATAACACTCATGGACAACGTCCCCGGTAAAACCATTTTAATAATAAGTATAGGTAAGGGGGATTTTGTGAAAGGTGTTATGCAAAATGTCCCATTAGGCATGGTCCATGATACGTGGATTCTTTAGATCTTAGTATCAATTGTCTTTACATCTTTCAATTCTCATTACCATGTTATCTTACCATCTACTCATTCTATCTTTACATTATATCATTGTCTCTGTTGATATTTATCATTCTTTAGCACACGTTGAAGAGTGTTGACTTGTGATAAAACATCGAGGACCTTGTAGGACTAATCTAACCATTGTTAATAAGGTAAAGGACTCACCAGCCGGCAAGGCTCCGTGAAGTGCCTTTTCCTTATCCTCCATCATTGCATGGGCGGTGCTTGATCCAGGTGCCATCACTATTCTCCTCAAAGACGGTCTCCGAGCTAATGCTACGATGTGTTTAGTTCTGTGCTGCTGAGCTTTCTTGCGACGCGTGCGCGCTCTGTGAATGCTACCGGTGGACTGGGTGTCGACGGCGCTTGTTATCACTGAACGAACCTTATCAGCACCGCGGCAATGATTCCCGATCAACCATATAATGGCGGAGTAGATTTTGCAGTAAATCAACCAGATGTACATGTGCCAGTCGCCGTGGATGCAGACCAACGCCATCAATAGCGACCTGAAACAACACAACGAACGAAATTTATTTATTGTCGTTTGACTATCATTATCATATCATTTTCAGTTTAGTACCAGTGCTGAGCATAGGCCTTCCCCAATGGTTTTATAATTTAACTTTTGTCTTTCGCCGCTCTTATCTACGTTTATCCCACTGTTCTGGCTACACTGTCACTCTATGGTCTTTCGTCACTTGTGTCAAGCTAGTCCTGGCCACAACTATGACGCGCCCTACACCAGATCTATATGTATCAGCAAATATTCGGGCCAGATGACCACGACAACTCCATTCAAAGTTCTTAACTCTTTTGCTAACGTCTTTATACGTTTGGCGATAGGATCAGAATAACATGTTTCATCAAAAATATTCTATCCTATATTCTATATATATGTACATATCCTGGTAAAATTTTGCATGTCTTTTTTCTTTGCAAGCATTATGCTAAGGAAATGAGAGCATTAAAAATATTTGATGTTGAGACGCAATTTACTTATCAAGTTATAAATTAATAGATGATAGATCACATTGTCTTGTGTCATCCAAAAGTTTCGTAAAAGAACGCCTATTATCAACCAATATTATAATTACGCCATGATTAAGGTTTACATCATTCCCAAGCCACCGGCCTTAGACCCTAGTGCCTAGGACTAGTGGTCTAGGCCTAGACGATTCTATACCATGATAATTACCACCTACTATTGGTAATTATTCCATTGTCCATTCGTTATTCGGAAAAAATTGCAGTACCTTTAACGTGCGGCGACATAAGTTGTTTATCTTTATGATAGGTTAAAACCTATCTATTTAAAATCTAATTAAATTTAAATTAATTAGTATTAATAAGTATGATTAATTTAAAATTTCAATTAGCTAAATTTATTTAATTGGTACCAATATGTATTAGGTACCCATAGGAAGGTGTAAATCAATTAATGCTTGCACGATAAATGTGTTCTGATCGTTCCTGTTTTTAATATTTTTACATAATTGTCCCCAAACAAGAGCTTCTTACGTATAAAGTGTTTAATGTATTGCACACCTTATAGAGAACATAATATCAAAAACCAAAGTAGGAACAGTTAATCTTACGCTAGTACAAGTGACGGCCTTACCGCTGAAAGCTGAAAGATTCCATCCAGACAACCGAACGGAGTTACGTACTGCTAAAGCAGGAAATTTTCGAGATAGAGATCCACAAAAATAGACGCAGCAAAATAAATAAGTAGGTAATATAATATATACTTACTTAATAAGTAAAGGTTGTGAAGCATGACGCAATATAATTCTTTAAAATAATTATATTAAATGTTAATGTTAATTAAATCAGTAGAAAAGTCAGCGAAACCTGTTTTATTTGAAACTAGCAGGCACCTTAGAGACAAGTCCTAACTTTTTTTGGATTTAATAATATATGTATTAGTTACTTTCAGTCACGCCTTGTTCCCGTTGGGGTAGGCAGATAATATTTTTCTCCATTTGCTTCGATCCTAACACACAGCTTTAGCTGACTTTTATGACATTCTCCATACATGCACGTCGGTTGTTGACTTGCCCTTTCCCAGGAACAACACCCCTAACGACTTGACCATTCACACTCTTCTTATAAATCTCTTTTGTTAATCTCCTTTCATCCATCCTCTCCACAATGTCTTCGTACCTGTGGAGGTGTGGGGTTTCGCCACCACTACATCTTTTAACATGCCACAGCGTTCTCTTATTACACTATTCCTCATTTTCCCCATGAAGGTCACTCCAGTCATACTTCTCAGGCTTCTCATCTCCACTGCATTAATCTTACTTTCGCGCTTCTTTGCCAGATCCAACATTCACTACATAAGTGAAGTATATAGCAGGTACCTACGGTAACTGGGCACCCAGTTAAACCTCTAGTCACTAGTATATTATGTAACACTGATAAAGGTATTATGTTAGGTTTTAACAGACAGTGGGTGCATCTTGACCGCAATTAACTCGACCGCGCGGTCTATTCGCCTCCTTAATATTTATAATATTAATTTGTGGGAGGCGACTCGACTTGTCTAGGCTAGATACGTAATTTATTTCAAACAATTGGTTTGTAGTTACACAATCAGCTGGTATCCGTAACGTGATACAGGAGCTAAATATACATAATAGGTACGCATATTATGTAATCGGTACCTATAGGTAGGTGTAAATCAATTAATGCTTGCACGATAAATGTGTTTGAATCGTTCCTATGTAATTTTTACATTATTGTCCCCAAACAAGCTCTTCTTCTCCCTAGTAAATAGCCAAGGTCTGTCTTCGCTAGGTCCTATGCATCTTATGCGTCAGCACATGCGTCAGAGAGATCATTTGCACTTTTCGTTGATTGGTATTCATGTCAAGATGACAAGTTCGAGATTCTATGTAGGCAATAATTTAGGTAGACAGAGATTTAATCTACTAGTAAAAGTTAGTGAAAAAAGATGCGGAAAATCTGATGTCTTACAGGTCGCGTCACGGTTTATTAGGAATTGTTGGAAAGACAACTATGTTCTAGAAAATAATACAAAGATTCAGTAAAAAATCTAATATAATCCAAACGAGTTTTCATGTTTAAAACCTGCACAAAAAAAAATCTTAAAAATAAAAAGGCACTGAAAACTTGTTTGGATTAAATTGGATTTTGTACTGAATCTTTGTATTGTTATATTCTAGAACCTAGTTGTCTTTATTTTACGTAATTACAAGTAGTATTTTTTAGATCTTCCAAAATGTGGGTACGTGTGAGCGAGAGGGCGAGAGGGTGGGGATTTGCTTTGGACAGCGCCTTAATGGCTGGTTCCTACGACGGCGCTAAAATTTACGCTGCTTTAATTTAGATTATGACTAGTTACAAACAAATTCTTACAAATTCACGAAATCACTTTCTACTCTAGACAGCACGTCTATAGTAGAATATTTATTATTTATAACAATTTTAAGGAAGTAGTTATTTTTCCTCTGAAAAGTTATATTTTGAATACCTCTATAGATTTCAAGGAAAAGCAAGTACCTAGTGGCATGACTAATTTAGAATGTTTTTTATGTATAAGCCAATCGGAGAGTTTATGTGCAAGATATCGTACTGGGTAAAACATCAAATAAATTCACAACTTTATCGGAGTTTATTGTATTTTAGCTGATGGCAGCCTCCCCAAAGGTTAATAAAGATAACCCGAGCGGTTCTTTGAAAGAATCACGAGTCCAAAAGACGAGATTTCGTGATAAATAATAATTATTATAATAAGTACCTAATTAATAAGTAAACTGGTAGTACCTATAGCCCGGTGTTAAGCAGTATTTAACCTGCTGATAAAACTGGCTAAACTAGAATTACAAACAGCACAAAAAGCAATGTTATAAACTTCTAAGGTTAGGCACATTCTTGCTTTATAGGAATTTTCCATTATACCTATCATTTAAGATAAATATAAGTATATGTAAGTACCATGCTAATATACTACGAGTAATATACCCAAAATAAATTCATTATATATTCAGTAACATTTATTTGTTCCATATATTCGTGGAATCTCTTTCTCATGCTGTACCTTTCTTCTTTGTACTTATTAAGCATTATCTTCATATTTTGCCTCTACAAGTTTATTATAATATCTGAGGTGAAACAGAGCGTGAACCAGCAAGGTTGACGAGTCAAGAATATTAAATTATTCCTTTGTTGCAAGTTGAAGTGGAATCGCTTCGTGGCCCGTGTCTGGTGCATAAACATCGCCATGTTTGTTTACGTGTTCTCTCTTTCGTTCATTTGATTCGTCTTCTTCTGCCCTACCATCTGTATCATGGTTTTTTGTTGTTATTGTTGTGAGAAAAGGTACGGTCGTCGGTCGTTGTGTCTTCCCAAACTGGTAATTCGGCTTTCTCTTTATAATGTTATCTTCTGTATCTATTAACTTTTCTTTATAGATTATTTACTTTATTATATTACTTTAGTATCGGTATTCGTTAGATACTCATACCATTAGTTTCCTACTTACCTAAATAAAATCTTTGGTAGGGTAATTATAATATGCGTAATATTATAATTACCCTCACGTTGGAGATGGCACATCAAGCATTAAACGTGAGTAATCTATGCGTTACTGTTCGTTACGTTAGCTTCGAAATAATCACTGAGGTTTATTAGTCTAATACTTTGTTAGATACTTACGTATCAATGAAGACCTTGTACCTACTTATTCCAAGCTTGGCTGTTTTGTAGCGGCTGTAGCGGATTCTTACTTTCTCACATGCATTGAGTAACAAATGATAATACGTATTATCTATGCTTACCCGTTTCACGACTAAAGCCTTCCTTCGCAGTAGTGATCTGAAGAGGTATGCCGTATAAAGTGAACCAAGTCGTGGCGCATAGCCG
This sequence comes from Hemistola chrysoprasaria, assembly GCA_947063395.1. NCBI lineage: Eukaryota > Metazoa > Arthropoda > Insecta > Lepidoptera > Geometridae > Hemistola > Hemistola chrysoprasaria. The sequence goes on from OX346724.1 coordinate 4,459,146, forward strand.
TGCGCCCGTGGATAGCGATGAACGTTTCAATACACATTCGCAATAAGTCCCAGTAAACGTCCAATGTCAACTTTTTAACCAAAATTCGCCCCCAGCATCACACGGGGAAAACAACACAGTACGTATACAGTTTTGGGCAGTCTCTTTCACGCGCAAAAAGGAAAAACTGATTTAAACCTCTCGCTACTTCACTCCGGAGCGTATTTTGCTCATTTTAACTCGAGGAGAGTAACTATTAGGTGTTAAATGTGGTTGTTTGTTGGTGATTTGTCACACACGAGAGACGTATCATTCGCGCGAGAGGCAACGTGGACTGTGAAGTGCTGTTGTGGTCTGTGTTGACTGTTGACGCGGCGGTGGGTTGGCGCGGGCGGTGGCGTGGGTCGAGCGGCGAGCGTGGCGAAAGCTATGTTTAATGTAGTCTTTATGAATGTGAGCGATGGCGCTTGTGTCTGTGCGCAAAGGTGCTTTGATAATGGCTTACTTATATGAACGTTTGTTCCTTTTATTTGCCATTTTCATTAAGATCGTAGTGAGCACATTGCTCGTTCCTCTCTGTTCTGTGCATTGCTCAGTTGGTAGTTGGGAGGGAGCCGATGCGGTATAACGACAGCCAGCTTCGGGTGACATCGATTCTCGATCGGGAAACTTCGGCTGGATCTTGCGCTGTTGGGCTATTTTGGTCCCGTCTCCCCCGACCTCAATCTAATACTCGATGGAAAATACAGGCTGGAATCCACAGAGTACCTACCTACTATACCTATGGAATCACTTATAATCACACTGAGCACTGGAGATTACAATTATTGTTCCATATGTTTATTGGTCCCAATTTTATGATGAACAAACGGTGGGTACCTACCCTAATAGTATAAAACTCTTACCTAAATTAACCTGCATAATTAGCCTACTTATTACCCATTTTACCTAGAAAATAAAAATGAGGCAAAATTGCTTTTTCAGCTTTTTCCTAGTATTCCACTGCCGGGTTAGATTCGGAATTAACTATAAACATAATTTCGGGTCAGGTTAGGAAGAGGGTCAATACCTATATTCGGAATGAAAATATCAGTTTTATTGATTATGGATCAGGGCATCGGGTCAGGTTCGGAAGAATCGATTCTAACTGAGTCTAAATATACTAATTTTACTCAAAGTTTATCATTAAAACTGGCATGTCGAGCCTGCCAGTTTAAACTTTATTCAGGAAATTAAGGCGCGGTGCAAACCTAATTCGCCCTCTCGCTAACACGTACGAGAGGTACGAGGTATCCACATTTTTGAAGATATAAAAAAATACTTCATGTAATTACGTTAAATAAAGTCTACTAAGAACTAGAAAATAACAATACAAACTTTCAGTAAAAAATACAATTTAATCCAAACAAGTCTTCAGTGTCTTTTTTTTCTGAGATTTCTTTTCTCTGTGCAGGTTTTTATACATGAATAAATGTGCTGTTCTCATTTCCACATTAAAAGATGGAGAAAACGTTGACATTCTGAATTGAGGCTGGGCCCTTTTTGGATGTTTGTGGTGGCACCTATTATGGTTGCCTCCTCAGATCATACAAGTTGCCTCTATGTATGGAGAAGTTGTCGCGTAACGTCAAGTGGAAAGCTAATTGATATCTACCTACTTACGTATACAGAATAAATAAAATTACCAGTTTATAGAAAGCACATATCGTAATAAGTTATACTTACTTAGGTACTAAAACTTGGTGATATCTTTCAACGTGTTCTTTCTTTTTTTTCTAGCTACCTAAGAGTATAGCTTCTTTCAATATTTATTGTTAACGCCTGATGGATTAGTTTTCAGAAAACGTGCCTATCTAGAATTAAAGTGAAATATGGAATTTCCAGTGAGTTTAGTCATTAAGTGCAGTGTCGGATGTGGAGGCAGTCAAACATCGCAATATTATTATTATTTATTTAATTTTATATTGTGATTAATTTTTAATTTATTAGAATTTGAATTTAGCAAATTTAATGTGTAGAGTATATACCTAATAGTTAATTTTTAGAGTAAGTATAAAAAGAAAATAATAATAATTTAGTTTGATATTGTGATAATAATAATAATAATTGTATTTGTTACGTGTGAAATGTCTATGTGTCGAGTTACCTGCAATAAATGAATTTTAATTTTAATTAATTTTTAAATTAAGTTCTCAGGTACTTACCGGCCTAGCACGTGCACTGAAGTAATATGAATGAAACAGAATTCCAGACGATTATTCTGCAACATAGACTGGTTTATAAATCAATTGTAGCTATTTGATGATTTAAATATTATGTATACCTACACCTACCAAGATAGGTGAGCTTACTTATGTATCTAGATAATTATTTAGGTACAAAATACCAAAAACCTTAGAGTAAATGTCAAGTTATCATCATCTCAGCCGCCCACTGCACAGGCCTCGGAGGCCTATAGGATATCCATCTATTTCGGTTGTTAGATGCTTGCATCCAGCGTGTTCCAGCTGTCCTTATTAGAACGACCGACCTTGTATAAGGTGGACGATCTACGCTGCGCTTGCCGGTCTGCATTCGAGAACCTTACAGCCCGATCGGCCATCGGTTCTACGTATTTTTTTTTTTTAATTTAGTGAGTAACAAGACGAGCAAATCAGGTGCCTGATGGTAAGCATCATGATTGCCCATATCAGACACAGTGCCCGCCAGTGTTTTAAAATTTAAAATTCTGCGCGGCACTGCACTGCGCCTGTCACACTGAGATATGAGTTGGTGAATCTCATCATGCCCAGTAATTTCGCTGGAAACATTGCCCTTCATACCGGAACACAGTAATGTTTGCACATTATCTACTGCTTGGCGGATGAATAACTGGCAAAGGTGTGGTACTTCCCCAGGCGACCCCCTGAAAAAGAGGCCTACCACTACAAAAACGTGTTATGTGCCCTGCCCATTGCCACTTCAACTTGCTCATCCGCTGGGCTATGTCGGTAAATTTCGTTCCTGTTTTATGTGTCGATCTAATGGAAGGCTTTCTCATAATCCACAAACTTATTAAATTATGATAAAAATAATATGGGACAACTTCCACACACGGCCATCTGGTCCCAAACTAGGCTAGAAGCCTGTACTATGGTAACCAGATGACTGATATACATACTTAATTATGCTTATAGCACCCAGACACAGATCAAACAGACATGCACTGAGCACGTAATATTAAGAGTCGGCACTTTCTAACTGGCTGTTTTCGCAATTATGAACGTAGTTTCTACCAACCTGACCCAAAGAAAAGTATTACCAACATAAGAAAGAAATGTCAAAACAATAGTGCAGTACCTTACCAACTTGTATGATATCGATGTCGATAAAAATAATATTCGTGACGTCATCAATAATAAAAAAAACTCAAATATTTAATACTTCCTATAATAAAAATAAAAGCAAGCAATAAATACCAACACAGCACGCCAATAAAACCACATTTACTCAGAATACTAGTCAACATTTATAATAAATGATATTATATATTATAATGATCTAGAATAGGTATCTCCCCTGATGACATGCTGTGAATAGTTATCGCTTACTTTTTTAAATAAAAAGAGTGCAAGAAAGAATTAAGTCATTTATGCAGCAAGGTTAAAATAAATCTATTTTAAGAGCCTCGTTGTCAAAACTTTGCACCATTTTAAAGTTTGTGAGATGTATGATTGAGTCAAATCCTTTGGGGGCTGTAACAAAAAAAAATTCTTAGTAAAAATAGTGTACTGCAAATAACAGTAACGTCAAAGAAAGGTCTTACCTTTTAATCATTGTGCTATACTTTGAGCTTGCGAAATTTTATTCGCGTTGGCATTAATTTCTTCCAAATCTTCATTTCATGTCGCTTATACCCATAAGTGACATCTAGAGTGAACAAAACAATATCAATATGAATCAATAAAATAATACATAACAATAATATAATAAAATAATAATACATAACATTCTTGCCATGCGGTGTGCAGTGTTTAGAATCGTTTGGAATTGAGTATGAGCAATTTTAGAAACAAGAGGAAATACCGGGCGTAGAAAACAATCGTCGAAAATATCGATAAAAATAATCTATGAGCACCGCACTATAACTGGTGTTATTTTTTCTAATATTTTATGCATTTTCTTAGTTATTTCATCTGTTTTAAGCAAATGCATTAATAAAACATCATAATTTGCGTGCATTTATTAAGATATTATATGTTAACTGCCTAATTTATTTACCTGTTAGGCTCCAGTCATGGGAATATGGCTAAGAATATGCCAGACGTACATTTTCGTACAATCCTAACGCTACAACTTTCACACTTTCTTAGTACCTTTAACCTTTCCTCCCATATCTGTCTTATGGATTAAAACTATTATAAACACTAAAAACTATCAAAAGAAATCAAATAAATCCAAGTACGCATCAAGACTTTCTTGCTTAAATTATTTACGAAACGAACTGACTGACGTAAATTACAAAATACCAACATTATAATTATAATTTCATTTGACGTATAATACGACTAAAATTAAAATCTTATTATAGCTACGCGATTCAGTGCGAATTAAAGCTTTTGGTTTTTGTAGGGTTATATATTTTTTTATATGGTTGGCACAAAGTACGTACATAATTTATTTTGTATGGAGTGACGACGGCCTGCAGACATGTGCATGCACACAAATGTTACAAAGTTTTGGCGTGAAATAGTAACAAAAAGACATCCATCCTCACAAACTTTTGCATTTTATAATATTACTAGGAAGTAGGAAGGATTAGTGTGATAAAGTGTGCAAAATCGTTTATCTGACTACCTCATCCCTAGGCATTAATTTAGAACTCATTCCACTACTGTGGCAGGTAGGTATCCACCGACCTGTCTACTCGTACACTTACAGTCAATGACACTGCAAATGTAGGTACTTACTTACCATGGTAATGAAGTAAAAAATCAAGGTCAAGTTTATTATAAGCACCAAATCTTGGATACCCAGCTCCTTATAAAGCCAAAACTTAATCTCCTTTCACCTAATCAGGTAGAATATCTAAGTATATTCGGAAGTTCAGAGTAACTGTAGTGGTCATTGGTCAAAGCCGTTAGCCACCGCGATATAACGAGCGTCTAATAACAAACGATAAATACATTTTGCCTTTATTAACAAGATTAATCTCATTCAAATGCATGATAACTTCAGTTTACTCTTAGACCTGTGCAATACCTACCGTCGACATGTGAATAAAATTTATTAATTTTAATCAAATCATTAACTTCAAATAACGACTTCAAAGTTTTTTGTTTTCCAACTGAGTTACGAAGTTTTCTAAACAAATAGGTTTTATTGTGAGATATTATGAAGTTAATATCCTGTTTACTAGTTTTCGGTAAGTAGATACCTTGTTAACTTTCAAACTTCCCTAAAAGTAGGTACCTAGGTATATAAATTAATCCGGATACGTCTGAATGCTACTTGGGTATCGGTTTTTTTAGGCGATGATAGAGTAGGTCATGTCAAAGGTCTTGGGGTGAATGATCGAAGGGGTGAACTGAAAATACTGATATGAATCGGTACCATGGCAGGTCAAGAAAAAGGAGAGTTAGAAATTAGCAAATCAGTAAAAGTTACCAATAATAACAACGTAAACTGAGAACGTAACTATACTTACAAAGTCAATGTATTCTGTGATAAGTGCCTTCCCGTCCAAACCAGAGAATGCGGTATTAGGTCTATATCTATAAGTGCAAAGAACCAAGAGTAATATTTTGTAATTTCTTGTTCTCCACCATGTGTGGCCTATAATAATATATTATGAGCGTCATAATATCTCATATCTAGATGATCTCCGAGCTTTTTGTACGAGTGTTCTAAAAAGAAATGAAAAAAATAGTTTATCAAATATTATTTATTAAATAGGCAAATACATAATCGTTCGACGTTTTGTTCCATACCAAAGCAAAAAAAAGCCTATTTACAATGCGTGACACAAGACAGTGACATTATAAATTATTCTGACGTCACATGGCATACTTCATATAAAAACCGGCCAAATTATGTGGTGCCAGGAAATCTGTTAATTTTATGAATTTTATTGTCATTTTCAATCATTTACATAATAAAATTTTTTTTGTATTTATTCAAACATCAAACCACATCAAACGACAATGGGTGCATAAAAATAAAAAAAATCTAATTTTATGAATGAAACCATAATAAAATAACTGAATAATGTGATAATATAACGGACCTAGAATATATAGAAGGGCAATAAGGCATAAACAGGTCGGTGACGTGATAAAATAGGCATCTTTTGTTCTTGCTCCGCTCGTAGGGCCTTGGGATTCTTTGTTCAACACAATACTGCACATATTTAAAAAAACATGCAATAGTAATTTGTTAAACAAATCAGGTAGGTAATAATTATAACGAGGATTTGCTTACGTTTTCATTCATTATCATTGATGTAAATAATAATCATAACTAATGTTCTAGCGGTAATCATGGGTGAAGATGCAGCATTGAACTTGGAATCATGGATGAGTGAATTGCCGCCGCAGCTAAAGAATATTCCTATTATTTACCTCGCAATTCCAGGTAAGGAATTATGTATGTACTATCTACATAAAACTCCACTGAGTCACAGAGTCCACTGCTGGATACAGGCCTCCCCATAAGGGGGGTTTAGCCAATACTTGTCATGCTTGTGGCAGTTCGATGATTTGACGCAGAAGATGCTGCTACTGTACTCTGAATTTGATAACCCTTCACCAACTGTTACAGCAACCACAAGTAGAGAGAGTTTGGTACTTTTCTAAAGACGATAACTTCACAAGACCTGGTAACCCTATGGCACTTTCACCTCCTAGTAATTTAGCTGTGAACTGTGACTTCAAAACCCCTGTGTTATTTCTCCGGTGTCAAATAACTTTAAATTATATCAGTCATCTACATGATTAAAAGACCATGTATCGCTTGAAAAGCTAAAAAGAGTGCGGGAAGCTGTGCAACCGCTGTATCTGGCTGAATCGGCCAATTTACATATGGTCGATAGTGTGACAGAAACCACTATCACTATATATTCATAAATGACTCACTGACTGACATGCAACGCAGAGCCCAAACCACGGATCCTAGAGACTTGGAACTTAGAATGTAGGTTCTTTTTATTGTCTGAACGTGTGCTAAGAAAGGATTTTTAAAAATTCACATTCTACGGGGTCCAAAAAGGGCTTCAAAGTTCTGGTATAAAACTCCCATACTTATTTCATAATTGAGAGTTGGCAAAGCCAATGTTCTTACACTAGTAATAAATATGACACCTTGTATAAAACAGTCCAATTGAAGTAGCATAGTATAATAAGTACTACTTGACAAGGCGGTCGCCTGATCGTAAGTTGATTAAGAACCTACTCTGTAGAGTTCCTAACACCTACCTAACTTTCCTATCGCCCTAGCCCTTATCGCCCTAGCCCTAACCATATACAATAAGATATATACTTATATAGATAGTGTGGGATGTCCGTTGCCGAGAGACCTATGACAACAGACAGAGGCGGGTAGGAAAGAGGGATACGCACGTCGTGCAATGTGCGCAGGTACGGTTTTCCGACTGCCGATCACGCAGGATCACGTGACCGATCACTGATCACGGGGGACCAGCAACGGCTTAAGGAGTCTTGGCCGCAGTCGGAGGAAGGAGAGGGAAATTGCCCGCCCAGCGGAGAGGTACTGGACAGGGCGCGGTGGCCGGACCCCGGCAGGCGGTCCGGTGGAGCCTCCCTGGGGACGTGAGCGCTCGGACAGGTGGGCGGCGGCAGCCGACCTCGTCAGTACGGGGCAATGGACCGATACTCTTGCTGCCGGTCCAGGCCAAGGCCGCTTGTAGCCTTTCGTACGACTGCTGATGGGCGGCTGTCAGGCCGCGGTACTATTGATGGGCGGCTGTTAGGCCGCAGTGGTGTCGATGGGTGGCTGTCAGGCCGAGGTCCTATTGATGGGCGGCTGTTAGGCCGCAGGAGGAGTGAATCAAAACCCAGGTTAGGTAGTGATTAATTTATTTACAAAAGATTTAACTTATATACTAAATTATTGGCTACACACAAATATAATTATTTCTATGTGCGTAATAACTATTATGTTGGCTCGGTCAGCATCTCGCGATGGCCTTGCTCTGTGGAAGTGCTGACGCGCCGTGACGGTGCCCTCGTTTCGTGCGGTTTAGTCGGTCGTTATGGAATTAGGTCTTGTTCATGTTTGAACACTACTAGTAGCTCAACTGTGCGTCTTGATGGAGCAATGATGGGGTGTGGTTAGAAAGAGAGGAGTCCCTCCCCTGCCCACGACGCCGACGCAAGGTGGTAGAGGCCAGCTTCTGTTACTGTTGCACCCCAATATGCTCAAACAGGCTGCCTGAATTTTGACCTACTAGTAGTTAGTACTTACTGTTATAGAATAGGTTAATGGATACATCCAAACTTTTATATTGATAATATTAGTATGACGAACATTTCCAGGAAGTCACGACTCCATGACCTATGGTATAACCAGGTCGAGTGGTATAGCCCCGGATGCAGAATCTGTAGTGAAAAGTCTGTACCCACTGTTCCGAGGTACGATATTACGCTGGACCATTACTCAGGACATAGACACACGGCAACAGCTACTCATTGGCATCAGGTACCTAATGTAACACTGTTTAAAGCACTATTATGCATGCATGCTAATAACAACTGCATTCCTAAAACGCCTCTGACATGACCTAACAACTGCCCCCATATTTTATAGTGGTCGCAAGCTTGACTGCTGATCATGAGCTCCTGGGTTCGATCCCCAGGTCAGGCAGTGTTATTGGATTTTTCCATTAGGAATTATCTCAGTGACAGCCTGGAAACTGGAACTGGGCCCAGTAGATGACAATAGACTCACGCCCTATTACATTGGATCAATAATATGCTAGCATGATGTGGGTGTGCCTACTATGGCGCTGAGTCCTGGGTTACACCTCTGCCTACCCCTTTAGGAAAAAGGCGTGATGGTATGTTGATGTATACCTATTCATTGATTTAATAGTTTTTATCTACTAACAAGGATCATAGATCGACACAATCATTATTATAAATTACTAATCTTATATATATAAAAATCACGATGTATGTTGCCAATAAACTCCAAAACTACTGAACCAATTTCAATCAAATTTCACATGTACCCATATTTTGGTCTAACTTACTGGATAAGTTATCATCTCAATTATTTGTTTATGTCGTAAATGTAAATGAATAAAATTTATCAATTAATTGTTTCATAAGCAAGTGTTTATTTACTATTTAGTTTTATGAAGTTCTCCATAGATGGCGGTGTACGTTGATTCATCGATAAAATTCTTCAATATTGTTTGACATCTAGGTTGCAAATACACCCAATAGATGGCGCTGTGTTCTGTTTCTTAGAATATAAATTCTATTACTATTTCACGTAATATTTATTTATGCTCACGATATAACCGTATTATTTTAATGGATTGTGACTGATATTTTTATAATTATACTGCGTATTATGTTACAATATTATTACCATTAATAACAAAAAAAAAATTGTACTATTTTTGTTAGAGAATTATTAAAGTCTTGGCGCCAAATATTAATCAAAGTTTCAAGATCTGGCCATCAAATTCTATCGATCTCTGGTTTGAATGTCCAAAGCTTTGGTATCTTTAGTAATTATAATAAGCACCCCACGCATTTTGAACAACAATATGAATTTTTCAATTGAGTACTTCAGTTTTATTTTCAATATTAGCTAATTCGATTTTACCGGAAGGGTTTTATTTCCTCAGTTGCGATTAGAGAAATAAAATATGGCGGTACGAAGTTCGCCGGGTCAGCTAGTTACTAAATAAAACAACAGATTAACAAACAAATAAAATCCTACTAATATTATAAATGCGAAATTTTGTGACGATGGATGGATGGATGGATGTTTGTTACCCTTTCACGCTAAAACTACTGAACCGATTAGGCTGAAATTTGGTATCCAGATAGCTTAGACCCAGGAATAAGTTATTTCCCGACATTCCCACGGGAACGGTGACTATGCAGGTGAAACCGCGGGGCACAATTAGTATAAATTAAAATGAATCCTATAATATGACTTACTTGCTTTAACCCTGTGGTCTTGCAAATTCTTCCCCAATGTTATTCCAGGATCTAAGTTACCTACATACAACTACTGCACTAGTTTTGACATGAAGTTGTTATAAACACACTCATCTATTCAACCTTTCGCATTAACAATATCAGTGAAGTTAGCAGTTAAACATGTCGATTTCAGGTACTTTGACCTGAGACTGGCAACTAAGAAAGGTGAGGAGAACATCTACTTCACACATGGGGTGTATGCTGAGGAGGTATCCAGGGGCTTGGGGGAAGTAAGAGACTTTGTGGACACACATCCTGGTGAGGTAAGGCCTTGTGCGCCCACTATTATTGGATATGTAAAAACATATCAAATTTTCAGAGTGCTAAATGAGCTGGCGGTCTAATTTTACCATCGTCTGGTCATCTAAGCTGTAGGACATCCACTGCTGGACGTAGGCCTCCCGCATTGATTCCCAGATAATTCGGTTGTAAGTGGCTTGTATCTGGCGTTCCTGCTGTCTTTATTAGATTGTTTGTCCACCTTATGGGTACGTCCTACGCTTAGCACTTTATGAACTTTATGCGAACTTTTTCTGTATGTTGTGTCTATTAAAGTGTTCATCTACTTATCTATCTTAAAAGTAACCATTATACATTACCCAATTTACATAGCGCTAATGTTAACATTAGCAAAAATTATTAGAAAAAGTTCGCAGTTAATTTTACGCTAGTACAAGTGGCCGTTTTATCGCTTAAAAGCTTCCAGACAACCGTAAGGAATGGAGTAATATTAAGAATATATCTGGTTGGCGATGAACCTTGAAGATAATAGTCGTGTACAGATCTGTTCACTCACGAAGGCGCGCCCCTCCACACCTTTTGAATGTAAAAAGTTCTTTTCAATAGTTAGTTTTAGTGTTTAGTACTTTTATTATTGTATTAACAATAGTTAGTTTAGTGTTTTAATGTAAATTGAATTTTTAATTTCAAACCTTATTAATGCACACCGAAAAACACCGAAAATTTACCCTGGAGGGGCGCGCCTTCGTGAGTGAACAGATCTGTACCCGCGTAGTCATCGTTCCCGTGGGAATATCGGGAACAACAAGTAACTATGTGTTATTCCAGGGTTTAAGCTACCGACATACTAATTTTCAGCCCAATGGGTTCAGTAGTTTTAGCGTGAAAGAGCAACAAACATCCGTACATCCATCCATCCTCACAAACTCGCATTTATAATATTATTATTAGGATTATAAATATACCTAGGTACCAACCTATATAACATAATATATGTATGTGTAACATTACGCCTTATCCCTAAAGGGTTTTGCAGAGGTGTACCGATTTCCATAGTAGGTGAACCCACACTTCGCCAATTATAGGGGGCAAGCCTATTGACATCAACCGTGCACAAATCCAGACTCCTGAAAAGTAAATTGTTAATGCATTCGTATGTATGCATAGAGTAGGGTTCCATACCTAGATACCTGAACGAAACGCTTAAAATCGCTTTAAACATACATCGCCATCTATTAGTTACTTGCGCAAAGCATGGAGATATGAAGTAAAATGGCCATAACTTTTGATTACGTTAACTTAGAAGTATGATTTTTTTACAGCCACAAGGGACCGTAGATCTGAGTAGTTGATATCAATTTCAACTTGATACCTCCACGTGTTCCCGTTAAAAAGTGTCTTGACAAACAGACGGACAGAGGATAACAAAGTGATCCTAAAAGGGTTCCTTTTTTCCTTTTGAGGTACAGAACCCTAAAATATCTAATCCCCCTTAATTTGCAAATAAGATTGTAAGCATGTTCAGTAATAGTATTTGTGTTATCTATTGTTATAAGTATTTTTGGAAAATGTAAAGATTTGTGGATTTAGTCTGTGGCTTTATCGCTGTCAACAAGAATATTGACAATGACAAGGTTACTGGTTTGATATTAGAAGTACTGACAGGTGATATACTCTATGGAATAGGCAGATTAGCAGGAAAATATGGCGGCAAAGCAGTGTTAATGGAATATGGAGTGAATTATGAGAAAAATATAGTAAAAGGAGGTGTACGAGGCTTATTATAAGATTTAATAATTTCCATTCGTCACACTATTGATTACAGGTGGTTATCCTAGATTGCCAGCATTTCTACGGATTCACCCCGGAAGACCACCAGAAGTTTATGAGATATCTCCTTAATCTGTACGGCCCTCGCCTTGTCCCTAGACGATTGGACCTCCAGTCTTTTACGCTCAATACTCTCAATAGATTAAAACAACAGGTTTGTTATTTCATATTATAAAGCTGTTCTTACATAAACATACACACAAACAAAGCCTTGTTTACACGAAGGGTTAGAGATGTCCTCATTCCCCTGTTAGGTACAGGTCGCGTCACGGTTTAATAGCGCTCGGCAAAAGTGGAGGGGTGGTTTGCGCAGGTGTATTGGTCTAAAAAGTCCTAACAGATCTTAAAAATCGATTACTGCGCATTCAAGGTCAGCGCTATTAAACCGTGACGCCTGACGCCACCTGTACTCGTAATTTTGATTGCAATACTTAATAAGATCTTGTGTCTGAATAAAGAAGTTATTTTAATTTCTTTGATCATAATTCCAGGTGATAATAGTATACCGTAACGAGTCAGTATACGCGACGGGCGAGTTCTGGCAACCCCAAATGTTACCATCTCCGTGGCCGAGACAGGACCGCGTTCAAGGACTCCTACACTACTTGGAGAATGTTAGGAGACATCCCAATATGGGGTTCGTTCATCAAGCAGTGCTCACGCCTACCCCTAGCTTTATTGTGCTCAGGTAAATACCAAATACAATAGTAGAGACTTATTAGTAACTTGGACTTTTAAAATGGGCAATTCCACCAAAGTCAAGAAAGAATTTATTAATTACTAGCTGTGGCCCGCGGTTTCACCCGCGTAGACATCGTTCCCGTAGGAATATCGGAATAAAAAACACCCTATGCGTTATTCCAGGGCCTAAGCTATCTACATACCAAATTTCAGCTCAATTGGTTCAGTAGTTTTAGCGTGGTAGGGGAATAAACATACACACAAGCAAAAATAGCGCTAAACAGCGCTGGAGTCGAGTTAGAACACGCTAGCGTTTTGTTCAACAAACAAACTTAATTTTTTACATTGTATTGAGGTTTCAGATTTATAATATAATATAAGTAGAATTATATGCATTATTGTCCAGAATCCAAACATTTTTAACATTATCCTTTGTTGTCATAGCACTTAAAAGTCCCGACCACTTTCTTGTTCTGAAGTATTTATAAAACGGTTACTATCAGTCATGTTGTAATCTTTATCCTTTGTCTTCAACATTAGGGGTCAAGTTATGTTGTCACAACAATGTTGATAGCACAATCTGTTTTATAACAACCAAACCCCCTTTCTGGAGAATAACAATGATGTAAGAGCAGCACAAATAGACACAATTGTAGATGATTATTGCAATGATTTTACTAAGAAGTATTGAATTTGATATCAAACTTCAGACCTTGTAAGTAAAACTTTGGCACAACATGTCGATCCAAATTATCTGTACTATATTGAATTTAGATTATTTTTTTAATGCCTCGGTGGCGTAGTGGGCGCAAGTTCGACTGCCGATCAAGAGGTCCCGTGTTCGATTCCCCAGGTCAGGCAGTGTTAAATATTGGATTTTCCATCCCAGGAAATATCTCAATAACTGCCTGGAATCTGGAACTGTGCCCGGTAGATGGCAATAGGCTCGCCCCCTATTACAAGGGACCGATAACATACTGGCGAAATGTGGGTGTACCTACTATGGGACTAAGTCCTGGGTGCACCTCTGCCTACCCCTCCGGGAAAAAGGCGTGATTGTATGTTTTGTATTTTTTTATTTACAAGTTTTAAACATTTGTACACAGTTCAATGTTTCTTTTTTATTATACCTATCTGATGTTTAGAATAAAATGTTAATTACTATTGGCATCAATTATACAATGATATTAATGCGAAAGTAACTCTGCCATTTTGTCTGTTTCAATTACACGCCTAAACAGCTGGACAGAATTGGATGAATTATTAGGTATTAATCAAATTTGGTTCGGAACTTTTTATCCGGATATTCCTACGGGAACGGTGCCTACGCCGTACACACTTAGTCTTATAAAAATAAGGACTACGTAACAAATTTCGTGTCACACCACAAATTACAAATACTTTATTTATTTGATTGGTAGAGTGCCCAGCGCGCGGATTGGTGCGGAAGGCACGGTTTCAAGTCCCGCTCGTGGGTGAATTTTTCTTCCCATTTACATATAAATACTTAGTACATACTTGTAAATACTTATTTGTCATAATCTTGCACCAAATACCTCTGTCTTAATTTTCAGATGGCTATCGACTTTACGCGAGAAATGCGCAAAGCCAGTAAAAGACGAAGTACTACCAAAGTTGAAAGAGTTCTCTCCAGGCCAACCAGTTCTTGGGAACTCTGGTGCAGGTATCAAATCTCCAGTCAACGTCGTCATAGCTGACTTCGTCAATTTAGACGATAATATCTTCCCCAAAACAATAATACAACTCAATATGAAACTATTGAGAAACACTGATATCGTTTACCATAACGGTTGAAGTAAGTACTTAATTTTAAGACAATTTTTTTTGTAATTCCGTTTTTGTACCTGGACTATTATTATTTTACAACATAATATGTATAGTTTATTAGTATATGTTTATTTGATGGGCCTCAATTGTGTGTGCAATATATGTTTTTGTTACTGTTTTATGTTAAAGTACAAAACTCATAAATTGTAATTTGGAATTTATCGTCTGAAATTCCCGACTATTTTACTTATTTCCAATGCGATAATATTTAATGATAAATGGCAGTTCATACATTAAGTATAAATTATAATATAATTCTGTGATATATTTTATTAGATATAATTCAGTGCTTTACATAGTGCCTTGTATCTTGTAAGTACAGTGTGTGTCATAGTTTTTTTATACAGAGCTAAATCAATTTATGATTTTTCTTACAATAAAAATCACTTTATTACATTTCACTTCGTTTAATTACAAAAACTTTCAAGTAACATAATTCGTTCTACCAAATACTTTGTTACAAAACTCGTCTAATTTAATTCGATCGCACAAATCTTTGAAAGACCATTTTTTCATTTTCAAATGATTCCCTTTATCATCGTCAAGAGCTGAGAACAACTTGTCTGAGAGCTCGTCAGATATTTCAATTATTCTACAAATTTTGTCCAAGCGTGCCAGATCCTCCAATGAGTTAGTAAGATCAGTGATTTGGATCACCTGCGATTTCCTTTCGCTAATTTCGAATGAGTTGTCGGACCCACTGGCGCTGTCTAATTTATCGTAGATATCTTGTTTGTTCTCGCAGATATAGTTACTTATAGTGGAGACTGTATTCTCCGGAGATTCGCATCTCGACGTCTTTTGTGAGACCATCACAACTGTATTGGGACTATCATCTATCCGCTGCGTACACTCATCTCTTTCGTTAATCCTTTGGTTACTTAAATTGCCTCCTTCAGGCGTCTGATTGTCGATCAAAATAATATTACGCTTTCTTAACTCATGGTCTACTACTTTCAAATGCCTTTCTTTATTCATAATACAATTATCGTTTCGAATAGTATCGTTTTCGTCTAAGACGGTTGAGGGAACATGGAATTCAGAAATGTTGTTTTGATAAATTGATTTAGATGTATTGCTATTATTGTGGTTTTCATTCAATTCTTTTCTAGTGTTCTTATTATCCATTGCTTTTATTGTATTATCATGCTGTGCACGTCTTTCTGCACTTTGAGACAAACCGTCAATTAAAACATTCATAGTTTTGGCTACTTGTTGCTTAAATTCACAATCCCTTTTTGTCATCCCAAAATTTTCGACACTAAATGTTGTACAACTAACTTTCTGTTTAGGCTCATCGTTGTTTGATTTTGTGCATTTCGCTGCGTCAATTAATTTCGTGAACTCATTTTCGACGTCAAGATTTCCTTCGACAATATTACTATGCGAAGATTTTGCCTCATCTTTGTTATTTGGGATTAAAATCACGTCATTCGAAGCTAAACTATTGGTATCACCACATGAATGCACTCCTTTTTTATCATGAACCTTCTCTGTCTTTTTTGGATAAGTCCCTGTGATTTCAACATCATTAAAGCGTTTAACTTCTTCGGTGGATTTTGATTGGTCGCTAGATTGATTACTGTGAGTTTTCATCAACAGACTCTCCGTTATGTTAGCCATCTTAGAAAACTCTCTCTTAACATTTTCTAAACACTCTTTAGCCGACCTTTCGATATTTACTATAGGGGGTGGCAATGGAAACATCAAGCAAGATTGAAAATATGGATTTTTATTTTGTCGCGTTCTTGATATTTCGTCCGTATCGTTCCATATTTTAAAGAGCTCGCTTTTCCTTTTTGCGTCTCTGTATAAGTTTAAAGAAGGGACAGTCGCGGAAGGTTTTTTGATGATTATTGGTCGATTTGGTGGTTTCCCTGAGAGACTGACTTTTGCCGTCGTTATTTTAAAACGTACGTCAGCTTTGCCTTCGCCTACGTGAGTCTTCCGAAAATATTCAGATATTTGCAAATTCGCTTGTGTAAAATTCGTTACATTTCCCATATCTTGTTTTTCACAGAACTTAATAGTGTCAATCACTCTGCAAGCGTACGAGTATTCGTTCTCGTACCAGCAAATAATTTTAAAGAAGTTGGGCTTCAGTTGAATGCTAGTATCTTCGTCGAATATACACGAATACGTTTCTCCGACGAAATCAGAGGACACTGTCTCTTCAGTGGATACTCTTATTATATTTCCTAGGGGAGTATTGCTTGTTTCTCGCACGGTTTTGGTGATTTCTTGTAACGTTGTGGGTCTGTTTAACCTTTTTGGGTGGAGATTATTGAAAAAGCAGCAACACTTTTGAACTTTATCATAATCATATCAGTGTTAGGCAGACCACTGCTGCATAGGCCTTCCACAAGGGTCGGTTTGCCAATACTCGCCACGCTTGGCAGGCGGGTTATGGAGTCCAGTTTCATGGTTTTTGCGCAGATTACGCTGCTGCCAGATCTCATAACCCTTAGCCGGCTCTTACGGCAGCCACGGGTAGAAAGAGTGGGGTACTTCTATTGCCGGCATTGAGATTCGACAACTCATATCTCAGGGTGACAGGCGCAGTGCAGTGCCGTGCAGAATTTAGAATTTTGAAACACTGAGTGTCATTGTGTCTGATATGGGCAATCATGATGCTTACCATCAGGCACCTGATTTGCTGGTCTTGTCACTCTCTATCATAAAAAAACCCCACGTCGTTAATTGACTATCAGAGTTAAATGGTCCTTCTGGGTTGTAGATGGGGTATGTGAATGTCACTATGGACTTAGTCCAGAATCCAGGCTATCATTGAAATAACCCCTAATGGAAAAACACTGCCTGACCTGGGGATCGAACCCGGTACCTTATGATCGGCAGCAGAGCTTGTGACCACCAACGCCACCGAAGCGGTATTTAAATAATTATATAAATAAATAATCAAGTTTAACAGCATACCGAACAGTAAGGTCCAGTACTGAGACATTGACTATGGGAACTCTAAAGGCAAGGCCGGACAGCTTGTCCTTGACTTGCGGTAATATCTTGCCGAGGGCTTTGCACGCGCCCGTTGTCGCTGGGATTATGTTCTGGTGGATGCTTCTGTGGTCGCGCCAGTGCTATATAAACTTTTTACTTTAAGGCGCGGTGCTAAGCAAATTTGCCCTTTCGCTCACACGTACCCACATTTTTGAAGATATAAAAAATACTACATGTAATTAAGTAAAATAAAGACAACTAGGATCTAGATCTAGGGCGAATTTGCTTAGCACCGCGCCTTAATCACAATTCTTAAAAAAAAGATATGCAGATATGTGAGTAATATATTATATATATTACTAAATTACGTACAAGCAATACGGCGTACGTTGAGAAGTAACTTGACTCATTAGCCACAATCACCAATGGCGTAGGGTGTATCATCTTTACTTACTGTATGTAGTGTATTTTCACTATGGAGAAAAACTATGACCAAAACAATCTGCTCTTTCCCATGTAAGAGCAGATTATTTTTTGGTCTTTACTTTGTGCAAACTGTATAGAACGGAACAGTTGATCATTTTTGTCGATTTCAGAGTTGGTTCAAGGCTCGAAGTAAATTTTATTCAAAATTTTAAGTAGAATAGGCCTTTAAAAGGATGCTAACTATTCATATTCTCAGTATTACCGACTATGAATATTATCGTGTATACGCTGCTGAGTCAGAAGCTTTTTATTAAGGATACTTTGGAATTTATATATAGCCAGTTATGAATACATTTTAAAGTATAAATTTAAACAAACCCGGGGCTTTTGTGATGATGATTACACATAAAACCTGTAAACCAAGCTAAAAATGCACATTACCCTGCCTCTAAGACAGAGGCCGTCCAAAGGCTTCAGAGAAGGCGTCATGGCGTGGATGCTCGTAATAAACCCCTCTTCTACTCCGTACGTATCCTCTAATATCTTTACTATTGGGGCCAGACAGTATAGAGTGCTTGATGTGCATGATATCACTTTTTTTTCTATAAAAAAAATTAAATAGGAATTTGACACACATCGATGTTTCTTATACCTCTGTTAGGCTAATTCGCAAAATGTCTCCTGTCGAAAAATTTCTTTTTTTTTCATAATATCTCTTTCGCAAAATGTCTTGACAGGGACTTGAATAATATTTCTATCGAGTTTGGAACTGTGCCAGGTAGATGGCAATAGCCTCGCCCCCTATTACATGGGACCAATAACATGTGGGTGTACCTTCTATTGGACTGAGTCCTGGATAAGTCTCTGACTACCCCTTTGAAGAAAAGGCGTGATGGTATGTAGAAAGAAATTACCTTTATTGATCTTATCGTCATTGACTCCCATAACGATCATAGGCAGGTCGACACTAGGAGCTGTTACTATCACACGTTTTACACTTTTGCTCTCTAGGTGGTCCTATAAAATAAGATTGGTAGGTACTTTGAAGTTGTAGTGGTAGGCCTCTTGCAGGGGGCCGCCTGGGGAAGTACCACAACCTTTGCCAGTTATTCATCTGCCAAGCAGTAATATGTGCAAACATTACTGTGTTCCGGTCTGAAGGGCAATGTTACCAGCGTAATTACTTGGCATGACGAGTTTCAACAACTAATATCTCAGGGTGACAGGCACAGAGCAGTGCCGCTCAGGATTTTGAATTTTAAAACACTGGGTCTGATATAGGCAATCATGATGCTTACCATCAGGCACTTGATTTGCTCGTCTTATCACTCTCACTATCATAAAAAAAAACTTATTTAATCCAAAGAGCAAATACAGAGTGGAGACGGTCGAAGCAACTGTGCACTGTAGGTACATATATTAAATAAATGTTGACCAAGGCAGGCCAAAAGCCATTACCTACCAGCAGTACTTACTAAATATCTTCTCAAAATGTAAGAGATTACCTATCGGTAGACGGTGCACAGTCTTATTGGTCGAGATCTCTTTCAGGCGAGTCGCTACAAAACTCTATTTACACATATAAGTAAGTAGGTCCCATATTTTTCTAGTCTTATACTGGTCTCACTGCGGCGCAAAGGCCTCCCCCAAGTTCTTCCATGTGTCGCCGTCCTTGTGCCAACTATACACGAACGTAATGTAATATAGAACGACTTCCACACTCGGTCATCTGCCAATATTAAGCTAAAAGCTTGCACCTGGCCCATTGTGCAGGCTTCTAGCCTATAATATTGGCAGATTGGCATAAGTCAGGTAACGGTCATATACTTAGGTACTTATTCATAAGAATATAGCACCTAGACGCAAATACAACAGATATACACTTAGGTGTATCTTGTTTAGGATTGTTTAATTTTCCCAAAATAAGATAGATCACTAACAGAGAAAACTTAAAAAACATTAATAGGTAATTTTAGGTAGGTTTACTAATTTTTATACTTCTTCATCATCATTCAGCATTAGAACGCCCACTGCTGAACATAGGCCTCTCCCATAGATTTCCATGCAGTGTGGTTGCAAGCGGCCCGCCTCCAGCGTGTTCCTGCTGTCCTCATCAGATCGTCTGTCCACCTTGGGTGGACGTCCTACGCTGCGCTTGCCGGTCCGTGGTCTCCATTCGCGATCAAGAACCGAATGCTACCCTTACCTTAGCCTTTTCATAGTTGGTGAACATGCCGGACGCTTCGACAACATACTGCGCGCCGGCGATCTGCCACGGGATATTTGACGGTAACTTCTCATGGTACACCTTTATATGGTGACCTATGTGGAAATTATCGATTATTGATTAAGAACAACATACAATCACGCCTTTTTCCCGAAGGGGCAAACAGAGGTGTACCCATGACCCATTCCCATAGCGCTACCCACACTTCACCAGTTATGATTTTTTTAAGCCAGATAGGGGGTAATATTGTGAAATTCGTAAGTAATGGAAAAATCCAATAACATTTTGCCCGACCTCGGTATCGAACCCAGGACCTTTATGCTTTTATTTAACAGTAGCGCTAGCAACTAATAGACCACGGCAGTAAAAATGGTGCTTATAGAAGATAATCATCATCATCATCATCATCTCAGCCGTTGGTAATCCACTACTGAACATAGGCCTCCCCCATAGGGGTTTTGTCAATACTCCACACGCTTGGCAGGCGGATTGTCGAGCGCAGTTCGATGGTTTGTTGCAGAGGACGCTGCTGCTAGTCCTCTAGATCTGTTAACCATTAGCCGGCTCTTACGGCAACCACGGGTAGTGAGGGTGGATCACTATTCTATAGCCGGTAACTCCACGACACAATAAGAAAAGAATACTAACTTGTTATTACACGCCATTTTACGTCGCCTGCGACCAGACAGTAAACGAGGCAGTAACGTCCGTACGCCCGCACACATTTGACGCGTGTACATACTTTATGTTTTCTACGTAGTAGTAGTAGTACTATCCGATTCAGACGATTCGACACGGACAGATGTGCGTTCACCTAAGAAATATCTAGATACCTATCATTACCGTGATTGAGGTATTGGTACCGTACTTACCTTATTTGAAAAACTCAGGGCTAGGTACTTTGTTTTTTTTTTTCAATATCTTAGGTTTTCAGCAAGTGAAACCACACGCGAAGCTATGTAGTAAGTAGACTAAAACTATTTACCGTTTACAATAACTTCGTTATCATTGTGTGACACGTCCCCTTTGAATTTTCCATGCGTGGAGTCAAACTTGATCAAATAGCAGATGTATTCTATACTGATTGCTGGATCGTTAATTGCTGATAACTGGAACAAAGAACAATAAGTAACTAAAATATGCATAAAATGTAAAATGTTATTGTAAGGAGAACCTGTAAAATAATTAAGATACAATGGTTTTTACTTGAAGGTCGGAGCTTTCGAGGCACGCTCTTGATATTATTCGCCCAATTCGACCGAAGCCGTTGATTCCGACTCTTATAACCATTATAATAGCAATGCAACTCATACATTTACTTTTAATTTACTAATAATTTTGTAACGATATAATATCCCCACATTTTGAAATTCGCGCATATCTCAATTCTACACCACAGATAACTTTATTGACATATTCGCATCTTTAAATAATTCACGTTCCACAGCCTCTGACCTGCAGGGTATTGTGTTCTGTGGTCAAGCACTGGAACTGTCCAATCAAAAAAATATTATTGTATTCAAAAACCGGTAAATTGGCAAAAAAAACTATTTTGCAGTTGGCAACAATAATTATATTTTTCAAAGACTAAAGACAGGACTAAAAATGCAATGATTAGGGATGCAGCAGAAGAATCTCATCTGAGGGATCTTTAAAATACATAGAAAATATCTTTTTAAATACAATTATATTAATATCAAGTTAGATAATTTATTATTATAGTTTTATAATAATCTTATTATTAATAATAATTATAGTACAATATAATAAATTATACTATATACATCCTATGTAATACGTTGTACGTATAATAATATAATATTAATAGAATAGAAAACTTTTATTGGTATCACAATTAGTACAGAAAACAACAGAAATCAAAAATTAAATCTAGAAAACGTGTAACAATTGGCAGTCTTATTGCTTAGAGCGATCTCTTCCAGACAACCATGTTGTGTCAGGAATTATACCTACTTAGATGCTGGAAGGACGGTTCATTTATAATCCATACCAAAAATATAATAAGTATATAAAAATCTCTATAAAAATAATACATAATTTAAAATTTATTTAATAAAAATAAATACATTTATAATAATAATTTTATAATAATTTTAATAAATAAATAAAAATAATAATAGATGCAATACATACAAATACCATACATATTATACTTAATATAGGTACATTACAAGTGAGTCCATAATAATTTAGCTAATTATCTAACACGCAATTTATAAGAGGCGAGTCATGGTGCACGTCTCGACTGGACGATCATTCCACAGATGAACTGCTTCGATAGTGAAAGACTCCCCGTAGAAATCAGTGCTATGCACTGACTGGACACCTCAACATCAGGTTCTCCGATGATCTAAGTAAACGAGAATGGGACGTACGAAGAATTTCAAAACGTTCCCGAAGGTAGCATGGGGAAGATGGATTAAACAGAACACTGTAGAGAAGAGACAAGATATGCGTATTCCGGCGACGGCGAATAGGCAGCCATTTGATCTTAATATTGTAACTGATAACATAATAAATGTGAGTTTCGGTTTGTGTGTGTCTAGAATAACTTATGGAGCCTCAGTGGACACAACTAGTTAATGTCATTTTGTTACAATATTCAAATTTTAGTTACGTATTTACCTATATACGTACATCCAACGTAGTTTTATATTCATCATGATAACTAAAGTAAAACATAATATTATAACACATTATATTTTACCTGAAGAGTAATTTAAAAATAATAATGTATATATTATTTTTATAAAACCCAAGAAAAACTCACTGAATATTAATTTAGCTAGGCACTTCTCTTTTATTCATTTTAAGTCTTTGATTCATTGATCTTTTGGAATGTAGTATTGTCTATGAATGACCAACACCGGATGTTGTAGTTCGTGTCATATTGTTTTGTCATATTTGCTCGGAGTGTCATCGTGTCCTTCAACTGACATTCTCAAGTTCCGATCTGACATTTTCTACTCCATCTTGTGGAGAAAGTACGTGAGGTGATCGAATTCAGTATTTTTAACTCTACTTAATTAATTCCGGTGAGTGCATTGTATTCAAAATAGTATTGTTTCACTAAATTTAACATCATTAATTGATTATTCATTGAAATTGTAGTTATTACCTCAAATTAACAATTTTCAAATTTACATCACCATTACTCAGTTAACATTTTAGTGTTAAATATTTGCCGTTTTTTTGTGTTATACTTTAATAATTACAATTTCTTGGTTTACAATTTAATTTTCACTAAAATCAATATATATTTTTATGTAGTTGCAAGTATTTTGTCGGCCTTTGCCGTGACCTCCAAATGCCCTCCACGCTCAGCCGGTGCTTTTTAAATATTTTTACAGTAATACTTTTCCGGCCCATACAGTAGATATTTATCTAGTTACATACCGATTGATTTGAATTATAATAAAAATACTCTATAACATTAAAGCTGTACTTACAAGTATACATTATTAAAATTATTTATTGTAGGTACCTACCTACAATAAATAATTTTACACCTACCTAGGTGTACTTAAATACTGTCTCATATAAAACAGTAAATACTGTTTTATACTTTAGAGTAACAAACATCCATCAATCCATCTAGCGCCATCCATCCTCACAAACTTTCGCATTAATAATATTAGTAGGATTTAAATTAGTAATATTTTTAAAACCAAGCTTTTATTTAAATGCTCTAAAATGAATATATTTTATATCATAAAAGCTTGTAAGATTTGTACTGAACATACTTACATTGCAAGTTGAATAAAAGCTAAAATGACAATTATCGTCATGTTCTTATTATAGTAACTCTACTTCGTAGATTCAGATTATCTTTGTCATTGGAAAGGTTAAGGTCAATTCCAAGTTCATTTCAATTTAAAAATAAATCCATATTTAAAATCAATATAATAACATACATAACATACATTCACGCCTTTTTCCCGAAGGGGTAGGCAGAGGTGTGCCCAGAACTCAGTCCCATAGTAGATACCTACACCCACATTTCGCCAGTATGTTATTGGTCCCATGTAATAGGGGGCGAGCCTATTGCCATCTACCGGGCACAGTTCCAGACTCCAGGCAGTTATTGAGATAATTCCTAATGGAAAAATCCAATATTTAACACTGCCTGACCTGGGGATCGAACCCGGGACCTCTTGATTGGTAGTCGAGCATGCACCCTCTACACCACCGAGGCAGTCCACCTTATACAGGCAGGCCACCTATACATTCCCATAAAATAAGTACCTACCTACAGTATAAAATACTAATTTGTGAAATATTTCATTTTCAGCAATCATGTCGAAGATTGGTATCAACGGATTTGGCCGCATCGGTCGCTTGGTCCTCCGTGCTTCTGTAGAGAAGGGAGCTCAGGTGGTCGCCATCAACGACCCCTTCATCGGACTTGATTACATGGTATACCTCTTCCAGTACGATTCGACCCACGGGCGTTTCAAGGGCACAGTGTCAGCTGGAGATGGACACCTCATTGTAAACGGAAACAAAATCGCCGTTTTCTCCGAGAGGGACCCCAAAGCCATTCCTTGGGGCAAGGCTGGTGCTGAATATGTCGTTGAATCCACTGGTGTATTTACAACCACCGACAAGGCTTCTGCTCACTTAGAGGGTGGTGCCAAGAAGGTCATTATCTCCGCTCCGAGTGCTGACGCACCTATGTTCGTCGTGGGCGTCAACCTTGAAGCCTACGATCCCTCTTTCAAGGTCATCTCTAATGCCTCTTGCACCACCAATTGCCTCGCTCCCCTCGCCAAGGTCATCCACGACAACTTCGAGATTGTTGAAGGTCTCATGACCACTGTACATGCTACCACCGCCACCCAAAAGACCGTCGACGGACCTTCTGGCAAGCTGTGGCGTGATGGCCGTGGTGCCCAGCAGAACATCATTCCAGCTTCAACTGGCGCCGCCAAGGCTGTCGGCAAAGTCATTCCTGCTTTGAATGGAAAACTGACTGGTATGGCCTTCCGTGTTCCAGTCGCCAACGTTTCAGTTGTTGACCTCACTGTCCGCCTCGGTAAAGCCGCTTCCTACGACGCTATCAAGCAGAAGGTCAAGGAGGCAGCTGAAGGTCCTCTCAAGGGCGTTCTTGCATACACTGAAGACCAAGTTGTGTCCTCTGATTTCATCGGTGACACTCACTCTTCCATCTTTGACGCCGCCGCTGGTATTTCTCTAAATGACAACTTTGTCAAGCTCATCAGCTGGTACGACAACGAATATGGTTACTCCAGCCGAGTAATCGATCTCATCAAGTACATCCAGACCAAGGATTAAATAATCTGTATTTAAAGAATATCTGTATGATTTGATTATTAATGTTACGTCGAGATTATCGACTCATTTACTTTTAAGTTCTAAGTATAGATGTCGTGTAATCTAAATTATTATGCTACTTTGACAGTAGTCATGTGCTTGTAATAAATTTTATTTTCAAAACAACCATTCATTGCTTCATAGCAATTAAAACTAAAGTTGTGTATGTGTATTGTTGAAATAAAATTTTATTCAGAAAATTGTTGTCTCAATTTCCTTGGATTGATGTTAAAGTCGTGTATAACTAACTCTACTGTCATGAATGTTCGTTCGATGTGAAACACGTTACAAGGAGAAATATTCGGCATGTCGGTACAGTGAGCCCAGCAGGTAATATAGAATGTTCTAATAAAGGCTCAATGCGAATCTCCATAATGAACGAATATTAATGTCCTAGGTTACAACAATCGGATGTTGGGGGATTGAATGAGGCTCTGCTCCCATTTAATCCTCGTAATAATACTTTATTTTAAAATATTTTTTGCCTTCTACACCTCTATCCTGTAGTTGAACTTAGATATTGAAGTAGGTACACCTATATACCTGCGTATTGTAAATAAGGCTGGCATTTATTATTATGTCGATGCCATCTATTTATAAATAATATCAAGGCATATAACGTTAAATTTTTTCTTTACAAATATTCGACTGAGCGCACACTGCACACGCAGCTATAATATATATTTCTATGACGTCACAAACATATAATGTTGCATATAGGTAAACTACGGTATCAATGACATGAAGGCTAAAATATATAATATAGCATTGTCTCCGTGTGTGGTAGCTTGCTATAATATGTTTTCCTCTCTGTTCTGTGTAATATATATTATAGGGATATATATTATAGCTACGGGCTACGTGTGTCATGGGAAGTACCAAAATTAGTAATCATTAATCATCAATGTATTTATCTATCTATCTATTTATTATATGTGAATTTACCGGTTTTTCTTTAAAAAGTTGTCAACTGGCAACCCGCGTTTTTCTAATGGCCAATGGCCGCGGTCCCAGCACGGCAGCTGACACTGTCACTGACAATTTGTTTGCTTCGTGTAGATTTTGTGATGTCGAACGTACAAGTTTCAAATCCGTCTATTTATCAATGAATATGGTGTACAATAATAGATAATGTTTATTTTTGTTATACATTTAACAATAAACTAGTTCAGCAGTGAAGAAGCCCGCAAAATTACAGTTAATTATTTATAATGGAGGATCTCAATTTGACAGAAACCGAAATGAGATATTTCGGTGATTTGTTTTTATGTTGCGACGAAGAATCTAATGGGAAAATACCGATTTTAAAAGCAACAGAATTGTTTAGATCCTCGAATATATCAAACGATGTCCTCAAACAGGTACGATAAGCTATAAGTTAGATGGAGTCAGTGATATAGTTCGATGTTTATGTGTTTGTTATTGATTATGATTGGTGGTAATTATCGTTACAGATCATGGACTTAAGTGTAGCACCTAACATTTGTGCGTCGCTGAATCATCTGAATAGGAAACAATTTTATTCTGCACTAAAATTAATAGCTGCACATCAAATAAACCTGGCTGTGAAGCCTGAATTGTTGTCAACTCCTGTGGACCTTCCGTTGCCGCGGTTTACGTGGACCATCTCTGGTTTAAACTCTGAAGCCAGTGCAGATCTCATACAGCTATCAAATTCTCCAAAAGAGCAACATATGGTTAAAAGGGAGAGGAACTTTGTAAGCAGTATTGGGGCATATGAACCAATGAGGTTGTCTTCGAATCTCTCAGACAGTGATGTGCCACAGACATTATCTCATGATGGTGCTGAAGGACTGAGTACTGATTCTGAGAAAGAGTCTGAAACTATGTCACAAAGATCTAGTTCACATGGGGTAAGTGTTATTAGTTGTAACCATAACTTCTATATACAATATAAAAATGTGAATAAAATATCACCCAAGAGCAGGACTTGCACCTTCCACACAAATGTGTGAGTATCCCGCATGTTGGTGAAATTGTCCTTCCTGTACTAATATTTTAAGAGAATAAACCACTTCTATAAAAATATTTTCTATTCTATTGGCAACCCCTTGACCAAATTGGCAAAAATTTCAACTAAAAGGGTCATTGTAAAAGCGGAAGAGTTTCACGTTTTTCAGACTAAAAAAGGTGAACATGCAAAAAGCAGACTGAATATTATAATAAGGCCAGTGCCAGTGCCCAGCGATCTTATTCTAAAAAGTTTCACTATTTCGAAATTAAACATACCTAGAAAATTTAATGTGGATCAATGAATCTCAAGTCAATGTTGGATAAATATACATTCAAGTACCCATTTGTCCAGATTGACTATAAAATCTCTTTGTTTGGTGTAGTACTATAATATATTAATCTCAGTGCACTGTAAGATGATGCCTACAGTATATTCTACAGTGATAAGAATATGTACTTCCATATTTTTTAAACTGGCTGTGCCCTGCAGTTTCACCCACATTCCTGTGGGAATATGGGGATAAAAAGGACCCTATGTGTGATTTCAAGGTCTAATCTATCTACATATCAAATTTTAGCCTAATCGGTCAGTAGTTTTAGCGTGAAAGAGTAAGATCCATCCATCCATCCTCGCAAACTTTTACATAATATTTTATAATACCCAAGGGTATTATAAAATATAAAACACTTCTTACCAAACCATGTACCAAACTGTGGAACAAATGGCCAGAGACTGTTGTTAGTGCTACTTCAGTGTTCAGTTTGCAACAGTTTTAAAAACAGACTAGTTAAACATTTAGAAAGTAATAAACTTTTTAATACACAAGTGCAGTGATATGCATGTGTCAGCTTATGCTGCTAGTGCATTATTAAATAATAACAATAAATATATATAGGTAGGATATATTTTCTCGACAAATGTCTCCCACTTTTTTTTATGATAGTGAGTGACAAGACGAGCAAATCAGGTGCCTGATGCTTACCGCATTATGATTGCCCATATCAGACACAGTGCCACCCAGTGTTTTAAAATTCAAAATACTGCACGGCACTGCACTGCGCCTGTCACCCTGAGATATTAGTTGTTGAATCTCATCATGCCCAGTAACTTCGCTGGTAACATTGCCCTTCAGACCGGAACACAGTAATGTTTGCACATTACTGCTTGGCAGATAAATAACTGGCAAAGCTTAAACATATGGTATAAAAAAAATTCAAAAGTTACTTCAAAAACAAAAAAATCTCCATTATTTAAGTAACCTACCCATTAAATATTTCTGATAAAGAAAAATAATTTACACTGTTTACATTTGATAACAATATCAAAATAAGATTATTTTAGTATAAGAAGCGTTATCAGACATAGGTTAATATCCAGTTAATTAGATTGATAAGGAATCTTCCAATTTTTATCTAATTAGTTCACCATAATGAATGGATTCTTTCAAAAACAAAATGGCATATAAGCTCTTTTCAGTTACTCTCGATAATACATGAATATAAATGGAGTTGGAAACTGGAAAAAGTAATAGCATCATATTAAATCTAATATTATAAATTTCAAATCCCAGTACAATTTTAAAAAGTCTTTCTTTGTAACATGTAAACAAAATGCTAGCTAGCGTGTTCTAACTCGCCCAGCGCCATCTATCGCTGTTTCTTGGGTTTTTTTATGATAGTGAGTAACAAGACAAGCAAATCAGGTGCCTGATGGTAAGCATCATGATTCATGATCGCTTAATCAGACACACTGCCACCCAGTGTTTTAATATTCAAAATTCTGCGTGGCACTGCACTGCGCCTGTCACCCCAAGATATTAGTTGTTGAAACTCATGCCCAGTAATTTTGCTGGTAACATTGCACTTCAGACCGGAACACAGTAATGTTTGCACATTACTGCTTGGCGGATGAATAACTGGCAAAGGTGTGGTACTTCCTCCGGCGGGCCCTTGCAAAAGAGGCCTACCACTACAAAAAAAATTGATTGATTGAGCCGAAATTTGCTATGTGGATATTCTCATGGGAACGAAGATTACGGGGGTGAAACCGCGGGACACAGCTAATCTATAATATACCCATGAAATAGAATAAAAGGCGGACGGGAGTATTATAAAACAAAGTGAAGTACCATTGGTGACTACATCAAAATACGATGCATAGTTTAAAGCTGTTTGCCCATTACACTGGTATGTTACAGGGCCATTATATCAACGTAGCCAACCAGGCGACGTATACGGAACGGTGTACCGTACCCACAAAACACGCAAAATAGGCGCATTGTCGTCGAGTTGCGGAGAACTGCCTGCGTATTTGACTTGACCGTACCCACTGTAACATCATCATTATTACCCGGTAGACTTCCACTGCTGAACATAGGCCTCCTCCACAGAACGCCAGAAACTATTAATATGGATTTGGGGGATTTTGCCATAATATGTTCCCATAGAAATTATTGACGGAGAGCTAACTCACCGTGAACGGCACAAAACGCTCTATTGGGCAAGGTTTCATACATTGCTATGCTTAGATATTTTTTTTTTTAAATAAAATAAGCTGGCAACACTGCCCTTAAAGTGTGATAATCGCTCTTCCAGTTTTCTAGTGTTCAAAAATAGTAAAAAGTGTCAAAAGTGCTTCTACAGTGTACCAATTCGTTTCTTACGCACCAATTTACGAAAATATTGTGTAATTACAGACTTTCGTAACAAATCTTGTGCAAAAAGTGTAAAAATACGAGTGAACTCAAACTGTCTATTAGTGTCAAAATTTCATATACTTTCTTCATCCTTGCTAACCTAAATACAAAAACTCAGTGTTTAACAGCTTATAATAGTGAACTATCGCGAAAATCTATAGATTTTGTTATCAAAATTACTTTTTAACAGTGCATAATTTAAAAAATATACCTACCCACATTAATTTTAATAAAACGGAAAACTTCATTATTTCAAATAAAGATCTCAAATATGAAGTACTATTAAAGTGTTGCCATATAGGACATATAGTGCCTTAAATGAAGGTTAGGTTTGCGCGGACTTGAAGAAGCCATGATTTCTGATTCAGTTTAAAACCAACGAGGCCATTGGCCACAGCTCATATTATGGATAAGAATAACTCAAAAACATTGACTCAACAACTCTTCCACAAAGGAATGTTTATGAATCGGCCTAAATCAAGTTCCGTTAGCGGAACAACTAATCAAGACAAAGAGACCATTGATCTACAAGATGATACAGATAGAGAATCCGAAGAACAACAGTTCACAGAAGTGCACTATGGCAAAAGGCAAAGATCCAGTCCAGACGCAATAATGCGTAGCCAAAAACAAACAAAATTAAGTTACTGGCTAGCAGCACCAGCAGTACCAACATCCAACAGTTTCACAGGGCTCGACGATATAGGGCAAGCAGATATACCTGAAATACAAGCACCAAAATATATAAGACCTCCACCACTGTTTATTGATGGCGTCAAAAATATCCAACCTTTACAAAAATTATTAGAAGAAGTTGCAAAAGGAGAGTACGAAATTAAAGTACTAAGAAACGACAGAGTCAAAATACAATCGAAAACAGCAGAATCATACTCCACTATTTATAAAGAACTGAAAGCTAAAGACACAGAATTCTTCAGTTACCAGCCTAAACAAGATCGCAGCTTTAGAGTGGTGCTTAAAAATTTACACGCATCGACAGATAAAGAAGAAATAAAATTAGCTATTGAGGAGCTTGGCCATAAAGTAACAAATGTCTGGAACATCCAAAACTCAAGAACAAAACAGGCGTTACCAATGTGGAACATCGAACTAGAATCCCGTGAAAATAATAAAGATATATATAGCGTAAATTCTCTATTACACTGTCGCATATTGTTTGAAGCACCCAGACCTAAGCGAGTAATCCCTCAATGCACAAATTGCCAAGACTATAATCACACACAAAAGTTTTGCAATAGAAAGCCTAGATGTGTCAAATGTGCAGGTTCGCATCACACTTCACACTGCCCACGGAAAGAAAGATCAAACCAGGTTAAATGCGTCCTCTGTGAAGGAAACCACCCAGCTAACTACAAAGGCTGTACAGTCTACAAGGAGCTGTTGAAAGTCCGATATCCTCCCCCAATTACCCAACGCAAAAGAAGACCCACGAGTGTTGAACAAGCCCCTACAAATAAAACAACGAATAACGGAAAATCGTATGCATCAGTCACAAAAGAACTCCCCAAACAACCTACGACGCAAACTGCTAACGTCGAAGATGACAATCAAAAAACTAACGAACTCAAAGCCATTACAGAGACACTTGTTGCCCTGATGAACCAAATGCTAATTATGACCCAAACGCTAACCGATCTAATCTCAAAAATGTCATTACATTCACAGCACTAAAATTAGGTGTATGGAATGCTAATGGCTTGTCAAATCACTCGGAAGAGTTAAAAATATTCCTTAAAATTCACCAAATAGATGTTTTACTAATCTCAGAAACTCATTTCACATCCAAAAGCCACTTCAGGATACCTGGTTACAATATGTACCACACTAACCACCCTGACAACAAAGCACATGGAGGATCTGCTGTACTCATCAGGTCTAACATCAAGCATCATGTACTACAAGACTACTGTAAAAACTACATCCAAGCAACAAACGTCGTAATAACGGACTGGATCAGTGACATTACAGTATCGGCCCTCTACTGTCCGCCGAGATTTACTATCAAGGAAATGGAGTTTAATGACTTTTTTCAATCCCTCGGAGACAGATTCATTGCGGGTGGTGACTATAATGCCAAGCACACGTTTTGGGGTTCTAGGCTTGTTCTACCCAGAGGGCGCGAACTCTTTAAATGCATCCAAACAAGAAATATGAACGTGATATCGTCTGGTCAACCCACTTACTGGCCAACCGACAAAAGAAAAATCCCGGATGTTATCGATTTTTGTGTTAGCAAAGGAATCGCAAATAACAATATATCGTGTCGGAGTTGCTGGGATCTGTCCTCAGACCACTCTCCAATCATAGTAGAGCTACACACTACCGCCCAAGCATGCGCCAAAAAATGCGTTCTTCACAACAAAAAAACTAACTGGCCCCTATTTCGAGAACTCATCGACAAAGCATTCCAGGAACCAGTTAGACTAAAAACTGAAGACGAAATAACAGAAGCTGTTCTGTACTTCAACAACAGTATGCAGGATGCAGCCTGGTCTTCAACTCCACCATTACCACATAGAAACACGGATAACTATGTAGCAAAACATATATTAGATAAAATAATCCAAAAAAGGAGAATCAGGAAGCATTGGCAGCAAAGCAGAGACCCTGGTGTGAAAAAACGACTCAATCGCATCAACAGACAGCTGAAACACATTTTAGACAAGGATCGTAATGACGGATTTCATAATTATCTCAATGGCCTGGATGCTACTGCTTCCTCAGATTATTCATTATGGAAGGCCACCAGAAGACTGAAACGGCCTGTTAGTGTTTCTCCCCCCATAAGAAAACCTGATGGTTCTTGGGCACGGACGGACCAAGAGAAAGCCGAAACCTTCTCAGAACATCTCTCAAAAGTCTTTATTCCACATCCATATGAAGGCTCTCCAGTAGATGCTGCAGAAATTACTGACTATTTGAATATTCCTAAAAATACGGAGGAAATACCCTTAAAATTTACAAAGACAGAAGTTGCCCGAATCATAAAGAAATCTAACCCAAAGAAGTCACCAGGATACGACCTTATTACAAACCGCATATTACAAGAACTACCAGAATCTGGCATAACTTTTCTGACGTCATTATTTAACGCCATGACAAGACTGCAGTTCTTTCCCCTGGAGTGGAAGGTTGCGCAAATTATAATGCTACTGAAACCAGACAAACAACCAGAAGAAGCAAAATCATATAGACCCATAAGCCTGTTACCCATCCCATCCAAAATATTTGAATCTCTACTGCTGCAACGAATTTTACCTATACTCAAAGATAATGGACTAATTCCTGACCATCAGTTTGGGTTCCGCAGTAAACATGCCACTGTCGATCAAGTGCACAGATTAGCAAATAAAATCATGGAATCACTGGAGGCAAAGTCTTACTGTACCAGTGCATTTTTGGACATATCTCAGGCATTTGACCGCGTTTGGCATGCAGGTCTGCTTTTTAAATTAAAAAAAGCTCTACCAGATCACCTATACGGACTACTAAAATCATTTATTCAACAGCGCCACTTCATAGTTCAAAGTGGGGAAGCACTGTCTGATCTTTGTCCCATACAGGCAGGAGTGCCACAGGGTAGCGTACTGGGTCCCATACTCTACTTACTGTTCACTGCAGACTTGCCGACATCAGAATCACTAACTACTGGGACCTTTGCTGACGACACCGCCATACTAGCTGCACATAGTGACCCAAAAATTGCTTCACAAATACTCCAAGAAGGACTAAATGACATATCAGACTGGCTTAAAAAGTGGCGGATAAAAGCCAACGAAACCAAATCAGTCAATGTTACGTTTACTTTAAGAAGAGGATCCTGTCCTCCAGTCACACTAAACAACATTCAAGTTCCACAAGCAGATCATGTGAGATATCTTGGATTGCATTTAGACAAAAGACTTACCTGGCAAAAACATATTTTCACTAAGAGGAAGCAACTTGGTATCCAAACACGTAAACTTAACTGGCTCATAGGGCGAAGGTCTCAGCTATCTCTCGAAAACAAAATACTCTTGTACAAGGCTATACTGAAGCCCATCTGGACATACGGGATCCAACTATGGGGCACCGCATCTCACTCAAACATAGAAATCATACAGAGGTTTCAAAATAAAGCTCTGCGTATGATAACCAACGCCCCCTGGTTTGTACCTAACGAACTACTACACCGTGACCTACGAATGCCCACTGTGAAGCAAGAAATCGTACGCCATACCAAGTCTTATAAAGAACGAATCCAACAGCACCCAAATACTTTGGCTCGGTCACTAATGGAGAATAACATCAAAGCGCGACGATTAAAGCGAAAAATACCTCAAGACCTAATCCAATCACAGTAAATATAACTACTGGATAAACAATGAGGATGTGACACAGGTCACATACTGAGCGAGCCAGCGATAGCACCAACCAACATACTTCTGAATGTCCCATGAAGGAGACAGCTTGTAGTAAAAATGAAAACAAAAAAAAAAAAAAAAAAAAAAAAAAAAAAAAAATAAAATAAGTGTTTATCGCCACAAAAACAAAATTACATACAGAATTAGAATTCGGCAGGTAACAATTTATGCCTAACAAGATATTATTTAAGAATATTTGCTATTCATCTATTTACTTAATAATTATACACACTATATAACCTTGAATAATATCTACCTATTATGTTATAATCGGCTGAATTTTCTATCTATGGCTATCGATAGCTTTTTGGCCGTTTACGTCCCTTACAGTGGTACAGTGGGCAATCACTGTAAGAAAACTTAGTACATATACAGACAGATGCAGAAAGTGACTTTGTTTTATCACTATGCAAGGATTTAACCAGTGTATTAGTGCATTATATAGCTCAAACACTAATTGCGAAAAAAAAATATTTTTGAAATTAATTATTTTTACACTCAAGAACATAGTATACGTAGGTTTGATACTTTGATCATTTTACCCCACTATGGCAAACCATAAAAGTTGTTTTTATAACATTGTAAAATCTATAATCAAAATATAAAAATAATCTTGGAATATTTCTTAAGTAGTTACACATTTATTGGTGTACACCTTTAGCGTACCTAACCCGTATAGTAATCATAATGATGAGGTCTATTCCCAGCGTCGTGGCAAAAACGGTTCCCCATGGAGCACGGCCAGTGAAAGCCCCACTCCAACCAACAGTGTGGCTGAGAGGGTGCATCCTGTCTGGGAGCACAGCGCGACCGGACGCGGCGTGTGGCCTGTCAACACTGGCGAGGAACATACTAGGTTGCTTGGTAAGTTGATTTTATTATTATTTTTTTTTTTTTATGGTAGTGAGTAACAAGACGAATCAGGTGCCTGATGGTAAGTATCATGATTGCCCATATCAGACACAGTGACACCCAGTGTTTTAAAATTCAAAATTCTGCGCGGCACTGTACTGCGCCTGTCACCCTGAGATGAGTTGTTGAATCTCATCATGCCCAGTAATTTCGCTGGTAACATTGCCCTTCATCAAATACGCAGGCAGTTCTCCGCAACTCGACGACAATGCGCCTATTTTGCGTGTCAAATTGCCCTTCATACCGGAACACAGTAATGTTTGCACATTACTGCTTGGCGGATGAATAACTGGCAAAGGTGTGGTACTTCCCCAGGCGGCCCCCTGCAAAAGAGGCCTACCACTACAGATTAAAGCTATGAATAATAAATAAATAATAATAAATAGATCATTTTAGATTTATTACTTTATTATACATTTTTAAATTTACGTTCCCGTGGGAATATCGGGAAAAAAGAACCCTATATGTTATTCCAGGGTCTAAGCTACCTACATACCATAGTTCATCCCAATCCGTTTGGTAGTTTTTGCGTGAAAAAGTAACAAACATTCATCCATCCATCCATCCTCTCAAACTTTAGCATTTATAATGTTAGTAGGATATATGGATTCAGTGAGAAGACTTAAAAGAACAAAGCCTTTTGAGTTAGTGTAGTGCTTAATAACAAAGCCTTTTGAGTTAGTGTGGTGCCTAATTAATACAACAAAGCCTTTTGGGTTAGTGTAGTGCTTAATATAACAAAGCCTGTTGAGTTAGTGTAGTGCCTTATATAACAAAGCCTTTTGAGTTATTGTAGTGCTTAATATAAAAAAGCGTTTTGAGTAAGTGTAGTGCCTAATTAATACAACAAAGCCTTTTGGGTTAGTGTAGTGCTTAATATAACAAAGCCTGTTGAGTTAGTGTAGTGCCTAATATAACAAAGCCTTTTGAGTTAGTGTAGTGCTTAATATAACAAAGCGTTTTGAGTAAGTGTAGTGCTTAATATAACAAATCCTTTTGAGTTAGTGTAGTGACAGTGACAGTAAAATGTAGTGTTATTTATTATCAGTGTAGTGCTACCTATTGAGAACACACAAACAAAGTGCCTCCTCCCACCTTAATAGAGACAATAAGAATAAGTGCCAATGGACACATCTTTAGTTCTAAATGTTTACGTAACAATTTAAGTTACATCTAAATTACTCATTAGCTATTAATTTAAATTAGGCTACATTGTAATTCAATGACATAAACATCACGGTATAGCATTCAAAATATATATCTATTGGTTTGTGTAGTGCATGCCTGATAAAGCTCCCAGTCGGCATGATTTTTTCGATCTTTTTAACATTGTCTGGGAGAAATCGAGTCAAGCTGTAAGACCGGCACATGTACTAGCCTTAGATTAATTGAATATTTTTTGTAGAGATGTTCCGACTAGTTGGTAAAGCCGACTATCCGGCCACTATCATAGTCGGCGACTATTCAGCAAAAGCGCCGACTATCCGGCATCATTTCTCAATGGTATTTCTCAATAAAATGTATGTAACTTGATGAGACTTTCTTTTTGACATGTTTAATTTTTGTAGAGCTTTCTCACTCTAATGAACAATATACGTATTACCTTTACACAAAAACATCGCTCTGACCCGAACAAAAGCAAAATCAAGAAACAATGCGATGTAAAAAAGGTTCCGACACGCTCGCTGGCGGCGGTTTCGAATTTTGCGTTTGCGTGTGAATCAGATGTAAACGAAGCGTTACGGAAATCCCCGAAACCCTGATCGGCTTGGCCGACTAGTCGGCCTCTTTACAACCGTCAAATCAGCTAGTCGGCCAAAGTCATAATCGGCACGTCTCCAGTTTTTTGTGATTGTGTCCTCCATAAGATTTACAATATTTATCTATACCTATATTTGTGATGTGATTCCAGGTACAGAAGAGGAGTCCTCAGACCGTCATTCATCCGAAGAGGAAGGAGAGGAAGGTGGCGATGTGTGGACGTTGAGCGAGGCCCAGGCTCGGTACTACGCAGCTCAGTTCGCTCAACTACGGCCCGATAGGGGACAGCTGCCTGGACATATTGCTAGGTATATGATACGCTGACCTAGAATGCGCAGAAATCAAATTTTAGAACTCTTAGGACTTTTTTCACCAATACACCTGCGCAAAGCCACCCTCCACTTTTGCCGAGGCCTATTAATAATAATAATATGGGACATGAGTGCGAGCCATCAGTCACACCTCTGCTTGTTTGCTACCTATGGCATAAAAAAATTAAAAAAGACTAAGCACCTTCTGCACCAATCCGCGTGGCGGGTTCATTTATTTGGTGGCGTCGTGGTCGCAAGCATCGACTACTGATCATGAGGTCCCGGGTTCGATCCCTAGTTCAGGCAGTGTTATTGGATTTTTCCATTAGGAATTATCTCAATGGAGTCTGGAATTGTGCCCCGTAGATAGCAATAGGCTCGCCCCCCTATTACATGGGTCATGGGACCAATAACATACTGGCGAAATGTGGGTGTACCTACCATGAGACTGAATCCTGGGTGTGTGGACAGCCTCATTGGCTCAGATGGTTGTAACTACTTTCTGTGCCGCAGGCCCCGGGTTCGATCCCTGGCCAGATCAAACATTTGTGTGCATGAGCATGTCTGTTTGATCTGTATCTGGGTGTTATAAGCTTATATAAGTATGTATATCAGTTCTCTGGTTACCATAGTGCTGGCCTAGTTTGGGACCAAATTATTGTGTGTGGAACTTGTCCCATAATATTATTATTATAATTATGTTATGTTAGAAGTAAATGAGTTGATACTATTTAGGTGATATAATAACTACGAAAATTACTAGCGCTCCCCACACCCATTATAGGGGAGGCCTATGTCCAGCAGTGGTCTTCAACGGCTGAGATAATGATGTTGATGATGAAGCTCTACATTGTCTCTCCGATTATCAACAGATTGTTCTTCGAGAAGTCCCGCCTGTCGGTCGGGGACTTGCGCAAGATCTGGCAACTGGCCGACATAACCAAGGACGGCATGCTGACGCTCAGGGAATTCAGCATAGCGATGCACCTGATCGTCCTCCGGAGAAACAACGTCCCGGTCCCCGACTCTCTCCCGCCGCGCCTCCTCGCCGCCGACTTCGGCATCGGCGAGTTCGCCGAGTTCACCGACATGACCGGCTCGGCTACGTCCGCCGACTTCAACTTCGAGGCGAAGGTCGACGAGCGCCAGCCCTCGCCGAAGCCCGAGCCTAGCAAAGAGTGGACGAAGTTCGTCGACTCGCCGACGTCGAGCGTTTCGAGCCCGGGCCCGAAGCCGGTGAACTTCGACTTTCAACGCGGCGCCGTTGAGCGTGATCCGAAGATTTTTCATCCGGTGGCGTTGCGAGCGACGCCGGACGCCGCGCTCGACGAGTTGAGAGCTTCGACGTCGCCGCGACGCGACGACTTGGCCTTCGAGGCGGTGAGTCCTAAGCCTAACGGTGTCGATATCAAATCCGTGCAACGTCCCCAGCCCAGGAAACCTGCAAAGGCGGCCGGAGTGTTGCCACCTCCACCTCCACGCGACTTGCCCGACGAAGGTCCGTTTCCTAAGAAAGATCCGCCGCCGCCCCCACCCCCCCGTCCGTTACGTAACCACGCGCGCTCCTCCTCTCTAGATCTGAACCGTTTGAAGGGCGCGCCCCCTCCCCCCCCACGGGACTACGAACCGGAAGGGTTCGGTTACAACAGAGAAGACAGTGTCAAGTCTCAGGGTGCGTTCGAGGTGTACCGTCGCGGCGGCGGGACGGACCCTGAGCCGGACGAACGTGCACTTTTAGAACAGAACGCTGTGCTGCATCGTGTGTGTCGAGCGCTGCAACGGGACTTGGCCGATGCGCTACGTGAGAGGGAGGCGCTGCACGTCAGGCTATATGCCAACACTGAACATAACACGCATTAAACGCTGTTACTTCTCCTGAGTTGTACCAAACCCTGCGACCTTAGGATGCGCTAATTTCGCCGAGAAAGATCCTATTTCACATATTTTAATTCAATTTGTTGCGAAGACACTTTTGCAAGGCAATACACCTAATATAAAGTGATGAAACTACCGTGCGTTCGGAAAGATCTCAAGAAGAACGCACAAGTTACTTGTAGGGCAGTTCGCGAAAGAAACGGCAGCCGGCGGATGTGTTCTGTTTATGCACGAAAATTATAACCAAGAAACAAGATAACGAAAAGCTGGACTAGTGTAATCGAAACGGTGTGCATCCTAGGCTTGCAGAACCTTGGACCGAAAGTCCGATCGCTGCGTTGGATTACCCAATAACCTGACGCTGGACGCTACACAGTTATTGCTGTTAGCTCGCGCAGCTGTGTGCGTGAACACAATATAAGGCGTTCATTACACGATAGGTTTCACTGTAAGTTTAACCACGGCTATGATTGATGGTTTACAGGAAAGGGGACCTTTTAGCAGTTTGACTCGTCTATGGAAAATTTACCAAATCGATGTTTTGTATTCCTCTGTTTCATCCGCATATAGTAAACCTATTTGATAAATTTATATCCTGATATGATGATGATGAAATAAACGATATCCCTATCATTTTATTTTTGTTTATAAACTCTTAATTTGTTTGTAGTCAACGTGAGGTTTCTGATTCACGCAAGTAAAACTGGGGTTATTGGGGTAGAAGTTCACTATAAAAATACCGAGAGTTTGTAAGAGAAACTAAAATGACGGGGACATAGTTTAGTTCACTATAAAAATATCTGGATATAAATTTATAGAATAGGCTTATTATTTTCGGAGGAGACAGGGTAAATTTTTCATAGGATTGTGTCAAATTTTTTGTAGCTAGGTTACTCTATGCTCTTAACCTATCGTGCAATGTGATCAAAACAATAAAAGAAGAGCATCCATCAATCAGTATCTATCACTCATGACTTGTGGTTTTTGATTGACGCCTGACCTGTCGTGTATTGAGCGCCTAACGCTTTATCTGTTGAATGCACCTTGCGTTATCTTTGGTGCGATGAAAGTGTGGAACATTGAGCATGCTTGTGTTTAAACTTTAAACCTCTAGCGGGCTGATATTCCCACTGGAAAACTTTTCATGAAATTGGTCTCGCTTTGTAACTACGCTTTGTCAAACATAGCTTGATCAATGACATACATACAGTCACGCCTTGTTCCCGGTGGCGTAGGCAGAACCTACTGATACTGAGCTGAGATACTGGCGAAATGTGGGTGTACCTACTATGGGACTGAGTCCTGGGTACACCTCTGCCTACCCCTTCGGGAAAAAGGCGTGAATGTATGTTATGTTATGTAAGATACCACTTATGGACCTGATTTTAGGAAATATGACAAAAAAATGATTTTGTTCAGCTGTCATGGATCAAGCTAAATTAGACGAGGTATTTTTATAAAGGCCGACGAAAAGTGACAAAAGGAAATAAGCCTAAGATTGCAAGTTGTATAAAAAAAAAATATTCTGGCTTTTTAAAAAAATCCTCATTAATATATCTCAAGAATCGATAAGTCTTATAGATTTTATAGCTAGGTCCCGTAAGACTTAAAATTATATCCTTTGTAATAAAAAATGCTTTACTTGTAACACATAAAGATAATTATGAATTTTAAATTATTGAAATTATGTGGTTATTCATAAATCTGCCAAAAAAGAACTCAGCTATGTATTCAACCTTATATATAAGGAGAAAAAGTCTAAATTACAATGTAATATCACCTGCAAATATTACATTTTAAATTTTAACCAAATGTTATTTTAAAGGAGATCGGACATTTTTGTATGGAATTTGGTCCAAGTGGCGTCGGATTATGAGACCTGTTGTATTTATATGATCATTTCATTTTATAACACTATGCCCGCAAATTTATCGATGCATGGAGAAAAAAGTTATTGGGGCTAGTAAGAATTACATTAATATAAAGAAGTCTTATATATTTAGGAGGCGGCGACCGGAGAGTTCCCCATACAAACGTAATATATATATATTTTTTTTTATGATAGTGAGTGACAAAACGAGCTAATCAGGTGCCTGATGGCAAGCATCATGATTGCCCATATCAGACACAGTGCCACCCAGTGTTTTAAAATTCAAAATTATGCGCGGCACTGCATTGCGCCTGTCACCCTGAGATATGAGTTGTTGAGTCTCAATGAGATCCAATTTCACATGTTCCACGGGAAGCCAAGCCTTCATGCCATACATACATTATACACTTGGTTTGTTGTAAAGTTGTGAATACCAAGGCAGTATGTCCACAATTGCCGCTTGTAGTATGCTACACCAGTGGATATGTCTGGGGTAGGAAGAGTTTTCATCAAGTCAAATGCAATAACACTGGTATCATTTTCCAAATTTTTTCCATACTGTGTATCATCTCTCATTCCATCTCTTGTCAAATCTTCAATTCAAAATTTCAATAAAAAATGATTTTGAATTTTGAAACACTGGGTGGCACTGTGTCTGATATGGGCAATCATGATGCTTACCATCAGGCACCTGATTTGCTTGTCTTGTTACTCAGTATCATAATAAAATTATATCCAATAACTGTTAGACTACTGTTGGAATACTAATTTTTCTGGATTTTATAACTTTTTTCTCTACGAGCAGATTTTGTAGTGTATATAACGAAAAAAATCTCCTACGTTCATAAACTATTACTTAAGCTAAGTTTCATCAGCCAAAATAACTTGGACCACTTCCGCCCGTTCTCCTTTAAGACGAGATTAACCATAGACCATAGTTTCTTTTAGCAAAACTATTCGAGGGTAAATTACCAGCTCTGCAGTTAGTTACTCATCAACAATTGTCATGATTGCATGTAAGACAAGCAATTAACCGTGTAACATTTTTGTGCATGTTTTATTAATATGACTTGTTTCTATTTATTTTAAAATTTCATCGGTTGTAACGTTTCCAAACGATTGTATTCAATATACTAATGTAGTAATTAATTATTGTAATTATTATTATTGTCTTCTAATTGTAAAAAATGGGCACTACACTCTGCCCCATATAAGTTGACGTGCGGGAGGAAATGGAACTAACTTTAAGAGGAAAATGCACCTTATAGAAATTTGCCACAATCCTATAAAAAGCGAACATCGAAGAAATCCAGATTTACTAGCGCGATTGGATGATCACTAGGAAAAAAAAATTAAAGAGATATTTGAAGAAAAAAAAAAGAACAGTTCACTTCATCTTAAAAATATGAAGATAATATTTTATCGAATGCGTAATATAATTGGACCGGCAAGCGCAGCGTAGGACGTCCACCCACGTAGAAAGACGATCTGATAAGGACGGCTGGAACACGCTGGATGCGGACCATTTACATTTACAACGGGACCGGATGGAAATATATGGGAAGGCCTAAGTTCAGCAGTGGACGTCCTATGGCTGAGATGATGATGAATATAGTCCGAAGATTCTGATGATTCGCGGCGGACAGGTGTACGAGGTTTCATAGAATTTCATATAAGTAGGTAATTAAAGAATTATAAAATTCGTTTTGTTCGCGCATTCGGCTCGGATATATGTGACCTTTAGGATCAAATTGAATACATAAAAGGACTTTGACTTTGATACATCGTTTTGGTAAATTTTCATAGGATTGTGTTAAATTACCAAAAAGGTGTTCTTTCATCTTAAATCTTAAGTTTTTTTGCATAAGACGCACGCGCCCCGTCTTTGGGCCAACTTATTTGGGACGGATTTTAAACAAAAATGTTGCTTAAATAGCATTCCTTTAGTTAAGCGTTTTGCTTTATTTTATAAAATCTCCATTGGACAGAGAAATGCATATATTTATTAAATGTGAATGTTGTATTATAATATAAATAGCGACATATTGGCTCAGTTTTACAAATTGACCAAAATAATACCTAAAAATCGTCACAAAATATGAATACAGCTTGAAAAGTCTAAAGGCTCTCTTTTTAGTAAATGCCTCATAATAAATGTTATGCTAGCTGCTCCCCGCGGTTTCACCCGCATAGTCATCGTTCCCGCGGGAATATTGAGAAAAAAGTACCTTATATTATCCAGTATTCATCCTGAATTTCAGCCCAATCGGTTCAGTAGTTTTGGCTGAAAGAGTAACAAATCCATCCATCCATCCTCACAAACTTTCACATTTATAATATTGGTGGGATATGCATATACGGTTATACATAAAACGGTTTTAAACTTTATTTCATACAAAACTGCCCCAATATGGGCTTGAAACTGAGCTAATATGACGCAGTAGTTGTAAATGTATGTAAATGTATATGCCAAGAGAAAAACTATAGAGAAAGACATTGTATACAAGACTTGCGAAGTATGAGAGCTAAAGAATGGTATATTATAATATATAAGTAATGTAATTAAGATGTCCTTAGGCCTTATTGTAAATGTATTCTTTTTTTTTTTTGCGCGACGTCCTGCAGCGCTACGATATCGTTGTTTACGATTGGCTGCGTTATAAACAAGTTTTATCTATTGTATTAATATCTCCTATGTTAGTCGTATTACCTTAAGAATGTTATCCTCGAACCTTTGTAAATATTATGATTTTCTCTTCCCTCGCGTCAGATCCTCAGGTTAGACGTCACGGTCCAATTTTTGTATTACCTATTACCTACCTAATATTAACGCTCACCTCATATTTACCTATTTATGTTTCGTAAAAATTTATACGGTATGCTTTAATATTGTAGTAAATGATGTACAATAAATATATTACAAAAATATCCGTATTTATTTTTAAATGTCCCAAAAATAAGCGTCGATAT
Organism: Hemistola chrysoprasaria; assembly: GCA_947063395.1. Lineage (NCBI taxonomy): Eukaryota > Metazoa > Arthropoda > Insecta > Lepidoptera > Geometridae > Hemistola > Hemistola chrysoprasaria. The sequence continues at coordinate 4,503,694 of OX346724.1, forward strand.
CTTATCGTTTCGCGTTGCGGTTAAGCGGATTATCGAAAAATCGATACGCGGGTAGGTTAGATCAATCGAAACGATAGATTACGATACGCATCACGAGTCGGAATATCCACCCTCGGTGATAAGAGCCGCGCGATAACAGCGCGGCACCGACGGACGACGGCACGCGGCTCCTCCATTTCTCTCCCTTTCCCTCCGCCACCGCGCATACCTGCCGACCTTTTTTGTGCTCCCCCCGCGGCGGCGGGCCGCGGTCCGCGCGCAACAAACTACAAACAAAACGTCTCGAGACGCGGCTCACGACGCACGCCCGCACTCCGCCCGAGCGGCGCCCGCGCGTCTTCTCTCGCGTACAATGAGATCTTTCATTTGACTCGCCGGATATCGTCTCCGAGATGAAGTGCTCCGCCGCGATTTTTCTCACCGTGACTCTAGTGACCGGAGTGGCCTGCGAGGCTTCCGTGCGGACATGCGAACCCATCAAAGTGGCGATGTGCAAGAACATAGGATATAATCAGACGGGCATGCCGAACCTGGCGCGGCACACGCTGCAGGCGGACGCCGACGTCACGCTGCAGACGTTCAGCCCGCTCGTGCAGTACGGCTGCTCCTCGCAGCTGCACCTGTTCCTGTGCTCGGTGTACGTGCCCATGTGTACGGACAAGGTCGCGCTGCCCATCGGACCGTGCCGCGGGCTGTGCGAGAGCGTGTACGCGAGGTGCTACCCCGTGCTGCGCGGGTTCGGGTTCCCGTGGCCGCCCGAGCTGGACTGCTCGCTGTTCCCCGCGGAGAACAACCACGAGCACATGTGCATGGAGGGCCCGGGTGAGCGCGCGCCGCCCGCGGGCGCGGGGCCGCTCGAGCCGACCGCGGGCGGGCGCGGAGCGTGCCGCGGCCTGGTGAAGGGCGGCAGCTGGGTGTGGGTGCGCGGCTCGGGGCGGTGCGCGCAGTTCTGCGATGCGGAGGTGCTGTGGGAGAGCGGCGAGCGGCGCGCGGCCGAAGTGTGGCTGGCGACGTGGGCGGCGCTGAGCTTCGCGTGCACGCTGGCGGCGGCGGGCGCGCAGCTGGCGTGCGGCGAGCGCGGCGGCGGCGGCGAGCGCGCGCTCGTGCTGGTGGCGCTGTGCCGGTGCGCCGCCGCCGCGGGCTGGGGCGTGCGCGCCGCGGCGGGCCGGGCCGCCGCCGGCTGCGCCAAGGACTCCACCTCGCCCGCGAGGATGCTGCTCGCTCACGACGGACTCGCCAACCCCAACTGCGCCGTCGTCTTCCTCTTGCTCTATTACTTCGGACTTGCCGCTTCCGTTTGGTGAGTGAACAAAACTTCTATTCTCTATAATTTGCAGAACATGAACATGGCCAAACCACCGTTCCCTACATAAAATCTGCACGCTGCACGAGTCGACGCCTCCATATCGCACAATAGAATCCTTCTCATTGTCATCAGATTACCGATACCTGTCCACATTCAACTCTAAAACCGAGGCCTTAACTTTGTCGCCGATCAATTACTTTTTGTCACCTTCAAAGCTTTCCTTTCTGTCCCATTTTGAGCAGGAAATACATCACGTTAACAATATATCTTGGCTATAGAAATAATTCGAAAGGTTTAAGTCCAACCTTTTCATATTATGAATAAGTTTCAGTCCATTGTCATTCAGAACATCTAACATCTTATTATCATTGTTCTAAGTCAAAGCCGAGCTAAGACAATGTATTTGAACTCGAATAGAGTAAGCTATAAGCTTCAGACAGTGGCTTGAAAGCTTCCTTATTGTCTTGAAGGTAATAAAACATGAGCTTCCAAAGAACCTACCGCCTAATTATCTTGTCTTCTCTATTCATTAACATTACACGTTGTCTTGTCTCTTCAATATTCAACAAGTAGAATTTACACTGCCGTCGATCATAATTATTGAGCCAAAAATAAAGTTAACTCTCCGCCATAATTAGAACCCAAAACACCATAGCTGATAGAGATTAGCGCCTTCGATCACATTCATAAGACTCGTAGTCTGGCCAAAACATGCCGTTCCATTGAAAACTGACGCTTCCATACATCACCCATGTTCTTAAAATTCGCTGTATTAATTCCCTATAATAGAACACAAACATAAATCACACTTGTTCTTCGAAATACTATTTTAAAACGTTAGAGGAACGGCCCATAAAGTAAAACGAATTGGGAAATAAAATAAACGAGGTACAATAAATCACGGTAGGCGAAGACGATGCCGGTTGAAAGCGATGAAACATATCGGGACAAATTGAATAATTTATATGTTGATGTGACTGACTGATAGATAATAGGTATACGGCTTTAAAGTGAACCTGGTAGAGGGAAGTACATTTCAATACTGTTCGATCTTGAAATTTACGATTTCTACGAACGATATAATGTAGAATTACAGCTAGACGAAATAGATATAGATATCAATAAAGAATGGTACCAGTAAGAACCTATTTCCTTCTTACGTTACTAAAAATCTGAAGTATGTACCTATTATATGTATGGAAAAAGTACAAAATACAAATACAAAAAAAAATTATTTGCCAACAATTAGATTTACAAAAATTTACTGGTGGTTCCCGCACTAGGGCTGGCCTGTATCGCGGGGAGCCTTACAGTTAATCGAAAACTATATTTGTTACAATTACCTATACAATTAGTTTTTATAAAAAGTGACAATAGATAAACTTATGTGTTAATAAAAGTCCATTCAATAAATATCAAAGACAAATTACTTAATAAATCTTATCACCAAAAACTTAAAAAAGTCAATCAACACATTAATGTATGTATGTTAGGTAGAGGAATATAAAAATGTGGCTAGTTATAATGACCTCAACTTGGGATAGACATAAATCTGCCACCTAAGCACTCCCATTAATTTGGTCGCAAGTGACACTTTTAGAGAGGAAATCGAGTTAACTTTCCAAAAAAACCTTGTTATTATTAACCAGCTGTTAAGTATTGGATGTAAAGAAGTGCAGTCGATAGGATTCAGAAAAACTGACCCTGAGACGAGTTCTAAATGAAGTCACGAAAACCTTTATCTCAATGAAGTAAAGACGATAATCGATGCGAAAGTAACAAGTTGCCATTTTGTCGTGGAAGCGGAGAAGTAGCGAGTAAAAAGTTGCAGTCTCACATTTCTACATAAATATTGGTTTATCCAACCATACAGCAATCGACTGCTCATTCTCCGAAGAATTGTAGAGGACTGCTTCTTGTGAAGTCTTGCTGTGATTCTTTATGTTGGTGTTATTATTTATTTCTGCATTAGGAACGTATACCAGTTATACTGGCCATATATGCATCTGTCTGCTTTCCAGGTGTTTTACTCCACTTCGGTCATTCTTAATTCTTTAAGCATCCTCTTCATATGTCAGTTAATAGCGGTCATGTCGCCCTTTCAAATTGTAGAGGTTGGGTACAATAAAAAGTAATTCCTTTTCTCGTACCATAAATATGACTTTAACTTAGGAATCTAAGAAAGAAATACGTCGTTCTATAATATTCTATTCTGACTAGGCGTAAAACCATAACTCTTCTTTATTTGCAACCCTTCTTTAAGAAAATAATTTTGTGTCTATTTAAGTTTACTTAATTAGTTCTCCGTACCAAAGTACCAACAGCAAACATTATTTTAATTTTAGTAAAACCACTTCAGCAAACAACTAGGCAGTCGTGCATCATTTCAAACAAAAAAACCTTGTTTATCTTTAATTCAATTTGTAAATGAAAAATTCAGAGATGTTCGTGCTTCGACACAAATTCTCAACAATTCTGGACGGAGCATTCCGGTGCTGCATATCTTTAGTTTTTGCTGGCGAATCAAATGCGCTAATGAAGACGTTTTTCGAAATCATAACGCCTTGATAGTGAAACTTGATTCCAAGTTATTTCATTTTGTGTTTAATTACGAAACGCTGAAATGAATCTACGTAAATAAATAACCGAAAGAACAAGTAAGGTGTATCTAAATACGAGTATACTTTTTCTTGTTATATAATTTCATAGAGGGTTTACAAAAATCATTTCCTAAAGGCGATAGGATTAATATGAAAAAGAAATCTGCCAAGGAGATGCAAGGAGAGGAAACTTTCTGACTAATTTATAATAAAATTCCAATGTTTCTCATTGATTATTAAAACCGTACACCCATTGTTGCCATCGTAAACTTATATGATTCCCTTACTCAGGTGTCCAATTAATTTCTGCAATGAATCGCTGTATTTTTATAGAGGTTATTATACTTTTAATCACCTGCCCCAAAAGTTCTTTTATTACCAGCCAGTTGCCGACGAGCCTGTGGCACTTCATTAATTATGTCATATATGCTTTTATACTTGAAAATGTAATTTAATTAAAGGCATGTTGTCTTTCTAAAGTTACCGGTACCTTAAAAAAACTTGACCTATGTTTGCCAACTAAAAATCTGTGCTATAAGCCTCGGTCGAAGCCATGCCATAAACAAAGTTAAAACAGTTTTAATCCGAGATAAAGTGTTCCGCCTCGCCTCAGAGTGCTGTCAATTGTAAATCTCAGTTTTACACCAACATTATTAATTTCTTAGAAAGCCACAAATTCGTTTGGAATCGTAACTCGTTATGATAATTTTAGGAAGATTTATTAGAGCGGCTCTCTTTGATATTCATCCATTTTGTAAAGGTCACTAGGATGTTTAGCTTTAAAATGTAAAATAATTGCTGAATCACATGATAAATATTAAACAGTATGATATTATAGCTCATTAAACTTTGATTGATTGTAATCGCTTGTAGATAATCAGCTATATCAGTATAAACCAACAGTGACACAATGGATAGATGTACCTAATCATTGCGTAGTTGCGTAGTATGTGTGTGATGCGCATAATGTGCGTATTGATGCACACATTAACTGATCAATTACGTGTGCTAATGGTGTTTTATTGACACATGAAAGAAGCCGGTGGCGTAACTAATAGTAGGGATGCATGCAAACAGACATAGAGTATATTATGTTACAATAAATGATAAATAGTAGTAAATGGGAATCAACCCTGATGCAGGTTTCGCTAAAAAACCATAAGCAGAAGAGCCGAAAAACTATCTCGATAAGATGCCTGGTACTATAATAGTTGTCGATGATTAGTACAAATGATCACCTTGGAGATATATTTAGATACAAAATAACCAAGATGAAACCTGAGGATGAATTAAACTGAACGTTCTCATACAGCGTGGAAAATCTTAAGATAGTCTTATACCTACAAGAAAATCTGTTGATGATAATGAAACTGATGATAAAACGTGTTACTCAATAACTGGAGATCAACAAAATATTATGAAAGCTGTTGAAGTAGAATCTGACGCTACAGTACTCTTACCACATTGACTCGTCCCGTAGGCACCTCTAAACTAGACCATTAACATAATAACAGATCTGTGCGCACGGAACTAGCTGCCCGAGAGTTGAAACCATATTGTGGTCGCGGGTAATGAGAAACTTCAAATTGGTTTTGGTATTCATGAGACGTTGGATACGAAAGCGTAAGACGTGCTCCGTGGACCGTTATGATTTGTTCACGGCGAGCTTTTGTGTTTTCAGTATTATTAATTAGGTACCTACTCACATAGAAGTCGACGGATGTGTCCCTGCGCTTGTACAATCGCGCCTGATTCATTGATCGTCAGTTTTGTTCGTTTGCACTTGCGTTACTTTTTAACCGCTTGCGAAGAAGGTGGGTTATTTGTTTCTATCAACTCCGTCTGTATTTCCACCACTCCACTGCTAGATCTCTCTTATTTACGCCACCCTTTTCGGTCCTCTTCATGTTTCATCCAACCACAGCATCCAACTTTTATTTTAATGATGTCTACCGTCGGGTGTTGAATTTTTATTGGTTATTGGTAGGTTAGGTATTGAAATGATGCGATTATTATTTTATTGGGTTATCCTGAAATACCCGAGAGAAGGATAGAAAGACAATGATCTCGAGGCTTGATGGTCGGATGATATCGTCAAATTTCGGGAAGTTTTCGCATAGCACCGGAAAGACTGGGTGGTCTAAGAGGTCTATATCAATACACCCAGCAGTGGACACAAGCATTCTGGAATGATATCTGTGAACGCTGACCGCAACATCATTATATAAACGTTTTGTTTAGAGCAATTTGGCCCCTATAAATACTAACAGTATTTTTATTTTCATTCGTACAAGTAATGCGTCGCCGACGCGCTCATAAAACTCAGATGCGTCCCAAATGTTCATGCTGGCTTCTGATCTTGGAATTGGCAAATTAAACTTTGTTTTAATGAACTTTGGTCAAAATTTTGACAAACGTCAAAATGTTTAATCTGCAAGCATTGACATGGTTACTTAAATAAGTATCTGTATAGATACTAAATTAGATGTCTGATGTTCCCTTCATCAAAGCTGGCATCCAGCGAAATTTTCTATTTAAATATTATCCAAAGAAAAAAACTTGATCCACCCACACAATAAGATAATCTCTGTCTCTAAAAGATATAATCTCGCATTAATTGATAACATATCCACTTATGGGAAAGTTCCAATCTCCGTTATCTGCATATTACGACCTTACATTTATTACAATCATGGTGCCACTTAATAACTTCTGATTTGTGCTAATGATAATACGATGGAATCCACTGCCCACGCTTGCGATAACCATCAAGAGAAAACATCAAAACTTTTATGAATTTTGACTGGGATTACTCGTATGCTTACGAAAGCATCGTTACACGGAGATACACCTACAAAAGCATCTACAGTATCTAATATTTCAATGTTTTGTTTAAACAAAGACTTAGCTGTGTGTGCAACTTTCAGCAATTTATACCTACGCGATAATTTCCTTAAATTATTCATTCGACTTGTTCTTAACCAAACAAGATAATTCGACTGATCATTCGTAATCGTCTCGGACTCGTTCGATGCATGTTACCAACGACAAACAGCAATTACTCTCTCACAAGAATTGTATCGGCGCAGTAATTTTCCCTAGTTACCGTTCGAGGTGGAGGTAAGAAGGTATAATCTCGGCAAGCTCATAATTTCTTGTTTATTTTAAATTTCCTTGCGCTGGCGTTGCGATCGTCAGGCGAGCGCCACGCCTGCTCGCCCGTCGGTTCGCTCGTTATTAGGGCTGGCGAGCTTTACTTATCGATGGTAAATATAAGCCTTGAACTTGGTTTCTTGCAGGCTATTTATTATTGGCACGAAGCTAAGTTTCTTACTTTTATTTTTCTGAAAAATACGTTGCATGAAAGGTCAGACACCAGTCAGTAAATCAATTTCCTATAAGTATGAAATCAGAACTATTTGTCGTTTTATTTATGGCTGGCTAACTAATTCCATATTTTCAATTCCTTATCAAAGATGTTAGTTATCGATAAAACAGAAACAACGTTCTCGCGGTGCAACACTACGCCCGAAGATTCGATCCCGCTGCGCCCGCGCTGTAATTGGGATGCTAATCAGATGCTGAGCTGCCTCTGTCCCTTTCTCTCCGTTACGACTTGTTGTTTTATCTCCTTCGCACACCAGCAGGACTGCATCGAGGCGGCGGGTCTTCAATCATCTGGCAATAAGCAAAAGCGACGCTTCCCTCGGGCTTCGGCCCGCCTGATATGTAATCACCTTAGTTTGTGCAGAACCGAGAACCATTTTCATTGTTAACAATTTAAATGATGCTCAGTACTCTACCTACGACATTCGCAACAGTACTTCTTAAAGCACATAGAAATGCTTTTGTATCTACATACTTATGATAAATAGTGTAAAAGAGCAACAGTTAAATAGAATAATAGAATAGAATAATACTTTATTGCATACCAAAATAAAATAAAAAACAATGTTACAAAACAATTTACAGGTAATACGGTAAACAACCGGCGGTCTTATCGTGTTAAGCAATTTCTTACAGGCAACCTGGGGATGGAAACGGAGAGTTAAAACAATAAACGACATTAAATATTTTAAAATTACTTGTTTCATCAAATGAAATATTTATAGCCTCGGACCCTAATTAAGAGTAACGTAGTTTAAAGAACCTTCCGGAAAATATAAGAAGAAACCTTCAAAGAAAAGTAGTGAGTCGTGTAAGTTGAGTTTATCCTAGCGAGATTACAAAGGAGCCGAGAGCTCGAGGTTCTGCATATCTCAGGGAACGATCGCGAATCGCGCAGTCGCGGGCGCACGCTCAATGGTATCGAACGATCCTCATTATTGGAACACGCTTTGTTGGATACAAATAGTATACTTGGAATTGTGTTAGTAAAAAAGTTTTATAAGACGCGATTGGTTAGACACCGAGTTTGTTATTGGTCGCAAGCTCTGTTTATCCGCATTATGCTTTATGCATCGGTGATCTAACGATTATTGAGTTTAATACACCAGACGTCAGAAGCCATTTTAGACGAGCGATTTAGACGTTGTTTTTGTTGTGGACACACACGACTCACGACGAAAATACCGAGAATGCTGGCGCGTCAATGATAATGGTAAACGAGATTGTGTTACCACAAACTACTTGATCTTGAATGGAAGTAAAACAATGGTAAATGGAAGATGGTGTGTTGACATTCTCGACCAGCTGGGCTATTACATAGTTATGAGCAGAATTTCGAGCTGGTGAAAAAGAGCCAGCAGGTGCATTACTTTTAGGCGCGAAGGAAACGGAAATTAAAAAAAAACGGAAATAAGGAGTACATGAGAATTTGACTAAGTTCTATTTAATATAAAAAGTCCTGAAGCACCTTATTTTAAAGCTTCGTTATTCTCGTTAGTCACGATGCAGCGTCTGATATCCTGCCTCAGCTGCAGACCCTGCCAACGATGATAATCTCACCATTGCATTGTTCCTTTGAAGGGCTGCCACGTTATGAACTTATTAAATTAAAACAGACTATTGAAAATATTTATGTAACTTTTCAGTGCTGGTCTAACAGTATTCTAAGGTTTTTAGACTTTGGATCCTTATTGATTTTGTATAATTGAAGACTATGTAGGTCCTTTTTTTTCTCTAGTTTGGGCCCTTATATCTATATTTTAGCTTCTGCACCGGTTACAGTGACCAGGGAAAATGAAGTCCCTGGGGGTTAGAACGAGATAGCAGATATGAATTGTTCAGGCGCGAAAAAGAGAAAAAACGGGGAAAACTAGTTATCCTCGTGCCATGCTAGGCGGGCTGAAGTGTTTTTGTTTTCATCTTCCGCTGTTGCCGCCCTATTAACAATGAAGGCTTTAACCAAAACTGTCTACGTCACTTTCTATCCGTTTATATTATGATAAATCTTGAATCTTGATAGACTGGCTCGATCACGTAGACTTAGATTGTGGATAAAAGCTTTATCTACAAAGGGTTATCTCAGGGATATACCTATTTTATTCTAAGATTTCTTCTCTCTTGCGCCCTGACATAATGCATCCACGGTCTTTTTCATAAATATTTCTCTCCATTTTATACTTAATTTGTTGGCCAAGCTAGCCCTGTTCTTACTGTAGCCAAAAGAAATTATTATGCCCCGGTGGTGGTTGTTATCATGTCCTTCAGAGGTCAAGACCCATGATGTTCATTTCGCCGTTCGGTGGGTGGGCTGTTCTGAAACCAACTCGTTTGTTGGTTTTCGATGATGGATAGCCGTGTAATTAGGACCGATTATCTTCACCGTCGCTCCGAGACGTCTTGACAGGAATTTTAAAATTGATCGTAATGCCTAGGTAGTCGGCTATGGTAATAAGGCCTATTATCGACCACTGGCGATATCAGTTACTTATTTGAGTACCTATTTAGGTACATGTTCGATAATCATTATATTGCGTCTACGGTTATTCTAACTGGTTTCTCAGCGGTTTATTAACGCAATCGTGGTTTGATCACAGAATAGTTTGATGCACAACAGTGATTAGATTTAAGTAAAAGAGGATGCTTTTTACTAAGACGTGACTCGCGACCCTCCACTTTTTTGTTTATTAATTATTACTGTGATCCGCTGTGCATTGCAAGTACACTTTCATGTACTGAAAACTTTCATGCATTGTAAAAAAGCAGGGCCCCGATTTCATGGGTGGCACTATTTATACTCTATGCCCACCCAAAGAGATATCGATGTAAGTTTGAAATTCCTTTTGACGTGTTTGAAACTTTGCAATGCAATAACGGGAAATCTAATTGGGTGAGCGATGGGGACTTACCGAAAAGCTGCAGCTGATTTGCTAGTTCATGATTATGATAATTAAATTTAACGGATTTGAGCGCCTATTAGTAAAGAGTATATACTCTTTGAGACTTATATCACAACTCGTTAATCAAACAAAGCTTGTCACTAGGTGCAATGTATTAGTTCTAAAGGTGTCCACGAGCACTGACAAACATCCATTCCAGTTTGAAGTGTGTGTTCTGTGTAATGGGCAGCACTTGTCAATCGGAGAAGTCAAGCGAGCTTTTAAAACGTGTGCTTAGATTGTTCATCAAATAAATGACAGGAAGCATTTGGTTTGATTAAATTTTAAGTGTTGTGGGTAATTTCTTCGTAAGTGCATGCACTTATTTTATGGTAGAAACGGGACTTCTAAAACATTTTTTATTGGGATTTAGTCCCGTTTCTGCTATAAAATAGTACGTGTTGGAAGCGCGATGTGCTGTAGTGTGTGGTTATTTTATGGCTATATTTCTTTGTTTTAGACATAGGTTTTAGAGCTATAATTATTCTTCTTCCTGTAGTCCTGAGTGTCCTGAGGACTGCTTTTTTTATTTGATCCATCATTTGCGCCTTATCTAAAATTTAATGTTATTTATAGTTTGTGCTATAATAATACATGGCTCGTTTCTGATGTTAATCAACACCGCGCGGACACCTTCACTAAACGTTCCATCGCGTGAGTGATTAATTAAAGCATTCATTATGGACACGCTTCTTATCGTTTGATAAGAAATTTGTATTTTGACTGATAAGGCTGCGTAAGTGTGTTTTCTTTTTGAAAATTGTGAAGTTATTTAATATATTTAATATTATAAGGAGTGTTCATTAATATGTCGACGTATAACCATTCGTCAACACTTTTTTCCGATTCTCAACAGTTTTCACGACGAGAAAAATATTATAACCTCGGTAATACCGTCGTGATGTTCAACTTAGCACACTGTTATTTTACCTCTATATTAGTTATGCGTGTGTTCCTATTTACTGTATGATAATAATAATACAGGTCAACTTCCACACATGGTCTACTGGTACCAAACTAGGCAAAGCAAGACTAATAATAAGTATAACATACTATATAGGCTTATAATATCCAGACACAGATCAGATATGCTCATGCGTACAAATGTTTGTCCTGGCCGGGGATCGAACCCGGAACCTGCGGTTCAGAAGGCAAGGGCACTACCGGCTGCCCATATTTAAAACATTGTATGTTGAGGTAGAGAGTAACTACAGCGTAGTATTATTATCTGTTCTGTGGTACAGCTGCACGGTTGCGTGCGTGCATTTAACATGTCCCTTATTGATTTCTCCCAAAACTCTCCTTTTTTTTTTTCAAAATACAAGGTCACGTTTCTTCCCAGAAAATGTGAGACCTCTTTGTGTGCAGGTTGCTCGTTTTTTCCAAAACGTGAAATGTTACGACGTCGGCAAAATAAACGAGAGCCATTGTGTGTCGGGCGCAGGTAGGATTTTTTGCCGACCCTACTAAGGTACTGATAGAAAAAACACGTAATTTATTGTAGCCGGGTATTTTGGGACAGTAGTTTGGGCGAAGTCTGTGGACAGTTACTAAGAAAGTCAACTTTTTGCCGTCATTGTTTTTGCATACAATGTTGGTTTTACGATTGGCGAATTTTAGTTTTATACGTTTATTGCTAGTTACAAGAGTGAAGTTACCGCCTTTTTTTAAAAGTGCTTTTAATGATGGGATATCAAAGCTTTTATGGCCTTCATGACATTTACTACTTCTCTTTAAATAATTTGCTAAACCTGCACCGGTAGCACAGTGACCAGGGAAAACGAAGTCCGTGGGGGTTAGAACGAGATAGCAGATATGAATTTTTCAGGCGCGAAAGAGAGAAAAAACGGGGAAAACTAGTTATTCCCGTGCCATGCTAGGCGGGTTGTAGTCAAGTGAGCTTGTTGATTTAGTCTTTGGTTTTGTTATGACGTCTACGACAGATATAAGACTGTTTTATGATATCAATGATGGCAAAGTTACAGGGTTACAGGAAGTTGATCAAAATAGCTTCCGTTTAATAACAGATCTTGCGTGGGCAAGAATCGCATCCTAAACAAACACCTATTTCCATTAATGGCGGACAGACGGACAGGCCGGCCGAGCCGTATATTTATTGATTTATTGATCGTAAGGAGAAATCCCGGCGTAATTTAAACACGCATCCAAAGACCCGAATGTTTGGTCGATGCATCCCGAACAGGGAATGTTTAGACACGTTTATGATCGAATAAATAAATCAGACGCGTTTTATACGAATTTTGTTTCGGATGTTTGGAGATGGATTGTTCATAAAAATCTGTGGATTTACTGCGGCTGTTATCGGATCGTTATTATGCCGTCAAGTTGAAAAAAAAATCTAAACAATACTTATTACATAAAAGAGCTTTTATTTTGAGACGACATGCAGTGGCAGTGATTGATATTTATGAGAGTAGAATATAATATGTCGTACTAACATAGGGTTAGATTTGGTGTTAATTTATATTTTATTCGTGGAACAAACTGAGTAAATTTTCTAGAATATGTTGAAAATATCCCCAATAAGTTATACCATTAGTTCCTATCACATTAGGAATTTTCAATAAGTATATTATCGTCACTAATTGTGGAGAAGGATCTGCAGGCGCCTCAAGCTGAATCTGGGCAAAAAGTCGCGTGTATAATTGAAAATTAATATTATGGAGAATAAATCTCCATGCCACCTATGTTCTCCCTCGACACGTTAAGCAGATGCACATGCCTCGAGATACCTGCATCATCCTCCTTAACTTTATTACTCTTCTCTTTCTCTCTCCAACCACTAACACCAAGAAAAAAAGAGACAAAACATCAACCTTACAAATTATTTTATTGCTGTAAGATGTAGCATGTTATAGACTAGATGCCTTGGGCCTTTAATGAGATTTCTTTCCGGGATAGTTCATGTTATTTATTTTCTACACTCCCGTCTAACACAGATATAAAAAAGGTTTTTTATGGGTTAGTTTAGAAATTTTGAATTTTGTCTTATTTGTTCGTGTAAATACGTAATTTTATGTCTAGCTCATCGAATGACAGGAATACTTAATGGAAACCCAGGGAGGGTTAGGCACAATTTAGGTAATTTATGTTTTGGTGGGATATAAGAGGTTATAGAGTTATAGGTATTAGATGTTGCAGGTATCCTTAGGCGGCGGTAACCGCTCACCATCAGGCGGTCTGTCTGCTTGTTTGCCACTGACACATATGGCATAAAAAAATTGAAATGTCCCATGCCATTGCAGAGAAGGGTAAGCTCAATGATAGAGGTAGGGAGTCCGAGTCTCAAATAAATTATCCTTTCAATAACTATTGTCAATTTGTACGAATTAATTGCATCTTGCACACAGCAAGAGACCTTAAAAGAATGTTTATGTCTCCCAAACGAGCCTTCATGTCGTCGTCATTCCATCGCATATCGAGCCAGTAACAAAAGTATACGATAACCAGTTTTATTTACATCAGATGTTATAAGAAAAAGCTCGATTGTATGTAAAACAAGTGCCTATAAACGGGCCATAAACTTTAATATAACGAGGTGGCGCAGTCTACCTACAGCAACCACGAAATACTTACCATAGAAGGAAAGGTGCACGCCACAAATGCACTACAAGCCAATGTGACTTTCAATATAAAAATGCGAGGAATAATTTCACCTACGAGCGGGACTTGAGCCCGCATCAATCCGCGTGGCGAAATTTTTCTGATTTTCCGATGTAGAGTGCTCCAACTCTACATCTGAAAATCAGAAAAATTTCGCCGATGGAGAAAATGCTCCCATTTTCTCTCATTTTTCTATCATAAATCATTTATTTGTTTACAAAACTTTTAATAATGATTGATATCCTACCTACTACCGCCTCTAGTATAGTATTTCGGCGAAAAGACCGCTTAGTCTATAAAAATATTAACTAAATATTAATAAATAACGTGACTTTACTAGAAATCTAATTGAATACTGTCAATTATTCAACTGGCTAGTCGCTAATGCTCGATATTAAAAACGGTATCAATATAGAGTATATTGATACCGTTTCGTGCGCATTATATTCAGTGTTCTCGATTTTTCTCAAGCGCGTCTGATTTTTTTGTCACCGAAAATCGGGTGTAGCCGACCTTCTGTGTAATATTCTGTACAGCGAACAGCCATCCAATTCGCGCCGTTTACTCCCACCGCAATTTATTTACATGTCCAATTTACTCGATTGGATTTTTATCTCTGATTTTAAAAACAACGCGTTAACTTAGCGCTGGTGTGACACTTCGAAATTAGCGCGCTGGGGCTTACAGCGGAAACGGCGATTTATTGACAGACTGTTTATTATTAAATGCTTTTTAAGTACCTACGTAAGATATGCTGTCATTTCAATCTAGGAGTATTATTAAAATTGTAAACGTTTTGCATGGAAACAGCAGATAATTTTTTTTCACGATTTATTCTATTAAATTGTTTAATTTTTCTGCTGTTAGTACAGATATAGTAACTGTGGCAAATTAACAAAACAAATAGTTGAAAAAACCTATGGCGATGTAAAAATACAAAAATAGGACTGTGGCAAGACATATATTTTTTTGCGTGGCGAAATAACTTTGTGGCGAAGTAACAACATCCCATTAAATTCTACTACTACTTACCTACTACAGTTTTCATTTTTGCAATAATATATAGGTAAAGTATGTTTGCCTTATTGTAGATCACGAGATTTATTGTGATACACTCGTAACTCTTGGAGTAAAACGGGTATGCTGTGAAGAAAATGCGTTAAAATTTAACGTCCATACCAAATCAAGACGTGAATTTCTACGCTAAGAGATTTAATTTTACGCCTTTATATATCTTCGGGCCATTACCGATTTATTGTTGGTATAATTTAATGTAAAGTACCTATTTAATTTATATTTTTAATTGTATTTATGTTTAATGTACGACGTTACTGTGCTTACTAACAAAAAGCATGCCGTTTTGTGAATTTGACTTGCAGTGAATCATTATGTATCTATTTAGGTCTATATATTATCTAAAAATAAAGTTACGAATGCGCGGTGTCCATAATTTAAGAACTTAACGCCACTACAGATACAAAATCTATCGTTATGTGGCGCTGTGTTATTTCATTACCATAAATTTGTATTTTATACACGAGCTAGAATATAAATTGTAGTGTTTTATTATCGTTTTACCATATTTACCTAATAAGTAGTGTATGTAGTATATTGTATATTGTAGTTTGACAGCCTCGATGGCTCAGATAGTAGTAACTCTGCTTTCTGTGCCGCAGGGCCCGGGTTCGATCCCCGGTCAGGTCAAACATTTGTGTGCATGAACATGTCTGTTTGATCTGTGTCTGGGTGTTATAAGCTTATATAAGTATGTATATCAGTCATCTGGTTACCATAGTACAGGCTTCTAGCCTAGTTTGGGACCAGATGACCGTGTGTGGAAGTTGTCCCATATTATTATTATTATTATTATTATATAGTATATTGTATTGTATTGTATGTATATTATACATAGATTACTATGTATAATATACATACTACATACTACTAATAAACTCGCAGTTACCCTAAATCCTAATAGAATATATCTACGCGATCATTGCAAGTTCTCAAGAATTTCACTCGTTCGAAATTGCGATGCTTATGACAGTAGATATATTACGAACTAAGTCAATTCCACCCAGTTTTGACATGCGATTATAACTAGATACGTGTAATCCAAGCGGTGTGGTTGTCGGCTATATAATAGGTCACCTCTTTCTCATCCCGTGGAAGCCGTGAGACACGGCAGAGGGACATATTCGGAGAGTGAGCAGCAGCGCTCTCCGGCACCAAGTATTCCAACAACAAACAAAAAACTGTATTGCGATCACTAAGCCGCCTGTAAAGCGTGGTGATTACGGCAAAATTCCCCATATAAATAGTTTATGGTGTGGGGGAGGACTATGTTCACCAGTCAACGTCTTTCGACTGATGATGATGATGGCATAGATTCATATCTGTGTCTCATTCCTTAAAAACCTGTCATACATACAAATGCGGGTAGATCGTGGATGATACACCAAGTAGAAAGAGCCGCGTTAAAAACGTGCGCCCTCCCATCCCAGTGCTAAACTATTCCGATAATAATCAAAACACGGCGCTGCGCTGGCGGCGGCTGGCACTCTATTTTGCATCCGATGAGGCGGCATCATCAAAGAAATGATCACGGCCCACCAATAAGAGTATAACGAGTATTTGAAACAAGCGCTAAAATGATGCTTGTTAACGTTCTTCATAGTTAACAATGTACTTATAGTATAATGGGCGATTGCTTTGTAACATTAGCTTGAACCTGGTAAGTTCTCTGGAATGTTTTTTGTAAAGATAATTTAATTGCTTTGATTTTTCACGATTTTTCACTAACCTAAATTAAAAAAAATTGTAATTTAATTTGTGTTCTGTATATTATATGATATATATGTATATTATATGATTTAAAAAACTTCAATTATTTGACTGCCTCGGTGGTGTAGTGGGCGCAAGCTCGACTGCCGATCATGAGGTCCTGGGTTCGATCCCCGGGTCAGGCAATGTGCTAAATAATCCATTATTTTTCCACTAGGAATTATCTCAATAACTGCGTGGAGACTACCCGGTAGATGGCAATAGGCTCGCCCTCTATAACATGGGACCAATGACATACTGGCGAAATGTGGGTGTTTAAAAATAGCATAAAAAAAGAATGACTGATCTATAAAGCTAAGAGTCTGAAATAAATGATTTTTATGTTATTTATTCAAGTTAAACATATTTTGTAGTGGTAGGCCTCTTTTGCAGGAGGCCACTTGGGGAAGTACCACACCTTTGCCAGTTATTCATCCGCCAAGCAGTAATGTGCAAACATTATTTGTCAAACATTTGTGTGCACGAACATGTCTGTTTGATCTGTGTCTGGGTGTTATAAGCTTATATAAATATGTATATCAGTCATCTGGTTACCATAGTACAGGCTTCTAGCCTAATTTGGGACCAGATGACCGTGTGTGGAAGTTGGCCCATATTATATTATATTATTACTGTGTTCCGGTGTGAAGGGCAATGTTACCAGCGAAATTACTGAGCATGACGAGTTTCAATAACTAATATCTCAGGGTGGCAGGCGCAGTGTAGTGCCGTGCAGAATTTAGAATTTTAAAACACTGGGTGTCACTGTGTCTGATATGGGCAATCATGATGCTTACCATCAGGCACCTGATTTGCTCGTCATGTCACTCACTATCATAAAAATTTACAAAGTTTAATCTTAAAATCCTAAAGCGCCAGATTACCGCTCCCATTGCCATGGCTTACATTTTTCTCCTATCGAATTACGATACAGTATAAATCAGTACACAAACATGTTTATTGCTATAAAACAAATTCTAATTTGGATTGTACATGTTTTTAGTTTTACGATACAAATTTTATTGGATATACATAATTTAAAACCGTTGATAATTTTGTGTCCGTTTCACAATAACGAGTAGATCTTAGGTTGGTAGGTACTTAAAGATTAATTCACGGGTGGAAGTAGGTATGTATTTAGCCGCCAATATAGCTTTGATTAGTTCCAATTAGAAATAATTTATAGCTACCTAACTATTTATAGATTTATTAGTTCTAGTTACCTATAAGTTGTTCTACTCTGTATCTATTATAATGTACATTATTACCTACATACCAAAGCTCTATGTTATACATATCTCATTGTTTTAGATACGTAGGAAGCTTAGACTGACATAACTTTTTTATCTAGCGAACCGTGGCACAGGGGATTCGAAGCTGTTAATCGATAAAAAAAAAATATCAAGTTAGGATTTTACAGTACATTTTATTGTCGGCAAAATTAAGTTAAAATAAAGTAAAATAAAGATACTTACAGTAAAATAATTTAAATTAATATTCAGTAAAATTAAGATACAGTGAAGTTAAGATACTGTTAAATTAAGATACAGTAAAGTTCAGGTACTGTGTCATTGTATGTTGAGGTTAACGAGGCGTGCTGCAATCAAGTTATACATGATCTATGATCGAAACTAGTTTCGGTCTAACTCATACTCGTATTTACTAAATGATGGATTTAACACGAGGTTTCATAGGTTATATAACATTAATACATTTTAATGTTAAGGCGCGGTGCTAAGCAAATTCGCCTTCTCGCTCACACACATTTTTGAAGGTATAAAAAATACTACATGCAATTACGTAAAATAAAGACTAGGAAATAGAAAATAATAATACAAAGATTCAGTAAAAAATTAAAACAAGTTAATCCAAATGAGTTTTCATGTATAAAAACCTGCACAAAGAAAAAAAATCTCAGAAAAATAAAAAGGCATTGAAAACTTGTTTGGATTCAATTAGATGTTTTACTGAATCTTTGTTTTGTTATTCTCTAGTTCCGAGTTGTCTTTATTTTACGTAATTACATGAAGCATTTTAAATATTATCTTCAAAAATATGGGTACGTGTGAGCGAGAGGGGGAATTTGCTTAGCACCGCGCCTTAAATAATTATAATATCTATGGCGTGTACTGTTGTTATACTACACCTACATGACTGCTTCGGTGGCGTAGCGGTCATAAGTGCTACTGCCGAGCATAAGGTCTCCGGTTCGATCCCCAGGTTAGGCACAAGTGTTATGGGATTTTCTCATTACGAATTATCTTAATGACAGCCTGGAAACTGGAACTGTGCCTGGTATAAAGAAATAAGCTCGCCCTCTATTATGGGATTAATTACATAACTGGTGAAGTATGGGTGTACCTACTATGGGACTGGGTCTCGGGTACACCTCTGTCTACCCCTTTGGGCAAAAGGCGTAATGTTATGATGTACAGTTAGCTCAGAGTAAGGATACCAGCGATTCAACGTCATTGACAGTTAGTTATATACTTATAAAAGGAAAATTCCTACTTCTAAGCGCTTGATTGGTCATAAAGTTTGTAATAACATATAACATAGATAAAAAGGTGAGATAAAAAAGTTTTGTTCTGTCTTCTAGTCCGTAACCCAAGACAACGAAAAACTTAAAACCAACACAGCGGGGCCTTACATATAATTTATAAATAGTTTAAGACAGGCAAGCATAGAATAAAAAAATCATTGAATGCTAGCAAGATGTTTTTTAGCAATGACAATTTCATATAGAAGGTAAACCGACGGGTGAGAAATGGCTTTCATTTTTGGCAGATAATTATGTGTTTTATGTAATGTTAGCTGTTATATTTCTTAATTAAATTTGACATAAGTTCATAATACTTACGCACGTATTTTGTATAAAGTCATAGTCTTCTTAGCTTAGAAACACGAGTCACAATTACTAGTCATTTTACGTAGTATTATTATCTGTTATGTGCCATTACTCTCGCGGGACGAGGTAACGTGGGTCTACGGCCTATGTGATTTCTGTGATGAACTCAAATTGAAAATATTTTCGTCACACAGTCGATATCTCTGCAATTACACTATTAATTTTCGACTGAGTAGATGTCATCAGTCAAGTGGTTGTAGTGGTCTATGCGGACAGGTGAGCTCGACGATTATCTAGGTATGGCGCGCGGTATTTTTTTGATACTTTATATTACCATTTATCTTTTAAGTTGACGTGGAAAAGACACAGATAACGTATGGTATTATAGAAGACGGTAATTTGAAAGAACACATTCTCAAACGGTTATCGGTTTTCAACACTAGTATGAAGAATTTATTAAAACATTTTTTTTTCTTTTATTTTTTATAGACGGCTTGTTATTTTTGCCACTACTTAGGCTAAGTTGCACCAAGTAACTTTACAAATAACCGATGAAACCGAAGAAACTCTGCTTAGACTAATTACGCGTAATGGACAATATCATTTCCCATACAAACTTTGAGGAACCATTGACGGCCATAAAAGAGATGTTTTTCATCATTTGTGTTCATTTTAAGTAACAACTAATTTTAAAGTGGCTTTTATCTAGGAATACTAAAAAAAAAATACATAATTATATTTTCAAAACGGGCCAGTCTCTCATACATAAAAAACTTTTTTCGCAATTCTTTCTGAGAGGCCATACGTAGGATAAACGACATTTTATAACAATTTGTTACATAAAATAAAACACTAAAGAAATTATTTCTCTTCATTAATCGTTGTCATTGCGGTTCTTCAAAGTTCTTATGGAAAATGATGTCGGCCCAACTACCTTTAAAACGTTAGTTTTGACGATAATCCAACAGTTGTTAAAACGGAGAAACGCTTAAGCTTAGATTACAACAACCTATATACTTATTGTCAAAGTTGCTAACCTGTCGGAATGTAGGTTAAAGGTTAGGTTAAAAGAATACATACATTCACGCCTTTTTCCCGAAGGGGTAGGCAGAGGTGTACCCAGGACTCAGTCCCATAGTAGATACACCCACATTTCGCCAGAATGTTATTGGTCCCATGTGATAGAGGGCGAGCCTATTGCCATCTACCGGGCACAGCTCCAGACTTCCAGACATCCAATATTTAACACTTTGCCTGACCCGGGGCTCAAACCCGGGACCTCTCTATTGGCAGTAGAGCATGCGCCCTCTACGCCAACGAGGCAGTAAAAGAATACATAACATAATATTTACAAAATTAATTTTTAAGTTATTTTGGTATTAATTATTACACATTGTTTTATTATTATATTTTTCGTTATTTATAAGTTTTTCGACCGTTTTTCCTACGTAAAACTTAACTTACCAGAATAAACTTGAATTTGCATCAAATTAGTAAAATTATTAACTGTAGTAAATATTGAATTTACATATATAATTAAAACACGTTAATTATGTATTTAAATTAGCCGTGTTCAACATTGAGAGATAAATAAAATAACTAAAACTATATACAATAAACATATCTATAATTAGAGGTTGGTTATGTGAACACGTCGATGTCTTTTGTATGGACTCTAGGATTTCTTACAACGAAATTTAAAACCAAAATTTTTTTTCTTTTGCATGTTAGCAACACACGGCTTGTGTATTTGCCACTAGTATGTAGTAAAAAGGAGGAACCATTTATCGCGAAAAAAATCTAAGTTCAAATAAATTTTGAAAGGATTAAGGATCAGGAGAATAAGCATATTATAGTCATTAAATATAATTATATAAACATACATACATAATATTTAAATTTTAATATAATAAAATTAGCTAATAATTTTTATATTGAAGGATTTAGAGATGATAACAAAATACTTATGTTAGTCAGAAAAAACTAGAATTAACTTTGATTCCGGTTGTTCTGATAAGCATAGAAGAAAAAAAATAGTATTTTGTAGACTTAATTAAATAATCCACAAAATGTTTTTAATTTTTTATTAACTTGCTAAGTATTTAGTCTTTAAATCTTAAATGATAACAAGTCCCAATTTCCATCTCTAAAATTATAACAGTAAAAAATAACTTGAAATTTTTAGATTATACATACATACATACAGTCACGCCTTGTTCCCGGTGGGGTAGGCAGAAACTATTTCCCTCCACTTGCTACGATCCTGACATACAACTTTCGCTTCGTTCACTTTCATGACATTTATACATGCTCGTCGGTTGTAGGTACTTTTGACTTGCCTGTCCTAAGAACAACGTCAACTTGTTTTAGACTATGTTGGTACATAATAATAAGACAGGCGAATTCTAGAACGTATTATTAATTGTTCTGTGGTCAAGGTATCGCTCTCAGCTTGTTTGAATGATCTGAGGTATCGCTAATCGCTATTCGAAGTAATTCCGTTTTGATTAGGAATCAAAAACAGGCGAAGCCAAAATAAACTGCCCGAATTATAGGTACAGTAAGAAAAGAACTAACTATTATATTATTATTACGAGATACTATCAAATACACACTTGTAACATTCTTTACAAACACGATTAGTTCTCAGTAACGCGAACCCAATTAAACAAAAATTTCAAAAAGACATGAGAAAACCCTAATGTAAAGAATCCAATCTTATTTAAACTCTCTACCGTTAACAATAGGGTTTAAATTAAAACAACACGCAAATAAACCTGCGCGTTGGCACAAAATACATAGATACCTACAGAACGCACACTTTCTACTCGAAATACCTCACAGAATAATTTTTTCTTCATCAATTTTCTTTTAAAAATCTTATAATTTTTGTGTTGCTTAGGTTGCGTGCCAACCCCAGCAAAAGGTATTATAAACTCAAAAATTTGATAGAGCCGACCTTCTGTCCTTTAATATGATACTGAGTCATTCTCGTTAGTCAGATGACTATCGACCGCACTAATTAAACAACTACCAATATTTATTCACGGAAATTCACGTCTTAAGCAAACAAGATAGGTTGTATAATTCAATGCGTAATTATGGTCGTTAAGTCGTTTCGGAGTTGGTAGCGGCGTCTTGTTAGTAAGTGTATAGTTAAAAGCTTTTGTCTCTTTCTATCGCGTGTGTGGTGTATATGGGCATCTCTTTCTAGTTGTTACTGCAAGGTCAGCTCGTTAAAAGCTCTTAACGAGAGGCGAAGGAAAGCACGAGCCGGCGCGCGGCTGTCAAACTTTTTTTTGGGGATGTAATTTTTGATTGGATCCAAAATAGTTTTGATGTGTTTGAATTTGGAATGACACGGCGCGGCGCGGTGCAGGCGGTTTTATTTTAAAGAGTTTTTTTTTTATCTAGCATGATAACGTAGCTTAGCTTACCTAGCCGTTATATTAATTGGTCAGTAGAGTTAAACATTTAGTCATACAAGCGTTATTCATGTCAGAGATCTGGCTACCTTAAAATTCTGACATCACGGATAACTCACGGATCTCTGACACCGACTCGTTAAGCAGAAGGATATTTTTAATAAGCATTTAAGGAGCCCAATAATTTTTATTTAAATAACATGGATTTAGTAAGAAATCAGCTGCCTATGGTTAAAAAGTGTTACCAAAGTTTGGTAGTCACAGTTTGAGGCTTCCAAGGCATGTTCCGCGCGTGTCTCCTTCACACCTGCGCGCGCGCGCCTCGCTCTATCTCATTTTCACACCACCGCTGTCCCTTGTACTGACACCATTGTTTATTCTAACTTCAGGATAATTTCAATAAACACTATAATATGTGCCCCGCTTTTTTCCGCTGACGAGTACCCTAATATAATTTTACCAGGGTTTAAGCTATCTACATACCAAATTTTAGCCCCTATTGGATCAGTAGTGTGGTTGATGTCGTAAAAAATATAAATAGCGAGGTGTGGGTGTAGGTACCTACTTGGTGGGTTCACCCTTCGGGGAGGGGAGAAAAGCGTGTTTTTATGTTATGTAATTTTTTTTGGATCTAATCTTTGATAATAATTTTGCCAGCATAATTTGGCTTAACGTGTAGCAGTGCGCTACGTATAGAGTAACGTAACGTAACGTACCAAGAGTAGGGAACATAATATAGAGTAGGTACGTAAACAATCATCATTGGAACTAATACGATTTTTTGTACAATCGCAGTCGTATCGAATCATAAATGTACGGTATCTTTCTTACCGGCGATCGTGGCTATACGATTGCAATTGCTTCCTATTTTAAAAAAAAATTGCGCTAGGAGTACTGCGCGTTTTGAAACTACTCGTACTTATAAGCATTTTTCATAACAAAAAGTACTATGGAAAAACCATCGAACATTAATTTTTATATTTTCTTTGTGAGATATTTTGGTCACCCTACCACGTTCTTGTTTATTATATCGAAGGCAATGCTCCCGCGCCGCTCGATCAAAAATAATAAAAAAGCGGTTGTTCTGTGGAAAACGACTCGCCTGATCGCCTTGTTACGCCTTCAATCGATAGGTACTCGATACCGGACTCCAATCGATTTCTAAATGTACACTTACTTCGAACCTCGAAAATTGGTTCAAGTATTACGAGCTGTAATAACAAGAGGTAAATGTTCGTATTTTGCGAACCTAAAGAATAAACGTTGCAATAACGTTTAGTAGGTACTTGAACGAAAAAAAAAACCTTAATTTTGTGTTCCTAGTACAGTTATGCTGTATACTTAGTAAGGTCTTGGTATATATATATTATAATGTATAATATGGTCTTCGTTTATTGATTTCAGTACCTAGATACCTACCAGTACCCATTGAACCTTTATAACACAGACTTACTGACGATTCGGACACAAAATATTCGGACATAGTGTCCCAATTTATTTTAGATACCTAATTTAAATATGTTTTCACTGACAATAATTCGGACACCATCTAATTATTGAAGCTGTTTAGTACAGTTAAATAAAAAGAGAAATATAATATCTATGAGGAAAACAGATTTTCTTCCCATTATAATTTACGCATTAAAATATGGGTATAAAATAGGACGCAGTCTGAAAAATATGTTCGTAGAATAAACGACAGTTCTTAGAAACATCTATAGTAAAGGATCCCTTAGGACCATGGTCTGGTGATCCGGTCCCTTACTACCTACATTATAATATAACATTAGTAATTTTAAGTTATGTTAAACTATTCATTAAGTAATAAAGCTTAAAAACGCGTTTGCTCTATATTCTGTTTACATTTCTTTGTAAACCGAAAGTAAAATGAACGGTGTGTCATAATAGTGAAATGTTATAGTTTAAAATGGCCGTGTTTATAGCCCATACATAAAATATTATAATGAATTATGATAGATATAGATAGGTAGGTGTATAACTGGAACCATTATATAAAACGCTTTGGATTACGACCGCGTCGGGCGCATTTTTTTACTGATCGATCAGCCAAAAAAGAAAAAACAAAAAGTTTATGTGGCTAAGACTTCGGCTTTAAAAACTTAGATTATTGTTACCAACTCTCCACGCTGTTTCATTTGCTAAAAGTTATCTGTATGTGTTATTAATTAATATCCATTAATCTTAACCCTACCTACATTAGCTACATATAAAATGCAATGAAATGAAATTATTTTATTGTATAGACTGTGTCAGTAGGGTCTGTGTATGTGTCGCAACAGTTTGCCCAAGACGGACGTACAATATTAATTACATTATAATACTATTAAGTATACTAGACTTAAGTATACTAGATTAGAATTTAATATAGGAATTAGACATGTCATACACAATAATTTAAAATTATATAATCATAACCAAATGTTAGGCTAACTTCAGCAGTTTGACCGTAAAAGGTAAACAAACAGTAACTATTATAATATTACTTGGTGCATAATAAGAAATTCAACGATATGAAATAGAATTTAAAATAATCGTTCCTCCGATTATTTATTTATTTATTTATTAACAACGTGCCTCTGGGCCGCATTATAGTTTCCCAATTCGCGAACCCAGGGCCAAACATATTAAGAACAATAGACAATTACAAGTGAAACTTATCAGTACGTAACAACAATAACAATTACAAATTATGTCCTGTTATTAGATATAACTAATTGTTTACCCAAACTAAATTAAAGTGAAAATAAAATTCTCGCCTCGTTTTCAACCTCAAAGCCCTATGTCGTAAATAGTCGTTGTAAAATACGACGCATTGTATTCTTCCAAATAGGGAGGCCTAAATCGAATAACAGTCCAGAATAGATATAAGTTTGGTACCAAGAGAGAGCTCCATACGCCTACGGCCTACGTTACCAACAAATTGGTACTATCGACATAAAGAAAATTCGATTACGTTTTGTATAGCGTCCCACGTGCAACATTTACGATTCTGTAAACTTAAACGAGGCGCACATTTATAACACAGGAAGTTACACAGAAAGTCGGCTCTAGGCTCTATCAGATTTTCGCTTACAATACCTACTGGCCACTCGCTAAGGTTGGCGTCTACGCGCTCGACAGAACTTGAGAGCAAAGAACAACAGACGCGTGAGCGCCATGTTGCAGAGTTGCAGTGTAGACAGTTTTCTCGATCGTGGACGCGCAACTAGACGTCGAGTGGTTTGCTGTGAAATTCATCGTTAGATGCACGCAGTATCTGGTTTTCAGTGCGTGTTTGGCTCGTTGCACTTTACCACCATTTACTAGCAGCGTATGCGTGTACTCACCAACTTTATTGACCACATAGTGAGAAGTGAAGGTAAGAGTCTGGAAATCTAAGCATCTATAGAAACACGGAGCGTCGGGCCGTGAACGTTCGGAAACCAGATCAATCTACTGAAAGGCCCAACCAAATTTTGCTTGGTCGTCAGAAACAAGAACCGATGGAAACTGGTCATACGATCGAGAAGTAAACTATCCACATCCAACGATGACCACGATCAGTATCCGAAGCCACGAGGGAACGAACTCAAAGAAAGAGACGCACCTTTCCTTCTGTATTGGTTATTTTGTGGTTATAACTTCGAAATCACCTTACAAAACGCTCAGTCATCTCTCAAATCGTCCGTCATCCGAGGCGGAACGGTCAAAAGCTTCTAGCAGACATATTTTCGAGTGCTTTTAAAACGTGTCACTCAAACGCTCGTTAAATCAAATTGAAAATTGTTGTGGTTGAGCAATTGTTTGGGAAAATCGACTCGTTGAAAGTTGAAAGGGAAGCAATCAGCGGCCTTGTTGTCAGAGACCACTGAGCAGCGCTCGGTACTAAATTATTGTTACAAGTTATTTTCGTCTATCGTTATTTTGAAAGCTTTGTCCAACATATAATGATTTATAGCTTTACTTTTTATATTCATGTAAGTTAGAATATAGTTAAGTATTAAAAACAATACACTCATAAAAGCAGGACCGATGTTATACATAGCTGTAACTAGATAGATAGATAAAAAGTTTATTGGCACACCACAAATAATAAATCTTAAAATTAAACAAAACAGTATGACAAATAGGTAGTCTAAAAATTGGCGGTCTTATCGCTAAGAGCGATCTCTTCCAGACAACCGTGCAGGGAGAAAAGAGTACCGTAAATCACATTTGGTCAGTAACTCGCACTGCAATTAATATTTACGTTGACTATTGAAATCATAACCTTTCGTTTGCGACTGAAAAAGATAACTAAACTAAGATATATTTATTTCATAAAGAAAAAAGGTTTCACCATGGCTTATTTTATTAAATTATTTTAATGAAAGTCGAGTTAGCATGCCAACATGGCATGTTTATGGTCCAATAGTTGTTTTATAGCGGAAATCCTGCTGTCAACGTTTATGTATGTTTTGGCAACGCGATCAAAGCAAATTCAATCGTTTATAACCGCTATAAATCTGACTATTTTAATGTATACCACTTTTTATTATGATTGGATAACCCCCGGCTAAGTCAAAACGTTGATTAAATTCAGTTTCATGTAGGTTTGCGTAAGCTGTATTATTGCCTATTAATTTTATATGTGAACTTCCATAACAGTATGTTAAATATATAAGTACTTACCTATCTAGTAAACACTCAACTTAGTCAACTCTATAATCAAATATAAAATAAATAATATTTTAATTTGTTCTCTGAAACAGCTTTGACCCTTGAATTTGACGAGGTTCCTTTTTTCTTTTTAGAAATCATTATGAAAAAAGACATTAAGAAACCAAACTCGCTGCATGATACATTGAAAACAGAAGACAGAGGACTAAGTAGGTATAAGGTGATCTTGGGTAAAAATTATAAAATGATTGATTGAAGAGAGAACTACTAGATGTTTCTGACGCAGGTTGCACGTTTAATATAGTTTTTACCAATAGACTAATCATGAGTTTCTCGGAGCCTTATTTAAAATGGGCTCAACAGAACCGATGTTGGCTGCTCAATAGGTCAGATTCGCATGAATAATCTGAGTTACGCGGACGACATGGTTCTGTTGGCCCCCTCGGTCGGGGCCATGAGAGTTCTGCTCAAAAAATGTGAGAAGTACGCTGCTGTGCACAATTTACTATATAACGTTAATAAGTCGGTGGCGATGATTTTCGGAGCTGGGGGGAAAGTGGCTACTGGCCTTCCTCTACATCTAAATGGGGAGCCTTTGAAGTACGTCAGTACTTTTCGTTATCTGGGTCACATCGTCGCCAGCGACCTTGTGGACGACCACGATATCGATCGGGAGAGGCGGTCTCTTGCGGTCCGAGCAAATATGTTAGGGCGGAAATTCGCCGGATGTTCGCGGGAGGCGAAAATCTTGCTCTTTAGTACCTACTGTACTGCACTTTACACTCCTCAGTTGTGGTTCGCCTACAAGGTCGAGAGTTACCGTACGTTTAAGGTGCAGTACAATGACGCGTTCCGTATAATGTTTCGCCTCCCGCGATGGTGCAGTGCCTCAACCATGTTTGCGGAGGCCCGCGTACCGGCTCTGGATGGACTGATTAGGCATCGCATTGCCAGATTTAGGGACACTATTCTTAAATCTGGCAATAATATTATAAAGACAATTGTGGACCACTGTTTTACCCCGCTAAAGCAGTGGTCTAAAATGCTATTAAAATTTAATATGTAATGTCTGTTATTATAAATTTTATCTTTGTGAATGGATCTTTGATATCTGAAATAAATGAATTTATTTATTTATTTATTAAAATCTACCACACTATGGCATCTTAGTGAACTGAAAACTCCATTGATAATATTACATCCCGCACCCGTACTTATCCTATCATTTCCCCTATCCGTCCAGAGACTGGTTGCCTGCTTAAAGCGATAAGACCATTGTCGACTAATAATAATTACTTTATTTATTTTAAGTTAAATATTCTCTATTCTGTATGTACCTACTTTATATATTGTTTTGTTATTTTTGGTCTCAATCAAGAATATTGTATTGTTTTATGTCAGTGTGATTTGAACAACTCGTTCTTAAAAACGATATAGGTATATATTATATCGTTTTTAATCCAAAAGAACTAGGTAACCTATGTTTTTTTTCTTCAAGCTAATGAGACTTCCATTGTCTATTCCATTATGCGTTTCAGTCCAATCAGCGGTACCTACAGTCAAACTAATTTAAAATAGGATATTTTATATGCACAGGCCTGCTTATAATATAAGTATATTGCGTACGCAGGCTTCCATTATGGTAATCACCCTTGTTCCGCCCTTGTCGCCGGTTAAAAATAAACCTTTCATGAAATAAGGAGCAAAATGCAACAAATGCATAGGGAATATAATCAAGGATTTATCAGATGTTACCAAAAAGTGTAGTCATAATACATATTATGACTACACTTTTTTGTATATCATAATATAATACTCGAGTAGATATAAAATAAAATAAAACTAGTAGATTTATTATTATATCGAATTTAATTCGCGAAAAACATATTGAATGAATTTTAATTTTAATTTTCTTTAGATGGGCCGTAGGTTTTGTTGGACGAGTTGGCCGACTCCTAACACTCATTATCTCATAGTAGAACACCTATAGATAGCTCATAACGTTATGAGCTCTCTGAAGTTGGCAGTTATGGGTCAATGCATTATAAATATGTGTCTAATGGCGGATTAGCCACATAGCAAGAGTAGGAAATGCTACGGGCCCCGCGCATATGGGGGCCCCGCACGTCAACGCTTTCTGACGGTATAAATAAATTATAAAAGTAGTTATCTATTTATATTGAAACACATGCAATACATCTACTTATTGTATACCTACAGGAAAAGGTGACTTATTCAAGTAGGCATTAATTGCATTTGTTTTTAAATTAGCTGCGCTCGCAGTAAGCTGGTCGCGCCTTCATCATAATGTATTTCACCGCGTTTGCAGCAAGTTGCTCGCTCATTTATTGGCAATATCCTAAAATTTTTCACCGTGCTTCCTGCAAGCTTCTTGTCTGCTCGCTCACGCAAACGATGAGAAAAAGCGGCAACAGTTTTGTTTTATGTAATATCATAAACTTGATAACCTAAATCAATACAAGGGCCTCTTGATAAAATACTCTTAATCCGGCACTGTATAAAGTTGTGCGATACCTATACGTAGCCTGGTTCTCATTTCCTTCGACTAGATCAAGAATTGTGGTCAATAAATATGGCCCCCATCGTCAGCAGGTAACGATCTTGTACCTATTATCGCAACACGGCGCAGTTTACCCTTGAATGAACATCTAGATAAATAAAACATCCACCATTAGTTAAACATGACAGATACAGTTGATTGGTACTTATTACTGAATTAAACCTACGCTACAATATTCTGATACATATTCATGAGCCTTATTGAATTAAATTATAATTCTACTCTATTCAAAGGTCCCTCGGTGGCGTAGAGGGTGCCAGCTCGTTTGCCGAACGTGAGGTCCCGGGTTCGATCCCCAGGTCAGGCAAAGTTATTTAGATTTTTCCATTAAGAATTATCCCAGTGGTAACCTGGGTCTGGAACTGTGCCCGGTAGACGGCAATAGGCTCGCCCCCGATACATAGGAACTAACATACTGGCGAATTGTGGGAGGACCTACTATGGGATTGAGTCCTGGGTACACCTCTGCCTACCCCCTCGGGAAAAATGCGTGATTGTATGTTATGTTTATTCAAAGGTTCTCTTGGCAGGAGTTAATAATAGGTATCTTTATCTCCAATTCTTAAGTACTAGATGACGACATAACATCATTATCATCATCTTCTAATTGCTTCCCACCATTGATTTCCATCAAGTCCTGTTGTAAGCTGCCTGCATCCAGCTTAGTCCTGCCGTCTATATCCATGATCTGTCCATCTTGTGCAGGGTAGACGTCCTACACTGCGCTTGCCATTCCGAATGGAGACCCATTCGAGGATTGACTCTCCATTGACGTTTCATCTTTTCAAGCTTTGAGAGAGAATAAATACGTTTTAAATATTCATTGGCGTAACCATTGATTTAAAAAAAATAAGAGTTAGGTTTCGTTCCCTCATGCAATTCGATCCGTGTCCAATGTGCACAATGCAATATAATGAACAACAAAGATAGAAAGACGTATACCTAAGACCGAAGTGCGACCTAGACAACAATATTAGTCGGTAGTACATCCCCACTTTACTGACGTACGTGTGCCTAATGGGACCAAATTTGAGCTTTACATTTTCGGGGAGCCAGTACCTCATGTCCCCTTTTCTTTAAATCAATGGGCGTCACTAACACAATATTAGTAACCTTCGCAGTAAAACCATGGAATTATGATCTATATCACAAGATTTATAAAATTCTAATCACTAAATATAAATTCAAATCCTTCAAACAAGGCAAAATATAAGGAACTATCAAACGGTAGTTCTTAGATTTGTCGGGCTTGTGTAGTGTACTAAAATTCATTTTTAATTTTTTAAATATAAAGACAAAACATCAGTCATGATCTTTTCTCACAACAAGCGTGACGCGCTGATGTTTTTTATGTTAATTAGCATCTGTAATAATAATATGTAATTTAAGGTAATAATTAGTTTTCAGCATCTGGCAACCCTTAAGTTTGATGTTTTTACTCTGTGGTTGCCACTCTCTCTTCTTCTTCTTTCTCACTCGCAAGCTGGAAACCAATTCACTGCATAATTCGCATAACTATCGGAAATAATTAGTAAAGACACGTATTAATTTTACTGCTTTTGGCATTTGACAGCATAGTGCACGCTGTCAAATAAAGTGAATCCGGTGAACAATCAAACTTTTATTTGTGTTGCGCGGTCCCATAGTTTATACCGCCTATCCATATTTATTATGTGTAGTCATCATAACATCACACAAGCGGACGCAATAAATTATAAATAATTAATTCCGCTAATTGGCTTGAAATATCACCTTATCCTGACTTCACATCGACAAGAGAATAAATTATATTTTAAATTTATTCAGCAGCATAATAATATGATGCGCAGTCAGTTTTACCGTTTACATGTTAAGTACAAAAGTGAGTTTTATTACCAATTGCGAAGGTTGAAATTCGTGTAATATCCTTACCGTTGCCATTCAATATTGGTGCAAGTTTCCATTTATTTTCCTTTAGAAGTCATCAATCAAACTCTCGACGATGCCGATCGGTCCGCACATCGATCCCTGCGTAACGTAACCAATCCAATTTGACCTTTACGATGCCGGAGGTCTCTTTGCAAGGAAACTAATGCAGACATGCGTGGAGATCTTGAAATTCTGGTATTTGTACCATGTTAGCGCTGCCATATTTAGCCACCTGCTGCTGAGCTTACCATATTGGGCAAATTAGATTGGGTTCAAAGGTGGTCGTTCTACCGATACAAGGAAACCATGACGTTATGAGTACTATTAAATAGCTACTAGAAAAGTAAAGAAAACATGCTTTGAATGTAGGGTTGCTCTTACACTGGTAAAGTCACCGACTTCAGAAGTTTAGACAACAGTATGACCACTGAACCAAAACCCACAGTTTAACGTGCCTTTCTAGAAGGTAACCTCTTAACGGGGCGGTGAGCGGAGAATTCCCAAGACAAAAGTAATAGTTAAATAATTTTAAAAATAGTTATTCCATAATAGTCAAATCAGAGCATATTTCCAACATTTAATGACATAATTCGGAATGACATACTAGTTAGCTAGGTTCTTAATTATATTTTAGTCTAAAATACTTATAATTTGGAGTTATATTTGAAAAGACCTAAGTGTATTTTGTCAAAATACCTATATTTTGGATTTTTATCATATTTTAGTCCAAAGTAGTACTTCTTTTTCATGGCTTAGGCACGTTTTCTTAAAAGTGGTAATTTTTTTGGCGGTCATAAATTCGAAACTCGAAGTTCCGCCGTCCGGATGTGAACTGTGAACCACGACACAGAATAAATAATAGTACTAACGTACCGCGGTCCGGGTCCTTTTCAGCCGATTCGGTTCTGTAGTATTGGCGTAAAGGGGTAACAAACATACGTACATATTATCATTCCTTCGTAATAATCATTGATGTATTAGTGGGATAAAACAAACGAAACTTAATAAAAAATTAATAATTCAGATGCAGTGGTCCAGAAAGCCAACAAAATACATTTCCGCATTGTCATAAATATTTCAGTTAGGCGAGTGTTTCCGTATAAATTCACCGTAAATTTGAAATATCGTGGAGTGTTACATAAATAGTGCATCCTGCATGCAAAGATCTCGAAGCGGTCGTCACTCCGAAGTGGTGCCGTCGGATCAGTAATCGATTTTACGAGATCCCAAAATAAACGGCGTCCCTTCGACTCGACGACGTGCTTTCGGTGGGCCATTCTGCGACCAGATTATTTCTGGTAGTTTTGAGATATTTTCTCCAGAATGAATGGAAGATGCCTGTTGGCATAGTGAGCGCAAGCTCTGCCGATGTCCCAAGTTCGATCCGCAGGTCAGGCAATGTTATTTGGATTTTTCTATTAGGAATTATCTCAGTTACAGCCTGGAGACTGCGGAACTGTGCCCGGTAGATAGCTATAGGCTCGCCTCTATGGCATGGGACCAATAACATCATGGCGAAATGTGGGTGTATCTACTATGGGACTGAGTCCTGGGTACACCTCTGCCTACCCCTTCGGGAAAAAGGCGTGGTTGTATGTATATTTTTGTCATTAACAGCCTAGTTAAGTTACAATGTAGAGTGTAGATAGACAGATAAACTCTTTATTCTTCATGAAAAACAAGAATTAACCTAAAAAATAAAATATACATAAAGTATAACAAAAAAGCATAGGTATAAGATACACACATTTACAGATATACAGCATATATATTAATATAGCATATACTTACCTAGGTCTTATTCACTTTTCCAAGTGAAATATCTCATTAAAAATATATCCTAATCCTAATTATAAAGGCGAAAGTTTGTAAGTATGGATGTATGTATGGATGTTTGTTACTCTTTCACGCCAAAACTACTGAACCGATTGGGCTGAAATTTGGTACGTAAGTAGCTTAGACCCTGGAATAACACATAGGGTACTTTTTATCCCGATATTCCCACGGGAACGAAGACTACGCGGGTGAAACCGCGGGTCACAGCTAGTATATAATATATAATTTAAAGAAGCGATTGTCAATGAAGTAAGAAAGACACAGATGCATTATGTTCAGGCGCAAGGGATATTAAAAAACCGGAAAAAATAATTACAAAACTATCCCATACTACCTGAGGTTAAATAAATAACTAACAATGATTATCAGCGAATCAACATTGTGACCCTAAGACTCTACGGCGTTATTGATAATATCGATGAGGTAATTGATATCATACTTATATTTTAAAATGTAATTTTGAATTGGAACGATGCAGGAGAATAACGCATCAGACTTAATGGATGCGTTCACCCAAATAGTGCAGTGGGTGTTGGGTTTTATTGTTACGAGTGGCTTAACGAGCTTGCTTCGTTGACTAAACTCTAATAAAACAAGCGTTGTGGAATCGAACGAATGAATGGTTTATTTCCATAGATACCCTAACACATTACTAGGTGGCAACACTGGTGTACATTTTAGATATTATTACAATACCCCCACTATATCTAACAATGATTACTTATATACTTATATACAAAATAGTGTTCATTTTAAATATGCTGAACACCCAATTTATTCAAAAAATAGTAATGTTTATGGGCACATAAACTCTTAGTTAGTAAATCAGCGGGCATCTCAGCTGTCGGCAAATATTTAACTTTCACAATACCCCTAGTTACACAATCTCTACAAAAATGATATCGTATATCAATGTGTTTGGTTCTTTTATGGAAAACTGGATTTGCAGTCAGCTTTAGTGCACTCTGATTATCGTTATGAATATCTATAGTATACATTTTTTGCGTGATTTCATACTGCAGGTTTCTTAAATACACAGATTCTTTGCAAGCTTCAGTCAATGCCATGTACTCGGCTTCGCTACTGGACAAGGCAACAGTTTTTTGTTTTTTGGTTTCCCAAGAAATTACACAACCTGATAATTTGAAACAGAAACCTGTGTATGATCTCCTATCTATCACGTTACTACCCCAATCAGCATCAACAAACCCTTCTATGGTTGATTTCCCATCAGCAGTAAACTTTAAGCCATAATGTTTGGTAAACTTTAAATATCTCAATATGCGTTTAACATATGAACAATGTTCTTTACTAAAGCAATTATTAAATTGACTTAAAACCCCTACTGCGTAAGCTATGTCGGGTCTGGTAAGTACTGCTAAATACATGAGACTACCTATTATTTGTTGATAAGGAAACAATTCATCTACATAATTCTCATCTTCAGATACATGCAATTTAGTCTCCATCGGAGTTTGAACAGTATTACATTGACTCATATTAAATTTGTGCAATAACTGATCAATATAATCTTCCTGACTTAATGATATTGTTTTCTCAGATTTATTTATAGTTATGTTTACACCAAGACACTTCTTGATTTCACCTAAATCTTTAATTTTAAAATTGTCAGCTAATACATCTTTTAAGTATTTAGTTTCTTTGCTGTCATTAGAGAAAATAAAGAAATCATCTACATACAGCGTTACAATAGTTTTCAACTTATCATTTAACTTCATAAACATACATGGTTCTATCTTAGATTTAACATAACCAATTTTTAACAAACATTCCTCTACTTTCCTGTACCATGCTCTTGAAGATTGTTTGAGACCATATATAGATTTTTTTAATTTAAGAACATGACCTGACTGTACCGTCTCAGAAAAACCTTCTGGTATTTGCATATAAATGTTCTCATCAAGAGTACCATTCAAGAAAGCAGTTGTTACATCAAGATGCGTTATATGAAGATCTAGTTGAACAGATAATGCAAACAACAGTCTCAAAGTGGTATGTCTCACTACAGGAGAAAATGTGTCTGTATAGTCTACACCTTCGATTTGCGAAAAACCTTTAGCCACTAACCTAGCACGAAATCGAATATTATTTTCACTATCATATTTTTTACGTAACACCCACTTGCACTGAACAACTCTACTACCTTGTGGAGCACTCTTCAACTCCCAAGCATCATTGTCTTTAAAACTTTGCAACTCCTCTGCCATGGCCAACCTCCACCTTTCCGCCTCAGGTCCAGCTAAAGCTTCATGTAGAGACAATGTAGCACCATCATCATAGGTACCTTCACTTGTACAGAGGTTTGCAATGCGAAACCTATCTGGCTGCTTTCTTACCCGTGTAGACCTTAGAGGTTTGGGGGACGCAACTTCCTCTTCACACTCACTGGGATCATATGTTTCATCATTCACATCTACATATGTGTCTTCTGAGCTGTCTGTATTTGATTCAGATGTTTCTGAGTGTAAATCTTTCATCGTATCATCTTCCCCCACTGAATCAAAACGCTGATCTTGAACTTCTATTTGACATTCAGATTTTGATTCCTGCTCAACGATGATCACGTCCCTACTGGTTAATACAGTCTTTGTTTCAGGATTATACAGTCTATATCCTTTTATGTTCTCTGGATATCCAATAAGAATACATCTTTCTGACTTTTTATCCCATTTCTTACGCTTTTGTTTAGCTACATGGACCATAGCAGTACTACCGAAGATTCTGATATGGCTAATATCTGGTTTGCAGCCAGTCCATATCTCATATGGCGTCTTATTTCCCAATAGTGTAGCCACGCTTCGATTCTGTAGATACACTGCTGTGTTGGTGGCCTCGCCCCAGAACTCTTTACCTAGGTTCGCATCAAAGAGTAGGCATCTTGCCTTTTCAACAATTGTGCGATTAAATCGTTCACACAATCCGTTTTGTTGTGGTGTGTAAGGATTGGTTTTTTGATGTATCACACCAGCACTATTCAAATAGTTATCAAATTCTTTATTACAGTACTCTAGCCCGTTGTCACTTCTTAATACTTTGATTGTCTTCCCTGTTTGATTTTCCACTTGAGCTTTGAATTCTTTGAAATACTTCAATGCCTCATTCTCGTGTTTCAGAAAATAAACAAATGCCATGCGGCTATGATCATCGACAAACAACAAGAAGTATCGGGATCCTCCTAAAGATATATTTTCCATAGGTCCACAAATGTCTGTATGTACTATATCTAATAGGTTACTACTTCTCTGGCTAGTACTCTTGAAGGGTAATCGACATTGCTTGCCTTCACAACATGTAGTACATGAAGATTTCCCTATATCCACTTTATCATCAAAGGACATACCCTGTACTGCAGTCTTCATCTGGTTCAAATAATCTTTATTGATGTGTCCTAATCTGCGATGCCAAGTAATGCCTGACACGGCTGATGCAGCTAAGTGTTCTTGGTTTAACAAGTTTACCTTGTACACTCCATTCTCTAATATTGCTGTAGCTACCAATTCTTTGTTTCTATTGTATACTTCACAGCCATCTGACGTAAACTGAACATTATTACCGGATTTTATTAATTGGCTCACTGACAATAAGTTGGTTGTCAATCCTGGAACACATAATACATCCCTGACTGGAACTTCAAATTCACATTGATCAGTCTTGGTTATAATGGTCAC
The DNA here is from genome assembly GCA_947063395.1 of Hemistola chrysoprasaria. Taxonomy (NCBI): domain Eukaryota; kingdom Metazoa; phylum Arthropoda; class Insecta; order Lepidoptera; family Geometridae; genus Hemistola; species Hemistola chrysoprasaria. The sequence goes on from OX346724.1 coordinate 4,541,316, forward strand.
GTCGCCGGAACACGATACTTGCAGTTTCTCGCCGCTAGCTACGCAAATATCGTTCATCTCGTGGTGCGTCACATTTTTGATCCATTCTTCATTAGCAATCATATGCATACTCGCGCCTGAATCGATATACCAATCGTTTTTATTAAATCTATTACTCAAAAACACGGCACTGAACGCATTTGTCTGTTTACGTTGCGATTCTTTCGTATTTGCACTGTAATTTTCATTATTCGGGCACTGATTCTTGTAATGACCTTGCTGTTTACACCGGTAGCACGTAATATGACATTTACTATTGAAGTTTTGTTTCGTTTGATTCGCCTTACACACCACAGATAATCTATTATTTTTCTTTTGCCATTTCTGTGCATTACTGGCAAATGCACCATTAACTTCATTTAATTGACCGCCATTCACTTCCGTTTCCATGTCCATAAGCTTCGTTCTAATGGCGTCTGTAGTAATTTTTATGCCTGAATGTTCGATCGCCATGATCATCGGCATAAACTTGTCTGTCAATCCTGCTAGCAATAGGCAGCCGATCCACTCATCACTGATGTCAAATCCTGTTCCACTCAGCTTCTGACCATTTTCGACTATTTGTTTAACATATGACTGCATAGATCCACAGTTTTCTAAGCGGATTGAGATTAAATTACGTAACAAAGATATTCGTCTCGTAAATCCTGAATCGTCAAATAACGCCTTCAATTTAGTCCACAGTTCATAAGTCGTTTTCACGTCTTTTATGTGAACATATAATGAACTGTCGATGGTCATAATCAACTTCGCTTTGGTTTTCGCGTCATCTGCAGCTTCTATTCCCGATGATGGTTTAATAGCCGTAACCATATTCTCCAGGATAAGAAAATTCTCCGCGGCGAACGTCCATTCACTGTAGTTTTCCCGGCCTTTTAGTTTTGGCACATTTACAAGATAGTTCGTTGCCATTATATCGAATTTTTATACTGAATAGCACGTAAATGTTTAAAACTACTTTCTTTCGCGAAACTTCACTGATTTTAATTATTAATTTAAAAAAATGCTGGGCGCATAACCTCTAATAAAACAAGCGTTGTGGAATCGAACGAATGAATGGTTTATTTCCATAGATACCCTAACACATTACTAGGTGGCAACACTGGTGTACATTTTAGATATTATTACAATATAAACCATGAATAGTTTACCGATGGGTGTTACCTCTGTTGGTCTCTGGTCGTGTAGGCTTGTAATAATATCAGCCCAACAAGTTAGTATATATTATGCTTATTTAGCCTGTATTCACCCACTTCTCAAATAAGCATTCGTTTTCTCGACGCCGCAACCCACCTTATACCAAAGAATAATAATAACTACTAATTAAGTATACGCTCAGATTTTAGAATGAAATCTTTATAAAATCAAATTTTGGTCTCAAAATGTTCTAGCATAATGTTCATTGTTAAATTGCCTATCCACTAGTATAAGTAGCAAATCAAAATAATGGTACCTTTACGAGGAGATGCATGTTCTATTTAATAATTTCTCATTTCTGTGCTTTCGTTGTGAGGAGATTAAACTTTAAAAAATAAGGCAAATACCATTTTGGAGTCAAGATTATGTAGAAATTTAATGTATTTTTTATAAGTTGGTATTTCTTTTGGATAAAGAGTAAAAAATTGCATAAAAAACGGCTAGTGCTTCGTTTTGCATTTGGACGCGCCTTAAATGCCTCCTCTTGGAAAATAGGAAGATTTTAGCCATGTACTTATTCCCACACTAAATCCTAGGTAGGTAACGTCTTGCTACAGATTTTTGTAACACTAAATCCTAGGTAGACAGCGTCTTGCTACAGATTTTTGTAACACTAAATCCTTGGTAGACAGCGTCTTGCTACAGATTTTTGTAACACTAAATCCTAGGTAGACAGCGTCTTGCTACAGATTTTTGTAACACTAAATCCTAGGTAGACAGCGTCTTGCTACAGATTTTTGTAACACTAAATCCTAGGTAGACAGCGTCTTGCTACAGATTTTTGTAACACTAAATCCTAGTTAGACAGCGTCTTGCTATACAGATTTTTGTAACACTAAATCCTAGGTAGACAGCGTCTTGCTACAGATTTTTGTAACACTAAATCCTAGGTAGACAGCGTCTTGCTACAGATTTTTGTAACACTAAATCCTAGGTAGACAGCGTCTTGCTACAGATTTTTGTAACACTAAATCCTAGGTAGACAGCGTCTTGCTACAGATTTTTGTAACACTAAATCCTAGGTAGACAGCGTCTTGCTACAGATTTTTGTAACACTAAATCCTAGGTAGACAGCGTCTTGCTACAGATTTTTGTAACACTAAATCCTAGTTAGACAGCGTCTTGCTATACAGATTTTTGTAACACTAAATCCTAGGTAGACAGCGTCTTGCTACAGATTTTTGTAACACTAAATCCTAGGTAGACAGCGTCTTGCTACAGATTTTTGTAACACTAAATCCTAGGTAGACAGCGTCTTGCTACAGATTTTTGTAACACTAAATCCTAGGTAGACAGCGTCTTGCTACAGATTTTTGTAACACTAAATCCTAGGTAGACAGCGTCTTGTTCCGGTTTTTGTAACACTAAATCCTAGGTAGACAGCGTCTTGCTACAGATTTTTGTAACACTTTCAATTAAGGTATAGGTTAGAGGTAAGAGGTACTTACACACATAGGAAAGCTCAAGTTTTATTGGAACTACATAAATGCAAAATTAATTAGGTAGTAGTCATAAATTATCAACTTATCAACCAGTGATTGATTCAAACGGAACTGAACATTATTATAATCGCCGTATTAACTTTCTTTATATTTAATTGCCGTTAATTACTGTACGGCACGACGCTATAGAGTGCTGGAACATTTAGCAAAAACAAGTAACAATTAGAAATGTCAATAAAATGATCGGAGAAACCGCCGTTAGGGCGCTTTCACACATAGGCACCTACGTCGACGGACCTCAAAATTTGAAAAATGAGTAGAAAAACGTAGGTAACCTATTTGAAGTGTAAAAACTTATCACACAGCCAGCTGAGCTTTACAGATAACTAATCAAAAAAAAAAATTTTGGCCATATTTCCGTAAATTAGGTTGTAAGAGGGTATTTAGTCATTTGAATTAAGTATAATTTTTTTTATAATTTATTTATTCATTTCTCATACAAAGGCTTTACAATATTTGGTGCTTATATTTAGTCTTATTGAACATATAGGTACATCAACCTGTTTTGCGTGAGACTGGTGCCTGAAATAGGTTTCCGAGAAAACCTGTACAAGTCATCAGGCCCATACTTCGCGAAATGATACTATTTATGTACCTAATTTAATAGAATATGACCCAATAACTTGATTTTTTTCAGTCGTCACGTACCTATCTATAATTTGTACAATCTATAATTTTTAAAGTGTACCTAATTAGGAACACACAATTACGACAGGCTCCACCCTCTAAAAGTAGTACGTCGCGGGAAAGTTGTAGTAAACGCCCGTCCCACACGTAGCTATAATATAATATATTAATATAAATCATACCAAGTCATATTACGATATATTTTCTATACAAATATTCGACTGACCGCACACGCAGCTATAATATATATTTCTATGACGTCACCAACATATACCGTAATATATATTATTTCATATTAATATAAACTACTTTATCAATGAAATGAAGGCTAAAATATATATTATAGCATCGTCTCCGTGTGTGGTAGCTTGCTATAATATATATTATAGGACGGTATATTAATATATATTATAGCTGCGTGTGTGACGGGCATTATAGTTATAGTACACACTGTGGACTTTACCGGCGCATCGCCGCGTCATACGTGTGCAAAACGCATTGCGCATTGCAAATGATGTAAAAGTAGTCATAAGAAAATGCATAAACTAAAATATTCCCTCCATAATATCTAGAGACTCTTAACAACTTAATAATTAGATATAATCCCATAATTAACTCGAAAATTACTGTGAAATAAAGATATACAGCGACCATTAAACATTTTACTGGAAGGCACTTATCTATCAGCAATATCTTGGTTCTTCAAAGGACAATAAAAGGTTAATTAACTGGTAATAATTATCTAATAGTATTCCTAATTTTATGTAAATATATTACAATCCCTCTGATAGAAATAGTACGTACTTAATGTTTAATAGTATCTACGAACACACACGTAATTAAAAAAAATACTTGGGTTCAGAAAATAAAATGAAAACTACACTAAAAATGAAAAACAAAAATGATTCAAACAGTGAAAAAACGTGTAATTACGAAGCCTGAAGCTTTCATTTATCACATATAGCTTACCTACTGATTTATTTTCGTGAACTCAATGATTCGAAGTTAGGTATATTGACTACATGCCTCATTTCCTCATAAACCTAAAGTGGTTAGCGGTTAGACCCAACTGGTAATTTTAATTTTGCTGTCACACCGTATGTCATGTTGACGTTTACGATGGCCAGTATTCAGCTTTAAAAATAAGATTATGTGAAACCACGGCGTGTGTGGCCTCGTAAAGCTGCCATGAGAAGGTTGAGCCGAAAATATCAAATATCAAATGTCGTAAAAAGCCGCCAGTTGGTAGCTGACTGATGGCTATCAGCCATTGCTGGAAGTCAAAGAAAAAAATGCAACTTATAAATCATGAGTCATTGGTAGAGGTAATATACGTACTTTATACTAACTAACTGGATACAAAGTCGTAGGTCAAACCTATCTAGATTTTTTCTATTTTTACTTAGTACTATTATTTATTCTGTACCTTTACTAACTGGTAACTGGGGCACAATTTTGTAACCTTCCTAAGTGATTTTCCTAGTTATTAGTCTTTGAGACCGATTGAAGAGAGACTAAAAGATCCCGTATAAACACGATGGACTCCTTCGAGCCCCCTTTTCTCTTATATGATCCGTTGTGCCCCTCAAAATTTAGTAAATGTACTATAAGGCATCTAATTATATTATGGAGCAGAACACACACGCTTACAAACAATTCGATTCGCGCGAAGCTCTCTAGATGTTTTATAAATAAGTACTGTATCTGGCAATAAATGTGCTTCGTGTAACACATGCTCCTGTAATATCAAAGTTCATCGGAACATCTTGTCCACGCTCATTTAAAAGCACAAGGAGCCTCGGGCGGTAAATTCTCCCACCGATGGCAAATAAAACGTTTATTTACGGCGTGAAACCGATCGTTCTCGCGAAGATAACGCTATCGAGTAATGGTCACTTGAGCTCCGACTGTCCAACCCACACCTAAAATAAAAATATATATAACTTTAAAAGCTGTGCTCTGTTCGCGCCTCGGTCATAACATTTGCATTTTTTTATGTCATCCAAACAACGATCCAATTTTTTTAGAGTCACTAAGGGCCGATTTTTTGATCGGTTGTTACAGTTAAGTTAACCATTTGTCAAACTAACTATAGTTAAATTTCTAACCAATGGTTATCTTGTGGAAAAAATAGTTAACTAGGGATGAAAAAACAAATTTTGCCAAATTTTAACTACTTATTCGTCAAAAATTTTACCATTGATCCACTTAATCAATGATAAAAAAACCCAGCCTAAGTCTTTGCTATAACTATTGACCATATATATTAAGGAGGTCTTCTATACAAAATGAAAATTTCCAAATATGGAGAAAGAGAGAACTCCACTAAATTTTATTCCACTCAATTGTTTGAAGTTAATTATTGATCTGGCTTTTATTTGCGCCAAAACTTTATGGGTTTAAGAAAATTGTACGTATAAGAGAATCGTAGAAGTCCAGTAGTGGACTTCATGGGGCTGAGATGATGATGATATATTTTTACATCTTTTAGTTATGATTTTAATGAATGGTAAAGAACCTATCTTAGCGAAGTTTGTTTAGAAGCTAGCGCTGCGTCTATGTGCCAAGTTCCATAAGATGGATTCAAACGAATTTATGACACCAGCCCTCAGCACCCACGGCGTAGGACATGAATATGAACGACTTCGATATCATTTGCTACCTAATTAAAATGATTTTCTTGTTAATTAGATGGAAAATTTCCAAACAAGTTTCAAGTGGGTGGGACTTACACAACGACCTCCAAAGAAGCTTGTTTGCATTAATTAAAACTACTCACGATAACACTTAATTATACGTTTGAACACGGCTTAATAAATTGAAATTGACAAACGCAACCAGACATCTAATTATATGTAAATTGCAGCTGCACCTACGACTAACACATCTAAGTCGCTCCGCATACAGGGCCATTACAGTTGCAAAAACCATCAACTTATTTGAGTTACTATACATTTTTTATTAAAAATCACCTGTTGTAACAAATACCTCGGACTGCCTCGGTGGGTAGTGGGCGCAAGCTCGACTGCCGATCAGGAGGTCCTGGGTTCGAAATGAAATTAATTAACTATGCCTGGAGTGGGGAACTGTGCCCGGTAGATGGTAATAGGCTCGCTGCCTATTACATGAGACCAATGAAATACTGGAGAAATATAGGTGTAGGTACCTACTATGGGACTGGGTCCTGGATACACCTCTGCCTACGCCTTCGGGAAAAAGGCGTGATTGTATGTTATGTTATAAATAAAAATCCCAGTTTACGATTTCCGATTGGGGAATCCAGCAACTTTGACACATCAATAGCACAAATTCTATAGTTAGTTGCGGCAATTTGAAACTGATCCAGTCATCGATTACAGCAACTGAAAACTGTTGTCTATTACCGAAACTAGCTTCTGACGCTATGTCTGCGCAGTTTCTTTGTGTTAAATGTAAACAGCTAGTTACTTGGTGCCCCAACAAGAAACTCAAAATTACCCTGCTGTATATTCAGAGCGCCTTATATAATTAATAATTGGTATTCTGTTCTCCAACTTACTACCAATGGAACACTGATCGGTACACTTGTCTGTATTTACTACATGGGTCTCTTTAAAAGGAGAGTGAAGGGTCAGTAACATACTACTGGCAATACCAATATATAGGCGGCGGTAACCTCACCGTCTACTTGTTTGCTACCTATGGCATTAAAAAGTCTTTAGATTTTAGAGACATAGTTGGGGTAAATAACGCTTACAGCATTCTTTTTAAGCTTGAGGTCGTCGGATCACAAAGTGCCTGGTGGCAGTACTCAGCACCAATCCACGATGTCGAGAAGTTTGTTAAAATACAGGGCTTCTGCTGTGAGCTTAAGGTTTATATAGATATATAAACATAATAGATAAGTTTGTGGCAAGGCTGTGAGTTGAGTGTGACTATAACTTTGTTCATAAAATGCACTTTGTGCTACTTTCAGTTTAAAGCTTTCGTGGACGTACGGAAGCGCTGGTAACTTATCTCCTTTGTTTGATTCCTTCCTCGGTTTGTTGTGCTAGGTATGCCTCGCTTCAAATTATAAACTTGAAATACACTGTACGCATGAAGTATATTAATTCAAAGAACCTAATTATCACAATGAAAATCGTACAAACATTAGTAAAATGTTAGCCAACATGTGCCGGCGGAGGCCGGATCAAACACACGCAAGCGAACAAACACCACTGTTTATACTATCGCCACTTTCGGTTCTCTACAAATAGGGACCGTTGTTTGTTCAAGTGGCGGCGACAAGCCACTGGGAGCAATGTCCAGTCTAACTACACCTTTAAAGGCCGTTTGTTCTTCTACATCGGAAGGAGAAACAGCGGGTCTTGTAAGGCTGGTGCCGGTCTGAAACAAGACGACACCTTTCTCGGCCGCAGTGGGATAGACTTACCTGTCATAGATTTTAACGAGCTAAGTAAGGGTTGGCTAAGCTATAATTTACTCTCGCAGCAGTACAGTCTTTCGCAGCAAAATAAAAAAAAACTGTTAGGTAGTGCGGGAACAAAACACCTTATTATATATTATAACGATTTATCGATTGCCGACCGACGTCGTTAACTCTAAATGAAAATATGAATAAAACAAAAAGTTTTATGATCGAGAGTGGATGCATTACGGTGTCGGATTACATCGGCGTAGTCTTGATTACGACCAGTTTTTGTGTCAGTTTTATAAACAACTCATTTCAACTCAGTGATCACAAGATACATAAATTATTAAGCACAGTGCCACCATCCTATGTGGAATTGACAGGGGAGTGACGTTCTCAAAGTAGTTTCAATTTATATCATCTCTAGTTAATAAATAGTAAGTACTTTGAGACGTGTGACGAAATAACAATAGCACCTACCTGCCTGTGGCGACTTAACACATATTTTTTTATGCTAGAGGCGATATAACTTTTAATGTATGGAAGAATGCTAATATAGCCTATGTTAGCAGTGCACGTCTTCCGGCTGATGATGTGATGTGTATGGAAAAATCAAAAGTAGTGCCAGATAACTTTATGCCGAAGTAATAACAACCCACATTAACAAGATAAGTTCACAAAAATCAACAAACGAAAAATAAGATAAATTCCTAACAAAAATATTTATATAGACTTCGGTAAAAGGAGGAATGGATAGTTGGGTGTGTATTTTAATACCCTTGTTACTATTATTGTGACTGCTGTTAATTTTTATTTCAGTTAAAATATTAAAACATCCAGTAGGTACCTACTTAATAGGAAATTATTGATGGCATTTATTATAGACGATTGTAACTCCTATTGTTCAGTAATTTTATCATACACCTGCCGCACCAGCTGAGTTAAAGTTTACTTTTTTCAACCACTTGTTTTGCCTTCTCATAATTATGGGCTTTATTAATTTACCACTTACTCAACGGGCCCTTAAGTTTAAGTGGTAAAATAAGTAGGTACTTTTCTAGGTGCCCATCAACATAATCATGCCCGCTGCATCCGCTAGTTAATATTATTCGAAATCGCTGCACAAATTCTACTAAAGTCGTGCTCACAAGATAAATAAGAATATAAGTTTTTAAGTAGACTCCAAAACTAAAAAATTAAAAAGCGTTTCGATCACATCAAACAAACTTTTAAACAAACAAGAAAATCCAAATCGGACCATTCGCTTAGGAGCTACGATGCCACAGACAGACGCAACAAACTTATAACATCTTTCCCATTCGGTAGGGGTTATGACGGGTAGGGGGTAAACACCGAATAACACTGCCCGACCTGGGAAGCGAACCTCCTTGGCTCTGCTTGGCAGTAGCGCTTGCGTCTACTAATTAGACCAAAGGGGCCCACTAGAGTAAAATAATGAATCACAAAATATTAAGAGATCACCTACCCAATGCCTCTAGATCAGAGCTTCTTAAAACCTTTAAATGATGAGGGCCAATTTAATAAAGTACTACCTGACTTCAGAATTCTTGGTTCAGTCAAGTGCTACTCATAGCCAAACGGGTCGGGGATGGCATCTAACCGATTTAGATTGGATATTTTTACGCCTGTAAAGGCAAAAGGCAATTATTGGAAACGCGACGAGAACTTCTGCATCCATAGATATTTATGTCGGCGATGGCAATGTTAGAATATTTATTGATTAAGAATAATATTTTCTCGATGGCTTCGCGGACCACTTCAGGTGCTTACAGGGACTTCCAGAAGTCCGTTAAGAAACACTACTCTAGATCTTTGTATATCTCAGTGAATTCCCAATTCTAACCAGTCCATTCTCCTCGTTCCAGGTGGGTAGTGGTGGCAGGCGCGTGGCGAGCCAGCGTGATGCGACCACCAGCAGCTCCGGGCACCACCGTCCGCAATGACAGACACTCTTCGTTGCTCCAGCTCTGTGCGTGGGGCGTGCCCGCTGCCCTCGCTGCTGCTGTGCTTGTTACTAGAGATGTGGATGCTGATGAACTTACAGGTGAGGACTACAACATTTACTTATGATAAATCACTTAACAGCATTTTTACGACGCGTTCGATTTGCATTTAAATCGCGTACCTATACGCGCTGTATATTGTATATCCCGCATATACAGCGCGTATACGCGATCTACATCACCTTCTTATGCAAGGGCTCTAATGACAATACGGCGTGAGGTGAAAACTAAACAATACCAATAGTAATCAATGATTTTTTTGCGGCCTGGACCATAGCAAAGTAACAGAGGCTAAAGTACGAATTCTAGAGTTGGTGCAGGAAGAGATATTGCCACTGGCACTGGCGTGGGCCTTTTACCAAGCATCCGATAGATCAATAATATGCTCGATTGTAGAAAATTCAAATCTTTCAAAATCTATTACAGTCCATAGTTAAGCCACGTAATAAAATCAGCTGTTTCATAGAAAAGTGGTGACTTTTCTATGTACGATTTCTCTGTTTACTAAGTATTAAAGTATTCCACGAAACAAATTGTTATCTACGTCGTCAGATTCATTGATTACCTACCACACAACGAGCCTAATTATATCGTCTTGTTGAATTGCAAATGTTTCATTTACTTTCAACAAACTTAGCTGATACAGTTAGTATCATACCCAGAACTTGAGACTGGCTTTATCTACTCGTAGGTGTTTACTCTTTGTTTTTGCGACACCTTCAGATGTACCTATAGCCCAAAGCCTATAATAGCCATAATACCGCGTTCTGTATCGTAATTAGTACTCATGACCAATGATTATAAAGCTGTGTCCAGACTATGCGCGGCAAACTCGCCGCGCGAGCCAATGTTCGAGGGTTTATCGCGAGTAATCTGCACGCTTGCCGTGGAGTTACCGGCTTTAGAATCACTATTAGTAGGATACACTAATACACGAATAAGTATAGAGAGTGGAGAACCACTGTCCACCACTCTCTACCCGTGGTTGCCGTAAGAGCCGGCTATACCTAGGCAGATCCAGAGGACGGGCAGCGTCCTCTGAAAAAAAACCATCGAACTGCGCTCGAGAACCCGCCTGCCAAGCGTGTCGAGTATTGGCAAAACACCCCTTTATGGGGGAGGCCTTTGTTCAGTAGTGAATTACTAACGGCTGAGATGATGAATCTAGACTACTCTACTTACTTAGTGGACTGGATAAGTCGTAAAAGACTGACTAGTCAGATACTTTAGGTGATCGATATTTAATCCCCACTGTAATTAGCTAACTACTTTTCTGACCAAATGAAACCAAGGGGTAAAAAACTGCCTATTGGATCGGCGGCTTTTATAGAGCCATAATATAACAAGTTCATCGCCTCATAAGGAGGCTGTTAAAGGGTAAGCCATGCCTTATTTGTAGGTTTGAAGAAAATAGCTGTAACGAACGTAAGACCATAAGCAATTACCTATTATTGATAACTTGTTTGTAGTAAAAAACAATCCTGAAAAATCTACTAAGTATAATAAAAGTAAGTATAGTTTTTACCTATATTTATTTTTCTTACACGCTAAAATCGTGAAAAGCTGCAGAGACTTCAACAATTTTTATCTACTTAGCTGCTCTACCTTAGTAGATAAAAAATGTTGAAAATAGTACTAACAAAATATTTGGTTCTCTTTGTCCCCTATTACGTAGCTTACCCTACTCAACCATTTTCAATTGATATATAGGTAAACATAAAAGCAACCTCTCCGTTAAACCGGGCATTTACGTAGCTTACCGTACTCAACCATTTTCAATTGATATACATATAGGTAAACATAAGCAACGTCTCCGTTGAACCGGGCATTTAGACGATTATTACGTGGGTGTCTAACCTAACCCGCTACCGGGTCAGGTTCGGAATAATTCACCTGTGAGCTTCTGATAATTCTCTCAGAGCTCAGAAAATGTTGTGTATTTACATTTCCCATTGAAAACTGCATAGATGATGGTAATAATTTAACAGATAATATAGGTTTCGGTTTAAAGAAAGAAATTTATTCTCAAAAAAGACTTAACGTCAACGTAAAGACTTAACATAATTTACAATCACGCCTTTTTCTCGAAGGGGTAGTCCCGCAGTCCCATAGTATGTACACCCACATTTCGGCAGTAAGTTATTGGTTCCATGTAATAGGAGCCGAGCCATATTGTCATCTATTACCGAGCACACTCCAGGCTGTCACAGAGATAATTCCTAATGGAAAAATCCGAATAACACTTTGCCTGACCTGGGGATCGAACTCGGGATCTCACTATCAGCAGTCGAGCTTGCGCCGACTACGCCACCGAGGCAGGCTATCTATATTATAGTGCCCCTATATTATGTGCCTTAATTTCATACAAAAAACCTCATTGAATGAATCCGATAGCTATAATCGAATCCTGTACCTATCGAAGATGGCGATTCATATTTAAAGTCTTTTTGTTCGATTGGCGGCGTTTTCAAAGCGATTAAATCTGGTACGAGGATGCAGTAGCACGCATTCATGTGGTGTATGGCATTTGTTTGTATGGAACACCGGCTTATTGTTGTCGCCAAATCATACATTACATAATATATACCTATATGTGCTCTTGAAGTTGCGCTACAGATTAGGTTCAAAGGAAATATTATGCCCTTTGATAAAGTATGAAATTAACAGGTAAGGGGACCTCTAAGCAGTTTGACACAATCCTATGGAATATTTACCAAATCGAATGTTTTGTATTTCTCTGTTTCCTCCTAATATAGAAAACTTATTTAATTATATTTATATTGTGAAGATATCATCAGTCAATTATTCATAGATGAAGTACTTACCTAAGCTATGTCCCTATCATTTTGATTGTTGTATACCTACCTACTTTATCTAAGTGTATATGTGTTTTTTTGTAGTGAACGTCTAATTACGCAAGTAAAACTGGTTTTTTTAAGTTCACTATGAACAAACTGCGAGAGTTTATAAGAGAAACTAAAATGACAGAGACATAGTTTACTTCACTATAAAAATATCAGGATATAAATTTATAGAATGGGTTAATTATATTCGGAGGAAACAGGGGAATACAAGAACATCGATTTGGTAATTTTTTCATAGGATTGTTTCAAATTACCCGTTTTAAAGTGGATTTAATTTGTTAAGTAGTCATTTTCTATAACAACCTTATAACAGCGGTCAATTCAAAGACTGCCAACAAACAGTAGTCTCTTTTCATAATCTTTGTCGTTAATTCCATAAAAACAAAGCGGCAAAGCACGTACACATTTATCATACAAATTTATCATTTAAGCTAGGGAAGATTAATTAAACGAAGTTTTTGAGGTGCCGCACCGCGCTGATAAAATTAAAACTTCAAGAAACCCGACCCGTGATGTTGCGTTAATATATGGGTACTTTGTTTGGTGTCTTCTGTTTTCGGACTTTACCCAGATATTTGTATATGATAAGTGTTTTACTTTTACACCTAATATACTATTTTAGTAAGTACCTAGATAGTTATTAGTAGTCATGTTTGGTGATTTTTAGGGTTCCGAACCACAAAAGAAAAAAGAACCCTTTTAGGATCACTTTGTTGTCCGTCTGTCTGTCTGTCTGTCAAGACACTTTTTAACGAGAACGCATAGAGGTATCAATAAATTTATATCAACTACTCAGATCTGCGGTCCCTTGTGGCTGTCCACCCTTGTGGGTACACCGATCCATCAAAAAGAGTGGAATGATAAAAAAAACAATTGAACTGTCATTGCCTTATCAGCCTCAATATATTACCTATGTCTCGAAGACATTCCAATTTGTACGTATAGTGTATACATTTCTGGAAATAACATAAATCTCGAAGGACCAGGCTTTAAAATTCAGTAAGAACGACATCAGATCTTTGCATTCGCCTCTCATGAGTCACGAGGAGTGCATTTAGGTGTGGTAAATATGCAGATGTGAGTTTTCCATGACTCTTTAACATAAGATCATTCACATAAAGTTTCTAACTAGTCAGTCTTTTGGGTCTTATGGAATAACTGTGCCCGGCGCTTTCATCTGCGTATAAGGCATTGTTTATTTTGCAATATTGGGAAAATAAGTAAAGCTACATTTCTCTATATCAATATTTATCTACCTAACAGACACACAACTGTATCTAAAGGTATAAGTATTAATGGTACTTACTTTCCCACGCGGATTTTTCTCATGCTATCTTTGTCCTTGTGTAACCTCAGATCGGAAAAGCTCTAAAAACCCTACTACGTAAGATCGTGTCTAATTGGGTATGTTTCGATGCTCTGAAAGATGATGCTTAGTACTTATTTGCAGTTACTCGCCGTATTTGGTTTGCAAATACCGGTAGATAGTGGATGTATGGTACGGGTTTCCTTCGAGCATGTCTTTTACGAGAATTTATTATAAAACATAGAAAGGTGTACCTATGCATATAAACCTAGAAAAAATGCGGACTCCGACTTATAAAACAAAGGCAAACCATCATGGTAAGCCAGCTCGCTCATACACGACACGCACACATTCACACCGCTCGCTCCGAATGTGTGCGTGCCGTCATGTATGTATTAGTGAGCTGGCTTACTATGGTGCTGCACTTTTTGTTTTCACTTTTTTTTTTTGTCACTTTTTATAAGACAGTCCCAACTTCTTTTTCAAGGTTAATAATATACAGCCGTATAAGATGGGGTTCAGAAAGTGAATCTGATTTTACAAGATCTAAAGGCAGCGGATTAACAAGTTTAAGTGGCAATGGGCAGGGCACATAGCACCTAGAACTAATGTCTGAAAGATCTGTACATAAGTTTCTCGAATGGAGATAGAGACCACGGACCTGGGGTGCTTCCCGTTGGTCACCTCCACTTTTTCCTCTAAAAAGTTGTTGGTGCCTCGGTATCTATAGGTATAGGTACATACTCTATATCTCTGAAGACTATTTCCAAGAGTGATTTTATTATAGTTATATAAGTACATTAAATTGTGTTTGCAATAAATACGAGACATTTTTTTATAGTCTCTGAATGAACGGGTTACCAATGGGTAAAGTGGCGCAGAGCCGCCTGTTTCTCAGGCATATTGCAGTTTCAATCGAGCTCCAGTATTGTGCTCTTACATTTATTTTTATTATTTCCATTATGACGGCCGAAAGAAATGCTCGGTCATTATGCGAGCCGTTAAATACGACACCTTTCCTCCTCGCACGCTCGTATTTCAATTTTAAATCGGCCCTTTTAACCGTCTTATTAATGCACGCCTTTTTTCTCATCTCGGCGTGTTTGTGTAGGTGTTCCGCGAGCAGCTTTAATGGAAATCGGGGACCTATTCAGTGCATTCGAGAAAGAATTCGTATCCGCCGAGTACGGTCTCAGAACTTATATGCTGTTTTATTGTTGCAGGCACATGCTTCGTCGGTAACCAGTCGAGCAAATCTCTGCTCGCGTTGGTGATCGTTCCCGAAGCGATCTGTCTGCTGCTCGGATGTGTGTTTCTTTCATCGGGTCTGCGGGCAGTGTTACGGAGGCCGGTCCCTACACCCGCGCCTACATCGCTGTTGCCGGCGAGTCCTCAACCTCACACAGAGCAGAGCGTGCTGCGGCTGGGAGCGTTCGCGGCTTTGTACGCGGTGCCGTCAGCTTGCATACTCGCCACGTGGGTGTACGAGTACGCGTGGAGAGACGAGTGGCTCGCCGCGCCTTTGCCCTCATCGGAACCTTCAACGCATCCGCGGCCCGCCTTCTGGGTGTTTCTGTTCCGCATATTCGCGTCACAGATCCTAGGCGTGATGGTGTCGGTATGGCTAGCTACGCCGAGGTTGAAGGCGGCGTGGCGACGCGTGTCAGGTCCGCGCAAGCCTCCGCCGGCCAAGTGTGCTCCGCTCCCGCTGCGATGCTACGCCGCGCACCCACACACGCTGCCGCGACACACGCACACGCACTCATACCGCACGACGCAATCACAACACTCGTACAGGAAGCCTCGACACTATCACTACTCCGCCGGAGAAACTATTCTTTGACCGGACACTTCCTCCACAAAATGAATAGAGGGTAAGGTGCTTACAACGCTTCAAAACGCACACACGTACCTACGCACGGAAGGCGAATACATGTGGAAAGTCGGAAGTTGGCCAGTCGCGAACCGCTCGTAAAACGCGTTTTGATATAGTAAGTTTTGAATCGTTGTACGCACCTACCTTCTGTGATTATAAATAGGTACCTATTTATTTTGGGCTTCCTCTAATGAGACTTTTTCAAGAGAACCGCAACCGGAACGAACATTCCTTCTGGATTCAAGTGAGTGTGTAGATAGCGAAGGAAGTTGTGTTGACTGAAGACTAGTAACGTGACTATTGCATTTATTGTTTTGTGGGTGTTTTGAATGTTTGAGAACATAATTTCCCAGTGCCATTAGTTTTAAAAATGATATATTTTATATCTGTGTAGGTATTAGTTATAGAAAGAGACTGTTATATGTATAAGGTTATAGGTACCTAGTGTGTGTGAAATGATAATAATATACATAGGTATCTATTTTTATATAATATCATAGATTTGATAATAAACCTTCTAATAGATACCTGTACATATTAATGTTGTAAAATATGAGCACTTAATTACTTATTTCTCTAATTAATAAGTATTCTAAGTGTAATATCATATTATACCATGTATGTAGGATATATAAAAATTGTAAATAATTCGTATGAGTAACTTCAAACTTCTTACTAGTATCATATATATAGAAGCCAGCGCCATCTAGTAGGTATAGAATATGTATACCAATAATTTTGTAACCACTTTAACAAATACCTTAACAAAGAAATTTTTATAATGTGGTAATAATGTAATAATTTAATAAATTTTTTGATATTTGATTTTCCATGGTAAAGTTAAATGAACAACAAACTTATCGAAACTACCTATACTAATTTTCCGAGGGTAAAAATAATGATTGAAACTCATTAGTTTTTACTTTACACAGCTTGACAAAAAAGAGTAGAAAATAATGAGTGCGCCACTGTACCTATCTTTATATTTTTCAATAGTTTCGTGTCTACTTTTTTCTATCGAACTATACCAAATGGCTACATATTTTATACTTATCTACCCAGAAAAAATAAACAACTTTCTATGGGTACACCTTAAAAATCTTCATCAACTGAGCATTTAAATTACTTGCCTACAGTAAAATTCATAAATAAATTAATTTTCTGTGTGGCAAACTTATTTATACTGATTATCTATCGAGTAGTTAAGAGAAAACACAGCTTGGTTGCTCTACCTACTACCTACCTCCTATCAAAATGAACTCTAGCAACCTGTAAATAGTGACTGATTTTGTTTATGAAAAACATAAGAATTAATTTATAACTACCCTACACTTATGTAGATTCTGTAAATATATATACTAAAATAGCACATCATAATATGTATTATTATGATTAAATAATTATTTTCTGTTTTTTTATTATGTACCTAAATTAGTATAATATTAATTAATAAAAGACTGTACAATATGCGCTAATGTTTTTACTATCCCATCGCCATGTTATCCAGGGGGTGTCGTTCCACTGTTTAGGTATTTTCAGCTCGTGGCCTTCTTGCTGAGGGTTTGGCAGATGGTTGTCGCTCGGTTCGCGCGCTCAAAAAATATTTTTCTGAGGTTTCTGCAAATATCATTCATTTTTATACAATGTACACCTATTATTACACACAATATTGTTGTGCTTACTGATTTCGAAATAAGAAATTAGAACAACGAATAAATATAATAAAAACCGTAATTAAATAATTAATACAATTATTTACACACTAAAATATATAGCGAATTAATACAGAGAAACACTGTAATTTATATTGATTTGTTTTAATACTTAATGTTCATCCGCGAGTGGAAACCCTCGCGCTCGACGCCAAACCTTCGAATTCAAAGTGCCAGCTTGCAATTACTGCTTCTGCTCAAAGACCTTCTTACTTCTGCTACCTAGGCTAAGCGCGGTATACTCGTAGTTCGCGTTTTAGAGCCATATAAATTCAATTTTTAAAATCTAACAGTCTGTTTGATGATCTCACTAATCCCCGAAACGGCAGGACCTATTTCACAGATCACATTAATAGTACACCTATTTTTATGGGACTTTCACTGGTGGGTGCTACTACATTATGTAAAAGAGGTAACTTAAGTTTTTTTTTTAGAAAAATGATAAGAATATTGGTTTTATGGATACCTACTACTACTAATAAATTGTTGACAAAATCCAATTTTTAATTGGATTGGAAGGGAGGTGAGGAATATACTATTTATATTCCACGCGGACGAAGTCGTTAGTAACAGCTAGTTTTCCCGCAACTAAATTAGACTCATATATTACAAATTATAATAAAATCATGAGAAATCCTTTTTTATTTGACTTTGGAAAATGCACAAATCATGCGGCGTCTTCATAAAGGAGTAAAGAAAAAATGTCAAAACTTTAAACGTCAAAAATCAAATTGTGAGTGCGAGACTGCGAGACAAGGAATTTATGCAAGATTTAAGCATTAAACAAGAATCTAATGCTATCTCTATTTTGTACGCACTTATTATTGTCTATTTCGCTCTAACAAACAATACAATTCATTTGAAGTCATGCTATTTTAGGAAACCTATGCTTTACAAATTCATTTTAGCTGTGAGAAATTGAGAAAGGATTTGTAAAAAATAGTTTTCATGGTAACTTTTCAATTATTGTAAGTTTTTAAAACAACTACCGCCTTACTAAGAAAATGTCGTCGATAACTCAACTTTGCCGTTTGAGTAATTATCTTATTGGGAGCTACAAGACTGTTCTAAATGGAAGGTAAGTTTGAGGTTAGGACGCTTTTCTCAGTCATTGTTTATTTAACGATTTTACAATTTATTCCTGCTATAGAAACGTAACGCAGCAACGAAGTAAATAATTATGTCTAGTATGTAAAACGCTCAATTTTTTCGACACAGCTCGAGGATAGTTTCGGCTTTAAAACGGGTTTCACAGTTGAGATACTGTTTTCTCCTGACGTAAATACTTACAAAAACTCCTTGTGTGAAAAATTTGCACGCTATTACATTGACTAAACATTTAACTTATTGTTTACATGAAATTAAATTTTAATGTAAACATTCCAGAACAAGTTGGCTTGGGTCCATACAAGCATGCAGCTATACCAAGAAATCGGCAGAAGAGAAACTAGGGCTGGAGAAGCCAAAGCGGCCTTTGACACCATTTTTCAAATTCATGGCACAAATGAGACCAGCTCTCCTGGCTAAAAACCCTGGTATCACCTCTAAGGAGGCTATTTCATGGACCTCGAAACACTGGCAGGAACTTGATGCTGAGGTACGTTGTTGCAAAAACTTCCCATTCTTTGCCTATTAACTCATCCTTTTTGTACCGGAAGTAGAATTTTTTTTGTGAATGTTGGTGTACCGACTATGATTTGAATCCTGGGTACACCTCTGCCTACCCCTTCGGGAAAAAGGCGGGATTGATGGTTATGAATTTTACAATTCTTTCTTTGGAAAGCATTTCACTTTGATGTGTAGATTCACCCCTTTGAATTTTACTACACCCATTTGTATCATGTTGTCTAACATAACTACTTTCTACTCAGCATAAGCTTCTCAAATAAGTGAATGTGATTCTTTTGAGACAATAAACATATCCTTAACCTTACATACATACATAAATACATACATTCATGCCTTTAATCCCGAAGGGGTAGGTACCCAGTGAGGTGTACCCAGGACTCAGTCCCATAGTAGATACACCCACATTTCGCCAGTATGTTATTGGTACCATGTAATAGGGGGCGAGCCTATTGCCATCTACCGGGCACAGTTCCAGACTCCAGGCAGTTATTGAGATAATACCTAATGGAAAAAATCCAATATTTAACACTTTGTCTGACCTGGGGATCAAACCCGGGACCTCTTGATTGGCAGTCGAGCATGCACCCTCTATGCCACCGAGGCAGTCAATTTGCATATTTATTTAGGTATAATTCAGCACTATATGCTAGGAATAACTTAATACTAGAATAGCATATTCTACCAGAACAAGCACACAAATAGATATACATGAACAAATTGATCATATACCTCGGCGAGACAACTCTCATTCAGAATGCTCTAAGATTGTAACAATCCTCGCTCCCTCGCGAGTCCCCTCTTTAGGAGCTTTCGATGTTTCTAATTTGGCTGAGGCAAAGAGTGCTTGGGTTGCGGCTTGCCCCAATACCGATTTACCTAAACTACCATCTTCACAGAGACTGTGGGATGGGCCCCTCTGTGCGTTGGTACGGAATTGTCTCATACAAACGTGCGCCAACTCCACAGACAAGGCCCGACTCCTGGCAGTCTCTGTTAGGGAATCTGGTTTTTGGTTGCAAGCAATCCCATCTTTCAATACTGGCAATCTATTAGATCCATCTGCTTTTCGTGTAGCTGTCAGCTTGCGTTTGGGTGCACCTTGCTATGTAGGTCACCGTTGCCAGTGTGGTACTGCCGTCGACGAACGCGGTCACCACGGTCTCTCATGTTCTCGAAGTGCTGGCCGGATCTCCCGCCACGCTAGCCTTAACGACATCATCCGCCGGGCTTTTACCAGCGCCAATGTACCAGCCGTTCTCGAACCGAACGGTTTGATGCGTGACGATGGTAAAAGACCTGACGGTATGACCCTCGTTCCTTGGAAGCTGGGACGGCCGCTGGTGTGGGACGCTACTTGCGTTGACACACTAGCGCCGTCACATGTACCAGAGACCCAAGGTACGGCTGGTGCGGCGGCGGGTTCTGCCGAGCAACGCAAGCGGGGCAAGTATGCAAACCTCGGTAGCGGTTACATATTTGAACCGTTTGGAGTCGAGACTCTGGGACCGTGGGGGCCGGGAGCTCATCGCATTTTCAAAAATCTATCTGAGCGCTTGGTCGAGGCGACGCGTGATCAAAATGCTGGCGTTTATCTGGCTCAACGTATAAGCATTGCTATTCAACGTGGCAATGCCGCCAGTATCTTGGGTACGCTGCCATCTGACAGTGGTTTAGAGCACTTGGATTTTCTATAGGCTGGCATGTCGGCCTGTGGATTTTCGAAGCGTTCTATGGTATAGTGTATTTAGTTAGGGTAGGTAGTAAGTAGGTAGCTCTATTGTTTAGTCTTTTGTAACAATTAAAAAAAATATTAAATGTGCTCTTACTCTTACCTATTACAGACGAAATCTCAAATGGCAAAAGAATATGAGAAAGATCTGGAGGATTACAGAAAGATAAAGGAGATGTATGTGTCATCTCTCACAGACCAACAGAAGGAAGATATCAAGAGAGTCAAGGAAGAGATGGCTAATGCTAAGGAGAAGAGAAAATTGAAAGCTGTTAGTTTAAAACCTTCTTTTTCTAAGAACTGGAAAGTAGAAAAGTACACAATGTGTTTAAGCCAGGGATACACTAGGGGACAAATGTAGCGACATGTTTTGAAACATGTTCCTCGTCAACAACATGAATGTCCCTAGAGAATGCCACGGAACATTTTTCTGGCTACACTAGTCAGTGTTTATAGAAATGTCGCCCAAGGAGGTTGGGGCGATTAGTGCTGCGTACATAGTAGGAAATGTTTTTTTATTCCACTTTCATTTACGATCAGTTACACTTTTAATGTATTTTTTACACTTTTTTCTAATTGTACACGTGGACAATTTCCTGTCTTAAGTGTAAATGTTACCTGTACTAATTTTGTGGTGCTTGCTTTAATTCTAACAAGTAGAAAATGTTGATGGGCATGTTGCGCACACTTCACTCGGACGATGGACGCGTGCGCTCACTCTCAGAGCGGGAGCAAGCAACACGTCCCGCGTCTCGTAAAATGTACCTAGCGGAACTTGTTGCGGTACTCTTTGTAACGTTGCAGCAACAAGTAGATTGAGTGTTGCGCGTCATGTTGCGGGATAAAATGTTCTCTAGTGAATCCCTGGCTTTATTCTAAACTTAAAAATATTCACTCGTATTTTTGATCAAGTCCTGGTGTTAAAGCTGCCTTTTCTGTATCTCTCTATAAAGAAGTCCGTAAAAATCACTCAAGAGACTGTGAAATGAAATGGACAGTTATTTTCAAATATGTAACCTTATATCATGTACTTAATTTGTGTGGTTTTTATATTCTAGGAGAACAAAGAATTAGGCAAACCAAAGAAACCAATGTCTTCCTACTTCCTCTTTATAAAATCTAGAAAGGACTTGTTCCAAGGCAAAAATTTGAAAGAATTTCAAGAAGAAGTGAAGAAGGAATGGGTGAAGCTACCACAAAACGAAAAGCTAAAATTAGAGAAACAAGCACAGGATCTCATGAAACAGTATAAGTGAGTATTGTATTATCAAACTCAAACTCAAAAAGATTTATTAAATTAGGTCACACTCTGACACTTCTGCACGTCAACGAAGATAAACAGGAATGAGTCTAGCGTGCGTTCGGAAAGATACCTCTACAAGAAGAATGTACAAGAAACTTGTAGGGCTTAATTTTTTCAACTGAATGGTTTACAATACTTGGTTACATTAGTTTGTTTGGGAGGTGCCGCATGGTGGATTATAAGACCAAGTTGCTATTCCTAAGGTGCTACACTTGTAAGGATGGACGGGATCGGAGGCGAGTGAAACGACCAGCTCACGTTATAGATCTCTGTATTCTGTTTAATCATAGTGTTACATACAATAATAATATAATATAATAGTTCATACATATAACTACATAACATACTCCCTCTGTACTACTGTAGAGTAGCGGTTTGCAAGCGCTGTCAATCATGAGGCCCCGAGTTCGAACCCCAAGTCAGGCAAAAAGTGTCCATTAGGAATTTTCGCAATGGCAGCCTGGAGTCTGGAACTGTGCCTGGTAGATGGCAATAGACATGCCCCCTATTACATGGGACAAAAATATAACTGGCAAAGTGTGGGTCTACTACGGGACTGCATTCTGGGTCTGCCTAACCCGTTGGGAAAAAGGTGTGATGTTATGTAATTCCTTTGAAATTTTTGTTTATAATTTTAGACTGTGTGCACATCTACCTATTACATACCTAGTATATGTAGTTGTGTTAAAGTAAATAAGGGCCATCATCCCCACCAGCTATGGTTTCCTGGCAATTATTGTCAATACCACATAATCTTTATAATCATTATTATTATCTTCTAGCTTAAGAGCGTACATGGCCCTCTAGGAATTTGACACAATCCTATGAAAATTTTACCAAATCGATGTATTGTATTCCCCTGTTTCCTCCAAATATAATAAACCCATTCTATAAATTTATATCCTGATATTTTTATAATGAAGTAACCTATGCCCCTTTCATTTTAATATTTCTTATAAACCCTTGGTTTTTTCATAGTGAACTTCCAAAAATCCCAGTGTTACTCGCATGATTGGACGACGTGAAAATGTAGAATTTATAAACAAATCTAAAATGGGACATACTTTACTTCAACTTTCAAATATCAGGATATAAATGTATCAAATAGGTTTACTGTATTCGGAGGAGTTGGTGATCTAATAAATAAAATAAATATACAAGTATATTTATAAATGAAAACCATGACTGACTGAAATACTAAGACATTTGGACAGACAGATAGTTATAAATTAAATCCTCTAAGAAGGGTTTTTAAAATTCAACCACTAAAGGAGTTACGGGGTAAATCAAACACCGCAAGTGGAGCCATAGGGCAAAGCCTCTACTCTCAGGACACTTGTCTCAAGTAAACTTCAGACCACAATTACCAAATGAAATTAAAAATAAAAATTCTTTATTTCCAGGAAAGACTTGGAAGCTTGGGAACTAAAAATGGTCTCAATGGGACGATCAGACCTCATTCGCACAAAAGGAGTACGAGAGAAGAAGCCAAAAGCTGCTGTGAAGAAACAATAGGGACTCGGGTGCTCTGACGATAATGACTCTATTCTTATACCTAGATCTAAGGAGACTGTTCAAAGTATTCATAAGGAAGTATCTAGGATTAGTCTTGACGACACCAGGGTTAACCTTGACGACACCAGGGCTAGCCTAGACGGCACTAGGGCGAACCTTGACGACACCAAGGCTAACCTTGACGGCACTAGGGCGAACCTTGACGAGCGTAAGTCCAGCCTTGACGACACTAGGGTTAACCTTGACGACACTAGTTCCAGTCGTAATAATCCACATGCCATAAGACAGTCAAACACACAAAATATTGTTTCTAAAGAGTCAGAACGTCAGAGCACGGGTGATCAGGCCAGTGTGCCAAAACATGTGAATACCTCAAATCAAAGTAAGACCTTCCTCAGTAGTATTAAAAGTTTCTTTAAGCGTTAATGTATTTTTGCATCATCATGTTCACCTTGCTTTCCTATTTTTTAGTTATTCATTTTGACTCATTGTTTTGTAGTTAGTTGTACCTACTTATTTAGTTTATGGACATAAAGTATTTTTAAGACATTTTGGTTATTTTATTTCCAGTAACTACCTGCTACAGTATTTGTTTTTTATATTACATAGTCATTAGCTAGTTTCACTTGTCTAGGAGAAGTACATATAACTATGTACTTACAAATTATTATGTATAGATCTTTAAATTCAACTTCATTGGTTCATTAAATGGCATCCATATCCTATCCTACTAATATTATAAATGCGTAAGTTTGTCAGGATAGACGAATTGATGTTTGTTACTCTCACGTCAACACTGCTGAATCGATTCAGCTAAAATTCGATATTTAGATAGTTTAGACCCTGGAATAACACATAGGGTACTTTTAATGACAGAAACGATGACTACGCGGGTGACACTGCGGGGCAAAGCTAGTTAATAAATGCGCATGTAGCTTTCACGCCTAAACAGCTGAACCGATTCTGTTAAATTTTGGTGAAGACATTGATAAATTGGGATGATTTCCACACATCTGGTGCCAAACTAGGCTAGACGAACCCTGATACAAATCAAACAGATATGCTCGTGCACACAAATGTTCGACCTTTCTGGAAATCGAAACCGGGACCAGTGGCTCAAAAGGCAAAGTTACTACCAATGGGTCAATGTAATTAATCCCTTGAGAAAGGACTCGGGACCTAGCCCGTACTTCGGGAAATTCCCACGGGAACAATACTTACGCGGGACACTTAATAATATTATAAAAATCTTTATTTAAGACAATGTCTTAGATAAAGTCTATTTTTTTAATATATCAAGTATCAACGATATTTATGTACTACGTCAATCTAAAACAACAACAACAACATAAATAACATCTATTTTAGGCAGAGGTGTGTTGAACATTACATTTTTCCGTTAGGAATTATGGAATTATTTCTAAACTGCCTGGAGGCAGTTTTGAAATAATTCCATTTCAAAACTGCCTGGGGTCTGGAACTGTGCCTGGTAGATGGCAAAAGGCTCGCCCCCTATTACATGGGACCAATAACATACTAGAGAAGGGTGTACCTACTATTGGACTGTCCTGGGAACACCTCTGCCAACCCCTTTGGGAAAAAGACGTGCATTTATGTTATGTTCTACACTTTGGCTGACCTGGGGATCTCACAGTAATCTCATGATCTACGCCACAGAGCCTGTCAATAGCCAATAATACAATTTACAGATACCTACCTACATATAATTATTACCACTCGCGGGAAATAGAGATCTTTTAGATTTAAAAGATTCTTTTTATAAGCAATTTTGATAAAATTATTTATTTTTCAGCCGACTTCCTGAAATTACTACGTTATATTCGAACTTATAACTAAATAATTCAAAAGAAAATTAGTTATAGAACAAACTTTTTATTTCAAATGTGTTACAAAATATGATTAAAAATAAAATCTGTTTATTTATCGATTGACTTTCAATTTATTTACAATAATTTGAATTAAGCTGTTAATATTATAGCACTCACGCATGCGGCGACTCGCTGGTATAATAAAAATAATTTGAGGGTATAAATGAAATTTTGTTTGCTGTGTATGGTTTACCTAAAAACTGCATCTTTAGGTAAAATTATTTACCGACGCGTCGCCATACGTGTAAAATAGGCCTTACTCTAATATATTTTGTAAGATGGCCTATGTACAAAAGCTCGAAACATTTTCATATATTATTAAGTATACAATAAAAACATTACAGTGAATATGAATTTGAAGATTTATAACATTTTAATAGTATCTTTGGTTAACCTATTGTAATACCAGCTTAATTCTGCATTTTCAAAGTAAGACATCACTAAAATTCTCCCCCAAAACCCCAAACTTGTGATTTGCAAATCTTCGTGAATGGCATCAATTACAGAGACCAGCTTGAGTGATGAGCACACTTTGAAATATCTGAAAATACTCCAAGGTGGTCTACAAGAGAGTAAAACATTGTTTCTCTGCTTGCTTGATGTCTGCAATATCCAATTAGCTAAAATTATGATAGATCAAAATTTTAGTACTCAACACTCATGGTGATAAACACTAGTTAGTTTTAAACATGACCATTACCAAACTAAAAATCCTATAGAAACATTGGGCTCTTTGTAAAGTTGATAACAGTAGATAGTTTCAATCTAACACCCATATTCAAGAATAATGCATGTGTTAGGTACTATGCCAAGTATGGAATTTCTTACCGAATTTGTCATGACAGGCAATTGTTTTCTGGCCCTGTGCATTCGGACCATTATAGTATTGTTCTTGAATATGTTCTTGAGTACTGAACATAGGTGAAGGATGTAAGATAAGTATTTATCTTACATCCTTCACCTTAAAATAGTAAAGGTCCACTTCTGTATAGAAGTGGACCTTTACTATTTTAATGAGAAAATGCAATTAAGAGCCCTTCTTAGCCCTTTTGTGTTATGCACAAATGCCATACTTGTCCAAGCTTTAATAATTATATTTAAAGTTATACAATTTTGTAACATAGCTACATTCTCTCAAGCCAATTTGTGTGAATTGAGGCCAACCACTCCTCCATAACATTTCATCACAGTACATAAGGTCCTCAATGATATCTTTATTAAAATACATAAGTTACTGTAGCATAAAATAGTATCTAATTTGGCAATTTAAATTATGTATTTTATTTATCATTTAAATATTATTCATAGTCTACTTAAATTTTGGATGCATGTGGGTAACACTGAACGTTATTAGTATAGGCCAGCAAGTAAAGCAGCAGATGAAAAATGTGTTTAAATTTCAAATTAGGAACTTTTTGGGAATCAGTAATATGTAATAAATTCATTAGTCATTTGTTTTTGCAAATTGACAACAATTTAAAGTGTCTGTCGAGAGTCAAAATGGATCATGGCTGCCAATTTGTAAAAACAGTTCCTAATTTGAAATTTAGATACATTTTTCATCGCCTGCTTTTCTTATTAGCCTATTCTAAAAATTTAAATAAATTGCAAATTTAAATGCAGTAATTACAACTTTTTTAATATAAATATTATTATGGTGGTTGTATTGAGCAAAAATAAACTAAAAATGAATATGTATGTACAAAATTGACACTATTATACTAAAAATGGCAATGTGTCTAAAATGCACACATTTCACAACTTACTTTATTTAAAAGGCACAAGCAATCAAATCATGGAACATCAAACTGCATTTAAAATTGAACTTTAGAATGTTGTCACCTGAAGGTTAGTTTTAAATGTAGTCCAAATTAACACTAGCTGGCTATTGTGATACTGCTCAGTCAATTTTACATCCAGACAAGGGAATGGTATACCATAATACTATGTGATCACACTGCCCTTCAACATAAACCATAAGGACTGTACGAAAATTGTAGTGAAAATATACACAAAAATGTCACGGGTTATAACCCCAAACAACTGTGCAAAAAATAAGATTTTTTGAACCCTAGCTGGTGTCATACCATTGAGAAGCATCAAAAGATTAGCTATACCAGAACTACTCTGTGTTGGGAACCATATCAGCTTAGTAACAATGTACACTATAACAGGCAAGAAGAAGTAGCCACTTTCATATGTAAGAAGCGATAGTCCATACAGAATTTGTAAAAACAATGACAATAGGACTATGTCATACTTGTACGTGACGATTTTCTCCCATACAGATATCGACGTTGTTTCGGCGGGTTCTGCTGACGGAGGTACTAGACCTTGCGGGGGTAGCAAAGATGCCAAATCACTTGCTACCCCACTGTCGCCTGATCCTGACGCGTCAATGTCATGAGTTCCTGTTAGCAACTGTATCAGCTCCTGCTGGTTGAATAGAACCCCATTTTGTAGTGATGAACTACTGCTGTGACTGTTAGTGCTCACACCCTCGGGAAAATCATTCTCTGGTTCAGGAATTACTGTTCTGATCGTTGATTCTGAAAATCATTCACATGTATGTAAACTGAGTCTGCAAATAAGTTACTTATAATGAATAATGGTTTATACCTCTGGTACACTCGTCGCTACTCTTTCCAGATATAATTTGAAGTCTATTGTGGGAATTTTCTAATATTTTTCTCCGTCTAGCTTCGCGACGAGCTGCAGCAGCATCAGCCATATTTGACTTTTGATGCTGAAATGACACTGACAGCGACAGAGCGACAGCTGACATTACTAAAAATAAATGTTGCCAGTTTAAATTCTGTTATAATTAATAATATTTTGTACACACGACAACGAAATATTACCGGTTTCTGAGCTATCGGTAACCGGAAATACATGTGTAATCTGCTGCCTGCTGAATGAATGAATAAATGAACGAACACAGAGCATATCGACAGCAACGCCGAAGAACGCCAAAAATCAAGAATTTTGTTTGGCGCCTTTACGGCTTTACGGGGCCGGTAATTTGTGAATAAAACTGTTCGATATACCATTTAACCACTTAAATATTGCAAATATATACACAAATGGGTGACAAAGGAGATGGAGGTAACTGTGCATAGTTATGTGTTAATTTAGCATTAGTATCTTGTTCATTTTGGCTGACAGTTTGATTTTGTGGTTATTGTGGAAGATGTTTCCCGTTGGTAATAAAGTTTGGTGTCGTCTGTAGAAACGTTCGATGATGCCGTGGAGGAACGAGTGATCAACGAAGAATACAAGATATGGAAGAAGAATACCCCATTTCTTTACGACCTGGTGATGACCCATGCCTTGGAGTGGCCGTCGCTGACCGCGCAGTGGCTACCGGACGTCACCAGGCCTGAAGGGAAGGATTACTCTGTGCACAGGTTTGAATTCTTCACTTCCAACTGTCGGTTCATTGTAGTGGTTCCTTTTATGTTAATATCTGGCGCCCACAGCAGACGTCAACAACGGTCAACCAGTCATTGGATAGGTGAACCTTGCTGCCTTTGGATGTTACCATGTGGAAGTCATGTAAAGCTGTTGGTAGACACTATTTTCCTATCGCATAATAGTTTTAGATATCTAAGAGGGCTTAGGTGGTTGGCTACAGGTGGACCACACAACTCATAATGGTTTGACACACCCATTCAGATGTGGGATGCTCTAGTGGGTTCTATTGAATGTTTTATATGCAGCTGTTCATAAATATAAAAACAAATCTCATATAACAAAGTCCAAAGGAATAGAGCATAATATGTTATTTAGTCTGCCCAACATCCGACAAGTAGGAATGGTAGGTTACGGTATGAACACAAACACTGCTCACTGCATTTTAAAAAATCTATCTGAGCTCTTTATAACAAATAACATAATAACATAAATAACATAATTAACAGCATACTTGGTAATCTATTTAAATTGGCAATGCCGCCAGCATCTTGGGTACGCTGCCATCTGACAGTGGATTAGATCATTTGGATTTTCTACAGGCTGACTGGTCGGCCTGTGGAGAAGTGTTCTATGGCATAGTGTAGCTATTTAGTTAGGGTTGCCCTAAAAAAAAGAAATAGATATATAGTTCCCACAAACTTTATGAGCTCCTGAAAGTTAACGAAAGCACAGTAATCACAACATGTACAATATGCAATCTGTGCATATACGATGCAACTATGTAAAAGCTCGTAAAGTTTTGCAGGATTGATACCTACCTAGGCCTAATATTTAAAGTAGCTGCGGTTGCCATCATTGAAATAGATGGGGATGACTATCATAATAATAATAATTTGAATTTATACTCTACCAGAACGGGCTACTCCAATTACACATAACATAAACATAAACATACATTCACGCCTTTTTCCCGAAGGGGTAGGCAGAGGTGTACCCAGGACTCAGTCCCATAGTAGGTACACCCACATTTCGCCAGTATGTTATTGGTCCCATGTAATAGGGGGCGAGCCTATTGCCATCTACCGGGCACCAATTACACTGCTCGAGTTAATTCATATGGGTTATGTGGACAACTCATATTGTCATTCAGGTCGCCAAGATTCCTACAAGGCCTCCGAAATGACCTAATAATCATATGTATATATGTATTAAAATATATTGCTATGGTTTGTGCAGGTTAATCCTGGGCACGCACACATCAGATGAACAGAACCACCTACTGATTGCAAGTGTTCAGCTTCCCAATGAAGATGCACAGTTTGATGCCAGCCACTACGATAATGATAAGGGTGGTGAGTTACAATTGTTTATTATAAAGGTTTATATATTCTTTTTATGATAGCAAATGACAAGACGAGCAAATCAGGTGCCTGATGGTAAGCATCATGATTGCCCATATCAGACACAGTGCCACCCAGTGTTTTAAAGTTCAAACTTCTGCGTGGCACTGCACTGCACCTGTCACCCTGACATATGAGTTGTTGAATCTCATCATGCCCAGTAATTTCACTGGTAACATTGCCCGTCAGACTGGAACACAGTAATGTTTGCACATTACTGCTTGGCGGATGAATAACTGGCAAAGGTGTGGTACTTCCCCAGGTGGCCCCCTGCAAGAGGCCTACCACTACAAAAATATTGTGTGATGGCGTAGTGGTTCGCAAGAACTACTGCCGATCATTAGGTCCCGAGTTCAATCCACAGGCAAAATGTGTCATTGAATTTTTCTATTTCTATAAAGAATTTTCTCAATGACTGCCTAAAATCTGGAATTGTGCCTGGTAGATGACAATAGGCTGGCTTACTATTTATTACAAGCGCTAACTGTGGAGTGTATGCAGTTAGTTACTATGGGACTGAGTCCTTGGTACACGTCTGCCCCACTTCTACCCATTTGGGAAAAGACGTGATGTTATTTTATCTGCTAGATAGACTGATAAAGACCAATCCTACTAATAATATAAAAATGGAAAAGTTTTCGAGGATGGTTAGATGTTTGTTACTCTTTCACACCAATCCAACCAATCTCGATATTCCCCTGGGAACGATGACTACGCGGGTGAAACTGGGTCACAGCAGCTGGTATTATATACGCTAAAGTTTGTATGGATGCGTGGATGTTTGTTACTCTTTTACGCAAAAAAATCTGTACGGATTAGATTGAAATTTGTTATGTTATGCTTAGACCCTGGAATAACATGTAGGGTACTTATTTTCCCGTTATTCCCACTGGAACGATGTGTACTCGGGTGAAACCGCGGGGCACAGTTAGTATATAATACATCACATAATAGAAACCTTAAAACTAAAAATGTATCCATTCAATAAATCTAATGTAAGAATTAGTAATCTCATCACTGTGAGAGAGAATTAGTAATCTATCTCTTCCAGACAACCATGCATGCAGAATAGAGTAGATCACATCTGCCCCCTTATTACGGAAGCAACAGAAGTGTGGAAAGCGTTTAAATTGCTAAATGTCTGCTGTCAAACATCATGTTTTGTATACTTTTTGACAGCAGACATTAAGCAACTAAACGCATTCCACACTACTGTTGCGTCCGTAATAAGGGGGCTGGTCAGTGGTGTAACAGAACTAATGTTTCATTAAATACATACTTATTTCATGTAAAATAATAAGCAATACTGCTTATTATTTTATATAGCTCGACAGCAAAGAGTAGGAAATTGCCATGGAGTTACCGGCTTTAGAATATACCTCACCCTCTCTACCCGTGGTTGCCGTAAGAGCCGGCTTAGGGCTATAGGATCCAGAGGACGGGCATCAGCGTCCTCTGCGTAAAACCATCAAACTGCGCTCGCCAACCCGCCTGCCAAGCGTGGCGAGTGTTGGCAACAACCCCCCTTATGGGGGAGGCTTATGTTCAGCAGTGGACTTCTAACGGTTGGATGATGATGATGATGAAATAATGGAGGCGCCACTGTATTTTTCAATAATAAAAAACACATACACTTTAAATTAGTTCCGTTTCTACTCTATTCTGTCGAGCTATAAGTAAATTTTAACATAGTTTTTAATAGTGGGTACATAATAAAAATTGCAAGTAGATAAATTATTCTCATACTTCATTATGCTATAAAAATAACTTGTTTGGCATAAAGTACGATGTCTAGGTTCAATGACCTCTCCTTTGTTGCTGCTTATTGAAGGTGAATGATGTTTATTTTAGTACTAGTTGTGCCTCGCGGTATCACCCGCGTAGTATTGAAGGTGAATGATGTTTATTTTAGTACTAGTTGTGCCTCGCGGTATCACCCGCGTAGTATTGAAGGTGAATGATGTTTATTTTAGTACTAGTTGTGCCTCGCGGTATCACCCGCGTAGTATTGAAGGTGAATGATGTTTATTTTAGTACTAGTTGTGCCTCGCGGTATCACCCGCGTAGTATTGAAGGTGAATGATGTTTATTTTAGTACTAGTTGTGCCTCGCGGTATCACCCGCGTAGTATTGAAGGTGAATGATGTTTATTTTAGTACTAGTTGTGCCTCGCGGTATCACCCGCGTAGTATTGAAGGTGAATGATGTTTATTTTAGTACTAGTTGTGCCTCGCGGTATCACCCGCGTAGTATTGAAGGTGAATGATGTTTATTTTAGTACTAGTTGTGCCTCGCGGTATCACCTGCGTAGTATTGAAGGTGAATGATGTTTATTTTAGTACTAGTTGTGCCTCGCGGTATCACCCGCGTAGTATTGAAGGTGAATGATGTTTATTTTAGTACTAGTTGTGCCTCGCGGTATCACCCGCGTAGTATTGAAGGTGAATGATGTTTATTTTAGTACTAGTTGTGCCTCGCGGTATCACCCGCGTAGTATTGAAGGTGAATGATGTTTATTTTAGTACTAGTTGTGCCTCGCGGTATCACCCGCGTACTATTGAAGGTGAATGATGTTTATTTTAGTACTAGTTGTGCCTCGCGGTATCACCCGCGTAGTATTCGTTCCCGTGGGAATATCGGGATGAAATGTGCCCTATGTGTTGTCTGACCTATCTAAATACTCAGTTTCAGCCCAATCGGTTCAGTAGTTTTGGCGTGAATGAGTAACAAACATTTAAACATCCTCACAAACTTTCGCATTTATAATTTATAATACATTAATGAAAATAATGAATGGAGTTATAATAATTATTAATAGGGACTCATATTATTATGGTTTCGAAAAAAGGAAAAGGTGTCAATGAACTTGTTACTTAATACAAACATTTAAGGGTGCATTCCAACTTTGTCGTATCACGGCGAGAGGGACTATGACTGAAAAATAATGTGATAGGATTCCCTTTTTAACAGACTTCAAAAAGACGAAGTTCGCTATTCTGACTGTATGTTGTTGATGTTTTTTTTTGTTTGTTACGCGATTACTCCGCTAATTACCTACTATGAACAGATTTTGATGATTCTATTTGTTTGGTAGGTCATACTTCAGATTTGGGCCTATATTAATTAAATCGAAATTGATAGAGCTCATTTTTACACATTAACATACTGGTGAAATGTGGGTGTGCGTACTATGCTACTTGAGTTTCTGAGTACACCTCTGTGCTTGCTCCTTCGGTGAAAAGGCGTGATTGTATGTTATGTTATGTCAAAAATATTTGTTCCATTCGGTCACAATCTGACTCATGCACGTCAATGAAGAAAAATAGTAATGAATCTACCATAAATGTCATGAAAGAAAAATCCATATTGTGTTCGGAATGAGACTACCACTATCTATGGTACGTGCGATTCGTGCCATCTATGAGATGCGTCCTCGCGAATCTCTTAGAGAATTATTTAAAGAAATAAACATACTGACCCTACCATCCTTATACATCTATGAGAACATCATGTATGTGCGTAAAAATTTGCATAAATTCAAATTAAATAGTGACCTCCATAATGTTAATACTAGGAATAAAGACAAAATAGCTATACCTAGCTTTAGATTATCTAAAACAAATAAAAAATCATTCTTAGGAAATAGTGTACGTTTCTATAATAAAATCCCAAAAGAGATAACGGGGCTCTCAGAGGGTAAATTCAAAACCTATATAAAATCTACTTTACTAAAGAATGCTTATTATAATGTAAATCAGTACATAGAGGACAAAGATGCTTGGGAACTTCCGCATAGCCACCACGCGGTACCTTCTAAACAAACTAGTGTAACCAAACCAAATATTGTAAAACAATCAGTTGAAAAAATTAAGCCCTACAAGTTTCTTGTGCGTTCTTCTTGTAAAGATATCTTTCCGAACGCACGGTAGACTCATTACTGTTTATTTTCATTGACGTACAAAAGTGTCAGATTGTGACCTATTTGAATGAATCTTTTTGACTTTGACTTGACTTTGACTTTGGTCCTAATTATATTTCAATCCAAAATAGACTAAACTATGATAAAAATCAAAAATATAGCTATTTTCAAATATTACTCCAAATTAAGACTGAAATATGATAAAAATCCAAAATATAGCTATTTTTAAATATTACTCCAAATTACAAGTAATTTAGACCAAAATATAATTAGGAACCAAAATAACCAATGTCTCATACCGAATAACGTCATTAAATGTTGGAAATATGCTTTGATTTCAAATTATGATTTAATACGTTTGTATGTGGAATCCTCCGGTCCCCATCCTGTTAAAAAACACAATTTGTGTAATAATAAACTTTTTCCAGAATTTGGCGGCTTTGGCTCAGTGTCCGGTAAGATAGACATAGAGATAAAGATCAACCACGAGGGTGAAGTGAACCGCGCTCGCTACATGCCTCAGAACCCGTGTGTGATCGCCACCAAGACCCCTTCATCTGATGTGCTTGTGTTCGATTATACGAAACATCCCTCCAAGCCTGAACCTTCCGGGGAGTGCCATCCGGATCTAAGGTGAGACTAATTGTATTTTTCTAAGTATATCTTCTTCAGCTGATGTGTTTCCGGGTTCGATCCCCAGGTCGGGCAAAGTGTTATTGAATTTTCTTGATAAGAATTATTTCCATGACGGCCTGGAACTGTGTCCGGTGCGGTAGATAGCAATAGGCTCGCCCCATGTTATATGAAAAAAAAAAATAACAGGTGAATTGTGGGTGTATGGTCTAAGGGACTATTGGTAGATCATGGGTACCCAGGGACCCCTGCCCCTTCGGTAAAAATTTGCGTTCAGTAAAAATGATTGCAGTGTGCTAATTACACACTGCGGCGCCGGAGGTCCCGACGTTTCGGCATCACGGCGCCCGGCGTCTCGACGTCTCGGCGTCCCGGCGTCATGACGTCTCGGCTTCCCGGCGCCTGCGACCTGGCGTATTGTTTTATTACAAAATAAAAATAGATATTTGAACTTTTACAATTATAATGTGTCTTTTTAAATATTATGTATATACAGGAAAATTACCTAGTAAAAGTGTGTTTTCAGATTGCGAGGTCATCAAAAGGAAGGTTACGGATTGTCATGGAATCCAAACCTCAATGGATACTTACTCTCAGCTAGGTATGTATCAAATAACTGTAATGTACCCTGGCTTTGTACGGGTACAAGAACCAGAGCCTATGCTTTTTTACGCTATTATAAAAGATCTTGAGTAGATCTTGAGTACTATACATCCAGACAACGAAAAGAACTTACATTCCAAGTTTCAAGTCTATAGGATCAGTGGTTTGGGCTTTGCGTTGCATGTCAGTCGGTGAGTCATTTAGGATTCTATAATATATTTTAGAAATAAATATTTTTAATTTTTTTATTTTAAGTGACGACCACACGATCTGCCTATGGGACATAAACGCGACGCCCAAGGAAGGGCGCGTGATAGAAGCCAAGTCAGTGTTCACGGGACACACGGCCGTGGTGGAGGACGTCGCCTGGCACCTGCTGCACGAGTCACTGTTTGGATCCGTCGCCGATGATCAGAAGCTTATGATATGGGATACTAGGTAATGTATTAAGAGCGTAGATGGCCTTCTAGGAATTTGACAAAATCCTATGAAAAATTTGCCAAATCGATGTTTTATATTCCCCTGTTTCCTCCGAATGTAATAAACCCATTCTATAAATTTATATCCTGATATTTTTATAGTGAAGTTAAGTATGTCCCTGTCATTTTAATTTTTCTTATAGACCCTTGGTTTTTTGTTGGTTAGTAAATTTTCCGTAGGATTGTGTCAAACTGCTAAGAGGTCCCCTTTCCTGTCGCTATTTTCTATAGGCTGACATGTCGGTCCTATGGTTATGGTAAAACAATTTTTTTTTATATATTAAGAGCAAAAATTATAATGTGAATGTGGTGTTCCTCTTGGAAAATAATGAAACATAACATACGTTCACGCCTTTTTCCCGAAGGGGTAGGCAGAGATGTACCCAGGACTCAGTCCCATGTAGATACACCCACATTTCGCCAGTATGTTATTGGTCCCATGTAATAGGGGGCGAGCCTATTGCCATCTACCGGGCACAGTTCCAGACTCCAGGCAGTTATTGAGATAATTCCTAATGGAAAAATCCAATATTTAACACTGCCTGACCTGGGGATCGAACCCGGGACCTCTTGATTGGCAGTCGAGCATGCGCCCTATACGCCACGGAGGCAGTCAAAAAATAATGCATTAATTATATAGAGTTAAGACTAGTTTTAATTAGTTGTAAGTATCAATGTAGTTATTGCTGAGGAAGCCAATAAATAAATGAAAGATCTTGCTTCTTGCCAATTTTCAAGATGCTAGGCCGACAGGAAGTACCCCAGAGTTTTATAACCCGTTGCGCAAAGTATGGAAATGTGCGGTAACTGGGCTGTCTTTGATAGCGTTGACTTAAAAATTTGATTTTTTAACAGCAGCAATGGACCATAACTTGAGTTATTGATATGAGTTTCAGTTTGATACCTCAACGCAGTCCCGAGAACAAGGGCCATGACAGACGGACAACAAAGTGTTAGGGTTCCTTTTCAGATATGGAACCCTAAAAATGACATTTAACAGCAGTAATAGCGCAGTTTCATGCCGCCGTGCCGTGCAGTTGATCCGAGATTGTAAGTTCGTAACACCCGCGCCGTATTTAGTTGTAAAATGTAAGTAATTGTAATGTGTACAGGTGTAACAACACATCGAAGCCGTCTCACACAGTGGACGCTCACACAGCTGAGGTGAACTGCCTCAGCTTCAACCCATACTCCGAATTCATACTCGCCACCGGCAGCGCGGATAAAACGGTAACTATCACTATCTTCCACTTGTTTTACACTGTTTTTAATATAGAACATAATGTTTGTTACGCTACTTTTAGTACTCAATTTTTCAACATACATTAATGCACAAAATTAAACATCAATATTTTTAAAAAGAGCACACAAACACAGATAGAAATACGATAACGGAGCGGCGACCGACGAATTCCCCATACAAACGTAATAATACCTATCTCTGTGTCTGATATGAGCAATCATGATGCTTACCATCAGGCACCTGATTTGCTCGTCTTGTCACTTACTATCATAAAATAAAAAAAACTAAATTATTTAAAATCAGAGCATGTTTTAATATTATTCAATGCTGTTTTTTGGAAGACGATAATAGATGGCAATAGGCTCGCCTCCTATTACATGGGACTAATAACATATTGACGAAATGTGCGTGTATCTACCATGGGACTGAGTCCTGGGTACACCTCTGCCTAACCCTTCGGGAAAATAGGAGTGATTGTATGTTTATTTTATGTTTATTTTTTTTGGAATGTGTCACTAGTTACCTAAGTTCCTTATTATATTTAAGTCCAAAATACTTATAATTTATTTGAAGGTCCATTTGAAAATACTTATATTTTGGAATTTTATGATGTATTATGTGTCATCATATATGTGTCTTATTCAGAATAACATCATTGAATATAGAAAAAATGCTTTGATTTGTAATGATAAATACGTATTATGTTTGTATTGGGTATTCGTCGGTCGTCGCCCTGAACATTTTTCTTGTAGAGTTCAGCAGAGATGCTCTATATTTCTTATAAGAAGGTTTCCTTTCTACAAGAAGATAACATTCCTTCATGTGATGTGTGATTACTGAGTACGGTGTGGTAGCTCATCACAAGTATTTTTTTAAGATCTAGAATGTTTAGTTACTGTAGAAACGTGGAGCATATCTGTGCTCAACACTCGTGTTAATACTGTTTTATTAAAAAAATGTATATAATTATTTATTTATTTATTTATAATTCAGCACAATGCTAGGACTAATTTAATGCTAGAGTGCAAATATGAAATGTAATTTATAAAATATAAGTTAGTATGTATATATATATTTTTAAATAAAACCGTATTGATAATATATGAGTGATGTGATAAAATTATACTGTGGTTATTACTGTAAATGACCTTTCCAGGTAGCACTATGGGACCTGCGCAACCTAAAATTGAAGCTACATTCGTTCGAGTCGCACAAAGACGAGATCTTCCAAGTGCAGTGGTCCCCACACAACGAGACCATACTGGCTAGTAGCGGCACTGATAGAAGGTACTCTATATAATGATCTTTTATATTTTGTGTTAAATAAGAAAGTGTAGTATAAAAAACTTTAGGGGTGCATTTGGCCGTCAACTGAACAACTTTCAAAAGAAAGAATTGTGAAAATCCCAAAAATTTAAAAAACGACAAACATAGTTTTTTAAAATCGTCCGATTTAATTAAAAAAAAAAAGCACGTACAGCAAAAAGTATATATTTTTTCTAGAAATTGAAAAAAAAAACAATGATTGATTAATTTTCATATAACTAAATCTTTTGGAGGTATATTCATGATTTTTTTCTAATGAGTGTAAATAATGGTATCGTGTTTTAAGAACATTCACCAATCACCAACTAAAATATATCCTGAAGAATACAATGTATTTTTTATTTGGTTTCCTCAATGGATCAAACACTTTTCAGAGCTAGAAAACTCGTGTGTTATCTCTTGGTTTTAATGTTTTCCAGATTACACGTATGGGATCTATCAAAGATAGGCGAGGAGCAAACAGCAGAGGACGCCGAGGATGGTCCTCCCGAGCTCCTGTTCATCCACGGAGGCCACACCGCCAAGATATCTGACTTCTCATGGAACCCTAACGAACCCTGGGTCATATGCTCCGTCTCTGAGGATAATATTATGCAGGTAAGCATACCGCTGTAGCGATTGAAATGTACGTTGGTGAAGGGGTGATTCCAGGGCTGTACTATGACGGTTTTGTCAGCAGTTCAATATAACAATACAATATAATATGGATCAACTTGGACAGTTTTTTGGTCCCAAGTGTGTCATAATAAATAACATACGTTCACGCCTTTTTCCCGAAGGGGTAGGCAGAGATGTACCCAGGACTCAGTCCCATGTAGATACACACCCACATTTCGCCGGTATGTTATTGGTCCCATGTAATAGGGGGCGAGCCTATTGCCATCTACCGGGCACAGTTCCAGACTCCAGGCAGTTATTGAGATAATTCCTAATGGAAAAATCCAATATTTAACACTGCCTGACCTGGGGATCGAACCCGGGACCTCTTGATTGGCAGTCGAACATGCGCCCTCTACGCCACGGAGGCAGTCATAATGTCATAATAAATATCATAGAAAATTTATTTAAATAAGTCTTAAAAAGACATTTTTAAACGTCAATATATAATATCAATAACTAGTAATGAGTCTACCGTGCGCGTTCGGTAATATACGTCTACAAGAACGCATTAGAAACTTGTAGACTTTCATTGTTTTAACTTTGAGCACTGAACAGATAAAACCCCGCGAGCGAGATTGAGCTCTCGACGAGCCCCGCTTCGCTTCGCACGGCCTTCATTCTTAGTGGCTTGATAAAATAAAAAAATCTTATATGTATTTCTACAGGTTTGGCAAATGGCGGACAACATATACAACGACGAAGAGCCGGAGACGCCCGCGTCCGAGCTGGAGTCCGGCGTCAACGTCAACCATGGATAATGTATGACGTCACACCATACACGCCGGCTATCGAATACATGATTACCCTCCTACTCCCTGTTTGCTACTGTTTACTAGCGCGTGGACATCATAATAAATTAAGGTCTTATTTTCTGGAATATTCCCACAATCTCCATGAACCTAGAAAAAAGGCGGATGGAGTCTTCTAAAACAAAAAGTTAATCACCTTAGTAAGCCAGCTTGCTAATATACAAACATGGCGCCTCGCACCCATTCACATCCATTTACCTAGAAAAAAATGTGTGAATATGTGCGAGCATACAAACAGTTAGGGGTCAGCTTAAGTGGTTACTGATTAAGCAAATACAAAAATTCTTTCAGTCCACACAAGACATCCCCAAACATGTGTGGGAGCTGGCTTACTATGGAGCTTCACTTTTTATTTTAGAAGACTCCGTTCGCCTTTTTTTCTAGGTTCATGATAGTATAAGTCGATGTTAACCGTAAGTTATTCATAAATAAACATAAAACGAGTTCTAATGTCTAATAATTTATTTAAATGTTCAATAGCAAGACCTCTGAGATGTGAAAATTAAAAATACGTATTTCCTAATGAAAACCTTTGTCGATCTCATTATGTATTATGTCTTAATTTGCTAAAACATGAAATATCCGATCTTTTTTGTATCTGAACTAATCATATTTTA
Source organism: Hemistola chrysoprasaria (assembly GCA_947063395.1). Classification (NCBI taxonomy): domain Eukaryota; kingdom Metazoa; phylum Arthropoda; class Insecta; order Lepidoptera; family Geometridae; genus Hemistola; species Hemistola chrysoprasaria. The sequence goes on from OX346724.1 coordinate 4,582,024, forward strand.
ACGGAAGAAAAGACGATTAGATTAACGTAAGCTGGCGCGTACAAAATATTAGTGACTAGAAAGTCTGGCGCAGAATGACGTCACATCGTATCGTGAATAGACTCTCTTGCACGAGGGTTAAGGTGATTCGTATTCCATACATACATACATAATGAAAATAGAATAGAATAATACTTTATTGCATACCAAAAAAAATAACGATTTTACATAAAGACACAATACAAAAGACACGGTAAACAACAGGCGGTCTTATCGCGTAAAGCAATATTGTAAAGCAAAATACTCAAATACGAAGAAATAGAAAACCATTTTCCACTCATTTGTTTGTGATTGGCTCTGGATCTGGCCTTTATTTAGGCGAAAACATATTTTGTTAAGAAAATCGTATGGTTTTTTTATATTAAAAAAAAACATTAACATAACTTAAAAACTGCTTTTTATACAATTTTCATAAACACGAAGGAATTGTCAGGTTTTGCATTAACCAAAATGTTTTGGCGCAAATAAGGCCAGATTAAAAGTCAACGACAAACAATTGAGTGGAAAATAATTCCCTATTTCATCATATTTGTGTATTTTCATTTTGTATGGGTGACGAAGCACCTTAATCTAAGGGGGTTTTTGATTAATGACTTGAATTAGAAATGACCTGATATGGTACCATTTATGTGTCTAATTAAGGTAAATATGACCAAAAAAATTAACTTTTGTTCAGCTGTCACATAGCAAACTATATTTTACAAAGTTTGAGAAGAGAGTTGTTTTTTGTAACCATGTATTAATTGAAATCGCATTAGTGTGAGTACTGTGAACGCGCCGGCATTTGTTAATAGTTCCGTATTTTGTTTTAAATGCTCCTAACTAGAAAACAAAGCGCGAAAGATAATGTGAACAAGAATCTCTGAAACATTAATATGTGCTTTGTGCATATATCTTAAAACTCATTGATGTGAAAGTTTATGTGTTTGTTACCTCTTTACGTCAACAGTACTGACCCGAATGGGCTATTCGGTATATGTAGATGGTTTAAATCATCCTACTCATTACAAATCTCAAATCTCAGTACAATGTATAAAAGTTACGTTTGTAACAGGTAAACAAATCGCTAGCGTATTGTAACCATTCCAGCGTCATCTAGCGCTGTTTTTGTGTGTATGTTTGTTCCCTCTTCACGCTAAAACTACTGAACCGATTGAGTTGATATTCGGTATGTAGATAGCTTGGATCTTGGAATAACACATAGGGTACTTTTTATCTCGATATTCCCACGGGAACGAAGACTACGCGGGTGAAACCGCGGGGCATAAACTTGATAAAATTTTATATTAAGTCCGCCGCGTGTCTACCGCTAGTAAAATTCCAATTAATTTATTATTGTTCCGAAGTTAAAGTCGCGAAGACAAATAGTTTTACAATCAATGATAAGGTTTTAAGAGCTTCTTCCTCCACTACGATTTCGTTTATTGGAATGTTTGGTTTTCTAGACATTAGATTATAAAATTTTTGCATAATTTTAAAAATATTGGTGGTCGGTATCGCATTTGCAATACATAAAAAACAATTAAGAATTTTGAAAAGGTAATGCCTCTACTGAATAATTGACTCCCAAAAAAACTACCAAATCGATGTTTTGTATTCGAAAATATGTACATGAACTTATTTGATAATGTATCTTGATATTTTAATCACTATATGCTTTTATTATGTTACTATATTATGTTTCCTAGTGAACAGCTAGGAAAGCCAGTTTTACTCGTCTTTTCGAATAGATTCACTAATTTCGAAGCAAGCATTAACATCGAATTGGTAATTTTTTTTATATAGGATTGTGAAATTAGAATTAATGAAATAAAGTCCTGAATGTATTACGAAATTGCATAGATTTGCGGTATCTATTTAAATCTATATCTAGGGTACTTCACGACGGTCCCCATCTGTGGTCCCCACTGGTGACAACTGGGATTTTTTTTATTCGTACTTGTCACCTGTGTTGAAGTTTCAGTTTTGGTTTCGCAAGTAGACATAAGGATTTATGTTTTCCGTCATAATAAAGTTGTAAATTCAAAATTGTAAATATCGTGACAGCTCTTATTCTGGTGATGCGACTGACTGAGGGTATTTTGTAATGTTACGTATAATGGAATGTATTTTTAAGCTCCGCTAATAATTAATATTATGATATAAAGCGACTGTTTTCTTTTTACCTACATTACCTTTAAGAATTGTCCTGGCACGGGGTGACATAGTTATTTTAGAACTTATGTATATTAGTCCTAGTTCACATACACTACCGATCCGGCAGATTTTGCAGTAAAGCCCGCACGTGATCTATCTTACATCGGCCTTATGCTATTTCATTATATATCTTCTTGATTTGGTTTTAATTATTTACTTTTAAACGATTTCTTTAAATATAAAAAATTGGCTCTTTATAATGTATCAGAAAATATAAAATAAAAATCACATGGATAATGTCACATAGCTCGCGCGCGGACTAATATAATAGATAATATAGACAACATAGTTGGCTCAGATAGTAGGTAGTAACTGCTTTCTGTGCTGCATGCCCCGGGTTAGATCCCCGGCCAGGTCAAACATTTGTGTGCATGAACATGTCTGTTTGATCTGTGTCTGGGTGTTATAAGCTTATATAAGTAAGTATCTCAGTCTTCAGGTTACCATAGTACAGGCTTCTAGCCTAGTTTGGGAACAGATGACCGTGTTGTCTCATATAAAAAATTAAAAAATCACGTGCTCTAATTACAATTTATTTCATAAAAATAGGTAATAATATAATACAAGACACAATAACAAAAGAACATAATAACAAAAGGTTAACCAAGTACAAAACGTTATTCTTAAACATGAACATTATCCGAGAACAGCTTGGGTAAGTTTTGCCAACATTCATAGTACTTGGCGTCCAGTTTCTGACAGGTTTCCGCACCCCACCTGGTTATGGCCAAGCTCAGCGATGACTCGAACATGAAAGCCTGGGAATGAATAAATCGACCATCAAAAATGTCAGCTGGCTACGATAGCCTTTGATTAAAATATAGAAATGACCCTCAGGGGGACCGCTGGAGTTTCTGGCGGGAGCCCAAGCAGACAATAGAGTTGGTGAGGTTAAATTTGAACCACTTGCCCGAGTCTTGGTCAGTCGTCTTCAAAGGGCTAACTTTCAATACGTCAAGTTGTTAATCAATATAAATGAGTGATTCTTTGGGTAGTTCAATTAACTATCGGCCTAGGCCTATTCTGGTTCCAATTAGCTAATTGGAACCAGATGACCGTGTGGAGGATGTTCCATGTTATTGATTACTCACTTGAGTGCCAATAGCAATCTTCTGCGGTACGAGGTCCCCCTGCGAAGCTCCGTTGAAGCATTTATCGTCAGGTCCATGAGGAGTCATCATGGAGTGTAGTGACGCGCCGCCCGGGAGGAACCCGCCTTCCTTGGCCTCGTACGAACCGAGGATCAGGCCCATGAACTCGCTCATGCAGTTCCCTGGGTACAAATTACATTCACATTCATTGGTTTACTGCCTCGTTTATAAGAAATAGAGTAGTATAAGACCGTTGGCGAAATTTAGCCTTGAGAGTGAGAGAGAAGGAAAAATGTGCACAAAAGAAGTCGCTGAGGACAGGATTCGAACCTGCGCGGGTAGAACCCATTGGATTTCAAGTCCAACTCCTTAACCACTCGGACACCTCAGCTGCGAAGGTTTATAGGAAAAAATGAGGACTTTTCTCTTTAGATAATGTCATCAATGAGACAAAAGGTTTATTGACACAGGTGCTCATTAGTATTATAAAGCAATTGATTATTTAATCATGGTCTCATATTGTCTCTTAAACCAGATAAATGATGTGAGAAAAATCATTTTGGTAGATTATTATAATTTACCTACTTTGAAATATTTAATTAAGTAGGTACTTAGGTAATAATTTAACCCCAGACATGCCAGCAGGGCAGCATGTCCCAGTGGATAAAAAAAATCACTTAGAAAAAGAGTCAGCAACGGTGTGAGAGATAAAATACACGGGGAGAAATAGGTACATATAATAAATCTGGTAAGTCTAGTGGATCTAAAATATCTAAACATACACCCATTAACTTGATAACGAGTGATAATAATACAAATTATGAAAACATAAGGTGCGCGAGGGCAAACAAACGTAGAATTATATTATTTGACATCTAGATAAGGTCTCATAATTTCGACACTTATCTCAACGGCTGAGGTGTCCGAGTGGTTAAGGAGTTGGACTTGAAATCCAATGGGTTATACCCGCGCAGGTTCGAATCCTGTCCTCAGCGACTTTTTGCTATATTTTCATTTTTTTCTTATTTCTCGGTCTTATTGTACGCATGTGGAAAATTATATTAAGAAAAGTGTACATACATCATATATTATTTATTATCATTTTTTTTCTTTGAAAATAAAGCTTTGAAATTCATATTCACAGTCATTATCGTGTGAACTGGGAACAAGAGGAAAAAAGCAGCCATTGCATTTTGTAGGTACAGGGTGGGCGAGAAAGCTTGACGCGCATATCTCACTCTTACCTGACCTTTTATCATCATCATCATCATCATCATCATCATCTCAGTCGTAGAAGTCCACTGCTGGACATAGTTCTCCCCCATTGGGGAGGTTTTGCTAATACTCGTCACGCTTGGCAGGCGGGTCGGCGAGCGCAGTTTGAAGGTTGTTACTGCCCGTCCTCTGGATCTGATAATCCTTAGCCGACTTTACGGCAACCACGGGTAGATAGGGTAGAAGAAAGCCGTACCTACGTAAAAGTGCCTAGGTATAGTGAAATACTATATTATAAAGAACTTGCCTATTATTATAAAGAAAATAGTACATACGATGATAGTAAGGCGGTCTAAAGGTGTGCTCCTGTACGGACCACCGCGGCGGGAAGATCACGAAGTCTGCGATGGCTACTCCTGGCTTGGTAGATGGACACGTCAGCACCGTGAATATGGACGGGTCCTATACAGTAAACATACTTTGTAACTAGGTAGGTATACAACGTGTTGCAAAAAGGTGTAGTAATAATTGATTGAATTTGGCGTTACTTTTCGGAACTCCATTGCAAACTCTTAGAACAAGAATATCTAGTTTTTAGTTCCGATTTTTTAGTGTCAAAAACAACATGCACAGTGCACCGCCCTCCCGCCCGCAAAATTGCATGCAAAGAGGAAACGCTATTAGGTATTATTTTTGTTAGTGACACCATTCATATATCGACACGTGTTTCGCGTCTACACGACGCATCATCAGGAAATAGACTCTGACTCCGCTGTAAGGTAAGGTAAGTAGTAGTTTATACTAAGACTTACACAGTGATCATAAAGCACAGCATTGATGACCATAAACTTGGCCAGGTCGTACTTGTAAGGCACATAGTTGCCGTGCCACGCCACCACGTCGAACGGAGAGTGATTCTGTTCGGCCTCGAACAGGCCGCCTTGGTATTTGTTTATTATTTTGAATCCTGGAAATTCAAGAATAATATCCTTACAGAGAGCGCCACTTTGGTATGCAATTTTCTATAACTACTTACATTTAGCGTGAAAATGTAAGAAACGCACGCGTTAACGCAGAAACGTCACCCATACAAAAAGAAAATACACAGATAATGAAGAAATAGGGAATAATTTTCCTCTGAAATGTTTGTAGTTGGCTCTGGATCTGGCCTCTATTTGAGCGAAAACATATTTTGTTAAAGAAAACCGTGTATTGATTTTCATAAATACGAAGAAACTAAGGTTTAAATTAACAAATTATTTATGTAATAAAAAGGGATACTTTTTTGTGATAGATTACTATAAAGGTACCTATAGGTCCTAGGACAATAATGGTCGTTTTTCTCTCTGCAATTTGAACAGACAAATCAAATCAAACTCAATTATTGATAGTGTTCAGTGATAATACCAGCTATATCTTGATCGATGTAGTGAGCGACAGGGGTGAGGAAGTCCCGCGGGTTGGCGAGCCCATTGGCTCCGATAGGCCCAAGATCTGGCAGCTTGAAGTGACCGTCGAACACTTCTAGAATGTACCCTCTGAAATGTCAAATTTATTTGTTTAAGTCATCATCATGTCTACCGTAGGAAGTCCACTGCCGTCTGTGGAGTTTTGTCAATGCTACGAAAACGCTAGTGTGTAACATACTCACGCGTCTCCAATTTGCATTTTAGACCGACACAGTGATACAAAATGTTAAAAATGATCAGGGTGATAATTTTGAAGTAACCTGGTAGGTCCATCGACGTCTACAGAGAATCTCATCCCGAGTTGTATGACTGCGATCTCGTTGGGAGCCACCTCCATGATTCCAAACTCCGTGGTGATCCTCAGCGAACCTTGTTGAGGCACTGAAATACGTAAACAACATTTTTATATCGACTGGTCGATCCTCAGGTCAGGCAAAGTGTCATTGGATTTTTCCATTCGAAATTATCTAAATGACAGTCTGAAAATATGCCCGGTGGATAAATAGGCTCGTCCAGTGCCGTAGCTTTGGTTTTATCCGCCCGGGGCCGACCGGAAATTCGCCGCCCTATTTTAATGATATTAGTTATTTAAAATATAATTTATATATTTATGATATAAGTTATGCAAAGGGCCTAATGTACATCGTATAACTTATTACATGGGACAAAAAAAATAACACAGTTAACAATTTTTATTTTATGATAGTGAGTGACAAGACTAGCAAATCAGGTGCCTCATAATAAGCATCATGATTGCCCATTTCAGTCACAGTGTCACCCAGTTAAAATTCAAAATTCTGCGCGGCACTGCATTGCGCCTGTCACCCTGAGATATGAGCTGTTGAATCTCGTCATGCAATTAACAAAGTAGTCGACTTCTAAGCGTATGTACTTTACATGAACAAATTCATGTTGTTCTAAGGAAAGGCCGGTCAACAGTACCAACAACCGACGAGCATGTATGATGAATGTCATGAAAGTGGAAGAAGCGGAAGCCGTGTGTCAGGTTCGTAGCATGTGGATAGAAATAGGTTTTGCCTACCAACGGCAACGAGGCGTGACTGTATGTATGTATATCTTACCAATGAGTAAATCTCCATCGCTGCTATAGAAGGCAGTGTTCCCCATGGAAGTGTTACATAGATAGACATGTATGGCGAGCCCGTGTCGAGCGCGAGGCTCGCCCGCGCCGCACACGGTGTGCAGACCGTGCACGAACTCTACCGGGGTGGATGGGATGTCGAACGGCAGCCAGCGGGACTACACAAACAATACACCATCAATATACGATCTTGTCAGTATGCCTAGAGTTCTGTGAAAGTATTTTGAATGATATATTTATGCAAGTATAATAGTGTTTATTCACCTTTGGTACCTATATACAAAAGATATTTTTTAAGTTTACTTCGAAATTATTGTAACTTCGGTAGTGTTATTGGGCAACCGTTCTGTCAAAGTATAAATAAATAAATATAGCTTATTAACCAGTTCCTGCAGAAGGTCCAGCATGCCGATATACATGCTGACACCATTGCCTGCCTGTAGTGTTTATTTGTATAATGTCTGTGATTTGTAACTTTTATGTACCCCATTGTTTTTCATCTTTGTTTTTAAGTCTGAGTATTTTTTAGCTCATGTTGTTTTTTAATTACGAATATAATATAAAAATATACAGTTACTACCAGGGGTTACCGGCTTTAGAATAGTATAGTACTCAACCCTCTCTACCCGTGGTTGCTGTTGAGCCAGCTAAGGGATGATATGATATTATGCAATCAAACTGGGCTCGCTATTCCACCTGCCAAGCGTGGTGAGTATTATTTTCCTCTGAAGCTTTATAAAATATCCGCTAGCAATGTGGAACGTCAATACATTTATTTGTATCCCCCTAGTATATCTGCCTTTGGCGGATATTTTAAAATGGCTAGTTGGCAAAATCCCCCAATGGGGTGGCCAGTTTCCAGCCATTGTTGTGTCCAGCATTGCTATGTCTATAAGGCAGGTATAGAGTGTCGGAAGTCCATTGATTTCCGACGTTTGAGATGATGATTAAGTTGCCTAACATTACAGACGCCATTAAGTATGTCCCGTACTTTAACATCTCATCATCATCAGACGGAAGACGTCCCCCATAGAACTCCATATACTATTCATATGAGGGGATTATGCCCTAATCACCACGCTTGGTAGGCGGCTTATGGTGATTGCAGTAGGAGTGTACCTCTGAATTTCGACAGTTCGTTGTTTCGACACGCCTCCAACTTCGAAAAAACATAGTTCGACAAGTCATTGCTTCGACTGGACATATATTCGACAAGCATTATTTCGACAGAATATACTGCGACAGCCCACACCTTCGAAAGACGACTACTTCGACAGACCTTGCGTCGACATGCACTTGTTCGGCAGATAATTATTTTGACAGACACATACCTTCGACATAATACTGTTTTAAAATGTAAAAAAACTAATTGAATTACATGTTAAATTAAATCTTTAGGTCAAAATAAAAATACAAAATAACTATCATAATATTAATCTCTTAAAATATATATAAAATTTTCAATGTTTATTTTTACCATAGGGGTTGAGTTTTAAAGAATCCTAATATACGTACGTATCTAATTATTACGAACATTTAAAAGTTTAATTTATGTGAAGTTTTAAGGTCATCGACTTAAAATAAATACAACTATCTTCATACAATTTCTTAACCCCCTATAAACAATGCCTAGCGCGAAACGCCAGGGATTGTTTTGTAAATCCTTGAACACGTGTATTTTATTTATTTTTAAAGAGGCTTCATGTGGAAATTCAACTAAATCGTACTCTTCGTAACTTAAAAACTGTGGGGTTTACGGCTTTAGAACGTAGTTGCCGTAAGCCGGCTAAAGGTTGTCAGATCCAAAGGAAGGAAAGCAGCGTCCTCTGTGTAAGACCTAAGAACTGCGCTTGCCAACCCGCCTGCCAAGCGTGGCGAGTATTGATGAAACCCCCGTTATGGAGGAGGCATATGTCCAGCAGTGGACTACAATTGGCTTTGATGGTGGATGGTGGTGGACTTAAAAAAAAATCATACATACTTTCAAACCCTATTTAACACACTTAGTGATGGAATTTTGAAAAAATATTTCTTATTACTTGTCTAGGCTATAAAAATAATCTACTGTTCAAATTTCATCATCTTGTAGTTTTGGCTCTGAGTTGATAAGAGTCAGTGAATCACTTCCTCTCTTTATCCCATTTACCGACTCACTCACTTGAAATCCAAATGGTCTAAGATGGGTGGCCGGTGTCTTGGGAAATATCATAGGGGGTGACGAATTTTTTTTATTTTTTTTACATCCCAGATTGCGGCCGAGTACGAAGTTGCGCTTCGATTTGGATGAAATTTTGGATTCGGAGGTTTTGGGGTTTTGATTTCAAATTTGGAATGGATTTTTTGATCCCACCACTTTTTTAACATAGCGGCCACACAGCACGAGCTGGTACGCGAGTACTCCCATGCAAGCAGCTTGTTGTGAAGCGTACTGCGCACCCTCTGTAATCGGGATAGCCTATTCGCCAAACCACCAACTCACCGATCCGCTAACTCGCCCATTCGCCAACAAATTCTTTTTGTTTTTTTTTTTTTTTTTTTTTTTTTTGTGTGATCTGAACTTTAGTTGGACTGGGTTTTGCACGAGCTGGTACGCGAGCGCTCTCGCGAGCAGCTTGCTGCGAAGCGAAAGCGCAAAATTTTAATTTAACATATAATTCAATCAGTTTTTTTACATTTTAAAACAGTATTATGTCGAAGGTATGTCTGTCGAAATAATTATCTGCCGAACAAGTGCATGTCGACGCAAGGTCTGTCGAAGTAGCGGTCTTTCGAAGGTGTGGGCTGTCACAATATATTTTGTCGAAATAATGCTTGTCGAATGTATGTCCAGTCGAAGCAATGACTTGTCGAACTATGTTTTTTCGAAGTTGGAGGCGTGTCGAAACAACGAACTGTCGAAATTCAGAGGTACACTCTTGCAGTAGTTGGAATACTTGGAAACGGAGAGCGCTGCTGCCCACTCTCCGAATATGTCCCTCTGCCGGATCTCACGGCTGGCCCTATATAGCCGGGAACCACACGGCCACGCGTTCGGTTTAACAACTAATAAATAAAAAACGAGGAAGTATTCTGACTTGATTTGGATCTGGTTCTTGTTCATCCCAGTTATGGGTCAGGTATTTAGAGATGTTCAGCCTCTTGAATGGCTTGTGCACAACGGATGGACGAATTCTGGAAAATAGAGAGGTTAAGGATCATTAGTTAATGACTTTTTGAATATGCTTTTCAAATGCTGGACATTGACAAAAAAACATACATTCACGCCTTTCTCCCGAAGGGGTAGGCAGAGGTGTACCCAGGACTCAGTCCCCATAGTAGACACACCCACATTTCGCCAGTATGTTATTGGCCCCATGTAATAGGGGGCCTATTGCCATCTACCGGGCACAGTTCCAGACTCCAGGCAGTTATTGAGATAATTCCTAATGAAAAAATCCAATATTTAACATTTTGCCTGACCTGGGGATCGAAACCGGGACCTCTTGATTGGCAGTCGAGGATGCGCCCTCTACGTCACCGAGGCAGTCATTGAACACATTGGATATTACATGCCACTGCATTCGATCTTTGGTTCTCCATCAGTTACCTATAGATACTAAGGGACCTATTAGAAGTTAGAATCGGCGATAACTGTTTTAAGCCAGTTTATTTAACACTGAAGTGAGATGACAGTACTAATTAACTTACCTCGGATGTCTATATGGTATCCCTACTAACTGACCATGGAGAAAAATACAATTAAGTTCTCCTAATAATTAAGCTACGCTTACCTATACAACCAAGACCTCTTGTTGTCATGTCTGGGCGCAGTAAAAGCGGTTCCAGAAAGCTGTTCCGCGTACAGACCGTAAGGGCAACGCTGGGGACTATTCTGACCTTCAGGCAGTGCGCCAGGCTTGCGTGGATCCTCCGACGAAAACTCTGAGCCGAACCCCGACAGATACTGAGAAAAATATTATGAAATTATAATAAAGTTAAAAAAACGTTTTTCTAACCATAATATTTTAATGGCAAGATTTTTATGCAGGTATAATAGTTAAAGATTTTTAGCAACCTTTTAGAAAAAATATCAACTTATAAGAGAAACTAATCTAACGCTAAATCTAATACAAGTAGATGTCTTATCGCTTACAGTGATTTAATCCAGACAACCAACCAAGACAATATTATTATTCCTCTCTTAATATGAAAGTAGGTATTATTTCTACAGAAGTTATTTTTTTATTCATATGGATGACCAAGACAAGCACAGGTTTTGCCTTTGATCTTTAAATATTAAGTACCTGTAGCAGCAGATAGATAATAATATTATCAACTGTAGGTAGTTATATATCTTGCTCAAGATTTATGTAAATAAAGTATATTATATATTTACGCATCTATCTACGCTATCAATCCACCCAATATCTGAATCAAATTCAAACAGATTTATTCAAATAGGTCATAATCTGACACTTTTGCACGTCAATGAAGATTAACAGTACTGAGTCTACCGTGTGTTCGGAAAGATACCTCTACAAGAAGAACGCACAAGAAACTTGTAGGGCTTAATTTTTTCAACAGATAGTTTCACAATATTTGGTTTGGTTACATTCGTTTTCTTTGGAGGTGCCGCGAGGTGGCTATGCAGAAGTTTCCAGGCATCTTTGTCCTCTATGTACTGGTTGACTTTATATTATGCCTTCTTTAGTAAAGTAGATTTTATATAGGTTTTGAATTTACCCTCTGAGAGCCCTTTTGGGATTTTATTATAGAAACGTACACTATTTCCTAAGAATGTCTTTTTATTTGTTTTAGATAATCTAAAGCTAGGTACAGCTATTTTGTCTTTATTCCTAGTATTAAAATTATGAAGGTCACTATTTAATTTTAATTTATGTAAATTTTTACGCACATACATGATGTTCTCATAAATGTATAAGGATGGTAGCGTCATAGGGAATAAATTAGGCACTTATTATTTAATTAATTTAGAATTATTAACTCAAAAAGAAAGCTCACCTTCAATCCAGTCATTTTGAATACGACCACCAACTAATAAAGATATGCGCAGACTAGTTAAGTCGTTCCTGCTTGTCACTGTTGTTTACCAGGTCGAGAGCTTGTATGCAAATGTAGCCGGTTTGTTTATTGGACCAACCTGATAATATTATTATGAGATATGAATAAAACTGCGTATTGCATTCCGTTAAAGGTATCTACTAATATGTCTCGGAAAGGTAGGTATAGTATATAAACGTACTAGCGGAGCCTGGCGGATTACCCGCATAGTATTCGTTCCCATGGGAATATCGGGATAAAAAGTATACATATGTTATTCCAGGGTCTAAACTATCTACACCGCTAATTTCAGCACAATCGGTTCAGTAGTTTTGGCGTGAAAGAGTAAAAAGCTTCCACGTATCCATCGTGACAAACTTTCGCAGTAGGGTATCTTACATTCATTTCTATGACGGCTTCGGTCAGGAGTCAGGAGCTAGTTTGTACCATCAAGAAGAGCCGAGGGGTCGGACAAATTCAAATTATTATTGTTCCAAAAACATAACATACATACATTCATGCCTTTTTCCCGACGGGGTAGGCAGAGGTGTACCCAGGACTCAGTCCCATAGTAGATATACCCATATTTCGCCAGTATGTTATTGGTCCCATGTAATAGGGGGCGAGCCTATTGCCATCTACCGGGCACAGTTCCAGACCCCAGGTAGTTATTGAGATAATTCCTAATGGATAAATCCAATATTAAACACTGCCTGACCTGGGGATCGAACCCAAATTATTGTTCCATTCTAATATATAATATCATAATAGGTACGTAGAAATCAAAACTGTATATGTCAGGAGGTGTGTTTACAAGTATGCTAATATAAATACAGGTTTGAAGACCATAATCTTCGAGAAAATACATGGTTTTATTTTAAGTGTTAAATGTTACTGATCAAATAATGTGAAGTAGGTACTTATTTCGTAACATGTTGTAACGCAGTAAGCAGATAAATGCAATACGTACGACTTTCAATCTCTCTAAGTATGGTAATACCATAAAATTCCTTGTAAGGCACCATAAAATCTCCCTTAAGTTGTAAGAGTCGTTAATCGTAAGAGCCTTCTCAGACAAAACGCATACAGTATTGTAGGAATATTGTATAAAAAGTTCTAAGCGTCTTTTTCGCCAAAATAGGGTGAAATGACAGGTTTTCCGTTAATAGGTACTATTTTTTGTTGATGTAAAATTTACTAAGCGGAGATAGGTACAAAATGCATATCGAGCTAAGAGCGACGAGATAGTCGACTAGGATCTGGTTCGCAGAGCGCAGTCACTCTCTTCAGAAACATTGGTAATTATTAATTATCTGCTAGAAGCAGTTACAACAAACTTTTTGAGGCAGATGTGCACTATTTATCTCCGCTTACAAAATAATATTACAAAAATACAAAGTAAGTTTCGCCAAGAATTTATTGTATTATCGTTTACTTATATGAACAATAATGTCAAGCTAATAATATTTAATGGAGTATTTATTCATAACCATTACAGTACATACGGATAGGCTACAATTAAGGTGAGTGACTTTTCAAATAGAGATAGCTTTTTAAAATATAAAAAAATTGGAAAATAATTTAACATAATATTTCAGCCTCAAAACATAACATATAGAAGCTAATTATTTAAAGGTCAACGCATACAGTTCGCGGATGCGGGAAAGGCGTGTGTCGGGTTAAGAGTACGACTAGAAATAGCATCCAAACAGCGTGTGTTCGCGTCCATATATCCATAAACATATATACCTTACTTCCGCTTTGACAGGCGCCCGTCACGGACTCGCATTCCGTCTGCTCTGACCGTAAAAAGCTTTCAATAATAGGAGCAAATTAAAAAGGCTTATCCAACAATACAACCGATTTTAGCTACAATGGTAAAGTTTCTCCTTTCCGTGGTCGATATTGTTTAACAAACTTTCTTATCATTATGTTATATAGTAAAAGGAATGAAATTACGTAATGTGTTATCAAACGAGTAACAATGATAAGATTGGCTTTGTTTTGGTTCACTTAAATCACAGAAAAAACCTAAAATACCGTATTCATTAATTTATGTATGAAAACAAAATCGCCAATTGGTGGAGGTGGTCAGTTTTGATTGGATCGTTTGAATTCAAACAGGTCATGTTATATCATGCAAAAAAGGGAATGTTATACAGTAATATACGAATAAAAGGCGAAAGCATACTACAGTACTGTTCACTCACGAAGGCGCGCCCCTCCAGGGTAAATTTTCGGTGTTTTTCGGTGTGCATTAATAAGGTTTGAAATTAAAAATTCAATTTACATTAAAACACTAAACTAACTATTGTTAATACAATAATAAATTGAAAAGAACTTTTTACATTCAAAAGGTGTGGAGGGGCGCGCCTTCGTGAGTGAACAGATCTGTACTTGATCCACGTATTTTTGATTGAGTTGTCTGTTACTTTAATTTTTTTTTTTTATTAAATTTTTTGTTCTTAAAACTCAAAACTTCTGGACAGTTAAAACATTCTTTGCCATATAGAAAACTACATTTATCAGTGATTATCAGAGGCTATAGTTTCATACAGAATAATATTAGATCATCATCCTCTCAGCCGTAGGACGTCCACTCTGAACATAAATGGAAACTATGGGGATGTATTTTGCTGCGGTAAAACTGCGGGGTGCAACTAGTATTAAACATTTAGACTCATATTTGAAAAGACACTCTTTGTGGTAAAACGTGATTACAATTACATCGAATAGATTATAATTATTTATAAAATGTAGCATCTACAACTTACAGCGTGATAATATTAACTATTATTACATTATTATTGTTCTTATTAATACTTCATAGCTACCACTGAACAAACGGAAGGTCATTATGATATAAAAGCTTTACAAAAATGTGTAGTAACACGGAGTCTACCCGTAAAACTGAACAGCTTCCAATAAGAGGAATTGCAAAATTCGACTTCCTTCGATCCGATATTAGATCAGTTGCTAGGTCAGTATGCTAGGCCTAAGTATGATATGTGAAAGTAAGGTTTTTCTTAATTTATTATAATTAACGGCGATACCACAGAATGCTAAAGGGACTGTCCTCAAAATCATATAAATAAATAGCGACTCTAGCTCCGATGCAATAAAGTGCAATTCAGGTCGCACAACGCCTAACTAGTTATCGTCATATTAACTTACAAGCTGCCTCTCTTTCTATCGCGAATTTCTCTACTGTTCTCTCTGTCTAGCCCATACAAATTTTACCGTCAAGACGGGCGCCCGGCTACTTATAGCTTCATACCTCTAATTTGGAGTGTCCTAGGCATAGCGATACTAAAAATATTATTTATGCACATTTGAAAACCTTATTATTATATTAAGGCATATCAAATAAAGTCAAAATTATAATTAAAGAGACGTGGCCCTAAAACCACCAACTCCTTTCTTTTCGAGAACATTGCAATTCATCATTTTTTAAATTGTTCAGTTTGACCGATACTTGCATATCCTTAAGTAATTACTACACTTTTGTGTTAATAATATTTCAAGAACCAACTTAAATGTTAACGAAATTAATAAATAAGAACAATCAATCATAGCCGAATCTCAATAATACACATGTGTAACAATTTCAGTCTAAACCTGCCGAATTTCGCCCAATATTACATTCCCTGGCAACACCAAGTTAAAATGTTACCATAAGACAAAAACATGTTAATAATAACGAACTTATAATAAGCTAAAACATTGATTCTAATTATTATGTATATAAACAACAAACTTAATAATAGAGAACACAAATCACAGTAGCGCGTTATTAACAGCTCACAAATGTCACGAACATTTTAATTTGTCGCTTTTATATTGGTCATAAACACCTGGCACCTGGCCTGAGTCTCGAGCAATAGCATATATCCAGAAATCGTCGGTTAACCCAATTAAGTAGTTCAGTCCTTTTACAATACTCTTTTCACTTAGCGCGGTCTTTGAGCTCATCTTCTGTAGAAGAATTCAGAGATGGACCCCGATTAGTGCTATCCTCTACGTTTAAAGCTTAAAGGTGCCTCTGGATGTTTGGACCAAGCCTCCGTGTGCGCCTATCGTAAGAACAGATAATATAACACGGGCTCGTGTCTTAAATCGTAAAAGACTAATATAAAACGCGTCAAACTAATATGTATGTATGCTTTTATGACTTTTGTTACAATATTCTCTAATCTAAAATTAAAGGCAGTATCACAAACACAAGCTATACATATACATTGTCATATAATAAAACTTAAATAACATAGGGTGCACCCTGTACCAACAAAATAAAATAAAAATTGATTTAATAAAAATAATTAAAATTGATTTTAAATAAAAAAATATGGAAAATTGTTTGTTCCGCTATAAAAACACTGAGATATGAATTTTTAATATTGCAATCACTTGCGTCTCATAAATAAAACTTGATTTATTTTAAATGCTTGAAAAGTTTTTGAGACGCAAGAGACCTGTAGTACCTGTATTTCACGAAAGCGGCCGGTAAATGTTGTACATTATTTATGTGTGCGTAAGCTCTTCGGGCATCCTACGCACACATTAAAAATATGCACGTGCATCTACGCACACAAGTAAGACCAACCCATCGTGTGAACTTTAGACCCTATTCTAATATACATTAATATCACACGGCCTACAGCGGCCTATACATACGAAAGGATATAACATGTCGATTGATATATTTGGTAACGATAAATAATCATTTGAAATAGCAGTGTGTGCTACTTAGTAGACTACTTCTTTATATAGAATCAGTATGACCAACAGTGGTATTGTATAAATTCCAGTAGATTTCCAGTCGTCCATAAACCAGATCGACTATGATCTATGGGTTTCAACTGAACGCTTTCAAAGCGCCCAGATTCAATTAGGGTCTTTGATAAACCTCAGAAATCTATCAAGAAACTTTTGATAAATTACGTACGTTACGGGCAACGTGTCGAAAAATATGCTTTTCAAAATCTTCTTGTGTTTTAAGTATTGTTTTAATTTTGGCATGTAATTCACCATACAACTCAGTAGCACACATTCTGCCTAACACAAATAAATCAATAAATAATTATAAACAAATTAATATCTTTCACAATGAAAATGTTTCCCCAACCGTCGGGATCACACAAAAACACGTAAAAAGGAATTGAAAAAACCATTAAAATAAGCTTTAAAAAAGTTAAAGCCAACAAAGGTTTCGTGTACAAAACACTGTTTTCCCCTTTGGATAAAATCTACCGATCTTTGCGCCCAGCCGCCTTATTCTCTCAAACTTGATAATCTTGTATCATGATTTTTTTTAAGTTACGATTTAACCACGTAAAACTGGAAAATACTTGTGAAACAGAAAATACGAATAAATATAAATAATATCATATTGTAATAAAATTATTACAACCTATAAAAAATAAGTGTTGAATATTGGATTTTTCCATTAGGAATTATCTCAATAACTGCCTGGAGTCTGGAACTGTGCCCGGTAGATGGCAATAGGCTCGCCCCCTATTACATGGGACCAATAACATACTGGCGAAATGTGGGTGTATCTACTATGGGACTAATTCCTGGGTACACCTCTGCCTACCCCTTCGGGAAAAAGGCGTGAATGTATGTTATGTTATGTTTTATAAAAAATAATATTCATTAATATTATTAAAATAAAATAAAAATTGCAAAATCTTCTTCAAAGTATTTTTTGAAGTTTCGACATGATCGAAGAGATTGAAAAATATAATTTTATTTTTTTAGATAACAGTTGTATTGTGTCAATGTATGTTTTTTTTTAATAATATGTAACACAAGTATTTTTCATAACGTTGGCCAATCACAACCAGTTTTTATCGATTATCGAATTATATTGACCATAATCGATTTTTACAGATACATATCGAGTAAATCAAGTTTTAGAATAGCGCTTCACACCACAATCAGCTGAAGCTCACTCCATTTTAATATTTCATAATATTATATCGATTTTCAAACATTACATACATAGAATAAAAATAAATGATAAATATTTACTTATTATTAAATGTTATTTACTACAAAAATAACGAGTTATTCGAAAAAGTAAATAGATTATTTTTATCATACCTACGATTACAGAGATACACAATTATGAATATTATTTGGAATATCATATTTTTAATACTAATTTTATTGTGACCTAATAACGATTAATCTTCTAAAATATTTAGGCTGGGTTTCACCAGTTAACTTTAGCATTAAATGCTTAACCGATAGTCATAACTCTGCTAAGATCAATTTGACGCGTTGCACTATTTTATGAACGGATGGAAATGATAAAAATCAAAGAATAACGTACTTTACGGCCGGCGTAACTCTGCGAACTCTGCGAATAGGCTCTGCGAACTTTAGCGCATGTATACTAGTGAACAACAAAACTGTTATTGCCAGATGAACAAATACACTAACAAATATATATTATAAATGTAATGTTCAGTTTAGTTCAATCACAATAATAACAGATTTCTTCACGAGTTTAAACGCGCTAAAGAACACTGAGCCTATGTACAGATTCGCCAAGTTACGCCGGCCGTATTGTACACCGCGTAATATTATTGTTCTAAACAAAGATTAAACGGTCGGTAAAGCATTGGTTATTGTTAAAGTTAGCTGGTGAAACTCAGCCTTAATTTGTCGTGTTGTTTACTATCCTACAACCTTTTCAAAATAAAACAAAAGCATTTCATAGACATCAAAGTTTTATATGGTGGATATCCAAACTTTGAATGCGTCAAAGTATCATATAAACAACATCGCAAAAACAAAGTCTATTGAACAATTAAGAGGATTAACTAAATTGTGCTTGAAACAGCATTCCTAAATTCTTACAATATTGAGTGAGGATTTTAAAGCGCCATTTTAAGTACGCGTATCTTTGAGTATGATTTGAGGCATTTTGATACTTGCACCTGTAGCAATAAGGGTTATAATTAATTGAGATAATAATACATAAGAGTACAATACAATACGTATTTTTATAGTAAGAATCGGGACATTGACAAAAATTTTATCGTAAACTGTAATAATAATCATAAGAATTCGAGTAATTTGGCGAAGAAAAAATTTTTTTCTCAAGAATTTTAAAAATAATTGCCTCATTGTCGCTCAGTCTGGCCAAATATTATATACACAAAATAATGATATAATGATGAACAATAATTTGATAATTTTCATCTAAGCAGTGAAGCGAAGAATAAATATATTCTACGTTAAGTCAAGTAGTGAATCTGTCCCAAAACAAAAGTTAATCTTTTTACTCATTTCGATATAGGAAAATGTAACCTGACTAGAAAAAAATTAGGGTAATATTTTCCATGCGTTTGATGAATTCAACAGACTATTATCACCACTTGACCTACATTTTGTCTATAAGGTAATATTGTCTATGCTACCTACTAGAAGAGGTTCTCACATGTTTATTTTTTAATTTATCTATGGACCATTTATGAAAGGAATTAAATAAGACTTGATAACAGTATGATACAGAAAGCCGGCCCCATTATCTATATAAACGCACTAAAAAAAAAATGCACTACACGCAGTGCATTTTTTTTTATGATAATGAGTAACAAAACGAGCAAACAGGTGCCTGATGGTAAGCATCATGATTACCCATATAAAACACAGTGTCACCCAGTGTTTAAAAATTTCAAAATTCTGCGCGGCACTGCACTGCGCCTGTCACCCTGAGATATTAATTGTTGAAACATAGATTCTTGGATAACATCTGGCATCATTTAGTTTTCAGTTGTTTCGTGCACTAATGAGATTTTTATATAAATATCTCACATATCTTGTTTATCGCGTCGTGTCCCGGCGCTAATGGTCAACTTTAGCGAGTAGCCATTTGTAATCTAATGACATAAGCCAGCCTTCTGTACTAGATAATATATAGCCGTGTATTCCACATGTGCAGCTTCGAGCCGAGGTTACCTCACCCCGAGTGTGTGAGAATAACTAATCGGTCTCCACTTGAGCTATAAAATAAAATCATAAATATACTCGGATTTATAATCATACGGAGTAAACTGACAGATCGAAATGTCACAATTCAAAATTAAAGTTGCCAATTACAAATCATAGTGATTTTTCTAGTTCAGTTTTAATGGGCTGAACTATGAGTGTGATAGACATTGAATAAAATAATTGTAAAAATATGTTTGATAATGTAATTGTTAACAATTATAAGCATTTAATTATATAAAAAGGATCATAACAATTTTCCAAATATTATTCCTTTATGTAGAACTTGTGATCCCTAATTTGTATTATTTATTACTGCAATCTTTTATAAATCTCATCATATGTAAAATCACTCTCAAGACAAGAACTACGTCTTTTACGAAGATTTAAAAATAGTATGAAAAAATTATATTATAGCTGATCTGAAGTAAAAGTGAAAGTGAAGGAACTATAATATAATTTTTATCACAGCACTATTTTTGTATCGTCAAAAAGTGGCAACACATTACTCCGTCTGATTAAAAATTCGAGTATAGATTAAAACAGAGGCAGCACGCCTCTATCCGGTCCATACGGTCCGTCTCGGGAGACCAACTCTTTACATCGGAATAGTTTAAGGTAACTTTCTGTGAATTTAGACCCTCCCGCAGCTCAGAAGTTCTGAATTCTAAAAAGGATTTACATAAATGCTGCAGAGCTTCGGGTCGAACGGCTATCGCAAGTGGAAACGCGGCTCAAATATGTGAACCTCAAGGTACGTAACGGTATGATAATAAAGGCTATATTACAGTGGACATTCAGTGTTGCGTGGGGAGCATGTGCGCCCACGCCGCCTCGTACTTGTTGTGGGCGCCGCTGCAGGCAGACTTGCTCGAGTCCACCACGCTCAGGGGAAACGGCTCGCACTGAAACAATACGAATATTTATTATCAGGAATGGGGACCTCTTAGCAGTTTGACACAATCCGGTGGAAAATTTACCAAATGGATGTTTTGTATTCCCGTGTTACCTTCAAATATAGTTCATCTATTTGATATATTTTGAAGATGAAGTGAACTTTGTCCGTGTCAATTATTTTCGTTAAGAAACTCTTCATTTTTTTTGTAGTGAACGTCTAATGACGCGAGTATAATTGGGATATTTGAAGTCCACTATGAAAAAACCAAGTATATAAGAGAAATTCAAAGGACCCGCCCCCTTATTACGCACGGAACAGAAGTGTGGAAAGCGTTTAAATTGCTAAATGTCTGCTAGCAAACGGCATACAAAAAATGACGTTTGACAGCAAAATTTACTGCTGTTGTTACGCGATTGCATGTTCGTAATACCACCCCAGGACATGGTACATCATGGTACATCATACACCGTATTCACACATTATAGTTACCGTGAGAGCACAGAAAGCCTGTTCCACGGCAGCTATAAACCTCTCCAGTTCGTTACTGCTCGCCATCACTAGCGCCAGCCCCGCGCCCCGCTCTCTCGCCTCGCATACACTCCACTCCTAAAACAAATTATATTCATTGACTATTTGTTGCACCCAACGCCGCGGTTCCACCCTCTCTACCCGTGGTTTCCGTAGGAGTCGGCCAAGAGTTAACAGATCCAGAGAACGGCAACAGGACATCATCTGCGTGAAAACATCGAACTGTTTCTTGCCAAGCGTATTCCCCCAAAGCCCCCTCCCCAGTGAGGGAGGCCTATGTCCAGCAATGGACTTTCTACGGGTGAGATGATGTTGATGATTATGACTATTTTTATTGTTTTTATTTCTTCCAATGTGCCCGAGGGGCATTGAGCGAGAGTTTCAAGTTTGTCGTGAGTGGCATGTGCTCAATGGTCCCATCTGACTAGTATTTTCTGTCCTTTATTATGTCTTATATGAGCTCTTCTCCTAATTCTTGAGAAATTGATTATATCGGGGTTAATGGGTTCCACATGTCAGATCGTTCGGATGGCGATCCATGCGGTTGGTGTATGATTTGAGCCTTGTTTTTATTTCTTCTCTGACAGAATTGCGATGGTCGTTGGTGATATATACGTACCACGATGCGTTAGCGATCATGCGTAGGGTTTTTGATCGGAATCTTTAAATTATATCCAGATTTGAGTTTGCCGCTGTACCCCAAAGCTCGGAGCCATATTATGACCATATGGGTTTTAGAAGAGATTTGTACAAGAAAATTATGTTGTTTAAGAACAATTTTGATTTGCGAGGCAGAAGCCATTGGAATTTAGGTATTAGTGATGCATTATTAATTTTTCTGTTCATTTCTATAATAAAATAATAAGAGCATCTTACCAAACAGCACCAGTTTTCATCAGTGTCTGGTATCTTGAACGCAGTCAGATTCTTGATGGAGCCGCACGCTAAGATCTCCACGTCCGTTCGCATCTCTTCCATGTATTCTGCGGAATATACATTCACGTCCACTATTACAAGACTTAGTGAACAACGCATATTGTCAGAGTGTCAGGTCGCCAAGATTTCTACGCAGCCTCCGACATGACCTTACGACTGTCCCCTACATATCTTATAGGAAATTATAGGGACCTACAGTTCAACTTACCATACTAAATACGATAGCGCCCTGGCGAAAATTCCACATGGTGAGACTCCGGGCATATTTCGGTTCACGGACGGTACGATTATATATTATCATGATAACTGACCTTTAAGTAAAGCATCAGCGCCTCTATCCTTGAGATAGGCAGCGGCGCCGGCTATGAAGGTGGCGTCCAACGTGTCCCTCAAGCTGAACACCTCCGTGGGAGTCACGAGGACCGTGCAGGCGGCCGGCGGACCGCCGTGACTGTCCGGATTGCTTACACCGTCTTTCTCTTCTAATGCCTGAAGTGAGAATTTCAATTCTTTTAATATTGCTGAAAATTACACAACATAACCTTCAATCACAGTACCCAGGACTCGTCCCATAGTAGGTACACCCACATTTCGCCAGTATGTTATTGGTCCTATGTCATAGGGGGTGAGGCTATTGCCATCCAGCAGGCCAAAGTTCCAGACTCCAGGCAGTTCCAATGGAAAATTCCAATATTTAAATAATTGCCTGACCTGGGGATCTAACCCGGGACCTCATGATGTGTGGTGTTTAGATCTTATTGTTCTCGTCTAGTCAATAAGAATTTACAGATCGAACAATGAGGGCAATATCGGGCAAAAACAAAAACGTTTGACAGAAAAGAAAATAATGGCGCCACTGTATTTTTCATATTAAAAAACTTGAAATCAACACTTGCACTTAAATTAGTTCTGTAGAACTATAACCCCAGTAGAAACTTACAGCACGGGTATGTTGGGGAAGAAATATTCCCACGCGATTGTTATTGCCAGCAACAATCATTAATTAAAAGGGAACAGTTGACAGCCTCGTTGGCTCAGATGGTAGTAACTCTGCTTTCTGTGCCGCAGGCGCCGGGTTCGATCCCCGGCCAGGTCAAACATTTGTGCGCATGAACGCGTCTGTTTGATCTGTGTCTGGGTGTTATAAGTTTATATAAGTATGTATATCAATCATCTGGTTACCATAGTACAGACTTCTAGCCTTTGGGACCAGACCCGTGTGTGGAAGTTGTCCCATATTATTATTAGTTTCCTAAATGTCACAAGACACGTGCACCATCTCAAAGATAAAAGAGTATAAATCAAAACCACCATTACCTGAGCGGCGTGCAATAACAGCGACTGCAGCCAAGAGGAAGCGTTGGGTTCATCGGGAGCGGCCAACAGCAGCCGGCTGGAGTCGACGAGCGCTATCTCGAAGCAATGCGGCCGGCGAGTCCAGTCCACGTGGCGCCGGACGCCCACCACCGACCGGAGGGAGATGTTGTTGGGGAGCGGGGACGTGCCGTCCGGCGAGTGTGGGCCCCAGTGCAGCACCCCCGCTCTGGACAAATACTAGGTTGTTACACTAGGGGCTCTTGACTGCCTCGGTGGCGTAGAGGGCGCATGCTCGACTGCCAATCAAGAGGTCCCGGGTTCGATCCCCAGGTCAGGCAAGTGTTAAATATTGGATTTTTCCATTAGGAATTATCTCAATAACTGCCTGGAGTCTGGAACTGTGCCCGGTAGATGGCAATAGGCTCGCCCCCTATTACATGGGACCAATAACATACTGGCGAAATGTGGGTGTATCTACTATGGGACTGAGTCCTGGTCCTGACTGACACCTCTGCCTACTCCTTCGGGAAAAAGGCGTGAATGTATGTTATGTTATGTTTTACACTAGGGTCTACAGTCCCATCGTATATACAAGGTAGTATATAGGTCGCTGTTATATATTTTTGTCAAACTCACATATATTTTTTATTTTTTGTAGTGGTAGGCCTCTTTTGCAAGGGGCCGTCTGGGGAAGTACCACACCTTTGCCAGTTATTCATCCTCCAAGCAGTAATGTGCAAACATTACAGTGTTCCGGTCTGAAGGGCAATGTTACCAGCGAAATTACTGGGCATGATGAGATTCATCAACTCATATCTCAGGGTGACACAGGCGCAGTGCAGTGCCGCGCAGAATTTTGAATTTCAAAACACTGGGTGGCACTGTGTCTGATATGGGCAATCATGATGCTTACCATCAGGCACCTGATTTGCTCGTCTTGTCACTCACTATCATAAAAAAAAAAATGTTTAAATTCACATATTCAAATATCACAAATTCTAATCAAATAAAAATAAAACAAATAAAAAATGAGTTCGACAGTAATTCGGGCAGAGTTTTGACAACAAAATATAATGTGAAAAAAATATCGGATGATGTTCTCTAGACAACAACTGAAGGCAAAGTGAACTCGAGCGCTTTTTTTTTTAATTGACCTATGCTGTTGGCCTCAGATAGCCTCTACAGCTTTACCGGGCAGTTGTGAGCGCAGGAGGCGCTCGACCCAAGTTTAAGGGCGACTAGCACAAGGACACCTAGATTAAATTATAAATATATTCCCTCATTAACAATAATTCTTGTCATAATTTCATCTATTTATATATTTTAAACTATAAATTAACCTTAATTTGTGTACATATTGAAAACATTACTTTGTATTTATTACATTTTAATACGTATTTGACAGTGCATTTGCGCGGGTAAGAGCGCGGTACGTTAAAAAAAAAACAGCGCGCTATTTTCATTAGCTAAGAATTAATGCTAAAATTTTCATTTCGTGCTTTTTAATTATTATTATTTTTAAAAAAGTCAACATTTATCGAAGAGCAGTTACGAGATTTTACCGATCTTATATTATAATCTTAATCTAAGGGTATTGAAAAACGTCGTATGAAACACGTGTGGTATGAACATTTCGCTCCTCGGTCGGTATCTCTTATTCACGCTCGCCTTCGGCTCGCGCTTGCACACTTGTATCATAATGTACTAAGCAATGCAGTAAATTACCTCAACAGGAAGTAGCATGGTTCGAACCGCCTGCCCTTGTCGGTCCTGCACATGAGATACCCCTCGAGCGGCGCGGCGAAGGCGCCGGGCGCTTCTATCAGCCTGTCTCCCGCGTCCCCTGAGCACACCCGCCCGTAGAACAGGATCTGAGGTATCTGTGGAAAATTATAATGAACTCAGTGCGTTCGAAAATATACCTCTACAAGCATGAACTTAGCAAAATGCGGACATCCTTCTAAAAAAAATTAAAGTACCATAGTAAGCCAGCTCGCTAGTACAAACATGACGGCACGCACACATTCACGCCCATGTATGAGATTAATTTTTTGTTCAGACTGCCTCAACAGCCCCAACCCTCGGA
This sequence comes from Hemistola chrysoprasaria, assembly GCA_947063395.1. Classification (NCBI taxonomy): domain Eukaryota; kingdom Metazoa; phylum Arthropoda; class Insecta; order Lepidoptera; family Geometridae; genus Hemistola; species Hemistola chrysoprasaria. The sequence goes on from OX346724.1 coordinate 4,607,942, forward strand.
CCAAGAGAGCTCAAACTTTGCACACAGGCTTCCATTATGATATAGGATTCCCGAAATTCCCACGGGAACAAAGTCGCAGTAATTACGCTGGTCGATTAGTGACCAATAATTTACTTCAAACAATCGATAAACGTAATAAAAAATCGATTGAAACCTAATCGAAATAGTATCAGTAGTTTAGGCAACACAGTAGCACAAAGTTGCCATAGTCGGAAAGCGTCCAAATAGTTCCATAATTTATCACATTCCCTTAGCAAATAAGTCGACAGCACGACTATTTTTATGGTTGCAGCAGCTAGAATTGGCTAGCAGCCAGAACACGTCAGTCTGAAACTTAGGGGACAATATCTTATGACAATTCCAGACACTATCCTTCTTTTACGACTAAGTAGCTGTGCCCCGCGGTTTCACCCGCGTAGTCTTCGTTCCCGTGGGAATACCGGGATAAAAAGTACCCTATGTGTTACTCCAGGGTCTAAGCTATCTACATACGAAATTTCAGTTCAATCGGTTCAGATGTCTTAGCGTGAAATCGGAGCAAACATACACACATTTTTTGTGGCATCTAGAATTTTTTATGCCATAGGTGGCAAACAAGCAGACGAGTCGACTGATGGCGTGCGGTTACCGCCGCCTATGGATACCTGCAACACGATCTAGATGGCGTTGGAGTCGAGCTAGAACTCGCCATCCAGTTTTGGCCTGTTACAAAACTAACTTTTTTACATAGTATATCGTTTTCATAATCGACGACTATAGGCCCGCCCTGTATAACATGGGATTTATGCCTATGCCTTCGACGAGGAAATAATGCGTGATTTTACGTTATTATAATATTGTCCTTTTAAATTTTTCACACAAAGCTAAAACATATAATTCCATACCCGTTTCTCCCTCCTCTGCCTGGCCACAGCAGCAGCAACTTGTCTACAAGTGAGCGGTATCATAGCGGGCGGGCGGTGTATACGCAGGGGCGAAGTCCTAGCGCTCCATTCTAACGAGGAAGCCAGCCTGGCGCCCAAGGACGCCTCCCCTGTCACCACGGAGCACGCTATGTTGCCCGCAACGTCGATGATCTGAATGTATTGCGCTTCTGGACCCACCTGTAACAATATTTCGTATTTTTTAAATTAAGTTCTATTTCATGTGCGTTATTCATGTAAAGGTATCTTTCCGAACGCACGGTAGATTCATAAGACTTTGTATGTGACTAATAATAATAATAAGTTTAGTGCCAAAAGTTAGCTTACGTACTACCTTTAAAAGTTAAAGTTTGGCTGATATATGACAATGATTGTTCAAGATGTCGAAATGAATCATGCTGACTGGGAGCCTTAAAGGCGTGTGCTGCGTAAATCAAATAGAGTAATATGAAAACATTTTTTTTATGTGTTAGACTAAACAGGCGTTTGACCGCAATCTCACCAGCTGGAAAGTGATGATGAGGCGTAAGTTAGAGCACGCTTGTTCAGTTAAAACCTATTCACTCTTGATTTGAACATACCCACGTTATAAGATTTCGGAAAAAACGGACGATGGCAGCGAGTTCGATTGCTTAGCCATTCTCATGACAAATGCCGTGGCAAATCGCTTCGTGCGATTTTATGAAATTATTAATTCTCTTAAAGTTACTAATTCTTTTATGTGAATCTATGCTCTGATCTATGATTCTATTTATATGAATTTAGCTAAGCTCCTGCTAACTTGTTTTCAAAAGTTTACAGTATTAAAAATGTTGGGTTGTAAGTTTACAGCAGTGAGTTAATTGAAACTATCAATACATTTTTTCATTGGAATGAACATTCGTTGTAACATTCCTCTATGCAAACTTTCGCTGCGACATTTTTCGCTACTGCTAACGTAAACAACATTTCGTAAACAACATGTTATTCGAAAAAATAACGTCGGTACAATATAGAACACCTGCTCTTGGAATAACTCATATTATGTCTGTCATGTGTGTAATATTATGTAGGTATCAATCAATGTTTTGAATTACCTGTGTATTTATTACTCATTCGATATATGATATAATATACGGGAATGCCTATTTGAATTTCCTGCAACATTGTTTACGTAATTATTACATGACACTCATGAAGTGGCATTTTGTTTTATTTTTATGGTCATTAAAATAACAATAAGTATAGAGTGCAATGGACAGAAAATCATAATAATATTATCACAGATCAGGATGAAAGACATCTCCTCTGTGAATATTATGATATCCAATTTATGAACTCTGTATATTGTTTAACCTAAGATAACAGTTGTTAGGTCATGTCGGAGGCATCTCCGCGTCTTGAAACTTTATTAATATTTTATATTTTTACAGACTAAGCGGCCTATTCGCTATATAGGTAGGTAGGATAGAAATATTTCGCCGATGATGTACTTCCACGGTAACTCAATTTGAAGAGTGCCGCTACACGGATTGGTGCGGAAGGTGCGGGTTCAAGTCCCGTTAGTGGGTGAAATTATCTTCCCATATTCATATTGAAACTTTAACACTAGGGCTAGTTTGACCATACAACTCATAATGGTTTGAGTCAAGCACTGTCACTGAGGAAACCCATTCTGTTAGAGAATGAATTACAAAATTGTCCTTATATCCATACATAGTTTAAAACAAAGTCGCTTTTGCGTTTCTCGTTCGCGCAACGGATTTTTATGCGGTTTTCACCAATGGATGGAATGATTCAAGAGGGATGTTTATATTACGTTTTATTTACGTTTAATTTTTACTAACGATAAATTGGCTGATACGATGATGAAGGTCTGAAAAGTCATACAGACTATGGGCTTTATTGGCATGCTATAAAGAAAACCAGGTATTACGAAATAATAATTCGTCTTTAAGGGTTGCTCGTGAGAAATTATCTCATAATTTGTTTTTGATCTGGCTTTTTTTTTGGTCAAAATATATATGGTTGAAGGAAACCATATGAATATTTCGTAATTTTTATAATAATTGTTAAAAAATATTTTGAAGTTATTTTAATGTTTTTTGTAAATACTTATGAGAAAAAATCATACGGTTTTCTTAAAACAAATACGTTTAAAGGCCAGATCAAGAGCCAACCCCAATCAATTGAGTGGAAAATTATTTTCTCTTTCCTTTTTCTCCATGTTTGGGAAATTTCGTTTTGTATGAAATTGTATGTAGCCGTGGGGTTACCGGCTTTAAAATAGTAGCTCACCCTCTCTACCCGTGGTTGCCGTAAGAGCCGGCTAAGGGTTATGAGATCCAGAGGATGAGCAGCAGCGTCCTCTGCGTAAAACCATCAAACTGCGCTCGCCAATCGCCAACCCGCCTGCCAAACGTGGCGACTTTTGGCAAAAACCCCCCTTATGGGGGAGGCCTATATTCAGCAGTGGACTTCCAACGGCTGGATGATGATGAAAAGATCTATTTTTATTGTTTGTGAGTACCCGTGCGCAGCCGGAGCGGGTCGCTAGTTATAATATAACTTACAGCTATAGCATCAAGTTCATTATGGGGCAGTCGGCATAATGTCTCGTATTCTGTGCCGCCTTGCTTCACGCCCGCCACATAGAGGGCATAGTCGGTTATAAACACTAGAAGTGGAGACCAAGATCCATCATCCATGTTGTATGGGGATTTCACTTTCATCATCTGCAAACAAAAAAAACACTAAGAATCGGTCCAGAATTGGTGAAGTATGTAGAATGTGGAAATACATACGTGACGAATATTGTAAGTTGTCTTCAGTTTTCGTCATACAAAGGGTTAAAAACAAGATAATCTATTTTATTTCTGGGTCAAAATATGCTGAAAGGACTCACTGGTTGGATGCTGATATCTAAAACACCATCATTTATGAAGAAATAATTTTCCACACCCAGTTTTAAGAAGTTGACTTGAGAAAAAAAATCACACGAGTGGGTAGAAATTAAGTGCTACTTTTTGTAATATAATGGCATAGTATTAGCTGTGCTTGAAGCATGTTGTAAGTCAACATTACGAGTGTAATGACATGCAGATTGCTAGGTCAAGGTCAGTATAGAATGGAAGACAATTACCCTGTTCAAGGTCTCATTGGGGTACGAGAATATCTGAAGTCTCAACTTCTCACTACATTCAATAGCCACATTATCTTCAAAGCTGTCAAAGTACGAAGGCTCGTCGGCCGTGAGGAGACGCACCGACAACCTTTTGTTCTCAATCACCTCTTTGTCAATTAGTCGCGACATCCGCGCGGCGGAAACGTGAAAGGCTTCCGACACGTCTTTGAAGGGAAACAGAATACTGGGGAAATGCTTTTCCAGTCTCAGTTTCAACTGATAGAACTTATTGTTCTTGATTTTCAATTCAAGGTCTTTTCTCTGACACACATTCTTCAGGTACCTGTTTAGTAGAGCGGATTTATTGGACTGCAACTTCTGATTTGCTGGACTGTCAAAGTAATCTTCATTGAAATCTTCAGCTCCTTTTAAAGTGGAGTTGTCAGTATTGGAGCAGTTATCGCTGTTCGCTTGGACCACTTCTTCATTCACCTTTTGAACTGTAGATGCGGACTTTCGACTGTACCTATTCACATTTTGTTTCTTTGGAGATGACAGATGTTTTGGGATACCATTTTTCTGCTCAGTCTCATCTTGAACATTTTTATTGAATTGCCTTTTAGGTGTTGAACTCTTGCTTGAAGATTCCTCTGGGATTTTAGTGATCTCAGATTTGCTTGAACTTGTTGTCAACTCTTTCACTGGTGTTGAATCAGGAATGGGGACAAATGACACTTTTGGTGTATCAAATGCTGTTTGGAATGTATCATGGACGTAGCTATAGGATACCCCTTTATGTTCATATACTGTACTTTCACAATTTACTACATACTTACTCAGTAGTGGTAGTGAGTCATTTTTGTTTGTTTTTTTGTCAAGTGGAGTTTTTGTATTCAGTGTGAGTTTATGCCGGGGGGACCCTTCTTTCGGTGTTCTGTCACCAGTCACAGCATTTTTAGGAGGAGCAGTCTCCTTACTATTTGCATTATATTGTTGCCCATTCAAGTTTATCTCAACAAAGTCTTCTTCGTCATCCACATTAAACCCTGAATCTAGACTTTTAGATAAACCCTTGTTCTGATTAACGTCACAGGGTAATGCTTCCACAACATTGTTCAAATCAATACTATTCTCGGCTAAACCTCTTTCTGGTGCAAAATTGAAATTGAAGTTTTTGTAAAAACTCTTCAATGAATCAATAATGTTGTTTGTGTCCAACAAGTTTAACATTTTGCTGTTTTGCTTTCGTTCTTCCACTACATTGGTTGTGATGTAGCGCTTTTTCTTTAAGACAGATTTGACCCTGTTGGGGCTTTGTGTGACTTCAAGAGGTTGCATACGATCATGTGATTGATCTATATCAGCCTCTGAGAAATATGTTTTTCTCATGAAAGCTACATGTCCATTATTTTCAAAGCCATCACATGAATAAGATTTCTGTGCTTTGTCACACTTTCTCTGAAGTAGAGATGTTTCTGTTTTATTTGAATGTGACGATGATGAGTCAGTGGAAGATGTTTCAGAATCACAACTAAAGTTGGAATCTGAGCTGTTTGAGTCACATCCATAGAGTTTCCCACTCGCACTGGGTTCATTATTATTGTCTTTATCATGGTCCCCGTTGATATTTTCAGTTGGCTGATCAGAAGTAGGACTGTATTCAAATATTCCACTTCTATCATTCTTTGAGTCCCCATAGGTAAGGATGTCGGACATAGTTTGCTGTGCCACATCTGCAGCATATTTAGGAGTCTTGTCCCCAGAAGCACACCATGAAAACCTATCAGCAGCTATATTATTCTTTTGCCTAAATCTATCACAGTAAGAACTATCAGGTCCGTAAGATATGAAGCCTCTCTCAATATGAATATTATCCGTTTTGGTATTGTTCAATATGTCCTCATGAAATGATACTCTTTTCTTCTGAGAGCTCGCTCCATTCTGCGACTTCTTTCTACATCTTCTCCTATAAACAATATCTTCAGATAGAGATTTCTTTGGTTCAGTTGTCCTTAGCGCAGGGCCTTTGCTATCATCTGCACTCTTCTCACTTTCTAAAGCTTTTAGCACTACATCGGGCAAGTTTTCATAGGGTGGTTTTTTGTGTGCCTCAACAACTAATTCAGGAATTAAATCGTCAGCAGTGTTCTGATTGTCAATGTCGCTGCGAGTCATGACACTGCTCGTGGTACTACGGATCAAATCCTGCGAGCAGGACGCCGGCGCGTCGTATATACTATCGCAGGCTAATTCCTCGGCTCCGATCAAACTGTGCGACATGAGCGCCTGACTCGTCGCTTCAGAAGCTTCACTATCCAAACATAGCACACCGGAATCACCAGGCGTGTCGGCCAAACTGCTCGTTGTGCTAGATATCAGATGACAGTTGCCTTGAAGACTCAACTCGGTCGGCTTGCCCGCGCTTTCATCTATGCCCTCCATCTTCATGTGTTGCGATGTATCTTCCCCGCCGCTCGCTGCCGCTGTCGCAACAATAGTGTCCTCTGTTCTATGACGACGTTTGCTTTTATCGATCTCGAAGATTTTCATTTCTGCAGCCTTGTCTACTGACATGTTAGACTTTGGACTTTCACTTATTATTTTTTATCACTATACACCACAAATTATTAAACAATATCTCTAATTACTATTTAGCTGTCTTCATTATTAGTTTTATTTAAAAAAATCACATAAAATAGGACACAAAACATGACAAACACGAAACCGCCATATTGACTATTTTTGATTTTTGACAACTTTGACATTTGACATTTGTTATTTTTCCTCGCACAGTGTTGCAATACGAGAATATTATAATAAATTATAAACGGAGTGCTCCTATAATTTTAAATGCTAGCTTGTTAGATTATTTAGACTTAAGTAGAATAATATGAATTTTTTATAACATTTTTGTACTGGGCGATGTTGTCGCACAGCGACAAAGCCCTTTTCTTTATTTTCGTCAATAAATTAAAAAAAAAAAAGCATTTTGTTCACTGGCAACTTTTATTATATATGTGGGTTAGAGTAATGTTGCAAGTGTAAAATAATTTCCGCAAATTTAGGGTACACATTCCTCTTCGGATTTATGCACTGTTTTAATTTATGAGCGTATCCTACGCTTTATCAGATATAGCTTGATCAATGATAGTTGAACAAAAATCTATTTTTTGGGCATATATCCGTATTACGGATATATGGCCATAACATAATATCAAATAGGGTTGTAAATTAAGTTCTAAGAGAGATACTTAATTTATCAATTGAATATTAAACCATTATTGCACAAATTGAAGGAAATATGACCAAAAAATGGATTTATGTTCTGCCTTGATTGATCAAGCTATATCTGACAAAGCGCCGTATCTTCACTATAGACTATAGACGGACGGATAGACGGTAGACTCATTACTGTTTATCTTCATTGACGTATAAAAGTGTCAGATTGTGACCTACCTATTTGTTTATATCTTTTTGACTTTGACTTTGTATGATACGCTCTTTAATCAAGCTAAATTAGAAAATAGTAAATTCTATCGTAGATATACCATCTACGATAGAATTTACACAATCCTAGGAAAAAATTACCAAATCGGTGTCGACTTGTTAAATTGACGTAAAATTATGCAGTGGTATTTATTTCAAAATGAGTAAATTTTGAAATAAAATTGGCAGCACTTTAATGAGCGCGCGATTTTGGTTGTAGTTTTGGGGTTATGTTGTTATTAATTTTTGAAATCTGAAACATAATTATCTGCCCATTACTATAGTGCTCTTAATGTAGGTAATTCTACTCTAACGTGACAATGGGAACTTCTTCGATATTAGTTCTCTTATTTATTTGTGCGTGCTTATGTAACGGTGCCAAGATAAACACACCAAGAGTGCTCCTTCCTTGGTTTGAAGAAACGCAAGTGAATTTCACGTTTGAAATCATCGAAGGTGGTTGTTATAGATGGTATGTATCTGCTATAGTATAATTCTATATATTGGCTAACGCAGAATAGTAAATAAACGGTTTTTTGTAGGACTTTGTCCCGCGATGACATCATTGATTTGGAGGCTTTGTACGAAGATACTTGGGGTCACTGTTCGCGTGCTGCTAAAGTTTCAGTGAGCAAAACATGCGTGCCACCTGGCTCTGTCATCATTCTAGCCGAGGAAATAAATACCGGCGAAATTTTACGTGGTGATGTAGACATAGACATGATAAAATCTCTGGAAGTGATGAGTACTACATGGAAATTGTACCTAGAAGAAGCGCCGGAAGCTTTTGAAGTGGTTGCGTATGATGAACAAGGGAATAAGTTCTCTACTCTTGATGGCCTGATTTTTACTTGGACTATTGAGAACCTGGGCAGTGATGTTGGAGAAGAATTGTTGGTCAAGTAAGTATTAATATTTTGCCATCATATTATATTATCAACATACTCAGTATCTATTATAAAAAAATGGGAGATGGCATGAAATATGGATACAAATTGACATTGTGGGGTAAATACAAAAAAAGATTATTTGGTGCTATGGGCTGAACTGAATCATAAACTCTGTTATTATGAGATGCCACCATTCCCGTCTGTTCTACACAGTTGCTTGATTAGTTTTTGACAACTTTCAAAACTGGGCTCATTCATGCCCCCATCTATGTTCTCAAAATTGGTCTGTTCTAAAAGATTTGTATTAACACTCACTGTAAAATAAATACATGTTGTTTGTGAATGCAACTGATATTTTTAAAAAAAATGCCCTGCATGTTTGGGAATGGGCTAAATACCCAGGTGTACATAATTTGTGTAGTTGGAATATTTTGTTTCACAGTCAAAGTGTTCAGCAAACTGTAAAGTATATTTTATTACAGCTTTGTCCGTTGGAAAGACACAGACTATGAAGCCCCTCCTGGTGTCACAGAGCTAGAAGCGAAAGGCCTCAGATCATACACAGCCCTTCTGTTTGGTCAAGCAATGGGCAAGTGCCGTGTGACTGTATGTCTAGGAGATATATGCACAGACTTCAACCTACATATAGTTGCCAGTGTGGTATTGATGCCGGCCACCGCGCTGATTGCACCTGGTGATACTTTGCGATACAGGTAACATTATTACCGTCTACATTACTGTTGCATTCTCCCCCCAAGACCATTAACATAATTACCATATTCTTAATTTAAAAAAACACATAGCATTAAACCTTTTCCCCAAAGGGGTGTTTAGTGTACGACTCAGTCTCATAGTATGTATGCAACACACTTCGCCAGTTATGTTTTTTAAGTCACATTTAATAAGGCGTCACCCTATTGCCATCTACCAGGCACAGGTGCAAACTCCTGGCTGCCATTGAAAAAAATTCCAATAGGTACTTTTAAAAAAAATTATGATGTACAAATATTATGATTATATATTTGTCAGTCAATTTGCTGCTGCAGTGTGCTATCATTTGGCATTTGGTATGAAGACCTATGTAGTACCAAACACTGCACTTATTACTTTTATGACGTAATAAGTCCCATAAGCCCAATAAATCTCCAAAATCCCTTTCACTTTGCTATTCCAACCTGAATGTTAGGGAAATATTACCTGTTAGGCCCTAATAATATTTGTTCATGAAGATATTATTTTTTGACATGAAAACTATTTGTTGCAATATTATCAGCATTTATCTTGTTTCAGGGTCGTAAGAGCGCGCGCTGGCCGGCTCACTATCCAAGACATAACTGACACTCTTTACTACCTAAAAGTGCCTCACAGTGACATAGCTCAGTTAGAAGATTCAGTAAGCCTTGTCCGAGGTACAGAAATCGGCACCACCAGTGTAGTTCTCTACTCAGGATCCACTGAAGTAGCTACTGCTATTTTAACTGTGGTCGAACCTTACAGCATTCGAGTGACATTACGTCCACCTAGCTTGTTGATTAAAGGAGATTTGTTTAAAATACACTGTGTTCTGTTAGACGAAGCAGGTCATCCTTTGGTATCTGGTGATGAAATATTGATAAGACTCTCAGTGGATGGAGAGGCTAATGTGGAACTGCTACATTCACTTGAAAATGGAACCATTACTGATGCAGTGGCGCACAATTCTGGCCCATTTATCGTTTCAGCTAGATTGCACTCAGTTTCGGGCAGAGTCGTCATACGAAAGGTGGAAAGCCAAGTGACGGCTTTCGTAGTGGACCCGTTGGAAATAGTTCCACCTGAACTTTTTGTGGCGTGGGCGGAAAACATTCAAGAGATAACCCTGAAACACCGTGGCGGAGGCGATGAGCCAGTGGTCTGGTCAGAGGCGGCAGACGCACAGGGACCGCTCACCGTCGCACCATCTGGGCTCCTAACTATAAAAGGCGAGGGAGATGTTAACGTGAAAGTGCAGCTGGCGAAATACCCTCACATACATGCTATCGGAAGAGTATGGTCGATGCAAGCGGAGCTAATACGAGTATCGACGTCGGGATTCGCTCGCGTTGGAAGACCACATCACCTGCACATCGCTCTGACCGCCACACATCCGATAACTGGCGAACTATATAACTTCCACACTTGTAACTGCGCATCGTTCGCCGTGACATTGCTAGAAGGTCCAGAGCCTCACAACGTGACGGCTGCTACATGGGTCCCGGCGGTCGAAGGGGCGTGCTGTGTGTTGGAGATGATTTATAACTCGCGTGGAGTGTCCACGGTGCGAGTGTCTCGTGGTCGGAGTGGCGACGTGGCTCGCGTTTCAGTCCGCGCTGCACCTTCGTTACTATGGCCGTCACGCGCCGCCGTTCTTAGAGGCTCCAGTCTACCTGTCCTAGCCGAAGGTGAAGCTCTGACGCCACTATCCTCTGAACCCCGAACTGTAGAGCTCATAGCCCGCGATGGCGCTCCGCCGCATCGATACCCCGACGTCCAACTATTCACTATGAAATGCCGAAAGAAGGGTGACGCTCATCTAGAGTTACTATCTCATTCGGATGAAGAATCGGAGTCGGTCCAGTTGGAGGTGTCATGCGCACCGCATGTCTCGAGGGTGAGGTTGGAGCCTTCGGATTCATCGACAAACTGCAGCGGAGGCCCCAAGATATGGCTTCGACCGGGCTTTGAAGTACCTATCGATGTGACTCTACTGGACGCCGTCGGGAGGGAGCTGCTCGATGAACGCGGACCGAGGGTGTCGTGGGAAACTGAACCTAAACATGTGGGCATAGAGTACAGATCAGCAGAAAGGCTTTTTATTGATACCCATCCAGATTTTGAACCCGTACCGGTACCTAAAAAGTATTATCAGTTGGTGATAGCGGACGAAAGAGCTGTAGGGTGGAGTGGAACACTTAAAGCGAGCATTCCTGAAGCCACGGCCAGTATACAGGCTTTAGTTGTCGCGCCTTTGGACTGTAACCCTCTTAAGGTGAATGTAGCTTGGGAAGGCGACACGCTAACGAATGTATCAAAGGTTTCGGGCGGTAGTGGGCGTTACGCAGTAGAAGCATCTAAAGGAGTGTCGGCTTCAGTGGACAATGGCGCCCTAACTGTGATTGTCCCTGGACCTGGCAGCTACGACTTGGTTGTGAGCGATTCATGTGTAGCTGGGGAGAAGCAGATTGTTGAAGTAAGTATGATATTTTGGTTTTGCATCACATCCATGTGGAAACATCAGTAAGACTGATTCGTGGTTTGATCATTACTTGAAACATCAGTACCAACCCCTGTTACAAAATTTACTTCAGTGGTGTATTGACAAGTCTCAATGTGTCCAATTTTTACCAGTAAAGCCAATGCGCCAATCATTAGAAAGCGCACCAAATGGTAGTAAGTGGTAGTATGGTAATTATACATTATACAACAAGAACAAAGTCAAACAAGTAATTTACGCAAATTTTCGCCAAAATAGCATATTCAGTATTCTTTTGTTTGAGACTAAACAGAAGTAGACAGAACTTCTGTCTCTTGGAAATTCTGGGAAATGCCCATACAGAAAGGTGTTATCATTATTTTGCTTTAGTGCCTCGGAGTAGCGGTCGCCAGCACTTCTGTCGATCATGATCAGGTACATAGTGTTATTGGATTTTTCCAATAGGAATTTTCTCAATGACAGTCTGGAAATGTGCCTGGTAGGTGGTAGTAATGTAATTATATTAGACCTAAAAACATAACTCTGGCGAAGTGTGGGTGGTACCTACTATGGAAGGGTAATTTTTTTTGCTCAGGGAAATTCTATACACATACGACCCCGCGCTCCAGAGGTGCAGGGTGGTTATGTGGGACTCCCCACCAGCTGGCGGACTACCCACTAAACTCCGGGGTGTTTCGCATTCTTCTATTTCGTTCCGGTGCCAACAATGGACCTACCCCTTTGTGAAAAAGGTGTGATGTTATGTTAATTTCCAGGTATACATAGAGGAGGTGCTAAGCGTGGAAGTGTCAACATCCCGAGCGGTCGGCGTGGGCTCATGCGTGCCTGTATCCGCGTTAGTTCTCGGAGTGTCGCATATATACTTGACGGCCAGTCGCGACCCTGAATGGAGAGCGTCCGGTGACGTCATCGTTAAAGGAGGGCTGTTGTGTGGAGTGAGGGAGGGTAGCGGGAGGGTCAGGGCGGCGCTGGCTGGTGTTTGGAGCCCTGAGGTTGAGGTATGAACTTGGAACCAATGTGTTTTGAATATGAAAGAAAGATGCTATGGAGGACTCCATAATATTATGGAGTCTATGATCGTCTACTAGTCTATAAGTCCAGAAAAGCAGATAGAATAGATTATTAAAATTTGTAGTCAAGTTATTTACAATTATTTTATTATTACTTAAATCAGGTAATGTGGGGCATAAAATAATTTATTTACAATGTTTAAAAAGCAATATAACGAAAAGTAGGCGACATTAGAGGACGTGCAGGCCTTGACAGGAAGGAATTGGGAGAAGCCTCTTTTCAGTGATGCTCAAGAGGCTAAAGAAGATCCAATATTATTATAGTATACCAGCTGGGCCCGGCAGTTTCACCCGCGTAATCTTTCTTCCCGTGGAAATATCGGGATAAAAAGTACCTTATAAATAAAAGTATAATGTGCTATTCCAGGGTCTAAGATATCTACATATAGCTTGACAGAAAAGAGTAGAAACTGAACTAAATTAGTTTTTTAAGTGTTGATTCGATTCCTTTTATTGTTGTAAAAAGACAGTGACAGTAAAGACAGTGGCGCATTATTTTCTACTCTTTTCTGTCGAGCTATACATAATTTCCGCTCAATCCGTTCAGTAGTTTTGGCGTGAAAGAGTGACAAACATGCATCCATCCATCCATCTATCAATCAACCCTGACAAACTTTGCGTTTATAATATTAATAGGGTGTTTTTTTTGTATTCGCTCTTAGCAACCAGCTTACTCGTAATACTTGCCATTTTCATAGTTTGTATCTGTCATCTCCATACATTGCTCTATTCTCTTTCGAGTGCAGTTCTAACTCACAATATTATCTATTTAGATAGATTTTACTAAAAGACTGAAACATTTTACCATCACTCTGCTGCCGTAAAAATCTCTCAATAAAAGGTTTTCATCATCATCCCAGCTGTTCGTAATCCACTACTGAAGATAGGCCTTCCTGGCAGGCGGGTTGTCGAGCGCAGTTCAATGGTTTTTTGCAGAGGACACTGCTGCCCGTCCTCTGGATCTGTTAACACTCAGCCGGCTCTTACGGCAACCACGGGTAGAGAGGGTGAAGCACTATTCTAAAGCCGGTAACTCCACGGCGAATAAAAGGTTTTATTAATAGCAGATTAATCTATTTATACTATGTGTAGGCTCACATATTTTCCAGTAATTCCTGATTTCTGTGGGTTCTGCCGGTTAGGTCAAGAGGGCAGTTCTGGGCATGATTGCACAAAGATTACATCTGGCAATATAGTACGTAGAGGTCACTTGCCTCTTCAGCTGCTACTGTACAAGGCCAACGATGATCATGATGTGTAGAATATGTTAATATCCCCAGGTGTTCGTATTCCCCCCACTGGAGATAGTCCCCGGTAAAGCATCGTTGCCGCCCGGCGCCAGACTACAGCTGCGACATCACGGCGGACCGCCGCACCATCTCGCCGCGTTACATTACACTCTGTTACACCCAACAGATACATTAGAGGTATGTCTTATCTGTCATCGCTAACCACACATATGACACAGTTCCTATTTGGGTGAGAAGCGCAGTGTTCTTTGTGCGATTGCACCATCGAAATCTCAAAGCTTGAAAAGATGAAACGTCAAAAATGGTACTTCTTTGATTTGCTGGGTTATAATTACCATCAGCAATAACCCTGTTATGTGGTTACAGGTGTCATCGTCAGGCGCAGTGCATGGAGTATCTCTGGGGTCGGCGCGGATAAGACTTGTCGCCATCGACTCGAATAATGTTGAGATGGCCAGCGCCGAGTCGGAAGTTGAGGTACTTTTTAGGGTTTTTTTTTCCTATTTAGGGTTCCGTACCTCAATGGAAAAAAGGAACCCTTATTTGTCCCACCGCATTGTTGTCCCATCCCTGTCTCAAGGTTGGTTGGTATCTAGTTCAAGGTATCATGTTGGAATTGATATCAACTAATCAGATCAGTGGCTGTAAGAAAATCATAAGTTTAGGTTATCGCAATCAAAAGTTATGGCCATTTTACTGCATATTTCCATACTTTGCGCAAGGAACTAATAGATGGCGCTGTCTGTTCTTGGTATCTTAGTATGAAACCCTACACGATGCATACATACGTATGCCTTAACTATTTATTTTTAGGGACAACTTCTACACACGGTCACAAACCCAGGTTCGATGACTGATATACATACTTATTATATAAGCTTATATCAAACAGACATGTTCATGCACACAAATGTTTGACCTGGCCGGGGATCGAACCCTGGGCCTGGACTCTGGACCTGTGCCAAGGAGGCGAGGTGTGTAAAATCTACTTTACAAAAGAAGGCTTATTATAAAGTCCATCAGTAAATAGAAGACAAAGATGCTTGGAAACTTCCGCATAGTCACCACGCGACACCTTCCAAACAAACGAATGTAACCTAATCATTTATTGTAAAACGATCAGTTGAAAAAATTAAGCCCTTAAAGTTTCTTGTGCGTTCTTCTCGCACGGTAGACTCATTACTGTTTAGTTCCTTACTGTTTGTACTTCATTGACGTTTTTTTTTATGATAGTCAGTGACAAGACGAGCAAATCAGGTGCCTGATGGCTCAAACTCAAACTCAATCTCAAATAGGTCATAATCTGACACTTTTGCACGTCAATAAGGATAAACAGTACTGAGTCTACCGTGCGTTTGGAAATATACCTCTACAAGAAGAACGCACAAGAAACTTGTAGGGCTTAATTTTTTCAACAATATTTGGTTTGGTTACATTCGTTTTCTTTGAAGGTGCCGCGAGGCGGCTATGCAGAAGTTTCCAGGCATCTTTGTCCTCTATGTACTGGTTGACTTTATAATAAGCCTTCTTTGGCAAGCATCATTATTGCCCATATCAGACACAGTGCCACCCAGTGTTTTAAAATTCAATATTCTGCGCGGCACTGCACTGCGCCTGTCACCCTGAGATATGAGTTGTTGAATCT
Organism: Hemistola chrysoprasaria; assembly: GCA_947063395.1. Classification (NCBI taxonomy): domain Eukaryota; kingdom Metazoa; phylum Arthropoda; class Insecta; order Lepidoptera; family Geometridae; genus Hemistola; species Hemistola chrysoprasaria. The sequence goes on from OX346724.1 coordinate 4,623,541, forward strand.
CATCATGCCCAGTAATTTCGCTGGTAACATTGCCTTTCATACCGGAACATAGTAATGCTTGCACATTACTGCTTGGCGGATGAATAACTGGCAAAGGTGTGGTGACGTACAAAAGTGTCAGATTGTGATCTATTTGAATTTTTTTGAGTCGAGTTGAGTTGAACAGGTAATACCAATATCGGGGTTACGGGTGCGCGCGTCGAGTCAGACCCTGGTTGTGGGCGCGCCCGCGTCCCTGTGGGTGCAGGCGGGCGCGCTGCGCGCGGGCGCGCTGGCGGCCCTGCAGCCCGCGCCGCGCGTCGTGTTCACCCTGCGCGACCCCGCCGCTGCCAGGCTTTATACTACGCATATTGATGGTGAGAAACTCTTTGGTTTTGTCGCTAAATATCCCTTTCGCAGGATGTCCCTCTGTTAGCAACGAATCGAAGATTTCGGGATAATACATTGTTCCCATTTTGTTCTATAGCAGTAGACTTGGGTGAAGAGCTAGTATGTAATTCTATGGAACAAATATATGGGGACGACTTCCACACACGGTCATCTGGTCCCAAACTAGGCTAGAAGCCAGTACTATGGTAACGCGATGACTGATATTCATACTTATATACGCTTGTAACACCCAGACACAGATCCAACAGACATGTTCATGCAGACAAATGTTTGACCTGCAGGGCTATTGGCGTTCTTCATAATCATCACGTTAAACTGTAGGTCCCGGTTGTGTCCTATAAGATATGTAGGGAGCAGTCGTTAGGTCATGTCGGAGGCCTCGCAGGAATCTTGGCGACCTGAAACTCTGACAATATGGGTTTGTCCACATAACTCATATGAATTGACTCGAGCAGTGTAATTGGGGTAAACCCGTTCTGTTAGAGTATAAATTCAAATTATTATTATTATTTATTATTATCAGTCGCTATCAGGCGTATGTCTTTATGTTCTGTGGTTTGAGTTAGTTACAAAGACGTTTTACCTTTCTAACAAGACTTTACTGTGTGAAAAGGATAGACACTACGAGTGGTTCTCACTCGGGACCGACACAGTGCACAGTCTACTTAGTAAGTTTATCATAATATCTTTGGTTAGTAACCGGACTTTGACATTTGTAGTTAATGTCAAATCAAGATAATAGTCACTAAAGTGATAGTTACCGAGAACACCAATAGCCCCACTGGCCGGGAATCAAACCCGGGGCCCGCGGCACAGAAAGCAGAGTTACTACCATCTGAGTCAACGAGGTTGTCAAATGGTAACTGCCGTTAATTTTATGATTTTTCTTGCGAACATTTAATGCTAATTCGTAATATCTTCATTGTTGTCTGGAAGAGATCGTTCTGAGCGATGAGGCCGCCAGTTGTTACTTCTTTCTAGTCTTAAGTTTTACTTTGTTATTTTCTGTTATATTGTGTGATGAAAACTGTATTGGTAAATAAAGAGTTATTTAGGATGGTTTTATCTATTAATGCGAACAACTTTTGCTCTGGTGAACCCTGTCATACGTATATACAACGTGTTATATCTATCCGTCAACCTAATCCACTTTCAGAACAATTGAAAAATTTGCCAATAAAAATGCCGACTTCCCATAAATGGTTGCCGATCAAAGGGGGTGGGTGCATCTACCCGTCAAACTGAACAACTTTCAAATGAAAGAATTGCAAAATTTGCAAAACATAATTTCGACTTTCCGTACAAAATGAATCAGCTGATCGTAGTTACACCCTCGCTCAGCAGTAAAACTACCTCGTGTACAATTGGTCTCTTTAGTCCCTTGTGTATAGCTCGACACAAAAGAGTAGAAACGGAACTAATTTAAAGTGTATGTGTTGATTAAATTGTTTTTACTCTAGTAAGAGACAGTGGCGCCCCCATTATTTTCTACTCTTTTGTGTCGAACTATAAAAATTTTCTATTGGTAAATGCCTCACAGCGCTCTTCTCAATAATTTGCGTTGAAGTCTCTCAGCATTAGCATGATTTGGAAAATTTGCTTCCTGTTTTTTTCTCTTTTGCTCCCAGAACGATGTATCTGCTGTCTCTTTCTCACTTATTACCCTCCTCTGGCCCATATCCCTGCAGCTTCATAATATATGAAGTTTATCCTTTCAGACAAACTGGACAGATCAGTGGCAGAAGGCCTGTCCGTGCGTGTGGTCCCGTTGAAGGCCGGAGTCATCACAATAGACGTCAGAGTACGGAACCTAGGACAGGCGTCGGAAACTCGATCCTGGGACAGCACTATAGAAATATTAGGTAAGTTTATCTGTGAACTCAGGAAGAATTACCCGAAGTACCAAAATAGATTATCACATTTATATCATAGTAATTTTTATGTTGCAAAAAATTAATTTTTTTAAATTTGTCGAGTCGTCGTGGTGTTATCGGCTATAGAATAGTAAGCTCACCCTCTCTCCCCGTGGTTGCCATAAGAGCCGGCTAAAGGTTAACGGATCCAGAGGACGGGCAGCAGCGTCCTCTGCAAACAACCATCAAACTGCGCTCGCCAACCCGCCTGCTAAGTGTATTGGCGTGTATTGGCAACAACTCCCTGATTGAGGGAGGCTTATGTTCAGCAGTGGACTTCCAGCGGCTGGATGATGATTAGGTCTGTAACAAATAGTTGGAATTTTTCATTAAGCTTATTCACAGCCTTCTTCTTGTAAAGGTATATTACCGAACACACAGTATAGATTCATTAGTACATATTAGTTTTCATTGACTTTCAAAAGTGTCTTCTCAGAACCAAATTAAATAAAATATTTTGACTTTGACTTTATTATATCAGGTATATCGGATATCCGCACATCAATTGAAGGCCTCCAAGGCGATATATCACCCGGGGATAGACTAGCTATCGCGGTCGGCTCCACCATTCGACTCAAGTCGTTGCCCAGAAGTTCTTGGAAGGCCTTCGATAATGGGGCTTTTGAAGTGACGCCTAATGGTGAAGTAAAAGCATTGAAGCCAGGGTTTGGTGTGATTGTGGCGCAGCATAAAGATGACAGGAATAATATTTATAGGGAATCGGTAAGTTAATTTTTTTGTCTTGCTCTGTTGTCGCCTGTAAAGCCGAGTCCGTTGCAGCATGATTTTGTGTTCGTGAAATACAGTAACATGTTACCAACACGAAGAGGGCGTGGCTTTGGTGTTATCCAAGAGTACTGTGTTATATAACACTAACACATTATCCGTCGCGGATGGAAAAAATCACCCAATTTCGCCTGTCCGTATTTCATTTTGTGTTAGCGCTCGTACCGTCAACATCTCTGCTGGATATTTGAAAATCATAATCTCCCTATATAGAAGTAAGTTATCACTGGTAACACACACTGGTCGTAGAACTTCGACTTGAGGCACTGAGGTATTTGAGGTAAGACATTATTACAAAAGTTGATGTAGACTATTAATCTATACTAATATTATAAAGAGAGAAACTTTGTTTTTTTGTTTGTAACGAATAGGCTCCGAAACTACTGGACCGATTTTAAAAATTCTTTCACTTATGGATAGCTTAATTCAGTGTGAGTGCCATAGGCTATATGAGATTTTGAAAAAAAATGGGGATCCGTAAGAAAACTGCAATATTGTGAACCAAGGTGTTACATAATATATTTACCATATTCATAAATTTGCATGCGCTGTGAAATGCATTGATGGTAGAATAATATAATGTACTAGGGGTTTGTAGTACTTATCAATACCTACAAAACAGTATACATAGATTATATCCATCTTTTTTGGTTTAGTCACAATAATCGAAAAAGTGATTATTTTCATGCGGTGTGAAAACTATTGGTGGTAGAGTAAAGTAATGTACTAGGGGTTTGTAGTACTTATCAATACCTACAAAACATTATACATAGATTATATCCATCTTTTTTGGTTTAGTCACAATAATCGAAAAAGTGATTATTTTTCATGCGGTGTGAAAACTATTGGTGGTAGAGTAAAGTAATGTACTAGGGGTTTGTAGTACTTATCAATACCTACAAAACAGTATACATAGATTATATCCATCTTTTTTGGTTTAGTCACAATAATCGAAAAAGTGATTATTTTTCATGCGGTGTGAAAACTATTGGTGGTAGAGTAAAGTAATGTACTAGGGGTTTGTAGTACTTATCAATACCTACAAAACAGTATACATAGATTATATCCATCTTTTTTGGTTTAGTCACAATAATCGAAAAAGTGATTATTTTTCATGCGGTGTGAAAACTATTGGTGGTAGAGTAAAGTAATGTACTAGGGGTTTGTAGTACTTATCAATACCTACAAAACAGTATACATAGATTCTATCCATCTTTTTTGGTTTAGTCACAATAATCGAAAAAGTGATTATTTTTCATGCGGTGTGAAAACTATTGGTGGTAGAGTAAAGTAATGTACTAGGGTTTGTAGTACTTATCAATACCTACAAAACAGTATACATAGATTATATCCATCTATTTTGGTTTAGTCACAATAATCGAAGCAGTGATTATTTTTCATGCGGTGTGAAAACTATCGGTGGTAGATTAAAGTAATGTACTAGGGGATTGTATTAATTATCAATACCTACAAAACAGTATACATAGATTATATCCATCTTTTCTGGTTTAGTCACAATAATCGAAGCAGTGATTATTTTTCATGTGGTGTGAAAAGTATTGGTGGTAGAATAAAGTAATGTACTAGGGGTTTGTAGTACTCATCAATATCTTCAAAATAGCCCACGATAAATTATAACCTGTGTTAAGGTTTGGTCATTGTAACAGAAATAGTCATTAATTTGCGTGCGCTGCGTAAACCATTAGGGTTATATTTATTAAAATACAATTTATCACGAATTTACTCCTGATAAACGTCCACTATACCTACTTCTGCTACCCGTGCGAAGCCGGGGCGGGTCGCTAGTAAAATATATAGGTATGTATATATTCAGGCCCTTATAGCTCATATGTGACGACAAATATTTACGATAGACATAAGAACATACAATTTATAAAATGATAATTTGAATTGAATTGAAATACTTACATTAAAAATAGTCAAATTAATAAAAAATATAAACCAAAGAAAATAAAATTAATGAAATTAGAATTTGAATCAAAATGCATCAAAAAATTGCAATAAAAATTACCAAAATAAAATAATTAATAATGTCAAATTAATAATATAATAATTAATAAAGAAAACCAAAGAAAATTAATTATTAAGCAGCAGGAGCAACGGGACAAGACGGGAGCATGAAATCGTAGATAGCTAATCATGACTTCTTCTGCAGCTGAGTCCAATGCTTCCAGATGGGAGACTCCATTCTTTCCTATCACACTCACCATACTATTTGAGCTACCCTGGACGCGAAGCATAAGAGATGCTGCTTTTTTACGAAAAATCGCCTCAAAAGAGTCTGTATTTCCGTCAGCAAACATCCCCGATGCGCTACAAAACCTTGGCAGCCCATACATTAATCTGAAGCCATTGTGTCATTGCTGAAGCTTTTGTATGTTGATACAGATAATCCACATAGAAGTGGACTCGCCAAAGTACTGCACAGCCGAAGCAACACAATCTAACAACATCCGTGTGGTGTTGCGAGGACAACACGGCGCCGAACTACTCGCGCCTTCAACTACCGTTGTTACTGCTCCTTTATCTGCCGCGCTAGATAAACAACTGGACAGGTAATATGACAGCCTCGTTGGCTCAGATGGTAGTAACTCTGCTTTCTGTGCTGCAGGCCCCGGGTTCGATCCCCGGCCAGGTCAAACATTTGTGTGCATGAACAATGAACATGTCTGTTTGATCTGTGTCTGGGTGTTATAAGCATATATAAGTATGTATATCAGTCATCTGGTTACCATAGTACAGGCCTCTAGCCTAGTTTGGGACCAGATGATCGTGTGTGGAAGTTGTCCTATATTAAAAATTAAAAATGAACAAAAAGGTCCTACTTATATTATAAATCTCAAATTTCAGTACAATGTAAAAAACTTACGTTTCTAACAGGTGAACAAAACGCTTGCGAGTTCTAACTCACCTCCAGCGTCATATATAGCGCGGTTTTGGTTAGATTGATGGATGGATGTTTGTTACTCTTTCACGCCAAAACTACTGAACAGATTGGGCTGAAATTTGGTATGCAGGTAGCTTAGACCCTGGAATAACACATAGGGTACTTTTTATCCCAATATTCCCACGGGAACGAAGTCTGCGGGTGAAACCGCGGGGCACATCTAGTTAATATAATATATCTTCAGGACCAGAAGATTATGTGCGGGATTTGGTCCGTATTATTGTTTTTATGTTACTAGCTGTGCCCCGCGGCTTCACCCGCGTAGTCTTCGTTCCCGTGGAAATATCGGGATAGAAAGTACCTTATGTGTTATTCCAGGATCTAAACTATCTACATACAGAATTTCAGTCAAATCGGTTCAGTAGTTTTGGCATGAAAGAGTAACAAACATCCATCCATCCTTAAAAACTTCCGCATTTATAATATTAGTAAGCTGGTTGGTTGCCTGGAAGAGATCGCTTAAAGCGATAAGGCCGCCCATTGTCGACCAATTAGAATTAAGTTCTGCTATTTTATTTTTAAGTTTAATCTATATAAAGTTTGGTCTCAATAAAGGGTATTTGTATTCTATTGTATTGTATTGTAAGATACAACGAGATTCCATACTGATAGTCGCTACCACTTATAGTTCATTTATTTCGTATAAAACCAATTTATGTGTCAATATTTATATAACTTATTAATTACACAACCGTAATGTCAATAATAATAATAATTACATAAATGTAATTTCAGTTAATACAGTATTTAATTTAAAAACTCATCGTAACTATAAAACGTCTGCTCTACTAGCCAGCGCTTCAATCGAGACATGAAGCTATTTAGACTATGGGCATCAGTAACTCTGTCCGGCAACTTATTGTAAACATACGGACCCATGACGTGTGTGAGTTTAGTCGATTTTGCCATGGTCCTGTTTATCCCGACCAACTTATTTGCGTTACGAGTTCCGTGCGAGTGGGTGTCGCTGTATTTCCTATACGCGTCTAAGTTGCACCTCACATACACCGCCACTTGGTACAGCATTATACAAGGGAGCGTGAGGAGCATGTTTTGTTGAATAAACGAAGCCTCAGTTGCTGGAAACTTTGTTTTAAATGGATATTTTGTCCACACGATGTTTCCGTACGTCGGACGAGCACATTACAACATGTTGCTGGCAACTTTGCAACATGCTGGCAGCAACTCAGCAACATGTTGATTCAGCTTTGTTTACGGCTTTACCTGCTACCTAGATATAAGAAATTATGGCTATTTTGACCTAAATTAATTAATTTTGGTTATAAAGCGATTATAATAAAAGCTTTTGAATAACTGTTTTGAATATGGATAGATGGCAATAGGGTCGCCCCCTTTTACATGGGACCAATAACATACTGGCGAAATGTGGGTGTATCTACTATGGGACTGAGTTCTGGGTACACCTCTGCCTACCCCTTTGGTAAAAAGGCGTGAATGTATTTTTTTTTAATGTTTTGTTTTGAATATTCTATTTTTTACCTCAGCATCCTAGGTCCGGAGTTAATAATAGAAGGTCTGGACACTGCAGGAATGTTCTTGACGTTTGAAGCCACGGTGGCCGGTGTCACCGTCACGGATGAAGTGTGGGTCGTGGGAACTGACATGAAGACTGACAAGATTGTTTGTAAGTAGTTGTAGTGGTGGGCCTCTTTTGCAGGGGGCCGCCTGGGGAAGTACCACACCTTTACCAGTTATCCGCCAAGCAGTAATGTGCTAACATAACTGTGTTCCGGTCTGAAGGGCAATGTTACCAGCGAAATTACTGGGCATGATGAGATTCAACAACTCATATCTCAGGGTGACAGGCGCAGTGCAGTGCTGCAGAATATTGAATTTTAAAAAACACTGGGTGGCACTGTGTCTGATATGAGCAATCATGATGCTCAACATCAGGCACCTGATTTGCTCGTCTTGTCACTCACTATCATAATAAAAAGAAAGTTCTTTTTTCCTTTTTATTTTTTTGAGATTTTTTTATTGTGCAGGTTTACATGAAAACTTGTTTGCTATTTTTATTGTATTGTTCCTAGTTGTCTTTATTTTACGTAATACATGTAGTATTTTTTATATCTTATACGTATGAACGAGAGGGCGAATTAGTTTAGCATCGCGCCTTTACTGGAAAAAGGCCCTCTTGGCAGTTTGACACAATACTATGAAAAATTTACTAAATCATTGTTTGTATTCCCTTGTTTCCTCCGAATACATTAAACCTATTTGATATATTTATATCCTAATATTTTAAAGATCAAGTAAAGTATGACCCTATCATTTTATTTTTGTTTATAATCGCTATATTTTTTGTAGTGAACGTCCAATCACGCGAGTAAAACTGGGATTTTCTGGGAAAACCAAGAGTTTATAAGAAAAATTCACAACACAGAGACATAGGGATAACAGGGACATAGGTTACTTCACTATAAAATATCAGCATATAAATTTATAGAATGGGTTTATTATATTCGGAGTAAACAGGGGTATACAAAACATCCTCTGCCTCGGTGGCGTAGAGGGCGCATGCTCGACTGCCAATCAAGAGGTCCCGGGTTCGATCCCCAGGACAGGCAAGGTGTTAAATATTGGATTTTGCCATTAGGAATTATCTCAATAACTGCCTGGAGTCTGGAACTGTGCCCGGTAGATGGCAATAGGCTCGCCCCCTATTACATGGGACCAATAACATACTGGCGAAATGTGGGTGTATCTACTATGGGACTGAGTCCTGGGTACACCTCTGCCTACCCCTTCGGGAAAAAGGCGTGAATGTATGTTATGTTATATGTTATGTTATGTATACAAAACATCGATTTGGTAAATTTTTCATAGGATTGTGTGAAATTCCTAGAAGGCCGCGTACGTGCTTAACTTGTTATTTTATTCGTTCGTTTATTGTCCGTAGTGACTGGTGGTTGGGGCGCGTGTATAGAAGGCGTGGGGTGGCGCGGAACAAATGGTCTCACTGTAGCCGTCGGCAACGGAGTATCGTTAGTGTTGGCGACTACTGACGTCAGTGTTAGACATTCTCTGAGACAAGACCGCTCGCACGCCGCGCGGGGAATACTGCAGCTGTCTGTTCATAAGGTAAACTATAACTTCCAATAACACCCGTACACATTTTTTTTTATATAAAATTATGTAACATGTACTTAAAGTATTGTAAAAGCGTAATTTTATTTATATAGTATATTATATATTATATGGCTGCCTCGGTGGCGTAGAGGGCGCATGCTCGACTGCCAATCAAGAGGTCCCGGGTTCGATCCCCAGGTCAGGCAAAGTGTTAAATATTGGATTTTTCCATTAGGAATTATCTCAATAATTGCCTGGAGTCTGGAACTGTGCCCGGTAGATGGCAATAGGCTCGCCCCCTATTACATGGGACCAATAACATACTGGCGAAATGTGGGTGTATCTACTATGGGACTGTGTCCTGGGTACACCTCTGCCTACCCCTTCGGGAAAAAGGCGTGAATGTATGTTATGTTATGTTATATATTATAATATTTTCCCAGAGCGGTGTGACAATCCTGTTGCACTCACTGTTACAAATAGTTAAAATATTATAATAATTTCGTTAACTTGAATAATTGCATGGAGCAGTGTCCATGGCGTGTAATAAATAAATTAAAAAAAAATAATAAAAACAACACCCGTATACAAAAACATACCCGTATACATATTAACTTCTATGATACTGATATGAGACTCAAATTTGTATCTAGGTTCCTAATTATATTTCAATCCGAAATAGAAAATTACTTTGGACTAAAATATGACAAAATTCCAAAATTTAACTTTATTTTCAAATATAACTCCAAATTATAAGAATTTTAGACTAAAATATAATTAGGACCCTAGATAACTATTGTCTCATTGCGAATAACTATCTGCCTCAAAACGCATCTACCTCAGTTAATATAAAATTTATATCTATTTTTCTACAGATGGAATTCGTGTATGGTGACTGGCCCCCCTCCCTAGTGCCGCTGTCCATCGAAGCCCTAGGGCTCACCTCCGGCCCACTACTCTGCACCGAAGAACAAAGATACGCGTTAGAAGGCGTGCAAGTTAAACTGCCCTTCACATGTCGCACTGAATTGCCACATAATGCTGAGCCTGTTCTTGATATTATTAATGGTAAGTTTACAAGGCACAGACCTACGAATAATAATAAGTCAGGAAATGTAATTGCCCCCAAAAAATAACACAACGAAAACTAGGTACAAGTGGGTGGTGCTTAAAAACTAGGTACACGCGGGACTTAGTCGGCCATTTACATTGCAAGTGAGCACACGTCAAATCTTTGCGTACGTTTTCGTTTTTATAACTGAGCAGCAAGAATAAAATCATGCCAGAATGTGTTGCGGCGTGGTGCAGGAGCCATACAAGATTGAAATGTCCAAGGATCTCATTTCACAGGGTTCTCCTAGTCGCTAAATTATAATTTTAAACAAAAATATTTAAATACGCCATTAAATAAAGATGGTCAATATTATGCAAAATGAAGTCAGTTCAATAATTGAGTATTTTTGCATAAATGGAAAGATTCATACATATTATATAAGATTCGAAACAAAAATATTTTTAGTTTTTTTTTATTTGCAAAGAAAATTAATTACAAAGTTATATCTAATTAAAAATTATATTTTAATCCAGTACTGAAAACAAGCCGATAGTACATGAACGAGATCGTGGCCAGTAGTGACGTCACAATGTTATAAAGTACCATACGTAAAATTATAACTAACATAATGACGTCACAATCATGGCGACCACTGGTATAATTTTGAATTGCTTATGATTAATTCAAAATATATTTTTTTGAATGTGATGATAGGTACATAATTTTCATTAAACTTTCAAAATAAATTAAAATAAAATATTATATATTTTTTAAAATACTCAATTGTCTTAATTATGCCGGTTTTTTTTGTTGGTAAAATATTAATATTAAAAACAATTAAGAATAAAAACAATAACATTACCAAAGATATTTTTATATTTTAGTATCGTAATATACATATATCTCAAATATAATATACATTCACGCCTTTTTTCCGAAGGGGTAGGCATAGGTGTACTCAGGATGAGTCCTGAGTACACCTCTGCCTACCCCTAATGTTAATGTGGGTGTATCTACTATGGGACTGAGGTCCCATAGTAGATACACCCACATTTCGCCAGTATGTATTGGTCCCATGTAATAGGGGGCGAGCCTATTGCCATCTACCGGGCACAGTTCCAGACTCCAGGCAGTTATTGAGATAATTCCTAATGGAAAAATCCAATATTCAACACTGCTTGACCTGGGGATCGAACCCGGGACCTCTTGATTGGCAGTCGAGCATGCGCCCTCTACGCCACCAAGGCAGTCAAACCTTAACCTAACCTACAGACGACAGAATGTTCTAAACTCTATAATACGGTAAAGTCGCATCTGTTTATAAATATTATGTTTATATCAAATGTAGTAGTACACCAAATTAACAATTATATGAAATAAAATAAGTGAATGTTTATAGTTCAAAAAATATTGTTTTATTTATTTACTTGGTCATTTTCACTTATTGCATAACATCTTCCACGCCGTTTGACGCAACTGATAACAGCTGACATTGCAATACGCTCGCGAACCAATCGCTGCCTTTGTTCTGTATTTAAACCAATCACAAGTCATGTCAACTAATTACCTTCTTATTGATTAGTGTTTAAAATATACGTCATTTATTTCACGGAAAACCATTTTTAGAGTGACATTTGTGCCTAGTTAGATTTCCTGACATTATTATTCGTAGGCACAGACGACGCTTTACGGGGGGTATGCTTTTGTCAAGGTTATGCAGTGTTATAAGATTTGTAAACGAGGGAAAGTTTCCTACAGAGCCTAGAGGGTTAGCAAGTTGAAGTGGCAATGGGGCACATAGCACGTAGAACTGATGGCCGATGGAGCTATAAAGGCGAGTGAAAAGAATTTGTATACGAGGTAGTAAATAGAAACTGAGTTATAATGAGTTTTAGCGCCGTGTGTTACACTCTACTTTTCACTGCGATGGTGAGAAAATAAAGTTATTAATTTCAACAAATCATTTTAGTTAATATCCTATACGTGCGACACTAAAAATTTCTCGTTGTTAACAGAAATAAATTAAAAAGAAATGCACTTTATCCCCTAGAGGTTGAAAAGTTATTTAAGCCCCGCTCTGGTACGCAACAATGACGGGGTTTTTGAGCAAGAGATTTGAAAAAAAAATTTGAATCATAATTCTATTCAACTGCTCACTCAAACTTAAAAAAAGAAAACAGTGATGGTTTAGACGAATAAAATATTCAGTTGTCGAGTTGGTTTTCAACGCAACGTTACTACCAACTTAGTTTAACACATAGTTCCTTTTATACAACAGTTTATATGAACGTTTCTATGAACCAGTAAACATAAACTGGTTTTTCAACTAGTTGAACGATTATAGAAAACGGTTTCGTTTCGTTTACGCAAAAATCGACAACGACCCACCACTAGTGAAGTAACACGGATGCGAGCTACTGACAGACTCGTACGTACGAGTTACTCGTAAGTTACGTCCAAACGGTGCGAGGTCAGTTACTCGGCTTGACTCGTATGCTAGCTCGCACTGTGTAAACTAGGCATTAGCTCGAATGGAGGCTGCTCTATATCTAGCAGTGGACTTTAAGATGATGATGATAATGATAATGATGTGGTGTCTACATAACAGGTCTCATTCGTTTCGATGACATGAACTATAAATGTGTCCTTCACATTCCGCTACGTTTTAATTATCTTTTTTTATACCAAAATTCATAAAAGCTAATTCTTGTAGGTTGAATTCTTGTTTTGGAATTTTATTCTGTTGGATTCTTGTACCTCCTTTAGAATTACTACACCTTGTTAAGATGTTTTCAGTATTTTGAATGTGACTTCCAATACCTTCTTAGACAGGCGCAGTGCAGTGCCGCGCAGAATTTTGTATTTTAAAAGACTGGGTGGCACTGTGTTTAATATGGGCAATCACGATGCTTACCATCAGGCACCTGATTTGCTCGTTTTGTCACTCACTATCATAAAAAAAAGTCTGCTAGCCGCTCTTTGTATTTTTGTTTAGTTCAAATTAGTAATTGAAATTTTACCCCTTTCCTGTTCATATATTGATTTGATATTTGGTACACAACTTCATATCTGATGACAATATACAGTAAAATCTTTTTAATTTTTTTTTAAATTGGTCATTATTTAATATGTGTAATGAATTACAGGTCAAATCGGCTGCAAGATAATACCAGCGACCCAGATAACGGTCGCCACCGAAGTGGACCTTTGCGCCGAATGGGGTATATTCAGAACTTGCACGAAAGTTCTCCTAACACCGCCCATACACGTATCTCAAACTAAAGTATCTCTTCTAAATCCGCCTGCAATTTTCACCGTACTTGGACACGCTAAGGCTTTGAAGTTCACCAAGATTAGCGCTTCGCCTGGACTCAAATTGGACATTGTTAGCGGTCAAGGTAAAAATACCACTATAACAGCATCTACGAAATCTCTTGAACATTGCATAACGCCTTTCGGTGTGCCCAGGACCTGAGACACTTCGCCAGTTGTTCTGGTCCCATGTTATAGGGGGCGAGCCTATCGTCATCTACCGGGCACAGTTCCAGACTCCAGGCAGTCATTGAGAAAATTCGTTATGGAAAAATACAATAGCCTTTTTTGTCTGACCTGGGAGTCGAATCCGGGACCTTATGATCGGCAGTAGCGCTTGCGACCACTACACCACGGAGGGTAGTCTTAAATTTTTCTCTTAAAATCTGGCAGTATTCAGTTATGTTGATATGGAGTACGTAATAAGACTCAAAGGAGTCTACTTGGCACTTGCGCAAAACTGGAACAAATTCAAATGAATTATTATTTAAGAGGATAGGCAGTTGATGTTTCCTCTAGATAATGGCGTTAGAATTATCTTTACTTTATTATAAAATCTGAACCAAAGGCTCATACTATTTTGTCTGTGTTTTTGTGCATTTTCTCCCATCATTAACTTCAACCATTTTTCCAGGTGAAATCACAGTGACAATAACGAACGAGGCGTCAACATGTGGCCTCGGTTACGTTACAGTCAACTCTAAGCTAACGTCTCAGGAAATAACAGTGGACGTCGAAAGAGAATGTGATGTGGCCTGCGGGACGATATTAGGAGCCTTGTTCTCTTTGCTCAGGCCGTATCTCTCCACATTGGTCACCTTGGGTGCTGTGGCCGTGGCGTATCTTTACAGTAAGTAGATTATAATATACTCTTAGCTAGCGTCGCTATTGGACTGGAATTAAATTATATTCTACTAGCCGTGTCCGTCGGTTTTACCCGCGTTATCTTCGTTCCCGTGGGAATATCGGGATAAAAAGTACCGTATGTATTATTCCCGGGTCTAAACTATCTACATACCGAATTTCAGTCCAATCGGTTCAGTAGTTTTGCGTGAAAGAGTTATAATAATAATATATGAGACAACTTCCACACACGATTATCTAGTCCCAAACTAGGCTAGAAGCCTGTACTATGGTAACCAGATATAGTTATATAAGCTTATAACACCCAGACAGATCAAACAGTCATGTTCATGCTCACAAATGGTTAACCTGGCCGGGGATCAAACCCAGTGCCTGCGGCACAGAAAGCAGAGTTACTACCATTTGAACCATCGAGGCTGTCAACAAATTACAAACAGTTACAAACATATCAATGCATCCATCCATCCCCATCAATCCATGCATTAAATCATAAACTTTCAAATTACGCATTACGCACGAAGCGGTTTGCCTCGTCTTTCATTATGTGGACAGCTAAGGAGTGGAACTCTCTACGGAGGTCGGTTTTTCTGGAACGCTATAATTTGGACTTTTTTAAGACCAAAGTGAACCAAAACCAAAGTGACATCTTCTAAGCAAACGTGTACCATCTTAGACCTCATCTTCGCCTTCCATCAAGCGAGTTTGAGGTCAAATGTAAGCCTATTTTGTATTAAAAAGAAATAATCATTCTAGTAGGATAGGATTTATTGAAGAATCCTGGTATCACTGTGTAGATAGAAAGTACTTTCTCGGTCAATAACATTAACCTTTGTTCCAGTACAAACAAAGCTCAGTACAAAAGGCACGCTGAACATTCCCAAAGAGGCTCCGGTGTCGGCGAGCCCGACCGTCCCGCAGCGGTCCCGCACGTGGTCCCGCAGCCCGTACGCGTCCCGCGGGCCCAACGTGCCCGTGTACGGGGACACCAGCACTCTGCCTGACAGCAGCTTCTCGCCCACCTCCAGCCGGAACCATTCCAGGTTCTTATGATCTACTCAGAGGTACGGAGTGAGCGAGCAAATGACGTGACATGAGTATTGTCAATAGTATTTTTTTATGATTCGCACACATTATTTATGGCTAATCGGCCCGGTTATTATGAACTTGCAATCGCGTAGCAAAAGCAGTAAATTTACTTAAATATTGCTGCCAAATGTAAGTTATTCATACAATAAAAGACGTTCGACAACAATCATTACAAATTTCAAATTTATTTAATGACCATAAATTAATGTTCAGCATTTTTGTATGAATCCATAGGTACTAGTTAAAAACTGTATTTCAGGGACCAGATGACGTAATTGTGCTGCTGTTGCTAACGCGATTGCAAGTTGGTAATATCCTAGAGTTCAAAAGTTCTTCAATAGGAGAGTTAATAGAATGTTGGTCGGGTCGGCAACGTACTGGCAATACCCCTGTTGTTGCAGGTATCCATAGGCGGCGGTAACCGCGAGCCATCAGGCACACTGTCTGCTTGTTTGCCACCTATGGCATAAAAAAAACGAGTATTCTCGTGACGATGGTTAATGCAACTTAACCGGAAAGTCTAGATAAATCAATCAATCAATGTTTTACGCGCATTTAAGCCCAGTTTTGCCATGAAATATGTATTAGTAGCATTTCTCAAAAATAAGGATTGGTAGATGAAGTCCGTGCACGATAACTTGTGGCGCGGCCGAAATAGAAAATATTTTTTTCTTCCCTATTCCCATTCTAGAAAAAAGAATTAATAAAATGAGAAAATCCCGAGAAATAAAAGTTTAAATTATGTTAATTTCGGTCTTTTTCGTGTAATTGGCGAAAGTATTCTAGAGTAAAATCTTTATTATACTATTAAAATTCACTATTAGACTATTACAATTACTATGACCAGTCGCGACTTCTGAACGGAAACATCGCGTCTGATTCCCAAGTAAAAGGTCTATTACACTACACTAAATCAGGGTCTTTAATTAAGGGCGCCCTAAATAACGGCTTTGGGATTTTTCTGCCTTACTGTTATTACACCACACTTATTAAAGGCTTACGGGGCTTAATTTACATACATACATTCACGCCTTTTTCCCGAAGGGGTAGGCAGAGGTGTACCCAGGACTCAGTCCCATAGTAGATACACCCACATTTCGCCAGTATGTTATTGGTCCCATGTAATAGGGGGCGAGCCTATTGCCATCTACCGGGCCTTAATTTAGTGTAATGTAATAGGCATTTAAGATCAAATTAGTGAATAAGTTTCGACGATTCGGTCGTAGGATAATCTGACAAATTGGGTTTTCGTGAAAGGCCTAATTATTGCTTAATGTGAAAGAAAAGATTACTCTGTTAGTTATCATTATCCTTACAAAGTAAAACAAAGTCGCTTCCCGCCCTCTGTACGCTTAGATCTGTTTAACTACGCAATGGATTTAAATACGTTTTCATAAATAAATATAGTGATTCAAGAGAAAGGTTTACATGTATAATGTTTCCTTGGACGAAGCGAGGAGTCGCTAGTGTGTTTATATTAATGCAAAAACCTTAAATACTGTGTACTTGACTATTTTTTATACTAAGTTTCTGAAACATTTGCTCTATCTTGAACATTTGGAAGCATAACCTAATAAAACATATTATTCATTCTGCGATAACGCGGCTCTTCATAATAAAATTCTTAGGATTTTCATCAAAAATCTTACAACATTTCAAAAGAAAAGGTAAAAGTTTAAGAAGCTTAAGAAAACCATGGAAAAAACTGGTGGGATCTATTCTGGTTCTGTAATTTTTCAATCTTCCTAGCTATTTCATATATTATAATGATAACTCGGTTTGCGATTATCCTACGACATACTTAAAAAAAACCAACCTTTTGTAACCTGTTCACCACAGGTTACAAAAAGATGAATTAACACTGCATCTACACATCAACGTAAACTTGCAAAAAAACATTTCTAAATTAGCAAAAAATTCCGGACAAATTTGCCGATCAGCTGATCCATTTTTATATCGAAACTTTTATGGCGAACTTCGCAATTCTTTCATTTGCATTTTCAGTTTAACCGGAAGATGCACCCTTTAAGTATTTCTACATCTTTTTGCAACGTTGTATAAGACAAAAAACGAAGGCAAGCTATTATTATGTGTTGTGATTTAATTAACCGCTTTTGTGAATAATGTCCTGTGTTTCGCTTTATTTTGTATTATTAATTTATTAAGACATAATATTATCAAAGATTGTTATGTAAAGACTTGACAAAAATCTGTTGATGTAAATATTTAGACATAAGGTAATAACTATATAATGTGAATTCTTCTTCGCTATCATAGTTTTAGAGGAATAAATTTGACTTCTAATTTTTTTTTTGACAGGAGTGCCTTTATTGAAAAAAGATAAATTGTTAAGGGGTATTTTACAGGAAAGCAAAAGTTGACCCAATGATCAGTATATTTTTCTGAACATATCATTTCAAACGGTTCAGAATAATTTCTATTTCAAAATCTATTTTTATTATCCTAAAACAATAGAGCTACCTATTTACTACCCCAACTAAACACATTATACCGTGAACTAATACTAGAACTAGTACCAGAATACTAATTTAAACCAGGTGTTAGAAAAAGGTGTAAAATAGTTAAGGCGATTTTTTTACCGAATTTTAGAAGTCTTTCTTTTTTACATAATATTCAGTTTTATCGGTAGAGAGATGTACCACCTTAAGTTTTACTTCACGTTTCTGTCACACGTATAAAAAATAAAAATTAATACCTATTTTAATTCCTTTGTTGCTCATTCCCAGACAATAAATATTATAGTAATGCCATTTTCACGTTCCCCGTTGATTCCAGACTTCATTGCAATGGTAATAATAAAGGCCTATTTTGCACTACACTAAATCAGGGCCCCCTAATTAAGGGTGCCGTAACTAATGGATATGGGATTTTTCTGCCTTAATGTTATTACTCTACACTTGGTAAGGGGACTGCCTCGGTGGCGTAGAGGGCGCATGCTCGACTGCCAATCAAGAGGTCCCGGGTTCGATCCCCAGGTCAGGCAAAAGTGTTAAATATTGGATTTTTCCATTAGGAATTCTCAATAACTGCCTAGTCTGGAACTGTGCCCGGTAGATGGCAATAGGCTCGCCCCCTATTACATGGGACATTGGTCCCATGTACCACCCACATGGGTGGTATCTACTACGGGACTGAGTCCTGGGTACACCTCTGCCTACCCCTTCGGGAAAAAGGCGTGAATGTATGAATGTATGTTAAGGGTTTGGGGACCTTAATTTAGTGTTATTAATAGACCTTTTATTCCCAACGGCCCCCACTAAAATAGTCCGTTAACACAGTATTATTTTTTGTGATAACTGCCTCTAACACTGGTGGAAATTAAAGTCAGACAGATTGAGCTCGGAAGTGTGTGGCATACCGGCCCCTTTATTACGGACGCAACAGAAGTGTGGAAAGCGTTTAATTGCTTAATGTCTGCTGTCAAAAGGTATACAAAAAATGATGTTTGACAGCAGACATTTAGGAATTTAAACGCTTTCCACACTTCTGTTGCGTCCGTAATAAGGGGGCCGGTATCGTCACAGCCACAGAATGATTTCTGGACAATATTAAATATTCTAAGAAAACAAAAGAAGACAGAATCTCGCGAAACTTATGTTTAACGCTATACGAGTACAAACTAAGAAAATTAAATGAAATTTTGTTATCATGTAAAGATCTCAGTGTCTGTCAAAATTGCATTTAATTTCTTTGTGTCAACAGACACAACATGGTTAGTGTTAGTTTCTTTATTGTCAAGTATTCTAAGTCATTAACGATTTCGGTATGTTTTAAGGATAAAAAAATATTGTTAAACGCCAACCGTGTGTTTGTTGCCTATACTAAGTATATGGGAAAAATGTAATTTGTGAAATAAAATATTTTTGTAAGTTGTAACCTTTTTTTATTATTTCAATCAAATAAATAACTTTTTAAAAAAATCAAGGACTTAGGTGATGCTCCTCAGTAGTAGCAGAAAGTAGAAAATCTGAAAGAAAAACAATATTTTTAACATCAGCTTAGAAATCTGACCTAGTTTTCTTACCTAAGGTCGTTGGGCCGATATCATTTCACATACAATCTTTGAGGTACCAATGTCATTGGTTCATCTAAACATTGGACCATAATATGAGACAATATTATGTTGTTTTGGCTATGCACTAAGCAGGCAAATTGAGTATTTAGTATAACTGGGATTGGCCCGAGTTTTGTTTCTTGGCCCATGGTGTCTATTATACTTCCTTCCATGGTTGAGGATTGAAATTGGAAATCGGTGTAAGGGTAGGTAAGTAATTAATATTACCTAAAGTCCCATTGTACGTGCCATGAGCGCGGCTATGACGCTACCAGCTCCCAAAGTGCCCCCGTACCACGAATGAGCGCTTGCTGCCAGGCTTCCTGCAGCTATACCCATCTTCGTAAAACCCAACAGGGGCGCCAACCATGTAGCTCCCGTGAACAGAATAATACTTCCCGCTATGTTGACAATGATCATAGCTAAGAAAGGTAACATGGTCCTGGAATTGGAACAATTAAGAACAAAGTGTTACGGAATTACACTACACTGAATTAGGGTATGTAACCCCATAATCACAGAACACAAACTAGATATATTTACTTTTACTGTGACAGCCGTTAATAAGTGTGGTGTTTAAGAGTAAAAGGCCTATTACACTTACCCCGAAACCTTCGAGGAACACTATAAATCTTACAACAAAAGGATGAATCTTACAACAGTGTTGGTAATATAATCACAGGCAACTCAAGACTTAAGTGGACTTTACTAAAAGGCCCCGCTTTTCTGGATTTTAATTTTAAATCCGACAACAATCGCCGGCTTTTTTTTGAAAAATCGATTACCCTAGTACTCTGTGCCGATCACAGATCACTATAATATTGTGCCGGGTGCCGATTACATTAACAAAGTCTAGGACCAAGTCGCAAGTAACTATAACAAAGCGTTTGTATTCTGTGAAACAAACATAGATAATACTTTGGGAACAAAGTAGGTAGGTAACGAATCTTTATTTCGATACGTACGTAAGAGTTTGGAGTTTGTGTCCTGTGCCACAGAACAAAAGAGTTCTGTGCTTCAAACTCGAACTCCAAACACGAGTTTGTTCTTCGTTCAAAAATATTCGTCACTCGTGTTGTGAGTCGTAGGTATGTTTATGCCAGGGGAATCACCCAATATATGGTTCTGTTAAGCCGGGACTACAGCTAAATGTTAGTAACAAAACGTTGTTATATAACACGTGTTAAATAACAACTCGTCCACAGCGACTTGACACCGAAAATGTTTTTGTTAGCAATTATCATTTTCTAAAATAAGCTCCGTACAAGGGCAAGTGTTTTCTTGTTTAAAATCCATTGATTCCGATTCACAATATGCTACTGTCTCTAAATAATAGAAAATTGCTAAATATTGTATGCTACAAAACGAGATATATGATTTTCAAATATCCAGCAGAGATCTTGACGGCACGAGCGCTAACAAAAAATGAACTATTACGAACCTCCCCCCGTAGGCGAAATCGGCTGATGTTTTCCATCCGCGACGGATAACGTGTTAGCGTGTTATATAACAATATTTTGTTATATAACACCAAAGCCACGCCCACTTTTCATGTTATTGTGTTAGGTAACACAAAAACATGCCGCTGCGGACCCGGCTTTATGGTTAATAGTGCAAACAAATAGATGACCGAACATGGTTTGACCGTACCGCCGTACCATGGTAAGGATATCTTTACTGTGACTTGTGACCGTACCATTCGGTACTCGGTAAGGTCTTCACGCCACGATCGCACCACAGACCATCAGCACCATCCGTGGTCCTGCGGGAATATGACCGGTTTAAAAACCGGAGCCCAGGATTCGAATCTCATCAAATGTGGACTTTTTGTTTGAGCGTAATTGTGTTTTGACGATAAAGTTCGCAATTCGCAGGCAAGTACGAACTTGGTTCGCCACCATACCATGTTTGATCGTTCGGCGGACAGTGCGCCATACGATCGAACATGGTGTGGTGGCGAACCAAGTTCTTGGTGCGGCCGTGCCATGTTCGATCGTATATTTGCTGTTGTATGTGGTAGGTAAAGGACCCTGCACCCTATATCTGTATCACCCTATATCACCCGATATTCGCCCTTGTGGACATTATACGGCCATAATGTACCCCATAATATTTTCTGGGAATTTGAAATATACTATATACCACAAAAATGTTGCCATTTCATCAAATATTAAAGAACGATCAAAGGTATCCTTAATAAAATCCAGAAAAAAATATGTATAGCGCAATGACGTTGAATTAATAGTATTCTGTGCCTTGAATATCCTTACTCTGAGGTATAGTGTCAATAAATTGATAGGGTGATAATCTTGGTAGTCCATTGAAATGTTACATTTTTTAGGCCTTACCTTGCGTTTTTTAGAGGACGCAATTTTATTTTTTTGATGTGTAGGGGGGGTCAGTGTAAAGCTAAAACCAAGTTTGTGGGGTCGCCACCCTTGTCCCACGGCCGCCATCTTGAAAATAGGGGTTGAAATGGTTTTTACGGTATATCTCAAACTATTTATTTAATAAAAAAAATAGTTTAACATTTTTTGTTGCAAATTAAATTCTCTACAACTTTGGTCCAGTAACTTTTTGTCGTAGAACTATAAATAAAAAAGTTATAAGCGAAAAACAAAGTAAAAAAAAATAAAAAAAAAACGACTGATCCATCGAAACGACTGAGGACGGAGTAGTTCTAATTTAGAAAATCACCGTGGATTATGCCTATTAGGGATACCACCTAAAAAAAACGCGCCTCTAGACTCTACCTCGTGGGTGGTGGGGAAAAGAGTCAATAATTAATTATTAATAATATTGCAAAATTTGTAATTAAAAAAGTTATAACAAAATAAAATAAAAAATTAAAAAGTAAAAAAAATAACTGATGACATATTATTAGTACACACGTATAATATAGGTATAGTTAAGAGTACTAAAAAATACTATTCACTTCGGAGCGCTGTAAAACCTTAGCTATTGACTTAATGAAAAAATGATGCAAAAAAAAGTTATTCCTCAAAAAACGATCTACATAAATGGTCAGATATAATTTTTTCGTAAAATGATAAAAAAAAGTTACATCGAAAAATATAATTTTTTTTCTCGAATTTCTGAAGATTTTCGCTTATAACTTTTTTATTTATAGTTCTACGACAAAAAGTTACTGGAACAAAGTTGTAGAGAATTTAATTTGCAACAAAAAATGTTAAAACATTTTTTTTATCAAATAAATAGTTTAAGAGATATACCGTAAAAAGCATTTCAACCCCTATTTTCAAGATGGCGGCCGTGGGACAAGGGTGGCGACCCCACAAACTTGGTTTTAGCTTTACACTGACCCCCCCTACACATCAAAAAAATAAAATTGCGTCCTCTAAAAAACGCAACCCCAAATGTAACTTTTCAATGGACTATGGACGAAATATCATATCTTAACGTCAAGATCAAGAATCCTCTATCATTAGTACAAGTGTGCTAAGTTGAACATTACGCATGAGGTATTGTTCGCACAAGCCAAAGGCGAACGCGAATAAATTATAGCAATTTTCTATAATTTAGGGACTGTAGCATATCGTGAGTCGGAATCAATGGATTTTAACAAGAAAACACTTGCCCTTGTACGGAGCTTGTTTTTGAAAATGATAATTGCTAACAAAAACATTTTCGGTGTCAAACTAGGCAATCCCTGTACCGCTGTACCACTGAGCATATTATAAAGTATGTACTATGGTAATCAGAGACTGATATACATACATATATACGATTATTACAACCAGACACAGATCAAACATGCCTATGCGCACAAATGTTTGAACCAGGCCGGGGATCGAACCCGGAACCTGCGGCTCAGAAGGCAGGGGCACTACCAGATGAGCCAAGTCAGTGTTATATTTATAATTCATTCAAAAAAATATTTATTGTTTTATGGGATACCTATACCAAAAAACCCCTTTGTGGCGGTTAAAAAAAACGTAAAGTAAGAAGCACTGGTGCGTAATATTCAGTCTATTGAACTCAAATACGATTAGTTATCGGTCACGTTACAAGTAAGGGCCAGTTTGGTGTTGAAAAAATTAAAATTAAAGAATAGAGACCACAAACATCATTATTTAAGCAATACTCCAAGCTCTCTGTTCCACAGATCACTATAATTAGTACTCTGTTCCACTCTGTTCTGTGACTCCAAGGAGGAGATAATAAACATAAACCTCTATGGAGTAAAGAAGAAAAACAAAACTTCTTTATTATTTATTATAAAAAGGTTGCCAGCTAAAACAGAGAATGTACCCATCATAATTGAAATATTAATCCGTGTTAACTAGATATTATACAACGTTATTTAAAAAGGTGTAGTAATAGTTAAGGGGATGCATCTACCCGTTAATATAAGCAACTAGCAGAAGAAATAATTCCTAATTTCGCAAAATAAAGTAAAACTTTCCATCCAAATTTGCCGATCAGCAGGGCTATTGTGGAACTCGGTGACGATCACTTTAGTGACTAATAACTCGATTTGACAGTTCTAGTTACTAACTACAAATGTCAAACGGCTGGTTTCGTATTGGCGTTCTCCAGTTAGCAACTGAGATGACGTCAAAATCACTAGGCGTGTATAATAGTCACTTAAACTTATTTTCCAGCTGTTTTCGTATCGATACTTTTAATTTAATAGATAGATAACACTTTTATTGATACTAAAATATGAGTTACAATAATAACAATAACATGTTAACATGCATCGATAACATGTTTGTAAAAAATACTGACTAATTCTTATGCCTACTAATATAATAACATAAAATTCTTGTTTCAGATTTTTTATGACAAATAAAATATCTTATTTGTCAATGCATCCTCTGGCAGCCTCCCCGGGGAGCATCTTACAATTTCTTTGTATGGAACTAATATCTCTTTCGATAATACAAACAAGAGAGAGAGATAAATGACTCCATTTTAATAGAGCTTAATATCCAAAAGACTTTATTAAGAATTTATGATATAAATTTAAAGGAATTGAGTCCCGCGGGAACAAGTAAAGGGAATTACACTAGTCTACTTTATTACTTTACTTAAATTTAGTATATACTATTAAAATAAAATAAAAAGCTTTTTAATAATCATATTATTTTATTTATCAGGCCTTCAGTTGCATTTCTTAGATATAGCATCATGGGCTATTATATAACTATGTACCTAAATCATCTCTAGTTTGCTCTATTATTGCAATGATGGCCTCCATTGCAGTGGCTTGTCACTCTTATACAGAAATGCTCTTCATCCCCTTATTATCCATGTACAAGCATGTCTGCTTACTGAAATAATATTATAATAACTTTATTAGCATAACTGATGGAATAGTAGGCATCTAATGTGTATATAAATAACCTAATTAATTTGTAAACATCACTAGATAATAAAATTATAGACTGTTAGTTTATAATCTCCCTTCATGCAGATTATAAACTAACATAATCTCAATCAGTTATAGAATTTTATCACAAAATGTACTATTCTTACTAAATTTAAATACAAATCCTTCAAACAAGGCATAATAAGAACTGTCTAACAGTACTTCTTAGATTTGATCGGCTATAATCCCCATTCAAATAATCTCTATGATAAACTAATGGTTCTTAAAACAAACTTGTAAAATCGTACATTCTACTGATATTATATAAATGCTAAGGTTTGTAAAGATGGATGTATGAATACCAAAACTACTGACCCGCTTGGGCTGAAATTCGGTATGTAGATAGTTTATTTTTATCCTAGAATAACACTAGGGGTTAGCGTACTTTTCATCCCGATATTCCTACGGGAACGATGACTACGCGGGTGAAACCGCGGGGCACAGCTAGTACCTACTTTCATAAATGTAGCATCCATGGTCCAGCAAAAATATGCCCAGCATCAAATCAGCAGTTTTTTTGGTTGGATTTCATAGGTAGGCTTTTCACCCGAGGAGCTAATGGTTTCGGATAGCACACTAAACTGTAGGTTTTGGCTGTTTCCATAAAATATGTAGGGGGCAGTCGTTTACTCATGTCGGAGGCCTTGGTGACCCGAAACTATGACAATATGGCTTGTTCACATAACCCATATGAGTTAAGGTTGCCTCTTTCTCATCGTCTTCTGCCAAGGAAGCCACCGACCCTATCGTTGAAGGCATTCATAACACACTGTCTTTCAACTATTCCACAGCCATTTTGGGTGGTGATAAGGCAAGAATATGATCTGGCACTGCAGGGCTATTGGCGTTCTTCAAAATCACCAGTCGCTATCAGGCTTAAGTTAGTAACCGAGCTTCGGTTACTAACCGAATTTTGAAAGATTTGGTATTGTGGATCTCATTCGGTGTCCAATAATTTAAAGTTATTATCTGCGCTGCTAAGTGCTTATCGTAGCGCCTTTTCACATCACTAATTTGCACGGAATATTATACGTCCATGTTTAGGTACACTTTTTTCGTTGCAATATAGTGAAATCAAGTGACCGATTTTTTTGTCGGGTTATTTTATATATTTGACATTTGTATGTTTACATCAACAATGTTAAATCAATTAATTTTAAATATTCTTCAAAATTAGAGTATTTAGTGAATAAAAAAGTAGTAGAAGTACTTAGTGTCCAGTGCCAGATCCTATTCTTGCTTTATCGCCACCTAAAATGGCTGTGGAATAGTTGGAAGACAGTGTGTTATGAATGTCTTCAACGATAGGGTCGGTGGCCTCCATGGCAGAAGACGATGAGAAAGAGGCAACCTTAACTCATATGGGTTATGTGAACAAGCCATATTGTCATAGTGCATTTGTGCAGCATTATGTGCAAATTGTTTTCGTTTTTGCATTATATAAATCTACAGCTAAACAAATAATTTTATTATGAAATAAACACAAGTAAGCATAGATAATACATAATATAAACTGCAAGTAAGACAAAACGAAAATCCTTCCACAGAACACAAAGAATCCACAGAGTACTTTATATATAAAATAATCTTGCTTTATTTTTTATTCACGAAGGAGAAATATGGACCATACTTTAAAGTGTATTTGCCAGCGTCAATTTTGTTTTAATATTTTGTATAGGTATAATATGGTAGGTTTATATTTATCCATAATAATAAATAATATTCAGAAATGCGCACTGAGTTTGAATATATATGACCACAAGTAAGTATAACATCTTCATTATCATCTTAGCCATAGGACGTCCACTGCTGAACATAGGCATCCCCTTGGATTTCCATCCAGTCTGGTTGTAAGTGGCCTGCATCCAGCGTGCTCCTGCCATATTTATCAGATCGTTCGCCCACCTTGTCTTGACGTCCTACGCTGCGCTTACCAGTCCGTGGTCTCCTTTCGAGAACCTTACGGCCCCATCGGCCATCAGTTCGACGTGCTATGTGTCCTGCCCATTGCTACTTCAACTTGCAAGTATTACATACACCTTCATCATCATCATCATCATCACAGCCATAGGACGTCCACTGCTGAACATAAGCCTCTCCAATAGATTTCCATCTAGTCCGGTTGTAAGCGGCCATTATTATCATAATAATGATAATAAGTTCATGTACTTAGCTCTTTACTATCTACTACCTATTCGTGAATAAATACTTAATAAGTACTTACCTAAATATTTTCTACTTCTACTAACGTAAGTCATGTCTTCCAAATAAAACAATAAATAAGTTATCAAGCGGTCAACATATTCAAAAATCCTCTCCTTTAACATAGCACACCAAAATTGGCGACTTTAACAATTTCATTCGCTAGTGACTTTTATTACCCCATAATAAACACTGGTCTCGAGCAGTGTCTATCCTAAACCTTCAGTGATAATCACAAGTGACGTCACGGTGAACAATTAAGACTTCCCCAATGCCAGTTTTAAAAGTATCGATACGAAAACAGCTGGAAAATTATGTTTAAGTGACTATTATACACGCCTAGTGATTTTGACGTCATCTCAGTTGCTAACTGGAGAGCGCCAATACGAAAACAGCTGTTTGACCTTTGTAGTTAGTAACTAGAACTGTCAAATCGAGCTAATAGTCACTAAAGTGATCGTCACGGAGTTCCACAATAGCTCCGCAGGACACAGTAGGTACTTCTACTACTTTTTTATTCACTAAATACTCTAATTTTGTAGAATATTTAAAATTAATTGAAAAAATGTTAAGCTGATGTAAACAAACAAATGTCAAATGAGTAAAGTAACCCGACAAAATAATCGGTAACTTGATTTCACTATATTGCAACGAAAAAAGTGTACCTAAACATGGACGTATAATATTCCGTGCAAATTAGTGAAGTGAAAAGGCGCTACGATACGCACTTAGCAGGGCACAAAATAACTTTAAATTATTGGACACCGTATGAGATCCACAATACCAAATCTTTCAAAATTCGGATAGTAACCGAAGCTCGGTTACTAACTCAAGCCTGATAGCGACTGGTGACTATTAAGAACGCCAATAGCCCTGCAGGTGATCCATTTTTGATGGGAAGCCTTCTTTTGAAAGTTATTCAGATACAACGTGTTACAAAATAGGTAGTAGGTATGTAGGGTAATATATTTTAAATAATCCTACTTATAATATAAATGTGAAAGTTTGTGAAGATGGATAGATTGATGTTTGGTACTCTTTTACGCCAAAACTACTGAAACGATTGGGCTGACATTTGGTATGCACCTGCATACCAAAATTTTACATTAGACACATAGGTTAGGGTTTTTAACCTTGATTTTTTTTGGATATTCCTACGAAGGAACGATGTCTGGGTGAAACCGTGGGGCATAACTAGTACTGCAATTATGTTAAATTAAATTAATTATATTATTAATTTTATTAATTATATTATTTAATTATATTAAATTAAAAATATACATTAATAAATGGTTATACATTTCATCTACATAATAAATAATAATAATTTATTATTATGTACGTATATGAAGCGCATAGCTATTTTATTATTATTAATAAACTAAGTTATAATGTCCAAGGTTTGTGCAAAAACCTTAATCCCTGACAGCTGAAAAACATAAAATTTTTGGTTATATTTCCTTAAATTAGGTAACTAGGTACATAAATAGTACGTATAGTATCATAAAATATGAAGTCCTATTTAGGCTAACACAAAGGGTACTTTTTATCCGATATTTCTACAGGAAAGATTACGCTGGTGAAAACGCGGGGCACAGCTATTAATTTATTTTAAGCTACCTATATACCAAATTTCAAACCAATCAGTTCAGTAGTTTGGCATGAAAGTGTTAAAACTTTCGCATTTATAATATTAATAGGAAGTAGAATTTATATTAAAATTTGTTGAGTAGGTGACTGAAAAATAATAGAGAAAGCATTAATATATTATATCATTCATTAATTCCAGGAGATCTTCATTGGTAGACTTAGGCAATTTAGGCTGAAATGTAAGGTCTGAATTAATTTGAGTTTTTATACAAGTTTCTATGTTTTCGAACTTGGTGTTTCTCATTATTTTTATAATTTTTTCGTGATCAGTTTTGTTTTTATGATGATTTTGTAACTTCAGTTCGATAGGCTTTGAACTAATTTTTTCTATGGTACTTAATAGACAGTTTATTTCAATTGAGTCCGAACAGTGATTTTCATAATTCTCAACAGGATTTTTCTTATTATCATAAGCATAAATGTTTTCACCTAAGTTTTGTAAGATAGTAGCGTTTAGCGTTGCAGGCAAATTAAATGCACCATCTTTTTTCTGTAGTCCTAGCCTTAGAAGCACTGATATCTTTGTATGGTATTCTGAAAACCACAAGATCATGGTATTCATTAGACATTTGTAATCATCGTCAGTAAATTGTTGTGCTAAAACTTCAAATCTCTTGATCACTTGTTCAATTATATTTCTTGGGAAATCGTGAGGCATTAACGCGGCAACACTTTTAAGATGTCGGCGGGTAATGTCGAAAATATTTTGATTTGTTGCTACGGATAATTGCCATTTGAATATCATAGTCATTAAATCCCAAAGTTTGTTCAGTGAAAAGTCGTCGAGCTTCATGATAGAAGTTGTTGAAATATCCTGTAGTAGTTTTTTAATAACTGCGTGTGTGGCCACCGGTTGCGGTATAAATAGTTCATCTAGGAGCTTCGGATGTAAAAGTACTGTTACCACATCTGTAAGAACTGAAAATATTCTTGTTTTAACTAGTAAATATTACGCTCACAAAATAATTGTAAAGATGTTACGTAAGTTATAAATTTGTGACGCTGACCTCTTTCAGATTTATCCAAAGAAATGTTTTGAGCTTTCAAACGTTGGTCGATAACGAAGACCATTTCGCAGCCCAAATTCACCACAATAAGAGGGGTTGAGAAGTGTGACATATCGATAGCTAATCCACACCTGAAAACATCAAGTCACTACAAATACCACCTCAAAATGAGTATAGATTTATTGTATGAGGGAGTTTTATCTCAACTTACCAGAATGGGTAAAATAGTGGAGATATCGAAGGAGCTCGCGGAGATCACGCACAACGACGAAAGAGTCTTATATGTGTACTATATACTGAAAGAGTTGAAATCTTTTCCTCAGCTAATTGTTGTGGAGAAAACTGCAGGTGTGTCTATACATTACCGTAACCTAGGCAACAGTTGCTTCCAGAAATCTGACGACTATAGAGCATGGCAGTATTATAACCTGTCATTGCTGCACGCTCCAAATAACTCTGAACACTATGCCTTGGCCCTAGCTAATAGATCAGCTGTGTTTTTTTCTATGAAAAAACATGCAGAATGCCTGGAAGATTTAAACAAGGTATTCAGAATAGACTATCCAGATAGATTAAGAGAGAAACTAAAGAAAAGGCAGGTTACATGTGAAGCAGCTATACAACAATTGGGTGTAAGGAATAAAGTGAATGACAAAGAACAAAGTCAAATAGATGAGATACTTAACATAGAGGCCAGGAGCTGTTCGTGTGAACATCCAATGGTGAGCTCCAAGTTAAAAGTGGTTAAAGATAAAACTATGGGGGCCCATGTGATTGCTAAAGAAGATATACAAGTAGGTGAAGTATTAGTCAAAGAGGAACCTTATTTGACAGTTCTCCTCAAATCTCAATATTTATTTGCATGCAGCTACTGTCTATCCAGAAATATGAGTTTGATTCCATGTGATAAGTGCTGCTTTGCTCTGTATTGCAATGATTTCTGTAAGAATTTGGCTTGGACTACTTACCACAAGGTAGAATGTCCTTTAATGGCAAATTTAATACATATGGAGTTCACCAAACTGGAGTTGCTAGCCTTGAGGATAGCGATCAAAGCTCGATTAGAAAGGGCTAATTGGATGGAACTATATAAAACTATTTCAGCAGCAGAATCAAATGCTAACTCAATGTATAGAGGTCACAGGAAAGTGGGTGACAGTTGGATATTCAATTCTAAATTCTACGAATCCATACACACACTGGCTACGAACATTGAAAAGAGGTCTATATCAGATATATTTCAGAAATGTGTATCAGCTGCAGTTTTCTTGAGACTTTTGGAGATCGGCACCGAGTTTATAGACAGTAATGATGACAACGAAAGGGATAAGATGAGAAGATGTACAGCAGGACTATTACTCTTGCATATAATGACAAGCCCCACAAACATGCACAGTATTGGTTCAAATATTGAGACTAAAGAAGGCAACTTTGTTGATGAGATCAGTATTGGGAGTGCTCCATATGGTTACTTCAGTTTCTTTAATCATTCCTGTTGTCCCAATGTGGTGAGGTTTTCCAAGTTGGGCTCTGGTCAGATGACAATGATTGCTTTGAGGCCTATTAAGAAGGGCATGCAAATATTTGACAACTATGGGTAAGATTAAGTATTATTTTCTAGCTGTCTTTGACTTTTGCAATTCAAATTCCCAAGCAGTTCTCTGCAACTGGACGCTGATGAGCCTATTTTGGGTGTGGGTGGGGCTGATCCATCACTCGAGCCACCCTCCAAAGAGTTTGAGCCATTTCAGGTTGCCGACAATCTTGGTGAGCGACCCCAGGGTTCTGAGGTACTGTGCCTGGTATGATGCTTTGACTCTTTGGTCTAGTTGCAAGTGCTACTATAAAGTATGAGGTCCTGGGTTCGATTCCCATGTTGGACAGTGTTTTTCCATTAGGAATTTCTTAATAGCAGCCTGAAGTCTGGATCTGTGCCCAGAGATGTCAATAACTTTGCTCCCTATTACATGGGACGTAACTAACGTAACTGGGGAAATGTGGGTGTATCTACTATGGGACTGAGTCCTGGGTACACCTCTGCCTACCCCTTCGCGAAAAAAGGCGTGAATGTATGTTTTTTTGTTTCATTACAGCTAGCTCAAAACTTTATGACCTGTGTGAAGTAAGGCAACAGAAAAAAAAAAAACAGAAAAGCGCATCCAAATCAGCTAAAACTATACATCCAACTAATATTATAAATGCGAAAGTTTGTTGGGATGGATGGATGGATGTTTCTTATTCTTTCACGCTAAAACTACTGAACCGATTGGGCTGAAATTCGGTAAGTAGTTAGTTAAGACACTGGAATAACATATAGGGTACTCTTTATCTCGATATTCCCACCGGAATGAAGGCTACGCGGGCGTAAACGCGGGGCACAGTTAGTAAAAGTTTGGCGCGAGTCTTACCTTGAATGAATTTTAAAATTAATTCAGTCTGGGATTTGCAAATCATACCTATGCTAAAAAATGTAGGAAATGTGGGTAGGTAGCGTAATAAACAATTATTTATCTTCATTTCTATCCATCCATTTGACTGCTTCGGTGGCGTAGTGGCCGCAAGCTCGACTGCCGATCAGGAGGTCCCGGGTTCGATCCCCACAAAGTGTTAAATATTGGATTTTTCCATTAGGAATTATCTCAATTACTGCCTGGACTCTGGAACTGTGCCCGGTAGATGGCAATAGGCTCGCCCCCTATTTCATGGGACTAATAACATACCTCTGCCTACCCCTTCGGGAAAACGGCGTGATTGTATGTTATGTTTTATTTATCTCCAGAATGCACCATGCAGTAGAAGACGTGGCGAGTCGTCAGTCCAATCTAAAATTCCAATACAAGTTTACTTGCCATTGCGAGGCGTGCGTCAACAACTGGCCTAGATTCCCCGACGCGAAGCCCGGCCGCCTTGACATGAACACTAGAAAGAAATATGTCCAACTATTCGGCACTGACATCATAGAAAAGCTACAGAAAGGAAACAAGTCTACAGCTATAGAGGTATTTAGGCCGTTGTGTAAATTAGCCGAAGCGTGCGAACGGTTCGCCCCGTGTAAGGAGATTTTTGAATGTCAAGAAGCTATTAAACAATGCTTGGCGATTTTCGAAGGTTTTGTCCCTTATGGATACAGCCAAATGGTGGAATGGAAAGCTGTACCACCGAAAGTGTAATCTCTGAAAGTTAGTATAAGGTGGTTGGGCCGAAATCATTTCCAATGCAAACTTTGACGAACCAATTAAGATTTATTTTAAGGTGCGGTGCTAAGCAAATTCAGCCTCTCGCTCACACATACCCATCTTTTTGATGACATAAAAAATACTACATGTAATTACGTAAAATAAAGACAACTAGGTTCTAGAAAATATCAATACAAAGATTCATTAAAAAATCTAATTTAATCCAAATGAGTTTTCATGTATAAAAACCTGCACAAAGAAAAAAAATCTTAGAGAAATAAAAAGGCACTGAATATTTTGTTTATATTTTAGATCTTCCAAAATGTGGGTACATGTGAGCGAGAGGGCGAATATGCTTTGGACAGCGCCTTAAGTAATAACTAATTACTAATACAAAAGATACATTTTAAAACGGCAAATATGTCAGAAATATTTAATTCATAAGGAACTTTAAATACCTAATTGCAGTTTTTTTTGACATCATGTCATGTTCTAGATAGACATCACTTTGTCATTATTACTTGTTACTTAAAATAAAACACTAATGAAGCAATTATATCTCTTCTATCATCTTCATTGGTTCCTCAAAGTTTGTATGGGAAATGATGTCGGCCCAACCACCTTAATGTATTAACATTATGTATTAACAAATTATTGTTATATAAAGTGAACATAAAAAACAGTGTTTTTTTTATGTTTGGCTTATTATGTGTGGAATAAGTAGTTATAAGTTAAATAGAGCAGGATTCACAAATCAGTGTTATTATAAATATTCAAAGTTGCTATAAAATTACTGCTCAAAAGAAATTGTTGAGAAATTTGACGCAATCCTATGAAAAATTTACCATATTGATGATTTGTATTCCCCTGTTTCCTCCGAATATAATTTACCCATTCTATAAATTTATGTCCTGATATGTTTATAGTGAACTATATCCCTGTCTTTTTAGTGTCTCTTATAAAATTTCGGTGTTTTCATAATGAACATAAAAAAGTCCTAGTTTTACTCTCTTACTTACGAGTGATTAGACGTTTTCACTTCAAACAAATGAAGAGTTTATAAACAAAAATAATGTGATAGGGACGTAGTTTATAAAATAATCAGGATAATAATTATATCAAAAAAGAATTATACCATATTCCGAGGAAACAGAGAATACAAAACATCTATTTAGTAAATATTCCATAGGATTGTGTCAAACTGCTAAGAGGTCCTCTTTCCTGTTAATTCAATGTATGTAGGTTAGATTATTGATATTTCTCCGCAAGGAGCCTTCGAATAGGTACCGCACTGCCTAAAAACAAAAGCTTCCAAAATGCGTCAACTTTCAAATTGTAGTGTGTTTAATGCTCATGCGAAAAAACAGTTCACAAGAAGTGTGTGAAAAATTGTGTTGGACTCGAGCACGCCGATTTCGACATAGTATTAGATGCCGCATTAGACAAGTATGACAGCGGCATCATCTAGGGTATGACGTATTTTCACATACTTGTGCCTACCTAATCATTTTGTGATTCAATGAGTAGGTAATGAAGATAACTTTTCAATGTTTTTATTGTTTATATTAAGCCTGAAGATGCTTTTTTACATTTTTACACAAAGTATACTTAAAAGTAAGATAACTCTCAGTATGTGCCTTAGAACTTTATTCACTAATGTTAGATATAAGTTGTTTTACCTATCTTTATTACATTTAATAAGCTTATTATCATTTTGAACTTTCAACACTATTGTCTTTAGTAATATAATGTGCAGAGTCACATGCACAGCTTATTTATTAATATTTGACTACGACCCTTAGCATTGTACGAAGTTATTTTACAATGTAAGTATAGGTCTTCAGTATTTGAGACTGAGGGGTCATTAAACTCATCAAAAATATCAGCTGTATCCAAAGACGTTAGATTCTAGATACAATAGAGTCACAAACGCACATATAAATCAATCTGCGTCAAATCACAGCGCGTGCTCGCAATTCGTAAAGTACGGCGTACGGCGCGGCGTGCGCCGGCTAAAAATTCTTCGTCAGGCAACGAAGCCCAATTTCAATGGTGCAAGAAGACGAATTCTCATTGCTCATTGTCAATAAAAAAATAGACATTATGCTATTCTGTCTTCGTTGCACAGCACACCCATCTATCGTCATGCCTCTCGTGGCTGTAAATTGAAATGAAAAGCGCAATCATTAAGCCGACGTTACAGAAAGTGGGGGTCACTTTCTGTTGTTGTAAGACCTCGGGAGTTTAAATTCAAATTCTCAGATATTATAGTGCGTATTTGCGTATCTATATAATGCTAGCTCGCCACTTATACCGTAAAATTTGTTCGAAAATAAATGAGCAGAATAAATAATACCTAGTACTAACTAAAGGTGAACGCACACTTATCCGAGCCGAACGCATCGAACGAGTTGAACGAAACTAATTTAAGAATTCTTAATATGAAACCTCCCACACGCGGCGTCGAATCGTCCGAATCGGTGGTGTGCAAGGTTTCATAGGGATTCGTATAAAGAATTCTAAAATTAGTTTGGACTTTCGGGCCGGACAAGTGTGCGTTTATCTTCATAAGCCAGTTTTATAATAATATTAATGTCATTGGCTGTTCGATACATTTTCTTTCAAATCATGATACATTTTGTATGGACAGCATTTTTTCGCGATTTCGGAGTTAACTAATAGTGTAAGTTGTACTAAATGATGAGCATCATGACCATTTCTAGACTCCGACACTGAATACCGGACACATTGTATAATTGGTCCCAGATTTTATCCTTTTCT
Source organism: Hemistola chrysoprasaria (assembly GCA_947063395.1). Taxonomy (NCBI): domain Eukaryota; kingdom Metazoa; phylum Arthropoda; class Insecta; order Lepidoptera; family Geometridae; genus Hemistola; species Hemistola chrysoprasaria. The sequence goes on from OX346724.1 coordinate 4,659,290, forward strand.
TAGTTGTATATGTCAGCTGTCAAGAGGAGAGTATTAATTTCCTTACCATGCCATGGTAGGGGGGGGGGGGGGGGGGGGCTTAAAGGGGTGCATTCGTCAAACTAAAAACTTGCAAAAGGAAGAATTGCGAAATTAAAGCAAAAACAAATGTTGACACAAATTTTCTGATCGATCTAATAATCTATATCGACCTATATAAAATTTTGTATCTAAAATGTATATTGTATATCTATACTTAGTATATTATGTATTGGTTTATGTATGGTATTATGTGGTATGGTATATTTTATTTATTTAAGTACTTGCGTTTGAAACCACCGTCCCTTCAGTATCTGTATATCCTTCTCTGCATGGTTGTCTGGAAGAGATCGCTCTGAGCGATAAGGACGCCAATTGTTAATCTTTCAAGTTTTAAGTTTTCTTTGTTGTTATTGTCTGTATTATCGTGGTACCAATAAAGAGTTATCATTCATTCATACTTTAATTAATCTAATAGACTTTTTTATCTACAAAAATATATCTTCGAGCTTTCTTAAAATACGGGAGGGCCATGATATGAGTTCAGACCACTCACCGATAGTCCTAACTTTAAGTGAAACTGTCGTAGAAAGAGGAAACAATCCCATGTTGGCCAACAAAAACACTGACTGGGAAAGTTTTAGGTTGGATTTAGAGGAAATAACTAACTTGAAAGTTCCTCTAAAAAATTCACAACAACTAGATGAAGAAGTAGGAATTTTAATAAAGAATATTCAACATTGTGTTTGGAAAAATACACCTGAATCAAACACTCGAGTAAGAGACAAGTACTACCCAAAAGAGATCAGACAACTAATAGCTGAAAAAAGGACTCAGAGGCAAAAATGGCACACAACTAGAGACCCAAGAGATAAAACAAAGTTTAATAATCTGACAAAAAGATTTAAGAGAGAGAAATCCAGTTATTTACCGATCAAAATGCGGAAAATAGGCTAAATCAATTAACGAGTGATCGTACAACTGATTACTCGCTATGGAAAGTGATCAAAAACATAAAAAAACCTATAGTTGCAACCCCACCGATTAAAGAAACCAACGGAAGCTGGGCAATAAACAATAAACAAAAAGCTACACGATTTGCGGTACATTTAGAACAAATATTCCAACCAAATGACGATTCAGCAGATGTGTGCTGAATATACAAATCATGCACCCTGAGACGAATAATATAATACTGGTTACACCGAGAGAGGTGTACAGTGAAATTTGCAAGCTAAAGCGAAAAAAAACTCCTGGTTTCGACCTAATCACAGGAGAAGTTCTAAATAACTTACCCAGAAAAGCCGTGGTAAAACTTACTACCATCATCAATGCTACTTTCAGACTTCAACACGTCCCGGAGTTGTGGAAAGTAGCTGAAGTAATTATGATACCTAAGCCAGGTAAACCTCCCAACGAAACAACCTCCTACAGACCAATATCACTGTTACCTATAATGTCAAAATTATTTGAAAAGCTCTTATTAAAGCGACTGAAGCCTATCATCCAAGAACGTAATCTGATACCTGATTATCAATTTGGATTCAGAGAACAACATTCCACAATAGATCAGGTACACAGAATCACCAACGTAATAGAAAAATGCTTAGAAGAAAAGAAAATTTGCTCTACCGTTTTCTTGGACGTAGCCCAAGCTTTTGATAAAGTGTGGCACGAAGGCCTAATATTTAAATTAAAAAATATGCTCCCATTAAGGTATGCTGATCTTTTGGAATCATACCTTACACAGAGAATGTTTCGAGTACGACACGAAGACGCCTACTCATCACTCAAACCTATTAAAGCTGGAGTACCACAGGGAAGCGTTTTGGGTCCAGTCCTGTACCTCTTATACACTTGTGATATTCCAGAGTTAGAACAAAATACAATTGCAACATTTGCAGATGATACCGCAATTATGGCAACAGGGTTCACTCATGAGGAAGCAGTTAAAAAGGTTCAAACAGCAGTAAATCTTTGATTGGACCAAAAAATGGAAAATTAAGCTAAATGAATCTAAGTCTAGTCACATAGATTTTACTAACAAGAGGACAAGCTATCATCCGGTTTTTATAAACAACACGGCCATACCATATGAAAATACCGCAAAATACTTGGGTATGACTCTAGACGCAAAGCTCCGCTGGAAGTCACACGTTAAGAAAATACGTGATTAACTGGAGCTTCGCTATAGGTCAATGAACTGGCTGATTGGTAGACACTCCAAACTGTCAGTTCACAATAAACTGATAATTTATAAACAAGTCCTAGCACCTATTTGGACTTATGGCATACAGTTATGGGGATGTGCCAAAAATAACAACGTAGAAATTATTCAACGGTTTCAGAATAAAGTAATAAGGAGTGTAGTGAACGCTTCATCATCATCATCATTTCAGCCATAGGACGTCCACTGCTGAACATAGGCCTCCCCCTTAGATTTCCATCCAGTCCGGTTGTAAGCGGCCTGCATCCAGCGTGCTCCTGCCGTACTTATCAGATCGTCTGTCCACCTTGTGGGAGGACGTCCTACGCTGCGCTTACCAATCCGTGGTCTCCATTCAAGAACTTTACGGCCCCATCGGCCATCAGTTCTACGTGCTATGTGCCCTGCCCATTGCCACTTCAACTTGCTAATCCGCTGGGCTATGTCGGTAACTTTCGTTCGTCTACGGATCTCCTCATTTCTGACTCGATCTCGCAGAGAAATCCCGAGCATAGCCCTCTCCATAGCTCGTTGCGCTATTTTGAGCTTACTTATAAGGCCCACAGTCAGGGACCACGTTTCAGATCCGTAAGTCATCACTGGTAACACACACTGGTCGAAGACCTTCGACTTGAGGCACTGAGGTATTTTGGACGAGAAGACATAGCGCAGATTTCCAAAAGCTGCCCAGCCTAGTTGGATTCGACGATTGACCTCTTTCTCGAAGCTGGATCTACCGAGTTGGACTACTTGTCCTAGGTAGACGTACGAGTCAACAGCTTCAAGAATCGCGTTTCCAACCGGTACTGGGGTCGGCGCAACATGGGCATTAGACATCACCTTCGTCTTGTCCATGTTCATTTTAAGGCCGACCCGTTGAGAAACTCGATTGAGGTCTTCGAGCATTATGCTGAGATCTTCCATCGATTCTGCCATGACTACAATGTCGTCGGCAAACCGAAGGTGAGTGATGTATTCGCCATTAATATTGATGCCGTGTTTTTGCCATTCCAGAAGCTTGAAGGCGTCCTCCATTGCGGCAGTAAACAGTTTCGGAGATATAACGTCTCCCTGTCTTACGCCTCTATCCAACGGGATCGCCTTCGAACTCTGGTCCTGTACTCGAACCGACATAGTGGCGTTACTATACAAGCACTTCAACACTTCGATATACCGATAGTCAATATGGCATCGCTGGAGAGACTCGAGCACCGCCCATGTCTCGATCGAATCAAAGGCCTTTTCGTAGTCCACAAACGCTAAACATAATGGCAAATTATACTCCTCGGTCTTCTGTATAATTTGGCGAAGCGTGTGGATGTGGTCTATGGTGCTGTAGCCCTTTCGGAAACCTGCTTGCTCAGACGGCTGGAAGTCATCGAACCTGCGACTGAGACGATTCGTAATGACCCTCGAAAACAACTTATAAACATGGCTCAGAAGCGAGATGGGTCTGTAATTCTTCAACAAGGTGTTATCACCTTTTTTGAAGAATAGCACCACCACGCTTCTGTTCCATGCTTCTGGCGTTACACCTTCGAATATGACAGAGTTAAAGAGCCTCTGGAGGACTTTAAGTACCGGTGTTCCACCCGCTCTCAGAAGCTCTGATGTAATTCCGTCATCACCCGGCGCCTTGTTGTTTTTGAGTTGTTTCAGGGCCATTCTAATCTCGTACAGGCTGATGTCCGGGATATCTTCGGTATAGTGTCGGGTCAGCTTGGCTCTTGGGTCTTTGGCCGCGCTGCTAACAGGCTTTGCGACCGAGGCGTATAGCTGTCCATAGAACCTCTCGATCTCCTCTAACACCTCCGCTTTTGTCGACGCCATACTGCCATCTTCTCTCTTCAGCTTTGTCAACCGGCTTTGCCCAATAGACATATCTCTTGCAAACACTTTGGAGCCTTTCTTCCGCTCTATCGTCTCTTTAATATTATTAGTATTAAAGATACGGATGTCATGCCGCAAGGATTTGGAAATTCGTCTATTGAGCTGCCTATAGGACTTAGCATCACTGGAAGACTGCAGTCGTAACGAGCGTCGCTCAGCCATGAGGTTTAGGGTGTGGTCGGATAATTTCTGAGGTCTATTTGTACGGCGGGGCTTATAGAACTTAGAGCCTACCGTTTGGACAGTTTCTACGAGCCTGTTATTAATCTCGTCCACCGATGCATCGATATTCTCCAGGCAAGCGAAGCTATTAGATAGTTCGAGTTGAAAGCTTTCGGGGTTTTGTATATGGGCGCGAGTAGGTCGGAGCGTGGACTTCATCAGGCGTGACCTTTCAAGTTTGACGTCAATATTCAATGTGCCTCTTACAAGTCTGTGATCACTCCCGGTTTTCACCATGTGGATCACGGAAACATCATTGAATATATGTCTCTTGTTGGTCAAGATGAAGTCTATCTCGTTTCTCGTGGAACCATCGGGGCTCAACCAGGTCCATTTCCTATGAGGCGGCTTCTGAAAGAAAGAGTTCATCAAAAAGAGTCCCTCCTTCTCCAGGAAATCGGCCAGCCTCTGTCCCCTAGGGTTCCGTTGCCCATATCCATATTGCCCCACTCTCAGCTCGCCATCGCTTTTCTTGCCTAGCTTTGCATTAAAGTCCCCCATAACAACAGTGAAGTGGGTCTCGGACATATGTATGGCCCTACTGACATCCTCATACATAGTCTCCACTTCATCATCTGGGTGTGACGAGGTAGGTGCATACACCTGAATGACCTTCAGCGAGTATCGTTTGGATACTCTGAGTATTAGGTATATGACCCTGCTCGAGACACTTTCAATGGTAATAATGTTGTTAGTGAGGGACTTGTGGACGAGAAAGCCGACACCACCTTGGGACTGTTGGTCGCCCTCCCGGTAGTAGAGTAGGTTACCTGATCTTAGGGTTATCGTGTCCTCGCCCTCTCTACGGACTTCAGACAACCCCACGATATCCCAACGTAGCCTACCTAATTCCTCTTCCAGCTCAATGATCTTCTCGTCAGTCCTCAAAGTGCGTATGTTGTGTGTTACCAGGGCCAGTCGTCGTTGTTGGGGTGGGTAGCCGGAAAACTTCCGGGGATTCTTAGCACCCCCTGCTCCGCCGTTACCGTGACCGCTACCGGAGTCAGGAATAACGGAGCTGCCGGGTACTGGGGGCCTGGTCTGTTTGGTTCTTATCATGTGGGGGGGTTTTGCCAATACTCGCTACGCTTGGCAGGCGGGTTGGCGAGAGCAATTTGGTGGTTCTTACACAGAGGACATCGCTACTCGTCCTCTGGATTTTTATACCTATTAGCCGGTTCTTACGGCAACCCAGGTTGAGCGGGTGAGGTACTATTCTGATGCCGGTACCCCACGGCCAACGCGGAACAACGGAACGCTCCTTGGTACGTAAGAAACGAAGACCTCCACCGTGATCTCAAAGTGGACCTCGTCACTAAAGTTATTAAAAAGTTCGCGGAAGCCCACGAGCATCGGCTTCACCATCACGTGAACGTCGAGGCCATCCAGCTCCTCGACACCACGGGACTAGTGAGAAGACTAAGAAGGAAAATGAGTTAGTTTAAGTGCAGTTGTAAACAATTAGTGTAGTGCAGTGTTAGTGCCGCGTATATAGAACACATGAACAAAGTGTCTACCTTGTCATAATAGAGACAATAAGAATAAGTGTTAATGGACACATTCTTAGTTTTAACGTTTATCTAGCAGTTTAAGTTAAAGATAAATTACTTATTAGCCTCCAAGAGGCTAGATTGTAATTGGATGACATTCCTTTCTCGGCATGTCATTTATGAAAAAAAAAAAAAAAAAATTCATTCATACATTCTATTTTTATGGGAAGTCGAAATTTATTTATCGAATTTCGAAACTATTTCTTTCGAAAGTTATTCAGTTTGACGGATAGATGCATCTCCTTAAGTATTACTTTTTGTGATAATTTGTTTATTATGTCATGATCATTATAAAAATATGAATCTCTCAAACAAAACAAGCTCGCGTCAAAACCGCGCCCTACCACAGAATACTAATAAGGGACAGAAGGGACACTCCTCAAAATCATTCAAATAAATAGCCACTTTAGCTCGACGCAATAAAGTGCAATTCAGGTCGCACGGCGCTCAACTAATTATCGTTCAAGCTGCCTCTCTTTCTATCGCGTATCTCTTATTCCTTTTTACGACGTTATGGATGTAATCTTTTTAATTTGTCTATGACACTATATAATTATCTTAGGTTTTAGGTGTAAGCAGTGTAAGGTAATACGAGTGGCAGGTGACATGTTTGTAAGAATTAAGAATAGCTTAACATTTGGGAGTTGTAGGTATCTACTTATTTACTAATAGTCATGCATTATTACCTTTCGACGGCCATTGGAAGTAAGAAAATTCGTGAGGTTCAGACTTTGATCTGTGTCTGGGTAGCTACTCGTATTACTGAGCTATAGGGTATTAATAAAAATCCATCCATTTATCCATCCTTCCTCACAAACTTTCGCATCTATAATATTAGTAGGATAAAAGGATGGATATAGGTTATATACATTTACACCCGTATTCAAGAATAAAAGCGGGAATATGCCCGGCTTTAAATCCGGAAGCCCTGGATCGAATCTCACCATGTGGACTTTTCACTTGGGCGCTACCGTGTTTCGAATGGCACGTTAAACTGTAGGTCCCCCGGCTGTTCCCTATAAGATATGCAGCGGGGCAGTCGTTAGGTCATGTCGGAGGCCTTGTAGGAATCTTGGCGACCTGAAACTCTGACAATATGGGGTGGTCCACATAACCCACATTAATTGACTCGAGAAGTGTAATTGGGGTAACCCGTTCTGTAAGAGTATAAATTCAAATTATTATTATTAAGGGATTTCCTACTGCTTTCGTCACGGCAGGCCATCTCATTCACCGTTCGCATAGCAATCTATGCGAAATGCGGACTCACAGGGTCAAAATCAAAATCATTTATTTTGGAGATAATTGCAAATGTACACAAAGGCGAAAGAAACGATGGTGCCTGCAATAGTCGTGAGACTGTGTGGCAAACACCAACGCCCCCCTCCAGATATAATGAGGCAATTTGACAATCACCAAAATAAAGTCTTATTTATCTTAGATTGGTGGATGCTACCCAATTACACTGTACAGGAATTAGAATTAAAAAATAAACATTAATTAATTAATACATGGAAGGCATAAAAAACAAGAGATCACTTAAATCTTATGGTTATAGATAAGTAAATAAGATTAGTAACATTTAGGAAACGTAACATGTGTGTCAGTGTGTGAGGGTGTGTGTGTAAGAGAGAGGGTTTCTGTGGGTGTGTGTCAGTGAGTGAGGGTGAGTGTGTGTGTAAGTCCCTCTCCATGACACCAGCCTCGTAAGTGTTTGGCATGGAGGGAATGTGTGAGTAGAAAGAAGGGGTGTGTGTACGTGTGTGAAGCCTAGGTAAGATAATTGTTGTGTTTGTGATGTGTGTTATGATTATCGAATGAGATCTTCCGTAGCTTCATATGACAATGACAATAGCCATTCAGAGCATTTTTCTTTGCATTTAACTAGAGGGAGAGGGTAGATTTTTAGTTTTGTATTTATTCTGTTATACAATTTAGAACTTACATAATAATAATGCCGATTTGCTAACTTGGTACGCCGAGATTCGATTTGGCAAACTAAGTCTGATCTTCGTTTCTTGTGAGCAAAAGATGGATCATATACCGTTTCTGAGTGTTTACGAAGTACGGTATTTAGAATGAAAAGTCGCCGAACACTTAAGACCCGACTGAGAGAATAAAGGTCATCAGTAGGAAATCGCATGGGTTTAAAGTGCATTACTTTTAGAACGGCTCTTTGAGCACGCTCTATCTTGATCATGTGAGACTTGACGGAGCCACCCCATGACGAAATACAATAAGAAAGGATTGATTGGCCTAAAGCAAAATAAACAGTTTTTAGTGTCTCAGGGTCGAGGATGTGTCTTAAGTTTTTAAGTACAAAGATTAATTTTCGGATGCGGGAAGAGGTTATTCCAATGTGAACTTTCCAAGTTAAAGTATTATCTATATTTACACCGAGATATTTAATAACTGAGGTACGTTCTACAGGTGCGCAGTTACATTGGGGTGAAATAGATTCAGAGGATAGACACATATGAGCACGTAAGCTAAAAGAGATGGGTGGTTGACAAGAATGGGTGGTAGAAAATGGGATAAATTTTGTCTTGGATATGTTGAGAGTTAGAAGGTTAGAGTCCAGCCATTGCATTACAGTCCTTAGTGCTACTTCACAGTTTGTTTTCGCTTCAGACCAACTTTTACCATGAATAAGCAGAGCTGTGTCGTCAGCATACGTTATTATTTTACAGTAAGGGATGGAGATTTTACACAGATCGTTTATATAGACCAAGAATAATGTTGGCCCGAGGACGCTTCCTTGTGGGACTCCAATCTCTATTATGGTATCTGAACTGGTGTAGGAGTCTATCTGGACCTGCTGAGATCTATTAGTCAGATAACTACGAAACATATCTAGAGCCACACCTCTTACTCCCATAAGTTCAAGTTTAGTAAGTAAAAGGGGGACAGAGACAGTGTCAAACGCTTTTGAAAGATCCAAAAATACCCCAATAACCTTGTTTTTAGCATCCAAGTTCTTGATAACTGTGTCAGTCAGCTCTAGTACTGCGTCTTCTGTAGATTTTCCGCTTCTAAATCCGTACTGATTAGATGCCAAGACACCTCTATGATCTAGGAACTGGGTAAGGCGCTTGTTAAGGATTTTTTCGAAGATCTTGGTTAGAGTGGTAAGAACGGAGATCGGCCTATAGTTAGTCACACTGTCCCTGTCTCCACTTTTGAAAATTGGGTGTACAATGGCTTTCTTGAAAGCTTGTGGAAAGACACCATTTGATACACAAATATTGAAAACATGAGAAAGGATGGGGGTAAGAACGTGACTGGCGGATTTAATTAGTGATGAAGAAATTTTATCCCAGCCTGTGGCGCATTTGTCTTTTAGATTCTGAATAATCGAACAAATTTCCTCATCACTGACAGGGTAAATGGCCATGGAATTTAGTGGTGTGTCTCCATGTTGTAGGTCGCTTGTTGAATGCGGGTTAGTTGGTACGGATGATATGGACTCCTTTCTACGTATAATATCCTCAGTTAGTTTTTTTCCTACGTCGGAGAAGAACGAATTTACTAAATGAAAACAGAAAAAGAAAACAGACGAAGTGGGGCTATCAGACAGTTTTAGTAATTCAACGGAGTGGACTCTATTTGTTTTTATGTTCGCAACATCTTTAATTATGGTCCAGGTAGCTTTTGGATTTTTTTTAGCCTTTTTTATTTCGTTATGTTGATATTCACGCTTTATTTTCTTTAGAAGGTTGTTGCAGAAATTTACAGGTCGATTACAGATATAATACAATATTATTATTGGTCCGTTTTTGCCTGATCTGCGGATGAAATAAAAACGTCAGTTTTCACGAACTAGCTGACCCATTAAAATAAATAATATTCTAATTATTATATAAGAAATTAAAACACCGAAAAATGAGACAAAATCTCAACATTACCACAGAGTATAGAGTATAGAGGAAAATTAATTTTGTGGGCTCCACTATGCGTGCGTTTAAAATCTCCTCGGGCTCTTTTCCTAAGGGCCGCCCCGAGTGAACGCATAGCGTTAGATGTCACTCAAGTACCTACCTTTTGTTGAAGCATTGGATTTATTGGCCCTATGAATTCGGGCGTACTGTGAGACCACATAGTAGATCGTTCTTGAATACGGGTGATGGAATATGGAACACAAACGAATGCACCACAGAACACAAAACAATTGACGTACGACTGTGCCAGCGCGCGCCTGCGCGCGACAACCCACTGAATTTGTACGTTTAGACTACGCTCTCCGGGTACCTGTAGCTTCAAAGCAAAAACGTGGAGTGTCACAGGCCTGGCCCTACTCCTTTCAATTTTATTATAATGTATGTAAGTGCAAAATACTGAAAATCAGGTGCAAGGACTTGGCCCCCTCACATATATGATTATGTCTATAAGACATCATTAGTCCTTTATTAAACTCTACGTACGATCTGATTATAGCTAGTTTTCCTGGAGTTTGAAAAATTGGTGATTTTATTGATTTCGATGCGCTCTTTCCGAATTTCCAATAAGAGCTGTAAATAAAAGCGCTGAACGCCTAAAAACTGTAGGACAGTGGGGGGCATATGTTTGTTTGCGTATAAGACTTATGGACGAACTGATTTTGATGAAACTTGTATGTATTACATTATCTTCAGTCATGGATTAACGATTGAAGTAAGTAGGTAATTTATACCAGATTACGATCATAGGGATGAAACTTCCAAATTATTGTTTTTTAACATTTAGGATCGCAAAGTTAACCTTAAGTTTTATAAAATGCATCCGAGACAAAATCCGACACAAAATTGTAAAGAATTTGATGAAGATCATTGATATCCTTGAAAAAATTCTCGTAGATATCGTTTTCGTGTTTTTGTAAAAAAATACTGTTTAAGATGCAATTTTTTCAATTTCGCGGCATAAGCGACATAGATACGAGGTGAAAGAGCACATCAAAATCTATACCCATTTTCAAAACTCCTCGGAAACATTCCAGGCAAACGGTTTAACTCCGCCCAACTTATTGCACTAGCATTCTTAAATGTATAGTATTTATTATACATTGTTTTTTATATATTATGTCGTGTACTAATATATAATATATTTTTATATTGTACTATATTAAAAAGTTTGTTACAATTACAATTCTTGTTTTCTATTTATACTCATATCACAATACTCTGTTCTATCACAATTCACGATATTACACAACCTTTTTTCAGGTAACAGGTATAGGTGCTTGGAATGCCTTCTAAAGGCTTATTATTTTACGAAACCTATACTGAATGTATAATAGCATTAACATTAATATAAGCATTAACCTACTCATTTAACTAAACGACTTGTAAAAAAAATTGTTTCCAATTTGGAGAAAAATAATATCAACTTTCTAGGCAAACTGGCTGGTCTGCTCCAACTTTGACATTGTTTCTTTTAAAAATCATTCAATTTCAAGGGTAGGTTGTAACACCTTGTAAAAACAAAAAATAAATTAAATATTATTCCCCTAACAAAATATTTAACTACAACACGAAATTACCTACTTTTCAAAATATATAGTGTAAGAAAGTAAAAACTATGACAATATTATAGTGTATGATCCAACCTGAACGAATGAGATTACCTTTGGATGGAGTTATAGTACTAATAAGTAGAGCCTGCTGTTTTCTTATCACATCTTCGTTTAGTAAAATAAGTCTGCCGGTCTCAGGTGGTGTGAACAGATTGGTTTCATTAAAGAAATAAATAACACTGTCTAGCTCGTTGTACGAAAGTATCTCATACGGCAAGCCTTCAAAGATTGAGAACCCGTCACCCCCTTGAGCCAAAAACTCAGACATTATCAGTTTGTAGCTTAATTCATCTCTAATTTCAGCCATTTCACTACTTCCACAGCTTGAGCAAATAGCTTTTGCGCTTACAACTCGCGAACCTGATGGTTTAGCTAAATCAAAAGTAACGCTCATTCCAGAAAACTGCAAGAATTGTCCAGGACTGTCTATGGTTCTCCAGTCTTCCACCGCGTGTTCCAAGGCCTTTCTTAGTATACTTCCATTCATAGTTACTATATGCAAGGTATCTGTAAAGGGTAACACAGTGATCCAATCTCCTCTCGTCATCTGAAACGGTTTTTCTGTTCGATCTATCGAGGCTCTAATTCGTCCGCCTTGAACGATAGCAACGTATGGCTCGTTCTCGCTTCTAACATATTTGGTATATTGTAAAATAGAATCAGTGATCAAATCTCCAATATTGCATTCTCGTAATCGACAATATTCTCCATGCAGCGTTACCGATGACGAACCAACTACCACGTTGTTAATACGGTCTATATCGTTATGGTACTTGTTAACAATCTTGAGCAACTCTGGATCTCTAGGTATAGCATTGTTTAATAAAATGGGTAACCCGTCACAATCGATGATTTCTCCTGTGGTATCAAATATCAGATGCAACTTCCCGAGATATTTTGTATAGGCGTAGGCTTGAACCACTCTCACAATTCTGCCAGAATGTTGTCTTACCTCAGTGGGGTATGGGCCTTGCGGTTCTTCAGGAATTTCGCCGGTGGTATTCTTGTTGACAAGAAAAGTGTTTGAATGACCTCCTATTACCAAGTCTATATCTTCAACGTATTTTGCTATCTCCAAGTCTTTAATGAAACCGGAATGTCCCAGAGCTATCAATATATTGATTCCTTGTTGCTTCAATTTCTTAACTTCCCTCGTTATTGCTGGTATTTCATCTTCATATTCGACATAATTTTTTGGAGCAAGGAACTTAGTTTCTGCTGTTAGATATCCTATTATTCCGATTTTGACTCCTTTTTTTACAATCACTATAGAATTGTAGAGATTTTTTTCTTCCTTTAACTCGGGGACTTTATCCAATATAAGATTAGCAGCTACAACGGGAGACGAGAGATTCCTGATAAATGGTGTGAGTCCTTCCACAGCTTCGTCGAATTCATGATTTCCAAGAGACTGAAATAAAAATTTAGTGTCATGTTATACAATTTTTGTTTTTATTAAGTTCTAGATAAGTAATTAGTATTATGGTTTTTGGTATAATTGTTTTTGTTTGTTTTACAAAGCAGTTGTGAGTTGTTACCGACTGAAATGAAACAAATACATTATATCAATTTTTTTTTAATAGGTACGCTTATATTAAAAAGGAACAAAATATAAAAGAGAAACTAAAGCTAAAGGAACATGACCACAGCTGATAATACTAACAATGAGAAATACAAGACAGACATTTGAGATGAACTTTTTGTTTCTGGCTGAATATCACGTAATATAGTTATTCTTCCTTCCACTTGTGGATAAATAGGTCTATGGCGTTCAACATAAGTCTGAGTACAATCTAATTCACTATAACCTAAAGGCTGTCGTATACTCAAGTCATTTAACATCCAGAAGCCGTCTCCTCCGCTTCCGAGAAAACCAGGTGCGATGACATTGTAAAGTTCTTTCTTTTCTACATTGAAATATTTTGGGACATCGCAAGCCCAGCATCTAGCCTCTGCTTTCACGACACGAGATCCAACGGGTTCTTTAACGTTATAAACTACTTTAAGTCCAGAAAACTGAAGAAATTCTCCGCGGGTGTCCTTGCTTTCGTAATTAGCTACAGAGTGCTCGAGCGTAAGTAGAAGCACAGAACCATTCATCGTTATCATCGTCAAGTTGCCTTCGAAAGGCATCACTCCTAACAAGTCACCTATGGTAATGTCAGTCGGCATAGTAGCGTGTGCCACTGATGTTCTTATACCTCCAGCTTGTATTATCGCTATAGGTGCGTCAGTCCAGTGTTCTCCTTTGTAATTTATAGCATAATTATAAACCATCGCGTCAGTTATTAAATTGCCCAGATTACACTCCTCTTTTGGACAACTTTAATAATAATAATATAATAATAATCTTTATTGATATAAATATAAGTGACAAGGTATTACAATTCATTCACTAATTATACTTATAAGTAGGATACTACACCATTAGTATAGTTTGTAATTATGTATAAGTTTGTAATTAAGTATGTATAATTTGAACATTAATTTGAAAATTAAGAATTAGAAAATAATAAATTTGTAAAAATTAATTCGAAAATTACAAATGAAATAAATATTAGGTATCAATCTGGCATAACAATATGATACATTGTTGTGTCACTAGTTATCGCGGTAGGATTCCCTGTGTTACGATAACTAGTGCTCTTCAGGGATGAAGGGTGAGTGTTCTGTGTGGTATGGAGGTGTAGGTTATGCGTGTGTGTTTTGTGAATGGGTGAGTGAGGGGGTGAGTGCGTGTATGTGAGGGTGTGTGTGTGTGGCGGTGTGCTTGTGGGTGTGGGTGTTTTCTCCTCATTTTTGTACTCGCAGAATCTCTTCCGTGGTTCTATATGTTAGGGCTAATAAAAAAATTCGGATTTTTTGCTTGCAGGAAAAGTGATTGAGATTAATCAGATTTAACTCTTTATCCAGTTTTCTATATATAAGGTTACCCATGTAAGTATATGATTTATGACCTACTCGTGTTTTAGTTATTGGTGCTCGCCAAGTATTCGATCGTCTACTTCTAGTGTCTGAAGGCCCTAGGACGGTCTTTAGTGCTGTTTTGTGGAATCTTAGAGCAGTTTTTAGTATATATAATTGCCTTACTCTTAGGTATTTAGTTTCTGAGTACAGGGAATCAGTGGGATATCTGTAGGGTTTTCCGAATGATACTTTAAGGACAGCCCGCTGTGCACGTTCGAGTTTTAAAAGATGACTAGTAGCGGCTGTACCCCATGATATTATGCAATAGTTTAGTAGGGATTGACAGAGAGAGGTGTATATCATATTGATTATATTTTTATTCGCTATTGACTTTAATCTTTTGAAGATATATAGGAGTTTCCTAAGTCGGCTGTTTAGAACCTCTATTTGTTTAATCCACGTTAGCAATTCGTCTATATGAATACCAAGGTACTTTATTTCCCTGACAATTTCCAGTTGTATACATGAACATCCCAAAAAATCACCATTACATATGTGGAGTTTTATGTTAGGTGGAATATTAGGGGCACTTCGGTTTGACACTCGAAATGCCATAATTTTGGTTTTATCCGCATTGAGCGTGAGAAGATTATTCTGTAACCACTTTAAGACCTTGCTCAATTCACTATTTGTTTTGGTGTTCACTTCGTTCCAGTCTTTTCCACTGAAAATTATGGCAGTATCATCGGCAAATGCAAACATCTTTGCCTGATCTAATTTCATGTTGCACAAGTCATTCAGGTAGATCAGAAAAAGCGTTGGGCCGAGCACACTGCCTTGTGGTACACCGAAGGATACCTCGAGATAGTCACTATTTACCCCGTTCACTTTTACGCGCTGCTTTCGATCTTTTAGGTAGGATTTGAACCATTCCAGTGTTGTTCCACGAACTCCTACACATTCAAGCTTCCTAATGAGTATCTTTCTGGAAACGGTATCAAATGCCTTGGCCAGATCAATAAAAACACCTATGCAACGCTCTCCTATATCCATTTTGCTAGCTACATGGTCCACTAGAGTCACAACAGCATCTTCTGTGGATTTTGTACTCCTGAATCCGAATTGGTTCTCTGATAGGATATTTTCTCTCTCCAGAAAGGCCATCAGGCTTTTATTAACAACCTTCTCCAGGATTTTTGAAATTGAGCTTAATAGAGAAATAGGTCTGTAGTTCGAGATTTCCTCATTATCTCCAGACTTATATATGGGACAAATATTTGCTTGTTTCAGTTTGATTGGAACAATACCAGACTCAATGCTAAGATTGCAGATATGCGCAATTGGAGAAGCAAAAATATGCATTCCAATTTTGAGCAAATGGTTACTAATATTGTCTCCACCTGGTGCGGATTGTGTTTTTAGACCATTAATTATTTTGCAGATTTGGGAATGGTCTGTGGGAGCTATAAATAGTGAACTAGATGGTGAGTGAGCAACCAGAATTTTTTTACATAGTTCTTGTTCTGTAGTATTTAGTTCTGCAAGTATTTTATTGGCTAGAGAATCACCCACAGTTGCGAAAAATTGGTTTACTTTGTTTAGTGATTCTTGAGGTGTTGTCATTAGATTCAGGAGACAATTGTTATTTGTTTTGACGGCTTTAATGTTACAGACGTCCTTAATAGCATCCCAGACTTTTTTATTATTACCATAGCTTTCTTCAAGTTTGTGGGAGTCATTGGCATTTTTAAGATTTTGTAGTATGTTGTTGCAGATATTCCTGTAGTTTTTATACTTTTTTACTGTGTTCATATCATTAGGGTTCTTTTTAGATATACGTTGTAGATAGTCTCTTCGTCTCATACATCTAATTAATCCAGGCGTTATCCATGTTTTTCTAATGTATTTAGAATTTGGTATAAGTTTAACAGATTTATGTGCCTCTACAGATTTACTGATTAGACTTGTTAACTCATCAGTGGCAGTGACGACATCATTACAGGTATAGAATGTTTCCCAGTTATATGACTCTAGATCTTTTATTATTGAGTCATAGTCAATTTTAGTAACTTCTTTCCTCTCGTTATTAACGGTCTTGGGCTTGCGGTGGATGCTAAGAATGACAGAGTCATGGTCACTTACTCCTGATACACAAACAACTACTGATGACTTGTAAGAAGTACTGATCAATGCATGATCTAGGCAGTTAGACCCACGCGTGGGAAATAAATGCCCTGGTATAAAACCGAAACATGAAGTCACATCAAGATACTTGTCAGCTCTTACGTCAGTTGTGGTAGGTTTAATGTCAATATTTATATCACCTATAATTATTGCATTTCCTCCAGAAATCTGGCCCAAGACGGTTTCAAGGGAAATAAGAAAATTCTCTATATTATATAGTGACGGAGATCTATAGATGGCAACAACCGTAAGAAAGTTCTTAATTTTTATTATTAGACAGTTAGCATCTAAAAAGTTCGGTTCAGTAACACTGATTTGCATTCCTGTTTTTGAAAGAACAACTATGCCGCCATTCTGGTTAATATATTTTTTTGAGAAACTGCATGAGTAGTTGTCTAACTGTATTCCATTAAATAATGAGTCAAGCCAGCACTCAGTCAGTATTATCATGTCAGGAAGAAATTTGAGTCTAGATAAGAAACATATGAATTCATTAAAATTTTTCCGTACGCTACGTATGTTTTGCGTAAGAACAGTAAATATATCTGTTTTTTCCAAATCTAAATAATAGGTACACATTTCTGGAGAATTACTGTAGGTACTCTTTATAAATTCAACATTGTCGATCTCTTGTATTAACCGTTGACTATCTATAATTTATGTAATAAAAAGGATTGTTGCGATCGTTGAAGCAGTAATAGAGTGGCGTTTTGTAATAATATACTTTAAGTAATGAGAGTAGTCTATTTACTAAGTAGACAGATGGTGAGCAGGTTGGTATGTATAGGTATAGCGCGCAGGTAGTAATCTGTTTATCAAGGGCCATTAGTTTTATTTTACAATCACAGTGCACGCACGTATCCGTGATTAAATATTGCAAGTGAGCGCGGTTCAAATTATTGGTATTATTAATGTGCAGGATTATAATAGTTATCTGATATTTGCATTCCTTCAAGTATTTATAATAGAAGGCGTTATTATAATATACTTCCATAGTATTCTTATAGCAACAAATGATGTTTATGGGTACAAAGAGATCTTTGGTTAGTTTAGCGGTTTGTTTTTGTGAAGTTGTGCAATAACGTGTTGGTTTGTGATGTTTATGGTGCTGTGTATATGTATTGTATGGAGTTGCAGTGTTGTAAGAGTTTCGTGGATCGTATACTGTGAGTATTCTTCTTGTGTAGTTGACATTATATCCGATAATACGAACAGTATGTAATAAAAAATATAGTTACTATTAAAGCATTCAATAATTTTAGGCAAGTAGTCGTTAAGACAAATTGAATAAGTATTGTTAATTTGCATTATAAGTACATAACTTAAATATAGACATAATAAGATCGCTGCTATTGCTGTCAAGTATAATAATATTGTGGTGTACATAATTATATTATAGGGGCAGATATTTTGAGATTCATTTCCACCCAGTTCTTGATAAAATATATGTTTAACTATTATTAGTCAAGCGACAGCTTTTAAGGCCTCAAGCTGGGTTTCGTTTCTGACCAGGATTTGCGGCATTCCTTCCCGTTTGCGCAGATAGATGTTTCCATTTGATGTCCAGCAAAATCTGTAGTCTTCGGTCCTAGCCAGCTCGCGCGCCAGATAGTATAGCCTTTTAGACTTGGCAGTTAACAGTTCCGAAATGAATATCTGCTGTGCTGGAAGTTCCTCGAGGCCCAGATGACGTGAGCTAAGTTTGTTGCCGCCTTGACGTGTGTTATGTCGCCTAGCCCTGTCGAGTACAGTTCCTTTTATCAGGGTGCTTGAGAATTCGGCGACCAGAGTGGAGCTGTTGTTATTAGCTTTGTTTGGTACGCGATAAACATCACGGATATCAGAACCAGAGAATTCTACCTCTAGAGTGTTCAGTAGGCACTTAACCATGTTAAACTGCTCTTCCTTACGCTCTCCTTGTCTTTTAGGAACACTCCTTATTTCTATACATGTTTTCTTTGTTTGTTTCTCCATAGCATGTATGGTATCCTGTATTTCTGTAATTTCGTGTCTTATTGCTTTCCTATCTCCTTCCAGACGATCAATTTTTGTCTGCACATCCCCCAGCTGTTCCGAAATAAAGCCAACAGACTTTTCTATGTCTATTATAGGTGATGTTTGCGTTTTCACTTCTGCTATGTGTTTTTCCACAGTACTCATACGTTGATTTTGTGTACTACTGAATGAGTTAAACATAGAGGTCAGCATTTCCTTCATCTCTTGCTTGAAAATATCCAGTTCGTTAAACTCATCATCGGCTAAACGTTGTCGTTTCCTAGTTGAGCCAGTCTTTTTCTGGTGTTTTTCATCAGTTGGGGTGGACGGTTTTGAGCTAGTACTAGGCTGAGGTATATCTGCTACTACCATGTTATTAGTTTTTCCAGGCGGGGAGCGTTGTGTTTTAGTCATTATGTGAGCCTATTAGCGTTGTAGGCCTAAATGTTAGCCGCGCTACGCTTGTCCGACGGTGCAGTGTACAATTTACGTCCTCTCTCTAGACTTACTTGTCAGTGTGTGCTCACTGCGTTTGCGCACACATGCAGTCAAACTATGTTTCTAGGGACCAGCTTGGTGGGGCGCTTTGGTGCAGCCACTATCTATGTGTGCGCCTCCCTCCACGGTAGTGACTTCTTACCTCCAATAACAGCTGCCCAACGTCCGACGGCCGACTATAGCTGTTTCCCAATTGGTAGACTTTTAAAATGCAATTATTTTTTAGATTTAGAGATTTTGCGTTGACACGTCCGTACCACTCTACGTCCAAGGAGGAAGAGGATCTTAGGGATACTTTCTTGATCAAGTATCACTGAAGTCCTCCCTATTATCTCATCTGTAGTCCAAAGTTTATCAGCACGATATATTTCTAATAAATATAGTACGTGTGGATCTTGCGGTATAGTTTTGTCAAGAAGAATAGGAGTACCGTTTGCTTTAATGATTTCACCATTAGCATCAAAAGTAAGCAAAAGTTTTCCAATATATTTAGTGTAAGCATACGCTTGCACCACTGGTATTTGTCTTCCGGAAGACTGAGTAACGTACGTAGGATATGAGTCCTGTGCTTTCTCAGAATCCGGGCTCGTTCCATTCCAAAGAAAGGTATTGGTGTGTCCACCTATAACCAGATCTAGGCCTTCTACTTCCTTAGCAATTTCGAGGTCTTTCAAGAAACCAGAGTGACCTAGAGCTATAATTATTTTGACTCCTTGATTTTGCAGTTTTTTTACTTCTTCTCTGACGGCTACAACTTCATCTATATATTCAACGTCATTATGAACTGCTAGAACCTTTGTTTCTGGCGTCAGATAACCGACTATGCCTATTTTATTGCCTTGCACATCTAAAACTATAGAATTTTTAAAATTTTCTTCTCTGGCCAACTCTGGTACTTTCGTTAAGATCAGGTTGGAACATAGAACTGGACTGGTGATATTTTCTATGAATGGCATCAATCCGCTTACACCGTTGTCGAATTCATGATTTCCGAGCGACTGAAACAATGAATAGGACGTGAATAGGTTATGTATAAGTTCCTAATGTATTATCGAGAATCAATCACCTTACAAACATATTTAGGTACTATTTTTAAACTCTACTACGAGTATTTTCGGTCCGGCCGTCAGGTGGGACACACCAACAGTGATAAAATTGTTATACCGCTACGCCCCCGGCCGAGACGCTCCCACTGTAAATCAACCGCTTTTTGCACAAGACACTTGAGCAAATACTGATGAAAACAATAGTGAGGCTGGACCTCCTGTTGAATGCATCTATACCCGGGTTTGATCCCCAGGTTTGTTTCTTGTTCTAGTTGCCAAATGATTATAATGAGTATTAATTATAGGAAAAATATCACAAGTGCGAATGAAACCAGGTTGTACAACTCCAAGTCAATCTATGCGTGTATACGGCGTGACTACTCTTTCTTATTGGTGTTTACCGTCACGTGACCTATTCTTATAATAACTTACTTTAATGCCTATCTTTTCCGAATTCATTTTCAAATAATACTAATAATCTTTACTTCTACTAATTATTTCGTAGTTATGTCTTATCCCACTTTTGACAGACAATTCTCGAATTCGATACTATTGCGATTGTCAAATAATTGTGCTAGGCCCTCACTAGTCCGGAATTTATTATGAATAGTCCATTGAAATGTTACATTTTTTAGGCCTTACCTTGCGTTTTTTAGAGGACGCAATTTTATTTTTTTGATGTGTAGGGGGGGTCAATGTAAAGCTAAAAACAAGTTTGTGGGGTCGCAACCCTTGTCCCACGGCAGCCATCTTGAAAATAGGGGTTGAAATGGTTTTTACGGTATATCTCTTAAACTATTTATTTGATAAAAAAAAATTGTTAACATTTTTTGTTGCAAACCAGTATGGATATGGATATGGATGGACCAGGCTGCGGCTCAGCATCTGATCGACTTTCTGAATTAAATACCAGTGGGAGAACTGGCGAAGGAAGGGGCGGTGGGTTGGCGGTTCATCATCAACAGAGGTTAGGAATAATAATAACAATAGCAGGCAGCTGTTCTTTTATTCCCTCATGTCACTTGGGTATTTTCTACCTGAACAGTATTCTCGGATCAGATTTAAAATTATTTTAAAAATCAATAATTGATAGATTCTGATATGGAGTGAAAAAGAGTCAATAATTAATTTTGAATAATATTGCAAAATTTATAATTAAAAAAATTATAATAAAGTAAAAAAAAAAAAAAACAATAACTGATGACATATTATTAGTACACACGTATAATATAGGTATAGTTAAGTGAGTACTATTTTTTAGTACTCACTTCGGAGCGCTGTAAAACCTTAGCTATTGACTTAATGAAAAAATGATGCACATAAAATTTGTTCCTCAAAAAACGATCTACAAAAATGGTCAGAAATATGATTTTTTCGTAAAATGATAAAAAAAAAGTTACATCGTAAAATATAAATTTTTTTCTCGAATTTCTGAAGATTTTCGCTTATAACTTTTTTATTTATAGTTCTACGACAAAAAGTTACTGAACCAAAGTTGTAGAGAATTTAATTTGCAACAAAAAATGTTAACAAATTTTATTTATCAAATAAATAGTTTAAGAGATATACCGTAAAAACCATTTCAACCCCTATTTTCAAGATGGCGGCCGTGGGACAAGGGTGGCGACCCCACAAACTTGGTTTTAGCTTTACACTGACCCCTCCTACACATCAAAAAAATAAAATTGCGTCCTTTAAAAAACGCAACCCCAAATGTAACTTTTCAATGGACTAGAACTATGTATAACGTATACATAGTTCTTATCTTACTTCCATAATTAGAAAGAGATCTCTGTATGCAGGTGATGTCATTGATTATCTGAAATCTATTTTTCTTTATGAAATTGAACCTTATTCTCGTAGCGCTTAGGATTGTATCTCTTGGTTCAGTTATTAAAGGTGTTTTCTAAATAAAATTCTAAAAGAAATCGTTAGTTTATTAAAAACTTAACATTTTATGTAACATTTATTTACTTAATTTGTTAAAATAAAATCATTGGTATTATGTATTAATTGTTTACAGGTTGTAAATAAAATATTTGAGAGTCTGTAATTAAACATTGTATAGTGACTCAAATCGACTCTTGACGGTCGATTCTCCGATACTGGGACACATTTTTATATTTGTAGAGTACCCAGTAATTAACTGACACACATGAAAAGCCTTCATTCATTCAGATCGTAACTTGTAAGACTTGTTGACCTAGTAAAAATCTAATCTAATTGTTCCATGAGATACATTTTGTAAACAAAAATGATTCTAATACGGAAATTAGTTAAACTATTAATACTTTAATAATCACAGCAAACATGCCTGCAAATATTGATGTACTCGACCGGAATCCTAAATTCGTATACAATTTATCTAGGTTTTTTATAATAATACGATCTTCCAGTGTCGTGTAAATAGGGCTATGGCTCTGAATATATTCTTCCGTCGCTTGCAGCTCATCGTAGCTCACGGCTACCGAGGGAAGGCCTTCAAATACTGAAAATCCATCTCCACCCATAGAAAGGAACGCTGGCATCAATATCTTATACTCCTCACTTTTTTGCAAAGGGGAATACTCGGGAACTTTGCAAGCGCCGCACAGGACGCTCACTTTCACTACTCTAGAGCCAGGTTTATTCTTAAAATCGTACTCCACCTTCATGCCAGATACTTGCAAGAATTGACCGAGAGGTCTGACAAGGTTATACTTCGCTACAGCGTGTTCAAACATCCCCAAAATATCCCAACCTTTTATTGTAACTGTCAACATAATTCCGTCGAAAGGCATGACCGTGAGAAGGTCTCCTTTTGTTATATTTGATCTTATATTCAAATGTGCAATAGAAGCCCTTATTCCTCCACCCTGAATGATTGCTAATGGAGCATCTGTCCAACCTTGTCCTGTATAACTTTTAGCGTATTTGTAAACCATAGAGTCTGTAATCAAATTGCCCATATTACATTCCCTCAATCTGCAAGATTGGCTATCCAAGATAACTGAAGTATTTCCAACTATTGTTTCTGATATTTTCATTATGTCCTCACGATATAAGTTAATAATACTCAATACTTCAGGATCTTGAGGTACAGATTTATCCAGAAGAATAGGGTTTCCATCATAACTGGTCAATTCACCTTCGCTATCGAATCCGAGTTGGAGCTTACCAAGATATTTAGTATAGGCATAAGCTTGCACAGCAGGAACTAATCTACCAGATTTTTGTTTGACTAGTGTCGGATATGGGCCCTGCGGCTTTTCTACATCAGGACTCGTACCATTCAGTAAGAATGTATTTGTATGACCACCGATAACTAAATCTATATCTTCGACTTTTTCTGCTATTTCCAAATCTTTTGTAAAACCTGAATGTCCAAGCGCTATAAGAATGTTTATTCCAAGACTTTTGAGTTTCTTTGCTTCCTTTCTTATAGCAACGGTTTCTTCAAAGTAATCAACGTTGTTTTTGATAGCTAGTACTTTTGTATCAGGTGTGAGATATCCGATGACTCCTATTTTCGTTCCGTTGATGTCGAATACGACGGATTTCATTAGGTTTTGTTCGGCTTCTAACTCGGGTTCGTTCTTGAGGTTAAGGTTTGCTGCGAGGATTGGACAAGTTAGGTTTTCTATGAACGGTGTCAATCCGGAGACACCATTGTCGAACTCGTGGTTGCCAAGAGACTGGAACAAAAATATAGACGTGTTTTAAAGATTGCTTTAATGTAGTTTCCAAAGCAAAATCGTGCAATCGAGCAAACCCAAACATTCATAACGGCTTTCTACTTTTAACGATTTAAAGCTGTTTTAACGTGCTATTTTGCTTTGTCATGCGTACCCAGAGATCAAATTATAATTTACTACATAATTAGGGTAAGTGCATGTGGATTATATAATCCAACTGTTGTGGTTAGCAGGTGCTTATTAAAAGACTGTACTACATTGAAATAAATGCGAAATATGATTTCATAGTTAGTATTATTGTTGGCGACCGGCAGATTTTTTGGTTTTATTTGAAAATGAATCAAGATCGGTAGGGACGTGGTACCTAAGTATCGGGGGTCGGGGGGGCTTTCATAAAGGCGTTTAAGGCGGTCCCTTATTTAGAACATTTGCCTGTGTGATCATTCATGATTCGATCTTGAGCATTGCGTTACAATATCGCTTACTAATTATGGTGTTACAACGAGTGTTACAAACTGAATCATTACATTGTAAGCGAATGCTTTCGTGAGCACACGCCTTAACGTAATGTGACTATTTAATCGTATGATACGAAATCGGTGTCAGTATAAATTAATAAATTGTTAAGGCATACGTATGTATGCATAGTGTAGGGTTCCATACCTAGATAGGTACCTGAACAAAACAGCGCCATCTCTGAGTTCTTTGTGCAAAGTATTGAAATATACAGTAAAATGGTCATAACTTTTGATTGCGTTAACTTGTAAGTATGAATTTTTTACAGCCACAAGGAACCGCAGGTCTGAGTAGTTGATATCAATTTCAACTTGATACCTCCACGCGTACTCGTTATAAAGTGTCTTGACAGAGGGACCGACACACAGATAGACGGACAACAAAGTGATCCTATAAGGGTTCCTTTTTTCCTTTTGAGGTACGGAACCTTAAAAATTTCTACCATGCGCTCAGCTCAGATCACTTCAGCCATAATTTTACAAAAGTTATATAGGTAGCGTATAAAGGAAGAGTCCGGGACGACCGTGTCCGGGACAAACTTAATTATTGGCGGCTTTGACGCTGCGCAGTAGCAAATTAAAATACGGTCTGACTTGCAGAGATCTTCACAGCCGCTATTAAGTTTGTCCCGGACGATAATTATTTCACTTATATTGTTATATAATATATATTATGGTAGATATTAACCAGGTTTGTCAAGTTGGTTGTTGTGATTGGTGAATACTTACCTGTTTATCGACAAGCAAAATAAAATTTTGCAGCATCGATGATGTGGTGAAGAGCTAGATGATACTTTATCCGTCTGTCTGCTGTATAGATGTAGATGAAATGAAGATTCCATACACAGAGTGAATGTAGTAGGTAGTAGTATGTGAAGAAAAGAGCGTGTAGCGAACATTGGTTAAAATTACCAGCATGGCGAATATTATGGAGATTGTTGGCCAGTAATGAAATTAAATGAGAAACAAAAGATGCATCCTGTTCGGGCGCAAAAGAAAAAAAAACATAATATAACATACATTCACGCCTTTTTCCCCGAAGGGGTTGGCAGAGGTGTACCCAGGACTCAGTCCCATAGTAGATACACCCACATTTCGCCAATATGTTATTGGTCCCATGTAATAGGGGGCGAGCCTATTGCCATCTACCGGGCACAGTTCCAGACTCCAGGCAGTTATTGAGATAATTCCTAATGGAAAAATCCAATATTTAACACTTTGCCTGACCTGGGGATCGAACCCGGGACCTCTTGATTGGCAGTCGAGCATGCGCCCTCTACGCCAATGAGGCAGTAAAAAAAAAAATTAAAGAAAAAAAACCAGAATAAAATATATCTCAAGTATAATTTTGAGCTTACCGCAGTGAATGATAGATATTACGTTTTCGCCTGTGCTGATGACGCTGATAAAGTACCTACTTGAAAATAATAGATAGATGGTAGGTAGCAGGTTGGATGATGAACAGAAAATGATGAATAATTAAATGATGCTCTAAAATTTGGTAGAGATAAAACAAGACCACAAAATTGTGTACTGAATATTTAATTTTCGGTAAAACAAAATAAAACTGAATGATACTGGCAATTTCTTTTATTTAGAAGGATAAATCGTTTAAATGCAGATATTAAAATTGTCTCCTGTAGTTAATAATTTCTTAAGTTCAATAAAAGCAAGATGCCGGTTGTTATAATGCTAGACTTTTCGCCAGAAGCGGCTCCTGGGACTGCATCTTCTACACCTTCAACGTTATTTAGAATGATTCGGCTAGCGACCTCAGGGTAAACTGGAGTTCTCAAGCCAATGAATTCAGCGGTGCAAGTCACTTCGTCATAAGAAAGGGATTCCTTCTCAAGCCCGACGAGCATAGTATATCCGAACTCTCCGTCAGCCAAAGCAACCGGCATCAGCACTTTATATGGCCTCCAGTCGTCGATTGCGAAAAACTCTGGCACAAAACATGCCCAGCAACGGACCACTGCATCCACTAATCTCGAACCGGGCTCTCTAGACATATCATATACTGCCCGAATGCCAGAGAACTGCAGCAATTGCCCCGTCGGAGTTTCACTGTTATAAATGGACACGGAATGTTCGAGAACCTCTTTTAGAATTTCACCCGTCATAGTAACGACTACCAAGTTGCTTTCCAAAGGTAAAGCCGAGAGAAGGTCTCTTCTGGTGACAGCCGCCGGTCGGTTGCTCGGAGCGATCGAGTCAGCAATAGCTCCGCTGTGTATGATGGCTAGGGGAGCGTCTGTCCACCTTTCACCTTCAAATCTTATAGCGTAATAGTACATTATGGCATCAGCGATCATATTACCGAAGTTACACTCGGCAGTTTTGCATGTATTGCCGTCTAAGACAACGGCTGTATTTCCCAACACCTCTTCGGACCTAGAAGTTATCTCTACATAGTATTTTTTGATGATTTGCAGCGCTTCTTCATCCTGAGGAACAGTCTGTGAAAGTAGGATTGGTTCAGAATTGTATTGTGTAACTTCGCCGTTTGAGTCGAACGTAGTCAATAGACTACCGAGGTATTTGTCATAAGATGAAGATTGAACTACGGGCACCTGTCGATCTGACTCTTGTGTTACAACTACAGGGTGTTCTTCCGTTTTATGATCAAGGGTGCGTCCGTCCCAGAAGAATTTGTTTCTTTGGCCGGCTATAACCAGATCTAGACCATCTACTTCTTTAGCGATTTCGACGTCTCTGTTTAGATTAGAGTGGCCGAGAGCTATGATTATTTTGACATCTGTAGCTTGCAGTTTTGCTACTTCTTCCTTAAGTGCAATAATTTCATCAATATACTCGATATTGCCTTCGGGATCCAATATTGAAACATCTGGGGTCAAATAGCCCACAATACCAACTTGCACTCCTTCTACATCGACGATTATAGACCTTTGGACGTTCTCATTATCTTTGGCTGATTTAAGAATAACGTTGCATGCCAATATTTTGGTGTTAATGTTGGTCAAAAGAGATGACAGTTCTTCTGATTCTTTCTCTACTTCGTTGTTGCCGAGAGACTGGAATAAGAAAATAATAGATATACAATAAGCCCTGTTATTAATTCGTAACGCATTTGTTAATAATGGATGAGTTAGGTAGCTAATTAAAATCGATTATTTTTTATTAGTTTTGAAAGCGAATTACACTAGTAGGTTATGTTAAGAAGTTTTTAGTCACGATAGAAAGATAAGAATATTATATTTTGGATTTAATAGATTACTGATTATGGTATTGTTAATTCCAATCTACTAGAAACTAGAACCGTCACCGCCATCACCACAAAAATAATACAGCTACAGTAAAAGTCATGAAATTCATTTACATCACATCCCGGAAAATCTGGAAATTACTAGAATCAGCGGGTTTAGGCAGTGAACTATAATCCATACGGGCTGCCACAACAGATCAGCAATGGTCGAAGCGCTTAAGGCCTCTATACCTAGATGAAAAGAAATAATTATAATACATATATAATTAAAATTAGAATAAAGATAAGGGTGTTAGTGTAATAAATTTATTTAGTGTTTAATATGTAAGGTGTAGTAGCAGTAGCTACCAAACTATTTTAGTTTTACTCGATATCGATAATTTAATATGTGTAAAGAACTTACGTAAGTAGTGATTGAACACGATCTTTGAGCTCTCCTAACGTCACTTCAGTAGAATATGATTTCTTTTTGTACATTATTGGTAACGACATTTAGGAATTTCACACAATCCTATGAACTGGACATAGTTTTCTTGATCTTAAAAATATCAGGATCATTTATCGAATAAGTTAATAATATTCAGAGGAAACAGGGATACCAAATCAAACATTGATTTGGTAAATAGTTCATAGAACTGTTCCTAGAAGCTGACGTTACCCTTTAAAGGCATTACAGGCATTCTGTATTCTGTACTCATATACCTACATACTTAGAATACTCTTTTGCTTTACTTTTAATGTTGTCTTTTTATTTTATTTATTTTTATGTTAGCGAGTGACAAGACGAGCAAATCAGGTGCCTGATGCTAAGCATCATGATTGCCCATATCAGACACAGTGCCACCCAGTGTTGTGTTAAAATTCCAAATTCTGCGCAGCACTGCACTGCGCCTGTCACCTTGAGATATGAGTTGTTGAATCTCATCATGCCCAGTAATTTCGCTGGTAATTCAGTCCGGAACACAGCAATGGTTGCACATTACTGCTTGGCGGATGAATAACTGGCAAAGGTGTGGTACTTCCCCAGGCGGCCCCCTGCAAAAGAGGCCTACCACTACAAACTACAAACTACGTCTGTCTTGTTTATACTGTTTTTAATGTTATACTTAATTATATACATATTATGTGAGATATTGGCTTTCATTTGTATAACGTGTTATTTGTATCAATATGAACACACGCGTCGAAAAGCTCAGGTTTCAACGTGCCATTTTAAATTTTACCTTTATTATAAACTGAATTCTGAAATTCTGTTGAAATTTCATTAAAATTTGTGGGATGGAGTTTATTCCAATTTCAGTGCTGAATTTTGAATCCTTTGTTTACCCACATACAATGTTCTATATATCAATATAGGCATATGTGTCATATCACATACCTTGCCGTCGCAGTTATAACGTATAACCTATACGTAATATCGTAAAAAAATACCTTCTGATGCAAACGATACCCATTAGAAGTGGTCTAAGTAGGTATATCTGCTATTTGGGTTTTTGCTTTATATATTAACTAGTGGCCCGCCCCGGCTTCGCACGGGAGAAGTAGAAGTGAACGTTTTAACAGGAGTAAATTCGTGATACATTGTATTTTTATAGGTAAAACCCTAATGGTTTACGCATCGCACGCAAATTAATGAATATTTCTGTTACAGTGACCAAACCTTAACAGATGGAAACAATTTCCGAGGCCTATTTTGATGATATATAAGTACTACAAACCCCTAGTACATTATTTCTACCACCATTAATTTTCATACCGCATAAAAATAATGACTTCTTCGATTATTGTGACTAAACCAAAATAGATGGATATAATGTCCGTTCACTATTTTGTACATATTGGTAAGTACTGCAAACCCCTAGTACATAACTATATTCTACCACCAATACTTTTCACAGCGCATGCATATAATGACTGTTTCGATTATTGTGACTAAACCAAAAAAGATGGATATAATGTCCGTGGATTTTTTTGTAAATATTAGTAAGTACTACAAACCCCTAGTACATTATATTATTCTACCATTAATAGATTTCACAGCGCACGCAAGTTAATGAATATATTTGGTAATTATGTGACACCTTAGTTCACTATATTGCAGATTTCTTGCGGATCCCTAATATTTTTCAAAACCTCGTAATAATAGCCTATGTCACTCACACTGAATTAATAATTATTTACAGAACGCCATCTATTATGCAATGTTGGAACTAAATTACCTAAAAATGTTGCTTTAGGGTAGTTATGTCTTGCAAAAAAATATTGAAATTTTTCTGTAGCGCCATCTAGTAAGCATTGTTGGAACTAAAATATTCATAAGAAACTTTAAAACTGTATTTTTCCACAAAAGGGCTGAAATTTTTGAAAACGCTCAAACACGTGTTTAATTATTTTCATTTTAGAATGTTTCTACAAAATTTGAAATTAATCGGCTGAAAAATGAAGTCTACTCCATACAAACTTTCAACCCCTATTTAAAACACTTAGGGGTAAATTTTTGAAAAATCCTTTCTTATTACTTGTCTAGACTGTAAAAATAATCTATTGTCAAAATTTCATCATCATCGGTCCAGTAGTTTTGGCTCTGGGTTGATGAGTCAGTCAGTCAGTGAATCACTTTCTCTCTTTATATAATAGTATAGATTACTAGTGGATATATTCATTATATATCTATATTATACTTTGTGATAAAAATAGATGCAAAAAGGACATTAATGTATGTATCGGATGTAGGTACTTAGTAAATTTGAGTTTAAAAAAAAGACATAATAAGATAATATTAAAGACAGGAAAATAAATATGTAGCTTTTGTGTTATATATTTTTTTGTAATTTTATATACTTTTATGTGTAATGTGTCAGTAATAAAGATTCGAAGTAAAGCCTGCAAAAAATGCACCGTCACCACGTCCTCCACCTGCACGTTCAATGGTTATATATTAGAGTCACTCATGTTTCCTTCGCAAGAGAAAAAATTGAATATGAGCAAATCATTAAACAATCATAACAATAATTAGTCGAAATGTTCACATGCAAAACAACGTACCAAAACAATACAAATGTAAAGCTAAGCAACACATATCTAATCTATCTATTGCGGTAAGCAGTAACAAAAAAATGCTTGACATACGTTACCTATGCGTTGAAAGTAGATACAAAAAGATTGATATCACGGAGCGAAGATATCACCATACCCCACATAGAGCCTCACTTTCACTGATACGATGCTACTAATTAAACAAAACATGAAACACACGTTCTATCTTATTTGCTTCATTGCGAAACTGGTTATAATTTACTTTATACCATAAAATTTAAAAGATGGTCATAGTTACGGAATAAGGAAGCAATGGCCTGCACCCATATTATAAGACCAGTTCCAAAAACAAATCCTATGTTTTTTTCCACGAAGCAATTAATACGATCTTCAAATTCGATCCTTTACAAGACGATACAAAAAGTTGCCCTCACGGACACTCGGACAAAAAACGAAACGGACAAAAAAGTAAACATTAAATATGATTCAACTTACAACGGCGTCGGGTTGGAGCGCGTTGATGAATTCGGCAGCGATTTTCCATTTGTAAATGGTAAACCATGCAGTGCCTGTGTAGGTGTCCCCGGCATTAAGGTATAACACCGGGGGGCCCTGTCCGGACTGAGCTGCTTTCCTTGCCTCTTTCACGCTGAAACGATCAGTTTCAAAATTACAATAACAACATTGTCTTAAGACTTCGAAACGTCTTAACACAGTTTTTACAAAATTAAAATATTAACCCTATGTCAATTCAATTCAAACGTTTATTTGCGAACATGGGTACACAAGATAGGTATTAAACTTAGAAATACATGTGCTCCACATTCCACTTGAAAAGGCATGGAAAATTATATTGTAATAACAAATTGTCATAATCATGTTCTGTTTATTTTAAATTTTTGTCATTTATGAAATAATTAATTGTGTAGTATGTCTTAGAAATTAAAAGTTTACATAATACATTTTTAAACATATTATAATAGTCAATGCTTTTAATAGAAAGTGGAAGCTTATTATAAATTCTTACACTCATGCGGAAATTGCTTTTGCTATGGACTTTTGTTCTACATTCAGGTATCTATATATCTTTGTGTCTTGCGCTTTTAAGAGTATCATTACAATTTTTATTCTTTTTAACCAGAAGCGTAGACTCCAAGATGTATATCGAAAGAAGCGTAAGGATCTACAGAGTGATCTACATGAATCGGTTTGTTTTAGGTTGTTATGAAAAGATTTTCTCTTCCTTGTCCTTTTTTATTCAAGATTAAGGGGATGTTAAATAAGGAAACCAATTACATACGATTACATTATAAAAAAATTGAAATGTATGCTAGTCAATATGCTACGGTCTACGGTTTTGATAGTCTTTATAAAAAGCGTGTCCAATACAGGTTTTCCCGATTGAAAAAGCGTTTTTATATCACGGATCCAATATTTTTAGTTTACACAGTCAGACAGGATTGGCCTTCCCTATGAAATGGTAGCAATTGATCTGTCGAGCCCAGAATATCTGCGAGTATCTTCGTTTAATAAAAATATATGATTTGTCTGGTATCTGATACCACCTTTTGCTTTAGTTTCCATACTAATAAACGACACACAAACATTTAATTTTCATGCCGCTTACGTCAATAAAAAACGTGTAAAATTAACTCTACCTATGTACTTCATGTACCTAATAACTACTGTAAAATCACGTAAACTCAATAAAATATGCTTTTATGCAAGAAACGTCCTTTCATGCATCATTAGAGCATTGCTTGATTAGTTGTGAACATCAAGAATCAAATCCTAGACAATTTAGAGGTCTTTTGCTATACCACAGATATTTGCTACATTCTTTTAAAATAGGTAGGTAGAGAAAAACAATCCTCTTCACTTGGTGCTTAGGTAAGTACATCATTTGTTATCAATAAGTTGTTAAAGTGCTATATTTTAGTTTAAACCATTTGTAAAATTGGTTTTGGCATGGATCATTGTTTTCTCTGATAGAAGGATGGAGACAATGTTCACAGTACCTATTATTTCGTTATTGTTGAATGTCTCGTGACGTGTAATT
Source organism: Hemistola chrysoprasaria (assembly GCA_947063395.1). Lineage (NCBI taxonomy): Eukaryota > Metazoa > Arthropoda > Insecta > Lepidoptera > Geometridae > Hemistola > Hemistola chrysoprasaria. The sequence goes on from OX346724.1 coordinate 4,691,864, forward strand.
GTGCCCGTGGTCTGTAGCATAATATTTTATTAGACTAGCTGTGCCCAGCGGTATCACCCGCGTAGACATCGTTCCCGTGGGAATATCGGAAAAAAAGTACATTGTGCTATTCGAACAATTTGTGAAAAGTAACAATCAGTTTTGTTGATTATATACCTACCTATTAACTGTGCCTGCGATTTTACCGTTGGCACCGTTTGGAAATGTAGGGATAAATATATCCTATGTCCTGTTCCGTCTATCCTTATATGAAAATTCATTAAGTTGGTCTAGCAGTTTAGGCTCAGAATAGAAAAGGTTTAGGTGGAAGCGTAACACATCAGAGTTACTCGTACGTTCGTGTACTAGGTAGGTACTTATTAGTCACATAAAATATTATATATTGAACTTCAGATTCTTCGGTACATGCAATAATTTCGTTTGCACGAAATTACAGTGGTCGATCAATTGACGATCAATCGATTTATCGAGGGTAATGTCGTAGATAATCAAATCAAATCAAATCAAATTATTTATTTAGTTAACTACAAAAGTTTTACATACATATAGTTGGTGCCCTACCTCCTGGAGAAGCTTGAGCTGTGGCCCAGGAGGCAGTTCTCCCCAGATAACATTTAAGATAAATACAATTTTGTAGTTCTTAATTTAAAATTAAATTGAATTTATAAGTTCACGAATTATATAATATTTTTATAATTAATTATATTCTATAAATATTAAATACTATGACATGCAGTTGTGTATGGTGTAGGGGTGTGTCGGGGTGTGTGTAGGGGTGTGTCGGGGTGTGTGGGTGGGGGTGTGTTTATGTAGTGTAATGTAATATATATACTGATATTGTTTGACAAGTTAACTAAGTAGATTTTCGGTGTCTTCATAATCAAAGGGTTTTAGCCAATCCAATATCAGTGGTTTTAATTTATATAAAGTTTTCCGTTTCACTTTATACTTGTGATCAATTTTGTTATAAAGTTTAGGTGCATTATAGTTATATTGTCGTCTAGCTGTGTAGCTGTGGCAGAGAGGAATAGGGCAACGGTTTATTCTCTTATTACTTATTGGCAAAGATGGAACTATCGTACGGTGATATCTGCAAATACAGTGGTAGACATATAATTTACGCACACTTAAAACATTTAGTTGGGTATAAAGGGCAGTTGTAGGAAAACGGTATGGCAGAAATGACATTGTTTTGAGAAGTGCTCGTTGAGCTCTTTCAATTAAAATAACATGAGTCTTAGCGGCACCACCCCACGAATTAATGCAATACGTGATTATGCACTGACAAAGGGCCTTATACGTTAGTATAAGTAACTTGCTGTCCGCTACAAGTCGAAGGTTTTTAAATATATACATCAATTTTCTAATTCTTTTAGCAGTAGTTGATATGTGTTCTCTCCATTGCAGCTTATTGTCAATAATAACTCCTAAATACCGTATGTCGTTGACTCTATCTAAGGTGTTGCAAGTACAGTTTTGGTGAACGTTATTATTGTTGCAGGGGAAGGTATGGGCAGTGATTGAAAATTCTGTAGGTGGAGTAGAAGCAGCTGTTTTGGAGAAACATATGTATTTAGTTTTAGTCGTGTTTAATGTAAGGATACTTTCCTCGAGCCAGTTTGTTACCTCACATAAGCCTTTCTCAGTAAGCATTCTGAGTTTATCCCAAGATTTTCCATGGAACAATAAAACGGTATCGTTTGCGAACATTATCAGATCGGCACCGTCAATATTCATATCGCACAGAGAGTTTATGTAAATTAGAAATAGGGTTGGTCCAAGAGTGCTGCCCTGCGGAACACCATATGTACACTGATTAACGGCGCTTAACTGGTTATTAATTTTCACAGTTTGTCGTCTTTTTGTAAGATACTCTCGAAACCATTCCAAAGGCGTTCCACGTATTCCTATGTTCTCTAGCCTAGCAAGTAGTATGGGCACCGATACGGTATCAAACGCCTTTTGAAGGTCGAGAAATACTCCTAAGCACTTATTTCCATCGTCTAAATAGGACGCTGTGAGAGATGTGAATTTTAAAACTGCATCGTCAGTGGAACGTCGAGCCCTAAATCCGTATTGATTGCTAGATAGTAATTTATTGCTTTCGAGGTATTTAACCAATCGTTTGTTCATCAGTTTTTCCAATATTTTTGATAGCACACTTAAAAGTGATATGGGCCTGTAATTAGTCGCATTTTTTTTATCTCCTACTTTGAAAACAGGACACACTATTGCTTGTTTGTAAATGTCTGGAAACGACCCACTTGAAAAGCTTATATTACATAAGTGGCTTATTGGTTTAGATAAGTATAGTTTAAATCTTTTGATGAACTGAGTTGAAATATTATCAAAACCTGTTGCGTTGCTATTCTTCAAACCATTAATAATTGCTAATACTTCAGTTGGATCAGTTGGCGTAAGCATCATAGAGGCTGAAGGGCTGTTAATTAGTGATTTGGTTAATACGGCAAGTTCAGTGTCACTCTTCCCTAATTTAGTAAGTGTCTGGTTCGCCAGACTCGCTCCCACACCAGAGAAGTAATTATTTACATAATTAAGGGACATTATTGGAGTTGCTTCTTTTGTCAGTAATTCTGAATTATTAGATTGGGTTTTATTGAGATAGCATACTTCTTTGATAACTTTCCAAGTCTCTTTAGAGTTACCGATATTTTCTCTTAACTTTCTTTTGTAATATTCTCTTTTTTGGGTTTTAATTAATTTATTACATAGATTCCTATATACCAAATATTTTACCTTTAATTTATCATCTCCAGATTTTTTTACCTTTTTGTACATTATATCTCTTTTCCTAATTGATTTAACGATGCCTACAGTTATCCATGGTTTCAGTGGTAGTTTTTTCTTTGATATAGTTTTGTTAGATGAGTTATCCCTAATCAGATTTTGAAGCATTAATGTTAGTATATTCGCAGCTTCATTTGCATCCATTAAATTGTAGAACTCTTTCCAGAATAAATCATCTTTTAGATTATTCTCGATATTTTCATAATTAATCAATACTTTATTATAGTTGTTATTATTAGAGTGGGCCACCCTGGTATCAGATAAACTAAGTAAGATTGGACTGTGATCAGTAAATGGTTCAAATACTAGTGTTTTAGCTTGGTGAGTGGTTTTGATCATAAAATGATCTAGACAGGTGTTATTCCTAGTAGGGCGGTCAATACCTTGCCTCAATCCATAGTAGGCCATAAGATTTAGGTAGTCTTGAACATGTGATGAATCATTATCAGGCATAATATTTATGTTTATATCTCCAGTGAGTATAATGTTAGGAGCTCGCGTATTTTCAAGAACGTTATTAAGTGATTCTAGGTATTTAGTAGTATTACGAAAACTTGGTGGCCTGTACGTGCATATTATTGTGTATTCGTTACCTAGCTCTATTTTTAAGCAATTGCCCTCTCTAAAACTAGGTTCTGTGGCTACAGCGTTGAATAATTGCTTAACATATACAACCACTCCATCATTTTGATTCAAATTTAATAAAGTATGAAATCTGTCATAACCGTCTAAAATAGGTAAGATAGATTTGTTTCTAGTCCAACATTCGACTAGAACTATAACATCAATATATATATCGAGACTTGCAATAAACACCATTAGTGCATCTATGTTACATAGAATACTACGGATGTTTAAAATAAAAAAAGGATACATTGAGGATTTTATACCACCTGGCAGAGAAGTGGAGCGCGCTGTGGGCTACCTCCAAAACCCACATCCATCAAAACTCGTCATAACTGAGTATGAGCGCTTAGATAACCTGGAACCCGAAACCCTAAACTCCCACCAAGTAAGTGGTCCCCAGATTTATACGGACGGCAGCAAAATCGAGGGTAAAGTTGGTGCTGCCCTTACTTGGTGGAATGAAGGCAGGGAAACTAGATACTCCACTTTTCGCCTGGAACCGCATAACACTGTGTTCCAATCGGAGATGTACGCACTCTATAGAGCGGTTAAGATGGTGAAAGAATCAAAGGTGAGGACGGCCAACATCTTGAGTGACTCAAGATCGTCGCTTGATTTGTTGGGGAATCCTTCGGTCACTCACCATCTTGCCCTGAAGATTAAGAGTCTGGTACAGGTAATCCGAGAGGAGGACAGAGTCGTGAGGTTTTTTTGGTTGAAGGCCCACGTTGGAACCCCGGGTAATGAGAGAGCGGATGAGTTGGCAAAAAAAGCAGCGTTAACCAAGAGAACAGCCCCAGACTACAGCAACGTAGCCATGTCGTACATCAGGAGGCAGATACGAGAGAACACAGTCAGGATGTGGCAGGAGCGATATGAGTCATCCACGACTGGTCAGGTCACCAAGGCTTTTTTCCCTACCGTCTCGATGGCGAGACGCGTACTTAAAGATGTGACGCTTACGCCCATACACGTCCAAGCTGTGACCGGTCACGGAGGTTTTGCGGCATACCTGCACCGATTCAAAATCAAGGATAGCCCCTCTTGTATCTGCGATCCGGAGAAGGAAGAGACAATTTGGCACCTGCTTCTCGAATGTCCAAGGTTTGGCCGCGACAGGATGGACTTGGAGCTCCAAATCCAAGCCAAACTTACTAAAGACGCTGTCCCAAATATTATGGATAGGCCAAACTCCAGAACACCTTTCTTGGACTTCATTACAAGGGTGGTCTCAGTTGCTGCTTTGAGGAACGGAAGTACAATGATTAAGCCGAACACTATCAGCGCAGGTACGAACCAACTTCCACCATCGCGTGACACACACACAACACCGATAATCACTACACAAACACTAGTCCAAACCATCGACCTCACAGCCCGGGCCGCGGAGGATAGATCCAGGCATCCAGCAAACGAGAACGAGCCACGATTAGATCTACTGGCGTATGCGGGAGGCGGGGTGCCAGGGATCAGAATCCGCGGGGTGGCACTGTTCATGGACAACCAAACGGAAAGCCTTGGCATATGTTTCTGTCGCGAGGGAACCGGAAACCGCATTTTCATATCTCCAGGATTCGCTAATCTACTGAATGGGAATACTCACAGAACAAGCATCAAGCGCGATAAAATCAGCGCACTACCTGTAATGAAGGTACTTGGCCGCTCCTGTCGAATAATGCGACTACAAGACAAGATAGTTGCATTATTCGAACAGGATACGGAGACTGCTTTCGCACAGGTATGCACAGTGTTAACCAGGATGGGAGAGGCGACTCAGGCCGCGGACGGTAGACCTCGTAAAGTAAGCGTAGACGCGATGGTACTCGGAGTCGAAAAAGGAACAGTCGCCGATAGATACGGTTGCCTAATGGCCTCGGAACATCACGAGGTTGTCGTATATGAGGATAGAGGGGAAAATCTGAGTTACCTCAAAACCCCCAAACACGACTTAGCAACAGCGACAAGCCCCAGCCACCCCAGTTTGACCTCAAGTACATTAAGCGGCTCAGAACGCTTGCAAAATAGGATAGCAGATGCCAGAGAGAGGCAAAAACATCAGCTCAGTTTGGTTGCCCAGGAAAAGAGGAGTGAGACAAGAAGGCAACTCCACACAATTTTTAACACCCTAATGGCACAACTTTCTAAACCCACACGATCCGTCAGACAGGCCGCGGTCACTGAGAAGTTACTGAGAAAATCCCCTAGTAAGCCAGAAACACCGCGGACTGCTCGATCGAGAGCTGATAGAGGACAGGTCAGCTCACCGAGTCTGATCCAAGCTACTAGCGCAAGAGACCACGCAATCAATGCATTCCTCGAGTTTCAGGCCGTTATCAGAGCTACCAGAGAGGTAAACTTGGCCACGTGCAAGAACATCCTGCAGCCAGCGTACCAGAGTCGTCTGAATCTGGCACTGCTAGACGCCAAGCTCAAGGAAGCCGAAGCGGCCATATACAACAATGACACATGTCGTGTTATCAAGGGCACGATGTCGGGAAGATATATGGCTGCCTATAACGCCACGGGCGGTTTTGTAGCATTGGACGAGGAGGAGACTCGGCGGACGGGCAATTTGAAGTTTTATACACCACCTGAAGACCCCGTCGTAGTTACCGCCCACTGTACTCGTATTATGCTCGACGACAGAATCCTTGGAATTATGGACGCCATATCTGGGGATGCTGCCGCTGGGAATGCATGGGAAAATTGGGCGGTACCGAAGTTTACATGGGTTAATGGGGTTCCCGGATGTGGCAAGACAACGTTCTTGGTAGACACCTTCGATGAGAACAATGATGTACTTGTGACAACGACCATAGAGGCGGCCAGGGACTTGAGGTCAAAGTTAGCACTCAGATTGGGCAAGAGGGGCTTCATTGGAGTGCGGACTATGGCGTCAATCCTTGCAAACGGTTTCAAGGAGCCTCAGAGATGCGGACGCTTGATGGTAGATGAGGCTCTCATGAACCACTTTGGAGCTATTATCTTGGCCGCCAGATTGTCCCAAACGGAAGAAGTTGTTCTCATCGGAGATGTAAACCAACTGCCGTATATTGATCGCGAGAATCTATTTGAGATGAAGTATCATCGCCCTCATCAGACGGTCAGTATCGGCAAGGAGCTGTATTGCACGCATCGGTGCCCTATGGACGTCACATACGCCTTAAGAGAAGTTTACTCCGGTATGTACTCATCGTCATCTAGAGTACGTTCCCTTGAGCTGGTCAGATATACGGATGCGAATATCCCTATGGAGCTCCCGAAAACCTTATACCTTGTGCACACTCAAGAAGAAAAGGGAACCCTCGGCACCCAAGGGTTCGGTTCGGGTACAGGGTCTCGTATCCTAACAATCCACGAAGCTCAGGGACTTACCTACGAGCGGGTCTATATCATCCAGACCAAGTCGTCCCCCCTGCGCCTTCATGAGAGCGTCCCGCACGCGGTAGTAGCAGTGTCGCGACACACCAACATCTGTGTCTACTACACCGACAATGATGACGACGCGATAGGGCGATTCGTGAGAGCGGCGCGGGCAGCTACTTCTGAGCAGATACAGGAGCATAATATCGCCATGGCCATGTCTCACCGTGATATGGCTATTGTGAGGAGAGCGCTCTAGCGTTTCAGCTTGAATAATCACAGCGGCCATCGGGGTAAATCTGCACTTCAGCCATTAGTATGAAAAGGTTTGTTTCTCTTTTAGATGTAATGCACCGGGGAACATTTGGTACAGTCATGCTCACTAAACTGCTCAAGCTCGCGGCGGCGTCGCGTGGTGGGCCGCCCTCCTCCCTCTAATATGGTTGAGGAGGACGGCGCTGGTACGTGCGTCAACTCGTGAACGGGTGCTGCGAGCGTGGGTTGGTCTGTGCCAGTTGTTCTGTGGTGTAATAGATCTATATGTATATATGTATAAGTATTATAATTAATTAAGTATGTATTTATATATTTATGTTAAATAATGTATTTATATATTTATTTATATATGTATGTATAATAATAGGTAAATAAAATAAAAATATTACGCTATGGACTCCCTCAAGATAGTCTTAAGTTAGTCCAATGAAAACGCCTAATAATGCAATTAATTATGTAAAAAAAGGTCCAAACGCTCTTGTTTGGAGATGTTTTGATGTACAAATAAAAAAAAAAAAAAATACTACGGATGTTAACCGTGAGTATATTTAATGTGCGTGAGAATGAGCTTATAATATCTTTGCTCTTTTTAGGATCATTAATAGAGTAGCATTGTATATTATTACTAGATTCATCTAAATCTCCCAGAATATTGCCAAATTCACTATCCATTATCAAGAGAAAGGTAAGTATCTGCATTATCAATTTGCAACTTCGTATAGTATATTAATATGCGCATTAAAGTTAATTTCTTGTAATAGTATAATAACTCATTGCTAGTAAAGTACCGAAATGTATTTATTAGAAGGAAAGAAATAATAATATTCGATATTATCTTAGATGAAGAATGTATCAGTAATATTATTGTGTGTACCCTAGTTAGCAATATATGTGTGTAGGAATGTATTATGATATATGTGTACGTGAATATGTGTAAGTATGTGTTATGAAAGTGTATGCAATAAGGTGATGTGTAACTAAGAGCAAAAGCCGAAAAAATAGGTTTTGAATTGCCAGTGTAGGTATGAAATTTCACATCACTAATGTCATAGATAATAAGATAGCAATTTTTAATAATTAATAATACAGTATATAGGTAGATTAAATTTGATCCCGACAATAATATAGTACATTTTACCAACATAAAAAATATGAAGAAACAATAAATAGAGATTAAACTAGGTCTATATAGTCAATTTTCCGTCACTAACTTCTTGAGGTCTTGCTCTCCATTTACACGGATATGTGGCTTTCCATCAGCTTTTCTCAGGTAAACAATGCCATTTGTTGTCCAGCAATATTGGTAGGAATTCGTCTTAGCAAAGTCTCTAGCTTGGTAGAATATGTTCTTTGTTTTCTGTGTTAGACATTCTGAGGCAAAGATTGGTTTTGTTGGCCCATTAATTTTAACGTGGCTAGAGTGAAGTTTGTCTTCTTTCTTCTTGCCCTTATTAAAACTTTTGATGGAACTCAGTACCTTCTCTTTCTGTAATGTAGTTGTGAACTCTACAATAATCGGTTTAGTGCTCTCCTTTTTTGTGTGTACTCTATAATAAATGTCTTTAACGTCCTTTTCTTTGATGCTAGTATTTATGGTTTCGCCCAAGCTATAGAGCATATTGCATAGTTTAGGCTCAGAATAGAAAAGGTTTAGGTGGAAGCGTAACACATCAAAGTTACTCGTACGTTCGTGTACTAGGTAGGTACTTATTAGTCACATAAAATATTATATATTGAACTTCAGATTCTTCGGTACATGCAATAATTTCGTTTGCACGAAATTACAGTGGTCGATCAATTGACGATCAATCGATTTATCGAGGGTAATGTCGTAGATAATAAAAGAATACTTACACATGAGCAACCCTAGGGAATCCACCGTAGCACTTGCCGGCCTCCCTGTCTGCCGTGGTACAAGCACCACTCAACTGTGAGGTCTGTTCGAACCGCGCATGCATGTCATTGTTGTGAAGGATTAGCAGTTCGAAGTTGCCACCAGCTGGAGCTTTGACCAGCGCGCCGAGGGTAACAGCTAGTGATGATGCAATCACCACTGCTAATGATGCTGTTTTTCTCTGAAAGTAGAATGGAAATGAGCATGAGGATTTTTGTTTTTGTGTATACTTATTAAAATATTAAAATAGTATATAATATTAGAATAGGTAGTTTAAAATTTTCACTGCAACATGGATTGGGCTGGTTAATCGCTGGAGTCACCAGTGTGGGTAGTGCCATATTATGTGGTTTGCGTTTGTTTTGCTCTTTTATCAGCGAGTTGGTCCAACCAGACTCTATTGTGGAGTGTGGAGGTGACATAGTACTTATATATTATATTAAAGATATATCTAATAGGTTGCAACCGGGACTCACATAGCACAATTGCCAAGTGTTAACACGTTAATACAGTAATCGTGCCCAGCAAGCTACTATCATGTAGATGACACGGTGATCTGGGGCACGGTAGTGCCTATCTACCTACCTACCTACCTTTTCCAAAGCGCTTCATCGTTTTTTTGAACTCTCTTAACTTGGGTTTACAATATACTTGTTAAAGTTACTATACCGAAAATATTATCATAAGCAACTTATACAAAGGAGTGAAAGCCCACCGTATACATTTTCATCTAAAATGTTGCCAAGACGAGACCATAAGGCTCGCACTGTTAAAAAGTTATCAAATCGCATGTAGAGCCAAAGCTTCTAACTCTACACTTCCTAACTCTACAAGCCTAACTTCACAAACTCAACACCTTAGTCAAAATTATGTAGCCTGGCCGTTTTTGGTGATATTTCCCGTAATTTTTTTCTTTCGCTCATGACTACATCTGTCTCATTCTGACTGATTAATCTCCTCTAGGAAATGCTACCCATGCTAGGCCCTGCCGTTATAGTAATCTAAGTAAATATCAGTAGATGCGTTGCAATAACCGTTGCATTGGCTGCGTTCTGGTTGCTATATAAGTGTCTAGTAGGTATTGCATCAAATAAGACTCTTAGGTAATAGATTATGAAAGAGAAAACCTGCATAATTAAAGAGTCTATATTTTAACCAAGTCGTAGATATTTGCAAGGACATAAACGTTTCAATGTTTCATAATTAGTAGATAGGTGTAGCTACCTCTGTATTTGTTTTATCTCGTCGGCAATGATAAGATTAAATTCTTGTAGAGATCTTAACAGGATGTTTTCTATTTGACTACAATTTATCAAAACCATACTATTTACTTAACTATGTTTCAAAATAACTCTTTACACCTATATTTTGTTAAAAGATTATAATTAAAGACCGTGACAGTCACGTTGATAACAAAATTCTATTGAAGAGAATATTAATACCATGTAGAGGAATAATACATATAGCTTTGAACTGTACCTATCTCGGATCTCTTTGTTATTAAATTACATCTCGGTCAACGTCCGTGTTATAACTGTCCTACAATATAGAGTCCTTTCAATGAGTTTAGGGATATAGCTAGACAATGAAGATAAGTAGGTTTAAATTTAGGCATTTATATTTATAGGCCTATATATAAATAATAATGTAGCGTCCGTGGTCCAGCGGTAATATAGCGGATCGAATCTCACCTTGTGGACGTTTCACCTGAGCGCTAACGTGATTCGGATGGTACATTAGACTGTAGGTCCCTATAGTTTCCTATAAGATATTATGTAGGGGGCAGTCGTTAGGTCATGTCGTGAGGCTGCGTAGAAATCTTGGAGACGCGAAATTTTGTGTGTCCACAATTATGTGTTGTCCACATAATCCGTATGAATTGATTCGAGCAGTGTAATTGGAGTAACCCGTTCTGTTAGAGTATAAATTCAAATTATTGTTTTGTTACATTATAAGTAGAAAAACTTCAGTTATAAATTATTAATAAGAACACGTACAGATTATGATACAAAAATACCATACAAAATACATACATAATAATTTACCATATTAGATAATATGTACCTACAGGTTTATTGGTTGGTTATACAAGTCTGTATACATGTAATAATATTATATAGTGTTCCATCAATAATGCTCAAACAAAAGCTGGCTTGAACATATAACCGGAACAGACATTCGGTAATTGTGTATCGAGCCGAATTGCATTTTAATTAACCACCGAAATAGTGTACTTTTAATTAATGTCCGTGGGCTGTGCTACACTGACCGACAGAATCATTTAACTGCGATGAAATATGGAATTTTGATGCAGAAAATTTAAGTTCGCTAATTGGGATCACCCGTACGTTGAATATATCATTACATAAAATTACAATTTTAGATTTTTCCATTAAGAATTATCTCCTGCCTGCAGTCTGGAACTGTGCCCGGTAGATGACAATAAGCTTGCCCTCGTACATGGGACCAATAACATACTGGCGAAATGTGGGTGTGTCTACTATGGGACTTGGGTAACACCTCTGGCCACATTTTAGGGAAAAATGCGTGATTGTATGTTATTTAATGACATATAGGCAAAGGTCAAAAGTAGCTATAACTTACAACAGACGAGAACGTATGAATAAGAATATCATTAAAGTAGAAGAATCGGTTAAGAAAGTGGAGAGAAATAGTCTCGGCTTACCCCAACGGAAACAAGGCGTGACTGTATGTAAGTGTAAGTATAAAATTAAATTTGACTATATTGTTTCAGGTTCACGTACGAGGTTTTTTCTCAAAAATACTTTTCTTGCAAACTTAAACGTATACAACGTGTTAAAATAGGGTGTTAGTAATACTTAAAGAATGTAAAGAATGTATTATAAAGTATGTTTATTAGTTTATAATATTGATTACTTTATATATTATTTATATAATATTATTTAATATATTTAGTTATAGGCATTATAATGTATATTAAGTTTATAATATGTACCTATAGTTTAAGTAGGTTTATGTTTGTTAGCACTAATGAAATTACAGTATTTATTATGTTTGTCACACCACTGACCAAATGTGATTTACGGCATTCTCCTCTCCCAACACGGTTGTCTGGAAGAGATCGCTTTTAGCGATAAGACCGCCAATTGTTACACTATTTTTTTATAATGTACTTTTTTGTGGTGTTCCAATAAAGTGTTTATCAATCTATCTATCTTAAAGGGGTGCATCTGTATGTAAAACTGAACAACTTTCAAAAGAAAGAATTGCGAAATTCGCGAAAAAATGTTTCGTCTTCCCTTACAAAATGTATCAGTTCGGCAAATTTGTCGAATTTTTCTTGCGAATTTCGTAATTCTTTCTTTTACATGTTGTTAAGGTTGACGTATTAACAACACGTTTTTGTAACCAGTTCTATAATTGGCTCGGAACGGGATTTCATGTTAAAGAAACTCAAACCTGTTTTCCGAATTTAAGACATGTGACATGAGACAGGATAAAAGTATGCCTACGTTACAATGTGTTAAAAAAGGTATAGTGTGTAATACTTAAGGGCTGCATCTACTCGCCAACTCAACAACTTTCAAAAGAAAGAATGGTGAAATTACCAAAAAAATTTTCGACTTCCCATACAAAATAGACCAGCTGATCGGTCACTTTGTATTGAAAGTCGGATTTTCTTTTTGCGAATTTAGCAATTGTAACGAGTGGATATTATTAAATCTTATAATAAGCCTCGTACTCGTACACCTCCTTTTACTATATTTTTCTCATAATTCACTCCATATTCCATTATCACCACTTTGCCGCCATATTTCCGCTTATCTGCCTATTCCATAGAGTATATCACATCTCAGTACTTCTAATATCTAACCAGTAACCTTGTCATTGTCAATAGTCTTGTTGCCAGCGACAAAGCCACAGATTAAAAATCCTTACAATTGCCAAAAATACTTATAACACAATTTATCTTTTGCAAGTTGTTTAGGTTGACAGGTAGACACCCACGCAAATATTACTACACCTTTCGTATAGTATAATATACCATATTAATAATATGATATTATTAAAGGTAGAGTTAACTTACCACGTAACATAAGATAGGTAGGGAGGGAGCATGGGCGTACCCAGCATTTGTCAAAGGGTTGGCAGAAATAAATAAACTAAGCAGTAGGAAATAAAAATGCCTTCTATTTACTACATATACCTTATTTCAATAATAACCGTCGCGGGCTGAATCTAGCTAAAATTTCGCTTCAAATTTATTTTGTGCTGCCTGAACCCTCTTTCTATGCACACTCATCATACAGAGTCCAACAAGACCGTTTTCTGTCATTGTTGACATTAACCAAGTTTTTATTCTAAAGTACTAATTTTTTGTGTTGCTTAGATGGCGCTGGAGTTAGAACTCGGTAGCGTTTTGTTCACCTTATAAAAACGTAACTTTTTTACATTGTATTGAGATTTAAGATTTATAATATTATTAAGATTTAATATGGCTACATTCAAAGTGATCTTAAATTACATTCTAAGTAATTGTGTACCTGATTGTACATACCTACATCAATTTGATCAATAATTGGTAGTTTTAATGTTACCAATTACCACCTACGTATCTTATAGGCAGCCCGGACCTAAAGTTTAAACGTGACATCCGAAACACGGTAGCGCCCAGGCGAAAAGATCGCATGGTGAGATTCGATCCAGGACCTCCGGATTTAAAGCCGGGCATATTCCCGTATAAAGTGCTTTCAGAAAATGATCATAATATAGTACTTATATGTAGGTGTAGTAGGATATGTAGAGAAGATACTAGTAGGTACCTGTTTTAACCTATTTTAACCAACTCGTTTGGATTAAATTGGATTTTTTACTGAATCTTTGTATTGTTGTCTAGATTCTAGTTGTCATTATTTTTGTACATGTAAAAATGTTCAATAGTGTGGGTACGTGTGGGCGAATTTGCTTAGCACCGCGCCTTAAATTATATCGACCGGTGTCCGGTGTGGCTATGGTGTAACACGTACCTATTCAACTTTTTACCGCATTTGAGAGCAGTTTAATCAATTCTGAGAAACTCAGGTAGGATGCGACGCAATGGCATCTGGACCAATAAATTGCTTTCTTTATGGAACGAATTTGGGGAATCTGAGGGCTTGGAGTAGGTAACCATTTTAGTTTATTTCCTAAAAACTTCAAGATGGATGGATTCTTTATTGACCTTACAATATAGAAAAAAAAACTACTTAGATAGCGTGTAACTATTGACGACCTTATCGATCTTCAGAACATGGAAATAAAGAATACTAACTATTACCACGTAAAGAAGTGACACTCACCTCTTTTTGCCATTTTACCAGGCAGTCAACGAGGCAGTATCGTCCGTACTCACACATTTACGCACACATTTGACGCGTGTACACGCGTTATGTTTTCTACGTAGTAGCAGTAGTAGGCTATTGCGCGCGGGCGATTGTATGAAGTGACAGCGGTTTTAGAAAGTAAACGATGACAGTTATCGAGATTAAGAATAAGGACCTTATCACATTGACAACAAATTAACATTTATGTCACTCGTGTAAGAGGTGTGGTTGATAAAAAAGCGATGTACGAATTGATGTTTATTACTAAAAAACATTATATGCATGTAAGTACTTTCTTATCTTGATATAGGTAATAATACCTACCTATGTCGTATTGCCTGAGAACTAATAACATCCATACGATTATCTTAATCTTCGATATATTTGTTATCAATTGGTAATTACAATTTCAGGTAACAAAATATATATCTTATAATAACAAAGCCTTTTTCTTTGACTTATTTCGCTTATACCTTCGATAACAGGTAGGTACTAACTGTGATCGAAGGCTTATATCCATACATCCAATATTTATAATACAGTGCTCTGAAAATATCTAGCTCTCAAGGCTTTCTCGTGACTAATTGACTAAAGAATAAGACCACCCACTGCTTAGGGTTTAAACCAATTAAAGTAGCAATTGTTTTTGCGGGTGTCTTTCTTTTTACCCAATTGCGAAGAAGGAGGGCTGTGTTTGTACGTACTAATACGCAGCAGTAGGTACTTACTTTAAAAAGTTTTAGCTAAATAAGAATTCTAAGTAAAAGCAAACAAGTCTAATATAATAGCATAGATTAAATAATAGTTCTCAGGAATAGTCTGTACTGTAACCAGCACAAGAAAGTACTATATATGTGTAGTGTGAAATAAGCATTATTAGTTTTAGTTAATTTTATCCTCTGTGCTTCTCTTGAACCTTGGTTACCTATACAGGTATTCGAGACTTAAATTAACATTTTCCTCAATCTTGAAGGAAAAATGTTAGTTTTCTTAGTTCAGATAGTCAATATTTCAATGACAATTACGAGTACCTACCTACACTATCGACCGCTGTGCTGTGTAAAGTTTTCAAATGAACTATTAAAAAGTAAAATATATTTAATTGAATAGTCAAAGAAACGTCCACATTTCGCATAGGTACTTATATTCTTTGACCAATTTCACTAATATTAGTACTAATATTAGGTGTATTATTTATTAGCTATGTGTATTGCATTTTTCGAGGAAAGGAATTAATTTGAGTGTTCTTTGGATAGAGCTTTATTCAGCGAAGGATATTTTCAACTGTCTTCGAGTGCATAAGAGCTGCCGCTGAGATTCGGGTTTTTGATATATATTTTATAGCCTGTTTTCCTATAATATGAGATTCCTACAAGGAGGCCTTGTAGGAATCTTGGTGACCTGAAACTAACAATACAAATACAATGTGTACAATGTAAGTTGTCTGCATAAAGCATATGAATTGACTCGAGCAGTGTAAGTGGGGTAACCCGTTCTGTTAGAGTATAAATTCAAATTATTATTATTATTGATACACGGAGGCAGATGTCATCTCTAAGAAAACCATTCCAGTTGTAATAGTTGTAATTAGTATTAATAGTTTAATTTGTTTACAACTTTTTTAATTAGGTAGATTAATATGGATTATCTCTAGGTGCATTTTTAACACAATATCTACACTTTTCATAATTCCTCTAAAACATAAGCTGAATTATTCTGGTGTAATTATTCTTATTTTACATGTTAATCCTACTTAATAAAGTAACTAAATATCGTGCTTTTAACATAGCTTAACTATTCATTAGTCTGTTATGTCAAATGTAGAATGCAGAGTAAAAGGAAAAGGTATATAGATTTAAAAACACAAGTCCATCGAATGAAAAACTACAAGAAATATAAAAGGGTTCTAACTAAGCCTTTTGTACGTTAATGGAAATTAAAAACGCTATTTGCTTCGACGAAACAAATAACCAGAATTTTTTTCTAGGAATAGAGATGGGGTGTACAAAGCTTTTCCCTGGAATCATAGATGAACAAATAAAAATAAACAACCCTAGTAGGTACCTAGAAGACTTATCCTTCTCAGAAAATTAATTAGTTTGATAATCCATTTTGCTGTTGTAAAGAGTTCCAGGAATATTGATGAGAGGTTTTAATTAAATGCTGTTGGGCTTTGAAAGGCTTTATACAGCATTGCATGATTTCCTATATTAAATTACGGGAAACTCTGATTTGTGAGCGAAACATGATTCTTTATGCTTCTCATAGAGGGAAATAGGTGAAACCGATGAACAGATTAGGTATATACAAATAGGTAGGTTAGATACCAATATACGTAATGCTCGGAACCTTTAGGTAGGTACATAATTTTAGGGTTCCGTGCCCCAAAAGGAAAAAAGGATCACTTCATTGTCCGTCTGCAAAGACTTTTAACGAGAATGTAGGAGGTATCAAGTTGAAATTGTTATCAAATACTCAGATCTGCGAACCCTTGTGGTTGTAAAAAAATCATACTATTAAATTAACGCAATCAAAAGTTATAGCTATTTAGTAAAATGGCAATCAACAAGAAAGAATTGCGAAATTCGTAATAATTAAAATTTTGATTTCCTTTGATCCATTTTATATGGGAAGGCGAGCAAAAGAAGGGGGTTGCGTCCCCTTTAAGTATTACTAGACTTTTTTTAACACTTTATGTATATGGAATATTAGGTTCTTATACATATAATGTTTGAAACACCCGATAATTTGACGATTTCAGATTTGGTTCATAAGCTCCATAGTGAAAGTTGACCCAGATGGTGATGAGAAAAGATGATAATAATAATAATATGGGACCACTTCCACACGGTCATCTGGTCCCAAACTAGGCTAGAAGCATGTACTATGGTAACCAGATGACTGATATACATACTTATAATATAAGCTTATAACACCCAGACACAGATCAAACAGACATGTTCATGCACACAAACGTTTAACCTGGCCGGGGATCGCACCCGGGGCCTGCGGCACAGAAAGCAGAGTTACTACCATCTGAGCCAACCAGGCTGTCAATGATGATGATAAGGATGCAAACTGAATAATAGTAACCCTGAAAAATACCTACATACGACATAGGTGTACTATCTACTGGGTATAGTACTTTATACCCACCAAATAATCAAAGGTAGTAAGCCTCCGGGCGTTTTAGTGTTTCAACCGTGGTATATTCGTGTGTACCTAGCCTGGTTGTCAGATTCACTGTGTGGCTTAGAGCACCTTTGTAATACATTGACGTCCAATATAGGAATTATTAACACTATCTCTGCCCCGCAGTTTCACCCGCGTATTCATCGTACTCGTGGGCATATCGGAATAAAAAGTTCCTCCAAGTAAGTAAGTATTCCAGGGTCCTGACTATCCTTATACCGAATTTCAGCCCAATCGGTTCAGTACTTTTGGCATTATAGAGTAACAAACAGCCATCCATTTTCATAAACTTTCGCATTTATAATATAAGAACTTAGGAAGTTGTAAAAAAATTGTAGTGTAATAGTGTAAAGTTTACACTGTAAACAGTACGTGCGTTTTGTTTTGGCGAGTCTGAACATAGGCGCTGCGAACTTTATTTCACGTAAACTCGTGAAAAACGTCAAGTAAACTGTTATTCCCAGATAAACAAATATACGAAAAAATGTTTTTGCAAATGTAATGTTCAGTTTAGTTCAATCATAATAATAACAGTTTTATTCACGAGTTTTCATGCGCTAAAGTCCGCAGAGCCTATGTTCAGACTCGCTAAGATAAAACGCACGTACTGTAGGCAGTAGTATTTTCGAAGAAACTCAAAAGGGTTTTGGAGTAGATATTTTGAAACCGGGCTTTTGGTATGTAGGTCTTGTAGTTGGTTGGTTGGCCTTGTGGTTTTGTAGTGCCTTTTTTGCAGGGGGCCGCCTGGGGAAGTACCACACCTTTGCCAGTTATTCATCCGCCAAGCAGTAAGTAATGTGTAAACATTACTGTGTTCCGGTCTGAAGGGCAATGTTACCAGCGAAATTACTGGGCATGACGAGTTTCAACATTTAAGGGTGACAGGCGCAGTGCAGTGCCGCGCAGAATTTTGAATTTTAAAACACTGGGTGGCACTGTGTCTGATATGGGCAATCATGATGCTTACCATCAGGCACCTGATTTGCTCGTCTTATCACTCGCTATCATAAAAAAATGTAGAGATTCTAATTCTGTGTAATAAGTAGATATTATTATTTCTATACTCTATGTCGTGTGTATCTAATATTATGAGGTTACGCCACCTTTTCGTAATTCGATAATAACCAAAGTAGTAAACTATGCATTATTTTATTTTTGTTTTCATCTCTTATTTTTTTTAGTGAACGTCCCATCACGCGAGTGAAACTGTAATTTTTTGACGTGCACTAGAACAAAACGGAAATTTATACTTATATAAGAAAATAAAATAATAGGGAAATAGTTTAATTATATATCAAACGAATTTTATATTCTGTGGCAACAGAGGGATACAAAACATCGACTTGCTGCCTCAATTGTTTTATTGGTAGGGTTGTCAAACTGCTCAAAGTTGGCATAATATTTATATTCATACAAAAATACATACGCATACTCGTATCTAATTTAAAATTGTATGGTCGTCATATCCTTTTTGTCATTACCAAATAAGAGAAACAATCAACATAAACGAGAGCAGATTTAAAAACGTTGACTACAAAATATCTATTTTAACTTAAAATACTTTTAATTTTACTGTAGCAGTAACACAATGGCGGAAAATTGTCCGCAACAATTTACGTATTTACATGCAAATTATGTATGTACCCATATCTACACAAATTGCTGCGTTATTTTGCGGTTGCTATTGAGTACCTACAACTTTGTGACTACCTATTCTTTATTACATAATTTTACCGATTTTATAAAATACCGACTGTATTTACGTATGATAATTTATAAGTATGTTTTTTTATGATAGTGAGTAACAAGACGAGCAAATCAGGTGACTGATGGTAAGCATCACCATTGCCCATATCAGACACAGTGCCACCCTGTCTTTTAAAATTCAAAATTCTGCGCGTCAGTAATTTCAATGGTAACATTTCCTTTCAGACCGGAACACAGTAATGTAAGTCATTTGCAGTACTTTGGTCTTTGTTTGATTGTCATAACATATTTTTTGTAAGAAGGGGACAATGAGAGAAACGCCAGAAGAAAATTCTTCTCAAAAAAATCCAGTGCTGTAAAAATCTACAGTGCTAGTAATAGATGACGTTAGTGTGCGTGAGTCTTACATTGCCACTTCCTATAAATGCTTGTAGAATCTAGGTCACATAGGTCTTAGATCGATCTCTTCTTAGACACAGTCACGCGGCGGCCTTTTTGATATTAAAGAGGAAATCTGTTGGGCCTTTACATCCTTATTACTTGATACAAATGATATTTTATACTGCTTTAGATTTTTTTTGTTTTCCAAATTATAGTAAATAAGAAGGGAATTGAATTCGAAAAGGAAAGTTTTATGATTTAAGCAGTGAAATATATTTACATCATATAATATGTAGGTATAATAATAATAATGCAGTAATGTGCAAATATAACTGTGTTCCGGTTTGAAGGGCAATGTTACCAGCGAAATTACTGGGCATGATGAGATTCAACAACTCATATCTCAGGGTGACAGGCGCAGTGCAGTGCCGCACAGAATTTTGATCTTTAAAACACTGGGTGGCACTGTGTCTGATATGGGCAATCATGATGCTTACCATCAGGCACCTGATTTGCTCGTCTTGTTACCCACTTATATCATAAAAAAAAATACTCTGAGTGGTCGACTTAGTATTATGTATTTTCATGTAACTATAATGGCAATAATGGAACTATGGAACGGCAGAGGCAGAAGACCGCGTTGCTCGAAGTATGGCACTAACCAACTACAACAATAACCGAAGCTTAACCGGCCGTGAAATCTCTGTTTAAACCTCCTGCTCTAACCGGAGATTATTTTACACTTTGCACCTTTTTAACAACTGTTAATAAATTGTCAACAATAATGTTATCTCCAGAGTCCAGAGATATGACAGCCAGTTATGGTTATAGCGCTTACGCACTACGTCCGAAACGAATCCGATCCGAATCCGTTATTCGGAAGACTGACCAAATTCAGATATTGCTTTTCGCTCTACCTCCGATCTTAATCCGTGATCACGGATTTAGATCGGACTCGATGCGGACGCAGTATGCCAGTGTTCATACAAATAAAACTAAGGCTACTTCGGTCTGTCAATAGTCATTACCGTTTCCGAAATCGGATGACAGAAATCGTATTTACTTAGTGTGTGTAACTACCATACAAATAGTTCTAAGGCTACTTCACACTATTTTTCACGGATTCGAATCGGATTCGTTTCGGACGTAGTGTGTAGCCACTCTTATTGTAAAGTTGGTGCAACTGAGAGCCTTTGCACACGGCGTTTTTTGTCATCACAGACGACGCGCGTTTTAATTTTCTAAATTCTTATTCCTTTTTACAAGTGACATTCCTAATAAACACGTGGAGCTAATAGCTAATAGTTTATACAATTTTATTACTTAAAAAAATCCGTGTAAAATTAACACCAGACACGAAACTTTTTAGGTTCAGAATTAGAATGTAGGACAGTCGCCTAATCTACGAGAACAAACTAAAAACAATCCATAAAGTATTGAATTTATAATAAATATTTGAAACAGGTTAAAACGTTATTTGTTGTGTATTAGATTTGAATCAGGTTTCGCTGATTAATTATTGTAAAAAATAACCGGTTTGATAATTTGCGATCTTTATTGAATATGCGTATATGCGAAAAGAAGACATGTGTATATTATGTATATATTTTTGTGCAAAATCATAAACGTTTATTACTATATCGTTATATTTCTATTATTTCGATAAATATTACTATTTTTAAGACGTTGCAAGTAAAACTCGGATTATTGATGTTCACTAAAATAATTAAGCGTTTCTAAAAAGGAAATAAAATTATAGGGACGTATTCTTATTTCAGCATATAAATAAAAATTTATCGAATGGGTTAATATATATAATATTGTTATTCGCAGGAAGGTAACAGGGTAACCCGTAACATCGATTTCTTAAAATTTTCATAGGATTGTGTCAAATTTCCAAAAGCTACGATCAAAGTGCGATTGTAAAAGTAGAGGCGCAAATAAAGACATTAACTGGCTGATATTCGCAAAATCAAATATGACACCTTTAGATTACAATGAATATATAGTCGCAATCATAGTCATGAGGTGTGCACCTGGTATGTTTTATAAAAGATAACTCTGATAGCTGAACAAAAATCAATTTTTTGGTCATATTTCCATAAATTATAGGTCATAGGTCCATAAATGGTATCATATCAGGTGATTTACATTTCAAATGAAAACTCTTACAAACTATTAGAACTTAATTTACGGTAATTTCACCAAAAAATATTTTTGTTCTGCTGTCAGGGTATCAAGCTATCCTACTTCCTAATTGCTTATAAATGCGAAAGTTTGTGTTGTGAGGATAGCTGGATGGATGTTTGTTACTCTTTTTCGCCCAAACTGCAGTAACTGAACCGATAGAGCTGAAATTTGATTCTGTGCATAGGGGCATCTTTTGGTAGGAATTTTTGGAGCAGAGTATAGCGTGACTACTGCGAAGCGGGCCTAACCCCTATGATCGACCATGTCATAATATCTATAACAAAGGTAGTAGGTTTATTTATTTGTAAGTGAAATATATTAAAAGTTTAATGTTAAAGACAATATTATATTTTTTAGAAAAGCATGAAGAAGTGCTATAAAAAAAATATTGTCACTAAGAGCTAAATCTATAAGATATTTTACCAAAAAATTATGATTGTATGGTATAAATTGCATAGTTTTAGTAGTATGTAAAATAAAATAAAATAAGTGTCAGAGATATAATAATATTGATTTTTGATGCATTTGGTGACTTTAATTGAGTGGGTGAATGCGTTTGTGACTCAATCGTAGTGGAAGACCATGAAAATGCAGTTATGCATTATGAACTATTAACGTTGTATTATGAGTTCTAAATTGGTTATTAGTTATTAAAAACTCTAGCACCTTGTTAAAGGTTCCCTTGACCCAAATTTTGCAATAAAATCCAAAAAGGATCGTAATACTTGCCTATTTGACCAGCAGGTTACTACAAATATGATGGGATTTGGGATTGAGTTCATCCCATTGCTTGATATACAGAATCAACGAAAACTTGATGATTTGCTTTAACAAACTCTTAGATTAGATTTAATCTTAGATTTAACAACTATAGACACAACTCATTTAATATTGTACGTCAAATTTAAATTCCTAGAGGTGCATGAAAGAACGAATTTAAAACCCGAATTCGTGCAAGTCCAGTTACACCACAGAAATGACTACATTACAGTAAGATTATTAGAGTTAATTATTGAAGATTATTGAAGTAAGAAGTAGAGCTAAGTAGAAATATGTTTCTAGTTTAATAAAACCACGAAAGAGTGTGATGTGTGTCCGTTTCTATAATAAACCCTAAATACATACAGATAGACATATTTGTGCGCTTAGAGGATAAGAACAAAAATAAAATCTACTTAATTAAAGAAGGCTTATTATAAAGACAACGGGACCAGTGAGCGCCATCCTACTGATACATAACAGACAAATATACCTGAAAGCTTTTGCATAGCCACCACGCGGCAACTTCCAAACAAACAAATTATAATTGTAACTTAAACCAATATTGTTGTGAAATATTGTTGCCAGCCTTATACATCTAAATAGTGGTTAACTTAATTTTAATACTAGGAATATGGTATATAATACCTATAGATTATACTATAGATTATCTAAAACAAATAAAAAGTCTTTCTTAGGGAACTGCGTATATTATGTTTCTATAATAAAATCCAAAAAGAGATAACTGGGCTCTCAGAGTGTGAATTCAAAACCTGTATAAAATCGAATTTGTTAGGCTTATTATAGTATTAACCAATATATAGAGGACAAATATGCCTGGAAACTTCTGCATAGCCATCAACTGGCACCTTACAAGCCAACAAATATAACCAAACCAAATATTATAAAACTCGCAGTTGAAAAAATTAAACCTAACGAGTTTCTTGTGCGTTCTTCTTGTAGAGGTATATTTCCGAACGCACGGTAGATTCTAAACTAGTTTGATATTATTGATTGACGTTTAAAAATGACTTTTTAAGACTTATTTAAATAAATTTTGTTTGAGTTTGATTTTGAGTTAAATTATCAGTAGAAAAAATTAAGCTCTACAAGGTTCTTGTGCGTTCTCCTTGTAGAGTACTTATTAACTTCATTTACTTGCAATATTGTCTTCTTGGGAGCAAATTGAATAAACAATTTTGACTTTGACTTTGATGGTAGTCATTTAGATAAGTACGAAAATCCGGTAACTTATCTGCCAATTTTACCTAATTGAGTTCCTATAACTCATTCGTTGTAACATAACATAACATAACATACATTCACGCCTTTTTCCCGAAGGGGTAGGCAGAGGTGTACCCAGGACTCAGTCCCATAGTAGATACACCCACATTTCGCCAGTATGTTATTGGTCCCATGTAATAGGGGGCGAGCCTATTGCCATATACCGGGCACAGTTCCAGACTCCAGGCAGCTATTGAGATAATTCCTAATGGAAAAATCCAATATTTAACACTATGCCTGACCTGGGGATCGAACCCGGGACCTCTTGATTGGCAGTCGAGCATGCGCCCACTACGCCACCGAGGCAGTCATTCGTTGTACGAGTATTATAATAGCTAACTAAGACATGCTGATTATAATTTTATAATTCTGTAATTTACACGCTTAAATTAGGTAAGTACTTATTACAAATAACATATAACACATCTATTTTTTATTGGAACAGTCTTTTTTTCGCACAAAACTTACTGTGTTATACGAACAGAGTTGAAATACATATTTTTAATGAGGAAGCAGGTTTGTGTCAACCGAAATCATTATCTTGTCGAATTTTAAGCTGAGGATAATAATTATCAACTACACCTATTATAAGGCACCTTCAGTTACTGTTATCGATAAAAAAAATTATCGATGAGTGTAATAAAACGATTATATTAAATTATTTTGACCGGATTCAATGAAACTTATAGGTGTTTTATTTTGAAATAATTTTTGTTTTTGTCGTAATTAAAAGGTCCAGCCAAAAGTGGCCAAAGAGGTGTGGTCCAGCGGGAAGGACCCGCAAAAACCCAATTCACTACTAGTTTTGCGGAGTTTTCTTAGTTTAACATTTATATATAGATAATAATATGTAAATAGTCTAGGTATATACGACTATTATAGACAGTTATCTATGCCTATTAAAACAGGTTTATTTCCAAAGAACATTTACGTAATTACCATTTATAATTTGAATGTTCCTTGGTATACCTATTTCAAATTATCTTAAATCTATTTACATACAAATTGATAGGAAGTATATATTCAACAATGTACTCTATAATTATTTTAAAGTTAAAAAGGAATATTTCACCAAAAGATTCATGGAGCTAGTATAAACCTTTTGGAAGAGTACGCGGGCTACGATTAACCTCTACAAATCCCGATTTTTAGAACTATTATATTATAGGTTTATTATTATATTTTATGTCGTCTTGTACTAATGTATCTACTGACATAACAATCATCAGCCTTTAATACTAAATAAATTGTAATTAATGATTTCAATGGAATAATTTCGCAATGCCCTCCTTTCCAATGCTAGTGGACAGAATGCAACGCACGTGGCCACCCATTAGCCGCACTAACCAACCTGAATACCTAATTATATGATAAAATACTAATAACTTAACATAAATAACATAGATCACTCAATACACAGACACTTTTCACTCACCATGTTTAATTTAGCACGCGGCTTTGTACGAGATTAATAAATGAGGACATATAACACGTGCGCGCGTTTCGACGGTCGGCGTGTTACTGCAGTCCGCTAAATCGTTAGAAAGACTGGCGAGACTGTTGCGCTCGCGCATCTCCCGACTAATAAATTACAGTGATAATGATAACGCATTTCAGGCGATCATTATCAATAACCTTGACGTTGCTCGAAACTTAGCAGTGTAGTTGAGGTGCTACTTTAATTTCTTTTGTTTTTATGATGAAATGTTAGGTCTCATTATATTGTTACATTACCTAGCAACTGTTGTTTTAGGCTAAGCGCGCACTACGATAAAAAATCGTTGCGATTTGCGTAATGCGATAAATAATCGCAAATTTCTTCACAAAATTCATTTTCGCAGTGCGTGCACTCTCGTATATTGGCATTATTCACTGAATTGCGAATTTTATTTGAAACAATTACTTATATTGCGCGTAGATCCTATAAAGGACAATAACAGCGTTTGTTATGTACCTACCTATGCAGTATAAATATCAAGGTAAGTACTAGCATAGTATTATTAACTGTTCTGTGGTACTAGGTATATAATATTTATTTATATATTCTATGGTATAGACGGGTAATTATATTACTACGTAGTTTTGGTTTTAATAGAATTCAATTTAAATTTATTTTGAACCATAACAGGTTTGTCATTAACGTAATTATCGACATTCGGCAATATTATTGATTAATATGTATTTTATTAATAAAATGAATATGTATTATTAAACTCTGTTGCAAAATCTTAAAGTATTTTGCAAGTTAAACATAAGAACTATTCAAGTTTTAAATGCCATCATTTGGTCTGATCACACGTGAACTAGCTAGTATTAGATTAGAAATATTTATAAAATTAGAAAGTTTAGTTTTATAGCTATAACATAATATTAAGTATAGGTGGGTACTTAATCGTAAGGAGTATAGCGGGACTACTGCATAGCGCGCTTAACCCAAAATTTAGCTTGCATAAGTACCAAAACTTTTGAAAGCAAGAGAAATTTTCACGATTTAGTTACTTATATTGTATTAAGGTAGGTTACCCATAAACTATTATAAATTCTATACGTACTATAGGAGGTCGTATTTATATAAGATTTTTTAAGAGCTTTAAAAGTTTATCTTTTAGTTAACCCATTTTAGAAACATTTTAATATACTTAAGTACCTACTTATAGAAAAATCTGAACCTCATTTTAGTGCAGTCGGGCGAAAATAATAGTCTATAATAGAAGTATAACAAAATACGAGAGCTTTTGTTACGCCGCAACTTTGATGTGTCGCAAATAGACGTGTTTATTTTCGACCTGTCAATCCACAGTTTCCGTAGACGACATAGATATGGATCTAAGTAGACACCGCGACTTGTCTAATCGCGCGTCAATACTAGGTAAAATTAGCTTAGTTCATGACATCACGCCTCGCTATGTTTTATGTTTTTTAAGATCCATGTAATAGGGTAAGAGAATCAAGGCTCCAAGCGCCTATTGAAAATTCCTAAAGAAAAATGTAATAAAACTGCCCGAACTGGAAATTGAAGAAAGTACTTCGTGCTTAGCAGTAGGCAGAATTTAGAACGCCTCGAAAAGGAAGGTGCGGCGTTGGCAGATCATTTGCCCGATAGATCGATGACATCTTTATGATGGCAAGAAAGACCTGGATGCAATCCCCTTATTACAAAGAGAAATGTACCTATATACAAGAGGGACAATGCCCGGGCAAGGGGCGACGATAATAAGAACGACTATGATATCGATACAAAAAATGTAGCACGATTGGTTTTTCTTACAAACGGAGAGGCTTGCGGTATCTATCCATATCCACATCCGCGGAACTGTCAATTCCGGGTGAATGATCGTTATCGCAGATCACAAAAAACAACGGCTTTTTGATGCGATCTACGGTTGTTGGCCTTTGATTGTCATTATCTCTTAAGAATCAATAATGGGTATGTATTTACTTTATTATATTATCTAAGTGTACCTCATAGATTTAATAATTCGCTGGGCTATGTTGGTAGCTTGATTCGTTTGCGAATCACCTCATTTCTGATTCGATCTCGTAGTGAAATTCCAAGCATATATCCCTCTTCATAGGTCGTTGTGCGACTTTGAGCTTACTAATAAGACCCACAGTAAGAGATCACGTTTCAGAGCCATAAGTTAATACTGGTAGTGTTACCAGTTGGTAACACATACTAGTCTACACTGGTATACATACTAGTCCAAGATTTTCAACTTTGAGGCACTGAGGTATTTTGGACGAGAAGATTTCGTTGCGTAGATTTCTAATGGACTTGCTGCCTACTTAGATTGTATACTAGTATACCTTCATATAAAAAATAAGGCATTATTGTACCGCGTTGTACAATAGATAATTGAAATTAATAATATATGCCTGATTGCAACTTTTACTAGGTAAGCAATAAATCCCGAGCAACGATATACTTACCAAGAAGACATGGGTTTGTTTCTAAGAGCTGTTGGAAGAATTCCTTCGCGAAATGTAATAAATGATCTATTTTAGAGATTGGAAAACCCTACCTATTTAGAAAAGCACTATAAATCTAGACACACGGCAGTGTGTCCGACAAGTTCGCAAAATATACACATTACCGCACTTAGATGCCTAAAAAGCTCTCCTGAAGTTCAAAATCAGAGGTGAATATTTTTTAAATTTTGGACAAGCAATATTTTTTTATAGCTATTGGCAAGTCGTAGGACGTGAGGTAAAAATTAATTACCAGTAGCTTCCTGTTCGTCACCTTCTCACATGACTATCGTGCCATTTGAGTCCAGGAACATTCTTATATACATGTTATTACTTGTAAGTAGTCATTCATAATAATATTTGTTACATACATTCATTCACGCCTTTTTCCCGAAGGGGTAGGCAGAGGTGTACCCAGGACTCAGTCCCATAGTAGATACACCCACATTTCGCCAGTATGTTATTGGTCCCATGTAATAGG
Source organism: Hemistola chrysoprasaria (assembly GCA_947063395.1). Taxonomy (NCBI): domain Eukaryota; kingdom Metazoa; phylum Arthropoda; class Insecta; order Lepidoptera; family Geometridae; genus Hemistola; species Hemistola chrysoprasaria. The sequence goes on from OX346724.1 coordinate 4,720,140, forward strand.
GGGCGAGCCTATTGCCATATACCGGGCACAGTTCCAGACTCCAGGCAGCTATTGAGATAATTCCTAATGGAAAAATCCAATATTTAACACTATGCCTGCCTGGGGATCGAACCCGGGACCTCTTGATTGGCAGTCGAGCATGCGCCCACTACGCCACCGAGGCAGTCACCGAGAGCATAATATTTGTTACCTAGGACCTAGGTATATTGTAATAAGGGAGGGGCGAACCGAGCCCCCATAATTCAAATTTAAATTCAAAACGTACTTATTCAGACCATTAATACATTTGTTAGTACATATAATTATTGGTATCTACCTACCCCTGATATCTTAGGCTACTGCCTGTCTCAGGTCAAAATAGGGTATTTATACCCTAGATTGTGACGTCACGTAAAAATGCGAGTTGTAAATCAGTGTTGCTGACTCGCTAAAACTTATTAAATATATAAATTTTATTATTACATAATTATTTTTCTTATTATTTTTCATTCATTCATATTATAGCTAAATTACAGGATACATTCCTAAAATCCTCACTGGCATTTTTTGCCAGTAGGCATTTCTGGTAAAAAGTACGAGAAATCTAATTGGAAATTCCGCAACATTATCTCTCATTAATTTCCTATAAACTCTACGAGTGAAGAGAGTAAAGAGAATCGAGAAATAATATACTGCTTTTATCAAATTTAGGTCTCGGCCTTGCCCCCGTCAAGCCTGCACTAGAAATACGGTCGGAATTGTTACCTATCTATACCTTTATGAAAAGGTAATCTCCTTCATAGGAAGGTTTAGAGATCGAGATTGATTATGGTTTAATTTCGAGAACGTGATTGTCATAAAGAGGGCGATTTCAGGGTTAAAAGCAAATATGGGTCAAATTTGGGCATGCGACATAATAAGATATCTTTATTTTATAGCTATGTTTTACGCAATAAGATTTTCTTTAGACGAGCGAAAAGATTTACAGGCGAATTTCATGAAAAAAATCAAAAATTGCTGTGGCGTAGGCATATCTACTCAAATTAGCGACTTTCTCAAACTGATACTTACCCACTTTTACGTCCTTTTTAGAGTTCTGTTCCTTAAAAGGAAAATAGAAACCCTTAAAGGATCACTTTGTTGTTCGTCTGTCTCTTTTTAACGCGAAAGCGTGGAGGTATAATCAAGTACGTATATGTATAATATAAAATATCTGGTCTCATTTTAAGTTATGCTTAGAATACCTATACAGGCAGTTATATACGTACCTACCTATATTATATAATAGGTATAAGCGAATTAGGTATTGATATAATATTAATAAATCAATATTATCAAGATAAACCTTCTTAATTAAGTACGCATGTTAATTAAGTGCGAGCACGATAATGGATGTGGTTATCATTTCAGATAATTTAACTGTCATATTAAAACCAAATTAATTATAATTAATTAATTACAAAATTTACGTGTGTACATAATATACATATTACATAGTACTTAATATTGTGTAGGGTTAATGTTATTTTGTGACGCGCATGCTACGGATTCTGTGAACGTTTTGGTGGTTTTATGGAAAGTATTTAATGGCAACGTAGAGTTTAAGGAAGATCTATGGTATGTGAGAGGACGCGATGGCAACACGGGGAGGTGAATGCCAGCGCGACAGATGATTGTAGAGCTAGATTCAAGATGGTGGGCTTGGAATAAATCATTTAAAATATGCTGAAGTGTTCGAGTATTATTTAATGGAAAAGGCACGTCTACAATTGGTAGGCTTACGTCCCTATTTCATGAACAATAGTACTTATGTAGAGCACTGTGCTTAGATAGGTATCTCTCACCGAGTTCGTCCCGGCAGAGAATTATTTCCTATTGGATATTATTACACGCCCTAAATGTTTGGACCATCCCTGACATTTAGAAAATAGCACCGAACCGTGACCGAATGTCCGTTTTATGGAACAAATTAATTTATACCGTTGAGACCTGTGGAGCTATTGGCGTTCTCGGTGACTTGACTATCACTTTAGTGATTATTATCTTGATTTGACATTCACTACAAATGTCAACGTCTGGTTACTAACCAAAGACATATGATAAACTTACTATTAAGACTGTGCACTGTGTATTAAACCACTTGCAGTGTCTACCCTTTTCCTTTTCTCTCCTCCAAATTTGACAGTGAAATCTTGTTAGAAAGGTAAAACGTCTTTGTCACTAACTCAAACCATAGAACACAAAGACTTAAACCTGAAAACGACTGGTGATTATGAAGAACGCCAATAGCCAGCTGAACCGCGTTGCTTAAAAATAAGCATTCAATTTTAGGACTCCTTAAGGAATAATAATAATTTGTTCCTTTTTTAGAACATTATGGTTTCGCTTAGAACATTTTTTGAAGCTGTGGGTTGAGGGGGAAAAAATATTTTGTTCTATTTTTGGAAAATTCATCCTCAATGTTAAGTCGTAATGTGGATGTATCTACTATGGGACCGAGTCCTGGGTACACCTCTGCCTACCCCTTCGGGAAAAAGGTGCGAATGTATGTTGTTTTCTCCGGGCTCAACGACATGTTGAATTTTGTTCCAAAAAATGACCTTAGTCTTATGAGGGTACATAGTACTGTTCTTGAATACGAGTGTTAAGCTTGTTATATACGGGGTGTTATAAAAAGTTGTAGTAATACTGGTGGTGCATTTACCCGTCAATAATAATGATAATTTGAATTTATACTCTAACAGAAAGGGTCACCCCAATTAGACTGATCGAATCAATACATCTGGGTTCTGGGTCAATCCATATTGTCAGAGTTTCAGGTCGCCAAGATTCCTACGCAGCCTCCGACATGACCTAACGTCTGTCCCCTACATATCTTATAGGAAACTATAAGGACCTACAGATTATCGTACCAACCAAAACACGATAGCACCCAGGTTAAAACGGTCCACAGGGTGAGATTCGATCCATAAGGACTCCGGATTAAAAACCAGCGTGCTTATTACGAACAGCAGTAGAAGTGTGGAAAGCGTTTAATTGCTTAATGTCTGCTACGCGAAGTATCGAGTTTACGGACAAAGAAAATCAAATCCATTGCTGGAGCGTTTTTGGAATTTGGAACATTACAACGTTCCAGCAATGTGTATGAAACGGCGTGCTTTTGGTTGGGTCTTTTTTATCAATCTTGGCATACCAAAGTCTTGATTTGTTATTTACATACTTATTAAATATAAATTTCATAAATTAAATGAGTTCCAACGGTTCAGAGAGTGAAATGGAGATTAATTGTACTCCACCAGATTTAATCTTAAAAGCCAAATTGGCAATGGAAAACCTGCTTCCAGCGCAGTCAAAAGAAAGTATGTTTTAGAAAGTATGTTTTATTTTCCTTTGAGAAAAGCACTATATATGCCTCGGCGGAAATGGCAATTGCCTGTTTCGTATTAGTAAAGTCTTCAAACTCATATTCGAGCTGCAATTGCCTCTTTCGCGGCCCTTGCAATGTACTATTATTGAATAGCTATAATAGCGCCTTACAAAATTATCATACTCTCGAACTGGCAGATAAAGCTGGTACGTAAAGCCATAATTCCAACAGGCGCTAAATTCGTCCGATCACTAAAAATAAAGTATAATGTCCTCATAATGTGGGGAATAGGTATCTCATATTTCCGATTCTATTCGCGGCGTGTTTCAGTGAATATGTGGAGACAGCTTGGCGGGTGACAATGACAATTACTATCAATTATTTAGCTCTCCGGACCACCGTTAGCTAAGTTATTGTGAACGTTTTTCTCACTGAAAACTGTCACATTTATGCATTCTTGACGAAATCCTATCTCGAACTCGAACAGATTTATTCAAATAGGTCATAATCTGACACTTTTGCACGTCAATAAAGATAAACAGTACTGAGTCTACCCTGCGTTCGGAAAGATACCTATTTCCTACTGGTCCTACTGGTATATATCTCAAATTTCATTACAATGTAAAGAACTTACGTTTTTAACAGGTGAACAAATCGCTTGCGAGTTATTACTCACCTCCAGCGCCATCTAGCGCGGTTTTGGTTAGATTGATGGAGGTTTGTTTGTTACTCTTTTACGCCATAACTACTGAACACATTAGACTGAAATTTGGCATGCAGGTAGCTTAGTACCTGGAATAACACATAGGGTATTTTTATCTCAATATTCCCACGGGAACGATGTCTACGCGGGTGAAACCGCGGGGCACAGCTAGTAAAATATATAGGTAAGTAAATTTATGAAAAAACTTAGATCGGTCCTAATTGAGAATGTTTGCGAATAGCATCAATATTATTGAGATATTTGGATCGCTAGATCTGTCAATAGAATCACGCCTTTTTCCCGAAGGGGTAGGCAGAGGTGTACACAGAACAGATAATAATACTACGTACGAATAGGAGGCACACTCTGCCTAAAAAAAACTAAAATAAAGGCGCAACAGGTGGCGTAGTAGTTCGTAAGCGCTTCTGCCGTTCATGAGATCTCCGGTTCAATTCTCAAGTCAGGGGAAAATGTTATTGAATTTACCACTAGGAATTTTCTCAATGATAGCCTGGAGTCTAGAACTATGCCCGGTAGATGGCAATAGGCTCGCCTCCTTTAGCATGGGACTCAAAACATAACTGGCGAACTGTGAGTGTACCCACTATAGGACCAAGCCCTGGGTACACCTTTGCCTACCTCTTCAGGAAAAAAGGGTGATGTTATGTTATGTAATGTTATGTTAAGGTGGTTGCTCTTCCATACAAAGTAAAAAATTCTCAAAAATGGAGAAAGATAGAATATGTTTTCACTAAATTGTTTGTGGTTGGCTCTTGATTTGGTCTTTATTTGCGTTCTTATTTATTTTGTATAGGGAAAATATATGGTTTGAACTAAAAATATTATTTTTATATTTTTGGGGTTCCGTACCTCAAAAGCAAAAGGAACCCTTATAGGTACACTTTGTTGTCCGTCTGTTTGTTTGTCTCTCTGTCCATCTGTCAAGACACTTTTTAACGAGAACGCGTGGAGGTATCAAGTTGAAATATATCAGATATTCAGATCTGCGGTCCCTTGTGACTGTAAAAAATCATTATGCTTCTAAATTAACGCAATCAAAAGTTATAGCCATTTTACTGCATATTTCCATACTTTGCGTAGGGAACTAATAAATAGCACTGTATATTCTGTAGGCGGATTGATTTTCGGGATTGGAAGCGTTTTGTTCAGGTATCTAAGTATATACCCTACACTGCGCCTTAACAATTTAATTATAAATATGAAACATCGGTTTATTCCCGTTTGTTCACCTGAGTGAATTCACCTGGGTGAACAAGTGGGAAAATAATTTCCCATCCATTCACCTGGGTGAATTGACCAAGGTGAATTGATGGGAATAAAGTAGTATCCTTTGTTCACCTACGCACTTGTTCACCCAGAGGCACACATAGGCGGGTTTTTTTATTACTTTAGTGACCATTATAGTAGAAACATAGACAACAAATTTTATCTATAATTTGGTTTTATAGGTTATTTTTGGATTGAGAGTACAAGGGTATCATAATAGTAAAGAAATATATTATAATTTATTTTTAACCTGTGTGTCTGTGTCTCTCTGTGTGTCTGTCTGTGGCATCTGGGTCCTAAAACATCCATAATCCAGACGGTTTTATTTAACCAAATATGTTTTGGCGCAAATAAACAATTGAGTGGAAAACTAGGTAATCTTTCTTACTCCATATTTGTAAAATGACATTTTGTATAGAAGAACAACCGACAACCCCCTTAATACTCGTATAACTTTTAGGTACATTTACATAATGTGCAACAGAAAAGCGTACCTACATTTTAGCCGGTATTCCGATATTTCCAAGTAATTTTCCCGCTTAAAACTGAAACTCCGGGATGCAACATTTTCAATGGAGACTATATTGGAAAACAAAATTAATTTCGGGAATAAACCAGAGCCTTTAAAAGCTTGCATGTCATCTCTGCAACAGTGTAATTACAATTTTGTAATTATTATTTTCATAAAAGATGAACTATTTATTAAATAGGTAGGTAAATATATGTTTTATCATGCCTACTAAGTAAATCTTTTCCTGAAGAAATCGGAGTCACTTTTCGTCTATTCAGGAACAACTTTCAACCTTTCAACCACTTCAAAAAATCTATGAAAATATATGATTTCTTTATTTTCATAAAAAAAGGTATATACTTACCTAATTCTCTTTACTCTTGGTGATAAGACCGCGAATGGTTCTAGTTCTAAGATTTCCTGTTAGTGGTGCATCAATTCAGAGTTTACCTATCCACTGATGATGTTCGCTGACATTAATTACTTCGTTGACTATAATACCACAAGCAACTTCTGCTTAGCCCCTATCGAACAAGGTGTGATAGTATATTGTGCTATTTATTACTCTCAAGCTATATATTGCAGATTGCAGCTCTATATTGCCAAAGAATACTAACTATCACAATGTAAACAAGCGACACTTACCTCCCGCGCCATTTTACATCGCCTATACGACCAGGCTGTCAATGAGGCAGTATCGCCCGTACTGACGCACACATTTCACGCACGCGTGTGCGTGTACACACTTTATGTTTTCTCCGTAGAAGTAGTAGGCTTTTGCGCGCGGGCACTTGTATGGAGTGACGGAGTCTGATATTGAATATCATACTGTACTTACCTAGACATTCACATTTTTGTAAACAAAAAAGTACTCTTATTTTCGAAGGTGGACCTGAAAGCGGTGCGGGCCCTAATTTTGTACTGGATTTGTAAGAAATAGGTTTAAAACTGTTAATTAAAATTGCATTAGAGTGAGAAGGTACTGTCAATGTGAATAGAAAGGTTCTGTTCTCCGAGATACGACGTAATTCCTGAACGGTTTTGTAAAACTTGGTAAGTATTAAGTAGTTTTCAAAAGATTCTCTGGTCAGGAGAACGAACTAAGTAGGTCAACTTAGTACCTCGTGTTATTGGATTTCTCGTTAGAGGAAATTTCTCGATGACCGCCTGGAGTCTGGAACTGTGATGGAAAAAGGCTCGCCCCTTATTTTACACTGGCGAAGTATGGATAATAGATATACACTTACCAGCTAAGGAATTGAGTGCTGGGTACACCTCTGCCTAACCCTTCGAAGAAAAGGCGTGCTGTTATGTTATGTGAAATGAGAATTAGTAACTAACTTTTTATGAAATTTTAATGATGAATTGAAATATTTATTTTACGTAAAACATGGTAGATATACGTAGACCAACCACGTTGGGCTGAAATTCGGTATAAGTATAGATAGTTTATATAAAAAGTATTTTTGTCCCGATATTTCTACGGCAACGAAGACTATACATAAGGCTCAGCTAATCATCAATTGGTATAGGTTCCTGGCACACAAAATTCATAAGTAATAATACTAAATAATATTACGTCAAGATTGTATTTTTTGTACTGACTAGGTATGTAATTTAAAAAAAAATAGATTTTTTTTATGAAAGAATTAATTATCTACTTTTAAGTTATGATCGACAAAAAAGATTAGAATAAAAGAGAAAAGATTATAATGCGGGCGCCACTGTCTTTTTCAACAATAAAAGCAATCGAATAATCACTTACTCTATAAGTTAGTCCCGTATCTACTCTTTTCTGTCGAGCTATATGTACTTATTAAAGGTATACCTTAGAGGTATTATTGGGTTCTAGATCATTTTACATTTTTCACCGTGATTGTTCATAATATTGTCATTGTACAAACAACGGTGGTGTAATGTTTGAACAATAAGACCTTATTTTTATCTCAATGACATCTCTACTATTTGCTAAAACACTATTATCTAACGAACGTCTTAAAATATCTTGTACAGTGTGTAGGTATATTTACAAAGAGTTCTTGATTATAAAGAGGAGGTATAGGTATATAGTAGGTATTATGTAATATTAATACTACGCACCCACAACATTCGAGCATAAAGGCTCTCTACACACTAGTGATGGTTATTAATGCGGTTTCACATTAATATCATAAACATCTATAATAAAATCCCAAAAGAGATAACTGGGCTCTCAGAGGGTAAATTCAAAACCTATATAAAATCTACTTTACTAAAGAAGGCTTATTATAAAGTCAACCAGTACATAGAGGACAAAGATGCCTGGAAACTTCTGCATAGCCGCCTCGCGGCACCTTTAAAGAAAACGAATGTAACCAAACCAAATATTGTAAAACTATCTGTTGAAAAAATTAAGCCCTACAAGTTTCTTGTGCGTTCTTCTTGTAGAGGTATCTTTCCGAACGCACGGTAGACTCAGTACTGTTTATCTTTATTGACGTGCAAAAGTGTCAGATTATGACCTATTTGAATAAATCTGTTTGAGTTTGAGTTTGAGTTTGATGCGAATTAATGAGTCATAGTATACTAACTGCTATTGCTATGCTATTTGCAAAGTCGATAATTCGCACTTCAATCCGCCCTGCTATTAATTTAAACGAATTCAATGATCATACACGTTCATTCAAGATACGACCCTAACTACAAGCAAATAAAGATAATAATTGCTTAACCGTGCCTACCAAATTGCTAATAATTTCACTTAAGCGATGAATTGATTGATGAGGACAGCCTCGTTGGCCCAGATGGCAGTAACTCTGCTTTCTGTGCCGCAGGGCCCGGGTTCGATCCCCGGCCAGGTCAAACATTTGTGTGCATGAACATGTCTGTTTGATCTGTGTCTGGGTGTTATAAGCGTATATAAGTATGTATATCAGTCATCTGGTTACCATAGTACAGGCTTCTAGCCTAGTTTGGGACCAGATGACCGTGTGTGGAAGTTGTCCATTATTATTATTATTATTATTCACTTCATTCACATTCACAGAATTTCGCAACTTCATTAATTTGCTATGTGCTAATTAAGCTTTTGCATGCTAACAATGAATGCGAATGCTAATTAATCCATCACTACTGCACACATCACACAATCCCATCAACCCGCATTGGACAAGCGCCCCACCCACCAGGTTAAACGTCCAAACCTTTACTCTCATGAACCACAAGTGGATTGAGGGTAGAGAGCCCTTTGCTCAGCAGTGGGACAGATCAGGCTTATAATAATAATAATAATAATGAAATATGTACATAGTTCTTGGTATAATTATGTTCAAAAGCATGCGGTTCGAATGGCGTTGGGCAGGACACATTGCTAGGCGCGGTGATAGCAGGTGAGTAAGTCCCTAACCGCACGGATGTCTCGAGAAGGAAGGCCTGGCGTCGGTAGACCACCAGCCCGATGTGTCAACGACATCATTAACATCGCAGAAAAATTTTCCGTATATTTTCTTCTCTTTTTATCCTTATTTTTTTTATAGAGCTAAACTTCGTCAGTCATGTTTTGACCTCGACGAAGGTCTGACGTGTATGATCAAGAATAATAAACATACTTGAAATTCGAATCATTGCAGAAGTTAAAAATAAAGATTTTTACCAGTTATCATATAGTTTGCAATTAGCAAGAATATTTTAATATTAATTTGAAACTCGTATTTAGGTAATCCTACCCAAACATTATTACGTTACAGTACGTATTCGTTTATACCTATTTTAAACTCGCAAAGTTTAAGATTTAATGAGACTTGTAAATTTTATCATCTTGTACTTGTATGTACACTCTGTCGAGGGGGGGCACTGGTGACTGTAACACAGGTTTATAATTAAACCTACAACAGTCATCAGTCTCTTACAAGGCAGGTATAGGTACTTTACCGATGTACGAACCATATTAATATTGTACACCTAGCTTTTATGTTGCCTATTTGTGAGAGAAATATAAATGGTTTTTTCATTTGATTTGATTTGATCATCTAGCTTGTAAAACCACTTAAATGAGGTTAGATAAAACTTATCGCTGAGTTGTATATGGAGTGGGAGAAGGCCAGCCTTTGCCCAGCAGTGAGACAAACCAGGCTGATAATAAAATAAAAATGCGTATATTTATTATAAGTTTTAAGACAATAAAGAATTTTAAAAAATCAAATCAAATCACTACTTGGCCAGTGCCCATCTTTACTATTATGTAAATATATTACCAATTTTTCACCGTCTGTCGGTCTGTTTGTTCCCACTAATCTTCGAAATGGCTGGACCGTTTTTGATGAGATTTTCTCTCTGTACTTTATTTTAATAAAAGGTTTAGGGTTCCATGTAAACGAATAAAAAGTGTTTTATTCGTTACCGTCGTCCGTTTACCCAGAAAGCTATAATGTGGGTTTGTTCAAGTCAGGTACATAGAGGACAAAGATGCCTGGAAACTTCTGCATAGCCGCCTCGCGGCACCTTGAAAGAAAACGAATGTAACCAAACCAAATATTGTGAAGCTATCTGTTGAAAAAATTAAGCCCTACAAGTTTCTTGTGCGTTCTTCTTGTAGAAATATCTTTCCGAACGCACGGTAGACTTGGTACTGTTTATCTTCATTGACGTGCAAAAGTGTCAAAAATTACCTATTTGAATAAATCTTTTTGAGTTTAAGTTTGAGTTCAGGAGTGAATAGGTTTTTACTGAACAAGCGTTTACTTAGGCCGCATCATCACTTACCAGCAGGTGAGATTGCGGTCAAAGATCTATTTAGTCCAACACCACACCCCGGACACTCGACTCAATTCCCATACAAAACTCACGATATAACTACCTACTACACAGACACTGCACACATGGAGTTTTGTACACGTGCAAGAGTGTGTGTGAGGTGCGTTCCGAGTTCCGATATCCGCCGGCTCTCATCGGAGCTCAATCTCGCTCGCGGGGTGAGGAAGGCCCGATTGGTGGGAGGATGGCAGTGTCCATTCTGTAAGAAGAATTATTATCTGTTCTTTGCCAACACATACAAAAATGTAATTCTTAGATTTGATGAACTAATAGTAGAGTATAAAATGCATATATTTGCTGATAAATCGTAATGTAGAGTCATTAACTGCAGACGCATACCTAATACGCACTGATGCATTATTTTATTGCGTAAACGATTGCTACCACCTAATTATAATTACAGAAACATGTTCCTTAAGGTGATTCGTCTTCCATATAATATGATAATACACAAATTTGAAGAAAATAGGGAATAATTCACACAATTGTTTGTGGTGGGCTCTGGATCTGGTCTATTGGTCTGGCCTGGTCTATTTGCGCCAAAACATATTTTGTAAAGAAAACCGTATGGTTTTTTTGATATTAAAAAAACATTAACATAACCTAAAAACTACTTTATTAATTTTTTTATTAATACGAAGAAACTGTAGGTTTTCATTAAGCAAATATGTTTTGGCGCAAAAGGCCAGATCCAGAGTCAATCACGAACAATTGAGTGGAAAACTATTCCCTATTTCTTCATATTTGTGTATTTTCATATTGTAAGTGTAGGGTTGATGTTATTTTGTGACGCGCATGCTACGGATTCTGTGAACGTTTTGGTGGTTTTATGGAAAGTATTAATGGCAACGTGTGATTTCACGGAGATCTATGGCATGTGCGAGGGCGCGATGGCAACACAGGGAGGTGGATGCCAGCGCGACAGATGATTGTAGAGCGAGATTGAAGATGGTGGCCTTGAAATAAATCATGTAAAATATGCTGAAGTGTTCGAGTATTATTTAATGGAAAAGGCACGTTTACATCTCAGAAGTGGTCAAATACCCACAATAAACCTATGAAGTGGTACTGTGACCTGGTTCGTGACCAGATCTGAGATTTTTTAAATATCGTGACGGTCAGGATTCTGACAATATGTCGGCGAATTTTCGCTTATGGATATTGGAAAACGTACGTACGTAATTGTATTTAATTTATATGGAAATAAAATAAAAGTTATATGGATCGTAGGAAATAAAATCACACCTCGTTGTGACCTACATAAAAGGTATTGTTTTTGCGATGTCTATTTGTTGAAAATTTTGACAAATATCTAATTGTCATAAATTTTACATAATCGTAAAATCTGTGAAAAATCTGAAGGAAAATGATAAAATTGCTAATGAATTATAATTAATTTCTTCGTATATGAAATGTAGGACTAGTAATAATGTGGTGAGTGAGTGATTATTGTTGGCACGCGTATTTGGTGGAATAGGCTTTGTTTGCTAGCGTTATTTAGGAGGAAATGCAAGTTCAGTGTTTCTGACCAAGTTTGTCCAAGTTTCAGACACGATGAAGGAGAGTAAATTTCGTTCATGTACTCAAAGCCGAAGAAGTTTTCGGTCAAACGGTGTGTTTCAAGCGTCGGGATCACAGAATAAAGCGCCGGGTTCGGCGCGCGGAGTTCGGGTTTACGGCCCGATTTTTTGTGACAAGATTCTCGAAGCCGTAGCTGGTAACGGCTGAGTGGTACTAATGGAGATGAACGTCAGGCTCTGCGCTCAACGCGCGTCAGATGGGAGTGGTATCTACGCCGGGCTTTATGTGTCCGTCTTCGCGGCGCATGGACATAGCGCACCCGAGTTTCAGCAAGGACCGAGCAAAGGTCACCTATTATTTGTTTTTTCTATAGAGGTCATTAAGTCAATTCCTAGGTCGGTCTAAGTATTAAATGTTAGAATATTTTCAATGACAGTCATGAGTCTGGCACTGGACCCGCCCGGTAGATGGCAGTTGACTCGCCCCTACGGTTTGATTCTTAGACACACAATTAGCTGAGATTAGTGCCTACTATTAGATTGTGTTTTGAGTACACCCCTGCCTACTCATTTGAAGAAAATGTACGATGTTATTTTGACCTATTTATCTGGAGAAGTTCGAAAATGTCGGATTAACGATAAAGATTTTGGCATAATAAATAAGTATAGAAAGAGATGTAATTTGTAGGTTGATGAACTATTATGATAGGTGGCTGGGCACTGTGACCTGTATTGCGTCAGCACTATGGTCGCTAGTACTATGGTATTTTATGGTTATGAATAACCTACTAGAGAAAATTTTATTAAATTTTAATGTAGACAATAGAGTATGAGCCCAATTTAAATGATGTATGTATCAACAATCGGAATATTTCGGGAGATTGTTGAATGGATGTACGAATGGGACTACAGACGTATGTAGTGGGTGCATTTCACACAAATAAATAATATAGATGCTGTAGTTTCAGTTTTCCCTGGGGATGGCCAGAGGAACAAATTAAAGAATAAATGAAAAAGTTTTATTAAGATCAAATAAAACAGGTATAATGTAATATAATGTGGTGGAACTGTGAGTCGCTTGGTCGAGCGGAGACTGGCTCTATTGAAGAGGGGTTTGATGGCGGCTGGGTCGAGCAGAGGATTGGTCCTCTTGGCGCTGGACGGCGGTAGACGAAACACCGATGGATGGAATTGGGATCAGATCCCTAGCCGGGGCTCTACAGCCGGTCTGTAGCGCAGTCGATGGGTGTGTGGTAAGAAAAAAAAAAAAACCCTGGGAACACTAATGAGTGGGTATAACACCAGGTAATAAGAGAAGTATGGGGTAAAGGTTGATGTTTATAAGCAAAGTTATTTATGGAATTTTCTAAGTAAATGATGGAAAATTCGGAGGAAATCGCACTTTAAAACATGAGGGGTTTAAAACCTTTATCTTCTTAAGGTGAGAGAACATGGCTTGTTTGTAAGATTTTGGTGAGAATATGCTAATTTGTATTTGGCGTGACACGTGTGAAAGGCTACTTTTCGGAACCAAAATTGTGTAGGAAATCGGTGCCTTCCGTCGCATGGAAGAGCGATTTCGGACCTTCCTCGCACAGCGCACGAGCTTAGAAACTTATGGTTTTATTCTTCAAGATTACTCCGAATGAACATCAAAATACCTATGACCCCACGTTGAGGGATGAAATCGCTTGTGAGTCCCGTCATCGAGAACCGAGATTAATCTAGTCAATTTTGTAATCGATTGGAATAATAATTTGAAAAATTATGTACGATTACAGTATTGCATATAAGGGGGTAAATAATTTAGATTTTCGGTTCCTTCTCCTGACAACGCTAAATCGAGACTCGAGACGATTAGATGATTATTTGTAAACAAAAACAATGATAAAAGATGAGGTAATACTATAGTCAAAAAATCGATTTGTGATTCCATAATCGATCGTATTTATAGAAATTGCAAAATGGTCAACTGCTCGAGGTCACAGACTGATCAACTACTATACGTTTGTTCACCGCGCTTGCACAGATTAGGATGCTACGGTACCAAGAAAATAAGGTTACACGAAATGCACAAATAGTTTTGTTGCTATGTAGTGGTCTAGTCCAGGCAACCGAGGGTTGGCGAGAGCTAGTTTACAGCATAAGACAGTATATATACGTATACTATTTGTGACAGGAGTTTCCGTTCAATATTAGGTAACGAAAATATTTGTACAATATTTACAATGCATGTTATGTATCTGCATATATACGTGTATTGAATACTCAAACCAAATTTCTTATATATTAATAATATAATTCCTTAATAGTTTTAGCATCAAGTTTTAAGGTAAATTGTGTTTGATAAAATAATTCGGGGACCTGGATGGGAAAATGAGTTTTAAAATTCCACAATTTTCAGAACAAATTTAATAGGTAATACTGATTTTGGGTAGTTTGTGTCCAGAATAGAGATCAATGAGTTGGAGGCCGATGATATTCGTTAGTACTTGATGAGATTGACAAAAGCTGTGTTTTTTTTTGCCCAAAGTAAACGGTATTACAGGTTTTCGTTTTGAAAAGAGATAATGGTTACATCACAACTGGTTGTCTATAATATTATTTGAGGAGCTTACATCTAAATACAGGCTATATATACAAGGAATCCGAATACTCTTTCCAAAAGGCACTTCCTGTATTATTGGTTGTCAAGTATTGATTTGTACTATTTATAAGACCTTTTTGTAAGTAGGTAAGGTAAACTCAGTTGTCAAGTTTTTCGTGGCGTCTCTTAGAGAGTTACAACTGCCCCGGTAGCACAGTGACCAGGGGAAACGAACCAGAGGGTTAGACTCGAGGAGGGATACCCTAGGTGGTGGGTTGACCTCGAAAAAGGATACCCTAGGTTGAGGGTTAAGCATAATGAATGATACCCTAGGTGGAGGGTCGTCGAGTGAAGATACCCTAGGTGGTGGGTTGAACTCGAAAAAGGATACCCTAGGTGGAGGGTTAGACTCGAGGAGGGATACCCTAGGTGGTGGGTTGACCTTGGAAAAGGATACCCTAGGTTGAGGGTTAAGCATAATGAATGACACCCTAGGTGGAGGGTCGATTTCAAGGAACGGAACCGAAGTGATGGGTCAGGTGGAGAAGGAGCAGCAGGTAAAGAAGGAGAAACAGGTGAAGACGGAGCAGCAGGTAGAGAAGGAGCAACAGGTGGAGAAGGAGCAGCAGGTAGAGAAGGAGCAGCAGGTGGAGAAGGAGCAGCAGATGGAGAAGGGATAGCTGGTGAAGAAGGAGCAGCAGGTAGAGAAGGAGAAACAGGTGAAGACAGAGCAGCAGGTAGAGAAGGAGCAGCAGGTGGAGAAGGAGCAGCGGGTAGAGAAGGAGCAACAGGTAGAGACGGAGCAGCAGGTAGAAAAGGAGCAGCAGGTGGAGGAGGAGCAGCAGATGGAGAAGGGATAGCTGGTGAAGAAGGATTAGCAGGTAGAAAAGGAGCAGCAGGTGGAGAAGGAGCAGCAGGTGGAGAAGGAGCAGCAGGTGGAGAAGGAGTAGCGGGTGGAGAAGGAGTAGCAGGTGAAGAAGGAGCAGCAGGTGGAGAAGGAGCAGCAAGTAGAGAAGGAGCAGCAGGTGGAAAAGGAGCAGCAGGTGGAGAAGGAGCAGCGGGTGGAGATGGAGTAGCAGGTGAAGAAAGAACAGCAGGTAGAGAAGGAGCAGCAGGTAGAGAAGGAGCAGCAGGTAGAGAAGGAGCAACATGTGAAGACGGAGCAGCAGGAAGAGAAGGAGCAACAGGTGGAGACGGAGCAGCAGGTAGAGAAGAAGCAGCAGGTGGAGAAGAAGCAGCAGTTGGAGAAGGAGTAGCAGGTAGAGCAAGAAGCTGCGTGTAGACACTCGACGTAATGGAAATTCATTGTTTTTGTCGGAATCGTTGTAAAGATAATAATGGAGGCAAAAAGACAGTCTAGCAAGGGAAGCCGGGAGCAAGTCAGTTAAATAGAAACCTAGAACTAGCCCAGAGTACATCTAAAAGCCGAAGTTTATGATGTAAACAAGGAGTAACAATATTCAGCCATACTCAATAATCAGCAATTCAAGATGAGATATTCCGTGCTGATTAAGATATTTGTATTTGTTTTGTATAATGTTTTCTAAATGGTTTGTCTGTGTAATATTTTGTACAATAGTTACATTATACTCTGGCCTTAGTGTAGGGTTATTATACGAGTATAATGCGTGTATGGGGGCATACACGTTGTCAGGTTGGCCGAGTGTAGGGTTGATGTTATTTTGTGACGCGCATGCTACGGATTCTGTGAACGTTTTGGTGGTTTTATGGAAAGTATTAATGGCAACGTGTGATTTCACGGAGATCTATGGCATGTGCGAGGGCGCGATGGCAACACAGGGAGGTGGATGCCAGCGCGACAGATGATTGTAGAGCGAGATTGAAGATGGTGGCCTTGAAATAAATCATGTAAAATATGCTGAAGTGTTCGAGTATTATTTAATGGAAAAGGCACGTTTACATAAGGATGACGAATCACCTTAACAGCTCGCTAACACAAAAATAGTTAGCATGTTTGTATTGCTAGCACACACACTCATCCCCTGGCTTTTTTTACGTGAAAACAATACCTAGTGTTTTTATGGTATGAATGTGTGCGCGGCGTCATGTTTGTACAGCGAGCTGGCTTACTATGATGTTAAGGCGCGGTGCTAAGCAAATTCGCCCTTTCGCTTACACATACATAACAAAACAAAGTTTCAGTAAAATATCCAATTTATTCCCAACAAGTTTTCAGTGAATTATTATTCTGAGTTTTTTTTGGTGCAGATTTTTATACATGAAAACTCGTTTGGATTAAATTGGATTTTTTACTGAATATTTGTATTGTTATTTTCTAGAACCTAGTTGTCTTTATTTTACGTAATTTCATGTAGTATTTTTATATCTTCAAAAATGTAGGTACGTGTGAGCGAGAGGGCGAATTTGCTTTGCACCGCGCCTTAAAAGCTTTTTTAAACGAAGAATAGGTATCTTACCTTACTTATTGTGGTGAGGTCACGGACAAAATCAAGTTGAATTTAATTGTTAAACAGTTTACGAGGACATGCTAATGCGTAGATACTTACTTCAATGCAAACCGAAGTTTAAGGTTATTTCGTTCAATAGAGTTTTATGAGTATTGTAGAGGTTGTATTACCTACGTTATTGACAGTTTATTGCTATTTATAATACCACGAAACTTCTTTTTTTCTTCGCATTCTTAAAGTCATTCCCACTGGCCCCCGCCTCCAAGATCCCCGATGGTGACAACTAGGATTTTTAAGATTTTGGCCCCACTGGCAATATGTCCAGAATATCTCAGTGTCTCAACCAGTGTGTGTTATCAGTGTTGATTTATAAATCTGAAATGGTCTCGGACTATGGGCCTTATCAGCACGCTCAAAATAGCGCAACGGATATGAAGAGGTCTATGCTCAGGATTTTTCTGCGAGATTGAATCAGAAATGTAGAGAATCCATATACGAACGAAAGCTACGAACATAGCCCAGTGGATTAGCAAGTTGAAGTGGCAATGGGCAGGGCACATAGCACGTAGAACCTATGGCCGATGGAGCTGTAAAGTTCTTAAATGGAGACCACGGGCCGGCAAGTGCAGCGTAGGACGTCCACCCACAAGGTGGACAGATGATCTGATAAGGACGGCAGAAACACCCTGGAGGCGGGCCGCTATAACCAGACGGGATGGCAATCTATGAGGGAGGCCTATGTTCAGCAGTGGACGTCCTATGGCTGAGATGATGGTGATGATGATCACGAGGTGATATGTAGGATTTTTTTTTTAGAAGTCGTTCTATTTGTCACTGCTGATTTATTTTCAGCCCCTACTCTAGAACCGCCAGCGATTCTGTGTAACAAATATAGACAAACGGATTAAATTTTTCGATACTGCCTGTCGTTTTGTGAATTGTAAAACTGTGAACTGTAAGAGTGGCCATTTCCAAATGTCACCAGCGGTGACAAGTAGGACAAATTTTATAATGAAAAGTCCCAGTTGGGATCCAAAAGGTGTCTCGGACCACAGATATAGGTAGATATAGATATAGGTAGAGAATAGGTAGACCTTTTTAAAAATGGGAATATGAAACAATAACTGGGGAAGTGTGGATGTACTTCTTTTTTATTTTTTTATTTTAGTGAGTGACAAGACGAGCAAATCAGGTGCCTGATGGTAAGCAACATGATTGCCCATATCGCAGACACAGTGCCACCCAGTGATTTAAAATTCAAAATTCTACGCGGCACTGCACTGTACCTGTCACCCTGAGATATGAGTTGTTGAATCTCATCATGCCCAGTAATTTCACTGGTAACATTGCCCCTCATACCGGAACACAGTAATGTTTGCACATTACTGCTTGGCAGATGATTAACTGGCAAAGGTGTGGTACTTCCCCAGGCGGTCCCCTGCAAAAGAGGCCTACCACTACAAAAACTATGGGACTAGGCCCTGTGGGTACATTTCCTTTGAGAAAAAGGCGTGATGCTATGTTATGTCATGTGTTTAATGATAAGAAAGTCATATGAAACAACAGACTGAATGCGGTACCCTAAAACCATTCATTTCAATTACGATCTTCTGAAATCAAACAAGAACAGTTATATTTTTTGTATTAGGTAGTAATTCTTTTCCAAATAAAACAATATACGATACTTAATTCATATAAAAAATATCACAATATACCTCTACATAATATCCGTTATAATATATTATAAATGCGAAAGTTTGTGAGGGTGGATGGATAGATGGATGGATGTTTGTTACTCTTTCACGCCAAAACTACTAAACCGATTGGGCTGAAATTCGGTATGTAGATAATTTAGATCCTGGAATAATACAAAGGGTACTTTTTATACCGATATTCCTACGGGAACGATGACTACGCGGGTGAAACCGCGGGGCACAGCTAGTACATAATAATATGTATATATAGTATATGTCATATATAGACTTAATAGACAATTATGTTACAGTTATTGTCCTTATTTAGTTATTATACTATCTATAATATTAGTAAAATTATCTTTATTACTTGGCAGACTGGCATATACTATTTATTATATTTTATTACTCTCATTATCTACGTTGCTCTGCTTATAATAAGGAAACTTATATATTTATCATTGTTATCAGTGTTTTTCATTTTATTTTATACAGTTACGGATACAAATCACAAAGCACGAATACATACTAGTAATCATTACATTACCATAAAAAACAACTTCTGATTTACCTTTTTTTATAAAACCTTGGCAGGAACCCACGAGTACGTTATAATATTTCCTATTGGTAAATTAAATACTTATATATTTAGCTAGGAAATAAAATATATCTACTTTACTATACAGTATACAGTCTTAAGGCGCAGAGCAAATTCGCCCTCTCGCTCACACGTACCCACATTTTTGAGGATATAAAATATACTACACATAATTACGTAAAATAAAGACAACAAGGAAAGAGAAAATAATAATACAAACATTAAGTAAAAATCTAATTTAATCCAAACGAGATTTCAGGTATAAAAACCTGCACAAAGAAAACCAAACTCAGAAAAATAAAAAAGCACTGAAAACTTGTTTCGATTAAATTGGATTTTTTACAGAATCTTTGTTTTGTTATTTTCTAGAACATAGTTGTTTTTATTTTCTGTAATTACATGTAGTATTTTTATATCTTAAAAAATGTGGGTACGTGTGAGCGAGAGGGCAAATAAGGTGTGCACTGTGCCTTAATGACCGTAAGGCGAGTCACACACTGCCCCATACCGCATACAAATTACCTGGTAAGCAACGGTGGTGTTAATGCATTCAGTAATTTTGTACAGACAATCTGGGGATGGAAAAGGACAGTTAAAACAATAAACGACGGTGTTGTGCAATAGACAGGTGTCTGTATTGAAAACACGCATAGACACACCTTTATAAGCTCAGTGATGCACATCGACATCCCATACACCCGCGTATTTATTCGTATGTTCGCATTCCCGCACCTCGCTGTGTGGTACGGAGCAGTGTGACAATCGCCTTAATTAATTATATTGTTGTTTTTAACGTTCATTGGCCTAGTGCTCTATAATAATATTGTTATCAGTCATAAGTCATAACAACTTGTCCAACTGAGATTTTCTCAACTTCCGCTTATATTTACAAAAGACAATTAAGTATATAAAAAAAAAAAACTTTAACACGACATTAACAAAGGCATTATTTTTATTAGTAACATAGTACATAGTTTTATTTATCATTTTTTTATATGAGTACCTAATTAAATAATTATCCCCAAGATTGATTTACTGTCAGTCTAAGGTCCTCTTTCACCATGCTGGAGTAAAGTGCCGAGTAAGCTACTCGTCTATTAAAGTGCCGAGTAAGGCGCAGCGCTAATTTCATAATGTCCGAGTTATGCTAAACAGCACATAAAATTGCTTTTTATTGTGAAACTGACTAAGTTACCTTAGACTTCTACTTGCCGAGTAGCACTAATCGGCGAGTAGTTAACCAACACTTTTACTCGAGGATGGTGAAAGAGGTCCTAATACTATTAATACAGGTAAATACTTAAAGAAGTCTTAGAATAATTTGATTTTATTGGAATTTATGAGATCTTTAATCCAGGTAAGCAGGCAAGTGAGTAAAAAAGTGTTTGTTTAAACTGGTCGCTTCACATAAAAAAATGTAGTATATAACTCGACAGAAAAGACTAGAAAATAATGGGGGCGCCACTGTATTTTAACCATAACACTTTAGCTTAGTTCCGTTTCACTCTTTTCTGTCCAGCGATAACTTTAAGGTTCAACGAAGACCTATATGACGTGGACAAAACAGGAACTTTACACGTACTCAATATTGAGTCTCATTTAAAATACCTTACGACATAGACACTAGCGCCGTAGACCTTTTCGTATGTATACAAAAAAATAATAATTTCGATAAAATACAGTAGGTTTTTAGATTTTACCTTGAACATTAGACTGTTTTTACATACATAAAAAAGTAATAACAATTATATTATCTTTTATTTATTATTAAAATACAGTTTATTGCTTTGGCACGTTGAACGTTATCATAGCATTTTATCTTATTTAGTAAATTATATATCTATAATTTAAAGACAATACTATATCCCTTAAATAAATGTACCTATATATAGCATTAAAGGAAAGGCCCTACGCTATTTTCAGTACTAAATTGTTACTGTCGATTTTTGCGGGGAGTGAGTTACATAATTTGCAAGAAAATGTTAGTCACTGTGTCCACTGCAACCCACGGACACGCTACGCATGAATTGACGTCACTGGTACACGCGTGGCTTGCTCGAATATAGCGCTCACGAAGCTTAACGCTGTAACCCCATGCATGCTGTGCATGCGGTACACGGATGGTTTATTCCACCTTGTTCATGCGACGCGTGCCCGTGTACAACATGCGCAGTGGTGAGTTTGAATCATAGATCTTATGTCAGCGGGTGCGATGGAAATAGTTTTTGATAATGTATATGGGTCATATATAATATGACCAACTGAGCAACATATCGGTCGTAGATGGGAAATCCTTGCGATGAGATTAGAATAGAGCTATATTTTCAAACATTTAAGTAATAAGTATCCATACAAAATATAACAATATTCATAAATCACAACCTTATTCTTGGCTTAGAAGAAATAACGAACACATTTTAAGTTACTACATTATACTCTAGTACTCTGATGCAAATGCAGGGGGAAAACTGACCCTAGTATTGACTGCCTCCGTGGCGTAGTGGTTCGCATGGGGTACTGCCGATCATGAGTTCCCGACGGATTCCTTGTAGTGTGGCACTTCGTCCGATTGACTTTGGTATTACATGGGTTTTAAAAAATATATTTCCCGAATTGAGGGGGTATCTACCTACTATGGACTGAGTCCTGGGTACACCTCTGCCTACGGAAAAAGGCGTGTTGTTATGTTCTCTCTTGTCTCTGAAACACAGGTTATCAATAAAATCTGTCTAAAATCAATATATGAATGTGGTCTAAAAGCAGATCTAACATTCCTTCCAACAAAAAGATTCGAGCGTATTCTAGCTACGAGACATTTGACACAATCCTATGAAAATTTTACCAAATCGATGTTTTGTTTCCTCCGAATATTATTAAAAAATTCTATAAATTTATATTTTGATATTTGTATAGTGAAGTAAACTAAGTTTGTCCCTGACATAAAGTTCCTCTTATAAACTCTCGGATTTTTCATAGTGAACAGTGAACATCTAAAAATCCCAGTATTACTCACGCTATAAGACATTCACTACAAACAAATTAAGAGTTTATAAACAAAAGTAAACTGATAGGGTCATAGTTAATTTCTTCTTCAGAGTATTAGGATATATTTATAAATATATCAAAAAGGTTTACTATATTTGGAGGAAACAGGCGAGTACAAAACATCGATTTGGTAAATTTTCCATAGGATTGTGCCAAACTGCCAAGAGGTCCTCTTTCCTGTTAAGCGCCCTCGTCTAGAATAATTAAGATCGTTAACATGATATTTTAATCACGTATTAAAATATCTACTTTATTTATTCGCACATAAGTTACAAAACTGCAAAATTCGCAAAAAAAATTAACTTTCCGTACAAAATGGAAATACAATCACTAACCAGTAAATGAATATGGAAAGTAAATTTTTTTTGGCGAATTTTGAAATTCTTATTCAATTGCAAGTCTTTAATTAGATGTTTAAATGCACATCCTTAAGATAACTACACTTTTATGTATCACTTTGTTTAAAAAATACTAATTCATTTGATAAAACCGCTCTATCATTTATCATTTCCATCTATACTATACCTATAATGCTTAGAAAAATAATAAAAACATAATAATAATACGAGCATGGTACGGCTGTTGGTCCGCCACCTTACCATGTTCGATCGTCTGGCGCTCTGTTCGGCGAACATTATTATTATTACTTGGTACGGTGGTACGGTCAAATCATGTTCGGTCGTCTATTCTAGTGTTATTACTTATAAAAAAATACATAGTTATCGGCTTTCTGCAAGGTTGCCGTCAGCTCTACTGTTGTTGATTGAAGTGTACAAGTGAAAGAATAAGTAGAGGAGTAGCCCCACGCACACAATGAAGAATACTATACAGAAGCAGACCACACACTCGGACAGATAGATCTTGAGTCTGTCCATCCTGGTGGTCCTTGAGCCAGGGATCTCCACGCTCGAGTATGTCCACATTTTCTGTGCTTGCTGTGCCTCGTCTGTAAAAAAAAATATAGTAAATTGATACACATGATGCTGAAGACACCCATTGTATTCGAGGTAGTTTTACTCGAGTATTAGAGTAAATAGAAACCGAGAGACCAAGGGGTTTAGCTCTGTATGTTACACGATACTTTTTTGACTACATTTATGAGAATATAAAATTATTAATTTCATCAAAACATTTGGCTAATCTTATACGTGCGACACTAAAAAAATATAATCTAGTTGGTGAAATATTGAAATTTGCTTTATCATGTAGAGCCATAGAGGTTGAAAAGTTATTTTAGCCCCGTTCTGGTACGTAACAATGACGGACTTTTTGAGCAAGAGGAATGAAATAAGCTTTATATTACAAGCTTTGCCGCATTGTTCTCAGCAACTCCTTTCATTTATTTTATTCACATATTATGGCACAAAAAATAACTATTCCGCCACTTTGGACTTTCCGCCATTTTAGACTTATAATGACGTCACTTAGGCTGGGTTTTTTGATCACTGGTTAAGTCGAACAATGGTTAATTTTTTTTACAAATAGTTATAAATCGACAAAATTCGTTTTTTCATCCCTGGTTAACCATTTTTTCCACTGGTATTAACCATCGGTTAAAAATTTAACTATAGTTAGTTTAACAAATGGTTAACTTAACCGTAGCCGTTAGCTGAGGGCCGGTTTTTTTATCATGATGTGCATTATTAGCTATGCATTTTCATTCAAACAAAGTTTTCAACCAAAAAGTCGTATACAGAACTTCATATCAACCGGTTGAGTATAACTCTGCTATAAAACTCCGATGCAAGATTTGATCCGATCATTGCATTAACATACAAAGATTGCAAGTACAATAAAACATTATGTGCTTTAAAAATACACATATAATATTACATAGGTAGTCTTATTTGATTATACTTTGCCTCGCAGTTATATCAGCTCTGGTTGTAAGGGTTAAGTGGCCAGAGATGAAGAGGTAACTGGGCATAGAGTTACAAAGGTTTAATAGCGCTCGGTAAAAGTGAAGGGGGCTTTGCACAGGTGTATTGGTCTAAAAAGTCCTAACAGATCTAAAAATCGATTACAAGGTCAGCGCTATTAAACTGTAACGCGACCTGTTCACAGAGTAACGAGGATAGTGCCACAGAACAGATAATAACACGCCTCGTTGTCTCAGATGGTAGTAACTCTGCTTTCTGAGCTGCAGGCCCCGGTTTCGATCCCCGGCCAGGTCAAACATTTGTGTGCATGAACACTGATCTGTGTCTGGATGACATAAGCTTATATAAGTATGTATATCAGTCATTTGGGACCAGATGACCGTGTCTGGAAGTTGTCCCATTATTAATAATAATACTACGACAGTGAAGTGTTTTGTAATACTTCGCGTCCAAGTCCTAGATCATGATCGAAAAAAGATCTAGCACTCCGGACTGACTTGGTTAGTTAACTATCGAGTTGTCATTGCTTAGCAATGTTAAACCTTGAGAACATGGAGCGGTCAGCAAGAGTCAGTCACGTTATAATTATTTGTGTCTCGGTGAGCAATATCTGGTGTTTATTATTATTATTATTTTACCTTGTCCTAGATAAAACACTGCAATTGTAATAATGGACCGGAGAAGCGTACGCTAACATCATGGTTAGGTACATAAAATTATAAAATAAATCTGAAATCCAAAATCGATAGAAATATTTCTAAGGTGAATAAAATTGTCTCATAATTGAAGAGGAAATAATATTCGCTAAAATTCTAAGAATTGCAAATTAATAGGTAGGTGCCTCTACATTTATTATTATGGTATATCTCGAGTATCTAAATATAT
Organism: Hemistola chrysoprasaria; assembly: GCA_947063395.1. Taxonomy (NCBI): domain Eukaryota; kingdom Metazoa; phylum Arthropoda; class Insecta; order Lepidoptera; family Geometridae; genus Hemistola; species Hemistola chrysoprasaria. The sequence goes on from OX346724.1 coordinate 4,745,416, forward strand.
TTAAAGCCAAATGAATTCTAATGAAATTATTAGCATATTTTAGCTGGTTTATTTTTTTTTGTGTGATCAAAGAGTCAAAGATTCAAGAATTATTAATGTAGGTAAGTATGAGTATTTAACTATGGATACCTAACCATTCATTTCTAGTACTTATATTACAGTATTTTTAGAGAGGAAAAAGACAATAAGGTTTTGATAGGTAATTTAACATTCACTTCTTTTAGTCAAAAAGTCCGTCATTGTTTCGTACCAGAGCGACCAGAGCGGGGCTAAATAACTTTTCAAACACTAGACTCAAGGGATGATTTAAATTTATTTTTATTTTTTGTCTGTTACCAACTAGATTATATTTTTTTGGTTTCGCACGTATAGGATATTAGCCAAAAATGGTTTACATAAATTAATAATTTTATTTTCTCGTAAACGCAGTGAACAGTAGTGAGCTAAAATCCACTATAACTTGGTTTATGTTCTATGAAGCTTATTCCATACAATCTTCTATTCTCTCATAAAACCATCATTAGCATGAAGTTTATTCATAATATAAGTGCTGAAAATACAATAATAATTGCTATGCTACTCTTTTCCAAGAACTATGAACTAGAAAAATAATGTGAACGCGTGTAACCTTAGCACCAAAAACGTTAATTAATTTCCTTCTAAAAAAAATTACTGACGTCATTAATTTAGAATTTTAATGTTTACACAGTTGATTATCTGAGTGTGTTTGTAAATTATGTGTTTTTTTTAGTAACTTTATTTTATGTAACGGATTATGCTAGGGGTTAAATTAGGAATTTATTTAGATTAGATTATATTTTATTATCCTACTATGCGAAAGTTTACTCTGTGATGTCTGTTACTCTTTCACGCCAAAACTACTGAATCGATTGGGCTCAAATTTGGTATGTAGATAGTAAATAGTTTAGACCGAGGAATAACACAGGTTACTTTTATCCCGATGTTTCCACGGGAACGAAGACTTAGGCTGAGTTTTTTGGTCACTGTTATCAAATAGTTAAAATTCGACAAAATTCGTTTTTTCATCCCTGGTTATCTATTTCTTCCACGCGATTTAACCATTGGTTAGGAATTTAACTATAGTTAGTTTGAAAAATTGTTAACTTAACCGTAACTAACGATCCATAAACCGGCCCTAAGTGGGTGAAACCGCGGGGCGTAGCTAGTAATCTAATATTATAAATCTCAAATTTCAGTGAAACGTGAAAAACATACGTTTATAACAGGTTAACAAAACGCTTTTCCTGAAGGGGTAGGCAGAGGTGTACCCAGGATTCAGTCCCATAGTAGGCACACCCACATTTCGCCAGTATATTATTGGTCCTATGTGTATAACGGGCGAGCCTGTTGCCATCTACCGGGCACGCTTTCAGTCTCCAGGCCATTGAGATAATTCCTAACGGAAAAATCAAATATTTAATACCTTGTCTGACCTGGGGATCGAACCTCGATTGGTAGTCGAGCTTGTTCCCACTATGCCACCGAGGCAGTCGAAGTATTTCTAAATGTTAAATTATGTCATATCTTTTTGTGTATCTATATGATATTCAACTATTTTTTTTTCTGTAAAAGCTCGTTCTCTACCCGTTTCTTGGAAAGGGGGTTAAAATAATCCAGATTCTAATCTTCTTTGACATTGATCGACTTCTGTTGATAAACGAGTATTGACTCATTTAATACCTGTTCTTTAATATTCGTTGACTGGTTGATATACTTAATTAGTTTTAAATAGTAAAATCTTTAATGTTTTTTTGTTTATTAATTTTTTTAACAAAGAATTTTCTTAAGATATTATTATACTTATCAGAATGTTGTATTCTATGCTAAACCGTTTAATGACAATGTTTAAGTTAATAATTATCAATTTATTTGCGTGTTGACTTGTAACATTATCTGTTATAAATAAAGAATTAAAACTAGAACCAGTACCTATTAATTAGTGTGGAGTGAGGAGGATGGGAGGATTCAATATTTTAGATTCTTATCCAATTAAACCAAAGGAATAGATGTTAGGACTAACTCTATATATGATTTCTATAATTTAAAAAACGGGATCCTAGCATTGTTCTGAATTATGAAATAAAAATAAATACTAATATTCACATAAGGCGTCTATATGAGCCAAACTTCCGCCTCGCTTGCACATTGCAAGTTAAGGTACATAGGCATTCATCATCATCATCTCAGCCGTTGGTAATCCAGTACTCAACATAGGCCTTCCCCATAAAGAGGGGTTTTGCCAATACTCGACACTCGACACGCTTGGCAGGCGGGTTGTCGAGCGCAGATCGATTGTTATTTGATTTCCAAAAATCATAAGTAGTGTTTATCAATCATTACATTTATAATATATTCAAGAAAATTTATTTTTGATATTTTTTAATTTAACAGACGAGATAGAAAAAAACCTGCTATTTCCTTTTTTCGGTCTACTCCATCAAATAAAAAGAAAAAATAAACGAAATATACTTAAAAACATGCATTAATCCAAAGATAAACAAATGGAAGGAGCGATTTTGGGAATTCACATTTAGAGATTCTTTATCATCAATTAAATTGCATTGAATGAGATGGAAGTTTGGCTTTTATAGGCGCCTTAATGGATAAATTTAAAATGATACAGGACATCTTAGCAGTTTGACACAATCCTGTGGAAAATTTACTAAATCGATGTTTTTATTCCCCTGTTTCCTACGAATACAGTAAACCTATTTGATATATTTATATCCTGATATTTTACATACATACTTTACTTCATCTTTAAAATATCAGGATATAAATATATCAAATAGGTTTTCTGTATTCGGCGGAAACAGGGGAATACAAAACATCGATTTGGTAAATTTTGCATAGGATTGTGTCAAATTGCTAAGGGGTCCTGTATCCTGTTAACAGCAATTGGCAAGTTCAAGCTCAAAAAAATACTTAGAAAGTGTAAAGGAAGGCTTTTAGCCACTGGGACAAAGATGGCTCATATAGCTCGATAGAAAAGAGTAGAAACGGAATTAATTTAGTGTAAGTATCGATTCAATTGTTTTTACTGTTGAAAAATACAGTGGCGCCGCCATTATTTTCTACTTTTTTCTATCAATCTTTATTAAAAAAATAACAACTTACATTCATGCTCATACAAAGCCTGTAGATTCCTCTCCACACAAAATGTTCACTGCATCCCACAGACTTTCCAAAAACACGTTTCCACTAATATGTCACTTTGGGTTTTCACAGATCACATTTTTATCAGATCAAATATTTGCTCAGCTCGTGACATATTATATTGTATCACATCATTGTCACGTGTGAGTAATAAGATACCGTATGGTTAAAATTCAATTAGCGTGCTGTTCGGCTGCGTCTGCGCCGGTCTGTAGTTTATAAACGTTTGGCGTGTAAGAGTTACGCTACTTGTTACGCTTGTTGCAGTAACTCAACTGGGGTGTTTTAGTTCCTTATCTACAAGTTTAATGACATTAATAGAAACAATGATTATTACGTTAGATTGATAGATATAATAAACACTTTATTAGCTCACCACAAAAGAATAAATCTTAAAAATTAAACAGAACAGGTCAAATAGTGTAACAATTGGCGGTCTTATAAGCTAAGAGCGATCTTTTCCAGACAACCACGCAGGGAGAGGAGAGTACCGTAAATCACATAAATTTGGTCAGTGGTGTGACTTAAATTTACTTTTAATATTAATAAACACAAACTACAATAATGACTATTCGTTATAAACTTAAAAATAAAAATATAATGACTATACATATCTAAATATATTGAATATTATATCCTAATAAACAAATGATACATACTAATATAATAATAAATACATACATACATACTTAATATATGCTTAACGTGACTTAAATTTGAGAAAACAAAGGGAAGAAAGACAGCTATAGCGATAGGTAGTAGTTAAAAATATGAAATTTAAAGATATCTAGTGACTAGTGAGGTGGAGCGCCTAATTTCGATAGGTAAGGCATTCCATAGACAAATGGCCTTCACCGTAAACTTGTCGTAGAATGTGCTGCTGTGTTCTAGAACCCTTAACAGTAGATTCGCTGTCGACCTTAAAGTGCGAGAATGGAAAGCATGGAGATATAGGAAGCGTTCCTGAAGGTAATGCGGGGAAAATGAGTTAAACAAGACGTTGTAGTGGTAGGCCTCTTTGCAGGGGGCCGCCTGGGGAAGTACCACACCTTTGCCAGTTATTCATCCGCCAAGCAGTAATGTCCAAACATTACTCTATTCCGGTCTGAAGGGCAATGTTACCAGCGAAATTACTGGGCATGACGAGATTCAACAACTAATATCTCAGGGTGACAGGCGCAGTGCAGTGCCGCGCAGAATTTTGAATTATAAAACACTGGGTGGCACTGTGTCTGTGGCACTGTGTCATATGGGCAATCATGATGCTTACCATCAGGCACCTGATTTGCTCGTCTTGTCATTCAATATCTTAAAAAATACCAAAGGAATAGAATATGAGCATCCCGGCGAATAAGAAGGTTAGCGTCAATATGTTTCTGTACTGTTTTGTTTATATGCTTACTAGTGACCTGCCCTCGCTTCTCCTGTTATTCTCCTGATTTCTCTATTTCCAGGTAGTGTGATTTGGAGTAACAACTTAAGTTTATGTTTCAGAAAGAAAATACCGTAATAAGAAAGAGTCATTCCGGCTGGTCCCCAATCCTTCGTCACCACTGGGGACATGTGGCACAACTTAAAAAAATGTCCCAGTTGTCTCCAGTAGGAAAGAACAACAGCTGGGCAAACAACTTCCGTTCGGAGACAAAAAGTCTATCTACCGATAAATCAACAACTGAGAATCTTTCCCACTTTCTCCTTCCCCACTGGGGACAACTGGGATTTCTTTTAAAGTAGTCAGTTGACAGTTGTCACCACATGTGGGACAACTTATTTTAAATTTCTAGTGGGGATGAAGGAGTGGGGACCGGCGGGAATGATCCATAGGAAAACGTAATAGTACTTGTAACTTTCACATCATCTTTCACAAAATATAATAATATTTTCACATGCAATTAGAAAATATGCCATTACAGTTTATGAGATAATAGACGGACAGCTGGACAGCGCGGAGGCTTTGTAATAGGGTTTCTTGGACACTCTTTGGATGTGCAACCCAAAAAAAGTACAAATTTGTCTAATTATTAAAAAAATGTTACTCGTGATACTTGATAGTACTGTAATTAATAATATAATAATACTGTAATGTAAGCATAATAAAAACTAAAAATATGTGTTTTAGTTCAAGGTGTTATGGCCTATTGTCATGTATCAGTTATTGTAAATATTGTTATCGTCATATTTTCAATGTTTATCTGACTTTTATTATTCTCAAACGAGATTGGCTTACTTACAGAGGTTGTTGCTTATGCAGTATATTTAATATTAATAGCTATTTAGGTAATTTAATAAAACTACTCGTTTTTTTTAAATGACCTATGCTGTTGGCCTCAGATGGCCTCTACAGCTTTACCGGGCAATGGCCCCATTATTTAGGCTTATGTCCAGCAGTGGACTTCCAACGGCTGAGATAACGATGATGAAATGGTATTTCTTAGATTTGATAGAATATACTTAGTTATATTGTTAAAGTTGGTGCCATGAAGCCTTAGTGCCTAATTGGCCTTAGGACCTGTGTTGTGGGGATAACGCTTACAATCCCTATAATAGAATCAAAAGCTTCCATTTACCCGGATACAGAGGTACTTCGGCGCGAGGACGGAGTTCAAAGCCGCATTAGTTCGCTGCTCGTCGAACGTCCGATTCGATAAGTAAAAATGGGTGTTTGTTATTTGGAAAACACGACTGCAAATTGTATTTTACAGTATTGAATCGTTTGTACCCGGAACTTGAGGTTCCAGGGATTAAATCCTATTACTTAAGTACAGTCTGTGTCACTTGATTGTCCAAGAAATTTTAGCTAAAAAATATTTAAGGCGCTCTCCAAAGGCGATATTTAGGTATTTCAGGGGGTGAAGCAGAAGAAGAGGCAGACGATCACCTCTCCGCTGCGGGACGCCCGCACGCCTCCTGTGTGTGCATGAGCAGATCAGTCGAGCCCGCGGGATGAGTATGAGGCGGCCTCGGTTGACGTAAGAGCCATGTTAATGATCGATATAACATAACATAACATCATCCCATAGGTAGGCAGAGGTGTACCAACCCAGGACCCAGACCTAAAGTAGGTATACCCGCACATTTCGTCAGTTGGCACACAGGCATCCAGCGGGCACACTCCAGGCTGTCAGTGAGTTCATTTCTAAAAGACACTTTGCCTGATCTGGGAATCGAACCCAGGACCACATGATCGGTAGAAGAACTTGCGAACATTACGCCACCGAGATACTAATGTTTATTCTGACCGAGACAGTCGATGGTCGAATGGACTTGGGTTCAAAATATTGCATTGAGTATTAATTAATTTACACATCACTGACACTTTGCCGACACTCTATCAACAATCTGAGCTAAATTGAAGCAAGGTAAAGTTTCTATATCACGAGGCTTACGAGTTTAAAGCCCGTCACACACGCAGCTATAATATATTATATTAATATACCGTCCTATAATATATATTATAGCAAGCTACCACACACGGAGACGATGCTATAATATACATTTTAGCCTTCATTTCATTGATACAGTAATTTATATTAATATGCAATAATATATATTACGGTATATGTTGGTGACGTCATAGAACTATATATTATAGCTGAGTGTGCGGTCAGTCGAATATTTGTATAGAAAATATATCGTAATATGCCTTGCTATGATTTATATTAATATATATTATAGCTACGTGTGTGACGGGCTTTAAATATAACTTTTTGTAGTGGTAGGCCTCTTTTGCAGGAGGCCGCCTGGGGAAGTACCACACCTTTGCCAGTTATTCATCCGCCAAGCAGTAATGTGCAAACATTACTGTGTTCCGGTAAAAAGGGCAATATTACCAGCGAAATTACTGGGCATGATGAGATTCAACAACTCATATCTGAATCGGTTATTTGAGAAAGAACATAAGTCCATGGACCCTAATTTTTCAGGAGGCCAAAAAAACAGTGTTTTGAAAAAAAACTATACCAAACTGTAAAAATAATAAATGCAAGTTTGTAAAGAATATGTTCATGGACTTATTTACATAAAAATTAGATTATGAAAATCAATACTTTTTACAAAAAAAACAAATTAAGTGGCTGGACTTATGGTTTTTCTCAACTACATGAAAAAATAACGATATTTAATTAGATAAATAGTCATTTATTATTTTAAAAAGAAAATTACGATATTCAATCATTGTCTTGGACTTCCATATATGTGTCCCTGTCAGTCACAGGCCATTGAAAAATTATTTGATAAAATATTTGATAAATTTGAAAAAATATTTGATAAAATTTTTGAATTCTTTTCACCTGTGGCAGATAACGCTTAACTGGAAAGCAGAGCGTTGTTGCAAACAGTGTGCGTTCCAGTAGACGTTGATATATGATATTTAGAACTTGACTAATGAGGTTTGTTGGAGATTTCTGTTCTTGGCCGGAGACGTACGATGGGTGAAATTGAAATCAAGCCTTGTTGAAACCATCTTGCTCATTTTTTGTTTTGAAGCTTAAAAAACGATTAAAAATATCGACTTTTTGTTCTTCAGCTATCCGTCTAGGAAAAGCAGGTTTAAGTTAGTATGCATGCATTTGAATAATAATATTTTATAAAAAGAAGAGTAGTGAAAACAAGATAACATTGTATGCAATTTTCACCAGCTTTAACAGAGGCTATATTGTGGCCAATTAATATGAGGCTGTCCCTTCGCACCCTTGCTGTTTTAATAACCTCTGATCTGTACTGAGATTTGTTAACTACTCCTTTCTTCTTCTTCTTTGGTGGGCTGCCACTGTTATTATTTTCTGTGTCGCTTATATATTATATATTCATTAAATAATCTATCTAGACAAACACTCCTAAAATAAAACGAGCTGACAAACAATCTAAAAAAACTTTTTATGTTTCTCTCACAAGGCGCGAAAAACTTAATGGCAGACGTCAAATATATAATAATATAATATAATAATATTTTTTTAAATAATTTTGCCAGGCAATGTAGTCGAGAAAAAACATAAGTCCGGACAAATGTTGTTTCTCAACTACATGGTAAACTTTGGTAGCTTATATTTCTACGTAGATAAGCGGACTGGTGCTGTTTCTCTGTGACATGGTGTATTTAGGTTTAAAGGACACTTTTGCAGCATTAACTTCATTTCGTAAAAAATGTGACATATGTTCTTTCTCAAATAACCGATTCATCTCAGGGTGACAGGCGCAGTGCAGTGCCGCGCAGAATTTTGAATTTTAAAACACTGGGTGGCACTGCGTCTGATATGGGCAATCATGATGCTTACCATCAGGCACCTGATTTGCTCGTCTTGTACACTCACTATCATAAAAAAAAACTTAACTTATGATTGTGAAGATTAATAGAACCATTAATGTGATATTATAAGGAGAAACCCATTTTAAAATTATTTTACTTACAAAATAGGTACTCGTATTTATCAGAATTATGAAATTCTCAAGGAAATACTTTGAATACCTATTTGCGTAAAGCATATTTTTTATGTATAACTGGATAAATTCACTTAATATTTAGTTGTTACTTAAAATAAAACACATAACATAACATACATTCACGCCTTTTTCCCGAAGGGGTAGGCAGATGTGTAGCCAGGACTCAGTCCCATAGTAGGTACACCCACAGTATGTCAGTGTAAATAAAACACAAATGAAGAAATTATATCTCTTATACCATCGTTGGTTCCTCAAAGTTTGTATGGGAAATGATGTCGGCCCAGCCACCAAAAAGTACTTACATTTTATATAGGTTTTGTACTCTCTGAGAGCAGAGTTATCTCATTTGGTATTTTATCATAGACACAATGTCCCTAAAACAGTTTACGGGTAGACACATACGTAATTACAAAGCGACTGGTAATGAATACGAGTGAAGGCTGAAAATGCGCGGTTATTTCACATTCCCGTTTTACAATTTGCGACTGTGGTAATTTGATTTTGATTCTGTGGAACACTGGAAAATCAGCTTCAATTTGTTTCTGTGTTTGAAATGTTTTCCAATACCTACAGGGTTACTGGAAAGTACATACATAATATATACATACAGTCACGCTTCGTTCCCGGTAGAGTAGAGACTATGGATCTCCACTTGCTTCTATACTGACATACGGTCTTCGCTTTTTCCACTTTCATGACATTCTTCATACATGCTCGTTGGTTCAACAATTTATTGAAAAGTACGCCTGGGTCGACCCCCAGGTTCGAACCGACATGACAATTCACACTCGCTTTATATAAATATCTTTTGCTAATTTCCTTTCATTCATCCTCTTCTCATGTCCGAACTACGTCTGCATTCCTTTCTCTATCTTTGTCACTACATCTACTAACACGCCACAGCGTTCCCTTATTTACTATTCCTCATTTTGTCCATCAAGCTCACCTCAGTCATGCTTCTCAGGATTCTCATCTCCAAAGCATTAATCTTATTTGAGTACTTTTTCTGCCAGACCCAACATTCACTACCATACATAAGTGTATAGCACACCTCTATGGACAGCTGCAGGCCTACCATCAACTTATAGGCTAGCAATTCAATCCCGACTCTATTCAATTTAGGTACCTAAAAAATTTCATACCATCAACTCATTAAGCGACGATCGCATTTGAATCGTATTACGTCAGAAAGAATGAACAAAACGTTGTCTCTGATCCAACTTTCCGCCGCCGAGCGAGAAAAAGACAACGCTATATAAAAATCTCGTGATCTCATTCAATGGCCGCTTCGTTTTGAAACGGTATCTTACATAAAAATCGGAAATTACCGGATTTTTTTAGACCCCAATTTTATATTAATTTACGAATAAAATACATTAAATTATTTTATATTTTACAAAATTTTATTTATTTAATATTTTGGGTATAGTGTCTTACCATTAATGCTTGAATTTCCAAGATTATTATACGAAATCGTAATTAAAATTTTTGAACGAACTAGCCGATGTCATCCTTATTATTCTTTACGAGCGCGGTAGTTTTAAAAGTGGAATTATTAGTTTGTGTTTGGCGTTTGGAACAAAACAAAGTTAGTAAATTTATAATGAGGTAAGCTGTTAGTTTATGTTTTCTATATAATTAAGTGTTTTGGATATTATTTAACGATTCGTAATATCAAACCTCAATAATAATTCCATTTCCAATCAACAGTGTGGAATTCGTGTACCTTTACCTTTCTTAAGTGTTTTTTTTTTGTATACAGTTAACAATCTCGTCAAGTGGTGGCACGAAGGGTTACGTACCACCAGTTAGAAATATTGTGGGAAGCTCTAAACTCTCATCGATAACTTCTTCAAAACAAAAGCATCTTCGTTGATGCACTCCATCAGCTCAAATAATAGTAGTTCGTCATACATACTATTCAATGTTCAAACAACTCTTGCGCACGACGTTAAACTTAGTTGATTAGTATCTTAGATATTATTATGTCACAGAGTCACAGCTCTACTTATCGACTTTAAATAAATAAATAAATAAATAAATAAATATGGGACAACTTCCACACACGGTCACCTGGTCCCAAACTAGGCTAGAAGCCTGTACTATGGTAACCAAATGACTGATATACATACTTAAATACGCTTATAACACCCAGACACGCAGATCAAACAGACATGTTCATGCACACAAATGTTTGACCTGGCCGGGGATCGAACCCGGGGCCTGCGGCACAGAAAGCAGAGTTACTACCGTCTGCGCCAACGAGGCTGTCAATAATGAAAATAGCACACTTACACTTACAGAGATTTAAAAAATACACGGAAATATGTAAAAACGATTCAGTTTGGCGAAACAAAACTAACTTTTATTGAATCGCTAGATTTGACAGTTATGCTATTCAGGTCCAGTCGTAAGGAAGCATCATAGTACGAAAAGAACGAACGAAACTAAGCTTGCCATTCAGTTTAGGTTTTGTTTTGGCGGGAATTTTAAACTGATCGGCTTAACAAGGTCATGGTACGAAAATAGCGACGCAGTTCAGTTTAGGTCCTAAACTGAATTGCTTATCTAGTTGATGGTAAGCCTGCTGGTCTTGCTTTTTTAGATTAGATTAGATAAACACTTTATTGTACACCATACAACCTTACAGCGAACATAATATTACTTATTAGACACTTTACTGAACTAGTACTTATATAGTGTTCTCCTAAAGAGTTTTTGTATATTTTTTTATGATAGTGAGTGTAAAGACGAGCCAATCAGGTGCCTGATGATAAGCATCATGATTGCCCATATCAGACACAGTGCCAGTGTTTTAAAATTCAAAATACTGCACTGCACTGCGCCTGTCACCCTGAGATATTAGTTGTTGAAACTCGTCATGCCCAGTAATTTCGCTGGTAATATTGCCCTTCAGACCGGAACACAGTAATGTTTGCAGTTTTGTTTGTATTTGGAATAACTATCACAATAATAAAAATATTTTTTGGTTAAATTGATGGATGGATGGATGTTTGTTACTCTTTCACGCCAAAACTACTGAACAGATCGGGCTGAAATTTGGTATGCAGGTAGCTTAGACCCTGAAATAACACATAAGGTACTTTTCTTTCCATATTCTCACGGGAACGATGGCTACACGGGTGATACCGCTGGGCACAGCTAGTCTAATATATTAAAAATAAAATAACTACATAAAAGCTAACAACATAAACGAAACATTAATTCAAGATAAGAATATGGGAACAGCTGACTTAACTTATCTATCTATAAAATTATACGCGAGTACGTTACATTAGGTTATACTTACATATCATACATTTACGCCTTTTCCCCAGAGGGGTAGGCAAAGGTGTACCCAGGATTATGTTCCATAGTAGGTTCACCCACATTTCGCCAGTATGTTATTGATCCCATGTAATAGGGGACGAGCCTTTTGCCATCTTCCAGACACCAGGCAGTTATTGAGATAATTCCTAATGGAAATACCCAATATTTAACACTTTACCTGACCTATGGATCGAACCCGGGACCTCATGATCGGCAGTCGAGCTTGCGTCCACTACGCCACAGGTACATAAAAATATAGTACCTCTACCTACATAATAATGCTGTCCTACTCTGCAGTTGATATTATTGATTAGTCCCTAGTCCCTAGCTTCGCGACGTCTTGGTCTGGGCTGCGTCCAATTGGCTGCTAACATGATTTAAGAGGTAACTTTTAGAAATATGACAATCTTATGAAAGATTTACCAAATCGATGTTGCGTATTTCCCTGTTTCCTCCGAATATAATTAACATAGTACATGCTTCTAGCCTAGTTTGGGGATGATCGTGTGTGGAAGTTGTCCCATATTATTATTATTATTGAATGAATGAAAACTCTTTATTGGTACTACATTATAACAGAAAATAACAAAGAAGAAAGACTTAAAACTAGAAAGTAACAACTGGCGGCTTTATCGCTCAGAGCGATCTCTTCCAGGCAACCGTGTATGTGTACCATGTATGTATGTGTGGCAATATTTGTTTTTTTTTTTACAAAATTTTCATCGCGTTATATCTGTGAAAATTATATCTTATATTTTTATCTATAATAGTATTATGCAAAGGTTAGTTTGTCGATGCCACTGTGAGTGCAGAGTGAGAAAATTACATAATATAATGTACAAATTGTATATAAACTAAGAATGTGCTAATTGTAAATGATCTACTCTTTCTACTTCCTACTTCTTTTTACCTTTACGTTAAAAGACTTTAATTATTATCTCCTTCTTTCTTTTTCCATTTATAAAAATCGAAGTCTTGAATGACTGTCACACTCAGTTATCTACGCTAGCCTCAACCCTTAGACTTAGATAGCTGAAATTTTGTATATAGGTTACGATTATGACGTAGACTACGAATAATAAAGGAATATCTGATATACCCACGAGAACGGTGACTATGCAGGTCAAACCGGGCGGCACAGCTAGTATTATATTATATTAACTAGTGCTACAGCTATTGAACGAAATACTTTCGAAGCAAGTAAAAGGAACAGAATAAAATTAGAAGCGCTGAAATACCACACGATTTTATTATAGGTAGACCGTTTAATTGAGTCCTCGCCTGCAAATAAATAAAATTGACTTCAGGCGCGACTGAAGTAGTCTTTTATAGTGGTAGGCCTCTTTTGCAGGGGGCCGCCTGAGGAAGTACCAAATCTTTGCCAGTTATTCATCCGCCAAGCATTAATATGCAAACATTACTGTGTTCCGGTCTGAAGGGCAATGTTACCAGCGAAATTACTGGGCATGAAGAAATTCAGCAAGTTATATATCAGGGTGACAGGCGCAGTGCAGTGCCGCGCAGAATTTTGAATTTAAACACTGGGTGGCACTAAGTCTGATATCGGCAACCATGATGCTTACCATCAAGCACCTGATTTGCTCGTCTTGTCACTCACTGTCATAAAAAAAAGTAAATTCATTTGAATGTGGCGACAACATTTACTAGAATCGACCAATCAAAGCGAGTAACAAGTCTTTTGATCTAAGTCGACGAATGTGCCTCTACTCTCTATCACATCGGCATCTATTTAGGGTTGGTGGGTACATACATCACATTAAGTATTTCTACATCTTTTTGCAACACGTTGCATAGTAAGTACATACTACAAATCATACGCATAAACTTTCATCGTATGTTGATACAAAGGTCGATACTTTTAACCTTTTAACCCTTTTTTTATAGTTTCACTATTCACCCTTTGACGAGAGCCGGCATGGACACAAAAAGCGGTTTTATGCAACCGCTCGACCATCGATCGATAATTACCTTCGATACGTGAGCGTGCGTGCCATGTGTAGATTTTTACGGATAATTGGATAACGCAGGCCATGGATGCTGTGGGCTTTATAGAGCTACGTCTATGTACTAGTAGATGCTGTACACACGCACATACATCTATCAACACCTACGCATTCAAACATAGGTACATAACTAGTGTAGACGTGCCTTTTCCATTAAATAATACTCGAACACTTCAGCATATATTACATGATTTATTCCAAGTCCACCATCTTCAATCTCGCTCTACAATCATCTGTCGCGCTGGCATCCACCTCTCTGTGTTGCCATCGCGCCCTCGCACATGCCATAGATCTCCGTGAAACCACACGTTGCCATTAATACTTTCCCTAAAACCACCAAAACGTTCACAGAATCCGTAGCATGCGCGTCACAAAATAACATCAACCCTACACTAGGATTAGTGGGACATGCTACTCTGAGGCCTACTTGCACCATCCTGGGTTAACAATTAACACAGGTATAATTTATGAATAAATAATTTATCTTGCGCCATCAAGGGTTAGTAGCAAAACTCCTAACATTTCAAATATTAATTCCTGAGTTAATAAACTAAATATTTATTTACCTTGGTGCAAGTTTAATTTAATTTTGGTGCAAGTGGGTCTTACTAACTTTAAAGCCTTATTAACTTTTATGTTTAGTTTATAAACTCAGCGAAAAGAAGTTAAATTAAAACTGTAGACCTTAGAAGTACACGGTTAGATACTTAATTAAAATGTTACAATACTGTTATAATACTCTTATAAAAAATAATACAAAGGTACGACTGAAAATAATTAACGAAATTCTCATTGGTCAAATTGTTGACCAATGAGTTTTGCTCCTAAATTTTGATGGCACAAGATAAATCATTTATTTAACTCTGTGTTAGCTGTGAAACTCCAGCTTAATTACGTTATCCTACGAACGTGCATGTAGGCGTTAGTTAATAACATAGTATAAATACACAATGTAAGTACTTACTCGTACATGTAAACAGATTTTGCACGCTCCCGTTGCAATTTACCTACCTCGTCTGTGTGCAGAGTTTTAAATTTCGCACAACAATTAAATCAACGAATGAAATTGGAATCAAAATCACTTGGAAATAAATAAAATAATCGAACATGCAATTAATATAAATTGTAGTAGGCAGTGAGTACCTACTTTCTGTTTTTGATGCCTACTTAATTCAGGCTTGAAACGTTGAGTTTGCATGAATGTTGAATTATTGACTAGAACTGCAATTTCCTTTAATCTTATTTTGTAACTAAATTTTAAGTTTTTTTAACGTGAAATTAGATCTGTGTGATGATTGTGATTGGTTATCGTTTTTATCATAATAAATAATTTGTTTGTAAAAATTAGACAACTTTTGTTCCAAATTTAAACTTATTAACCTAATTAATTATCTTTACGTAATTCTTTTTGTAAGAGATGTTTCAATTCTGTGGATATTGAACTTCAGTTAAATTTATAAGCAAAAATATTATTTGGTAGCCAAGGGATCATGTCATCTAATATATTTGTATATGAAAGGGATTTATGAAAGTTTTACTTTGAATAATGAATAAACTGCGTACCTATAGTGTATAGCGTACGTACGTATAGTGTACGTTTCTATAATAAAATCCCAAAAGAGATAACTGGGCTCTCAGAGGGTAAATTCAAAACCTATATAAAATCTACTTTACTTAAGAAGGCTTATTATAAAGTCAACCAGTACATAGAGGACAAAGATGCCTGGAAACTTCTGCATAGCCGCCTCGCGGCACCTTCAAAGAAAACGAATGTAACCAAACCAAATATTGTGAAACTATCTGTTGAAAAAATTAAGCCCTACAAGTTTCTTGTGCGTTCTTCTTGTAGAGGTATCTTTCCGAACGCACGGTAGACTCAGTACTGTATCTTCATTGACGTACAAAAGTGTCAGATTATGACCTATTTGAATAAATCTGTTTGAGTTTGAGTTTGAGTTTGACCTGTAACTCGTAATTTTGTACTATTTATAGCTTTTAATCTGTTTTTCTCTTAAATGTGTAATATGTTAAATGTGTAACCATTTATAATCCTCTACTCATCCTATCATTCCCCTATCCGTCCAAAGACTGGTTGCCTGGAATAGATCGCTTTAAGCGACAAGGCCGCCCATTGCCAATCAAGAATTATGTTTATATTATTTAATTTTAAAGTGTTATTATGTTATTTTGGTGATAATAAAGAGAGATTTCTAATCAGAGCTTTTCTTGTAAGCGTATTAATAAGTTTTACAAAGAAAACTGTAGAATAAGTGCGAGTGTTATTAAAAACCTCTAAAGCAATAAGCTCTTTCGGCACCGAAAGCATAACGTACGAGTAACATGCGGATAGCTGACGCCACATGTTGGGGTAAATCACACAAACAAGCGCAGACGGATGCCAGATGCACCCCTAACTACAACACACACATTGAACATTCAACTTTATTTTTAGGAATACAAAGTACAAATTCGTCAATGACATATTAACAAGAGTTCGTTAAAAAGTGGTATTGAATGAGGGCAGACTTGGCATTTGGTCGGCAGTCGTCTGTAAGCGATTGTGTTGTGCTTATTTCCTTAATATTAAAAGCTAAGTGTAGTGGAGTTTACGAAAGATATAGGCCGAGGGTGAAGCAGGTGAAACCCGGAACCTGTTTTTTCTGTTATTCCTGTCTGGAGAATTTGACAAGTGAGTCATTCATACTTTAGTTTGGGATCAATGCGCCGCGCCGGTTAGGTTAGGTTTATGTTATTATTATCGAAAGTTAATAATATTATCTTTGTTAGAAGAACATAATATTATCTGGTATGAACAAAGACATATTAAGTATTCGTTCTTGTATAGTTTGACAAAAAAGAGAAGAAAGAAAATAATGAGTGCGCCACTGTATTTCTCAACAGCAAAAACTTTTTAATGAACACTTAGACTTTAAATTAGTTCCGTTTGAAGAATTTTCTGTCACGCTATTAACGTATTGATTTTTAATTGTAAGTTATGGATAGATAATTGATTGAATTTGGCGTTACTTTTCGGAACTCCATTGCAAACTCCTGGAACTAGAATATTTAGTTTCTACTCGTAGTTCCGATTTTTAATGTCAAAAAACAACATGACAGTGCACCGTCCTCCCTCCCGCAAAATTGCATGCAAAGAGGAAATGCTAAAAGCTCAGAGTAAGGATACCAAAGAGAACCAGTCGCGCAAAAATCTGTTCCAAGCCGCGAGTCTGGTACCGCCGCAATATAGTCTGGTACTATGTGGTTAGTTGCATGGCAACCGTAGGCCGTGCGCGTGATGTCAGTGTTAGGTAAAAAGCTAACCGAATAACAACAGATACGTGCGTGAAAGCGATAGCTTTTCATAATTTAGGCATGTATTTACAATAATTTTAGGTATTTATGTATATTTATCCACATTGCGTGTTTCTATTTTATTTTAATTTTTTTAACACAATAAAATGGACAACAGCGCTTTGTTCGAATGAAAAACTATGAAGTCGATTATATTTTAAATATTTTTGCATAATATTATCCGAACATAAATATATTTTTTTACATAAATTAAGGTTTGGCATTAATTACCTAGTGAAATAAAAAAAAATTTAACATTGAATTAAATATTTGTTTATTTTATCTCAATTACGTACTGTGCATTATAATATTATACATTTTGTTTCTAATTGGTTTACATTGCATAGTCCTCGTTAATTTTACATTTATGATAACATTTTTATATTTTTGTGACTTTCGACTATTTATTAAGAGTATAAAAGAATTCATATTACGTAACAATTTAGAATAATATCCACAAAGGGCCTTTCTTCGTGCTAGAATTAGGCCCACGAACCTGTACTCACTAATAAACCGAGATTCTATCATGTAACTTAATTGTCTTTACAAACATAAATACATTTTAATTTTAAACTCTTTGAAATTTTAATTCTTGTAATATATATTTATAAAAGTTTAAAAGTATAAGTGTCATTAATTTATTTAAAAAAAAAAAAAAATTAAATTACTAAATATTTTAGTGCATATAAGTCTACTCCAATGCTCCTATGTTCGCCCGCGTCGCTTAATGTCAAATTTAACATTGAACTTCATAGGGTGAAAAATCGTTCAATCCAAATTAGGCTTTAAACCAATCCTGTAAATAGAGTTTAAATTCAAATAATAGGAATTCAGTATAATGTCAAAGCGCGTAATTGTCAGTGATGGACACGTTTTTGTGAAGCTTGTTCAGGGATTGTTCGTCTGTAGAAGAAAGCGATTCAACGTCATTGGCTAAAAGGTATTATTTTTGCATGCAATTTTGCGGGAGGGAGGGCGGTGCACTGTGCATGTTGTTTTTGACACAAAAAAATCGGAACTAAAAATTAAATATTCTTGTTCTAGGAGTTTGTTATGTATAGAGATTACAATGATTCTCGGTATTGACCTATCTACTATTTGTTTTACATTTTATTTGACTATGCCCACAATAATGCTGCCGATCAGGAGGTCCCGGGTTTGATCCCCAGGTCTCAATAACTGCCTGGAGTCTGTAACTGTGTCCGGAGCCTATGCTCCGGACACGCCCCCGGATAGGCTCGCCCCCTTTTACATGGGACTTGGTATCAATAACACACTGGTGAAATGTGGGTGTGCTACTATGGGACTGAGTCCTGGGTACACGTCTGCCTGAAAGGCGTGATTGTATGTTACGTTATGTTACTCTGTACTCTGTACGCTTAATGTAATAACTTCAGAGGCAAGCTAATTAAAAAACTGTCACGAACAACCGCTAGTTTCGTAGAAATAGCAATTAAAATATATGCTTTCAAGTTGCTGCGTTCAAAAGCTTTACAAGAGATATTATAAAAAAAAAAAATATTTTATTTAAGTCTTGTTACTAGGAAATCCATGTTAATAACTTTTCACGAACCGTTTTTTACGTTAATAATTTATTATAAGTTAATTACATTATGTAGATTCTTCCGATTATTCTTAAAGGGAAGGTCTTAAAATTATCTATTGTTTTTTTTACAATATAATTTGATTTGGTTATATTTATTTGTTTAAAATGGTAATCGCGGATTATGACCTAAGGCCTAATTTTTGGTAATCAGGGTCTCGAGCAGGAATGAGAGGACATACGCCTTTTTTTCAAAGGGGTAGGCAGAGGTGTAGCCAGGACCTTGTCCCATAGTGGGTACACCCTCACTTAAGGAGGATATTTATTATTTTTAAGTTATTATAATCACATATCTGAATAAGCCATTCTTAGCGAGCTTTCAGACGAGCGACGTCGACGTGTGTATTCTACTGTTCTTTTTCATACAAATTAGCGCCCGACCACAACGCCGAGTTAGCGTCGTGTTGACGTTGACGTTATGCCGACGTTCGTCTGAAAGCTCGCTAATCGCAAAAATCTTGTTATATCCAGCAATTTAATTTCTTTTCCAGAATGATTCCAGACACAACTCCTAGCAACGCAGTCCCTCGCAGACATAAAGTCACAGCATACCAAGTTCATAAAGCTTTATTAGAACAGCTTCTCAACAAAACTGATTTAACCGCGGCCCTGTCGGTGGATGAAATCAATAAGCTATTGAAAGAGTACGCCTACAGAGGCATCGATATTAGGTACACGCAGAGACGGCCGCAGGACTTGGATTTGGGGGAATAATAGAGATAAAACCAAGTAATTAAAGTGAACAGGGGCGAAAAGTAGTTTTACATTCGGTTTGAAATAGATTTATTCGTAACTTGTATTTATTTTATACAATTAAATTTTATAATATAATAAAATAACATGAGACAACTTCCACACACGGTCATCTGTTCCCAAATCAGGCTAGAAGCATGTACCATGGTAACTAGAGGACTGATAATATACATACTTATATATGCTTCCAACACCCAGACACAGACACAATGTTTAATTTTCCTGAATGTAGCCCACCTTAGTTTAAGAAATGTCTAATTGATTGGGATTTAGCTGAATTTTAAATGATTTTTGCTCTTGCAACGGTGACAATATAGCAAATATGTAGCCATAATAATATTACCAAAGCTTTTAGTAAGTTATTTAGTATTATCATTTTATTGATGTATGTTTTTAGCGATTTGCAGTATATTAAGAAAAAAAAAATTAGGTTGAAATATATTAAGAAACCTACTAGCTATAAGTATATTATTTAACTAGCCTCAATTATATTTTATGGGCACTTGCAATAACAATGTCATAGAGCAAACCTATTTAAAACTAGTGTAATTTAATATTATAGCTAGCCCTCGTTGGCTATCCTGAGTACGTCCTTGAGTATAAATGTCTGGCTTCTTCCATCTAGCAATTAAAGACTAATTGTAGGATTGGCAGGTATCATTCCAGTTATTGTTTTAGCTGGGTAGAAAGTCGACATTGAAACGTTGATGTAAAGTTATTTTTACACGACACGATGTTTTGATCAAGGTAGTTAATAAACTAAGTTCTCTAAGTACGTAGTACCTAATGTTAGTTAGATTTCATCATCATTCATTAGTGCCTAATCAGGTGCCTGATGGTAAGCGTCATGATTGCCCATATCAGACAGTGCCACCCAGTGTTTTAAAATTAAAATTCTGCCCGGCACTGCACTGCGCCTATCACCCTGAGATATTAGTTGTTGAAACTCATCATGCCCAGTAATTTCGCTGGTAACATTGCTCTTCAGACCGGAACACAGTATAATGTTTGAACGCTGCTTGGCGGTTGAATAACTGGCAAAGGTGTGTATTTTCATATATCTGTTCAAAGATTTTCTTTTTTAAAATTATGCAGCCTTGCAAGTATAGAATATCTGTCCAAAGATAATATACAGTTAGGGGAAGCATGGCCTAGCATCCTCATTAAAGTGAAAATGAAAAAAAAAAAAATCCTAGCGCGTCACCTTTTTTGCTCCATCTTTGACTATTACAAACGCAACGTGGCAAAGTATGCAAAAGACCGAGTTCTTACTCGCGAATACACACACTAATTTACACTCGTGGTATTTACTTTCAATCCATACATCATTGGTACTCTTACAGGTACAGGTACTTGAATTAAATCCACTTTATATACGTTAAAAAATAATAAGTATAATTTTTACCGCATAATCTTTTTAAAAGTACTTCATGCAACGTGGGGTTACATTATGTTTTTATCTTGCTACGTCATCCAAATCGTGTCGTGTAAAACGAACCTAATTTAGGATCTCGATTTGGTGCAATTTTAAAGCCATGTCAGGGTAAAATTGATAGAACTCAAACTCAAACTCAAACTCAAACAGATTTATTCAAATAGGTCATAATCTGACACTTTTGTACGTCAATGAAGATACAGTACTGAGTCTACCGTGCGTTCGGAAAGATACCTCTACAAGAAGAACGCACAAGAAACTTGTAGGGCTTAATTTTTTCAACAGATAGTTTCACAATATTTGGTTTGGTTACATTCGTTTTCTTTGAAGGTGCCGCGAGGCGGCTATGCAGAAGTTTCCAGGCATCTTTGTCCTCTATGTACTGGTTGACTTTATAATAAGCCTTCTTAAGTAAAGTAGATTTTATATAGGTTTTGAATTTACCCTCTGAGAGCCCAGTTATCTCTTTTGGGATTTTATTATAGAAACGTACACTATTTCCTAAGAATGTCTTTTTATTTGTTTTAGATAATCTAAAGCTAGGTACAGCTATTTTGTCTTTATTCCTAGTATTAAAATTATGAAGGTCACTATTTAATTTTAATTTATGTAAATTTTTACGCACATACATGATGTTCTCATAAATGTATAAGGATGGTAGGGTCAGTATGTTTATTTCTTTAAATAATTCCCTCAGGGATTCGCGTGGACGCATCTCATAGATGGCACGAATCGCACGTTTTTGTAGTATAAAGATAGTTTCTATATCTGCAGCTGACCCCCACAACAGAATCCCATAAGACATCAAGCTATGGAAATATGCAAAGTACACTAATCTCGCCGTGGCTACATCTGTTAGTTGCCTAATTTTATAAACCGCGTAAGCTGCAGAGCCTAGTTTCCCTGAGAGCCCGGTGATATGAGTGCTCCATTGCAGTTTAGAGTCTATATTTATGCCAAGGAACAAAGTTGCATTGTCAATATTGAGTCTTTCACCGTCAAGAACTATGATTGGTTCTTTACTTCTGACGTTAGGCAACGAAAATTTCAAACATTTAGTCTTTTTCGCATTCAATAACAGATTGTTTGCTGTGAACCATCTGGATATACTTGCTAAAGTATTATTTACATGTACTAGTGAAGTATCCTTCCTATCAACTTTAAAAATCAATGACGTATCATCGGCAAATAGAACTATATCTGCTAGACCGTGGACCATGTAAGGCAAATCGTTAATATATGCCAAAAACAGGAAAGGACCCAAAATTGATCCCTGTGGGACTCCCATCTTGACAGGAGAACTAGCAGATGTGATACCATTGACGCTAACCTTCTGCTGCCTACTAGACAAGTATGATTCCACCAGGTTCAGGGCATTCCCATGAATTCCATATACTTCTAACTTGCGCAGTAACGTGCAGTGTTCTACACAGTCGAATGCTTTGGAAAGGTCACAAAACACTCCAATGGCATCTTGTGAACTCTCCCAAGCCTCCAAAACAAGAGTCATGAGATGACAGCCTGCATCGGTTGTTGATCTGCATTTGGTGAAACCATACTGGTTTGAATGCAATATTCTATTTCTATTGAAATGTGACAGCAGTTGGTTTAGCATCAATTTCTCAAAGATTTTACTTAATACTGGCAAAACAGAGATTGGCCTATAGTTTGAGGGATCTGTCTTACTTCCCGATTTAAAGATAGGAGTGATTTTACTTATTTTCATTAGTTCTGGAAACGTGCCTTTATCTATGCATAGGTTAAATAAGTCTGCTAAGTAAGGAGCAATTGTGTTTATTATAGAATCTAGCATTTTTACAGATAGACCCCATAGATCTTCAGTAGCTTTAACATTTAAACTCTTGTACGTCTTTTTGATATCAATTAATGAGATGTGTTCAAACGAAAATTCAGGTATGGTGCGTTGGAAGTTTTCTTTAAGAAAAGCCTCCGCCAAGTCTGGGGATGAATCAAGTGACTTGGTCGCGTTCAGGGCTATGTTAGAGAAGAAATCGACAAAAATATTAGCGACTTCCTCAACATTTGTAATGTGTTCATTATTAATTAATAATTTATATTCAGAATCTCTACATTTATCTTTACCTGTTTCTACGTTTATTGTTTTCCAAACCGTCTTAATTTTATTACTTGATTTGCGAATTTTGTCTCTAATATTTATGGCTTTTGCTTGGATGCACACAGCTTTAAAAATTTTTGAATAACATTTAACATACTCATGAAATGATTCTGAATTGGAATGGGCTTTATCCCTATATAACTCATACATATTATCTCTACTTTTCCTGATACCCTTGGTAGCCCAATCACTAAATTCTAGTTTCCCATTCGAGTGTAATTTCTTTTTGGGACATATCTCATTGAACTCCTTACTTATTACAGAAAATATGTTTTCATAATTGAAATTAGGGTCTTCCTCAGAGACAGCGACATTTTCCAGTTTTAATTCTATATTATTCCTAAGCTTTTCGAGTTTATATGTTGTTAGGGGCCTATGTTCAATTGTTGGTTTTTCTTTTGATTTTTCACTTATAAATTCTAGTGAGAGACCCTTGTGGTCAGACCTAACTCCACCCGTTATTGATAACTTCCTACTTTCGAAATTGGTAAAGATATTATCAATACAGGTCGATGAGGTAACTGTAACTCTTGTGGGCTCAGAGAATAGGTAACTCAAACCGAAGGACTTAAATAAACTAGTCAAATTAGTTTTATCTGGAGAATCTGACAAAATATCAATGTTAAAGTCACCGCATACAAGTACATGTTTATTACTTTTACAAATTTTGTTTAGAATTATTTCCATAGAGGACATAAAAGAAGTGAGATTCGAGTTCGGCGGCCTATATACACATAAGATTATGTGCCTTTTTACTTCTACACAAGCCACCTCGCAAGTTCGTTCCACAGAACAGCTGACAATATCATTTCGCTCTTTATATTTAATTGATTTTCTTAAAAGTATAATCGAGCCACCTCCTTCAGCAGATGTTCTGTTGAACTTACTGGCCACCTGAAAATTATTAACATTAAATGACATTTTATCATTTTTTAACCAAGTTTCACAGAAACATAAAATATCATAATTATATTTATCTACAAGTAATTCAATGTCGTTAATTTTGCCAGAGAAGCGGTTTATATTTTGATAGAATAAAGATAATGTACAAGTACCACTCTCTGTTGTCTTAGAAATTAGTTTAAATTATTTTCCACAGTGTTATTTTTAGTACATATACTAATCACTGTGGAGTCATTATTTAACACCGTTATATTACCTATAACTGAATTAATATTATAAGCTACCAATGTAGCAAGCATCGAAATGCATTTCTTCGAACAGTACATAATATTGTCCGGGGTCAGTTGAAAGTTTTTAATAAACTTATTCATGTCAAAAAACATTAATTTGTCACTATGACGAGATGTCAGATTATGAAATAAATTGTTTATCATATGTGTGTGTTTATTTTGAGTTGAAGTTAACAATGAACAATATGGTAAGGCACACAGCATAATCTTAAAACAATTTATTTCAAGGAGAGAGGTTATGTTATTAATAACCTCCCTTTTGTCTATACCTATACTTTGTCCTATTAAGATGACAATAACTGTATTACTATCTATAGTATGAGCACTACTCCTAATCTTATCACATATTTGTGTGTAAGATGCACCGGGCATGCAATGATTATATATTATATGATTACTCTCATTGCACAACAGAGAACCAAAATCTACACCAATCCGGTCTGAGAAAACAAGTACCTTAGTCCTACTATGCCCTGCAATACATTGCTTCTCCCTCCGAGCCACTCGCACAGGAACAGCACATGGTGATTGTGAGGTCACCTGAGGCTCACCTGAGGCATAGAAATATCTGATCCTGCCAATTTGAAAATAGTCAGTCGTATGCTATTTTTAAATTCGAGTCAGCGTTGCTACTCATTATACTCGTCATTCTCATTAAAACTAAATATTGCATCATTTGCAGTTCTAAATGTGCAACAGCAGTTTTGCGTGTTAAAGAGCAAACTTCAACATGCAAAACTGCTGTTCAGAACATTTTTAAGTTATAATTAAATATTATTTCGGCAAATTGTAAACCTTAATGCCTATTCGCAAATATCAATTTAATGTTATAGGGTTAACATATTATCTCCTATGATTTTTGAAGTTATTTTTATACACTCGAATATTGTAAAACTTCATCTACCTACTTAGCCAAAGATTTATGACTAAAATACTCTTGATAAATTAAATTATTTTAATACGTTCATAATATCAATAGAGAGGTCCTACCTCTTATATTACTTATTCATAATATTATATAATACTCGAATAATAAATAATCATTAAAAATAAAATAAATATTATATTACATTATGTTAAAACATAAAGAGTTTTTTATTTATTATCACATACATTAAAGTGCCTTATGCAAAGCATCGAAGCCAATGGATCACGAGGTCCCGGATTCGATCTCCAGGTGAGGCAAAAAGTGTTACCTATTGGACTTTTCCATAAGGAATTTTCTTAATGACAGCCAAGAGTCTGGAACTGTGCACGGTGGATGGAAATTGGCTGGCCCCTATTACATGGGTCCCAAAACATAACTGATAAAGTGTAGGCGTAGGACTTACTATAAGACCGGGTCCTGGGTACCTGCCTACCCCTTTGAGAAAAGGCGTGATTTTGTTGTTGACCCAACTCTGAAGTCGCAAATTAATATCAGCTGTTTCATAGAAAAAGATTTTGTTCTCGATTTCAGAGCTGTCTTCTAGTAAAAGGTGTTCAATAGATTAAGTACTAGTTGTGTCCCGCGGTTTCACCCGCGTAGACATCGTTCCCGTGGGAATATGCGGAAAAAAGTGCCTTAAGTGCTGGTAGCTAAGACCCTGGAATATATGTTATTCCAGTCTAAGCTACCTGCATAGAAAATTTCTGCACAAATGGTTCAGTAGTTTTGGCGTGAAAAAGTGTATGTTTACACAGACAAAAAAACAGCGCTAGATGACGCTGAGGTCGAATTAGAACACGCTAGCGTATTGTTTACCTGTTATAAACGTAACTCTTTTAAATTGTACTGGGATTTGGTAAATTAGTACGATATTGTAGGATTAGTAGGACAGTGACCCTTTATGAGAATTCTAACAGATCACCACTAACCCTGTATAAAATCACGATATTCCCTTTAGCTAGAACGTGACCTAATGATGTCCAATTTTAGTATCTTGCCGAGAGGAAAATTGCAATCTCGATAAAAGGGTTTAAACCTACAACACTAGCAGGGACAGTGTTAGGGAAATTGTGCTATAATTATAATTGGGTCAGGCGATAAGCTATTGGCATCAATACTCATCATAAAGGCATTACATAGGTATTATACAGGATTCCTAGTAATCAGTTTGCGGCCCTTTGAAAAGGTCATTAAATTCATTCACTTGTGTTCGAATTCGCAATTGGAATACAGTCGAGATTCATAAAATATACCTAATACTACAAATAGACGATCGAACTGGTTCGACGGTACCACTGTACCATTCGGTACGGTGTTCACGCCACATGCTCGAACCGCTTTGATGTGTAAGTGACGGTACCACGGTAAAGATAATAACCGTGACTGTACCACCGTACCAACTAATAAACATAATGTTCGCCGGACAGTGCGCCACACGCTACACGATCGACCATGATATGGTGGCGAACCAAGTTCGTGGAACGGCGTACCATGTTCGATCGTCTATTCGTAGTATTGGTATCACTTTTACAGTATACGCCAGATACCAGGGTGTCATAAATGTCAAAGAAGTATAATGTATTCTTCCTTTTAGGCTGATGTGTGTGTGTGTGTGTGTGCTTGGGTGAGTAACTTATTGATTTAAATTTATTGATAAATATCTGTTGTGCGATACATTTATATACAGATTCAATTATAACTTAAAAACCGGCGTGACTTTTGCGTAAAACCCCAGAATTCAGTTCCATAGTACCCACATTTTGCCAGTATATTATTGGATTTATGTAATAGGGGGCGAGCCTTAAGCCATCTATCGGGCACAGTTTCAGACTAAAGGTCATAGATAACATTTTTAAGTTAAAAAACAACTGTAATGTCACCAAGACTAAATACTAAAAAATACGTACCCCATTTTCGACAATCGCAATAGTATCGAATTCGAGCGTTATCTATCAAAAATGAATGGGATTTGACATAACGACGATACTAATTAAATCTCGTGGTTGGGCCTATCAATGTGTCAAAAAACAGAAAACCTGTAAAAGTCCTATTACTAAATTTGCCCCAAACAAAACAACAACAAACAGGCCAAGCTAAAAAAGAACCGTTAAGGAATTAAGCAAGGTCAAGATTTTCAAGTGGCTGTTCTTTTATTTCAAGATTTTTCCTATTTTTGAAACGCCTGATATATATCTTTCTTGGAAGAGTGTAAGAAAAGGTCAGGTCCTGTAGATTTTGACCCTCAGATCCCGAGCGGCCTAGATACTACTAGTCATAGCTACAAGTTAATTTTAAAATCATCAGTTTAGCGCTTACTTAGATCTTCTAAGTTTAGAATCACTGAAAATCTGTCTAATACTATATTAATATTTATATCTACGAATAGACTTATTATTCTTAGATTGAAATATAATAAGACATGCTATTATTTTAGAAGAAAGCTAGGATATCTTTTATTATTAGGTAAGTAGTCAAAATCCTCTTCAAGGGCCTTTTTAGCCTTCAAGCGTACCTTTTATATTGAAAATCTTTTATTATTGAACCCACTTTGAAATTAACTCTGAAATACAATTTGAATAAGGGGAGAATTTTTTTTCAGCGTATTTGAAGCGAAGGATTTTTCCTGTAGGAATTATCTCAATAAATGCTCGCCCCTATTACGTTGGATCAATAACATACTGGCGAAATGTGGGTGTACCCACTATGGGATTGAATTCTAGGTACACCTCTTCCCCCTCTACCCCTTTGGGAAAAAGGCGTGATTATATGTTTATTTTTATTATAACTGAAATGGTAAAAAGAAGATCCAAACATTTACATTTAGGTATCTCAGAGTTACTGTAACAGTCGAAGTTGTTCTAATAATGTATGATGTCTCCATAAGACTGGCCAATTACCAGTATAATAGACTAAGACTATCCTAGCTTTCTTCTAACGAATACGCCAGCAACCAAAAACTTCATTGAAGCTATTATTAATAATTGACCGAGCGAGCGAAGCTTCAAAGTTTCGAGATTGGCCAAAAATGCTTTTGTCCGGATGTCCTTATGTCGTGAATCTGTGAATTCTCGCCTTTTCCAACCGATTTTGACGTAAGACCGAAGTGCGACTGAGACAACAATATTAGTCGCTCGTACGACCTAACTTTACTGTCGCATTTGGACCTAATGGGACCCAATTTGAGCTTTCTATATTCAAGAAGCCAGTACCTCATCTCCCCTTTTTAAATCATTGTTTATACCCATGAAATTCAGAAATTATTACAGGCGCCATATTTTCATAATTTTGATAAGTTATTCATAAGTAGAAGGTAGGAAGTAGGTAGGTAGGAGGTATCATTATATTTTTTGTCTGTAATACTGTACTACTGCGTAAAGAATAAATACCTCCCCCATCTTTCCACGTATCTCTTTCGTGCGCCACCTCAGCCCAGATCTATTATTAGATTCACTTATTTTGATCTGATCATTAAATTTTTCGGTGTTTTTAAAAATTAAATGATTTACATAACAATAATATGAAGAATTAATTACTTAATCTATAAGTAGGTAGGTATATACTTAATTTAATCATAGACATTTGTTCTCTGTTCAATGATGTGGCAAGTAATCTACATAACATAACATACATTCACGCCTTTTTCCCGAAGGGGTAGGCAGAGGTGTACCCAGGACTCAGTCCCATAGTAGATACACCCACATTTCGCCAGTATGTTATTGGTCCCATGTAATAGGGGGCGAGCCTATTGCCATCTACCGGGCACAGTTCCAGACTCCAGGCAGTTATTGAGATAATTCCTAATGGAAAAATCCAATATTAAACACTATGCTTGACCTGGGGATCGAACCCGGGACCTCTTGATTGGCAGTCGAGCATGCGCCCACTACGCCACCGAGGCAAGTAATCTAAGTGCCTCTTAAAGTTTATATACAATAGAAGGTACTATTATTGTTGTGACAAGTTATTATATTGATCTTCGAGACCCGGGCAGATTGAATTCGAAGATTTATTTATAGGTAGGTAAGGTTGTTTATTTGAACTTATCAAGCCCTCCCACTCAGATTTTCCAGAGAAACAAAGCTTTTATTTTGCTGCTTGAAAAGTTGTTTTGATTCAGGTTTCATATTAATATTTTTGTTATTGTGCCTTTTAAATATATATACTCAATATAATAGGTACATAGGTTGCCAAATGTTTATTACTACGTATATAATTTTTAAGATTCAGGATATAAAAAAGTTTTACCTATTTTGTGGTGGCATGTTTCATTTCTCTCTGTATCCTCTTAACATTATAAGTTAGTCCATTAAATAAATTTCTATACTCGTTATTCTGTTAATTTTTTTTCGAGAGAGAAAATCTTGTCACGCGAGTGTAACTGTGTGAAAAAAATTAAGAGTTTATGAAATAAAATAATATGATAGATATTTACTTACTGATTAACAATATTGTTGAATTGAAAAGAGTATATGGAAATTAGTTACAATTGCAATACGATTCGCAAGCATATATTAATATATGAATTAAGTTAAAGTATCTATTATTTAAATACAATAATGTTAGATATGTAATAAACTGATGAATGAAACTAATTACTTGATCGAAAATAATAATAAGTTTCGATGAAGGAAAGCTCAGATCTATTATGCAAGGAAAATAAAACACTACTAATTTTTTAAAGTTTAATTCAATAAACTTTATTATGTAGACATCAATATAATATTTTTGGATTTACCTATGATTGTGCTTATTATTAATAATAATTCGTATTTGACTAGAATATTGACTAGACCGCCCGAGAGGGCCACCTGTTGGTATTCGCACGAAGAAGTGCTGAAAGTTCACGATATCTCCTAATTCAGTAGGAAGTCACAAGGAACACCGATTTTACAACACCGATTAGGAAAAATATTACGGTCGAACGAGTCTGTTTAGGAGTAGGAACCAGAGACCCGAGGGGGCTCCGGCCCCAGCGGTCCTCAGGCAGCCGCGATGTCGGCGATCCCTTGAAGTAGCCGCGACCGAAGACGCATGAACATCGGGTTCTCGGCGGTGAAGCCGCGTCCGTGCAGGAAACGCAGCGTCTCCTGAGCGCACACCAAGAACCCGAGCTGCTCCGGATCCATGTTCACCGGCACCGTATCCAATAGGGGATCGTCGTTTTCATCGTGGACGGCCCCATATTCGTCTTCCGTGTCGACTTCTTCTGACTCGGGTGGTAGCTCTTCGCGTTGATGATTATCTTCTTGCACGGAGCAGTAGCGTCCGAAGAGACGTTTGAGCACCTCACGCTTTTCCGGCTCTTTCGTTTCGTCCTGCAGAGGGTCGTCGAGTTCGGCGCGCGTACGGCGACGTTGCCTCTTTGTTTTATCCTCGACATCGGCTTCGACGTCCTCGCACTTGCGCTTACTCATGTTGCGTTCGTCGGATGTGCCCGTCACCATCGGGATGCAGACTCGGAATGGTCCGCGTACAAGGATCCGTAGGGTCGTGCGATTACAGCGATGCTGCGTCGCACGCGGTGACGGCGGCGCGACGCGAGCGCGAGCGAGACGGGGACGCCAGCTGCAGCCGGGAACAGCTGGATGGGCAGATGCCGGGCACGTTCGCTTTGTTTGATAAAGTTTATTCGGGGAAATAAAACTGTTAGTCGCGATTGCGCGGCTCGGAGGCGGGGCGAGCGCGGGACGGGCGGGAGACGCGGCAGGACTGGCCCGGTCGGCAGCTGGCTGCCATCTGCCGCGCTCTGTGCTCGGTGCTCAGCCTCAGGTGGATACACCGTCTTCGTATCAAGATTCCGACTTGCCACCAATTAAGGTGTTCACTAAACAAAGGGATGGGGATGTATTGAGAAATGTCTTTGTGCGAAACACAACTACTACTTGTACCAATGTAATTGAACAGGTTCTACATTCTACATCTAGGTTCTCTATAGATTCGCGATCTAAGAAATGTTACATTCCTAACTAAATTTAAATTTTAAGGTTCTATTTAAGCACATAATGAATTACCAACAACAAAGGGATTCCGACAACAAGGCAAATAGTAAATAAGTAAAAATATTTAAAAGGAACTTCACAAACAGTCAAACAAAGGACAAATATAGATGAAAAACGAAACGGATTGAGCTCAGCGTTTATTGACGGTTCATTCCACTTTGCAAATACATAACTATCCTATGTAAAATGTAAAAATCAATACGCAGTTTATATGGTACCGGGAATCGAGGTATCGAGTACATAACAACAGTAGATAGGACCTACACTGTATTCATAGCATGAAGTAAATAACATTGAGCATAGATCGAGATATGGAAGGCGAAGATACAATTTGTATATAAGACGATGAATTCTAAGTACATAATTACACTAGACGTCTCTGTAGAGAAGACATTGATCGGTGTCTTAAAGATAATGATATTAAGAGAATTAACAGTACGTATTTCTATTATAAAATTGTACACAGTAGGTCGGCCGGCGTAACGCGACCCTGAACATAGGCCCTGCGACCTTTAGCGTATGTAAATTCGTGAAGAAAACTGTTATTATTATGATTAAACTGAACGGAATATTACATTTTTACAATATAGGTACATTGTACAGGTACATAGGTACATACTATTGTAATGGTAGGCCTCTTTTGCAGAGGGCCGCCTCGGGAAGTACCACACCTTTGCCAGTTATTCATCCGCCAAGCAGTAATGTGTAAACATTACTGTGTTCCGGTCTGAAGGGCAATGTTAACAGCCAAATTACTGGGCATGACGAGTTAGTTAGATTAGTTTCAACAACTAATAACTCAGGGTGACAGGCGCTGTGCAGTGCCGCGCAGAATTTAGAATTTTAAAACACTGGGTGGCTCTGTATTTGATATGGGCGATCATGATGCTTACCATCAGGCAATCTCGTACAGTCACTCACTACTATCATAAAAAAAAAACATTTGTTGGTATATCTGGCAATTGTTTATCTGACAATAACAGTTTTCTCCACGAGTTTACATGCGCCTAAGTTTGCAGAGCCTATGTTTAGACTGGCCAAGTTGCAGACGGCCGTATTGTAAGAGAGTATGACCCATTTCTATGACGTCCAAAAAGTCGGAAATAAAACGAGGGAAGAAAAAAATATTACAAACCTAAATAAGAGTTACCTTGGACTAAAAATGGAATCCGCGAGTACGCCTATCAAAAGGTGTTTTCGAGCGACATGATAATATGAAGAATGTAGGTAGAATATAGAACCAAACAATGTAAAAGATTTAAAATGTGTATCACGAGGGTTGTACTTCGTGATACACATTTTATAATATGTGATACAAGGCTAGGCAGCCTTACGGTAAAGTATGTAAAGGTATGTAAATGCTTACATCTTAACTAGAAATTGGTACTCCACACACCACGACTGCACATGGCACGGTAGAGTGGATATCTTTACCGTGATATAGGCTATATTATTTGCTAGAGCTTGTGGTTTTAAGTTATTTTTTATGAAAACAATGGACTTTGGAACAATGTGAACGAACCTAATTAATGTCTAACCAGGTGAGTAAATCTGGGATGTTTAGACGTTCACTACAAAATGAATTGTTAAGGCACACGTATGTATACATAGTGTAGGGTTCCATACCAAAATACCTGAACATAACGCTTCAAATCCCGAAAAACAATCTGCCTACTAAGAACATATAGCGCCATCTATTAGCTACTTGCGCAAAGTATGGAAATATGCAGTAAAATAGCCATAACTTTTGAAGTAATAATAAATAACTTAGAAGTCTGATTTTTACAGCCACAAGGGACTGCAGATCTAATCTAGTTGATATCAATTATTTCAACTTGATTTCAACTTGAACGGGAACGGGAAGGTTCCCGTTATAAAGTGTCTTGACAGACGGACAGACAGATGGACAACAAAGTGATCCTATAAGAGTTCCTTTTTTCCGTTTTAAGTACGGTACCCTAAAATATAAGAAAATAAACATAGTTCACTTCACCCTAGAAATATCAGATTCTAAATTTTTCGAAGGGGTTAATCATCAATCATATTCAGAGCAAAACAGAATAATACGAAACGTCGATTTGCGTAATTTTATAGGATTGTGACGAAATTCTATTAGGTGGCGTGTCCACTCAATCACGTCCTTAGTTACACAGCTTATACATAACTCTTGTGCAAAGGAAGCGTAAGCCTCCTGTGTCGCAGAGTTATGACGTTCCCGATAATCTACATCGACCTTTACCCCATCGGTAACGTAAACACGTTACCGACGGCATTAAGGTACGTCTTCAATGTCTGGTATTCGAGACGAGTTTCCATGCTCTGAAACTTGCGACTTGGAAATGCTTTGCCGTTGTGGGCTTGCGTGAACTGTGAACACCGTCGGTATTCAAAGGGGACAAAGTTGATACGAGTTCAGATATGTTTGAAATGAGGTACGTAAAGCCGGGTAGCCACTAGAGGCAGCCATGGGCTATGACAACCTCTTTGCCTGAGGCTGCTTTCTGTGGATATGCGGTCTAACTCGTAAGAGCGGATCGCGGCCTTCTAGGAATTAGACTGCCTCGGTGGCGTAGTGGGCGCATGCTCGACTGCCAATCAAGAGGTCCCGGGTTCGATCCCCAGGTCAGGCATAGTGTTAAATATTGGATTTTTCCATTAGGAATTATCTCAATAGCTGCCTGGAGTCTGGAACTGTGCCCGGTATATGGCAATAGGCTCGCCCCCTATTACATGGGACCAATAACATACTGGCGAAATGTGGGTGTATCTACTATGGGACTGAGTCCTGGGTACACCTCTGCCTACCCCTTCGGGAAAAAGGCGTGAATGTATGTTATGTTTATGTTATGTTTTAGGAATTTGACACAATCCTATGAAAAATTTACCAAATCGATGTTTCCTCCGAATATTATATACTCATTCTATAAATTTATATCCTGTTATTTTTATAGTGAAGTAACCTATTTCCTTGTCATTTTAATTTTTCTTATAAACCTTTGGATTTTTCATAGTGAACTTCCAAAAGATCCACTATTAATCGCGTGATTGGACGTTCACTACAAATAAATGTAGAGTTTAAAAACAAAAATGAAACGATAGGGACATACTTTACTTCATCTTTAAAATATCAGGATATAAATATATCAAATAGGTTTAATGTATTCAGAGGAAGCAAGGGAATACAAAACATCGATTTAACAAATTTTCCATAGGATTGTGTCTAAGGTCCTCTTTCCTGTTAAGTAAACCAAACTTTAAAATGTAATACCCAAATAGCTGGCTTTACGCCATACATCTCTGTAAGCCTACCTACCTTACTCTAAACTACCTCTAATTTATTTCAAAAATATTTTAAGGGAATTTAGAACATTTTAAAAGAGAATCTAGAATTCTTCTGTGAAGAGAATAGATGAAAATGCGAGAAATCAAATCGGGGAGGTTTGCATCTACCCTTAAGCCCGTCACACACGTAGCTATAATATATATTAATATAAATCATAGCAAGGCATATTACGATATATTTTCTATTCAATCGACAGACCGCACACGCAGCTATAATATATATTTCTATGACGTCATCAACATATACCGTAATATATATTATTGCATATTACTACTGTATCAAATAAACTACTGTATCAATGAAATGAAGGCTAAAATATGTATTATAGCACGTCTCCGTGTGTGGTAGCTTGCTATAATATATATTATAGGACGGTATATTAATATATATTATTATAGCTACGTGTGTGACGGGCTTTATGTCGTGTGCTAACATCAAACCCATTTCAAAGGGCAGGTAATATACTTATATACCTTGTCATATGTATCGGTGAGGAAGTAACATATTAGTGATCGGTGAAGGATCGGCTACGACAGTAGCCATCAACGAACAGGCAGGTTATGTTGTCGATTGTCCTTTGTAACCTCACTGGACGTCGGACGTGTAATTCAGTGTAAATAATTATACTGTCAATATAATTATAGAGTGCTAAGGGGAATTATAGGTGAAGTTTATGGAGACATGATGAATACCTTGTTAAACTTATACAGTTCATAATATTGTCGGAGATTCCATTATTATTTAAAATTATTTTACTATGGCGATGCTACGTATTAGTATTTATTGAATATACCTATAGAATATTTATATGTAGTGAGTTATATTCCGGGCACCGGGACTTAGGTTTTTAAAAAGCAATTTAATTATAATATTTTAATAATAAAACGTCAATTTACATTAAATGCGACAAATAGACTAAGTATTAATTTGTAATAAATCCAATTGTTGCTGTGTGCTGCGTCAGCCGTCCCTCGGTGACGGTGTCGGTGCGACGTCGGCATATATAGGGTGATTGGCCGTGCTAACTCCTCCCTCCCCCAGAGAGAAGCTGACCTTACAGCTTCTTCCAGTGTCCTCACTGGTATGGGGCGGCGTCCTTGATGATTTTCGGTATTGGTAGAATCTCCATACAGCTACGCCGATTAGAATGGCGTACAATAGTATTGATGACCAGCTTGGGGTTGCTATCATCAAAGACCAGTTTATGTCTTCATCCATTGGTACTTCTTCGGCTCTATCTACAAGTTTATGTATGTTATCCAAATCTATGTTTTCTAACGTTATTTGGTATTTTATTTGCGGTTTTGGTGAATTGATGTGGTTTGGCAAGGGTATTATCTCGTTTATGAAGATTTTTGAGGTATGGGTGCGGAGTGTTGTGTTGGCAACGTCGGCGTGACAGTCCTCTGTAAGTGCAATCAGTTGTGTTCCTACAATCCTTTTGTATGTGGTTTTTGGGCCGCATTGTACTCTCATGACCTCCTCTTCTTTTAGTAGTAGCAGCCAGGTGTTGTCTTGAATTGGTTGGATTTTGCTTCTTCTATACGACATCTGAGCGCGTGTACAGTTGGATCTTCTGTGTTCGATCAACGCAATGATACAGTCCTCTGACGTCATAGTTGGCTTCGTGTCTATGTTTGCGCATAGTTGGGTGTTCTCGGTGACAGGATTGCAGCCATCTTCCAGGTAGGCGTACTCGTCGCTTCCAAGCGCAAGGAATTTGGATTTGGGTACAATAGTGAGTTGGTTATCGTCGGGTATGGAGTATAGGTGGATAAGATCATATATATTTTGGTCGATGGATGGGATTTCTAATATAAATGTTAGTGAGTGTTCTGTACTATATGCTTTAACTTTGATTGATCGTTCTATATCGTGGATATTTTTTAGACTTATCTCTATGACTGGTGATAAACCATAGTTACTTTTTAATTTTAACATTTCCTGAATTAAATATTGAGGGCTAATGATGCTAGGGTGCATTACGCCCAATTGTGCAAATGTCATGGCGTCTTCTAGTATCGTTAGCTTATCTAGTATTATTTGTAAGCTAAAGTCTATCTGTACGTAAATGTCTAAAAATTCTAATTGACTGGCAAAAATATCAGTCATCATGGTCGCATTTTGCAAACTAGACACTAATTTTATTTGATTATTATTAATTTTTTCTAACTGTAAACTAAACTCCTTAATCATATTCTCTGCTATAATTAATTTTCCCCTTTGCGAGTTTTGAATGCTAGTAACTCTGTTTCCAAGTCCAGATATTTCCGATTCGAATTTCAAAGCATCTTGGTAATCTAAGTTACCAGTTATAGACTTTACTACTGATCCTAGTCCGTCAATGAGTCCACGCCTTTTTCTTAGTCGGGGAGTAATGTAACTTAACTTCCTAGATATTATTGTAAAACTATGTTCGATTTGATTCCTACGTGGGGTTTGCGAGTCGTTACCACCGAAACTGCGAACCTCGGCATTTTTTGTACTCGCGAATAGTGCCATTAGCTTGATACTTGTTACCTGTAAATACGTGATGTTATACACGCATGCTAGATTGAAATGATTAATTTGTTTAACGACTTGTCCCTGCTTAAGCAAGAGGATGCCCTGTTTGTTATCTACGGGGGTAAGGGTCAGGTCTGCTGCTGCGTAGAGCACGAAGGCTCCTGCGATGAGGAGAGTCCTGCAACAAGGTGAGGCCTTCTTAGCAGTTTGAAGTGGACTCTGATAGATTTTGCGTTAGGGTGATTCCCAATAATTTCAGCTATACTGTTGGGGTGCAAATGAATAATTTTATACGGACCTTTGAATACTGGCTTGGTTTTGTCGTTCCTCGCTGTTTTCGCCACTTGTTTATACACAGTCTCGCCTACTTTAAATGCGATTTCTTCGGCAGCTTGGTTTCGTTTTGAAATTACCTGCTCTTTGTTTTTGGATACTAGGGCTGTTACGCACTCTTGAACTGCTTCTGCTAGGGCTTTGTGTTTAAGAACATAGTCTTGATAGTACTCCTTAGGAAGGTAAAGTTCTAGCGGGTTTCTAGAGGCTGTGTGACCAAACAATAATTCACGTGGCGTATACCCAGTCGCTGAGTGAATGGCGTTGTTGTACGCTATTATTGCATATTTCATGAGGCTTTGAATTGGGTCGTCTTTATTTGTCATTTTCTGAATTCTGATTATTTCTCCTAGTGTAGAGTGGAGTCGTTCCACGGGAGAGTTCGAATTGGGATTATATGGCGTCGTAAAGTGTATGCTGATGTCATGTAAGAGGCATATTTCTTTAATGACGTCATTGTCAAACTTTGTGTCAGAGTCAGTTGTTATTTTATGTGGAAGTCCCAATATGGACATAACCTGTAGTAGGGCTTCTGCTACATGCACGCTGCTACACGCTGTGAGTGGGATTGCTTGTGCGTATTTTGAAAAGTTATCTATTATTGTTAGGAAAGTACACCCTCCTGTAGAATACAGGTCCATGAACATGTGTTCCATGGGTTTGGTAGGCGTCTCTGTCAAGGTTAAGGGTGTTTTTAATGGGTTACGTTCATATTTGGCTTTTAAACACACGTCACATTGATTTATGTACCTTTGTACTGATAACAGCATATTTGGCCAATGGTAGTTTCTGTGAAGCTGCTTATGTGTTTCTTGAATACCACGATGCGTTGTTTTACCTTCGTGGTACTTCTTTATTAGTTCCTGTTGTTCTGTTTTGTTTTCCACTAGGGTAACTCGTGCTGTACATCTGATGAGTTTTGGACCTCTTTCGTTAAAAATTGTAGTATGGACTCTAGAAAATGCGAGATATAAGCCCTCATCATGGAAATAGCAGTGGAATATACGATCTGCTATTGTGTGTTCTTTCAGGAAGCGTATTATTTCCTGTTCAGTGTTATTAACAGGGATGAATACGTCCTTAATAACATTTCTACTATTAGTAGACCTGTCGTCAACCCTATATGTCGAGCCTGGTGTGGATCTAATGTGGAACTGTTTCAGTTGCCTTTCGATCGCATCTGACAATATTGGTATACCGCTATTTTCATTATCGGGTTGAGTATGGTTTGTACTAATTAGTTGGTCTTCGTTAAGGGACACTACGCTCATGCTGTCTGAGTTAGCGATTTGTGGATCTTGTGGAATATCTAATGTATCCATGATCAGTGTACTTGTTGCCTTACGGTGGTCATTTCTGCGTGAGTCACTTTCGGGTATGTCTTCTACCACGTCCATAGCGTCGTCATTGTTGGGTCTATTGTCTGTATTTTCGTTGTCATTAGTGATTTCGTCGCTAGAATCCCTACGCACGTTTTCGAATATACGTCCAATTAAATTTTCATCGTCGTTATCTTCAAAATTTACTGCAAGGGAGTCCATGCTATGATGGAATATTTTTGCCCTGGATAATGCGTCTGCATTGGTGTTTTGACGGCCCTTTTTATAGATTACCTTGTAATCGTATTCGGCTAATTTTAGTCGCCATCTCATTAGTTTGGAGTTGGGGTCCTTTAGGGACATTAACCAAGTGAGCGGCCTATGGTCTGTGTAGATGGTGAATTTGCGACCGTACAAGTAGGGCCTGAAATATTTAATTGCCCATACTATGGCTAACAACTCTTTTTCTATTGTGGAGTATCGTGACTCGACATCTGACAGAGTACGTGAAGCGTACGCTACTGGTTTATCCGACCCTACTTTCCCTTGGGATAAAACCGCGCCTAACGCTACATCTGATGCGTCGGTTGTCAAGATGAATGGTTCATCGAAGTCTGGGTACTGTAGGATGGGAGCGTTTGTCAGAATTTGCTTGCATTTATTGAATGCTTCTAGAAATTCGGTATTGTGTGTGACTTGACTGTTTTTCTTAAGGCACACTGTCATAGGCTTAGTCAGTTTCGCAAAGTCTTTTATAAACTTACGATAGTAGCCGACTAGACCTAAGAAGGATTTAATTTCCTTCTGATTTTTTGGTAAAGGAAAGTCAAGGACAGCTTTGATTTTGTCCCTATTGGGCTTCAGTCCTTCTTTTGTCAGTGTGTGTCCCAGAAAGTTCACTTGTTTCTGTAGGAATTCCGACTTATCAAGTTGTACTTTCAGGTTGTGGGTCTTAAATCTTTCGAACACTTCCGTCAGTCTGTCTATATGTTCTTGCAATGACGTAGATATTATAATGACGTCATCTAAGTATGTGAAGACATTGGTGAGGCCTCTCAGTATGTGGTCCATTAGCCTTTGAAACGTGCTTGGCGCATTTTTCAGGCCAAACGGCATTCTTAGGAACTCGTAATGGCCACGTTCTGTCGAAAAGGCGGTTTTTTCTACATCGGTGGGGTGCATTTCCACTTGGTGGTAGCCGCTCGCGAGATCGAGGGTTGTGAAATACTGTGCCCGACCTAGTTTGTCTAGTATGTCATGAATGTTAGGAAGTGGGTATTTGTCCTCAACTATCCTGTCATTCAGTCGCCTATAGTCTATGACTAGTCTCCATTTAACCTTTCCTGAGGCGTCAGGTTTTTTGGGGACAATATGTACAGGACAGGACCAAGGAGATATACTTTCGCGGATGATACCCTGCTTTAACAAGTTGTCTACTTGTTTTCGTATTTCCACGCGTTGCTGTGGGGCCTGTCTATAACTACGAACG
Organism: Hemistola chrysoprasaria; assembly: GCA_947063395.1. Taxonomy (NCBI): domain Eukaryota; kingdom Metazoa; phylum Arthropoda; class Insecta; order Lepidoptera; family Geometridae; genus Hemistola; species Hemistola chrysoprasaria. The sequence goes on from OX346724.1 coordinate 4,785,774, forward strand.
TAAATCGGAGTATCATCTGACAGTCGCAGTTGGTGTTTTACTGCATGAGTGAAGGTGAGTGGGATATTTTCGGAATAAAATAATTCTCGGTATTTAAAACACAATCTAGTTATGTCACGTATCTCTTCTTCATTCATGTGGTCTGTGCGTATTTTCTTTAAGTTTTCGCGCAACTCGTGATCTAGTTCTGAACCGGATGTTATGTAATTTAGTTTAGTGTTTTCAACATCATCTTCGGAGAAGTTCGATAATTGCATCGGGGCGATATTGGGGACGTACTTCTTTTTTTTACTATAATTTATAATGGATGTTCTGAAACAACCATCCTTAACGGTGACAAGTGCCGCGGGGGACTCGAGTTCGTCCGACCATTGGTACTTGTCCTGAATGTATTGTCCATCTATATAGTGCGTTTTTACCGTAACTAGCTTTTCGCACTTTGGGTCTATTTTAAGCTTTTGTACGGGGCGATTAAAATGTATAGGTATCTCTGAAGTGCATGTCCGTAAAACATTTTTGTCGAAATCTATGTTGCTTTTTAGTAGTCTCAGTAAGTCGGATCCTATTAGTCCTTTGTACTTCGGGTCAAAGTCAAAAATCAAGAATTTATGAACCGAGTCTGTATTAAACGCGGGTGGAAGGGGGAGGTACACAACGTCATTATGGTGTGAGATGTTGTGTGCCGTCGTAATTTGAAAGGGTTCGTGTTCGATGCAATTTTCAAAAATGGAATTATATATAACATCAGAGGCGATAACACAACGGCTGGCACCTGTATCTACTAAAAATTTGCCTCCAAACTCCGGTAAATCTATATACGGTAAATGGGCCGTGTCCTGAGTGTTGATCTCTACTAGCTCTGGTCCGTTGGGTCCGTGGCCGTAGGAAAATCCTGATGGTAGTGTGTTTCCGTGTCCGGGCCTTCTAGTTCCGAGTCACCTTCGAACTGCTGGCTATAGATATTATACTCATAACATTCATCTGTGTTGTAAGCGGGTTGGTAGTTTTGCGGGCTATTTTGTGTGTAGAACAGTTGCTCCTCCTTCGAGTATTGCGCAGGTGCCGGTTTATTCACAGATCTCATAGTGACGTCTGAGACTTTCTGCGGGTTTGCCTGCTGTTGTGGAACATTGAACTGTCTAGAGTTTCCATTGTTACCACCATTCTTAAAGTGACCTGAACCACCTGTTCTATAGTTGCCTGAAATTGCTCGATTTTTCCATGGCTGCGTAGATTGCACCCACTGTTGCCTCTGCTCGGGGGCTACATAATTTTGGGGTACGAAATGTGATTGGGGCTGATGATAAGCCTGTAGGGACTGATATGGGGTAAACGGTTTATTATTCTGGGGACCTCTAGGTACTTCCTTTTGCTTACTTAGCTGGGAGGTCGACGGCATGTTGAAAGATTGCCGGTTTTGTGCAATTCGCGCTTCTTCCTGTCTAGCGGCAACTATAGCGTATTCTAGCGAGGTTGGCTTAGCGATCCTAACTCCTAGAGATACATGGAATTCTAGATGATTTATATATTGTTCAATAACCATCTCTTCGTAATAAGAACGATTTGTGTGTTGCCCAACTGAGTACAGAGTATCAAGCATCTCTCGAAGTCGCTTGCCGAACGTTTCGGCGTCTTCGTTTCTATTGCGACGAGTTCGAGTAAGCTCCTGCATAAGCTGTATTTCATTACGGGGTTCGCCTAAACGTCTAATCAGTGCATTTTTAATAGAATCCCATGAAGTGAGATTTTCCTCGTAAGCAATAGCGTCGGTGGCTTTGCCGCTTAATTTGCTTTTGACTAAGCAGATAAGCGCGGGATGTTGGCGTGACGCCTCGGGTAGTAACCCTATGATATTTTCAACTTCTCTTACATAGTAATTAAGAAGTTTTGAATTACCATCGAAACGCGGTAACAATTCGGCTAATAACTTGAAGTCCGATTTACAGTCACTAAACGACATTTTGCTTACGTAGGAGTTATTTGATCCCTTCAGCTATATCTGGGTCAATTACCGTGGTTACTACACTAAATCGATGTAGTCTAACTAATATTAAATTTATTTATGAACTAAAATTGATTCTTAACTAGTGTCGCCTATGTGCGATTTTAGCAGGAGGCTTGCCTGTGCGATTTTAGCAACAGACTTTAATTTTATACTAGGGAGTTTCTACCTATGACGCGATGTTAGCTCTATAGACAGAAACACACAAAAACACACAAATACAATATATAAGACAGGAAATATAGCAGGGAACTTGGATATATGCGAGAGCACTCACCCTTCCAGCTTCTGCATCTCCTGAATGAGTCTTCTTTGTCGCGCCTGGAACGGGGATCTCCAATTCTCCGGATTTCCTCGCTCAGCGTCTCGGGTGCCTGGTGGAGGTTCTTGATTCTTCCCTTCTTCTCGATTTGAAAATCGACGCGCTTACGCCGGGTCTCGAAGGTACCGAGTTTCGACAAATGTACGCGCGCGGGAACCTAATCGACTGCGCCAGTTATATTCCGGGCACCGGGACTTAGGTTTTTAAAAAGCAATTTAATTATAATATTTTAATAATAAAACGTCAATTTACATTAAATGCGACAAATAGACTAAGTATTAATTTGTAATAAATCCAATTGTTGCTGTGTGCTGCGTCAGCCGTCCCTCGGTGACGGTGTCGGTGCGACGTCGGCATATATAGGGTGATTGGCCGTGCTAACTAGTGGTAGGCCTCTTTTGCAGGGTGCCGTCTGGGGAAGTACCACACCTTTGCCAGTTATTCATCCGCCAAGCAGTAATGTGCAAACATTACTGTGTTCCGGTATGAAGGGCAATGTTACCAGCGAAATTACTGGGCATGATGAGATTCAACAACTCATATCTCAGGGTGACAGGCGCAGTGCAGTGCCGCGCAGAATTTTGAATTTTAAAACACTGGATAGCACTGTGTCTGATATGGGCAATCATGATGCTTACCATCAGACACCTGATTTGCTCGTCTTGTCACTCACTATCATAAAACAAAAAAATATAATAATTGTAATTTGATTTACCTAGAATAACGACATTTGTTATTTGGTGAATAAATGTATGAAATTCAATGAAATCATGTCAAGATTGAGCGTCAATTCAGTTCTGAAAAATAATTAGAAGTAGGGGCTAAGCACAAGGGGCTAAAGAGATCTATTGTATATAGTAATTAGAAACCGAGTTATAATGGGGTTTAGCGCCGTGTGTTACACTGCTTTTCACTATGATTGCGAGAAAACATAATAATTCATTTTTATCAAAACATTTTGACACCAAAACAATATACTTAATCGCATTGGTAACAGACAAAAATAAATAAGAAATTAACCTTATCCCCTAGACCTTGAAACGATATTTTATATCCACTCTGGTACGCAACAATGACGGACATTTTGAGCAAGAGTAAGAAGTTTGTAAGTTACTGGCAATATGTGCGTGTACCTACTAGGAGACTGAGTCCTGGGTACACCTCTGTCTACCCCTTCGGAAAAAGGCGTGATTGTATGTTATGTTAGTTACTGATGATTAGTATATAAATAATTTAATTGTTTTTGCCCCGTTGTAGTATCTGCACACTTTAATCATGTAACACGGCGTTGAGACTGAGATCGACTGAGATCACGGATGAGACTGAGTCCAGGATCCTGGACTCAGTCTCATCGGACTGGACGTCACTCACACACATACGCTAAAACGCCACATTATGAGATGTAGTAGTATTAGTGTGAGATATAGATGTAGTAGTGATGTGTCGTATTGTAGTATCTGCACACTTTAATCATGTAACACGCCGTTTTAGCGTATGTGTGAGTGACGGCATAACTTATTATGAATGTGAAAAGAAACGGGCAAAAGGTGATTAAAACAACTGAGTCCTACAGCTGGACTCAATTATTTTCTATGTGTGTGCTGCTTAGGTGGGTATCTGGACATATCTGTAATCCTCGATCATTGTGTTATTGGTAGCCAAGTATCTACATAATGAATTATTAAGGTAGGTACTCATAGCTAACGAGTTGACACTCTATTTACACTACACACCTAGACGACGACATCATAAATAATATATTCGTGGAAGGGAAAAGCAAAAGTAAGCCGTTATAAGTGGCTTATGCCACAGAATTAATAATAGTACTAACATACTTATGCTCCAGAACAATTTTACCGGTTGTCCCACGTGAAAAGTTGGATAAATACGCCGACAGTGTCCAAATTGACACTCTAATCGCAAACTATAATAGTTATTAAGCTAATTCAAATTATATTGACAGTCTCGTTGGCTCAGACGGTAGTAACTCTGCTTTCTGTGCCGCAGGCCCAGGGTTCGATCCCCGGCCAGGGCAAACATTTGTGTGCATGAACATGTCTGTTTGATCTGTGTCTGGATGTTATAAGCTTATATCAGGTTGTATATCAGTCATATCTAGTTACCATAGTACAGACTTCTAGCCTAGTTTGAGACCAAATGACTGTGTGTGGAAGTTGTCCCATATTATTATTAATATTATAATAGTTTAGCTAATTCAAATAGTCTCGTCGGTATAGTTCAGTAAGCCGGTACGTAAGGTACCCAACACTTAATATAGTTACAGTATAATATATACTCTGTGATATTACTATGGTGCCATTATGTTTGTTTTCGAGATTATATCAAGCTAAGTATTCTACTCTGTTATTATGTCCGTTTAGGTCTGACTATGTAACCGTGTTCGACATGCCTCATAATTATATTACGATGTAATTTATTATATTATGTTGTTATATGAAGAATAAAGATTAATCCTTGTGAGTTTCTTGTGTGTTCTACTTGCAGAGGCAGTACTTTCTGAACACATGTTGATTAAAATACCAGATATAATTGACTACCTTGTTTCATTACAAGCTGCCTTACCTTTTTTAGCTATGCTATTAAATAGGTAGGTAGGTCTTCTGGCTTTCTAGGCTACGATTAGAGTTATTCCAAACATACTTCGTAGGTCATCCTTGACTTTACACGGGGGGTAACATTATGCCCCCCGCATTCGATCGCGCATTGAATAATGTTGAAACCTCAGGTTTAGTATATTTTCAAAAGTATAAAAACGTAAACGTAACGTAAACCTACTTGCTTACTTATTTTCAAAATAAACGAAACATGATAATATGTCCAGACAGACCCTGCCTGTTCATTTTAGTAAGTAGTAACAGGCTGAATCTCCGTGAGTAGGTTCGTATCAATAGCCTAGATTGGCTATTGATAGATGCCTAAGTTTTTCTAAGTGAAAATTCTCCATTCTCCAATTCATCCAATTCTCCAAAAAATACTTAAGTACGCAGGTGATAATGTCGATTGGCCTCATATTTTGACTAAGGTGTAGAGTTCGTAAAGTTAGGGCGGGTAGAGTTAGAAGCTTAGCTCTACATGAGATCTGATAACTTTTTTATGAACTTTATTTTATTAATATTGCTAGCTGTGCCCCCCGGTTTCACCCAGGAAGTTTTCGTTCCCGTGGGAATATCGGAATAAAAAGTACTCTATGTGTTATTACAGGGTCTAAACTATCTATATACCGATTTTAATCCCAATCGTTTTAGTAGTTTTGGCGTGAAAGAGTAACAAACATACATCTATCCATCCATCCATCCCCACAAACATTCGCAAACTTTCGCGTGAATAATATTAGTAGGAAGTAGGAGTTGTGTTAGTGGCAATAGATAGAAAAAAAGGTTTGAAAATTATATCGCCTTACTTTTAGAGTGCTCTCGTTTGGACTGAACTCGAGACCAACGCTTCTGTCTGGAATCCGTATGAGATAATACTCTCATGCTAGAAAAAGTACAGAAAGCGTTTTTGAGATATTTATAAACGTCAGTACGAGTACTATCTGTACAGGTATCCCACAAGTTTCTGTTAGGATGCCTCAGGTATATAAATCTTTAGAATGTCGTCTCTAAAGTTACGACGGTCTGCAAGATCCTTCGGAATAAAATCAATGCACTGGATCTCGATGGTGAGGTGTGCCGATTTTATGTACCCAACAATTATAACAAGGGGAGGAAGCACAGATTGTTTGCCGTTTGCTCCCACGCATACCTTCTGCACTAAATCAAATCTGTGGCTAAACGCTCTCCTGGATATCTATCCTGAGACTGAGTGTTTGCTGATATGAATGGTGCAAGGTTGTGTCAGCGTTTTTGAAGTTTTGTGAGCGTGACATGTTGTAATTTTTTCAGAATTTTTTATTTTTGTATATTTTGAACTTTGAATATGTTCTTTTATATTAGTTATCGTAATATGTTTTAACCATGTTAATTAACAGTAGTCAATAATTATATCATTACAATTCAAAATGTTATGTACAAAAATTATCAAATAAATAAATTCAAAAACATAAAACATACATACAGTTAGTGTATAGTAAACATTTATTAACTCTTTTTTCTAGTAAAAGTCTGAAAATCTTCATTTTACTCGTGTGATGAGACATTCACTAGAATATTATTTTAAGGGTTTATAAAGTAAAAGAAAATGATGGAAAAATTCACCTTAAAAACATACTTGACCTTAAAAGTTTCATGAAATCAGTTCAACGAATGGGTTCATTATTCGGAGGAAGCGGGGGAATGCAAAACATCGATATGATAAAGTTGTCATAGGTTTATGACAAATTCATAAAGGCGCACATCTATCCGAGCCGAACGCGGCGAACTTGATAAGATAATTTATTAATAATTTGAATTTATATTCTAACAGAGCCCCAGTTACACTGCTCGAGTCAATTCAAAAATTAACTTACAATTAACTTATTTACATTGTTTTGAGATTTGAGATTTATGATATACCTAAGTAAGATTCTTTAGTTCGTTCGTTCGGCACATTCGGCTCGGGGCTCGGATAGATATGCGTTAACTTTTATCCTCTTATTTTCTGTATATTGTTTCAACCTTGTTCGAATGGTCCACTCCGGATTTGCTGCGTGATAATATGGTCACCGTTATGTTACAAGTTTATTACAGCGACATCTAGAGAACGCAGTGCTTAGTAAATGACTAAAATGTACTGCTCAGACAAAGTCCAAGCTGCACGATTTTATACAATTTCAGCGTAGAACCTTCGCCGAAAGGAGGTTGCTACGATCTGACACGCAGTAGTTGATGGGGTGCTTTACTTTATTTTAAGGTGTGTGTTTTCTGAACCTGTGTTACGCTACCCTTTGATAGATGGCGTCGTTAAATTTTTTGTAGTCCTAAAAAGACAATGTAAACGAAACGATACAATAACATCACGCCTTATTCCCAAAGGGGTAGGCAGAAGTGTACCTACTTAGGACCCAGTCCCATAGTAGGTACACTCACACTACGCTAGTGATTTTTTTAGTCCTATGTAATAGGAGGCCTTGTCTTTTCCCATTTACCGGCCACAGTTCCAGACTCCGGGCCCAGAATACATAATAGTACTAGCTCCAGGCTGAGAAAAAATCCTAATGGAAAAATGCAATAAGTTACACTTATTGCTTGACCTGGGGATCGAACCTGAGACGTCATGATCTGCAGTAGCGCTTGCGTACCACTACGCCACCGATGCAGTCAAAACAAAGCTGTGGCGATACCTACGTCAAAATGAAAAAGCTTTGAAGACTTTTTAATCTCTTCGTCTATTACTGTCAGTCTCGCAGTCTCGGCTCTTACGTGAATTGAACCCGCTCCGAACTGAAACCGCGGGATCAGTAGACCTATAAGTTCCACGAATTCTTATTTACGTCCTATCTAGATTATTTAGATAGTTCTAGTAATTGATTTAGTTTCTTAGTATTGGATGGAAATACTCGATGCTTAGGCGATAATAAGCTTTTCTATTTGTATGGTAATTCAAGAAAAGTAATTTCGACTGTTTTGTTTGACAACCCCTTGTTTTATTTTCGTTAATGAATGTTACTTAAGAATTAAGTATTCAGAACTACAATGAAATATACACAAACTTGAAGGTGAACTAAAGAAAATAATTTTCGGTCTGTTTCGGCCGCATTAGCCAAATGCCGAATAATCGCTTGTTAGTTACAACAATAACGTAATAGTAATAAAACAAAAAAAAGTACATTATATTTTATTATTCACCTTATCACCGAATACTTTCTGACAAGTTTCTTCAGAAGTCATTGTTTACACCTGTTTTTGACAATAACTAAAATTACACAAGAAAATCTCTGCTTGCGAGTTAAATATTATCTACATAACTCAAAATATAAGTATATAAATTGTCTTTATACATACATACATACATACTCGCATATAATAAGTAGGTAGCTCTATTGCTTAGTCTTTTTTCAATAAAGGCACCATACATACTAGAAAGGTATATATTATTTTTATGTAGGTTACTTATATGACAATTGTATAAATAACAATATTTCCGATACCTCACGTAAGCCAAACCAATTCTCCTGAAAATTAATAAGCTTACGACCAATTTACAAGCAATTTCACATCGCAAAACCGAAATGCTCATTTTCCATGGAATATTGCTTATTGAATTTTCCACTCAAGTCAACGGAACATGTCAATTTAATTCTTGCTTACAGATAAGGTACGACGAAATCGCTACGAATTCGTTAGCATAAGGAATATGGGGTAAAGACGTCTCAGGCACTAAATTACAAATTTGGTATTACTAAATTTGGTAGCGCCGTGCGGTTTTAGAGAAATATTACCTACGAGAATATTTGAACTACCTACATACGTTTACACCATATTATAACTCGTATACCTACTTGTTATTAACTGAGACAAGCTCTACTACCGATCGGTCTAAGGAGGCTGAGCGATTTATTTCTCAGAATTCTTGACACCCCCGTAATAGACGAAGAGGGCAGTATAGTTTTGAGTGATTTGTCGGTATACAAATAAATTTTAGTTTATGTTTTGACTTTTATTCGAAGTATAGACATTGTCAATGATGTTATATCATATTTTATCATTCTAACGGACTACTCGCAGCGAATGCTGCCGATAATATTAATATGATTCTTGTGAAATCTTGCCGCCACTCCGACGGATGTCGCCAACTATTGCTAGCGGCTTAGGCATGCAGGGTCTCTGTTGTTATTGTTGGATCAATGTTTAGACAGCCTCGATGGCTCAGATAGTAGTAACTCTGCTTTCTGTGCTGCAGGCCCCGGGTTCGATACCCGGCCAGGTCAAACATTTGTGTGCATGAACATGTCTGTTTGATCTGTGTCTGGGTGTTATAAGCTTATATAAGTATGTGTATCAGTCATCTGGTTACCATAGTACAAGCTTCTAGCCTAGTTTGGGACCAGATGACCAAGTGGAAGTTGTCCCATATTGTCCCATATAATGTTGGCGACACCGTTGCTGTTCTATATAGTATGAATGGCTGACAAGTGCATTTAATTTCTATTTAAAACATATTTAACTGTTTTAAATTTATCTGGCCCAACGTATAAGCATTGCTATACAACGTGGCAATGCCGTATTTTAGGTACGCTGCCATCTGAAAGTGGTTTAGAGCACTTGGATTTTCTATAGGCTGACATGTCGGCCTGTATATTTTGGAAGTGTTCTGTGGTGTATTTAGGACGTAGCTCGATTGTTTAGCTTTTTAGAGTTCCGTACCTCAAAAGGAAAAAAGGGACCGTTATAGGATCACTTTGTTATCCGTATGTCTGTCTGTCTATCTGTGCGTCTGTCAAGACACTATATAACGGCAACGCGTGGAGGTGTCAACTTGAAATTTATATCAACTACTTACTACAACTACTACTTCTAGAGTAGAGTACTCTAGTCAACCCCCTCGTAGTCCAAGCCTCGAACTACTCGATAGTTCAAGCTGGAACTCCTCCCCTCCGTAGACGCCCTCGCAACGTCCTGGACGACCCGGACGACTCTATCGCCGCCGTCACATCGGCGGCGCTAGGTTCGCCCAATCCTACCAATATACGCAACAGACGCTCCGTTTTCGGTACTGGTGCCGGATACCAGATCCACCAACTCACACAATCACAACACCGACCTCGCCGGCGAGGTCGAAGATCTCTCAGATCCTTCAGATCGGTTAGTTTCTCTCCAAATAATCAAACAGATCAAACCATTGATAGGGCCCTAGGACACTCCCCTTCTGGGGTGCCAGGGCAAGTCTGACCCCACGTATTCTGGCGACGGCCCAAGCCGAGGTTCGTACCGTCTAGGTGCCATTGTGCTAGTCGCCCTTAAACTTTGGGTCGAGCGCCTCCTGCGCTCACCACTGCCCGGTAAAGCTGTAGAGGCCATCTGAGGCCAACAGAATAGGTCATTAAAAAAAAAAAAAAAAAAAAGTACTCTAGAAAAAAAAAAACAAACTGTTAAAATCATTTTCTGTAGATCCATCATACCTTCAATAATTAATATTCCTACTATTTAAATACATATCACATATACGAGTATATCTCGGTAATAAATCATCTGAGTGGTGACTTATGACTTATGAGGCTTTGCACTAAAACCCTTCAGATCCTAATGAAACGAATGACCTTCTTCGAGCTAATCTTGAGATTTTCACACATCAGATTGGGATTTATTCGAGGAAATGGGTTTATTTCAAACTTTCTTCAGAACTGCATTGTTTTAGCGCTGCTACTGACCATGTTCCCGGGTTCAATCCCCATGTCAGTCAATAAATGCTGACTATTCATGTTTACAGTTTTAATTAAACTATGATCAGATATTTTTATAAATACTTCGTAATCTGACTTCTTATAATATTAAATTACTCTTAGGTAATAAAGTATAGAATAAAATAAGTTTTTTGTATGATATCATCATACTCCTCTTTCTCAGATTAACTTAAAACTACAATTTGAAAAACTCGTTTGGATTAACTTAGATTTTTTACTGAATCCTTGTATTGTTATTATCTAGAACCTAGTTATCTTAATTTTACGTAATTACGTAATTACATGTTTATCATATCTTCAAAAATGTGGGTACGTGCGAGAGGGCGAATTTGTTTTGCACCGTGCCTTAGTAAGAAGAGTGTGAAAATTCGACTTTCCATAAAATTAATATGCTGATAAGGTAAGTCGTATAAAATGAACAATAAAATCGGATAGGTGTTCAATTTGATGAATAGATTACAAACTCCAATATTACAACAGCTTTTTATAACACTTTCAATAGCAAGAAAATTCCATTAGGCAATGAAAACGTGTCAAAGTCGTTTTTATAGAAATATGGCAAATTGAAAGGCTGCTATATATCAAGGTTGCTGTCATAAAATCAATTTAAAAATCTGGAATCGTAAAGGATTAGGTATAACTTAGAATTACAAATGGCATCAATAAATTGGTTATTTTCAGTTAGCTTTTAACAAATTTGCAAAACCAGTGTGGCAAATAACATTTTTAATCGAACACAAAAGTGTTTAAGAACGTACGAGTGTATGCAATTCCACACAATATTAAAGAAATTATACAGAAGGCCGACTTACCAACATACAAGGGATGTGGATGGCGTTTGGCGCAAAGGCAGCACGACGTGTATCGAATTATGATAAAATTATGGCACGGCTTTTGATCTGTGCTTTTGCGTAAGTTTTATTGTAAGATTGAATATTTTGTGATTCTAGAAGAACTCCGCGACTTCGTTCCCGTACGAATTTCAGGAATTCCTTTCTTATTCCTTGTCCTTATACATCATAATGAAAAAAAAATTACGTGCATAATTATGGCCAGTGTTGCGGATGAGTGCTTCGGCGTGCCCTCAGCCCCGACACATAGCGTCCCGCAGGGTACCCCCCAGGGTTTTAGTCAGTCGGGAAAATCCCCTTCCGGGACTTCCCATCCTGACATAACGGTATCTGTAGGCAGATTACCCTGCGACAAAAAAAATTTGATTGACAAAATTTTGGGTTGTTGATGAGTGCCAGTCAATCAATCGGGACTTTAATGAGATATGTTCTTACATGTTTCAGTCGATATTCGATATACGTACAGAGACTGACTACATATTAATTGTTTATCTCATTTGTGATTGCAAGTGTTTGTTGTTCTTCGAGTATTCTTGCCCTTTATCTCCATAATGTACTTCAATGAAGCGGTTCAGTGATCCATGCGGATGAGGAAACGTTTAGTCATGAGAATCGATTCCTAGCATGTTTCTTTTGATAGAGTGGGTGCAAATTAAACAGGGACTTATTTAGTCCTAATAAATAGTTGTCTTGCAGTATAGAGTGTACTTAGTTTGGACTCTGGACTCTACTACTTTGTCGAGATAAAAAGATCTTAATATAATAGAGGAAGGATCCGCAATTTCAATTAAAATAAGAATTGCAATGGAAATATCTATTTTCTACGGAAAAGTTACTTAAATAATGTTACAACCCAACCTTCTTCGATGCGCGTGACGATATAATAAATCTTTCGACACAAATTGTATAGGTACAGAAGATAGCCTGCAGGCCCATTCAACGAGCGAAAAAGAGTATTTTATATTACTCGTACTCTACCTTGCGTAGATCTATACTGTGGCCACGCGTACACTGCGTTCGCTCGTTAAATGGGCTTGAGGCCTGTCTTCTGTACCTAATCAACTTGTATAAAAAGTTATATAATATCGAGACCCACATCGAATTAAGTTGTAATATTCTGGAAGTAACTTATCAAAATAGAACTTAAAGTGATAGTTTTTTGGTTTATTCCGAAATGTTTCTAAACTTTTGTTACAATCTTTTTCGAATCGGGTGTCGATATTATTTTATGTAGGTATACTATGGTACCCAAACAATTTTCACCCCTGAGAAGCTAGTATAGACATGACACGAGGTCTAATACAATTATTAAGGTAGTATATTAAATCTAGGCATATTGAAGATTGATTAAACGCATTTACACAGTGGTTGGGTATATAATTATAATGGTTTAGGAGCTGTTATGGCATTAATAACAGATACAAATTGAATCAATATAATTCAGTAGGTAACATATGAAAAATTACAAAATATTTTATTGTGATAAAAACGATTTTTAAAATTATCACACAGATCTTATTACACGTTACACACTTATTAAAACTTAAAAAAAAATGTGATAAAATAAGATTATAGGAAATTACAATTATATTCTTGTTATTATTATACAGTAAATTGAAATATAAAACACCGATGTTGATTTGGTTTGATTAAAATGGAATGCCTCGATGGCATAGTGGGCGCTTGCTCGACTGCCGATCATAAGGTCCCGGGTTCGATCCCCAGGTCAGGCAGTGTTAAATATTGGATTTTTCCATTAGGAATTATCTCAATAACTGCCTGGAGTCTGAAATCTGTGCCCGGTAGATGGCAATAGGCTCGCCTCCTATTATATGGGACCAATAACATACTGGCGAAATGTAGGTGTATCTATCTAAGGGACTGAGTCCTGGGTACACCTCTGCCTAAATAGAATGGAAAACCATTTCACTGCGTTTATTTCGTTTGCGTTTTTTTAGTCGTTTAATTCACTTTTCAAATCCTTTCCCCTCACTATTTCACATTAATTCTGACACCTACACATCCGTCACTTTGGTCCCTTTCAGATGAGCAGAGCTAAAAAAATAAAGATTACGTGGATGGTTAAGACATTTATTTTTCGCTACGAATATAATTATATAACATTATTTTGGTGAAATAAAGTAGTCTTATAAAGTAGGTAAAACAAAAATAAGTAAAGTAAGTGTAGTAGTTAAAGTAGCACTAGCTGTACTGCATTTTACTCGCGTAGATTGTTTCCGTGTGAATATCGAGATAATAAGTGCTCCTTACATTATTCTAGGGCAAGCTATCTACATACCTAATATCAAATTTTAGCCCAATCAAATCTGTAGTTTTGGCGTAAAGAAAGTACAAGCATATACAATGTAATATTGTACATACTATTATACTGTAAATATTACCTTATTTTCTTTATCAGTTTTATGTTTTTATCTGAATTATCCTATGACGATAAACTTTAAAATAAATGTGATGTATTTAGGTATTTTGCTCAATATTTTGCCTGTAAATCATTCGCTAAAAAAATTGTAAGCATGTCGGCTTAGTTTTTCTTCATAATTCCAGCGATTTAAGCTAAAATAACTGAACATTTGGTTTGTTTACTGTATAATAGTATGTACAATATTACAACACACACCGACAAACTTTTACCCTTATAACAATAGTAGATGTAACAAGATATTCGTTAAGGTACCTATCTCGAAAATAACACTATTTTCTGAACAGCAAGTCGGGAATGGGGGCTGGGGGTTTGGGCACGGTATTAATATCTATTATTACCGTGGTTTGGGCCATTTTTACACTCGTAATTAAAGGTATAGCCAGTGAAATTTGGCGGATCATAACATAACATAAAAGGATCTTCAGGACCCAAAGCCGACCTCACCTGCACGTGGGCACCCTGCTAGCATACAAACGAGGCTCTGGAAAACTACCGTATACAACATCTAGGTGGAAATGGTCTAGTTACTTTTTAGACCTGCAACCGACCCGGCACCACACGTATTGACTCGTCATTCCTGTGGATCCTGCCGGTTACGTCGAGAGAGTGGTGTAGCTGCACGCCTGCACCATCTTATTTGCGACCCAGGTGATGCAGCGTCCGTGGAGAGAAACTTCACCCACTTCAGCGGAGCTAAGTGGAATCGGCCTTATTGGTCATGTACGTAAGTCCCGATCCTCGAACGTGGACGTTGCTTGAGTCATCTTTTATAGATGTTAAAGGCTGATGATGTCGATTTGTCACAAAGTAAATTAACCACGATTTCGAAAATCCATACATTGAAAGTAGTAACTTTTTTAACTGTGTCTATATTATATTATTTAAACTTTTGTTAGGTGGACCGCAGTGGAATCAATGTATGGACATTTCCTCATTTGAAAACAATAGACGTGAAGCGGAGTGGCAAAACCCAACGCTTGTACTTAGAGTGTCTGAGGTTTTCCAGAGCACATTTTCCGTATATTAATGTATGTTTTCATATAAAATGATTTGGGTACGACCATTTCAGCTTCTTATAGATACTTATAATTATTTTACTTCTGATTTTATAAAAAACGTATCATCTATTTGATGGAAGCAGTGACATTAATTATTGTAATAGATCATATTATTATTACACAATATATATTTTGCTCGTAGAGTGTAGTCCCAAACCGCTGAAAGGTCTGAAGGCCCGACAAAAAGGTTTAACGTTTCCATTTAGAAAGAGCAGGACCACTTATATCATCGGAAGCTTTCTGCACAAACGACCTATTGTAACCAGGTTTAAACGTTTTCAAATGCCGAAAGAAACTCGCATCTTTTACTTTCACTGCTTTCACTGATAAACTTTATCCTAAGATTTTTTTTATGTGTTAGTTTAGACTAAACAGGCGTTTGACCGCAATCTCAACTGCTGGTAAGTGACGATGCGGCCTATGTTGGAGCTAAAGACTAAGATATTTCGGATGCTGTTTTTTCTTAAATTAAGCTAATAATGAGAATGAGTATTTTTATGTCATTTTTGTAGTGGTAGGCCTCTTTTGCAGGAAGCCGCCTGTGGGGAAGTACCACACCTTTGCCAGTTATTCATCCGCCAAGCAGTAATGTGCAAACATTACTGTGTTCCGGTATGAAGGGCAATGTTACCAGCGAAATTACTGGGCATGATCAGATTAAACAACTCATATTTCAGGGTGACAGGCGCAGTGCAGTGCCGCGCAGAATTTTTAATTTTAAAACACTGGGTGGCACTGTGTCTGATATGGGCAATCATGATGCTTACCTTTAGGCACCTGATTTGCTCGTCTTGTTATTCACTGTCATAAAAAAAATATTTTTATTTTTTTAAAGAGAGGACAACGTTTCTGCTCGCAGTTTCTATAAAAAAAATTATCACTTAATGCATGAATTATTTCAATAAATCGAATTTTATATATATTTTTTCATAATAAGTGTTTTTTTTTATTATAGCGAATGACAAGACGAGTAAATCAGGTGTGTGATGATAAGCATCATGATTGCCCATATCAGACACCCACCCCAGTGTTTTAAAGTTCAAAATTCCCTGCAAAAGAGGCCTACCACTACAAAAAGTTTTTCTAAAATGAAGAACAGGACAAGGTCTGTAGGGTCACAGCTAATTTCACTTATTAACATTCGGATAAGTAATAAAAAATCGAATTCTTTTCCAGGCAGAGAAAAATCTGTGATTATTAATTAATTGAGAGGTCGTTTATTAAGCTTTTGAGATTAGCTCTCTTGTCGTTTTGTAGCAGCGCCGAAGTCCATCTCTCAATTTTAATACGAAATAAATGGGGCAGACCGAGAGGCTTTGTTATTAAAAAGTACCCTTTGGAGCTATTATTAACATTCTCTGTTCGGTTACTCTGCTGCTTAAGTTTGACTCCCTCAAGGGATTTTCTTTCATACAAAATATTATTTTACTTTCGATGAAAACCAAAGTTATTTTTAACAAAGGCAAATGAAAAGCTAACCTATTATGGAAATCAGCACAGTATTCGCATAATTACTAATATACATACATACATTCACGCCTTTTTTCCGAAGGGGTAGGCAGAGGTGTACCCAGGACTCAGTCCCATAGTAGATACACCCACAGTTCGCCAGTATGTTATTGGTCGCCCCCTATTACATGGAATAGGGGGCGAGCCTATTGCCATCTACCGGGCATAGTTCCAGACTAACTAATAATTACTAATATATTATAACTATGCTAAATATAAAATATATATAATATTTGTAAAGAGAAGGGATGGTGTTAAAAGTATACGACTAGTTCTTAAAGGTCATGCTTCGTAATACTAGTGAAAATGTTTCTAAGTAAATTGTTACTTTGTTCTTAAAATTGTAAAGGTAAGTGCTCCTTCACGAGCACTTTATTTAGCCTAAATATTATAATATTTTATTCAAGAAATAATAGATTTGCCTTCAGTTCTAATTTTCTACATGACAAACCTCTTTCATTTATAATGTTCTAATAATGTGTATACTTTTCGTTTTTCACCAACATTTCCAAATGTTGATCCGGAATCATGCTAAACGACCTTCTTATGTCTGTCTTAAACTTAATTACAAGATTTCACGCTCGAAATAGCAGCACTAATGAGCACGAATATAAAATGGGTGCGAATCCAGAGATGTGTTGTGGGGCTAGCCAAGCTCGAATTATTTTGACATAATAACATCTACTTAACTTACACACATGCTCTGTGGGCTAAGCATGAGGACTAACCCAGGAGGGGTTCAATTCCCAGCTCAGACAAAAATAGTGATATTGGATTTTGCCATTAGGAATTTTTCAATTTGGGGCTTAAAACACAACTGGCAAACTGTGGGTGTACCTACAATAAGAAGGGGGTATACCTCTGCCTAATGTATTGATATGTATATGATATGATGTTTAATGTATTGTGGTAAGTAACGCGCCGCGCGGCGCTTTCCAATCGTCGGTTTTTGACACCGCATCTAAGTAACGCGCGCGAGCTCAAATCATCAAACATTGGCTCGGGTGGCGTCCAATGTACTTTGTCGTACATTGGATACTAGAACTAAATTTACATGTAATATCTTAACAATCTCTAGATTGTTTTTTGCAAGTTTTTTGCTCTAGACTCTAGTCTAGAGCAAAAAACTTCACATAAAAGTCAGTTTGCCTACTGCCATTATTATGTATACTTTTTTTTATTTTACTCACTAAAATAAAAAAAAGGTATAAACTCTCGTCTCGTTTACATAAGAAATCCTTGATATGATACTAAAATCATCTGAATATTTATATAAAATAAATTAAACCTAATTCTGCGTATTGTTAGCCCCAAATAATGAATAAACGAATCCTTATTACGTCCCTTAGACGTGAGGGTTCTTAATGTCTTTCAGCTACTTCGGACTATGAACTTAGTCCATTTTAATTACTTCTAGACGTTTTTAGCGTTTTTTGGGTTTTTTTTAACAGGGAATGAGGGAAGAGCGGGAGAGGGAGAGGTGTGAGCGCTTTTTTTTATAAGGATGTTGGGAACTTTATAAAGAACTAGCTGCGCCTCGCGGTTTTACCCGCGTAGTCTTCGTTCCCGTGGGAATACCGGAATAAAAAAGGGTGTAAACTATTTACATATAGAATTTCAGCCCAATCCGTTCAGTAGCATTGGCGTGAAAGAGTAACAAACATCCATCCATCCATCCTCACAAACTTTCGCATTTATAATATTAGTAGGAAGTAGGAACGAAGCCTACCTATTTGAAATAGTTGCACATAATTTTATATTTATAAAAACATCAGCAGTACAGTATTAGTTCAAGTGTCATTTAAAAAAAAAACGGTTGTTTTACAGTGGGACCGTATCGGCCGGGGGCGAAGTGGAATGGGACCCTAACGGCTGAACCGTTTGCTTCAGAACAAGCTCCATGACTTTAAAAAAATTATATACATAATTGCAAATTTCATGGAATTGGTGGGCCTAAAATAAACTGTTTACAATGACCGAAAATGAGGATGCTTACTGATTCGAGTCACCCTGTATATTTTATATGCGATAAAGATACAATGATACTAGATTAGTAGATAGCAATCAATGGGGGAGGCCTATATGCAGTAGTGGACGTCCTACGGCTGTTTATGATGTCAGATAGAATGCTAATTATAAAAAGCCTCAGATTAAAAAATCGTTATTTTCGTCATGTTGTCCTTAGTGAGTTGTTCTGTAAAATATTTATCTATTTATCTGAACTTACTAAATGAAAGCAGAACCCGGATCAAAGCTTTAATAGAGAACATCTGAGGACTCTCAACCACCAGATTCCTAAGAGAGGGCTTCTTTCTCCATACTCTGTATCGCGAACATAAAACAGTAATTTTACCCACTATTGCGCGGGCGAAGAGCGTTAAATGAAGTCGCAAAGTAATTTGAAACAGTACTCAAACTCATCACGAAGAAGCTTCGTCATAACCTTATCTTACTTAGTGTATGAAGGTCGGCAGACTCATCAGACATATTTATTTGAGTCGGTCTCCAGTAGATTTAAAGCGTCAATAAAGGCTATATCTAATGAATCTAACGTACGTTCGGAAATCTTTACAAAAAGAATGAACGCACACGAAATTTGTAGTGTTAAATTTTTTAAACTTCGAGTTTTACAATATTTGGTTTGGTTACATTTGTTTCCTTGTCATGTGATTAATCCCTGGAAATAATTGTTTGAATCACTACGCATTCTTTGATTCCCATTTAGCTTTACGGACTTTCGATTGTTGAGGAAACAAATGAACATAATTTATTAAAGAAATGCAACAGGTTTTATATTATTTTTATGAATGTTATCCGCGGCGATATACCTACGTCGGAAACTTATTTTTTTTTAATTTAGTGATGCAAAAGATGTATTGCTAGTGAACCAATTAAAAATAAAAAAAATCTAAGAATGCAACTGTTTGGACCTTTTGTAAAACTTATTTTAACATTGTTATACATGGATTCACAATGTAAAAATAAGGAAGATATATTACCATCCAATGAACATGACCGCGAAGAACATTCATAAAAGTAAAACGGCTGCCCAGAAAGAACTTTTTTTTAGGATTTATTATTTTATTTTTAACTGTTAAGTTTTGAATATTTTTTGGGTCGTTGCCGACATAAACATAACATACATTCACGCCTTTTTCCCGAAGGGGTAGGCAGAGGTGTACCCAGGACTCAGTCCCATAGTAGATACACCCACATTTCGCCAGTATGTTATTGGTCCCATGTAATTGGGGGCGAGCCTATTGCCATCTACCGGGCACAGTTCCAGACTCCAGGCAGTTATTGAGATAATTCCTAATGGAAAAATCTAATATTTAACACTGCCTGACCTGGGGATCGAACCCGGGACCTCTTGATTGGCAGTCGAGCATGCGCCCTCTGTAGTAGGCAGTCGAGGCGAGGTTGCCGACATTTTGGGCATATGTGAAACAATAAGGCGTTCTTAGTTAACATAAAATCTCTAAAGGCGTCTAGAATCTAGAGGCCGCCGCCGCCAAAAAGAACACGCTATCTTTTTTGATAAAATACTATTTTACCGAGATCTATTGAAAATTAATATTATTTATTTTAGCACAAAAATCATAGTGTTTTAAATCTAATATTTCAGAGAATTATTTCCTCTAGCATTACTAGTGTTGCCAAGCAGTAGTGTCATGGGGTTGCAAATATTATCTATATTAATAAAAATATATAAGTAGATGTATTAATATTACTTTACCGAATTATTAGAGAATTAGTATACCTAATTTACCACGGAAAGCTTATTACTCTTAACATCAGTCACTGACTCACAATACACATTATCTATGTGAGTATGTTGGATCGAGGCTGGGTCAGGCATATACGATATGGCCGAGATAGCAACCCTTTCTGTTGTCAACTCTGCCATCCCTTTTTCAGAAGTTTAAGATACGAGGAGACATATCCTGCGACCTCACTATTTAATAGAAAATTGATAAAGGGTCTTCATGAGCAGTTAATATTTATTTGGATACTTTGTTTATGAACAGGATCCAGGACCTCTTAGCAGTTTGACACAATCTGGAAAATTTACGAAATCGATGTTTTGTATTCCCGTGTTTCCTAAGAGAATAATTGATTTTATCCATAAATTTATACCTTGAAAATTAGAAGATGAATTTGGTAGGTCGCTGTTATTTTATTTTTTCCTTAAACTAACTCTGCATTTATTTCTAGTGAACGTCTAATTACGCGAGTAAAACTGGGACAGTTTTTCATGTTTTTAAAGGGTCATACTTCATTCAGCAAAGAGTTTGTAGAAAAATGAAAATGACAGGGACATGCTCACTGAAGACCTAGATTTTATAAAAAAAAATCATTGTTCTGTCGCAGTTATCTAGGGAGGAAACACAGGAATAGATTTGTATGGAAAAATCACCCCTCATGTAACCTCCAACACAACGTGCATAACGCTAGAGTAACATTTAACGAATCGATGTTTTTATTATATTTCCATGTTTCCTCCAAGTATTAATAATCCATTCTATAAATATATATCCTGATATTTTTATAGTGTAGTAAACTATGTCCGTGTCATTTTAATTTCTCTTATAAACTTAGAAAGTTTCTTACAGAAAAGTCCAATATTTAACACTTTGCCTGACCTGGGGGTCGAACCCGGAACCTCCTGATCGGCAGTCGAGCTTGCGCCCACTACGCCACCGAGGTAGTCAAAAAGGTTTACAGGTCGGGATACAGTTGTGTCAAATAAGTTTTCTAAATTAGGAGAAAACAGGGTGCATGCCCCTATTTTCTCTTTTCGATTTGGTAAATATGATTATTTCAAATTGCTAAAATTATGTTGCGCTTTCCTGTTAAACAATTGGTAGTAATTCTTCTTTCAGTAAGACTTTGGCCCTTTTAGCACTATGACCATCGAATTATTTTATTTTTAATAAACTATTTATAATCGCACGAGAAAATGCAAGTCAGGTCACTAGTACCAACAGTTATAAAAGTGACCAGTTACTTTGCAAGACCACGTTATTTTGTTTATATAAAGAAGAAGATTTTCAAGAAAAGCCTGTATTCGCTTAGCGGTGAAAGGCGAAGTCGATCGTGGAAACATGAAGGTTTTCATATTATTTTATATGTTAGTGATATCACTGGAGTTCGGGGAAAATTTCTTCTTTTTTCCCGGTAAGTGGAACTTGAGATTGTGTTTACGCGTGACTTGATGAAGTGTATCAAATAAGTTGTTTGTGGTATCCGCTCCACAATTTTGTGTATTTCCAGCGTAACCAATAACATTACCCATTCGGTTCCTTTCTTTTTGACAAAGACATTTTGTCGATTTTCTTGTTTTTGTTGTTTATATTGTGTCAATAACTATAGAGGTAACTTACCAGGTAAATACTTACTACAAATATTGTAGCAATTCATTAAAAGACCACCTTTAAGTTTCCATCTTATGATTTTAAATAACAAGTAGAAATTAGAAACCGATAACAGAATCAGCCACCGAATTTTTTTTATGCGCAGTCAAATTTTCTCGCGCATTATGGAGCGCGAAAAAATTATGATATTATGATACAGGTATGTTTTCGTTTTTTTATTAATATAATTTATATTATTTTATTTTGGAAATTTTTAATGCGATTCCATTTCAATTGCGCTCGCCAACCCGCCTGCCAATCGTGGCGAGTATCGGCAAAACCCCCGATTTTGAGGGAGGCCTAAGTCCGGCAGTGAACTTCTTACGGCTGAGATGATGATGACTGAAATTCATTGTGGAAATGATTTAGATACTGATGTGATAATTAATAATTATTTAACGTTTGTAACGATGCCTATACAACTATTATAGTGTATACCACAGAGTAAATACCTATAGGCCTATGTAACCCGCAATTAATATTTTTGAATAATTTATTTACATATTATATAAGCATGACTGCCTCGGTGGCGTAGAGGGTGCATGCTCGACTGCCAATCAAGAGGTCCCGGGTTCGATCCCCAGGCCAGGCAGTGTTAAATATTGGATTTTTCCATTAGAAATTATCTCAATATCTGCCTCGAGTCTGGAACTGTGCCAGGTGGATGGCAATAGGCTCGCCCCCTATTACATGGGACCAATAACATACTGGCGAAATGTGGGTGTATCTACTATGGGACTGAGTCCTGGGTACACCTCTGCCTACCCCTTCGGGAAAAAGGCGTGAATGTATGTTATGTTATGTTATATAAGCATAACAGTATATATTAAATAGATATATGTGAAATATTAGGGTTTATGTTTATGTATGTATATAGACCAAGTGCCTATGTATTATAGTCACCTTTATGATTCTATGTTTATTTAATACACCACCGACCAAATGTTTATTACGGTTATCTACTCTCCCTGCACGGTTGTCTGGAAGAGATCGCTCTTAGCGATAAGTTCGCCCATTGTTACAGTAGTTATTATAAATTGATATTAGTTTTAAGATCTTCTCAGTTGTAGTGTACCAATAAAGTGTTTATCTATTTATCTTTAATAATTATTTCAGCTGCTATTGATTGGCTCAATAATAATATTTCCTTTTGCTCAGAAAAAAAATAAAAATAAGAAATTCCTGCCTCATAAATAAACATAAAGTTAACAGTACAAACGAGGCTGTAATTACTCGCAGTAACTAAGCCGCGTTTATTGTTCACAGAGAAAAAGGAGATATTTTTCTGCCTGAAGGTTTGCCCGCTATATTGCTGGAAGCGGCAGAAGCGGAGCCCGGGTAAGTATTTTACATGAACATTTAGATTTTTTTACTTTAACTAGTAATTAAAATCCTGTATTATACACTAATTTCCCCGATTATATTGCTCATGCTCATTATATCAGTTGTGTAACGGTGTAGTCAACTCATTACTATCTCAAACCAAGAAGAGTTTCAGGCCGCCAAGATTCGCCCTTACATCTCTTTCAAGAGAGATTGTTATGTTGAAACTATGACTTAAGGCGCGATGCAAATCTAATTTACCCTCTCGCTCATACTTACATTTTGAAAATATAAAAATACTACATGTAATTACGTTAAATATTACAAGGAACTAGAAAATAACAATACAAACAATTTCATGCAAACAAGTTTTCATGTAATAACCTGCACAAAGAAAAAATATCTCAGAAGAAAAAGACACTGAAGACTTGATTGCATTAAATTGGATTTTTTACTAATTACATGTAGTAGTATCCACATTATATCTTCAAAGATGTGGATACTTACGTGTGAGCGAGAGGGCGAATTAAAACATAACATAACATACATTCACGCTTTTTTCCCGAGGGCGAATTAGGTTTGTTTAATTTTTACTCGTTGTACTAAATTTTAATTTGGGTCGCTGCCAAATCATGCATAATCTATGAGACAGTTATTAAGGGTGGGTCCCAAAATATCACACTGTGACACGATGGGACATTGGTGTCGCTCGTCTGAAAGCTCGCTTATCGCATCAAACATTTTTAACATACGAAGTGTTCATATGATCATCAATTTCCAGGACACATTTACTGGTCCGATGAGAGCTTCGACTGGCCCTCGGTCTACACAGATTATCACCACCATCATCACCATCCAGTTGGCTGGTGGGTGTACTGCAAGCCGACCACCACGCCGGCTCCTACTACCACTACCATGGCGACTACCACGCCAGAACCGACCTTTATATGCGAGGTCTGTGATAAAAAATGTACATTGTTCAAACCTTCACGATAAAATTGTCGACTTTAGGGTAAAATTATTTAAAGCGGTGTTTTTAGTGTTCCGTACCCAAATGTTGCCTAAGGAACCCCATCACTAAGTCTCCGCCGTCGGTCCGTCCGTCCGTCCGTCTGTCACAGAGCGCTATCTCATAAAGCGTAATAGTAGACATACATTCACGCCTTTTTCCCGAAGGGGTAGGCAGAGGTACACCTCTGCCTCGGGACTGAGTTCTGGGTACACCCAGAACTCAGTCCCATAGTAGATACACCCACATTTCGCCAGTATGTTATTGGTTCCATGTAATAGGGGGCGAGCCTATTGCCATATACCGGGCACAGTTCCAGACTCCAGGCAGCTATTCCTAATGGAAAAATCCAATATTTAGCACTATTCCTGACCTGGGGATCGAACCCGGGACCTCTTGATTGGCAGTCGAGCATGCGCCCACTACGCCACCGAGGCAGTCGAGGCGAGGTGTAATAGTAGACACTTGTAATTTTTACAATATATATTTGTATTGCCGCTTTAATAAATAATAAAAATAAAATTAAGTTCACAAAGGTGCTCTCCATACTCCATACAACCAACGTGTTAAATAAATTGTCATAATATAAGAAATTTACTGCAATAATAATATGTTGTTATACTAATTATTAATTAAAATAATAGTACATATTAAGAATTTTATTTGGTATTGAGGAAATGTGACACCTATAAATATTAATGTAGGTTATGGGTAGGTACATGGTGGATATGAAAAAATAATAAATAGGAACCCTTCATATGCGAGTCCCATTCGCATTTGACTAGCTTATTTTAATTGTTAATGCAGCGCGTATAATCGATTCAAACGCATATCTAAAGCAACCCAGTACTATTTTTTAAACCTACGGCGCAGATAGCACGTGTTCCCGTCGTCGGCGATGATAAAAAATGCCATGTGCAAAGGATCCTATAGAAGAATTATTATGTTTGGTATAATATAATATAATGTATATAAAATGTTCAATGAAATTCGTACATTGTAAAGCGAGAGGGGTTGACACATCTCTCGGTCTACCCTGGAACGTATTTCCTAAGGTCAATGACCGTTTTTCCCTCAGCATTTGATAGAAACAGCCTCGATGGCTCAGATAGTAGTAACTCTGCTTTCTGTGCCGCAGGGCCCGGGTTCGATCCCCGGTCAGGTCAAACATTTGTGTGCATGAACATGTCTGTTTGATCTGTGTCTGGGTGTTATAAGCTTATATAAGTATGTATATCAGTCATCTGGTTACCATAGTACAGGCTTCTAGCCTAGTTTGGGACCAGATGACCGTGTGTGGAAGTTGTCCCATATTATTATTATTATTATTATTATAGAACTAAGTAATATATGTTGTGTATTGTAAGTCGCTAATATAAAGAAAAGTTAAATAAATTGATGTATAAATGTAAATTATGATTTCTATAATAACCTAAAAAGACGCTAAGTCGAAAGTACCCACAATCGACGAGTATGGCTTCTAAGAATGAATGTGGAATTGGATCGTTGCGTTGGATCGTTGTATGTGTGTAAAATAATACATAGTTAGCGTAGTCATATAATAGGTATATGACGGTATATCTGATTATTGTTACGGCACGCAAAACTCCGTAGAATAAAACAATTCCATTTTTCTTAGCTTTTCAGAAGTGAACATATTTACTACCATACATTTCCATCACGTACACAAACGATAAGAGAAAACGGGAGAAAGTTCTCCAGTTATTGATTTGTTAGCTATTGTTTTCTGTTCATACGTAACTTTGGAATTGTAAGTACGTAATAAATATGGAATATTACCTTCGGAAATGTCCAACAAGTAAGTATTATTATTATATTGTCTTTATGTATTTTGTAGATAGAATTTAGAGGTATAAAATGGTGGCACAAGATGGACGCACGATGGACGACGAATGGGTTAAATATAGTAGGAACACGCCTGATGCAAGCCACTTATGGAAATCTATAGGGGAGCTCAATGTCCAGCAGTGGACGTTCTACGGCTGAGATGATGGTGATGCTGATGAAGATCTATATTAATTACTACAGCAACTCTTTTGGGGTAGAGACTTTGGGACTCTGAGGGCCGAAAGCGGTTAGTTATTTTAGTATTTTAAATAACCTACTCGAATTGGAGCGTTTGGTTGATACGACGCGTGACCAAAGTGCTGGCGTTTGGTCTGGTCCAACGTATAAGTATTAATGCAATTGAACGAAGCAATGCCGCCAGCGTCTTGGTTAACACTACCATCTGATAGCGTTTGGCGTTGTTGAATTTTTCATCAACCTGTCGATTTTCAGTGTTTATTTGTGTTGTTAGTAAAGGTATATAGTAAGTCGCAAGAGGAAGTATTATGTTTTTGTATTCTATTGTTTTAAGTAAGTAATATAGTAATCAATAGGCTAAACGATTCTTGTGGTAATAACAGAAATTACTTCTATAACAGAATTTTCCAAAAGATAAAGGGGCTCTGTATAACGATCCTGAGGTAAGCTAAGACCATTTTAGGTACTGACGATTGGTGAAGTTAGGAATCCGTTTTTGGCTTTTGCCTCGCAGGAGCTCGATTTATTTTAACTCCGGTTATTTTACTCTGACAGAGGCTGAAAATTCGCGAGCTGATCCCACATTCTACAGGATTACCGTCGGATTGTAGAGGAGGCTTTTAGCTTTCGAGATCTCGGTACGGATGCATTTTTAGCTGATAAACTATGTTTTTTGTGTATGAGTTTATGGATTTATCCCAAAACTAGAGACATTTTTCAGAAATAAAATTATTATATATAACGGGTTCCCTGTCCCTATACAAGGGTGTCATTGTAGGGTTCTACGTTCATACTTTTCTAGATTATCTTTTGTGTCAAAACAATAGTAGTAGATAGACACTTGTATGGAATATGACCGTGTGTGGAAGTTGTCCCATAATATATTGTTATATTGTATTATTATTTCGAATAAAATATATTTGTAAAAAAAAAAATGCTCTCAAGTGATTCATGAACATACGGAAAAGGATCAATGTTAGGACGCAAAGGAATAATAATAATTACTCGTCTGTCTTCCACTCTGTTACGTCTCGCTCAATACATCAGATTAAAGAAAAACACCAAACACACTCTAGCACTTTTAATTTTGTTTTTTATGTCAACGAGTAACAAGACGAGCAAATCAGGTGCCTAATGGTAAGCATCATGATTGCACATATCAGACACAGTGCCACTCAGTGTTGTAAAATTCAAAATTCTGTGCGGCACTGCACTGCGTCTGTCACCCTGAGAAATAAGTTGTTGAACCTCGAAATGCCCAGTAATTTCGCTGGTAACGTCCTTCACCGGAACACAGTAATTTTTGCAGATTACTGCTTGGCGGATGAACAACTGGCAAAGGTGTGGTAGGTACTTCCCCAGGCGGCCCCCTGCAAAAGAGGCACTACAACTTTGATTTACCTATATATATTTTTCCGATAAAAAATATTTTTGACCGGCTGCCGCTCACGCGTGTCCCTTCTTGGCTGTGGTGGAGGTTCTGAATAGTGATCGAGTTAATCCAAAATTCTTCGAAGTAATCTTGGAACTGTACGGAATAGCGAATACGAGTAAGTTGCTCAACATCGACCGTTTTGCTTATCCGGTCGTTTTAAAAACCTAGATTACTAGTTATGCACAATATGCAAAACAGTGTCAACTCTCACTTATCAAAAGCAGACAAACCAGTGCCACTCGTTTAGTTAAGTGCTGGTAATATCAATGTAGTAACAATTTCGCGTGTTTCCTGTAACATTACGAAATGATCCTTTGACTTTAGGTACTTATTTTTAGACCTGTACTTGCATCAACTTGCATGTGCACTCATAATTAAAGTTTATTTTTAAGAAATTTGAGCAGAAAGGTACTTGTTGGAAGCCAACAGCCGTGGAAGTCACATTGGCAAAACCCCCGCTACGAAGGATCATATATAATTTAATGGGGGGTTTTGCCAGTATTCGCAACGTCTATCAGGAGGGTTAAAGGTTAGCGAGCGCAGTTTGATTGATTTTATACAGAGGACGCTGATGCCCGTCCTCTGAATTTGACAACCCTTAGCCAACTCTTAAGGTCACCACGGTTACAAAGGGTGGGTTACTCTATTCGTAGAGTATAATAGAATAGGATAGAAATCGTTTATTGAGAAACTGTGTACTAACATTATGAATTACGTTCAGTGTGTTTCTACATTTGGCCTTTTGCGAGCAAAGGTACTTTTTTTTTGTCGTATTATACTTTATACCTTTCAATATCTTCATACCATTACATTGTTTTTTTGTAGTGGTAGGCCTCTTTAGCAGGGGGCCGCCTGGGGAAGTATCACACCTTTGCCAGTTATTCATCCGCCAAGCAGTAATGTGCAAACATTGTCACCAGCAATGTTACCAGTGAAATTACTGGGCATGATGAGATTCAACAACTCATATCTCAAGGTAACAGGCACAGTGCAGTGCCGCGCAGAATTTTGAATTTTAAAACACTGGGTGGCACTGTGTCTGATATGGGCAATCATGATGCTTACCATCAGGCACCTGATTTGCTCGTCCTGTCACTCATTATTATAAAAAAAAATACATTTTAAGTTGAAGAGGTTCATTAGTTTTGATAAGACAAGCACAACAAGCACACACATAATGTTATATCCAACACTTTGTGTCCATTAAAATATTATTAAGATGCTTAGTAAATTATATTACCCACATTATATTATACTCGCATTTTGTAGATGTTGTTTTGGTAAATGGCGATAGAAGAACGAAAGCTACCGACATAGTCCAGCGGATTAGCAAGTTGAAGTGGCAATGGGCAGGGAACATAGCACGTGGAACTGATGGCCGATGGGGCTGTAAAGTTCTCTAATGGAAACCACGGACCAGCAAGCGCAGCGCAGGACGTCCACCTCCAAAGCGGAATGACGATCTGATAAGGACGGCAGGAACCGCTGGATGCAGATCGCTTACAACCGGACTGGATGGAAATGGACATGGGGGAGGCTTATGTTCAGCAGTGGACGTCCTATGGCTTAGATGATGAATAGGCTCGCCCCCTTTTACATGGGTCCAAAAACATAAGCTAAGTGTAGGCCTTAGTGTGTAACCTTCTACGGGAATGAGCTGTGGGAACAAATTTGCGTTGTTTTTTAATTATGTTTAATTTTGTCGTTCAAACATTGTTATTCACATTGTCTAAATGTTCTCGGCACTAATTTCTCATAGCAAGTTTCTTGTTAGTAAGCACCTCTTGTCGGGTTAAAGAAACGAAAAATAAAACAATATAAAGAGGAGCTGACCCAATAGAGAGTAACGAAGTTTTCCAGTTACAGTAATCTCTTGAGACACCTTTATTTAGTTTGAAATGTCTGTGAACAAGAATGTAACAGGTTACCGTTGACTATTATTTACCAGGAGCCATAAGTTTGAGTCCGCCCTGATGACCCCCGGTCCCGTATTCACCTGGTCCGTTCTCCCCCGATTCGAATAAAGTTTACCTTAATAAAATTTTGGTTGCTTTGGTATTCTGATAGAATAATAGATAAGTTTAAGGATCTGCTTTAGTGCTAGCGATGAGGAATGAGCAGGTAGAGTATAGAGTTCCTGCCTCAGTAGCTTAGTGGTTTGTAAGCCTGACTGCCGATCATGAAGTCTTGGGTTTGATTGCTAGGTCAGGAATTAAATTTATTGGATTTTTCCATTACGAATTTTTCAATAATATCCGCAGTCTGGAACTGCGCCCGGTAGATGGCTCGCCCCTATTACGGGGGACTTAAAACAACATAACCGGCGAACTATGGGTGTATCTACTATTGGACTGAGTCCTGGCTACACCCCGGCCTACCCCTTCAGAAAAAGGCGTGATGTAATGTTATGTTTTTGTTTATATCCGATAAGATACATAAATAACTAGCTAGCTATTCCCCGCGGTTTCACACGCGTAGTTTTTGTTCCCGTGGGAATATCGGGATAAAAAGTACCCTGTATGTTAATCTAGGGTCTAAACTATTTATATACCAAATTTTAACCCAATCGGTTCAGTAGTTTGGCGTGAAAGAGTAACAAACACTCACAAACTTTCACATTTGGTGACGGATTTACTTTCAATGTATGGATTTTCAAAAACGTGACAAATTTTGTGACAAATCGACAATAACCTAACCCTAATATTAGTAGGATAGGATTTGTGCATCTACATACTTTATTTAAAAACCTACTTAAATTTAACTACATACCTACGTAATATTATGTTCGCCGTAAGGTGTACAATAAAGTGTTAATCTATCTATCTAATTTTACTCACCTTTTAATTAGTAAGCACTGCTGATTCTGTTTCATAGATCTGGTACATAAAACGTGATGATACAATTAAAATGTAAATTACTAGCAGTGTTTGGTTTGCATGAAATAAAAGCTAATTTTAATATTTTGATCGATAGTGTTAGTATTTTGGTCTTGTCTTTTAGGACTAAAACTAATAATATATAACTTCCACATCCTTGCCACATCCTACTATCGTACTAATATTTATTATAAATGTGAAGTTTATGAGGATGAATGGATGGATGTTTGTTACTCTTTCACGCCAAAACTACTGATCCGATTGAGCTGAAATTCGGTATATAGATAGTTTAGACCATGGAACAACATAAATTGTCTGCCTCGGTGGCGTAGAGTGCGCATGCCCGACTGCCAATCAAGAGATCCCGGGTTCGATCCCCAGGTCAGGCAAAGTGTTAAATATTGGATTTTTCCATTAGGAATTATCTCAATAACTGCCTGGAGTCTGGAACTGTGCCCGGTGGATGGCAATAGGTTCGCCCCCTAGTACATGGGACCAATAACATACTGGCGAAATGTGGGTGTATATGGGACTGAGTCCTGGGTACACCTCTGCCTACCCCTTCGGGAAAAAGGCGTGAATGTATATTATGTTTATTCCTTTCCTTTAACATAATGTTTTTTATTACCTGTCTTGATCTTCTCTATACGTCTTTATTGAAAAGGTATATTATAAAAGCCATTGATTTTTAATAATCTCCACAATGGCTCTACAAAAGCTTGAAATATGAATGAGCCGCGCATCCTCTTCAGATACAAAAGAGTATTATGTAGGTAGGTTGTACAGTGCCACCAACTTAGCTATTCAGCTGGAGAAAATTGGAACTACGGCCTGTCAGGCACCATTTTGAGGGACGTCTTTCCCAAATTCTTCACACTAGCGACACTGTTAACTGAACAGGATTAGGACTGGAAGTATTTTTCTCGTGCTTATTGACAGCTATCCTTCGAACGAAGAAAACCAAATGGCAGTGTCACATCACTCTTACACTTAATATAGTGATTTGTTCTTTGTCAGATTCTCAATTCAATTCAATTCTTATTTTTTTTTCACAAGCCACAAAATAAGAATTGAATTGAATTGAGAATCTGACAAAGAACAAATCACTTTTTACCAGACTGTGACAAGCTGAAAAGGACGAAAGATAGAACAATACCTTGATATAAAGAAAAGGGGAGATAGGGTACGTTCTCCCAGCGCTTACTCTACAAATGGCATCTGCAATTTTGCTCAGTGTGAAGTTTGCACAGTGACATTTAATGAACAACAAAGATAGAAAGACGTACATAGGACCGAAGTGCGATTGAGGCAACGATATTATTCTCTCGTACGACCTTACTTTACTGTCTTACGTGGGCCTAATTTGAGCTTGCCATTTTCGAGAAACCAGTACCTCATCTCCCCTTCTCTTTATATCAATGGAACAATACGGTTTTATTTTAAATTGTTTTGTGCCATTCTATTGCTCAGATTACAAAAATATTAGTTTTAAGCATCACAATAATAAAAGATGAAGTAAGTACGTATCTCTAACTGCCTTTAACAATAACATTATTCTAATAATAGCCAACCAATAAAATTATTTACTGCCTC
Source organism: Hemistola chrysoprasaria (assembly GCA_947063395.1). Classification (NCBI taxonomy): domain Eukaryota; kingdom Metazoa; phylum Arthropoda; class Insecta; order Lepidoptera; family Geometridae; genus Hemistola; species Hemistola chrysoprasaria. The sequence goes on from OX346724.1 coordinate 4,817,996, forward strand.
CCATAATAGCTTAACAGGCATTTTGCTGGATTTACGGTAATCGTCTCGTAAGAGTAATCCTTTCGCTATATCGTTATTCTGGAAGGAGGCAGTTTTTACAGCCGGTTGCCATGGTAACGGTGATCTCATTACCCACTAATGCGGTCGTAATGCGGCGATCACACGTTGGCCTTAATTGTACCAATGAGCCCACATTCATAATGATTTAACAGAGATTGCAATCTCAATTCAAAAGCCCGTCACACACGTAGCTATAATATATCTTAATATACCGTCCTATAATATATATTATAGCAAGCTACCACACACGGAGACGATGCTATAATATATATTTTAGCCTTCATTTCATTGATACAGTAGTTTATATTAATATGCAATAATATATATTACGGTATATGTTGGTGACGACATAGAAATATATATTATAGCTGCGTGTGCGTCCAGTCGAATATGTGTAAAGAAGATATATCGTAATATGCCTTGCTATGATTTATATTAATATATATTATAGCTACGTGTGTGACGGGCTTAAAGGCTCATTCAGCAATGCCAAAAAAATAGATGGAAACGTCTTTCTGCTTTTCATGTAGTGTACCTATTTTTTGTTGCTGTAGTTGCGTTGTAGTTTGGTATGCTGGGTTGTCTGGAAAAGATCGCTCATAGCGATAAGACCGCCAATTGTTACATTATTTGTTATAATTGAATTTTAAATTTAAGGTTCCTTGTTTATAGTTTAATAATAATAGAGTTTGTCTAACTGGAGTAATCCCACTTCGTTATATGGCGGAATTTCAGGAATTCATTTTTTAATTCTTATCTACTTATACTCGTAACTAAACTGTGCAAAATTGCAGACCGTTTCATTAAGAGCTGCTTAATATGTTTATGGCCTTTAGCTCTCAAACTGATGAAAGGATTTCGACATTTATTATTTATTTTTGTAGTGGTAGGCCTCTTTTGCAGGGGGCCGCCTGGGGAAGTACCACACTTTTGCCAGTTATTCATCCGCCAAACAGTAATGTGCAAGCATTACTGTGTTCCGGTATGAAGGGCAATGTTACCAGCGAAATTACTGGGCATGATAAGATTCAACAACTAATATCTCAGGGTGACAGGCGCAGTGCAGTGCCGCGCGGTATTTTGAATTTTAAAACACTGGGTGGCACTGTGTCTGATATGGGTAATCATGATGCTTACCATCAGGCACCTGATTTGCTCGTCTTGTTACTTACTATCATAAAAAAAAGATTTTAGAAGAGTTTGTACAAGAGAATTTTGTTTGAAAAAAATTACAATGGCTGAAATATGTGGATGAATAATAAAAAGGTCGGAAAACAATGCTGATTGGGGGCTAAATTGGAGTGTGCTGCGAAAACCAATACAGAATATTTGTTCATATGGAGACATTGTATATGGGATTTATATCCATTGTAGACGTTCCTTTTCCATTAAATAATACCTACTCGAACACTTCAGCATATTTTAAATAATTTATTCAAAGTCCACCATCTTCAATCTCGCTCTACAATCATCTTCGCGCTAGTATTCCCTTCTCTGTGTTGCTCTCGCACATACCATAGATCTTGCTTAAACCACACGTGCCAATAAAACCACCAAAACGTTCACAGAGTCCGTGGCATGCGCGTCACAAAATAACATCAACCCTACACTCATCATGTGATGATCTTACACTATGAAAACATTTTATTTAAATATGTTTTGCTACCGTGCTCGTGTGAAGCCGGGGCGGGCAGTTAGTTTACAGATAACATTTTAACTTTTCCGACAGTTACGTGGAATCGTCACCAAAACAATAGGAAAATCTCCGTTCGTTTAGGTGTTTACCTGCGTGATGTCCGCACGGTATTTGCCCAACACTTGTGTTTAGGCGTTGTCCAAAACTAACGATGTGCAAACACTCATTGGGATGAGAGTTTACTGTTGATGAAAGAACGGACTAGTACTGTTTCTAACCTATTTGTTGTTACTTTGTTACTGTCTTTCAAGATAACAGTACGGCCACACCCCGGACACTCGACTCGATTCCCATACAAAAGTCACGATATAACTATCTACTACATAGACACCGCACACTTGGAGTTTTGTACACGTGAAAGAGTGTGCGTGAGGTGATTTCCCAGCGAAGCGGGGCTCGGCGAGAGCTGTCTCACTCGCGGGGTGAGGAAGGCCCGATTGGTGGGCGGATGACAGTGTCCATTCTATAGGTAGTATTTATCTGTTCTGTGGTACGGCTGGCGTAACTTGGCGAGTCTGAACGTAGGCTCTGCGAACTTTAGCGTATGTAAACTCACCAATAAAACTGTTATTATTATTATTGAACTAATTACAGTTACATACAGTTTATCCGGCAATAACAGTTTTCTTCGCAAGTTTATATGCTCTAAAATTCGCAGAGCCTATGTTCAGACTCGCCAAATTACGCCGGCCGTATTGTACAGCAGATAATATTGCCTAGTTGGTTAAGTGATTCCCCTGCTCTATAAGTAGGTGTGAACTCTGTGCCCAGGGCCAGAGTTCGATTTGTAAATTTTGTTACTTTTTTGATGTCGACCAATGGTTGAAAACTTGTGATACATCTATAGGTGAAAATCGGCAATTAGTTTTTCATCCCTAGTTAGTTTTTTTCAACACAAGTTAACTATTGCTTAGGAATTAGGGGTTCAGTAAGACAAATAATTATGTTAACTGATATTTGCACTTTACACTAATGCAATGTTGAAGGTACTGCTGGACCGGAACAAATCAATGTTAGACGACGACAAATTACTATAAGAATATTTGAAGAAAAATGCACTCGCAATATACCTATACATATACATACATACATACACACAAAAAGGTATATTATTATAAAGCGCAGGCCCCACTGCGGATCATAATGACCGGGTTCGATCCACAGGTCAGGCAAGGTGTTTAAAATTGAATTTTTCCATAAGGAATTATTTCAATAACTGCTTGGAGGACTATGCCGGGTAGATAGCAATACGTTCGCCCCTTATTACATGAGACCAATAACATACTGGCGAAATGTGGGTGTAGCTACGTAGGTACACCCCTATCACCCGCCTGCCAAGCGTGGCGAATATTGGCAACAACCCCCTTATGGGGGAGGCCTATGTTCAGCAGTGGACTTCCAGCAGCTGGATGATGAGATGACACCCATATTTCGCCAGTAGTATGGGACTGAGACCTGGGCACACCTCTGCCTACCCCTTCGAGAAAAAGCCGTCATTGTATATTAAGTTATGTTATTAACATACAATCACACCTTTTTTCAAATTCCATCTAAATTCCTTAGTTTAAATATTTAATTAATATGTCGTTATTATTGACGTACCCATATACTACGTAGTACATTAATATATTCGTTCGTTATCTTAAGTTAAGAGGTAGAGGGTACATAAATCACAATATATGAGTTAATAAATGCATCCTAATTTATGCATCCTAATCCTAATCCTAATATCCTATCCTAATACTATTATAAAGGCGAAAGTTTGTAAGTATGGATGTATGTATGGATATTTGTTACTCTTTCACGCCAAAACTACTGAACCGATTAGGCTGAAATTTGGTACGTAAGTAGCTTAGACCCTGGAATAACACATAGGGTACTTTTTATCCCGATATTCCCACGGGAACGAAGACTACGCGGGTGAAACCGCGGGTCACAGCTAGTACTATTATAAAGGCGAAAGTTTGTAAGTATGGATGTATGTATGGATATTTGTTACTCTTTCACGCCAAAACTACTGAACCGATTAGGCTGAAATTTGGTACGTAAGTAGCTTAGACCCTGGAATAACACATAGGGTACTTTTTATCCCGATATTCCCACGGGAACGAAGACTACGTGGGTGAAACCGCGGGTCACAGCTAGTATTATTATATTTATTTGTCAACTGAGGCCACTCTATATACTCTTAGGTCAACTGAAACCACTGGCTATAGGCTCATGGGGTTTAGAAACAACTGGCGAACTGGCGAAGTAGGTGTAGGACTGGGTCCTGGGTACACCCTTACTTCCCTGCGGAAAAACGACGTGATGTAATGATATGTTATGTTTCCTACAAAATTTCAAAATACTAAGCCGCCTCAGTGTTTGATTGGCGACCAATATTTAGCTTTATCCCTCCAATTAAAATCTCGATTGTTATAAATAGTCAGTAAGATGTTATGGAGAAGCCATGGCTCCTGACATACAGTTTCTAACTAGTTCGGGAGTCTACGGATACATTTAAGTGGATGTAACATTTTTATGTCAATAAAGATTATTTATTATTATTATTTTTTGTTCTTTTATGGACTCACACGATTGTATTGCCAGTGTCAAGTTATATAAATTTTCAAGTTAATATGGTCAAATAGTCAATTCAGAGTCAGGGCAAGCCCAGTCAAGTCACAGCTCTAGTAAAGTGGTGGTCTTTAGAAGAAGCTGGCGGGAACACGAAAAATCACATTTCAACTCTCGCATCACATGCCAAGAGACTTGTGTAACTTCGAAAACACTCAACACGCAATATTCTACCATTATTACACGTTAAACACTCGAAAATGCACCGATAATTGATAAAGATACGGGAGCCAAACTGTATTCTTTGGTCTCCCGCCAAAACTCCATTTATTATTTATTATTATTGTATCTACAGAACAGAGCAGATAATAATACTACGTCTACAGATTATAAATGACTGGCTAAATAATAGACAGGATAGCTGTGCCCCGCGGTGAAGCCCGCGTAGTCTTCGTTCCCGTGGGAATATAATAAGTTATAGGGGATAATAAGTATATAAGGGATAATAAGTACCCTATGTGTTATTCCAGGGTCTAAACCATCTACATATCAAGCAGCCCAATCGGTTCAGTAGTTTTGGCGTGAAAGAGTAGCAATCGCCCATCCATTCGCAATCGCCCATTGTAGTGGTAGGCCTCTTTTGCAAGGGGCCGCCTGGGGAAGTACACACCTTTGCCAGTTATTCATCCGCCAAGCAGTAAAGCCCGTCACACACGTAGCTATAATATATATTAATATAAATTATAGCAAGGCATATTACGATATATTTTCTATACAAATATTCGACTGACCACACACGCAGCTATAATATATATTTCTATGACGTCACCAACATATACCGTAATATATATTATTGCATATTAATATATATTATGGTATAGCAAGGTATAGCAAGGTATATTTCGACATATTTTTAAAGTACAGCATGTTCTAAAGTGATCGAGCGCACGTCTACCCGCTAATCTACTTATTGAGTGATTTTTTTTGAGGATAAGTCACGATACAAATTGAATTCACCACGAGTTTGTTTATTCTTTATATGCGATTCAATCCATTTGGTTCTAGTTTTTTTGCCCGACATGGCAACTAACAATTCTAAAGCAGCAGTGGAATCGTCCTCTGAAGAACTGTCAATTAAATCCATTAACAATGTACTTGTTGAATTCATAATTACTTAATTAGTAATCGGAACACCCTCGGTGGCGTATAGGGCGTATGCTCGACTGCCAATCAAGAGGTCCCGGGTTCGATCCCCAGGTCAGGCAGTGTTAAATATTGGCTTTTGCCATTAGGAATAATTATCTCAATAACTGCCTGGAGTCTGGAACTGTGCCCGGTAGATGGCAATAGGCTCGCCCCCTATTACATGGGACCAATAACATACTGGCGAAATGTGGGTGTATCTATTATGGGACTGAGTCCTGGGTACACCTCTGCCTACCCCTTCGCGAAAAAGGCGTGAATGTATGTTATGTTTTTTGGAACACCCTCTAATGCAAAACACGTCCAAACGCTAGGCCGACCATTAATGGAATGAAGGCTAAATATATATTATAGCATCGCCTCCGTGTGTGGTAGCTTGCTATAATATATATTATAGCTCGGTATATTAATATATATTATAGCTACGTGTGTGACGGGCTTAATTACTGTGTTCCGGTATAAAGGGCAATGTTACCAGCGAAATTACTGGGCATGATGAGATTCATCAACTCATATCTCAGGGTGACAGGCGCAGTGCAGTGCCGCGCAGAATTTTGAATTTCAAAACACTGGGTGGCACTGTGGCTGATATGGGCAATCATGATGCTTACCATCAGGCACCTGATTAGCTCGTCTTGTCACTCACTATCATAAATAAAATCTATTCTGACAAACTTTCGTAGGTATATATTAATTAGTTGGACAGGATAGGATGAAGCTATTAAGATATCGAAATATTTATAAATCCATTAGGATTGAGCTACGCACTACAAATAGCCTCAATTTCCCTCAGGCGGCAACCATGACACGTACAGCAATTAGCGATGCCAAATGGTCGCCATTATTGATAATACCTTTTAGCCGATTGTAGAAAATTGGCGACAAATTACAGGGTTCGTTATCTCTTCGCTTCTGGCGATAAACAAGTATATAAATGCGAAAATCTGAGGAGTTTTTTAAGTCAGTGATAAACAATGAAGGCGACGTTCGTTTTCCTGGTCGTGCTTTTGGCTTTCTTCGTTGAGGGTAAGTAGGTAAAATGTAAACCTCATTATCAGATGACTTGGCGATGACCACGACGCAGCGTACGTGTGATAATAATCTCGTCATCAACAAAATAAATATTGAAATATCTTGGGGCACAGCAGTGCCCCCGCCAAATCGAGAACAAGAGCTGCACGGCCCTACCATCTTTTTCTCGAAGCAGTTCACGCCATTTTCAACCCCCTACGACTTTGTTGTGGATAAAACTAGAAACCTGAATTTTCAGTAACCCAGCAGGCATTGTGTAACTCGGTATGTTAACAATTTCATTAAATTTGAAGTTTAAGAAGTATATCTTGTCAAAATTTCTTAATTTTCACACTCACTGGACACTGAATCGGTGAAGCAGGGCTCGTTGAGAGGTCAATCTCGCTCGCGGGGTGAGGAAGGCCCGTTTGGTGGGCGAATGACAGTGTCCGTTCTATACGTAGTATTATTATCTGTTCTGTGCTTTTGATCACATGACTTTCATCCTTCCGCATTACATGGTCATACAAGGCTAGTCTTCCACACTAACTTCTCAGTCACTGGTGCAACTTTCAAACTTCCCCTTACATACTAATTTCTATAGAAATAAGATATTTCTATGTATCTATACTATGACTGTAATTTCCTTGACCACTTTACTCTTTAATCGAAGGGAATCACACCAACATATTAAGCAAATTAATGAAAAGGTAAAATTAATCAAGAGCTAATCCACATAATAAACCTCATAATAAATGACCTAGAAACACTGTAATTATATAACGAGATTAATAATGTTCTGCTGAAGTATAATACAGATTATTTACGCCCTAATTACTAAGAATCCCAAGGGTAACCTCTGGTTGATATGAGTAGGTGAGTATGTTACAGTAGAATCTATCAGCTGAAGTACCCTTATTTTTCACGCACAGAGAAAATCTTACCTGTATCCAGATTTCCTCGGGGAATCTGTCCATAGAAAACTACTATTATTATGAAAGTATAAGATAACCTATGAGTCCATGGTTGACTTGGATGATCTATCTGTTTTTCTTTGTTATATTTTTCTGGAATCTTGTTTACTTTGATTTTGAGGTTATGACGATGTGGAAGTTAAGCGAGATAAACATAACATACTTACATTCACGCCTTTTTCCCGAAGGGGTAGGCAGAGGTGTACCCAGGACTCAGTCCCATAGTAGATACACCCACATTTCGCCAATATGTTATTGGTCCCATGTAATAGGGGGCGAGCTTATTGCCATCTACCGGGCACAGTTCCAGACTCCAGGCAGTTATTGAGATAATCCCTAATGGAAAAATCCAATATTTAGCACTTTGCCTGACTCGGGGATCGAACCCGGGACCTCGCGTAAGCGAGATAAATTCTACTAATATTATAAATGCGAAAGTTTGTAAGGATGGATGGATGGATGGATGGATGTTTGTTACTCTTTCACGCCAAAATTACTGAGCTGATTAGGCTGAAATGTAGGTTGCTTAGACCCTGGAATAACACATGGGGTACTTTTTTTTTCGTTACTCCCATGGGAACGATGACAATGCGGGTGAAACCCCGGGCACAGCTAGTATCAATATAATTTTAAAATGGATTGTAAATATTGAGGGTGTACGTAAAAAAATTCTTAATTGACACATATCAGATCAGAACTATAATTATAATTGATGAATCCCATAAATGGATTGAGCCTTTGCACTTGACGTATTTTTACGGCGCTGACGACGCGCGTATAACAAACGCGATAACTTTACCGAAAAACAGTACTGTACTGCGTTCGATTTGCGTTTAAATCCCGTACTTATAAGGTCTTTATCGGCGCGTTGTCGCCTATGATTAAAGACGCCGTATGTAAAGGCTCTGAAATTCAGATAAATATAACACAATAATATTTTAACGTGTATCTATCTATGACCTAGCGTATCAAAGCTAGAATTACCTTAGGTAAATTGCAGAACTATAAAGGAATAGATATTATACTATAGTAATGTTACTCGTATGTCTACTTACTATTTAGGTAGAGTAATTTCTGTATCAAAACTTTTTATGGCTCTATCTTGGTATTCGGTACATATTATTTTATAAACATATTATAAGATAATACCTATTACTTTATTCCATCAAATCAAAGAAGTACCGTTTGTCAGTTATTATTTTGCCTTGTTTGAAGGGCTTTCATTTAAATTTAGCGATTAAGAATTGTACATCTTGTGATAAAAATCAAAATTCCATGGTTTTTTATTTCATCTCTCTCAAAGCTTGAAAAGATGAAACGTCAAACGGTGCTTTTTGATAGTCTAATTAACATTACCTCACAGGGTCATTGTATTATTCATTTGGAACAATATTTCCTTTAGAACCGACTCTAAAATTGCGAAAAATACATTTTGTTTAAGGTCAAGAGGAGATAGGAGAGAAGCCATTTTTATAAAACTGGAAATTTGCGATTTGTATTAGAATCCTACTAATATTTCCAAATAATCAGTGCAATGACACTTATAGAGGTGGCTTATCGATTTCCAGTAACTCAGTAGGTACTTAATCTTCCAGAAGATTAACGCCAACCGCTACGCGATACCGCACTTCGTCAAACATGTCACCCCGAGTCAAAAGTTGTCTCATATGCCCAGTTCATTTCCCTGACTGTTTGCCCTCCAAGCTAGATTGCAATAAACTTGTATGATAAAAAACTTATAGGAAGGAGGAAAACATAACAAAACATCATAACATCACGCGTTTTCCCCAAATGGGAAGGCATAGTAACGTACACAATCCAGTAACATTTTTTGCATGAAATAGGATCATTGGAACTTTTATATAATAAATAATAATAATTAAATAATATTGTTATACCTTGTAAATTATAGCTTGATACCTGACATATAAACAAAAATAAAATTTTTGCCCATATTTTCATAAATTAAGCTCTAAGTGGGTTTTTTAAATATAATTTGCTAACATGAACTGCTGCTGTAGCTTATGCAGCACCATTACACATTAAATACTATAACTATACACTAACTTATAGCTACTTACAAATTAGGTAAACGTAATATAGACATATTTATAAATTTTATTATATTATATATTTATTATTAATATTGTTTTTTTTTACTAAGTACACGTGACATATTTTTTCATTCCTTCTCTGCCAATTAACACAACTTTTTAACTACTAATAAATTATTTAATATCTAACTAATATCTAAATACCATTATACCATCAAATACGCAGATAATATTCAGACCTATCATTTTAACCACTAACATTACCACACAAAGACCACCCTATAAATATCAAACCGTAGAGCCGTTAGCCCTCGCCGCAATTTGAACAACGCGCTCGGCAAAGGCAAGGAACGGAGTCGAACAATCTAAGTTCTATGAGGGTATTTAAATAATCATTTATATTATACGAGTATATTACCTGATATTATGATACCATTCTGCCTCGGTGGCGTAGAGGGCGTATGCTCGACTGCCAATTAAGAGGTCCCGGGTTCGATCCCCAGGTCAGGCAAAGTGTTAAATAGTGGATTTTTCCATTAGGAATTATCTCAATAACTGCCTGGAGTCTGGAACTGTGCCCGGTAGATGGCAATAGGCTCGCCCCCTATTACATGGGACCAATAACATACTGGCGAAATGTGGGTGTATCTACTATGGGACTGAGTCCTGGGTACATCTCTGCCTACCCCTTCGGGAAAAAGGCGTGAATGTATAAAGTATGTTATGTTATGATACCATTCATATACCTAATTTAATGAAATATGACCAAAAACCATCAGAGGCGAGCAACCGCGCAGAGTGACCTTCCATGGGAGAGGCCTATGTTCAGAAGTGGACGACTTCCGGCGGATGAAGATGACCAAAAATGATTTTTTTAAGCTGTCACGTATTAAGCTATATTTTACATGGTTTAGTAGTTACTAGCAATTATTATCAAATATTATTTATCAGGCTCAAAATGGCAGATGACAGACCGTAGTTCCATCCAGTGTTTCCCATCCGTACAGCCAAGTTGATGGCACTGTATTTTATCACAATTTTATGTAGATAACAGCAAAATCCGCCGTGGAGTTACCGGCTTTAGAATAGTGCTCTACCCTCTCTACCCGTGGTTGCCGTAAGAGCCGGCTAAGGGTTAACAGATTCAGAGGACAGGTGGCAGTGTTCTTTGCAAAAAAACCATCGAACTGCGCTCGACAACCCGCCTGCCAAGGGTGTCGAGCATTTTTTTTTGTTTTTTTATGATAGTGAGTGAGTGACAAGACGAACAAATCAGGTGCCTGATGGTAAGCATCATAATTGCCCATATCAGACCCAGTGCCACCCAGTGTTTTAAAGTTCAAAATTCTGCGCGGCACTGCACTGCGCCTGTCACCCTGAGATATGAGTTGTTGAATCTCGTCATGCCCAGTAATTTCTCTGGTTACATTGCCCTTCAGACCGGAACACAGTAATGCTTGCACATTACTGCTTGGCGGATGAATAACTGGCAAAGCGGTGGTACTTCCCCAGGCGCCCCCTGCAAAAGAGGCCTACCACTACAAAAAAGTATTGGAAAAACCCCCCTTTATGTGGGAGGCCTATGTTCAGTAGTGGATTACCAACAGCTGAGATGATGATGATGAAAAATAAAATCTGAAAAACATTATGGTGGTACTTACTTATCCTGATGAATCTTTTGGATAACACTAATCTCACATCAAATTTATTTTATGGCAAAAATGAGACTTCATCATCATCATCATCATCAGCTGGAAGACGTCCACTGCTGAACATAGGCCTTCCCCATATAGAATCGACGTTTCGATTGAGTTGCATCAGGCGGGGTCACGACTAAACTGAAAAAATGCGGATCTTAAATCAAATTGTATAAAAACACTTTCAGAATAAACGTCCATTCTCATTATTCAAAGTACAATCTAAACAACTTCAAGGGTGATCTCCAAGCTGTGCTCACGACTCTATTCGACCCTTTATATTACTCATAAGTACCTAAAGGGTTAGACCCTTTTCAAAAGTTCGATGTGCTATGAATTTTGCCCTTTTAGCGTTCATTGTCGAGATAGGGTTTGAAAAGAACCTATTAGACTTTTTTATTACGGGGACAAGTGATAGATAGTAATGACTAGCTGTGACCCACCGTTTCACCCGCTGAACATGTACAGTCGCGTTCACTGATATGTAAACTTGGCCAAATTTTCACATCGCTTTATATATATTTTTTTTTATTGAGGGCAGAGTGCCTTTTTAAAAAACACTAAACAATAGAACTACCTAGTTACTATCTACCCAAAGTAAATACACTATGCCATGAAACACTTCGAAAATCCATAAACCGACATGTCAGCCTATAGAAAATTCAAGCGCTCTAAACTACTGTCAGATGGCAGCGTACTCAAGATACTGGCGGCATTGCCACGTTGAATAGCAATGCTTAAATGTTGGGCCAGATCAACGCCAGCATTTTGATCACGCGTTGACTCGATCAAGCGCTCCGATAAATTTTAGAAAATGCGGTTGGCTACCTATGTAAAAGCTAACTTCAATTTATTTCAAAGTTTATGTGATAAAGTAACACATAAGTAGGTACATAAGTTTCTACTCGAAGTTAACATGATATTTAACTAACTCCGGAAGACGTATTGTCGCCGACTTGACTTCACATAAAGTGATATCTTTCAGACTGAGTGACATGAGCATGTATTATAAAACTGTTTATCTTGAGGCAACGTTAAGTAGGTACACAGTGTAATGTTAATCACAGTAACCCTAGCATACCGTAAAACGGGGTAAATAGGAACTGCGGCTTAAATAGCGATAATCTGGTCGTGATCCTATGCCTACCTTTTTTTTTTTTTTTTTTTTTTTTTTTTTTGACCCAGGGAAATCTGCATACAGATACCCGGCCAGGCCGGGGGGCAGGGCCGGGTTATGTCAGGATGGGAAGTCCCTGAAGGGGATCTTCCCGACTGACTAAAACCCTGGGGGATATCCTGCGGGACGCCATGTGTCGGGGCTGCGGGCACGCCGAAGCACTCATCCGCAGCCCGGACGGCGTTTGGTCCTCCCGGGAGGACCCCACCGCGGGGGGCGAAGAGGAGCCTTCGCCCCCACATCTTAAGGGGCGCGCGGGATTCCGCGCGCGCGCCACCTCTCGGGTCTAATATATTCGGCGGTGAATGCCCCCGCACTCACCGCCTAGACCCCTGTTATGGGGGATGGAGGAGGGCGTGGTAGATTCTCCTACGACGCCCTGGCCTCCGTGCGCGCATCGGGATTCTATGCCTACCTAAGGTAACTCTGGCATCTCTTTCATGCCTTTTGGGTTATGAAAAAAAAAATGTCAACGCAACAGCTACAAAGGGCTGTGTTGTGTCCCAAAGTTGCTGTTGGAAATATAAACAAAACCAGTTTATCCCTATATAGCCCCACAGTCCCTATTTACCAGTTTTACGGTATGAACTCAAATTCATTCACTTGTTACTCACAAGACAAGCAAATCAGGTGCCTGATGGTAAACATCACGATTACCCATATCAAACACAGTGCCACCCAGTGTTTTAAATTCAAAAATCTGCGCGGCACTGCTCTGCGCCTGTCACCCTGAGATATTAGTTGTTAAAACTCGCCATGCACAGTAATTTCGCTGGTATCATTGCCCTTCAGACCGGAACACAGCAATGTATGCACATTACTGCTTGGCGAACAATATCGTTGAATTGCTTTTTGGCGAATAAATAACTGGCAAAGGTGTGGTACGTACTTCCCCAGGCGGCCTCCTGCAAAAGAAGCCTACCGCTATAAAAAGGATTTATATAGGTACAAATTGAATTATAAATATGTAAGGAAATATTTCCTACTGAGATTAATGTTCTACACCCACATAAGACGTCACAAAACTTTTTGAATATTTAACGCCTCGAAAACGTTTCAGCCGTGAATTCATGAAAATTAACTTTAAATATATAACACAATCCCGAGTGGAATGAAAAGGTTAAAGTCGTTTTCTAATATGAGAAAGATATTAAAACATTTTATAAAAATGTCTTTTAATATACAAACATTGATCTAAAGAAAAAGGGAGAAGAGGTACTGGTTTCTCGAAAATGGCAAGCTAAAATAAGGTCCCATTAGGTCCACGTCATACGTCAGTAAAGTAAGGTCGTACGAGCGAATAATATTGTTGTCTCGGTCGCGCTTCGGTATTAGGTACGTACGGTCTTTCAATCTTTGTTGTGCATTATATATCACTGTGCAAACTTCAAACTGAGCTAATTTCACGTGTCATTTGTTGAGTAAGCGCTGGGAGAACGTACCCTATCTCCCCTTTTCTTTATATCAATGTAAACAAAACGAGATTTTATAATATTTAATAGTTATTAATTTATCTTTAGGTACATACTTTGTTAGGTCCACCTTCGCCTTTTGTAAAGATAGATAATAGATTTCAAATATAATCTAGGTTTCATATATATAAATGTACCTAAGTATAAATACAATATGCATTAGCCAGTATTTCATCTCGAAACGAATCTTTGTTTTCGTTGTTTCGTTGACTTATATTGATAAAACTCGGTAAAAAGTTGACAAGTGAAGCGGAGATTATATTTTCCGCATTAGGTAGGCACTTATGAGTACCTGTTTATTGTAGTAGACAAATGGGCACATATTCGCTGATGGATTGCATAAGTCGAATAAATTTCATTGATTTAAAGAAAAGGGGAGATAGGCCCTATCTCCCCTTCGCGTTCGCCCAGCGCTTACTCAATCTTGTCTAACTAAGAATTAATTAGAGTACCCCGTCTGCCATACAGGAGACTTGTTTTATGCTTTCAGTTAATATTTTTGTAAAGCAGACGGGTTTTACGATTTCTTTAACAATTTAATTTACTCAACTATAAAACAATTGGTTAATAGTTAGAGCAATAAATACATATTATTAAATACATTATTTTCAATTTCATCAGCGAGCCCCGCAAGAAAGCACAAAGCTAAAGATGTTCGTCATGAGGAGGTGAATGATGGAGAAGAAGAATACGAGTGGCCTGAACCAGACACCATCAAGAACTTCGCCGTTCCTCAGGAGTTCGTCGCGAGCCCGCCGCCGCATACTTACACCCATCACACACATGGATACGAGGTCAATTAACTGATATATATTTATATAAAAGTACCCCATGTGTTATTCCAGGGTCTAAGCTACCTGCATATGAAATTTCAGTCCAATCTGTTCAGTAGTTTTGGAGTGAAAGAGTAACAAACGTCCATCCATCCATCAATCTAACCAAAACAGCGCTAGATGGCGCTGGAGTCGAGTTAGAACTTGCTAGCGTTTTGTTTACCTGTTACAAACGTATCTTTTTTACATTGTACTGAGATTTAAGATTTATAATATTATTATTTTTATTATTTGCAGGAAGTAGGATGATTAAAATAGAACGTAATAATGTTTGTTTGTTACAGGCATCCACCCCATCAAGTGGAAGACACCATGGCAAAAATCATAAGTCACATAATTAAAACTTATGTACAACTATTATATTTTAGTTTATAAGTTTGTGTGAATTAAACAGTGCCTTTAAATTACTGTTTTTTTTTGTAGCTTATATTTTGGGGGATTTTAGGAAACCTTGAGATTATAATCGTACTAATATTATAAATGCGAAAGTTTGTGAGGATGGATGGATGGATGTTTGTTACTCTTTCACGCCAAAATTACTGAACCTATTGAGCTGAAATTCGATATGTAGATAGTTTGGACCCTGGAATAGCACAAAGGGTACTTCATATTCCAATATTCCCACGAGAACGAAGGCTATGCGGGTAAAGCCGAGGGCACAGCAAGTCTGTACATAAAAAACGAAATCTTTACGGTAAGAAAATTTGCTTTGGCAAAGACAAAGCACCAAATGACTTTAACAATTCAAATGAAGAGGTTCCCAGTTCTGATTGATGAGCCGTTCCAATAACGAGCTAAATCGGTTTGGTTCATGAAGCAATCAGTTCATTCCTACATTCAGTATGCAAAAGAGGAATAATTTACATAGCCTTCTGCAAGGTCAACTCTCTCTACATATTGAATGTGGTCCAGGAACTACTTATTAAATATACTGCTTTTACACAAAAAAACCGCCCAGCATGTTGACATAAACCCCACAACCAATGGAATCTCAATACCAAGCAATGGTAGCAGTGGTTTTAGTGGTAGGCCCCTTTTGCAGGGGGCCGCCTGGGGAAGTTCCACACCTCTGCCAGTTAGTTATTCATCCGAAAAGCAGTAATGTGCAAACATCACTCTGTTCCGGTCTGAAGGTCAATGTTATCAGCGAATTTATCAGGCATGACGAGTTTCAACAACTAATATCTCAGGGTGACAGGTGCAGTGCAGTTCCGCGCAGAATTTAGAATTTTAAAACATAGGGTGGCACTGTGTCTGATATGTGCAATCATGATGCTTACCATCAGGCACCTGATTTGCTCGTCTTGTCACTCACTATCATAAAAAAAACAATGTAATAGTAATGTCAAAGGTCACAAAGCAATTACATACAAAAAGCTGGTCGACATCTTCTGTCACTGCTATCATAACGTCATGCCCTTTTCCCGAAGGGATAGGCACTAGGACGATTTAACCACTGGACCCGAAATGTACATAATGAAGTATGAAAACACGTTCAACCGATTTTTGCGGGGGGAGGAGGATTACACACATTGCTGACTTTTACGAAGATATATACACACTACCGTAATATTCGTAACCATGATTGCGCGCACACAAAGATTTACCTTTGTGTATTATATTGTTGCACTATTCTCGCATGTAGCACTGTCACTGTCTAAGAGCAAAACAACTGACAATTGCGATTAAAATGACAGAGAGAAAAATTGGGTACTTCCCACTTGATCCCCATCTCCTTGCCCACCAATAGTGACAACTGCAATTTTTATTTCAGAATATGTATTCCACTCGTGACATGTGGGAATTGCCTATCATACATATATTGATTCTTACATCCTCAATTCAACCCTCACCTTATAATGTTGAACTTCCAGCTACCGTTAGAATAATTATAAGTAATTTACGCTAGCCATAGAAAAGAATACTAGACGGGGCCTGCTGGTGCATCCATTCATTCTGATTACGATATTATAATAATAGGTATGTACATATTACGGTAGATGTGATTAATTGAAAATTATCAATAATTATCGATAAATAATTATTTTCAATAAAACACATTTACCGTAGCATATTACATATAGGTATATACGTACTGGACAAAATATTATAATGATGAAATTAATGACGTTATAATAATATTATGAATTTATAACGTATAATTAATATTATGTGATTTATGAAACATATTCTAAAAATATATTTTTATTTTGTCCTACTTGCCACCATTAGAGACCTAGAAAAAAGTCCCAGTGTTGACCAAAAAGGTGTGGACAGCGAGAAGTACCCGTAAAATTATGTCACCTACACTAGTGCTTGACATAGTCGATAAATTGCTATCGAGGACGAATGAAAGAACAACGAGTTTATGATAGTCTGACAATAAATATTCAAATACGATTTTGAAAATACGGTTTTTTTTTATATGGGTTGGCCGAGCTGTTGATGAAACCAGATGATAGCTTGTCAGACGCGGATACTATTACTATTTAGTGCTACTATTAAGTTGCTGATAAGCTTATTCCCGCCATTCAGTAGGCTTGATTTTGCCTTTTAGTTAATATTAGGTCCTTACATAGGAAATTGGCATTTTGTACGGGAGGAATATATTATAGTAATTTTTTTTTGTAAAATATATTTAATTAATCAAAGTATGCACCGTTGTTATCTATGCATTTTGGCCATCTCATGGGTAGTTCATGAATCCCTTTACTAAAAAAAACCATGGAGGCGAGTATCAATAAACTCTTTGAAGGCGGTTTGGACTACCACATCGGAGTTGAATTTTTTTCCTTGTAAGAAGTTGTACAAATACCGGAAAAAATGGTAATCTGTTGTAGCGAGGTCCGGAGAGTACGGTGGATGTCGCAGACATTCCAATTGTAGCTCATCTAACTTAGTGGTTGTTTGTTGTGCAGTGTGTGGTCTTGCGTTGTCGTGAAACAGCAGTGGCCTAGAGAGTTTGACTAATCTCGGTTGTTTAGCAGCTAGTTCTTCCTTCATGGTTTGCAGTTGCTGATAATAGATATCTACCATAATCGTTTGGCCAGATTTTAGAAAGCTGTAGTGAACGACACCGGCGCTAGTCCACCAAACACGCACAAGTATCTTTTTCTGAGTCAATTTTCGTTTAGGGGAAGATTTGACTGGGACTCCAGGGTTCAGCCATTGCGACAAACGCTTCTGATTATCGTACAGTATCCACTTTTCATCACAAGTAATGATTCGATTTAAAATCCCTTCATTATTGTGTCGGTTGTGCAAGGTAACACAGCAGTCGACGCGTGTTTGCGATTCACTCAATTCATGAGGTACCCATCGTTCAAATTTTTTTACTTTCCCGATTTGCTTCAAGTGTATTAATACAGTTTTATTGATATATGTCATTTATTTTTATCGATATTATTATACCTACCTAAAACATTGTCAAGTCCTAGTAAATTTGACTTTGACGTAAATAATCCAGGTAATTTAGATAGGTGTATTTTGTTCGTGGTGTATAATACTTCATGACCGTTTATTAAATATAGTCGGATTAAGTTCGATATATTTTTCAATTAATATTAATTTTTGGTATAAATAGCTGTATTAATAAAGAAAAATTAAACTTACAAGTGAAAAGAAATATTAGTTGCTCGACCACTATAACGTTTACACCATTTAACTGCACGTTTCGTCATTTTTTTAAATATGTTTTTCTCCCGATGGTGTACGAACGACTGTGACAGTAAAACTACAACAATGTCCGATGTTTCATGGTATTAACCTGCGGGGTATTAGGCGAGAACGGAAAGAAGGCGCGTCCAGTGGTTAATTCGTTCAAGGATAGGCAGTAGGCAGAGGTGTACCCAGGACTCAGTCCCATAGTAGGTGTACCCACACTACTAAAGTTATGGTTTTGCTCATTTAATAGGAGGCGGGCCTATTGCAATTTACCCATCACAGTTCCAGACTTCAGGCTGTTACTAAGAAAATTCCTAGTGTAAAAATCCAATAAATGTTTGCCGAAGGTATCGAACCTGGGATTTGATGATCGGCGTATGATAGCGCTTGCGAACCAATACGCCACCAAGGCAAGGCGCTCACTACACACACAGAACCAAACAGCGCCACACAAAGAATACTGTACCATGATTAAATCTGGCACATACAACACAATTAATCTATAAAACGCTGCTTATAGAATTTAGATTTTCAGAATATGAGAAAACTTTTATATTAATTGCTACAATTTGTTAAATTCATAAAATGAATATTTGGTTTGCTAAAGTTGATTGAAATTCTCAAATCCCAAAGAACATATCACATTAAGTATATATTAAAAAGTCGTCTTAATCTCATATTCGTATCTATTTGAAAATTATTCAGTTGCTACTTTACCCATTCATCATTCTAGCAGACAAGTTTTATCTGCTAAAGCTTTGCATTTTAAATTCCTTTGTCGCAATAAGTACATGATCCACTTTATCAATGAAATTATTTTTAGATAGGTAAATGTACTCGTAAATTTTAGGAATATAATTCGGATAGTCTTTAAAAATAGCTCCAGCGACAAATAAATGACTTATAGGGCGCATTGCAAATGAGATAAAGGTATATAAGGTTCATATTCTAAAAGACCACGTTTTAGACCCATAAGTCATCACTAGTAAGTAGGACATACCCCAGTGGATTATCAAGTTGAAGTCAAAGATAGGTATGTAGAATCTCCACGTGTTATATGTCCACGAACAATTGTTATCATCGAGCACATCGTTTGTAGTAAAAGGTATAATAGGCCTCAAGTCCCGTAGTCCCTTTCCGTTAAGACAGTAGATATCTCATCATTAATTTTAGTTATTTTAGATTTAGCATCTATACCTATTACGGCAGTATGTTATTGGTTCCATGTGTAATAGGGGGTAAGCCTATTCTCATCTACCGGGCACAGTTCCCGACTCCAGGCTGTCATAGAGATAATTCCTATTGGAAAATCCAATTACTTTGCCTGATCTGAGGATCGGACCGGGGACCTCGTGATTGGCAGGCGAGCTTGGGACCAATACTCCACCGAAGCAGTCAGAAATCAATAAAAAATGACTTTAACGACTTCACACACATTCGTCACATTCGTAAATAAATACATATTCGGTTACTGGACGGATTCTTCTACTCAATAAAATAATATTTTTCTAAATGTAAGACAATGCATTTGAATAAATACTTAAAAAAAATAACTGACATACTAATAATACTAATAATTTAATTACTATTGCTCCTTTCCTGTATTTGACTTCTTACTGACGTTTTTACTACTCAGATAGATCTGTATAGTTTAAATTCATTGACATGTTATTAAATCTCGATTGTATTATAATTTATTGTACCTAATGACTTTAATATTCGCACGCCAGGTGTGGCAAATTATGTTGATACCTCAACCAATTAAGAGCGAACATGGCCTTCTAGGAATTTGACACAATTCTATGAAAATTTTGCGAAAACGATGTTTTGTATTCCCCTGTTTCCTCCAAATATAATAAACCCATTGTATAAATTTATATCCTGATATTTTTATAGTGAAGTAACCTATGTCCTTGTCATTTAAATTTTTCTTAAAAACCCTTGGTTTTTTCATAGTGAACTTCCAAAAATCCCAGTTTTACTCGCGTGATTGGACGTTCACTACAAAAAAATGTAGAGTTTATAAACAAAATTAAAATGATAGGGACATACTTTACTTCAATTCTAAAATATCAGGGTATAAATATATCAAATAGGTTTACTGTATTCGGAGGAAACCGGGGAATACAAAACATCGATTTAGTAAATTTTCCATAGGATTGTGTCAAACTGCTAAGAGGTCCTCTTTCCTTTTAAGATATTACATATTTTTGGCGAATGAATAAATTTCATTTCATTTCAGTCTACAAGAGCTTGCTAACTGGTTATATGTTACCATATATTATACGCATTTATAGCAATTTGTCCAATAAATAAAATTGTAACCTTCTAAGTTGTAAGCTTGAAAGTTGACTCATGCATAAAGTTTTTCCTTCCTTATAAACATCTCCTTGAACCAGTAAATTTACATCCGGAAATATTTCGTGTACGAATATTTACGAGACAAGCTTTACCATTATATTTATGAAGCTTCTGAATTGTGCTTTTTTTGGCAAAATATTGTGAAAAGATAAACGTGAAGAAAACATATTGTTAAGGCATACCTTAGTAAGTATGCTTAGTGGGTACCATACGTAGATTTTTTTTGTAAAATTAAACGGTATTGGGATTTTTTCCTTTACTTGTGGTATAAGATCTTGCTTCTTGCCAAATTTCATAATGCTAGGCCAACGGGAAATATAACGGGATATATATCTTTTGATTGCGATGACTTAGAAGTTTGATTTTTTTTCAGCAGTAAGGGGCCGTAGACTTGGTTGGTTGCTTGTATGAATTTCCACTTGATACTTCAACGCTCAATGTGTTCCCAATAAAAAGGGTTTTGACAGACGGACAGACACATAGACGGACAGACAGACGGAAAACGAAGTGATCCTATAAGGGTTCCTTTATTTCCTTTCGAGTTACAGATCCCTAAAAAATAATAGAGTTTACGACCTCGTTCCTGTGGGAATTACTGGAATTCCTTTCTTATTTATTCCTTGTCTGCATCACGAGGAAAAGCAGCTCTATAATAGGTCCTAGGTTTGGAGCCCTGGGGCTGGGCGTGGCTGAGTGCGTGTGCCTTTCAATCAAGACTTAGATTTTATATAAAAAGTATACTAGTCAATCAGGAGGTTCCGGGTTCGATCCTCAGGTCATGCAAAGTGTTAAATATTGTATTTTTCCATTAGGAATTATCTCAATAACTGCCTGGAGTCTGGAACTGTGCCCGGTAGATGGCTGATGGCAATAGGCTCCCCCCTATTACATAGGGCCAATAACATACTGGCGACAATGGGTGTGCCTCTTATGGGACTGAGACCTGGGTACAACAGGTCCCTTCGGGAAAAAGGCGTGATTGTTTGTTATGTTATGTTAATAATATACTAGCGATTACGCTAGTATATGAACGAAGTCACGGAAATTATTCCTTGACTTCGTTCACGTGGGATTTCAAAGATTTTGTTAATTTTTGTGTATATTATCATAATTAAAAACAATTTGCAATGCGGCGCTCTATGTCCAAGGGTTAGGGTTGAGCGGCTATGTAAGTGTGTCAGAGTCAGTCAGTCAGCCAGTCCTTGTTTTTTTTTATTAAACATTGACTAAATTTACTCCGAGAATGATATCGGTAATAAGGATTTTCCTAAGGTAAATCTTATGGAAACTCCTTATTACCGATTTGCAAAGGCTAATTAATATCTATTTCAATAATGTGATAACCCAGACTAGAGCTTTTACTGACCTAACTTTGTTATTATTTACTTACAGTAATAAAATTATTACATACATACATACATACAGTCACGCCTTGTTCCCGGTGGGGTAGGCAGAGACTATTTCCCTCCACTTGCTACGATCCTGACATACAACTTTCGCTTCGTTCACTTTCATGACATTTTTCATACATGCTCGTCGGTTGTAGGTACTTTTGACTTGGCCTTTCCTAAGAACAACGTCAACTTGGTCATGAAAAGTACGCCTAGGTCGACCGCTACCGACTTGACCATTCACACTAGCCTTATAAATCTCTTTTGTTAATCTCCTTTCATCCATCCTCTCCACATGTCCGAACCACCTCAGCATTCCTTTCTCTATCTTAGTCACTACATCTTCTACCACGCCACAGCGTTCCCTTATCGCACTATTCCTCATTTTGTCCATCAAGGTCACTCCAATCATGCTTCGCAGGCTTCTCATCTCCACAGCATTAATCTTACTTTCATGCTTCTTCTGCCAGACCCAACATTCACTACCATACGTAAGTGTAGGGATCAGTACCCCTCTATGGACAGCCAGCCGTGCCTTTTTAGACACTTTCTGACTGTTCATAAAGGTATGCAACGCCCCATTCACTTGATTTCCTGCCAAAACTCTTCGTTCAATATCACAGTCATACTTTCCATCCCTTGTAAACTTAGAACCCAAATATACAAACTCTTTCACTTGTTCCACTTTTTCTCCACCAATCAGAATATTGCAAACTGTCATACTCTCTTCTCTTTCAAAAACCATAACTTTCGTCTTGCTTACATTCACTTTCATTCCTTTGCTTGTTAAAGCAGCATTCGTTATATCAACCATCGCTTGCAACTCCTTCTCCGACGATGCCAATATGACCTGATCATCAGCGTATAGGAGGCATTTGACGGTCAATCCATTCATTCTTAACCCGTACGTACTTTCTTTCAAATCTTTCAGACAATTGTCTATGAATACGTTGAACAGCCACGGTGAAGCTACACATCCTTGTCTAACACCTTTTTCGATGTTAAACCAGTCTGTGTAAGCTCCGTCTACCCTGACACAAGCACTGGAACCCTCGTAGAGTGATTTCAGTGCTCGTATCGAGTTGCTGCTCACTCCATACATAGACAATGTTGACCACAGTTCATTCCTCGCCACTCTGTCGTAGGCCTTTTCCAAATCCACGAATGCGCAATAGACCTTTTGGCTATGAGCCAAGAATTTTTCGGCTATGCTTCGTAAGGAAAAGATCTGATCCATGCATCCCATTCCTTTCCTAAATCCCGCTTGCACATCCCAAATCTTATCTTCAGTTTCATTCATCACTCTTTTTATCAAAATCTTTGCATACATTTTGCCAACAATGCTTAATAAGCTAATGCCTCGGTAGTTTTTACAGTCATGCTGTGACCCTTTTCCTTTATATAACGGTACGATAACGGCCTTGCACCAGTCTCCTGGTACTCTGCCGCTCCTCCAGCAAAGGTTGAAAAGGCGGTACAGCTGACTAGCTACCACACCCTGTCCAGCTTTAAGCATCTCGGCAGAAACTCTATGATACCCTGCAGCCTTACCCGTTTTCATACTTTTCAGCGCTTCCACAATCTCTGTCATGCTAATATCACTTTCATCATCACTTTCATTTATTTCCCCGGATGGGGTTTGCACTTGCGAATTCTCCTTTTCAAATAAACTCTCAAAATATTGCTTCCATCTCTTTAACACGCTTTCCTCTTCATTCAGAATACTACCATCCTGGTTTCTGATTTTGTTCAGCTGTGAGGCCGTAATTTTTCCTCTAGCTGATCTTACGGACTTCCAGAAGAACTTAATGTTGTTCTGAAAGTCATCAGATAACCTCCTGTCAAATTCATCTCTTTTTTGCTCTTTCGTTCTTCTCGCAACCTCGTTTGCCACATCCTTCAATCTTTTATACTCGTTTTTTGCCATGTTTACATCATCATTCGTTGCCTTCTGCATTCTTTGATTAGCTTTTGTAGCCAACCAATCTTTCCAAGCTTTCTTCTTCTCAGACGCTGCTTTTTGAACTTCCACACAAACCTTTCGTATTTTACACCCTTTCTTTCTCTTACTTATACCACACACTTCAATCGCAACTTCCACAATCCCTTCCTTGAACGGCTTCCATATCTCCTCAATCTCACATGCTTCATCTAACATGCTAAACTTTTCTTTCAGTTTACGTGCAAACTCCTCATTCACATTTTCTTCTTGCAAATTCTCAACTTTTATACTCTCTAGCACACTAAGAGGCCCACGATCTCGGTGCCGCCACTTTTTAAACAGACCTCTTATTCGGCTCATAACCAGGAAGTGGTCTGTATAAATTCCAGCACCGCGATAGGCCCGAGTGTCTAGGACATTCTTTCTCAATCTCTCATCCACAATAACAAAATCAATCATACTTCTCTGGCTTCCTTCTTCTCTCGTAAACATGTGGACCTTTTTGTGTTCAAACATTGTGTTTGTAACCAAAAGGTTCCACTCCATGCATACTTCAAGCAATTTCTCACCGTTCATGTTCACTCGGTCATCCCCAAACTTTCCTAACACATTCTCATATCCATCCCGTTTCACTCCTACCCAACCATTAAAATCCCCTAACATTATTATTCTTTCATTTTGTTTACATTTATTCAAAATCTCTTTCACGCTATCCCAAAACTCCTGCCTCATCTGTTGGGCTCTCGAGGGACAGTTTGGTCCTGCATCTGTCGGGGCGTAAACCCCCAATAAAAAGATGCGGGTAAGGCCAACTTTCAACCTCACCCAAAGGAGTCTTGGGCTCACACATTCAAAGTCAGTCACACACTCATTTATTCTCGCAGAAAGTACAACACCCACGCCCTGACAGCCTCTACTGGTTTCAGGTACACCTGACCAGGCTGTAGTAGTAGGCTGAGTAGGCTGTGTACGAGCCATGCGTGGTGGTGTCGCATCCTTTCCGCTTTGTTTCATTCACACATAGAACATCAATCCGTCTTTCATTCATCATCTCGCATACTTCCTCAATTTTGTCATTCATGCCTCCTCTCACATTCAACGTAGCAAAGTGGCTATCCATAGCCCACTTTTCGCCCCCTCGGGAAACGAGACGTGACGGGTGGCGAACCACGTCGCCGCCGTTCTGGTTTAAATAATTATTTTCCATTGCATTCCCACGAGTAGCGAGGGAAATAACTGTCCACCCATGCAGAGCCCGGCGTGCATGGGTAAGCCTAGCCTGTTTCTGGGTTCGCCAAGTCCCAGGGCAGTTTGGCACGCTTGCGACTAGACTCGCCCCTAGTCACGCAGCCCTCGGCACGGCAACCTTGGCTTGGCTTGAAGTCGTCAGAGCCTCGTTCGTTTGACAGCAGGGTGCACCACGTGCAGGTGAGGTTAACTTGGGCGGCGAGATGTTATGCCACCCCTTACACCCCCTTATAATTAAAAATTATTTTTAATTATAATCTTATTTTATTTTAATAGTGAAATCACTGTTATGTAACTAATTAAACTAGGTATTCTTAATATTAAAGAAGTTTTTGTAGGTATATTGTTAACCAAGTGTATCAGAATAAAATCTATCATTCCCTTGAAAATACATAATTATTGTACCTAAATCAATAATCTTTCACTCACTGTATAACTGTGGCGAAGATCGTCGTATTTAGGTTGTGTTGTCTAAGATTTTACCAACTACTTCTGCTACTGGTAGAGCACATGGAAACAACCCAATATAACTATCATAATGCGAAAATCTTTCTCACCCCGTGGGAGCCGAATATGTCTCGCTGAATATGTCCCTCTGCCGGGCCTCAACCCGGCATATTCGGCGAGTGGGCAGCAGCGCTCTCCGGCAGCAAGTAATCCAACTACTGCGAGCCGCACAACAAGCGTGGTGATTAAGGTAAAATCCCCCCATATAGATAGTTTATGGCGTTCTATGGGGTAGGTCTATGTTCAGCAGTGGACGTATTCCGGCTAAATGATGATGATGAATCATCATCATCACAATCATCATCATGATGATGATGAATGCGAAAACCATTAAAGCTGGACATACACGCCTGTATATGCCATACATATGTAGGTACGCTACTATAACGCTTGACAGGCGGCTTGGTGATCGCAGTAGTTGGAATACTTGATACCGCCACTCTCAGAATATGTCTCTCTATCGGGTCTCACGCCTCCCAAGGAATGAAAAAGGGGCGGCAGTGTAGGTATGTCGTGTAGAAAACTGTACAGTTGAAAACAATTGAAATTATACAGGAATTATTCACTTCCTTCTTCTCCTGCACCATCTTCTGTATCTTGGTCATTCCTGGTGGAAGGAGTAACAGCGGTTGTATTAGTAGAAGTACGTCGTGTAGTAGTAATTCTATTAGTTTCCGTGGTTGTACTGGATTCTGTAGTAGAATGTGTTGGTTTTGATGTAGTAGTGGTGGTTGTACTGGATGCTGTAGTAGAATGTGTTGTTGGTTTTGATGTAGTAGTGGTGGTTGTACTGAAGAAACATGACTCGCTAATCCCCTTGCAGATTACGCAAAAGATCTGAAAAAGAAAACACAATAGACACTATATACATAATATAATGAAACTACCTATTCTACTAACATTACACTGGTCTACAGTGGTTTTGTTGCCCTAGATATGAAAATGATTTTGGGTCTATTTATGCACACAATTCATGAAACTATCAATGATTTTCTAAGATTTGCTCTGATTTTACATTACAAAATCAAAAAACGAGAATCAAAATAACAGATATTTATAATGTCAGTTATGTTTTGAGAAATTAGGATACATCGAAGTCTTTTCAAAGACCTAATTGTTCAAAATATAAGATATGCAAAAATCATGAAAATACGAACACATTGAGAACTTCCATGAATATATTCGTAATCTGGGCACTTGAAAACGTAAAAAATTGCAATGATATCCAGGGTAACAAAAAATAGGTCTTTTTGTAGAGTTGTGTTATAAATGTGAATGTTTGTTGGATGCCGGCGTTTAATGAACGTCCTAGGCATCCAATTAATTGGCTATTTTAACCAGATGGCTGCGTCATATACATGTACCAGAGTAAACCATAATGAACTGTATGTATTTCAAAGATAGCAATTATTCGACGGTACAGTACACAGTACTTCTGCTCTGTATTTACCTATTGGATCTAACTAATAATTATCAGTAAACTACAAAAGCTAGCCGCAATCTATTATGCATGAAAAGGGATGGTTGGTCGCGTTTGCCCTTTATCAATTTTACGTTTCACAAAATATTTAGTTGTAAATCATTTGAACTATTAAAACTACACACAGAATTGTTGCTGTGAGTTCTGTGAGTACATATTTTATTCTGCGCTAGTTTACATATTATATTGTTCTTCGACCTTAGATTTATTGAGAAGGCTCGCGGAGACCAGTCATTAGGCAATAGTTTTCGACATTTTTGTCAGTTTTGTTCCGCTATAAAGGGTTTCAACGTCATCATATCAATCATCATCATCATCATCTCAGCCATATGATGTCAACTGCTTAATATAGACCTGCTGAATATAGGCCTACCCCATAGATTTCTATCCGTTTTGTGGTCTCTATTCGTGGACTTTTCAGCCCCATCGGCCATCAGTTCTACGTGCATGTCACGAAGTTCTATGGGCATGGGCGAAGTCACATATGCCCTATCATTGCCACTTCAACTTGCTAATCCGCTGGGCTCAGTCGGTAACTTTTGTTCGTCTACGGATCTCCTCATTTCTGAATGAAAGTTATACAATAGCGAACTATAATATGGAGTGGATAGAACACGATTCATTTCATAGTGCAAATATTGCAAAGATCACGTCAGGAATTCCCGAGCAATAACTGTCCGGCTTCATAGTAAGTTTGCAAATTTTAAGGAAGTTTTTGTACTGAATTATCATAGGTCATGTCAGAGACATTCAGTCGACCTGGAAAGTTTGACATCACTGGCGACACACCAACTCGACAAAAATAATATTAATGTTAACTTTCAAATTGGCGCTTTAACAAGAATCTCTGTACGATAAAGTTTATTTGAACAAAACGTTAGTTTCATTTATGATTTCCTCGAAGTTTTCGTTCCTTTATATAAAAGTTATGCATCCATAAAACTGTTAAACTAAGTTGAATCTT
This sequence comes from Hemistola chrysoprasaria, assembly GCA_947063395.1. Taxonomy (NCBI): domain Eukaryota; kingdom Metazoa; phylum Arthropoda; class Insecta; order Lepidoptera; family Geometridae; genus Hemistola; species Hemistola chrysoprasaria. The sequence goes on from OX346724.1 coordinate 4,846,288, forward strand.
AAAGGATGCACTTGGATGAAGCAAGCTTGTGTAGATGTTTTCCGTCTCTATTTTTAGCTACAGTTATTCCTTTCTTTCCTTTCCTTTTATGTTCTCTTTTCTAGGAAAAAATAATATGTGACAGTTTACATCTGAGTGCACTAATCTAGTAAGTAATAACTAATAGCCCAATAAAAGGTTATCCTGCAGAGCTACAGTTCTTAAGAGCCACGATTTTGATTATTTAATAACGACGATTAAACAATAACACATTTTTAGACGTCATTAAATCTTATGAATAATATGAATCTACAATGCGTTCGGAAACATGTCTACAAGAAGAACGCACAAGGAACTAACTGGTCCCTGGGGTTTCAATTTTTCGACTAGGAGTTTTATATTTGTAATAACTATTGGTTTGGTTACATTATTTACGTGCGAAGCATCGAGCATTCACAAGTTATATGGTTTAGTATAAGAAATAAATGTAGTTATGTCATTAGCAAGTTTTTCGAACCTAACTTGGAGTAAATGTGGGCCATGGTACCCATTTACCCCAAATAAACACTCGTCCAATTCCATTTCATTCGTACAAACTCACCCACGAGTGTTCATGTTTCACGACCCCAAGCTTACCGAACACCTAGAACCACTCAATATGCGTAGAGACATCGGGTCTCTTAGTGTTTATTACCGCATTTACAGCGAGGAGTGTTCTGATGAACTTTTCAACTTGATACCGGCGTCACGGTTCTATCACCGTACTAGCCGCCATCGTCTGAAAGCTCATTCGCACATAATCGATACGCGGTTGTCGATTTAACCGTTCTTTTTTGCCGCATATGTGCAGACTGTGGATTGATTTCCCTGCTGCGGTCTTCCCGTTGAGCTACAGCATGAGGCTTTTCAAAAGAAGAGTGAGTAGAGTCTTAAAAGGTCGGCAACATACTGGCAATACCCCTGGTGTTGCAGGTAGTCATAGGCGGCGGTAACCGCGAGCCATCAGCAGGCGGCCTGTCTGCTTGTTTGCCACCTATGGCATTAAAAAAATGCCATAGCAGCATATGCTGATGCGTGCATATCACTGCACATATGTATTAAAAAGTTTAGTTCACAAGTATGAAATCCTATCAATTAGATACTATGCAACACACATCATCATATGGCGATTCACGATTGACATTCCCGCATTCGAAGCCGTTATTTTGCGAACAAAAATCACGCGTCTGCATGCGAGTGCGGGACGGTGTTTCATTTATCGCCTTAATTAAATCATGAGCTGTTAAGGCGGTGACTAACATCTATTCTATTCTTTCGATATTAATATACGCATTGCTTTACATTTTGTATCTGCTAGGCTCGCTGTACTGATATGGAGAATATTTTTACTTGTAACGTCCTCATATCGAGCGAATGTTCATAATGTCAGTCGCAGTCAGTCATATTTGAAATAATATAAGATGTAAGTACCTTTCTTATTCTAGCTTCTCGACTAAAATGGGCACAAAACCCATTTAATGAAGGCTCGGCGACTCTTAAATCTGCAATTAATTATAATTGTTCATGCTAAATTAATAACTACTTCATATTAATTTATAGAGCTTACTTGGAAACGGGACTATCAATTAACTTATTAATTAAACATCTGTAGAACGTTATTATAATAATTAAAGGCCTAAACCACAGAAAACATAATAAATAATACTACGCCTAAACTCAAAATGTCTATGTTGCGAGAAAACTTAAACTCAACTCAGTACAAAGAGCCTTTTGAGTTAAGTAGCTATCTTGCATGACATTTATGTTGATCAATCATTAGTGAAATTAAATGAAAGTTTTTTTTATTAAGATATATTAAAAAATCCCTTCTCTCTCTGCTTGTCTCTATCATGGTTACAATCAACCATTCTGTGACATCACAGAGCCCAAACACGTTATTTATATACTATCTCATCTGAATCTGATGCTGCAGCATCATGTCAATCAAGTCAATCCAGTGAAATATGAAGGAAGTAACAGGATACCTAATTTCGAATCGATGAGAACACTGGAATAGTTGCTCACCCTTCAGCCGCTAGAAAACAGCTGATAATCTTCAAATAGCTGAACCGACTTCCATGATACAAAGAAGAAGAACGCTCTCACACGTCAGCTTTTAAAAAAACCGGACTTTTCTTTAGGAGCTACGATGCCACAGACAGATGACTAAATTATTCGGCTGACTTTTGCAATAATATGGTAAATGTATGTTTTGTTAATAAAACATTAGAGTGTTATCTGCAAATTTTTAAACGAATTTTATATAGATTGAAAATATTTTAGAAAACTTTTTGATCAGAAAAGTCCATTAGGTATTAATATTATATCTGACTTTGCTACAATATTTTCATGTTAAAAAAGCGAAGTAACGTGCAAAATATATTAATACCAACCTGCATTCCCAACGGGATCACAATACGAGCCCGTAAAAAACAAGAAAATGCAGAAAATAATGAGAAACTTGAACAAAAACGTCATGACTGCGCGACTTGCGTGAGGATCGGATAATGGCAAAAAATCTGCTCAACTGTTCTTAACAATACGCTGTGACCTAAATAACTATAGAGTTTTGCATTGATAACGCTTTACTCAATTAGAGGGGGCTCTGAATTTCCAATAAGCTTTTTAAAATAAATTTGCAAGTTTTCTTAATAAAATGAATCAAACATCCACACTCATAATATCCCGCCCTAGAACGAGTGGTAGAATCGTCATAGATCCCGCCTCTTTCCCGGAGGACTAGGCAAAAGTGTACTTAACATTTACATAAACATATTAACTGAAATAAAGGTCAATAAGAGTCCTCTACTTGACATTTGAAGCCGTTTGATCAAACATTAATTGCTCGATTATCCATGAGACCTATGAATCGTGAGCTTTATAGTTTGCCACGTCGATGGATCAAAATCCCTAAAAAACATGTGATCTAACGATTAATAGCGATAAGCATCGGATTGACGACTTTAGATGATTTTTTTGCAATTTCGATGGAACGACTATAGTGATGTATGAGCATAGGGCTTGTTTTAGGTGAGCGAAATCATCACGTTTTTCAAAGGTCAAAAGCGACGCGATGTGACGCTAAATAGGACACACGTCGCGTGAAGTAATGATGGCATCGCATTACACCCTGCCACGTCGCATCGCGTCTTTTTCCGTCGTTTGCCCTAGACAACAAGTAACTGACAAATAAATAAAAGAATATGGGAAGAAATCAAATAATTAGTCTGTATTTTTTGTTTGAATAATAATTCTAGTTAAAACAAACCAGAACTATCAGAATTTCAGCAATTATATGACAGCAACAAGGATAAGAAATTCAAACATGAATTAAGTAGCTCGACACATTTCCATCTTTAATAACTTTGAGTAATTACTGAACTTAAGTTTCAAGAAGTTAGACTGAACTAAATTAAGTAGCTAAGACGGTGACTGTTCTCTTCTAGTTTATTAGATTTTGAAGTAATATTTAAGGTGAAACGGTTTAATACATCATTATTGTAATAAGTACCTATAGTAATGCCTATGCCTAATTATTATGAGTGTTCTCAGTATATGATACATAATATCTTCCTTATCCCAATACCAATATATTGTAAATCTCAAATCAATCTTTTTGTAGTGGTAGGCCTCTTTTGCAGGGGGCCGCCTGGGGAAGTACCACACCTTTGCCAGTTATTCATCCGCCAAACAGTAATGTGCTAACATTACTGTGTTCCGGTATGAAGGGCAATGTTACCAGCGAAATTACTGGGCATGATGAGATTCAACACCTAATATCTCAGGGTGACAGGCGCAGTGCAGTGCCGCGCAGTATTTTGAATTTTAAACACTGGGTGGCACTGTATCTGTTATGGGCAATCATGGTGCTTATCATCAGGCACCTGATTTGCTCGTCTTGTTACTTACTATCATAAAAAAAAAAAAAAAAAAAAAAAAAAATCTCAGTAAAATGTAAAAAAGTTACCTTTTAATAAGGTAAACAAAACGCTACCGAGTTCTAACTTATCTCCAGCGCCATCTAGATAACACAAACAAAAACAGCGCTAGCACTGTTTTTTGTGTGTATGTTTGTTCCGTTTTCACGCTAAAACTACCGAGCCAATTGGGCTGAAATTCGGTGTATAGATAGTTAAGACCCTGGAATAACATAAATATTATTTTTTATCCCGATATTCCCATGGGAATAAAGACAAAAAAAAGCTTATTTGCTGATCGAGGGAGCAGCCAGCTTTTTGGTAACCTGTGGTTTCTATTAAGCGCCTACATAGCTCCCTGAATAAAATTTTGTTTATTGTTATAGTCAGTCGTGCTCTACATAACATAACATAACATCATTATTCCAAAGGGACATAGGCGTGGCGTAGGCAGAGGTGTATACATTATACCCAGGACTCAGTCCCATAGTAGGTACACCCATAGTAGGTAGGTTGTCTTTGTATGTACACTAATGATGGTATCCCTTCTAAGCTCTCGGCTTCAAAGGGCAGATGAAACATTTTGTACGCATGAACATTGAACATGTCTGTTAATTCCTTATTTAATACATACTATGTATGTAGTCTGGTAACCATAGGTTGTGCCTAATTTGCCTATCCTGAGGATAGTGTTTGAAAGCAATAAAAAACCTTTTATAGATTTCTATAGTTCTATGGTTAGGTTTTTATAGGTTGGCCTGAGTATAGCCCGTCACACACGTAGCTATAATATATATTAATATACCGTCCTATAATATATATTACAGCAAGCTACAATACTCGGAGACGATGCTATAATATATATTTTAGCCTTCATTTCATTGATACTGTAGTTTTTATTAATATGCAATAATATATATTACGGTATATGTTGGTGACGTCATAGAAATATATATTATAGCTGCGTGTGCGGTCAGTTGAATATTTGAATATGTCGTGTAGAAAATATATAGTAATATGCCTTGCTATGATTTATATTAATATATATTATAGCTACGTGTGTGACGGGCTTATATTCAGTGATAAGACTCAGGACCTATAACGAAGATAATTATTTGCGTGACTAATAACAGTTACTGTTACCCATAGGAACATTTATTAACATTTATACAGAGCGGTTATAACCAAAATTAGATGTATTAGACTTCCCAAACTCCCAAAACGATGCAATGTGGGTAAAACAAAAAGTAACTAAATTAATAAATCCTCTAAGTAAAAGAAACTGCCCACTTTGGTATAACTTCTAGCTTATTGTTTATTTCAAATCATTGATGATATACTTACATAGACCTGAAAAGAAAACACCGTTAAAAATAAATAATATTTTGGTGAAAAATAAAGTGCTCTAATTGTCTGTACACACCTTCAAGCAACACGGTCTTCCGCCTCTGCCGTGCCGGAACCACTAAGAAACCACTAAGCAAGTATTAACACTACGTTTTATTGCTAGTAACATCAGCAAAATACAAGGTTACTGATAATAAGTTCCTCTTCTGTCCAATTCAGTACTCTTAGATCATTGAATTATTTGAGACAACTTCACTATGAAGTTTTAGTCAGCTGTTCCATACATTTTGTTTAAGGAGCCATATCTATGAACATTTTTTACGATTTAAAAGTGTATACAAAGTGGGGAAGAGAGTCGCGATAATCTGTAAGGGAATAATTACACTAGCTTATTGAGCTCTGTTCAGCTTTTCTCCATAGAAAACCGTTCACACCGTTCAGCTGAACGGAGCTGAACGCATCTCATACAAAATCGTGGTTTTCTATGGACAAAAGCTAAGCAGCGCTGAATAAGTGTGATTAGTCCATTAGTCGTAAAAATCTGACTAGACATCGATTTAAAGTGACCGACATGTGTCATCCCTAGATTTCAAAACATAAATTCATTATCTACGCATTGTTATTCTTTAAGTACCTAACAGAAGATAAGATATTCGTATTTCCCATTTCTTGCCAAGCTGTTATCTAGTCAATGGTTTACGCCTTACGCCTTCAGTTGTAAAGTTTATTATTACAGGTAATTTGTCCAGCTGTGCGTGAGCTTTAGGTGTTTAAAGCTTCGGAAGAGTTAAATGGTTGACGAGAGGTCTGTTAAATTTGGATATCTGGAATAACGACATAATACATAATAACAGGCTGTCACGCAGTTCTGTGATTACGTTGATTAGGATAATTCTGTTTTTCATGTGTGGAATGGAACTTTGAAATAGAATTCCTAAATGAACGTTGATTGGTTAATTTGGTTATATTAAATTAATTGTGTACGGATAAATCCCCCTGTTGCGGCACATCACTAGTGCCTCTGGTGAGGCGCGGGATGGGGAGGGACGCCCGCCACTACCACTTGCTCACGGATCGCCGACAAGCGCACACGCATCATCACATTCATTATACACCAACACCCCCCATATGAATAGTTTGCATTTGAGGGGGAGGGGTAAACAGGTACAGCACACATTTTCATAATCACGCAAACAAATACAGTAAACATCATGTCAGAAAAAAAAACAAGATGGAAATATTAAAACTATTGGAGGTAATTTCGTGCATTACATAAACTTTCAGAATAGGGTATTTCTAAAAAAAAATTACGGATTTTTTTTTTTTTTTTTTAAATGACCTATGCCTCAGATGGCCTCTACAGCTTTACCGGGCAGTGGTGAGCGCAGGAGGCGCTCGACCCAAAGTTAGAGGGCGACTAGCACAAGGGCACCTAGACGGTACGAACCTCGGCTTGGGCCGTCGCCAGAATACGTGGGGTCAGACTTGCCCTGGCACCCCAGAAGGGGAGTGTCCTAGGGCCCTATCAATGGTTTGATCTGTTTGATTATTTGGAGAGAAACTAACTGATCTGAAGGATCTGAGAGATCTTCGAACTCGCCGGCGAGGTCGGTGTTGTGATTGTGTGAGTTGGTGGATCTGGTATCCGGCACCAGTACCGAAAACGGAGCTTCTGTTGCGTATATTGGTAGGATTGGGCGAACCTAGCGCCGCCGATGTGACGGCGGCGATAGAGTCGTCCGGGTCGTCCAGGACGTTGCGAGGGCGTCTACGGAGGGGAGGAGTTCCAGCTTGAACTATCGAGTAGTTCGAGGCTTGGACTACGAGGGGGTTGGGATTTTTTTTTGTGTGTAGAAAAATAAGACATTTTTCTAGCTTTATTCCAATTCTATAATACCAATATACACGCAACAGTCGCTTCAGTTGTTTTCGGTACTGGTGCCGGATACTAGATCCACCAACTCACACAATCACAACAGCGACCTCGCTGGTGAGGTCGAAGATAACTAGAAGGATCTGAGGATCCTTCAGATCGATTAGTTTCTCTTCAAATAATTAAACAGATGAAACCATTGATAGGACCCTAGGACACTCCCCTTCTGGCATGCCAGGGCAAGTCTCCCACCCCACGTATTCTAGCGACGGTCCAAGCCGAGGTTCGTACCGACTAGGTGCTCTTGTACTAGTCGGCCTTAAACATTGGGTCGAGCGCCTCCTGCGCTCACCACTGCCCGATAAAGCTGTAGAGGCCATCTGAGACCATAGTAGTTCATTTAAAAAAAAAACCTAACTTTCTTTTGATGTATTAAAATAAGAAATCGGTTAAAAGCTTTTATATAAAATAGATTTCAAAGATCCTCGTATCTCAACATTATTGGTTACTAGTTAAGTTGCTCTATGAAATATGCCCACTTGAGGTCTCAGGCGCTAAACGCTCCAACGAAATGGATGAAGGCGATATTCTTGATTGACATAGTAGACATAGTAGACGTAGGTACGTACGCCTTACACATTCTAGGCACAATTTTAAGAACCACGTCAAAATAAAGTGTATGCCGTATAAAAGATACATGTACAATGATGTATCTAATAAATACCGTATTCAAAGTAATTTAAGAATCTCATTTGATATGAATAGAGGGTCTAATAGTCCCTCGTACAGTTAAGAGGCAGTTTGCTCTCCGAACCTTTGGTCCTAAGCATATTTATTTAGAGTCGAGGATCAAGAAGAGCCGGCGTCACGGAACGGATGAAATTAAATGAGGACCAACATTCACATAGAATTTACAATTTCATGAAGAACTGCAAGCCGAGAGCGCTGTTTGACTCGCTGAAAAGTATATAATATTATTTTTATAAGCTATTTGCTTACCCAATTTCAGCCCAAAGATGAACGCACATCTATCCAAGCCAAACGCGCCGAACGAAACAAATTTTAGAATTCTTTATATAGTCCTTTATTTTAATCCTGTGAAACCTCGCACACCTGTCCAATACGGACGATTCGACGCGGATAGTTGTGCGAGATTTCATTGGACTTCATATAAATAATTGTAAAACTCGGTTCATTAGGCGCGTCCGTCGTGTTCGTCGTCGGGCTCGGATAGATGTGCGTTCACCTTTGAGCACCCACCCACCCAAGCAAACATTTGCGCACTTGCACACACACAAACTCTTCTAAAATATACACAAAACAGTACATAACAGTTGCTTTGATACAAATACATGAAATTATTGATAATTACTATTAGTTTTGAATATTGTATTAGTAAATTGATAATTTAGTACCTACCTCCGTGCTCGTATTTATTGATGTACTTATATTACGTAAAATTATGTATATCTCATTAAAGTAACATATTATACAATGTTAGTTCAAAGCAATATTCAAAGCAATTACGTTACATGATTACTGATCACTATAATGCTATATTTTGAATTATATTTAGTTAGTAGAGGCGGTACAAACAAATTCAAAATTCACCATGAAATTGTTCACAGTTAAAACAGTTCCTTATAATCTAGATTATAACAGCACGGAGTGAAATAATTTAACTCTCTACCAAACCTTTTAAGTCTTTAAGCTGATATTGAATTTGATCAAAATTCATCTATTAGAATATTGCAACATCTGAGGCGCAAATCTAAACCGATTGGATTTTTATTTTGAAAAGAACTTTAGAATAATATTTTATTAAGAGGAATCCTGCGAATTTCCACATAAATTATAGAGATCATGGCATGCCGTTAAAAAGAGAATTTTGTAGTCAAAACTCTTAACTTTGATTTTGTATTATCATCATCTTATCATCATTCCTTTGAAAGTCAACCTCTGGACATTGGCCGACCCCATGAGGAGGTGTTCTGTAACGCTTGGCAGGCGATTTGGCGAGCGCAGTTCGATGTTTTCACACAGAAGGGTACATTTTATCCCAATATTTCCACGGGAACGATCACTACGCGGGTGAATCCGCGGGGCACAGTTAGTAATATTATAAATGCGAAAGTTTGTGATGGTGGATGGATGTTTTTTACTCTTTCACGCAAAAACTACTTAATGAATTAGCGGTTTTTTTTTATTATTCCCACGAGAACGATATCGACGCGGGTAAAATCGCGAGGCACAGCTAGTTGAATATAATACTTAAGCGTGCTTTTAGACGACCAACGCGTCGACGCGACGTCGACGTGCCGTTGGCGTTCGCAGTATGGCATACGTCGTCAAGAAACGCTGACGCCAAAATGCGGCCCGTGTTCGTCAGAAAGGACGCTGAGCAACCGTCGAATCAAAGTGTTTGAGTAATGGATTCACAGATCACTATATTAATGAATTCCTGCTTAGAAGCTCTAACTTGGCCACTTAGATTTTCGAATTCTATACTCTATGGTTGTGTCAATGGTGTCAATATCCATCACTCAAATTGATCACACAAAAAACTTCGAAGCGTAAAAAACATGAATTTCATCAGGAACCTCGAGTCTCGAATTTGCAGGGCACAAATTAATATGACATGGAATTATGTTAAAATAACAGTTAGGGGTGATGCTAGCTCGGGTGCCTCTGGAACTGGTGAGGGGAAGAATGGGCCAGCTGGCCCTGTGAGGGAAGGTCAGGGGGGTGGTGGACTTGGTAAGGCTTCTGTATCTTTATTTCTACTTAGAAAATAGTAAGCCATTTCTAAATTAGGTATAGGACCTTCTTTAGCGATTTGGTTCACTTAGGGCAAATTCCGCTTTCGTCAGAATATATAAGCTGTTGTAAGGGGAGAGCTTAAGTTAAACGTTAGTTTTCTCAAGCTCCACACGTTTATTTAGAACAACAAATTTATATGGGTTACGAGAAACCGACAGTACACTTATTCCTTCACTTAACACATATACTATACATAACGTCTTACACGGTAATCACTTCTAATATCTAAGTAATATACTACATCACAATCTTAAAGTGATACGACGTTACGCGCGCGTCTCGGTTAGGTAGATGTTGCCTATATTGATGCACCGGAGCGACTGCCCACTGATCGGGTGCCGGGTATTACGTGATAATAGAACAATAGAACAACATCTGGTCTGCAGCGAAGTATAACGTTACCAAAAATCGTCTTACAGCTTGAAGATTAACAAAGGATTTTAGCTTAGAAAATGAGTCGTCGGCACCTGAAGGGGTTAACACAAGTACACATACCAAACGACGTATTATATTTTATTATATTTATTTTGTACTGTTACAACCTCCCCCTCTAACCCGAATGTATCGCCCCCGAACAAGGGTTAGCACTTTCGAGGTCTACCTCTTTTACGTTTCTCCTGTAGTGGTACCACAGGGCTTCCCACGAACGGCGTCAACACGGATACGTGATATTTGCTTAAGACACTATTGTCACGAGTACGTTCTAGCGAATAAGTAGTTTCACTCACGATGTCGCGTATTAGGTAAGGTCCATCACGACGAGGAATCAATTTCGGAATTCGTCCACATCCCGCATCGTTGGTCCCCTGAGCCTTCAATAGCACTAAATCACCTACCTGATAATCGCGTGCTGGCCTTCGATGTTCATTCGCGTTCTTGTTGCGGCGCACTTGGGCCGTAGTCAGCAGACAGCTGGCATGTTTGATGGGATGCTCGTCGGTCCCCTCCCCCTGGAGTAAAGATGCCCCGCGATAATAGCCGCTGCTGTCGGTTCTTAGCATGAAAGGATATTTACCTGGATCCAATAGCCTATCTATCTCCTCCTTTAGGACCTCTCTTATAGCCTGAGGTAACCTATATGGTTGGCGAGCTATGCTTTCCTGTTCGTCACTTACCTTCATTCTGTGAACCGCATATTCAGTGTCCGGACCTTCGGTGATGGGGCGCTCGGCGTGCTTCAAAGGAAACTCGTTACGTCGTGACCTTTGGTTCGAGATCAACTTCTGCCCGTCAACTAACCTTAGGTTATTAAGTTCGACACTAGCGTGCATTAGACTGGTCTCCTCAGTCAGCTCGTATGAGTGTACAAAACGGAACTTACGTTCGGTCGCATCGGAGAAGAACCACACTCCTCCGGGAACATCAATAACGATACCTGAATCTTTTATAAAGTCTCTACCTAGTAATGTCTTATTAGACTCGGGTAAAATTATAAAATCTGAGAGTATGGACCGTCCCTGCATGGTCACATTAACCCTAGCGGTGAGTACATCCTGTTCTCGTTGTGTGCCGTCGGCTAAAAATATTAAGCGTCTAGCAGGTACAAACCCTACTCCGTGCTTGGACAATACTTTATACAATGCCGGGCTGGCAACACTGTGAGACGCGCCGGTATCTAGGGTAGCTACGCCTTCTCTTCCCAGAATTGAGACGCTTACTATAGGGTACCTGTTATTTATGACGGACACCGCGTTAAATTCGACTTTTGTTATCGACTGCTCCGCATCGGTTTTACAATTACTGCAACGGGATCTTATTACGCCGGGTTGGCCGCATCCGTAACACCGTAATGTTGAAGTCGGAGCGTCGAAATTGACGCCATGAGAAGTGTTAATATTATTATCGCTACCTTTCGGAATATCCGAATTTCCGTGGGTGCTAGAGTTAAGGCGCGTTGTTTCGACCTTTCGACATTCGTTAACTCTATGTCCGAAACGGCGGCAATAAGTGCACTTTGGTCTGCTCTTACTGCGTTTCGACTCTGTACTATTATTATTATCAGTACTATCGGATTCATCGAGCTGTGGGGTACACGTATTAGGGTGCGACACATTCGGATTAGAAGTTAGGTTAGAGCGATCGACTGTTTTAGTTATTAACGGATTATCACTACGTGAAGATGATTCGCTTACCTCGACCTCCGCGATTGCCTCCTCTACAGACCTCGCCTTAAGTATAAGGCTCTTCACACTCGTAACCGAGTCGCGCGGTAGACGTTTTCGAATACGTCTATGCAATAGACCGTACATTATATCTAGTTGCACACACTCAGTAAGGCTATATGGTAGCTTAGATATTAAACTTCGCACTCGCGTAATTATCACTTCCGCACGTTCACTACCTGACTGTTCTGTTTCGAAGATTTCTTTAAAAATCTTGTAAGCGGGGCGCGGAGCGCCATACATGCCCCGTAACGCTGCTACTGCCTCCGTCCATGTCGCCGTCGTCGCTTTGATGCCCCGCCACCACAGCGCGGCGTTACCGATTAACAGCATCGGTAATCCTTTCAGCGCGTGATGATCGGACACGTTGGTACATTCCTTAAACGTCTCTACGGCGTCTAAGAATGCTTCCAGAGTCTCGGAGCTGTCCTTCTCGTCGACGGCGCCGCTAAATCGGGCCGTGCACTTCGCGAAGGAGCCCGCGGGTTGCGCTTGGAATGGAGCGGACGCGGCGGCTGTGCCGTCGTCGGCGCTGCCCACGTCCGACGCACGTTCGACTGGTGACGATGCGGAGTATGTAGACCTTAAGCTCTCTATAAGAGCTCTGTTTGCTTCGGCTTGCGTCCTTGCGATGTTGGTGAAGATGGACGATAACTGCTCTTCCGACATAATCAAGCTCGTCGCGGCTGGCACCTGTAACGGCGTGCCGGCGACGGTGTCGGTGTCCGCGTCGCTGTCTTCTCCCTCGCTGTTCTGCCGAGTATTATATTTCTTCGGCGGCATCTTTCACGCCGGTTGTTGAGTCGCTACTCTCTGTGTGCGCACGCTGTGCGTGTGTAGGTATTTTTCGTGTCTGTCGCTTCTTGCCGCTAGTTGAGGCGCCAGTTGTAAGGGGAGAGCTTAAGTTAAACGTTAGTTTTCTCAAGCTCCACACGTTTATTTAGAACAACAAATTTATATGGGTTACGAGAAACCGACAGTACACTTATTCCTTCACTCGACACATATACTATACAGAACGTCTTACACTGTAATCACTTCTTATATCTAAGTAATATACTAAATCACAATCTTAAAGTGATACGACGTTACGCGCGCGTCTCGGTTAGGTAGATGTTGCCTATATTGATGCACCGGAGCGACTGCCCACTGATCGGGTGCCGGGTATTACGTGATAATAGAACAATAGAACAACATCTGGTCTGCAGCGAAGTATAACGTTACCAAAAATCGTCTTACAGCTTGAAGATTAACAAAGGATTTTAGCTTAGAAAATGAGTCGTCGGCACCTGAAGGGGTTAACACAAGTACACATACCAAACGACGTATTATATTTTATTATATTTATTTTGTACTGTTACACTGTTGTTTTTCTGACGACAACGGAATTCCTTACTAATCTAATCAAATCAAATAGTTTATTTGCTAGAAATCCACTCTCAAAAGGAATCTAGGTCAGATTCCTTTTTTATTAAGCTTCTTTTACCGAAGTGAAATTTTGCAGCGTACCTAAATGTAATCACATATTATTGCCTCTTCAGACCTTATGTACCTACTTGAAAATTGCACGTTGTATGACTTCAACTCCCTACATTAGCCTTCTTTACATTTCTTTTTTCAGCAAGGTTTGGAGCAGCTCGAGAGGACGGTTATTTCTACAACAAGCAGAGAGAGCAGCTTGAAAAATTGAAGAAAAACCTGAAACCGCAGGATCCTAAGAAAGAATAACTTCAACAGACTCAAGAACCTTTTTTACATGTATAAAATAAATTATAATAATATTTAGTTTAGTTAGCATAAAAACCTAACATACTTTGCAATTCAGTGGACTTTAAAAGTCATTATCTGAATTATTCATAAACTTTATGCATTGATTTATTTTAAATGATTTAATCATTGTTTCTGGAAAGATACATAATTACATTATGTTTCCAGTTATGAGTACAAGTTCTTATGTTCAAAATAAATAATAAATTTCATTAAGTATCATTCTCTATTTTTAAACATTTTTAATATGTTGAAACAGAAGTGAAACAGGTGGCTCAATATTTGTACCATTGCATTTCTTGGTAATATAGATCTTTGCACTTTACGTCATATATGCTAAGCGCTTTTTACTAGGAGTTTATTGACGATCCGCTTCCTTTGCTGGCTTGTCGAAGAATGTGTCAGTACCATAGAACGCTCTATTTGTATCTCCACGGCGTAGATAAAATGTAGACGTATCTCATAGACAAGCCTATGACGGGCTGGTGAGCTCGATGAATGTGGGTATACTCTGCAGGGATTGAGGTTGGTATCCTTGGCAAAGGCTGGTGTCGTCAGAGCTGGCAGTCGGTGATTGTGTACGCGTTACAATGTAATATGTAGGTATCATGGAAGTAATAAGTACTAGTACTTATTACTTCCATGGTAGGTACACCGAATAGTACCTACCTATAATTATTAAACTTTAACAAGTAGAACAGCTAAGCCAAGTTAGATTTCTAAGATAAATATTATGAACGCTAGAGGAAATACGAAATGCTGAACAAATGTTTTCGTATCTACATAGGTTTTCTAGATTTCGAATGTTAAAACAACTATAAATTAAACAAGAATTAATTTGTTTCCAGAAGTAACTAGTGTGCCTAACTAGTGTTTTAAAAACAATGCCAAGTTCAGCTATATCAAGCTGATATTATAAGACAATAATTAATTAGCCTCAACAGCTGACTTAGCAAGAACGCTCCACAAAGCGTGCCAATACGAAGTAATTATTGGCTCCTGTTGTCTACGCTCGTCGCTAATTGGCCAAGTTAAGATCTCATTGTTACTGTTGCAAAGAAACACATTGTAACCATGGTAACAATGAAATATTGGGGCAATTTGACACATCAATCACTGGATTTTATCTGACATTCGCCATATTGCTGTCTTGACGTCTACGGGTAAACTAGTCCACAGCATAGTAAACATGCGCAGCATAATCGGTTTATTGGTCATTTTCAAGCGCTATGTTACTTTTCTGTTCACCAGATGTAGTGCTGTTCCGACCCCACCTAGTGTGGGATAAGCAATGACGTTGAATTGCTTTCTGCTACACCTACTATATTCATTGAAATTTATATTTTATAATTCTATCACGCGGTTAATGGTAGGTTATCAGAGTCATTAGTAAAAGATTTTTCAAAACTTTAGGGCGCGCATAAGAAGAAAAAAAAATTAGATTATTTTTTTTATAATTCAAGAACTAAAGCGGTCTTATTCGCTTGAAATATTTTTATAATAATGTAACTAGTTTTAACCCACTGATTTAAAGAAAGGGGCTATTACCTAGGATGCTTAGAGAACATTATTTTCCATTGGGTGAAAATAAAATCATTCTTTTAATAATATTTTATTTCCTTGATATTCAGTTACAAGTATTTTCTCACAATAAAAGAGAACCATTTTTCTTAAATCTAAAAGTTGGTTTCGTTTGTCTTATCCAACGCTCTAGAGGAAGATTACCTTTGATCTGACGTGATATCCATTTTGTTCCACGGGAAAATAGATCAAAAGATACAGTATCTTTCAGGACCCACTTTAGCAAAGAACCGATATTTATTTGACCAAAAATTAACGTTTGGAGATTGAGCTTTTGCTAAAGCCTTCGTGTGAACTTTTTGAGTTTAATAATTTTTATTTGCTGTACTCTGATTTATTATCGTTTAACTATAACAGATATTATACTTCGGGTCTCAACCGAAGACGATTATAATATTTACTTGCAGCAGTACATGGGATTGTACTGTCTCCGTCACACTTTTAGATACTCAACTATGAAAAAATCAATTCTCTGTTTCCTGTTTCTGTCATCGTCCGAGTGGTGGCGCCTGTAAGTCTTCATTACGTGTTTTTGTGCTGTCGAAGTCACACGCTTCGTAAGTAAAAAATAGATTATTATTGTAAATGCATGCTTATTGTGTCCATGATTGTTTATTTTAAACTTCCTTCTGTTTAAATTCCGCCGTCTGACTATCTTCATACGCGCAAAGTTATAGTGCACAAAGCGTTCGTTTTGTTCGGCATTACAAGTAAGTTATTTTACTCTGTGTAACATTCGTTAATTTTATTCTTAATCTGTGTCACAAGACGCGATCTTTTTATCTTTTTATTCTGTGCGTTTTCGTGTCTTTGCCACAAGCGTAATTTTCTCTAATTTATTAAATATCAACATAAAATTGAATAATAAGTGCTAAAAACTATGGGGAAAAGAAAGAAAAACGACTACGAAGTTATAAGTGCAAAAATTAGGAAGCTGGAGCGCAAATTAAAGAAAAGGCATAGGAGAAGCAGCTCATCATCATCAATGTCAATGGACGATAGCTATATTGGATCTCAGGATGAACATGATATCTCCCCACGCCCAACGAGCTATTACGATTTGGACCCCGACGACACGGAATATCGGGAAAAATCAGGTAAGATTATTATAATTTTATGTTCATACCCTCCGACAATACGTCATAAATACCTAACATTTAGTATGCCTGCATACCTATACGGTCAGGTAGTTTCGCCTTCACGTAAATCGTGTCGATATACTATCTATTATAACTACTTTCACGTAAATCGTGTAGGTACATCATGAGCACTCCACGTAAATCGTGATGAGTCAAGACACTTGCTTCACGTAAATCGTGTCAAGCTATTTACTCTCTGCGTAAATCGCACGAGATATTCGTACTTACATAGGCACTTCTGCTGATTACAGACGAAGAAGCCGCCAAAAATGAGGCACGCTTACTACCTCAAGAAACTTCTGCAGAAGACCCGACAATTTCAGAAGAAGTTTTAGACCCAGACATTCTGTTGATGCTGGGAGAGGATCCTACAGTTGAAAAAGACCATGGCGAGGACCTACATAAAGACCTAGCTGCCAGGTGGACACACATATTACTTAATGGGCTACCTAAAGAGGCCAAAGTAGATCTAATAAAAGAATATCTGCCACCTAAAAACTGTCCAAACATGAAAGCACCTAAGCTCAATTTAGAGATTGAAGCCGCTCTGACACCTATCAATATAAAGAAAGATTTATTCAGTCAAAGCAAACAAAATCAGCTATCCAGCTGTTTAGCAGCTATTGGGAAAGTCCTCAATTTGGCATTATCTACGAAAGATGTTATTAAGGCCCAAGACATAATAAAGCCACTAAGCGACGCTGGCCGAATTATAAGTGACTGTCAATATAGGGAGTCACAGTCGAGACGGTATGCTATAATAAATAGCCTTAACAAGCAGACAAGGGATGTGATAAAAAATACAAAGATAGACGAATGCTTATTTGGTTCAAATTTGTCAGAACATTTGAAATCGGCAAAGGCGATTGTAAAATCAGGCCATGAGATGAAAAGCGTGGTGCAACGCCCGCCAGCCAAGATACCTACACCACGTCGAACCACACAGAGAGGTGCTTTAAACGGGAGGGGTACGTCGCGCGCGGGAGCCTTCGAGCCGCGTCAGAACCCTGCTCCTCGGAGGCCAGCACTACAGGATCGGTATCGAGATCAGGACCGGGATCGTCACCACAACACCAGTCGCCGGAACAATTATTCTGCACGCAGAGGTTACAGCAGGAGACAGTAACGGCAAGCTCACAGGTACCTATCGCAGGCAGATTACAATATTTTTATGACCAATGGTGTAGCATAACAAATGACCCTGTAGTATTATCATGGGTAAAAGGTTACCGAATACCCTTCAAAAAACAACCTGTACAATTAACTCATCCTCAAAACCTTGTTAAGTCCAAAACTGATTGTATAATTATGGATCAGTGTATAGAACAATTATTAGAATCAAATTTCATATCAACATGCAAGCCGTGTCAAGGTCAATTTCTTTCTTCTATATTTACAATACCTAAAGCTAATGGTAGTCACCGATTCATTTTGAATCTGAAAAATCTTAATAAATGTATTAAATTAGAACATTTTAAAATGGAAGATTACAGAACAGTTATTAAACTATTAGATAAAAAATATTTTATGGCTACATTAGATTTACAAGATGCATATTTTCTAGTTGCTATAGATGAACCTGATAAGAAACTTTTACGCTTCACATGGAAGTCACAAATGTTCCAGTTTAATGTTCTGCCGTTTGGTCTTTGTACCGCCCCATTCGTTTTCACTAAACTTTTAAAACCAGTACTAAAATATCTTAGATCAAATGGCCTTATATCGGTAAATTACCTAGATGATTTTATATCTATCGGACGTACCTATTCTGAATGCTATAACAACATAAATACAACAATTAATGTCTTGCAATCACTTGGATTCATAATAAATCATGATAAAAGTTCTTTAACACCTGACACTGAATGTAAATTCTTAGGATTCATATATAATACAGAAAGTATGTCTCTTTATTTACCACAAGATAAAAAACAACGTATTATTGACAAAACTAAAGAACTATTAAAAACTAAGAAATGTACAATTAGATACTTTGCGAAATATATAGGTATATTGACTTCTTCATGTCCAGCCTTCCAGTATGGATGGTTGTATACAAAACTGTTTGAAAGGGAAAAAATGTTGGCGTTAGGTAACTCTGACAACTATAATAAGAAAATGGTTATAGTTGAGTCCCTCAAACAAGACCTATTATGGTGGAAACATAATGCAAAACATTCATTTTGTCCCATACGTAGCAATAACTATTGTATTGAGATCTTTAGTGATGCATCAAGTACTGGTTGGGGCGTATCTTGTGGTGATCAAAGTACACATGGCAACTGGACCACATCTAAACTTGCCATGCATATTAATATTTTAGAATTAAAAGCAGCCTATTATGGTTTAAAAATCTTTGCTTCTGAACTGCAATATTGCGACATATTGCTTAGAGTGGACAATACCACAGCAATTTGTTATATAAATCGAATGGGAGGTGCACAACACACTCAGTTAAATGACTTGGCTCGCGATATTTGGCAATGGTGTGAACATAGAAATATCTATATATTCGCCTCCTACATTAAATCGTCTGATAACACTATTGCCGACCGCGAATCCCGAAAAATTAACATTGACACAGAATGGGAACTCGCAGATTATGCATTTACAGAAATCACACAAAAGTTAGGTAAACCAACCTTTGATCTCTTCGCTAGTTCACAAAATTATAAATGTCCACGTTTCGCATCTTGGAAACTTGACCCCTATTCAGAAATAGTAGATGCTTTTACAATTAATTGGAAAAATTTACCTTTCTATGCATTCCCCCCATTCAGCTTAATAGGCAAAGTCTTACAAAAAATAATTAGAGACAAAGCCGAAGGCATTGTAGTTGTACCCTACTGGCAGTCACAACCTTGGTATCCACTATGGATTACATTAATAGTGTCAGAAAAAATATTCTTCAGTCCTAATAAATACTTACTACATTCCCCTTACAGAACTTGCCACCCCCTACACCGAGACCTTACCCTGGTGGCGGCGAGGCTATCAGGCAAGCGCTGATAAATCGCGGCGTCCCAGAAGCGGCTTTAGGTATTGTTATGGCCTCATTTTCCACACAAACCTTAAAACAATATGATTCATCATTTAAATCTTGGTGGTCTTTCTGTCAAGATCACAATTATGATACATTTAATGTTACTCATACTGAAATTCTTTTATATTTAACGAAAAAATTCGAAGAAGGTGCAAGTTTTAGCTCAATCAATACTCATAGATCGGCTTTGTCAACAATTTTAGGAACAAAAATAACATTAGATGATAATGTGAATAGGTTTATCAAAGGAGTATATCGCTTAAAACCTCCTAACCCTAAATATTCTGTAACCTGGGATACCAACAAAGTTCTGCAATTCCTTTCAAATTTCTACCCATATGAAGACAATATAACTCTTGATGTCTTGTCTCGCAAAACTATAACCTTACTTGCAATTGCTTCTGCACAGCGAATGCAAACATTGAGTCTAATAAAACTTAATAATATATCCATAGATCTTGATAAGATTATGATAAGAGTACCAGACTTAGTTAAAACATCGCGACCTGGTGCTTTTCAACCACTTATTAGGTTACCTTTCATAATAGAAAACCCATCCATATGTCCGGCAAAAGCTATACAGGCATATATGTATAAAACATCACCTCTAAGGCGTGAACAGCCTGATGAGCATCTCTTTATCAGCGTAAGAAAACCACACAATAAGGTAGGCCCACAAACTCTTGGGCATTGGGTCAAGAAAATTCTACATGATAGTGGTATTGATATCTCGATATTTGGAGCACATAGCACTCGCCATGCCTCCACATCGACTGCTCACCGCCTCGGTGTTAACCTAGAAGTGGTTCGTAAAGCTGCAGGTTGGAGCGATTCCTCTAATGTATTTTTAAAATATTATAATAGAGATATTTCCAATCCGGATAATAATGAATTTGTCGAAGCTATATTTAATAATGTATAAAATAATAAGTATGGTTATAGTTACCATACCCATCTAATTTAATCCCTATACCTAATCAGATGCATTTATTGATTGACATTTTGTGTTAAGTTTATAATAAATGTTAAACACTTGATTACTTAATATTATTAATTAATAATATTATTATGATTATAGAAAAATCATTGCCAAATTAGTATTTTGACTTTATTGGAAAGTTTTAATTTTTGTTGTTGCATTAACTAACTTATAATTTTTTTATAATTTAGTGAATAAACAGAAGAGAATGTACATTGTTCGCTTTTTATTTTGTGGGTAAGTTCTCTGAACATCTGCAAGTAAATATTATAATCGTCTTCGGTTGAGACCCGAAGTATAATTAAGAATCAAACGAAACTTACCTTGTGAAGTTTGATTCCAATTATGCGAGGGTCTCAACCGAAGACGATTATACTCCCACCCACCCAAAGTGAAACCCTCTACAATACATACCGAGAGCGAAAATGTACATATATACTTCTCTATCTTTAAAATTAATGAAGACTTACAGGCGCCACCACTCGGACGATGACAGAAACAGGAAACAGAGAATTGATTTTTTCATAGTTGAGTATCTAAAAGTGTGACGGAGACAGTACAATCCCATGTACTGCTGCAAGTAAATATTATAATCGTCTTCGGTTGAGACCCTCGCATAATTGGAATCAAACTTCACAAGGTAAGTTTCGTTTGATTCTTAATTATGTTAAGGAGTCAATAAGGGTATAATTATTGGTTGACAGTGTTGCCATAGAAACGTTTTCCACTATTTCCTCCCTAAATGATGGCTTTACGAGTATAGTCGGTAATATGATCACTGTAGATCATTTTCTTTAGATATAACATGTCTATATTTTATAGGTACTTTTTAGGTCGTCGTCAAATGGAAAAACAAACCTTCTCACTTTGTTGTCCGTCTGTCTGTCTCTCCTCAGATCTGCGGTTCCTTGTGGCTGTAAAAATCATACTTTTCTGAGTTAGCGCATACAAAAGTTGTGGCCATTTTGCTGCATATTTCCATACTTTGCGCAAGGAACTAATAGATGGCGCTGTATGTTCTTAGAAGGTGGATTGTTTTGTTCAGGTATCCAGATATGGAACCCTACTATGCATACACATACGTGTGCCTTAAAAATTTATTGTATCTTCTTTTAGAATATAAATTCAAATAAGTACTTTACTTTCGGAGGAAAGGGGCATACAAATTATCGGTTTGGTCAATTTTTCAAATTCCTCGTATCTAGGTAGCTATCATTAATTTCCTTGCAATCTGAGCTCTGAGCTGTATGGTATTGAATTCAAGATTTACGCAATCCTTCCTAATCCTATCCTATCCTAATCCTAATCCTAATCCTAATATTTATATATACTATTATAAAGGCGAAAGTTTGTAAGTATGGATGTATGTATGGATGTTTGTTACTCTTTCACGCCAAAACTACTGAACCGATTGGGCTGAAATTTGGTACGTAAGTAGCTTAGACCCTGGAATAACACATAGGGTACTTTTTATCCCGATATTCCCACGGGAACGAAGACTACGCGGGTGAAACCGCGGGTCACAGCTAGTAGGTAATAAATTAGCCTAACCCAAAACCCAATTTCATCTAAAACATTGGCAAAAATACTTTCAAATTATTGATGATTTACATTCAACATCTTTATGAGGTTATAACATTTTACCCACATATTAATGATTACCAGGGATTATTGGAGTAGGTATAATGTGGTTTTATTACGATTGTTATGAGTTTTACCTAATATAAAACAGGTTTGCCAGTTATTCATCCGCCAAGCAGTAATGTGCAAACATTACTGTGTTCCGGTATGAAGGGCAATGTTACCAGCGAAATTACTGGGCATTATGAGATTCAACAACTCCTATCTCAGGGTGACAGGCGCTGTGCAGTGCCGCGCAGAATTTTAAATTTTAAAACACTGGGTGGCACTGTGTCTGATATGGGCAATCGTGATGCTTACCATCAGGCACTTGATTTGCTCGTCTTGTTACTTACTATCATAAAAATAAAAAAATAAGTAAACATCGGTATCTATTTTGTTTTGAATTCCTCACTTGAAAAATTCTGTCTCTTGAGCCTGTTGGGAATTTTATGTAAACCTTATTTAGATATTAATATTATTTACTCACTTAATGGTTTCTTAATATTGAGGTAACATCTCTTTGATCGTGTAAAGAAAGTCAATGCTCCATCACAAAATACCTACGGTGAGTACCTAATAAAGTCTTAAATGTTCTATCATAAACCTTACCTACTTTGAACAAAATGAAAGCAACATTTTATGAAAGAAAGTGTCTCTTTTTACTTATAGACGCGCAAGTGATGATTTATTAAGACCTCATTATCTAGTAAATGGGGTGAGATGAAATTCGATGAGGAGCGTGACAAATATGCTGAGCCATTGTTGTCGTTACACACCTAAAGCTAATGTTACACGTGAAGGGTTTCTCGGATGCGCGCGGCAGTTTCTTGCCGTGCGATAATCTGTCGCCTAGCGTAATCAAATTGTATTATATTCGCCTATCGAAAGCATAATTTATAGACTCTCATCGCGTTTATTGGTAGTTATTATCATAATGTAAACAAGCACAGGAGAGAAACGCATCTAGAGTTCTCGCATAGAATGATCGTTTACAAATTCTCGCCGCTCGCGTTTGAGAATCTTGTGCTTACACCTATTGGCTTTGTGGTAAAGCACAGGTGTTAAAGTGCAAATGCTAGCGTAAAAGAGAACAACACGGTTGAAAAATTTGAAAATTCTTAGGCCCAGATGTTCAGATGAACACAATAAGTCTGACAGCAACTTTGAGAATTTTTTTAAAAAAAGACAGTTGAGAAATATGTGCTCACTGGTGTTCAAAGAGCTGTAGTATTACTCTATGATGCATCTACTTGTCAAACTGAATAACTTGCAGAAATAATTGCAAAATCATACCTGTGTATACTTGTGTCAGTTTGCGGCATCACCGTTAGCTAAATGTTAATATCATACCTAAAGTAGACAGGATGATTCAGTCTCTGTTCGCTGTTCTAAAACCTAGTCCTACTTTGTAGTGGTAGGCCTCTTTTGCAGGGGGCCGCCTAGGGAAGTACCACACCTTTGCCAGTTATTCATCCGCCAAGTAGTAATGTGCAAACATTACTGTGTTCTGGAATGAAGGGCAATGTTACCAGCAAAATTACTGGGCATGATGAGATTCAACAACTCATATCTCAGGGTGATAGGCGCAGTGCAGTGCCACGCAGAATTTTGAATTTTAAAACACTGGATGGCACTGTGTCTGATATGGGCAATCATGATGCTAGCCATAATCAGGTATACCTGATTTGCTCGTCTTGTCACTCAATATAATAAAATAAAAAATAAAAACTTCTTACTTTCTACTCCCTAGCAATTTTCTCAGGGTCTGCTTTCCGGCTATTTCTCCCTTACGACTTCAAGCCAATGTCGCTGTGGCCTACCGTGAGGTCTTGCTGTGACAATAAGGTCTAGGCACCTGTTCCTTACATACTCGGCTGGTCTACGTAAGACATTACCTACTTCCTATGCGAAAGTTTGTGAGGATAGATGGATGGATGTTTGTTACTCTTTCACGCCAAAACTAGTGAACTGATTGGGCTGAAGTTTACTAGTTTTGGCGGGGGTAAAACCGCAGGGCACAGCTAGTATTGAATAATGCCAATCTGTACCCAAGACTCGTACCAATATCTACAAGCAGGAACTACCCATATTAGGCTTTAAAGAAGACTTGAAGCAAGATTATTTACTCATCACTTCAAAGCACTTATTAGATATTAAATTTCCTGAAACCAAGGATTTATTCGCAGTCGACCACTTTTAAAGTTTCTGTGAAGAAACTACTTACTTAGACTTAATTAGTGTACTCAGCTTCTTTAAACCCGAGGCAAGACGGATTAAAACTTTGTCATTTAACAATGTCATTAGAAAAAGGAATTTAATATTAGTGAGTGCACTTTAATTGCCTCATTCGTTTTAATCTAAACAAAAAAAATTGCATCATCATCATCAACGTCGTCGGCCTTTTATAGCCCACTGCATAGGCCTCCCTTTATCCCTTTGTTTCGGTCATTCTTCCCGCCTCCGTCTTAATTGTACCATCGAATTGTACTATCGAATTAATGGTACAATTGGGACATTACCAACGAAATTACTGGGCATGACGAGTTTCAACAACTGATATCTCGGCGTGACAGGGGCAGTGCAGTGCCACGCAGAATTTTGAATATTAAAACACTGGGTGGCACTGTGTCTCATATGGGCAATCATGATGCTTACCATCAGGCACCTGATTTGCTCGTCTTGTTACTCACTATTATAAAAAAAAAATATTATGTATGAAAAACATGTTTTATTTTTTCAGATTTCGCTATTTATTCTGCATGTGTTTAGATTAACGGGTAGATCCCCCTGAAGTAGATAGATAGATATAAGGTAGATTACCACAGACCAGATAATAATACTACGTATAGAATGGTCACTGTCATCCACCCTCCAATCGGGCCCTCCTCACCATTCGGGCGAGAATGAGCTCCGATGACAGCCGACGGAGCTCAAAATGCACTCCAGAAACAGTACATAACTCCATGTGTGCAGTGTCTGTGTAGTAGGTAGTTATATCGCGGCTTTTGTATGGGAATTGAGTCGAGTGTCCGGGGTGTGGTATTACTATACCTTTCCCTTAAGTATTATTATGCCTCTTGTGACACGTTGTATAGGCACAGAATACAAATAAGTATAGGTAAGAAAGACATTATCGTTACCATGGTAACGATGCCGGTGGAATTACACTCATACTCATATCATCATCATCAGCTGGAAGACGTCCACAGCTGAACATAGGCCTCCCCCAAAGAAGAATAAACTATTTATATGGGGGGATTTCGCCGTTATTAACACGCTTGGCAGGCGGCTTGGTGATCGCAGTAATTGGAATGACACTAATCTGTGATAATGTTATCTAGTTAAAGGGCGCATATTCACATGGTAACAAGGAAATCATACATAAGTCCTTCAATCCGATGAAACAGCAAAACATTGATAAGTCCATATACCCACCACTCGTATATTCGTTAGCGTAGCTCTGATAAGCGCATTGGCTTTACCCACGCTCATAATCATTAGATGAATTGCATAATATCGATATGTACCTATGTAGCAGAAACTATTAATTTTATTAAACCTTTGAGATACGTAACATACATTCACGCCTTTTTCCCGAAGGGGTAGGCAGAGGTAAACCCATGACTCAGTCCCATAGTAGATACACCCACATTTCGCCAGTATGTTATTGGTCCCATGTAATCCAATGTAATGTAATGTAATGTAATCCACGTATCTCTTTTGAGATACGTGGGTACGAATTCCGCTCCCAGGCTTTCCCCACATCATAATATTCAAATCAAACTCAGAGAAGAACAAGAAGAACGCACAAGAAACTACTGCGAGTTTAATAATATTTGGTTTGATTACATTTGTTAGCTTGCAAGGTGCCGGGTGGTAGCTATGCAGAAGTTTCCAGGCATCTCTGTCTTCTATGTATTGGTTAATACTATAATCCCATTAATGCTATAGTAAGCATTAATGGGATTTTCAGAAATTCTCTATGTTATCGAGAGATTATAGATAAACTAAAATGACAGGGACATAGTTTACTTCACAAGCAATTATCGCGATATAAATTTTTATAATGGGTTCATAATATTCGAAGGAAACATGGGAATACAAAACATCGATTTGGATTGTGTCAAATTTTAAAAGGCCGTGTACGCTCTTAATTGCCTGATTTTATAAATCGCGTTAGCTGCTTTGCATTACCAATATTATGTCTTTCACCGTCAAGAACTATGTTTGGTTCTATATATCTGACATTAGGCAATGAGAATTTTAAACACTTAGTCTTTGTTGCATTCAATAACTGATTGTTTGCTTTGAAACATGATGATATGCTTATTAAAATAGAAAAGGTTTACTGAACCGAAGAGCTTTAAAACTTCCATTCGACAGTACACTAAATTGATTCCGTGCATGGGATCTTTTGGTAGGTATTTTTTGAGCAGAGCGGGCCTAACCCTTTTAAATTACGATGAGTACATACTACATACCTACATATTATACACAGTCACGCTATATTCACGTTGGGTAGGCAGCGGCTATAAAATATCTCTCCACTTGCAACGATCCTGACATATGTACGACTTTCGCTTCCTCCACTTTCATCACGATACTCGTCGGTCGTAGGTACTTGGATACCTACGTAGGTGCCTGGTCTTTCCAACATCAGTTTGTTCATGAGTGAAAAGCCTTTTTATATAATCATATCGACTTCAAACACAGATCAAGGAAGATTTGGCTATTACGCAAAATTGTTCGGGTCCCGATGTCTCCACATTTCTCCCTCCAATTACACTAACACAAAAACAAAAACAATGAGTACGACGCTCATATTGCTCACGCACACTAAGAAACTTGCAGGCACACCAAAGACCTTATTGATTGTACACATGCATAAAAGGGTGGTGCATCAACCCAGTAGCTACGGACTCTGCATAAACACACATATGTAACTAGAGATAGAAACTGGCAATCGATATAAGTAAAATCGATACTTTTCAATTATTATCTGCTCTTTCCCTGAGGATACATTATTTACAGTGAAATAAAACATTATATAATAAGATTTTTAAGTATTTTATTACTGGTCCGTATAATGTAAATATTTGCCACCATAACGTATTTGCCATACGTATTTTCAATTTGGGCACCGACCATTCGAAGAGGCGATGAACTTTCATTCAACGGTTGAAAGCACTTTGTCCCAAAGTGAGAAAAGCATAATGTGCGGTTTTTTGTTGGAAACCTGGTTGTACCTCTTCCTGTTGCATCTTCTACTTTTCTTTTAAGTTTGGATCCTTCGGATAGCTACAATTAAAAAAACTCGCAAGATATCAATGATAACACGACATATCAACGTAAATAATTGACAACACAACAATGAGTTCGTCTCCTCATAATGTCATAATTTTTAATAGACACGGATTGAGTACATCATACAATGCAGGCTACTACAAAAGTTATCAGACTCGATACATATAAAAAACACATTTCCCTTTTTCGTGACCACCGCGAGAGAAACCGCGGGGCACAGCTATTATTATATTACATAACATTATTACAAAGTAATCACACTTTAGGAGACAACCTTATATAACTTTTCTATTTATAAACGTTTTATGAACTATTTATATCATACAAACATGAAATGGGTACAAATTGTTTAAAAAATCCTAATATTAGTAACCAAAGTAAAATCACTCAGTACAGTAAAATAATCGACAACTAAAAGAAATCACATCTCATCTCTATTTTACGCAAGCCAGTGCAGCGGCCGCACTACGAAATTATTTTGTTAGTGAGAGTAACTGTAAAATATATTATCCATTGCGCTATTACAACCGACTGATTTTTTATCGAGTTGTACTAAGCAAGCAATGGTGTCTGACCTATCCTACTAGTTAGATAATGTAATGAACTTGGTACTTCATCTTCAATTTATATATTTTTGCTTAAATTTATTGAAAATACAATATTATTTTAGTACTTACGTATGAAAAGAGATGCCATTATTCACGTAGTTCACTTTGCTGCTGGTATTATTACATACAACTACTGAACAACTCGGTATTTTGTTAAATTCGTTGGAGATGATGCCGCGCGACATAACATTCGACTACTGAGGCGCAATTTTGGCATCAAGCCCGTTTTGTGCCTGATGCGTTCCCAAGGGCCACGCCCCCTCGCCAAATCTCCCTTGTTTGAATGATCTGAGACTTCAAAGTGTAATAAACGATTTTTTTAAAATTAGTAGACTAATACCTGTATAATATTGATGCCTGAAAGCGTTTTCGGTCCAAATAACAATTTCCTCGAATTCAACTTCGAAACCTGTCAAATATCTCATCGGATCTCCCGCATGCATGCGAAGGCTAAGCGGCTATAAACGATTAAGTGTCCAATAAATCAATGGGCTAAAGCAATAGATGCCATTGGCATACGTAACTCAACTCATGAGCTTATGTCACATAAGGTGACATAAGATATACACACGTCACACATACAAACAATAAATGTAATAGAGAATTGTTAGGAGGACAACCTATTAATTATTTCGATGTTTGTACAACTACAGAGGCTGTCAGTGGGAACTAATCCATGATAACGAGATATCAAAGGTCGTCCTGTTCGTTATTGCTTAATTAATGTATTTGTTAAGGGTCCGTAAAATACCCAATAACAGAAAGTCTTCCCTAGCAGATTTAGGTAAATATCTACTTACTCGCTAGGGTTGCTTGAAACTGGAGAGAATTCGAGAGAACAGATAAACTTAATACCTACTGTTAGCGTTAGCTAAACATTCAGCGTGCTCAACCTAATATTAGGATATCTGCCTACTTAGCATGCTAGGGGTATTTTGGGTAATTTAAATGGTAAATTATAAAAAATACTCTGCTTTAACTTTATATTTTGTGTTATGAATTCTATTAAGATTTATTGACATTCACGCCCCTTTGTAAACTACTACACTTACGAGAAGAAAGAAACCCGTAGCTTATAATCTTTTAAACGAATATTAACATCAAGGGTTACATAATAATAATCTGATACGATAATCTGATCTAGGGTACGTCTCTTATAACGGTATAGGTTGGGCGCCCTGCTGTCGAGCGGTCCGACGCATCATACTTTGTAGTCCTCGAATGTTTTTCATTGAGATTGCATGTAAAGTCCGCGAGTTCATGTGCGTGGGTTTTTAGATAATTTTATATGTATTTTTACGTTTATGACATCATTATCATCATCATCATCATCATCATCAGCCAGATGACGTCCACTGCTGAACATAGGCCTCCCCCATAGAACGCCATAAAAACCATTAATATGGGGGGATTTTGCTGTAATCACCGCGCTTGTTGTGCGGCTTGGTGATCGTAGTAGTAGGAATGCTTGGTGCTGGAGAGTGCTGCTGTCCACTCTCCGAATATATCACTCTGCCGGGTCTCACGGCTCCCACGGGATGAGAAAGGGGTGGCCCTATTATATACTCGTAGCTGGGGATCACGTACGTTTATGTATGTATACTGTCTAATAAGCCAAAGCTATCGACATACCAACGCCTTGGATTTTATATTGCCCCTTAGATTTATGATAGAGCACGGTGAATTCGATATTCTAACAAATCAAAAATACCACAAACACATGACATCATGCCTTTTTCCTGAAGGGGTAGGCAGGGTCAGACTGTCATTGACAAAATTTCCTAATGGGAAATTGGAATTGAGGATCCAATCCTCAGGATTGGTAGAAGCGCTTGCGACTACCGAAGTACTAACGCACATAAATATACATCAGCTATTTATCGTTAAATTGATACTAACAAACCAGTAACCCTGTATAATTTAATTGATTGAATTTAGCGTTACTTTTCGGAACTCCATTGCAAACTCCTAGAAAAAGAATATTTAGTTTTTAGTTCCGATTTTTTAGTGTCAAAAACAACATGCACAGTGTACCGCCCTCCCGCCCGCAAAATTGCATGCAAAGAGGAAATGCTATTAGGTATTATTTTTGTTAGTGACACCATTCATATATCGACACGTGTTTCGCGAAACACGTGTCGATTCTTGTTCTAGGAGTCTGTATAATTTAATTTAGTCACGTAGTTTCACAATTTTATTCTAAGCACTCTATCCTAATATCCTAATCCTAATACTTGTTTGTTACTCTTTCACGCCAAAACTACTGAACCGATTGGGCTGAAATTTGGTACGTAAGTAGCTTAGACCCTGGAATAACACATAGGGTACTTTTTATCCCGATATTCCCACGGGAACGAAGACTACGCGGGTGAAACCGCGGGTCACAGCTAGTAATTAAAATAAGTAGAAGATGGAAGCCTGTTAAAAGTATCTATATATAGTTACTACTTAAATATATTTTTAGACTGTTCGAGCTAGAATTAATTTACGTAATGGTGTGTTTCCGCTTGACCTCGTGCGTTGGATTTCTTTCTTTTGGCTTTTACTCGTGTCATATGGTGTCATTGTAAGGAGAAACCCCGATTCTCTTTTTCTCTGTTAACAAAACTTTGGCCTAGAAACTACTTAAGTCACTACTAACTTTACTAAGTAACTACTTAAGTTACTGGTTTTGTTGAATACCACTGTATTCTACAAAACCTACATAACAATGTTTAAGCGCGATTAAGTAAGTCCCGTCTTTTTCATAAAATATGTGTTCGAATCGCGAAAATTTAAAAATTACCTTATTAACATACGAGTATATTAATGCCTTCTTTTTTAAATATTTAGATTATTAATGTTACCAGCGAAATTACTGGGCATGATGAGATTGAACAACTCATATCTCAGGGTGACAGGCGCAGTGCAGTGCCACGCAGAAAACTGGGTGGCACTGTGTCTGATATGGGCAATTATGATGCTTATCATCGGGCACCTGATTAGCTCGTCTTGTCATTCAATATCATACGCAATATAGCTAAATTTTTTTTTTATGATACGCAACATCATAAAAAAAACGGTTATTTCCGAGTGATAAGACAATTCGGACACTGTCCGAATCGCCTGCAAGTCATAATATTATTGGTTGACAGTAAAATATTGGTAAGTGTGCCGTATAAGAACTCAGTCAAAAAATATGTAGGTAAAAGTTTTTCTTGGCAATATTATTAAGTGGTATATTTATATTACTACGCTACGGGGGCCACCCTGCAAGCATCTATACAGATGGCGCAGGATAGGAATGTCTGGAAGGAGATGATGACAAGGGTGTTGACGAACCATAATCACGTCCCTCAGTCATGAGGTCACGACTATGAAGAAGAAGATATTTATATTGGTGCGAAAACCACGTTTTTTTAACAATATGCTAATAGTGTTCCGTACAATAATGACTTCCAGGGACACTGATTTTATACTCCCTGGTTTCATATTCCACAAAAAATAAATGTCTCTTATACCTAAATTATCCTTAACTGAGAATTGAGAGCATAGTAATCAGACTCTGCTCGCATTCTCTCTATAGACCATTGCATTGCCGGCACATGCAAACATCCATTCATACTTCAGATTCACCCGTATTATCTCGCGAACCATGCGCATTGCTCCCATTTCGTCCAGAGTTCTAAACTCCAGTCCATTCTCTGAGACTCGTTCGGGTGGTCGCCTCCACTAGCACTGGCTCATCGCAAACTTTCAGCGTCAAAAAAAGTACAACTGTGCTTTTATGAACAGGATTAAAAATAAAACTCAAACGCAATATGTGAATTTTGAAAAGTTTTGTGGGAAAGTTTTAATTCGAGTAGATTAAATATGTTTTTAAATAAAAAAGTTACAGATGTAATTTAGTAAAAAAAGTTATTAAATACGAGTTATTTCCAAGGAAGAGTGATGAAAGTTTGTTAGCTTTCGATGATTTATGATGCGGTCGACTCGGCGTGTTGGAAAATTGTAGTACCCTCTGAATAATTGACGTCGTTTGGGTGAGTTGATTTTATTGATGCGGAAGTTTGTAGAGGATGTAGAAACAAAATTTCTAACAATTTTTTTTTTCATTTTATTTTGGAAGTTTTACAAAAAAATATGTACACTACTCACAGCATAGACATTATAGACATTATTTATAAATATTAAAACTAAAATTTACATTTATTTATTTATTCTTTTGCATGTTGACAGCCTCGATGGCTCAGATCAGGTAGTATCTTTGCTTTCTGTGCCGCAGGCCCCGGGTTCGATCCCCGGCCAGGTTAAACATGACTGAAATAAATGAAACGAATGAACAGAAAATTCCCGTTGGCCTATATATTTTGGCAAAAAGCAAGATCTTATAATATCACAAAGGAATACATGAAAAAACCATGAAATTTGACAACAAAAAAATAATATTTTCAGTAACAATAACTAGATGACGCTGTATATTCTTAGGAAGCAGTAGCGTTTTGTTCAGGAGGTAAAGAACCCTATCAAGCTGTGCCTGATAAATTTATTTTCATACGTTCTTTTCGAACAAGTAATTTAATTTATACACTACTAACTTCATAATAATATTATGAAACAAGATCCACAGAGATCCTTCTTTCTATAAAGAACTCTGAAGTAACGAACTTCAAAGTAAGTATTATATTCTTCAACTCTTTGTGAACTAACATCAAAGAAAAGTTAGCAGAGTTTTAAAGTTTTTTTTTACTTTCTATGATAATATTCTTTAATAATTATGTGAGCCTTGTGTGCGAAGGCTTTAACAAGCTCCAACTACCGGTTGCAGGGATGGTTGTGAAAATTAAAGGGCAGGCTTTAACGCTATGCTTTCAGTAACTGGTTACGAAGCTCCAATTTCGTAGACGGCCAAAGGAACACATAGAGTAAAAAAATAAAAAAAAAGATTAACAATTTCATTTTTAGGGTTCCGTATCTCAAAAGGAAAAAGGAAGCTTTATAGGATCACTTTGTTGTCTGTCTGTCTGTCTGTTTTTTCGTCTGTCTGTCCGTCTGTTAAGACCCTTTTTCTCGGGAACGGGAAAAAATCTAACTACTAAGTCAACAAAATGAAAGATACAGCCATTTTACCACACATTTTCATACTTTTTACAACGGACTAAAAACCTCTATGGCCGTTGGCCCAGCATCATGAAATTTGGCAAGAAGCCAAATCTTAACAATTATATGAAAAAAGTCCCAAAACAAATAAAAATATGTGTATAGGGCTTATGTAGATAATGAGGATCACTTAAGCGAGAATTGAAATAAAACCATATCTATTAATCAACCATGTATTGTTTTGCTCTTATAATAAACTTTACTTATTTATATATCAATTGAGATCAACTTTAATCACTTTGGCTTATCAATTCTAGTAAAATAAGGATTTAAAAAAAAAATTGAGTCGATCAAAATTGTCAGCATCGGTTGGCAATGGTGATCAGCATGTGTGGACAATGGTGAAAAATCTACCTGCATGGGCGAAACGGAAAAATAAAAGTTCTCATAAAAAAGTTGGATATATAACAATAATCTGTTAATACATATCGCATGTACAGAAAAAAATTAGATCAAAATGGCGCGAAATCTTTACATATTTGTTTCTCACCAGCGCGTCACGCGAACTGACTGAGCCCCTGCCCGTACATGGGAATGACGTAAAGCTAGCGCGTAGGTATGTTGGCATCACTTCCTCGCGTTCGGATTTTCTTATTTTGTGGTGACCACCATTGCCAACTGACTCCGATTGCCTACATCTCCCCTACTAACATTTTATTTATTTCTGTATCTATACTCTATACACAATTTATTTCAGTTTTAAATACTTCAATTTAATAATATACTAATTATCGTTTGACAGCCTCGTTGGCTCAGAATGGCAGTAACTCTGCTTTCTGTGCCGCAGGCTCCGGGTTCGATCCCCGGCCAGGTCAAACATTTGTGTGCATGAACATGTCTGTTTGAGCTGTGTCTGGGTGTTATCAGTATATATAAGTATGTATATCAGTCATCTAGTTACCTTAGTACAGGCTTCTAGCCTTGTTTGGGACTAGATGACCGAGTGTGGAAAGCTGTCCCATTTTTGAAAAAAAAAAAAAAAAACCCTAGAGGTAACTTTCCTGTAAAAAACGCTAAAAACTAAAACATCTGAGTTCGGCGTAGGTGGAATACTTAAGGTAACGAAAGATTTAGAAGTACTTGGTAATGTAATGATGTAAACGATTTTATAAGAAAACACTCAGGTTCCACTGTTTACACATTAATATTAAACTTTCAATAAATATACGAGTAGCTGATCATAAAATAATATGTTTATAAACATTGAAAGAAAGAAGAAAGAAAGAAAGAAAAATGCGTTTATTACCCAACCTTAATAACAAAGACGTTATTACAATCTGCTAGAACATAATATATTGAGACAGTGGTTGTGGTAATCGGCTTGTGCTCAGCATGTGCTGCGCTCGGCTAACCGCGCAGCGTTTTTCAGCACGTACCGTCTTATTTAGATTTGTACATCGTTGTGGCATATGCACAATATGTATTGTTTAGTTCCCGATAAATAAATCTTTATATTAATAAGTACGATGAAGTTTTAGTCAATAAGGTACTAAACGCATACACAATTTATCATTATGGGAGTTGCGTTTCCATACACAGTGGAATTACACAAATATTTGGTAACAGAGAATTATTTTCCCCTAAATAATGGTTTGTGGTCGATTCTTGATCTGGCCTTTATTTGCGGCAGGTTATATAAGATTTTGTAGTGGCAGAATACATAGTATACGTAGTGCATAAGTAGTGTATAAGTATACATGTAAGATATAGGTACATCTATGTATTAAGCAAGCAGATCGTCAATAAACGTGTAACGATAAACACGTCTTTCTATTCCTTCGGTTCCTTACGCTAACCCTACAATTTGATGTCGTGATTTCATGGACAGCTGTAACGAATTAACTTATCTAATATTCATAGGTACTTCCTATAATATATTTGTCTTTAATATTAAGTGACCTTTCCCTTTCTTTACAACTTTGCTGAAGTTTGCTTTAATATAATTTTGTTGGTTTCAGAATTATTTAAACTTCATAGAAAATATACACAAAAGATTATCTTGTCTGTCTATCATTCAATCTTGAGCTCATTTCTGATCTTTCCACGGAACAGCTTGCTTAACAAAAGACGCTGAGGATTTTAGACGCAAATATGTTGGAATTATTAAATTTCCTCTGAAAAGAGGCTATTGTGCTCTTGTTAAGAAATCGTGTTAAGAATAACGTTATTTTCTTAAAAGATATTTTATTTGGCAGCAGTTAGATCGTGCGAAACGAGAAGCCTACGAATGAACGCCAGAAATCTACTTTATTTTTTATATCCCTCCTTACTGACAAGTAATTAGGTAAAGAACATTCTTCGACAAGCAACCCTGAAAGGAATTCTTTTATTTGATTTTTCTTTTTCTTAGGTGAAGAAGCTACGCAATACAATAGTAACTACTAATTACTAACCGGTCTACTTATAAGTAAGTAAGTTTTACTTACCTACTTCCTGAAAGCGAAATTTGCTTTCTATGAATATATCTTGTTAAAAAATTCTTAGTTGAAATCCAGAAGCTTGCATATGGGTTGCAGTGGTAGGCCTCTTTTGCAATGGACCGTCTGGGGAAGTGCCTCACCATTGCCAGTTATTCATCCGCCAAGCAGTAATGTGCAAACATTACTGTATTCCGGTCTGAAGGGCAGTATTACTAGCGAAATTACTGGGCATGACAAGATTCTACAACTAATATCTCAGGGTGACAGGCGCAGTGCAGTACCGCGTAGAATTTTAATTTTAAAACACTGGGTGGCACTGTGTGCTATCATGATGCTTACCCGCAGGCACTTAATTTGCTCGTCTTGTTACTCACTATCATAAAAATATATATGTTGCCATTTCAAAAGAGTTGAGAAACATAAAAGTTCTTTCTCCTAGAGTGTTATAAATATGCGTAGGTATGAAGAGAATCCAGCAAAGTTTTAATTAAAATGATGTAAGGCTTCCTTCCAGCATATAGGACATTTAAACTGCATTATAGTAAAGTAGGTATTATATTATGTATGTACTACATAACACATTACACAATATTATGTGATCTGACGGCGAATACCACGCAATAGAACATCTGTTTTTTATCTCTTTTTGAAATTCGATACTTTATAGACTTTGGACAAAATTATGTGACAAATTTTCATGCACGATTTTACATTCTACAAGTAGATCATATAATTATAATATATTTATATTACGTTTTATTTTAGAAATGACAGTTCATTCTGCATTTGCAATGTTTATTTTAGAAATGGCAGTTCATTCTGCATTTGCAAAAAATGGCCTCCCTTTGTAGTATTTACGAAAATCATTCAATAACAAATTATAATCGTGTAAATGCGAAAGTAGATGTATGCATGTATGTATTTGTTACCTCTTTTAGATAAGTAGATAACGCAAATATACCAAATTTAAAAATGTGGTATCAGCTGGCGAAGTTATGCATAAATATAACATAAATAATAATAAATAATAAGTAAAAAGTAATAAATAAAAAGTAATTAATAAATAGCCCCGTTTATCAAAAAGTTTATATAATAAAAATATCGGTGATTGTCCATGGAGATTAAATTACGCAGAACTAACTGTAAGAGGCTCTATAATAAGTGGTTAAATTACGTGAAGGAAGATATATATTTTTTTTATGATAGTGAATGACAAGACGAGCAAATCAGGTGCCTGTTGGTAAGCATCAAGATTGCCCATATCAGACACAGTGCCACCCAGTGTTATAAAATTCAAAATTCTGCGCGGCACTGCACTGTCCCTGTCACCCTGAGATATGAGTTGTTAAATCTCATCATGCCCAGTAATATCGCTGGTAACATTGCCCTTCAGACCGGAACACAGTAATGTTTGTACATTACTGCTTGGCGGATGAATAACTGGCAAAGGTGTGGTACTTCCCCAGGCGGCGCAAAAGAGGCCTACCAGTACAATATGTGTGGAATAGAAGTAATAATTATAATATGGGACAATTGTCACACACGGTCATCTGTGAGTGCAGAGATGAGGTGACGGAAGAAAGACAAGTAAGAATGGAAAAAGAAGACGTGATACAAGTCTGTACCAACTATAGGATTAAGTACAAAGTATACTGCTGTTTCACCTTTCGGGAAAAAAGGCGTGATGATGATCATCATCGAAATATAAATATTACAATGGCTAAGTACCCTTTACTTTTCTGACAATTATTTTTCTTTGTCTTCTGAACTTTATATACATTCTGTAAATTACAGGACATGCGTCCTCTTAGCAGTTTGACACAAAACTATGGAAAGTTTACTAAATAGATGTTTTGTATTTCCCTTTTTCTTCCGATTTAGTGAATTTATTTGAAAAATTTACTATATTCTGATATTATGAAGATGAAGTACTTAAGCTATGTATTATTATGTAATTTATGAGAGATAAAAAAAAATGTTAATCATAATCTATGAATTTATATCCTGATTTTTTCATAGTGAAGTAAACCATGTTCCTGTCATTTTAGTTTCTCTTATAAACTTTATTATATTTTCCTTGAATTTTCCATTGGATTGTGTCAAACTGCTAAGAGGTCTCCTTTCCTGTTAATACTAATTGGTTAATTTATTTAGGGTTCCATTAAATATATGTACTGAGGGTTCCTTCGTAGGTAGATGAAACATACCCAATAAATAAAGGTTAATAAGCACTCGATTCAAGTTACTCGTCGCAAAGTCAATTTTCCAATAGGATTAATGTGCGGTTCCATGAAATATTCTACATCCATCACAATATGAATAACATTCTATTTTGAATTCGTTCTTTCGAATTGTTTCAAAAGATATGAAATTCGTTCGATTTAGGTATTACGTAGAGTGAATTTTTTTTAGCTGTAGGTAATAAATTATATATTTACTAGCTGTGCCTTGCGGTTTCACCCGCGTAGTTTTCGTTCCCGTGGGAATATCGTGATAAAAAGTACTTTTTATGTTGTTCCAGGGTCTAAACTATCTATATACTCTATCCCAATCGGTTCAGTAGTTTCGGCGTGCAAGAGTAACAAACATCCATCTATCCATCCTCACAAACTTATCCATTTATAATATTAGTAGGATTCAGTACCAACCCTGAAAAACTCTTAATGTTTTATAATTTCATGAACGTGTGGTTAGTAAGGTCATTCTTGCCTCCCAAGGCCACTGGTGAAAACAGGGAATATAATATTTTTTAGAATTCTCCAGTCATGCTACCATTGGGTAACGGTACCTTGACGATACCACACATCGACACCAAAATTATTATATTAATATATAATATTATAATTAATTTATAATAAATACATTTATAATATATACTTATATACATAACACAATATGACTACAAAAATTATAAACCTATACAAACAAATATACATATACATAATAAATATACAGAATATACATACATATCTACATAATATTATTCAGAGAAAGGATAACTAAGATTGCGACAAAAAGTAATCTTTAATCATGCATTTAAAGCCATCAAGAGTCGTAGCACATCTAATGGCCACAGGGAGAGCATTCCAAAGATGGACTGCATTCACTGGCTTATTCCGAATTGAGGGACAACGTAGATGTCCCGAGAGACAATGCCGTGGAACATTGCCGCATGCGCTCGCTCTCGGAGCGGGAGCACGCAACAAATAGAGCGTCACGTAAAAGTTGCGGAACTTGATGCGGGATGCTTTGCCACGTTGGAGCAACACGTAAATTGAGTGTTGCGCGTCATGTTGCGGGAATAAATTTCCCTTAGTGGAATCCTCTGTAAAAGAACCGCCTAACATCTCCATCTACATTTTTACAACGTCCTATAATTAAGCTGTCTTTTACTGACGTCGTGTTTATATCAAGCAATAAAATTATACCTATTTACGATGAATTTTTACATGCTATCGTTAAACTTAAGCTCTGTTGTGTGAACACTGCCCGATTGTTTGACCCAAATTTTGATCACAGTTCTCAGCGCTCGACTTATTGCGAAATTGATTTACTTGTAATATTAATTGACTCATAATATAATGACTGACTGGAAAACTCATTTTACTCCATCATAATATTGGTTTTCGTTTGGTTACAAAATATTAATTACTTATTGTTCTTGATTACGGTATGGTAAATTATTATCAAAGTTTTGTTAATAAGAAAATGTAATTTCGATGAACCTTTGTTACTAAATATAAATAATTTGTTAGGTACTGTCAATAAATTACTAAATGTGCCCTGCAGTTTCACCTGCGTAGACATCGTTCTCATGGGAATATCGTGTAAAAATAACCCTATGTGTTATTCCAGGGATTAAGTTCGGTACTGAACAACCGATATGTTCAACTAAATGAACCAACGGGACGAAAATTTACCTATACAACTGGTTGTATCTCGGTTACATATGTTTACCGATAGCTCTACTGGTTCTATCATGGGTAAGTTAATAAGTTTCTCGACAGACCAACTGGTTGTACCACGGTTACGCTAATTGCATACTAAATTTCAGCCCAATCAGTTCAGTAGTTTTGGCGTGAAAGAGTAACAAACAAACATCCATCCATCCATCCTCACAAA
Source organism: Hemistola chrysoprasaria (assembly GCA_947063395.1). Classification (NCBI taxonomy): domain Eukaryota; kingdom Metazoa; phylum Arthropoda; class Insecta; order Lepidoptera; family Geometridae; genus Hemistola; species Hemistola chrysoprasaria. The sequence continues at coordinate 4,886,150 of OX346724.1, forward strand.
CTTTCGCATTTAAAATATTAACATTACATAGCGTGAATGTATTCACGCCTTTTTCAGAGCAGAGTAGGCAGAGGTGTACCCAGGACACAGTCCCATAGTAGATCCACCCACATTTCGCCAGTATGTTATTGGTCCCATGTAATAGGGGGCGAGCCTATTGCCATCTACCGGGCACAGTTCCAGACTCCAGGCAATTATTGAGATAATTCCTAATGGAAAAATCCAATATTTAACACTTTGCCTGACCTGGGGATCGAACCCGGGACCTCTTGATTGGCAGTCGAGCATGCGCCTTCTGCGCCCCTGAGGCAGTTAAAATATTATGTAGGATATTAGTAGGATTATAATAGTAGGAAGTAGGATAGGATAGGTGGTGGATACTTCATATTATACTACTGTATAATATCAACATATTACATATTACTTTGACAATTACCTATTTGTAATAAAACCGTATTGATAATAATATGGTCGCATACGAACCAAATGTAGTTTGGACCGACTGAAAAAGCAAGGAGCATTATAAAATTGGCGTGTCTGTGTGTAGCATGGTAGTCCCTTAACGATTGGAATGTTTTTAAGGTGTTATTTTTGGTGTAAAAGCTGACGAACAGTGCACGGTAGATGGCAATAGGCTCGCCCATAGTATATGATACCAATAACATACTGGCGAAATGTTGCTTTACCTACTACGGGACTGAGTCCTGGGTACTCTGCCTACCCCTTCGGGAAAAAGGCGTGATTATATGCTATGTAATGTTAAACGAGATTGCAGCAAGAAGAGGGGGAGGCTTATTAATTTTTTTAATTTAGATTCATAGTTATTTTTCGTGTGGTACTAAACTTTACAAATTGCATAAGTTTCACTCTGTATATAAAGAACAACGTACGATAACTATACACAATTGGTTGTATGTATGTATGTATAACACTATTCATAAAAATCCATTTACATCAATCATCTCTCGTAATAAAACTGTATGAAGGCCAGTGTTTATTGTTTATGGTGAATGTATCTAGACGAATTTTGTAAACGAAATCTTGTTATCCAATTATTATCCATACTGGATACTCTAATCTGCTCATCCTACTTACTACTTATATTATAAATCCCAAATTTCAGTACAATGTAAAAATATTTTGTTTGTAACTCGTAAACAAAACGCTTGCGAGTTCTAACTCACCTCCAGCGCCATCTAACGCCGTTTTGGTTATAGTGATGTATGGGTGGATGTTTGTTACTCTTTCACGCCAAAACTACTGAACAGATTTGGTTCTTTTTGGATTGGGAAATTTGGTATGTAGGTAGCTTAGACCCTGGGATAACTTATTGGGTACTTTCTTTCCGATATTTCCACGAGAACGACGACTACGCGGGTGAAACCGCGGGGCACAGCTAGTAAATTAATATTTAAATACTACATAAACATAAACATACATTCACGCCTTTTTCCCGAAGGGGTAGGCAGAGGTATACCCAGGATGAGTCCTGGGTACACCTCTAAAATGTGGGTGTGCGAAATGTGGGTGTATCTACTATGGGACTGAGGTCCCATAGTAGATACACCCACATTTCGCCAGTATGTTATTGGTCCCATGTAATAGGGTGCGAGCCTATTGCCATCTACCGGGCACAGTTCCAGACTCCAGGCAGTTATTGAGATAATTCCTAATGGAAAAATCCAATATTTAACACTTTCATTATTTCAACAGTTTGATATAAGAGATAGATGGGCAAAGTGGTACCAATGGGATTCTTCCATTACGAAATATTTAGGCAATAGGCTCGCCTTACTATGGACTGTGTCTTGGGTAGAGGTACTCTTCTACCTAACCCTTTCGGAAAAAGGCGTGAATTTATGTATATACATTTAGATACTTTATTACTATCACCTAGATAATATATCGATCACGATCACCGTGGTTATGATTATTAGGTACCAGCTTTGTACGATTATTTAAATTACGTTTCTGACTATGTACCTACCTTGCTAGCCATCTTTACTGCGACTTAGGTAGGTTTATTGACAACGGGGTCAGAGTCTATTTCTTGATGATGCATCGTGTAGACGCGAAACACGTGTTGATATATGAATGGTGTCATTAACAAAAACAATACCTAATAGCATTTTCTCCTTGCATGCTATTTTGCGGGCGGGAGGGCGTTGCACTGTGTATGTTGTTTCTGACACCAAAAATCGTAACTAAAAACTAAAGATTCTTGTTCCAGAAGTGTAGGTTTATTCCATCAGAAAATATTATGAACATTCTAGATTGATACTTAGAAGATAGATAACCTAAAATTCTCAGGGCGACATGTCAGTCTACCACTGTTAGATACGTACTAAACAGGAAAGAGGACCTCTTAGCAGTTTGACACAATCCTATGGAAGATTTACTAAATCGATGTTTTGTATTCCCCTGTTTCCTCCGAATACAGTAAACCTATTTGATATATTTATATCCTGATATTTTAAATTTGAAGTAAAGTATGTCTCTTTCTTTATAATTTTGTTTATAAACTCTAAATTTTTGTTTCGTTGAATTGAAATCCTAATGTTTTGTTGGACCAGACAAAGGCCGGTATTTTGGTCACGCGTAACTTCAAACATGGGCTGATAGATAGATTATTAAAATAATCGCTGATGCCGGATCCCACAGTCGCAGTTTTGACCCGAAACGGGTTAAAATATGTAACCGCTTCCGAGGTACCATCACAACGCGAAAATTATTATCTGGTATTGTAGAAAGCAAACTAAAATCCATCAGCAATTAATAATAATATTAATATGGGACAACTTCCACACACGGTCATCTGGTCCCAAACTAGGCTAGAAGCCTGTACTATGGTAACCAGATGACTGATATACTTACTTATATATTATGTTTATAACACCCAGACACAGATCAAACACACATGTTCATGCACACAAATATTTGACCTGGCCGGGGATCGAACCCGGGGCCTGCGGCACAGAAAGCAGAGTTACTACCATCTGAGCCAACGAGGCTGTCAGATTCGCATGCATTTTAAACCGACCGCTCTCAGAACCGTAAACGAGCGGATCCTTAAATATAGATCTGTTGATTTCACTCAGACATTGACTTCTTGGAATAGCAATAACGTTTTATGACATCAAAGTCCAAGGATATTGACATGAGAACCACATGATGCGAATTTATGATTTCCAATTACCGCACTAGTTTATAAAGTACAAATAGGGATTTCAGTTTTAGTTCCGGTCCGGCCACTTTTATTTATTATTGAACGGATAATTTCAACCGCATCTTTTGTCATCCGGCAAATCCGAAGGTCTTAATTATTTAAGTCGTGTATTTATGTATATCAGTGAGTCAATATTATGTAGGCAGTTTTATCACTGAAGTGGATAAACTATCAAGTCAATCGGGAGAACGCGTATTAATGTCTATATTACATGATATTATTATGTAGTCATTATCATCATTATCTCAGCCGTAGGATGTCCACTGCTGTATATAGACCTCCTTCATATATATTTTAAATTATTAAAACTTTAAATAAGCTTTAATAAAACTCATGAACATTTTCAATGTAATACCTAATAATAATACCAAGAGACAAAATATTATAATGACTGAAATTTAATCTACCTCCGCAAAATGCTAGTCTGGTACTGAACCGTCAATTTGTTTAATGGCAATTAAATTAATAGCTTAATGAAATGAAATGACTGAATTAATTTAATAACCCCATTAATTGTGGGCGGGTAGATACTGGGTACGTAGTTGACAAATGGAAATGTTCAGAAATTAAAAATAAACAGCTATCTCGTTTTTATTTTAGTGGATGATCTACAATACCGTGCAACTTGATTGAATTACGCAATTCCACAAATTCTACTATATTATTAATTCCCGTTTATTGTACTTATATACGAGTATACTAAAATCCTGACTGATTGACTCGCTCGTCAACGCCCTCAACGTCTTCTCATAGAGATCTAAAATTTTGCACATAGTTTTAATTATAATTTAAGCAATAAATCACTCTGGGCATACATCCAATACAGGCATAGGTGCAAACCTATGATATTATGCGAGAGTTTGAATGTTTACTTTTTCTGGACTGGACAAATTAGGCTCTAGGATATGAAGATACTTAAGGCGCTGTTCAAAGCAAATTCGCAGCCCCACTCACACGTACCCACATTTTGGAAGAGCCGATTGAATTAAAAAGTAGGTATGTTGGTACCGGCTTTGGTTCTCAAACAGCGTAAGAGGAATTAACAGCTGAAAATTGCAGGATGTAGCTAGTTTTCGCAAGAGAATAGAATCATATTAGCACTAGCTAAAATTCTAAATGTTCTTCGACGTTAGCTACACATACAAAGTTATCCGGCAAAACTTAATACAGTTTCACCTCTAAAGTTAAGTTTACCTTTATACCGAAGATGTAATCGACTAAACCACAGTTAAATTTGGTTTTACTGTAATTTATTAGAAGTGAGTCAGCCATTCCAGATTTCACATTAATCAATGCCTTCGACCTGGGGTTGTTTAATAAATATACCGATTGCCATCTATACGCGTGATTTTCCTCTAGGAAAATTAAAACAGAATCTAGCTGAATAAGGATTCTTTAGCTTTCTGCCCCTATCGCACACTAAGTAGGTAGGGTCGACATGTCAAATGAAGAGTAGGTACGTTCTGATTACGTCTTTTATCCGTTCTTATCTATCATCCGTCATCTCACTTCTCCTACACTCACTCCTTTTTTAATGAACCCAGTACGCCAGTACAGTAGTATAATAGACTAATATTATTATCTAAAGCAAACTATAATGGAAATGCCACACTATAATGAATATAATGAATAAGCACCAAAACCAATTGTACAGGTCGCGTCACGGTTTAATAGCGCTGACCTTGAATGCCCAGAAATCGATTTTTAATCTAGAGAACTTTTTTTCTGTGGTAGTAGGTAAAGTCTGTATTTTAATGTTATTACAGAGATCTTACTACAAAAGACAAAAAAGTTTTCACAGTAAAAGCAAGAGCAATTATGATATGTGCGTAAATAAAATATATTAATGAAATATTTGCGATCTGAAACACCGGCAATTTATTGTAATAAGTATGGGTTAACTGCTCAATATTATGGGTTAGGCCCGTTTCGCACTCCCATTCCCGATTCGCATTCCCGATTCAGAATGCCCGAAAACTACCTACCAAAAATTCCCGCTTTGCTCGCATTCCTCAAATTTTATGAAAACAATGGAGGGCACAGTTGAAATAGTGTTGTAATGGTTATTTGAAAATAAATCTATATATTGTTTAGCTAGGTATAATGATGACTTGCAGTGTTATTGAAGAAACCCGTTTTGTTTTAGAGCGTGAAAATTACTATTAGTTAGTATAATAATTAAATTTTTACGAAATTTAAGATTCACAAATTCATGTTCTCCATATTATACCAAGTCCTATGAATGTGGTTGTGTGGTTCGTAACCACGAATCCATTCTGACCAATTCACGCAATAAAAATCTATTTCTGACACAATAGATTGAATAGATGTACGTATGTATGTTTACAGCTGGACAAAGTGGTTACAACCAGAGAACTTACGTGCCCAGACTTGTAACTGAAGATTAGCTCTAAACTTAGGCTGATTACTTATATAACAAACACATGACAAAGTTGCGAACTACTACATACGATTCACCACAAAACCAACACACACAATATCACAGACGTATGCAAAAACATGGTTTAGGAAGAAATAAAACAGTTTTTTCTATAAATACCTATTCGAATTGTTACAAGGTGTAGTTTTGGATACATATATAGATAATATTTAAGATCATGCATCTACTATCTACCCGTTAAAAAATGTGAAAATGAAGTTGTTCAGTTCGACGGGTGTTGATGCACCCCCTTAAGAGACCTGTCACAAAATTTCATGCGCTCATAGGTGGCCCTCAACGCATCGCATTTTACAGCATTTTAGCAGTTGTAATTACGTCTTTTTAAAGTTGTTTTAACTACTTATATCCAAAACAGATAAAAAATCGATTTCTTTATGAACTGACGTAATTTTAAGTATAATGTTTTCGTAATAATCATAATTTTGTAACGAGTAATTCACAACTATTTCGGAGCATTTTTAATTGTTTTCGCTTTTGAATGTGTTTTTTTTTCTGGATATTCCATACATATTATATCAACATTTTGAGGCCACTATGAACTAGATCACTATATTCACTATATTAGATATTATATTATTACATTTTTTTTATTTCATTTACTTTGAATTATAGTTCAAACTAAGAGCTCAAAAAAGTGCCGTCGTACGTTTTACGAAAAACTACCTTGGGAACTTTGACTTTTTTAGTTAAGACAAAATTAAGAAAAGAGAGGTCGCTATGGTAAAAACTAATAAGTATTCTCCATTTTTTTATAAATTTAAAATATCTTTGTCTTTTAGTTTCTTAGATTAAGAACGCCAAAGCTGACCGTTTAATACAAAAATTACGTTTGAAATGTGATAGGGCTCTTAAGTACTACTCGTTGTATAATTGGTACTTTAACATGATTCGTATTTAAATACGACATGCCTCTACATAGTACATATTTAATTTTATTTTCTTGAAGAAAAACCGACCAATCCAGATAAAACGAAAATATTGTTTAAGCGTAACACACAATGAAAACATTGCGCTTGTCTTTGGTTATTGGCATTTGTACATTCTCTAACAAAAGTGCAATATAAATGCGAGTGATATGGATTGTTTTTTTGTCTCTCAGCATATCAATCCTTATTATATTATTCGTATACATCAGTAGTTAGTATTTGTTAGTAATTACATAAATTATTAACAAATTTCATATATTATTTTCTCTATAGAATGTAATGTCGCCGTTATCGAATTTTAAACTAATGGTTCTTACAATTTCACGGCGACATACTATATTTCTTATTTAACTTATTTTCTACAGAGAGATAGTATTTAACATATTAAATTAACAGCTATTATGTATTTTATTGCAAACCCTATTTCTTGAAAAAAATATTTATTCTTGAAAATGCAATATAAAATTCTAAGAAGCAATGGCATGCTATTGTAAAATGTTGCAATTTTATTTGTTTATCGTTTAAAAAATTGTTAAGCTGCTTAACGTAACATAACAATAAATCATGACGCAATATTAATCAATGTTTTTACCATTATCAACATCAGTCACATGAGTTCTTTCAGCGTTTACTGGAATTTGCGGTAGTTTCGGAGACCTTTATTTGTTTATTTTTAAATCGCATGTCATACAATATGTTACAAAAAGGTGTAGTAATAGTTAAGAGCGTGTATCAACACGTCAAGCTTAACAACTTGCAAAGGAAAGAATTGCCAAAAATTTCGAATTCTTATAAGTGGTTGAATTTGACGAATAAATGCCGGGGGGGGACCCCCCTTTAGTATTAACACACCTTTTTTTAAACGTTGATTACACTTTGTCTAATTTAGCTTAATCAATGACAGCTGAACAAAAAACAATGTTTTGGTCATATGTCCTTAAATTTGGTATACATTTGTGGTATTTTATCGGATTTTGTTATTTTTAATTGACTATCTTTTCCTACAAATAAAGTGTCCCGTTTTTAATTAGAGTCTGAACTAGATGAATAACAGTTGGGAGGCAAACCAACAGACGGGTAATAAAACAAAGCTCGGCAGTTTTCTGTTCGACTGTACCGAAGCCTGTTATTTATGCTCTATTGGCGGAAGTTATTCGGTAGTCAGTAGGTGACTTTTTCATTTTTAACAACGTTGTAAAATATTCATAGATTTCGTAAAGAGTTCATACAGCAGTTATATATCTGTCAAAGTGTGAAATTATTTAATTTATTAGGGTGGAGTCGGCATAGCATTTCCACCACTCACTCCATTTTCTTGCATATCCTCATTCTTTATACTCTAACAGTACGGGTTACCCCAATTACACTGCTCGAGTCAATTCATATGGGTTATGTGGATGTATTGTCAGAGGTTGTGGATGTATTGACAATATGGGGTATAAGTATTGTCAGAGTTTCAGTTCGCCAAGACTACCTACTACACAGGCACTGCACACGTGGAGTTTTGTACACGTGCAAGTGTGTGCGCGAGGTGATTTCCCATGGAAGCGGGGCTCGTGGAGAGCTCAATCTCGCTGGCGGGTGAGGAAGGCCCGATTGGTGGACGGATGACAGTGTCCATTCTATACGTAGTATTATTATCTGTTCTGTGCCATTATTAAAATTATTGTTTAAATTCAATTAATAGACTACAGCATTTCAAAATAAACCCTACAAAAACGTTTGCCCTTTTGTCAACAAATGCTAATTGAATACGAGTCGGTAGATCTAACCAACTTATATAATATTTATATGATAGGTATTAATTGAAAACGGATGACAGGGCAATAACTTAAAGTCTACGACTGTTCAGACTTTATAGCCTCAGTGCGGTTGGTGCTTGGGTTGCCTCGGTGGCGTAGTGGACGCAAGCTCGACTGCCGATGTGTTATTGCATTTTTCCATTAGGAATTATTTCTATGACAGCCTGGAGTTTGAAACTGTGCCCGGTAGATGGCAAAAGGATCGCCCCCTATTACATAGAACCAATAAAATACTGTCGAAATGTAGGTTTACCTACAATGGTTACTAATAGATATTAGTAGGGTGACAGGCGTAGTGCAGTGCCACGTAAAATTTTGAATTTTAAAACACTGGGTAGCACTGTGTCTGATGATGGGCAATCATAATGCTTACCATCAGTCACCTAATTTGCTCGTTTTGTCACTCACTATCATAAAAAAACTGCCTACAAAAAGGCGTCATTGTATGTTATGTTATATAACATTATCTTGGTTCTCTTTTTTCACATAAAGCGGGTACATACGGTTTGAATTTTGTTGATCAAATTTGTTGTTCAACAAAAAATTAAAAACGAATTTGAATTTTGTGCATGGAATTGAATTGAATGAAAAATTATTTAAAGTCTGTTCCGACTGTTTGAATTGATTGCGATTTATTAGCTGATCAACTAAGAATCAAATCGTATAAACCAGCTATCAACGAAAAAATTAAAACTACTTTGAATGACCATGTTCAGACGGTTCGATTAAAATTAATTCAAAATTGGTATCCATGATGGCGAAAAATGAAGAAAATTTTAATGTGCCTTCATTGTGTTTTAAATATTTGTGCTGTTTTACAAGAAAAAAAAATTCATAGAAAATATGTCATGAAAGAAAATCAGTTATGGATTAGTGATTCGATTTCGAAGAGACCTCAATTGGAAGATGCTTTTTGCGATATCTTTACGAAATAAACCAAAACTGGGTCCAAACGATATTAGGTACTAACTATTTGGACTTTTCAATGCATGCTCGCACAAAAGTCATCGTGAATGTATGGTCTACACTGGTATACTGTCGATGGTTTGCTATAATATTGTACTCCTCTCAGTGTTTTATGGGATGACGTCAATTTAAAGTGCATGTCTATTGACGCAGATTCTGATTATATGTTCGCATTGTTATTATTGATTTAGACACCTCTAGATTAAATTAAAATGAATAGAAAGTTTCCCTTTATTATAATAAATGTGAAAGTAATTAATAATAGGGCGCTGAAAGCAAACATATGGAAAAAGGTGTATTTTTAAACTCATACTTTGACGGGGTTTCTCGTCCAAATAAAATGAAATATCCCAAATATGGAGATATTTAGGTAGAGACAAATTTTCCACTCTATTGTTTGTGATTGGCTCTTAATCTGGCCATTATTTGCGTAAAAATATATTTGGTTGATGAAAACTGTATGAACTGTATTTTTGTAGTGGTAGGCCTCTTTTGCAGGGGGCCGCCTGGGGAAGTACCACACCTTTGCCAGTTATTCATCCGCCAAGCAGTAATGTGCAAACATTACTGTGTTCCGGTCTGAAGGGCAATGTTACCAGCGAAATTACTGGGCATGACTCATATCTCAGGGTGACAGGCGCAGTGCAGTGCCGCGCAGAATTTGAATTTTAAAACACTGGGTGGCACTGTGTCTGATATGGGCAATCATGATGCTTCCCATCAGGCACCTGATTTGCTCGTCTTGTCATGTACTGTCATAAAAAAATTTTTTTTTTTCATTTCAAAAAATTGTTAATATAGTTTTTTGAGGTTATTTTTATCTTTTTAGTAACTAATTATGAAAAAAAATCATACGATTTTTAGAAATTTAATAAATTTTTGCGCATATTACAGCCAGATTAGGAGCCAACCAATTGAGTGGAAAATTAGTCTCTATTTCTCCATATTTAGGAAATTTCATTTGGTATGGAAGAGATCCCTTAATAAGAAAAAACGTATATGTTCAGTTTAATAAAATTATTTTCGTATGAGAAAGTCTTGTAGTACTGGAGTTAACTAATAGATTTTTTTAAAATAATCCGGTTTCTTTAGGAATAATAATCAAATCACCCACAAAAATACTGTTCTTATTAAATTGCTTGGAATTATCAGCGACAACGCCTTATTATTTTTTATGATTTAAATAGCTCGACTATATTATATTGTAGTAATCGACTACATTTTAAATTGATTGTTTATATTTAAAAAAAAAAAAAAAAATTCTCCGAACAACGAAGATTCGAGGTCACAGCCATCAATCAACTCGTCTTCAACTGTGATATTATTATTCGATTTAAAACATACAGTTTAGATAACATTTTGAATGGCAGTGTGCCTTGACAGTGTGCTGTGTTGCTTAAGAGTCCTATGACGAAATTTCATGCGCTCATAGGCGGCGCTTGCAATTTATAGCATTTTAGTAAGTAATTTTAAAAAAAATTAGCAATTACGTTTCTTTAAAGTTGTTTATAATACTTATTTTTCAAAATAAATAAAAAAATCTATTTCTTTATGAGCTGACGCAACTTAAGGTATAATAACATTTTTGTAATAATAATAATGATGTAGTAAGGAGAAATTCACAACTATTTCGGAGTATTTTTAGTAGTTTTACGCTTTTTGATGTGATTTCTGGGTATTCCATAAGTACATCTATCAAAATTTTGAGGCCATTATGTACTAGATCACTATATGAGATATATTATTAATCGTTTTATTTCATCTACTTTGTACTATAGTCCAAACCAAGAGCTCAAAAAAGTGGAGTCGCACACTTTACGAAAATAAAATCTGTTGTTTCATATATCAGAGTTTGCTTAGTTTCCAATGAGAATTAGGTTCAATAAACTTTAATAGGATGCTAATTATTGATTACCAGTAACTCGGTAGAGGTCGAATATACCTATTATATTTTACGAGTTTATGGTTATGTGGACACCCATATAGTCAGAGTTTCACGTCGCCCAGATTTTTCAACATAAACGTCCCATACAAGGCCTCCGACATCACCTAACGACTACATATCCTTTAGGAAACAGCCGGAACCTACAGTTTAACGTGCCATCCCAAACACGGTATATATGTATGTATATAACATTAAACCACAGAATAAATAATAGTACTAACGTAATGAGACTTAGTTCCTGAAATATGTGCGTATCTGTAATTTTTAAACTTCATCTAAAGCCCGTCACACACGTAGCTATATTATATTAATATAAATCATAGCAAGGCATAATATTACGATATATCTTCTATACAAATATTCGACTAAACCGCACACGCAGCTATAATATATATTTCTATGACGTCACCAACATATACCGTAATATATATTATTATTGCATATTAATATAAACTACTGTATCAATGAAATGAAGGCTAAAATATATATTATAGCATCGTCTCCGTGTGTGGTAGCTTGCTATAATATATAATATTATAGCTGCGTGTGTGACGGGCTTAATTCTGTACTTTTGCATGTAATATATCAGAAGTTACCTCTTCACAAAATCTTTTCTTTCATTATTCATAAACGATTTTGTCCCTAAGGCGACGGCAAAGTGACATATGATATGATCGCCGGAAAACAAGACCCTTTCTATATCATAGAACCTTCTCTTTATCTGTATAAGGATGTTGTTCTCATCCAAATATTTGCTTAGCGATGGCCTTTCATTATGATGAGACCAAATAAAATGACGTAATGTTTGAGGAAACAATAATATAAGCAATAAAATAGATAATGGAACATTTGTAAAGGAGTACGTTAAGTACGTAATATATAGGACTTTTTATGTACTTTAATATAATTAAATCACCCCTATTGTCCGACGATACTTACAATCATAATTATAAAAACTTCAATCCTACTATTTTACTAATAATATATTATACGAGAAAGTTTGTGAGGATAGATGGATGGATGTTTGTTACTCTTTCACGCTAAAACTACCGAACCGATTTGGCTGAAACTCGGTATACCCTGAAGAGACCCTGAGAACTTTAGAGCCTGGAGTAACATAAAGAGTACTTTTTATCCCGATATTCCCACGGGAACGAAGACTACGCGGGTGAAACCGTGCGGCACAGCTAGTATTATATAATTATAAAAAAAATCGCTACATGGGCAAACGGGACAGTATCTAAAGCACTCATTACATTATATGTACGAGTACGACTTACGGACACGTCTGCGATACTTAGGTAGCTCATTCGGACGTTCTTTCGGCCGAGGTGAAAAACCAGCTATACAGATTGCTTTCGGACGTCTGAAGACTCAGTCATTCAACGTTGCGTCCGCAGACGTTTCCTTACAATATACTTAATGGCTAGGAGTAAATTCATACTGCAGATTACCTCTAAGTCGCGTCGTTAAGTCGCGACTTATAATGTTAACAGCGTTTCAGCCTCGTTGCACATCTGACGGAAGATGCGCCGCGTCTTATTGATTACGTAAAGTCAAAACAGACAAATGAGTAATAAATCATTCTACTGTGCATACATAACCGATGATGCGTTAGTACAACCGTTGGTACTCTCGACTCTCGACGCATCTTCCGTCAGATGTGTAACCGCTGATTACATTATGAGTCGCGACTTACGGACGTGACATAGAGGTAATCTGCAGTATGAATTTACTTAATTTACAGTATGATTAGGGTCATTAATCCTCTTAAGGAGGCGCCGTCCGGAGAATTCGCCATACAAACGTATTACTGAAATCATTTGAAATCAGAGCATATTTCCAACATTTATTGAAATTATTCGGAATGAGACAATAGTTATCCTAATTATATTTAGTCCTTTTCGTTCCTTTTCGATCTTTTTCGTTCCTAATTATATTTAAATCCAAAATGGAATTTGGATTAAAATACGATAAAAAGCCGAAATATAGGTATTTTCAAATATAACTCGAAATTATAAGTATTTTAGACTAAAATATATAATAGGCATGGTGACAGATTTTAAAATCCCGTTTCTTAATGTAGGTACATGTCTAATATTACCGAAAAAAACATTTTTTCAGAATAAAATTACATTTTACCGCAAATGAATGCATTTTTAACTTTCTAATTTAAAATGAGCGCGAAAACGCTCGTATGTGTCATGGCGTCGGGTGCTGACGTCACGCCTAAGTAAATATTTTATTTTTGCCTTAATAAAACCTTGTTCCATCTTCGATGATTCCTGGATTACCACGAATATATAACAAATCAAGTGACTGATCACAACACAACAAAAGTTAATGCTATATGGTGAATATTTACTTCAAGTGTTTATACTCTCAGTAACAGTTTACTTAGGCGTGACGTCATTCGCTCTGATTGGCGTTTCAGTTAAGATGGCCGATTGCAACTTTTTGTACTTTTATTTTAATAAAAATATTATTAATCTCAATGTTTTCAATAATACTGGGTCGTTTTTTAAAATCCTTTCGATATATATTTTTCACTAAAAACATTTATTTTTTTATTCTGTTATAGTGTCATCATGCCTACTATATAAATATATAATATAATTAGGAACCTAGATAACTATTGTCTCATTCCGAATAACGTCATTAAATGTTGGAAATATGATCTGATTTCAAATGATTTAACTATTACGTTTGTATGGGGAACTCTCCCATCGCCGCCCCGTTCAAGCGACGGATCCAGATGAACCTACTATCAAGATTAATATAATCTAAATATAAGTTGGTAATTGTGGAACTTTTAATTCTGTCTCGGTGTAGTGGGCATAAGCTTGACGTCCGATCATGAGGGCCCGGGTCTGGTCAGGCTGCTATTGGATTTTTCCATTAGAAATTATCTCCATGATAGCCTGGAATCAGGAACTGTGCCCGGTAGATGGCAATAGGCTCGCTCCCTATCACATGGGACCAATAACATATTGTGGCGAAATGTTAGTGTACCTTATACTATGGGACTGAGTCCTGGGTACTTCTCTGTCTACCCATAGGAAAAAGGCGTGATTGTAGATTTTTTTTATGATAGTGAGTGACAAGACGAGCAAATCAAAGCATCATAATGTAAGCATCATGATTGCCCATATCAGACACAGTGCCACCCAGTGTTTTAAAATTAAAAATTCTGCGCGGCTCCGCTCTGCGCCCGTCACCCTGAGATATGAGTTGTTGAATCTCATCATGCCTAGTAATTTCGCAGGTAACATTGCCCTTCATACCGGAACACGGTAATGTTTGCACATTACACATTACTGCTTGGCGGATGAATAACTGGCAAAGATGTGGTACTTCCCCAGGTGGTCTCCTGCAAAGAGGCCTACCACTACAATAGATAGATAAACACTTTATTATACACCATACATAGTACACGAACGTAAAAGAATAATATGTAAATTAATCTTAGTTACCAGTGGCGGTCTTATCGCTTAAAGCGATTTCTTCCAGACAACCAGAAGGAAAATACTTTACTCATGAGTATTTCATGATTTTTTATTGTAAGTTTTGTTATGTTGTTATTAAGGGTGTATGTGTATGTAATGTTTGTTGGCTGAATGAATACCTTCATCCAAGACCACTACTCTCGTAATAGCGATTGTATATCTAGATCTATTAACACCCATCTATTTAAAACAGTTGGTTTATAACATCGCATTTATATTTATTTATTTATTAGGTGTTGATGACAAGTCAGTTAGGGCCAGTAAAGACTGATTAGAATGTGGAAACGTATAGTTATTTTATATATTGTGTACTTTTAGGGCCGAAGGAACCCTCTTACTAAGCCTACGCCGTTCGTACGTCCGTCTGTCACAGAGCTCTATCTTATAAAACGTAACATTTTTTTGTTTTTTAAATGATAAGTAAGTGACAAGACGAGCAAATCAGGTGCCTGATGGTAAGCATCATGATTGCCCATATCAGACACTGTCCCCCAGTGTTTTAAAATTCTAAATTCTGCTCTACTACTACTCTAGCTAGCTACAATACAACTACTACAATAGCTAGACAACTGTAATTTTAGCAATATGCTCTCTATACAACCATAATTGTCATAATAATATAAGACTTATACTGCAATAAGAATAAATTCATCAATCACTAGAATACATAGGCAATAGGTACATGGTGAGTAGGAACCCTTCATATGCGAGTCCCATTCGCATTTTCAACATCATCACCATCATCATCTCAGCCATTCGTGCGGACGGTGTGTAGACCTGATACGCAGGACAACAGGCGGCGCCAGGGGCGCGGGCCGTGTTCGGTTACGGCTTTGATTAAACAAACTCAGTGGGGCTATTGGCGTTCTCGGTGACTATCACTTTAGTGACTATTATCTTGATTTGACATTAACTACAAATGTCAAAGTCCAGTTACTAACCAAAGACATTATGATAAACTTACTAAGTAGACTGTGCACTGTGTCGGTCCCGAGTGAGAACCACTCGCAGTGTCCATTCTTTTCCTTTTCTCTCCTTCAAATTTGACCGTGCACAGTCTTGTTAGAAAGGTAAAACGTTTTTGTAACTAATTCAAACCACAGAACACAACGACTTAAGCCTGATAACGACTGGTGATTATGAAGAACGCCAATAGCCCCACTGGTCGCGGGTTTTTAGGGAGGTCAAAAAGTTCGCGGAATGAAAGGGAAGGGGGGTGAATTTAAACATGAAATTATTATTCCTTTTCAATATATTCTCCATTAACCCTAATACACTTTTCAGACCTTTTAAATAATTTGTTTATACCTTCGAAAAAAAATGATTTGTCAAGGCCTTCAAAATAAGCAGATATTGCCGACTTCACTTCATCGTCATCCGTAAATTTCTTTCCACGAAGTTCTTTTTTCATGTTTGGGAACAAATAATAATCACAAGGGGCCAAATCTGGACTATAGGGAGTGTGGTTTAAAGTTTCGAAGCCGCACTTGTGTAAGGCAGCCATCGCAACATGACTCTTGTGAACGGGTGCGTTGTCGTGCAAAAGGAGCACACCTCGAGACCATTTTCCCCTTCTCTTTTCTTTAATTGCTACTTTTAATTTTTCCAGTAGTGTAGCGTAGTACTTCCCCGTGATATTAACACCTTTATCTTTATAATCGATAAATAAAATCCCCTTGGAATCCCAAAAAACTGTAGCCATAATCTTTCCGGCCGATTGTGACACCTTAAACTTCTTGGGCGGTGCTGCGCCTTTTTTTTGCCACTGCATTGACTCCTGCTTCGACTCAGGTTCATAGTGATGAACCCAAGTTTCATGTCCAGTCACAATTCGGTTCATAAATTCATCCCTGTTTTCACTACACAGCTCCAAAAACTCGCGCGAACACTCGACGCGCTGCTGTTTTTGAAGCGCTGTGAGCATTCTCGGTACCCATCTTGCACTGACCTTAGACATGCCAAGATGGTCATGAAGAATATTCAAAATGGTCGTAGATGATACTCCAGTCATCTCTGCGATTTGTTTCTTCTTTAGGCGTGCATCTTCTAGAACAAGTTTTTCAACTTTTTCAACAATGTCTGAGGACGTTGCTTCAATTGGCCGACCTGAGCGCTGATCGTCTTCAATTGAGTCTCTGCCTTGCTTGAAAAGACTATGCCACTTGTAAATCATTGTTTTTCCAGGGCAGGAGTCCCCGTAAACTGAGGACATTTCTTCCATAATGTTCTGAGGTGTTTTTCCTTGCTAAGTGAGAAACTTAATCACGGCACGATACTCAATTTTCTCCATAGTTGATATTTTCTACCCGATTGACTTGTTTATCCAGCGATATCTCAAAGGTTTATGAACCGATTGGGCTGAAACTTAGTATTTATAATTGTATTGAGTCAACAAGTAGCGACAGGTAAAAATAACTACACCCTTCCCTCTCTAAACCCTCCATTCCGCGAACTTTTTGACCTCCATAACATCATCACAGACATAATAGGCCTCCTTTAAAGATTTTGATCTGGTCCGATTGTAAGCGGCTTGCGTCCAGTATGTTCCTGCTCTCTTTATTAAATCGTCTGACAACCTTGTATTGAACAATAATGATTTAAAATAAAATTAAACTCGACAATTGTCACGATAGCCGCTCCTAGAAAAGCCACGCCTAGGATTTGCTGGAGAACAGGTGACCCCCATTACACTTCAGTAGTCAATTCATATGGGTTATGTGTACAACCCACATTGTCAGAGTTTCAGGTCGCCAAGATCCCTACAACGCCTCCGACATGAAGTTACGTTCTTGCGGTCTGAATAGATTCCTGTTATTATATTCTCATGTGTGAATCACAATTCAATCGGCGTGATGAAACGACTATGTGGCTGTGTCTGGCAATTAGTTGCGGTCGGACGAGAAGCTTCAAAGTCAATCGTTGTACCCGAATACGAGGAACAAGGAACCCGTCAGGGATCTTAAAGCAAAACGTTAACGTAGCCGTTTTGCCGAACGTAGCTTTAAATTAATTAGGTAGATTATCAAAGTACTTAGCGCATGTGAAGTGAATTACTATTATGATATTGACATGTTATGCGAAGGAAGGAAAATCATGTCGTGTTAATTAAATAACTGTGTAAAGTGTAAATTACCTTTTAAGTAATGCGGAGGAAGGGGTGTTAATAATTATAATAATAATAATAATATTTATTCGGACCAAATGATCCAATGATTGTTAGTATAAATGAAATCTTAAAAACGAATGTTATCTAGTAAATTTATTAAGACAAATCACAAAAACACAAAATTCTAACAGCCTGTTCCACATGAACACCAACCCAGTGTTTCCATATGGAACAGTCAGGTCTGTCAGAATGGCTCGAGCGCAGAATGGCATGAAAACCATTATTATTATAAAACAAAACAGTTTATCTTTATAATAACATAATATTATTATTATAAAGATAAACTGCGATATAGACAACATGCGTGAAATACAAGTGAGTGCAGAGATGACCAATGATAGACTAAAATAGAGGAATCACTGTCTGTGGCGGCCACGGTTAGTGTTTTTAATAAAGGCAGGTAGATAATGTAGACTACATTAGCATACCTATAATATTTTTATTGCTCATTGCTCGTAAACGCCTGGCGTCAGATTGCCTAGACACAAGACAGAGTGCATTGCTAAATGCTTTATAGGTATCTCATTTTCTTCTCAGTATCTCAGTATCTATACTCGTGAATATTTGAATACTAGAAGGCATTGAATGTAAATATTATTTGATTTTGATATTATTTTCTCTCTATTCAGCTATGCATGTGCTAGGACATTTTGACTCATTACGATTGTACTCCTAGTTTTTTTTAATGATAGTGACGAATCGAGCAAATCAGGTGCCTGATGGTTAGCGTCATGATTGCCCATATCAGACACAGTGCCACCCAGTGTTTTAAAGTTCAAAATTCTGCGCGGCACTGCACTGCGCCTGTCACCCTGAAATATGAGTTGTTGAATCTCGTCATGCCCAGTAATTTTGCTGGTAACATTGCCCTTTAGACCGGAATACAGTAATGTTTGCACATTACTGCTTGGCGGATGAATAACTGGCAAAGGTGTGGTACTTCCCCAGACAGCCTTTTGCAAAAAAGGCCCGCCGCTACAAGTACATGTAGTTCCATTTTGGTAACATTTATTGTGCTCGTTGATACTGTAGGTTTTTTTTTTTTTTTTTTTTTTATATTCTTACATGAACTGCTGCTATGGCTTATGCAGCACCATTATACACTGACTAATATACATAATATTATACTACACTGACTTAAAGCTACTTACAATTTAGGTAAACGTAATATAGACATATTTATATATTTTATTTTATTATATGTAGTTTCTCCTTCCTTATTATTATTATTATTTTTACTATGTATACATGTCATATAATATATATATATAAATATATATATATAGATATCCCCACGGGCACTTAGTTGATCATGCGGGTCGTAGAAGTAGTTATTATTTGATCCGTTTTCATAAGTTGATCCGGGGCAGTATTAGTTGATCCTTTGCCAGTTGTGTATGACTTTGTGGATCCAGCTGGAGCCACACGTGTCACACATGTGGCTCCATCTGAATCTACAGAGTAATAATAATAATTACGCTGTTTTTATACGAATCCACCTTTTTGGCATTCAGACAGTTGTTGCTCCAATTCAAATGGGCCAATGGGGGTGCACCATTTTCACAAGCTTCTGTCATTGGTTGCCTTCGACAGAAACATAATAAGTACAAGTAGTATAGCTCTTCTCATCAATGTAAAAGTTAATTTTAAGAGAATTGTGAATGTTTCACCTTGAGAGATATTTCTATTTCGCATTTTTATTTAATTTGCAATGTATGTATGTATCTATATGTATGTCCGGTACAAATCTTGCAACTGAATTTTGAAGCACTCAACCGATTTAGCTCAAATTTTGCATACTTATATAAGTGCGGTGACAATGCAATATTATGGTACTGTTGACCTGATCTGATGATGGAGCCATGATGTAGCGACTGGAACTCCGCGATGACAAATGATAAGATAGTTGAATTTGGGCTAGTATGTTAGGTTTTAATAAGTACTTCTCATTCCACATGATAACGAGGGTCTGATGATGAAGCCGAAAGATTACCATTGGAACTGCCTTACGAAAACTGCAATGATAGTCGAGTATAGGCTCGTTTACTTTGTTGTTTTAGGGCCTTTTCATTCCACGTGATGATGAAGGTCTGATGATGAAGCCGAAACAGAACCATTGGAACTGCCTTACAAAATGTGCCAAAACAGTCGAGTTTGGACTCGTTTGCTTTATTGTTATGGGGACTTCTCATTCCACTTGACGACGAAGGTCTGATGATGAAGCCAAAAACTTGCCATTGGAACTGCCTTACGAAAACTTCAATAATAGTCGAGTTAAGGCTCGTTTACTTTATTGTTTTAGAGACTTTTCATTCCACATGATGACGAGGGTCTGAAGATGAAGCCGAAAGATTTCCATTGGAACTGCCTTACGAAAACTGCAATAATAATCGAGTTTAGGCTCGTTTACTTGGTTGTTTTAGGGACTTTCCATTCCACATGATGACGAGGGTCTGATGATGTATCCGAAAGATAACCATTGGAACTGCCTACGAAATGTGCCAAGACAGTCGGGTTTGGACTCGTTTGCTTTATTGTTATGGGGACTTTTTATTCCACATATAGACGAGGGTCTGATGAACCATTGGAACAGCCTTACTAAATGTGCCACGACAGTCGAGTTTGGACTCATTTGCTTTTCTGTTATGGGGACATTAAATTTCATTCCACATGATGACGAGGGTCTGATGATGGAGCCAAAAGATAACTATTGGAACTATCTTATGAAATGTGCCAAAACAGTCGAGTTTGGACTCGTTTGCTTTTTTTATGGGAACTTTTTATTCTACATGATGACAAGGGTCTGATGATGAAGCCGAAAAATAACCATTGGAACTGCCATACGAAAACTGCAATAATAGTCAAGTTTAGGCTCGTTTACTTTGATGTTTTAGGAACTTTACATTCCACATGATGACGAGGGTCTGATGATGGAGCCGAAAGATAACCATTGGAACTGCCTTAGGAAATGTGCCAAGACAGGTGAGTTTGGACTTGTTTGCTTTATTGTTATGGGGACTTTTCATTCCACATAATGACGATGGTCTGATGATGGAGCCGAAACAGAACCATTGGAACTGCCTTACGATATGTGCCAAAACAGTTGAGTTTGGACTCGTTTGCTTTGTTGTTATGGGGACTTTTCATTCCACATGACGACCGATTTAGCTCAAATTTTGCATACATATAAAAGTCCGGTGACAATGCAATATTATGATACTCTTGACCTGATCTGATGATGGAGCCATTATGAAGCGTCTAGAAATCCGCGATGACCAATGATAAGACAGTTGAATTTGGGCTAGAATGTTAGGTTTAAATAAGTTCTTTTCATTCCACATGTTGACGAGGGTCTGATGATGGAACCGAAATATAACCATTGGAACTGCCTTAGGAAATGTGCCAAGATAGTCAAGTTTGGACTCATTTACTTTATTGTTATGGGGACTTTTCATTCCACATGATGACGAGGGTCTGATAAACCATTGAAACTGCCTTACGAAATGTGCCAAGACAGTCGAGTTTGGACTCGTTTACTTTTTTGCTATGCGAAGTCCCCATAGCAAAAAAACTAAAAAGGTTTGCTTTTTCGTTATGAGGACTTTTCATTCCACATGATGACGAGGGTCTGATGATGGAGCCGAAAGATAACCATTGGAACTGCTTTACGAAAACTGCAATAAAAGTCAAGTTAGGCTCGTTAACTTTATTGTTTAGGGACGTTCTATGCCACACGATGACGTGGGTCTGATGATGGAGCCAAAAGATAACCATTGGAACTGCTTTACGAAATGTGCCAAGACAGTCGAGTTTGGACTCGTTAGCTTTGTTGTAATGAGGACTTTTCATTCCACATGATGACGAGGGTCTGATGATGGAGCTGAAAGATAACCATTGGAACTGCCTTATGAAAACTGCAATAATAGTCAAGTTTAGGCTCGTTTTGTAGACTTTGGAACTACCTTATGATAAGTGCTAATATAGTCGAGTATGGGCTCGTTTACTTTGCCGTCTTTTAAAACTTACTTTACAAACATAGTTTACAAACATAAGATAAACTTGTTTGCAATATGACCAAAATCAATACCAAAGTATAACAGTTTTTTTTTTCTATTGACATTTTACACAATTTCTCATATTTATTTAATATTGCAATAAAGTAAAATTTAATGGATATTAAATTATAATCTCTAAAACTTACAATGAAATAATGATCACTGACAAATAAACAATTAAAAAAAGAACATCGAGTGTAAGAGTGAAGTATTGAGCTAAAAAAAAATATTTAAAAACTTTACTACATAAAAAAACTGTTTTGACCAAAATCATACAAAAATAAAGAGAAAACTGTAATTCAATATCACTAGTAATCGATGCGGAATAAATCACGAAACGCACGGCGGCGCTCGGGCAGCGATAGGGGAGAGCGCGGGATTCGGGAGGCAGTCCTCCCTTTGCGAACCATTCCTACTTCAGATTGTTGTAAGAAGTGGATCAAACAATGTTGGGAGTGTTAAGAATATAAATTAAAATGGATCAAATAAGTACGAGTTTGTCCTAAAAATGATATTATATAAAACGGAACCACTAAGTGCCAATTATTAGTCATATATATTCAAACACAGACAATAGTAGGTAGTAATAAAACCAGAGCGTCGAGTCTAATAAGTCATACGTCACAAATGGTCACATTATGTTTCCCACTAGTTTTTGACATTATTAGATATGTCATTATGTGTGAAATGAAACATTGCAAAAGTAGTTCTAACCAACAAAAGAACTACAAAGGTTCTATTATTCACAAGTTACATTCATTATTTTGATTAAGTACCGTAATTTTACTTATAGGAACACAAAACCAGAACCAAACACAAAAACAGATCAGTGATGCAAGTGTGCATTAAAATTATTTTCCCTATATTTTAAGAAGATAATATTATCATAACATCGACTGTCTCAATGGTGTAGTGGGCGCAAGATTAACTGCCAATCATGAAGTCCTGGGCCCCGGGTTCGAACCACAGGCCAGGCAAAGTGTTATTTGGATTTTTCCATTAGAAATTATCTAAGTGACAGCCTGGAGTCTGGAACTGTCCCTGGTAGATAGCTCACCTCACCTGGGACCAATAACATACTGGCAAAATGTGGGTGTACTTACTATGGGACTGAGTCCTGGGTACAGCTATTCCTGGATGATTAGATTCACAATGAGTGTTTCATGAACTGCAATTATACGAATGTTGCAACACTCAATTTGGGGTCTTAGATCTGTTAAGTATGCATCTTTATAATATAAATCCATAAAATAGATTTTATAATCATAAAACATACATTCACGCCTTTTTCCCGAAGGGGTAGGCAGAGGTGTATCCAGGACTCAGTCGCATAGTAGATACACCCACATTTCGCCAGTATGTTATTGGTCCCATGTAATAGGGGGCGAGCCTATTGCCATCTACCGGGCACAGTTCCAGACTCCAGGCAGTTATTGAGATAATTCCTAATGGAAAATCCAATATTTAACACTGCCTGACCTAGGGATCGAAGCCCGGACCTCTTGATTGGCAGTCGAGCATGCGACCTCTACGCCACCGAGGCAGTCTTACGATTTTATGAATTTTTATAATCTCATTGTATATCGATGGACCCAGTTAGGTGGTTCTTGAAACAAATTATAATTCGGTGCCAGAACGATCTCTTGGGTATAAAAAAAGTTGGCCGCTACGGACCCAGTTCCGTTCAAAATTCAGTCACAAAAAGGATGTAGTAATATACCTATTTTAAATATGTAATTGGATGAAGTTATTACCCAATGCTAAGAATATAATCCCATTTTATATCGATGGAGCCAATAAGGTGTTCTAGGTATAAAGTATAATTCGAAGCCAGAAAGTACTCTGGGGTTTAAAAAATTTGGCCGTTACGGATGCAGTTCTGTTCAAAATTCGGGCACTAAAAGGATGGAGTATATACGGTTTTATATATGTAAATGGATCAAGTTATTACCCAATGCTAAGAATATAATCCCATTTTATATCAATGGAGCCAATAATGTGTTCTAAGAAGAAAGTATATTCCGGAGCCAGAAAGTTCTCTTGGGTATAAAAAATTTGGCCGTTACGGATGCAGTTCCGTTCAAAATTCGGGCACTGAAAGGATGGAGTATATACCGTTTTCAACGAATATAAAAAGCAACATCGCGCGGCAGAGGGCGACGTTGCCACTCCGGTCGCAATAGGTACAAACGGAGTCGAGTTATTCGCGCCTAAAGGTGGAGTCGATAATGCATGGATTCGTGGCTGGATCAACTATGTGCCCAGGGAGGTGTTTATATATATATATATATATATATATATATATATATATATATATATTTTTTTTTTTTTTTTTTTCTTCTGTTAAGTAACACAACTTTTTAACTACAATATAAATTATTTTATATCTAACTACACCATACTATACTATCAAATACGTAGACAATATTCAGACCTATCATTTTAACAACTATATTTCTAAACAAAACACTACCCTATAAATATCATACCGTAGACCCGTTAGCCCTCGCCGCAATTTGAACAACGCGCTCGGCAAAGGCAAGGAACGGAGTCCGACAATCGTCGTCATTAATGGCTCTAGCTACTGAAATCTCATTAAGTGCAAAGCCAATCAAACTCTCACAATCAAATCTTAAAGCAGAAAATCTAGGGCACTCAAAAAGGACATGCTCGATGGTTTCAGCGGTAACCCCATCACACACGCAAGCCGGTGATAAAGTAAGTTTGTACTTATAAAGGTATGCCCTGAAACCACCGTGGCCTGTTAGCAATTGAGCTCTTAAATTATTTAACCTAATAGCTTCTAAGGTCTTATAAGATCTTCTGACACTCGGGAAAAACTTCTTGGTGGTCGCCCCCGTGCTCGCCGCTTCCCGCTGCATCTGCCAAGCATCGACAGTAGAACCCCTAATAAGGTGCTTAACGAAAGACAGCGGGAAATCACCCCAGACAGGGGCCAGCTCATCATTTAAGGCTGCACTCTTGGCTAACTCATCCGCCCGTTCATTCCCAGATATACCCACATGAGCTCGAACCCAATAAAAATCCAGCCGAACACCCCTGCCCTCAAATTCTCGGATTTTGATCTTGACCTTGTTCACAAGTGGATGCAATGCTTCCGCATCAGCAATAGCATCCAAGGCCGATTTAGAATCACTCACTATATTAGCCCCAGCGAACTGCGCAGTGCCCCCAACAACCTCCAACGCCTTCACAATTGCATAAAGCTCTGCCTGATAAACACTGCAGTGGCTCTCCAGTCTAAAACAATGGCTTAATACCTCAGCTCCGCCATGCCATAATGAATATGCGCCTCCCACTCTTCCTTCAATTTTACTCCCATCCGTGTATATGACCGGATTATCGTTAGTTATAACACCCATTATGTCTGCTTCCTCCTGTATAATACCATAACGCTCCTTTTTCCTCAAAGCAGGATGAGGAAGACTAAACGCACAAACCCTCTTCTCCAGCATCTGACCAGGAAGCTGCGCTAACAACCCGTCCCTCTTCACTGCATACAAGTCCCGATGCTCACCTACCCTTAAAGTTAGAGGCAAAATCCTGGCCAAAGTAACACTAGCCACAAACGAGGTAGTCCTATGAGCTTTAGCTATCATGATGGCAAACTGTCTCGTTATCCGATTAAGCTTCAGCTGTGCATACCGCCTAACAGTTATATTGGCCCATGTACTCGCAGCATACAACACAGTAGGCTCAATAACAGCAAGATATATGATACGAATAATCTCCGAATTAAGACCCCACTGCGCTCTCGCCCCCCTAGAAACTAGCTTATACAGATTGCAGGTCTTTTCACAAAGATGATCTAGATACTGTAGGTGTACCTTTTTACTAATTGAGGTAAACTTTTCATTTTTCGCTTACCTAATCAAACTTTCTATGTGACGTTTTCGATGATTCAAACAGTCGTTGCGTTATTTTCGGTAATTCAAATTGTTGATACGACAGTTTTGCTGGTGTGAACATTCGTTGTAACAATATTTGGTGCTGCAAACTGTCGATGGGACATTTTTTTGGAAATGTGTACTTTACAGAAATTGTTAGATAGATAATTTTATTGTACACCATAAATAGGACACAATGATACAGGGATAATATTAAAAATATTCTTAGGCTAGTACAAGTGGTGGTCTTATCGCTTAAAGCGATTTCTTACAGACAACCAGAAGGAAAGGAATACTTATGAGTGTTTCTGGTACAGTGTGTGGTGTACTTTACATAATCTGCCTTAATTATTTTTTACTAGCACGAAAAACGAGTTCAAAATTGTATTTTGTATTTGTTAGTTTTTTTTATTGAATTCAAAAAAGTCTTAGGTCTAAAGTTGCTTGGTATGATAAGGAATATAAGTTATTTGGATTATTAAAAGTCCCTCTTTTGTTTCGAGTTGTTTCAAATTTATTTTAGTAAAACATGCTGCCTAGATTGCCCTCAAAAAACGCAATTAAAATAGCAGGAAATATAAGACAAAGCCTTCAGTATAAAAGGAACGGCCGAGCTTAAGAATGCTCGATGCTGAAGTCCTAGCATTTCATTGAAGTTGATTGTTCTGAAACTTTTGTCTTATGGATGGCGCAACGCGGTCAGGTTATATTTGATATTCCGCTGAGTCGAAAAATATATAAGAGTGCCATTTCAACAGTCTTTTTTCTTTCCTTTTTTCTCAATTAAAATGTAAGCTAGGTAACTACGTGATAGAAAGACGAGCTTGACTTGGTCTTATCCTATTCATATTTTTTGGTACGCAAAATATAATGTGTAGAATTTATAAAATTTAATTATTTATTTTAATAAATATATTTTAAAAAGTTTATTTTACAAACTTTTTCGCGAATATTATGTTGTTATCGCAGGTTATTATTACCAAAAACTAAATAGGTACCCAAACTTATTGTCTCATTAAAGTATACCTACCTACGCCTCTTATATTGAAGTTGTGTAAAGAACAAGTTGTAATATGATGCGACATACAACCCATCTGGAAAGTTGTTAAACAATTCGGTAACAATTTAAAAGTTTTGTAACATAGAGAAGGGGTTCAGGAGTTGCCGACCAAAACAATTTATTAGAATTCTACTCTAACTTTTAAACTGTATATTTATGTATGAGTCTGGCCTGTCTCACTATAGGAAAAATGCCTCTCCACCCTCGATCCACTGCATTCCAGTCTCCAGTGCCTTATTCTGCCAGTCCTCGGAGTAGGGGTCTAGCCCGTCCCACCACTTCATTCTGTGCCTACCGCGACGTCGTCTAACGTTGTGTGGACGCCACTCAGTAATCTGTTTTGCCCACATCTTGTCCGACATGCGGCAGACGTGTCCATCCACTACGGAGTGTAAGTGGAGTATTCGTTCTCTATGTTTACTCTGTGTTCGTTCCCCCATGGATGAGTAACGTGGTCATCGGTGGATACAGATAATTTACATCTCGTATACACATTAAGTCGGATTCTTGTAGGTGATAGGAACGCTGGTAAAATTTGCCGATTGTGTCGATAGTAGGCAGCTCCTAAATTATATTGGAAATAACGTGTCTCTAGCGGTATTTGTGTCACACTACGATATAATTTCAAGAACGGGAACTTGGACACAAGCTTTTCAACCGTCGCCTTTACTAACCACGCTATTTTGAGGATACAACTTCACACAACTTTACCGGAAACTGAAAACTTGTAAAAGTATTTCTGGATGGCGATACTCCTACGCATTATATAAGTTGACCACCACGATTTCGATCTTAATGAAATGTTGTAACATAGGCACTACAGAAGATGTCTTTTGTTTCTTGAATATTACTACTTCTCCTTCCTACCCTTATCCCACATATTTCCCGCACAGCACGTCCTTCTAGCCTTTATTTTTGGTATATTTTTGCATGTTTATTAAGATTATTTATTATCCAAGTATGTATTTATGTCTTGTAGGTATTGTATTTTTAAAATAATGGGTACTTACCACTTATTATGTATCTATCTATGTCTTAGTATCAAAATACGAATTATTTTTTATTTTAAATATTATTAAGTCCTTATCTCATAAATTATTATTATTTTAGAAAAGTGGAGGGAAATAGTCTCTGTCTACCCCACCGGGAACAAGGCGTGACTGTATGTATGTATGTTATGTAGAAGATAGTCAAGTAGTTTCTGCTGTGATCATAGTCCGGCCATCACCCAAGGTACATGCCGAAAACCAGCGTCGCAGTTCTACTGTGGCTTATGCTGAGCATGTACCGTATTTAGGTTATACTCGTAACTAATTTGAAGTTTTTGGCATTTAGTAAAAAGTAATTCTAAGTTTTTTATCTATCTATCTATGATCTATCTATCTATGAATAAAAACGTTTCTATTCTATTCCAGCACCACTCTGGTCTATTATCCGTTATCTCTGCACTCACTCCTTTTTCACTCATATCTTCATTCAAACTGTTCATTCATGTCATTTTTGGACGCCTCCTTCCTACATTATAACCACCCACATTCATCTTCATCGTTCTTTCTTGTTTCTTTTTCAGGCACCACAGAAAATTTTACCTAAAATACTCGTTTCTTGATGAAAAAAAATCACCAATTTGTGGTGTGTATACATACCGATGTATATGAGGAGGTCGAATAGTTTTCATTGGATCGTTTAACTGTCATGGATTATGTCATGACATTAATGCGTCTCTGATCAGAGAGTTAATGCCTTTAACAGGAAAGAGGACCTCTTAGCAGTTTGATGACACAATCCTATGGAAAATTTACTAAATCGATGTTTTGTATTACCCTGTTTCCTCCGAATACAGTAAACCTATTTGATATATTTGAAAACTTGTAAAAGTATTTCTGGATGGCGATACTCCTACGCATTATATAAGTTGACCACCACGATTTCGATCTTAATGAAATGTTGTAACATAGGCACTACAGAAGATGTCTTTTGTTTCTTGAATATTACTACTTCTCCTTCCTACCCTTATCCCACATATTTCCCGCACAGCACGTCCTTCTAGCCTTTATTTTTGGTATATTTTTGCATGTTTATTAAGATTATTTATTATCCAAGTATGTATTTATGTCTTGTAGGTATTGTATTTTTAAAATAATGGGTACTTACCACTTATTATGTATCTATCTATGTCTTAGTATCAAAATACGAATTATTTTTTATTTTAAATATTATTAAGTCCTTATCTCATAAATTATTATTATTTTAGAAAAGTGGAGGGAAATAGTCTCTGTCTACCCCACCGGGAACAAGGCGTGACTGTATGTATGTATGTTATGTAGAAGATAGTCAAGTAGTTTCTGCTGTGATCATAGTCCGGCCATCACCCAAGGTACATGCCGAAAACCAGCGTCGCAGTTCTACTGTGGCTTATGCTGAGCATGTACCGTATTTAGGTTATACTCGTAACTAATTTGAAGTTTTTGGCATTTAGTAAAAAGTAATTCTAAGTTTTTTATCTATCTATCTATGATCTATCTATCTATGAATAAAAACGTTTCTATTCTATTCCAGCACCACTCTGGTCTATTATCCGTTATCTCTGCACTCACTCCTTTTTCACTCATATCTTCATTCAAACTGTTCATTCATGTCATTTTTGGACGCCTCCTTCCTACATTATAACCACCCACATTCATCTTCATCGTTCTTTCTTGTTTCTTTTTCAGGCACCACAGAAAATTTTACCTAAAATACTCGTTTCTTGATGAAAAAAAATCACCAATTTGTGGTGTGTATACATACCGATGTATATGAGGAGGTCGAATAGTTTTCATTGGATCGTTTAACTGTCATGGATTATGTCATGACATTAATGCGTCTCTGATCAGAGAGTTAATGCCTTTAACAGGAAAGAGGACCTCTTAGCAGTTTGATGACACAATCCTATGGAAAATTTACTAAATCGATGTTTTGTATTACCCTGTTTCCTCCGAATACAGTAAACCTATTTGATATATTTATATCCTGATATTTTAAAGATGATGTAAAGTATGTCCCTATTATTTTATTTTTGTTTATAAACGTTTATAACGTTATATTAATTTCTTACCGATTAAAGTACCGAGAGAGATCTCTCTCGGTAGCTGGTTATAGACCTTAATGGCTATTATCGTACAGTTGGCTGTTTTACATCTAACCATTCTTAATCAGGTTAGATTTCTACTTGGACAATTAAAATGCAAAGTCTAGTTTCGAAGGTTGCAAATAGAGCAGGATGTTCTCTCATAAAACTCCAACCTGCATAATATACAGGCTCGTTAGTGTCCAAATTTTTAGGTTTAAAAGAAACGGCCTACATGACTCTAACGGTCTTACGCCAAAGACGGCTCTGATGTACACAGGACTCAGATCCATGGTAGGTACACCAACATTTCATTCGATTTAGTTTCTGCCTCGGTGGCGTAGTGGGCCCGAGCTCGCCTGCCGATCAGGAGGTCACGAGTTCGATCCCTAGGTCAGGCAAAGTGTTAAATATTGCATTTTTACACTAGCGATTATCTCAATAACCGCCTGGAATCTGGAACTGTACCCGATAGATGGAAATAGGCTCGCCCTATTTTAACATACTGGGAATATGGGTGAACCAATATGGGACTGAGTCCTGGGTACAACTCTGCATACCCCTTTGGGAAAAAGGCGTGATTGTATGTTATGTTATGTTACTACAACTCATAAAAACGCCAAATAGTATTCTTTGATAACGCCTTGTATGTCTGTCTATAACAACTAAGTCACTGATCAAAACGGCGGAATGACGTGCAGTTATTTTGCATATTATCAGTTTGTAGTGGTAGTGAGTTTGTAGTGGTAGGCCTCTTGCAGGGGGCCGCCTGGGGAAGTACCACACCTTTGCCAGTTATTCATCCGCCAAGCAGTAATGCGCAAACATTACTGAGTTCCGGTCTGAAGGGCAATGTTACCAGCGAAATTACCGGGCATGATGAGATTCAACAACTCATATCTCTGGGTGACAGGCGCAGTGCAGTGCCGCGTAGAATTTTAAATTTTAAAACACTGGGTGGCACTGTGTCTGATATGGGCAATCATGATGCTTACCATCAGGCACCTGATTTGCTCGTCTTGTCACTATATCATATCATAAAAAAAAAAAAACAATTGAACCTAACCAAACTAAAATAAATTGTCAAGACATAATATGTGTGTATGCATAGTGTAGGGTTCCATCTATTAGCGCCATCTATTAGCCTACTATGGGAAACTATAAGTCCTGGTATATGTTTTATTAGCTCCTTGCGCAAAGTAGGTATGGAAAAATATACAGTAAAATGGCCATAAATTTTGATTGCATATACTTAGAAGTTTTTTTTTACAGTCATAAGGGACTGCACATCTGAGTAGCAGTTGAAATTAATTTCAACTTGATACCTGCACGCGTTCCCGTGAATAAGTGTCTTGACAGACGGACAGACAGACAGACAAACCGACAACAAAGTGATCCTATAAGGGTTGCTTTTTCCTTTTGAGGTACGAAACCTTAAAAGGTTGGATCGGTTAGGTCGAATAGAGTAACAAAACCAACACAGAGCACCTGGACTACATGGACTCCTTGGTCTTGTGGCTCAAACCCTAGTGTTTTTATATACAAGACATAAGTACATTTTAAGGAATGATTAGTAAAAGTTTCACCTGCAAAAGTTTTACAAAGGGATATTGTAAGCCGTAAGTTGAAGCAATCTCTTTAATTAAAGCTTTGAGCCAAATTATGAAAAAGTTCTTTGAAACTCCCTAAATGAAAACATCCTCGACATAAACTCGGTTTGTTCCTCTATGTATGTTTGTCTCTATGAGGTCAGGTTAAAAGAAATAAGTACTTTTCAGTTATTAAAATACATAATTATTATTATTTTTATGATAGTGAGTGACAAGACGAGCAAGTCAGGTGCCTGATGGTAAGCATCATGATTGCCCATATCAGACACAGTGCCACCCAGTGTTTTAAAGTTCAAAATTCTGCGCGGCATAGCACTGCGCCTGTCACTCTGAGATTTAAGTTGTTGAATCTCGTCATCCCCAGTAATTTCTCTGGTAACATTGCCCTTCAGACCGTAACACAGTACATAGCACATTACTGCTTGGCGGATGAATAACTGGCAAAGGTGAGGTACTTCCACAGGCGGCCCCATGCAAAAGAGGCCTACCACTACAAAAAAATTTAGTTAGTTTAGAGTTAAACCATCAAACTGCGCTCGCCGGCGAGTATATTACAATATCCTCCAATCATGGAAAGGCCTATGCCCAACAATGGACATACAACGCGTAAAATGATGATAAATTATTTTTGTTCATTCCCGCCGTATAAAATAGTGTAATAGTGCTTTCTGTGACAGATTAATAGAGATAATGATGGGTTGAAGGGAAGAGAGCTTATGCCCTAGTTGAGCAGGCTTCGCTATCTCTATGTGCCTACTTGCGCGCGCTAATTACCTACCGGTCACCGAATCGAATACAATCAGCCAATTACATATGTCGCTGTCAGTGCAATTGAACTGCGACCTTGGAGAAGCTGTATCATGGTAATGTCTATGATTTATGCCTCAGATACGTATTTTAACTTTGAGTAGCTTCTGTATAATCTGATTCATTATTGACAGCCTCGTTGGTTCAGATGGTAGTAACTCTGCTCTCCGTGCCGCAGGCCCCGGGTTCGATCCCCGGCCAGGTCAAACATTTGTGTGCATGAACATGTCTGTTTGATCTGTGTCTGGGTGTTATAAGCTTATATAAATATGTATATCAGTCATATGGTTACCATAGTACAGGCTTCTAGCCTAGCTTGGGACCAGATGACCGTGTGTGGAAGTTGTCCCATATTATATTATATTATTTTCATGTCCGCGTTCATTTAGGCCAAATAGAAAGTTAATAACCTTAACGCCATCGGTGACTAAGCGTTAGCTAAAGGAAATTAAGGCTGGCGAGGCTCATAGTCAAAGGGTCTCATGTTAATTGAGTAATTTCCTATATTGACCCATGTATTCTAACCTTTGATGCACGCTTAATAGAATTTGTGATCAATTGTTATCTAGAATGGTGAATCATGTAAACGTCATCGTCTTTTTGTGTTGGATTTATGCCAAAAATAGCTTGTTCTTAGGTTCGTATCCTACAACCACTGCGAATACCGTACCGTGCGAATACCGTACCGTACCGTGTATCAACAGTGCTAATATCTACAGTACATTTCGTAATTTATTAATTATATTATTTATTAATTTATTATATTATAATGATAAGTCTTACAATAATTAATGTATTACATTGTTAAACATTGATCAAGGAAAAAAGTATGTAGTGACATTTATAAACTGGTGAAACCAGCATAATAAAGACTCACATAATATTATTCATTATCCTTTCAATTATAATCATAACCAATAATGTTATATTTTTCCGCAATGTCCATAATACCTATACGTAACAAGTTTGTAATATCAGTCAATAACTTTTTGTCATGCTATTGCTACGTTCTGTCCAATAATGGGAAGTGTACAAATTATTGTGCTGTTTTTTGTGCTGATCAAAAGTAGTTTAGTGAGAGCTAGAGATGATAGTCGTATTGTTATCGACGATTATGAGGATAAAGAGAGTTTATTTAATAAAATATCCACCCCTAAACGCAACACAACTACTGAATCATCACGTAAGTAATTATTAAAGATTTTCTTAAAATGAACAAAATGCTATATCATCCTCATATTATAGTTTGTGGGCTTGTTCAATTAGTTGATTTATTCATTCGCGAGATTTATAAAAACAAACAATCCACTCATAGAATCAAAAAGCTACATAATATAATAAACAATATTATAGACATTAAAGAGATTAACCAGTTTAGTAATTTCATAAATATCTGGACACATAAATATAATTAGATATATTTTATTACAGATAATCCTGGAGCAAATACAGCACCAATTTCTAATGGACCAATATATGCTACGTATATATTAGGATTTACAACTGCGCTATTGATTATAGCCGTTGTACTGTTATCTTTATATGTTTTATATTTGAAGCGCAAGAGATATAGTAATTCGATCAGATCAAGCATTACTAAAGAAGGTACCACTTTAGTTAGATTATATACTAGACAAGAATCACAAGAAACTCAAATTTTATTAACACCGCAGCCCAGTCGTAATGAAATCAATTTAAACGAACAAAATATGATGAACAAAAAACCGCACGTTATTGAGACCAATGAAATGATCAAAACAGATGTACTTCAACCGAAAAAACCTGTTATAAACACATTGGGAAATCCGATCATAACACGGGATCAAATGATATCATTATGTAGTGGAATATTAGAGAAACGTAAAGAATTTAATAGCTTATCTGAACTGGATAAGATCATAAACGAAAAACAGAAAATGGAGACGAAAAACAACGCAACAGAAACGTTGACAATTCCGCAAGGCAGTACAATGAAAAGATGTTCGTCGACTCCAATGCTTGATATTTGTGACGATTTATCGTTAACTAATATAAGTGTAGCAGAAAATACAGAAACAAATACTTCTGAAACCTCATTACAAAAGAATACAAACTCTGCTATCGATAAAACAGAAAAAGAAAAGGAAAATAGTCTCAAAATTATAATCAACATGGAAACAAATGAACCAAATGAAATTTATGATAATCCTCTAAAATCAAATGGGCCTGTATTTATATCTGAACTCAATGATAAAATTTTGTGTAAATTCCAAAGATCTTCAGACGATTCAGGTGCTTGTCTTATTAATGAAACAAACGAGGATGAACTTTACGACGATCCTCCTTGCATTATTAGGCCTGTTTCCAGTTCCACTGATCTTATACAAGAAGATATATACGAAACAGGACCTTCAAACAGGCCTCTTACACTTCTAAAAGCAGATAATGATGATAATCATGACGATAATGTATATGACAATCCAAAATCTAAGCAAATCAGCGAACTAGTACTTACTGAATTGAGAAAAAAAATTGATTCTTCATCCAATTTAGACAAGGATCAAGATCAAACTAGTGATAGTGAACATGATAATCAAATGTATGATAGACTACAGAATGGTAGAGAGATCAGGTTTACCAAAGCAGATAATACAGATTACCTTATGGCGATTACTAGTGATAAAGAAGAATGCCTCGAACCACGTTATACGAATGCAAAAGAATTGAAACACTAAACTTTAAGGCCACGTATGAATTATGAATTATCTGCTACATTAAATATTTCCAAACTGTACAATATAATGTATAATAATACAATATAAGTGAACATTTAAAAAGAAAAAGAGAAAATGTGTTATAAATAACTCATATTAACTAGTATATTATTAAGCGGAGAATTCCAATGGGGAGAAAAAAAAAAGACGTGAATGTCAAAACACAGGATAGAATGGTAGAACTAAAAGGAGGCCTATGCCCAGCAGTGGACTTTATGTGTGGATTATGATGAATAATATGATTGTAGAGGTATATATAATACAGAAGGAAAATAGTTTAGTTTCGTTATATTTATAGTTGCATTGGTTCAGTGACTCATTTTGAACTTGAATTATTGTCATAGAATATTTCTAATATAAAATGGTTGTATTTGTAATAAATATTAAATATGTACAGTGCTACAAAAAGTTGCGAAAACAAACCTTAACTTGCCTTAACTTTGAAAAAAAGAATTGAGAAATTCGCTAAAAAAATTGAGTTCCTTCAAATTTTCCGATTAACTGATCTATTTTGTACCGAAAGTAAATTTTTTTGTGAAATTGAAAAATGTTCTATTTGATAGATGCACTCCCTTATGTATTAGTACACCTTTCCTTTATCACGAATAAGTAAAAAATGTATGTCAGGATCGTAGCAACTGAAGTGAAATTATACGTGTTGAATATGTCTATAATAATGTGTTAATAATAATAATACTTATTTTAATCAAGCAATACTTTATTATCATAATAATAATAGGATTTTATAACAAAAACAGATTATAATTTATTTGAAATACTTGTAATAAATAACTTGAAGTTAAGTCGCCGTTGCGGTACCAGCTCTGGTAGCACAGTGAGCAGGGAAAACGAAGTCCCCATGGACTTCGTTAGAACGAGATAACAGATATGAATTGTTCAGGCGCGAAAGAGAGAAAAAAAGGGGAAAACTAGTTATACCCGTGCCATGCTAGGCGGGCAGCAATAGAATAGTACCCCACCCTCTCTACCCGTGGTTGCCGTAAGAGCCGGCTAAGGGTTAACTGATCCAGAGATCGGCAGCAGCATCTTAGTTCTGCCTGAACACATCGAACCGCGCACACCAACCTGCCTAGAACATAGTTTACATCACCGTAAAAATATAAGGATATAAAAAAATGCCCCTGTACCTCGAGCGATGCGAATGCTTAACGCGGTGCTAGACCAAAATCCAGAGACAGACTTTTTTACATGCACCCTGAATGACCTTCATAGAATGTTGACGAGGTTTGTAGAAAGAAACCCAAGCGTTCTCTAGTTTGGGATTATGTTAAAGATACCTTTATTGTAATTGTTATTGTTGTTACGTACTGTTATGTTTAACTTGTAACTTTCTAATTTTATTTAATAATATCTGGTATTTTTTTTTTTTTTAATAAAATGACATTTTTTAAAAATGATTCCTAGCTAGATCGATTTATCGCCCCCGAAACCCCCTATATACTAAATTTTATGAAAATCGTTGGAGCCGATTCCGAGATTCCAATTATATACCAGAATTGCTCATTTAAAGATATAAGATAATATTGTTCTTAATATAGTATTTAGCCCTGGGTTCGCGAATTGGGAAACTGTAATGCGGCTCAGAGGCACGTTGTTAATAAATAAATAAAATTAGGTATAGGATGGGTTAATAATATTCAGAGGACACAAGGGAATACAAAACATCTTTGTAGTGGTAGACCTCTTTTGCAGGGGGCCGCCTGGGGAAGTACCACATCTTTGCCAGTTATTCATCCGCCAAGCAGTAATGTGCAAACATTACTGTGTTCCGGTCTGAAGGGCAATGTTACCAGCGAAATTACTGGGCATGATGAGATTCAACAACTCATATCTCAGGGTGACAGGTGCAGTGCAGTGCCGCGCAGAATTTTGAACTTTAAAACACTGGGTGGCACTGTGTCTGATATGGGCAATCATGATGTTTACCATCAGGCACCTGATTTGCTCGTCTTGTCAATCGCTATCATAAAAAAAAAATCGATTCGGTATTTTTTTATAGGATTGTGTTAAATTCCTAAAAGGCCACGTACGCTCTTAATATTAACGTACATACGTACATACATAATAATTATAATCTAAGAGTAAGTACAAAGTTGTATTGAATTATAAATAGTAGAATAAAAATGTTGTCCCAGAAGTATACCTGAACTACATCATGTCGTATTCATTGAAACTTTTTACCCCTGACCGAAAAAGGAAGTGGTGTATGTGTCTGTCTGTCTGTGGCATCGTAGATCCTAAACGAGTTGAGCGTTTTTTTTTAAAGCTGACGCCTGATCCGCCAAGCAGTAATGTGCAAACATTACTGTGTTCCGGTCTGAAGAGCAATGCTACCAGCGAAATTACTGGGCATGACGAGTTTCAACAACTAATATCTCTGGGTAACAGGCGCAGTGCAGTGCCGCACAGAATTTTGCATTTATACTCGTAAAACACTGAGTGGCACTGTGTCTAATATGGGCAATCATGATGCTTACCGTCAGGCACCTGGTTGGCTCGTCTTGTCACTCACTATCATAAAAAAACCTGATCAAGAGTGTTCTTAGCTATGTTTCATGAAAAACGGTTTAGCCGTTTGAAGATTATCAGCTCTTTACTAGGGCTGAAGGGCTATGAACAACTTGGTCCGATCGATTCGCTATTTGAAAAAAAGAAACAAATAGAAAAAAAAAGAGATTGGGCGTAATTACATCTGCTAGGAAACAGTGGTTGTGGTAATCGGCTTGTAATAAGTAATAATAAGTATGTAAATAACGTATGGAAAGTAGATTTTTTCTTGAATTTTCCGAATCTTCTTTATTAATTTGAAAGCATCGATGGCTCAGATGGTAGTAACTCTGCTTTCTGTGCCGCAGGTCCCGGGTACGATCCCCGGCCAGGTTAAATATTTGTGTGCATGAACATGTCTGTTTGATCTGTGTCTGAGTGTTATAAGCTTATATATGTATATATATCATATAAACATACATACATTCACGCCTTTTCCCCGAAGGGGTAGGCAGAGGTGTACCCAGGACTCAGTCCCATAGTAGATACACCCACATTTCGCCAGTATGTTATTGGTCCCATGTAATAGGGGGCGAGCCTATTGCCATATACCGGGCACAGTTCCAGACTCCAGGCAGCTATTGAGATAATTCATAATGGAAAAATCCAATATTTAACACTATGCCTGACCTGGGGATCGAACCCGGGACCTCTTGATTAGCAGTCGAGCATGCGCCCACTACGCCACCGAGGCAGTTATATCATATATATCATATATATCAGTCATCTGGTTACCATAGTACAGGCTTCAAGCCTAGTTTGGGACCAGATGACCGTGTGTGGAAGCTGTTTCATATTAAAAAAAAATTAAATGAGTGGATATCAAAACATAATACATACCAAATCATTCAACTAGTAAAATTTAAAATTCAAGAAAAAATTCGACTTTCCATACAAATCATCGATCAGCTGGTCTATTTTGTTGAAGACTAAATTGTTAGGAGAATATAATTCTTTAAACTTGACTTATATTTTCACCGATGGATTCACCACCTTGATAACTAAAAATTTTTGTAACACTATATAACACGTCATACGTTTGCACGTCTCGAAATTAGAGAGGCAGATCTTCACAATCCGTCATGAGTTGGAAACGAAAATTGAGAAATTCTCGCGGCAAATTTTTATGCAGCTGACATTTGACTTTTAGATGCTGCACCTGAAACCCGGCTGATGAAAATTGAATTTATTTCCGACGGTATGGAAAAATGTCTTTTGATTTTTTTATATTATGCATAGATATATAGTTTATCATTATGTGTTTCATCAGATGGCTCATCTGATCCCAAAAAAAATCGTAAACCTGTTAATTCAGGGTTATCAATCGCGAAATAAATCTTGATCGTATAGATTACATGTTTTAAAATGTTGCTTGCCGAATATTTTTAATAGGTCAAGGATCTTGTTCCTGCGATTCCTGCGAGTTGGTTCCATAGTAAAAGTTGCTTCAAGGGATACAAGAGGTACAATACCTTCTTAAGAGGTTACCAACTGTTAACAGTTAATGTTACCTCTTCTAATTTCGTCGATTACTTACGCTTTTAGAAGTTAATCCCCTGAGGGTGGTGCTTGTGGGTGTGATATTAAAGGCTTCTTCGACATCTAAGAATGGACATTGAGCAGTTTGCTTGGCATCCAAGTATTTACCTATCTTGCCTACCAACTCTAAAAGACCAGTTTCGGTAGACCTTTCTTTTTGATAGGCATGCTGTGTCGGACACAGCGGTTTAGTATGAGGCTCTAATGTGCTGATCTATACTTTCTATGGTTTTGAGTAGGAAGGATGTGAGACTAATGGGTCTAAAGGATTTGGGTAGCGAATTTGTTTCTGAGGATAAATACATCAATTTGTTAAAGCTCTAGAAAATGCTCTACTGTGAAAAGAATAAAGGAAAGTAATATTGTGTTCATCATCTGTTTGCCTTTCCTCTTTAAGAGGCATACGGCGTAATGAGATCGGGATTTTCTGTTGTGGAAATTCGGCTAAAAACGTACTCATAAATTACAGAGTGCCACGGAACACGTAGCTTTAATTAATTAAAGTCAAAATTATGTTCCCAGCCCGCTGGTCATCCAAACATAAACAAATTGCACTGGAATAATCGTATCAAGCTGGCAACTGCTGCTGTAGTTATGTTTTTAACTCTTTTTTTTCCGGGATCTGTATTATATTTAGGAGGCTGCTATAGATCTTGGAGTTGCGTTTTTAGCACGCTCAAACTGAATAGCTACTTACTTACTTATTACTTATTAATGTCCCTTTCTTAATTTAATCTCCGCACTTCAAGATTATTGTGCGTTCTCATGTACTTTTCTACACCAATGGTTGATTCATTATTCATTATTAAGCATTAAATTGCAAAAAAGAAAAAAGTGAAAGAATTCAAAGGACCTATATGAATTAAATAAGAGTATTTCTGTTTGAGTTTGAACTGAGAGTTTGGCGTTAGTCATCGTCTTTCTGCCAAATCCCACACTACTAGTGGGGTCGGCACAGCACTTCATTTTTCACCATTCCCATCTATATTCCATTTATCAAAATATTATTTAAGTTTTGGCTTAGATTTTACGAGCAGCCGACCCCTAACCTCAACTCTCCTTTTGTGTATGCTATATTTGGCATTAATAAAATAAAATAAAAAATTCCAAAAAGGGAGATTAAAATAAATAACGTACTTACCTACCTCTTATAACATAATATACTTCCTCTGCTGTTATTAAATTAATTTGCAAAAAAACCTTTTTTTCAAAATGAAGGTCCAGGAAAATGAATATTCAAGGGAAAACAAATATTTGCTGTTAAAGAGAGTTTCACGAGGTAAATGTAAATAGCCGAGTAACAACAATTTACGCGGCAGAAGTGGTGTTAAACCTTGAAACTTATTTAGCAAGGTCACTAAGCTTTTGGGACATGTCAAGAATATTATTATGTAAGGGACACAATTTGTTCTCGTAGCATCTTTGACGGTGAAAAATGGTGTACCTTTCATCGTATCATCGTTACTATAATTGACACCGTTTTACGCATTTTTAGTTTAGCAAATAATGACAAGCTTAAAAGTCTAGACGTTACTTTCAACAAATGAAACAAATATCTAAGAAACTAAGAAGTTAATAACAAAAGCAGACGGTATTATTAATCAGTTGGCTTTCATTTCAATGAGTCATCATTTGAAACAATTTTTAATCTGATATCGTGAAATAACTAACAGGGGAATACATAACATAACATACATTCACGCCTTTTTCCCGAAGGGGTAGGCAGAGGTGTACCCAGAACTCACTCCCATAGTAGATACACCCACATTTCGCCAGTATGTTATTGGTCCCATGTAATAGGGGGCGAGCCTATTGCCATCTACCGGGCACAGTTCCAGACTCCAGGCAGTTATTGAGATAATTCCTAATGGAAAAATCCAATATTTAACACTTGCCTGACCTGGGGATCGAACCCGGGACCTCTTGATTGGCAGTTGATCATGCGCCCTCTACGCCACCACTAATAAATATATATATATATATTTATAATCTAAGAGGTCCCATTTCCTGTTAAACTGTTTACTAGTAACCACCCTTGTAGATATAGTGCCTCGTTCTATAGAAACACCAAGCGACGTGCCAAAATCCAAAAGATTCATGTTCCGTTGACACTTCATTATCTGTTGCAGAAACGGTTTTTGGAACGCATTTCGCTTCTCGAGCGTCTTTGTTCGCGTTTCGTCTGCCATTTTTGCCATTTTCACTTACATTTCCTCAGTTTTATATTTATGTATTAAACTAACACACTGTAACAGTAATAATTGTTATTTGCAATAGAATTCTTTTAATTTTTTTTTTCCAGTATTTTTGGCAAGACTAGGTATATATCCAAAGGTTAAGTTAGGTTAGGGCGTTGATCAGTCAGGACTTTTAATATTATTTTAACATGACGATCAAACCCGGGAACTCATGATTGACAGTAGCGCTTGCGAACCACTACGCCACCAAAGCAGTCTCAGATCTACAACTGTAAATATCTCAGATACAGTTCTATACAATAAAAGCGGTGGCTAATAAGCTTCTAAGGATAACAACAGCTGATGGTTTGCAAAATTTTTACGAATACAAAAATATTTTAAGTGGGCTTATCTTTATGGTTGCGTAAAATCTAATGTTATTATGCCTATCAGATTTTACTTATTTTTATACCCAACTTTGTTCGTGTCTATTTATTCGCTTAATTCTTTTATTCTCGCCGTGGTAGCCAAGTATTTATTGTTCATCAGAAAGTGTAGTTTTTTTTTAAAGTCCACGTCCGCTCATCACTCACTTACTCACTAAAAATTGAATTCACAAACTTTTGTTAGTAAGTCACTGTTACGTAGAATCCTTTTTACATCGAAACGACGAGAATGTCTTAATGTCGTCGCCTCCAAGCGACGAGTCTGATTACATAATTTCACCTATTGCATAGTGGACACAAGCTAGCCTGCCTGAGCATGAGGTCCCGACTTCGATCCCCGGGTCAGGCAAAGTGTTATTTGGATTTTTCCATTAGAAATTATCTCAGTGACGGCCTGGAATCTGGAACTGTGCCCAGTAAATGGCAGGCTCGTCCTCTATTACATGGGACCAAAAACATACTAGCGAAATGTGGGTTTGCTTACTATGGGACTGAGTCCTAGGCCTGGGTACACCTCTGCCTACCCGTTAGGGAAAAAGTTTATTATGTTATAACAGTTAAAATTCGAGAGTTGTCACCACCAGCCCCAGTTGTGACATCAAATAAAATATACATTTAATGCCAGTAGCATAATCCTCATATCAACGTCGGACAGTATTGTAAAACATTGTTGGTGTATCCGACATGTCTGCTCAGCTGTAACGTAATCATTTTGATGTGAACAGTGGGAACATACTCTTATCTGAATAGAGCCGTTGGTGACAGTG
The DNA here is from genome assembly GCA_947063395.1 of Hemistola chrysoprasaria. NCBI lineage: Eukaryota > Metazoa > Arthropoda > Insecta > Lepidoptera > Geometridae > Hemistola > Hemistola chrysoprasaria. Next base: position 4,928,947 of record OX346724.1, read on the forward strand.
AACCTGCCATTTTATAATATTACTGATGTCAGAACTTTGGAAAAATCCTTTTGGTACTGCGATAGGTTGCTACTATTAAGAGCCGTATAGCATTTCAAACGTATTTTTTGTATTTAACGGTCAACTTTGGCGTTATTTTTCTAAGAAACTGAACGAATATGATATTATTAATTTCTTGAAAAATCGAGAATACATATTGGTTATTGACCATAGCAGCCTCGCTTTTCTTAATTTGGTATTAACTATTTATAAAAAGTCAGAGTTCCGTAGCTAGTTTCTCGTAAAGTGCAGTACGACGGCACTTTTTTGAGCTCTTATTTTTAACTATAAGTAGTACAAAGTAGATAAAATAAAAAAAATATAATAATAACATATTGGTGTACATAGGGACCTCAAAATTTTAAAGTAGGTGTGGAATACCTAAAAAAAAATCACATTCAAAAGCGTATAACTACTAAAAAATACTCTGAAATAGTTGTAAATTTTACATCATTCTTATTACGAAAATGTTATACCTAAAGTTACGTCAGTTCCTAAAGAAATCGATTCGTTTATTTATTTTGGAAAATAAATTTTGAAAACAACTTTAAAGAAACGCTAATTATTAATTACTTAAATACCATATATTGCAATGCGTTGAGCGCCGGCTATGAGCGCATGAAATTTCATGATAGGGCTAATTGCATTAAGTTAGCTATGTTTGAGCATGCCTACTGAAAGGTTTACCTTAACAACAAAACATAATAGAATAATACTTTTTTGCATACCAAATTAAAATCCAATTAAATAACAAGGTTAGAAGTAACGATACAAAAATATATTATTTTATTTTATTTATTTATTTAGATCATCCACATCATGTACATCAGTTATTATTGTTTGGCTACATTATATATCTTAATTCTAAATGTCATAATATTTATGGATGACGACGGCATGTATAAAACAAAAATGATTCAACAACATAAATAATTAGTAGTTATAAAAAATATCAGAAATAATAGTAGTAATTAACAAAATTTTTAATTTAGTTTAATACAAGGTTACCAAAATATGATATCACGTAGATAATAAACAGCTGGCGGTCTTATCGCATTAAGCAATTTCTTTCAGACAACCTGGGGATGGAAAAGGAGAGTTGAAACATAAGCAATATCATTACTTATGGATAGCATAATACTTGAACACATTTCACTTACGTTTAATATCTAATCATCAATTGGAAGTATAACATGGGTACTGGTGGAATTTGGGTGTACCTACAATGGGACTGAGTCCTGTACACCTCTGCCTACCCTTTCGGGAAAAAGGTGTGATTATTAATATGTTGTATTATGTTTAAACTCAAAGCAGATGCCATGGTGCGGGCGGGCGGTCAGGAGTACTCTGGATCGAATTTCTTGTCCTTATATTATCTTAAGTGTGCCTTGACCTCAATCAATCATGAACACGTCTGACTATCAGTACTCGTACTCAGCTTAAAAAATATTGCATTACATAATAAATAATAAATGTTAATTAAATAATAAATGTTAAATACATAATAAATGTTCTCTGAACAAAAAAAAATATTACAACCTTTTGACCTCAACCTGTTATGACGCGTAACAGCTTCATCCCCTAAATGAATATTTAATTTTATCGACGCCGACATGCGTCAGATTAATACTGGAAGGATTATTCTCGCGTTAACAACTTTTATTATTAATTTATAAATTGATCATTTATTAAACTGATTACACTCTACGATTTCTACGAGTTTTTAAAATGGTTGATTATATTATATAGGTAGATTTCGATGTGCTCTATCCGGATTTCTACTTTTGCCATCTCGTATCTTTGCAGCTCGCGCGTCCGTATGTTCCGCGTGCCGAAAATCTAGCGCGAGCTGTTACAATGACGCTTATTTGTTGAAAAACATCCTCATATGTATGTTTTTTGATTCCAAAATTATGTCAAACGGGAGATTAACAATAGTTAATATGATATTATTTACAAACGGATCAAGATTGTTCGTCTGTGCAGTAGATTTACTGTCCAATTTCTTTCAACTGCACCATAATGATGGTCTGATATTTGACTACGACAAAAGAAAGATAGACTTTATTTGTATGAACATAACATAACAAACATTCACGCCTTTTTCCCGAAGGGGTAGGCAGAGGTGTACCCAGGACTCAGTCCCATAGTAGATACACCCACATTTCGCCAGTATGTTATTGGTCCCATGTAATAGGGGGCGAGCCTATTGCCATCTACCGGGCACAGTTCCAGACTCCAGGCAGTTATTGAGATAGTTCCTGATGGAAAAATCCAATAGTTAACACTGCCTGACCTGGGGATCGAACCCGGGACCTCTTGATTGGCAGTCGAGCATGCGCCCTCTACGCCACCGAGGCAGCCCGTCTACGCACCGAGTTTGTATGAAGAAGTATAATAATGATATTATTCGTCGCGTCACTTTAAAGTCTAAACTAGGTACAAGTGGGTCGCTTATTATATAGGTACTCGTGTTTAAATTCTAGAAAACTACACCTGAAAACGAATCGTTTTGACAACGCACGAACAAGTTCAGATTTGCCTGTCTGAATTCAATAAAACTTCTGAGAAGTTAGTTCCAATTCCACAAACTAAGTCCAAGCTTTCACCTTCATGAAATCGAATTTTCTTTTCTAATCTAAATTTAAAATCAACAGAAATTAAATTAAAAATAAAGTACTGTTTATAAGTTGTATTATAGAACAGTATTCAGGCCAAACAAACTCATGGGACAGTTGTATTGTTAATTGTTACAGAGGTGTGAGTTTGTGAAACCCAGTTGAAAAAGTTTTGGTGGAAAAGCATTGACAGTCGTAACGTACTCAATTCTATTGCTCATACACTTCTGTGTGTACTGTGTACTAAATAAATATGCTACAAATTGCACTGATTAAAATTAAGTTTGTGAAATACTCTTTTACATAATGAACACTACGCGCTAACCTTCGAGCAACGCGGTTTTCCGCCTCTGCCCGGCGGCACGGTAATTAGATTATTAGCGTGACGGCGGAGGCAGAAGACTTTGGACCCTTCGTCATACACAAAAAAAATTTGTCGATAATGTCAGATGCCTTTAATCTGCTAACTTTGACACTAAAGTTCCACTGAAAAAAAAATCGAGTGGACAAGAAAAAATAAATCGCCTGCTTCGAAAAATTGTAATATATATAATTTTAATACGGGAAAAATAAAAGTGACTTTAATTGTAATAAAGATTTTTATTGTACCCATGTCAACAACAATAGAGACTTGAGAAATTGTAATATTTAGGCATCAGGAATGGCATTCCTTCTTGTATGCTATACAAATATTATAATCATCAATTCAAGCTAAACAGACTTGTAGCAAGAAGATTAACAAACGAATATTAATTATGCATCTGTCACGAGAGGAAACATGTTTTCATTTAATTTACAAAGGAATATCATTGTCATTTTGAGTTCCAGTACCAGCCTCTGTTAGATGAAATCTGTCACAGAGAATAGAAAAAACAGCTGCAGTAACTAAGCGGTTTCTAGTTCTATTTAATTGTAGAGTTGGTTGTTAGTTTTCCTTTTGGAATACGAAGCAGGATAATTGTTATCATCTTATATCCTATCCTGGGGGTGTAGTGGAGTGTTCGGTGTAAATTAACCTCCACAATCTCTTCTTTAGTGGCTCCAAGAAGCTGTAGTCACAGCGGCCACACCCCGGTAAACCACGTTAGTGGGCTAAACCTAAGGAAGGGGACTAATTTGTGAACATCTTGCGAATTAGATCGGTGACTCCCGAAATTATGTAGCAAGGTAATGTGGAAAACCTTAAGGGCGCTTCTCAGAGTCCATACTGTGACTTGCGGTCTTCCGCTGCATCCTGACTTCTGCCGATCGTTCCGGTTTACCGGACCATTGGACCACAGGAGAAGGGAAGAGTGAAGTGGATTTGCACCAGCGCAACCGCTCAACCACTATAAATAAGTTCGCGCGCAGATGACCTATCATATCCTACTAATGCTACTTATTCTACTTTCAACTAATATTAAAAATCTCAATTTCAGTACAATGTAAAAAACTTACTTTTTTAACAGGTGAACAAAACGCTTGCGAGTTCTAACTCACCTCCAGCGCTATCTAGTCTAGTAATATTATAAATGCAAAATTTTGTGAGGATGGATGGATGGATGGATGTTACTCTTTCACGCCAAAACTACTGAACCGATTGGGCTGAAATTTGGTATGCAGAATGCAGGTAGCTTAGACCCTGAAATAACACATAGGGTACTTTGTTTCCAGATATACCAACGGGAGCTATGTCTACGCGGGTGCAACCGCGGGTCATAGCTAGTAAGCTTATAAATGCGACAGTTTGTAAGGATGGATATATATATATTTGATACTCTTTCATGCTAAAACTACTGAACCGATTTGACTGAAATTCGGTATGATAGTTTAGAACCTAGCATAACACATAAGTAGAGTGTTTTTATCCCAATTGTTATAAATTAATTCCAATGGCATCTAAATAACTGGTGTAAATAAAAAAAAAAACCTCTTCACGAGGAAGGGGTTTGTTCTTGACGAATATGTTTTTCAGTGAGACGATTCTAATGAGTCCAAACGCGATATCTGGCCAATGTGAACCTGATGTTGTGAAATAGGGGGCGAGCCTTTTGCCATTAACCGGGCACAATTCGGACTCCAGGCTGTTATTGAGAAAATTCTTAACATTCTGTAACATTCAAAAACACTTGTTGCCTGAGCTGGGAATCAAATCCGGGATCAGCAGTTGCGCTTGTGAACCACTACGCCACCGAGGAGTGATTATTTCATATTTTTATAGACTAAGGGTATAATCGCTTGAAATACAATCTGAAATGTGAAGAAAAAAAACACACACACACGCCCCTATAATAGTGGTTGAGGAAGATGGGATAGAATAATTTCGCCAATACCTATAGTGCCTCCACGGTAGCTCAAGTGTTAAAGTGCCCGCCTCGCGGAATGGTGGGGAGGTTCTGTGTTCGAATCCCGCCCGTGGGTGATATATTTCTTCTCATTTCAGATTGAGGAGTGATACTTTAATTTATTATAGTCAATAATCACCTTTCCAATAGATACCTTATGTTGCCTTAGCGATCAATCAAACCATACTCATGCTTATGAAACATAGACCATAGATACTCAAATAGCTCTTTTATCTTGGTCGCAGATAGCAGCGATGTCTGTCCAGAACAGCACCGTAGGATACAACGACACCTTCGAGTACACGCCGTACTCCCAGCGTCTGGAGACGTACCTGGTGCCCATTGTCTTCGCCATCATCTTCATCGTGGGCGTGTTGGGAAATGGTACCCTTGTCATAGTCTATGTCAAGCATCGAAGTATGAGGAATGCTCCTAATACGTAAGTTTATTAATATACCTACTTATATAATTCACTTGTTTTCATTAGTATCGTACATATTTAAATTGTATTTTGATTTGGAAAAAAAAATCAGTTTTAAATGTCGTAGAGTATTTCAATTGCGATTAAAAAAAATGCAGCGCCTATAAATTATAATCTTTTGTGGCATGCCGACCCGGGGTGCTATTATGAACTTGCAAACGCGTAACAACAGCGGTAAATTTTGCTGTCAAACTAAAGTCAGTCTAAGTGCTGTCAGTCTAAAGAAAAGCGGTGCCGCTGTATCAAACAAGCAGTCGCGTAGCAACAGCAGTTAAATTTGCTGTCAAGTCAAACGTCATTTTTTGTACGCCGTTTGACAGTAGAATTTGATGACGTTATTAATAAGCACGCGGGTCTTCTAATTTGCTCTACGAGGTAACTTACCGCGCAATAACACCCATCTAAGCACTCGTAAGACATTCTACCCCCCCTTAATTCTAGTCCTTAATGCGTATTCTAGAATATTATTGCAAATTCAGGGTCATTAGGACAAATCAAATGGATTTTTAAGCCATATAATCAACTTAATCACTTGTTTCGCTACTTTGATTAGTCCTGTAAAATTGCTATAAGTTTGGCTTAAACTTCCACAATTTCTGTTCAAAGTTTTCAATTTGAATGCCGATCATAAGTTTCGTTTAAACCTTTAACAGTTTTAAACTTTAACTCGGTGTTCACCTGTTTGCAATCAAAGGGAAAATTATTAACGAATTTAATTCGAGAAATTCGCTCGCTGTAAACAACTGAGTATTGCTATAATTATAAATTAGGGAGGAAAATATCACACGTAATGGAAATTAATTCATTACCTATCAACAATGTAATGCGTAAAATTATTAGGTTTCTAAATAAAGTCGGGTGACTAATTAATTTTGAATTTCCTAGCTACGTAGGCGTAGAAAACAAACTTTATAATTTTCGTTCCCGTGGGAATATCGGATAAAAGTACCCCACGTATTATTCCAGGGCCTAAGCTACCTAAATACCAAATTTCAACCCGATCCATACAGAAGTTTTGCGTGAAAGAGTAACAAATATCCTTCCATCCATTCATCCATCCTCACAAACTTTGGCTTTAATATTAAAATATTAGTAGGATAAGTTTATGAGCGCTAGCAAGTTGTAATATAAATCTCACTTCACATATCTGGCGTTGTTTTAAAAACGCGATCTCCACCTTAAAATTTTTAGGCACTTCGCAGACAGTGCAACTTTGAACTCCGTTTTTACGTCATTAGGCAACACGCAACTATCTGTTACATTATATTATAAACAAAGACCATTCGCAGACAAAGCAATTCTAGTTACGAGTTTTGATGATCGACAAAATAGTTTTCAGTTGCTGCACTCGATAACAGAATGAGTTTCAAACTGACTGGGCCATTTTGTTGAACTTTTAACGAAAACTTTCAAAAAGTTGTTTTTTTTTAAGTTAATAGTCTTTACAACTAAAGTGACTATATTTTTATAGGTCTATTCGCTTGAAATACAGAATATGGGCTGAAAAATTTGACCCACGGAGCGGGATTTGAGCCCGCACTTCCCGCATTAATCCGCGTAGTGGTAATGGTTTTGTTGTCATAAGTGGCTCTTTCTGCGACTAAAATATTACTACTATACACAAGCCGCGAGCATTCAAAGTTCAATCCTCAAAAGTCCCATTTTTCCAGGTACATATTCTCCTTAGCGTTAGCAGATCTTCTAGTCATCCTAATATGTGTGCCATTCGTCTCTGTGATCTACACCTTCGAGTCATGGCCATGGAACGAGATGATCTGCAAGATATCGGAGACAGGGAAGGATGTGAGCATTGGCGTGTCAGTGTTCACCCTTACGGCACTCTCGGCTGAACGATACTGTGCCATTGTGAACCCTTTTAGGAAGTTTCAGGTAAGTGCTTTACCTTTATTGACCTACCTATTTCTATTTTAACTAAACCCAAATTGTTTTTAACTAACTGACCCAAAAGTTTTGTACAAAAAAATGCCCTATCGATTACCCAGTAAATTTATTTATTTAGCATTCCAAATCATATCTTATAAAAAATTACATTGTAGATTATGGTTTTGTAGAAAAATATCAGATAAAATATTTGATAATTAAAGAAATATAATATATAACATTATAGCGCAATTCTTAATTATTTCTATTTTAATGAAATTAAAGGAACTATATACTAGAGCATATACTAGAACTATATACTAGAGCATATAGGCTAAGCGCGCACTACGATAAAAAAACGTTGCGAATAAAATTAGCTAATCTGTGAACAATACCAATATACGTGAGTGAGCGCACTGCGAAAATGAATTTTGTGAAGAAATTCGCGATTATTTATCGCATTTCGCAAATCGCAACGATTTTTATCGTAGTGAGTGCATAGTCTTAATTAAATATTGAATTAGGGTGAATTGTGAAATAAAATAGAATTTAGAAAAAAAATATTCCAACAGAGAAAAAATTCTAATAAAACTCAGATGCAAAAGAAATCTATAAAAAAAATATTAGCATTTTATATACGGTTATTATATGTGGTTGCCTTAAGAGACAGTTGAGGGCTTTTTTGATCTAGAGGACAGATAGGCATCAGCGTCCTCTGTGTATATACCATCAAATTGCGCTCGCCAACCCTCCTGCCAAGCGTGGCGAGTATTGGCAATACTCCGGTCTATATTAATGCAGCAATAGACTTCCAACGGCTGAGATGATAATGATGTTGATGGAAAGCCTTGTTACAGCTGCACAGGCTACCCCTAGCCTGCGCGACTACAATCTGGGCAGCGGCTATAATCTTTGCAACACCAGCGGCTGTGTTCTCACACTTGGAAACGGAAGATATCGGGGGTAACAGGACTTTAGTGTATTGCACGCCTTATAATAATGGATGGAATAATTATAACAAGTAAGTTAAAAACACGATGATATAATTGACATATTGAAGACCCTTCTTTAATGAAGGTGCACATCCTATTAATATAATAAATAAATAAGTTTGTGAGGATAGATTGATGGATGAATGTTTGTTTCTCTTTCACGCCAAAACTACTGAACCGATTGGGCTGAAATTTTGTATGAAGGTAAGTTAGACCGTGGAATAACACATAGGGTATTTTTACCATCACTTTTTATACAGATATTCCCATGGGAACGAAAACTACGCGGGTGAAACCGCGGGGCACAGTTGGGACTATTTTAAAGCGAGCTTTCGTACTAGTACTAAAAACGCGGATCCGAGCACAAAGCACACAACACGCAAGCAAAGAGTACTTGTAATGTGTTAACGAGTAACTGTAACATGTTACGGAACACCGCGGGCATTGGTCAGTATAACTAGTACACACCCTAGCGGTAAGTTCACGAAACCTTGCATGAAACCTCATTACAAAGCAACAACAAACTAATTATTGTACTTGTAATTAAGTATCTATTAAGTATTGTACATTTCTATAGCGGTTTTTGCAAATTACAAAATCTTAGGTCATTTTAAAATTGACCTAAAGTTTATTCGTGTTTTCAGTTTATTCGAAAACCTTCAAATTCCTATAAAACAAACCTTTTAATTGCGTGGTTACGGTCCAAAAAGCAATTGAACTGGCAGCTTTTCTAGAGAATTCCACCCTCACGCGAACCTTTCCCTGATTGATACCGACTGATTGATTCGGCCACACTCATCAGGACGACGATGTTTTATACGTTGTGTGTTGTGTGGCAATTTGGTCCGAACCACAAATAATTCTACCTGAAAGACCCTGCTTTTATGAGTTTTAGTATAAAATAAAATCGTCAATCCAAGGGGGCGTATTTACATTCTGTATAAGACCAGAACACAACCATAGGAATCTGCTCGCGTCAAAAAATCACTTTTTAATCAATGTCTTCCAATCTATTACAAGAGTAGTACGCAAATACTTGTGTACATTGCTTTGTAGTGGCCTAAGTAACTAGTGTGTTACTTAACACACAATACTAGTACGCATAATATATTATAATAATATCTTGTATTTAACTACCTCGGACTGCCTCGGTGTCGTAGAGGGCGCATGCTCGACTGCCAATCAAGAGGTCCCGAGTTCGATCCCCAGGTCAGGCAGTGTTAAATATTGGATTTTTCTATTAGGAATTATCTCAATAACTGCCTGGAGTCTGGAACTGTGCCCGGTCGATGGCAATAGGCTCGCCCCCTATTACATGGGACCAATAACATACTGGCGAAATGTGGGTGTATGGGACTGATTCCTGGGTACACCTCTGCCTACCCCTTCGGGAAAAAGACGTGAATGTATGTTATGTATTTCGTATTTAAAATTAATATAATGAAAATAATGGTTTCCACTTTAAAGTTCAAAACAAACCGACTTCTGAACCGCGTGGTGGGCTCTCTACCATTTGACTTACCGTGGTGTTTCTAATTATCGGTGATTTTTTTCTATCCTAGCTACCTAACGCCTATATCATTGTGTCTGTAATATTTATTATCATTAATGTCCGTGAAGTCACCAAAGCGGCCGCAACGGAAGACCAGCGCCGGTCGAATGGCCGGCAACATGCTGAGTTGCGACCGTTTCGTGCTACACAGATATCTTTTTTTTTGCTCATATTATGTAAGTACATTTGTTCTAAAATAATTATGTGAAATATCTTTGTACACGAATAAAACTTCATTCATTCATTTATTCATATAGAGGCGTGTTCAAGCGAATGGACCGCTTTGCGTAAAAAATATTAAGAATTACAGAAAATTTCATTGGAAAAGCAGATCACGGTATACTACTCTCCGTGATCCGAGGCTACAAAGTCATCCCTTAGCTATTCTTATAATAAGTCCGTGGCGTTGACCACTGGCTTAGAAAATTGTATTGTTAACAACTACCATTCTTGCCCGAATTTCTTTTGTCAGGCAGACGATTTTATTTAGTAGAGGTATGTTTTGTCGATGGCGAAAGACACGGTGACTGGCCCAATCAATGTTATTTCATGTCCTGAAGCTTTCAACGGAAATCAAATAAAGGGACACACGCACAAAAAGCTTTTGTTATGTAATATCAAGGTGTTCTATAACATCGGTACCACTATTAGCTTGGCAACGCTGGACATTTTATCCATTTCACACTGTCTTACTTTCAGATTTTTCTTTTGATAATCATATCGATTAAAATCTTTCTCGCCTCGGTGCCGACTGCCTCTATGACGTAGTGGGCAAAAGCTCGACTGCCGATCATGAGGTTCCGGGTTCGATCCCCAGGCCAGGCAAGTTGTTAAATATTGAATTTTTCCATTAGGAATTATCTCAATAACTGCCTGGGGTCTGGAACTGTGCCCCCCTATTACATGGGACCAATAACATACTGGTGAAATGTGGGTGTATCTACTATGGGACTTGAGTCCTGGGTACACCTCTGCCTACCCCTTCGGGAAAAAGGCGTGAATGTATGTGGTGGTGTAATAGAAGGCAAACCTATTGCGATCTACCGGGCACATGTCGAGGCTGTTACTTAGAAAATTTCTAATGGAAAATTCAATAACACTCTGAGTGACCTGGGGATTGAACCCGGGATCTCATGATTGGCAGTAGCGTAGCGCAGTAGTACTCGGTAGCGTAGTAACAACTACGCTACCGAGGCATCTTCTCAAAATAGTATGATTTATTTGTTAAAGTTGATAATAATACTTCGATCGTCTGAGGAGGATTAAATTATTATACATTAGTTCAAACACTAATTAACCCTTACTTTAATAAAACAGCACAAATTAAAAGCTTAGAGGAAAGACAATAAATAATTATAACGCCCAGATGAGATACAACACATTACTTTTCATAATATCTGGAAAAAACGATTAAGCGGGCTTAAGCAATTAATTAAATAACCCGTACGAGTTGCCACAATAGATCAGCAATGAGTCGAAGCTCCGCAAGGCTCGGATGAAAAACAATAAAGACCACGTACACCTATCAATAAGACCGTGTAATATAGCCCGCTTTTGCGAGCGATAAAATAATACTTTGTATTTACTCGTATAAGTCAGTAAGTCCTACTTCGTTCTTCCAAATAGCGTCATGTTTATAAATAGTGTATTATCAGTTTCAAAAATAGGCGCGCAGGCTTTCGTTATCGTTGTCAATATCGGTTTTTATCTTCGTCACGTATGAACTAAAATAACATAAAACCTTACATTATATTGACATGTCTCCGTTCGCGCTCCGAATAGATAAGTACCATAGTCATACTTATCAAATGCGTCAACTAAACCTACGCCTAATTCGGCGTACGCGACCCTGTCCAACACAGTTTTTCACGCTCTTACAAATCTGCCTTGCAAACTGTTTTTTACGCGCTTTAGTATTTTGTTACGCACACTACAATTTGAAGGTTGCCATATTTTTTAATCTTTTTTTTATTCGGTAGTGCGGTTTTTGTTTGGGGGCGTGCGATGACTTACGCAGTAATCTAAGATAAAAACTTTTAACGTTCAAATATCAAGAATATGTCGTCTCAAATCTGAAATCACACTAGTATAAAGGGTATATGACACGAAGATGTCAAGATACATTTAAGCCTATCATGTAAATTATACATCCATTTGTGGAGGTGTCTGTGCCAGAGAAAATGGATTGTCAAATCAAGCGCTACATTATTTCATTTACTGAATTTGCCAAGAGTTACGTCGAGTTGAGCATCATTATGTACATGTTCGCGCAGTTTGAAAATAAGTTATATAAATCAAGCAAATTATAATAGTTTAGTAAGACATGTGCATTTGTTACTAGTTTACAGTAAACAAGCTTTGAAATGTGTTTTCTTAGAGATCTGCCCCCGTTGTTATAATCGCAATAAGTCGAAAAACTGCGATAGCGATAACTTTAATGTTAAAATTTTCAATTTGATATATCTTTAGAACTGTAACAGATATTGCGTTTATTCATTAATTGAAAGATTGACTGATGATTTGAAAAGATAAAATTGTGTAGATTAATAGTAAATATATTATTTTTTTTACTATGAATATATTATTTTTAATATAACGAATTGTTAATACAATTACTAAGTCTACATAGTCAACTCTTTATAGTAAGTAGGTAAGATACTGTAAATATACGAGGCTTAACGAAATATCCTTCCTTTCATTTTATTCCGATAAAATATAAAACAAAATTTTCCCATGTGGGTCTTGAATTCAGGAGACTCAGTAGTTTAAAAAAAGTCATTGTCAAAGTAAGTCAACTTACCCCTACATTCAAACCACTTAACATTCACAGAGATATTTTGAGAGTTAAAGCTGTTATTTAAAAAAGATAGGTATATCTATCAACTACAAGGCAACTGCAACTAAGGGCGAGACGCACAACACTGCTACTCAGACGATTCGTAATGACCCTGGAAAACAACTTATAAACATGGCTCAGAAGCGAGATGGGTCTGTAAATCTTCAACAAGGTGTTATCATCTTTTTTGAAGAATAGGATCACCATGCTTCTGTTCCATGCTTCTGGGGCCACACCTTAAAATATTTGTTAGATATTCCTTAATTATTAATTAAAAATATTTATTATGAGTTTCAAAGTAAACTTTAGGTCATCGTATAACTAAATATGAGATAGGTCGACTTCTCATAAATTAATAAGTAAACAAGACAGAAAGGACACTGTCAACCCATGTTAGTATTATATTTCGTATGAAATCACGTCAGAAAACATGTGTTTGCTGTTTTATACGAGTGGACACCACTTGAGGGTCAAAGTTCTACAGATTTGATAATAATTACTTAAGTGTCCTATAATAAAACGCAAATTAATAATAATTGACGGCCTCGATGGCTCAGATGGTAGTAACTCTGCTTTCTGTGCCTCAGGCCAGGTCAAACATTTGTGTGCGTGTACTTCTGTTTGATTTGTGTCTGGGTGTTATAAGTGTATAATAAGTATGTACCTATAAATCAGTCCTATGGTTACCATAGTACAGGTTTCTAGCCTAGTTTGGGTCCAGATGACCGTGTGTGGAAGTTGTCCCATGTTATTTTATTATAATTATACATTTTATTTATTTCGCACCCAAATGGCGCTTGAGAAAAAACAGTGAATATTTATTAAGAGAAAAGAAAAAGACGCAAGTAAACTACGATTTTAAGACGTTCACAAGAAAATAATTAAGATTTTATTTCAAAAAAAGATCTATAGAGACCCTCAACTTAGTCCTCAAATTTCAGAACACACATTTATCTGTATTTTATCTTATATTTATTATATATTTCCTGTTTTTAATAAACAGAAAATATTTATACATAAATACATACTGCTGAAATATATTGATTTATTTACAGATTTAGCTATATTACATACATACCAGTTATTTATAAAACATAAAACATACATTCACGCCTTTTTCCCGAAGGGGTAGGCAGAGGTGTACCCAGGACTCAGTCCTATAGTAGATACACCCACATTTCGCCAGTATGTTATTGGTCCCATGTAAAAGGGGCCGAGCCTATTGCCATCTACCGGGCACAGTTCCAGACTCCAGGCAGTTATTGAGATAATTCCTAATGGAAAAATTCAATAATTAACACTTTGCTCAGGCAAAGTGTAATTAATAATAATCTGGGATCGTAATTATCTGGGATCCTGGGGATCGAACCCGGGACCTCTTGATTGGCAGTCGAGCTTGCGCCCACTACGCCACCGAGGCAGTCAGTTATTTATAATCAAGTAATAATCGAATGACCTCCACGGTGACAAAGTAGGTGAAGCGCGAAGTACCCATAAATATGGATAGCGATGCCCTATCAGATATCATTGATTCAGATAATATAATTTTCTTCACAGGTATATGACCGTGGCGAAAGCTGTAATCTACTACGGCCTTCCTCTGCTAGTCATAACAATTTTCTACTCATTGATGGCGCGGCGTTTACTAGCGAGCACGAGAGAGATGCCGGGAGCTCTGCACGCAGGCCAGGGCGAAGCACAGGCTAGGGCGAGGAAATCAGTCGCTTGTATGGTTTTGGTTTTTGTCATAGGTAAGTTGCTTGTGGTGGTCTGTACTGGGTAATATTAGAAACCTGTTACATCTGATCTTGTACCACCAAATAACAGCCAAGGAAGCTGTAGTAAAATCAATCAAAACTCACGCTCCGCAGAAAACTTCCACAGATCATACTATAATAATATGGAAACTTCAAGATACACAGTGTTACACAGTGTTCGCTTACATTATACATTATACAGTAAGCGAAACTGCGGGTAGTGGAAACAGCGTATTAGGCGGTAGAATGAATAAATTTTAAAACTTTGTTTAAGACATATTATATCATCTAGTCTTCCTGCGACCACGAACACTGCAAAATGTTTAATGGTTTAAACGTCACAAGTCCGTTACAAGATTGAGTTCCAAATACATTTTCTAAATTAAAAAGCCTATTTTATTGAAATCCGGGTTATCGGGAACGAGTTTTCTTGTTCTAATCGCATAATAAGTTATAACGGTATAGGATAGCTACTTCTATTGTTTCCAAGATGATGTATATATATAATAAATCCTTTTTTAAACGTCGATGCGATACACACACGCGTAAGTTAGGCTAATAATATTACCTACCTAGCACCAGCTATGTAGTAGGTATCTACTAAGGTAATTCTTAGGTGTTAGTATGGAGATAGAAGAAATAAAAAGGCAGTAGCATGTCATAGGACATTGCCTATATTTACTTACTGCGAGTTCGATACTTTAATAACAGAATTACTTAATTTGTGTCACTCCAAAAGCCCCGATGCAAATAAATTATGTTGCTGATGGTATTTGTGGCCCAATATGACAGCGTCTTTATTGTTCTCAAACCTCACTTGCATAATAAATCATTATAGAAATAACCTTAAACAATTTCAAGAACAATAAACAGGACTCTCAATTTCCATCAAAACTCAGCGTCTAAATTTCAATACAAATCCAATTATTTTAACAACGACCGTTGAGCTACACAAACAATGGCCTGAATTAACCAATTTGGTTTTCTATTACAATGTTTTGCATTTTTACTTTAAAAAAATGTGTCAGTAAAGGATTTTTTTCCTTAAATTTTCATGAAGTTATTTGCTACCATTACCATCCGGCCATTTTCATTAGTAGGCGTTTAATTCTCAATTAACATAATATTATTAATTATGAACTGGGTTGTAGTAACCCCTTGGAGTAATTAATTTGTCATTCTCAATCAATAAAACGGTTCTTCTGAGGAAATTGATGGTAAAAAGCTGTGAATGAAATAAAATTAGGTGTCAAGATAAATTTTGGCACGCCAATTTATGATCCTGAATATCAATAAAGCCTTCTTTCCCCTCCTTAGAAACGGCGAGATCTTGGTCATTTATCATTATTAACTTTGGGCGGGATGTTTTCATTTATTAGAATGGCGTTCACATTAACTGTATTGCAATTTTGGACGTATAATATGGTATTTTGCCGATTGTTATCAGTACTAGAGGTAGCTTTCCGAACGCTCGGAAGATTAATTTACAGTTTATCATAATTGAAGTGCAAAAGTGCCACATTACGACCTAACTGAATAAATATTTTTGAGTTTTAGTTTGAAAGTACTGATTCGGTAGGTAAAATAAACGTAAAGTTATGCAACGTGTTTTAATAATAATAATAAATTCATTTATTTCGGGCAATAGTACGTATAACAATAAACTATACGCACCAGAGGCCCATATTAATTACCTTACAGACTAACATAGATAAAAAAATAAACCACAAAATTACAAAACACCTGGGCAGGGATAATTTTCTGTCTCGCCTTCCTAAAGCGCCAGAACACAAATCCATCAGCTCAAAATTCGGGTGCCAGGAATTTAAAAAGCTGCAGTATTACATAACAGATGAATAACTTGCGAAAGGAAAAATTGCGAACTCCCAAAAATTAAAAATGTTGGATCTGTGTCTGGGTCTTATCCCTTTATATAAATATGTAGATTACTGATCTGTTACTATTAGGCAAGCTTCCTGTTAGGGACCAGACAACTGTGTGTGGAAGTTGAACCATATTGATAATGAAACGACGAGAAGGTCGCAAAGGGCTTCTAGGTAGAGAGCTATTTCCTAAGAAACTTCCATTATTTATGTTTAAGTTCAGTTAAAATTGTTCGCAATGTGGTAAAACTGACAGTTAAACTTACCGTATAGTGGACGCGTTAATCTATATCATACATATTTTTCCATAGTTTTCTTCATCTGCTTCCTGCCGTACCACGCGTTCGAGCTGTGGTACAGTCTCTCACCAGACGCGAACCTAGTGTATGACGAGTGGACACACGCTTTACGAATAATTGGGTTTTGTATGAGGTAAGTATTTTTTCACTCTTCTTGTTCAAAAAAGTCCGTCATTGTCGCGTGCCTGAGCGGGGCAGAAATAAATTTTCAACCTCTACTGGATAAAAAATAGTAGATTAGTAGCCAAGGGCTGTAAGGCATCAATTGCAGCCCGAGATATTTAGGCGCACGAGCGCAGCGAGGGCGCCTATACTTCGAGGGTGCAATTGATGCTTACACCCGAGCTAACAACTCTGCTTTACATCTCGATTGTGAGGTAAGTAGAAAAACACCGGCATTACAAGAATAAAACATTTTAAAGTAAAAGTTTTCTATTCCCGCCTTTATTCATCTCTTTTTAAAATTATTTTTTTCAAGAACGAAATTGAGCTTCGTAGTTCGATAATTAAAATTGATGACTATTATACTCATACGAAGACAAGGAATAGCGAAGCGACCTCTTTTGTCATTGGCCTGAATGCATGATGTCTATTGCCAGTATGATGGTTAGATGTACGCAAACTTTTTGAAAGAGTGAAGTTTTTTTTTAATTACTTACCGCCCTAGGGCTTTTCTAGCTACATTATTACCCTAGAGACAAGCCCCATTTGGGGGTAATAAGGACCTACTTACCGAATATGAGAGATGTAATAGTAGATTAGTAGCCAAGGGCTGTAAGGCATCAATTGCAGCCCGAGATATTTAGGCGCACGAGCGCAGCGAGGGCGCCTATACTTCGAGGGTGCAATTGATGCTTACACCCGAGCTAACTACTCTGCTTTACATCTCGATTGTGAGGTAAGTAGAAAAACACCGGCATTACAAGAATAAAACATTTTAAAGTAAAAGTTTTCTATTCCCGCCTTTTTTCATCTCTTTTTTAAATTATTTTTTTCAAGAACGAAATTGAGCTTCGTAGTTCGATATTTAAAATTGATGACTATTATAATACTCATACGAAGACAAGGAATAGCGAAGCGACCTCTTTTGTCATTGGCCTGAATGCATGATGTCTATTGCCAGTATGATGGTTAGATGTACGCAAACTTTTTGAAAGAGTGAAGTTTTTTTTAATTACTTACCGCCCTAGGGCTTTTCTAGCTACATTATTACCCTAGAGCGCTAATTGGTCACTTACAAGCCCCATTTGGGGGTAATAAGGACCTACTTACCGAATATGAGAGATGTAAAATATATTTAATTTTTGTCTGTTACCAAAACCAACGAGATTATATATTTTTTTGGTGACGCACGTGTAGGATTTTAGCCAAAATGTTTTGATAAAGTTAATAATTTTATTTTCACGTAATCGTAGTGAGAGGTAGAGTGTAACACACGGCCCTAAAACCCATTATAACTCGGTTTCTAAATAGAAACCCGAGTTAGTTTTACTAAGTAGAGTAAATACTTTAGTTATTTTTACTAAGTAGAGTAAATACTCTACTTAGTAAAACTAACTCGTATACAATGGGGGACTCTTTAGCCGCTTGTGTATCGATCTACTGCCTATTTATTATTATTGTACAGTTCCAGTAAAAGGTTTTGTTCACATGATAGTCACTAAGGCTGAGTTTGCACAACTTTAACAATAACCTATGCTTGATCGGCCGTAAAATCTCTAATTAATCAATTATACCAATACCAGCTGTGCCCCGCGGTTCTACTCGGGTAGTTTCGTTCCCGTGGGAATATTGGGATAAAAAATACCCCATGTGTTATTTCATGGTCTAAATTATCTATATACCGAATTACAGCCGAATCGGTTCAGTAGTTTTGGCGTGAATTAGTAATGAGTCTACTGTGCGTTCGGAAGATACCTATCTCTACAAAAAGAACGCACAAGAAACTTGTAGGGCTTAAGTCTTTCAACAAATAGTTTCACAATATTTGATTTGGTTAGATTCGTTTGCTTTGAAGGTGCCGCGAGGCGGCTATGCAGACTTTTCCAAACATCTTTGTCCTCTATATACTTACTGATTGACTTTATATAGTTTGAAGTAGGCTTATACTTTAGTAAAGTAGCTTTTATATAGGTTTTGAATTTACCCTCTTAGAGCCCCGTTATCTTTTTTGGGATTTTATTATAGAAACGTACACTATTCCCTATGAATGATTTAATTGTTTTAGATAATCTAAAGCTAGGTACAGCTATTTTGTCTTTATTCCTAGTATTAAAATTATGGAGGTCACTATTTAATTTGAATTTACGTAAATTTTTACGCACATACATGATGTTCTCATAGATGTATAAGAATGGTAGTGTAGGTTTATTTCTCAGCCTCGTTGGCCCAGATGGCAGTAACTCTGCTTTCTGTGCCGCAGGGCCCGGGTTCGATCCCCGGCCAGGTCAAACATTTGTGTGCATGAACATGTCTGTTTGATCTGTGTCTGGGTGTTATAAGCGTATATAAGTATGTATATCAGTCATCTGGTTACCATAGTACAGGCTTCTAGCCTAGTTTGGGACCAGATGACCGTGTGTGGAAGTTGTCCATTATTATTATTATTATATTATTATTATTCTTTAAATAATTTTCTCAGGGATTCGCGTGGACATATCTCAGATGGCACAAATTGCACGTTTTTGTAGTATAAAGTTAAAAGTAACGTTAGTTTTGGCGTTGATATTAACACAATATTAAAATGCTGCAAAACGTAGGTGACTGCCTCGGTGGCGTACAGGGCGTATGCTCGACTGCCACTCAAGAGGTCCCGGGTTCGATCCCCAGGTCAGGCAGTATTAAATATTGGATTTTTCCATTAGGAATTATCTCAATAACTGCCTGGAGTCTGGAACTGTGCCTGGTAGATGACAATAGGCTCGCCCCCTATTACATGGGACCAATAACATACTGGCGAAATGTGGGTGTATCTACTATGTGACTGAGTCCCCTTCAGGAAAAAGGCGTGAATATATTTATGTATGTTTGTAAAAGGTAGGTACTTAATATTGGTTTAGCCATAGTTATTAGGAGGACCGGTCAAGTATTTGATTATTAACATAACATAACATACATTCACGCCTTTTTCCCGAAGGGGTAGGCAGAGGTGTACCCAGGACTCAGTCCCATAGTAGATACACCCACATTTCGCCAGTATGTTATTGGTCCCATGTAATAGGGGGCGAGCCTATTGCCATATACCGGGCACAGTTCCAGACTCCAGGCAGCTATTGAGATAATTCCTAATGGAAAAATCCAATATTTAACACTATGCCTGACCTGGGGATCGAACCTGGGACCTCTTGATTGGCAGTCGAGCATGCGCCCACTACGCCACCGAGGCAGTCCTGATTTCCAGTATTTGATTATTGTCATAGTTAATCGGTGCAACTAAGCGTTAGTAAGTTAAATTACTGAGGGCGTGATGTATTTTGACCGATAGGCGTTATAATATGACAATTAGGATTATTATTATTAGGAATTAGGAAATTATAGTTTACGTTACGTTTATTATACGTATATTGTATATTATACTATACGTTACGTATATTGTACTGTACTCTTTTTTGATATAAATAAATAAATGACGCTAGCACGCACTTGGTCTAACCCGCTGTTTCAGTTTTAAAAACGCGTTAGTAAAAATACAGGACAGATTATAATTAAGGCGCCTATAGAAGCCTTCTTCCATCTTCCATCTTGCTCGCGCAATTTACATTATTGATGATAAAAAATCACTATATTCAAATATATCACTATATTTCCAAAATCGCTCTTTCCATTTGTGTATCTTTAGAATAATGCATGTTTTTAGTATAATTTTTTTCTTTTTATCTGATGGAGTCAAGGATGGAGTATACTGAAAAAAAAAAGGAAATAACAGTTTTCTCTTCTGTTCTCTCTTCTGTTAAATTAAAATATATCAAAACTAAGTTTTCTTGAATATATTATACTTAAATGGTATGATTGAGAAACACAACTTATGATTTTTGGAAATTCAGTACTTGCAATATGCAAGCGAGGGAAGTTTGGCTCGGACAGGCATCTTAATAATATTTAAAAGTCAAGCTATCGTTTGTCACGTCTAAATAAACTATTATTTGTAAAAACCGGCGGATAGATAGTAAGTAGATGCTTAAACCATCACGAAGTTGAACGTTTTCTCACGTTCAGCTTTTTTACTGAGAACAACATCCAACATCAGGGCTTTGTATAATTTATAATCCACAAGATATGGTTTTGTTTTTAAGCATCTCAAAATGTTTGTTTACTCGTACCTTTAGTACCTCCTTCATATCTCGCGAATTTTATTTCATTTTGCTGTGCTCGTGACTCGGAAACCTCACAACCCTAATGCGTGAATGATCGACCGACCTTTACCTATCCCATATAGGGTTGTCACTTATAGGGGTGTAATCTGTGACTTTTGATCTTGATTCAATTTTATAATATCAAGAGCATGATGAGATATATGGCTCCTCTCCTCTGAATCTTATACATTTAGGAGTTTTGGAATAAAAATGCGAAGTACGTAATACAATACTTCGCATTTTTATTCCAAATGAGTCCGCAGATGAATAAAAGGATTCAATAAAATTAACTGTTCCCCCGGGTTCAATTTGAAGCAGATTCTGTTGATGTAAAAGTCTTATAATCTACTATAGAGATTGTTTTAAAACAATTTAATACCGATTTGGTAAGCATGACAGCCTCGTTAGCTCAGGTGGTAGTAACTCTGCTTTCTGTACCGCAGGCCCCGGGGTTGATCCCCGGGCATGTCAAACTTTTGTGTGCATGAACATGTCAAGATCAAACAGATCTGTGTCTGAGCTTATATATAAGTATGTATATCAGTCATCTGGTTACCATAGTACATGCTTCTAGCCTAGTTTGGAACCAGATGACCGTGTGTGACAGTTGTCCTATATTATAAAAATAAAACAGATGGCATGGCTGTGCAGCGGTAGGTAAATTCACTTTCTATTTCACAGCTTCAAATTCATTATTTTACTAGCAGATGTGCTCTGCTGTTTCACCCGTGTAGTATTCGTTCCCGTGGGAATATCGGGATAAAATGTATCATATGTGTTACTTTAGGATCTAAACTATCTACATACCGAATTTCAGCACAATCGATTCAGTAGTTTTTGCGTGAAAGAGTAACAAACATCCATCCTCACAAACTTTCGCATATGTAATATTAGTAGGAAGGATTCTGCCTTCTTCCTAGTTTGCACTAACATTAATTAGACTGCCTCGGTGGCGTGGTCGCAAGCGCTGCTGCTGGTCATTTGGTTTGATCCCCAGTTCAGACAAAAATGTTATTGGATTTTGCCATTAGTATAGGATTTTTTCATTGAAGTGAATTGTGAGTTTAGTTATGGTGGGTGGGACTGAGCCCTGGGTGCTCACACCTCTACTTACCCCTTTGGAAGAAAGGCGCGATGTTACATAATGTAATGTATATGTTATTAAGCTGGGCACCTTTTTTCTATAAACGAGCGCACTACGCGCATGTTGTAGTGCGCTCGCGATTACATTTTAAAATTGTGGAAAATGTTGCATTGCATTTTGCATAACATGTGTTGCACATAATTTTTGCAATGCTTTCTCTAAAAGGTGTTGAATCGATTGGACTCAAATTTTGGTAGGGACATAAGAAGCGTAATATATTTTAGAATAACACTTTTATAAGGGATAATCAATTTATACTTATACTTTATATACTTTTTTATTACAGAAAGTTATGCATACAATTAGAGTACAAGTGCGTGTGTATCATCCCTAGATAGTATTTATAGTATATAGTAGATACCCACTCTAACTTTTATATGGCTTACGTTCGAAAACGTTCAGTCTGTGTGCAGACAAAGACGAAGTTTATGTAAATACTTTTCGGTTATGTAGTGTTTTGTTTGGAGACCGTTTTTGTGTAGGCACACAATTATTCACGTTTGAAAAACATTGTTGGTAGGGCAGGGATATTGAATCGTACGTAGGGCTGAGTTGGTGAGCTGGCGGCTGGTTGGTACTATATAATAAACAATTGCAAAATGTGTATCCCACTAATATTATAAATGTGAAAGTTTGCCAGGATCGATAGATGATTGCTGGATAGATTTTTGTTACTCTTTCACGCCAAAACTTCAGAACCGATTCAGCTGAAATCGGTGTCCCCTCATATTGGGCCACCAATTTTACGTATATGAACATAAATGGTGCAGAATAAAACCCAGGAATAAATGATTAAAAATCTATTAGCTTTTGGAATGTTATCCATTACAATGTAGAAGGGCAAAGTGAGGTCGACTAAAACGTCACATTATTTTACTCTATAAAATGCCTGATAAAATTATAAGAGCAATCGGGACTCAGGCCGAATGTGATTGGACAAGGTGAAGCCTGGAAAGCACTAGACATTTCAATATAATGTGAACTCTGCCTAATGAGACAACACATGAATAAAACAACATTT
The DNA here is from genome assembly GCA_947063395.1 of Hemistola chrysoprasaria. Lineage (NCBI taxonomy): Eukaryota > Metazoa > Arthropoda > Insecta > Lepidoptera > Geometridae > Hemistola > Hemistola chrysoprasaria. Next base: position 4,952,126 of record OX346724.1, read on the forward strand.
AAGCACTAAGAGCAAGAGTATGCTCTATGTTAAATTTATAAACACAAAAATAAATGCAAACTCTGAGCACATAACTCAGAGCTTGGAACATACTACATTTAACACATAGGTAGGTTAAGTCCAGTATGCACCTGATGTTTAGGGTAGAGAATATCTATTAGGATTTAAATATAAAGTGTTAATTTCAGGGTATAAGATTATTATCTATAGCCATTTCGTTATACGGACGAGCCATTCGAACTAGGGGATTATATAAAGAAATATTGTTTTGAAAGACATAATGTAGTGAAAAGAGATTGGTACCTTTAATATATAGTACCACAACTTTGCCAGATATTTATCCGCCAATCAGTAATGTGCAAACATTACTGTGTTCCAGTCTGAAGGGCAATATTACCAGCTAAATTCTCATATCTCAGGGTGCCAGGCGCAGTGCAGTGCCGCGCAGAATTTTGAATTTTAAAACATCAAGCACCTGATTTGCTCGTCTTATCACTCACTATCATAAAATATATATTTAATAAAGGAATTAGACCTGTAAAGCTCCCGAAATCACCTGATCCCGTCACGAACTCGCTTTGTAACGACATATATATAATAATAGTAATTCTCCGTTAGTTTCGTGAACTCCTGCGTGAACCCAGTGGCCCTGTACTGCGTGAGCGGAGTGTTTCGACAGCACTTCAACCGCTACCTGTGCTGCCGTCGCATCGCTCTTCACGCAACATGTAGCTCGCGGCTCTCGAGGACCGCCGTCTGCGAGACTTCTTTCAGGAGCACGCATCGTAATCGGTGTAATAGGTTCGTTATTTTGTCACTATACTTTATTATCTAGATTCTGGACCCTATACGGATTGGTCAGTCATTTTTGTGGGTCCTGTTTTTTTTATAAGTGTCCTGCCCCCAACTGAATCTGGATCGTTTCTGCATTAATCCTTTCACTCACAGTCCTTCATCCACCATTGCACTGTCGCGCATTCGTCCATTTCTTATCTTTCTTAATCCTCATCCTTTCTCACCTTTCCTTTCCATTCTCTTGGTACCTGCTGTTCCTTTTAACATTGTGGCTGAAGATTTGGGCGGCACATAGTTGAAATCTTACCAGCAAAATATACTTCTAATATGTAGGTATGTGAAAACAGCTTTTACGTCAGATTGAAGTGCTTTCGAAGCTAATGGTTTAACATAGTTTTTCACTCTCTTTCTGATATTCTAGATAGTAACAAAGACAAATATGAGTTATAATATTATTTTGCCTCAGTGGTGATTTAATTTCAAGGGCCATTATCTTTTCTTGAGCAGAACGAGAAGGGCAAACAACCAGATAACCCCAAAATAAAAATCTATTAAGATCAACCTCTATCTCCCTTTCTTCCTGGCTGTTAATAACCCCACATGGTGTCAGGGTATCATGGTGTCAGGGTCAGCCTTCCTTACTTCTCAATTTCGTTTTATCATTGACATCGTTTTGGGAGAGCTCGCACTCTTTCATCTTCCTTTGTACTACATCTTTCTACTATATCTGGGTCTGCTCCTGTATCTTCGACCGTTGTAGCACAAAGTTTTCTACGTTGTCAAGTGGCCTCCTCTTCACGTGTCCATACCATCGCGGCCTACTCTCCTGCAGCTTGTACCTAAGCGAAGTCGCGCACGCCCAGGCTTCTTCGTATACTTACTCGTTGCGGTTATCGAGCCTTGTAACGTAGCAAATTCACCTCAGCATCTTTCTTATACATTTCTTTTCAAAGAAAATATATTATATTTTGCTTACCGGGGTAGTGGGCAAACAGCTTAAAAGTAATTTATCTTAATCAGTTATTTAATTTAATTAATTGTCTATACGTGCTTGGAGTCTGGATCTGTGCCCGGTAGATGGCAATAGGCTCGCCTCCTATTACATGGATCCAATAACATTCTGGTGAAATGTGGGTGTATCTACTATGGGACTGAGTCCTGGGTACTACTCTGTCTACTCCTTCGGAAAAAAGGCGTGATTGTTTATTATAATATGTGTTATGCAGTTATTTAAGCAGTGATTGTTCTATCAACTTACAGGAACCCAACAGAAAGTGTGGTGATTTCGAACTACGACTACGGAAGCACTAAGAAGAAGAGTAATCTCATTCTAGCACGGAACAGCACAGAGGGAGTCACGATCATGACCGTTAGAGATAACAATGACTTCATAAATAATGATCTCGATGAAAAATGTGTAAAGAGTTAAATTATTAATTGTGTTGGTATCAAAATGCATTTTACTTAAGTATCGCTATTAATTATATAAAGTTTAAACATAAATGTATAGATAAAAAAAAATAACTAGCTCTAAGTCCTTTAAAGGCTCAAACTCTCAAACCCACCGCTGCGCATGCTGTTTACAAGCACGCTGCGCATTTTTGCTGCGTGGGTTCATTTGTTTGACATCGTGGGTCTACGTGTCTACTGCAGAACACGTTATACACGCATCCGTGTACCTACCACGTGGATAGCGTGCTTAACGTTGACAGCGTTGAGCTAAGTGATTGCCATATTCGAGCAAGCCACACGTGTACCGCGTACACAGCGTGCATGGCGTTGATCTACGCGAGCATCATATTGGAGCAAATCACGCTTGTACCAATGACGTCAATTCATGCGTAGCGAGTCCGTGGGTTGCAGTTGACCCAATTACATACATTTTCATGCAAAGCGAAACTTGACGCTCGTGCGTAGTCTCTCTGTGCGCCGAGGTGGGTTTGAGCCTATTACTAGCTCGACCTAATCAGAGTTTTTACCCCAGTACCTACCTTCCTTATTACAAGCAGTGTGACTCGTTTAGTGTGTCGTTGGGAACACACCCATAGTATAGGCTCCACCTAGTTTGGGACCAGAAGAAGACCGTGTGTAGAAGTTGTTCCATTTTATGTAAAAAACATTTATTTAGTAAAATGTTAAGTACTCGTATGATAATAAATAATTTGAAATTATAATCTTAAACGTTATTTAAGAATTACCTTTTTACCATTAAAATATTTTTAAAAGTGGCCCATGTAAAAAATATAAATCAGAGTTATATTTAAATAATTATATTTATAATTATATTATGACATAAAAACATCCATAATATAAAGAAACAGGTACTATTATTTCTATAAGTAAAGTATTATTTAATAACAAAAAAAATGCCAAATGAATAATATTAAAACATAACTTAACATGCAATCACGCCTTTTTCCCAAGGGGTAGGCAGAGGTGTACCCAGGAATCAGTCTCATAGTAGGTATTTCACCAGTATGATAATTGTCCCATGTAGGGGGCGAGCCTACTTCCATCTACCGGGCATAGTTCCAGACTTATTTTTAATAATTTTAAAAATCTTTATAAATAATATTATTATTATATAAATCGAATTATCTATTATTTTAATATTAATATAATAAACATTGTATATAAAATCTATGAATATGTATGTACTATAGGCATGACTATACTATTAAAATGTATATAAATATGCTGTTTGTAATAAATATTAATATAATGCTAAGATTTCAAAGTTTATACCGTATTACATTATAAAAATAATTAATGTTGAAAAATGTCATCTTATAGAAATAAATGGAAAATTGAACAATGTTTTTATTCATTTCATAAGCAACCTAGATACCAAATTTCACCCAAGTCGGTACAGCAGTTTATGCGTGATTATTTAAAAACCCTCCGAACATCTTCGGTAGGCAGGTACTCGGACAAACTTTCACATTAAAATTTATAGTAAGTTAGTGGGATTGTAGGATAGTAGGTAATTATTAAGCCATCTGCTCTATAGACTGGGATAGAATAGTAACGTATGCGGTATGATACAAGCCTGCTATAAGTTGAAAATTATACGTACGGGGCGGAGTTGTTAACACGAATCGAAGACGAGCGAGAACAGAGTCGAGATTCCGTAATGTTCATAGCGTACGTTTTTTACCACATGTAACGAGGAAAAAACATACCTACGTACTTGTTATATTCAATTAACGATAAGAAGGTAAATTATTTATGAAAATATATTAATTTACATTATATATTAATTCTTTTTCTGGCATATTAATCTTTTTGCGGCGATTAAAAAAACGTAAAGTTAAAAGCACAAGAGCGTAATATACAGCATAATCATTCTAAATGCGTTAAAATCATGTACTAGTGTTGAAAAAAATATTATTTGTATTAAAATATAAGACACTAAGCTCACTAGACCGTTTTACGGCGTTCGCGTGCCATGCTCCCAGCGTTAACATTCTGCTAACAATTATGTTATATTCTGTGAGAACGGTTTTAATACGGTCTAGGTAGGTGAACCGTTTCGTATCCGCGTCTGCGTGTATAAGATCCTTTATGTACGTTATTTTCGAGTGGGCAGACAGCTATTTTACTATTACGCAAAATTTTATCGGTAGGCATAATAAAACGGAAGAACATAAACCGTTAGCTAATATTAAACGTGTCATTAAACTACAGAACCACAGTCATTTTGTGCTCTAATCATTTTATAATTCCATTTTTGGCTTTATCAATATGGGTTTTGCCGTCTGCCTTGGGTATTACCAATTAAATGTTATCATCGTCTCAGCCATTGAACGTCCACTGCTGAACATAGGACTCCCCTATAGATTTCTATCTAGACCTGTTGTAAGCGGCCTGCATCCAGCGTGATTCTGATGTCTTTATCAGATCGTCTGTCCACCTTGTGGGTGGACGTCCTACACTGCGCTTGCCGGTGCAGCCCCATCGGTTATCAGTTCTATGTGCCCTGCCCATTGCCACTTCAAGTTGATAATGCTTTGGGCTTGTCGGTAACTTTCGTTCGTCTAAGTATCTCCTCATTTCTGATTAGATCTCGCAGAGAAATCCCGAGCATAGCCTTCTCCATAGCTCGTTGCGCTATTTTGTTCTTACTGATAAGGCCCACAGTAAAAGATCACTTTTCTGAGCCATAAGTCCATCACTGGTAACCCACACTGGTCAATTAAATGTAATTAGCACTAATTATTATAATATCTACCAAAGTATAGTACCTAAAAACTTAATGAGGCTCGACTAGTTCCAGCCCGTCGCTTTGAGACTAGACTCTAGAACCAAGGGTTTCAAAGCGACTAATACTTAGTAGGACAATAATTATAGAGTCTAGGTTGTATAACGATGTTCTGGGACGCCCGCCGTAAAATAAAAACGACTTAAGAAAAAAAAGCAGACGTAGTCTTCTAAAACAAAAAGTGGAGGTAGGTGGAGGGACCCCCTACTGATTCGACCATTTAACAGTAATGTGCAAACATTACTGTGTTCTGGTCTGAAGGGCAAACCAGCGAAATTACTAGACATGACGAGTTTCAACAACTAATATCTCAGGGTGACAGGCGCAGCGCACTGCCGCGCAGAATTTTGAATTTTAATACACTGGATGGCACTGTCTGATATGGGCGATCATGATGCTTACCAACAGGCACCTGATTTATTCGTCTTATCACTATCATAAAAAAAAATCTCTCCACATGTCCATGAACCATCTAAGCATAATATCTTTCTGCATCTTCGTCACTACATCTTCTAACACGCCACAGCGTTTCTTTATCGCTTTATTTGTATAGGATTTGTAATATATATTACATACTTACAATAATACAATATAAATAGTACGAGTTATCAAGAATACAACTAATGTTATTCGTTAGATTTTTTTTTTTAAAGCCGACAATGATAATAACAATATTATTACTTATTATTAATTCGATAGGACCAATAACATACTGGCGAAATGTGGGTGTATCTACTATGGGACTGAGTCCTGGGTACACCTCTGCCTACCCCTTCGGGAAAAAGGCGTGAATGTATGTTATATGTTTATTAATTCGATAACAAATTCTGTAGGTACGAGTAACTATAGATAAACATAACATTATCACGCCATTTCCTCAGAAGGCTTAAGCATGATTATATAATATAAAAACTGTTCACATAATATTATATTGGCTTGCCCCAATATCGGAATAAGGTTTTTAAAACAATAACTCATAGACAAACTCAAGTTCAAATATTTTATTCAAGTCAGTCTCAATAATGAAGTTAATATGTAAATAAACTACCGTGCGCTCGGAAAGTTACCTCACAAAAAAATAAGCACAAGAAACTTATGTGGTGGAGAGATAGATAGATAGATAGATTAACTCTTTATTATTACACTACAAACATGAAACCTTAAATTTAAATATACAATTATAACAAATAATGTAACAATTGGCGGTCTTATCGCTAAGAGCGATTTCTTCCAGACAACCGTGCAGGGAGAGGAGAGTACAGTAAATCACATTTGGTCGATAGTGTGACAGAAGAAGTAAAATTGTATTTGTAGGTATATAATATAATAATATTATATAAGTAGTTTATAAACAAAGTATACCTACTTACCTATATGTTTATAGATATATTATGTAACTGATGTATGACCTAATTATGATTTAGTAATAACCAAACCTTACAGAAGACCTGTTGTCTAATTTCCACTTCACCTCCCGCACCCGACAACTCGTGGCGACCCTGCCATGATTCGAACCTGGAATTTTCTGATGCCAAGTAACTAAATGTAACCACATGAAATATTATTTAACTAAAATAAAAAAGTAAAATAGATATTAATCCGTACAAGTGTGGTGGAGAACTATATATATTTGATGTGGTTACATTACACTTATTTGGCATCATTTAAGCTTTAACACATTTTAGTCCAATGTTACTATATAGATTCATCATCATCATATCAGCCGTTGGTAATCTATTACTGAACATAGGCCTCCCCCATAAAAGGAGGGTTTTGCCAATACTCGACACGCTCGGCAGGCAGGTTGTTGAGCGCAGTTCGATGGTTTGTTGCAGAGGACGCTGCTGTCCGTCCTCTGGATCTGTTAACCCTTAGCCGGCTCTTACGGCAACCACGGGCAGAGAGGGTGGAGCACTATTCTAAAGCCAGTAACTCCACGGCGACTATATGGATTATTCTGCAATAAATTATCTTTTGATATATTTTACGATGATATTCTTATTCATTTCAGGTCTCCGGATTATATTTTCAGCTATTTTAAATAATACATAATTAAACCTTCTCGTGTTTTTTTGATAATGAGTGACAAGACGAGCAAATCAGGTGCCTGATGGTAAGGATCTTGATTGCCCATATCAGACACAGTGTCACCCATTGTTTTAAAATTCAAAATTCTGTGCGGCACTGCACTGCGCCTGTCACCAAGATATTAGTTGTTGAAACTCGTCATGCCCAGTAATTTCACTGGTAATATTTTCCAGACCTCCCAATATCGCGAGTGCCACAGAGCCTGGTATATTTATAATGCAAATTACTTTTCGAGTGAAGTCCATTAGATGGGATTAGGCCCCTAATCATGAACTTCAATGATAGATTTCGCAAATTATTGTTCGAGTTGTTGTTTGTAGTTACGAAATGTAACCATAGAAAGTACAAACACACTACTCCATTTGTATTTTAACTCCCATGCAATTGGGGGAGAGCCTATTGCTATCAACTGGAACAAATTCAGACTTCAGGATGTTAATTAAAAAATCTTAATAGAAAATTACAATAACAATTTTGCATGACCTGGGAATCAAACCCATGAATGACCTCACGCTGAGCAGTAGCGCTTGCAACCACTAAACCAACGGGGCTCTCTCTACAGACGTTTGCTCGTAAGTATACCCACGATCGTTCATTTGTGTACGTAGCAAAGTGAAAGATATTCGTGAAATCGTCTTGGAAGTGTCGAAAATCCACATGGAAAAGCAATAAATAACCTAATATGTTACCAATAAAATACAGCTTCAATTTAAGCAACATTTTCTACAAAATTCAATGTAACCTTTATGTAATTGAACCCTATAAATTCACAAATTTAACCACACGTCACCCGATTGCTTCGCCACTCGCACTTAATATTCTTGCGACAATTAACATTGGACAAGCGTGGTGGGTTAAATGTTCAAACCTTTACTCTCATAAACCACAAGTGGATCGAGGGTAGAGAGCAGTGGGACAGATCAGGCTTATAATAATAATAATAAATTATTTCCATCTGAGCTCATTTCACCAGAGCAGCTCAATGCTCAAGAGCTGAGCTCTTGGCGAGACGTCGAGTGATCAAAATGCTGGCGTTTATCTGGCCCAAGCAATTCAAAACCGATGCCGCCAGCATCTTGGGTACACTGCCATCTGACAGTGGTAAAGAGCACTTGGATTTTCTATAGGCTGGCAAGTCGGCCCTTGAGTAGACAATAAGTAGGTAATAGTAGAATTGTTCACTCTCTTGTTCAATATTAGGCACTTAGCCGAAAAAAAAAGTTTTTTTTATTTTTTTTATGATAGTATGTAACAAGACGAGCAAATCAGGTGCCTGATGGTAAGCATCATGTTTGCCCATATCAGACACAGTGCCACCCAGTGTTTTAAAATTCAAAATACGGCGCGGCACTGCACTGCGCCTGTCACCTTGAGATATTAGTTGTTGAATCTCATCATGCCCAGTAATTTCGCTGGTAACATTGCCCTTCATACCGGAACACAGTAATGTTTGCCCATAACTGCACATAACATAAGTCATTTTTAAATAATAATATTTAAATAATATGTCGTTTCTGATAGAAAGCGATTCAACGTCATTGTTTCTGATATATTTTTTATTAAAAGTGCTATTATTATACCAATAAATTTTTTAATTAGCAGTTAATCTAAATTAATAAGAAATAATTATACAAAGATTATTTTTTTACATATTTACAGTACCTACTATACGTACAGTACTTTAAAAGGTCAAGTAGTTATCAATATAAAATAGTGAGCATGCGTAGCACTTGGTAGCCTCGTACCAATGCTACGAATAATTTTTAATTTTTGTGAACTCGATAAATTTTTTTTTTTTTCTTTTTTTTTTTTTATTACTTCCACACACGGTCATCTAGTCCCAAACTAGGCTAGAAGCCTGTACTATGGTAACCAGATGACTGATATACATACTTATATAAGCTTATAACACCCAGACACAGATCAAACAGACATGTTCATGCACACAAATGTTTGACCTGGCCGGGGATCGAACCCGGGACCTGCGACACAGAAAGCAGAGTTACTACCATCTGAGCCAACGAGGCTGTCGAATATGTGTTTTATTTTATTATACCTCGACGTTTTGTTCAATTTCTCGTCAAGAAGCCAGATGTTATTTCTCAAATGAAATGAAATACATTTATTTGCCTGAAGTATGGTAGTAAGTTGAGTCAGACATGCAAATTTACAGAATAATGGCATTCGAAAAAATATCCAGTGTTCTCTTACATTAAATAATTATGCAATTAGTTAATAAATATCAAATCTTTATAAAAAGAATAATACAATATAAGCAGTCGCACAAGTTAAGGAAAAATCTAAAAACCGTAAAATTTTACATAAAAAAATTACTAACTTTGCGGTATTTACGTAGGTATGAAATTCTGAATGTGTCGCATACCTATTTACCAAAGTATGCTTTAAAATTTTATTTTATATCCTATCCTTATACTAATATTATAAATGTGAAAGTTTGTGAGGATGGGTGGATGGATGGATGGATGTTTGTTACTCTTTCACGCAAAAACTACTGAACCGATTGGGTTGAAATTTGGTATGAAGGTAGCTTACTAAAACAAAAGTCACTTACACTATCAAATATATTATAAAAATATCAAATATATTTATATCAAAGTATTTCGTCATATTACATATATTTTTAACGAAAGTAGTCATACACATAAAGTGATATTACTGTATATGATGAGGACTTTTAAAAATATGTGATCTATCCAAATCGTGTAGACTATAATAAAGTCCCCTTAGTAGGGTTCCGTACTTCAAAAGGAAAAACAGAACCCTTTTAGGAAAACTTCGTTGTCCGTCCGTCTGTTTGTTAACACCATTTCTCTGGAGAACGCGTGGATAGTTGAAACTCATATCAACACACGGTCCTTTGCTACTGGAAATATGGCCCTAAGACGATTTTATTGCGCAACAGGCCAAAATCTTGAGGCTGAAAATCTCTAGGGTACTTCCCGTTGGCAAGAAGCCAGATTTTATATCACAAGTAAAAGAATAAAGTCCAAAACCCTAACATTTTACAAAAAAAATTGTGATTACTAACATGTTTGCGGTATCTAGGTTTGGAACCCTATACTAAGCATACTCCCGAGGTACGAGTATGCCTGAACAATTTATTTTTGCCTCATTCAGGCAGAGGACGTCCCTTTATTGACGCTTCGAGCATAATAATTAATCTCATTAAGCGGATAAAGCGCTGAAAGTGGGTTTCTTTGTTTAACCAAAAATGAGACCCTCTTCTATTGTAAGACTTAGAACGATGATTGATTGTGTGACGTCGACTAGTTATGCATTGTTCTCTTAGACACTAGGGTAAAAGTTAGTTTTCTTTATATTATACCAGCTACCAGGGTTTCACCCGCGTAGATAGATAGATAGATAAACACTTTATTTTAAACCTTACAGCGAACATAATATTATGAAAATAAAGTAGGTACAGATAGTCTTAGACTAGTACAAGTGGCGGTCTTATCGCTCAAAGCGATTTCTTCCAGACAACCGAACGGAAAGGAAAAGAATTATAAATATTTCTGGTCGGCAGTGTTCTCATTGTTGTATAAAAATATTATAATAATAATAGCTAGTGTAATAATAATAATAGTATAATAATAATAATAGTATAATAATAATAATAGTATAATAATAGTAGTTTCCGTGGGATTATCGGGATAAATATGTTTATGTATTATTCTAGTCTAAACTATTTACATATCGAATTTCAGCCCAATCGGTTCAGTAGTTTTGATTTATAAGAGTAACAAACATCCATCGATAGATCCAACGTCACAAACTTCTACATTTATCATAAGTTGGATTAGTAAGACTAGCTGTGCCTCGCAGTTTCACCCGCGTAGACACCGTTTCAAAAAAGTACTCTATGTGTTATTCCAGGGTCTCAACTGTCTACATACCGAATTTCAGCCCAATCGGTTCAGTAATTTTGGCGTAAAGGGTAACAAAAATCCATCCATCCATCCATCCATCTTCACAAAATTTCGCATTCATAATAATAATAGGATAGGATTAGTAGGATCTATTGCGATATTTGTATCGAAAGACTCCAACTCATTGACCTCCACCAGACCACACCTATGAACGGATGTGGTTGGACTGTCCTTACAACCAGCCGCAAGCCGATTACGAGAGAGACTGGTATTGCCCAGCAAGGTGCCAATTGCTGATGATGGCAAAGAATTCGGTGTAATTAAATCTCTCGCTCTCTCTCGCTCAAAGTGTCCAAAAAGTAATTAAAATTTGTTCGAAAAAGAAAACAAAAATGTTGGCAAAATATTATGGTTTATTGGAAGCCATAAAAAATAAGATTATACGTTAAGATTATAATATTAAAATTATTTAAAATAAAGTCCGATAAAGCGACATTAGAAATACGAAATCTCCTCTTTAATGACTAGCAACATAGTTAATGACTTTACCTAAATAGGAACTGTTTCAATAATATAAAAAAATACTCCATGTGCAACATATGATTTGAAACTATCATGGTTGTAATAAATGTCAGGATCACTTTTTACGGCATATTTACCATGATTCGACGTTATTCGAGTTTACCGATATTTCGACGATATTCGATCCAACATGATCACAAAAAGCGTCGAATCATGGTTAATATCCCCTAAAAAGTGATTCTTTATCCTTCCTCAAGATACATTCTAACTGCTCACCAAAGTTCATCAAAATCGACTGGGTGTTTTAGGCGTGAAATCGTAACCGAGCCACTGTTACGTGTCATTTATAATATTAGTATTTAGGCGTGGATTCCTAAAGCAACAATCAATAAATAGATCACAAGCAATGATCGTACGTTTATCTTTGTTTGTTATTGGATCGCAGTTCAAAGGCGAGACGGCGGAGATTGCTTGCGGTCGGTACGTAAATACGACGTATTGCGTACTATCGCTTCAACTGGAATATATTCATACTATCACGCCATTTTGCCGAAGGGGTCGGTAGAGGACCCAAAGACTCAGTCACATAGTACCTACACCACCAGTAGTTTCGCCAGTATGTTATTGGGCACATAGGGGGCGAGCCTATTGCCATCTACCGGGCTCAGTACCAGACTCCAGGCTGTCGTAGAGATTCCTACTGGAAAAATCTAATAGCACATAGCCTGACCTGGGGATCAAACCCGGGACCTCAAGATCGAGTTAACGCGCACTACGCCACCGAGGCAGTCCACTCAACAGTCAACTGCAATGGTTATAATACATTTATCATCATCTCTACATGTACCAACTCTATGCACACATATACCTACTTCATACTTCCTTTGCTTATTTCTGTTTAGAGTAGATCGCATCCGGGTTTTCTCTGCAATTTACAAGACATCGTCAAAAAATAGCATTGCCAACTCCACTCGCATATTTTTTGATCAGAAATAATACACTTTAATTAATTATTATTAAATTATAACATTTAAAATGTATTTATGTATATTTGCACCACCGCGGGAACGAATATTATGCGTGTAAAACCGCGGGGCACAGCTAGTGGTTAAGAAACATAATATCATTTGACCCAATGTTTTTTCCTTGCGGTATCTCTAGATAATAAAACGATAAACTGTAATTTATCCATTAATTGCGACCTTTGAATATATCGTCGCAAGGTTTCCCATCTGCTGCTCATATGGCGTGCAATAGCTTATATACCTTCTTATCAAAAACTAATTCACGCGCAACTAACACTAATTAACGCAACGAACTAAACAACGTGACTCTACCATCCTTATACATTTATGAGAACATCATGTATGTGCGTAAAAATTTACATAAATTCAAATTAAATAGTGACCTTCATAATTTTAATACTAGGAATAAAGACAAAATAGCTGTACCTAGCTTTAGATTATCTAAAACAAATAAAAAGACATTCTTAGGAAATTGTGTACGTTTCTATAATAAAATCCCAAAAGAGATAACTGGGCTCTCAGAAGGTAAATTCAAAACCTATATAAAATCTACTTTACTAAAGAAGGCTTATTATAAAGTCAACCAGTACATAGAGGACAAAGATGCTTGGAAACTTCTGCATAGCCGCCTCGCGGCACCTTCAAAGAAAACGAATGTAAGCAAACCAAATATTGTGAAACTATCTGTTGAAAAAATTAAGCCCTACAAGTTTCTTGTGCGTTCTTCTTGTAGAGGTATCTTTCCGAACGCACGGTAGACTCAGTACTGTTTATCTTCATTGACGTACAAAAGTGTCAGATTATGAACTATTTAAATAAAGCTGTTTTGAGTTTGAGTTTGAGTTTGAACGTGACGGTACCTGTTTCTCGCATGCAAAATAATTTACAGAAAAAATTAGTACTGGAAGTAGCATAGAGTCATTCCTTAGTGCTATATATTCAAGGACTGTGACACATTTTCTGCTATTTTGTATTAAAAGTTGGTTAAAATCACAAATACTTATCCTGCGAGTGTGTTCGCGTATCGCGTCAAAACTTAGTAAGATTATTTTACTTTAGCGCTGCAACTTTTTCTATTGATGGTCTAAGTTTATATAAAGTATATATTATTGTTGTTTATAGGTGACATATTCGATTTCCATACAAAGCAGAGATGCTTTCGCTATCTCTGCCTTTACTTTACTGCCTTTACTAGTCTGTGGTTATAAATTATTGTAAACTGAATCATTTCTTCTCGCGGCTGGCATTTTCTAGTTTCCTGTAATTAAATTTGATAGATTAATGATTAACATTACGTAACATCATGGCTCCTTTCCGAAGGGGTAAACAGAGGTGTACACAGGACCAAGTCCTACAGTAGGTACACCCAATACTTCGCCGGTTGTCTTTTAAGTTCTGTGTAATATATGGGGCAAGCGGTATTGCTATATACCAGGCAGAGTTTCAGACTTCAGGCTGTTAACCTCACCTGTGGATCGAACTAAATAGATAAAATGATAAGTCATAATAATGACCCTTGCGGAAGACTGCTGAAAATAGGCCTCTCTTTCCCTAAGAACGCCTGTTTCTAGGGTCCATTGTAAAACCTTAACCTCAACGCGTTCGATAAGGGTAAAGTGTTTTCACCTCTACATGGCCAAAACTGAGATAGAACTGGGACGAGCAGCTGCTAATAGTAAAGGGTTGACGTTAATTAGTAACGCGCTAGCCATTGATTCTGTGAATGTTTTGGTAAACACAATCTACTGTAGGGGCGAGGGTGTGATGGCAAACCCGAGGATGAGATGCCAGAGCGACATTCGAGTGTAGAGGTAAAAACAAAATGGTTGGCTTGAAATAAATTAACGTTATTATAATATTTGCTGAAGAATTCTAATCGCATTTAGTAAAAACGTACAAGACTCTAAGAGAATGGTATACTAAAGTGGTAGTGAAGCGGCCAAAGAAATTATTAGGCATGCGAGATTGGTTGAAAAGTTAGAAGTGCCGTCTAACCTTTGGTAAGACCAATATTATGCGGCATTTAAACATGCGTAAAATGACAACGAAAATAACATTAAGCGTTAGTTTAAAGCCTAACTAGAGATTTGCATATCGGTTAAAAGCATTAGTTATTGTTAAAGTTTGTTAGTGTAACTAATCCCTAACAACATAATATGTGGCATGGTCATCATCATCTTCCTGCCTTTATCCCACACTATGTGGGATCAGCACATCATGTTTCCTTCCGCCATTCCAGTCTATCATCCGTTATTCTCTCTCCATACACTACCTTTTCACACAGTGCATCCAGGTTTTGATAGGTCACCCCCGCTTCACATAACTACTGAAATTCATCGCTACATGACTTTAATTTCTTCGCATAACATTCCATACCAAACTAATCATTCACTTTTTCTCAGTCACTGGTACTACTTTCAGATTTCCCCTTACATACTCAATTCTAATTTTATCCATTCTTGTCACCACACATCCATATCAACATCCGCATCTCTGCTGTATGCATTCTCCTTTCATCCACTGTTTTCGTAGTCCAACACTCTGATCCATACAATAGGACAGGTCTTACACTACAATTTTCCCCTATACTTTAAAATGCATGCGTAGATCGAAATTTTTCCAGAGACCTGTCGCAATTTCATCCAACCAGCGTTTATTCGACTCGCAACGTCAAAAAGAATGTGGTGCAGAATGCATTTTAGTGTTGCGTAGAACTTTTTCGAAACGATTTGGAAATCGATGCTACGTTCCACTGTTATTCTTATGTGCCGGCGTGACGCTTTATCTGCTAGAAAACAGCTAATAATCTTTAAACGGCTGAACTGATTTTTATGAAATATAGTTTATAGGAACTATCTCAATCATGTCAGCTTACAGCTATCAAACAAAAATACCGCATCAAAATAGGGCCCATCGCTTAGAAACTACGATAACAAGGACACACATCTTACTTATAACACCCCTGCCTTTTTCGGTCGGTGATAAACAAGTCAATAAAAAAAAACAAAAAAAAAATTATGCTGAACAGTAATCGCGTCATAACAATCTATAGAAATCCGAAACTTGGCAAGATATGGTGTTTACAATCATGGTTTACCCACGGAGAATTATAATTTACCAAGATTGACGTATTTGATAAATATATATTTTCGTACTTTTAACCCGGATACGTAACGTACGTCTTCTAAAGAATCCCCTAAAAATAACAATATGGGAAATATCACATTTTAGAATATTGTAGAAGATACTCATTATTCCTAAAAAGCCTACGAACCCTCACGTTCACATTTGCAGGGCTAGGATGCGCAACTTTCGACAATCCTACGTGATAACCATATGGCGATAGCATTGTTTTCGCTCCAGCCCCGGTAGCATAGTGGAGAACGGAAAACGAAGTCCCAGGGGGTTATAACGAGACAGCAGATATGAATTATTCGGGCGCGAGAGAGAGAAAAATGGGAAAAACTAGTTATCCCCGTGCCATGCTAGGCGGGCAGATCTTTGGTGATAACAAAAACTACCCATAAACAAGTTGTTTCTAGCACGAGAAACGGTGCACAGTGCGCATTCTAGACCTTCACAATACATCAATCAGATTCTAACGCAAAAGGTTAAAGCACCTAAATGTAAACAAGCATAAAAACCTTTTTCTGCTGCTAGTTGCTAGTTTCAACACTTACCCAATGTTAAAAAAATATTAATCATTTTAATACAATGTTAAACAATATGTTAAAAAGTTAAATATTAATATGTTAAATAGGCAAAAACATTATATTATTGGAGAGCTTTAGTTTCTTACCCTGAGGTTTTCATCCTCTCGAATAGATTCAGTATCATTTGATCACACGTAAGATGCCGAGTTGACCATAATACCAGTTCACATGGAGCGCAGCTTAAACAATATTATAATAATATAAAAATAAACTGTAAGTACGTAAAGAAAATAAAGCAAAAAATGAACAGAATGCATCTTTCGTCTTTTTCGCACGTCTTTATCTCAACTGTCGAAAGTTGCGCATGCTAGCACTACGGGGCAGCTTGCCGAACGTGGTCGAGAGCAGTGAAAGACAGAGATAATGATGCAATTGAGCTACCGTGGAGGCACTAAACATCGGCGAAATTTGACGGTGCCACGCTACGCGTATTGGTGCGGAAGGTGCGGGTTCTAGTCCCGCTCATGGTTGAAATTTTTCTTCCCATATTCATATTTTATTTCAGCCAAATAAACCGCTTGGACTATAAAAATATGAAATCGTACATAGTTTAGACCCAGGAATAACACATAGTGTACTTTTTATTCCGATATTCCCACGGGAACAATGACTACACGGGTAAATCCGCAGGGCACAGCTAGTATATTGAAATATGTTTGCAGAGTGTACAATGGGGCTTAAATTATAAATGATATAAAAATAAATATTTCTAAAACAATACGCTTTCCCTGACAGTAAAATCTATAAGCAAAACCTTATATCAATAATAGCACAAAGCACTTGGGAGAGAACAAAACTATTATACATTCTACATACACATAAACTAGTCGAAATAAATAATTAAATTTCAGATCTAGTGGCTTCTTCAAACATCAAATGTTTTCTTGTGCCTATAATTATACAAACATCGTAATTGATCATCATCATCTCAGCCGTTGGTAAACCACTACTTTTTGCCAATATAAGTTCGATGGTGTTTTGCAGGGGACGCTGCTGCTCGTGCTCTTACGGCAACTACGGGTAGGGGGGGTCGTAATTGATATTTATCATTAAAAAGAGGTTGCCGTATAAGTCAACTAAGGGTTATTAGTTTCCAGAAGACGGGCCGCAGCGTCCAGTGCGTAAAAACCATCAGACTACTCTCAGGGACGAGAGTATACCTACCCTATTGCCGAGACCTTGGCCTGGCAGTGGACTTCCTGCGACTGGGATGGTGAATAATGAAGATAAAAAGTTTACAAATAAACAAACCTGTTACACCTTTGCGTGGTGCTTTTGTATGTCTCACATAAGGTCGTTCGCGAGAGTCTTGCGCTGCTAGAGCACGGAGGATCCACCGGTTTCTTCCCTCGAAAAAGGTAATGCTTCATGTATTGGCCGGTCTTACCTTTACTATAGTAAAGAGCCACTGGGTTAACGCAGGAGTGCATAAAACTGGAAGTATGAGTATGAATATTATAATCAGTTCCACGGACACAAGGATTCAGCAAACAGTATGATTTTGAAAACTATCGTGAGGGTTACACCTGTAGCCCTAGCAGGAAGATTTGCGTCAAAACATTCGTATCGTCGACGTTAGCAAAATGTAAGGGATTTTGAGCAGCGCCCCTAGCGGGCCTAAATTGAACTAATTTTGGTAGCATGAAAACTTTCGAATCAAATTGCGTATCGCCATCGTATCGTCACGTAATTCCATATTATAATTTACTTGGCAGTTTGAAAAAAAGAAAAAAAAATGAAAGGCATCGAATATTATGTCCAAAACCAAGTTCAAGATTTTCAATTCAGATGTTTATGTGTAATCTTCCTTTTATTCATACACTAGGGACTCCAAACGAGCTCGTTTGTACCTGTTTAAAGCTTTATTGCAATATTAGTCGTAGTTAATTTGATAGTAAATTAGATGCTCTCCATTAACCACTTAACTGAATTCAGCAATGTGCGTTGCAAAGTAAAGGTGTAAATCCATAAAATCATTCAATATTACTTACAATATTTACTTACAATAAATCTAATTCAACAGTCCGAAGAATTAACCACAATGCGTTATAACTTGCTTGCGTGTTTGGGTTGAATGTGAACCACAGCATATAGAAATGATGTGGTAGAAAGCAGATAAAGAATACTGAAAAAAAAAACAATTAGTAACTTATTATTATACAAAATAAAAATATAATGAGACAATGTGACAAGATAGACCTGTGTTTTTCTGTTTTGTCATACTGTCTCTTTATTATTAAGTAAAGTCGCGATACACTTTATGTCTGTAAAAAGGAACAGTATAGCTTGCATACTTAATACGGGCATGTAGTGTAGAAGTTAGGTAAGTGTATTCACATACTAGTAAGGTGCCACATGCAAGAAGCTGTTATGCAAGTGTGCCAACTACATGCATGCGTATCGCGACTTTAATAACCAAGTTCAAAGACATTTTCGCTGTACGATGGGTCGGCAAATGTCTGAGGTAAATTCACGAGCATACTTTTCAATGTGACACGCATTTTGCCTACATTGCTGGATGATGACTGACAAACATTGCATGGACTAAATCAGAAATTCTACAGCGTAACCTAGTGACTTTGTTTTTTAAAGGGGATTCTTAGCGGCATAGCAGTGGTGCCGCTGGAGGATAATTTTCAGCATCAGGACTAAGTACTGTGCGCGTTGGTGAGTAATCTTGGATGCAGAATAAGGCTCGTAGACTCGATAAACCTAAATAGATATTTTGAAATAATGAATTTCACAAATTCTTATAACTAACACTATGCGGTACATAGACACTATCCCTGAGTAAATGTACTTAATCTATCGTTACAGTCGAAAACGCGATTGTTTTGGCAATAACCATACGAGGCGTTTGCCAAAGACAAGACAAACTCTGTTCTATTTCGAGCACCCCACCTATTACCAACTCCATCGGCGCCACCGTTCTAGATATGGCACTTGTGTATCCGATTATAACTCGCAATAGCCACGGAAGATGCGTTTGCATTCCATCTAGTCCTGACGAGGGCGCCGCTGTCAATGGCGAATGTCAATTGTGCTTCGATATAATATAGGTAGTACGTATAATTTTATAAATCAATCATACATTAATGGTGCAAACACTTACACACAGCACACGTCAAGACCATGCAGGCTATGGACTTCCTTGTTCGCACTAACATGTCGCCCTGCGCACTATCCGGGGTTTCTGGCAAGTTTTTTGTGCTCTCCAGTAGTTTCCTCGCCATCATCGAATAGAAAACGCCAATGAATAGCAGAGGGATGACGTAGAAGATTGCTGATTTGGTGACATTTATATACCTGAGAAGCCAAATGGCAAAAGCCCAATCTAAATTTCAGGTCTGCTTGGACAGATTACTGAAAATTAATGCCCATATGGCATTTACCATTATCAGATTTTGCTTATTTGTGCCTAAATTTACGTGTTGTTGAAAGGGTGTTTATGTTATAATTGAGATTTAATTTTAATTTTATAACTGACTTCTATAAATCGCATTAGTAATTCAGTCCTCACCTTGATTGCGCACTAGGATAGAATTTTTTTTTTTTTATGATAGTGAGTAACAAGACGAGCTAATCAGGTGCCTGATGGTAAGCATCATGATTGCCCATATCAGACACAGTGCCACCCAGTGTTTTAAAATTCAAAATTCTGCGCGGCACTGCACTGCGCCTGTCACCTTCAGATATGAGTTGTTGAATCTCATCATGCCCAGTAATTTCGCTGGTAACATTGCCCTTCATACCGGAACACAGCAATGTTTGCACATTACTGCTTGGCGGACGAATAACTGGCAAAGGTGTGGTACTTCCCCAGGCGGCCCCCTGCAAAAGAGGCCTACCACTACACTTAACACTTAACACGTAAATGATACTTTGACGCTGATAGTGTAAACGAAATTCCGAGTGGACTCGTACGAGCTTACTCGTACGAGCTTACTCGTATGGTACGTACAATCGGTCAAAGTATACTCGTACTGTGAAAACCGGGCTTAACCACCGGTAGCTTGGCCTCCCGCCCAGTGGCCGACGGCACTTTTAGGGTTAGGTTTTTAACAATGTTTTCATATTATATCATATATTTATTTATACAAGAATATTGTAAATAACATAGTTTTAAGACTGTCGACTGTAAATAATAATAATAATTTATTTAGCTTTGGGCCTTTTGGCGACTAATTCTGGAAACTTTGAGACTACGAATGGCCACAAACTGACTCAAAAATAAAAATAAGTTTCCCCAAATATTATAATCTTCAGCCTACATCAGGCACCACGGGCAACAAGCGGTAAATTTTAAAAGCCGCGTACAACAGAATAGGTAGGAATAGGCATACCTAAAACTCGTAACGTACTTACTTGGCGGAGGTTTCCTCGAGGTTTACAGATCGGCAATATTGGAAGTCATCGGAGTCTTTTTCTAATGTCGTAAACACAAAAGCTGGTGATGCGAAAAACAGTGCAGCTAACCAGATACAAAATAAGGACGCGTAGACAAAACGTACATTATGAAACTGCAACAAAAACACAAATAAGCATATTATTTGAGCGGCATTTGCTTAATTATTTCCCATAAACTGGGATGCCGCAGAAACCCAAACTTGTTAAGTGCACAAATCAAATTTTCTGTCTGTTACACACTTTTTAATTCACACACATTGCGAAAGCTTAGCTTGGACAGCCTTCAGATATTTCATAACCTTTACTTATTAAGAATCGGTTTACGGGAACTGGATCTACTTATCTTATGCCACATCTTCTTTATCCGTTACGTGAGCAGATTGTTGCAAAACCTTAGTCCTTACAATTTTATGCATCATAGATAGATAGATAATACTTTATTGTACACCACACTCAACGAAGTAACATTACAGGACACAGAAACTTAACTTAAATGTACAAGCGGCGGTCTTATCGCTAATAAGCAACCTAAGGATCATCATCATTTATTTTAATAATTTTTTATTTCTTATTTAGTACTATTCTTACAGGTCATCCCAATATAATAATGTAAGTATACAATTGTAAACAAAAATCATAACTAATTTCATCATCACTTTGTTGTCCGTCATTCTATCTGTCTGTCTGTCTGTTTGTCTGTTTGTCCCTTGTGGCTGTATACAAATCATATTTCTAAGATACGCAGTCAAAAGTTATGGCCATTTTACTGCATATTGTCATACTTTGAACAAGGAGCTGTAGATGTAGATGGTGCTGTATGTTAAAAGCGATTTTAATCGTTTTGTGCAGGTATCTACGTATGGAACCTTACCCTACGCAAACATACGTATGCCTTAACAAGTTATATAAAATTACCTATGCTGATGGACTCAGATAGGTGCACACAGCTTTACAGGGCAGTGGCCTCTAATTACAGGTCTAACCACCTGTACGTGTCCACACTATTTAGTGCTATTATTTATACTGTTCTAAGGCCTAACGCCTAGCGCGACTGCCTCGAGCGACCCAGCGTGCGTTTCTATAGTCATAATATAATATGTATGAAACCACTTAGTATATGTATAGTGCGACACTATAGAGTAGAAATTAATTGAGGGCGCCACTTGTCCTTTGTATGGCAATACTTTAAGTTACTTATAAACGATTTTGATACTTTGCAATTTATATTTATTTTCTATATTATTACCTCTCTGATGGAAGATAGAGAAAAAAAGGTTCCATATAACTCGTTCACCTAGAAATTCTAGTCAATAAATAACAAATAGATCTTGGAATCCTATTTCACAGAAGTTAGGATTAGGATAAGGATTGGTTAACTTGATACTGACTCAACAGTGAGCGCAAGCGCTACTGCTGGGTTCGATTTAGTTTTTATATAATAATAAATTTGATTACATATTTTACATAATTGGATTTTCCATTACGAATTTTCTGTCTGGATTTGGGCCTGGTTGATGGCAATAGTATCACCCCCTATTACATGAGAAAAAGACGTGATGTTATGTTTTATTACCTTAGTGGTTTTAGAACACTTGGATTTCCAATAGGGTCACATGTCGGCCAATGGATTTTCGAAGTGTTCTATAGCATAGTGTATTTAGTTAACGTAGATTGTAAGAAGGTAGCTGTATTGTTTAGTCTTTATTTAATAAAAGCCAGTTTGCCCAGATTTATACTCCTATTATTTAAAAAATCAAAGATTTTTTTCCATAAATGTATATTTTATTTCAACAAAGCATTTTGAAAGAACGTTTTTTTATTACTTTAAACGTTATAGAAAAAATTTATAATAATATACATATTATAGTATTTACAAATTAGATACACAATAACATAGGATAATGTTTGAAAAACCTTTTTTTATTTATTTACTCGTCTTAAAGTATTTTCAACTTTTAAAATGCAGTTGTCTTTATTTTAAAATTTTTTTTAAAATAATTATTAAGTATACTCTTTTATTTTATCATATTTCCTCTTTCTTAAATTTCATAGAGCTACATGGGTGTATACGTAATGGGTGTAGTAAAATAAACATTTTAATCACTCGAATCACATACGTACTAGTAAACGTATCTTTTATACGTAATAAGTAAATACGTGTTAAAAGTATCAAAAACTGCAAAACCTACTATAAATGGACACTGTTTTAAAACTTTAAACATCATCCAAAGGAGAAAGTAATTTTCCGAGTTGAAAGTCCTGCAAGCGTTGCATATACACCTTATAAATTATTTGGCGAACACCGCCACAGATTGTTCTGTTCATTTTCCACTAAATCACTAAAAATTGTATGTATCCTGTTCGAAATTATATTCGGAAACATTAAAAACCGAGAACAATATTAATAATTTAATAGTTTTGACACAAACTTGACAGTTGCCTGACAGTAATGGGATGTTGCCATTATAACATTTTTTTTAGTTACAAAATAATTAATTTCTACTCTTTTGTGTCGCACTATATGTGGGCACACTATGGTCGAGCGGGCATGACGTGCGAGTGACGGGGATTTTAAGCATTTTCAGTCTTTTCGTTCGCTTTTTTCTATGCTTTTGTCATAAAATTTATAGGAAAAATTTGATCTTCCATGGTTTTCAACACCTGAAAAAGGGCCTGATCGCCGGTGGCGCGTAATGTGACCACAGCCCACCTCCGCAGTTGCGTCCTCATTAGGCCTTCGCACTAGACTTGCAGTGTGGCCACACTAATAACAGTCACAAAAGAGCAAAAAAAAAAGTCCGTAGCAAAACTTAATTAGCTGACGATCACTTGCCTTTGATGGTTTAAATACATCCACGACTGCAAAGTACCGCTCGGCCGAGAGAACCATGAGGGTGAAAACAGAGAGACCGTTGCTAAAATCCTTCATAAAATCCTCAAGCTTGCACATCAATTCGGACCCTGGATAAGTTGATTGAGTGTAGATGACAATGGCGATCGGCACATAAATCAAGATAACCAGAAGATCTGCTACTGCTAAAGAGAATAAAAACCTAAAAACAAAATACAGTAGGTAATATAATGAAGCAACCACTATTTACTAGGGGACTGCTGATTTATTAATATCGTACATTGACAGCAAAAGAAATTGGATGATCTTGAAGTAATTACTTATATGGAAGAGGTAGAAACTAAGGGAAATCTTAGAGGTATCTCTCACAATAAGTAAGCTACGGTATACAGGTTCAGGCAGGATGGAACAAAACCAGCCAAGATAATATAAGGCGTCCCGCAGGAACATCCCCGGATTTTAGTGGGTATAGCCATCGGTAGTAAATATGTGCACTTACGAATTAGGAGCAGTTCTCATACTTCGATGCTTGATAAAGATCAAGATTAAGGTCCCGTTCCCTATAATACCCAAGATAAGGATTATAACGAAGATCAGAGGGATCACGTAAATAACCATGATATAGAGTAAGGTGCTATCAGATTTGTCAGTCGAGTTTTCGGTATAATTTTGAACTCTTATAATATCATTTAGGACTTCTGTCATATCTCTTTGGACTTCTAAGGTATCATTAAATGGATACATGGTAGTGTCTGCGATATATTCGGTGATATTGGCATTAAAGTTCATTTTGCCTTTCGAATTATCCTCAAATTTGGTGCTTTTACGATTATATATCTGTAACCAAAGATGTGGCGTTAGTAATATTATTTATTCTGTGGTGGCACGTTAACCTATGTATATCTTATTTGTTATCTATTATTAACAATCATATATAATGATTGCGCCATGTGTTTCCCGGCTATATAATAGGGCCGCCCCTTTTCATCACGTGGGAGCCATGAGACCCGGCAAAGACATAATATTCAGAGAGTGGTGGGCAGTAGCGCTCTCCGTTTCCAAGTCAATGGCGTTCTATGGGGGAGGCCTATGTTTAGCAGTGGACGTCTCCCGGCTGATAATGATGATGATGATGATGATGAAGTATATGATTTAAGGGTCAATTGTTATGTTTAGTCGAAGGCCTTCCTTCACCTATAGCGATCTGGAAACTGAAGATTGGGTTGGCTATACAACCCAAAGGCATCAGGTCTAAGTTATTTTTTAAAAATAAGATTCCAGGGATATTTATACATTTTCTAATAAATATTATTTGTAATAAAAATCAATTATTCACATATTTTAAGTAGGCTCGGAATTTTATACAATTCCTAAATTTCATAAATTGCCGGTAACTATCGAAGTTACCGGCAATTAAAGGCATTAATAAATTATTATTGTTATTTGTTTTTACGAAAATGGCCTTCTAGGTATTTGACACAATCCTATGAAAAATTTACCACATCGATGCTTTGTATTCCCGTGTTATAGTCATTTTACTGCATATTTCCATATTTTGCACAAAGAACTAATAGATGACGCTGTATCTTCTTGGAATCAAGGTATGGAACCCTACACTATGCATTATGTATATACTATAGATGTATGCCTTAAATATTTAATTTAATTATTCCACCACTCCCACTGTTAGGTTAATTGTAAGTAGTAGGGCGCACGGAGGCTGAAGATTGACTCGAAAAAATGTGTCTGTAAGTAATTTATATTAAAATACCTAAAATGATCACTTACCTAATGTTTGGCTAAACGTTTTGGCGTTGAAAAATCATTTGGAACTAAATTTTAGAGTTATTTTACATTTTGAATAACTACCCAATACTCGTAATTAATTAATATTTATCTTTAAAAAATATAAAAAAATAATTATTAAATATGTAACAATCTCTTTTCTGTATTAATTATATTAGTGACTATCCACGTAGGCAGTGGATAGTAAACTAAAGTTTGAGTGGACCAAAATAAAGATAATGATGAATACCTATAGGCAGTTATTTGTATTGATAAAGATGACAATTTGGGTGGCAAATCAACGTACGAGTAATACCGCGGTCTAACGGCTCGTGGAAAATACTAATAATATTTGCGAAATAAAAGAGCGTGCCCACAAGGTGGACAGACGATCTGATAAAGACGGCAGGAACACGTTGGAGGCGGGCCGCTTACAACCGGACTGTATGGAAATCTATGGGGGAGGCCTATGTTCAGCAGTGCACATCCAATGGCTGAGATGATGATGATGATGATGAAAAGACCGCGACTTCTTTGCTTTATTTATTTATTGTATATATTGTGTATATCAAAATATTTATGAGTACATAATATGTATTTCACTCACGATCGTAAAAAAAAGAATAGGCACTAAGACGTATTAGAATGAAAAGACGACATATTTTAATATGATCCATTTAGTTTAATGTAAAAGAATTTAAGAAAAACTAATTATTGCATTGAAAAGGCGCTAATGTTCATTTTTAGGGCTCCTTACCCAAAGGATGCCGAAGAAACCCTATTACTAAGCCTCCGCCGTCCGTCCGTCTGTCCGTTCATCCGTCTGTCTGCCATAGGGCTCTATCTCATTAACCGTAATAGCAAGCCACTTGTAATTTTTTTTTTTAACAACAAACTTTAAACAACAAATAATAAAAATAAAATAAAAATCATAACTTAAGGTGCTCTCCATTCTCCATACAACCAACCTGTTAAATAAATAGTCTGTAGGGACACAGCGGTGACGGGGTGCGAAGTCAGAAAGTGCAATGTTGCAAATTAGAGTTAACGCCACTTAAAGAAGCAGAGTTGCTTCCCGGCCTCGGTACCGTATGCTGTATCGTCAACCCACCAGTGTACATATTCCATCGTTTTATTTCACAAGTATTACACGCAGGAACTTATTATAGGCAGGACAATAGCATGCAGTCTATTAGGAACACTTAGTGGAACCTAATATACATAATATACATACAGCATAGTGGTATACCATACATTATAATACTTTTATTCCAATGAGAATAAATTCTTACACTAATTACGATAAATATGTAAGAATTTTATTTGGTAGGTGAGGAGAGGCGACGAATTTTATTTTTAATTTTTTTTTTATGATAGTGAGTGATAAGACGAGCAAACCAGGTGCCTGATGGTAAGCATCATGATTGCCCATATCAGACACAGTGTCACCCAGTGTTTTAATTCAAAATTCTGCGCGGAACTGCACTGCACCTGTCACCCTGAGATATGAGTTGTTGAATCTCATCATGCCCAGTAATTTCGCTGGTAACATTGCCCTTCATACCGGAACACAGTAATGTTTGCACATTACTGCTTGGCGGATGAATAACTGGCAAAGGTGTGGTACTTCCCCAGGCGGCCTCCTGCAAAAGAGGCCTACCACTACAAAAATAGGGACGAACCCTTCATATGTGAGTCGTATTTGAAATGTACCAGTTTATTGTATACACTATAGACTTTTTAGTATCTGCCTTAGTTAAGGTATTTATATGATCAATTTTAACCAAAGCAATTTTTTATCAAAAGTACTGGCAGGCACACGATGTTTCGTTGTAATTTTTTTTTTGTCATAGTGAGTAACAAGACGAGCAAATCAGGTGCCTGATGGTAAGCATCATGATTGCCCATATCAGACACAGTGCCACCCAGTGTTTTAAAATTCAAAATTCTGCGCGGCACTGCACTGCGCCTGTCACCCTGAGATATGAGTTGTTGAATATCATCATGCCCAGTAATTTCGCTGGTAACATTGCCCTTCAGACCGGAACACAGTAATGTTTGCACATTACTGCTTGGCGGATGAATACCTGGCAAAGGTGTGGTACTTCCCCAGGTGACCCCCTGCAAAAGAGGCCTACCACTACAAAAATTTGTGGAGCTATATCATTTCGTAGTTTTTACTTCGACTAAATAGGTACTTATGGGATGGACTTTTATATTGAAGAGCTGTAAGACCGTGGCTTTGTGTGCCATTTATTTCTAAATGCGGCCATCTGTTTAACGAAACAAAAACTTCCGGCTATCATTTTGCGTCTCTCCTTGATCATGACCGAACTGAGCCATTGTTATTATTCCCAATAATATGTTTATAAATGTGTGTATTAGATACGTGCGTGTGTGCGTGTGTGTAAAAAACTACAGAACGGATTTTTCTACATACTGCAACGTATTAAAGTACTGTAAAGTAAAAGCAACATAGTATTATTATCGGTACTATTATATATTTCTACATACTATTTTATATTTTTATAGACTAAGCGATCTATTCGCTTGAACTACAATATGAAATGGGAAGAAAAATTTCACCCACGGGCGGGATTTGAACCACGTACCCTCCGCACCATTCCGCGCGGTTGGCACTCTACCAGTTGAGCTACCGTGGGGATAATAACCATCGGCGAAATTTTCTATCGCATCTACCTGCAGACGTTCATATCCCATTAAATAATACTCGAACACTTCAGCATATTTTAAATAATTTATTCCAAGCCCACCATCTTCAATCTCGCTCTACAATAATCTGTCGCGCTGGCATCCCCCTCCCCGTGTTGTCATCGCCCGTGTTGCCCATGTTCACATAATCCGTAGCAAGCGCGTCACAAAATAACATCAACCCTACATACCTAACACCTAAAGGGGCGTATGTGTTTATCTATAGGTGATGTATTTCGCATCCTACCTACCGACAAGTCTAATGTTACGACACGAATTCATATCGAAATTGATAAACACTTCCATTTTTCATAATATTTTATATTTTTATAGACTAAGCGGTCTATTTGCTTCAAATACAATATGAAATGGGACAAAAAACTTCACCCACGGGCGGGATTTGAACCACGCACCCTCCGCACCATTCCGCGTGGTCGGATCGGCACTTTCGCCGATGACTAGCAGAGTAGTAGAGTCCCTAAAACATGGAATTTTGCTAAAATTTTTCCTCCTAATCATATTGTATTAAAAGCATACTAGTGGCTCTGTGAGGTGTAGAACTCACGAGTATCATATTCGATGATTTTTTTTATGTTTACGATCCCCATATGGCTCCTCCATTTTGTTAATTTTCCAAAAAATATTTCACCAGATAAATTATAATATAATATAGGTACTTTTAATATTTATTACCAAAAAAAAATCAAAGTTAGGCATATACTACATACATACATACATACAGTCATGCCTTGTTCCCGGTGGGGTAGGCAGAGACTATTTCCCTCTATTTCCCTCCAATTGCTACGATCCTAACATACAACTTTCACTTCGTTCACTTTCATGACATTTTTCATACATGCTCGTCGGTTGTAGGTATACTTTTGACTTGGCCTTTCCTAAGAACAACGTCAACTTGTTCATGAAAAGTAGGCATATTATAATGCTTTATTGTAATGTAAAACACAAGTCTAAAAAGCAATTTGCGTAGTAAAATTAACGAAGAAAGTTCAATTTTAAATCGAGGTTCAGGGAAACTCAAGCACTACAGCCAAACAACATTGGGTAATTTTGTTTTGGTCCCATCTATTATTATTATTGATATCAGTGAAAATTATAATTATTACATAAAAAACAGGTTTCACAAACCAGTATTATCCTATCCACAATAAAAGAATCGAATAACTCGGCAAAAACCATAACAGAACTAGTTTGAGCATAGAATAAGATCCCATTGAACGATAATAAAGGTGATTTGCTTAGAAGCTCGAGTCGCCTTCGCGATCGTGGGTGAGGTAACTTCTGTGATTGACTTATCCGGGGTTACTGGTAATCAGTCATAATCCTCTAAAGGCATGTTCTGTATAGCTCGACAGAAAAGAGAAGAAACGGAACTAATGTGAAGTGTACGCGTTGATTTAAAAGTTTTTCTAATTAATAAATACAGTGGAGCCCCCATTATTTTCTACTCTGTCGAGCTTATACATCAAAAAACTTTAAAAATCGCGATAATAAAATCAGCTGTTTCATACATTTTGTCAAGTGACCTTAAACTTTTCATATGAAACAGCTGTAATTTTGTTAGCGAATTTTCAAAAGTTCCATTAAATTTTTATGTTGTTTGTTATGATGTATAAACATGATAGCTGATTACCAACAACCCTGTACTTATGATAAATATCATTATACAATCATAAACATGCTTTTTCATAAAATAAATTCTTATGTTGCTGTTTTCTTCGCGCATATCTAGGTTGAAACTTGTTATATTTTTAATACAAATTTTTATGTATTGTGTATTTTGTGCGTTAAATAAATAATAATAACAATCTCTGTGAAGGTACCGGCAATAGAATACCCTTACCTCTCTACCCATGGTTGCTATAGGACCCGGCTAAAGTCAAAGTCAAAGTCAAAAAGGTTTATTCAAATAGGTCACAATCTGACACTTTTGTACGTCAATGAAAATAAACAGTATTGAGTCTACCGTGCGTTCGTAAAGATACCTTTACAAGAAGAACGCACAAGAAACTTGGGGGCTAAGTGTAGAAAGGGCGTCGTCTGCGTAAAAACCCATTAAACTGCGCTCCTCAACAAGCCTGCATAAAGTGGCGACTATAGGCATGTCAAATGCAAGAAACCGCGATATAGTGGGTTTTAGTGCCGTGTGTTACTATAATTAGCGAAATGTGGGTGTATCTCCTATGGGACTGAGTCCTGGGTACACCTCTGCCTACCCCTTCAGGGAAAAAGGCGTGAATGTATGTTATGTTATGTTACTCTACTTTTCACTACGATTGTGAGAAAATAAAATTACTAATTTCATCAAAGCACTTTGGTTAATATATTAATATTTTTAGTGTAGTGGGAAAGTACCACCCCTTTGACAGTTATTCATACGCCAAGCAGTAATGTGCAAACATTACTGTGTTCCGGTCTGAAGGGCAATGCTACCAGCGAAATTACTGGGCAGGACGAGTTCCAACAACTAATAACTCAGGGTGACAGGCGCAGTGCAGTGCCGCGCAGAATTTTGTTTTTTAAAACACTGGGTGGCACTGTGTCTGATATGGGCAATCCTGATGCTTACCATCAGGCACCTGATTTGCTCGTCTTGTCACTCCCTATCATAAAAAAAAATCCTATACGAGCGACACCAAAAAAAAAAATCTAGTTGGTAAAATACAGAAGTTTAAAAGTGAAAAACATACCTAATAGCTTTGTATACGCATATAGGTATAATAACAAAGTATTTACGGAAATAATTATATCAATGGAAGCATTTATTATACTGCGACTTATCGTCCGAAAATAAGCTGTGTCATATGTCAATGGAGTTTGAGTCATTCAAGTGTAAAATTGGGGGAGTGTGATAATCCAATACAAAAACCCAAAGCAGTCATTATTATGGTTCTTTAGTCATATGTCTTACAATACACCGATATCAAAACCCATAACGTCCAACGTAACGAGACCTCTCTGCTTAACCGCAAATATAATACCTAGACTATAATATAATGTCATAGTAAGTAGAGGTCTTGAATAACTGGCCACTGATTTCTAGTCAAAGGTGATTTGACGTCATCTTGAATGAGAAGAACCAGTGTCTCGCATCGGATGGGTTTTTACGTCGAGCTTAGAATGTTGTAGAGGCGAAATAAATAATTGTAAGATTGATTTTTTTATCAATTGTAATAGAGTATGAGTATGCATGTATAGTAAAAGTGTGAGTTTACTGTAGTTATATATACGTACTTATTTTATACTGAGTCATAAGTAGGTACATTTGCAAAACTATTAATTATTGTACTTAGTACAACATTTCATAATTTCATTATTTATAAAAACTTATTACTTACAGCAAATTATGTTATTAGTAGTTTTGACGCCAAGAGGTAATAAACACACACATACAAATTTCACATCTATTAATATTACTTGTGCCACGCAATTTCACCAGCGTGAAAATGCTCTAACTCTGAACTGAGGTCTAAGCTATTTACCTACATTCTGCTTACCAAACAACCGAATCATTTCAGTTCTTTTGACGTGTAAAGATAAGATGACTTATGATGGAATGGCACCCACAGGTCCCCTAATATTCGTCCCCCGGAATAAAAGTTGTAGATTCGGCTCCTATATAGGTGCCCATTGGTCCCCGGTAGGGGACCAGTCAATAATTAATTTATTTTAAGGTACCTACTCGTCCCCTCTCACACACACACTTACATACTCGAAACACATACACTCGAAACTTAGACATTTAAATTCACTGAGATTATTCACATGCCATCTCTATAATTTCATAGAGCTTTAGGCTTGATAGGCGCTTAACATTGTGTCCAGACAAACAGTATTTATTCTGTGATGTTTTACATCAACTCACAGAGAACAGTACATTGCAAACGTGTAAGGACGTGCCCGCAACTGTTGCAGTAACAGTAACTAGTGTGTTTATCCTATCTGAAGATATTCATCACTGTCTACGCGGATTAATCATTTATTGTCAATCAGGTAAGCACATGTGTAGTTTCACTCGTACATTTTATAATTTGAAGTAAGATTTTTTATAATTATTTTTATGATTATGAAAAATTCTGATTCACATAACTTAACATGTAAATCAGAGGTCTAAAACATTTTTGACTGAACGTTTTCTGATGTTACCCAGTCTGCAAAATATTTTTTTATTTATAATGAATATAGTACAGCTTATAAAAAAGATTTACTTTATAAATAATAACGAGTATATGGATTGCACATTATACTATTATTATTATGTATAGTTTTTGGTCAAACCAAGGATTGAAAAGTAGTTTATGATTGGTTGGTACTTAAGTATAAACAAAACGAACATTTCTTAATTTATTTGATTATTATTAAGGCAATAAGTCAAGACGGTTTTTTTACAATACAATACAATACAATACAATGAAAACTCTATATTGAGACCACAATAATTATAATATACAGGTTTAGCTTTAAATAATTAATGTATTCTTAATTATACGGCTTTATCGCTTTAAGCGGTCTCTTCAAGTCAACCAGTCTATTTCTTGTCATCATCATGATCATCATCAACCGGAAGACGTCCACTGCTGAACATAGGGCTCCCCTATAGAACGTCATAAACTATTTATATGGGGGCATTAGTTCCCTATTTCTTGTTATTGAAAAGCTATCGCTTTTTTAAGTAGGTACTCTAGATCAGTATCAGGAAAATGATAACCCACTGAACCGGTTGTTGTTACTAACAATAAATATTATTTTTCCAGAATGGCGACCAGAATAATCCTCCTTCTCACTTTGATATACATCGTTCAAGCTCAGAGGCCATTTTATGCTGGTCTTAGGCCTATAGGTTACCCTGCTATGGATAATGTCAAGATATCGAACAGATTCGGTGAAGATGAAGATGCGCCTATAGATGCACGTGGTGACAGAAACTTTGTGAATAGGGTTAACCAACTGCCCATTGACAAACGACCTTTTTGGTTTATTAACTATAAGCACTATAATAACTTGAGGCAGAACCCTGTGGTGTGGCCACAGAGAAAAAATACTTTTATAGACAGGCTGAGAACATAATAACGGAATTAAGACGCGGGCTTAACGCTTGGTGGAAGCGTCAGATTATGCTGAGGAGAAGTGAAAAATAAGGAGACAGCAGATTCATTATATTCGGGGGCAAAAGAGGACAAAAGGGAAAGGAATATATTCGCGTCAAGCTTCCTGGGACACGATTCTCTTACCTTAGATCATTTCTCAGATTTCTTAGATGTCTTAGAACTTATCTAAGACATCTACCTACCTAAGCCTACTTAGGCCTGTTAATTTTGAAACTGATAAACCATAAGCTTTGATTATAATGATCACAAGTCTGAGATAAAGTTGCTGAAATTATTGTACTTCAGAAAATTGACTCGTATTTTGCCCAGAGAAGCAGCATGTGTATCCACCAGGGCTTTATTAGCATTCAATAGATTAAGATAATAGTTTTTAGATACTAGTCTTTCTAAAAAATTGTACATATCATTTAGTTTTAATATATTCTTACTTTATGTCCAGGTTTTTTGTACACACTTTTGTTTTGTTTCTTAACTTATGTAATATTATCCTACTAATACTGGTATTATAAATGCGAACGATACGTTCGTGAGATGGATGGATGGATGTTTGTTACTCTTTCATACCAAGACTACTGAACCGATTAGACTGAAATTCGGTATGTAGGTAGTTTAGACCCTGGAATGACACATGATGATGATGAGGCTAGTTTTTATTCGATATTCCCACCAGAACGTAGAACGCGGGTGAATAACAAATTTTACAATGTGGGAGCGTCCCGGCCGGGAGCATACCGGAATGGGACCCTAACGGTCTGACCCGGTGAAACCGCAGGCCACAGTTATACATACTTACATACTTATAAGTAGATGTGAATAGTAAAGGAGTTAGTATAAGTTATTAGTAGGAAGTGAATAAATCTATAGAGAAACAGGATCAATGAGAATTTGACACAATTTTGGATATGATCCAATAAAATACATTATACTCGATAAAAAAATCTCACAGATGAATAATTAAATGACATAATTAAATAAGAGGTCTTAAACATTATGGACTGTTTTCTGATGTTACCCAGTCTGCCACGATAAAATATTTTTTATTAATATTGACGAGTACTTACTTATATATAGGTAGATTGCAGATTATATTAGATATGTTTAGTTTGTGGTCAAACTACGGATTAAAAAGTAGTTTATGATTAGTTAGTACTTAAGTGTAAACAAAACAAACATTTCTTAATTTATCTGACATTAGGGCATTTTCGACAGTCACGACTTATTTTTACAATACAATACCTACTCTATAATATTAAGACCATAATAAATAAAATATACAGGCTTATCTTTAAAAAAAGTATTCTTAATTTATACGGCTTTATCGCTTAAAGCGATCTCTTTAAGGCAACCACTCTATTTCTTGTCATCATTATTATCACCCGGAAGACGTCCACTGCTACACATAGCCCTCTATAGAACGCCATAAACATTTTGGATATGATCCAATACATTATAGTCGATTAAGAAATCCCACAGATGAATAATTAAATGAGAGGAAAACATAGAGGAGGAAAACCACTATAAATTAATCGCTGCTGCTACAGGCAGTTAAAATCTTCAACTTTCAATACAGAAACAATGGATTCTATGAAGATAGAAATAGCTTATAAAGTTATAACTACTATTAACTAATGGCAATTTACGCCAGAGATGTGTTCCGGTCTGAAGAGCAATGTTACCAGTAAAATTACTGCGCATGACGAGTTTCGACAAATTCTCAGGGTCACAGGCGCAGTGCAGTGCCACGGAGAATTTTGAATTTAAAAACACTGGGTGGTACTGTGTCTGATATGGGCAATCACAATGCTTACCATCAGGCACCTGATTTGCTCGTCTTGTGATGATAGTGAGTAAACAAAAGATAGATAAAATTGTAACTCTACTTTTTTTATTTTATGATAGTGAGTGACAGGACGAGCAAATCAGGTGCCTAATGGTAAGCATCATGATTGCCCATATCAGACGCAGTGTCACTCAGTGTTTTAAAATTCAAAATTCAGCGCGGCCCTGCACTGCGCCTGTCACCCTGAGATATTGTTTGTTAAAACTCGTCATGCCCAGTAATTTCGCTGGTATTGCCCTTCAGACCGGAACACAGTAATGTTTGCACATTACTGCTTGGCGGATGAATAACTGGCAAAGGTGTGGTACTTCCCCAGGCGGCCCCCTATTCTATAGATTTATTTTATACTTTTAAAAATAATAAAAAATAATAATAACTTTTAAAAATATAATAGTAATGTAGGTACTTAAAATTTCAGCATGAGACGGAAGTGGCAGGTGCCAATGCACAATAGCCCGCTTACCATCCATCTAGAAATCCCACCTATAGCCAAATCAAGTAGTTTCCATCCATTCAAAATAGTCCTTGTATCTAGCGGGGGCTGTATTTTAGTTCATCTTCTGTAGATGGTTTCAGAGATAGACCCCGTCATAGGTGCTATCTATTACCTTTAGATTAAAAGTTGATTGGGGCCTCTGCACGTTGAACTTTAAAAAGAATGGTGACCGTGCAAGTTTATTAAAAGACCGGCTCCCTTATAACGCACAGCGGTAGAAATGTGGAAAGCGTTTCATTGCTTAATGTCTGCTGTCAAACGGCATACAAAAAATTACGCTTGACAGCAAAATTTATTGCTGTTGTTACGCGATTGCATGTTCGTAATACCATCCCGGGTAAGTATAGCCCGTCTTCTCGAGCGACATAAAGAATATTTTATTTTTTGCAAATCGTAGTTTTTTTTCATAGACTGATGGGAAAGGTCAATATTAAGAACGACAAGCATATATAAATAATGTCATGATAATGAAAGAAGCGGAAACCATATGTCAGGATCGTAGAAATTGGAGAAAATAAATAGTCTAATAAATAGTAGTATAATTTATCCTCCAGTAACGCGCCATACGTACAATTATGCGTATCCCACAATGGGAATCATGTAAAGAGCACTTTAAAACTCTTGGCATTCTTACAGTTCCGAGCTTGTATTGTTGGTCCTCCTCGCAGATGTCATCAAATTTCGGCATAAATACGAGACATTAGAGGAAAAAAATATAAGGCTAGAAACAAGACGAAAAGATATTCTATCACTCTATGTTCCTAGATTAAGTGTTGTCAAACATTGTTCTAGGTATCAGGCGGTTAGACTGTTCAACTGTTTACCTGTCGAAATGATAGTAATTGATAACCTACACATATTTCAACGAAAATTAAAGACAATTCTGCTGGAAGGGTGTTTCTACTCCATAAATGATTTTATTACATACAAAAAGTGATGTAGTAATTTGTTACCTTTAGGATACTTAACTTTAAGATACTTTGGATATTATTATTTATTTAATATTGACTGTTATGTAATTTACCAATGTTATATAATTCAGACACGATGTAACTATTGTAATTGAATAAATTGAAATTGAAAATTGAAATAGTCTCTGCCTACTCCAACGGGAACGAGGCGTGACTGTATGTAGTATGTATGTTATATTAAGAAAAAGATACAGTTTTACTACTTAGCTTTTCTAATATCCTTCTAACATTATAAATGCAAAAGTTTGTGAAGATGGATGGATGGATGGATGGATGTTTGCTACTCTTTCATGCCAACTATTGAACCGATTGGGCTGAAATTCGGTATAAATACATAGTTTAGAGCCTGGAATAACATAAAAAGTACTTTTATTCCGATATTCCCACGGGAACGAAAATTATGTGGGTGAAACCGCAGGACACAGCTAGTGTTTCCATAAGGTTGTGTGATAACAATCAAGCCTTGAATTGATGAAGTTCATTTTAATCATTTGAGTCATGAAGATTCAAATGTTTCGTAAGAAATCCTGTCATCAAAAATGTATTTAGTACATACAAATAGCGGTTATTTGATTTTACGATCACGTTATTAAGCAAAAACTCTATTGAGATGGCTGAAAATGCTTCTGTTGACTTTATTTTACTGTTACCTATAGCATATTACTGAATAATTGTACCGAAACATGACTTTTCGATTATATATTATTAAAATAAAACATAATGTTTTGACTGACTGACTGCTGCACTGCTGACACGAGCAACACCAAGCCCTAACTTGGGAACCTTGAGAACTGTTTTGAAAATAGTTTTTAAGGTTTCGTACCCAAAGGGTGCCGAAGGAACCCATTACTCAGCCTCCGCCGTCCGTCCGTCTGTCACAGGGCTTTATCCCATAAACTGTAATAGCTAGAAACTTGTAATTTTCACAATATATGTATTTCTATTATAACAACAAATAATAAAATAAAATTAAGTTCAAAATTAAAGGTGCTCTCGATACAAGTAACGTGTTTTTTTTTTAAATGTCTTAATATAAAATAAGAATAAGTTCCTATACTTATTATAATAAAAGTAGTAATAATTTTATTCAGTACCTACTTCTTAGGTGAGGAGAGGTGACACCTATAAGTAGGTACCTAATTCATAGGTACATGGTGAGTAGGAACCGTCCAGTGGCGAGTATCATTTGCATTTGACCAGTTTATTAGTAATGATGAAGACAAGGATTATGAAAGTGATTCCCGAAATTTCCATGGAAACGTAGTCACGACTTTTTTTGTTACAAAGGGTTTTGTGAAAACAATTTTATACTGATTTTGCGTAAATTAAAAAACTGATAATTATTATTTATGAATAAAGTGAGTGCACAATAATTGATAACCTCATTATCTTATCACGTCTACTTTTCCATGTATGTAATTCTAGTGAGGGTCAGTAGAGTGTCAGTTCTTTGATTAATAAAAAACGTCATGAAGCGAGATTCATGTGATATCATCGTAGCAATGATTATTTATTTTAATTTTATTTATGTACTAGTGGCCCGCCCCGGCTTCGCACGGGAGAAGTAGAAGTGAACGTTTTAATAGGAGTAAATTCGTGATACATTGTATTTTTATAGGTATAACCCTCATGGTTTACGCAGCGCACGCAAATTAATGTCTATTTCTGTTACAGTGACCAATTCTTAACAGATGGAAACAATTTCCGAGGCCTATTTTGATGATATATAAGTACTACAAACCCCTAGTACATTATTTTTACCACCATTAATTTTCATACCGCATAAAAATAATGACTTCTTCGATTATTGTGACTAAACCAAAATAGATGAATATAATGTCCGTTCACTTTTACACACACACACCGTTTTATAGATATTGGTAAATACTACAAACCCCTAGTACATTACTTTATTCTACCACAAATAGATTTCCCAGCGCATGAAAGTTAATGACTGCTTCGATTATTGTGACTAAACCAAAATAGATAGATATAATTTTCGAAGACTATTTTGTAGATATTGATAAGTCCTACAAACCCCTAGTACATTACTTTCATCTACCACCAATAGTTTTCACACTGCATGAAAAATAATGACTGCTTCGATTATTGTGACTAAACCAAAATAGATGGATATAATGTCCGTTCACTATTTTGCACATATTGGTAAGTACTGCAAACCCCTAGTACATTACTTTATTCTACCACCAATACTTTTCACAGCGCATGCATATAATGACTATTTCGATTATTGTGACTAAACCAAAATAGATGGTTATAATGTCCGTGGACTATTTTGTAAATATTAGTAAGTACTACAAACCCCTAGTACATTATATTATTCTACCATTAATAGATTTCACAGCGCACGCAAGTTAATGAATATATTTGGTAATTATGTGACACCTTAGTTCACAATATTGCAGATTTCTTGCGGATCCCTAATATTTTTCAAAACCTCGTAATATAAGCCTATTTCACTCACACTGAATTAAGCTCTCCATAAGTAAAAGATTTTTTAAATCAGTCCAGTAGTTTCGGAACCTATTCGTTGCAAATAAAAAACAAAGTTTCTCACTTTATACTATGATATTGGTATTGGTAATAGATTGAATAATCTGGCGACATATTATACGGATTACGGAAACAGTGAAAACAGTAAGAAGAGCATTCATAATTCGATGTTGTTGCAACCCAGTTTAATAGAGCTATGTTAAAGAGAAGCGAAATCATAAGCGACTGCCTCTATCGCGTAGAGGGCGCAAGCTCGATTGCCAATCAAGAGGTCCCGGGTTCGAAACCCAGGTCAGGCAAAGTGATAAATATTGAATTTTTTCATTAGGAATTATCTCAATAACTGCCTGGAGTCTGGAACTGTGCCCGGTAGATGGCATTAAGCTCGTCCCCTATTACATGGGACCAATAACATACTGGCGAAATGTGGGTGTATCTACTGTGGGACTGAGTCCTGGGTACACCTCTGCCTACCCCTTCGGGAAAAAGGGCGTGAATGTATGTTTTTGTTATGTTTTTTTTAAGTCATAAGCGCGTTTTAATTATTTACAGAACGTCATCTATTATGCAATGTTGGAACTAAATTACCTAAAAATGTTGCTTTAGGGTAGTTATGTCTGGCAAGAAAATATTGAAAGACTGTAAAAATAATCTATTGTCAAAATTTCATCATCATCGGTCCAGTAGTTTTGGCTCTGGGTTGATGAGTCAGTCAGTGAATCACTTTCTCTCTTTATATAATAGTATAGATTTAATCAAACCGGTTTAAATCTGTTACATTGGTTAAGAAACAATTATATAGATAAGCTGACCGGTGGTAAAAAATACTTTTAACGGTCGGTGGCTTCGATGAATCGTACGTAGCTTATAAATATTGAACAAAACAAAAGTCAGATATATCATGAAATAAAAAATAAGTAAAGCAATTATACGTCACGCTTATAATACCGGTGGGGAGTGGTGAGGAGCCCTTCAGATTCTCATGCGAGTCTACAACGCATTTGACAAGTTTATTTCTTCATATTTTATGTTTAATTTATAAAAACAGATTTTTAACAAATATAAACTTATGTAGCAAGTGTTTTTGTCCAATATTTATTAATTTGAAGAGGAAAATCCAATGCAAATAATGCGTGACATTTAAATATCATGGGGCAATGTGGGCCGGTATAATTAGATCCAAAAATAAAATTAGTAGAGTATTTGGGTATCTTATGATAAGAATTAATTATAATTATTCTTATTAACTATAGTATCTCGGACGTTCTCGGCGAGAGTCTTTATGGATTATTAGCATAATTTATTATTCAAAGTCTGTTATCCTTTCATCAGCCCTTTAAATCTATTGGAGATCCGATATAATCTAACCGGCACTAAAATTAAGTATTATATCATAACACACATTCAAGCCTTTTTTCCCGAAGGGGTAGGCAGAGGTGTACTCAGGACTCAGTCCCATAGTAGATACACCCACATTTCGCCAGTATGTTATTGGTCCCATGTAATAGGGTCGTCCCCTATTAAAAAAAAATCTAAGAAAATTAAAATGACACAGGAAACTTGTTGTAAGTATGGTCTCTCTTCTAAAGATAATTTTATTTACTAATACTTAATCCTCGCTGCCTCGGTGGCGTAGTGGGCGCATGCTCCATTGCCAATCAAGAGGTCCCGGGTTCGATCCCCAGGTCCGGCAAAGTGTTAAATATTGGATTTTTCCATTAGGAATTATCTCAATAACTGCCTGGAGTCTGGAACTGTACCCGATAGATGGCAATAGGCTCGCCCCCTATTACATGGGACCAATAAAATACTTTTTTATTTATTTATTTATTTATTTAATAGCAAACAAAACAGTTTACAGCACAAAGAAATAGAGCAATAATTTAATATATTATTTTAGTTCTATGCCGTAACCCAAGACTACTAAGATAAACATTAATTACAATTTTTCTCTAGAGGAAACAATAAAATCTAAAATCTAGTGAAATAAAAATTGTACTACATATCAACATATTTAAATTTAGGTTCATTCAGTGTTTAGCGCTTAAAAAGTATTTGTTTTAATTGTCATTGAAACTTGGATTGGGAGAGATAGAAGATATCTAAGTTTTTATGGTCAATAAGCAACTCGTTGTACTGGCGACACATCCTCACGATGGGGTTATAGTAGGAAGTGTTATTTGAGTATACCTGCAAACTAAATATATTAACATTACGGCACCGGGCCCTGAAATGGGTATTAAATACTGGCGAAATGTGGGTGTATCTACTATGGGACTGAGTCCTGGGTACACCTCTGCCTACCCCTTCGGGAAAAAAGGCGTGAATCTATGTTATGGTATGATTGAGAAACACAACTTATGAATTTTGGAAATTCAATGCATATGTACCTTAATTTGCAATGTGCGAGCGAGAGGGAAATTTGGTTCCTATATATAATGTCGATGGCAAAGGTAATAACAAAAACAGTCCCACCAATACCAAAGCTTCAGGTAAATGGTTAGATACATACGTAAGTACCTCACGTACGATATCAATCACCCATCCTATTTTATCAGGGGTTGGATGAAGATAAGTCACCTCACTTCCCTGCGAATTCCAAATAATACAAGAAAGCGGGCTATTGTTATTTTTGTATTTGTGTTGATATTGACTTTATGTCGCCCTTGTTTGTGTTCTACTCGTACGAGTATATACTCGATGGTATTTTTTGTTGATAAGGTTAAGCAAGGTTAGAACGGTCCCTAATTTTATGGGTGATCATGAGTACTCCTTAAAAACAGGCCTGACATAACAAGACTCGACGAAACATAGCTCACCGCTAGGAGTCACCGTTGTGCAAAGCGGTGTCGTAGGACTCAACGCTCCGCGGAGTCATTGACCAGGGCACATATCATTATTTCTATGGTGCTAAATCTAGGCGCTAGCGTGGTATTACTTACAGCCGCTGGTATTGCTGTTGTCAGAGAATACATATGTAGACTGTAGACGATAGTATATTATAATAGTAGTTGTGCCCCGCGGTTTCACCCGCGTAGTCTTCGTTCCCCTGGGAATATCGGTATGAAATAGTACCAAACATCCATACATCCTCACAAACTTTCGCATTTATAATATTAGTAGGATGTAGGAAGAATATGATAGAGAAACCTTCGGTTAAAATAAAAAATCTGATATATATATGATTATATATATGTATAGAGATCTCTTTACGGTAAATGTTGATCTCACGCGACTTCACGCGAGCACTTTGTTGATCCAAAAATGTATGTTGATCCGGCGCCTTTTGTTGATCTAATATGCATCTCTAGTAACTAATGTGGCTCCAACCGGATCAACATCTACACTCACGTGACTGCTTCCTCGCGTTCGTCGAAGTTGATCCGATATACAAATCCACCGTGCGATGGTTACGGTAAATGTTGATCCTATTTAAATGAGCCAATCAGAGCACAGCAAACGATCGGATTGGCTGAAAGCAGCCGCGACGTTGCCGTTTCGTACGTACAAGCTATGAAGCTACAGATTAAACGGATAACTCAACAACTTGACAACACCACGGCTAATAGCGGATTTCAGGTGGTCATACTAATTTGTCATATCAGTATGACTACGAAGACATTTATAACATTCTCATATATCGGTCGTACTCACTTTTAAGAACCCCCTGTAGGAAAAACTAATGCCAGCCCATATGAAAATAAATATAAACTAGAAATAACTACACAGAAATGTACTGCCTCGGTGGCGTAGAGGGCGCATGCTCGACTGCCAATCAAGAGGTCCCGGGTTCGATCCCCAGGTCAGGCAAAGTGTTAAATATTGAATTTTTTCATTAGGAATTATGTCAATAACTGCCTGGAGTCTGGAACTGTGCCCGGTAGATGGCAATAGGATAGGTAATAGGTACCCATAATAGGTACATAATATAGTATTATTGAAATTGTAGAGGTAAGCCTCCTTTGCAGGGGGCCGCCTGGGGAAATACCACACCTTTGCCAGTTATTCATCCGCCAAGCTGTAATGTGCAAACATTACTGTGTTCCGGTATGAAGGGCAATGTTACCAGCGAAATTACTGGGCATGATGATATTCAATAACTCATATCTCAGGGTGACAGGCGCAGTGCAGTGCCGCGCAGAATTTTGAATTTTAAAACACTGGGTGGCACTGTGTCTGATATGGGCAATCATGATGCTTACTCGTGCTCTTTGCTCGTCTTGTTACTCACTATCATAATAAAAAAAAAACATGGAACCAATAACATAAATGTCGGTGTATCTACTATGGGACTGAGTCCTGGGTACACCTCTACCTACCCCTTCGGAAAAAAAGACGTGAATGTATGTGTGAGAAATGTAGTCGAGGCGCTCGTTGTCAAATGGCGGCTACTAGTAGGTATCAGCCGGTA
The DNA here is from genome assembly GCA_947063395.1 of Hemistola chrysoprasaria. NCBI lineage: Eukaryota > Metazoa > Arthropoda > Insecta > Lepidoptera > Geometridae > Hemistola > Hemistola chrysoprasaria. Next base: position 4,995,533 of record OX346724.1, read on the forward strand.
ACCGAGGTCAAGCGACACTAGGTACGGCCGGCACTTGGATGGGTGGCAGTTATTTACACAACGAGTTTCCTCCGTACCTCGGAGAGCACGTTAAGTGCTCGGTCGGTCCCGGCTGACATTAAAACACCTTATAGGTAGTCGGAGACCATCAAATTTGACATCCACCAACTTGAATTTGGCGAGTGTGGCTAAAACACACTCAAACTGAATATATTTTTATTTTTCATACAAACTTCCAACCCCTATTTAACATACTTAGGGGTGGAATTTTGAAAAATCCTTTCTTATTACTTGTCTAGGTTAATAAAATAATCTTCTGTCCAAATTTCATCAACATTGGTATGGTAGTGTTGGCCCTGAGTTGATGAATCAGTCTGTGAATCACTCTCTCTCTCTCTCTCATTATATAATTCTACTTCTAGAAGTCTGAGAACGGAGACAGCGTAGTTTGTGGTGAAGGTGGTAACGTAAGCGGAGGCGGAGGAGGTGGAGCGGAATTTGTGGTGAAGTCGGAGATAGTGGAAGCGGGGAGAACAGGGTAGGAGGTGGATCAAGCTGAGTTTGTGGTGGAGGCGGAGAGAATGGGGTCGGTGGGCGGTGGTGGATAAAGGGAAAAAGAAATAAAGGGTCTTGACGGGCAGACGGACGGACGGACAGATAGACGGACAAAAAGTAATCTTATATGGGTTCCGTTTTTTTCTTTTGCGGTACGGAACCCTAAAAACGATCAAAATTGGTTCAATCAAATCATATAGGACATGTCCCAAACTAATAATATAGGGTTATTTAGGACCGTAGTGGGATATTATGTAGGATATAGGTAGTGAATGTTGGGTTTGGCAGAAGAAGCATGAAAGTAAGATTAATGCTGTGGAGATGAGAAGCCTGCGAAGCATGACTGGAGTGACCTTGATGGACAAAATGAGAAATAGTGCGATAAGGGAACGCTGTGGCGTGGTAGAAGATGTAGTGACAAAGATAGAGAAAGGAATGCTGAGGTGGTTTGGACATGTGGAGAGGATGGATGAAAGGAGATTAACAAAAGAGATTTATAAGGCTAGTGTGAATGGTCAAGTCGGTAGCAGTCGACCTAGGCGTACTTTTCATGAACAAGTTGACGTTGTTCTTAGGAAAGGCCAAGTCAAAAGTACCTACAACCGACGAGCATGTATGAAAAATGTCATGAAAGTGAACGAAGCGAAAGTTGTATGTCAGGATCGTAGCAAGTGGAGGGAAATAGTCTCTGCCTACCCCACCGGGAACAAGGCGTGACTGTATGTATGTATATAGGTATATGATGTTATCTTTTTTGTATATCAATTAACTAATTTTGAATGCTTTTAATACTATTTCTACCAGACTTTTTTTTATTTTTGATCATCATTATTGACATTGTAATAATGAAGATTATTTTAATATTATAAAATAAAACAAGACGTGTAATTATTTTTTATGAATAAAATGAGTTTGAGTTTGACCCCAGATAATGTGGGACCAAAACTGAAATCGCGAATAATATCAGCTGTTATATTATATAGGTACGTTTTGATTAAATATTTTAGCACTTTTGAATGGAACAGATGCAATTTTTCGCGATTTCATCTTTAGTTCTTTGATAAAAGTTTTGTTTTCATGAGTAGAAAAATCTCTAAAATTATACATAACATACATTCACGCCTTTTTCCCGAAGGGGTAGGCAGAGGTGTATCCAGGACTCAGTCCCATAGTAGATACACCCACATTTCGCCAGTATGTTATTGGTCCCATGTAATAGGGGGCGAGCCTATTGCCATCTACCGGGCACAGTTCCAGACTCCAGGCAGTTATTGAGATAATTTCTATTGGAAAAATCCAATATTTAACACTTTGCCTGACCTGGGGATCGAACCCGGGACCTCTTGATTGGCAGTCGAGCATGCGCCTTCTACGCCACCGAGGCAGTCAGAGATTATTCGGGATGATAAAAATTAACCCCGCATAATATAGTATCGGTACCTACTACGCATTTCAAATAACAGTAGGACCCATCTTATGCTGCGACGTCACTAAACAAAACTTCTGAAATCTATACTTCTGTAAGTAGAATTATATAATGAGAGAGAGAGTGATTCACAGACTGATTCATCAACTCAGGGCCAACACTACCATACCAATGTTGATGAAATTTGGACAGAAGATTATTTTATTAACCTAGACAAGTAATAAGAAGGGATTTTTCCAAATTCCACCCCTAAGTATGTTAAATAGGGGTTGGAAGTTTGTATGAAAAATAAAAATATATTCAGCTGATTTACTTCAAATTCTACATGAAGCCTCGTATTAATAAATAATTACATACGTGTTTCACGGTTCCTTTAAAAACAACCGTATGCGCGAAATATAAGGGTGCAAAAATTGTATAGTGAGTTTTATTTTTGAGATTACCTTAGCAAAAATAACTTAAAAATGTATTGAATTAAATCCGTTTTTAATAAGGTTTATCAAAATTCAACACCTAGGGCAAAAATAAGGGTTGAAAATTTGTATGAAAAAAATTCAATATTTAATGAATTAAAGTATCTTGAAACTGCACAAATTGTACGCTTCTCTATATGTTTGTTTGTAACGAATAGGCTCCGAAACTACTGGATCGATTTAAAACATTATTTTATTTATGAATGTGAGTAACAATGACTATAAAAGAAATTGCAAAAAATTAGGGATCCGTAAAAAAAGCAAAATAATCATTAATTTACTTACGTACGCTGTGAAAACTTTTGATGGTTGAATAAAATAATGTATTATGGGTTTGTAGTACTTATTAATATCTAAAAAATTGTCGGCAGACATTATATCCATCTATTATGGTTTAGTCACAATAATCAAAGCAGTGACTATATCGGTGGCGTAATGGGCGTATGATCGCCTCTCAGTCATGAGATCCCGGTAAATATTGGATTTTTCCATTAGTAATTATCTCAATAACTGCCTGGAATCTGGAACTGTGCCCGGTAGATGGCAATAGGCTCGCCCCTATTACATGGAACCAATAATATACTGGCGAAATGTGGGTGTATTTAGTATGGGACTTAGCACTGAGGTGTACCCAGGGCTACCCCTCAGCCTACCCCTTCGTGAAAAAGGCGTGATCATATGTTATATTATGTTATGTTATCAAAGCAGTAATTATTGCGCTGTGACAACTATTGGTGGTAGAACAAGGTAAGTAATGTACTAGGGGTTTGTAGAACTTATCAATATCTACAAAGTAGTCCGCGGATAATATATCATCCATCTATAAGGACTGCCTCAGTGGCGTAGTGGGCACAAGCCCCACTGGCGATCATGAGATCCCGGGTTTGATCCCCAGGTCAGGCAAAGTGTTGAATATCGCATTTTTCCATTAAGGATTATCTCAGTAACCGCCTGAACTGTGCCCAGTAGATGGCAATAGGCTCGCCCTCTATTACATGGGCCTAATAAATACTGACGAAATGCGGGTGTACCTAATATGGGACTGAGTCCTAGGTACACCTCTACCTACCCCTTCGGGAAAAAGGCGTGGTTGTATGTTATGTTATTAAGATTTGATCACTCTATCACAACATAACATAACATACATTCACGCCTTTTTCCCGAAGGGGTAGGCAGAGGTGTACCCAGGACTCAGTCGCATAGTAGATACACCCACATTTCGCCAGTATGTTATTGGTCCCATGTAATAGGGGGCGAGCCTATTGCCATCTACCGGGCACAGTTCCAGACTCCTGGCAGTTATTGACATAATTCCTAATGGAAAAATTCAATATTTAACACTTTGCCTGACCTGGGAATCGAACCCGGGACCTTTTGATTGGCAGTCGATCATGCACCCTCTCCGCCATCGAGGCAGTCTTTATCTCTATCACAAATAGTCATTAATTTGCGTGCGCTACGTGAACCAAACATAAACAGACAATAACGCCTTTTTCCCATATGGGTAGGCAGAGGTGTTCCCAAGACTCAGTCCCATAAGTACACCATTGGCTACGTAAAAAATAGGGTTGTATAAATAAAAAATACAATGTATCACGAAATTATTCATGTTCAAACGTTCTCTAGGTATACATATTATGCTACCCGCTACTCGTGCGAAGCCGGGGCGGGTCACTAGTTTTGTAAATATGTAGGTACTAGCTGTACTTCGCGGTTCCACCCGCGTTGACTTCGTTCCTGTGGGAATATCGGGAAAAAAGTACCTCATGGTCTAAAGTCATGGACCCATGGTCATGGTTCCAGGGTCAAAGGTACCTACATACCAAATTTCAGCCCAATTAGTTCAACAGTTTTGGCGTGAAAGAGTAACAAACATCCATCCATCCATCCATCCATCCATCCATCCATCCATCCATCCATCCATACATCCATCCATCCACCCATCCATCCATCCATCCATCCATCCATCTGTCCATCCATCCATCCTCACAAACTTTCTAATTTATAATATCAG